>CAKXYN010000099.1:5367507-7965014 GCA_935064755.1 Tragelaphus eurycerus | reverse complement strand
TCAGATCCCAGCCTTGCTACATACCAGGTGGATGATGGTGGGCAAATTGCTTAGCATTTCTAACTTGTTCTCTCAAATCTTTTCATAGGTTTGTAATGGAGACTAACAAGATAATACACATACTATGCTTAGCTCCGTGCCTGGCACACAGTTAACACCAGCAAAGTCAGTTGTTTTGTTATTTTTGGGTCTGACTAGAAAAGTTATACGTAGTTACTGTAGAAAATTTAGAAAATATGTAAAAGTAGAAAAAAGTTTAAAGTCATATTCATTCTACCACTCAACTGTTATGAATATTTAGTGCATTTTTTTTAGTATTTCCTTCGCCTAGTCAAGGCTATGGTCTTTCCTGTGGTCATGTATGGATGTGAGAGCTGGACTGTGAAGAAGGCTGAGCGCCGAAGAATTGATGCTTTTGAACTGTGGTGTTGGAGAAGACTCTTGAGAGTCCCTTGGACTGCAAGGAGATCCAACCAGTCCATTCTGAAGGAGATCAGCCCTGGGATTTCTTTGGAAGGAATGATGCTAAAGCTGAAACTCCAGTACTTTGGCCACCTCATGTGAAGAGTTGACTCATTGGAGAAGACTCTGATGCTGGGAGGGATTGAGGGCAGGAGGAGAAGGGGATGACAGAGGATGAGATGGCTGGATGGCATCACTGACTCGATGGATGTGAGTCTGAGTGACCTCCGGGAGTTGGTGATGGACAGGGAGGCCTTGCGTGCTGCAATTCATGGAGTCGCAAAGAGTCGGACACGACTGAGCGACTGATCTGATCTGATCTTCGTTTTTCCATTTTAGAGATGAGGACTGAAACCATTATAGTTAAAAAGCACCTTACAGGGACCTCCCGGGTCATCCAGGGGTGAACAATCCACCTGCCAATGCAGGAGATACAGGTCTGATCCCTGATCCGGAAAGATCCCACATGCCTCGGGGCAACTAAGGCCGAGCACCACAACTATTGAGCCTTGCTCTAGAGCCTGGGAGCTGCAACTATTAAGCCCATGTGCCACAGCTACTGAAGCCCACGCACTCTAGAGCCCGTACTCTGCAGCAAGAGAAGCCCACACACCGCAACCAAGCACAGTGCAGCCAGCAATAAATGAATACAAATTTTAACAAATGCCGATGAAAAAGAGGAGAGTTAAGGGCAGCAGAGGTTTTGGGTGTAACTGTCCTTTCAACTTGAGGGAAGCTAAAGGCCTTCTTCACTTGATAATAATTCATGAATAACTGGGGAAATCTCACTCTGGGGCTCCCCTGCCTATGCAGGGGTTCTGGAGAGTTTTCAGATCCCCTGACAGTTTAGGGAGACTTTATACATGCAATTAGTGTGCCCATCACTCTTAAATTCTCAACAGCCTCTGCAATCTAAAAGAGGCTAAAATCCACAGCTTTGTTCTATCTTCAAATTGTTGTCTTGGAGAAATGATTGCAATAAACCTGCCTACATGCTGATAACTTTTTTTAAATTAATAATCACACTAAAACACAATCAAAAGAAAAACCTAGAAAGTCATGCTAGCTGAGATTCATGTTTTTACTTTCTTCTTTTGTTCATTTCTACTAACTGTTCTACAGTGACCGTGTATTATTTTGACAATAATAAAATGTTATTATGAATACATTTTTATTGTAACTATAAATAGGCCTATAGATAGGTGCGTAGAAGAAGACTGGAAGGAATCACACCCAAAATACTAACAGCATTTCTGCTCGAGTGCTAGGACTGGGGATTTTTACACTGTCTTCTTTGGGCTTCTCAGGAGTTTCTGAGTTTTCTTTGTTATTTTTGGAGGAGGGAGAAGTTATTATGAAACAGTAAGAAATGACTTCACTCTGTTGATCAGTTTCAAGATTTTTTTACTCTATCCCCACTACCGGCAGGCCCCCCTGCCCCGCCTCTTACAGCCTCTCACCCCATCTGGCCCCACACTCATTCCCTTGTTTGAGGAAAGGGGGACCGAGACAGCGGGCCTCGCCCAGACATGCTGGGGCTGACTTCTTTAAGGGCCCAGCCCCAGAGTCACCTGATGTTCAGTCTCACTCATGAGCGACTCTGTGGCCCCGTGGACGGCAGCACACCAGGCTTCCTTGTCCTTCACTACCTCTCAGTTATGTCTACTATCTCTCCACTCATGTTCATCGAGTCGGTGATGCCATCCAACCATCTCATCCTCTGTCGTCCCCTTCTCCTCCTGCCCTCAATCTTTCCCAGCATCAGGGTCTTTTCCAATGAGTCAGTTCTTCGCATCAGGTGGCCAAAGTATTGGAGCGTCAGCTTCAGCATCAGTCCTTGCAAAGAACATTCAGGGTTGATTTCCTTTAGGATGGACTGCCTTAAGCTCCTTGCTATCCAAGGGACCCTTAGGAGTCTTCTCCAGTCACTTGGGAAAGTCTTAAACATGCACTTCAGACAATTTCCTCCCTCTTCCACTGCTGCTCTTTCAGAGGAAAGCTTTGAAAAGTGATCTAAGAGGCCAGGCGAGGCTCAGGAACAGTGGTGGGAGGAGGTCTTTCCAGATTCAGGGATGTTTCTAGAACAAGTAAAGCAGGGCAAAGATTGGGAGGTTGGCGGTCAGTCTGCCTGAGCCCCAATTCCAGCTCCACTATTTACCCCAGGCTGGTCCTTAACCTCTCAAAACCTCAGTTTCCTCATCTGCAAAGTGGTGTTAGTGATGGTACCAAGAAGGAGGTTGTGCAATACAAGGACGTGTTAACAAAACATCACCCAAACTATGAAAAAGTATACGCAGCTCCTTCCTACAAGAAAAGCAGCAAACCCCACGTGATTTCAAAGCAGGCTGAGCAAGCAGCCTCTACACACCACAGCCTCATGGTTGGATGTTTTGGATGGTAAACAAAAATACAAGACTCCTTTGCCAGGACTGATCTTATACCACGAGCATTTGGAATTATGTAAGGTTTTAGTGAAAATGTTCCCACCTAAAACAAATTCATCCTGAATCTCAAGGGGATTGTCAAATTCCAATGAGATACTTTATGTTCAGCACCTAGGTCAATGAAAGTGAAAGTTGCTCAGTCCTGTCTGACTGTGATCCCATGGACTATACAGGAATTCTCCGGCCAGAATACTGGTGTGGGTAGCCTTTCCCTTCCCCAGGGAATCTTTCCAACCCAAGGAGCGAAACCCAGGTCTCCCGTATTGCGGGCAGATTCTTTACCAGCTGAGCCACAAGGAACGCCCAAGTTAATGCCTAACATGAAAAGAGGCTCCATGTACAAATTTCAGTTTCTAAAAGTGGCTTGACCTCCCATGCCCTGGGCCCTGGGAGCCACCCCGAGACCCCATCCCCACCGCTGGCCCCAGCTTCCAGGAAGGGGAAGAGGCTGCAGTTACTCTCCCAGCTGGCACCGCCATCTGATTCTCACTCCAGAAATAGAATGTAATTGGGGGTCGAAACTCTGTAAAAATCCTGGAACTCCTCTTGGGCTGGGAAGCAGTGTCCCAGGAATGAGTGGAAAGGGGGACAGGGTCACCTGCTGTGTGCCCCTGAGTTGTGATTCCTCCCTGGGACACTTCTCTTCCTCCTCCTTGTTTGGAGGTCCCAACCTGTCTCTCACTTACACGCCCCCTCCTCCAGGAAGCCATCCTTGCCCACCCCCTTGGCAGTCTGGGTTAGGACCTCCTCTGGCTCCCTCGCCCTGCTCGCCCCATCACAGGACTTGACACAGCCAGCAGCCATCGCCTGTTTGCTTGCTTAGCCCTCACTCACCCCACGTCTCCCAGCCAAGTACACCACAAGCTGGGAGGAGGGCAGGGGAAGTATTGCATTCTGTGTGGGGCCAGCTAGCCCAGGGTTCAGTAATCTGGTACATTAGTAAATGATTGATTCTTGTAGTTCGTCGTGCTTTAGTAGCTAAGTTGTGTCTGACTCCTGAACCCCACAGACTATAGCTCACCCAGCTCCTCTGTCCATGGGATTAACCCAGTAAGAATACTGGAGAGGGATGCCATTTCCTGCTCCAGGGGATCTTCCCAATCCAGGGATTGAACCTGAGTCTCCTGCATTGCAGGCAGATTCTTCTCCACCTGAACCACAGAACCTGATTCTTAGCACAACAATTTATAGAGGAGAGGTTACGAATCTGGGCTATGGGTCTAGAGAAACCTAGTCCAATCCCAGCGTCAGTCCCTGGCTTGGCACACGGACAAGTCATTTCCTCCTTGGGCTTTGTATCCTCACAGATAAAAGGGGAATAATTTGGGATTAACAACAGAAAAGCAACCACACTATTGGAAACTTAGCACTTTCACTTAAGTACATTTTTAGAATTCAGAAATTTTTTCTGAGCATCAAGTGGCTAGATTGTGAAAGCTTTGTAATAATTTGTAGCTGAAACTCATGACACATTTTCACCCACTGAAGACTCATGGGAATGTATCAACCAGTGTAGTAATTCTTGTTTGGTAAACTGGAGTCTGTCATCTTGCAGTATTACCAATGCTGTTGTAAATTGAATTTAAGGTGGCATTTAAAAAAAAAACAACCTCCTGGTAAACAATTTTTACCTGTTTGTCTATCTTACTATAGATTATGCACAAGTAACATCTAAATAAGATTGCCCTTTTAACCATTAAAAAAAAATAGAAAATAAAAGGAGAAGAATAGTAATGACTCCCACAGCACAGGTTAGGGTTAAATGCAGCAGGCGCTGGAAGGGATTAGCTCAGAGCCCACTGTACACAGCAAACACTTGGTAAATGCCCTCACACTCCTGTTTCCTCAGCACCCCAGAATGACAGCTGGAAGCCTCCACCACCTGGGGAGGGGGTATGGCGACCAGGAAGGATGCAGCCCAGAGGACCGAGGGGCTCACGCTTCCCGACTTGGATTCACGGCCTCTTCAGAGAAGAGGGGTGAGGCTCACCCCTCCCGGGCCACAGAGACTGGGGCTCCCTCTCTCCTTCCCAAATTAGCCAACTGCATCCGGTGAAACTCAGGTGGGTGAGTCAGAGACCAGGCGGGCCACCTCAAGGTCTGCTCCTGGGGCCCGGCTCAAGGCGTGGGCCCTCTGCACACATGCACACCCTGCAGGGACCCCAAAGCCAGAGCACCCCTTTCTGCCCCTTGGAACAGCCAACAAAGCCACCTCCCCCACCCTCTCCTCTCTGGCCTTTTATCCCCCCTTGTCTGGCCTGTTGTTTTCTCAGCAGAGGTGAAACATGAGAGCTGTCATTAGAAATTTCCACGGATTGTCTAGCAGCTGACACGGTAATGCGGGGAGAGAAGGGGGCTGTGCTTGCTCCGGGCACAGACACACATGTGGCTTTTCATCAATCCCTTCTCCCCCGCCCCCACCGCCCTCCCCCTGGGAGGCAGGCCAGATGTGTTCACACCGAAATCACAATAGTTGTTTCTGGAAACAGTCTGGGAGAGTCTGCCTAGAGCAACAGTTCTCAAAATGTTGACTATGGAGTCCTTGGGGGTCCCCGAGACCCTTGGAGGGGGTCTACAAGGTCAAAACTATTTTCATAGTAGTTCTCAGATGTTATTTGTCTTTTTCACTCTCATTCTCTGACAAAACTCATTCTCTGGGATTTTCCAGAAGCCACATGACATGTGGTAACACAACAGACTGAATGCAACTGTGGAATCAAGACTCCGTCTGTCGTCTATTAAATCAGACATAGAAGAGATCTGCAAAAATCTAAAAACAAGCCACTCTTCTCACTAATTTTTTTAATTTGGAAAAATTTGCTACTTTTTATGAAAATTTTTTTATGTTAGCATATAGTGAGTTTATTATCCTTACTTTAAATTGGGTTTGGCAGCCTCCTTGAAGCTGAGCAAACTCCAGGAGACAGTGAAGGGGAGCCTGGTGTACTGCAGCCCATGGGGTTGCAGAGTCGGATAGGACTTAGCAACTGAACAATGAAAACAATACTGACATTGGAGCCAGGTAAATTAGCAATGGACATAACTCATAAAATTCCTCAATCATTTTTAAGGGTGTAAACTGATCCTGAGACGATGAAGTTTGAGAACAGCTCCCCTAACCGTTCCCCCAACTCACCCCCTCCCCCGCTCACACAAACACATGCGCGCATGCACACACACACACACACACACCGCCACCACTGGCTTGCTGATGAGGATAAAGGACTTGTCAGCCCCGGGTTTTGATGGAACTACTCCCACAGAGGAAGTCAGGGTAGGGTGGGGGTAGGGGGTGGTCACAGCCCTTCTTGATGGGCTGCTGCGGGAGATGTGAATCAGCCTTCCCATGCAGATCAGATCAGATCAGATCAGTCGCTCAGTCGTGTCCGACTCTTTGCGACCCCATGAACCGCAGCACGCCAGGCCTCCCTGTCCATCACCAGCTCCCGGAGGACACTCAGACTCGCATCCATCGAGTCAGTGATGCCATCCAGCCATCTCATCCTCTGTCGTCCCCTTCTCCTCCTGCCCTCAATCCCTCCCAGCATCGGAGTCTTCTCCAATGAGTCAGCTCTTCGCATGAGGTGGCCAAAATACTGGAGTTTCAGCTTTAGCATCATTCCTTCTAAAGAAATTCCAGGATTGATCTCCTTCAGAATGGACTGGTTGGATCTTCTCGCAGTCCAAGGGACTCTCAAGAGTCTTCTCCAACACCACAGTTCAAAAGCATCAATTCTTCGGCGCTCAGCCTTCTTCACAGTCCAGCTCTCACATCCATACATGACCACAGGAAAGACCATAGCCTTGACTAGGCGAACCTTTGTTGGCAAAGTGATGTCTCTGCTTTTGAATATGCTATCTAGGTTGGTCATAACTTTCCTTCCAAGGAGCAAGCGTCTTTTAATTTCATGGCTGCAGTCACCATCTGCAGTGATTTTGGAGCCCAGAAAAACAAAGTCTGACACTGTTTCCACTGTTTCCCCATCTATTTCTTTTATTTAATCAATTTATTACTTATTTATTTTTGGCTGCGCTGGGTTTTCATCGCTGTGGGCAGGCTTTTCTCCAGCTGTGGCAAGTGGGGGCTACTCTCTAGTTTCGGCGCTTAGCTCCTCATTGCAGAGGCTTCCCTTGTGGCTCAGCTGGTTAAGAATCTGCCTGCAATGCTGGAGACTTGGGTTCGACCCCTGGGTTGGGAAGATGCCCTGGAGAAGGGAAAGGCTACCCACTCCAGTATTCTGGCCTGGAGAATTCCATGAACGAGTCCAGAGTTAGACAACCACTGAGCGACTTTCACTCTCTTGCTGTGGAGCACAGGCTCTAGGCATGTGGACTCAGTAACTTCAGCTTATGGGCTCTGGAGCACAAGCTCGATAGTGCTGGCACACTGCCTTATATGCCCCAAGGCTTGTGGCATCTTCCTGAACCAGGGATTGAACCCAGGTCCCCTGCATTGGCAGGCGGATTCTTAACCACTGGGCCACCAGGGAAGTCCCTATTTTTTCCTTTTTAAATAGCATTTACTTTGCTATTTCAAAAAACAGAAATCAGTACATACTCAGGGTAGAAGACATGCAAAAACACAAAAGGGACCCCCAGTGGTTCCACCACTCATGGAACACGCATTTGTCACAGTTTGGTGTTTGTTCTAATATTTGGGGAACTGAGTCTTTACAGGATTGTGACCCCGACATTACAGCAGTGGGCACCGTGAGATGGCCTTCTCCTTAAGCCCAGCCCAAGAAGCCCCTCCTGAGATTTTCCAAAGTAATATTCAATGCTCTCTGATGGACTGGGCAGTGGGTAACTGACCACTTGGTGAGACTTCCAGAACACTCACAGAGTCAACTGGCTCTGTGATCACATCTGCCCCCAAAGCCTCCTGGGCCCCCAATTCATGTCTGAAAGCTCATCATCTGAGTGACATTCCTTGAACTCAGGGCTTTGCTCCCTCATGGACCTTCTAGAGTTATTTACGATCTTTCGGCTTGAAATCCTCTGTTTCCCAGCGTCTACAAGTTGAAGTCCCAACACATTTGCATGAGTTAATACTAATAGCTGCCAATCACCATGTTCTTATTAAGAACCAGGCATCGTGCTCAGTTAGTTCAGTCACTCAGTTGTGTCCAACTCTTTTTGATCCCCAGGACTTCAGCATACCAGGCTTCCCTGTCCATCACCAACTCCTGGAGCTTGCTCAAACTCATGTCCATTGAGTTGGTGATGCCATCCAACCATCTCATCCTCTGTTGTCCCCTTCTCCTTCCACCTTCAATCTTTCCCAACATCAGGGTGTTTTCCAATGAGTCAGTTCTTCGTATCAAGTGGCCAAAGTATTGGAGCTTCAGCTTCAGCGTCAGTCTTTCCAATGAATAACAAAACACAGTCCACTGGAGAAGGGAATGGCAAACCACTTCAGTATTCTTGCCTTGAGGACCCCATGAACAGCATGAAAAGGGCATTGTGCTTGGTATGTTACATAACTCATTCCATCTCATGACCTACCCTAAGATGGGCATTATTACATCATTTTACACATGAAGAAAACAAGGCTTGGAGAGCCTAACTAACTTGCCCAAAGCTCCAGAGCCCGTAGGGGCAGTTTGAACCCTCTTCTGATGACACCAAAGCTTGTGTTCCTACTAATAGATGTCACACTCCACCTGCACCAATGTCCTGTACAGATGACTACCTGTTTCTTTAGCCTCTTCTCCCAGGAATGTCAACAGCACAGCCTTTGGGCACAAATAAATTCCAACCCTGACTTCATCTTAAAATAGCTGTGTGATTTAGGGGAAGTCACTCAACCTCTCTGAGCCTCAGTTACTTCATCAGCAAAACGGGAGGGATAATAATACTGATCTTATAGAATTGTTGTAAGAACTCAGTAATATAAAGCGTGTTAAACCCTTGGCACTGAACATTGGTAAATGTTCAATTAAAAAAAAAAAAAATCATTGACCTAATCACACCAAACCTTGTGGGTTCCTAAACACCCTGAGCTCTTTAAAGCCACTCTGCTTCATGCACACTGTTCCCTTCACCTGGAATGTCCTCTACTCCTTCACTTTCAACTCCTATTCATCCTTCAAGACCCTATTCAGGCTCCATCTCTTCTTCAAAGTCGTTCCTACCTTCCTTTCCTTACCCGCTACCTCGCTAAGCACTGCTTCCTCTGACATCTACAACTGGGATCCCAAAGCAACTGGTCTCAGAAACCCAGGCCTCATGAGCAAACTGTGCGTGTTCAGGCCCCACCTCCCACCAGCTGAATCAGCACTCCCAGGGAGGGACCTGGAAACCGTCTTGTGATAAGTGTCCCTATTGTTAAGAACAGGCAGCCATGTACACCCTCCCTGTCTGCAGCACATCGTCCTCTCCTTATTTGTTTCTAGGACACTGGGCATGGTCTTCCACAGAAGGTGGGGAAGGCCTTGAGGGCCAGAAGGGGCCTCCGTGATCTCCAACCTGCCCTGCACACTTGCTGGGCACCTACTCTCTGGCATTCTAAGCACTTTATTTCTATTATTTCATTTAACCCTTACATTACCCTAGGTAAAGAACCCACCTGCCAATGCAGGAGACGCAAGAGATGCGGATTCAATCTCTGGGTCAGGAAGATCCCCTGGAGGAGAAAATGGCAATGCACTCCAGTATTCTTTCCTGGAAAATTCCATGGACAGATAAGCCTGGTGGGCTGTGGTCCATGGGGTCGCAAAGAGTCAGACACGACTGAGTGTGCATGTAGGTACAGAACAGGAACCCCGGGAAACGGGTATTGTTATCAGGGTAGGCTCTGTGGATTGATCTGCCTGACCTCCTATCCTTATGGGGAGCCATGAGAACAGGCCCAGAAGGCGTCCAACTACAAGGTGTATAATTGCCTAAGGACCCCAGCATCAGTGCTTTGTAACCCATCCCCATGGAATGATGCCACGAATGACTGACTGTAATGGAGATGCTAAGACAGACTCTTTCCTTGGAGACACGAACTGCTTTGCAGACCAAGGTTGGTTCAAGGATTCTCAGACTGAGTTGCTGAAACTTCCTCAAATGTTTCCACCCAGCCTTCTCTCCATCTCCCCCTCACTGAATCACCGTGCTTTGCAACCTGACAACTCTTCCAGCCTCGCTCGGCTCTTTACCTGCTACTTTATTTTCTCTACTCTACTCAGGCATTTCTCCTAATATTCTGTCTTGGCCTCTGCTTCTCAGAAGACCCAGATGATCTCACCTTTTGTGAAAAGGTTGGAAAGTTAAAAACTACATTTCCCAGACTCCCTTGCACCTAGGGTTCTAGCTATAAATTAGATTCTGCCAGTTAGTTGCTCTAGTGAGAGATGTGAAGAGAGGCAGGGCCCCCTTTTCCTCTGCTTTTAATTATTTCTGCTGGTCAATGAGGTTTGAGAAAATATGAGGCTTTCCTGCAATAAATTCCTGTGCCTCTTAAACATAGGTGCCAGGAGGCAACTGTAATGGTGGCTTCGAGCTCTGCCTTCCTGTTCTGTGATTGGCAGTGAGGGGGGGGGGGTATGTCTTGAACACAGTCTCAGAGGCTACAGCCCCCCAGATGGGTCACTTCTGGACACAGCTCCCGGAGGCCCATCCTAGAGCTTTCTCCTTCAGCCCTTCCACCAATTCTATAAGCCCCTACTTCCCTGTGTTAAATCCCTCTTGTTCAATGTACCTTGAGTGGCTTCTGTTTCCTACACCATCACGAGCATAATTATTATTCTCTTTTTATAGATGAGAAAACTGAGCCTCAGGTGATTAGGAAACCTACCAGGGCGGCAGAGTGGGAACGGGCACTAGAACACGGCGGTCAGCTTCCCAGCCAGTGCCCGTAGCCACTGCCCAGGCTCTCTGAAGTGCCTGCACCCTTCTCAGCATTCCTTACACCCCGGGAACACCTCAATAATTGGGCTGGAGGAAAACAGATTTCCTACCTTATAAGCATATTATACATTGTATTTTTAAAAACTTATTTGGCTGTGCTGAGTCTTAGTTGGGGCATGCAAGATCTAATTCCCCAATCAGAGATTGAACCCAGGGCCCCCTTGCATGGAGCGTGGAGTCTTAAACATTGGACCACCAGGAAAGTCCCTCTACTTTGTATTTTTAATACAATTAATTTTTACCCAATTCATTCCATTACAGACTTCTGGTGGGTTTTCCCTCTGTGGAAAATCTTTCCTAATGCAAATTGAATTTTGTGATGTTCTTGAGAACTGTTCTAAAATATAGGGTGAAAACAGAAAACTCAGCAAAATACTTTCAAATATTTTGAAAATATTCAAAAATATTTGAAACTCCGCAAAACTTTTCAAACTAGAAAGCTGTTTGGCGTTTTTTTTTTTTTTTTTTCTTACTCTTAATGAGAGTAGCGAGACCAGCAGAAATAATTAAAAGCAGAGGAAAAGGGGGCCCTGCCTCTCTTCACATCTCTCACTAGAGCAACTAACTAGCAGAATCTAATTAAAAGCAGTGGATATTCATTGTATTAACAGGCAAACACACAAATAAAAAAGACAAATTATCCAAAATTCTACTTCCTGGGCGGGCGGGTAGGGGGGACACTGTTAACATTGTGTGACATGGCCTCTGTACTGAGAGGAAAATTCAGATTCCTTACCACACCCTGTGGACTCAGCACAGCCTGGGCCTGTCACATCTCTGCCCCCCTCCCACCTCCTCCCCCCACTCTGCTCAGGCTCTCAGATGTTCCTCCTACGAGGCGGGCACACGCCCACCCCAGGGCCTTTGCACTTGCTGTGACATGTGTCACGTGTCACATTCCTTTGCCTAGAACGCTCTCCCCCTCTTATCCCTTGGCTGACACCCTCGAATCCTCCAGGATTTTACTTGACAACCACTTTCTCATTGTCATCTCCTTCCTTTAATATGTTACTTCCCACCTCACCTACTCTTCCTTGCTTTGTTTTTTTTTTCCCCTTAACACCAACACTGTGTAACACGTGCTCTGATTTACCCCCTTGCTTGGCATTGTCTGTCTCTCTTACTAGAGTGAGAGGGCAGGGATCTTTGTCTGTTCTATTCAGTGCCATGCCTAATGGTATCCTAGTCACACAGAGGCGCTCAATAAACATTTACTGAATGAATTCATTCATCCCAAGAAAAGGTTCGTGCTTACCATTCTTTTAAAGCTTTTTGTCATTGAACAATTTGGAATAAGACATCTGACTATTTGAAAGCAGCTGCCCTGAATATGCAGCATCTGTGGTCTCCATACACAGTGGGCTGCTTCAAGTGTTCACCCGGGGCTGTGACCTGTATATGGAGCCATACCAGTGGGATTGTGTTCAGATGTTTCCCAGATTCCTCCCACTCAAGATCTGAATCAGCCCCTAATCTTAGGGAGCACCGTGTTTTACAAGGAATCTGCCTGCCAAAACCCCCAGCCTCCAAGGTGGGCCACAGAGCAGGGCAGCTCCAGGTCCTGGGGTTCTAGACTCACCTTCTCCCAGATCCCTGCTGTCTTGGAGAAGGAACCACAGTGCTCCCTTTGATGGTCTGCTTAATGTGCACCCTTAGAGTTCTCTGCTTCATTCCCTACACCATAGCTGAGACCCTTTAAATAAGACACTACTATCACTGCAGATAGTGATTGCAGCCATGAAATTAAAAGACGCTTACTCCTGGCAACCCACTCCAGTATTCTTGCCTGGAGAATCCCATGGACAGAGGAGCTTGGTGGGCTACAGTCCACAGGTCATAAAGAGTCAGACATGACTGACTGACTTCACTTTCACTCCTTGGAAGGAAAGTTATGACCAACCTAGCATATTAAAAAACAGAGACATTACTTTGTCAAAGGTCCATCTAGTCAAGGCTATGGTTTTTCCAGTATATATGGATGTGAGAGTTGGACTATAAAGAAAGCTGAGCACAGAAGAATTGATACTTTTGAACTGTGGTGTTGGAGAAGACTCTTGAGAGTCCCTTGGACTGCAAGGAGATCCAGCCAGTCCATCCTAAAGGAGATCAGTCCTGGGTGTTCATTGGAAGGACTGATGTTGAAGCTGAAACTCCAATACCCTGGCCACCTGATGCGAAGAACCAACACATTGGAAAAGACCCTGATGCTGGGAAAGATTGAAGGAGAGGGGAGAAGTGGACGACAGAGGATGAGATAGTTGGATGGCATCACTGGTGCGATGGACATGAGTTTGAGTAGCCTCTGGAAATTGGTGATGGACAGGGAAGCCTGATGTGCTTCAGTCCATGGGGTGGGTTGCAAAGAGTCAGACATGACTGAGAGACTGAACTGAACTAAACTGAAGGGTGGGGGTGGATCAGAGGGAAATAAACACAGAGTGCATCAGGCTGCTGAATTCTCTTTGTCACATGCCAGGCTCCCTCAGCTTTGCGTTCGGCAGCCTCAACAAATACCCAGCTCCCTGTCTACCTCTGTGTGCAAGAGGCCCCCACTTCACACACCCCCCCAGAGAGCCCTCCACCTAGACTCTTCCAGGTCCAGGTCACAGAGGGTGAGGCCCAGAGGGATGCAGATGCTGTCAAGCTCGAAGAGGAGAGGGTCAGGGAGACCAAGGATGCAGCTCAGGGAAATTCATCCCCAAAGACAAAGGTCATCCCCCAGGACCCAGGGCAGTCACTGATGGCTATTTGTGACCTTTATTCCAGGAGATGAGCCTCACAACAGTCTCTACAGCATTGTGGTTACTTGTTTAGTCACTAAGTCATGTCCGAATCTTTGCAACCCCATGGACTGCCCAATGCCAGGCTGCCCTGTCCTTCACTATCTCCGCAGTTTGCTCTAACTCATGTCCACTGAGTCAGTGATAGCATGCAATCATCTCATCCTTTGTCACCCCCTTCTCCTGCCCTAAATCTTTCCCAACATCAGGGTCTTTTCCAATAAGCAGGCTCTTGGCATCAGGTGGCCAAAGTATTGGAGCTTCCGCTTCAGCATCCATCCTTACAATGGATATTCAGGGTTGATTTTCTTTAGGATTGACTGGTTTGATCTCCTTGTTTTCCAAGGGGCTCTCAAGATTCTTCTCCAGCACTACAGTTTGAAAGCATCAATTCTTTGGTGCTCAGCCTTCTTCATGGTCTAGCTCTCACATCTGTACAGGACTACTGGAAAAACCATAGCTTTGACTATACAGTCAAATGTAACTTGACATAATTTTTAAGGGCTCAGAGCTTAGGTTGCTCCATGGAC
Organism: Tragelaphus eurycerus; assembly: GCA_935064755.1. Lineage (NCBI taxonomy): Eukaryota > Metazoa > Chordata > Mammalia > Artiodactyla > Bovidae > Tragelaphus > Tragelaphus eurycerus. The sequence continues at coordinate 7,950,902 of CAKXYN010000099.1, read as the reverse complement.
TTGTATGACCTTGGACAACCCTCACTCTCTCTGAACCTCAGTCCCTAAATCTTTTACAGTTCTCAATGGGAGCAATTCTGCCCCAGGGGCGTTTGATAATGCCTGGAGACACTTTTGGTTGCCACAAGGCAGGAGTGGGGAGGTGCTTCTGGCATCTAGTGGGCTGAGGTCAGAGATGCAGCTAAACATTCTGCAATGTGCAGGACAGCTCCCCACAAGGAACTACTGCTGCTGCTGCTGGTAAGAAGCTTCAGTCGTGTCCGACACTGTGCGACTCCATAGACGGCAGCCCAGCAAGCTCCCCCATCTCTGGGATTCTCCAGGCAAGAATACTGGAGTGGGTTGCCATTTCCTTCTCCAATGCATGAAAGCGAAAAGTCAAAGTTTAGTCGCTCAGTCGTGTCTGACTCTTAGTGACCCCATGGACTGCAACCTACCAGGCTCCTCCGTCCATGGGATTTTCCAGGCAAGAGTACTGGAGTGGTGCCATCGCCTTCTCCAAGCCTGTGTAGCTAGTTGATCACAATTTACAGGGACCAGGAGCCAATTCCTGGTTGCAGTTTACCAGAATTTGTATCATTGTGGGGTTTTGTTGGATTTTGTTATCATTCCTATCTTAGGGATGTAAAACCCAATTTCCCTTGGGAATTATCTCCTCCTGGGTGCCTCTTCATTGTTCATTTCCAGCTTGTGCCTTCTCATCTGAAAAAAGTGGATTTCAAAACCATCATCTGATGCTTGTTAGATCTGCTTGTAAACCAAGAGTTACTAGGTTAAAAATGAGGACCAGAAGTTACTTTCAGGAGAAAAGCCACAGGTATCGGTGCCTGAACTTTATGCTGTCTGTTTTGTGTGTTCAGAGGTTTTTTTTTTTTTTTCTTTTGCTTATTTCCTGATTCACAGATGAGGCTGCCTGATACGGAGTCTGAAGAACATAGGTGTTATCATCACCTGAATAAATTCTGTCTGCTTTGGAATGTACAGTTTGGTATGATTTGTGTGTGTGTGTGTGCACGCCTAGAAATGACTTCCTTAGATTAGACTTAGAAGAATTATTTTGACAAATATATATCAGGTGCCCTTGCTGTGCCAGGCACAGTGAGTACAGGGAGCCAGCCAGCTGGGATCCAGAACTAAGTGTACACCTCAGCGTGGTAAAGTGTTATCCAGCTGTTCGTTCATTCATTCACTCAATCAAGAAATATTTAATAAGCACCCATGTGTGCCAAGCGTGACTCTAGGAATTTACTCACATTAAATCCCTTTATCTTCAAAATTACTATGCAGGGTAGGTCTAATAATCCCCACTTGACAGATGAAAAAACTGAGAGTCAGAACGGTGAAGTCACCTGTGCAGGATCACACCTCCAGGAAGGGGTGGAGCGGGGCTTGAGCTCTCAACCCCTCCCTCACTCTCCCCCCATCCTGGGTTCTGACTCCCCCTCGGAAAGCTTTGCATAACTGCTCTCTAAGAACCTTGAACGGGGAGCTCTTGGCTTTGCCTGGCTCCAGGACCCGGGAGCCGGGAGAAACGGGTATTACCTTAAGCTCTTTACAAACTTAGATGGTTCCACCCTTGAGAGATACCTAAGCACCAGCCTCCCATGACAAGCGGTGGGTGGCGGGGAAAGTCAGTAGTTCTGGGGCCCTGGTGACGCTGGCTGAGTGCCAACTCTCTCCAGTCCCAGAGTAAAGCCGGACTGAGCGCTAGCAAACAGAAAGAGTGGGTGAGGGGTCAGCCATCAATCAGGAAGGAGGGGAGGGTTGCCTCTGGGGAAACGCCTGCCTTCTTGGCTTGTTTCGTGGACTTTGCGCCCCAGAATCTCCTCTGCCCCTATGAGCTGAGTAAACTGCTAGGCAAGCTATGTAACTTTTCTGTTTCTCACTTTCTGTATTTATAAGGAAATACAGATTTTTAAAAACACAGAAAATAAAATACAGATGATAAGCCCTATCTATGAGGGTTAAACGAAATCATGTGTTAACTGTATTCAACATGAATCGGCCGGACATATGAAAAGTGCAGCACAGGTGATAACCCCTCATACTCCCCTCTGTACCCGTGGCAGACATCACTAATAGATCGCAGGCCCCTTGCAGACATCACTAATAGATCACAGGCCCCTTGCAGCATCTTAGTTCCCTGACCAGGGATTGAACCCAGGGCCCCAGCAGTGAGAGCACTGAGTCCTAACCACTGGACCACCAGGAAATTCCCCAAAGTTAGTGGTTTTAAACAAGCATTTTATGACGTCTCATGATTTTGTGGGTTAGGAATTCAAGCAGGGGTCGGTGGAGCAATACTTTGGCTCCACATGGCATTACTGAGGTTGCTTGATGCAGCTGGCAGCTGGGCTCATCTGAAGGGTCCATCAGTTTTACCCACATTCCTGGTGACTTGATGGACTCTGGCTGGGCCCAGGTGGGTCGCTCTCCCTTTCCACACAGTCTTGGGACCTTTGTGTGGGACTTCACCATCCAGGGTAGTAAGACCTGTCCATGGAGCAGCTCAAAACTCCACCTGACAGCAAGTAGAAGCTGCAGTCTCTCAAGGCCTCAGCCAGGGCCTAGAAGGGCACCACTTCTGCTGAGTTCTGTTGGTCAAAGCAGTCACTGGCCCATCTAGAGTCAAGAGAAGGGGATCTGGACTCCACCTCTCCATGGGAGGAAAGTCAAAGAATTTACAGCCATCTTTAATCTGCTACAGCAGGGGAGATGAAATTTGTCTGCCAAGCTCCAGAAATGATTAGCAAATCACAGAGCCCTTCTTATCCCTCCCTAAGTACCCACTGTCCCCATCTGTATTTATTGTGCCAAGCTTACGGGGGATACAAAAATAAGCCTGTCCGAGTCCCTGCCCTCCAGCTCACAGTACATCTGGAGAAATGGGCTGTTTTCCATAAAGAAGTAACAGGGCCAGGACTCCCTTAGAGGCCCAGTAGCTAAGACTGTGCTTCTAATACAGGGGGCCCCAGTTTGATCCCTGGTCAGGGAACTAGAGCCCACATAACGCAAGTAAGACCCAGCACAGTCTAATAAATATTTTTTTTTTTTTTTTAATGAAAAGAAAGTAACAGGGCCAAGTGATTCAGCTAAGGGAGAGATACAGATCCTTCAGAGGCTCAGAGGAGAGGAATATGGCTTCCACTGAGGGATGGGCTACAGGCAGGTGGCCTCTGGGCTGCATTTGAAAGATGATGAAATTTTACAACTGGATTCACATATCCATCGAGCATTTCTTGGATGCCTGCTGTGTGCTGGGTGCTGTCTTTGGCCCTGAGGATGCAACAGTGGACAGGACTCCTCTCCCAAGAAGCCGACCATTCTGGTTGGGGAAGACTGTTAACAGGCAAGGTTGTAAATAAATAAAGAGCATAGTTTCTGATCATGATAAAGACTGTGAAGAGAATAAAGTGGGATAAAGGGACCAAGTGTAACTGGGGTGGGGGAGGTTGCTCTAGGCAGGGACTCAAGCAAGGTCCCCAGACAGCTCTGGAGCAGGGATAGGATGGGTGTGAAGGTGCCAGCCAGGTAAGCACTGAGGCCCACGTGCCAGGCAGGGTGTCCACCAGTGTGAAGGCCTTGGTGGGACAGCCGTGGTCACAGTGCTGTCTGAGAAACAGGAAAAGGCCAGGGAGGATGCTGCCCACTGGGCAAGGGGCGGGGAGGGCAGGGCCAGGCAGGAGGCTCTAGAGGTTCCAGTACGGAGTTTGAGGTTAACTAGGGTTTAACTTGAGTGTGCTGTGAGAAGAGTCCTCTGGCTGCTGTGTGGACGGTGGACTAGACAGCGTAGAATCTGGAGGCTGTTAGGGAGGCTGCCGTGAGGCCCACAGTGGAGATTTGGGGTGAGAGGAGTGGAAGTTGGTAGAAGGGCTGGATTGGGACTGGTTTAGGAGGTGCTCAAAGCTTTTGCAAATGGACAGATGGAGGGGTGTAGAAATCAAAGAAGACTCCAGAGTTTGGGGCCTGACAGTACTAGGTAGAAGGCCAGGGGTGCATTTCCTGAAAAAAAAGAGACAGGGGATGAATTTAGTCTGAGCAGATGGCATGGTTGCCATTTGAATCTCTGCTTCACCTTTTCAAGCATCTATCAACGTAACCTTGCAACAGTAATCATTTGAAAATGTTGTCTGGAGACGTCCCTGGCGGTCCAGTGGTTGAGAATCCATGCTTCCACTGCAGGGGGGCATGAGTTTGATCCCTGGTTGGGGAATTAGGGTCCCGCATGTCACACAGCATGGCCTAAATAAATGAATAAAAATAAATTTAAAATACTGTCTACAAGACAATATTTCTGGTGCCTGTTTTGCAGCTGAGCAAACCAAAACGAACCACCCCTCCCCCAGCTAGCAGGAGCAGAGTGGGCCGTGAACCCAAGGTCTAGCCAGCTCCAAACCCCTTGTCATACATTATACGCCAGTGGTTCTCAACCTCACCCCACCCCACCCCAGGGGACACTGGGCAACGTCTGGGGACACTTGGGGCTGCCACACCTGGAGAGGTGCAAGAGTGGGTAGGAGCCAGCAATGATGCTAAACACCCTGCGTGCTGTGGGGCAGTCTCCGCAACAAAGAGTTATCTCGTCCCAAACGTCAGGAGCTCTGAGGCTCAGAAGCCATGACGCAGACCCTCCAAGAGAGGCGAAGAACAGTGCGAGTGGGAGAATGGAGGTATGGTTTAGGTGCTGGGACGCGAATGAGCAAAGACATTGGGGCCAGAAAGCCCAAACGATGGGTGAGAAGACATCCAGGCTGGCCAAGGGGTCACGTAGGGCACGCACACTGAGAGCTGGGCTTGCACCAGATCCTGACAGGGTTTGCGGGGGGCCGGGGCAAGGAAACTGGACTCCCCTCAGGGGCAACAGGAGAGCCTGGGGTCAAGCCCAGGGCAGGGGGCATGATGAGAGAGCATGCTTTTTCTTCCCATATCCCTCTCAGGAAAATCGCTGATGGATGTCCTCACACTGAGGAATAAAAGACGGAATATAGAACTGGTGACCCTTTCCCTGGCTATCTGCATTTTAATGATGGCAAAGCATTAAGCCAAAGAAGTGAGGCAATAATGGTGGAATTTCAAGCATCAGCAGGATAAGTCTGGGCAGAGAAGCCTGCCAGGGAGTGATCTCAGCCTGGGCTGAGGAGGTCAGAGGCCTGGGCCAGATTTAGAAAGCCCAGATAAGAAAGCACACTGATTTTCCTTTAAATCAACATCCACAGAGCACTCAGGATGCGTGTCAGGCACGGGTAAGAGCTCCGCCTGCAGCACCTGCATAGGCCCCCACACCTGTGAGGACAACTCTGCCCTAGATAAGACCCAAGGCACTCAGGGGTTAAGTGGTAAATCGTGGAGCTGGACATGGAACTCAGGCAGTACCCCTCTGGGGCCTGTGTTCTTTATCTTGACCTAACCCAGAGATATCATAATTATCACCATTCTAGGCTTTACCTATACTAACTCACTCACACCTCACAACAAGCCTGTCAAGTAGTACTATTATTGTCCCCATTTCACAGATTAGGAGACTGAGGCACAGAGAGGGAAGTAACTTGCCAAAGGTCATACAGCCACATGCTAGGACTGAAATCCAGGCACTCCCACTCTAGGGCCCACACTCCTTCCCGGCACTCCACTGGAAGCAAGGGCTTTGTGGGAGGGCACAGGAGGGACCCAGGCCAGCTGTGCAGCTCAAGGCCATTTCTGAGATTTCCCAGTCTCGTGATGGGAGATTAACACTCTGGGATTTGCAGACACCAGGGATGGGGTGGGCGGTGGGGAGGGACCAAGGAAGAAAATACAGGACACATTCTTGGCTGGAGGCCAGATGAGAAAGTTAAAGAAAAGACCAAGAAAACTCTCCTTTGAGGGCCTGGTGCGATTTTGCAAGGTGTTGCCTTTCTCCTAGGCTGTATTTGCTCTGCCAAACTGGAGCGCTTTTCTGAAATACAGCAGCCCAGGAGGCCCAGGGCTGTTTGCCAAGGGAACAGGGCCAGGACAGGTGGGGGAAATGGTGGGCAGGGCCCTGTGTCACCCCAGAGACCCACCCACCCTGCTTGCTCCTGGGACAATCTGCCAGGGATCTGAGAGAGCAAGAAAGGGCCAGACGGAAAGAGAAACAGTGGAAAGAGCACTGGGCCAGGAGTCTAGACGCCTCCCTGGTCCCATTTCTAAGCTGATGATTCCCAAACGTGTACTTCTTCAGACCCTTGCCCTCAGCTGGGTTCATACTCTACCTGTTTGTTCACTGTCTTGGATGTCTTGAGTTTAGCATCTCAAATATATCCCCAGACTCTGATCATCACCCCCACCCTGGTTAATTCCCCAGATTCTGCAACCCAGTAAAAGGTGCTCAGGGCAAAAGTCCAGGAGTCATTCTGGATTCCTCTTTTTTTCCCTCACACCCCCCTCCCCCGACCCCCAGCTTATTCATCAGCACCTCCTGTAGGTCTGCTGTTAAAATATACTCCACATCTGACCACTTCGTACCCCCCACCACCACTCTGGTCCAAATCACCAATCATTTCTAACCTGTGTCCCATCTACCCTTGCCCTTTCACAGTCCATCTGCATATGGCGGCCAGAACAGTATTTTAAGACTATAAATCAGATTGTATGACTCTGCTGCCCAGGACTTCCCACTGGCTTCCCAACACAAGAGGCCAGATGGAAGATCAACAATAGATGCAAAATAAAAATGATAAAGGTGTAATTTTCTGCAAAGACTAAAGGAAAGATTGAGAGCCCAGGTATGAGAAGTATCAGCGGGAGGTGGGTTTGAGTCCTGCACCTGGGCCATTTACTTGCTGAGGGATCTTAGCCAAAGCAGGTTTCTTCCTCTGTAAAATGGCTATGACACCTCTGTTTACCTTGCAAAGTCATGCTGCTGCTGCTGCTAAGTCACTTTAGTCGTGTCCAACTCCGTGCGACCCCATGGACGGCAGCCCACCAGGCTCCGCCGTCCCTGGGTTTCTCCAGGCAAGAACACTGGAGTGGGTTGCCATTTTCTTCTCCAATGCATGAAAGTGAAAAGTGAAAGTGAAGTTACTCAAACGTGTCCGACTTTTAGTGACCTCATGGACTGCAGCCTACCAGGCTCCTCCGTCCATGGGATTTTCCAGGCGAGAGTACTGGAGTGGGGTGCCATTGCCTTCTCCGTGCAAAGTCATAGAGAGAGTCAAACAAGTACATATCATGGGACTTCCCTGGTGGTCCAGTGGCTAAGAATCTGCCTGTCAATGCAGGGGACACGGGTTCGATCCTTGGTCTGGGAAGATCCCATATGCCATGCAGCAACTAGGCCTGTGTGCCACAACCACTGAGCCACCATGCCTAGAGCCTGTGCTCCACAAGAGACGCCACCACGATGAGAAGTCCATGCACCACAATGAAGAACAGCCCTCACTTGCCCCAACTAGAGAAAGCCCGCATGCAGCATGCAAGCCCCGTGCAGCCAAAAATAAATAAGTAAATAACACATCCAATGAGTTAGGGTTTTATGAACAAGTATGTGGTTTAGTTCATGGGGTCACAAAGAGTCGGACTTGACTGAGTGACTCGATCAGCCCTGGGATTTCTTTGGAAGGAATGATGCTAAAGCTGAAACTCCAGTACTTTGGCCACCTCATGAGAAGAGTTGGCTCATTGGAGAAAACTCTGATGCTGGGAGGGATTGGGGGCAAGAGGAGAAGGGGACGACAGAGGATGAGATGGCTGGATGGCATCACTGACTCGATGGATGTGAGTCTGAGTGAACTCCGGGAGTTGGTGATGGATAGGGTGGCCTGGTGTGCTGCGATTCATGGAGTCGCAAAGAGTCGGACACGACTGAGCTGATCTGATCTGATCTGAGCGACTTGACTAAACTGATGTGGTTAAAGAAAAAAATCCAATGAATCTTTATTGAATGTCTGGAAGCCTGACACTGTGCTGGAACCTGGGTTCCATGGAGAGGGGCCTTGGTCTTGAAAGAGGGGGATAATCATATAGACAACTGTGCACTCAGCAATAGTGATGAGTGTGCTGACGTGGGGGTGGGATGTCCTCCGAGACCCTAGTCTGGGGGGTGCATCAGGGAGGACTTCCTTGAGAAAGTGCCACTGGGCTGGGAGATGAAGGATAAGCAGGAGTTACACAGGTAAAGGGGAGAATAAGGGCTGGAAAGGGTGTTCCAGGCAGAGGGTACAGCTTGTGAAAAAAACAGAGACTGCGGGGCACTCACGGAGAACCAGTGTGGCTGCAGAGATTGAAGGGGAACGTGCATCAGAAGCAGCTGGTGAGGTGGGCGGAGGCCAGACCCTACAGGCCTTCCAGGGCGTGGGAAGGACTCCGTCTTTAACCTAAGGGCAGTCTGACCTCAAAGGGGCTTTTTTGGAGGAGGTGACAAGTAATGACATGATCAGATCTGTGTTTTGAAAAGGCAACTCTGGCTATTGTGAGGAGAAAAACAGGAAGGTGGCAGGTGAATGTGGGCAGAGAGCTGAGAGGCTCGTGCTCACGTTGTAGCAGAAACTGAGGATGCCAAGATGGGACAGGGGCATACGTGTGCTCTGGAGGGTAGTTTCTGAGGGGCCACTGGGCAATCCGAGCAAAATAGTAAACGTGAAGCAGCTCTGCTCTGGCATACCAGTCCTACAGAGATGTCTCAAACGTTTGAAGATACACCAGGTATACGAGATAGCCATTTTATCTCTGCTCTAGTAGTAAAAATTTCAAGTCACTTAAATGAACACGAATACAGGGCTTGTTAAATAACTTGGACAGAACCATGCAAGATACTTATAAGATGGTAAAAAGAATGAATTAAGTTCATTTGTATTGACGGAGAAAAATAGGCCCAATATATTACTAGGTAAGAAAAAAAAAAAACAGATTACAGGACAGCATATATTATCAAACCATCTATTTTTTTAAGTTTATATCTTCTTGCTGTTTCTGTTTACAGAAAGGCTAGAGGATCGCACCTATTAAACTACTGGTAATCTCTGAAGTAAAAGAATAGAGGGAGACTTTCACTTTCTATTGTTCAAATTATTTTTTTTATAATGGATATGTATTTTACACTAGTCACTCAGTTGTGTCCAACTCTTTGGGACCCCATGGACTGTAGCCCACCAGGTTCCTCTGTCCACGGATTTCTCCAGGCAAGAATACTGGAATGGATTGCCATTCCCTTCTCTAGGGAGTCTTCCCCACCCAGAGATTGAACCCAGGTTTCCTGCATTGCAGGCAGATTCTTTACCATCTGAGCCACTCAGAAAGCACTTATATAATGGATATGTATTTTTTTTTAAAAAAACAGATGTTTCTTTTAAAATGTTAGATGCTATAAATGAGATGGCTTCATCCATCACCACCCCACTAATGTTTCCTCCCTATTGTTATTACCTCCTCCTCCACCAGCACCACCACCACCACCATCATCACCATCACCACCACCACCACCACCAGCACCACCACCAGCACCAGCAGCACCACCACCATCACCAGCAGCACCACCACCATCACCACCACCACCACCACCAGCACCACAACCACCATCACCACCATCACCATCAGCACCACCACCACCACCACAACCACCATCACCACCACCACCACCATCATCACCACCACTATCACCACCACCACCACCATCACCACCATCATCAGGATTACCACCACCACCATCACCAGGATTACCACCACCACCATCACCAGGATTACCACCACCACCATCACCACCACCACCACCACCACCACTATCACCACCACCACTATCACCACCATCACCACCACCATCACCACCACCACCATCACCACCACCATCACCACTATCACCACCATCACCACCACCATCACCACCACCACCATCACTACCACCATCACCACCACTACCATCACCACCACCACCACCACCACCACTACCACCATCACTACCACCATCACCACCACCACCATCACCACCATCACCACCACCACCACCACCACCATCACCACCATCACCACCACCACCACCACCACCATCACCACCATCACCACCACCACCACCACCACCATCACCAGGATTACCACTACCACCATCACCTCCACCACCATCACCATCACCACCATCACCATCACCACCACCACCACCACCACTACCACCATCACCATCACCACCACCACCACCACCACCATCACCACCACCACCATCACCACCATCACCAGCACCACCATCACCACCATCACCAGCACCATCACCACCATCACTACCACCACCACCACCACCAGGATTACCACTACCACCATCACCACCACCATCATTACCGCCACCACCACTACCACCACCACCGCCATCACCATCACCACCATCACCATCACCACCACCATCACCACCATCACCACCACCGCCATCACCATCACCACCACCACCAGCACCACAACCACCATCACCACCATCACCATCAGCACCACCACCACCACCAGCACCACAACCACCATCACCACCACCACCACCATCATCACCACCACTATCACCACCACCACCACCATCACCACCATCATCAGGATTACCACCACCACCATCACCAGGATTACCACCACCACCATCACCAGGATTACCACCACCACCATCACCACCACCACCACCACCACCACTATCACCACCACCACTATCACCACCATCACCACCACCATCACCACCACCACCATCACCACCACCATCACCACTATCACCACCATCACCACCACCATCACCACCACCACCATCACTACCACCATCACCACCACTACCATCACCACCACCACCACCACCACCATCACCAGGATTACCACTACCACCATCACCTCCACCACCATCACCATCACCACCATCACCATCACCACCACCACCACCACCACCACCACTACCACCATCACCATCACCACCACCACCACCACCACCATCACCACCACCACCATCACCACCATCACCAGCACCACCATCACCACCATCACCAGCACCATCACCACCATCACTACCACCACCACCACCACCAGGATTACCACTACCACCATCACCACCACCATCATTACCGCCACCACCACTACCACCACCACCGCCATCACCATCACCACCATCACCATCACCACCACCATCACCACCATCACCACCACCGCCATCACCATCACCACCACCATCACCACCCTCACCAGCACCATCATGACCACTACCACCATCATCACCACCATCACCACCACCACCACCACCACCACCATCACCACCACCACCACCACCATCACCACCATCATCACCACCACCACCACCATCACCATCACCATCATCACCACCACCAAATCACCACTATCACCATGACTACCATTACCATTCTCATCACCTGCCTCACCTCCCTTCTCCCAAGAAGCAGACAATTCAACAGACTGCCTGTGAGCACAGAGTTTAGAACAGCACTGTCCAATAGAAATATAAAATGGCCACATGTATAATTCTAAATTTTCAAGCAGTCACATCAAGAAGTAACAAGAATAAGTGAAATTAACTTTAATGATCTATTTTATTTAATTCAATGTCTAAAATACCATTTCACCATACAAAGAATGCAAAAAACATTAATGTGATATTTTATATCCTTTGTGTCATACCACGCCTTAAAACCTGTTGTGCATTGAATGCTTGCAGCATATCTCAGTTCACACCAAACATATGTCCAAGGCTCAACAGCCACATGTGGTTGGAGGAGGCTCCCTCATTGGACGACAAAGCCCTAATAGCCACACCATCTGGGTTTGTATCCCAGCTTCAACACATACTGGCTGTGTGTCTGTGGGCAGGTTACTGAACAACTCTGGTTCACTTTTCCCATCTGCAAATTGTGAATAAGAGCAGAGGAGCTGCTGTGAAGATTAGATGAGTCAACATCCAGTGTTTCGTACAGCACCTGGCACATAAGCATGCTATATTGTATGAGCTGTTCTTAATCTTCCAGAAGCCTGGAGAAAGTTCAGAGGCTCTGGCTCCACAAGTGGGAACCATTGGAGAGAGTGAGGCTGGTATAGCCAGAAAGACTTTAGACTTCTAGGAGGAGAAGAGAGTTTAGTCAGATCTTGCAGCTCTGGGAGAAAGGAAGTGGAGAGGAGAGAAAGAATGGGGTCAGGGTAGACACACCCCAGGATCTGGTTAAGAGAGAGGGTATCAGTTGAGAGGCAGTGGCAAGATTGGACGATGCTTGACTCTGGGGACAGGGCCAAAAAGCAATCACGTCTCCAGCACCCTCATCAGACAGATGCGAAGGATGAGGCCAGAGAGGAAAAGTGACTTATCCAGGGAGACTTGCAGGTCCAGCAGGGACTCAGCCATACATACTGGCTGTGGTACACTTCCGGGACACCCAGATCATCCACGCCTCTGCCTCTCAAGCCAGGTCAAGCCTCAAGCCAACCAAGATGGGCAGTGCCGCTTCTCTTCTCAGCCATGCAGAAAAAGCCCTGTGGCTCCCCAGGGCTCCCATCCCCAGGTCTCAACATCCAGAGAATTGAACCAAATCCCTCTTGCTGGAATTAACATTGAACACACCCTCCTCATCATCCCAGAGATCCTTGTTCCTACACTCAAATCTTCCAAGTCTCCTCACAATCCAAAGAGTAAAGGGCGAATGCTTAGTCTACCCAGGAATCTGAGATCTCTGATGCATTGATCAGTGCCATGTAGGTTAATAAATATTTTGAATATCACTTCAGATAGTGCAGAATCCATAGCTTAGGAGATCATCATGAATTAACCTACCAAATGACTTAGAAAATCCTCTTTACTTCCAAAATAATATTCATCTCACGAGTTGTTCTGAGAATTTGCTAAGATCTATCACATCAAGGCTATGGTCTTTCCTGTGGTCATGTATGGATGTGAGAGCTGGACTGTGAAGAAGGCTGAGCGCCGAAGAATTGATGCGTTTGAACTGTGGTGTTGGAGAAGACTCTTGAGAGTCCCTTGGACTGCAAGAAGATCCAACCAGTCCATTCTGAAGGAGATCAGCCCTGGGATTTCTTTGGAAGGAATGATGCTAAAGCTGAAACTCCAGTATTTTGGCCACCTCATGCGAAGAGCTGACTCATTGGAGAAGACTCTGATGCTGGGAGGGATTGAGGGCAGGAGGAGAAGGGGACGACAGAGGATGAGATGGCTGGATGGCATCACTGACTTGATGGGTGTGAGTCTGGGTGACCTCCGGGAGCTGGTGATGGACAGGGAGGCCTGGCGTGCTGCGGTTCATGGGGTCGCAAAGAGTCGGACATGACTGAGCGACTGATCTGATCTCATCTGATCACATCAAGGCTTAGTACTGAGCCTGACAGGGAGTAAGCACTCAGTCCATGGAAGTATATTGTGTGTTGATGTAAGTTATTGCTCAGTTGTGTCGGCTCATTCTAGTACATTCCATATCCCAATGTTTTCCAAAGGGTGCTCAGTAGCACACTAGACATAAGATGCTCCACTATACAAAATTTCTAAGATCAAGTAAATTTGGGAAACTGTAGACACTTGGAGATTCACAGTGTGCATTAACTGTTAAAGGATCTGAAAAGGCCTGCAGTACAGAAATCAGATTAGCATTGCTAAATCCCTAAATCTCAGGGCTTCAAGTCTCTCTGATCACAGGACTCTTTATTCTGGTAGAAGAGTCAGGTGGGTGGATTAATATTGATGGACAGTCCAGAATTCACTTTGGAAACATCTGTTCCTGGCCAAAACCAAGATAGGACAATCAAGAAATGACAGAGGTACTTGTGTGGCTGTGTGTGTGTTATCTGCAAACTGGTTCAGAGGGTCATTTTCAAACATTTGTGCAAGAGATGGAAAGCAGACCAAGCCCTCTGAGATGTGTAAGCTCCCAGCTGTGAGTGTATGCAGTGCTGGGTCTTAGTCCCACCTCCTTCCCTCATGGAAGATGCAAAGTGATACCAGGCAGTGTGAGGTGGGGTCAACCCGGGAAGGCTTCCTGGAGGAAGAGAATGTTGAGCCAGCTCTTTAGGAGGGGTGAGGCCCAGATGGGCAGGGAGGAGGGTGGAGGTGAAAATGGCACTCCCCTTGAACATTTGGCACTTCCACACCATGCGGAACCCTGTCAAAGCCCAGCTGTTGGCCCTCTGCCGTGGCTTCTAGCCCTCCTTCCTTCCCCCTCCTCCCCTCCCAGGTCTGGAAGGTGTCCTGAGTCAGCTCTGGGCTTCCTGCTAGGGGGTGGGGTCAGACCCCTTCCTGCTCTGGAAGGGAGGGTTAGCTTCAGGACTCCAGGGTCCCCTCCTCCCCTTCTCTGGGGCAGGGACGATGCGAAGCAAGAATGGAACAGAGGGTGCAAGGCTCCGTGTCTGCTCCTCTCCACCAGGGAAGCTTGACCTCGGCACAGGGGTCAGACCTGAAGCTCAACCCTCTCCCTGGGATCTCTCCCCCAAGGAAAAGGGCAGACTGAGAGGGAGAGCCCCTACCCAGGCTGGAGAAAGGACCAGAGAGGGCCTGGGCCCCACAGGAGGCCCCAGAACCCAGCCTGGGAGTGAGAGGCGAGGTGTGGTGGGAGAGGCCCAGAGGTGGAGGCGCCAGCAGGGTTCCTCCGCCCCAAGCCCAGGGGAGCAGTCTCGATTCCTCCCTCCGATTCCTCCCTCCCTCCCTCCCCAGCTGACAGGGCAGGGCCAGTGAGCGAGCATGCAGGGACCTGGAACCGAAACTCAGGAGAGTACGCACCCCAGGGACCCTCACCCAGGCGGAGCCTCAGCAAGCCCCGAACTCCGGGGGAGCCATCCACACCCAGGGCCCGTGTTCCCAGAAAGGGGGGCCGAAGTGGAAATCACGGAGCCCTGGCAGCGGGCAGCGGGCAGCAGACAGCGGGAGAGGGCTTGGGGCCGGCCAGAGGCCCATGCTCATTAGAGCATCTGTTAGGTTTCAGGTCCCCAGCGTGGTCCTGGGAACTCGGTGGGGACCCAAACCAGGCATGGCTTCTTCCGGACTGTGTGGCCCTGGCCAGGTCACTCGAGCTTTCTGAGCCTCAGCTGTCTCATCTGTAACAAGGGGCCCCTAATCTCTCCCTCGCCCTGGGTGGTGAGAAGTTTAAAGACCTGAACCTTGTGCTGTAAGGTATGTGACTCCCTACAAAGAGCAGCTGATCAGCAAAGGCGCTGTGTCAACTGGCCTGAATCTGCCCCCGACCTGGCCCTGGGTGGGAACCCCAGGGCTCCCTGTGTGCCCCCGGCAGGACCTGCCCTACCCTTCTCTGGTCCTTAGTTCCCTCCCCTCTGAGATAGGTCACAGTGCCTCTACCGGCTACTTCCTAGGATCAAAAGAGAAAGACTGTGAACCCATTAAAAAGGCCTCCCCCCAGGGGCAGAGAAGGAACTGCATAAGCAATGGTTCTCAAACTATGGGTCACGACCCCTTTTGAGCCCAAATGTAGCAGCTGCAGCCAGGATTTTTTTCCTTTTTTTTTTTTGTTTTTTTATGAAATAGATAAACAATATTGAGAGCATGTCACATGGTACAGATACGATTTTAGCTCATGATATTTGTATCCCAGTTAAATTTTGATAAACGTGTGTTTACTGAGTCAAGAGGTAAAGTGTCTGTCTTCCCATGGGTAAGGAAGCCTTGAAAAGCAACGGGGGGTGGTTAAGAACACAGATGTGGGGCTGACCAGATCTGAAAATGACATTGGGCAAGTTTCTCTAGCTCTCCATGCCTCAGTTTCCTCACCTGTCAAGGCGGGCAATGCAAATAACCCAGGTTTTCTTAGGACTGTTGGGAGGATAAAAAGAAGTGCTTAGAATGACCTGGCACATGACTCAGTGAACATGAGCGATTGCCGTCAGCCTCAGAACAAGGGTGAAGTAAGGCCTCAGAGGAAGTGACCTCCGTGAATGGGGAAGGGGTCTGCAACCCCCTCCACATGGGGAAGGTCATTCTGGCCCTGCTCCCCCATTTCTCAGATGAGAAGACTGAGGCCCTGAACCAGGGAAAAGATGAGCTGGAGCCTGGTCTCCCACTTCCCAGGCCAGGCTTCTGCCTGTCTCGTAACTGCCTTTTAGGGTCAAAAGAGCACTTGACTCTGACTTTCTGACTCCGTAAAATGGGGCCAGTAAATAATCTCACACAGCTGACTAAATGAAACTCCATATACAAAGTGCTTCCACTGCGTCTTACACAGAGTCAGTCTTGTGTTAGTTTTTTTCACTTATGATATATTGTTTCATGTTTTTTTAAAAAAGGCAGCTTCTACAGTAAGAGTACATTGTGTTAAAGAAGAAAAGAAAAGCGTGTGGTTTGTGTGAAATTCCCAGGAATGGATCATTTCTATACATCATTTCTATATGTTGTGTTAATTGCTCAGTCGTATCCGACTCTTTGCAACCCCGTGAACTGTGTAGCCTGCCAGGCTCCTCTGTCTAAGGGATTCTCCAGGCAAGAATATTGGAGTGGGTTACTATTTCCTTCTCCAGGGGATTTTCCCAGCCCAGGGATCAGACCCGGGTCTCCTGTATTGTGGGCAGAATTCTTTACCGTCTGAGCCACCAGGGAAGTCCCTACTGTATGGTTGGGGGACTATATGCCTTTGCTTTTTGTTTGTTATATCAAAAATGTCTTAAAGTGTCTTTTTTTTTCCTTAAAAAACAAACAAAAAAACACACAGAAAATGTCTAGTTCCTAGTTTCTCTAACATCTAATATATATATCCTTTTATGTGAAGAAATAAAGAGATTATTTTGATTAACCTATAGAATAACTGCTACCCACTTCAGCTCATGTGGCACCCCAGCCAGCACCCACGCTGACCCCGTGCCTCCTTCCACTGGAAACCTCCAGGCATGCCACTGTGGTTGGGGCACCAGGGTCCCGAGAAACAGCCCACTGCTGGCTAGTTGTTTTCCTTCGTTTGTTCATCATGACAGCCGATGACCTACTGGGGACATCTGTGCAGCAAACACATGCCGAAGATTGCAGATTTCATATTTGGAGGGCGGGGGCTGGGCAGGGGCGGGCGGCAGAGGCACGCTGTAGTTCATCAGGCCATAAGTCCTGGCCTCTTCTGTGTACAAACTGGGGTTACCAGTGGAGAGGGATAAAGGTTGGGGACAGACACTCTCCAGGCTTTGGATGCCAAACCATGAAGGGGACCCATGGAAAGGGGTGGTGGGCAGGGAGGCAGGAGGGGAGGGAGAGAGAGGGGGCAGTTTCAGAGGCTACTTCCCAAGCGACTGGCCCTCTTCCAGGGCTTTCCCATGAGGTCATCTTACTCTAAGCATCAGTGTGTGTGTGTGTGTGTGTGTGTGTGTGTGTCTATATGTGTCTGATTGTGTTGGGGGTGCTGAAGGCAGTGGAGAGGACATGATATTTGGCCAAGAAAGGGATATGGAGGCTGAGGAAGGGTCCATTTTGGCCACTGAGTGTGAGAAAAGATGGATCCAAGAGGGACCCTTTAAAACAGGCACATGCCTCACTGATTCTGCTGTTGAGACAGTCAGAAGTCTCCCCCAGACCGCACACTGGGGGCCCGGCCTTCCATTACAGCACATTTGCTCTGCGCTGTCATGGCCCACTGGAGTGGTACCCATCACCCCCACCCAGAAACGGTCCTGCCCCTTGAGGCCTGGCTCAAGGTCTTCCTCAATCTCCATTTGACCCAGCTCTGGGCACGGGGCCTGGCAAGTCACAGGTGCTCAACACAGGCCAAACGAGAGTCTGAGTCGGAAGATGAGTGCGGTCTGGGTGGCAAGTGACTCACTTACGCCTGAGGCTGGGGAGACCCGGGTTCTGGTTTCCTCTTGAGCTCACCCATGACCGAGACTGGGCAGTTCAAGGAACACGTGTCTGGCTTCTGTCCCTACTAACCCCACCTCCGTCTCTTCCCTGCCCCAAAGAGGAGGAATTGGGAAAAGGGTTCCTACAGAGCTGAGGGGAAGAGAGAGGGCCAGAGACACATACCAAGTGGACACGAAGTGCAAAGGGAAGGCCACCCGTATGCACCTGGTCACCTTGGGGAAATTGGACAGTGAGGAGGGGTTGGCTGGGGCCTGGGAAGCCAGATTCACTAGCTCGGATGGACCACAGCAGGAGGAGGCCAGGAAGTATACCCAGGAAGACAGACCAGAGCTGGTGAAGAAAGCTGAGACACTGTGGTTTAGGAAGAACCAAGAGCTGGGGGAAGAAAGGGTCTAGGCAGCTGCCAGGACAGTGCGTGGAGGACGGTCCCCCAGAGAAACTTTCTCCCCACTTCCTGAATCTCTGCAGGCAATGGAGATGTAAATGTCAACAGTGCCTCCTGCTGGAAAGCCCCAGCATTACAACATCTGTGTCCTGGAGGTCAGAAACAGCAAGTAAGAAATCTAGACTCTGTGAGCTGGAACAATACAGGTCAATGATTTATTACTGCTGCTGCTGCTTATATGGGTAAAGAACTGACTACGTCCCTAGTGCTCTGCTAAGAGTGTGTGTGCACAGATAGTCGCTCAGTTGTGTCCGATTCTTGGTAACGCTATAAGCTGTAGCCTGCCAGGCTCCTCTGTCCAGGGGGCAAGAAATATTGGAGTGGATTGCCATTTCCTCCTCCAGGGGATCTTCCCAATTCCCAACCCAGGGATCAAACCCAGGTTCCCCCACACTGCCGATGGATTCTTTACCATCTGAGCCACCAGGGAAGCTGTGCTAAGTAGGCCTCTTGTATTATCTCATTTAATCTTCACAACAAACCCATGAGATAAGAACTATTATTAAAATAAAAAAAAAACAAACTATTATTAATCCCATTTTTTCGAATGAGTAAACTGGGGCAGAAAGGATAGATTCTTTCGCTGAGGTCTCAAATTGGTCTGTGGCAAGATTAGCTTTCTGGTCCAGGTCTTTCTGACTCCAAACCTATGGCTTTTGTGCTCACTTCGACAGGACATGGCCCCTGTGCAAGGATAACACACAAATTCATGAAGTGTTCCATATTTTTAAAAGAGGAGATATATATACACATACAACTGATTCACTTTGCTGTATAGCAGAAACTAACACGAAACTACCTAAACTAACACTAAATTAATTAACTAACTAAACTAACGCAAAGAGTCGGACACGACTGAGCAACTGAACTGAACAGAACTGAGAAACTAGTACGACATTGAAAAGCAACTATACTCCAAAAAAAAATTTTTTTTTAATCTATGGTTTTAACTACATTCTCAGTTCTTGTTGTTTAGTCACTAAGTCGTGTCCGACTCTGCGACCCCATGGTCGATAGCACGCCAGGCCTCCTCGTCCATCACCAACTCCCGGAGTTTACTCAAACCCACGTCCATCGAGTCGGTGATGCCATCCAGCCATCTCATCCTCTGTCGTCCCCTCCTCCTCCTGCCCTCAGTCTTTCCCAGCATCAGGGTCTCAAGGCCCCCATCAAGTCCAAGGATGATGGAGAGCTTTCCCCTTTGTATCACCTCCACTTGGTTGGTAAAATCCAGGCTGAGAAGGATTCTGGGGGTCATGAGGAGTCAATGATGTCTGCCAGGGATGCTGGAAGGGATGTGTCAGAGTGTAGGTCAGATATATTTTCATCTTGATGTAGTCTAATCTACTAGACTAGTACCCAAAGAAAGGGATCAGGGCTCAATCTTCTGACCTCTGTCTTCACTCAGTGACTGAAAAGGCATCTCAAACTTTTCACGTCCAAATATGAACACTCCACATGAACCTCCAAGCCGTCCCTGCACCATCTTCCCCATCTGAGTACCAGGCATCACTGGTCTCTGCTCAGGCCAAAAGCTCTGATATCACCTTTGATCCTGTCTTTTTCTCACACCCCATATCCAATCTTTCAACAAGTCCCATTGGTTCTACATTTAAAATATACCCAGAATCCAACTGCTGCTCATCACCTCCACAGCTCCCAGCATCATCATCGACCCTGTTCTGGTGTGGCAGCCAGCTAACTAGTTCTGCTACATGCTTACTCTCTATAGTTACACTGCAGAGCCTGTGTACTTTGGTTTCAAAGTATCGGGTTGGCTGAAAAGTTAGTTCGGGTTTTCCATACAATGTTATGAAAAACCCAAACTTTTTGGCCAACTGAATACTTTTACATAACTTATACACAGAATACGGGGAAGGCAATGGCAACCCACTCCAGTCCTCTTGCCTGGAAAATCCCATGGATGGAGGAGCCTGGTAGGCTGCAGTCCATGGGGTCACTAAGAGTCGGACACAACTGAGCGATTTCCCTTTCACTTTTCACTTTCGTGCATTGGAGAAGGAAATGGCAACCCACTCCAGTGTTCTTGCCTGGAGAATCCCAGGGATGGGGGAGCCTGGTGGGCTGCCATCTATGGGATCGCACAGAGTCAGACACGACTGAAGTGACTTAGCAGCATACACAGAATAAAAAAAAAAAAGAAAGAAAAAAGAAAAGGGGAGGTGGGCAGGGAAATGTCACTCCCACTTGACAGATTAGAAAAACTGAGGCTCAGAGCAGTGGTGTGATTGGCCCAAAGACACACAGTGGGGAAACTGCAGACCGTGGTGCCTGCCATCATCCTGCGCCCTGCATGGCACTCCCAGACATGCCCTTCCAACTCCCAGAGCTTCCTGTGGGCACATCTGAGGGTAATCCTCCCCAGAGGCTGCAGGAGGATGGCAAGGAAGTCAGGAGAAATGACCTTTCTGCCTTGTGCTTCGTCATTTAGTCATGACCCATTCTTTGTCACCCCATGAACTGTAACCCACCAGGCTCCTCTGTCCATGGGGATTTTCCAAGAAAGAATGTTGGAGTGAGCTGCCATGCCCTCCTCCAGGGGATCTTCCCAATCCAGGGATCGAACCCAGATGTCCCACATTACAGGCAGATTCTTTACCATCTGAGGAACCAGGGAAGCTCTCTCTGCCTTACAGTGGCCCAAGAAAGCTCTTCAACACATCTCTCAGTCAGGGTTAGTTTCCTTTGGAGTGTGGTGCCTCCTGGTGTTCACTATGGGGAAATGCAGTTGAATTTCTAAGAGCATTTGGGGCAAAACAGCAAAAACTGTGGCTCAGATCATAAACTTCTTATTGCAAAATTCAGACTTAAATTGAAGAAAGTAGGGAAAACCACCAGACCATTCAGGTATGACCTAAATCAAATCCCTTGCGATTGTACAGTGGAAGTGAGAAATAGATTTAAGGGATTAGATCTGATAGAGTGCCTGATGAACTATGGACAGAGGTTCATGACATTGTACAGGAGACACGGAGCAAGACTATCCCCATTAAAAAAAAATACAAAAAGCAAAATGGCTGAAGAGGCCTTACAAGTAGCTCTAAAAAGAAGAGAAGCAAAAAGCAAAGGAGAAAAGGAAAGATAGTGAATGCATACTGAACCCATTTGAATGCAGAGTTTCAAAGAATAACAAGGAGAGATAAGAAAGTCTTCCTCAATTATCAATGCAAAGAAATAGAGGTAAACAATAGATTGGGAAAGACTAGAGATCTCTTCAATAAAATTAGAGATACCAAGGGAACATTTCATGCAAAGATGGGCTCAATAAAGGACAGAAATGGTATGGACCTAACAAAAGCAGAAGATATTAAGAAGAGGTGGCAAGAATACACAGAAGAACTGTACAAAAAAGATCTTCACGACCCAGATAATCACGATGGTGTGATCACTCACCTAGAGCCAGACATCCTGGAATGTGAAGTCAAGTGGGCCTTAGGAAGCATCACTACAAACAAAGCTAGTGGAGGTGATGGAATTCCAGTTGAGTTATTTCAAATCCTAAAAGATGATGCTGTGAAAGTGCTGCACTCAATATGCTAGCAAATTTGGAAAACACAGCAGTGGCCACAGGACTGGAAAAGGTCAGTTTTCATTCCAATCCCAAAGAAAAGCAATGCCAAAGAATGCTCAAACTACCATACAATTGCACACATCTCACACGCTAGTAAAGTAATGCTCAAAATTCTCCAAGCCAAGCTTCAACAATACGTGAACCGTGAACTTCCTGATGTTCAAGCCGGATTTAGAAAAGGCAGAGGAACCAGAGATCAAATGGCCAACATCTGTTGGATCATTGAAAAAGCAAGAGAGTTCCAGAAAAACATCTATTTCTGCTTTATTGACTATGCCTTTGACTGTGTGGATCACAATAAACTCTGGAAAATTCTAAAAGAAAGGGGAATACCAGACCACCTGACCTGCCTCCTAAGAAATCTGTACGCAGATCAGGAAGCAACAGTTAGAACTGGACATGGAACAACAGACTGGTTCCAAATAGGAAAAGGAGTATGTCAAGGCTGCATATTGTCACCCTGCTTATTTAACTTATTTGTAGAGTATATCATGAAAAACACTGGGCTGGATGAAGCACAAGCTGGAATCAAGATTGCCGGGAGAAATATCAATAACCTCAGATACACAGATGACACCACCCTTATGGTCGAAAGTGAAGAAGAGCTAAAGACCCTCTTGATGAAAGTGAAAGAGAAGAGTGAAACAGTTGGCTTAAAGCTCAACATTCAGAAAACAAAGATCATGGCATCTGTTCCCATCACTTCATGGCAAGTAGATGGAGAAACAGTGGCTGACTTTATTTTGGGGGGCTCCAAACTCACGGCCACTCCAGTATTCTTGCCTGGAGAATCCCAAAAATGGGTTCGCACAGAGTCGGACACGACTGGAGCGACTTAGCAGCAGCAGCAGCAAACTCACGGCAGATGGAGACTGCAGCCATGAAATTAAAAGACGCTTACTTCTTGAAAGAAAAGTTATGACCAACCTAGACAGCATATTAAAAAGCAGACACATTACTTTGCCAACAAAGGTCTGTCTAGTTAAGGCTATGGTTTTCCCAGTAGTCATGTATGGATGTGAGAGCTGGACTATAAAGAAAGCTGAGTGCCAAAGAATTGATGCTTTTGAACTGTAGTGTTGACTCTTGAGAGTCCCTTGGACTGCAAGGAGACTCAACCAGTCAATTCTAAAGGAAATGAGTTCTGAATATTCATTGTAAGGACTAATGCTGAAGCTGAAACTCCAATACTTTGGCCACCTGATGCCAAGAACTGACTCACTAGAAAAGACCTGAATGCTGGGAAAGATTGAAGCTGGGGGGAGAAGGGGATGACAGAGGATGAGATGGTTGGATGGCATCACCAACTCGATGGACATGAGTTTGAGCAAGCTCCGGGAGTTGGTGATGGACAGGAAAGCCTGGCGTGCAGCAGTCCATGGGGTCGCAAAGAGTGAAACATGACTGAGCGACTGAACTGAACTGTGAGCTTGAAGGGACTTTCCCAGTGGCTTGTGAGCTTGAAGAGCTAGCGGAGGTGGTACCTGGGGCTCCTCTGACCACCCTCTCAAAGGAACTCTCTCCTAGATATAGTCTTCTGATCCTTAGAGACCAGAGTGGAAGAGGGCCATACTGCTCCTTTCAAAGCATACCCATCCAAACCTCCCCGGGGCAACCCAAATTGGTACAACTTTTCTGAAAGCAGTTCAAAAAAAAAATAAAGATTTTTTAAAATATGGTTTTTATTTTAAAAATTTTTACTGGGATATAGTTGATTTTTTTAAATGTTTGAAATGGCATGCTCATCATATAATGATAGGGGAAAAATTAGTATCAAAATGTGTGTAAAAATACTATCTACATAAATCAAAGATAGACACATAAATGGCAACAATGAGTCTCTTTAGGGAGGGGGTTTTATTTTTTAAATTTCCTTTCTAATTTTATACACTGAGCACATTCTAGTTTTTTATTGTCAAGTCTTGCTAATATCTGGTGGCACTCATGGTGAAGAACCCACCTGCCAGGGCAGGAAACATAAGAGAGGCCAGTTTGATCCCTGGGTCAGGAGGATCCCCTGGAGGAGGAGGGCATGGCAACCCACTCCAGTATTCTTGCCTGGAGAATCCCATGGACAGAAGAGCCTGGCGGGCTGCAGTCCCGGGGGTCCCAAAGAGTCAGACACGACTGAAGTGACTTACCAGACCACCTTACCTGTCTCCTGAGAAACCTGTATGAAGGTTAAGAGGCAACAGTTATAACTGGACATGGAGCAACGAACTGGTTCAAAATTTGGAAAGGAGTACATTAAGGCTTTATACTGTTAACCTGTGTATTCATTAATAACGTATATTCAGAGTACATCATGAGAAATGCCAGGCTGGATGAATCACAAGCTGGAAACAAGACTGCTGGGAGAAATATCAACAACCTCAGATATGCACATGATAAAACTCTAATGACAGAAAGCAAAAGGGAGCTAAAGAGCTTCTTGATGAGGGTGAAAGAGGAGAGAGAAAAGGCTGAGTTAAAACTCTACATTCAGAAAACTAACATCATGGCATCTGGTCTCCTCACTTCATGGCAAACAGGGAAAACGTGAAAACAGGAACAGATTTTCTTTTCCTGGGCTCCAAAATCACTGCAGGTGGTGACTGCAGCCACAACATTAAAAGATGCTTTCTCCTGGGAAGGAAAGTTATGACAAACCTGTGAAGTGAAAGTCGCTTAGTCGTGTCCAACTCTTTGCAATCCCATGGACTATGTAATCCATGGAATTCTTCAGGCCAGAATACTGGAGTGGGTAGCCTTTCCCTTTCCCAGGGTATCTTCCCAACCCAGGGATCGAACCCAGATCTCCTGCATTGCAGGCAGATTCTGTCCAAGGGAAGTACATGACAGCCCTAGACAGCATATTAAAAAGCAGAGACATCACTTTGCCGACAAAGGTACATATACTCAAAACTATAGTTTTTCAGTAGTCACGTACAGTTATGAGAATGGGACCATAAAGAAGGCTGAGCGCCAAAGAACTGATGCTTTTGAACTGTGGTATTGGAGAAGACTCTTGAAAGTCCCTTGGACTGCAAGGAGATCAAACTAGTCAACCCTAAAGGAAATCAACCCTGAATATTCATTGGAGGGACTCATGCTGAAGCTTCAATACTTTGGCCACCTGATGCAAAAAGTCAACTCATTGGAAAAGACCTCAATGCTGAGAAAGATTGAGGGCAGGAGGAGAGGGGGCGAGATGGCATCACCAACTCAATGGACATGAGTTTGAGCAAACTCCAAAAATAGTGAAGGATAGGGAAGTCTGGTGTGCAGCAGTCCCTGGGGCCGCAGACACAACTTAGAGACGGAAAAACAGCAACGCAGTGAAATTTTACAAAAGGAAAAAATAAAGCCCTTTCTATCTGGTGTCCTGCCCCTGTTGTCTGCTGAAAGCCGGTCAGAATTCAGTGAGCAATGGACAAGTTGAAGACTGGTGGGCACATATGTGCATTCTAACAAAAACTTCTGGACACTGTGCCTTACCCATGCATTTCAAAGTCTGGTAGAGAGAAGAAAGGGACGAATAGGCTCCTTGGGGACCAAGAAACCTAGCATCCCA
Organism: Tragelaphus eurycerus; assembly: GCA_935064755.1. Taxonomy (NCBI): domain Eukaryota; kingdom Metazoa; phylum Chordata; class Mammalia; order Artiodactyla; family Bovidae; genus Tragelaphus; species Tragelaphus eurycerus. The sequence goes on along the minus strand of CAKXYN010000099.1, from coordinate 7,925,560 downwards.
GAGACAAAGAAACAGGGAACCTGAAAGAAAACTCATAACCAAGTTTCTCAGGCAGCAGGAGAAATAGAGATTGCAGAGAGATGGTGTATGCGAACATGCCTGGACCAGAGAGGTGTCTGGTATGCTCAAGCTTACACAGCAATGACACAATGGGTCTAGCATTCAGGACACGGAATCCCCATTCCTGAGTTCTTCCCCCACACTGGCAACCTGGACTTTCAAAATAACCTCCATGCAAATGCAAATTAGCACCACAGTAAGAAAACACTATTGACAAAAAAAAAAAAAAAAAAAAAAATTTGCTTGATGAAAGCGAAGATTGACAAAGATGTTAGGGAGAGGATAATTTCATGTATACTCCCAATAGGGAATAGATTGGTTCAGCCTTGTGAAGAGCAATTTGCCATATCTGTTAAATTATGAAATGTACACGCCCTTCAACCCAGCAGATAAATAACTCTGTGTTATCTATTCGCAGGGAACACGTGCCCAAGCATGTGTGGTGTACAAATATGTTGTCAAGGCGTTTTGTCAACATGAATAATTTCAGTTCAGTTCAGTTCAGTTGCTCAGTCATGTCCAACTCTTTGCGACCCCATGAATCGGAGCACGCCAGGCCTCCCTGTCCATCACCAACTCCCAGAGGTCGCTCAGACTCACGTCCATCGAGTCAGTGATGCCATCCAGCCATCTCATCCTCTGACGTCCCCTTCTCCTCCTGCCCCCAATCCCTCCCAGCATCAGAGTCTTTTCCAATCAGTCAGCTCTTCGCATCACATGGCCAAAGTACTGGAGTTTCAGCTTTAGCATCATTCCTTCCAAAGAAATCCCAGGGCTGATCTTCAGAATGGACTGGTTGGATCTCCTTGCAGTCCAAGGGACTCTCAAGAGTCTTCTCCAACACCACAGTTCAAAAGCATCAATTCTTCGGCACTCAGCCTTCTTCACAGTTCAACTCTCACATCCATACATGACCACTGGAAAAACCACAGCCTTGACTAGATGAACCTTTGTTGGCAAAGTAATGTCTCTGTTTTTCAATATGCTATCTAGGTTGGTCATAACTTTCCTTCCAAGGAGTAAGCATCTTTTAATTTCACGGTTGCAGTCACCATCTGCAGTGATTTTGGAGCCCAAAAAAATAAAGTCTAACACCGTTTCCACTGTTCCCCCATCTATTTCCCATGAAGTGATGGGACCAGATGCCATGATCTTCGTTTTCTGAATGTTGAGCTTTGTTTTCTGAATGTTAAGCCAACTTTTTCACTCTCCACTTTCACTTTCATCATGAGGCTTTTTAGTTCCTCTTCACTTTCTGCCATAAGGGTGGTGTCATCTGCATATCTGAGGTTATTGATATTTCTCCCGGCAATCTTGATTCCAGCCCAGCGTTTCTCATGTTGTACTCTGCATATAAGCTAAATAAGCAGGCTGACAATATACAGCCTTGATGTACTCCTTTTCTAAAACACCCTAAATATCCAACAATTAGAGATCAGTTAAATAAAACATGGCACATCCAAACCATAAAATTCTTTGTTGTTGTTCATTGGCTAAGTCATGTCCGACTCTTTGGGACTCCACGGACTGCAGCATGCCAGGCTTTCCTGTCCTTCACTGTCTCCCAGAGTTTACTCAAACTCAAGTCCATTGAATCAGTAATACCATCCAACCGTCTCATCCTCTGTCGTCCCCTTCTCCTCCCGCCTTCAATCTTTCCCAGCATCAGGGTCTTTTCCAATGAGTCAGTTCTTCATATCACGTGGCCAAAGTATTAGAGCTTCAGCTTCAACATCAGTCTTTCCAATGAATATTCAGGACCGATTTCCTTTAGGATTGACTGGTTGGATCTCCTTGCAGTCCAAGGGACTCTCAAGAGTCTTCTCCAGCACCACAATTTGAAAGCATCAATTCTTATGGTTCAACTCTCACATCCGAACATGACTACTGGAAAAACCATAACTTTGTTTATAGGTACCTTTGTCAGCAAAGTGATGTCTCTGTTTTTTAATATGCTGTCAAGGTTTGTCATAGCTTTTCTTCCAAGGATCAAACGTCTTTTAATTTTATTGTTGCAGTTGCCATCCACCTGAAATATGAAATACTTTCAACAGTGAGAAAAAAAGAAGGTCTCTATGTAACAATGTGTAAAGTTCCCAACAAAGTCTTGTTGAGAGAAAAATGCCAGAAGCAGGCAGAGTAGGACAATTTGTGGAAAACAATATATATTAAAAACCATACACAGAGACACACAATATCATATTTTCTATGGGTTCATGAAAAATCACACCCAAACTGTTGAGTTACTCTCTGTGTGGAGGGATGGGGAGGGGAGGAGAAAGGACAGGATTATGCATTACAAGGAAAAAGTATCATCTATTGCGAGTGACATAAAAACTTCATTATTAAGAAGAGATACAAGAAAGAGGAAAAAGGAACGAAAGGATTAAGTAATTAAGGAAGAGAGGGAGGGAGGAGGCCGCAGAAGGACGGAGCGCACAGTCTGTCGGCCAGGACAGGCAGACGGGAAAGGGGGCAGACGGAGGAAGCCGCTGGAAGCCGAGGCTCTGGGCTGAGATGCGCAAATCGGGACCGCAGGTGTCGGCCTGGCACGGCCGCCTGCAGTTTCCCGGAAGGAGCAGGCAGGCCGTCGGGTCTCGGCAGACACAGCGTTGGGCGTGGGCAGACGCAGCGTTGGCCCTTGCACGCCCCTCGGAGCCCAGCACACCTGGGAACCGCAGCCGGGAAAGAGCGTTACCAGCAGGTTTGGAAGGAGCTGGGGTGTTCTTACAGGAAAAGGGAGGGGGTCTGGGAAGAGAGCGGTCCTGCCCGTTCTAACCAACTCCCGCTGTGCCCCCCCGCAGCCGCCCGGGTGGTCCAATGAGGCAGCCTCACACTTGCAGTCCAAGGGACTGGACTGGACTCCCTTGGACATCAAGGAGATCCAACCAGTCATCCTAAAGGAAATCGGTCCTGAATATTCGTTGGAAGGACTGATGCTGAAGCTGAAACTCCAATACTTTGGCCACCTGATGCGAAGAACTAACTCCTTGGAAAAGACTTTGATGATGGGAAAGATTGAAGGCAGGGGAGAAGGGGACAACAGAGGATGAGATGGTTGGATGGTATCATTGATACAGTGGACATGAGTTTGAGTAAGCTCTGGGAGTTGATGATGGACAGGGAGGCCTGGCGTGGTGCAGTACAGGGGATTGCAAAGAGTCAGACATGACTGAGTGACTGAACTGAACTGACACTTGGAGTCTTCTCACCTCAGGCCCCTGAGGGATCCCACTCCCTCACCCTGCTACAGAGGAGGTTGAGGTCAGAAGGGATGAAGGAGGGGCCTTACCTAAGTTTAATGGTTGATCCAAGATCCTTAGCCATGGGCTCCTTCCAGGTTGCCATAACCCCCTGTGTTCAATTCCCAGATTCACCTCTCTCTAACTGTGTACCCTTAGGAATCCTGCTGCTGCTACTGCTGCTAAGTCGAATTCACCTACCATAAAATTCACCCTTTTAAAGTGTACAGTATTTAATATATTCACAAAGTCCTTGCAACCATCACCACTAATTCCAGAACAAAAATTTTCATTACCTGGGAAAGAAACGCCTGGACCCACCACGAAAGTCACTCCTGTATTCTCCTGCCCTCCCCCAGCCCTGGCAATCACTAATATACTTAGTGTCTCTATGGATTTGCCTGTTTGGGACACTTCGTATAAATGGAATATACAGGTAGAAACAACACGTGGCCTTTTGTGTCTGGCCTCTTTTGCTTAGCATAACGTTTGCAAAGTTCACCCTGGTTGTAGTTTGGATCAATACACAATTCCTTTTTATTACTGGATAGTATTCTGCTGCATGGATATAGCACATTTTGTTTATACTTCCGCCAGTTGTTGAAAAGTTGGGCTGCTTGCACTTTTTGCCGACTACAGATAAATGCTGTTCTGAACATTCGTATGCAGTGTTTGAGTGGAAACGTTTTCAGTTCTCTTGGCTGTATACCCCAGAGTGAAACTGCTGAGTCATATCATCACTCGTTTTGAGGAACCACAAGAATGTGTTCCACAGCAGCTGAACCTTACTACACACCCATTAGCTCAGATTCTTAACCTTTCTAAACCTGTTTCTCACTGGCAAAGCATCAGTGTTGATACTTACCTTATAAACCAGCTGTAAGAAGTAGATTTGATAAAGTAGCAAAGGCAGTTGGTACATAGTAGGTGCTCAATAAGTGGAATTATCATACTCAGAAAACCTATAAGATTCTGAGCCTGTTCCTTTTGTTTCTCTTCAAAGATGAGCATCAACTCCACATTATCCCCATTTGTTTACCTACTTCTTGAGTTTCCCTCCAATTAATTTTATTGTAGAGCAAAATTCCTGCTGACTGTTCCCTCCCTCCTCTCTCTGCCAGGGTCCAGACCCGGCTGATCCAGGGTATTCGAAGCGAGGACGAGGACGGCGTTGGTGAGGGTCAGGAAACAACTGCTTAATTAAATATTAATTAAAGATATAAAGAGTAATAGAATGAGGATAGCTCAGTAGGAAAATTCAGTGGAGAAAAGAGGCTGAATAATTTTCCAAAGCAGAGAATTTATGTCACCTACGTAGGCCACAGGCGTCCTCCCGTTCTCCCGAGGGAGAGGAGACACTAAGGCCTCCCGGGTCAGATCTTAGAAGCCCAGGCAAAATTAGTAGGTTTGACGAGCTTCCCCGCCCCAGAGGAAAAATTCAGCCAGAAGGAGAGAGAAAGAACGACATGGAGAGACCAAATTTCGGTGAACAAGGCCCCGCACTTTATTTTTCAAAGTAGTTTTTATACCTTAAGTTATGCATAGAGGATAATGGGGGAAGGGGTGGAGTCGTGCAGGGACAGCAGTCCCTGAGCCAGGCTTTCAAACCTATCACACGCAAAAGTTTAGGTGAGTTACATCATCTTCTGGCCCAGAGGCCTATTAATATTTTAAGGAACTTATTTTCTCTAAAGGTGATTATTCTAAAGTCAGGCACCACCCTCCAAAAGCATTAGATAAAGTTGCATTCCTATAGGGCAAAGGTGTGGTGGGTTGTAACAAGAAAAAGAATTAACTCAAGGGTCCAAGGTTACAAACATTAAAGCTACTACTTACATTTCTGTAAACCAATTATATCAATCAATACACTGCCAAGGACACAGTAAGTAAGGGACATGGAGACTTAGCAGCAAACATTGGCCCAACAAGTGAAAAACCCCTCACCAATACAATTTCTAATCAATCTTTTAACTGCTCAAAGGAATCTGTATTTAGACAGTTTAGAACATCTCATGCCTCTCACAGTTAGGAAGCTCTGAACAATCACATGTGGCCAGAAAAACCTATTCAGACAGGGTAGAGGATTTCCAAAAGAGTTTGTAGGTTGAAACACTGTCACACCCAGGAATTATTAACTGGAGCTGTAAGTTAACTCTTTTTTCAGAAAGAGGTAGTGGGGGACTGCTACTGCTAAGTCACTTCAGTCGTGTCCGACTCTGTGTGACCCCACAGACGGCAGCCCACCAGGCACCCCCGTCCCCGGGACTCTCCAGGCAAGAAAACTGCAGTGGGTTGCCATTTCCTTCTCCAATGGCAGTCCCCCATAAAGTCAGAGATGTAGGTGAGAGCACAAAGCAGAAAGTAGGCAGACTTTAGTTTTGGGGGTAGATGCTCGAGAATTTCCAGGGGGGTTCCTGAGTCTAGATCTCGCATTTGCGTATGCCGAGCCTCCTTCCTCATGACCTTTGTCATGGGCGGAGCTCGCTCCCAGCATCTGTCTCTCTCTCTCTCTCTCTCTCTCTCTCTCTCTCCACACACACACACACACACCATTTTAAAAGGACTGTGTGTGTCCTAAGTTGCTTCAGTCATGTCCAACTCTTTGTGACCCCATAGAGTGTAGCCTACCAGGCTCCTCTGTCCATGGGATTCTCCAGGCAAGAATACTGGAGTGGGTTGTCATGCCCTCCTCCATAAAGAGGACTCAGTTCAGTTCAGTTCAGTTCAGTCGCTCAGTGGTGCCCAACTCTTTGTGACCCCATGAATCGCAGTATGCCAGGCCTCCCTGTCCATCACCAACTCCCAGAGTTCACTCAGACTCACATCCATCGAGTCAGTGATGCCATCCAACCATCTCATCCTCTGGCGTCCCCTTCTCCTCCTGCCCCCAATCCCTCCCAGCATCAGTCTTTTCCAATGAGTCAGCTCTTCGCATGAGGTGGCCAAAGTACTGGAGTTTCAGCTTTAGCATCATTCCTTCCAAAGAAATCCCAGGGCTGATCTTCAGAATGGACTGGTTGGATCTCCTTGCAGTCCAAGGGACTCTCAAGAGTCTTCTCCAACACCACAGTTCAAAAGCATCAATTCTTCAGCGCTCAGCTTTCTTCACAGTCCAACTCTCACATCCATACATGACCACTGGAAAAACCACAGCCTTAACTAGACGAACCTTTGTTGGCAAAGTAATGTCTCTGCTTTTCAATATGCTATCTAGGTTGGTCATAACTTTTCTTCCAAGGAGTAAGCGTCTTTTAATTTCATGGCTGCGGTCACCATCTGCAGTGATTTTGGAGCCCAGAAAAATAAAGTCTGACACTGTTTCCCCATCTATTTGCCATGAAGTGATGGGACCAGATGCCATGATCTTTGTTTTCTGAATGTTGAGTTTTAAGCCAACTTTTTCACTCTCCTCTTTCACCTTCATCAAGAGGCTTTTTAGTTCCTCTTCACTTTCTGCCATAAGGGTGGTATCATCTGCATATCTGAGGTTATTGATATTTCTCCTGGCAATCTTGATTCCAGCTTTTGCTTCTTCCAGCCCAGCCTTTCTCATGATGTACTCTGCATATAAAGAGGACTGCTGCTGCTGCTGCTGCTAAGTCGCTGCAGTCGTGCCCGACTCTGTGCGACCCCACAGACGGAAGCCCACCAGGCTCCCCCGTCCCTGGGATTCTCCAGGCAAGAATACTGGAGTGGGTTGCCATTTCCTTCTCCAATGCATGAAAGTGAAAAGTGAAAGTGAAGTCGCTCAGTCGTGTCCGACTCTTAGCGACCCCATGGACTGGAGCCTACCAGGATCCTCCGTCCATGGGATTCTCCAGGCAAAAGTACTGGGGTGGGGTGCCATTGGCTAAGCTAAATGGAAAGGAAAAAATTCTCCCACCCTGCAACCTGTATGTTAGAGCTGGAATCTATTACTATGGTGGTTCTCAAAGTGTGGAATCCAGACTCACAGCACCTGGGAACTTGTTAAAATGCAAATTCTCAGGCCCCACCCCAGAAACACAGAATCAGGCACTCTGGGAATGAGCCCCAGCAATCTGTGGTTTAACAAATCCTCAGGGTGATTCTATTGCACACTAATGTTCCCAAATTACAGATGACAAAACTGAGGCCCGGAGAAAGGATGTAACTTGTGTAAACCCATGGAGTGATTAAAACTGGAACCTTTGGAAGCATGTAGTCCTGGCTGCAGATTGCAGCTTCCCCATTTCCAACTGTGGGACCTTGGGCCTGCCTCTCCCTACTTCAGTATCTCTCTTAGTCAGTTCAGGCTGCTATAACAGAATACCACAGATTGGATGACTTAAACATTTATTTCTCACTGTTCTGGAGGCTGGCAAGTTCCAAGTGAAAGTCGCTCAGTCATGTCCAATTCTTTGCAACCCTATGGACTACACAGTCCATGGACTTCTCCAGGCCAGAATACTGGAGTGGGTAGCCATTCCCTTCTCCAGTGGATCTTCCTGACCGAGGAATCGGGCCAGGTCTCCTGCGTTGCAGGCAGATTCTTTACCAGCTGACCTACCAGAGGTTAGTCCAAGATGTCAGCCAATTCTGTTCCTGCTGAGAGTGCTCTTCGTGGTTGGCTGACAGCAGAAGTCTTCTCCTCTTACCCCCACATGGCCAAGAGGAAAACAATCTCTCTGTGTCTCTTCTTCTTAGGGTGCTAATCCCATTCATGAAGGCCCCACCCTCATGAACTTATTACCTCCTAAAAGACCCATCTCACAACTGCATCACTTTGGGGGTCAGGATTTCAACATATGAATTTGGGATACAATCATCTATAACATGGGAACAATGTACCCCTGCTCCCAAGATGGCCACGATGCTGTGTTAAAGGCAGAATGGGGACTGGAACTCAGGCCCCCAGATTTCCAGACTGGTGCTTTTACCCCTATAAAACTAGCTGTCACCCCAACACCATCCAATAAGAAGGTTCCAGAGATAACATTTGAAAAGTTGACATGGAAAAGAGGGCTTTGTTTTATTTTGAGAGGCCCCAAAAGGAAGAGCCAGAGGAAGAGTGAAAAATTACAAGGTGGTAGATCAATTTAAGAGAGAATTTCTTACATGGAACTGTTCAGAAACAGAATTGGCAGCCCCAAAGGATTCATCACTGGGGAATTCCAAGCCACATCTGAATGCCTACATTTCCAGAGTAGGAAGTTGCTGTGGATGATCTCTGAGGTCTCCTCACATGTAACCCTCTGTAGTGGATATGTGCTATCTCCTCCACATCCATTCTCTGGGGAACTGCCCATTCACCACCTCCACGTGGTTGGATGGGCTGTCAATCAGGGTGTTCCATTCATGCCTCACACCCCAGGGGAGGGCACACTACCCAGACTAGTCAATTAGACTGCCCCATGAGTCCCATTCTCAACCACCACCCCATCCCTATTGTTTTGTAGCTGTGTGCCGAAGAATTGATGCTTTTGAACTGTGGTGCTGGAGAAGACTCTTGAGAGTCCCTTGGACTGCAAGGAGATCCAACCAGTCCATTCTGAAGGAGATCAGCCCTGGGATTTCTTTGGAAGGAATGATGCTAAAGCTGAAACTCTAGTACTTTGGCCACCTCATGCGAAGAGTTGACTCATTGGAAAAGACTCTGATGCTGGGAGGGATTGGGGGCAGGACGAGAAGGGGACGACAGAGGATGAGATGGCTGGATGGCATCACTGACTCGACGGATGTGAGTCTGGGTGAACTCCGGGAGCTGGTGATGGACAGGGAGGCCTGGTGTGCTGCGATTCATGGGGTTGCAAAGAGTCAGACATGACTGAGCAACTAAACTGAACTGAACTGAACTGAATACTACCATATACAAAAATGGACTTTCGGTCCTTGTTTTGAGGCCTGCCTGGAAATGCATTAAAACAGCAAGAGCAACAAAAACAACAGACAAAACAATAATAGTTTCAAACATTTAATATCTTTAGTCTCTTTGAAAATGCCAAAAGAGATTCCAGTCCCAACACAAAACAAAAAGTTTTAAAATCTATTTTCTCCATCTCTCTCATCTCATAGTCACCGTGACTGGCTCCTAAATTTGCTTCTTTCTTCTCCAAATACCTAAGGCCTACTTGGCTCTTAGCTTTTTCCTCCTCATCAGCATTTCTCAATGTCCACGGATCCTGATCCAACCTTGCTGGATCCTGGAAGCAGGAAGGAAAGAAGAAAGGTGTAACTCCTTGTATAGTAATGTGGATTTATGCAAATCAGTCTCGGAGTCAATAGAAGAGGTGTGATTATAAAATCCCATCTATGGAGCAAGGCATGACTGTGAAATCATACTTTCAGAAGAGATACTGAGGTCTTTCAATTATGAGTCATACGCCAAGTACAGCTTAATAAACATTTATAGAGTAACTACCATGTGCCAGCTACGAGCCAGGAGTGGGGCTGAGTTGTCTCAGGCATCTGGAAATGTGTTGCCTGAACTCCAGACATTAAAAGTCTGTTCGTGAACAAATTTATGGTTGCTGAGTGGGGAAAATGGGGGGAAGGGATAGTTAGGGAGTTTGAGATCGACATGAACACACTGCCCTATTTAAAATGGATGACTAACAAGGACCTTCTGTATAGCACAGGGAACTCCACTCAATGTTATCCGGCAGCCCGGGATGGGAGGGGAATTTGGGGGAAAATGGATACACGTATATGCATGGCTGAGTCCATTTGCTGTCCACCTGAAATGATCACAACATTGTTATAAACTGTACTCCAATATAAGATAAAAAGTTAAGAAAAAATAAAGCCTGTTACTCATCACTGAATACCTACTATGTGCTAAGCTGTGAGGATATATCCAGGCAGAGAAATATTAAAGGTACAAAAATGATTTCTATGACATGGTGATTAGTACTGCCAAAGGAAACATGTTTGAGGACTGAGAACAAATCAAAGTCAGGGGTTAAGGAAAGTTCTCTGAGAAAGTGACTCATAGCTGAGACAGGAAGCAAGAATAGGAACTGGCTAAAAGAAGACTAGAAGACTCTGGGGAAGATAAGCTGGGGAAGGGAATCCTGGGCACAGTATTTGAAAGATGAGAGAGAATGAGAGTGAGAGCGAGAGGAGGAAGGAGAGAGAGAGACAGAGAGAGGCTCCAGGAGGACTCTCTGTGTGGGTGGAGAACAGAGAACCTGAGGGAGGTTCAAAAGGTCAGTGGAGGCCCCCCGGCTGTAAAAGCCTCTGACTGTCACGTAAGGGATCATGAGTCTGGACCAGAGACTTGAACACGATCCCTATGGGCCACTTAGGTCTTGAGATATGGTTTGTTCAAAACATGGAGAAGCTCAGTTCTGGTTCTTCCACCCACCCTGTGTTGTGTAGAAGCTGGAGAGCCCACGGTGTGCATTTCTTCCCAACTTTGTATTCAGTGACTTCAAACTGAAACTGACCATGATGGACGTATTTATACCACAGAAACTGGCAAGTGCTACCAAGCAGGGCTTTCCCCTGCCCCAAGAGACCCAGTCCTTAAACACTTAACGGCACCTCTGCTTTCACCAAAGAGGAAGCTGGCATCCCAGCACTGGCAAGTTTAGTGCTAATGATCTTTGCAAATCAGGAAGTGATCAAGATCAGGGCATTTTATTTTCGTCTGCCCTTAACCATCAGGAGGCTGAGTAGAAGAAGTTTTAAACCCACAGGTCAGACTGAGATCCAAATGCCAGCCCCATCCCTAATCCGCTGTGTGACCTTGGGCAAACAGTGCAACCTCTCAGTTTCATCAGTTAAAAGAGATATTGACACCCACCTCATGGGATTGCTGTGTGTACTAAAGACTATAATACATGTAGACTGAAGTGCTTCCTGCATAATAAGGACTCCAATATACAGTAATGCTATTGACTGCTGTTTCAGGTAAAGAAATCTCAATAGAGACACACTCAGTTTACTCCAGAATGGACTTATAATCAGTGCTTGAGATACTGGAAAGAAACGGAAGCAGCTCCCTGAGGACCTACATAGAGGCTAGGTTGTGGTAACTAGCTGAGATTTTCTCTTTCATCTTTCTTTTTTGTCAAGATGAGGTCTTTTAACATTTTGAGAGATGCAACTTACCCGACCTCTGTGGTCACAAAACGTCCTTTCGAATAGTTGCAGCAAGGCATTCAGACACACAACTTCCTAATTTGAGATTACAGGGTGGGGAGAAGGGGAACAAGGGAGAGCGAGCACTCGGCGGGTTTTGTCAAAAAGAACAGGTGCCAGATTCAGATGAGCCGTGCATGTGGGACAGGCGGCAAAGGAAGACACTTCTGTGCCCCCTGCTAAACTGCTTCCAGCTCAGTGGGATTCTGGGTCTGAAAGAACTGCAGTTGGTCAGATGAAGTCACAGTTCCAGGGACTATTCAAAGATACTTAAGTATGCTCCCAGATGAGACTGCTTCTATCTTGCTCACCTTTGAGGTCTGGACATGGCTTCTGTGAGCCCATGCTAAGAAGTGCTGATTGAATTCAATGCATGATGCAAATCCCAGAAGTCTCCTGAAATGTCTGAACATCTGTACCCAGGGACAAATACAGGGCAACCAAGTCCCCAGAAGCATTCTTTCTCCCAAGAACTGCTGGAACGCAATCAAATGAGCCCCAGAATTCTCTCTGCAACGTCATTGGTCCTAGTTCATGGGCTTGGTCACAACTGATCAAGAGTTACCAGGCCCATTACTGAGACCCAGAGAATGAACAAAGCAGTTACCCAGAGGCAGCATAGTCATGGAGTCAGACAGGCCTGGAACTGAATCTGGAGTTCAGCACCTGCGTGAGCTCTTTGGGTTCTCAGAATGGCAGATTCCTCATCTGTAAAGAGGAAGCAAAACCTCCTTTGAGAATTGTGGAAGAACAGAAAACAACAGAGTTCATAAAGGAGAGGTATGGTTTTTCTTTAGAATACAAGTGACTTTTCTTGTTGGAAAAGCAATATATATTAATTAGAAATTAGTTTTGAATTAATTTATTTACTTAACTTTAGAAGTTAGATATAAACAGAAAGAAGAAAACTTAAAAAAAAATCCTCACCATTGAGAGATAACAAAGGCTAACATATTGGTGCTCAGTAGAGTTCAGTTCAGTTGCTCAGTCCTGTCCAACTCTTTGTGACCCCATGGACTGCAGCACACCAGGCTTCCCTGTCCTTCACCATCTCCCAGAGCTTGGTCAAACTCATGTCCATTGAGTCAGTGATGCCATCCAACCATCTCATCCTCTGTCATCCCCTTCTCCTGCCTTCAATCTTTCCCAGCATCAGGGTCTTTTCCAAAGAGGTGGCCAAAGTACTGGAGTTTCAGCTTCAACATCAGTCCTTCCAATGAATATTCAGGACTGATTTCCTTTAGGATTGACTGGTTGGATCTCCTTGCAGTCCAAGGGACTCTCAAGAGTCTTCTCCAACACCACAGTTCAAAAGCATCAATTCTTCGGTGCTCAGCTTTCTTTATAGTCCAACTCTCACATCCATACATGACTACTGGAACATATTGGTGTTATACCCTTCCAAATCTCTCTATGCCTACGTGTGTGTTCCTGCTCAGTCATATCCGACTGTTTGCAAACTCATGGACTGTATGTAGCCCACCAGGGTCCTCTGTCCATGGAATTTTCCAGGGAATAATATCAGAGTAGGCCATTATTTCCTACTCCAGGGGATCCTCCCGATCCATGGGATGAACCTGAGTCTCTTGCATCTCCTGCGTGGGCAGGCAGATACTTTACCACCCGTGCCACCTGGGAAGCCCACAAATGCCTATAGGCACACAGTTTTTTAAAGCACTCATATTTTGGTACTTGCTTTTCTGCTACTGAGTAAACATCCCCGAGTGACTACGAATGTCTTGGCAACATCTTTTTTAATGACTGTAGACTCTTCTGTGTTGATGCTTGTTCCATTGTCTGGAAGCGATTACTGTTCCAGTGACAGGTACCACGCCACAGGCTTTGGCATCAGAGGGACCAGTGTTCCCGGGAACATGCCCAGCTGTCACTCCCGCGTGAAGGATGTAAAGAATAACAGGACAGACCCCGCCCTCCCCCCCGCCCCTGGTTGTCGCTGGAATTAAAGTAAATAACCGGCCAAAGTGCTTGACCTGGAACCTGGCACTTGGAACGCGCCGGGATACAGCCAGTTCTGTCTGAGGCTACGTTCTTAAATTGGCCCTGAACTAGTTCGTCCTGTTTCAAGTCCCGTGTTGAAATTCCTGTGGTTATTAACTATGAACAGTTTTCCTCTTCTCCCCTCCCTCCATAGGCGGATTTACTGATCGCCCCCCAACTCCACCCCCTCTCCCGGATCGGGCAGAAAAAAACAAAGTAAAGGCTTTGGAGAGCTCCTGGAGGATTTGAGCGGGGCGGCCCCAGGGGAAGCCCCTGGAGCCTCCCAGGCTCCGCCCCCGGAGGGGCGGGCCCTCGGCTCGGCCTCCTATTGGCTGCCGGTCGCATCACCTGCCGGGTGTGAACCAGGAGGCCGGAGGGGTGGGAGGCCTACCCGGTCCCACCGGGGGCCGCAGGAGGACCGGCATGACGGGGGCCCGACGCTGGGCCCCCCTGCTCCTGTGTCTGCTGCAGTCCGCTCCAGGTAAGGGCGGGGGGCCGCCGGGCAGGCGCGGGGCCGCGGGGGCGCTCCATCCGGTCTGCACCCACCTTCAGACCGACCCAGGGAGGGAGTGGCCGGGCAGAGGTCTGTGCGAGGAAACCCTGGTCGTGCGAATCGGCAGAGCCCATTCTCCCCGCCTCCCTCAACCAGCCACCACCAGTTTTCTTCTAACCGGGGACTGAACAGACTCGAGTCTGAAATTCCTTTACGGGAAGGAACTGATCCAGTTTCCTAGTGCCAGTGCAGCCCCAGGTGAATAGAGAAAAACAGATAGTGACAGTTCGAAAGTCAGCTGCACTTGTTTATAAAGCGCTTTGTAAGGTTTCCTAAAAGTCCTGTCCGCTGCGTGAATACCACCACACTTAACCCTCATTGAACAGGAAACCAAGCAGAAGTGCTCTGCTCTCGCTGGCGGGCGGGGAGGGACAGGAGTTGGGGGGGGGAGGGTGGGTTGTTGGGGGCTGTGGAGGGGTTGGGGGGTTCCCTCCCCTCCCCTCCCCTTCCTCCCAACTCAGGGAGTCAAAAGTTCCACCCAAGCCTGAGGGGAAGGAGCACCCACTTAGTTTAAGATGTGCTACCGTTTTAACAAGTCACCCTTTTTTCCTGCACCCTCGCTAATAAATAAGGTGACAGGGTACAAAATACCTTGGGTGGTTGGGATCCAACCACCAAACCCCAGCCAATCCAGGGAGAAGGACCCCAGATTGGCCCCAGGATATCGCCCTGATCTTAGACTAATAGTTTAAGAGCTTAGAAGGGCCCTTGGCCCTTTGATTGAATGGGGATTTGACTGAACGCCCCCTTGTGCCTGGCACCCTTTGAAGGCTCAGTAGAGGGTAACTGGGATTGCCAGGGGCTCAGTGGTAAAGAATCCGCCTTCCAGTACAGGAGACACAGGTTCGATCCCTGGGTCAGGAAAATCCCCCAGAGAAAGAAATGGCAACTCACCTCAGTATTCTTGCCTGGGAAATCCATGGACAGAGGGGTCTGGCGGGCTACATACAGTCCAGGGTCACAAAGAGTCAGACACCACGGAGTGACTGAGCACCTCTAGGGCAACTACTCTGGCTGCTATTTCTCCACTGTGGCCAAGCTCAGACATGAGGCCTATTCTCAAATAAGCTGCTTGTAGACAGATTTTGGCCTCCTGTGAGCCACCTGCTGGAAAGTCCAGAAACTGGGAGCACGGTCAGCATCAGCATCCTGGTGATACAGTTCCAATGAGAGGACACCGGTTGGGGTGAAAGCAGGAACCCAAAAGGGCGGGGGTGTGGAGCTGAACTGAAAGCCATCAGCAGAATGGGCCCTTCCCTCCCTGATGCCCTTCTGTAAACTGTTTCTATCACGGCGCATGTGACCCTTTGGGTCACTGAATTCTCCATGGGACCATGAGCACCTAAAGGGCAGGAGTGGAGTTGTAGCCCTCTTTGAAACCTCTGGCATGCGGTGATTGAGAGATGTTCTTGACCAGTAATGAGCCACAGATGTTGGAACATAGATGCTGAACATAGATGGAAACAGTGGAAACAGTGGCAGATTTTATTTTCTTGGGCTCCAAAATCACTGCAGATGGTGACTGCAGCCGCAAAATTAATAGACGCTTACCTCTTGGAAGAAAAGCTCTGAAAAACAAGACAGCATATTAACAAAAAAAAAGACAGCATATTAAAAAGCAGAGACATCACTTTGCCAACGAAGGTCTGTCTAGTCAAAGCTATGGTTTTTCCAGTAGTTATGTACGGATATGAGAGTTGAGCTCACATAAAGGAGGCTGAGTGCCAAAGAATTGATGTTTTTGAATTGTGGTGCTGGAGGACTGTTGAGACTCCCTTAGACAGCAAGGAGGTCAAACCAGTCAATCCTAAAGGAAATCAACCCTGAATATTCACTGGAGGGACTGATGCTGAAGCTGAAGCTCCAATACCTTAGCCACCTGATACGAAGAACTGACTCATTTTTCGGATAAGACCCTGGTGCTGGGAAAAATTGAGGGTGGGAGGAAAAAAAAACAGCAGAGGATGAGATGATTGGATGGCATCACTGACTCAGTGGACATGAGTTTGTGCAAACCCTGGGAGATATGACAGGGAAGCTGGGCATGCTGTAATCCATGGAATCACAAAAAGCTGAACATGACTTCATGGCTGAAGAACAACAGGCCCCATGAGAACCTAGGGGAGGAAGTGTGATCAAGAGCTCAGACTTTGGGGATTTCCCTGGTGGTCCAGTGGTTAAGAATCCGCCTGCTGGTGCAGGGCACATGGGTTCAGTCTCTGGTTGGGGAAGATTCCACATGCTTCGGAGCAACTAGGCCAGTGAACCAGCACTGAAGCCTTCATGCCCTAGAGCCAGTTTGCCACAACAAGAGAAGCCAAGGCAATGAGAAGCCCTCTCACCACAACAAAGAGCCCGGCCCCCACAACTACAGAAAGCCCTCCCACAGCAATGAAGACCTCAGCCAAAAATAAAAATAAATTAAAAAAAAAAAAAGCTCAGACTTTGGGATTGACTAGGCCTGGATGGATTTGAATTCCGTTTCTGCAACTTATTAGCTGAGGGGGCCTCAGTTTCCTCATCTGTAATGTGATGCTCACAATTAGTACCTGCCTCCTGGAGATGTGGGGCAGATTGAAGAGGAAAATGCAGATAACATAGTTTGCATCGTATCTGGCACATACTTAGGACACAATACACATTAGCTGCTATCCACAGCAGCAGCAGCATCGCCACCACTTCTGAAAGATGTCAGGACGACTCCCCAGAGGAAGTGACATTTGAATCAAGTGTTGAAAAGATTAGATGGCCAACACCACGCTATCAAGGACGCTAGGGTTCAAGGACACACAGAGGAATGGAGTGGTTTGAGAAGAGCGAGAAGGAAGATTGGTTGCAGCCTGGTGAGGTGTGTTGGTGAGCTGTCAGGAAGATGTCAACGAGATGGCCAGGCCAACCTGGGCAGGGCTTCACGTACCCTGATAAGGAGCATGGACTTTATTCTGAGAGCAAGGGAAGGGCAGGAACTGGGCAGCTGTGTAAGCAGATGCATATTTCAGAAGATGAGCAGTGAGAAGGAAGAAGTGCCAAGGACGGAAGTTAGGGGCAAGTTAGAGGCGATCAGGGAAAGAGCCACTGGGACGGTGACATCTGAGCAGAGATGTGAAGGAAGCAAAGAAGTGAGCCAGATGGAATATCCAGAGGGAGAACAGTCTAGGCGGAAGGAACAGCTTGTGAAAAGGCCTGGGGGTGAGTGCAGGCCCATCACGCTCTAGGAACAGGAAGGGGCCAGAGTGGCTGGAGGGGACAGAGTCCTGGGGCATCCTGGGTCGGACTGGCTAGGGTCCTGTAGTGACGGCAAAGACTTTGGTTTTACCTTGAGTGAAACAGAAGCCACTGGGGCTTTAAAGCAAAAGGGTGACATGATCTGACTTTCATTTTAACCCTTGCTCCCATATGCCATATGGATTGAGGGGGCAAGGCTGGAAGCAGGGACAGCAGTTAGGCAGCCTTAGGGATAATCCAAGTCATCCAGTATTCATTCATTCACTCAACAGATTTTCACTGTGCACCTACTATGTGCATAGGGACCTTTTCAGGCACACGCTGGGGACATGGCTGAGGACAGGACAGAGCCTCCGTTCCATGAGACCCTCGGGGCCATTCCCTCCTGAAGTCCAGGGATCTATCAGATGGTCCTGCTCTGTGCTGTTTTGCTGGAACCCTCAAGTGCCAGGGTGGGCTTCCCAACCTGGCACAGATTGGCTCCTGAGGTCTAAGGAGGGGAAGGGGCTGTAGGTCACACAGCTATAACTGGAATCATGCCCCCCGGGTCCCCAGCCTACATCACATCCCGTCTGCTTCAGCCACCCCAGATAATGCCTGTTTCTTAAACTGAGCAAGCACCTGATGGCCTGCCATGCCACTCTTCAGCTCAGAATGGCTCCAGGCTTCATGACCCCTTTCTCCTCCACAGGACGGCTCCTCCTGGCCCCTCCCCAGAATGTGACGCTGCTCTCCCGGGACTTCAGTGTGTACCTGACGTGGCTCCCAGGGCCTGGAAACCCCCAGAACGTGACCTATTTTGTGGCCTATCAAAGGTGGAGGGTGCCTCTGGGCTGGTGGGATGGGGAGGGTGGGCCTGAAGAGATGGGCAGGGGCCGGAGGGGCTTCTCTACAATAAGTAGCTGCATTCAGTGTGGACAGCACCCACTGGTTCTCTGAGTCCCACAGGTGACAGCCTGCGGCAGGTATTGGGAGAGGGTATTCATGAAAGTTCTGGAGGTGGGGGTGATGCTGAATGGAGAACAGTGCCTAGGCGATGGACCTGCCAGGAGCGAGGCAGGATCTTTGAGAAAAGTCAGAGCAGGGCATGAATGGAACTGTGAGGGCCTGACAATGGAATTCCTGAGGGCCTGGGTAAAGTGCTTGACATTATAGCAGGTAAAGGAGGCAGAGATATCTGTTGCAGAGCTGTGTTAGGCAAGGTGAAATGATCACCCTTTTCCCCACGGAGCCTGCACAGAGCCTTGGGGTCCTTCTCACGTTGGCAGCCCAGGCATCCATCGCTGATGCAGAGGAATCTAAAAGTCTAAAAGTGAAGGCAGATTTGTCATCTTTGCACATAGGTGGAAGTCATCTGAAGATCTTTCATTAGAGAGTAAGCTAATAAAAGCAGCTACTCAGCAGCATTAATCTAGAATTGGTGGGAAGGAGGAGGCAAGAAGGAGAAGAACTGCCACATACTCGGACTCTTCCTGTGCCGGGCTGAGTGCTAGGAGCCTAGCGTGAGCACGTCCCTTCTGCCTCCCTGTATTGCCGGGCAGGCTCTGCATTTCCCCTGCATTAGAGGTGAGGAACAACTCAGGCCGTGACTTGAGTAAGGAAGTCAGTGATGGAAGCAGAAGAAAAACCCAAATCTGACCCCAAAGCTTGTGCTTTTCCTGTTCTATCACGGTGCCTCCATCTGTGGCCTCCAGATGTGAATGGTGGGGGCCTGGCTTGGGAAAGGACAGACTGTAGAGAGCTTTCCAAAGAAAGAATGGGAACTTTTCTGGTGGTACAGTGGTTAAGAATCCGCCCGCCAATGCAGGGAACATGGGTTCAATCCCCGGTCCGGGAAGACCCCACATACTGCAGGGCAGCTAAGCCTGTGAGCCACAACTACTGAGCCTGTGCACCCTAGAGCCCATGCCTCACAAAGTAAGAAACCACCATAACTGAGAAGTAGCCCCAGCTCATCACAACTGGAGAAAGTCCACACGCAGCAACGAAAACCCAGTGTGGCCAAGAGAAAGAAAGAAAAGAAAAAGAGAGAATGATGCAGAACTGTCTCAGGAGGCAGAAAATACCCAGCGTGTCCTGCATGTTGGCTGTGTGTCTGCACGTGTCCGTTCATGAAACATATTTAGTCTCACACTGCACTGCGAGGAAGGATTCAGGGACTCTGCTCTACTGGGGAGGGAATTCAAGCACTAAGAGGGTGTTTTGCTCAAAACCACACAGCTAGGCATGGTGGAGGTGGGATAAATTGATTAAAAAATTGAAAGCCTAACCTCAGACCTTTATGATATTTTCTTGTCCTTTTACACTTTTGAAACACCTGTGCAGATTCCAAAACTGTGATGTTCTAATGGTACTATTTTTTCATTTATTAGCTAGAATTATTTTACAAAGAGATGCTTCCTTTCAGGTAGTATTTGATGTTCAGTGGTCCTGTTCATACAGGCAAGACAGAATAAATGCTTGAAATTTT
Source organism: Tragelaphus eurycerus (assembly GCA_935064755.1). Classification (NCBI taxonomy): domain Eukaryota; kingdom Metazoa; phylum Chordata; class Mammalia; order Artiodactyla; family Bovidae; genus Tragelaphus; species Tragelaphus eurycerus. The sequence goes on along the minus strand of CAKXYN010000099.1, from coordinate 7,905,909 downwards.
TTTCTTTACCAGTTTGGAAGGTAATGAATTGGTTCCCTATCATGTCCCAAAGGTGATTGCCTTGTTTTTTTTTTTTTTTATTATTATCACCAACTCAAGTAGTTAAGCATATCCAACGGTTTAGTTCACTGTAGTTGATTCCACTCATTGAAGCTTGACTTGTCTCATCTTTGGCCGATGAAAATCTCTTCAGGTTGGCTCCTGAGTCCTTTGAACTTGACCCTAGTAAGTCTTGATACTTTTATTGTCCTTTGTTGCAAATAGATGTTCCAGACTCATTTGCACAATTCCTGACCTAAAACCTGAAATCAACCATGTCTCCATTTGGTAAAAAATGGTTTTAAAGAACACTGTGTAGCTGTCTGATCACTACTGCCCTATTGCTTTGAGATCTTTTCAGTGAACAGAATTGGGTGATATGTATAAAAAATCCCATCTCTATTCCTGGCTTCTACTGAGATGACTGATTAAATCCGCAAGTCACACCCATGATCTCTTTATCAAATGATTTTCCAGCCACAACTTTGATTCTCTCCAGAACATGCTTTCTTATTTTTTTGCAATATTCATAGGCTGAGAATTTTCCTAATCTTCAAGTTCTGGTTCCTTTCGGCTTAGCAGTTCCTTCTATCTATCTCTCTCTCTCTCTCTCTCCTCTCTCATTTTACTATAAGCAGTAAGAAGAAATCAGGTTACATCTGCAGCACATTGCTTAGAAATCTCCACAGCTAAGTATCCAAGTTCGTCACTTTCCACTTCTCATTTTCCATAAAAATACTAGGATGTAATTTGGCCACACTCATTGCCACTCTATAACAAGGACTGATTTTCTTCCAGTTTCCAATAAGATATTCCTCCTTTCCATCTGATCACTCCCAGAATCACATTTTGTTATAGCTCTTAACCATGACTCGTCCATCTTAGGTGACCCTGCATGGCATGACTCATAGCTTCATTGAGTACATAAACCCCTTCACCACGACAAGGCTGTAATCCATGAAGGGGATCTATATTCTTACCAATAGTCTTTTCAAGGCAATTTAGGCTTTTGCTCACATGAACTTCAAAACCCTTGCAGCTTCTACCCATAAAAAAAAAATGAATGAAATGAAGTCGCTCAGTCGTGTCCGACTCTTTGCGACCCCATGGACTTAGCCTACCAGGCTCCTCCCTCCATGGGATTCTCCAGGCAAGAGTACTGGAGTGGGATGCCATTTCCTTCTCCAGGGGATCTTCCCCACCCAGGGATCAAACCTGGGTCTCCTGCATTCCAGGCAGATACTTTAATCTCTGAGCCACCAGGGAAGCCCCATCTACCCATAACCCAACTGCAAAGCCACTAACTCATTTTTAGGTATTTGTTACATTAGCACCCCTGAGGCCTTTTTCAGGAGATGGTCACCTCCCTTCTCTCTGTGTCCTCACCTGGCCTTTTTTCTGTGTGAGAGCAGCCATGGTGTCCCTTCCTCTTCTCAAAAAGACCCTAGTCTTACGGGCTTAGGGCCTCACCCTTAGGGCTGTGTTTAATCTTAATTACCTCTTTAAAGGCCCCGTCTCCAAATACAGTCACATTGGGGTGTTAGGGCTTCAACATATGAACTGGGACAGGGTAGGGGGCTGCTGTACAATTTAGTCAATGGTACTGATAAACTGGGTTTCAATAAATTTAAAATTTTTATTCTTTAAAAAAAAATAAAACCCCAAAGAAAATGAAAAAGTCAGTCATTAAGAAGTATATATTCACAATACATACACTGACAAAGAACTTATATCCAAAATAGACAAAGAACTCCTACATCTCAAAAATAAGATGAATCACCCCAAAATATTTGAATAGTCACTTAACAAAAGAAGGTATGTAAATGGCCAAAAAGCATATGAAGAGATGTTCAACATCATTAGTCTTTAGGGAGATGCAAATTAAAGCTAGAAGGAAATACACACACCACTAGAATGGTAAAATTACAAGATGTGACAGTACTAAATTTAGACAAGCATGTACAGGGCATTTTTTTGTTTAGTTGCTAAGTTGTGTTGACTCTTCACAACCCCAGGGATTGTAGCCCACTGGCTCCTCTGTCCCTGAGATTTCCCAGGCAAGAACACTGGAGTGGGTATGGAGGGCATATGGCCCTCCATATTTGGAGCTTTTGCAGCCACAGGTTCACCCAACCATGGAACAAAAATATTTAAAAAAAAAATTCAGATAGCCCCAAAAGACAAACTTGAATTTGCCACACAGTAGCAAATATTTATGTAGCATTTGCATCATATTTACAATGATTTACATAATGCTTGCATTTATGTTTAATATCATAAGTGATCTGCTACTGCTGCTGCTGCTAAGTCCCTTCAGTTGTGTCCGACTCTGTGTGACCCCATAGACGGCAGCCCACCAGGCTCCCCCGTCCCTGGGATTCTCCAGGCAAGAACACTGGAGTGGGTTGCCATTTCCTTCTCCAGTGCATGAAAGTGAAAAGTCAAAGTGAAGTCTGACTAAGACAAGGAAATGGCAAGAGTACTGGAGTGGGTTGCCATTGCCTTCTCCGATAAGTGATCTAGAGATGATTTAAAGTATATGAGAGAATGTGCATGTATTGTACACAGATACAAAGCCCCTTACGTAAGGGAACTTAACTCTGCAGATTTCTGTATCAGTGGGGGAGGTCCTAGAACCAGTCCCTTGTGAATACTGACTATATATTGTTGGCAGGAACTATAGTCATACAGTCACTTTGGAAAACAGCTTTACAGTTTCTGGTAAAGTTACACATTCAGTGACCACGTTTCCCAGATTCCACTCCTGGATCTATATCCAAGAGATGTGAAAACATATGTCCATATGAAGACTTGTATGTGAGCTTTCATAGCAGCTTAATTCATAATTCCCTGTTACAGACTGAATGAATTGTGTTCCAGCCCTTAGTCACTCATGTGTTAAAGCTCTAATACCCTTGGGACGGTATTTGGAGATAGAGTCACAAGTATACCGTATTTAAGATGTAAGAGGCAGTTAAGATTAAATGCAGTCCTAAGGGTGAGGCCCTTAGCCAATAGGATTAGTGCCTTTATGAGAAGAGGAAGGGACACCAGTGCTGCTCTCACACAGAGAAAGGGCCAGGTGAGTCCACAGGGAGAAGGAAGGTGACCATCTCCTGAGAGAGGCCTCAGAAGACAGCAGGTCTGCTGACATCTTGATCTTGGACTTCTCGTCTCCAGAACCGTGAGAAACCGGTGTATTTGCATCATTTAAGGTTACACATATAAGTGACTTCATATGATATTTGTCTTCCTCTGGCTGGCTTCATTCACTTCGTATGACAATCTCTAGGTCCATCCATGTTGCCACAGATGACAACTACCACCACCATATTTCATAAATGAAGAATAAATTAGAAGAAATAGAAGAGCAAATCAAAACAGCAGATAAAGCCTTCAAAGAAACAGACGGTGAAAAGAGAGAAGCTTTTAAAAATCAAAGAGAACTGGAATGTAAATGCTCAAGTTACAAGACTAACAGAAGAAAGCGCAGGAGAGGATCTGCGTGGCCTTGAGTCAGGCTCCCATTTCTTAGGACACCGAAAGAAAAGAAAGCTGAAGTGTTAGTCTGCCAGGGCTGCCACAACAAAATGCCAGACTAGGGGCCTAAACTCAGTTCAAACGCTGGCTTATCAGAGTGACATTTTAAAAACACAAACCGGATAACCTCAGTTCCCCTGTTCAGAACCTTCTGGCGGTTTCCTATGACATACGGAATAAAATCCAAACTCCAAACCAAGACGGTGAGACCCCGCCTGCTCTGCCCGCCCACGCCCCTCCTCATCTCCTGTCTGCCCACCGTCTTTGTTCCTTGTCCACTGGGCCTTGGCCACCCTGGTCTTGCTTTTTTCCTGGACTAATCAAGACCCTTCCCATCGCAAGGTTTTTGCTTTTGTGATTTCCTTCCCCCCAGCCCTTCTCCTGGCTCCCTTCTCAGCATCCCAGCCTCAGCTTCAGCACTGTCTTCCTGGCCTTTCCTGAGCTGCCTTCAGAAAGTAGTCACCCCACCTTCCCCTGTTATCACCGCACTTACCAGCTCCTGGATTTATCTTGTCAAAGTGCCGATGGTGGGAAAGCCCCTCCCTCCAGAGCATCAGTTCCTGAGGGCAAGACCTGGTCTGCCATGAATTGCAGATTCCCCAAGAACAATGCCCAGCAAGCAGGTCCCTCCTTTGCACCTCAGTGTTCTCAGGAAGTTGGAGTCATGGACTTGGGTGTCCCCTCTTACGTTCACGTAGCACCCAGCACTGAGTGGGACACACAGCAGGGGGCCTGTAACTGCCTGAATGAATAAACGTGGTGGAGAATGGTTACTAGCAGAGTGGCCCTGTGAGGGAGACATCACAAATGAGGAGACTCAGCCTTAGGGGCATTAAGGTCCCAGAGCTAGTGATGGGCAGAGCCCGGGTTCCACCCTTGTCTGTCATTCTTGAGCCCAGGCTCCTAACAGGACGGTCCTTCTTCTTTCTCAGCCGATGGCTGGTTGGCCAGACAGATAGATGGATGGATAATCAGGTGGGATGGAGGGTTAAGTAATCATGTATTCTCCAAGTTTCCTCACCCCAAGAGGCCGAATCCATGACCCACATTCTTCTGTCTCCTCCCTCAGCTTTGTACCGCCCAGACGGTGGCGGAGAGTGAAAAAGTGTGCGGGAACCAAAGAGCTGGTGTGTTCTCTGACGTGCCTGGAGAAGCAAGACCTGTGCTACAAGTTCAAGGGGCGTGTGCAAGCAGTTTCACCCAGTTCCAGGTCCCCCTGGGTAGAGTCCAAGTTCATGGATTACTTCTTTGAAGGTAGGGAAGGGACCTGTGAGAGGGAGGCTGTCTGCCCAGGAGCTCAGCTCAGTGGCACTGCTGTCTGTCCTAGCCATCTGCCCTCCACTTCCCCAAAGCGGTGGACAGCTCTGGAGCCACCCGCCATGGGCCCCAGACTGTCGTCCAAGCAGTCTGACTTTGCGTTCGGGAATCAGAGTTTGCCAGCCCTAGCAGTTCAGTCTGTGTGTGTGTGTGAGTCTCTCAGTGGTGTCTGACTCTTTGCGACTGAATGGACTGTAGCCCACCAGGTTCCTCTGAGAGTGGAATTCTCCAGGCAAGAATCCTGGAGTGGGGAGCCCATCCCTTTTTCAGGGGATCTTCCCAACCCAGGGATCAAACCCAGATCTCCTGCATTGCAGGCAGATTCTTTACCATCTGAGCCACCAGGGAAACCCAGTTCTGCTTGTTACCTCCAACTAATGAGTTTCATGATCTACTGTGTACAACCTTGGTTATGAACTACACAAGGCATTTTATTTATTCCTATTTTTGTTAATGTTCAGTCTCTCTCTTTCAGAAACAATTTTTAAAAAATTTTAATTGCAAAAATAACTTCTGTACACCACAGAAATTTCAGGGGAGAGAGAGATAAGAATAGGGAGGAAAACATTCCCCATGCTTATAACCTTCAGGAACCACCACCGTTAACACTGAGTGAAGAGAGCAGTGTTTTCTCCAGTGTATTTTATTTCTGATCCTCACAATAGGCCTGTGAGGTTCATTTTAATCCACCCATGTTTTTTAAAAAATTAAACAATTAAGACTCAAAAAAGTTAAGAAACTTACTGGCTAGTAAGTGATAGAGATGTGATGTGAAATGGCTCTTTCTGATCTTGGAGAAGATGCTGGATTGGGTCAAGAGTAAGAAAGGGAGTATAAATACTCACACAATAGCTTCATGGAGCTGCAATCTGTAATTTATCACTCAGGCTTCTCAAAATGTTTGAGGACAAAATAGGGCTTGAAGGGAGGGAAGAAAAGGATTGAATGAAGGATGGCAGGAAATAATGACAGAGAAAGAAGAAGCAGTGATTGGGATGGGAGGAAGCTGGCAGGGCGGATTGACAAATGGACAAAATGATGGATGGATGGATGAGAAGAAAAGAAGTGTGGGAACGATAGGGAGGAAGCGATAGATACATGGAAAGGAAGCAATTAAAAGGATGGAGAGATGCTTACAGTGAAGGAGCTAGTATGGGTGGAGAAGTACAGGATACGAACGAAACTCAGATGGCTGGGTCAGTGGCTACAGAGCATAGAAGGAAGGCTGGGTGCCTGGCAAGGGAGGGAAGAGGGAGAGGGAAGGAGAGGCAAAGGAGAAGGGAAAAACAAGAAGAAAAGATACACGGAAAGAAAAAAATGGAGGGATAGCAAAGAAGGCTGATTGGCTAGATGAAAGGAAGAAACAAAGTATAAATGATTAGGAAGACAGGATGGATAGGAAGGAAGAAATGTCAGCTGGAAAGAAGCAAGGTAGGAAAATTAGGAAGAAGGAAGGATGGCTGATAAGGATGTGTGGGTGGGAAGGAAAAGAAGCATAGTCACAAAAGATGGGTAGGTGGATGGAGAGGAAAAGAAAGCTGGGAAGGCAGACAGAAAGGTTATCTGCCTAGAAGAACGATGGATGAATAGGAATAAGAATTAGAACAATAAAGGGACAGAGGCAGAGAGGTGCTTACTTTTTTATTTTTTTAATTAATTTTTTTGTTGTTGTTTCTTCCTCCCTAAAGCTCTTCTGATTCTCCTAGACCACACCTCAAGCTTGAATGATCCTTCCTGCTTTTTTCTGCCCTCAACTGTGACCCTGGTCACTTTCTCTCTTGAGTTTTTTTAGTTTGAATACTTCATTTCCCTCTAATTTCCTCCAACTCCTTGAAGTCAAAATGTATAGGGGCCTCGTCTTCCCAGTTCTCTCAGCTCCCTGCCCAGGGCTTAATACATATCAGAGTCCAGTGGGTGTTTCCTGAAACCATAAGTGGTGGCACCTTGCAGAAGCCCCATGCTTTCCCTGAGCACAAACACAGAACAGGGAAGACCAATGTGGTCAGGGCTCCTGCCATTTGGTACTCAGGGAAGGCTGCATGGAAATAGTGGCATTTCAGCTGGACCTGGAACAATGGTATATTAATTTTCTCTTGTAGCTTTATTCCTTGTCACTGCCCCCTCCATCTTCAAACCATCAGTCAAACCTAGATAACCTTAATCAGACTGTCAGTAGAAATGGACATAAAGATTCTGCCAGTGAGGGCTCAGAAGGAAGTGAAGAGCCTCAGAGAGGAGACCTACATCCCCTTCAGGTATGTGTGTGCTCAGTCACTCAGTCATGTCTGACTCTTTGAGACCCCTTGGGCTGAAATCCACCAGACTCTTCCATCCATGGGATTTTCAAGGCGAGGATACTGGAATGGGTTGCTATTTCCTCCTCCAGGAGATCTCCCCAACCCTGGGATCAAACTCTCGTCTCCTGCCTCTCCTGCGTTGACAGACAGATTCTTTACCACTGAGCCATCTAGGAAGCCATAAATCTCTTTTAAGAATAGTTAAATCATCATAAGGAGACTGTTAGTAGAAGTATGGATACTAAAGGTAATGCCTCACAGAAGGAAGTGAAGAATATGTTACTGAAAATTTCGGGAAGGGGGATGCCTCTTATATACTAGAAAACGATGAGCAAAACTGTGTCCTGTGTGTACATGGAAAACAGAACTTATAAATGATTAATTTGGTCATTTATCAAGGAGATTTCCAAGCAACATATTGAAGGCATGGTCTGGTTTATTATTGGCAACTATAGCAAAATGCAAGGAGGAAAGAGAGAAACTGAGGAAAGAGACTAAACAAAAAGGAACCAGGACTCGAATGTCTGGAAAATTCTCAACCTATCCAGATGGCAAAAGATACTAAAATTAAGAGTGTGATGCAGAGAAATAGCCAAGGATGTGGCTGTACACCTGGACTTCCTGGAGGCACTGGTGATAAAGAACCCACCTGCCAAGGCAGGAGACATAGGTGATGCGGGTTTGATCCCTGGGTGGGGAAGATCCCCTGGATGAGGGCACAGTAACCCACTCCAGCATTCTTCCCTGGAGAATCCCCAGGGGCAGAGGAGCCTGGCAGGCTACAGTCCACAAGGTAGCAAAGAGTTGGAAGTGACTGAAGCAACTGAGTACTCACACACCCACATGATTGTACAACCATTTACTAAAACCTCAGAAAGATCGAAGTGATTGGTCCAGAAGAGATTTAAGGGTATGACATACAGTTCCCTTCAATCAAGAAAGCTGAAGTGTTATCCCTCAGCCAGCCCAGATCAGATCAGTCGCTCAGTCATGTCCCACTCTTTGCGACCCCATGAATCGCAGCACGCCAGGCCTCCCTGTCCATCACCAACTCCCGGAGGTTACTGAGACTCACATCCATCGAGTCAGTGATGCCATCCAGCCATCTCATCCTCTGTCGTCCCCTTCTCCTCTTGCCCTCAATCCCTCCCAGCATCAGAGTCTTCTCCAATGAGTCAACTCTTCGCATGAGGTGGCCAAAGTACTGGAGTTTCAGCTTCAGCATCATTCCTTCCAAAGAAATCCCAGGGCTGATCTCCTTCAGAATGGACTGGTTGGATCTCCTTGCAGTCCAATGGACTCTCAAGAGTCTTCTCCAACACCACAGTTCAAAAGCATCAATTCTTTGGCGCTCAGCCTTCTTCACAGTCCAGCTCTCACATCCGTACATGACCACAGGAAAAACCATAGCCTTGACTAGACGAACCTTTGTTGGCAAAGTAATGTCTCTGCCTTTGAATATGCTGTCTAGGTTGGTCATAACTTTCCTTCCAAGGAGTAAGTGTCTTTTAATTTCATGGCTGCAGTCACCATCTGTAGCTGAAGTTGAACGATTCTATGAAGACCTACAAGACCTTTTAGAACTAACACCCAAAAAAGATGTCCTTTTCATTATAGGGGACTGGAATGCAAAAGTAGGAAGTCAAGAAACACCTGGAGTAACAGGCAAATTTGGCCTTGGAATACGGAATGAAGCAGGGCAAAGACTAATAGAGTTTTGCCAAGAAAATGCACTAGTCATAACAAACACCCTCTTCCAACAACACAAGAGAAGACTCTATACATGGACATCACCAGATGGTCAACACCGAAATCAGATCGATTATATTCTTTGCAGCCAAAGATGGAGAAGCTCTATACACTCAGCAAAAACAAGACCAGGAGCTGACTGTGGCTCAGACCATGAACTCCTTATTGCCAAATTCAGACTGAAATTGAAGAAAGTAGGGAAAACCACTAGACCATTCAGGTATGACCTAAATCAAATCCCTTATGATTATACAGTGGAAGTTAGAAATAGATTTAAGGGCCTAGATCTGATAGATAGAGTGCCTGATGAACTATGGAATGAGGTTCATGACATTGTACAGGAGACAGGGATCAAGACCATCCCCATGGAAAAGAAATGCAAAAAAGCAAAATGGCTGCCTGGGGAGGGCTTACAAATAGCTGTGAAAAGAAGAGAAGCGAAAAGCAAAGGAGAAAAGGAAAGATATAAGCATCTGAATGCAGAGTTCCAAAGAATAGCAAGAAGAGATAAGAAAGCCTTCTTCAGCGATCAATGCCAAGAAATAGAGGAAAACAACAGAATGGGAAAGACTAGGGATCTCTTCAAGAAAATCAGAGCTACCAAAGGAACATTTCATGCAAAGACGGGCACGATAAAGGACAGCAATGGTATGGACTTAACAGAAGCAGAAGATATTAAGAAGAGGTGGCCAAGAATACACAGAAGAACTGTACAAAAAAGATCTTCACGACCCAGATAATCATGATGGTGTGATAACTGACCTAGAGCCAGACATCCTGGAATGTGAAGTCAGCCAGCTCAGCTAAAGCCAAAAATACAATCGGCTCTTCTCAAAAAGATATGTGGAACTGGCTTCTGTCGAACGCGGTGGGTCCCCGTGACATCCCTAGGAGATCCATAAACTTCTTGAGAATTTTATATCAGCAGAAGCAGTGTCAGTTTGCATGAAAAGGAGCAGAGAGAATGTGAAATGAAAGAAGGTTATTGGTCCCCCAAGCAAATTTGGAAAACTCAGCAGTGGCCACAGGACTGGAAAAGGGCAGTTTTCATTCCAATCCCAAAGAAAGGCAATGCCAAAGAATGCTCAAACTACCGCACAATTGCACTCATCTCACATGCTAGTGAAGTCATGCTCAAAATTCTCCAAGCCAGGCTTCAGCAATATGTGAACCGTGAACTTCCTGATGTTCAAGCTGGTTTTAGAAAAGGCAGAGGAACCAGAGATCAAATTGCCAACATCCACTGGATCATGGAAAAAGCAAGAGAGTTCCAGAAAAACATCTATTTCTGCTTTATTGACTATGCCAAAGCCTTTGACTGTGTGGATCACAATCAACTGTGGAAAATTCTGAAAGAGATGGGATTACCAGACCACCTGATCTGCCTCTTGAGAAATTTGTATGCAGGTCAGGAAGCAACAGTTAGAACTGGACATGGAAAAACAGACTGGTTCCAAATAGGAAAAGGAGAACGTCAAGGCTGTATATTGTCACCCTGTCTATTTAACTTCTATGCAGAGTACATCATGAGAAACACTGGACTGGAAGAAACACAAGCTGGAATCAAGATTGAAGGGAGAAATATCAATAACCTCAGATATGCAGATGACACCACCCTTATGGCAGAAAGTGAAGAGGAACTAAAAAGCCTCTTGATGAAAGTGAAAGAGGAGAGTGAAAAAGTTGGCTTAAAGCTCAACATTCAGAAAACGAAGATCATGGCATCTGGTCCCATCACTTCATGGGAAATAGATGGGGAAACAGTGGAAACAGTGTCAGATTTTATTTTTCTGGGCCCCAAAATCACTACAGATGGTGACTGCAGCCGTGAAATTAAAAGATGCTTACTCCTTGGAAGGAAAGTTATGACCAACCTAGATAGCATATTCAAAAACAGAGACATTACTTTGCCAACAAAGGCTCGTCTAGTCAAGGCTATGGTTTTTCCTGTGGTCATGTATGGATGTGAGAGCTGGACTGTGAAGAAGGCTGAGCGCCAAAGAACTGATGCTTTTGAACTGTGGTGTTGGAGAAGATTCTTGAGAGTCCCTTGGACTGCAAGGAGATCCAACCAGTCCATTCTGAAGGAGATCAGCCCTGGGATTTCTTTGGAAGGAATGATGCCAAAGCTGAAACTTCAGTACTTTGGCCACCTCATGCAAAGAGTTGACTCATTGGAAAAGACTCTGATGCTGGGAGGGATTGGGGGCAGGAGGAGAAGGGAATGACAGAGGATGAGATGGCTGGATGGCATCACTGACTGGACGGACGTGAGTCTGAGTGACCTCTGGGAGTTGGTGATGGACAGGGAGGCCTGGCGTGCTGCGCTTCATGGGGTCGCAAAGAGTGGGACATGACTGAGCGACTGATCTGATCTGATCTGAATTTCTACTGGAAAGAAGCAGACTATAAACTATTTACCTGCAAATATCTTTCATGAAAAAGAAAGATTATTCAGAGAGTGGAACCAAGATCCCAGAGAGCAGTGTTGAAAGCCAAGGAGATGTAATTCCCAGGCCTAAAAATCTAATACAGTTTGTGTAGCTAGATTTCAGAACTGCTTTGGCTCAGTGAGTTTTTTACCTCCTGTTTCCCCCTATTTGAACCAAAATGTCTGTGATTATTGCCCACTGCCTATCCCACCTCCTTATATTGGGAGCAGATAACTTGTACCTTATTTTCACTGGTCCACAAGTGGACAGGAATTGAGTCCAGGAGTCATGCTGAACGCATTGTACCCAGACTCTCACCTGAACCTGATTTAGATACTTTAGAAGATGAGATTTTGAAATTTGAGTTGATGCTGTAATGGGATGAGACCCTGGGGGGCCTTGGGATAGGGTGAGAGGGCTCAATGGTAAAGAATCCGCCTACCAGTGTGGGAGATGCAGGAAATGCTGGTTTGATCCCTGGGTTGGGAAGCTCCCCTGGAGAAGGAAATGGCAACCCCCTCCAGTATTTTTGCCTGGAGAATCCCGTGGACAGAGGAGCCTGGTGGGCTACAGTCCATGGGGGTCACAAAGAGTCGGACACAGAGGAGCGACTGAGGCTGCACGCACAGGATGGGGTGAATGTATGTCACCCTTGAGAGAGACAGGAATTTCAGTCTGTCTCTCAGGGGTCAGACGGAGGACCATGATAGGCAGAATGACTCCCCCCAAAGATGTTCATGCTTTAATCCCTGAACCTCTGAGTATGTTAAATGTTAATATTAGATGGCAAAAGGGATTTTAATTAAGTTTATGGGTGTTAAAATAGTGAGATTATCTTGGATTATCAAAATGGGCTCAGTCTAGTCCCTTGAGTCCTTAAAAGCAGAGACCTCTCTTCAGCTGGAGGCAGAAGAGGTGTAGAAGAAGGGGGAAATCAGAGAGAGTTGAAATGTGAGAGGGATTCAATGTGGTGTTTCTGCTTTGAAGATGAAGGGGTAACATGATTAGAAATGCAAGTGCTGGGACTTCCGTGGCAGTCCAGTGGTTAAGACTCCACGTTTCAACCACAGGGGACATGGGTTCAGTCTCGGGTCAGGGATCTAAGATTCCCACAATGCTATGCAGAGTGGCCAAAAAATTTTTAAAGAAGAAAAAGAAGAAAGACGCGCAGGTGTCTTCAGGAGCTGAGAAGGGCTTCCGGCTAACAAATAGCATGGAAATAAACCTCAGCCTCACAGCTACGGGGAACTGAAATCTGCTAACAACAATAATGAGTGTGGGAGTGAATTCTGCCCCCAAAGATCCCAGAGGAGAGCCCACCTAGCGTTGAGAACCCCGTCAAGCCCACCCAGACTCTTAGCACCAGAACTGTGACATGATAAATCTGTGTTGACATTAACCACTAAGGTTGTGGCACTGTTATGGCAGCAACAGAATACTGATACAGACGGGCAGGCTGCTGACAGACCAGTGACCGGTGAGGGGCACCCGGGGGAAGGGCCAACGCGAGGCAAGGCAAGTTGACTGTCTCCACTCTGGGTGAGGAGCGGGCCTGCCTGGAGGCAGGGGCATGCGTGCTCTGTGGCCTGCAGAAGGTCCTGACAGGTCCCGTTCTGTGTCCTCCAGTGGAGCCAGCCCCACCTGTCCTGGTGTTCAACCAGACAGAGGAGATTCTGGTTGTCAATGCTACGTACCAGCTGCCGCATTGTCTGCACCAACCAGATCTGAACTATGAGGTGGATTTCTGGAAGGAGGGGACTAAAAACAAGGTGAGAAGCCCCTTTCATGCCCCCCGCAAGCTGAGTCCTCTTCCTCACTCTCCCAGCAGATCCCCGTGCTCTTCACCCTCCGAGCTTTGTCCCTGAACGCCTCCTACAGGAAGCCTTCCACCCCTCACTGCTGCAGTCACCCCCTTGACTTTGCAGTGTGATTGACTTGTTACTCACCTCTGCCCCAAGCCCCCACCCAAGGGGCCAAATCCAGGACATCCTTCACCTGCATATTACAGCTAGTAACAACAGAGCAGTTTTCTTTTTTTAATTAAGAAACTTAAAAAAAATCTGATTGAAGTATGATGGGCTCTGGGGGGCCTACTTGCTGAGGCACCAGATTCATTAGGAAAAAAAAAAAAAAAGAAAATTCAGATAAATTCTAGGAAGAAAATCAAAAGTATCCAGAGATGATTTCAAGTAACTCTTTGGTATATATACAATTTCAGACTTGTTTCTGTGTATGCATGTGCTTATGTCAGTATCTATTTGTTTACGGAAGGGGTTAGCAAATTTTTTCCGTAATTGGCCAGAGAGTAAATATTTTTGACTTGGCAAGCCATATCATCTCTCACATCTATTCAGCTCTATCTGTAACACAAAGGAGCCATAAGTAAATAGGTAAATGAAGAGTTGTAGCCATGTTCCAGGAAAACTATTTTCAAAGAAAGGTGAGGTTAAAGTCTACGGACTCCTGTTCTTGTTCATTCTGTCTTTTACTGAACCCAGACTCTCACCCCTGACCTCTGCACACTCTGGGTCCCAGATCTTCATCTGATGTGGTCCTTGCCTTCAAGAACCTCACAGGTGTTCTTGTGTTCTCTCTACTGCCCAGTAGAAAGATAATGTAGAACATATCGTGTCGTTTAAATGTTCCACATTCAATTAAGTAAAAAGAAACAAGTGAATTTAGTTTTCATAGTAGATTTTATTTCATTCACTAGGATGTAATCATCTCAACATGTAGTCAATATAAAAATTACTGAGATTTTTGGGTTGGTCTCCCATGAAAGTTGGTATGTATTTTATACTGGAGCGCATCTTGGTTGATACCAGCCACGTCCCAAGTGTTCAATAGCTCCATGTGGCCAGTGGCTACTATCTTGGACAAGCAGCCCTAGAGTTTTCTGTATCTGTAATGGCCGAGGGACTACCCCAGTGTTGTTCTTTCGTCACTAAGTCGGGTCAAGCTCTTTGCAACCCCATGGACTGCAGCACACCAGGCACCCCCTGTCCTCCACTATCTCCCAGAGTTTGGTCAAATTCATGTCCATTGAGTCCATGATGCTATCTAACCATCTCCTCCTCTATCGCCCCCTTCTCCTTTTGCCTTCAGTCTTTCCCAGCATCAGGGGCTTTTCCAATGAGTCGGCTCTTTGCATCACGTGGTCAAAGTATTAGAGCTTCCGCTTCAGCATCAGTCCTTCCAGTGAATCTTCAGGGGTGATTTCCTCCACCCTAATATTTTGACATGCCCTAAGGGTGGGAAACCTGAGGCATCTGCCCCTGAAAGTGAGGACCCCTGGGTCCTGGTAGGGTGTGCCTGGGAGTGACCCTGAGTGGCAGGGCTGCTTCTGAACCCAGACCATCTCTACCTTGAGACTCAGTGAAGAAGAGAAGCCAGTGTTGGGAAGTGCTCGCTGAATGCTTAAGCCTTAATGCAAGTAAAGAAGTTGTAGGAATCCCAGCTGTGCCATACCTGCCAAGGCCACCCCATCCTGACTGCATGGAGCCAGTTCTCCCCACAGGTCCATCCTCCTCTTTCTCTCTCCACACAGACCCAGTTTCCAGCTACTCCCCATGGCCAGCCAGTCCAGATTCCTCTCCAGCCAGACACCAGCGGGCACCACTGCCTCAGCGCCAGAACCATCTACATCTTTGGCAATCCTAAATACAGCGAGTTCTCCGAGCCCACCTGCTTCTTCCTGGGGGCCCCGGGTGAGTGCCAGGTGGTACAGAAGTGAGGACCTTCCCCTGGGCCTTAGGATCTTCATCACATGGTGGTTAAGAGCCCAAGTCTAGAGACAGACTCACCTCCATTAAAATCCCAGCTTCACCCCCACTCGCTATGTATCTTTGGGCAATTTATATAACCTCTCTGAACCTTGCTTTCCACCATCTGTAGGATGGGTTTAATTAGGTTGTTTTTTTTTTTCTTTTTAAGTTTTATGTATTCATTTATTTTAGTTGCATTGGGTCTTCACCGCTGCTAGAGGTTTTTCTCTAGTCGCTGCAAGTGGGAGCTACTCTTTGTTGGGGTGCAGGAGCTTCTCGTTGTGGTGGCTTCTCTCCCTGAGGAGCACGGGCTCTAGAGCGTGGGCCTCGGTAGTTGTGGTGTGCAGGCTCAGCTGTCTCGAGGCATGGGGGATCTTCCCAGACCAGGGATTGAACCCGTGTCACCTGCGTTGGCAGGCAGATTCTTAACCACTGGATCACCAGGGAAGTCCCGGGTTTATTCTTACGAGAATTAAACAGGATGATGTATGTGAAGCCTCAGCTCAGATGCAACTGATAGACAGGAGCCCCGTTTTCTCTAGTCGTCATTATTTTCTTCCTAGGATCCAACTGGGCCCTCCTGTTGCTGCTACCACTTCTGCTTCCACTGCTGTTGGCTGTTGCCATGGGGCTTGTGATGTGGAAGACCTTCAGGGGGAACCCCTGGCTTCAACAGACAAAGATGCCGCAGGCCCTGGTATGGCAAATCTGGGGGCGTGGGACAGAGATGGGGAGGGTTACCCAAGAGGAAGGAAGTGGAGCTAGACGTGGTAGATAGTTCAGGTAGAATATTAAGATGGCCTAGACTGCAAAACGTCTATCTACCCATCTAAATTTTCACCATTGGTGATTCATTCCTTTGGCACCAAATTAGAATAGCACATATGCCTGGGAGGGACAAGTGCCTTAAGTCTCTTTTTAAAATAGTTTCATCTCTGCTTAGGATTTGCCAAGTGCCAAAAGCAGAACCCCCAGTCTTGGGACTCAGGAGAGATGCCGGGAGGGGAGGCGGGGAGGGTGGGATCAAAAGGAGACATCTTAAAAAGGTCCCAGCACTTTGTTCACCATCTAACCGAGGGTAAGTCTTGCACAGGCAGACCCTGCAATTTCTTCATTGGTCTGCTGACTCACTCACTTAGAACCTGGCGCCACAGGGACAAGGGAAGCCTGGAGAGGTCAGATCTGTTCAGTGAAGGCCTGGAAAGGGAAGCTGAGTCATACATGGGGCTCGGTGCTCACTTGGGTTGGGTGGGAACTTTGAGGATGGGCTCTGAGGGTTTGCCAGACGAAAGTGTTTGATATTCCTGGACCTGCAGGGAATTCCCACTAACTGGAGGACTTACCTCTGTGTTAGACATATCCACACCTGCCCCATCCCTCTACCTTCCCGAGCATGCGTGCATGCGAAATCGCTTCAGTCATGTCCGACTCTTGGCAACCTTATGGACCATAGCAACCAAGCTCCTCTGTCCACTTTCCCGTTACATGGTAGATCACCAGCTCGACCTCCTAAAGCCAGTGCCTGCAACCTGGACGCTTTCTCTGGCCTCTGGTGCCCTCTGCCTGTGCACATCACAGGCTTCCTGTCCCAGGGAGTTCACGCCCTCCCCTGCTGGTGCTCTGAGGCCCGAGTGCTGCAGCGGCTCCAAGTCCCCAGCAAGGCTCGGCTCCAGCTGCTCTCGAGGTGACCTGACTCATCATACCCCGCTACGGGCTGCTGTGCTTTGCTGTCACTTCCCGGGATCACTTCCCAGAGAAACAACTTCCGTTTGAATCCCTTGTCTCTTTCCTTGTTTATTTCCAGGGGAACCCAAATTAGAACAGTCATGCTTGCAGAAAGGCTGAATCTTCTGTTCTTCTCTCCTCTCCCCAAATCAGAGCTTCTCCAGACACAGACTCTACGGGGCAACCTTTCAGCCCAGTGGCCCACAGTGCCTGCACGACTTGATCGTCTGTCCCCAAAAGGAAGTGACCAGCAGGGTCAGGCTGACCTCTAGAGTCAGGGCCCCAGCCCCCATCCAGGCCGGACCAGAGGACAGCGCTGAGGAGAAGGACGATGAGCAGAGCACAGATGAAGAGGACCCGGGTCCTGGTGTCAGCTTCCAGCCCTATGTTGAACCGCCCCCCTTCGTGGGGCAGGAACCCCAGAGCCCGGGGCCCGCCGAGGCAGAAGGGCCCTGGACTCCTCTGGTCCAGGAGGAAGGCTCCTCTGCCTGCAGTTCTTCAGGCAGAAGCTGGGCCAGCACCGCGGGGTCCTCCTCCCCCTGGGATGAGGCTGGATCCTCGGGCTATTTGGCCAAGAAGGGGCCAGGCCAGGGGCTGAGTCGGGAGGAACACCAGAAGCCTCTCCCACCACCCGAGGACTCCAGTTCCCTGGGAGAGCCCCCCAAAGACAACCTCTCTTCTTGGACCAGCTGGGGCTTATCATCA
Organism: Tragelaphus eurycerus; assembly: GCA_935064755.1. NCBI lineage: Eukaryota > Metazoa > Chordata > Mammalia > Artiodactyla > Bovidae > Tragelaphus > Tragelaphus eurycerus. The sequence continues at coordinate 7,888,341 of CAKXYN010000099.1, read as the reverse complement.
CCAGGGCTGAATCTAGTCCCCGGAGAACCCCCGGTTTCTCTTCGGACACTGACCTTCTGCTGGGACAGTAGTCCTGAGGACGATGAGGGGGAGGAAGAAGAGGAGGAAGAGGGCTGCGGGGAGTCAGAAGGTGAGGACAGCGGTGCTGACAGCTGTGGGGCTAAGAGCCTCCAGAGGACCGAGGGCAGACCCCTGGGGCATTACTTGGCCCGGTGAGCTGTGCCTCGGAGTCTGGTTGCTGCTGAGCTTTCTGGGGAACCCAAGACATCACCAAGACTTGGAATCCCGGGAGCATCGTTGCTGGGGCAGCAGAGGATCCTCAGAGCACCTCGGGGAACCCCAGCTATTAGAAGCCGTCCACCAGGCTGAGCCGTCAGAAGCCACCTGCCCTATGACCTGCTTGCTTTGCACCAAGCACCGGGAGGGGTGGAGACAAGAATGGGCGAAGGTCAGGGGTTGGTTAGCCTGGGGTGATAGGCCAGCTGGAAAGATTATCTCTGGACAACAGGAAACGGGCAACGTCAGGTCCCAGCGGACATGAAGGCCAACAGCACAGGGGCCCATCCGGCTTTGGGAAGAGAAGGACTTGGAGGCGCACCTGGTGAGCAGAGACTCGCAGCTCCTCCAGCATCCGCTGGGCTTCCGCCTCCGCAGAATTCAGCCTTCTGGTTTATGAGTTCCCTAGGGTGGGCCCCGGTGAAGAAAAATCTAGTTGGCCGAGGGTGTTGGAGAGGCAGAGGAAGGGGAAGGGCGTCGTCCCTGAAGGCCCAGTCTCTGAGTCACGCGTTTCACAATCTAGAGTTCCAGACAGACAGACCTGGGTCCAGATCCCAGCCCTGCCATTCCGCAGTTGTGTGGCCGGGGGAAGACACCCTCCTCCTCTGTGCCTGAGTCTCCCCTCCGCAGATACCCCTGGGGCATGGCGAGAGGTCTGACAGACGCGTGATTCCTGACGTATCGTTCGCACTCATCACGTGGTGACCAGTAAGATTCTCCCATCCACCCAGGCTCCGGGCGGGTGGGGGGACCACTGGGCATCTCCCACCTGTGACCCCAAACTCAGAGTGACTGGATTCTCACTCCAAGTCTCCCACCTACCTCCTGCCCTCACTGCCTCCGTCTTGTGGTCAGGAAACTGAGTTCTCAAAAGCTGAAGCCCAGTCAAGGGGGTCCCTGGTCCCTCTCCCTTTTCACGGCAAAGAAAGAACCAAATGGTGCACTGTCTAGGGAGTCCGATTAATTGGTGGTGGGGAAGCAACCCAGCAGGGAATTGGGCCCCCGGGCCTGTGATCCCCAGCTTAGCACTTTAGACCCTTCAGTTGCCCATTGTGGTTGTAAAATGTCCCATTTTCCATTTTCCCTTCCGATTTTGAGAAACCACTGTCTCTGGAAATAAGTAACTGTTCTTGCCCGGGGGTAGTTATGGATGTTCTCAAACAACTGATTCGGTAACCTAATTTTGTCAGCTTTGTGGCCCTGCAGGAACCACAAAGATCAGAACAAACCTTGGCTCTGCCATTTCACCTGCCAGGACTTAATACGTTTTTCCATTGATGCAAAAAGCATCTTTATAAGCTTTGTACCCACAGGGCTGTGCTGTTTAGAAGTCAGCATAAAGGTATAGCATCGAGAGAATGATCTAGAAAAGCTTCCCAAACTTCCAGGGCTTCTCAAACTGTGCTCCCGAAAGACCCTGGGCTTCACAGGAGGAGGAGTCTCAATCTCAGGGGAAGCTAGAGGTTCCCCCAGGTTCAACCAGAGCAGCCTCCCCAGACCCCTCATTTTTCTCCAGCACTCTCCAGGTGCAATGGTGCTTGGGAGTCTCCACTGCTCAAGAAAAAGTTAGCAAACCCCCTTTGAAGTTGAAAATCCTGTCTTCTGTTTCAGATGAGGAAGCGGAAATGTTGACTTCACTGTATACGTCGCTAAGAGTGAGGTTGGGTCTCTGGCCCGCCTGGGCAACCCCGATCCCCTTGGCCATGTAAACAGTACCAAGGTCTTGGCAAGGGGCACGGGGTTCCAGGGGCCTTCACCACTGCTGGGAGGCATGCACATGCCTGCATGCTCAGGCACACACACACGTGCCTGTCTGCAGGGGCTTCTCTCCCGTGAGGCTTGTCTACATCCATCACGCAACACAGGAGAAGAAAAACAAGCTGTACCCGTAGCACTGGGGAAGGCCCGGGGTCAGTTCCCAGGGAAATGCCCAGACCAAGCCCAGTGTCCTCTCTGGAACCTGTCGGGCTGCTTCACGGAGGTAATTCCAATAAGCTATCATCACCTGGCTTAGGCCGGTGTCAAGTAACTAACCACTGTATTCTGAAACCTTGTATGTTTTCTAAGTATTTTTTTTCAGTTTAATTTCTGACATAGGCTGAACCCTCCTTGAATTCTAAAAGTCCAGCTCCTTCATGGTCATTAAGTTATAAACAAAAAACTATGGGCAGCATTAGGAAAGAACATGCTGGCCAATATTATCATTTGTTAGGTGTACTCAGCACTGAACTGTTTACAAAGCCCTTTCATAAACTTATTGGCCAGGAACTGCATAGCTTGAGCTCCAAAGCCACATGTGAAGGACAACGGGGGTGGAGCAGGCGATGCCCTACGTAAAAGCAACATTCCGATTCTTTAGGGTACTGAGAAGTTTATATGTTGCTCTGAGATATTTGTATTTATTTCTAGCTTTATTTTATGTTTATATCATATTTAAATAATTTCCTAATGCTTGTTGGGACCTACCCTAAACTGTTTTAAATAAAGAGCTCTATTTTTAGAGAAAAAGGCAAAATCGAATGGAAAAGTGTGTGCTCTTATTTCTCAAAGGCTCCTCACCAGTCTTGACTGTTAAGACTAGAGTAAGTCCCCTACATACAAATGTGTTCCATTCTGAAAGCACATTGGTAAGTCCAATTTTTTTCATTAAGTCCAAAGGAGTTAGCCTAGGTACCCAGCTAACACTATCCGCTATACTGTACTGTAATAGATTTATAATATTTCTCATACAAATAATGCATACAAACAAACACAAAAAAATAAAATGTATTTCACCTTACAGTACAGTACCTTGAAGCTTCCCGAGTGGCACAGTGGTAAAGAATCTGCCTGCCAATGCAGGAGGCCCAGAAGACGGGGGTCTGACCCCTAGGTCAGGAAGATCCCCTGGGGCAGGAAACGGCAACCCGCTTCAGTATTCTTCCTTAAAGAATGGACAGAGGAGCCTGGTGGGCTACAGTCTATGGGGTCTCAAGGAATCAGACACAACTGAGAACTCATGCACAGTACCTTGATAAGTACAACCGCTGGTATACAGGGCTGGCATGGAGCAGACAGGCACAAAGAACTGCTGACTGGAAGAGAGAGAGGAGATGGGAGGTGGTAGAGGTGAAGGATCATCAGCAACAGGAGATGGAGGGCAAGCTGCAGTTTCACTCATGTCTGATGATGGCATAGGTTCTGGTTCCTTGCTGGAATCAGATGCATGTTTGCATCTTTGAAAGTTCACAGTTTGAAGAGTCATATGTAGGGGCTTTCCTGGATAAGGTCTTCGGTTGGGTCCCCAGCAGCAGACCAGAGACAAGGACTTGGGGGCGTACAGCAGTGCGGTGATTTCAGAAAGCACCAACAGGAGAGGGGAAGAGGGGGAGGGGAGGCAGCCAGTCCAGGTGCACAACCAGACAGGTAAGGCCTCTGAGCAAGTGGGACTCAGTCTTCCCAGGGAGCTTTGGGAGTTCAGTATTGGGCCCTCTAGATATGTTCCTGGGGAAGGCAATGGCACCCCACCCCAGTACTTTCGCCTGGAAAATCCCATGGACGGAGGATCCTGGTAGGCTCCAGTCCATGGGGTCGCTAAGAGTCGGACACGACTGAGCGACTTCACTTTCACTTTTCACTTTCATGCATTGGAGAAGGAGATGGCAACCCACTCCAGTATTCTTGCCTGGAGAATCCCAGGGACAGGGGAGCCTGGTGAGCTTCCGTCTATGGGGTCGCACAGAGTCGGACACGACTGAAGCGACTTAGCAGCAGCAGCAGCAGATATGTTCCACTACCAGGGACAGGAACTGGGGAATTTATCCACCAACCCCCAACAGTCCTGTGTAGAGAGCCACTCCCTCCCAGAGAGGTGCGGGCACTTGCAATTGGAATCCATCAAACTGAGTGCACAAGAAGAGTGCTACAGTGCGGCCACAGCTGTGCCTACCACCCTGGCAGCTTACCTTTTTGCAACAATGTCCTATGGAAGGATATAGAATATCCTATGCGGCAGCCTTACGAGCCCAAACTCATTCTAGTAGCTCTCTACTGGGGAAGGGTCTCCCAGCTTCCACCAATCCCTCAGGGTAACTTCTGAAAACCTAAAAAAAAAAAAAAAAAAAAAGGCCTGTCATTTTACCAGCTAAATGGATTTATTCAGAAAGAGCAAAGAATTGCCATTTATGACAATCGATCCGTGGTGAACAACAAGCGAGTCCAAAGAACAAGGAGAGGAATGTTCCTTTATAGGGGAAAGAAGGGCCACTGTAAATCATCTATTGGAGGAAACTAGGAGGTCGAAGGGTAGTGGCTCTTCATTGGCTGAGTTAGGACAGTCTCTCATTGACTAGGCTGTTGCCAGGCGAAGAGAAATTCCTCCTCCTGCTGGGTAGTAACATAGTAGCCCTCTTCCTGTTGGGCAATGCAAGGTTATGTCTCTTTCTGGGGAGTCAGCGAATGACAGCAAGAGGTAGAGCAGGAGAGTTCTCCCTTCTGTCCTCCCAGAATTAGTCACTCAGTCATGCCAGACTCCTCTGTCCCTAGAATTCTCCAGGCAAGAATACTGGAGTGGGTAGCCATTCCCTTCCCCAAGGGATCTTCCCAACCCAGGAATCAAACTCAGGTGTCCTGCATTGCAGGCACATTCGTTACTGTCTGAGTCACCAGGGAAGCCCTTAATCCCCTACCTGTATTCTATTATTTTCTGTAAACTTAACATCTATGACTGTTTACTTACAGCTTCCTGGAGTTCATTCCTGTGTGCACAAAATCAAGCTAAAGTGATGGGAGTTTGGGGGTTTAAAAAAAAACCAAAGACTTCCCTGGTGGTCTAGTAGCTCAGACTCCATACCCCCAATACAGGGGTTCAGTCCCTGGTCAGGGAACTAGATTCCACATGCCACAGCTAAAAAAAATACCCCGTATGCCACAATGAAGATAGAATATCACACATGCAGCAACCCAAATGCAGTGCAGCCAAATATATATATATATATATATATATATATATATATATATATATATATAAAACAGATGAGAAGTTACCAATTCAGTTCAGTCGCTCAGTCATGTCCGACTCTTTGTGACGCCATGGGCTAGGCTTCCCTGTCCGTCACCAACTCCTGGAACTTACTCAGACTCATGTCCATTGAGTCAGTGATGCCATCCAACCATCTCGTCCTCTGTTGTCCCCTTCTCCCACCTTCAATCTTTCCCAGCATCAGGGTCTTTTCCGATGAGTCAGTTTTTCGCATCAGGTGGCCAAAGTATTGGAGTTTCAGCTTCAGCATCAGTCATTCCAGTGAATATTCAGGACTGATTTCCTTTAGGATGACTGGTTGGATCTCTTTGCAGTCCAAGGGACTCTGAAGAGTCTTCTCCAATACCACAGTTCAAAAGCATCAATTCTTCAGTGCTCAGCTTTCTTCACAGTCCAACTCTCACATCCATACATGATCACTGGAAAAATCATAGCCTTGACTAGATGGACCTTTGTTGGCAAAGTAATGTCTCTGCTTTTAATATGCTATCTAGGTTGGTCATAGCTTTTCTTCCAAGGAGCAAGCATCTTTTTATTTCATGGCTGCAGTCACCATCTGCAGTGATTTTGGAGCCCGAAAAATAAAGTCTGTCACTGTTTCCATTGTTTCCCCATCTATTTGCCATGAAGTGATGGGACCAGATGCCATGATCTTCGTTTTCTGAGTGTTGATTTTTAAGCCAACTTTTTCACTCTCCTCTTTCACTTTCATCAAGAGACTCTTTAGTTCCTCTTTACTTTCTGCCATAAGGGTGGTGTCATCTGCATATCTGAGGTTATTGATATTTCTCCCAGTAATCTTGATTCCAGCTTGTGCTTCATCCAGTCCAGTGTTTCTCATGATGTACTCTGCATAGAAGTTAAATAAGCAGGGTGACAATATACAGCCTTGACGTACTCCTTTTCCCATTTGGAACCACTATGTTGTTCCATGTCCTGTTCTGTTGCTTCTTGACCTGCGTACAAATTTCCCAGGAGGCAGGTCAGGTGGCCTGGTATTCCCATCTCTTTAAGAACTTTCCAGTTTGTTGTGATCCACACAGTCAAAGTCTTTGGCATAGTCAATAAAGCAGAAGTAGATGTTTTCCTGGAACTCTTTCGCTTTTTCGAAAAGTTATACCTCTGTCTAAATGAGTGAGTCAGTTCCATGAATCATTTACTCAAGAGATACTGGTTGGCGTTAGGGCCTATTTCTGCCCAGGGAGCCACACCCCTTGGCATGTGATGTGATGATATAGGATGCAGAGGTGTGACTACATTTTATGAATTATCAGCAGTCTATTTTTTCCCTTACTGTCTCTTTAAGTGGGCTTGGGAGACGAAGGTGGCGATCCCAAAAGAAGAATGCCTCAGAGTACACGGTCCTGGTGGGACAAACCATCAGCAGGGAATGGGAGGCAGCTGTCCAGGAGCCAGTGCCTCCAGGGTGAGTCCCATCCATTCTTTCAGGTTGTTCAGCACATCCCATCCCATCCCACTCTGAGCCTTGACTTCTCTGGGCACTAAATGGATGTCTTGGAAGCCAGATGCCAACAGTGGCTCAGACTCCACAACTCCAGCTCCTATCTCTGAGTTCCAGGCCCTTTCAGGGGATGCATGCTAAGTTGCTTCAGTTGTGTCCGACTCTTTGTGACCCCATGGACCATAGTCCATCAGGCTCCTCTGTCCATGGGATTCTCCAGGCAAGAATGCTGGACTGGGTTGCTATGCCCCCCTCCAGTGGATCTTCCTGACTCAGGGATCAAATCTGCAACTCTTTTTTTTTTTTTTTTAGTTCCAGTGAGGGCTTCTTACTTAAGCTGCAACTACATTCTTTTTTTTTTTTTTTTTTCAGGGGAAAATGGACAAAGGAAAGGATCAATGAGGGTGGGAGGGAAATGGGAAGAAAGAAGGGGAGTGATGGTGGGGAGGAATATATGTAATTTCTTAACCAATGGCTTTCTGTTTTTAATCACAAAGAACACTTAAAAAAAAATCATGTTGAATTCATCCTATATTAGGAGGTTTGTTCTCGAAATGAAAAGTCCAGGAAACAAAAAGTCCAGTTTGGGTGTCCTCATCTTTAGGCACATCTTGGTATTTTGTATTGGTAGGTCTATCTTTACCACAATATATTATTTAGGACAGGATCACATTTGTCACCTCTTCCTCCCTACTACCCAAAGTGGTACCAAACCCATAAAATAGTCAATAAACCTTTACAGAGTAAACAAATAAGTCTTTTTTTTTTTTAAACTCTCCTGAGTGAACTGAATTTTTTGAGGCTCATATGTAAATATGTTTTGCTCTTTACTTTGTCTATTACAGCCAGATTATATGAGTGGGGCATTAAAGTCTCCCACTATTATTGTATTGCTGCATATTTCTTCTATCATATTAATTAATGTTTGTCTTAGATATATCAATGCTCCAATGTTGGGTGCATATAAATTTATAATTGTTATAACTTCTTTTTGAATTGTTCCTTTAAGTCGTTATGTGTAACCTTCATTGTCTCCTTTTCAAGATCTTTAAAGTCAATTTTGTCTGATATAAGTATTGCTACTCCTGTTTAAATCTGCAACTCTTATGTCTCCTGCATTGGCAGGGGGGTTCTTTACCACTAGCGCCACCTGGGCAGCCCTTTCACGGGATACGTGCAGGCGTGCGTGCTCAGTCGCTTCAGTTGAGCCTCCTCTGCTGCTGCTACTGCTGCTAAGTCGCTTCAGTCGTGTCTGACTCTGCGACCCCATAGACGGCAGCCCACCAGGCTCCCCTGTCCCTGGGATTCTCCAGGCAAGAACACTGGAGTAGGTTGCCATTTCCTTCTCCAATGCATGAGAATGAAAAGCGAAAGTGAAGTCGCTCAGTCGTGTCAGACTCTTCCGCGACCACATGGACTGCAGCCTACCAGGCTCCTCCATCCTTGGGATTTTGCAGGCAAGAGTACGAGCCACCTCTACATAGCTCTAATCCAGCCTCAATGCCTAAACTGCAGAATGCAATCCCTAACTTCTCCCATCTCTGGAATTTGGCCTCACAAACTACTGCCAACTCAAACTTCTAAGTAGATATTTATGACTGTCCTGATTGCCACCTCCTGCCATCTCCGTGTCTACATACCCAAGAGGCTGGTTTTTTATGATGTTTTTAAGGGTCCTCTCTTGATCCTTGGTCCCTCATTTTGTAACAGAGAAGAATCACTGCAGGAAGTGTCCTCCGAAACTGCCCAGAGACATCAGCTTGTTTAGTCCTCCCAGCATCACTGAGAGTAGAGGCTCTTTTTCTCTTTTGTAAATGAGAAAGCTCAGGGTGAGAGCTTAAGCCACCTGCACACTGCAAGTAAGTGGCAAAGCTAAGATTTGAACCCAGGTCTGTCTGCCCAAGGCCCATATTCTTTTCACTTCCTGACTCCCAGGGTATATATAAACCTGTTTCCCCAATCCTGGCAGAGAGTCATGTCCTAGGCAGATTGATAAGGAGTCTAGGCATCCCCAAGGAGAGAGGGGTCTGGAATTCTCAAGGAGGAAGAAAGGACAAACTTTTTTTCTTTCTCCACATTCCTTAGGATTATACAACGATAATGTATCCTGCCTGAAGACAGTGTTATCTTAAAATGTAAATTAGGTCTTTACAATCTGAGACATTCTTTAGAGTATATAACTTTATTGCTAACACTAGCAAGTGGGTACTCTTTCTACCCCCTTCTGACGCCTATGTCAGAAGCTTTCTCTATTTCCTTTATACTTTAATAAAACCTTATTACACAAAAGCTCTGAGCAATCAAGCCTCGTCTCTGGCCCCGGATTGAATTCTTCTCCTCCAGGGGCCAAGAATCCCGGTGTCTTCGCGTGATTCAACAACAACCTTTCATCTTGGGGGCTCGTCCGGGATCCTTCAGGACAAGGTAAGGATGCTTGGAGCTTTAGTTCTTTGTTCTCTTAGCGAACACGTTTTCTGCTGTGCTTTACTAACTCTACCGTGTGCTTGTGTGAATGAATGGCATGCCCTGCGTGAAGCAAGTAAGGAGCCCTGCTCTGCGGTTCCATGGTGATCTCATACAGCTCATGGCAGAAACCTGTCGGGGGGTTATACCGACCTGCCAATGCCAAGAGGCACCCAATGTCTCCTTTGGGAACCGACCAGAAATGGGCAAAGCGTGTGGACAGAATTCTCCTTTCTCAGTCAAACTTTTCGGTCTCTTTGACCATTTCATAACTCCTTGGGAATTAGAAGTACTAACCTAATCTATCGGATCATAGACTTTCAAGGGACTGGTGATCTATACTGTTACTGTGTACTGTGGCTTAGGTCCCAAACTTGGATTGGTAGTCAAGAAAGCGCCTAGCCTTGCTAGGAATCGAAAGTTCGGAAGCTAGATAGAGCTCTAGCTCCCAGAACATCTCTGAGGTTAAAGGTTACTCAGATTGAGACTGCAATGGGTTTTTTCCTTTGGTAATGCGGGCTCTTAGTGGATCAGAGGAAGCTATTATACTGGTGTGGTGATGCTTGGAAAGAACATCTCAGTTTCATGTTCGTGTTGGTCTTATTGTAGTCAGGGAATACTCAGGGTCGTGCACAGGCACTCAGGTGATGAATGTTTTCCCCAGCAGTCTTAGCTTGGGAGGCATTCCGGAAGGTTACTCTGATTCACCCCAGGTGACATCAGAGGCAAGCAAGGTTAAAGGTGAAGAGCTGGACGTCAAATAGGGATGCTATCAGGTCTACCCCTGGTACATCCTCACCCCATCTCGGTGGTAGAACCCGGAGGGACGTGGACTGCGCCTGCGTCGGTAAGGGACAGACTAAGTCCGGCCAGGAAGGAAAAGCTTTTGGTGTAACGTCTGTCCACACCCCCATCTACAGCAGGGAGGGATGCCTCCGGTAGAAAAATGGCGATGGTCGCCTTTTTTTTTCTCTTACACATGGGAGCTAACAATTCCAGCCTCACTCCTTTGAACTGTATCCTGAGAAACTGGGATAGATTTGATCCCCAAGGCTTAAAGAAGACACACCTGGTCTTCCTATGTGATACTGCATGGCCACAGTATCCATTGGAGGATGGCGAACGGTGGCCAGTTGGAGGGTCTCTTAGGTATAATACTGTTCTACAATTAGACCGGTTCTGTAGGGTACAAGGGAAATGGATAGAAGTGGCATATGTGTTGCCCTTTCTCGCTCTGCGAAATATGCCAGACTTATGTCCAAAGTGTATAGATCTGGGCATGAAACCTTCAGCTCCCTCCTGTCCTCCTACTTTGCCCCCGTACCTGGGGCTCCAAGCTGAGCAAACTGAAAGCCAGAGAACCCCCCTCAGAAGGGTTGTTTTGGTCTCAGTGGAAATCCAAACTGAGATTCAAACTGCCCACATGGAGGTCCAAACAACTCCTGTCTCAGACTACTCTGGTTTCAGTAGAAACTCAGATCATCGAAGTAAGAGATGAGATGGAGGACAGGAGACACAGAAAAGAGGAAAAACAGGTTTCTCCAATCTATCCCTGGGATCATAGGCGCAGAGAAGCCAGAGAGACTAAGGAACAGCCACACAAGCTGTTGCCTCTTTATGAAACACCCACTGGGAGAAATAATCAGTCTGTGAGAGTTAATAAGCCTTTCTCTTATCAAGAAATACAAAGAATCAAAGAGGATCTGGGAGACTAGAGGACCCAGAAAAATATATTAGAGCCTTTAAAGGTGCTTTATGATCTCACTTGGAAAGATGTGATGTATATCATGGGACAAACGTTGACTCCCGAGTCAAAGACTCGAGTTTTGAGAAAAGCGGTTGCTTATGGAAATGAATGGCTTGGTAAAGAATCAGTAGGGAAGAGGGAAAACGAGATAGCGGCCCTACCCACTGGGAATCAGGCTGTCCCAACTATAGAACCAGACTGGGACTACAACACAGCTAAAGGAAGATGGGATCAGAGTCATTTTGTTAGATGTATTCTTGAAGGACTTAGGCACGTTCTAAGCCTTTAAACTATGGCAAATTGGCAGACATAGAACGGGAGGAAAAGGAAGCTCCTGGTAAATTCCTAGATAGACTGAGAGAAGGCCTTCGCAGATTCACTGAGATTGATCCCGAAAGTGAAGAGGGAAAAGTGATCTTAAAGGATAGATTTCTCACTTAGTCGGCTCCAGATATCCGCCGTAAGCTATTAAAATGGGCGTATGGACCAAATCAGTCTTTAGATACTCTGTTACAACTGGCTCAGACAGTCTATTATGGAAGGGAATATGAGGAAAAGAAAGAAAGGCAAAAAAAGACAAAGGAAAAGGCGGAAGCTTTCGCCATGGCTATGAAAAACGCTCTTAAACAGCCTGAGAAAAATGCCCAGAGGGGGCCCAGGTGAAAAAGGATGGGCTTGCTATCACTGTGGAAAGGAGGGGCACCTCAAGCGGGATTGCCCTCAGGCATCTAAGCTGTCCCCGGCTCCATGTCCGGTCTGCAAAGGACCACACTGGAAGAGAGACTGCCCCCAGAGGCGTAGGTCTCCGGGGTCGGACTCTCAAGACAATCAGGACTGAAGGTGCCCGGGGGTCCCCACTCAAGCTCCCGTCCTAATTACACCTGAGGAACCCTGGGTATTAATAATTGTGGGGGGCCAATCCGTAGATTTCCTTTTAGATACTGGGGCAACTTATTCTGTGCTTACTGAAGCCCCTGGCCCACTTTCTTCCCGATCCGCTTCCGTAATGGGACTGTCTGGATGAGCCAAAAGGTATTATTTCAGTTGTCCTTTATCTTGCAGCTGGGATTCTGTGCTATTTTCACACGAGTTTCTGATCGTGCCAGAATCTCCCTCACCCCTTTTGGGAAGAGATATACTGAGCAAGGTCCATGCCTCTGTTTTCATGAATATGGAGCCCTTCCTTTCTCTCCCTTTAGTTGAACAAAATGTAAATCCTAGAGTGTGGGCTGATGGAAAATCTGTGGGTCAAGCACAAAATGCTATTCCTGTAGTTGTTAAGCTCAAAGACCCTCAAGTGTTTCCACATAAGAAGCAGTATCCACTGAAACCTAAAATTAAGGAAGGGTTAAAACATATCATTGAAAATTTAAAGGAGCAGGGACTATTCCCTGTAACATTCCTTGCAACACTCCTATTTTGGGTATAAAGAAATCGAATGGTAAATGGAGACTAGGTCAAGATTTACGAATAATAAATGAGGCTGTAGTTCCTTTACACCCCATGGTGCCTAATCCTTATACTCTCTTGTCTGAAATTCCTGAACGGGCCAAATATTTCTCAGTAATTGATTTAAAGGATGCCTTCTATTCAGTGCCTTTGGCAGAGGAAAGTCAATTTCTATTTGCCTTTGAAGACCCTACACAGCCAGCTTCTCAGTTATCCTGGACAGTTTTGCCCCAGGGATTTCGTGACAGTCCTCACTTATTTGGACAAAGTTTGTCACGGGATCCACAAAATTTTAATAGCTCTGAAGGGGTGGTGTGAAAATATGTAGATGATATTTTGCTCTGTGCTGAGACAGAGGAAGCTTGTTCGCAAGCCTCAGAAGATTTCTTAAACTTTCTGGCAGGCTGTGGTTACAAGGCATCAAGAGAAAAGGCTCAGCTTTGTCAACAATCAGTTAGATATCTGGGCCTAATCATATCAGAAGGGACTAGGGCCATAGGCTCTGAGAGAATTAAACCCATACTAAATCATCCCCTACCTATGACTTTAAGACAATTGAGAGGATTTTTGGGAATCACAGGTTACTGTCGCATTTGGACTCCGGGTTATGGGGAACTTGCCTGGCCTTTATATAAACTTATAGCTGAAACTCAGCAGGCCCAAACCGATAAACTGGTTTGGTCTCCAGAAACTCAAAAGGCTTTTAAGGTTCTTCAGACTGCTCTCCCGCAAGCTCCAGCTCTGAGCTTGCCCACAGGGTCAGAATTTAATTTGTTTGTCACTGAAAGAAAAGGTGTGGCATTGGGAGTTTTGACACAACCCCGAGGGCCTCACCAACAACCTATTGCTTATCTAAGCAGAGAATTAGATGTAGTTTCACGTGGGTGGCCCCACTGCCAAAGAGTAATTGGGGCAGCGGCTTTATTAGCACCTAAACCTTTAAAAATAATTAATGGACAAAACCTTACTGTACTGACTTCTCATGATGTGAGTGGAATCTTAAATTCTAAGGTTAATACTTGGATGACAGACAGTAGGCTTCTTAAGTATCAGTCATTGGTGTTAGAAGGACCAGTAACTAAGCTTAAAGTTTGTGGAAATTTAAATCCTGCCACTTTCCTTCCCGAGAAGGAAAATGAAACACCTGATCACGATTGTTCTCAATTCCTAACTTTAAACTATGCAGCTCGAGAAGATCTAATAGATACCCATTAGACAATCCTGACATGGAAATATTTACAGATGGCAGTTCTTTTGTTCGGGATGGAAAGCGTAAAGCAGGTTACACCGTGGTGACTGCTGAACAGGTTTTGGAAGCAAAATCTCTCCCCCAGGGAACCAGTGCTCAGTTAGCAGAGCTTGTGGCCCTGACACGAGCTCTAGAGTTAAGCAAAGGGCAGTGGGTGGGCCTGAAAATCTATGTGAGTCTACTTCTGCTGACTCCAAATATCCTGAGTCTGCCGTTGGATCCTCAAGACAATGTCTTCCTGTCCTGGGCTCACTCCTATGCTGCATCCCACAATCGCTCTAACTGCTGGGTCTGTGGAGTGCTCCCCTCTTCATCAGTAGAAGGCTTCCCCTGGTGGACATCTCCACTTCAAGGAAAAGACTTTCTCCAAGTCTGTGAATACCTTCGACAACAATCACATTCGATGCCTCTTCTTCATCTGATGACTTCTACCAACCCTAAAATGGACTGGTGCAACACTTTGCACTTTAACTATGGACATAATGTGACTTTTAATTTTGATTCTGATTGTTTTGTTTTTGCTGTTTGCTCACTGCATCTGTAACTGTATAACTGAATTTGTTTCTAACCACATGAAAACTTTTAAGTTACAAATGGTTGCTCAAACTCCTGCTACTGCTGTAGCTCCCTCCAATTACTATTTGGGGCCCCTGGATCAGAAATCCTCAATATGAGGATTAGGAGAATATGTTGTCTCACCAATTTAGGGACAACGCCCCTTGTCAGCTTGGAACCAGTTATGGAACGAAAACTACGCCCCTTTTCCCTAGGCAACATAATTCTCCTAAAAGAAAAGGGGGGAATGAGAGAGTCATGTCCTAGGCAGATTGATAAGAAGTCTAGGCATCCCCAAAGAGAGAGGGGTCTGGAATTCTCAAGGAGGAAGAAAGGACAAACTTTTTTTCTTTCTCCACATTCCTTAAGATTATACAACGATAATGTATCCTGCCTGAAGACAGTGTTATCTTAAAATGTAAATTAGGTCTTTACAACCTGAGACATTCTTTAGAGTATATAACTTTATTGCTAACACTAGCAAGTGGGTACTTTTCTACCCCCTTCTGACATCTATGTCAGAAGCTTTCTCTATTTCCTTTATACTTTAATAAAACCTTATTACACAAAAGCTCTGAGCAATCAAGCCTCATCTCTGGCCCCAGATTGAATTCTTCTCCAGGGGCCAAGAATCCCGGTGTCTTCGTGTGATTCAACAACAACCTTTCACTGGCATGTGATGCAGGGTATTCTTAATGTTTTATGAGGAAGCATGACCTTGTTAGCTTGTAATAAGCTGCTAGAACTCCTTACCCTGAGAGAGACAGCTAAAATTCTAAGCAGCATCAGTGACTGCTGAGCTGAATTTGCGTTTGTGGTCACTGACAACAATTGGATAAGGAATTCCAGGATGTCCGGAGAGGATTCCAATGCCAAAGTGACATAGAAGCAGAGGCCATTTGAACTCCAGGGGCCCTTAGAGGACTCCTAGACCCCAGCCTCCTTCATAGACAGAGGCCCAGAGAGGGACCAAAGTCTACTCAAGGTTACCTGGAGTCAGGTGCAGGGATGGGAGCCGACCAGGCTTCCAACTTGGAAAATCTAAGTCAATGTCCCTGATTAACACAGCCAGGCTTGGAGGCAAATGACTCCAAAGTGAATATGATGCTTATTTTCTTTAATAAAAGGCTCTGGGGTAAATTGTCAAAGATTCATCCCTTGCTCCTCCCATCTACAAGTGGTCAAGCATCTCACTGCTAAATCACCATGGAAACAGCACTCCCCTCCCCCAAAGCACACCCCCTCCCTGCTAATGTTCTTGCTTCTACAGAACAGAGACGGGACAGGAGCAGGTCACATCCCCGAGTATTTGTCATTTTAGGAAATGCTTTTCCCACAGCTTAGGGGTATTCCGCAGCCAGTACTGAAGCCCTGGCCAGCTCCCTCAGCACATTCATTCATCCGGCAAATATTCCTGGGTACCTGCTTGGTGTCAGCTCATGTAGGATGCAAGTTACATGCTCTGTCCCCCAAATGGGGAAACAAATAATGTGGTGAGATACGTACTAGGTTGGAGGAGAGACAGGGGGCCATGGGAGCTGCTTCTCCTAATCTACTCAGGTGAGCTGATCACATGGGGAAGACTTTCTGGAGGAAGTGAGCTTGAGAAGTAGTCAAGAATGAAGAGGAATTAAAGTGGGTTGGACGTGGTGTTCTGAGCAGTGGGTACAGCTTGTGCAAAGGCTCAGAGGCAGGACAATGCAAGGTGTAATTGGAAAATTTTATCAGAGGGAAAACAAGTGCATTTTTCTGGCTGTCTGAGTCAAAGAGCTAGCAAGGGCAATCTGCTGAGGTAAAGGTCAGTTCTGTAAGTCGGTGCTGGAGAGCTGCTCTGTGAAGGATACAGAGAGAGCACAGAGGAGGCTACCGAGAAACACAAGGGGTGCTCTGTGCGCTCAGGGAGACAAAGACCTTAAACCTGAGAGGCCAGACAAGGAGGTCATCTAGGGGGCATCTCCCAGTGGTCCTCCCTTCTCACTGAATACCCCCAGCAACCAAGTGCAGCCCATCACAAAGTCGGCCACGCCTTCATGGGGAGAGCTGCTTCCTTAGACCAAAAGGAACTTGCCTCTTTCATACGTTCCCTTACTCTGTACTCTGGTTTTCCTGTTTGGAGGTGGTTACCAAAAAGGAGCTCAACCCTTCTCCATGCAGCAGCCTGTCTGATATTTGAAGATGATGCTGGCACCCCACTTTGCCCCCACCAGAGCCTCTTTTTTCCAGTCATAAACATGAGCACAACTCAAGAATAATATTGAACAATACCAAGTACACAGCAGACCAGAGATCAAGAAGGATTTTTAAAATTTTTAATGTTGTATTGGAGTAAAATTGATTTATAATGTTGCTGTCTTTTTTTAATATATACTGTTGCTTTCATTTCAGGTGCAATAAAGCAATATAGCTATACATATACAATAATCTATTCTTTTCCAGATCCCCCCCTTGTATAAGTCACCACAGAGTACCAAAGAGCCACGCTACAGTGTTCCTCATGCGATACAGTATGTCCCTGCTGATCTTCTATTTTATATTTAATAATGTATATATGCCAAGCTCAACCTCCTAATTTATCCCTCTCGCTTTCCCCTTTGGTAACCATAAGTTGTTTTCTAAATCTGTGAGTCTGCTTCTGTTTTGAAAAAAAAAATTTATTTGTATCATTTTTTTTTTTTAGATTCCACATGTAAGTGGTAGCATATGATATTTGTGTTTCTCTGTGTTTCTTCACTTGGTATGTAATCTCTGGGTCCATCCATGAATTATTTCATTCTTCTTTAAGGCTGAGTAATATTCCATTATGTATATTCATATATATACCACATCTTCTAGAAGGATTTTTTGGAGTCAAACTGTGATAGTCTGGAGCTGTTGTGAGCAGAGGAGAAACCATCCCAGCTGGCTGTGAAGAAGTGGATCTCTGGTTGAGGGAAAAGAAATCCCAGAGACAGGCCAGCCCAGAGAAAGGCACCGCTTCAGTGACCACTTGCATTCTGCTGCCACCGTACTTGTCCTTAATATTTTGTTGTTCAGTCATTAAGTCATGTCCAATTCTTTGTGACCCCATGAACCACAGCATGCCAGGCCTCCCTGTCCATCACCATCTCCCGGAGTTTGTTTAAACTCATGTCCATTGAGTCGGTGATGCCATCCAACCATCTCATCCTCTGTCGTCCCCTTCTCCTCCTGCCTTCAATCTTTCCCAGCATCAGGATCTTTTCCAATGAGTCAGCTCTTCACATCAGGTGGCCAAAATATTGGAGCTTCAGCTTCAGCATCGGTCCTTCCAATGAATAGTCAGGGCTGATGTCCCTTAGGATGGACTGGTTTGATCTCCTTGCTGACCAAGGGACTCTCAAGAGTCCTCTCCAACACCACAGTTCAAAAGTATCAATTCTTCGGCCCTCAGCCTTCTTTATGATTCAACTCTCACATCCATACATGACTACTGGAAAACCTTAGCTTTGACTAGATGGACCTTTGTTGGCAAAGTGATGTCTCTGCTTTTTATTATGCATCTAAGTTGGCCATAGCTTTTCTTCCAAGGAGAAACCGTCTTTTAATTTCATGGCTGCAGTCATAAAATAATATATTTCCTGTAAGAACTTTAGAAAATGCAAATGAGCAAAGGAAAGAAAATAAAAATACATTTAATTCTACTACCACCAGAGATAATTCCGTGAATGTTTTCATATATATCTTTCAGACTTTTTTCTCTACGTGTGCACGTGTTCTAACAAGCCTTACACTGTGCATAGTTCATGCCATGCTTCTTTTTGCCCGGTTTAGAGGATGTTAGTTCCCCAACCAGGAACTGAACCAGCACTGTTGGCAGTGAAAGCGCAGAGTCCTAAGCACTGTACACCAAGGAATTCCCAGGCTTCTTTTCATTCAGCAAAATATGGTGACCCCTTACCTGGGTCACAAAACAGTTTTCTCCAGCGTTGTTTTGACGGCCACATTCATCCTGCATTGGACGGACTTAACGGTTATGTGTTTAACCAAACCCCTAGAGTCAGATATGAATGCTGTTCTCTTTTATAATTTACTATTAGAAATGATGTCTGGATGTTCTCAACTTCTTTAACAATCCAGGTGTCTTCCTTGTCATTAATAGTCCCATAATCACAGTCCCTCCTAAGTACGGGGGGCCTAGTTCTCTCACTGGTTCCTTCTTCCGGGTGTTTCTGAGAGTCCCCAAGGAAGACTTCACTTTCCACAGACCTACAGGCTTGCAGCCTGTCCTCTCATCCAACCAGCCCAGATTATTCCAGTGACTGCTCCTCTCCTGACGAGCCCTTCTTCGCATTTTTGTAACCTGTTTCTCTGACCGTGATCTCCCCACACCCCCTTGTCCCTAAAGTCACCAAAGGCCCTACAGCCATCATAGTCCACTCAGGAACACAGAAACCTTTTGAGTCTTTCAAACCAAGAGACTTTCACATAAGGGAGTTGGTTGCCCAGGTGATGAAAGAGCTGAGAATTCACTCAGGAACTGAGAAGCAGCCCAGCGAGGCACCACAGCAGGAAGTTGCTCCATCCTTTGAACTAAAGGGGAAAGTGGAAGGAGATGTTATCAGAGCCCAGGCCACCTGATGGAAAGATGGTGGCGGCTGCCTGGCTGGAGGCAGCAGGAGCCCCAGAGGAGACACTGCCTTTGGGGGAGGCTTCTTAAAGCGGAGGAAGAGGGGGAGAAATCCCCTGACTTCTCTCTCCAGCTCACCTGTCTTCCTCCAGTGCCTCCCAAGGCACTGAACCTAGCAGGAAGCCGTTGGCAAAGGAGTCTGGGAAATGCAGTTTCCTGCAATTAACAGGACAGAACTGGCACAGTTGAGTTCAGTTGCTCAGTTGTGTCTGACTCTTTGCAACCCCATGAACCACAGCACGCCAGGCCTCCCTGTCCATCACCAACTCCTGGAGTTCACCCAGACTCACGTCCATTGAGTCAGTGATGCCATCCAACCATCTCATCCTCTGTTGTCCCCTTCTCCTGCTGCCCTCAATCTTTCCCAGCATCAGGTCTTTTCAAATGAGTCAGCTCTTCACATCAGGTGGACAAAGTATTGGAGTTTCAGCTTCAGTATCAGTCTTTAAATGAACACCCAGGACTGATCTCCTTTAGGATGGACTGGTTGGATCTCCTTGTAATTCAAGGGACTCTCAAGAGTCTTCTCCAATACCACAGTTCAAAAGCATCAACTTTTCTGCACTCAGCTTTCTTTATAATCCAACTCTCACATCCATACATGACTACTGGAAAAACCATAGCCTCGTCCAGATAGACCTTTGTTGACAAGGTAATGTCTCTGCTTTTTAATATGCTGTCTAGGTTGGTCATAACTTTCCTTCCAAGGAGTAAGCATCTTTTAGTTTCATGGCTACAGTCTCCATCTGCAGTGATTCTGGAGCCAAAAAAAAAAATAAAGTCACAAGCCATACCTTAATTCCCCCAAAACACACTTTAACTGTGGCTGTTTAGTCAAACAAATTTTGCCAAGGACTCGGAGCTGACAGAAAACAAGTACAACACAGAAAAGAAAAACTTAAATCCAGATCCCTGGCCATCACAGCCTACTACATCCTAAAACCAAGGCCTCTATACCCTCCCTGAGGACCCAGCTGTCTTGCTACAGGACTCAGCCAGCTGTTGTGTGACTGGGGCAAGCCAAACTCTCCACAGAGGTAGAGATCTCTGATAATGTCCACCCTAACCAGAGTCCAGGCCCCTTCAACCTTCTATTGAGGCCCAATGAGAAGGAAAAATCATTGCCTAAACACCCATCCCAGTGGATATCATGTAATCCCTATGGATCCAGCTGCACATGGTGAGACAGCTTGGGTGAGCAGTTTGAATCTTCATGGTCCCCAACCAAAAGCCCATTCCTGAATTTTGCCCCCATCTCTTGTACAGTAGAAAGAGTCACAGAAATCTCAGATCCTTTTTTTCCCCCTAATGTTTTGCAGGTTCCTAAGTCCAAAGGCTCAAGGTAGGAGGGCCTGAGCTTCTCACCCCCAGCAGCCTCTCTGGGTGGAAAGCTAATCCCAAGCCCAGCATACATCATGGCGGGCCAGCGTCAATACATAGCACAAGACACAAGCAAATACATTTATCTCTTCTTGCCAGAACAAAACCAAGGAGTTTAGCTTTTCCTCTACCACAAGGAACATTCCAGAACATATCTTCTGCTCCTGCCTCTGCTCCAGTTGCTTTCCTCAGGGTGAATCCCTGTGGATGGAATCACTGGGGCAAAATGGGGTTTGTAAGTTGCAAGCTTTTGATACCCAGTGCCAACTTGCTCCCAGATAAGGCTGTACATCAAGGATTATTTTTGTCTTTTCTGCCTATCAGTTTCCTAATAAAGCACTGAGGAGTCTTAGGATGAATCAGCCACCGGACCAGATAAACAAGCCAGTCTGTCACTGTTGCTGTTTTCTGCAATTAGGAAGGGAACTCCCCTGGGTCCCGCCCAGGACCTGGAATTCCGAAGCACACGGACCAGGCACCTTTGTACCCAGCTCCCCACTGCCCAGGTCCCACCTTTCCTCCTTTCCCCGCCCTCGTGCCTGGGTGGAGCCAGCTGCCAAGGCGCCAAAGCTTCTCAGCCCTCCCTCTGGGCTCAGTCTGGAGTGGAGACCGAGAGAGGGCCCTGAGCCCAGCCCCGATGAGGACGCTACTGACCATCCTGGCGGCGGGATCCCTGCTCGGTGAGTGCCCATCACGCTGCGGTCAGATGTGCCTCTACCCAGGAGTTGATGATCAGGGCTGTCCCCCCGGAACCCCATCCAGCCCAGCATGACCAGTTTCAGTTTCTTCTCTGCTGGGCTGCACTGGGAGTTTCCGGGGAGAAGTAGATACCAGCTCAGGTTGCTGTTTGGAGGGGGGGGGGCGGGGGAAGAGGGGGTCCCTCAGATCTTGGGTTCTTCCAGAGACTCAACTGACCCTCAAGACTCTCACCTGTCTGAATCTGTGGATGCTCCCACCCCAGCAGATGGAGAACTAGCTTAAGGGAGACAGATATCCTTGGACAACTCACACCTTTCGGTAGAAGCTGTGTTTCTGTTCCTCTGCTTCTGGCTGTCACTGGCCTGACATGGGGAGGTGAGGAAACATCAGGATGGACAAAGCTTGAGTAGGGCCATTGCCTCCTTCCATGCTCCCCAAGGGAGCCTCTGCCAGCCCCTTGTGCCAGACCTGAAAGAGCCCTTTCTCACAGAGTGCTCAGGTCTGTTGCACTAATAGGTCTTCAAACACCAGCGCTCTTAAGAAAACAGGACTCAATGGCACAGTCTTCACAGCCAATAAAGTAGATTCTTTGATGTACGGTTATGGAGAACTTCAGGACCAATGCTTGAGATCCTAGATTGTCTCTCTGCTCCCTGAGATGTTTAATAAAATTCAGGGAACTTTCTGAGAAAGTGAAAGCATAGTCCCAGCTGAGGAAGGGGGAGGGGTGGCCGCTGCAAGGGCCCTTCAAGCTCAAGTGCAGGGTGAAGGCCATAACGGGCTGGAACTCCCAGCCCCTCCAGCGCTGTGCGCGCTGTGTGCTGCGTGGATACACGGGGCTTCCCGCTGCTGTCCCAGCCCTCCAGTTCACCCTCCCCTGGGCATCAAGCCGGGCATTCCCAGCACACTGAACTCATGATAAGTTCAGGAGACTTGATGCTTCCCCCTCAAGAGACCCCAGATCTGTCCCTCCAGACCCTCACCCATTCTGGCTGGGGGCCATCGGTCCTTCACAATGTGGGACCCAGGGGTACCAACCTTTAGGAAGTTGTTAGGAGTCTGTAAGTTCACTCTGGAGAGACGCCTTCTTTGGCTGATTCCAGAGCAAGTTGAATTGCTTTTGCTTGTTTGTCCTTAACTTCCCAACTGATTGACGTAGAATTGTTTTTCCTAGGAAATGCAAAAACTTCCTTTGATCAGATCTCCCAGGCTGTCAATCTCTAGACAATACATGTCTCCCTACGATTTCACAACGTAGACTTTTACCCAGGAAGCACAGAGACAATGTGGGCTGAGGAGCCGATGATGAATTTGAGAGGGAAAATGAATGAGTAGGCAGGAGATAAGGGGGAGATCTTGTTATCCCTCAACAGCCCCTAAAAGAGGGAGGATCTGCCAAGGTCCACCCACCTGACTTCAGGAAGCCAACTTCACTTCCCCCTTGGAAAGGGGTCCCCCTCTCCGTCCATCCTGGGCCCTTCACCTACCTAGAATGTCCCAGCCTCAGCCACCTGCCTCCTCCAAACCCACATGGCCCACCCAAGATACCGACTCCAACCAGCAACCCTCCGCCTGCAGACCATAGCCGAGCCCACCCCGGGGCACACCCTGCCCTTCTCTCAAATCCCTCTGTCTTGCCTGCTCTTGACCTCACCACCTTGTCTGAAGTCACCCTTGAGTTCTGATGTCAAGTAGGCTCCCTGCCTCAACTTAAGACCCGGTTGTGAATCCAGGACCCCTCCCTTCAATGAGTGCATGCTCAGTTGCTAAGTTATGTCCCACTCTGTGTGACCCTATGGACCGTAGCCTGCCAGGCTCCTCTGTCCATGGGATTCTCCAGGCAAGAATTAGAGGAGTGGGTTGCCATACCCTCCTCCAGCGGATCCTCCCGACCCAGAGATCGAACTTGCATCTCTTCTGTCTCCTGCATCAGCAGGCGGCTTCTTTACCATTAGCGCCATCTGAGAATCCCTCACTCCAGAACAGACCCCAGTTCTGCCAAGACTCAGATCCTAACAAGATTCCAGCCACACTGTGGGACTCAGCACCATATCCATCACATTGGCTAGAGGCAGGAAGAAACCCCCGGCCCCTAAGACCCCAGTCTGGGGGCTCCGAGAACACAAAGAATTCTGCAGTTGCTGGGCCTGCCTGATCCACCCAGATTCAAAGAGGGATATGACCTTAGATTTAGCAGACGGATACACAGCAGAGTCGGGCTGTCCTGCGATACTTTCCTTTCCCCACAAATGCCTCCCAAGCCCATGGACCCCTCTTGCAGAAATCCTGTATGTAGAGTGGGAGTAGAGGAGTAAATAACTCTCCACTCCCTCACTCTCTGGACCTTCTGGCGGTCATCGTCATTGACTGGGTTGGGGGTGGGGAGAGAGCACACATCACATCAAAGTCATGTACACACAGGTCTCAAGGTCTCGACTCAGCCGGGTCTGCACCTGTTTATTTCCCTCCCCAGCCAACCAGGCCCTCTGAGCATGCGCAGAGCCAGCTGCCACTCTGGCCGCCATTTTCCTGTGCTTTCCTCCTTTCCTCAGACCAAGCTGGGAGGGCTGAGAGGAGATCTATTTGTAAGTCAAGGGCTCTCATTTACAGTGAAGATTTGCTTCAGAGTCAGTGCCTCCTCCTGAGTCCTCTTCTTGGGGCTCTGGCCTTTGCTCCGCCTTCCTCGGCCCATTGTATCTGCCCCCCAAAATAGGCTAAATGCTGTGACGAGTATTGCACCCTGCCTCTCTGAGCCTCAGTTTTCCTCATCCATAAAATGGGCATAACCTGCCTCATCAGGTGGTCAGGAGGACTTGATGAGTAGACTTAGTCCAGTGCCTGGCACTTGACGTGCATTTCAGACATGGCAGCTGCTGCTGTGGTCCAATTATTTCCATTTTAGAGCTGAAGAAATTGAAGTTCTAATGGCTTAAACAGCTTCCCCAAGGACACGCTGACTGTTCAGTTCAGTCACTCAGTCGTGTCTGACTCTTTGCGACCCCATGAACCTGTATGTGGCCTCAGTCAGCATCCTGCACCTATGAAACCCATGGAGCTGGGGAAGGAGCCTTTGCCCTCCTCAGCAGTTGTGTGGTGAATGGGCAGGGACTGGACCCACCGACAGAGAGGCAGGGATTCACAAACATCTTGTCCACCCTTGCTTAAAATTACTGGTTCTAGGAAATTTACTTCTTAGACATTAATTGAGTACCTCTAAAATACTCCCTTGGTGAGAACACTGATTTCAGATGGTGCTGAGAAATGAGTGAACACGATAGCAAGTGTCGACAAGGATGTGAAATAACCGCACCCACTCAAACGTCGCTTATGGGAATGTGAGATGGTGCAGCCACTTCTCTGGAAAACAGTTTGGCTGCTCTTCAAAAGTTCAACGTAGAATCACCGCATGACCCAGAAATCCCACTCCTACCCAAGAGAACCAAAAACTTATGTCCATGTAAAAAACTTGTGCACTACCATTTGCAGCAGCATTACTCAAAATAGCCAAAAAGTGGAAACAACCCCAATGTCCAGCAGCTGATGGAGGATAAACAGAATGTGACCTATCCACACAATGGAATACCATTCAGCCGCAAGAAGGAAATAAGTGCTAGTCTGTGTAATACGGATGAGCCTTGAAAACATGATGCCAAGCGAAAGAAGCCTGACACAAAAGGCCAATTGGATGACTTCATTTATAGAAAATGTCCAAATAGGCAAAGTCATTGAGACAGGAAGTAAATTATTTATTGGTTGCCTGGGGCTGGGAGGAGGGGAGGGATGGGAATGACAGCTCATGGACACGAGATTTGTTTGGGGGGATGAACACGTCCTAGAACTAGACCTGCGGCAGTGGTCTACACCACCTTGTGAATATATTTAGAATACCACGGAACTGTATGATTTTAAGTGGTGAATTGTGTGGAATGTGAATCATAGCTCAATAAAAAGGAAAAAAAAAGAAGTGAAGGGGAGCGGGAGGGTCGGTTAGCATCGTCTCCTGCTAAGTGGTTGCTGGCTCACCCCCTCGGTGGGCAGCTCGAAAGGGGGCTAGGGCAGGGTCTATGCACCCATATGCTCACCCTACTCCCACTTCTGGCAGCTCACATCACTGAGGACACCTCAGATCTCCTTCAGCACGTGCAGTTCCAGTCCAGCAACTTCGAAAACATCCTGATGTGGGACGGCAGGCCGGAGAGTGCCCCCGACACCGTCTACAGCGTCCAGTACAAGACGTAGGCTCCCCAGCAACATTACTTACCCCTTTGACTCTGCTCTGAAACCAAAGAAAGCCCTCCCCTCTTCCATATGTCCCCACGTCCCCCTCGGACCCAGACTGGTGTCACTCAGCAACTCTCCCCCAAGACATGGCTTTGCTCCTTGATGTCTCTTCTGTAGGGAGAGGTTAGAATGATGGTTACAAGTATGGGCTCTGGAGGCAAATGCCAGCCCCTCATCCTATAACCCTGGGCAAGTAGATAAATTCACCAAACCTCCATTTCCCATCCATGAAGTAAAGATAGCAATAAGACTTTCCTCCTAGGGTTGTTGGATGGGTTAAATGAGTCATTAGCATGTGTTCCTGGCAAAGAACAAATGCCCAATCATTGCTTTATCATTTGGGGAAGACTAGGTCAACAGCCAGGTAGCGCTAGTGGTAAAGAATCCACCTGCCAGTGCAGGAGACGTAAGAGACGCGGGTTCAATCCCTGAGTCAGGAAGATCCCTTGGAGGAGGGCATGGCAACCCACTCCAGTACTCTCGCCTGGAGAATCCCATGGACAGGGAAGCCTGGTAGGCTGCAGTCTACAGAGTTGCACAGAGTCAGCCACAACTGAAGCGACTTAGCACACATGCACGCAAGTCAACAAAAAGTCATGTTCACCCCCTCCAGCCCCCACCCAGCCCCATTCCCGCTCATCTCCCTTCCCAGGCAGGAGAGGGGGGTTGCATGGGCTCAGAAATCTGCAAACCTGGGTTCCATTCCTGGTCCTGCCACTTCATCCTGTGGCAAATCACTTGCCCTCTCCGAGGCCCAGGTCCCTGGCCTGTAAATGCACCTAACAGTGCCCAGAACATGAACTCAAACCGTCTGAGTTCACATCCTGGCTCCCTGCATGCATGATGCAAACACCTAGGCAAATTTTACTTCCTTAAGCCCCAGCTTCCTGACTTGAAAAGGAAGGAAGATATTAATAATGTGTGACATTATTAACAGTGTCATGAGGTTGATCTGAAGACTAACAGATTATCTGCATAAAAAGCCTGGGACACACGTACTAAGTAAATATTCGATATCATTATCAATATTAATAAACCACAGGCTGGCTGCCAAACCTGTTCATGAAAGGTGTGCTCCAGCCCCTCCCTTGCCCACAGGTATGGAGAGGAAGAGTGGTTGGAAAAGGAGGGCTGCCAGCGGATCACCCGGAAATCCTGCAACCTTACCGTGGAGACAAGCAACCTCACTGAGCTCTACTACGCCCGGGTCACCGCCACTGACGGAGCAGGCCGGTCTGCCACCAAGATGACCAACCGCTTCAACTCACTGCAGCAGAGTGAGTGGGGTCCTCTCGTTGCATGGGATGCAGGTGGGAGGATGGCCTTTTCCCCTCTGGAGTGGGTGGAGCGTCCAGAAGGCCTCTGCCTCTCAGGGCCAGTTAAGGATGTGGCTTTTAGGGAAGACACCCCAGACTGGACAGCATCCCCCGTGTGGTTCTCCATCTTTCTCCATCTCTAGACCTCTTGTATGCAGACCTTCACCTTGCCACTTGAGCGCAACCACGGCCTCCTGACTCCATCCACCTACTCCTTCTTTGGCTCTTTTTCAATCCTCAGTCATGGTTTCGTTTCAACATCACCTACTAAGTGAACATCCCCACCCCACAGCCCCAACAACTCCCTTGTACTATACAGGTCATCACCTGCTATTTTCCATCACCACAAACTATTCACTAACTTCAGAGCTCAGATCATAACCTGTCTTTCTTTATTGTTTGCTTGCATGGATATCATCTGAATTGACATGTGAGCTTCATGAAGGCATGCATGGGCATGGGACCCATTGTATTCCTAGTCCCTAACATAGTGCCTGGCACATAGGAGATGCTCCAAACATAACTGGTGAAGGATTAGATGGATGGGTGGATAAATGGATAAGGCGCCAAACTCCTCACACAAGTTAAGCGGGTGACGTTCATTAACTGACTTAAAAGTCACATGGTGTTTTAAGAAAATAAAAAATAAAATTCAGCAAGTTATTTTATATTGTCTCTCAGCTTGTTCAATTAATGCATAGTTACTGTAGGAAATTTGGAAAATATAGAAATACGCAAAGAAAAATAAAACTAAGCCCAAATAATCTGAACACTTAAACATAACCACAGTCACTAGCAGCTGCGTCTCCTCTTTTGTGACCTGGTGGTTTGTTTTTCATATCATGGTATCATGAACATTTACCCATGTCATTAAATACTTTTCCACATCATGATATCTCACAACTACAAAAATGATCCATTCTATGGAGGTACTTTAACTGACTTCCCTGATTCCCCTTTGGAAGGAATCAGGATTTTGTTGTTTTTTAATAAATAACTGAAGCAAACCTTCTTTTAGTGCAGATCATTTTAATCTTGGAGGTCAATGGACCCTTGAGGACTTTTTATAAGTTAGCTTCAGGGGGAGACATGAATCCCTGAAATTGTTTGCAAGATTTTTGTAAATGTACATTTTGGGGGAGCAAAGAACCATAGCATTCATCAAATTTACAAAAGGTTCTATAAACCAGGAAAGGTCATGTGGTTAATTTGGAAAATTCATCTTGAGAGAGATTGAAGTCTTAGGCCTTGCCTTTGAGGCTACATCAATGATATCGGAGAAGGCGATGGCACCCCCCTCCAGTACTCTTGCCTGGAGAATCCCATGGACGGAGGAGCCTGGTGGGCTGCAGTCCATGGGGTCCCTAAGAGTCGGACACGACTGAGCAACTTCCCTTTCACTTTTCACTTTCATGCATTAGAGAAGGAAATGGCAACCCACTCTGGTGTTCTTGCCTGGAGAATCCCAGGGATGGGGGAGCCTGGTAGGCTGCAGTCCATGGGGTCGCTAAGAGTCGGACACGACTGAGCAACTTCACTTTCACTTTCACTTTCAGAAGCATGGCTGGTGTTGGAGTGGGAGGCGGTGGGAAGTAATCATTTCCCAAGGTCCTCGGCAGCCTCTCAGACACTTCTGGCTGATTCCAACTATTTCATTTCTTTTTTTTCTCTTTCCCTTTTCTAGCTAGCATCAAACCACCTGATGTGACCTGTATCCCCAAGGTGAGATCCATCCAGATGATTGTCCATCCCTCCTACACACCAATCCGCACAAAGAATGGCCACCAGCTGACCTTGGAGAACATCTTCCAGGACCTACTCTACCACTTAAAGCTGCACTTCAACCACACCTACCAAATGGTAAATGAAGGGTAAATATACATACCACCATGGTCCTTCCCTGCCTCCAAAACCCATTTTTCTCTCTGCATTGCTTTAAGTAGAAATAATATGTGTTATATAAGTCAGCATTTCCCAGAAAACATCTACAACCTACTCTTGTAGATTCACACACGCAATAGCGTGCTAAAGTCTCTGACCAGTCCTGCAAACTCAACTCCAGTTTCAGTTTGTTTAATATAACTTTTCTCACATGTATTTGATCAGAGAAAGTCCCCTTATTTTCATTACATGTTTTGATTTGTTTTGCCTAATGCCTTCTAATGTTCAGAAAAGAACATCTTCTATTAACATTCTCACATGTCCTCTTTGGAAAATACTGGAATCAATTTCTTTTGTTGTTCAGTCTCTAAGTCATGTCCAACTCTTTGCAACCCCATGGACTTCCCCACAGGATTCCCTGTCCTTCACAATCTCCTGAAGTTTGCTCAAACTCATGTCCACTGAGTCAGTGATGCCATCCAACCATCTTACCCTCTGTCATCCCCTTCTCCTCCTACCTTCAATCTTTCCCAGCATCAGGGTCTTTTCCAATGAGTCCACTCTTGGCATCAGGTGGCCAAAGTATTGGAGCTTCAGCATCAGTCCTTCCAACAAAAATTCAGGGTTGATTTCCTTTAGGCTTGACTGGCTTGATCTCTATCTTCTTGCTGTCCAAGGAACTCGCAAGAGTCTGCTCCAGCACCACAGTTCAAAATCATCAATTCTTTGGCACTGAGCCTTCTTTATGGGTCAGTTCTCACATCCATACACGACTACTGGAAAAACTATAGTTTTGACTATATGGACTTTTGTCAGCAATGTCTCTGCTTTTTAATACACTGTCTAGGTTTGTTATAGCTTTTCTTCCAAGGAGCAAGCATCTTTTAATGTCTTGACTGTGGTCACCATCCACAGTCCACAGTGGCTTTGGAGCCCAAGGAAATAAAATCTGCCACTGTTTTCACTTTTTCCCCATCTATTTGCCACAAAATGATGGGACCAGATGCCATGATCTTTGTTTTTCAATGTTGAATTTTAAGCCAGCTTTTTCACTCTCCTCTTTCACTTTCATCAAATGGCTCTTTAGTTCCTCTTTGCTTTTTACCATTAGGGTGGTATCATCTGCATATCTGAGATGGTTGATATTTCTCCTGGCAATCTGGATTCCAGCTTGTGTTTCATCCAGTCGAGTATTTCTCATGATGTACTCTGCATATAAGTTAAATAAGCAGGATAATAATATACAGCCTTGATGTACTCCTTTTCCAATTTGGAACCAGTCTGTTGTTACATGTCTGGTTCTAACTATTGCTCTTTCACCTGCATACAGATTTCTCAGGAGACAGGTAAGATATTCCCATCTCTTTAAAATTTTCCACAGTTTGTTGCCATCCACACAGTCAAAGGCTTTGGTGTAGTCAATAAAGCAAAAGTAGAATGCTTTTCTGGAATTCTCTTGCTTTCTCTATAATCCAAAAGATATTGGCAATTTGATTGCTGGTTCCTCTGCCTTTTCTAAATCCATTCTGAACATCTGGAAGTTCTTGGTTCATATACTGTTCAAGCCTAGCTTGGAGAATTTTGAGCATTATTTTGCTAGCATGTGAAATGAGTGCAATTGTGTGGTAGTTTGAGCATTCTTTGGCATCTCCTTTCTTTGGGATTGGAATGAAAACTGCCCTTTTCCTGTCCTGTGGCCACTGCTGAGTTTTCCAAATTTGCTGGCATATTGAGTGCAGCACATTAATAGCATCCTCTTTCAGGATTTGGAAGAGTTCAGCTGGAATTCCATCATCTCCACTAGCTTTATGTGTAGTGATGCTTCCTAAGGCCCACTTGACTTCGCATTCCTGGATGTCTGGCTCTAGGTGATAGGTGAGTGACCACACTATCATAGATATCCAGGTCATTAAGACATTTTTTGTACAGTTCTTTTGTGTATTCTTGCCACCTCTTCTTAATATCTTCTGCTTCTGTTAGGTCCTTGCTGTTTCTGTCCTTTATTGTGCCGATCTTTGCATGAAATGTTCCCTTGGGATCTCTAGTTTTCTTGAAACTCAGTTCAGTCCAGTCACTACGTCGTGTCTGACTCTTTATGACCCCATGGACTGCAACACACCAGACTTCCCTGTCCATTACCAACTCCCTGAGCTTACTCAAACTCCTTGAAGATATTTCTAGTCTTTCCCATTCTATTGTCTTCCTCGGTTTCTTTGCATTGCTCACTGAAGAAGGCTTTCTAATCTCCCCCTTGCTATTCTTTGGAACTCTGCATTCTGTTGAATAAATTTTTCCCTTTCTCCTTTGCCTTTCACTGCTCTTCTTTTCTCAGCTATTTGTAAGTCCTCCTCAGAGAAACTTTTTGCCTTCTTACCTTTGTTTTTCTTAGGGATGGTTTTGATCACCACCCCCTGCACAATGTCACAAACGTCCATCCATAGTTCTTCAGGCACTCTGTCTATCAGACCTAATCCCTTGAACCTATTTGTCATTTTCACTGTATAATCATAAGGGATTTGATTTAGATTGTACCTGAATGGCCTAGTGGTTTTTCCTCCTTTCTTCAATTTAAGTCTGAATTTTGCAATAAGGAGTTCATGATCTGAGCCACTGTCAGCTCCCAGTCTTGTTTTTGCTGACTGTAGAGAGCTTCTCCATCTTTGGCTGCAAAAAAAAAAAAAAAATCAATCTGATTTCGGTATTGACCATCTGGTGTATCCATATGTAGAGCTGTCTCTTGTGTTATTAGAAGAGGGTGTTTGTTATGACCAGTGCATTCTCTTGGTAAAATTCTGTTATTCTTTGCCCTGCTTCATTTTGTACGCAAGGAATCAATTTCTACTGCTGCAATTTTTTTTACTGACTCTCCACTTTTTGAGAGAACTGGATACAAGCAGTGTCTTAAGATCAGTAATAATGAAAGGTGGAAGGCAGGGGCATAAATTGTCAAATGTTACACATTTCTTTTTGTATTCAGAAAATAAAATATGAAGTATGTCTCCCTACCCCCTGCAGTGTGAGCCACTAATCCATAATTCCATTGAATGGCTATTCCTGCACTCAAGGAGTTTATAATCCAATGTGTGTGGCAAGAATGAAAGCAAGAATCTATACAGCTAGAGGTAGAGGGAAACAAGAGTGTGTGAGAGACAGGGCAGCTGGACTGAGAGAGGAGGTGTCCGCGCAGAGAGACCGGAAAGAACCTCTAGAACAGGGGACTTCTTGCGCCAATACCAGTTTCTGAGGTGTACCAGGTAATATATGCTGACTGTGTCATTTATTCCTCATCGCAACACTATGAAGTAGGTGACTCTAGCTCCATTTCCTGATTGAGAAAACAGAGGTTCAGAGAGGTTAAGTCACTTGCTCAAGACTAGTCAGCAAATAATAGCGTAGTCAAGACTCCAAGCCAGCTTTGTTCCAAGCCCACATTCCTCCCTCCCCCTTTCACTGGTCTACTGTGTCCCACTACGATCAGAGAGAAAAGCAGGGAAACTTAGGGTAGTTTTGGAAAGTGCCAAACTACCCATTTGAGCTGAATCATAAAGACACGTAGAACAGTTTCTCAATAAATAAACCTGGCCCCAAACCAATGGCATCACAATCTCCTACTGCCTTGGTTTAAAATGCATGTTCTTGGGCTCCCTTATAATCTGCTTCATCAAATTCTAGAGTTTCACCTCTGGGATCTGAACTTTAGTAGGAACCCAGTGATCACTACTCACCCGAAAGTTTAAGAACCACTGATGGAGAGGAACAATGCTAACCCTAAAAAGATTGGAATGGGGCCATGCTATAGATGTCTGGAGGGCAGATGGAGGAATCAAGAGTCTTTATTTGTTTCTGTCATCAAGAAGAGTGAGTAGCGATTACTGAGCAGGAAGAGGCTTTATCACAACTGATTTTTGGTAAATATTTGGGGTTTGAATGAATATTTTATTGTTACTGACTTAGAGTTTAATTCAGTTTGTGACCAGAGAACATATTCTGTATGTGTTCACTCCATTATGGAGACTTGTTTTATGGCCCAGCATATGGGCTATCTTGGTGAATGTTTCACATGCCCTCAAAAAGAATATGTGTTTTGCGGGTGTTTCGTGGAGTGCTCTACAAACACCAGTTAGATAAAGGTGGCTAAGAGTGTTAATCAAATCTTCTATGTCTTTCCTGATTTGGGGGAGCTCTATTGTTCTCTTAATTGCTGAGAGTATTACAATCTCCAGCTTTGATTATGGATTTGTCTCTTTTCCCCTTTAATTCTGTGCATATTCGAAACTTTATTATCAGACAGTTACACACATGGTTGTTATAGCCTCCTGGTGAATTGACCCTTTCATCATTATGAACTGTTCCCTTTTATCTCTAGTAATACTCTTTTTATTGAACTCTACCTTATCTACTATTAATATAGTGACTCTAGCCTTGTATTTAGGGCTTCGCTTGTGGCTCAGCGGTAAAGAATCCACCTGCTAATGCAGAAGATGTGGGTTTGATCCCTGGGTCAGGAAGATTCCCTGGAGAAGGAAATGGCAATCCATTCTGGTATTCTTGCCTTGGAAATCCCATGGGCAGAGTCAGAAACAATTTAGCAGCTTAACAACAACAAAGCCTTATATCTATAATTTGCACGGTATATTTTTATATCCATATATTTTCAATCTATCAGTGCCTTTATTTTTTACATTTTATTTTATTTTTAATTGGAGGATAATTGCTTTACAATACTGTGATGGTTTCTGCCATACATCAACCTGAATCAGCCACAGGTATACATTTGTCCCCTCCTTCTTGGACCTTCCGGCTGGTGCCTTTATGTTTAAAATGTATGTCTTTAGACAGCATTCTGATAGTCTTTCCTTTTTTAAGAATTGAGATATAATCACCTACCATGAAATTCACCCCCTTTAAAGTGTAGGAATTAGTGTTTTTTCATATACTCAAGAAATTTTTCAACCATCACTATCTAATTTTGTCTGTTCTATTGATCTGTTCTCAAGTTCTTTGATTCTTCTGTCATCTCCAATCTCTTGTTAAGACTATTCAGGGGGCATTTTTATTTTAGATTTTTTTTTCAGTTCTGAAGTCTCTAATTTTTATAGTTTCTATATGTTACTGAAAAATCATTCGTTCATTATGAGCACATTTTCCTTAACTTCCTTAGGCACACTTCTATAAGCTGGTTGTCTGAGGAGGCCTTATAAATAGCTGAGAAAAGAAGAAAAGTGAAAGGCAAAGGAGAAAAGGAAAGATATATCTATCTAAATGCAGACTTCCAAAGACTATCAAAGAGAGATAAGTAAACCTTCCTAAGTAATCAGTGCAAAGAAATAGAGAAAAGCAATAGAATGGGAAAAACTAGAGATCTCTTTCAAAAAAATAGATACCAAGGGAACATTTCATCCAAAGACGGGCACAATAAAGGACAGAAAAGGTATGGACCTAAGCAGAAGCAGAAAATATTAAGAAAAGGTGGCAAGAATACACAGAAGAACTATACAAAAAGACCTTAATGACCCAGATAACCACAATGGTGTGATCACTCACCTAGAGCCAGGCATCCTGGAACAGGAAGTCAAGTGGGCTTTAGGAAGCATCTCTATGAACAAAGCTAGTGGAGGTGATGGAATTCCAGCTGAACTCTTCCAAATCCTGAAAGAGGATGCTATTAATGTGCTGCACTCAATATGTCAGCAAATTTGGAAAATTCAGCAGTGGCCACACAAAACTCAGCAGTGGCCATAGGACTGGAAAAGGTCAGTTTTCATTCCAATCCCAAGGAAAGGCGATGCCAAAGAATGCTCAAACTACCACACAATTGCACTCATTTCACATGCTAGCAAAATAACGCTCAAAATTCTCTAAGTTAGGCATGAACAGTACATAAACCAAGAACTTCCAGATGTTCAGACTGAATTTACAAAAAGCAGAGGAACCAGCAATCAAATTGCCAATATCTTTTGGATCATAGAAAAAGCAAGAGAATTCCAGAAAAACATTCTACTTCTGTTTTATTGACTACATCAAAGCCTTTGACTGTGTGGATCACAACAAACTGTGGAAAATTCTTAAAGAGATGGGAATACCAGACCACCTTACCTGCCTCCTGAGAAATCTGTATGCAGGTCAAAGAGCAACAGTTAGAACCAGACATGAAACAACAGACTGGTTCCAAATTGGGAAAGGAGTACGTCAAGGCTGTGTATTGTCACCCTGCTTATTTAACTTATATGCAGATTACATCATGAGAAATACTCGGCTGGATGAAACACAAGCTGGAATCAAGATTGTCAGGAGAAATATCAATAACCTCAGATATGCAGATGACAGCATCTTTACGGCAGAAAGCAGAGAAGAACTAAAGAGCCTCTTGATGAAAGTGAAAGAGGAGAGTGAAAAAGCTGGCTTAAAATTCAACATTGAAAAAGAAAGATCATGGCATCCAATCCCATCATTTTATGGCAAATAGATGGGGAAACAATGGAAACGGTGACAGACTTTATTTTCCTGGGCTCCAAAACCACTGCAGATGGTGACTGCAGCCATGAAATTAAAAGACCCTTGCTCCTTGGAAGAAAAGCTATGACTAACCTAGACAGCATATTAAAACCAGAGACGTTACTTTGCCAACAAAGGCCCATCTATTCAAAGCTATGGTTTTTCCAGTAGTAGTGTATGGATGTGAGAGCTGGACCATAAAGAAAGCTAAGTGCTGAAGAACTGTGCTTTTGAACTGTGGTATTGGAGAAGACTCTTGAGAATCCCTTGGACTGCAAGGAGATCCAACCAGTCCATCCTAAAGGAAATCAATCCTGAATATTCATTGGCAGAACTGATGCTGAAACTGAATCTCCAATACTTTGGCCACCTGATGTGAAGAACTGACTCATTGGAAAAGACCCTGATGCTGGGAAAGATTGAAGGCGGGAGAAGAAGGGGACGACAGGGTATGAGATGGTTGGATGGCATCACCAACTTAATGGACATGAGTTTGAGCCATCTCCTGGAGTTGGTGATAGACAGGGAAGCCTGGTGTGTTGCAGTCCATGGGTTCGCAAAGAGAAGACACAGCTGAGCGACTGAACTGACTTTAAAATCATTGTCTGCTAATTCAAACATTTTGGTTATCTTGGGGGCAAGTCATAATTAACTGTCTTTTCTCCGAGTATGGATTACATTTTCTCCTTTTCTATATGCCTAAAAATTTTGGTAAGCATCCCAGACATTGTGAATGATATGTTGAAAGGACTGGGTTCTCTTATGTTCCTCCAAAGAATACTGATTTTTGTTTGTCTTACTGCTGCTGCTGCTGCTGCTAAGTCGCTTCAGTTGTGTCTGACTCTGTGCGACCCCATAGACGGCAGCCCACCAGGCTCCCCCATCCCTGGGATTCTCTAGGCAAGAATACTGGAGTGGGTTGCCATTTTCTTCTCCAATGCATGAAAGTAAAAAGTCAAAGTGAAGTCGCTCAGTCGTTTCTGACTCTTCACGACCCCATGGACTGCAGCCCACCATACCAGGCTCCTCCGTCCCTTACTAAGCACTTAACTTGGCTGAACTTCAAGCTCCAACCTTACCTGGACTGCTTGGAGGTTACTCCATTAGTGCATACTTTAGATATCAGCCAAGAATTTGGACAAAGTTTACATAGAATTCAGGCCTCCCTCTCTAGGAACTTCTCCTATCTGTGGTTTCTCCTCTCACTTTCTAACTTCCATGACTGCCCTAAACTCTGTCTTCTGGTTATTGAAACTTGTAAGATTACAAGGTTTTCATCTAGCTGTTACCCATCCCACATGGTATAAATGGGGTCCTGTCCTCAGGCCCAAAGATACTAAAGAGAGAGAAATTCATTCAGTGCCACCCCTTCCTCCTTTCTCCAGTATCTGCCTGCTTTATGCACTTTCCAATACCTAAAAGTAATTTTTAATTTGACCAGAATTTATAGTTGTTATTTTAGGGAAGACTGCTCCAATAGAAGCTGTAAATTACTGAGAAAGAATAGAGATCAAACTTAGAAATGAAAGAGTGATCAGAGTGAAGAGTGAAGTCAGAAGGCTATCACAGTGGTACATGCTGGATATGGTAAGGGCCTGAACCAGGATGGAAGCAGTAAAAAACTGGGGAAGGAAGGACTCTTTGGACCTTGAAAACTCTACTGGAATTGTATCACATGATCATTTCAACCATATGAGTTCCATAAAATAATAAGTTGTTAAATCCATATATGTGCTTCTTCACCCCCTTCAAAATAAAAACCATAAATACCCTAAACTTTGGCCTCCATGTGCCTGGAAAAGGGAAGGCATAGCTGAAAGGCAAAGAACCAAAGAAGAAAATTCTTAGCCTTTAAACTCCCAAGAACATAGGTCCTAGACCTTTAAAGAAAAGTTTATGGATTATTTCAGGGCAATTATATACAAAGGATATGAGAGAGCATTTGTCAAAAAATGGCTTTAAGGTTTATGCTTTGTACATTAGAACAAGAAAAACATTATTAACAGATTGAAGATGGGAGAAGGGGACTACAGAGGATGAGATGGTTGGATGGCCTCACCAACTCAATAGACATGAGTTTAAGTAAGCTCCGGGAGTTGGTGATGGACAGGGAAGCCTGGTGTGCTGCAGAACATGGAATCTCAAAGAGTTGGCTGTGACTGAGCAACTGAACTGAACTGAACTAGGGAATCAAATACAGTTGCCAGTTTGGGGTTGGGGATGGGACAGACCCCAGAGAGAGAGATCAGTATGTTTAGACATGTGAAGTTAGAGAGGCCCACACACTGATGTTCAGGAGAGAGCTGGCACTGTGCCCCAGGGATTCCATAGATCTTACTGAGATCAGTGTGGGGGTTATCCACACATTGGTGATCACAGGAGCCACAGATCAAGAAAAAAAATAACAAAAAATACATGGGAGAAGAAGAAAAAAATAGATGAAGAGTGAAACTTTCAGAAAAACAACACTGAGGGGCTGAAAGCAGTAAAAGAGCAATCAGAGAGGCAGGGAGAGAGCCAGAATGAGGGAATGAGGCAGCCAAGGAAGGAGTTCAAGGTCAGAGAGTTTTGAGACATACAAGTGGGTGAGAACTGAAAAGCAGCTCCAGCAGGAGGATGGGCAGACACAAAAGGCAAGGGCTTGCTTCCGAAGCAGTGTCTGCAGGAGCGGCAGGCATTCAACATCACCAGAGGCTAAAGTACCAATCAGGTGAGCTGTAAGGAGAGATGAGTGAACAAGGTGGGCAGGGACCAGGGTTTTTCACTCTGTAATATGACCTAGACCATCAGAGGATTTTGAATAGAGCAGCTTTGCAATTATATTAATTGTTTAGAGAGATCACTGGGACACAAGGTTCAATTTGGAAGTGGATAGGGCCGAAACCAGAGACTGGTGACTAGTAAGGAGGCCACCTCAAACATATTGAGGTCCAATCAAGACAGAAGCAATGAGGAGGCAAGAGATTGATGGATAGTCAAAGGGTTTTGTTATTTTATTTTTTAAAAAAAAGGAGGAAAAGAAGAACTAGACGAAGGAAGAATGGAGACGTGATGGTGATGATGGTGGTGGTGCTGATGGTGATAGTGATGGTTCAGTTCAGTTCAGTTCAGATCAGTCGCTCAATCGTGTCCGACTCTTTGCGACCCATACAGCACGCCAGGCCTCCCTGTCCATCACCAACTCCCAGAGTTCATTCAAACTCACATCCATCGAGTTGGTGATGCCATCCAGCCATCTCATCCTCTGTCGTCCCCTTCTCCTCCTGCCCCTAATCCCTCTCAGCATCAGGGCCTTTTCCAATGAGTCAGCTCTTCTCATGAAGTGACCAAAGTATTGGAGTTTCAGCCTCAGCATCAGTCCTTCCAATGAATACCCAGGACTGGTCTCCTTTAGGATCAACTGGTTGGATCTCCTTGCAGTCCAGGTGACTTTCAAGAGTCTTCTCCAACACCACAGTTCAAAAGCATCAATTCTTCAATGCTCAACTTTCTTCACAGTCCAACTGTCACATCCATACATGACCACTGGAAAGACCATAGTCTTGACTAGACAGACCTTTGTTGGCAAAGTAATGTCTCTGCTTTTAAGTATGCTGCCTAGGTTGGTCATAACTTTTCTTCCAAGGATTAAGCGTCTTTTAATTTCATGGCTGCAATCACCATCTTGAGTGATTTTGGAGCCCAAAAAAAAATAAAGTCTGACACTGTTTCCAATGTTTCCCCATCTATTTGCCATGAAGTGATGGGACCAGATGCCATGATCTTCGTTTTCTGAATGTTGAGCTTTAAGCCAACTTTTTCACTCTCCTCTTTCACTTTCATCAAGAGGCTTTTTAGTTCCTCTTCACTTTCTGCCATAAGGGTGGTGTCATCTGCATATCTGAGGTTATTGATATTTCTCCCGGCAATCTTGATTCCAGCTTGTGCTTCTTCCAGCCCGTGCTTCTTCCAGCCCAGCATTTCTCATGATGTACTCTGCATATAAGTTAAATAAGCAGGGTGACAATATACAGCCTTGACGTACTCCTTTTCCTATTTGGAACCAGTCTGTTGTTCCATGTCCAGTTCTAACTGTTGCTTCCTGACCTGCATATAGGTTTCTCAAGAGGCAGGTCAGGTGGTCTGGTATTCCCATCTCTTTCAGAATTTTCCACAGTTGATTGTGATCCACACAGTCAAAGGCTTTGGCATAGTCAATAAAGCAGAAATAGATGTTTTTCTGGAACTCTCTTGCTTTTTCCATGATCCAGCGGATGTTGGCAATTTGATCTCTGGTTCCTCTGCCTTTTCTAAAACCAGCTTGAACATCTGGAAGTTCATGGTTCACGTATTGCTGAAGCCTGGCTTGGAGAATTTTTAAGCATCACTTTACTAGCGTGTGCTGCTGCTGCTGCTGCTGCTGCTGCTGCTAAGTCGCTTCAGTCGTGTCCGACTCTGTGCGACCCCATAGATGGCAGCCCACCAGGCTCCCCCATCCCTGGGATTCTCCAGGCAAGAACACTGGAGTGGGTTGCCATTTCTTTCTCCAATGCATGAAAATGAAAAGCGAAAGTGAAGTCGCTCAGTCGTGTCCAACTCTTAGCGACCCCATGGACTGCAGCCTACCAGGCTCCTCCGTCCATGGGATTTTCCAGGCCAGAGTACTGGAGTGGGGTGCCATTGCCTTCTCCCTACTAACGTGTGAGATGAGTGCAGTCATGCGGTAGTTTGAGCATTCTTTGGCATTGCCTTTCTTTGGGATTGGAATGAAAACTGCTGAGTTTTCTAAATTTGCTGGCATATTGAGTGCAGCACTTTCACAGCATCATCTTTCAGGATTTGAAATAGCTCAACTGGAATTCCATCACCTCCACTAGCTTTATTTGTAGTGATGCTTCCTAAGGCCCACTTGACTTTGCATTTTAGGATGTCTGGCTCTAGGTGAGTGATCACACCATCATGATTATCTGGGTCATGAAGATCTTTTTGGTACAGTTCTGTGTATTCTTGCCACCTCTTCTTAATATCTTCTGCTTCTGTTAGGTTCATACCATTTCTGTCCTTTATAGTGATGGTGGTGGTGATTGTGGTATGGTGGTGGTGGTGGTGATGGTAATAGTGATGGTCGTGGTGGTGGTGGTGACACTGATTGTGGTGGTGATGGTGGTGGTGGTCATGGTGGTCATGATGGTGATGGCGTTGGTGACCGTGATTGTGGTGGTGATGGTACCCGTGGTGGTGGTGGTGGTGGTGGTGGTGCCACCCTGATGGTGGTAATATAACAGCAACTAGTATTCATGGAGTGCATACTAAATGCCAGACACTGTTCCAAGTGAAAGTACACTGAGCTTGCAACTCACTGGTTTTAGGGAGAAACCAGAAGTTAGGGGACTGGGAATGGAGCACTGCAGACTGACCTACCAGTATATGGTTTGGGCAGCTGGTCGTGCCATTTTACTAAGTGCAATGACCCTGGCAGAGCTGTAAGCAGGCTCTTTATGGAGGTTGGTGTATAAGAGATGTTGCTCTGCCTTCTCTGTCAAATTCAGGACCTTAAAGGGAAAGAGAGAAAATTTGAGTTTTTCGGCCTGACCCCTGACACAGAGTTCCGTGGGACCATCATGATTTGTATTCCAAACTTGTTCAAGGAGAGCGCCCCCTACGAGTGCCGAGTGAAGACGCTGCCAGGTAAGCTCCGCTGAAGCCAGAGGGAGGCGGGACTGCTGGATTCACACCTTGACTCTGCTTTCCGCCTGATAACCCAGCTGAGGCTCGAACGCGCTCTGAAAAACACACACACAGAAGGACGACCAGTGTTTTATTAAAGGCAATCTTTGTTTATCCATAAATCAGTTAGCTGGTGGGTTATCATAGCAAATGTTTACCCTCCAGCCTACGTCCGAATTTCCTCTCTCTGGCAAACTGCGTGTGCATCCTGGCAAAGCAAATTCAACTTTATATTAACTCAAGTGAGACATCCTGGGAAACAATCTGCTGATGGGAGAGGAGAAAAGATAAAAAGATCCCTCATTACCTTCCCAGGTCAAATAAAAATAGCAGTGATTATAATAGCATGTCTGCAGTGCCAGCCAGGAACCAGACACTACAAAACACAATTCTCATGAGCTATCTATGAAGCATCTTGGTTCCACTGAGAAAGCTGAGGTACAGAGTGGTTAAGTAACTTGCCCCAAATTGCACAGGTGGTGACAGACAGAACGAGGCCTAATTCCAGGGAAGACACTCTCCTCACTACGCTTCTATAGAAAGAGTTTTGAGTCACTGGCTCAAGGAGCTGGTGTCCCATGTTCCTGTCCTCTAGCACAGTGAAACTCGACTCTCATTGTGAGCGTCATGATATTTTCATTTGTGTTTATTTTCATAGAGATAGCAAAGCAATGCTGTAAGTTCAGTGGATGAAAGCGATAGCACTGGATCTGATGGATTTGGAAAACAGTTTCCGCCCTAGTCATCATCTTCAGGTTAATGATGTCAGTGGGTGATTTCTGTTCTGATGGATAGAGGCCAGGCAGCTTAGAGGCTGGACCCAAGGGTATAACTGCAGCTTGGTAGAATCATCATCAGTTAGGTTCTGGTCCTCAGCTTTGTTCAGAAAATCAGCTCAACAGTTTCTCCAAGAGCCTATAAGAGACTTAATTCTCTACCTGAGTCCCAGTGCTTTAGTTTTCATGGGAAGATATGCGTGGTAGACCAGCCAGCACAGGCCACTTGCAGGGGGCGTGCCCTTCCTGGGGAAAGGGCCAAACCAAGACCGGAATAGAACTTGGCAACGGAAGAACTAGAAAAAAGAAATCCATGTCACAGGCACTGAGCTAGGAGTGTATATATGATTTGTGACCCTCTCCTCGGACCCTACTGGATAAATCACCTCCATTCATGGCTGTCCCCTGTCCCCTTGCTTATTGATAGCTTGTAGACCACTCCACCGCGTCCTTCTGATCTACCCATATCCTATATGATCTAACTCATGATATAATTTTCTTCTAAGACTGTAGCTGTTTTTATATGAATCATACTTTTTGGTGACTGTTTCTTGGTGACATATAGAAAGTGCCTTATCCTTTATAATCAAGAATATTAATAAGAAGTCCTACCATTTATTAAGTACCTACTCTAGTGCCAAACACTGTGCAAAATGCTTTACATTTATTATCTCATTGAATCCTTACAACAATCCGGCAAGTTGGGCTACCTCATCCCCATTTTACAGAGGAGGAACTCTGGCTCTGAGAGGTTAAGCAACTTGCCCATGATCACACAGCTGATCAGTGAACCTAATTAAGTTCATCTGATTTTGAAGACTGGACTCTAATCACCACTCTGAAATTTTGTTTAGAGCCAGTCCTCTCTGCTGTACATTTATTCCTCTTACTTCCATTTTAGGATGAAACATCCTGCCCTTGACCCTGTATCCAGGAGTCTGTCTAACCCCAGAGCCCAGGACCCCTCCTTTATCCACCTCCCCGAATGTCTTGGACCATCATCCCAGCATCATGATGCTGGAAAGGGGTCTTAGGGTCAGCTCACCTCATATCGTAATTTAGTAGACAAGGAAACAAAGGTATCATTGTGTAGCAGCTGTGAGAATGAGATTTGGAGTTACACATGTCAACCCTGGCTTCGCCACTGAGTAGCCGTGTGACCTTGTTCAAGCCACCCAACCTCTCTGAGATTCAGCTTCCTTATCTGTAAGGAGTGGGTGTATATAGCCATCTGTTAGGTAGGGTAGCTTTGGTAGAGCACTCTACACAGTGCCTGGCATGTAGTAAGAGTCCAGTCATCACTGGCTACTGTTATTATTAATAATAAATCTTAGACTGGAGAGGGTCATGCAGAAGAGAGTAGGCTCAACACATCAGTGACTGAACCAGACTTCTAATACCCCACTTTCCAGTGCCGTTTCTGTCATGTCTTCCTACTTCCCCATGAGTGAGATGGCAGAAATGTTCCAAGTCCCTGTCCTGGTACAGAGAGCTGCAGTTTTCCAGTCACGTTAGGCGTGTCATGTAGAAACATGTGGCTCCTGTCCTCTCCCCAGTAGGTGATGGGACTATCACGTGGCAGGGGACAGGGTATCTCTCAAGTGGGAAGCTACCCAGAGAGGCCCAAGCCTCAGGGGCTTGGCAAGGAGTAAGGAGAAGGCTGGAAGTAAAGTCTCCAACAATTCCCAGGGTTCACAGTCATTGCCAAGGTCCCTGGCAACTGATGATCACCCAAGCTGAAGCCACACAGGGGCCAGGAACCCAAGGAGGGTGACTTGGAAAGTCAAGGCCTCTGGGTAATCCAAATCACCAGCTTTCCGTTGGTTTGTTTTGGCTGCGCTGGGTCTTTGTCACCGCGCACAGGCTGTCTTTAGTTGTGGCACAGAGGTTTAGTTGTCCTGCAGCATGTGGGAGCTGAGTTTTCCAACCAGGGATCAAACCAGCGTTCCCTGTATTGGAGATGGCTTCTCCAGGGAAGTCCCAAATCACCAGTTTTAACAAAAACCCCAGCTACCTCTTCTTTACCAAGCTACTTCCCAGTCCCACTTGGGTTGGTGACAGGAAGTGTGTCATGCCCAGAACTGGCTGCAGGCACCCATTCCAAAGACACAGGACTGTAGGGAGGAGGCTCAGCACTAAAGCCCTCATCTGTCCTCTCCTTCTGCTCTAGAAAGGGTGATGCCTCCCAGGCTCCCTCCTGAGTGAGGTCTTCCCAATACCCAGCTCAGACCTTGCTTGATATGAGGGCGAGCCAGGCCCCTCTCATTGTCCATCTCCCCTCCCCTTGCCTCTTTCCCAAGCCCCCACCAGAAAGGCAGGACTTCCCTTAGACCCAGACAAGAGGGGCCCTTGTAAGGTCCTGCTCCAGCCCTGCCCTGGCCATGGCCCTCCCCACAAGATG
The DNA here is from genome assembly GCA_935064755.1 of Tragelaphus eurycerus. NCBI lineage: Eukaryota > Metazoa > Chordata > Mammalia > Artiodactyla > Bovidae > Tragelaphus > Tragelaphus eurycerus. The sequence goes on along the minus strand of CAKXYN010000099.1, from coordinate 7,844,540 downwards.
AAGGGTCCTTAAGTCCAAGAGGGCAGATCCCTGTGGACTCTGTGAGCCCCAAAATTCCCTGCATCAATGGCCGGAGCCTGTGTCCAGTCTCGGCAGGTCTCCTCCTTGGGTCTTTCTTCCAAAGGACAAGCCCGCAGCCCAGACAGTGGCCAAAGAATGGGTATTGTAGGGGCCATGGATGAACTTGACCATGAGCCCATATCCTTGTGCATGAGGCCCTTGGCAGGGTGGACTGGAGCCAGGCTGGGCTTGCAGGAACTCCCCCCTGCACTTCCTTCTTTCCACTCTGCACCCCGAGAAGTCCAAGAAGCAAGCTTCAAGCCTTCCAGGTTGTTATGAAAAGTATATTTGTCAAAGAGGGGGCACAGACATATTTTACTTAACAATGCAAAAACACGATTTATAAATTCTTAATATTTAGACATATGGTGTGTAGCCCTCCATTTGTGCCCTCGCCCCAGCCCCGTAAGTCTTGGGGGTAGAAGAGACCTTCCCAAGCCTGTCCCGAGAGGTGAGGTTGGGGGTCGAGGCCCAAGTTGCCAGCACTCACACTGACAGCCTCAGTCTTCCTGCTCTGCCTCTCTTTGACCCAGATCGGACGTGGACCTACTCCTTCTCCGGCGCCTTCCTGTTCTCCATGGGCTTCCTGGTTGCAGGGCTCTGCTACCTGAGCTACAGATACATCACCAAGCCGCCTCCACCTCCCAGCTCCCTGGTGAGCAGGGGCCCCGGGGAGGGCATGGGCCCAGGGATTTCCGGCTCTCTTTCGCTTCTCCTGCCAACCTAGAGACATGGCTGGCAGCCCTGGGGTGGACGGACAAGAGCTAGGGCATCAGGAAGAGAAGGCGTGGAACAGAAAAGCCATGTCATTTTCAAGGGGGCACATGCCCCGTCTGAATGGGCAGCCCAGGCAGGCTCTGCCACCTGGGATCGCGGGCCCAGTGTGGCCACGTCTTTGCATTTTTTACCAATGAAGTCAGAAGTTCAGCTGGTAATCTGAACTCTCCCACGTTTCAAGTCTTGGCAACTAATTTTTCTAAATTAAGCCTTAGCAAACCACACGTGTCACATCAGCAGCCTGAGTCTGGCCCCCAGTGCGGCATCTCTGCCCGCTGCAGAGCCTGGACAGTCTGGGGCTGGAGGAGTTGCACCCAGTGGCCCCTCCGAGTCAAAGCTCATCGAGCCATTTCCTGTAAACTCTCCTGGCCTCCGCTTTCCCCCACCCTTCCCCTCCCTTCTCCCTCCATGAGGCCCTTCGAGAGCTGAAGAGCGGTTGAAGCACCTCCTGGGGAGCATCATCCAAGGTCATCCCAAATCTGAATCAACTCCTTCCAGAATACCCACCTCCTGGAGAAATCACAGCCTGACTCACCACTCTCCCTGGCCAAGCCAGACTCTGGAAGTGGCCCTCAGCTAACAGGGCCAGAGCCCTGTTCCTTCACAGAGGCCCCAGTACTTAGAGGAATCCCTGGGAAAGGAGACAGGGCTTATGGATCTTGGAAAAGCCCTCAGGCGGTCTACCCTTGCCCTCACCCCCCACCCCTGGGGAGGACCACGGCTCCCACAGCATCCTCAGGGGCGGGGGGCTGAGAAGGCGCTCTAATGGGCATGCTGTTCTCCCTGCCTAGGATGTCCAGCACATCCTGCCCTTCCAGCCTCTGCGGTTCATCCAGGAGCATGCCCTGATCCCCATCTTCGACCTCAGCGGCTCCAGCGGTCTGGCCCAGCCTGTCCAGTACTCTGAAGTCAAGGTCTCCGACCCCACAGAGCCCCCAGGACCCCCACTGCAACATGGCCTGCCTGAGATTGCCTACCTTGGGCAGCCAGACCTCCCCGTCCTCCAGCCCTCCAGAGAACCACCTCACCAGGCACTCCCCGCGCAGTCCTATGCCCCCCAGGCTGTTCCCGAGGGCAGGCCCTCGTCCTACGCACCTCAGGGAACTCTGGAAGCTAAACCCCCCTCCTACACTCCACAGGCTGTCTCAGAGGCCCAGCTTCCCTCCTACACCCTGCGGGCCACTCCGGACAGCTGGTCTCCTTCCTACGGGTTGTGTGGGGAAGGGTCTGGGAGAGACTCCCCACCTGTGACACGCTCTGGTCCCAAACACCTTGGAACTAAGGGTCAGCTCCAGAAAGAGGTGCCACCTGGAATCTGCAGCCCAGGTGGCCTTTTGCTACAGGAGGTGACCCCCCTGGCCATGGAGGACCCCCAAGAAGCAAAATCCTCCCACAAGCGTCTAGGGGCTCACACAGACTCTGACTCTGATACCATAGGCCAAAGGGAGCCAAGAACACGAAGCTCCCTAAAGGGCCAGCTGCCCCTCCTCTCCTCTGTCCAGATCGAGGGCCACCCCGGGTGCCTCCCTTTGCAGATTCCTTCCCTCCCATGTTCCCCCACAGATGAGGGTCCAAGTCCCTGGGGCCTGCTGGAGTCCCTCGTGTGTCCCAGTGATGAGGATCCGGCGTCCAAGACTGAGGCCGAGAGCCCAGGCCTTCAGGCCCGAGACCTGGAGTCACCCATGGAGCTGGACTCCCTGTTCCGAGGCCTGGCCCTAACTGTGCAGTGGGAGTCCTGAGCGGAGCACAGGGCAGGCCTGGGCTTCCCCCTGTCCCCACCACCCGCCAGCTCACATCCTTGGCTGTCACTCCTGCACCCAGGGATGCTGCGCACTCTGCAGCCTCCCCGCTACGTGGGTGCCCTCGAGGAACCAGCAGAGGAGGAGGCTGGACCCTCGCCTCGGCTGAGTTCCCTTTGGAGCAAAAAAGACGAGAAGAGCTCCAGCCAGAGTTTCAGAGGTGTATCATGTGCAAACGAGCTTGAGCACGCCGAGCTCTGCAGGGCAGGACACAGTCTGAGAAAGGAGTGATGCGAGGAGACCTCCCAGAAATACAGGGCCCTGGCTCCTAATACACTGGGTACAGAGTTCTCCTGGAGCCTACCCCTCTTCACTCCTTTCCTGGCCAGTTTCATAATCTGGTTCAGCAGACTGAGGTCTCTGCCTCCTCTGTGATTCCCCGAAGAGGGGAAAAAGGAGCCTGAAAAGGGACGCCTCCTAGCAGAATGGGCAGAACCAGAGCAACCTGTGAGATGGCAAGACTCCAGGGCCGAGTGCGGCCTGTGGCTCAGCCCCACCCAGGCCTACTGCCTGAAACTGCACTGTTCCAACTTCCATCCTCTGCTGGAGGCTGACAAGTGCAGGTCCACCAGGGAGGGAGAACACAGAACCCTCTCTGTCAGCAGGAGTTTCAGACCCTATCCTGGGAGTGGGGTTTGAAAAGAACATGGGGCCCCGGGGTGCCTGAAGGAGACACAACTACAAACTGTACTTACTTCACAACTTTAGAGACTCAGCCTTGGGTTCAGCCCACCTGGGTTCCAATTCCAGCCTTAACACTTCCCAGCCTTGTGATTACAAGCAAATGAATCGCTGTTAGAAATCTCAGTTTCCTCATCTGTGTAATGGGGATAGTAACACCCACCGCATCTGGTTGTGGTGAGGCTGAGATTAAATCATGTCTGTAAAGTGTTTCACAGCGCCTGGCACATGGGCCGTGCCCAATAAACTAGTAACTGTCTCCTATTTTGATTTTTTTTTTAACCCCCCAATTCAGGTTGATTTTGGATCAGGCATTTTCTCAGATTATCTTGATTTCCTCAGAATGGCTCCAGGCCAAGCCAGAGGGAATGGACTGCCTAGGAGGAGGCCAGGGAAGGGAACACAGGAAACAGGGTCCCAGAGACACATAGAACCTCTTCCTTGAGCTCTTCAGTTCAGGTCAGGTCAGGTCAGTCCAGTCGCTCAGTCATGTCCGACTCTTTGAGACCCCATGAATAGCAGCACACCAGGCCTCCCTCCATCACAGCTCCTGGAGTTCACCCAAACTCATGTGTATTGAGTCGGTAATGCCATCCAGCCATCTCATCCTCTGTCGTCCCCTTCTCCTCCTGCCCCCAATCCCTCCCAGAATCAGAGTCTTTTGCAATGAGTCAACTCTTTGCATGAGGTGGCCAAAGTATTGGAGTTTCAGCCTCAGCATCAGTCCTTCCAATGAACACCCAGGAGTGGTCTCCTTTAGGATGGACTGGTTGGATCTCCTTGCAGTCCAAGGGACTCTCAAGAGTTTTCTCCAACACCACAGTTCAAAAGCATCAATTCTTCAGCGCTCAGCTTTCTTCACAGTCCAACTCTCACATCCATACATGACCACTGGAAAAACCATAGCCTTGACTAGATGGACCTTTGTTGGCCAAGTAATGTCTCTGCTTTTCAATATGCTATCTAGGTTGGTCACAACTTTGCTTCCAAGGAGTAAGCGTCTTTTAATTTCATGGCTGCAGTCACTATCTATAGTGATTTTGGAGCCCCCCAAAAATAAAGTGTGACACTGTTTCCACTGTTTCCCCATCTATTTCCCATGAAGTGATGGGACCAGATGCCATGATCTTCTTTTTCTGAATGTTGAGCTTTAAGCCAACCTTTTCACTCTCCTCTTTCACTTTCATCAAGAGGCTCTTTAGTTCCTCTTCACTTTCTGCCTTAGGTGGAAGGTCTTAGGTGGAAGCTATTTTGGGGGTGGCAGCAGCCTTCTCAGAGGACCTGTCTCCCCAGCACCCCTGCCCCCAGGGCAGGGCTACCCCACCATTCTGCCCCTGCCTCTGCTCCTCCATAAAAGCAGGTTCTCATCTGAGCTTTCGGCATGCAGTCACATCCTTTGTATCACTGCTTCTCCTGTGATCCTTGTGATGAGGAAACAGAGGCCCAAGGAGAAGAAGGGGGCTCCCCCACTGGGCCCCCGCTGAGGCCACGACACAATTGGAGTTTAAAATTAGTGCTTTTTCTAAAAACAAACAAACAAAAAATGTATGCAGACCATTCTTTTAAATTCTTTATTGAATTTGTTACAATATTGCTTTGGTTTTATATTTCGGTGTTTTGACAACGAGGCATGTGGGATCTGAGCTCCCTGGACAGGGATTGAACCCATACCCCGTGCATTGAAAGGGGAAGTCTTAACCACTGGACCACCAGGGAAGTCCCTCAACCTAGTGTGTTTTGTCTTCATCAAAAGAAGGAACTTGCCACAGCAGTTTGGGTTCTTTGCAGGATGAGACTCCAGGGACATAAGGAGGGGAGGGCCCCATGGGGACCCTAAGGGGCCAGTACCCCCATCCCCCTCTGAACATCCCAAAGCCCTGTCTGAACATAGTTGAGCAACAGGGTCAAAGTGCAGCTGCCCCGGTGAGACCCTTTCCGGGTGGGCAATGCCCTCCCTTCACTGCACCCAGCATGTCTCCCATCCCGTTCCTCACCCCTCCTCTCCCTGCAACACAGCCCCAGGCAGCACTGTCCTTATCTGTAATTAATATTTAACATCTCTTCAGGGTCACTGGTCTAGACCCAGTATCTCCCTGGCGGAGGGTGGGCCGGCCCATTCTCCTCCCGGCAGCTGCTACACTGGCCCTGATGATTGCTCCCTGCCCCGACACTGCAAACAAGCCTGCTTCCTGTCACTCGGGGTGAACTTGGTCAAAGGTTGACGGTCTCACCTGAGTTAGTTATGAAAAGCAACTTACCAGCTGGACTCCTCTCACCAGGTGAGTGGGTCAGGGTGTCAGAGACTTTTTAATTAAAAGCTGTAAACATCTCTCCCAATTCACAAGGCCACAAAGCTCTCTAAGCTCCCTGGGGTAACCATTCTTCCTACAGTCCGTGAGTCTCTGAGTCCTGTGACCCTCCTCGGCCTGGCCCCGCGTCTGCTAGGCTTCGTCCCCTCTCAGGTCTCCAGCCTGCCAGGCAGGAAACTCAGGCTACAGATACAACTGGAACCGGCTAGGGGGCAGCGTGTCCGAGGCCCCGGAGCTGGGCTGGGGCACTGGCATTCCTGAGTGTCCTAGACCTTGACCGCACCGCAGCCTGGCCCCACCCAGTCCAGAGAAAGGTGAGTCTGGTGTCACCAGCCTCCAAGTCACGCAGAGCCCAGCCCAGAAGCAAATGAGTAAGAGTCTCGCAGAGCCCGACAAGGGAGTAGCAAGAGGAGGAGGGGCTCCATCTCTCTGTTGGGAAGTTCCTGCTCTTGATGACTCATTCTTCCGTTAACCTGCCATGATAGGCTGCATCACTGATCTTCTGCAAAGGAGGAAAATGTGGCTCAGAGGGTTTAGGTGCTGCTGCTGCTGCTGCTGCTATGTCGCTTCAGTTGTGTCCGATTCTTAACAACCCATGGACTGTAGCCTACCAGGCTCCTCCGTCCATGGGATTTTCCAGGCAACAGTACTGGAGCGGGGCACCATTGCCTTCTCCGGGGTTTAGGTGAGGTTTCCTAAACTTGCCTCACAATGAAAAGCCCTCGAGAAGCTTACAAAAAATACATCTTCCTCGGCCCCAGCCCAGACCTGCTGGGTCCACAGCTCCTAGGGAATCAGGCTTTTAATAAAGTCCTTTAGTGATTCCTCTTAGGCAAGTGGAGGAACCCATGCTATTATATCAATAGTTCTCCTATCTATTGGTCTCAAATATCCCCCTAGAGTCACCCCCATCTAACTCCCTAGATGAGGGTGGGGAGCTGAAAGAAGGTGGGGTGGTGTCGGGGGGGGTGGTAATTTTAATCTGGGATATCTGAAGACTCCTGGCCTCCCAACCCCCCCAACTTAGGAATCCAACCCCAGGAATCCACATGGTTAGGAATCCACATGGTTTGCCTGAGTTTCCACCCAGAGAACAGGGCCTTTGGGGATGAAGGCTCCTCCAGGGTCCCACAGGGCAAGGCTGGATCCCTCTGTGCCCCTTCCCAGTCTGAAGGTCAGCCTGGACTAGAGGGACGCAGCTCTGAGACCCCAGACCCATCCCCCACCCTCCCACCCCTACCCCCACTCAGCCCTTCAGTTGCTTGAGCCAGTTTTCCCTTCCCACTCTAATGAAGAAGGGGCATGAGGAAGATGCGTTTTGACCTGTTAGTATGAGATGAACTGTAATGGGAATTAACTGAAGTGTGAGAGCAACAGAGGAGGGACGGGAGACGACCGACGCAGGACCAAAGGAAGTAGTAGGAGAAAGCTCTGGACCAGACAGTTCTCCCCTTGGCCACCAGGTGGAACGATCAGCCAAAGACAGTTTGGTTGCCGTCCCAGAAACCCTGAGGCAGTTCAGCGTGGTTGGTAGGTAAAACAGGATGTGGGAGGAGGGTTCAGGGTGGGGGACACATGTACACCCATGGCTGATTCATGTGAATGTATGGCCAAAACCACTACAATATTGTAAAGTAATTAGCCTCCAGTTAAATTAATTAATTTACAAAAAAAAAAAATAAAGTTCAGATGAATATCCTTAATATTCATAAATCCAAAGAGGGCAATGAAAAGGAAAAGGAAGGGGAGAAAGAATGAAGTATTTAAGAAGTACTACCCATGGGTTAGAACTTCCCAGAGGGCGAGGGCTTCCCCGGTGCTTCAGAGGTAAAGAATCCGCTTGCAATGCCGGAGATACAGGTTCAATCCCTGGAGAAGGAAATGGAAACCCAGTCCAGTATTATTGCCTGGGAAACCCCATGGACAGAGGAGCCTGGCAGGCTACAATCCATGAGGCCACAAAGAGTTGGACACAACTTAGCAATTAAGCAACAACAACAAGCCATGGGTTAAGTATTATAACAGGCATTTCATGCACTTTAGCCTGATTTGAATCTCATAAACATTCTACAAGGCAGGTACTCATTCATTCATTTTTAACAAGCACATATCAAAGACCGGGTTGTATGCCAGCACTGTTCTTGGGGCTGGGGATACAGTGAACAAGCCAGGCAGGCAATTCCCTGTTGTTTCAGAGCTTGCATACAATTTGCAGATAAAGAAGCAGCCCAGAAAGGAGGCCAAGTTCACCCCATTAGTAAGTACGGGTGCCAGAGGTTGGTATTTAAACCAAAGTTCGTAAAGCACCAAGTCTGACCTCTGCTCTATCTCATGGCCTGAGGCTTGGTTGTGCTCACATTAAGGCACTCTAGGAAGAGTGAGGGCCTCACTGGGATTTGGTCTGCAAAGGGTTACATGGGAACACCACACTCAAAGGAAGGTAGAGAAAGCTCTCCGTTTTCTTAGTCTCGAAGTTATTGGTGGACCTCTCATTTAATGTTATTGGCAGTAGACATGGTGCAACAGGCTTCACATTTCCTAATTTAATCTTTTCAATCAGACTACAAGGCAGGCATCACTGATCCCACTGCACAGGTCATAAAACCAAAATGGCTTAGTGACTTGTTCAAGATCATAGAACTTAGACATTATTCAAGATCATAGAACTTTTCAAGATCATAGTGATCGGTAGCTCCTCCATCAGGCTGCTTTGGGAAAAGGGGTTTATAGAACCAGTTTAAATGACTGTCTCTTGCTGGATTGGAAATTCACAACTCTTGGTTTTTTGTACAGGTTCACACCCACTCCTCACAGTGAACGCATAAATGTGGAAATCCCTTTTTAAGTTGGATCAGTATGAGATGGGAGAGAGCAGCCAAATGATCTCCCCACAAAGAGGCTCTTAACACTGCAGTCAGGGATGAGGGGAGAATGCTTAGGAAAGAGTTTTCAAAAAGATCAGGAAACTAAGATTTCTTATTTTAATATTAATGTTTTTGTTGAGGTATAGTTTATGTATACACTATTACATAAGTTTCAGGTGTGTGACATAATGATTCACAATTTTTAAAGGTTATATTCCATTTATAATTATTATAGAATTTTGTATATTCTCTGTGTTGTAAAATATGCGCTTGTAGATTATTTATTTTACACACAATAGTCTGTACCTCTTAATACCCTGCCTTCATTTTCCCCCTCCCCTTTTCTCTCTCCTCAGTGGTAACCACTAGTTCTCTATATCTGTTTCTTTTTTGTTATGTCCACTCATTTATTTCATCTTTTAGATTTCATATATAAGTGATGATATATCATACGTATGATTCCAGTCCTTCCAGTATGATTGGAAGGACTGATGTTGAAGCTGAAACTCCAATACTTTGGCCACCTGATGCGAAGAGCTGACTCATTAGAAAAGACCCTGATGCTGGGAAAGATTGAAGGTGGGAGGAGAAGGGGACGACAGAGGATGAGATGGCTGGATGGCATCACTGACTCGATAGACATGAGTTTGATCAAGCTCCAGGAGTTGGTGATGGACAGGAAAGCCTGGCATGCTACAGTCCATGGGGTCACAAAGAGTCGGACACAACTGAGCGACTGAACTGAACTGACCATACAGTATTTGTCTGTCTCTTTCTGACGTTTTTCACTTAGCATAACATCCTCCAAGTCCATCCATGTTGTCACAAATAGCAAAACTCCATTCTTTGTTCTGGCTAAGCAGTGTTCCACTGTATATACTCACCACATCTCCTTTATCCATTCGTCCACTGATGGACACTTAGGTTGCTTCCATATCTTGGCAATTGTAAATAATGCTGCTGTGAACATTGAGGTTCATGCATATTTTTAATTAATCTTTTCATTTTTAAGATATGTAGCCAGGAGTGGAATTGCTGGATCATATAGTAGTTCTATTTACTTTTGGGGGGAAACCTTCATGCTATTTTCCATAGGGGCTGCACCAATTTACATTCCTGCAAGAAATATATGAGAGTTCCCTTTTAGGAAACTGAGATTTTGGCTGAAGCACTCACTTGTATGTGCTGTCTGTGTCTGTCTGTCTCTCTCTCCCCTGAGGAGTCCCCGGGCACTAGGGGGAGTGACAGACTCCGTGCTGCTGGGCCCCTGAGGCCCCCGAGGCCCCGGGAAGAGGCCAGGAGGGGAGCTGTGTCTCTGGAGTGGAGCCAGCACCACCTTCCCCAAACCTGCTCATCCCCTGAGACTGGCACAGGTGCCCCCTCCTGATCACCCCCTACCGTAAGTGCCTGTTTCCCCACCTGGATGAGACTTGTATCCTGATGGCCAGCATCTTCTCTCTCCTCCTCTACTTCCCCGGTGCCCTGAAGGTCTAGGTATGTATGTCCGTGAGGGGAGAGGGTTGAGAAGGGGAGGAGGAGCAAAGGTCCGGAAGAAAGTTCCCCAGTGGCCACTCTGGAAGCCTGGGAACTTTGGATGGGGAAGGAGAAAATGACTTGCCCTCCTCTGCTGCTTGTGCCACAGCCCTCACACTGCCCACACACCCTCACACCACCGCACACACACCATCACACACCCTCACACCACCCCACACACACCTCATACCCTCACACACAGCACACACACCCTCACACCACCCCACACACACACCTCATACCCTCACACACAGCACACACACCCTCACACCACCCCACACACACCATCGCACACCCTCACACCATCCCACACACACCTCATACCCTCACACACAGCACACACACCCTCACACCACCCCACACACACCTCATACCCTCACACACAGCACACACACCCTCACACCACCCCACACACACAACTCATACCCTCACACACAGCACACACACCCTCACACCACCCCACACACACCATCACACACCCTCACACCATCCCACACACACACCTCATACCCTCACACACAGCACACACACCCTCACACCACCCCACATACACCTCATACCCTCACACACAGCACACACACCCTCACACCACCCCACACACACCACTGCACACCCTCACACCACCCCACACATACCTCATACCCTCACACACAGCACACACACCCTCACACCACCCCACACACACCATCACACACCCTTACACCACCCCACACACACCATCACACACCCTCACACCACCCCACACACACCATCACACACCCTCACACCACCCCACACACACCATCACACACCCTCACACCACCCCACACACACCATCACACACCCTCACACCACCCCACACACACCATCACACACCCTCACACCACCCCACACACACCTCATACCCTCACACACAGCACACACACCCTCACACCACCCCATACCATCACACACCCTCACACCACCCCACACACACCATCACACACCCTCACACCACCCCACACACCATCACACACCCTCACCCTCACACACACACACACACCCTCACACCATCCCACACACACCTCATACCCTCACACACAGCACACACACCCTCACACCACCCCATGCATACCATCACACACCCTCACACCACCCCACACACACCATCACACACCCTCACACCACCCCACACACCATCACACACCTCACACCACCCCACACACACCATCACACACCCTCACACCATCCCACACACCCCTCATACCCTCACACACACACACACACCCTCACACCACCCCACACACACCATCACACACCCTCACACCACCCCACACACACCTCTACCCTCACACAACACACCCTCACCCCCCCACAACACCCTCACACCACCCCACACACACCTCATACCCTCACACACCACACACACCCTCACACCACCCCATGCATACCATCACACACCCTCACACCACCCCACACACACCATCACACACCCCCACACCACCCCACACACACCTCACACCACCCACACACACCATCACACACCCTCACACCATCCCACACACACCTCATACCCTCACACACAGCACACACACCCTCACACCACCCCACACACACCATCACACACCCTCACACCACCCCACACACACCTCATACCCTCACACACAGCACACACACCCTCACACCACCCCATACATACCATCACACACCCTCACACCACCCCACACACACCATTGCACACCCTCACACCACCCCACACACACCTCAACCCTCACACACTCACACACACCCTCACACCACCCTATACACACCATCACACACCCTCACACCACCCCACACACACCTCATACCCTCACACACAGCACACACACCCTCACACTACCCCACACACACCATCACACACCCTCACACCACCCCACACACACCTCACACACCCTCACACACCCCACACACACCATCACACACACTCCACACACATCTCATACCCTCACACACTGCCCACACACCATCACACATACCCTCATACCCTCACCCCACACCATACACACCATCAAGCACCCTCATACCCTCACACTCAGCACACACACCCGCACACACTCCACACACACCTCATGCCCTCACACACAGTCCACACACTCCACACACACTTCATACCCTTACACTCAGCCAACACACCCTCACACACAACTGCACACCCTTATGCACACCCACACAAATCTCATACCCTCACACACACCCCACACAGTCTCACACACATTTCACACACAGCCCACACACTCTCACACACACTCCACACACACCTCATACCCTCACACACCTCACACTCTCACACCTATTCCACACACACCTCATACTCTCACACACACCTCACACACTCTCACACACACTCCACACACACCTCATACCCTCACACATACACCATACACAATCGTACATACATTCCTCACATACCTCATACCCTCACACACCCACACACACACTCATACATAACTGTACACGTTTATGCACACCCACACACAGCTCATACCCTCACACACACCCCACATACCCACACACACACCCTCACACACACACACAGCCCACACACAATCTCACACACATTCCCACACACACCTCATGCCCTCACACACACCCCACACATTCCACACACACCTCATATTCTCACACACAGCCCACACACTCTCACACACACTCCACACACACCTCATACCCTCACACACAGCCCACATACTCTCACAAACACTCCACACACACCTCATACCCTCACACACACATCATACACAATTGTATACACAACCACACACACCTCATACCCTCACACACATCACACACACCCATACACACACCCTCATACCCACACACACAGCCCACACACAATCTCACACACATTCCACACACACCTCATACCCTCACATATACCCACACACACACACACAATCTCCTCATACCTGCACACACAGCCCACACACAATCTCACACACATCTCCACACACACCTCCTACCCTCACACACACCCCACACACCCACACACACACTCACACATAACTGTACACGTTTATGCACACCCACACACACCTCATACCCTCACACACACCCCACACACACCCACACACACCCCCACACCCTCACGTACACTCTCACACACACCTGCACACCCTCACACACCTCACCATAGGCGAGCAGGGCCAGTCAGTAGCTGCTGTGTGGGAAGTGGGGGTATGAGATGAGAAGAAACCCACTTCTATTTTAGCAGTGATAACTTATGAGCACTAAAGAGTCATTTTTCCAGTCACACATCATGTCTTCCTGCCGTCTGGGGGCCCAGCCTCACTGTCTCCACTTTCAGAAGGGGAATCAGATCTGAGAAGCTGCGTGTATTCCCCAAAGCACCTGTCACTGGGGGAGCCGGGGGAGGAATTCAGAGCAGAACTCCCAGCAGCAGAGAAAGCTGTCCCTGATCCATTTTCCATATACCCAGGCCTGAACTATGAGCTTCTTTCCACTGCAGCAGGGGTGAGGGCTGGGGAAGGGATGGAACCCAGGGGAGGAGTGTCTGTGGGAGGTGGGTGGGGGGTGTGGGGACAGCTCCACCTGTCGCTGCTGCCGGCAATGCTGGACCCAGGGAACGGCCCCTCCCCTTCACCCCCCACACCACAGTTCTCATCCATTGTCATCACACTGCTATATTTAAGGCCCATGCAAGCTCCAGGATCACATTCTTCTCCCGGGCCCTGCTGAGTCCGGGGCAAGAAGAAACCAAGGACCCTCTCATTCTCTGGAATCGTCCCCCCAGAGCCACCTGAGTGGGCACAGCTTCTTCTGTGAGTCACCTCCAGAGATCAGGGGAGAGGAGAGAGACCTCCAGATAGTGAGACCCTCAGCTTTTCATTCGGAAGTGCGGTAGGGGTGTGGGGGGTTGGGGGGAAGGATCCTGTGAGATCGGGAAAGAAGAGGCAGGCTTGTGCTCAGCCATGGAAATGAGAAGGGATTCTAGAAAAGAAATCCCTGCCCCGTCTCACTGTTCTGTGTGGCCCTGGGTCTTCTGAGCTGAGCCTTCTGTGATATGAAAGCTACAACACCACCCCACCCCCCGCCCAGATCCCTTGGGGATGCCTGGGAAGTGGAGGCTTTCCTGCAGGCATCGGGGATCAGCAGGGACCCGGGTGGGCTGGCAGGTCCAGCCAACCTAGAGCTGTCCTGGCGGAGCCCTGCTTGGCCCGCCCAGCGGGCAGGGGATGAGAGCAAGGCCGCAGGGCCCACATCGCAGGGCTGGGAGGGCGCTCATCCAGCCCGGACTCACTGGCACCAAACCTGGGCCAGCACTCCCGCCTCGGAAACTGGTAGGGAGTATTAAGAGCACGTCCCTGCTGTCCAGACCCCTGGGCAGGCTGTGTCTCCACTCCTGCCCGCAGGACCCAGCTTTCTGATGTCAGGGCTCAGAGTCTCTCTGGCTCGGATGCTTCTCTTCCCATCCTGAGGAATTGGAGAGACCTCCTTGACCCTTCTCACTGGGAGATGCGGGCGGAGTGCTGGGGGGATGGGGGGAGCATTGCAGACAGGGCAGTGGCCAGACTGAGGCTTGGGAGGAAGGTGGAGAAAATAGAGTGGGTGGGGAAGGCCACAAGGCAGGACCCCTGGTGGCTTTGCACCCTCAGGGGAGGGCAGTGGGGGCCGAGGTCCCCTCCTGACCCACCACGCTTCGCTGACCCTCCCCAGCAGACACACACCACCTTCTGGAGAGAGAGGGCTGGAAAGCTGCAATCTGCTCACGACCTAATCCCAAGCCTCAGTCAGCGCTTTAAAAAGAACCGATGGCTCATCCCTAAAGCCAGGGGTCTGGTTGCGGGCAGCCCAGGAGGTCAAGGATGAGCGCCAGGCCCACCCCACTGCGCCCGTCAGGAACAGAGCATCCGGGGAAAGCAGCCAGCAGCTGAGGCCAGAAAAAGTTAACCCTCCACTGCTGGGGCCAGGGCCGTGTCCCGGGCGAGCCGGGGCCTCCCTCGCTGGCACCTAGCGGCTCTCTTCTGGGCTGAGAGGAGGAAGGCACAGAAAGAGCAGACCAGTCATTGTCTGGGTGCAGGCAGCCTCTTCCTCGGCAGTGTGGGGGTGCTGGGTAGGAAGCCCAAGGGATGATGTCCTGTTGTGCTCAGCGAGGTCATTGCAGGAAGCCTCATGGGCAGTCCTTGGTCCCAGCTAACACTCTGCAGTGACCCAGGCTCTCCTGGGGGTTCTTTTCTGGATGCCCAAAGGGAACAAACTTTAAGGAACCAGAAGAAATAAATTCCCATTAAGACTGACCCTTGGCAGCCTGAGCCCTCTGACACCCCAGAATAGGCCTTTCTGGGTCAAGGATCTCTGATGAGGCCAGCATGCCCACCTCCCACATCATGGACTTAGAGACATGGCCCTCCACAGGCGTGTTCACATCAGAACACAATACCACACACACACACACACACACACACACACACTCTAGCTTGGCCAGCAGGCCCCGCATGAGAGGTGGGGACAGGGCAGAGCCTAGAAGCAGACAGGAGAGGGCTAAGATGCAGGTCTCCCCTTCTGTCTCCTCCTTCGTGCCCAGGGTCTACATCAGGGCCAAACCCAGTAAGGACCTTTCCAGGTAAGAACGTGGACGAACGTGAATGTGAAGTCGCTCAGTCGTATCCGACTCTTTGCGACCCCATTGACTGTAGCCTACCAGGCTCCTCTGTCCATGGGATTTTCCAGGCAACAGTACTGGAGTGGATTGCCAATTCCTTCTCCAAGGAATCTTCCCAACCCAGGGATCGAACCCGGGTCTCCCACATCGTAGACAGACGCTTTACCGTCTGAGCCACCAGGGAAGAGGCCTATCCCAAATTCCCACCTGGAGGAGCATGGAAGCCAATTCCGGGGGTTCCACCAAGAAGCACCCTAGGGCTTCAGCATCAGAAGGTCCTCAGAGGCCCGGGGATAACATTGTACCCCAGATCCGGGAAAGAATGTACTGCAAGAACTCAGAGCCAGCTGGCTCAGGGCCCCCACTCTCCTGCCCACTTCTCCTTGCCCTGGGCATCACAGTGCTCAGTCTCGTATGTGTGGGTAACTGAGGCCGGAGAATGGAAGGCCTTGCTCAGACCACGTGGAGGGGCAGGGACAGAGTGCAGCTGGAAGCCAGGGCCTGCTCCTCAATGGCGGGCAGCCCATGGGGTGGTGGGCGAGCCAGGCTCCCTGTTTGATCTTGAGATCGCCTGCCTGCCCACCATAGACACCCCCTCCCCTGCCACCAGCAGACCTCCGGAGAGATGCTGGCAGACCCCACGGGGAAGGGGCAGGTGGACACCAGGTGGAGTAACCGTGCACTTCGGCTCTACAGGGTGTCGCTCTCGCAGCCATGACTCTGCCTCACAGCCCGGGAGGTGTGGGGGAGCCCCGGCCCCCCCAGGCCATGCAAGTGCACCGGCGGGGAGCACCGTCGGGAGGAGGAACAGAAGGAGGAGCGGCAGCACAGCCTGCAGATGGACTCCTCGACGAGGAGACGGACCTTCCGCAGCAGGTGGGGCAGCAGGGACCCCCCGCCCAGCCTTCTGGACGCCCCCTGCTGCCCTTCCCCCAGGACCCCCAATCTGAGCAGGGAGGCATAGCCTGACCTCTGCACACTCCAGTCCAAGGCGGGAGGCACAGTCCTGCTCTCTGGAGTCTCCAGTCTGAGGGAGGAAGCACAACCTCGACCTCTGCGTACTCCAGGCTGAGGGAGGGGCCACAGTCCTGCTCTCTGTAGCCTCCAGCCTGAAGGGGGTCACATCCTGACCTATTCATACTCCAATCTAAGCGGGGAGGCATAGGCCCACTCCTTGACCTCTGCATACTCTAGCCTGAGGGGGCAGGCACAGCCCCACTCTCTGGAGGCCTCCAGTCCAAGGCGGGAGGCCCAGCCCTGACCTTGGGAGATTCCTGTTGAAAGGGGAGGAATGACCCTTCTTTTTGGAGAACCCAGTCTGAGATGGGAAGCACAGCTCTGCTTTGCGGAGCCCCCAGTCTAAGAGAGGAGGCATGGCCCTGTTCTGAGACCACGGTTTGCGGAGGGCAGCACACTTGTGCCTGCTGGTACCCTGAGGTGGGTAGATGGAGCCCCCAGCCAGACCCCCAGCCAAATCTGCAGGAGCCATGAACTCTCTTTTCCCCGGCGCAGCGAGGAAGAATACCAGTTCAGCGCTGCAGACTACGCCCTCGCGGCAGCCTTGGCCCTGACAGCCTCCTCAGAGACAACGTGGTGAGTCGAGTGACCTTTCCAGAGAGCCCTGGGCTGGGAAGAGGTCATCTTGTCCAGTCCCCTGCCTCCCTACTGGGCTCCCACACTCAGCTTTAAAAAACGTGCCCGAAATTACACACCTAGAGCGGGAGACTAGTCAGAGGTTTAAGCCCAGGGCTGGCTGAGGGCAAAGCCCACCGCACCACCCTCTGATGGGTCCACAGGCGGTAGTGAGGGACCATCCCTAGGGGAGGTCTGCACTTCACCACCCAGCTTCCATGGCGGGGAAGGAGTCTAGGGATAGAGCTAGGAGAAGCAAGTAAACCAGCCCACATGTCAAACACAAGCCCTGAGATAGGGTGGCCTCCAAGCTTGGGAGCATCCTTAGGCCTATGTCCTGCTCCTGGCTGGCCCAGAGCAAGTCACTCAGCCTATTTGCAAATCTCTACCCGGTCAAATGGGGAGACTCAGCCTGTCCGCTTGGTTGTCGTGAAAACAAGAGGAACCATGGCTTGTGAAAGACCCTTATGAACTGTATCGATAATATTAAGCGTTAGTCATTCAGTCGTGTCCAGTTCTTTGTGACCTCATGGACTGTAACCCGCCAGGCTCCTCTGTCCATGGAATTCTCCAAGCAAGAATATTGGAGTGGGTTGCCATGCCCTGCTCCACCTTCTAAAACCCAGACCCATTCAGGGGATTTTGGAGGCAAGAAAGGATTAAAGTTGCCCTTGTCCTCAAGAAGCTTCAAATGTGGCCGGCAAGGCCGGGCAAGGAGAGACAGGGCCAGGGCGTGCCCCCACAGGCTCTCTGCCTCTTACAGCCCCTGTCACCGCAGGGAGGCCCAGCTGAGGCGCCAGACCAGCACCGTGGAGCTGGAGGAGCGGGGGCAGAAGCGGGTGGGCTTCGGCAACGACTGGGAGAGGACAGAGATTGCCTTCCTACGGACCCAGTGGCTGCTGCGCCAGAGACGAGACCGGAAGGCGCTGAGACGGCGGGTGAGAGGGGTGGGCAGGGGCTTCCGGGGCCCTGGGACCTGCAGCCCTTCTCATGCTGCCCGCCCCGACCCTACCCGCTTCTCCAGAAAAGCTGGACCTCCCAGGGCCCCCACCTTCCAGCTGCATGACCTTGGGCAAAGCAATGCCTCTAACCGAGCCTCAGTTTTCTCATCTGTAAAATGGACATATGTGGTCCAATACTGAGCATCAACATGGGAAGTAAATAAGAACACACTTATAAAACCACTTTCCTAGAACACAGAAGACACTGGGGAAATGTCAGGGATCTGAAGCCACCTCCGTACCCTTCCCTGGGCAGGACAGGAACAGCTGTAAATACTTACATGGTTGTTATCACTGCCCACGTTTTTCACGTAGTGACTTAAGTAATCCTCCCTACAATCCCACAGGAGAGTGGGGCAATATGATTATCATCCCCATTTTACAGATGAGGAGACAGAGGCCTGGCCTATGGTTGGTCTCATAGCCCGTAAGTGGCAGAGCTTGGCCTTGACTCCAGATCAGGCCTAAAGGCCCACGCCCTGCCCCCTGTGCCATGCTGCCTCTCAGCCACTGGCAAGGAGAGTCCAGCCTGATGTCAGGGGAAAGGTAACAGCAAAGACGGCGGAGGTGGTGCCCCGGTTCCTGGGACTCACAGGCCCTTCCTGCCTCCAGACAGAGGAGAAGGTCCGGGAGGCCAAGGAGCTGCGGGAGCTGTGTTCCGGCCGTGGACCCTGGTTCTGGATCCCTCTGCGCTCGCACGCAGTCTGGGAGCACACCACAGTCCTGCTGACCTGTACTGTCCAGGGTTCGCCTCCACCCCAGGTCACCTGGTAAGCCCCCGGGGCAGGAGACAAGGGGTCCTTGCCCTGCCTTCAGGTTCCAGGCCTCAGGGGTCCCTTGAATGTGATTTCCTTACACCCAACAGCTCCCCTCCAGGGGCCCGGTCCCTTCCCCAGAAGTTCCTGCTGCCTTAGAAAAGCCACAGACCCACAGCCCTAAGCTCTGCCCACCCCCAAATAGAGCAGCAGCTGCTGGGGAAGCTCAGGAGGGGTTATTCTTAGCTGCCTCCCAGCCAGCCTGGGGCTAGAGGTCTGGGCCACCCGGGGAGCCAGCACTTGTGAAAATATGATTCTTGTGGCATGAGAAGGCAGCTGCCCCGAGCTGGGCGTCTCCAGGGTTGCAGGAAGATGACGGAGGCAGGCCCAGGGTCGGGGCAGGAGAGGAGGCAGGGAGGGTGGGGGCTCTTAGTGAGAAGGAGCCCAGGCCTGGCTTGCTCTCTCTGCTAACTGTGTGTGGTCTCAGCTATGGTTCAACCACTCTGATCCTGCCTCAGTTTCCTGATCTGTGAAAGGGGTTGAAGACCTACTGTCCAGCTTGCCTATGTTAAGGATTTAATACCACGACAGTGTAGAAGCCCTCAGAACTTGAAAGCTGCTAGGAAAGCAGGAGGTGCCATTCCTGGGAATGTACTCATAAAAGAACCATGGAGTTGAGGCCTTGCTGGCATAGGGGACCAGAAGGAGGAGTCTTCTGAAAGGACCTGGGGAGGTGGGCATGGCAGCATCTGGGGTCTCACTTTACCCCAGAGGGAAATGTGTCATTCACACAGCTGAGTTCAGTCTATCCTGAGCTCCCCAGGGTCTCAGGCCCATTGTCAGGTATGCTGGGAGACAAGGAATAAATTTCAACAAATATTTACCAGGAACATAATCTGTCCCAGGCCCTGGCTCGGGCAGTGAGGCATAGAAATGACCCAGACACATCTCACCGCAAGGAACTCTCAACCCAGAAGAGAAATGACAACACAATGAAAAATATGTCCAAGGGTGATTGAGATAAAAGAGTGGAGGTAAAGAAGGACAGAGCTGCCCCCACCTGGAGAATCCAGGAAGGCTTCTCAGACGAGGTGACGTATAGCCCGATCTCAAGGGTGAACAGACCAGGGTTTTGGTAGGAGAGAGAAGGTAAGCCAACGAATAACTGAGGTCACAAAAGAAAAAGCAACATCTTACACTTGAACCTCCCTTACACTGACCCAGCACTTTTCCTCTCATTTGAGCCTCTGGGCCATTCATGAGGTTAGGATATATCCCCATTTCACAGGTGAGGGTATCGAGGCTCAGAGAGGTAGTGTGACTTGTCTAAGGTCACACAGCTAGTGCGAGCCCAGATTCAAATTCAGGTCTCTTGCCTCCCAGCCCAGATCTCTACTGGCCAAGAGAGTAGGAAAGTGATCATTACAGTTGGTTTTTGTTTTTTTCTTTAAAGCATCTATAATGCCTCTGAAGTGAGAGAAAAGGAAAGAATTTAGGCCAAGAGCAATCAAGAAAAATGTCCTGAGGGAAGTGTCATTGCTGGTCACTGCCAGATGGCATTCATTCAAATTCTGTGGGGACCAAGGCAGTCCATAGGAAGACCTGGGCTGAGTGGCAGTCAGCCTGGCAGCCAAGCCCTGCCCTGCCCTGGCACCGAGGCTCACAGCTAAGGCATTCCATGGGAGCCTCTTGGGAGGGAGGCTTGTTTCCACCCCTGCCAGCAAGGTTGCCACAACAAGGAGCTGAGCATTCCTTGCAAGTGGTGGAGGCCAAGGCCAGGCCCACCTCCAGCCGGAGGGACTCGGGGGACCCTGGGGGCTCCAGGCTTTGGGGATCTGGTTCCTATCATCAAGCACTTCTGGCAGGGCCAGCTCATCCTGGATTGGCCTCCAGAGCTTCACCCAGACCCTGGTAGAGACCCAGCCCAAGTCAGCAAGACGATCCTGGCTCCCCAGGCTTGTCAGGAGAGTCCATTCATTCAGCAATTATTGAGCACTTCCTGAATGCAGGGGCAACAAGAGAGCACATCAGACAAGGTCCAGGCTGGCTGTGTTTACTCTGCGGAAAAGGGTTCATGAACATCAGAATCACTCTCCCAGGTCAAGCCGCTTGCAATAGTAAAGCTGACACCAAAATATGATAAATTCCCTGGCCGTCCAGTAGTTAGGACTCAGTTCTCTTTACTGCCAGGAGCGCAGGTGTGATCTCTGGTCAGGGAACTAAGATGCCACAAGCCACACAATCAAAAATTTTTTCAGTTTATAAAAGAGGTTGGGGGTGGCAGGAGGAAAAATACCCACCATAATATGTAAGGGAAAATAAACTTAGATAAATAATAAAAAAAAATCTCACTGTTTTATGTAGGCCTCGCTGAGCCAGGCTCTGGATTGGGCTCCTGCCTCAGTTGTCTGGTTTAATGCTGTTTAATGATTGGCTGCCATTCAGCCTCATCCACACAGCCAAGCCTTCAAGGGCCTGAGGGACCAGCAGAAGACTGACGCCCAGAGCGGGGCAAAAAGAGAGCTGAGGTCCCGGACTGTCCAGGTCATGCCCAGAGCTGCAGCTGCTGCTTTTTCTGGGAAAGGCAGAGGCTGGCCCAGGCTGAGGTGTCTGGAATGTTCCTGACAGCTGGGGGATGAGGGGGCTGACCTTGGCCCCCCAGGCCTGGGAGAGGTGGAAAGATTGGGCATCCAGATTAGGCACCACCCTCCCCACAGAAGATTTAACTGGGCTCCTTTCAGAAGAGGGCACGGCTTGACGGCCGTAAGGTGGAGTGTGGGCACAGCACTGTTTGGTTGCCATGGAGACAAACAGGGCATGGGTGGGGTGGCAGGGCTGGGCAGGTCCAAGGAAGGTGATATACTGAGGCTGGGGCGCCCTCTTTTGGCCAAGGCCTCCTCTTTGACCTCAACCACCCCTGGGGCTGGGCTTCCCTGGTAGGTCCGCTGGTAAAGAATCCGCCTGCAATGCAGGAGACTTGGGTTCAATCCCTGGGTTGGGAAGATTCCCCTGGAGGAGGGCATGGCAACCTACTCCAGTATTCTTGCTTGGAGAATCTCATGGACAGAGCCCAGCAGGCTACAGCCCACAGGTTCGCCAAGTGTCGGACATGACTGACGTGACTGACCATGCTCACACACACACCTCTGGGGCTGACTCTTCACACCTAGGCCACGTGGACACAGAGGCCCAGAGAGGGGGAGTGACTGGCCCGAAGTCACACAGCAAACGGTGTCAGAAACCCAGGCTTCCTAACTTTCACAGACATTCACTCATCAGATCTCCAGAACATATCTCATGGGCTGTGGGCAGACACAAGGACGCCTGGCTGTCCAGGGCTTGCAGCAGAGGAAACAAACTTCACAGAAAGCAAAAGGAAGCATCCAGGGTGCAGGGGGTGGGGCCATGGTTGGGAATCACCTGGAAAGTTTCAAAATAACTGATGCCCAGATTCTACGCCCAGAAATTCTGATTTCATGGATCCAGGCTAAAGCCTGGGCATGGAGTTTTTTTAATGACTTAAAGAAGATAGATATTTTTCCCCCTTTCATGTAAATGTCTGATGTAGACAGGGAGGGGCTGCATGACAACTCCACCCCTCAGCTTAGGGACTTAGGCCTGTTTCCATGCACTGCTGGAGACCTCGGGTCTTCCTGGTTCAAGGTGGCAGCTGTATTTATGGCCGTATTCTTGCCTCAAGATTGGAAGGAAAGATGATGTGAAAACGGGCAGAGAGTGTCGTCAGAAGCAGCCACGTGACACTTGGACTTATTTCTGTTGACAAGACTTAGTTTAGTCATTTGGTCACACCTAGCAGAAGCAGAGACTAGGAAACATGTTAGATCTACTTTAGAATAAGAGAAGAATGGCTGGTGGAAAACAATGAGAATTTTATGTTTTAATGTTTATTTAATTTATATTTGGCCGCACTGGGTCTTAATTGCAGCTTTTCTCTGGTTGCAGTGTAAGGGCTTCGCTGTCCTGGGGCATGAGGGGTCTTAGTTCCCAGCCGGGGATCAAACCCACCTCCCCTGCACTGGAAGGCGCATCCTTAACCACTGGACCACCAGGGAAGTCCCTGCAGTAAGCAGATTCTGATGCAAAACCTCAGAAGCTTCCATTCAGACTCTGAGCATGGAGATTTTTAAATGAGATGGTTGGATGGCATCACCAACTCAATGGACATGAGTTTGGGTAACCTCCAGGAGTTGGTGATGGACAGGGAGGCCTGGCATGCTGCAGTCCATGGGGGTCGCAAAGAGTCGGACATGACTGAGCGACTGAACTAAACTGAACTGGTGATTTTAACAAGAACTGAGATTAAGAACTGTTGTTCTGGGGGTTGACAAAAAGAAAGGGATGGATAACTTTCTTTGGTACCCCTTCAGAGAGGAAGGAAAAGCTGGAGCCTGGTCCTTGGGGGTACCCCTAGTAAGGGAAGGTGCAGATACCCCTAATTATGGCTCCCTCTTCTCTGCCCTCCAGAAGGGAATAAACACTTGAGCATCCACAGCCTTCAAATTTTACATATCTTATCCCATTTAATCATCACCACAACACTATAAGATCAGCACAATTATTATTCCCATTTCACAGATGAGAAAAACTGAGGTTTGGAGCTGCCCTGAGTCACACAGATAAATAAGCAGCACAAAACTGAGGTTGGAATCCAGGTCTGAGAGGCTCAGGATCCTTCCCGCTCAGAACCACGTTGCCTCCCACACTCCACTGTGTCTCCACAGGTACAAAAATGACATGAGAATTGATCCCCGCCTCTTTCCTGCCGGCAAGTATCGAATCACCAACAACTACGGACTGCTGACACTGGAGATCAGGAGGTGAGTCCGTGAGCCCTAGAGAGGCCCACCGTCCCAAGCCTCAGCACTACCAAGGCCAGAGCAGGTCCAAACCCCTCCTCAGAGCTATGAACCACGTTAGCCTCAAAATAGTGAATGTGGGATGGACCCTCCTTTAACTCCTATAAAGTCAGATTAAATAGGTCTGAAGTGGGGCCCAGGAATTGGTATTCAACAGACACCCCCATGCGATTCCAATGTCTTAGAATACACAGTGAGAACACACACACATATACACACGCGCGCGTGCAAGGGGAAGCAGAAGAGAGAGAGGTAGGCCTTTCAGGAGGTAGGGAGTCTTATGCAGTGTTGAAGGAAGAGGCAGCGTGCATGGAGAAAATGAGCACCGTATCCCCAAAGTACGCACTGTTCGCATGAACTGCCAGGCGCTGAGTTCCTGCAGGCGACAAGCCCTGTGCTCGCTGCTTTCTGAATATAGTTGTCAAGGCCCACCCTCATTCTCTCAAGGAAGCATTGTTGCATCCTTTTGACCAATGAGAAAACTGAGGCTCTGAAAGATTAAGGCTCCTGCACAACTTGTACAGGGCAGGGCCTGGGATTGAGTCAGTTCTTTTCGCCTGGGTTCTTTCCAATACACCAAACCCTCCACCTCAACCCACTGGGGCTCTGGGAGACATGAATATAAACAGGAGGCTCCAGAAGCCAAGTGGGACTGCGTGGACATAAATACCAGACCCTCCGAGACTCCACAGGGAGGTGCTCCATGGACCGCACTGTCGGGGACAGCATGCAGGGCCGGGGTAGCCTCGGGGAGCAGGTGGAACTGACCCGCAAGCAGGGGAGAAGAGGGGGCCCCAAGGGGCCTTTCTGCTTGCCAATGAGGCCAGATACGCCCTGCCGCTGCGGTGGCCCTGGGATGGAGCCAGCCCCAGGCTCCATGAGGAACAGGGTTGGTCTGGCTGGTGGTGAGCCCCAGGCCTGGGCTTGAGAACACCTGGGCAACTGGCCCAGGTCTGACACAGGCTGGCGGTGTGCCCGGGCATCTCCTGCTCCAGGGTTCTGCCCAGGAGGTGTTGACAGAGCGGGGAGGCCGTGCCCGAGAGCAGGCTTGTCCCCTTGAAGTGGGGTTGAATTCCAGTTGTTCTGTAACTCTGGACCAGTCACTTAGCTCAAATGATATCCTAACAATCATATTTTCAAAGCGCTTTCACCTTAAGCTGTGGTGTTGTTTTCCCCGTTTTTCAAAGGAGGTCCTGGAGGTGTGCAGAGGGATGGGGGCAGCCCAGAGGCACCCAGCTTCTCAGGGGCAGGCCCTGACCTGGAGCCCAAAGTCCTCCAGTAACCACCCCCTTCCCCACCCACTCTGCTTTCGGGACTTGAGTTTTCCGTGGACCCCAGCAGCCTCGGGGAAACATCTCCCTCCCTCCTTTTCAGATGTACCATTGAGGACGCAGCCACCTACACGGTGAAAGTCAAGAACGCCTATGGCCAGGCTTCCTCCTTTGCCAAAGTCCTTGTCCGCAGTGAGTCCTCCTGTGCCCAACAGACCAGGCAGCCCACAGCAAACCCTGGACGGGCAGATGAGGACATGGGTCTGTGCCAGACTTGGGGCGCGGCAAGGGTATTTGTCCTGGGATTGAGTAATCAGAGCAGTAACTGGGACTCCTGCTTCCCCGAGGACTTCAGAGCGAGTGAGATTCTCCACCCTCAGGCTATACAACCTATATCCCAGTTCAGTGCCTGTTCGAGAGCAGGCTTGTCCCACCAGGTTGGGCTTGGCTCCAGATCCAGCTCAGGACCTCTGGGAAGGCGGCCTGGTCCCCAGCGGTCCTCAGGGGGCAAAGGCCGAGTCCTACCACCTCCCATGCTGACCCTCACTGACCTTTTTAGCTTCTGGTGCGTATTTCCCAGTTAGCTCAGGCTCCTCCTGGGCATTGATCAGACCCCAAAGCAGGAGAGACCCTCGAGTCCACCAGACCCCAGACCACAAGCTTCCTCTGATGTTGATGGGCCGTGTGAGCCTGGGCGCCACCTCGCTTCCCTGACCTCTCCACCTGCAAACAGGGAGCCCTCCTGCCACCTCAGATGCTCCCCTGGGTTAAATGAGATGGTTTAGGTATAGCCTGGCTGCACCAAGCTCTTGGGGAAAGATAATCCTCCTCCCCACCCTATCAGCCCATGGCCCAGGCAGAGTCTAGCCAAGGAGGCCACACCTTTGAGCCTAAGTTCAGTTCACTTCAGTTCAGTCGCTCAGTTGTGTCCGACTCTTTGCGACCCCATGAACTGCAGCACTCCAGGCCTCCCTGTCCATCTCCAACTCCCGGAATTTATTCAAACCCATGTCCGTTGAGTCGGTGATGCCATCCAACCATCTCATCCTCTGTCGTCCCCTTCTCCTCCCGCCTTCAGTCTTTCCCAGCATCAGGGTCTTTTCAAATGAGTCAGCTCTTCACATCAGGTGGCCAAAGTACTGGAGTTTCAGCTTCAACATCAGTCCTTCTAACGAATAATCAGGATTGATTTCCTTTAGGATGGACTGGTTAGCCCAAGGCCTTGCCCTAAGGACCCAGAAAGAGAAACTCCATGTATGCAAATTCAAACACACACTCACACACACACACACACACACACACTCACACACATACTAGGTGGCAGGCAGGCTGGAGTCCAGCCCCACCCCACCCTCAGCTCTCATCATTCCTTGTTAAACTGTCCTCACAGCCTCTCCACCCCTCTTCCCTGTTCCCTAAATAGCTCTTGGGAGGCAGTTGTCCCCGCTGCCGGGCCAGGCTCTCTGGGTGGAATCTGAGCCATCCAGTCGAGTGCAAAGTCAGGCATCAGGCCCTCAGGCCCTGCCTCCCTCTGTCCGCCTGTCCTTTCCATCGCCTCCTCTGAATCCCCATCCCTCCCTCCGTCAGAGCCTTCCCAGGGACCAGGGTCACGCGGTGGTTTCAGGCTGTTGGGGTGCTTGCTGGGTGATCATGCCTCAGTTTCCCCATCTGTATTAGATGATAATGATGTCACCAGTAGACAAGGCTGCTGCGAGGATTAAATGCGTTAATAAGCAGCACGTGGTGCGTGCTATGTGAACAAAAACTGTTCTCACTGTCCCCTGGTGATCTGTGTCCACACCACTTTGGACTTCCGGAAGCCTCCAGGAGATTTTCCTAGTGCTGCCCCTGAACCTGCCAGAAATCCCAGTCTGACCATGCTCCACCTCTAGGACTCTGTGACCCTAGCAGTGGGTGGGTTTTGTCCATGGCGATTCTCCAGGCAAGAATACTGGAGTGGGTTGCCATGCCCTCCTCCAGGGGATCTCCCCAACCCAAGGATCACACCCAGGTCTCCCACATTGAAGGTGGATTCTTTACCATCCTGAGCCACCAGTGAAGCCTAAGAACACTGGAGTCGGTAGCCTATCCCTTCTCCAGGGGATCTTTCTGACCCAGAAATCAAACCTGGGGTCTCCTGCATTGCAGGCAGATTCTTTACCAGCTGAGCTACCAGGGAAGCCCTTGGGAAGGAAAACACCACTTATTGAGCACCAACTATATGCCAGGGTCCTGCTAAGGGCTTTGTTCATGTGAACTCAGATACTCAGAGCCCACCACCACCCCCAGCAGGTAGGACTCAGGAAGGAACCAAGGCACAGATAGGCCAGGGAATGTTCTCCGAGCCTTAGAGGGAGGCCCTGCTAGACCAGGAGTTGAACCCACACCCAGAGCCCATGGCCCCAAAACCCAGTAGGAGTGAGCGTGCTGAGCCTTCTCCAACTCCTATTTGCTCTGGGTTTCAGCTTACCTGGGGAAGGATGCTGGCTTCGATTCGGAGATGTTTAAAAGTAAGGAGGCTGGGGAGGGATGGGCTTTCAGGGAGGAGGTATCTGGGGTCCCTTTAGAATATAACCGTCCATTCCCCACAAAGGGATGTCCACGTGGGGATTGCCTATAAACTGTTAATACTTGTGGACGGGCTTCTGGGCCCCTAGGCACCCAGAGCTGCCCCTAGCCACTGGGCTGTCCAGTGGCCAAAGCTGAATGAGAAAAAGGCAAAGACAAACAGACAAATGGGTATTTGCCATTTCGGTTCACCTGGTCCCACCTAAAGAAATCTCTTCCCCACCCCGCAGCCCCCAGCATCAGGCTCTTCTCCTCTTTTAAGACCACCTGGAGAACTGTGAATCCTGACCCAGAGGAGTGGGGACACCCCAGAAGGTCCTCCTCACTCCCATCTAAGCCCCAGGCTAAGCCGACACGGCCTCAGAAAACTTCTGTCCTAAATTTCTGTTACCACCAGGACTGATGTTTGGCCCCAGCGTGGACTTCACATCAGTGCTGAAGCCAGTCTTCGCCCGTGAGAAGGAAACCTTCTCCCTGAAATGCCTATTTTCAGAAGATGTGTTGGACGCCGAGCAGAACATCCAGTGGTTCCGAGATGGTGAGGAAGCCCAGTCCGGGCCCCCAGCCTGCAGAGGCAGAGATAGACCCCTGGTGAAGAGAGGAACTCAGCTATGCCTCTCCCCCAACCCATACAAGCTGAGTGATGAGCGTGGACGAGGCAAAGGGAAGCTGAACAAGCCAGGGGGGCTCAGATCAAATCACCCTGCAAAGGGTCACTGAGCACTCACAGTGCCAAGCCCTGCACTGGGTGCCAGGCCAGGGGTAGGCACAGACACGCCATTAAGTCAGGGGGGCCTCCATCCGAGAGAGGGCAGGAAGCCGAAACACAACTGCAGCCTCTGCCCCTCGAGAGCCTCTGGTTGAGAGCCCTTTATGCACACACGATCGCCATCAGCACCCTCGGGTGAGGACGTATGAAGCAGCAGGAACAGAGGCCAAGCGCAGGAGGCAGGTCAGCCTAAGGAGCGTCAGGGCACTTGCCTTGGGCTTTTCAGAGTCAGTTTGTGGGTGCAGGCAGGAGCTGCTACTCGTGAGCTGGTAGACCACTGCGGGGATCACAGGCCAGGGCTGGGGAAGGCCCAGTCAGCTCAGGCAGGAAGAGACGGACCAGCCAGGGAGGAAACAGACGGCTGGACCTCCTGCCCTATTTGTGACCAAAACGGCAGCTGAAGGGCCCAGGAGTGCAGCACCCCCAGCAGCTTGAGCCTAGGGAGGTGCCCCTTGGGGGGCTGAGGGCAGAGGAGTAGAGAAGATGCAAGCCCCAAGAAACAGCTGTGATAACAGGCTGAGATGTCCCCCAGACCCGTAGATCCTCGGGAACAGAGGTGCTGACAGGGAGGAGGGGCCTTTGCGGGGACAAGGAGCAGCATGGGGTGCAGCAGGACCTCGGGCGAGCCTGGAGCTCCCAGCCCCTGCCCTGAGTCTCCGGCC
The DNA here is from genome assembly GCA_935064755.1 of Tragelaphus eurycerus. NCBI lineage: Eukaryota > Metazoa > Chordata > Mammalia > Artiodactyla > Bovidae > Tragelaphus > Tragelaphus eurycerus. The sequence goes on along the minus strand of CAKXYN010000099.1, from coordinate 7,815,362 downwards.
CTCTCCCTAAGGTCCCACCTGCCGACCTCCCACCCTCCTCCCCCGACCCTGACCCTCCTCACCAACCCTCTCAGTAAGTCCTCTCCCCCTTTCCTGAGTCCCATCCCCCGAACAAGCCCCCTCCTTTCCTTGAGCTCACAACACCCACCCACCAAGCCCTATCTCCTTCCTTGACCCCCCCAGCCTCCCAAAGAGCCTCTGCCTCTCACACCAGGCCCCCACTACTCTTGTTTCCACTTCCTCAGAGAACCTCCAACTCCTCACAGAGCCAGCAGCCCCCAGCCCCTTCCCCGGGAGCTCCCTATCCCCCACCCCCACCCCCACCAAGCCTGCTACAGAGGAGAGTTCAGAGACCTCCTTGGCAGAGTCCTGAAGGTCACCACTCCCTTCCCCAACTCCCCAGCAGAGCCTTGGGCTCTAGCCCAGCCAACCGCATCTCTGCCTGTGAACCTCGAAGCACCTACGGGTTCCCGGGTGAGCTCTAGATCCCCCAGGAGCTCACCCTGGACCCCCTCTCCCTGCAGGGAAGCTGCTGAGGTCCTCTGGCCGCCGGCAGATCCTCTACGCTGACCGCCAGGCAGTCCTGAAGGTGGCCTGTGCCTACAAGGAGGATGAGGGCCTATACACGGTCCAGGTGCCTTCGCCCTTTGGGCTCCGGGAGCAGAGCGCCTACGTGTTTGTGAGAGGTAAGGGGTGGCTGGGGAAGGGCACCCAGACAGAGCCCAGGGACCGGGACTCTGCCTTGACCGACTTGCCCTCGGACACGTGGGCGAGCCCCCAGCTTCTAGGGGCCTGGGTGTCCCTGCTATATAGTGAATGGGGCTGTTGAGGCAGAGTCTTTCTAAGATTTCCCGTGACCCTCCAAAGGTGCCCAGCCTGAGAGTCTCAGGCTCGGAGGGAGCTGGAGAGGAGGGCTGAGCATGGGCTGGCATCCTTCTACTTCTGCTTGACTTCTGCCTCCGGGCTTTGCCGCTTCGCCAGCTGGGTGACCTTGGGCGACTGGCTTTTCCTCTAGGAGATTCAGTATTCCCACCTGCAAAACGAAGAGTTGCTCTCAGACTCAAAGATGAATTGTGCCAATTCCTCAGGCAGAGATGGTGTAGAATGGGCCCCTAATAAACTGGACTCCCACCCACCCACCCCTAGATGCTGCTGTTTCAAAGAACAAGCTGTCATTCAAGTCTTGGTCTTCAAGATCAACTGCACCCCTGCGGAGGTTCATGAGAAGAGGGTGCTGGGTGGGAGGGGGGAGGGGGAGGGGGTTTGGTTGCTGAGTGGACATTGACTGGAAGAGCTGCCTCTACTCTCTTCCCACGCCCCCCACCGTCCTGGGTTTCAGATGCTGCGGCCGAGAAGCCAGGGGTCCCAGGCTCCCCCTTGAATGTTCGATGCCTGAATGTGAATAGAGACTGCCTCATCTTGACCTGGACCCCGCCCAGCGACACCCGGGGCAACCCCATCACCGGCTACTCCATCGAGCTGTGAGTGGGTCTCTTGAGTGGCAGAGCCCACAGGGGGAGATGGTTCTGTATGAACAAGGGGGAGGGGGGCCACAGGAAACAGGGACCGCATGCCTCTCCTTGGGACAGGGCAGGAGGTAGGTGTGTTGTTATTTAGGGACCACAGAAGGGTGTCCACCTCTGGAGGCAGCTGCTGCCCCTGGACCCTTTACGGCATGAGCTGACCCTAGGAGGGGCAAACATCAGTGCTCCAAAGCCTGAGCACATGAGGCTTCAGTGGCTACTCGCCTCCCTGAGTGATAGAGACCCAGGAGCACTGAGCCTGGAGGAAGGGGGCTTCCCAGGAAGGGGAGGGCCCCGGATGTGCCCCTTCCTCCACCCGCCACCTCCGAGGCCCTAGCTAGAGGTAAGGCCTAATCCAACCACTTGAATCCTTATGACAATCCCTATTTGAGGGGGTAGGGGATGCTCTAGTGGCCCATTCTACAGATGAGGAAACTGAGGTACACTGCCCGTCCAGCCAGGGCGAGGAATGGCGGTACCCAGAAGGTGTAGAGATCCCAGACTCTGAGGTCACCCTAAACACACACCAACAGGGGAGTGGACAGTCCTCGGGGGAAATGCTAAGTCACCCACTCATGAGCCATGTGACCCTGGGCAAGTCACCTCACTCTTTAAACTCAGATCCCATTGGTAGAGGGAAAGTAATCACACCTAACCTCAAGGACCTTCAGGATTAAACAAGATGATGGATGTGATGGGCACAGCACAGCTCCAGCCCACAGGAAAGGTCCATGAAAGGCACTAGCTCTTTTGATTAGCATCCTGGTTGGTGAGAAGGCCTCCTGTGGACCCAAGGCTGGAGCTGGGCTTTTAAATGGAGGGCAGGTGTTTCCCTGGCCAAGACAAGCTGGGTGGACGGCCCAGGGTGGGGGAATGTTCTGGTAGAGGCTCAGACTGGGAGGGTGTGAGTCATGGGCAGGGGTAAAGCCGGGGCTTCTCTCCCACAGGTGCCAGGGCGAGTCCGAGGAATGGGTGCCATGCCACCAGGCTCCTGGCGGGACCTGTCGGTGCCCAATCCAAGGCCTCATTGAAGGCCAGAGCTACCGGTTCCGGGTGAGAGCCATCAACAAAGCAGGCAGCAGTGTCCCCTCCAAGGCTTCTGAGCCGGTTGTCATGGGCGACCACGACGAAGCTCAGAGGAAGACAGGTGGGCACAGAGGCCCTGAAGGACATGCTAGAGCATCTGTCAGGGCACACCCAGGACTGCCTCACACAGGAGACAGGTGCACGGCCCCCATTCCCAGCCCTGGTCCAGGAGACGAGACGCAGCCCAGCCCTCAGGAAGCCCCAGTCTGATGGAGGAGACACAGCCTCAGTTCAGTAGCTCAGTCATGCCTGACTCTTTGTGACCCAATGGACTGCAGCACACCAGGCCTCCCTGTCCATCACCAACCCCCGGAGTTTACCCAAATTCATGTCCATTGAGTCGGAGATGCCATCCAACCATCTCATCCTCTGTCATCCCCTTCTCCTGCCTTCAATCTTTCCCAGCATCAAGGTCTTTTCCATTGAGTCAGTTCTCAGGTGGCCAAAGTATTGGAGATTCAGCTTCAGCATCAGTCCTTCCAATGAATATTCAGGACTTATTTCCTTTAGGATGGACTGGTTGGATCTCCTTGCAGTCCAAGGGACTCTCAAGAGTCTTCTCCAACACCACAGTTCACAAGCATCAATTCTTCAGCGCTCAGCTTTCTTTATAGTCCAACTCTCACATCCAACATGACTACTGGAAAAACCATAGCTTTAACATAACCTCAGGAACCCCTAGTCTGATGGAGGAGACACGGTGCTGTCCTTAGCAGCCCCTAGCCTGAGGGGGAGGTAGAGCTTGTCTGATGAAAGAAACGCAAATCTTAGCACCAGATGCTAATCTGGGGTGAAACCACAGCACCTTCTTCAGATGCCCTTAACCTGCAGGAGGGAAACTGCCCTGACTCAGAAGCTCCCAGCCTGGAGGGTGGAGGCGGGGAGGCAGAGAGTGGGGACGCAGCCCTCTCAGCCCCGAGGAGTCACCCTGATGTGGGTGTGCTGTGCCCTCGGAAATCGACCCCATCGCTCATCCTTTCTGTGCCCCTTTGCCCCCAGCGGGCAGAGCACCTCTGGGGTCTGAGAATGCCACCTGCCCGAGGACACGCAGAGAGGGGCCTAGAGCTCAGGACCAGGAGCGGGGGAGGAATTCGCCCCCAGGGTGGGGCAAGCCCTGCCCTGTCCCTTCCTGACCCAGCCACACACCCTTGCAGCCCTTAGTTCTCCACTAACGGGTTCCATTCTCCACCCTAGAGATCCCCTTTGATATGGGAAAAACCATCACGGTCAGCACAGATGACTTTGACGGTATGTGTGAACCCCCTGACACTTGGCCTCAAGACTCCAGCACCGCCCCCCTTGTGATCTGGAAACTCTGGGACACAAACTGGCTGCAGGCATGGGTGGGGTGGTGAGCGTGGGCGGGGGTCCAGCTTGGGGGCCATGCTCTCGGGTGGGTGACTACGCCCCTAGGTCTCCAGCAGGACATGGGGAGACCCAGGCTCTGGTTCTGGCCCTGCCCTGCCCAGCCTTGCTGGGTGACTGAACCAAGTTCCTGCCCCTTTTCTGGGCCCTGGCCCTGTCCTCTATGAAGTAGGGGGCTGAGATCTGGGGTCTCTGAGGGCCCACACATCTCAGCCCCGGGTGACTCTGATTCCAGACTTTGTGACCATCCCCTCACCCCCGACTAACGTCCACGGCAGCGAGATCCGTGAGGCCTATGTGGTCCTGGGCTGGGAGGAGCCAAAACCCCGGGGCAAAGCCCCGCTGACGTACTTCCTGGAGAAGGTATGGATACCCCTAGTGCCCCAGCCCCAGGCTAGCCAGAGAAATAGAAACACGGTGGGATGTGAGAAGGAGTGGAGGTCCAGGGAGGCGCTGAGAGACCCCAGCAGCGTCCCCTGGGAAACCCTAATGAGAAGAGAATCTCCTGTCTGGAAGTCCTGAACATAGCCCTACACAGAGGCAGGGGGTGGATTAAATGACCTTTTCAGGTTATCTCCAGCTCTGGAAGGGATTTGAAGTGTTTAAGGGAAGGGGCTACTGACATTTAGATGGAGGAACCGGAGAGGTCTCCGCGAGAAGGTGAGTTTTGAGTAAAAGCCTAAAGGAAATGGTGCTTCCCTCAAAGCTCAGTCAGTAACAAGTCTGCAGCCAGGGGCCACAGAGCCTGGTGGGCGGACAAAGTGGGACATGGGACGTGACCAGACAGATGGCAGGAGTCAGACCATGAAGCAGCTTTTACTCCGGGGAGACTCGGGGCTTGGGAGGGTTCTGAGCAGACACGGATGGAATTTGACTTGTGCTGTATAAGGATTCCTCTGCCTGTCATTTGGAGAAAAGATTGAAGGGAGTTAAAGTTAGAAACAGGCAGACCAGATCAGAGGCTATTGAGATAACTCAGATGGTGAGAGACAACGGTGGCTCTGGATCAAGGTTCTGGAAGGGAGCATAAGAGAGGTTAACCATGGTTGGATTCTGGATAAATTTTCAAAGTAGAGCCAACTGGATTTGGGATTTGGGGGTATTTTTTGGCTGGTTGTTTTGTTTTGTGGCCGCACTGTGCAGCTTGTAGGATCTTAGTGCCCCAATCAGGGATCAAAGCTGGGTCCTGGCAGTGCCTAACCACTGGACCGCCAGGGAATTCCCCCAACTGAATTTAGTGATGGAGTATATTTGAGGGTGAGAAATGAGAGAAAGAATCCAGGAAGGCTTCCTGGACTCTGACCTGAGCATCTGGAAGGATGGGTGCCTTTGACTAGATGTGGGCAACCCTGGCGTGGAGGCAAGTTCAGGGTCAGTTCCACTGAATGTGAGATGCTCAACGGGCATCCAGGTAGAGACATCACAGAGGCAGGTGAATCCAAAGCTCAGGTATTGAGGGGCATCCTGGGGTGGGGAGAGAGGTTAATGAGAGCACATGTGGGCAGTGCTCCCCCACGTAAGCAAGTTTCTCTCCTTTGTCACAGTCGGTCATAGGTAGTGGCACCTGGGAGGCCATCAACTCAGAAACTCCTGTGAAATCCCCAAGATTCGCCCTCTTGGATCTGGAGAAAGGGAAATCATACGTCTTCAGAGTGCGAGCGATAAACCAGTACGGCATGAGCGATCCCTCAGAGCCCAGCGAGCCCATCGCCTTGAGGGGGAAGCCAGGTACCTGGGATGCAGGAGACGGGCGCAGGCCAACCAGGCTGTCAGCACCCAAGCCTCGGGCCCCCGGTGGCTGCAGGGACAGAGCCACACACATTTCTCTGCTCCTGACCACTCTACCTATCACGAAGCCGAGAAGCAACGTGATTACAGGCCTGTAAAGTTTCAGACCATCAAGAATTACATTTCTCTGGGCAAGAGGCTCTTGGAAGTATAGGCAGTTTTTTTTCCAGATCAACAATTCGTGAGTTGCAGAATCCAGCTGGGTCCAGACAGGAGCTGTCTGTGACCAATGCCCCTCGGGGCTAAAGGTCTCCAACTAGAGCCTGATCCCCCTCGTAGAGCCAGGATTGAGCCCCTGGGCAGGCCTCCCGCCCTCTCCTTGTTCCTATCCCCCAGCCCTGCCTCATCAGGTGGAAAGTGAAAGTGAAGTCGCTCAGTCGTGTCCGACTCTTTGCGACCCCATGGACTGTAGCCTACCAGGCTTCTCCGTCCATGGGATTCTCCAGGCAAGAGTACTGGAGTGGGTTACCATTTCCTTCTCCAGGGGATCTTCCCCACCCAGGGATCAAACCCAGGTCTCCCACATGGAGGCAGACGCTTTAACCTCTGAGCCACCAGGGAAGCCCTGGTGGGGTGGAACCCCACTCAGTAGCAGCACAGCATGGACCTGGGCAGGTCATTTCTGAGCTGCAAACCTTGATGTCCTCACCTGCCAAACATACTGTTCTGAAGGTCTAGTTATCACCCCTCCCTCTGGCTCCTTCCTGAGCCTCCCAGCAGCAGCTCCACGCTAGTCCTGACTTGCCAGGGTGCCTGTCTCCTCTGAGGCCTCTGGATTGTGGGGTCTTTCTCTCTTTGATAAGACCAGACGGGTCCCTGGAGCTGCCATCACCAACAAGTCTTTTAAGGAACCAACTGCAGCACTGCCCATCTGAGAAGAGCCTGATGTGCTGCAAGGCCTGTGTGGAGAAGATTGCCAAGTCCTAGATTTGTAGTGCTCAGTAATGTAGAAAAATAAAAATAAAAAAAATATATATATATATATATATATATACACATATATTCAGGCTTCCCAGGTGGTGCTAGTGGTAAAGAACCTGCCTGCCAATGCAAGAGATATAAGAGACGCAGTTTCTATCCCTGGGTTGGGAAGATCCCCTGGAGGAGGGGCATGGCAACCCACCCCAGTATTCTTGCCCAGAGAATCCCCATGGACAGAGGAGCCTGTCCATGGAGTTGCAAAGAGTCAGACACAACTGACGTGACTTAGCCCACATGAATGCATGTACATATCCATTGTAAGTATAAATAGGTTGGTGGGCAGATGGAGTTTTTCTTTCATTCTAGTCTGGTTAACAATTAAGCTTGATTCAGGGTCCCAGCCAGTGAGTGGTTTGTGATTGGATGTGGGCAGTCTCTGGACCACAAGGTAGCCTCAGGCCAAGGTTCTGGTACACTTCAGAGAAGGAAAGGAGAGGAAAAGAAGAGAGAGGAGGGGAGGAGAGGAAAAAAGAAAAGGAATTGACTTGTATTATGAAAGCAAAAGTATTGCACAAAAGTAGGAAAATACAAAAGAAGAAAGAGAGAATGGAAGTGAGGGAGGGAAGGAAGGAGGGAAGGAGGGGCAAGAATGCCCCACTCCCCCAAAATCCCACTGACAAGGTAACCACTGTGAGCATCCAGGTACCTGGGCTTCTGGTCTTTTGACCACATGCCTACCAGTGCCTCTTCTTGAAAGTCCAATTAAGCCATATATAGGGCTTTGCATTCTACTTTTTTAAATTAACGTTATATCACAAACATATCCTAAGGTCTTGAAATCCTCCTTGAAATCAAGGTTTTAGTGTGTGAGGACGACTCCATACATGGATACCCTCAGCTCCAGTTCTTGCCCACTGGTAGAATCAGGTCTCTTGGGTGGTCCCTGTGTGACCTCCTTCAAGCCTCTCCCCACCACCCAGCCTCCATCCACTGCCACACTGCCTTCAACCTGAGAGACTGAAGTTTGTGATAGGACCTTCCTGAGGGTCAAGGGTATGCCCAGGACCCCAAGTCTACATCTCAGTACCTCCCCTGGGCCAAGTACAGAGCCTGGCTCAGAGCAGGCACTCGGTAGATACTGGGTTTGTGTTGGATGGATGCTGAGTTCAACCTTTGCCTGTTGACTTGGAAGGACCACTAGAACACAAGGAGAAGTGTCCAGGGGACATGGAAGAAGACGAGGCTCTAGAATTCAGGAGAGAGAGCAGGGCCGGCGGTAAAGCCTGGGGATTCACCTGCAGGGAGGTGAGGATTGAAGCCATGGGCATAGGTGGACCCTCTATGCCTTTCTTGAAAAGAGTTCAAGAAAAATGGAGCAAGTCAAGGAACTGAAGCTTGGAGGAGTCTCAAATTTGGGGACAAAGGGAAGAGGGGAAAACATAAACAGATGTTTAAGGAGTTTGAGAAATACAAAGAGTACTAGGAAGGTCCTGTATCTGACATCCATCCATCTATCCATCCACCCATCTGTCCATCTTTCCATCCATTCATCTATCCATCCTTCTATCCATCCATCTGTCCATCTTTCCATCCATTCATCCATCTATCCTCCATCGATTCTCCCATCCATCCATCCAGATCTCTTCATTTAACAAATCACGGCAGACCCACCTCAAGGAACATTGTCTGAGAAAGCCATGAAAGATAATGTTTCAAGGGGAAACAAGCTATGTTTCCTAGAGACTGGAGATAAGGGCTGAGGAAAATTGGCAGATCTGGTAACTTCTAAGAGAGAAAGTGGCAGTAAGGATTGACAAAAGAATTTTAATGAGGAAGTGGAAATGTTTGGAGGTGACAGGACTGTCAGAATACAAGAGCCTGGACCACACCTCTGGGACTAGGAAAGAGCTGCCCAAAGCCCCAGGGCATGTCTGAAATGCTTGTGGCTACCCCCAGCCACCCCCACCCGCATGCTGTGTGTGCCCCTCTCTGCTTCTCCCACACCTCTCCCCCACCTCTCCCCCTCCCCAGCCGTGTGACAGCATCTTCACTCAGCCCATATTTCTGTGTTTTAGCCACTCTCCCGCCTCCCACGCAAGTTCAAGCTTTCCGAGACACACAGACCTCTGTCTCCCTGACCTGGGATCCGGTGAAAGACAGCCCAGAGCTCCTGGGTTATTACATCTACTCCCGGGAGGCAGGATCACCTGAGTGGCGAACAGTGAACAACAAACCCATCCAGGGCGGCAGGTGAGTTTGCGCCCACCCTTCCTGCCTCAGAAATAATAATAACGGTAATAATGATGAAGCCTGCCTTTCAAGACACGGTTGGGCACAGGACACTGTTCTAAGCTCTTTTCACGTTCGATCAATTAGTTCTACCTGCAATCCTATGAACTTAGGGCTACTTTTCTGCTTCCTTGTTTGGCTGTTCTGGGTCTCCATTGAGGGCCACAGGCTCTTCTAGTTGTGGTTCACAGGCTTAGCTGCCTCATAGCACGTGGGTTCTTAGTTCCCCCACCAAGGATCAAACCCGAGTCCACTGCAGTGCTAGGCAGATTCTTTACCGCTGGACTACCAGGGATGTCTCAGGATTATTTTTATTGTCATTGCACAGAAGAAGAAATTGAGGCACAGCACAGATCAGTAGCTTGCCAAAACTTCCCTAACTAGTGAGTGGAGGAACCAGGACTTGCCCCAGACGGCCTCTTTTCTGGCAAACACTCTATAAGGGCACGCTGTTTGGAGATATGAGGAACTGGCTAGGTCTTGTCCTTCCAGAAGCTTAGAGACAGAGAAGCAGAGCGTACAGGCCAGGAGGCCAGGGTTTAGGCTCCTCATCCACCCTCATTCACCAGGGACCTTTGCACAGAGACTCGCCCTCTCTGACCCTTAGCTCAGCCTGCCTGTCCACCCCCACTCCCCTCCGAGCCTCCCTCCTCACTCCGTGGCCTCATCCTCGCAGGCAGAAGCCTCAGGCTTCTGGACTCATGACTTCTCTCTATTTTGAGGCCCTGTGGGATCAGGGACTCTGTTAATGGCACATACCCCCCATTCCATCCAATGACTGACCAGGCCCTGAGCGCACCCACGGGCTCCCCTCACCCTGGGCTGCAAGATCATTTCACCTAAAGAAAGAGACAGGACCTGGCGCCCCACTGGCGCACGGTGCCTCGCAGCCACTCACGCTTTGTCACCGCTAAAGTTCGGGTTTGGGACAAATGAGGGTCCAAGTTATCCCTGGAATGACATCTCCCCAAGGACTTGCATCCAGGTGGGCGTCCTGGGAGGGCAGAGGGGAGGGCGGGGAGGGAGCTGAGCGAGAGTCACGTGACAAGAGTGGCATGTCGGAAGAATGTGTCACACGTGGGAGTGACCATCCAGAGAGCTCATCACACGTGTGTATCTCATTGGTTACGTGTGTCAGGGCTGGGAAGAGGTTAAACACAGCTGCCCAGGAGTGTTGCCTGAGGTGGTGGCCTAAAGCAAGCTTGGTTGGAAGGCGGGGCCTGGTTCACCACCATGCCACGAGCTCCTCAGAAGCTGGCTTACAGGATATGCTCAAAAAAGACTTGAATGAACGAATAATGAACAGGCAGGCACTGCGCTGGGATTCAGGAGGCCTGGGCTGCAGCCCATTCCTGATGGGCTGTGTGCTCTTGGCTCACCTCATTCCTCCTGCAGAAGACCTTCCCTACCTGTAAAATGAAGACACTGGTTTGATCCATAAGGGCCTCTCCAGCCTTCCAACATTCAACTCCTTGAGGTCAACTGACCGAGAAAAGCTCCCTATAGAACAAGATTTGCTCCAGGAAAATGTTGATAAGTGGAGAAGGGTTCACAATCTGGGTCTTACTGAGAAGGGACAGGATGGGAGGACATTTTTCTCTAAGCCAGAGTATCCTTGTATGTCTCTGGCTGATGATTCTCTCTGGGGGTCTTTAAAGGGACTCTATTTTAGAGTTACAGCATTTGTACAGATAAAAAGACCACTCATGTTCCCAGGATGAGGCCCAAAGTCCTGGAGATCTACTAGATTGCTCAGTTCAGGGGTTGGCTACCTGGGCCTTCAAATGATACCTTTCCCAAGGTATTTGCTTTTTTTTTTTTTTTTAATTTTCCTGCGATGGTGCACAGGCTTCTCTGTAACTGTGGCAGTCAGGCTTGGTTGCCCTGTGGCACGCGGGATCTTAGCTCCCCAACCAGGAATTGAACCTGTGTCCCCCTGCATTGCAAGGCAGATTCTTAACCACTGGACCACCAGGGAAGTCCCCAGCATGTTTGCACTTTGATGACAGGCTCTAGAAGTCACAGCCTTTAAAATCTTAAGGACCTCACCCTCCAGGATGCAGGCATCACTTTGGGGGCAGGGGCAAGGTCTTTAGGTGAGAACTGAGGCCCTCCAATCCTGCCACGCTGGGGGCCACTTATCCCGCACAAGGTTGTTCTAGAGACTTCAGGGATGTCTCCAAACTGTTTGGCCATCCCTGAAGGCAGCGCATTTCTCTCCCAGGTTTACAATTCCCGGGCTAAGGACAGGGAAGGAGTATGAGTTTTGTATCAGGTCCGTCAGCGAGGCTGGAGTCGGGGAGAGCTCAGCTGTCACCGAACCCATCAGGGTCAAGCAGGCTCTGGGTGAGTCCACAGGGCAAGTGCAGCCTGCAAGCCTCGGGGGTGGGTGGCCGTGGCCTGGGCAGAGAGCTGGGGGCTTACTGACCATCTCCTGGAGGGTCCAGTCCAGAGGCCACGGGGCAGAAGCCCCCCTGAGCACCCAATCCTTTGAGGAGAGAGTAACGGTGGCCTGAGACCAGCGTGGAGGCCCAGGGGTCCTCCGTGTAGCAGAGTCAGAGTTGTCAAGGGACACCGCCGGCTAAGTCAGGGCCCCCAGAGCAGGGTGGGCACCCACCAGGGGAGGCTCACTACCTCCCTCGGGCCCCACTGCCCAGTCTGGCCATGCCTTGGGAGCAGTGACCCTCACCCCCTTGCCTCCCTGTTAGCTACACCATCTGCACCATATGACTTCGCCCTCCTGAACTGCGGGAAAAATGAAATGGTCATTGGATGGAAACCCCCGAAGCGGCGTGGAGGGGGCAAGATCCTGGGTTATTTCCTGGACCAGCACGACTCCGAGGAGCTGGACTGGCACGCGGTCAACCAGCAGCCCGTCCCCACCCAGGTTTGCAAGGTGAGGCTGGAAGGCGGCCGCCGGCCTGCGGTCCTGACTTACACAGGCGGAGACCAGAGGTCGGGGCTGGAGGTTCTGAGACTGAGAGACCTCAGGTCCCTCGGCCTGACGATCCAGCTGATTGTCAAAGGCAGACCAATCTCACCAAAAGTCCCCACAGACCTCTTGCTGTCAGCTCGATCCTTTGTCTCCCCAGCCTCGGCCTTCACAGGCTGTGTTTCTGCTCTTCAAGGTCAGCAACCTCCATGAAGGTCACTTCTATGAGTTCCGTGCCCGGGCCGTAAACTGGGCAGGTGTTGGCGAGCTGTCGGCACCCAGCAAGCTGTTTGAGTGTAAAGAGTGGACGATGCCCCAACCAGGTGAGCGGCTGGGAGGAGCCGAAGCCCACTGCCAGTCCTTGCCTCCCTCCCCGAAGCTAACCAGTGAAGATGAACATCACCGCCCTGCTCTCTTTCCTCTGTCCCCTTCCACCAATGGGCCCGTAATCTTCTCCACAGACAGTCGTAACCCAGGCAAGTCAAGAGCCCTGACCTTGGCCACTGACTGGCCCTGCACCCACGTCCAAATTAGCTCTCTAGCTCAGCACTCCATCGGAGCTCTGATTCTCGCCATAGGCCAATCTCAAACCCCAAAGCCACACGGCTAGGTGACTAGCTCATTCCAGTTTGCCCAGCACTTTCCCCAAATTATCATCAAAAGTCCCGTGTTCCAGTCCTGGACAAAGAGCCACATTAGCGTTCTCACAAGGTAGGCCTTCACCTCCCACTTAGGAAGGGAGGATGCCAGCCTTCCACCTTTCTGTTTAGCTCAGTTCTGTTTTCTGCACAAACCTTTTACCTGAATGGCAGATATTCACTCTGTGTGAGGCCTGAGACAACGTTATAAATAACTGGTACTTACTGGGTACTAACAATAAGGTGTATTGACACCTCCCATCAATTCTGTCATTAATGCTCACAAGAGCACTTTTCTATAAGAACTATTATTATCCCCATTTTACAGATGAGGAGTCAAGAACGTACAGGTGAAGTAACTTGCCCAGAGTCCACATGGCCTGAAAGGGTGGAGCTGGGACCTGAACCCCACACCCTGAGCTTCTGCGTTAAAGACTGAAATAGCAAAAAGATCAAATGGATGAATGCTGTGTGGAGGCTGGGAATGAGGAGGATCAGGGTTGTTTCCCAGAGGAAGTGTTACTGGGCATACTCTGAAGAGTTAACTCTATTTACGAGCCAGACCAAGCTTTGCCATGAAGCCAAGGTGGGCCAGGTCTCCACCAGGTCCTGAGCAGGCACTTCCAGGCCTGGGAGGGACCGGAAAATGGACAAGCTTGCTGACTTACCACCTGCTTGCCTCCTGACTGTGTGGCTGGCATTTGCGTGTCTGGCTGGGTGCCTGGCTGCCCATCTCCTTCTCTCGCCCATCTTCCCACAGGGCCCCCGTATGACCTGCGGGTGTTTGAGGTGCGGGCCACCTCCCTGATGCTGACGTGGGAGCCCCCTCTCTACCAAGGGGCTGGACCTGTCACAGGCTACCGCATCAGTGTCCAGGAAGAAGGCTCTGAGCAGTGGAAGCCAGTCACTCCAGACCTCATCTCTGACACCCACCTGAGGGTGAGTCCCCGCCCTGCCACAGGATACAGCAGGACTCCAGAACATCAAAGCTGGACAAGCCCTCAGAGGTCACTGCCCTCACTTACTGGCAGCAGAGGATCAGAAAGGGGGTGATCAGAAAGGCTTAGCCAGGGTCACACAGCAAGTTGGCAGTAGGTCTGGCTGGCAGCTTGGTCTTAACTTGCTCTGTGCTGAGTAGACTCCTCCCTAAAAATTCACTTGTAATCAGCAAGGTATAGCAGCATTTGGGTGTGCATATCCCTCTTTGAAACATTTGTTATTTATTTTTGGCTGGGCGGGATCTTTGCTGCTGACAGGGGGTTTTCTCTTGTTGCAGAGAGCAGGGGCTACTCTCTGGTTGTGGTGCCCTGGGTTCTGATTGCAGCAGCTTCTCTTCTTGCAAAGCACGGGCTCTAGGGCATGTGGGCTTCAGTAGTTGTGGTGCACTGAGCTTAGTGGCTCTGTGGCATGTGGAATCTTCCCGGACCAGGGATTGAACCCATGTCCCCTCCACTGCTGGGTCATATCCGACTCCTAGCGACTCCATGGACTGCAGCGCATCAGGCTCCTCCATCCATGGGATTTTCCAGGCAAGAGTACTGGAGTGGGGTGCCATTGCCTTAACAAGGTAGAGCTACATGTAAGTTTTGACATAAAAATATATCCATAATATGTGGCTAAAAAAATGCACAATACAGAGCAGGTTATTTACATGTTCAGTTCAGTTCAGTCGTTTAGTCGTGTCTGACTCGTTGCGACCCCAAGAATCACAGCACACCAGGCCTCCCTGCCCATCATCAACTCCCAGAGTTCACTCAGACTCACGTGCACCAAGTCGGTGATGCCATCCAGCCATCTCATCCTCTGTTGTCCCCTTCTCCTCCTGCCCCCAATCCCTCCCAGAATCAGGGTCTTTTCCAATGAGTCAACTCTTCACATGAGGTGGCCAAAGTACTGGAGTTTCAGCCTCAGCATCAGTCCTTCTAATGAACACCCAGGATTCGTCGGTCTCCTTTAGAATGGACTGGTTGGATCTCCTTGCAGTCCAAGGGACTCTCAAGAGTCTTCTCCAACACCACAGTTCAAAAGCATCAATTCTTCGGTGCTCAGCCTTCTTCACAGTCCAACTCTCACATCCATATATGACTACTGGAAAAACCATAGCCTTGACTAAATGAACCTTTGTTGGCAAAGTAATGTCTCTGCTTTTCAACATGCTATCTAGATTGGTCATAACTTACCTTCCAAGGAGTAAACGTCTTTTAATTTCATGGCTGCAATCACAATCTGCAGTGATTTAGGAACCCCAAAAAATAAAGTCTGACACTGTTTCCACTGTTTCCCCATCTATTTCCCATGAAGTGATGGGACCAGATGCCATGATCTCAGTTTTCTGAATGTTGAGCTTTAAGCCAACTTTTTCACTCTCCTCTTTCACTTTCATCAAGAGACTTCTCAGTTCCTCTTCACTTTCTGCCGTAAGGGTGGTGTCATCTGCATATCTGAGGTGATTGATATTTCTCCTGACAATCTTGATTCCAGCTTGTGCTTTCTCCAGCCCAGCATTTCTCATGATGCACTCTGCATATAAGTTAAATAAGCAGGGTGACAGAATACAGCCTTGATGTACTCCTTTTCCTATTTGGAACCAGTCTGTTGTTCCATGTCCAGTTGCTTCCTTATGTTAGATAACATTTAATAGGGGTTTCCCTGGTGGCTCATGGGTAAAGAACCCACCTGCAATGCAGGAGACGCAGGTTTGATCCCTGGGTTGGGGAGATCCCCTGGAGGAGGAACTAGCAACCCACTCCAGCATTTTTGCCTGGAAAAATCCCATGGACAGAGGAGCCTGGCGGGCTACAGACAATGGGTTCACAAAAGAGGCAGAAGCAACTGAGCCGCTGAGCAGGCAACATGTAATATATGTATATCATATTGTGTATTAATGACCGTATATGCAGACACATGTTTCTTAATTTCGATGAGAAGCAAATTCTAAACTCTTTGGATAAATGGTAAATCTAGCAGAATCACTGGTTTTATGCACCTGCGGTGGTTGTTTTCACTTCCTCATGTGGAGCAGGGGAAACACAAACAATGGTCTTCTGGCATTACAAAGACAACTCATGCAGATTTGTCTTGTCAGAAAACAAAAGTGTCCACTGAAGCATTCTCGGTGGTGATTTAGTCACTAAGTCGTGTCCAACTCCTGGAACCCCATGGACTGTAGCCCGTCAGGCTCCTCTGTCCATGGGATTCTTTAGGCAAGACTACTGGAATGGGTTGGTTGCCTTGCCCTTCTCCAGGGGATCCTCCCAACCTAGGGATCGAACCCTGGTCTCCTGCATTGTAGGCAGATACTTTAACAACTGAGCTACAATGGAAGCCCGTAGCATTCTTAACAGACACAAATTACTAACAGACAATCCATCGGATCACAGACTTCCAGACGGTAGTATCTGTCTCTGAAGACACCATGTCTCACAGGCCTCCTTGGTTTAAGGAGAGTTCCATGAGATGTATTCAGTTTTATCTTCTGCAGCTCTAAGGAGAGAGGAAATATTTTCTCCAACTCATTTTCCCAAGGCATCTCTCACCAGCAGGCAGGAGGGTGTGTGGGTTTCAACACCACAGGTGAACACTCTGTTAGCACCAAGAGGAAAGAAAAGCATGCTTGAGAGGCCCAAAACAATGTGGAAAGAAGATGCTAACAAGCAGACTATGGTGTGTGTCACATTTCAATGTGGTCTGAGTGCTAAGTCGCTTCAGTCGTGTCCGAATCTTTAGGACCCCATGAACTGTAGCCCATCAGGCTCCTCTGTCCATGGGATTTCCCAGGCAAGAATACTGGAGTGGGTTGCTATGCCCTCCTCCAGCGGATCTTCCCTACCCAGGGATCGAACCTGCATCTCTTATGTCTCCTACATTGGCAAGAGGGTTCTTTACCACTAGCGCCACCAGGGAAGCCCTCAACATGGTTTATATGCATTTAATACAAGTACTAATGGATTTTTACAATACTAGCAATTTTGGTCATCTCTAGAGGTGGGAATACCAGGGGAGCCTTCACTTTATATTCTTTTCTATTGCTTTGATATTTCCCCCAACAAGCATGCATTTCTTTCATAATCAGAAAAAAATAAAAATATTTCATTTTGAAACAATAATATTAAGTCTTAACTGAATCACAAAGGGATGAGAGCCCACGGGATGCTCTGAGATTCTGCAGCTGCTGCCCCCATGGGAGCGGGCTCCCTGCGGTAGAGGCAGCCAGTGCTGGACAGCTGACCCTCGAGAGCCACAGGAAATGGCTGGTCCCTCTGCTCTCCAGGGTTGGGGAGCTTCAGTGACTTGGCAGCATTTCTGCATGTGGATGATTGGCCGGCATTCACTCAACGCTTCTGGACACCTCCTTAGTGCCAGACTGGGAACTAGATCCTGGATGTAAAAAGCTCAAGGCTCAAGTCACAGGCCTTGGGGAACAGGCAATTACAATACTGTGTGTCATACAATCGAGGCAGGTTCAAAGGATTCTGGGTGCTCCAAGGAGGAAGGTAAGAGACCCTTCCTGGACTCGTCCCATTAGCCATGCTGAGTGGCTGAGGATGAGTTGGAGTTGTTAGACCAAGAGGAGGGGAGGGCATTCTAGACAGAGGGCTCTGCGAGGGCTAAGGCAGGGAGGCATGAAGCAATGTGATGCACGGGGGACCCTGAGGAGTCAGGGAGTGAACGGAGCACAGCGCGGAGGAAGAAGACAGAAGGCTGAAGATGGTTGGATGAGGAAGACTTTGGTACGAAGCCACAAAATCTGAAGTTCACCCTGAAGGCCACTGAAAGAGTTAAGTGTAATCAGACTGGCATCTTGGAAAGATTGGTAGAGGGAAATCTAGACCAGGAAGATGGGTCTAGGGGCAGAGGCACCATCTAGGAAACCATTGCACTAATCCTGGTGAGAAGAAATAACACTTTAATCAAGGCATGGCTGGGACACAGAGAGGTCACATTCAGGAAACATTAGACGGACTTCCCTGGAGGTACAGTGGATAAGAATCCACCTGCCAAAGCAGCGGACACAGGTTCGACCCCCGGTCCAGAAAGATTCCACATGCCACAGAGCAGCTAAGCCCATGTACCACAACCACTGAGTCTGCACAGTCCAGAGCCTGTGCTCCGCAACAAGAGAACCCACCGCAGTGAGGAGCCTGCGGCACTGCGCCTCGAGAGCAAGCCCTGCTCGCCGCCACTAGAGAAAGCCCACGTGTAGCAACAAAGACCCAGCGCATCCAAAAATCAATCAATAAATTAAAAAAAAAAAAAAAAGAAAGAAATGTTAGGGAAATAAAATGAGAACTTTGGTGATGAGAGGTGTAGGGCTCAAGGAAAAGATGTCAAAGATGATCCCCAAGCTTCTTTCCGGGGTGACGGATGGAGGAGAGGCGGGGGGCCCAGGAGGAGAAAGAGTTGTCTTGTGAGGAAGTTGATGCTAAGCTAAACTCCAAGCAGATGGAATTCTGGGCGTCACAGGCATGGGAGGTAATCTCAGTGGAGATGCCTGTCTGAAGCTGGAGCTCAGGAAGGCAACATGCCCCCAACCTGTCCCCTCCCCTGGGCAGCCTGCCCCCCTGCCGCCCCCCTGGGGTGGATGGTGATCAGTCAATCCCCTGCAGCCTTGGCCAGAGCTGCAGGAAGGGCGGGCCTCTGCCCTCCTCAGGGCTCACTCTTACCCCCTCCTTTCCTCCAGATTTCCGGTTTGCAGCCGGGGAAGACGTACATGTTCCAAGTACAGGCTGTGAATTCAGTGGGCCCAGGGCAGCCATCCATGCCCACCGACCCAGTACTCCTGGAGGACAAGCCAGGTAGGAGGGGGAGGATCCGCAGCAGGAAGATGGACTGGCTGGGCCTCCCCTCCACCCTACACCCCTTCCTGCCCATTTCTCTCCCAGCCCCCACTCTCCTTTATTTCTGTGGGATCCTGAGATGGATCCTGAAATCTGAACACACAGTCTCTTTCTACAAGATGGGTCCTCCATCCTTGAAACGCCATGTTCCTAAACTCTTACAACTCTTCGTGGATATTTAAAATAATAGCCAGCTGCATTTCAGATACACCGTGTGGCTTTGCCTGCCTTGCAATCACAGGTCCCTCCCGGGGTCCCCTCCTACCACACAGGCCAGATGCTATGTCAGGTCCTTACACTGTCTGACCCTCCCAACAAGCCCTTGAGAGAGCTGTCCTTGTCCCCACTTTTAATTTTTACTTATTTATTATTTTTGGCTGCACTGGGTCTTCGTTGCTGCTCGAGGGCTTTCTCTAGTTGCAGCGAGCAGGGACTACTCTCCAGCTGCTGAGCCGTGGCACGTGGGCTTAGTTGCCTCACAGCGTGTGGGATCTCCCTGGACCAGGGATCAAACCCGTGCCCCCTGTATTGGCAGGTGGATTCTTAACCCCTGGACCACCAGGGAAGCCCTCACTGTCCCCACATAAGAACTGATTTTGTTGTAGCTCGGAGAAGTTAAATGACCAAGTCACACAGCTCACGTATGCCGGACTCGCTCAGTTCTTCTCACTATAAAGTGTGTTCTTTTCCCATTCCTTTAATTATTCATTCAGGAAGTATCTGATGACACCCACGTTGCCCTGGGGACGAGGCAGTGATGAGACAGCAAGGTTCCCGCTCTAGTGACGAAGGTGGGGACAGATAGACAGTAAACAAGTAAATGATGAAAAAGTCAGTGATAAGTGATAAGGAAATAAAACAGGGTGATAGGGTGGGGTAGGCGTTACTTTAGCCAGAGTAGTCAAGAAGGGCCTCTCAGAGGAGGTGACATTTGAGCTGAGAAAGAGCCTGGTCATGCAACGCCTTGGAGGCCACAAGAGTCTAGAGTTTATTATTTTATTCAAGTGCCGTGGGCAGCTATTGGAGGCTTTAAGCAGGGAACGGGCCTTACCTGGTTTATTATTTCTAAATGTCTGGTACCCTCCATTGAATCCTGCCCTCAGATGCCCGGGAGATCGAGGTTGGTGTGGATGACGAGGGCTTTATCTACATGGCTTTTGAAGCCCCAGAGGCCCCCGACTCTGCCGAGTTTCAGTGGTCCAAAGACTACAAGGGCCCACCGGACCCAGAGAGGGTCAAGGTCAAGGAGGAGGCTAACAAGTAAGTGAGGGGAGGGGAAACACACCTAGGGCACAGGTCCCGCATGTTATCGGATGAGTGGGCAAAAGCTCGCAGGTGAGACCACCTGGCAGGACCCCTGATGATGAGCTTGAGGGGGGCTGCGTGGTCTCCCGTGAAGGATGCTGACTGCCACCTCGGGGAGACATGAGGGAGAGGGCAACAGATGGGCTGAATCGGTGATACTCATCTGGAGATCCGTTTTCTGCAAGAAATGTGCCTCTATGTGGCTGCTTCTAAGGAGATGCTCAGGATTTGGTTTCTAGCCTGGGTACCAGCAACTTGCTCGTGGACTCAGTACTCTGGGCTCAGCTTCCTCATCAGTAAAAGAGGGGATAGGATGTCAAGGGCCTCCAGGTCTTACTCCTCCAACCGTAGCAGCTCTGGCTTCGTCCCCGTCCCGCAGGAGACAAAGCTAATGACTTGAGCCCAAGGAGAGGCAGGCCTGGGGGATGTGGCCTGTACGAAGACGGTTCCAGAAAGTCTGGCTAGCGAGGGCCATTGCAGGAGGCAGGCCAGACTGGCTCTGGGCAGGGGACCCCAGGAACGTGTAAGGAGGCAGACGCCCCTGCTTCCTGGCTTGGCCAGTGTCTAGGTCTGGGATGCAGGGCTTCCAAGGCTGACCTAGACTCCCCAGCTCCCAGGCTTCCAGGGCACGAGTCCCCTCTCAGAGCCTCTGCTCTGCTGTCTCTGCAGATCCAAGATCATCCTGAAAGATCCCGGCCTGGAGGATTTGGGCACCTACTCGGTGGTGGTCACAGATGCTGACGAAGACATCTCTGCAAGCCACACGCTGACGGAGGATGGTGAGGCCCCTCTCCGCCGCCACCACCCCGGACAGACAGGCCCCGAGTACCAAACACAAACACCCCAGGAGCCAGCAAGAAGCCACAAAAATGAGTAAACCAGAGATTTCAAGAAAGTAGGTCCTCTCCCACCCGCTCAGTCAGCCGGTCCATGAATAAGTATCAGTTGAGCACTGACCACATGCCAGAAGGCGTCCCAGGCACTGAATTACATCAGTGAAGCCCACTGGCAAAAACCCCTGCCTGATGGAGCTCATACTATTCTCTTTCCTTTTTCTACTATTGATAAAAGCAAAGGTACCGGTGAATTATTTCACTTCCTTCCATAGCCTAAAAAAAACAACAGTGTAAGTGGAGTGATAAACTGCCAAAGGCAGTTAGTCTAAGGGGTGAGGATGGCCACAGGGAGCAGTGGGGGCCGTGGCCACCAGAGAGGGGAGGCTGGGCCTAAAGCCATCATCCAGGAGACTCACCCTCTACTGTCTCCATAGCAACTGGGACAGCCGTGGTCCTCCCTGCTGAATGCACAGGGGCCCTTTGATTTTGTTAAGACACAGTAGCCAGGTGGGTCCAGATTTCTATTCCAGTTCCACAATTTTCTGGCTGCTTGATCTTGGGCAAGTCATGATCTTTCTCGGGGCCTCAGTTTTCTCACCTGTAAAAGGAGGGGGAGATTAATAACCCCTGATACCCCAAGTAAAACAATGTTGTTAATGCAGATACACTTACGTGACTCCATGCAAGCTAAAGCCAACCACAAAAGCATAAAACCATCCACAAAAGCAGTGGGGTTCATTTTTTGGTTTGGAATTTGATGCTTGCCGTGTGTCCAGACTCATCATACTCTGGACTCTAAGCTTACAAGGGACAATGAGACATGGGCTGTGCCTCTGCCAGTTCATTCGTGCAACACGCATTTACTGAGCACCTGCTGTGTGCCAGACACCCATGTAGGCCCAGAGTTCAGCTTAGCAGGAGAGACAAACCCAACACAAGGAAGCAGTTAGCGGTGAGACAGCGCTGTGCCGACCTGCCCCCGACACGTGTTGCCTGAAGTACTCATTGAAGGGGCCAGGCCCTCAGTCTCTAGGACAGCGTGTCACAGTGGATTAATAAGGGGCTCAGGAGGCAGACAGTAATGCTCACCCCCCACAGCATGGCGTGAGGATCACTGAGATCATGCAGAGATTGGCAGACAGTAGGTGCTTCTCTGGGGAAGTGGCACTCGATCAGGCCTTGAAGGACGAGGAGAATAAGCGATCTCAGGGGGGCCCACAGCAACCCCTGAAGCCCCCTTGGTGCCCCAGAGCCAAGGCTTGCAATAGCCATCATCAACCACCTTGGTAACCAAGTAACCCCGAGCTGAGTCTCTCAGGACTTTCACCCGGTGTGGATGCTAGAACGGTTCCCATGACCCCCACTAGCCCAGGTATCTCATTCTCTTTGGTTTCTTCCTTGCTCCTCCCTGTCCCAGAGCTGAACAAGCTGAAGAAGTTGAGCCATGAGATCAGAAACCCAGGTAAGCAATCCAAGCCGCCAGACTTGGGCAGTCATGCCAGGCCCACTGAGGTGTCCTGAGCAGAGCTGAGTCAGCCAAGAGCCAGACACTAGGCTGGTAGGGGGTAGGGGAGGATGGGGTCATCTTGGGGCTGGAGGGTCAGACACCCAGGGAGTCCTCAGTCCATAAAGGGAAAAGAGTGGCCAGCAGGGAGCAGGTGGGGTGCAAGGGAGGGCAGAGTGAATGATTTCTTCTTCCTCCTGGACTGTGGATCATCTAAACCCCTGCTTTCCTCCACTGGCCAGGAGTAGCATTTGTAGTCCATGTGGCAGGGGTCACAAACTTGGGTGTATACTGGAATCACCCTGGTAGCTTTTCAAAATCCAAATGCCCCAGATAAATCAGAATCTCTGGAACTGGAGCCAGATATTGGTGTTTTGAAAGTTCATGGATGCAATGTGGGATCCTGGATTGAATCCCACACCAGAAAAAAAAAATTGTATTAGTAAATAGTGCCAAAATTTGAACAATATCTGTAGAATAGTATCACTATTAATTTCCTGGTTTAAAAAAAAATACAGTGATTTGGGAAAATTCAGGATACTGGAATTTTCTGTCTGTTTTTGCAACATTTTGCAAGTCAAATGATTTCTAAATGAAGAGAAATAAATGAAATTACATGTTTTTTAAAAGTCCTTACGTTTTTGGTGTCCAGCCAGGATGAGAAGCACAGCCTCAAAGCCATAGGAGGAGGGTGAATTCCCTGAGATGAATTCAATCTAGGGTGACCGACTGTGGGAAACCCTCCCCAGACCCTCACCCTAGTTATGTCTCTACCAGACTCTAAAGCACTTTGCACATGGCATGTCCACACAGTGCTCAAGGTGGGGCTGTCGGGAGTGGGGAGGGGAGAGGGTGCCCTGCCCACCCCTTCCTGTCCTCTGCCTCCCAGTGATCAAGCTGATCTCTGGCTGGAACGTTGAAATCCTCGAGCAAGGAGAGGTGCGGCTTTGGCTGGAAGTGGAAAAGTTGTCTCCGGCGGCTGAGCTGCATCTAATCTTCAACGAGAAGGAAATCTTCGGCTCACCGGTAACCCGGGGCTCAGATTCCCTAAATGAAGACCCTGGCCCAGGAGGTGGCCTCACAGGCAGTGGTCTCTACCAGCCAGCACCTCCCCCTAGCGGACATTTCAAAAATAGCCACCTGCTTCAGCTGTCACAGTGAAGGAGTCAGGGTGGGGACACCGGGATTTTAGTACCTGGGGGATGGGGGAATAGCGATGCTAGACATTTGCCAATGCAAGGGACACTCCCACAAAGAATTTCCCATGCCCCCCACAATTTTTGAGTATCCTGACAAACATTCGTAAGATGAAAAACCTACATTCATGCTTGTAACTATCCAAGCCTAGACCCTAACTCTGAGACACAAACACCATTTTTTTTTAACTTTTTTGCTATGTTAACATACACTGAAAGAGAGTTTTATTCTATTAGCCACATTACCTGTGCTCTTTTATTCATTTTCCTGTTCTTGTACAGAATAGTTTTTGTTTGCTTTGATTTGCAAGATCTCAGTTCCCTGCCCAGGGATTGAACCTGGGCCACTAGACCACCAGGGAATTCCCCCATACAGAATAGTTTTAATCTTTTTGCTTTTCTAACTTCTCTTTAGTTAAAACGAATTCACTGTAAGTCATGAAGCACCAGTGAGTGATATGAGCATCTGTGTATTGAAAAGCATTCCTTTTGTTTCCTCTTCCTATTATAGTTGTGATATTACATTGCTTTTTAAAAATTTTTGTGTGCAGTAAGTTGTATTAATGAACCATGTAAGTTGCCCATACTCAACTGTTTTTACTTACAAAGTTGCCAATTTCAATCTCATGAGAGATTTAATCATAAAATGACCTTATTTGTGAATTCCATCTCCAGATGGCCAAGTGGCCGTCATTACATATGTGTTATCAAGAGAGGAGCTGGTTCTGACTGAGGAGAAAAGAACTCGAGGCTAGATGTCAGAAGGTTCACGATCATCTCCTATGGGTTGTGTGCCCCTGGACAGGTCTCTTCACCTGTCTGTGCCTCAGTTTCTGCATTGTACAATGGGGTTGGTTGCCCCAGGATCAGGAGGAACAATTGAGAAAATAGAGAAAGTTTTGCATAAAGATGAAGCATGCATGACTTTGGCTCATGATAGAGGAAGTGTAACAAAGTCTGGACTCAGCACACAGCACTGAGACTATAGAAATACAGAACGAAACTAGCAGTTCCCTCAAATCATACATACAAGTGAAGCCAGAGGGAATAAGGTCCTAAATGTGGAAAACAGAACGTTTTGAAAATTGTTAGAATGTGACAAAATATAAACAAGTATTAACTTTGGGTAGCAGACACACAGGATTTTTATAGTACCCTTTATAATTTTATGGGGAACTTTTGTCTATTAAACTGCAAAAAAAAAAAAAAAAGTAGAAAATAACCAAAAAAGTATGGCACAGTAGGAGATTGGGAGATTATTATGAACTGAAATTGACTGGGGCACAAGTCCTCTGCCCACGGGGCCCCAGGGTGTTCTCAGGAGCCAGGTGTGTCTATACATATAAAGAGAGGTACCCAGGACCCCTTCCCCAAACCTGAAGGCTTCTAACTTTACCACCCCAAGTCCAACTACACCCCGATTTGCACCCCCACAACACAAACTGCCTATAATTGGAAGACAGCAAAACAGACTCTCCTGTTTTGTTCTTCTCAGAACCGCAAAATCAATTTCGTCCGAGAGAAGGGCCTGGTGGAAGTTATCATCCAGCACTTGACCGAGGACGACAAGGGGTCGTACACTGCCCAGCTCCAAGACGGAAAAGCCAAGAACCAGATCACCCTGGCGCTGGTGGACGACGGTCAGCAGTGCCCCGGCCCCCGACCTCAGCTCTCAGCCCTGGGGTCCCTCCCGGTCCATCCAGACGCCCCCTAGCCCATTCCCAGACCTCCTCCTGGCTCACGCCAGTTCCCCCCCACCCACTATGTTCACAGAGTTCGACAAACTTCTAAGGGCGGCAGATGCTAAGAGAAGAGACTGGAAGAGAAAACAGGGTAAGAGCTGCTGGGACGAAGTCCAAAACCCTCGGCCACTAACGCTGGGGAACCGCGGGACAAGTGGGTTAATAGATCCCTCCGTCCTGCTGAGGCTCCGAGGGAGGGCCACTGCCGTTTGAGCCAGTGCTGTCCTCGTGCCAAAACGTGCCCAACTCCTAGAGTGAGCGCCTCCTTAAATTCTGCACCCCAGGGGCCTCCCTGGCCTCACCCCAGGCCCCTCCTGGGTAGGGGCGGGATCCCAGAATCCGAGGGGCCTTTGGGCGTCAGGCGCCCCGCCCCAGGTGCCTTCCCCCGTCTTGCCACCAGGTGGCGCGCGAGCCGATCCTGGCGCTCTGACCGCCGGGCGTGTCGTTGTGCCCTTGCAGGTCCGTATTTCGTGGAACCTTTGCAGTGGAAGGTCACGGACGACTGCCAAGTGCTGCTGACCTGCAAGGCAAAGCCTCCCCCCTCACCGCCTCTAGCCCTGCCCCCGGCCCACGTGGGCCCAGATCAGTGGTTTCCCCCAAGCCCAGTGGCTGTCTTAAGATTGAAGGCGGGAGGTGAAGGGGACGACAGAGGATGAGATGGTTGGATGGCATCACCGACTCGATGGACATTGAATCTGAGTAAACTCGGGGGTTGGTGATGGACAGGGAAGCCTGGCGTGCTGCAGTCCATGGAGTCGCAAAGAGTCGGTCATGCCCCACTCCCTGGAAACTCCATACTCTGAGCTAAGTCTGATCCCAAGCAGGGGAAGTAGCCCCAGGCATTTTGCCTTTAACCGAGAAAACAAACGCCCAAGAAGCAGAGTTGGAGTGAATTAGAGTGCGCTGGGTCAGCCTTGAGCTAGGTCTCCTAGCTGCCCTGGGGGAGAGTCCGAAGGCCGGGAGTCTGAAACAAAGAGAGCACTCTGTAGATTAAGGGGGAGTCTCTGTGTCCCGCCAGACACTGTGCCCAGCGTTTTATAGCATTATTTGATCTCGTCTACTTAACAACCATCTGTGAGAGAGGCGTTAGGATCCCCACTTTAGGATGAAAAAGACCACAGAGTAAGAGGCAGAGCCTGGAGCCGGGGTTTAACCTAGTGTGTCTGACTCCAGAGCTGGTGCTGCTGTTTCTCAGCACCCTGCAGCCTTGCAGATAACTAGGGGATGGCGCACTCCCAGAAGGGCACCCATTCAGCGACTTAAGCACTCTGCAAGCCCTGGGCCTACAAGAACGAAGGGGTGGTCTCCTGAGGCCTCCAGCATCCTGCAGTCCAAAGCAAGAGCCTGTGCAAACAGAGTACCTGGTGTTGTAATGGAGACATGCATGCAATTTACTATTCATGATAGGGGGCACTCTGGGGCGCAGAAAGGAAGGCTTCCTGGAGGAGGTAACACAGCTATTTACAAAGAAAAATAAGGTAGGAAAGGGATCAAGAAGCAGAGGGAATGCCATTAGCAAAAGTCCAGAGTCCAGAAGCCTTCAGAGAAGACATACTGTGTGAGGAAGGGGTTGGCTGAGATTTAGGGGGAGAGCAAGGTGGGAGCGGGGGAGGGGGAAGTCATTTTTGTAAAAGAAAGTTCAGATGAACTGGGTCTTCATTTAAAAGAGGAAGCCTGAAGGAGTCTCCTCACTCCTGACCTTCCTCAGGTGACCAACACCAAGAAAGAAACGCGCTTCCAGTGGTTCTTCCAGAAGAGAGAGTTCCCAGCTGGTCAGTACGACCCGCAGACTGGAGCAGGGCTTCTCCGCATCGAAGAGGTAAGTGCAGCCCTGACTTGAGAGCTCATGGAGTTGTGCGGTGCCAGGAGCACTGGGCAGGGAGTCAGGACCAAGGCGAGGCGAGTGAGCCACTAACTTCATGCATGTACTTTAAGGGGGCACTAAAAAAGCTCAGTAATAAAGATAAATAATATTTTAGGCAATAAGTAAGTAAGTAAAGTCGCTCTGTCGTGTCCGACTCTTTGCACCCCCGTGATCAGGCTCCCCCATCCCTGGGATTTTCCAGGTGAGAGTACTGGAGGGGGTTGCCATTTCCTCCTCCAGGGGATCTTCCCCACCCAGGGATCCAACTCGGGTCTCCAGCATCGCAGGCAGATGCTCTACTGCTTGAGCCACCAGGGAAGGAAGCCCTTTTTAGGCAATAGGAAGAATCAAATGAATGCCAAAATAAAAGACCGTGGGGGAAAGCAATACCAAAATTGTAAATAAAGACAAGCTCAGTCATACTGATTTTTCCTTTTCGTTGAATTCCAGTCCTGGCCCTGCCCCCAACCGTGAGGCCTTGGGCTAGTCACTGTCCTCTCTGACCTCAGTTTTCACCTGTAACATGAGATGGTCAGGCAGGATGCTGTCTCAGAGATTCCTTCCTGCTGCTGCGGCCTGAGATTGGGGCAGGAAGACTGTCTCCATGGGAGGCAGTTCTGGGCAGAGCAAAGCAGCCCTGGAGCTCACCTCTCCCACCCACTTCCTCCCCAGGGCCCTTCAAAGGAGTGTGACCTGGTTAAGATAGAAATACAAAGCTCGTTCTTAAATATTCAATGTTTTTCTGCCCTGCCACTGATTTCTGTGGCCCGGGTGCCAAGGAGCACGGCGCAAACGCAGGTTTGCTGACAAGGAAAGAACTAATGATTTCAGGGTCCTCGCCCAAATCTCAGCCAAAATAATGACAAGTTGGCCTTTGTCACAGTGCAGGCCCTTCCACTGGGCTTGGCGTCAAGGAGGGGCTTAATTGCTACTGAGTCTTGTCATAATCGTCTGGCCTATTGGCACGAGAACTTTCTGACTTCCAAATAGTTATCTCCCTTGATCCTCATGGAAACTGGAGCACGTGGTCAGGGCAAAGTTTATGCCACCATTTTACAGATGAGTAAACTGAGACTCAGGGGGTTTAAGTACCAAGATGCAAGGCTGGCGAGTAGACCCAAAAGTCTCTCCAAACACCCTCCACAGAATGTGGCTGGGGCTTTGGAGCCTTCAGTGAAGGAGCAGGGAGGGAATATAGGAGAGGGCTGTTGGGTTTTCAGTCCTTTGATCCCCAGGTTAAGAGATGCTTCTTGAGGAGTGGGGTGGGATGGGTGGGAGGTTCACGAGAAAGAGGGCATATGTATACCTATGGCTGATCCATGTTGATGTATGGCAGAAACCAATACAATATTGTAAAGCAACTATCCTCCAGCTGAAAACAAATAATTTTTTTTTTTTAAAGAAATGTGTCTGCCTCGGATCCTGCCTCAAAGCACACTATGTGGAGATGGTTGCAAGGGGCCCTTTGACGGGTCAGGGAGGCATATATTGTCCTGTCCTCCGCCCCCTACCCAGCCCTTGGAGGAGATGCTGTGTAATGAGAGGGCACAGTTGACCTCTGACCTTGCTTTCAAAGCACAGCCCAAGTTCCTGCTTTGCTGAGTGTTGACCCAGGCTTCTCGAGGTTGACAAGCATGTGCCAATAAGGACCCCCTTGTCCTGAGCAAAAGAAAGCACACCTCTTCTGAGAGATGCAGAGAGACCCCTCCATCCCGGCCCCCCCAGAAGCAGGGGAGCTCCGGTGGAGGGTGCCCCCCGGCTCAGCCCAGCTCTGGGAGGACTCTGCTCTGCTCAGAGCAGCTGACTCAGAATCCCCCTGGGGGAGGGGAGGGGAAAAGGGAAGGGGGCGTCTGTTTCTGCCCTCAGGTCGGCCTCCCTGCCCCACCTCTGGGCCCAGACAAGCCTAGAGTTTGGAATCAAAGGGCTCTGGAGCTGGAAGGAGCCAGAGACAGCCCATCATAGGGGGTAAACTGAGCCCAGGGAGGAGAGTTAGGGGCAGGCCTGGAGCCCAGGCCTCCTGATTTGCTGTCCATCGCTCTTTCTGGAACCCACACCAATACTGCCTTCTCTCCTCCTTCCTTCCAGCTGTCCAAAGAGGACCAGGGCGTTTACAGAGCGGAGGTTTCCGACGACCGAGGGGAGGATGATACCATCCTGGACCTCAGAGATGAAGGTAGGACCTGGCGATGTCAGAGACGGGCGATGAGGGCCTCTTGCTGAACCAAGAGATGCAGTCTGTGATCCCCGTGTCACTGGGGGCAACTGAGGCCCAGAGGGGTTAAGTGCCCTACCCACGGCTGCAGAGCAGGTCAGGGCCAGGGAGGGCCTGGCCTGTGTGATGCTGGAGCCCACGCTTACTGCCCTGCCCCACAGCAAGCCCAGGTCGGGGCCAGGGAGGGCCTGGCCTGTGTGATGCTGGAGCCCACGCTCACTGCCCTGCCCCACAGCAAACCCAGGTCAGGGCCAGGGAGGGCCCGGCCTGTGTGATGCCAGAGCCCACGCTCACTGCCCTGCCCCACAGCGAGCCCAGGCTTCATGATGTGGAATCTGGGTTCTCTGCTCTGCCCCACATGGGCCCCAGGGTCCTCACCAGGCCGGCGGGCTCAGCCTGCAGGAAAATCGTCAGGTCAGCCCATCTGTCCTCCATCTGTATGGCTCCACCCCATCCATCATGGAGTGCCCTGGGTCCCCTCCTCACCCCTACCCCTGCGTCCTCAGAGCTGCTTATAAGCTCCACCAGTCTTTTCCAAGGCCGAGCCCACCCTGGTGCGTGCCTTGGGGAGCCCCCCATAGCAGCTGACTGTTCCCTCTTCTCCCTCCAGCCCTGGATGCCATCTTCACTGAGCTGGGCAGGATCGGTGGTAAGCAAGCCCCACCCACTTTTGCCCAGCCCTGCCCTGATGCCACAGAGCCTCCGGGGGGCCTCCAGCCATCCTTGGCTGCCAGGGTGGTGTGGGTTTAGGCTCCAACCTCAGAGACTGTTGGGCGCAGGATGTGGGGCAGGGGGGCATTCCTGCTCTGTGACCACACTTGCCTTCCCCCCACTGCACCCCAGAGCAGGGGCGAGCTGGCTGCCCCCCAGATGTGAGGTCCAAAGGGCCTTGGGGAAGACTCAGCCTTCTCTTTTCTGCCCCCCACCCCCCACCCCCAGCTCTCTCTGCGACCCCACTGAAAATCCAGGGGACGGAGGAAGGGATCCGGCTCTTCAGCAAGGTCAAGTACTACAACGTGAAGTACATGAAGACCACCTGGTTCCACAAGTACGTTGGCCTTGCCCTGGAGTCCCAGGAGGGAGGGGGCCAGAACCCACCCCTGAGCCCAGTCCCAAGGGCTTGGCAGAGACCACCCCCACCCCTGGTCCACAGAGGGAGCCTGAGAAGGGAACAGCTGTCCGAGGCACAGAAGGGAGGCTCCCTAGGGAAGGTGGGCACCCTGGTGCTGGGAACATTTTCCCAGTGTCTCCATGGCCACGGGAGGACCATTGTCTTAGAGCAGCACCTGGGAACTGAGGGAGGGAAGGACTCAGGAAGGAAGGAAAACCAGGTGGTCACATGGGTCATGGTGCCTTTGTGGGTCTCCGCAGCCTTAGCACACTCAGGCAGCCAGGCTGAGGGGAGACAGGCAGGCAGAGGGACCTGGGGGGCTGACAGCTAACTTAGGGCCCAGACTTAAAGGCAGGATCATGCATCAGGGACTCAGCCGGAGCTAAGTGACCCCAGAGAGTCTGGGAGCAGAATTTTCCCAGTGCTTCTTACGGGCATACCTCAGCCTTGTGGAGCAGATATTATTGCACCCATTCTAGGGAGGAGGCTAGACTGACTTACTCAAACTTGTCATGTGAGTGAGACCACATGAATTTCAGGTTGAATTTCAGAACAACAAAGCTTCTTCTCCAGAGTCTCTGAGCCCCGTGACTAACCCCAGAAGTGTCATTTTGCAGCACGACACTGGGGGCGTGGGCCAGGTGTCTTTAAGTATGAAATTTAAGTAAAGAAGGAAGGGAGTATATACAGTTTGTAAGAGCTTGGGGCCAGTTATTGTGGGAAGAGCTCCTGGGAGGTTTTTTAAGATGAGAAGAAGGATGAAGTGAGGAAGTGGCTCCCATGGGTGGGGTGGGGGGAGATGATCACTGATCCTGGAGCACCATTTTCTCAAGGTCCCAGCCTGCAGGACGTATGGCAAATAGAGACTCAGCTCAGGCACAAGCTTTGATGAGTGATGAGTGGATGAGTGGGTGATACTTATCGAATGTCTCATGGATGGTCAACCCACACATCTGGAAACAAAACCCCAGGAGAGGAGTCTGGGGCAGGGGTGCCTACAGCTGGGCAGGCAGCCATCCTGTCCTGGGCACAACCCTGTTAACCATTGCCTTGCCCTCACGTTCAGAGAGAAACGCCTGGAGAGTGGTGATCGGGTGAGGGCTGGTACCACCCTGGATGAGATCTGGCTCCATATCCTGGACCCCAAGGACTCAGACAAGGGCAAATACATCCTGGAAATCACGGCTGGGAAGGAAGTCCGGCAGCTCTCGGCTGATCTCTCCGGGCAAGGTGATCTCTCCACCCGTCTGCCCTTGGGGGAAACCTGTTTAGAAAACCCCACAGTCTTTGGTGGCAGGGTGGGAGGGGTACTCCCATCTCCCACCCAATCCTAGCACTGCCCCCAAGAGAATGCTGGAACAGAGAGGAGGAACAGTCACAGCTGGGCTCTGCACATGTGGGTTGCAAAGGTCAGGGGATGGAGTGGAGGGGTGGTAGGGGGGACGCTCTGACGCAGCTGTTCCCCTTTTCCTTCTCATAGCTTTTGAGGATGCCATGGCTGAGCACCAAAGACTGAAGTAAGTTCCCAGCATGATTAAGGCCCCTAGGGTGCATGCACACAGGACCCTTCCTGGGAGGTGCAGCTGGCTGGATCCGCCTTTCTCATACCACCCTTCCCCCAATCGCGGGCAGGACTGTCCTTTAACAGATGGAACCCCAAGCCCTTTTCCCATTTCTGTTTTCCAGAGCCTTGGCCATCATCGAGAAGAGTAAGTCCAGCCTTATTTCCGCAGTTTTCTTTTCTGAGTTGGGGGTGACTTCCCAGCCGCTCACAGCTCCTGGCAAGGCGGCTGGAGCCCCGGTTGCCCGGCTGTGTGGCTGTGTGGCTCTGGGCTGCCACAGGGCTGCCAGGAGAGCTTGGCGGCAGCAGCATGAAGACAGGCGGATAAGGAGTCCGAGGATACCTGAGACCGTGCATGCGCCCAGCATCCACTCGGCTGATGTCAGAGGGACTCCGAAGGCAGGGGTGGACAGGACCGAGGCTGCGCTGGTCTTTCTGATTGAGGCCTGGGAGAGGACGACTTTAAAGCTGAAGCTGCTTCTGGCTCTCGGGGCACTAGGGTCTCAGCTAATACAAGACACAGCCTCCGAGCTGCCCCGGGGTGAGCTGCCCGGGGGCACCACCAAGTCCATGCGCTGGAGCTTCATCAGGTCCCCACAGCCAGTGCTAAACCAGCCCATTCCAGGAGGCTGGCTTACTGGTCCCACTGACCCAGCAGTCACTATGGGACTTTTCAAGAGGGAAAGACTTCAGGCAGCAGAGCAAAGCAGCTCCGGACAACCTGAGAAAGGAAACCGACCATTTGCAGTCATGTGTGGGAGGAGGGATTAACCCTATATGGCTTCTTGTTCCCAAATGTCCCCACTTGGCAGGAAGTGCAGGCTGTTCGTAACTGAAATCTGGAAGGGGGTCAGTCATCTGGGGTCTAAGGGCAGTGAGGAGCCTTCACAAGGGGCGGCCCACCTTAGTGAGAGGACCAGAGGCTGAAGACCCAACTCAGCCCATCACATCTCTGTCTAATTACTTCTGTCCCACAACCCATGCTGGGATTCCGAGTCGCAGGACAGGACACCCACCCCAGGACCCTAACAGCGGGAGCCTGCACTCACCATTTGTGGTCGCCGGGACTTGTGAAGTCCAGAGTCTAGGGTGGTGGATTGTCGCCCGATGAGCATTAAGCCCACAGGAAGGTCCATCTCTCCCCCTCCCCCAACCCTGATCCAGGGTCCTTCTCCCCTACATCCATTGCAGACACCAACTACTTCAGGGCTCTTTGCATACCCCTGATCGTGATCCAGGGGCTATTCCCACAGCCTCAATTTCAGCACAAGGGATATGTTGGCTTTCTGCTTAGTGATTTACAGCCACACTCTCTTCCTGCCCAACCCCCGGGGCCACCGGGTCCCCTCCCTTGACCAGAATCAGTGTCCCAAAGGCTTCCTTCCTGTTCCCTCCCTTAGCTGGATCGTCACACCTGTTGTGTGCACTTTGCCAGTTTAAGGCTCAGAGCAATCTTATTCACCTTCTGTCCCAGCTCTCAAAGGGAAGGGCACTTCACTATCACCTCCAGGTACCACCGACCATGATGTTAACCTCAAGGCAATGACAGAAACGTTATGTCCTCTATCTTCCGTTTGTAAAGGCAAGGAAATAACGTAATACAAGTTTAAAGATGTCCACCCCAAACAATGCCAATAGGAAAAGAAGCATTGCTGAAAAATAAACCACAACTCCAGGTAAACGTTCATCACTGGGCGGGGGTCTCGTTTTTTTCCCTCCAGATCGTGCCAAGGTGGTGAGGGGGCTCCCAGACGTGGCCACAATCATGGAAGATAAGGTACCGACGGCCCCCGGCCCACAGCCAGCAGTCCCACCCTGGGCTCCCTCCCGCATCCATGAACGAGCACAAAACCACAGAGCGCTGTGGATCCCAGAGCCGGAGGGGCTGGTTCTGCCAGAGTCCGGCTTAGCGGCCACCCCGCGTTGGTCACACGTGTGCTGTGTGGCCTGGGGGGAGTGCTGTCCCCAGCTTCACCCCATCTCTCCAGGGGGCCCCGGATGTCACGGGCTTCTCTCTGTGAACTTCAGTTTCCGCAGGAGTTTGACTCGATGAGCCCTAAAAAGCCTTTTCCGGACTGAAATGATGCAAGTCTAATATTCTAGAGAAGAATAGCTAACGTCTTCATGTTGCTCACCTTGTACCAGGCACTGTTCCATTTTTTAACCATGGAGGCAACCACATGGAACAGCGTGTTATTACTAGTCACCCTTTATAACTGAGGGAACGCAGGACCAGAGAGGTTAAGGGACTTACGTAAGGTCACACGGCTTAAAGGAACAGAGCTGGGAGTCACACCCAGACAGCCCAGCTCCAGACTCTGGGCATTTGGCCCTTACTCTACAGTGCTTTGCACTGAGGACCGCTCTCCTGAGAATTTTCAAACTCAATTCTTAAAATCTTTATGTTAAAGCAATCCAGGCTTATTTGCCTGGTAAAATGATAATCAAGTGTACAACAGAAAGCAATAAAGCAAAGTCTAGGCCATTCTAGGGCAGGTCTCTGCTCAAGTAATAAAGATCTGAAATTCTAGCAAGCATTCCTCTAGAATAAAGTTGAGAATGGAGGATATGGGGCTGCAGTAAAATGTCTCCCTTTCATGTTATTACTTTATGGGTTACAATAAAGCACACATAATTAACTTGTCACAAGGAGCAACTTGTGAGCTCCCTGGGAGCGTGAAGGTGATGCCAAGGGTTAGTCCCAGAGGGTGAGACTGACTGTTCCTTTCCTGTCCTTTCAAACAGACCCTGTGCCTGACCTGCGTCGTCTCAGGAGATCCTGCCCCTGAAATCTATTGGCTGAAGAATGACCAGCCTGTCACCTTCCTGGACCGCTACCACATGGATGTGAAGGGTACAGAGGTCACCATCACCATCGAGAGGGTCAACAGTGAGGACAGCGGGCGCTATGGTGTCTTCGTCAAAAACAAGTATGGGTCTGAGACAGGCCAGGTCACCATCAGCGTGTTCAAGCATGGGGAGGAGGAAAAGGTGCTGAAGATGTGACCGTCGGATTCAACCACAGCCTGAGGTCTAGTCTGTGTGGAGGGTCAACCAGTGTGTCACAGCCTGGCACAGGCCACAAGGGTGAGACAGAAGGGGAGGGAAGAGGGCAGAACCCAGGGCATGGGAGTGGGTGGAGTGGACACACCCAAGTGGAGAAGCAAAGATGGGGTGCTGGGAGGCCTCCAGGATTGCAGATTCAGGACTGGACTTGGACTGGAGGATTTACGTGCTGAGCTGTTTCAACTCTAAACTCTCCGTGAGCCTTACCTTTTTCATATATCAAGTAGGAATTCCTACTCCTAGGGATTCTTTATGAAAACTCCTTGAAATCATGTATCAGTGGTTCTCAATGGGAGGCAATTTTGTCCCCCAGGAAACAGTCAGCAGTGTCCAAATTTGGGGTTGTCACAACTGGGGGTGTCCACTGGTGTCTAGTAGATAGAAGTCAGGAATGCTGCTGAATATAATAGCTCCCTGCCGCGTAGAATTCAACCTAAACTACAACAATGCTGAGGCTAAGGACCCCAGCCCCAAATGGATGTATCACAATACCCCTCTTTGAGGATACTGTATTTTCGATGAAGTTCAGCAAACATTCATTTGAAGTCTAGCATATGCCAGGCTTGTGGATGGCACTGGGAGCACAAAGATACATAATATGTAGGCCCCACCCTCAAGGGCACCTCAGCCCAGGAGAAGAGACAGACCTGGGTGCAGATGACTCCAGGACAAGTCAGATGATCGGAATTCTAAAAGGTCCAGATAAAGTTCCACTGGTGGTCAGAGGAGGAAGGCAGGTGTTCGTCCCAACTAGGGAAGGTGAGCTTTAAAACACCTTCATGGAACTAGCGGAATGGGTTGTTAGGTCCTAAAAAATGAGTGGGATTTGGTGATGGTCATGGGAGGAGATTTTGGGAGCAGGGGCTGGTGAGAGCAAAGGTGAGGCGTGGAGGTGATACCACCTGGGTGGCCTGGGACACCACGTTGCAGAGCTCAGCCCTTCAGGACTCCCAGCTCAGGGCCTCTGCCTGGCAGGATACATACTGGTTGGCCTTGCTTCCCGGACCTCAGTACAGAGCTGGGCATTTCACCACCCTCTGGTTTCCTTGTTTAAAATCAGATGGGGAGGGGAGGGCGTTTATAAAGTTAGAGATGTTTGTTGTAAAATTGTGGATAACCTTGAAAATGATGGAAAAATCAGATGGGGAAGGGAGGGCGTTTATAAAGTTAGAGATGTTTGTTGTAAAATTTTGGATAACCTTGAAAATGATGGAGAAAATAAAACTCATCTACACTCTCAATACCAGAACATAATACCCACCTCTGATTGCTGAAATGATTTCTGAATTTAAAGATAAAATGAATCACTCCTGCATTTACCACCTACACGCACATCAAGGCATGATGGGAAGCTTATACCCCCAGCAGCTACAGGTGCAGTTCAGGCCAGGTGTTCAGTGATGGCGGTGGGGGGCAAGGGGCGGGGGGTCCTGCCGTGCCTGGCTGGGAATCAGTATGGATAATTGAGTGGGTCTTGGAGGCAAACACAGCCACACTTGAAGCCAAGATCTCTCTGTGTGATCTTGGCCATTTTTTTCCCACCTTTCTCTGGGCCTTGATTTTTCATCCATAAAACAAATCTGAAAGATCATTTTTGAAGGCCTTTTCAGCCGACACTAAGATTTTGATGATTTCCCAGAACTTGGTTCTCCTTTGCTTTTCTCTTCTTAAGACAACTTGATGAAGGAAAAGGTCCTGCCCTCATTCACTCTCCCAGTCTCATACTTGGAATCTCAGAGGAGAGACTCGGCTTCTTTCATTTGTCCATGAAAAATGTTTCAAATTTCAAAGAAATTGGGAAGCACAGAATCCATGCACTTTATTCCTGAAACCAGAGCGGCCTGACATATGCTTACGTAGGTTCTTCGTCTTCACACAGAGCACCTCCTCTTCTCCTTCATATGATCATCGCCCCAACACAGGGAGGCAGGCAGGCAGACGTGCGATGACGACAATAAGTCTCATAGGCAGAGCACTTAGAAGGTTATGAAGCACTCTCGTGTCTCAGTGCTTATCCGATCCAATGGAACATCATCGTTGGCCCCATTTTTACAGACATGACAGTTGAGAACCAAAGTGGTGCCTGGCAGAGTTAGGACAAGAACCAGAGTCCCTGGGTCCCGGTTGGAAGGACATTCTGCTCTGCTACACGTGCAGAGGGGCACACAGAGTCCAGGGCCTTCCCCTGTGGCCTACGGACTTCCCTGGTAGCTCAGACGGTAAAGCCTTTGTCTACAATGTGGGAGACCTGAGTTCGATCCCTGGGTAGGGAAGATTCCCTGGAGAAGGAAAGAGCAAACCCACTCCAGTACTCTTGCCTAGAAAATCCCATGGACCGAGGAGCGTGGTGCAGGCTACTGTCCATGGGGTCGCAAAGAGTGGCTTAGCTGCTAAAGAATCGCCTGCAATGCAGGAGACCTGGGTTTGATCCCTGAGTTGGGAAGATCCCCTGGAGAAGGGAAAGGCTACCCACTCCAGTATTCTGGCCTGGAGAATTCCATGGACTATACAGTCCATGGGATCACAAAGAGTCGCACATGACTGGGTGACTTTCACCTTCACCTTAACACAGAGTCCAGAGCCCAGAGGTGAACTCTTGCTGTAGTTCTCACTAAACCCCTGAGAATCGCCAAAGTGCTGAGTGAGCAGATGAGTGAACAGGTGTATAAATGGAGGTGGCTTCTTGGCCCCACTGTCCAGAACGGTAAAAATTTTCTCCACGGGGAAGCAGGAGGCATTAGAAGTGTCCACAGCAACTTGTCGTGTTCTTGCCACAGAAGCACCTTTCGGTTGGCCCTGATTGAAACATGGTGTGATCGCCCCCTGTTGGTGGAGAGTGGGTTTTGCAGTCTAAGTAGCAGCTCAGAAGCAGCTCATGGATAGACCGGAAATGTTGGGAGCTCCTTGATTTGCTGACAAGCCAATTTGGGAGCAGGAGTTGGTCCCTGCTGTGCTGCATATCGGAGAAGGCAATGGCAAGCCACTCCAGTACTCTTGCCTAGAAAATCCCATGGATGGAGGAGCCTGGTAGGCTGCAGTCCATGGGGTCACTACCAGTCCGACGCGACTGAGCAACTTCACTTTCACTTTTCACTTCCACACAATGGAGAAGGCAATGGCAACCCACTCCAGTGTTCTTGCCTGGAGAATCCCAGGGACGGGGAAGCCTGGTGGGCTGCCGTCTATGGGGTCGCACAGAGTCGGACACGACTGAAGCGACTTAGCAGCAGCAGCAGTGCTGCATATGGACAATTTTTCTTTGTCCAGTCTACTTGGTTAGGGTCCCCCGCCTCCTGGAGCAATCTTGCTGAAGACCAGGATCCTCACTGTCCTTGATGGCTCAGCTCTCTTTTCTCTGCTCTACCTTCTACAGAAGCCAGGCTCGGCCAGTTTTTCCATTGGGCCCCCACCTAGGAGGACTGTGGACAGGGAAGGTCAAGGTGGGGCAGTGGGGATGGAGGTCCCTAGGACCTTTCATTGTTCTCTGTCTCAGCTCCTCCCACTTTATCCCAAGTAAACCTCAAGTACCACTCGGGTGGGAGAAGTAGCCCTACAGCACTGCCCATGCGTGCGCGTGCTTAGTCGCTCAGTCGTGATCGACTCTTGTGACCCCCCTAGACTGTAGCCCGCCAGGCTCCTCTGTCCATGAGGTCTCCAGTCAAGAATACCAGAGTGGGTTGCCATTTCCTTCTCCAAGGGATCTTCCCAACCCAGGGATCGAACCCCAGTCTTCTGCGTTGCAGTCAGACTCTAACCACTGAACTACAAGGTGTGAGAAAGGGCCTTGCTAAAGAATATCGTGATAAAATTAAAAAAAAAAAAAAACTTTCTGTCTGGTCTTTGTTCTTGGTTTGGAATATATAGCGCCTAAACCCTTAGGATCTCCAGGGTGGGGTTTCCAGACGGGTCTTCAGACAAAAGAGCGTCTTTTGTATGCTGATGAGATGGTTGGTGACTGGGGGCCCTTAGATAGCTTCAGGATGGGAGCTGGTCACCAGAAAGATGGAGGTAGGACTAGAGTGTTGCCCCCCCCCCAGCCACCTCCATTGCCCTCTGGATCGGGAAGAGAGACTAGAGATTGAGTTACTCATCAATGGCCAATGATTTAATGAATCACACTTAAGTGCTGAAACCTCCATTAAAAATGGCTTAATGACAAGATTTTGGGGGGCTTCTGGGTTTGTGGACAAATGGAGGTGCTGGGAGGGTGGTTCACTTGAGAGGGCATGAGAGCTCCCCAGCCCCCTACCCCCCACCCTGTGGATGTCTTCATCTAGGTTGTTCATTTGTATCCTTTATAATAAACCAGAAACTGTAAGTAAAATGTTTCCCTGAGTTTTGTGAGCCATTCCTGCAAATTATCCACTGAGGAAGGAGTCATGGGAACCCCTGCTTTATAGCCAGTTGGTCAGAAGTACAGGTGACGACCGGGGGCTGGCGCCTGGGGCACCCTTGTGGGACTGAGCCTTTAAACCTGTGGAGTCTGACTCTACCTCTGTGCGGTCCGTGTCAGAGCTGAACTGAACTGCAGGGCACCCAGTTGGCATCTGGAAACTTGGAGAACTTGGTTGTTGGTGTTGAAAAAACACACATTTTGTTTCCGAAATGTTGTGAGCCAAAACAACTCAGAGTTATGAATCGACCACCTCACCATGGGTTCCTTTCCATCTCCATCTCTTCTATATTTGAGCCCAGGGTAGGTGGTTGGTGGCACTCCATCATTCAACAAACCCAGGAACCCCTGCTTCACCTCTTTCATATTCTGCAGCCTGAACCACTGGCCTTGACTTTATTCTCCTCTCTTCAACCTGTCCCCGATAGTCTCCACTCCTGCCCCCAGCCTGGGTTACTTCTAGCATCCTGCTTTCTGGACCCCTCTGATTCTTCCATAGCTACAATTTCCACTTGCTCCTTGTGTTATTCTTTTCCTGGCTCATCCTGGGAAGCATCTCAGTTGGGTTCAGCCCTATCCCTGGTACCCTTGTAACCGAGCAAAACCCTATGGAGCCTTCCCAAGACAGATCCCTAGCCCATATCCTCTGCATTAGCTCCTCTCTGAAGTACCTAGATAATAGTATCTGATGCCTATTTCCTGAGCTTTCCAGATACTAAAACCACAACCAAATGAGGAAAATTTGACTACTTGATGATCATGAGGACATAGCTCACAGACCCTCTAGTGCCTAAAGATTGAGCACCTTCAACCAATCAGAGAACTGTGCATGAATGCACCCCACACCCTGGGATGCCCCTCCCTCACTTTGCCTTTAAAAAAGTTTGCTGAAACCCTTCGGGGGTTCAGGGATTTAGAGCACGAGCCACCCATCTTCCTTTACAGTAAATGCTGCGTTTTCCTTCATCATATTCCTCTGTTGATAGATTGGCTCTACTGCTCTCTGGCGAGGGGACTCATGTTTGGTTTGGTAACACCTTTGGGCCTTACAAATTTAGGAACTTCTGTCTCTTATCTATGTGTGTTAAGTCACTTAGTTGTGTCCAACTCTCTGCGACCTGATGGACTGCAGCTCGCCTGGCTCCTCTGTCCATGGAATTCTCCAGGCAAGAATACTGGAGTGGATTGCCATTCCCTTCTCCAGGGGATCTTCCAAATCCAGGGATCGAACCCCAGTCTCCGGTATTGCAGGCAGATTCTTTAGTGACTGAGCCACCAGGGAAGCCCATCTGACAAAGCCCACCAGCCAACACACGGTCCCAGCATTCTCCAGGAACCCTCCATTGATCTCCAGGCATGTTGGGCTTCCAGGGAGCCAGGCCGGACATAGGCTGAAGGAAGGCCCACCAGCCAGTGGGTTCCCCCTTTATCACCCCAGCAGCCCCCGCCCCCACACCCATGATGCCACCTTTCACACACCAACCCTGGGCACTGATCCTTGGACTGAAGCACTGAGAGCTATAAACAGGAAGCGCATGAGAAGCAAGAACCCTGCTGGGAAAAATGCCTGGCCTGTGTAATAATTAACCTCTCCCCACTGGGCCTCAGCCACAGCTCATCAGATGCTTTCAATACCTTAAAACTTCCAAAGCACTTCAAGCAACTTGGGTGACATTTGCACGCCAAAAATAGTTTCAGAAGCCACACTCCCCAGATGTCTCTAGCTAGAGGAAGCCAGATAGTTTATTTTGAGCATTTGAGAAAAGTTTCGATTCTGAGGCGGGAGGCGTTTCAGCCAAGAAGGGCCCTGGCTTGAGAGCAAAACAAATTGCACAGCCTGCAAGGAATGTGCCCC
This sequence comes from Tragelaphus eurycerus, assembly GCA_935064755.1. Lineage (NCBI taxonomy): Eukaryota > Metazoa > Chordata > Mammalia > Artiodactyla > Bovidae > Tragelaphus > Tragelaphus eurycerus. Next base: position 7,774,338 of record CAKXYN010000099.1, on the reverse strand, counting down.
TCCTCTCCCGGGCCTCCCAGAAGCCCTTGCGGCCCCAGGCTCTTTTTCTAGCACTGCTTCCTGTCCTAGCAGATCTGAAGAAAGAGAAACACGGGGGCCACACAAGAGCCTTTTCATTCCAATTATAGAAATGTTCGTGGTGAAAGGAGCCTTTGGGTTTGCTTTAAAATACTCCAATTAAAGAAAAAAAAAACTTCAGAGGAAGAGAAACAAAGGGAAATAAAAGAAAAACACTGGTAATTCTTGAAATGGGTAGTGAGTACATGGGTACAATGCTCTCTACTTTTGCACTTATTTAGAATTTTTTTATAATAAAAAAAATGTTAAAGATTCCACAAGAAACAAACCCTTGGCCGTCTTTTCATCTGGAGTCATATGAGTCATTTATCCAGCAGTTAGACACAAGGTGTCTAATTGTCACGGACATTAGGCACAGGTGAGTGAGCACAGCCATGGGTCTCTGGCAACAATTTATACAGCCTGCTCTTTTTCAATCACACAAATTAAAATTAATGGCAACGTAAGTGTCCTGGACTGTGAAGAAAGCTGAGCGACGAAGAACTGATGCTTTTACACTGTGGTATTGGAGAAGACTCTTGAGAGTCCCTTGGACTGCAAGGAGATCCAACCAGTCCATTCTAAAGGAGATCAGCCCTGGGTGTTCTTTGGAAGGAATGATGCTAAAGCTGAAACTCCAGTACTTTGGCCACCTGATGTGAAGAGTTGACTCATTGGAGAAGACTCTGATGCTGGGAGGGATTGGGGGCAGGAGAAGAAGAGGATGACAGAGGATGAGATGGCTGGATGGCATCATCGACTCAATGGACATGAGTTTGAGAGAACTCCGGGAGTTGGTGATGGACAGGGAGGCCTCATGTGCTGCAGTTCATGGGGTCGCAAAGAGTTGGACACGACTGAGCGACTGAACTGAACTGAGGTGTCCTGTAAGAAATAATGATCAAGTCACGACTGTCGTGTCTTTTAAAAAAATTGCACACCCCAGTGATCCCATGGACTCTGAATTCATTCAGCACAAGCTTGGCTGAGCTTACCATTTGGCAAGAATATGCAGATTTAAAGCTTGGTGCTTACAATCTGAGATCCAGTTTTGCTTTACTTGATGTGTGTGGCTTAATTAAGTCATCTAAAGTTTCTGTATCTCGTCTGTAAAGAAGGGCTGCTGTGAGAATTAAATGAGGGGATGCGTGCCGAGGAACTAGTGTGGAGCCTGAGAGGATGGAAATAAATGGCATGTTTCCCCACCCACCCACTCCCTGCAGTCACAGTTGCCGGGGAAGAGAGAGGGGCTGATCCAGCTCCCACAGAACTCAACGGTTCCTTCTGCACTATTTTGACTAATGACAGCGCGGACACTTCCAGAGACAAGAGCCCACAAGCTCACAGGGAATTTTTAAAGTAGCATCTGCTGTATCCTTCCAATGATAGGAATGATAAATGGCTGTTGTAGAAAAATTGGACAAGACAGAAAGGAACCAAGAAGAAAAGCAAAAATATCCATAAGCGCAATAGACTTGTGGTTGCCGGTGGAGGTGGGGAGGAAGAGGGAAGGATTGGGAGTTTGGGACTAGCAGATGCAAACTATTAAATAGAGGGTGGATTAACACCAAGGTCCTCCTGTGTAGCACAGGGAACTATGTTAAATATCCTGTGATGAAACATATGGAAAAGAATATGAAAAATAAGATATATTTGCATAACTGAATTGCTTTGCTATAGAGCAGAAATTAACACAACATTGCAAGTCAACTATACTTCAAAAAAAATTTTTAATAAATCCATAAATCCATCAACCAGAAATAAGTACAATGGAATAGCTGTTTAATAGTTATCCTAACAGATATTCTCACCTCTTCTCCATTGCCACCTCCACTCTAGAGACTGGGAAGTGAAATATCCACTTTCCCAGGCTCCTTTGTAGCTGGGAGCAGCCATGGGACCCAGTTCTGGTCAAAGAGACCTCAAGAGAAATCTGCTGGGGCCCTTTGGTAGGGTGATCATGTTCCTGATAAAGGAGACAGACACCGCAGACACCAGACCATTCCCCTTCCTCCTTCCTGCCTCTGATGCAGACACGATGCCTGGAGCTGGGGCAGCCATTTGGTGACCATAAGGAGGAGGATTGCAGAGTTGCCAGCCCAACATCACCAAGCTGCTAATGCCAGATCCTCAGCTCCCTAGAAAACTTAGAAGTGAAAAGGCACCATAACTCAAGTTTTCCAATCCTTTGAGCTAAAATTCACATACAACTTGTTAATATGTTTTTGATATATTTCTTACCAGTCTTAACAGAATTGAGAAATCTTAGATATAATTTTACATAAGGAGGAGGATTGCAGAGTTGCCAGCCCAACATCACCAAGCTGCTAATGCCAGATCCTCAGCTCCCTAGAAAACTTAGAAGTGAAAAGGCACCATAACTCAAGTTTTCCAATCCTTTGAGCTAAAATTCACATACAACTTGTTAATATGTTTTTGATATATTTCTTACCAGTCTTAACAGAATTGAGAAATCTTAGATATAATTTTACATTCTCAGTTTTTTCCTATGACATGAAACTGTAAAAGTTTTCTCACATCACCAAAAAATTTCCAAAACCCCATGTTAATATCTGTCTATCATGTAACTATATATCATTTTCATGTTGCCAGAAATAGTTTCCAATTTTTCACTAATGAACACACCTGGGATGAATATCCTTATGTATAAATCTTTGCCTGCATCTCTGAAAAATTCTCTAAGATTCTAGAAGAGGAACTACTGAGTCAAAGGACATGAATTACTAGGTCGAAAGCAGACTAGTTACACGGCAGGAGTGGAAGCCAGCAGCCAGCTGAGGGTACTGAGAGGGTAAGAGGCAGGAAGGCCAGGGGTTTCCAAACGGAGGAAATAGCCTGCAAGTGTCAGACATTTTTCTCTCTCTTAAGCGGCAGGAGGAAACAAACTAGCGATATTTTTCCCCTTCTCTATACAAATTTAAAAGGAGGTTTCGCTTAAAATACTAGGTTGCCATAATGACACCTGGTTTCACCTAAAGTTACCTATTCTCAAACCTAGAGATAACCAATGCATTTCTCTCATGGAAATGTTTATCTTAAGCTATGCTAATGTACTATGCATTTACTCCAAACTCTGTCTTCAAGTTGGTTTCACCTCTTGGCTCAGAACCCACTTGATAAACCAGCATGTTATACTCAGATATTGTTCCCCTAATCTATGTAAATAAAACTATTTGTATGGTGATCTGCCCTTCTTCAAGATTCAAGTTAATCATTTTATGGCCCAGGATGAACCATTTGGTGCCAAGATTATCCCAAAATGCATCTTATGGGTGAGAGGTCTGCTGCCATTCTGAGTTTTAAGACATTCCTTTCTCTCATTAACAGACTGCTAGTGACTATATAATATCCAGCTGAAGACTAGCAGGGAGGTACTCTTTCTGCCCCCTTCTGATACGTATGTCAGAAGCTTTCTCTATCTCCTTTATACTTTAATAAAACTTTATTACATAAAAGCTCTGAGCGATCAAGCCTTGTCTCTGGCCCCGGATTAAATTCTTCTCCTCCGGGGGCCAAAAATCCCGGTGTCTTTGCGTGATTCAGCAACAACCTTTCACTACCCTGGCCTTCCCCTCAGGGATACAAATCAAAAGTTAGTCAATCACCCAATGCATATTTATGGAGTAGCTATTTCACTCCAGGCTTTCTGCTAGACACTGGTGATACCGTGATGACTGAAACAGACATGGGTCTTGCCCACGTGGGAAATACCATTTCTCAGATGGCGGCCCAGAAGGACAGTGCCTGGTTTTTATTGAACCATGGCCAACTAATGACTGGAGAGGCTCACCATAAAGCGAAAAAGCAAAAACCAACTGAGAAAAATATTTGTGATCTATATGGAAAATATAAGGCTCGTACTTAATATATAATTACAGTCCAAATATATCATGATTGGTATGCTATCATCAAAAATAATGAAAAATATTTAGATGTATGAAGAGACGTTCAGGATAGGTGTTAAAAATCAAAAGGCAGATTTCAAACAGTATATTGAGTGTGAACATATTTAATGAAAATTAAAATTGTATATATTCTAGAAGACTAGAAGAATAAACATCAAAATATTGAGAGTGAAGTCTCTAGTGCTGGGATTTTAATTGATATTTATTTTCTTATCTACATTTTCAAAATCTCTTTTATAAACTTGCATTCTATTTTAAACAAGAGAGAGAAACAAAACTTTTTAGTGTTTTAAAAGCTACCACAGGACTTCCCTGGTCTGGGAAGCTCCATGTGCCGAGCAGTGTGATGCAAAAAACAAAAAAGATATGCACCCCATCTCTGCCAAACTAGCCTCTCCTTAGTCTCTGTGCTCCTGGTTCCAGGATCCTGTTTATTTCGCTCTCGTAACATCACTCATCAATGTTACCTTGCGCCCTCACTTCACAATCATTTGAGACATAAGCCTAACCAATGGCTTTTAAATTTCAGATACTGAATTTCACAGTTTTGGAATTATCATCTGGTTTGTTTGTTTTTTTTCTTAGAGTTTTTAAGCCATTTCTAGAGTTTTTATTTCTCTACCAAGATTTTCCTGTCTTTCATTAGGAGCCTACTTTCCTTTCTGGTAAAGAACTAGCTATAACAGCTACTTTAAAATCATTATCTGGTCATCTCAGCGTCAGTCTATTTTGATCATCTTTTCTCTTGAAAAAAGAATCACATTTTCCTTTTCTTTGTATGTCAGGTAGCTTTGGGTTCCATTTTGAGTATTACGTTATGAAGACTCTGGATTGTGTTATATAGCCCCTACAGAGTGCTGATTTTTGCAACTGTTGTTTTGTCAGGCAATTAACTTGGTTGACTCAAAATAACAAACACTGTCATTGGGCAAGCAATTCAAATGTTGGTTCGCTTCTTTTATCCTTCGCTGAAGTTTTGTCCTACGAATGTATGATTTAGAGGTTGGCCAGAGATTGGTACACAGCTTACAAAGAACTCTTCTCTCTGCCTCTCACCTTACCAGTTTCCCCCTCACTTTTCAGCAGCTGTTATTGCCCTCAGCACTGTCCTCTGGGTTTCAGGTCAGAAATGCTGCAGGTTTTCTACTGAAACGTTAGAGGTGAGACGTAGAACATTTGGAAATGTCCCCCTTTCCAAACTATGCATAGAGTACCCTCAAATGGTGCTGACTGCAGTATGCTACAAGGGATTTGAAAATGAGAAACTCATCCTGGGCCATTCCCTTCTCGCAGAAACAGACACGACTGAGTGACTGACACTTTCACTTTACTCTCATGCTTTTGTGAGCACTCTGACCCTCTGCTGGCTGCACCCTTTTCCATGGGCCAAGGAGTCTTTGGAGCCAAGGAAACGTGGTTGCACAGAGCCCACGCTATCTCCCCTTTCCAAACTGCGCATACAGTACCCAGAACTCAGAATTATCTGGACAAATGGTCCAAGCTCACTTCCAGGACCGCATGGACCACTTCTGCACATGTGGAAGACAAAATAAAGGCTCTTCAAACATGCCCGTTTAAAATAAATTTTATGGGGAGGGAGGTGGGAGAGGGGTTCAGGATGCGGAACACATGTACACCCATGGCTGATCTATGTCAATGTGTGGCAAAAACCACTAAAACACTGTAAAGTAATTAGCTTCCAATTAAAATAAATTAATTAATTAAAAATAAATAAAATAAATTTTAATTTATGAAATTAAAAGTGGACAAGAAAGACATGGTCCAAATGTAAAGAAACAGATCTAAATTAGAACAGGGGAGCAATACACAGAGCGGGTGGAGATTAGGAACGTGGTGAAGAGGGCTCATGTTCCCTTTGAGAATAGTATTGTGGTTAACCGTGTGGACATGGATGCCAATCAGAGTCTGCATTAAACCCCAGCTCCACCACTTAACCTCCTTGTGGTTCAATTTCCTTGTCCATAAGATGGGGATTCTATTGTACTTTCTTCCTTGGGTAGCTAGCTGTGAGGATTAAATTAATAATTATGTGTAAAGCACTTTGCAATGTGCCCAGCATATGATAATTGCTCAAAAAAAAGATTCAGTTCAGTTCAGTTCAGTCACTCATTCGTGTCCGACTCTTTGCGACCCCATGAATTGCAGCACGCCAGGCCTCCCTGTCCATCACCAACTCCTGGAGTTTACCCAAATTCATGTCCATTGAGTTGGTGATGCCATCCAGCCATCTCATCCTCTGTCGTCCCCTTCTCCTCCTGCCCCCAATTCCTCCCAGCATCAGGATCATTTCCAATGAGTCAGCTCTTCTCATGAGGTAGCCAAAGTATTGGAGTTTCAGCCTCAGCATCAGTCCTTCCAATGAACACCCAGGACTGATCTCCTTTAGGATGGACTGGTTGGATCTCCTTGCAGTCCAAGGGACTCTCAAGAGTCTTCTCCAACACCACACTTCAAAAGCATCCATTCTTCGGTGCTCAGCTTTCTTCACAGTCCAACTCTCACATCCATACATGACCACTGGAAAAACCATAGCCTTGACTAGACGGACCTTTGTTGGCAAAGTAATGTCTCTGCTTTTGAATGTGCTATCTAGGTTGGTCATAACTTTCCTTCCAAGGAGTAAGCGTCTTTTAATTAGCAATTTATATTACTCCCAAGGAGAAAATTAAGGGAGAATGGTATGGGAAAGACATGATCCAAAAATAAAATATGTCATGATTTTAAACAATTGGTGATGTGTATGAAAGAATTCACTTGAAATTAACGCTGGGGACATTCTTCTTGAGTGGCATTGAATTAGCAGAAAAGAAAATGCCATCCTAGCACATTACTTGGCTCTATTTACATAATAATAAACATGTATGCTATGCTATGCTAAGTCACTTCAGTCGTGTCTGACTCTGTGTAACCCCATAGACGGCAGCCCACCAGGCTCCCCCGTCCCTGGGATTCTCCAGGCAAGAACACTGGAGTGGGTTGCCATTTCCTTCTCCAATGCATGAAAGTGAAAAGTGAAAGTGAGGTCGCTCAGTCCTGTCCAATTCTTAGCAACCCCATGAACTGCAGTCTACCAGGCTCCTCCATCCCTGGGATTTTCCAGGCAAGAGTACTGGAGTGGGGTGACATTGCTTTCTCCGAGGTGAAGAACTAAAAACAGAACCATTTAAAGTAGCAGATTCCAGATTGCTTTCTGAAGATGAGAAGGCAATTAACAGCACTTGGTTTACTTGGTTATTTCCCCAGTAACAATCTCTGGTCCTGAAGGCAGCTTCGGGGACAAGCTAGAGGACAGGCTATGTGAATTCAGATCTCAGCTCACTTATCTTGGCCCAATTACTTAACCTTTCTAGAATTCAGTTTTTTCTTTTCTTCTTTTAAAATCTGTACTGCAGTAGTTGCTTTACAATGCTGTGTCACTGTCTGCTGAATAGCAAAGAGGATCAGCTATATGTATACAAACATATCCCCTCTTTTTTTGAACTTCCTTCCCATGCAGGTCACCACAGTGCACTGAGTGGAGCTCTCTGTGCTATCCAGTAGGTTCCCATGTCTGCTTTATATATAGCAGTGTATATATGTCAATCCCAATCTCCCAACAGAATTCAGTATTTTCATCTGTCAAGTGGTGACAACAGGTGTGCCTACCTACGCTGGTGATTTTCAGTCTCTCCATTCTCAAAGGAGTGGTTGGAGCCGGGTTTTGAGGCAATTCAGCTTCCAGCAGAGCTTTTCCCTGTTTAACTCTGAATCTGAAACTGAAGTGATTATGTTAACAGAACAGATTACACAACACGCAGCTCGCTGGCCCGAGAGCTCAGACCTCCCTGACAGCTGGCAGCTGGCGTCGTGCCCCCTGGGCAGAGGGATGGGCGGTTCAGCAAGACTCGCTCCCCCTGACTTTGACCACATGAGCTGGCTTTCCCAGCTCTGACTCCTGTGACGTCTTTAGTTGCTTCCCACTTGCTTTGGTACCAATTTCACAGGATATTAAACTTGCTTAATAAAGTTGTCTTATCCATCTGGCGCTTACCACATGACGATATTTCTAAATCTTTTGTATTCTCAGGAAATAAAAATAATACTTTGAGTACCAGGTGCTGCACTAGCAAATCATTTTTATACATGCATACGTATACAATTACGCATGATATGCACGTACATGTGAGTGTATGCGTGCTCAGTCGCTCAAGTCCTGTCCGACTCTTTGTGATCTTATAAACTGTAGCCCACCAGGCTCCTCTGTCCAGAGAATTCTCCTGGGGAGAATACTAGAAAGCACTGCCATGCCCTCCTCCAGGGGATCTTCTCGACACAGAGATAAAATCAGAGTCTTCTTCGTCTCCTGCACCGCAGGTGGATTTTTTTTACCACTGAGCCCTATGTACTTACATACATATACAGAAATATATTTTATTTATGTTGACCAACTGATCTCTACAATTGCACTTTAGTAGATATAAACCAAAGGACGATCAAGGATTTAATGATTCGTTAGAGACTACATGGCTAGTAAATGGTTGTGTTATCAACCAGGGTTCTTGGTCTCCTTAATCAATAGAAATTGATCAGAGGCCAGACAAAAAATTCAGGCAAGGTTTTGTTGGGGCCCCTGCTACAGCAGGGGGAAGGGGGACAAACAAAGAGTTTCCCTTGCTTGGTCGCTCCTTAAGGGGAGTGGCGAGCTTATTCCTTATATGAGAGTGAGGGCAGCGGTACGTCCAGGGGTTGGGCCAGAGGGGTGGCTTAGGTGTTTTGCCTACCGCTTAGTGCCCAGTGCTGTATACCGCTGTGTACAGGAGGCATGCATAGTACCTTGCTTTTGCTCTAGGTTTTTCAAAAGTGGCAGTTGGGTTTTTTGGTCTCTTTGTGTCTTTTGTCCAGAATTGGCCCCAACTGCACATGTTCCAACTCAGCTTTTTTAGTCCCATACCGTTTCTTTGTATTTTGTTGTTCAAGGAGAGGTGTCTTCGGGTGCAAACTTTGCAGCACTGCACCAAAGGGTCCCAGGCTCCAGCCTGTCTCAACTGAACTAAGATTCAAAGCCCAGGCTGCGAATTCTAAGACTCTTTTGACTGTAAACCATGATGTCTATATAACATCTTTCATGTTCTTCGAGATATCCCCTGAAAATCTGGCACATAAATTATTCAATTCAAATAGCTAGCTGGCCCTGGCCAACACAGCAGCCACCGGCCACATGTGTCCAGTGAACATCTGAAACGTGGCTGGCCCAAACTGAAATGTGTCGAAGTATAAAATATACACCAATTTCTAAGACTTCCCTGGTGGCTCAGATGGTAAAGAATCTGCCTGCAGTGCAAGAGACCCGGATTCGATCCCTGTGTCGGGAAGATACCCTGGAGAAGGGAATGGCAACCCACTCCAGTATTCTTGTCTGGAGAATTCCAGGGAGAGGAGCCTGGCGGGCGACAGTCCATGGGATCGCAAAGAGCTGGACACAACTGAGCAACTAACGCTTTTCTAAGACTTAGTACAATGAAAAAAATATGAAATAGTTCATTAATAATTTTTATATTGACTACAGATGAAATGATCATATTCCAAATATACTGGCTTAAATAAAACATGTTATTAAAATTAATCTCACTTGTTTCTTTTTGGTTTTGTTTCAATGGCTATTCAGTTCAGTTCAGTCGCTCAGTCGTGTCCGACTCTTTGCAACCCCATGAACCGCAGCACGCCAGGCCTCCCTGTCCATCACCAATTCCTGGAGTTCACCCAGACTCACATCCATCGAGTCAGTGATGCCATCCAGCCATCTCATCCTCTGTCGTCCCCTTCTCCTCCTGCCCCCAATCCCTCCCAGCATCAGAGTCTTTTCCAATGAGTCAACGTTTCGCATGAGGTGGCCAAAGCACTGGAGTTTCAGCTTTAGTATCAGTCCTTCCAAAGAAATCCCAGGGCCGATCTCCTTCAGAATGGACTGGTTGGATCTCCTTGCAGTCCAAGGGACTCTCAAGAGTCTTCTCCAACACCACAGTTCAAAAGTATCAATTCTTCGGCGCTCAGCCTTCTTCACAGTCCAGCTCTCACATCCATACATGACCACAGGAAAGACCATAGCCTTGACTAGACGAACCTTTGTTGGCAAAGTAATGTCTCTGCTTTTGAATATGGTATCTAGGTTGGTCATAACTTTCCTTCCAAGGAGTAAGCGTCTTTTAATTTCATGGCTGCAGTCACCATCTGCAGTGATTTTGGAGCCCCAAAAAATAAAGTGTGACACTGTTTCCACTGTTTCCCCATCTATTTCCCATGAAGTGATGGGACTGGATGTCATGATCTTCGTTTTCAATGGCTATTAGGAATTTTTAAATTCTGTATGTGGTTTATGCTATAGAATTTTATCTATTGGACAGAGCCAAGCTAGACCACTGAATTAGCAGAGACATCTGTGAGTCAATAGAAAAAACACTGGTGGAGAGGTTCCCCTGGTGGTCCAGTGGCTTAGACTCTCTGCTCCCAGTGCAGGGGATCTTGGTTCGATCCCTGGTCAGAAAACTAGATCTCATATGCCACACCTAGGAGTTCAGATGCCGCATCTAGAGATCTTGCATGCTACAAGGAAGACTGAAGATCCCATGTGCTGCAACTAACACCCAGCACAGCCAGATAAATAAATAATATTTTTTAAAAAAGAAAAAACACTGGTGGAAAAGTCAGGAGACCTGAGTTCAAGCCCTAGTTTTGACATCATCTAGTTGTGTGGCCTTAGGCAAACCTCTCACCCTCTCTGAGCCTCAGTTTCCCCTCTCTAAAATGAGATCAGATTATTTCAATGCATCCTTCCACCCTGACAGTCCAAGTTCGTACCAGCAATTCTCTCAGCCCTCAGCACTTACTAACATCTTTTCTCAGCCCAAAGTTCTATCTGCTGTACCTTGATCATAAACTCCTTGAGGATAGAATTTCTCTGTGCCCCAGCTCCAGTCTCACTGCATTGCAGTAAGCATACAGTAGGCACTTGATCATAACCTGTTGGTTTGAAACTTATTTAAAGTCTATTATTAACAACCCCTGCCTGCTTCTTTTTCCTTCATCTCTCCACTCCCCCCACCAAACCCAGGATTTCCGCAAAGATTCACATATTACAATTCCAAGGAATGTGAAATAAGAGTGCAATTTAGCAAAATTTAAGCAACTTGTCACTCAACATGCAATGGTGAAGTGTAAAGGTGAAGGGTGGTATCATCTTCTAGCTCAGGACTTGGGATCCTACTGGGATCATCAGAGGTCACAGAATACAAACAGTGGACGGTTTTTTGCTCTATTTTCACCCATGTTGAATAGGCCTCCCAAGTTACACTGTCTGTTATGAAACAAATTGTATTAAAATTAAAACCTGAGAACAGGTGCAGAGCCTTGACCATCTTGATATCTGCTACCCTCAGCAAATGGGAAAATGTAAAAAAAAAAAAATATATATATATATATATATATACTGGCAACAGAGAGCTAAATAGAAGCCCCAAAACAAGCAACAACTTCAGGAACTTGGGCTGAGTGAAGTCATAACATAGGGCTAATGTAAACTGAACCGTGATCAGATGCTGGGGCCCTGGGCTAGGATATGTGGCATTTAATCTCCTTAACAATGACGTAGGTTACTATAATAATGCCCTGTTCAATTTACCTTGGAAATTTGTTCATTTCAAAAATGTATTTTAAGCTCGTACTGTGAGTCAGACACTGCTCTAGGCCTTGGGGTCTACTGTAGGCTAATGAAAGTCTAAACAATCATTTTAATTCCACTCCAAGATATATATCCAAAACAATAGAAAACAAGGGCTGAAACAATCTTGTACACTTTATGGCATCAGTACTCACAACAACCAAATGAAGAAGCAAACTAAAGTCTAGATAAGCAAAATGTGTTACATACATTCAATAGAATGCTATTTAGCCTTTGAAAAGAATGAAATTCTAATACACGCTGCAACACAAATTAATCTTGAAAGCCACACCCAAAAGGACAAATGTTATACAATTCCACTTAAATGAGGAATGTAGAAATAGGCAAATTCATAGAAACAAAAAGTGGGATAGGTGGTTAAGACTAACCATCTTAACCATGGAAGTTCAGTGGTTAAGATTCCACACTTCCACTGTAGGGGGCCTGGGTTCAATCCCTGGTTGGGGAACTAAGATTCCCCAAGCCTCACAGAACAGTTAAAAAAGTGGGACAGAGGTTACCACCCAGAGCTGAGAGGAGGAGGGATGGGGGAGTTATTATTTAATGGGTGTAGAGTTTCTGTTTGGGATGATGAAAAGTTCTAGAAATAGATAGTGGTGACGGTTCTACAACACTGTGAATGTACAATGTCACTGCATCGTGCACTCACAAGTGGTTAAAATGGTAAATTGTATGTTATATACATTTTTACCACAATAAAAAAATTAACTGAAAAAAGCTAACAGTTTCACATAGCAGCATGCAAATGGGGTGAGGTGCCAGAGATTAAGGACGAGGATGGAGCTATTTTAGGTGGCATTATCAAGGCAGGTCTCTTTGAGAGGGTGACATTTGAATTGAGACTTGATACGTGAGAGAGGCACAGCCAAGCAGAGAATGTCCCGGTGGGGAGGATGCTGCAGGCAGAGACAACACCAGGGAGGGGCTCTCTGGCTGTTGAGGGAGTCCAGTGTAGCAGACCTGTTGGAAAATATTCACAATAGCTAAAAACTGTGACAATTCTGTTGCCCATCACCCGTAAGATGGATACCCTAGATGTTACACATTCACACAACGAAATGCTATACAGCGATGAGTCAGGGCCACACACAATGACAGGGATAAATCTCACAAACATAAAAGAATGTGCATGCATGCTAAGAGGCTCCAGTCGTGTCCAACTCTTTGCACCCTTATGGAGTGTAGCCCGCCAGGCTCCTCTGTCCATAGGATTCTCCAGGCAAGATTGCTGGAGTGTGTAGCCATGCCTTCGAGCCCGTGTCTCTTTCATCTCCTGCACTGGCGGGTGGGTTCTTTACCATTAGTGCCACCTGGGAAGTCCCAGATGAAAGAATACATCCAAGGAATTCCCTGGTGGTCCAGTGGTTAGGACTCAGCACTTTTACTGCCAAGGATGCAGGTTCAACCCCTGATTGGAGAACTAAGATCCTGCCGCATGTGAAGTCATCCAGTTGTATCCAACTCTTTGTGACCCTGTGGACCATGGCCTGCCAGACTTCTCCATCCATGGGATTTTCCAGGAAAGAATACTGGAATGGGTTGCCATTTCCTTCTCCAGGGGTTATTCCAGACCCAGGGTTCAAACCCAGGTCTCCTGCATTGCAGGGAGACTCTTTACCCTTTGAGCTACCAGGGAATCCCACATGGGTGCAGCTAAACACACACACACACACACACACACATCCAGTAAAACTGTATTCATATAGAACTAAAAATAAATATAATTACACTTTGAGGATACATACTGTTGGGACACAAAGAGAATGCACAGTGCCCACTGAGCTGAGAGTACCTTAAGACTGAAAAATGAGACAGACAGCTCCATATACTCAATGCATCAGTTTATCATACGACAACTTGCTCACAGAGTAGGACTGGCCAGATGACAATCTGGAAGCATTCACAATCGTGCTCTGTAGCACGGAGGCAAAATTGGGACAATTGTATAGTTAACCTAGGGTGTGGGGAGTATGTGCTTAGAAACACAGAGTGCTTCCCTAAGTCAAGATCTATGAATGGGTAACTAGGCTGGTGAGCACTGGGAATACATCAGACAAGGTCTTGTCATTGAGAACGAATGTGGGAGCATGGAGGCCACCTGGACCTAATGATCATGAACAATATCTACTAACTACAGAGCCCTTGACAATGAAGAGATTTACTACACAGCACATCCCTAGGTAGGGCCAGTGGAAGAAAGCAAGAACTGAATGGGCCCAAGATGGCATCAGTCATGCTAACAGCCAGACATATACATATGTAGTAAAACTCTACGGTAAAGTGAGGGCTTCCCTGGAGGCTCAGTGGTAAAGAAGTGAAAGTGAAAGTCACTCAGCCGTGTCCACTCTTTGCGACCCCATGGACTATATAGTCCAGGCCAGAATACTGGAGTGGGTATAGCCTTTCCCTTCTCCAGGGGATCTTCCCAACCCAGGGATTGAACCCAGGTCTCCCAATTACAGGCAGATTCTTCACTGTCTGAACCACAAGGGAAGCCCAAGGATACTGGAGTGGGTAGCCTATCCCTTCTCCAGAGGATCTTCCCAACCCAGGAATCGAACAGGGGTCTCTTGCATTGCAGGCAGATTGTTTACCAACTGAGCTATGAGGGAAGCCTGTCCACCTGCCAGTGCAGGAGACATAGATTCAGTCCTGGGTCCAGGAAGGTCCCACATGCCGTGGAGTAACTCAGCCTGTGTGCTCTAGAGCTCTGGAGCTGCAACTACTTAAAGCCGCGCACCCTAGAGCCTGTGACCCACAAGAGAACCCACCACAATGAGAAGCCCACGCACTGCAACTAGAGAAAAGCCCAAGTAGCAACGAAGATCCAGCACAGACAAAAATAAAATAAACAGAAATTTAAAAATAAACATGAAGCAAAGACAGTATACCGTAAAAGCCAGGATAGCAGTTATCTGGAGTGCTGTGAGGGCAGATGAAGACAGAACTGTGACTGTGGGAGGGGCATGCTGGGACTTGCAGGGCGTTTACAGTGTTGGACTTCTTGACCTTGGGGTGGAAGAATACATAAGAGTCCTCTTCATGATTATCAGTTACATTATACACACGTGCACTTTGATATAAGTAAGAGTCTGGGGCAAGATAAGTAACAAATATATAACATAGTATTAAGAGCTTCTCGACCCAGGGATCTAACCCGAGCCTCTCACATCTCCTGCATTGGCAGGTGGGTTCTTTACCACTAGCGCCACCTGGAAAGCCCTCAGAATATACAAAGAATTACCAAAAAATCACTAAGAAAAAGAACAAATGTATTAGTCAAGGTCCAGTCAGGAGAAAGAAGCCAAATAGTAATTTGAACAGGGAACACTTAATATAAAAATTGTTATCTAATAATATGGGACTATTAAAATAATTAATAACTAAGGCGTAAAGAGAATGTACAAGAATGAAGCAACAACTGATACAGGCAACAGGTCTTACCTCTATGATTGAGCAGCGTGCCCAAGGAAAGAACAAACCCGGAAGCAATTTAGACCTCATAAGAGACGTTGCTCCCCTACATGGTAGAGACCATTTGCTGAGATGCTACAGCCCAGGGCTGACAAGCAGAAAACTCCGCTTCTTGGGTGAGAACAAAATTCACTAGGAAACCATTTATTGGAGAAGAGCTGGGAAGACACACAGTGAGTGCCAGCAGAACTCACTTGGAAGATGCCCATGTCAGTTCAGTTCAGTTTAGTCGCGCAGTTGTGTCCGACTCTTTGCGACCCCATGAATCAGAGCACGTCAGGCCTCCCTGTCCATCACCAACTCCCGGACTTTACCCAAATTCATGTGCATTGAGTCGGTGATGCCATCCAGCCATCTCATCATCTGTCGTCCCCTTCTCCTCCTGCCCCCAATCCCTCCCAGCCTCAGGATCATTTCTAATGAGTCAGCTCTTCGCATGAGGTGGCCAAACCACTGGAGTTTCAGCTTTAGCATCAGTCCTTTCAATGAACACCCAGGAATGATCTCCTTCAGAATGGACTGGTTGGATCTCCTTGCAATCCAAGGGACTCTCAAGAGCCTTCTCCAACACCACAGTTCAAAAGCATCAATTCTTTGGCACTCAGCTTTCTTCACAATCCAATTCTCACATCCATACATAACCACTGGAAAAACCATAGCCTTGACTAGACGAAACTTTGTTGGCAAAGTAATGTCTCTGCTTTTTAATATGCTATCTAGGTTGGTCATAACTTTCTTTCCAAGGAGTAAGCGTCTTTTAATTTCATGGCTGCAGTCACCATCTGCAGTGATTTTGGAGCCCAAAAAAATAAAGTCTGACACTGTTTCCACTGTTTCCCCTCTATTTCCCATGTAGTGATGGAACCAGATGCCATGATCTTAGTTTCCTGGATGTTGAGCTTTAAGCCAGCTTTTTCACTCTCCTCTTACACTTTCATCAAGAGGCTTTTTAGTTCCTCTTCACTTTCTGCCATAAGGGTGGTGTCATCTGCATATCTGAGGTTATTGATATTTCTCCCGGCAATCTTGATTCCAGCTTGTGTTTCTTCCAGTCCAGCGTTTCTCATGATGTACTCTGCATATAAGTTAAATAAGCAGAGTGACAATATACAGCCTTGACGTACTCCTTTTCCTATTTGGAAACAGTATGTTGTTCCATGTCCAGTTCTAACTGTTACTTCCTGACCTGCATATAGGTTTCTCAAGAGGCAAGTCAGGTGGTCTGGTATTCCCATCTTTTTCAGAATTTTCCAGTTTATTGTGACCCACATAGTCAAAGGCTTTGGCATGGTCAATAAAGCAGAAATAGATGTTTTTCTGGAACTCTCTTGCTTTTTCTGTGATCCAGCAGATGTTGGCAATTTGATCTCTGGTTCCTCTGCCTTTTCTAAAACCAGCTTGAATATCTGGAAGTTCACAGTTCATGTACTGTTGAAGCCTGGCTTGGAGAATTTTGAGCATTACTTTACTAGAGTGTGAGATGAGTGCAATTGTGTGGTAGTTTGAGCATTCTTTGGCATTGCTTTTCTTTGGGATTGGAATGAAAACTGACCTTTTACAGTCCTGTGGCCACTGCTGAGTTTTCCAAATTTGCTGGCATATTGAGTGCAGCACTTTCACAGCATCATCTTTCAGGATTTGAAACAGCTCAGCTGGAACTAGCTTTGTTCGTAGTGATGCTTCCTAAGGCCCACTTGACTTCCTATTCCAGGATGTCTGGCTCTAGGTGAGTGCTCACACCATCATGATTATCTTGGTCGTGAAGATCTTTTTTGTGCAGTTCTTCTGTGTATTCCTGCCACCTCTTATTATGTGGTGCCCCTGAAACTCACTGGGAACCTGCCCTTTCCCTGGAGGTAAAGTGGTTGGGACTCTGTGCTTCCACTAGGGGGCGGTGCGGGGGCTTCAATCCGTGGTGTGAAACTAGGGTCCCACATGCCTGCGGCAAGCCAAAAAAAAAATAAAATTAGCACACTGTAAATCAACCATACTTCAGTGAAATAAATTGCAAAAAAAATAAACTCATTTGCATGAGCACCACTGGTTGTCCCACGTACCACTGGTCACTACACATTGCTGGCTATCCTGCACGACAGTAGCAACAAAAGAACACAGAAATCCTGATGAGAAGCGCGCCTCCTCCTGTCGTGTTCCCTGGGCATGCTCCACAGACAAGCCTGAGCATCACGCCAGCTGGCAGAGGGGAAATAGTTACAGGGTCCAGATCAACTATCACAGAGCAGGGCAATGAAGGGTGATTTTAATGCTGAGACACAATACATTGTTAACTGACAGCACAAACAATAACCCTTACCATCCTTAGAAAGATAGAAAAGAAGTTGGTGAAATACCTGTCTCCATGGAGAAGTGTGACCCACAGCAAGTTAAAGGCTCGTGCTTTCCATGGGAGGTCCCCAGGGAACTGCCAGGAATGGGATACCTACAAAGAAATCTGCCCAAGAGAGTTTCTTGCCAGAAGTCAGATGACATCAGCAGAAAGAGGCTGGGTTTCAGACCATCAAACACAGAACTGCTTTGATCAAACACAGAGGCATTGTCCATTCCATGGAACTGCAAGTGGGGTCCCCAAAGAAAGGACCTCAAAAAAGTCCACAAAATCACTTTACAGGACAATTATCCTTCAACTTCCACAACTTCAGTAATAACAATGCCAGATTACTAGTGAAGCCACCAAAAGGCTCTTTCCCTCCCCCTCCCCCTGCCCCAGCCCTGTGTGTGCTGTGTTTAGTCGCTCAGTCCTGTCTGACTCTTTGAGACCCCATGGACTGTAGCCCACCAGGCTCCTCTGTCCATGGGGATTCTCCAGGAAAGAATACTGGAGTAGGCTGCCATGCCCTCCTCCAGGGGATCTTCCCAACCCAGGGATGGAATCCAGATCTCCTGCATTGCAGGCAGATTATTCACTGTCTCAGCCACCAGGGAAGCCCTGATGCTGCTAAGTCGCTTCAGTCGTGTCCGACTCTGTGAGACCCCATAGATGGCAGCCTATGAGGCTCCCCCGTCCAAGGACCCAAAACAGCAGCCAGAGAGTGGGGAGGGAGGGGAAGGTTAAAAACAAAAGATGCCAACCACGCTACCTTCCTACTCTTCAGGCTTCTGAGCCTGGGAAAAGGGAAGCATGAAATTGGATGAGACTCTGAAGCTTTTACAGAAGATTGGATCAGGATTTTTAATTACACTCTGCCAAACCTACCAGGTTTTCTTGGTGGTTTTTTTTTTTTTTTTTTTGGAAAATTTTAAACTTTTATATGCAAAGAGCTAGTATTGTTTCTGCATAACACAGATTCCTGGGTGACCCATTCAAGGAAGTCCACTTAGTCTAACTTATTTCACCATGAGGCCAGCCTGTAAAGATGGTAAATGATGAAGCAAGGCCTCCTGGTCCTCTCCTGCATCTCCAAGTGATGCGCGTTCAATTTTCCAAGGCCAAGTTCTATCAATCGCCTTTCACAATTAAATGATGTTTTCTGGGGCTTTTCTCCCCGCCTGGGATAATTAAAGCCTTCCTCTACACAAATATTGCTTCTGCCACTGTTGCTAAGAAACTCCTTGGTAATATGAATCCCCAATGGAGATCAAGCCTTTCCATGTCAAAGAGGTGCTCATTTCACTTGAAAAATTGTTTTTAAACACCTCAAAATTCCTCCTGATTCAACACAGTTTATATTGTTTCTGTGATGCTCAGACTTTAGAAGCATTTAAACATTATTTTTTCTAGAAGACAAATTTAGTTAAAATACACGCCGCCACAAATGTTAAATGGCCTAAATCTCTCCCCTCTGGCTAATAAAGGGTTCCCAGGTTGCGCTCGGAGAAGGCAATGGCACCCCACTCCAGTACTCTTGCCTGGTAAATCCCATGGATGGAGGAGCCTGGTGGGCTGCAGTCCATGGGGTCGCTATGAGTCAGACATGACTGAGCAACTTCACTTTCACTTTTCATTTTCATTCATTGGAGGAGGAAATGGCAACCCACTCCAGTATTCTTGCCTGGAGAATCCCAGGGACAGGGGAGCCTAGTGGGCTGCCATCTATGGGGTTGCACAGAGTCGGACACGACTGAAGCGACTTAGCAGCAGCAGCAGGTTGTGATAGTTGTTACAAAGCCACCTGCCAATGCAGGAGACATGGGTTTGATTCTTAGATTGGGAAGATCCCCTGGATAAGGATTCTTGCTTGGAGAATCCCATGGACAGAGGGGCCTGGCAGGCTACAGTCCATAGGGTTGCAAAAAGTCGGACATGACTGGAGCAATTTAGCATGCTGGTTAATAAACATTGTAGAAACTCCAACAGGTAAACTAATAGGAGCCCATACCATCTTGTCAGAACACGCATAAAAAAGAATCCTGCTGCTGCTGCTGCTGCTGCTAAGTCACTTCAGTCGTGTCCGACTCTGTGTGACCCCATAGGCGGCAGCCCACCAGGCTCCCCTGTCCCTGGGATTCTCCAGGCAAGAACACTGGAGTGGGTTGCCATTTCCTCCTCCAATGATGAAAGTGAAAAGTGAAAGTGAAGCCGGTCAGTCGTGTCCAACTCGTAGCAACCCCATGGACTATAGCCTACCAGGCTCCTCTGTCCATGGGATTTTCCAGGCAAGAGTACCAGAGTGGGGTGCCATTGCCTTCTCTGAAAAAAAATAATCCTGATTTACCCTTATTGAAAAAAATAGAGAGAGAAAGAAGAAAACAGGCCCCAAAA
Organism: Tragelaphus eurycerus; assembly: GCA_935064755.1. Classification (NCBI taxonomy): domain Eukaryota; kingdom Metazoa; phylum Chordata; class Mammalia; order Artiodactyla; family Bovidae; genus Tragelaphus; species Tragelaphus eurycerus. Next base: position 7,754,426 of record CAKXYN010000099.1, on the reverse strand, counting down.
GACCTTCAAATGTTCTTCCCAACCCAGGGATCAAAGTCTTTTACATCTCCTGCATTGGCAAGAGGATTCTTTACCACCAGTGCCCCCTGGGAAACCCATCTACCCCATACAAACACTCAGAGGACTAGACTCTTTTCTTGAAGCATTTATAGTAGGCATAACAACACTAGTAATAAAATGAGTGACTCAAACCTCTCTGTGTGCAACAATGAGTTAAACTTCACATACACACATTAACAAAGTAACCAAAACTACTCAATAATCCTGTTTTCTTCACAGGAAGCCAAAACTTAAAGAAGCAACTCCATGGCCTGTGCTGCTATTAGGTATTAATAACATATTTTCACTCTAAACTGTCCTTGAGGCCTGTGACAATGTTTACAACTCTAAAAATAGACATTAAAACCTTTCAAAGAGTTTTCAGAGATCCAAACTAAAAATCTAGAGCTATCTAAATGGTGACTGATGAACTAAAATTCTAGTATTAAAAAAAAAAAAGTTACTTTATGAACCGTGACTTTCTGAGTCACTGGTGTCTCAAGATACCTTTGTGGGGTTTTTTGTTTTGCTTAGTTTTGCTTTGCTTCTTCTGGGCTTGAAGAACAAATATTCATTTCCTGCAGAAATGGAGGCTGGGAAGATCAAGATGCCTGCAGATGAAAATCTGCTTCCTGATCCCTAGAAGTTTGTCTTCTGCTGTGTCCTTGCACAATGGAAAGAGTGAGGGAGCTCAATGTTGTGGAACACTTCACGAACTTTCATCTCATCCTTGGGCAGGGGCCATGCTAATCTTCTCGGTATTGTTCGCATTTTAGTTCTATGTGTGCTGCTGAAGTGAGCGCTTGGATCCTAATCACTCAGTGGTTCTCTGATCCAGTGGGAAACCACCACATTAATTCCGTTCGGACAAGTTGCCACTGTGACTTTATTTGGTCTTGTTGCTTCTTGCTGGAGAGATTGTTCTCTATTCCTGTCTCCATAACTCAGAATCTTCTACCAGCGATCTTGTCCTGACTGTAAAACACTAGTTTCTTTAAAATTTAAAAAAAAAAAAAAAAAAGAGTGCAAGGTATTGGTTGGTCCAGAATGAGTTTGTCTCCAAACATGTTTTGTTAATTAAACACATTGATTTCCTGAGCTGACCACTGACCACAGGAATATGCCTCTGTCCCTGTCGTTAGTAGTTTTATCCTGCTTTTTCTATCTCCCAATCCAGGGATGTCCTCAAAACTTCACTAGGTGAACCTTAAGTCAAAACACTCAAGTTCTAGGGACTGCATCTATCTCAAAAAAAGAATATGCCATTCTAGTTTATTTAAACCTCATTTTACAGTTAATCTTGGCTCAGAATAACAAAAACTAAAATAGAGAAGTCAGCCAAACAAGTAATTCACATGAAATCATAAATGAGCAACCATCCACCCATGTACCCACCCACTCAATCAGCCCACAAAGATTATTGAGCAAAATGCCCAGGTGCAGCATTAATTGCTTGGAAGAGCTCTGTGAGCCAAACAGACAATCCCTGCCCTTAAGAAGCTGCTGTTATAGTGAAGATGGAAAGGGGTGGACGGGAGAGGCTGCTGCTTGGCTGGTGCTGGGGTCTCTGAGGGGGGTACAGTGAAGCTGCTTCTGCAGATGTAAAAAACACTGCAAAGTGGATTCAGCTGCTGCTGCAGGAAGGAACTGCCATTGCCGGAGTGGAGATCTGTAGCTACAGAGATGCTCACAGGAACAGGAAACAAAGTGGAAGGAGCAAGTCCCTTCTTCCTCCTCCATCCCTGCAATCTCCAGCAGGCATTGTCTACGCAGAGTCCCTGGTGGCTCAGACAGTAAAGAATCTTCCTGCCATGTGGGAGACTTGGGTTCGATCCCTGGGTTTGGAAGATCCCCTAGAGGAGGAAATGGAAACCCACTCCACTATTCTTGCCTGGAGAATCCCATGGACAGAGGAGCCTGGTGGGCTACAGTCCATGGGGTCGCAAAGAGCTGGACGCGACTGAGTGACTAACGCTATGCAGAGTCAACAGGGACCAGCTGGCCAAGCTGAAATGTAGTTTGCAAAGTCCCAGTCCCAGCATCCCACAGAGTATAGGAAGGTGGGTTGGAGCTAAAATAACTTGTAACTGTCATAATAATAAACAGATAAATTAGATTAGAAGATGATAAGGGCCACGGGGGAAAGAGAAGAGCCAGGTAAAGAGGATTAGGAGAGTGTTACGTATTACACAGGGTAATCAGGGTAGGCCTCGTTGAGAAGAGCGACTTCCCTGGTGGCTCAGATGGTAAAAGTGTCTACCTGCAGTGTGGGAGACCCGGGTTCGATCCCTGGGTCGAGAAGATCCCCTGGAGAAGGAAATGGCAACTCGCTCCAGTACTCTTGCCTGGGAAATCCCATGGATGGAGGAACCTGGTAGGCTACAATCCACGGGGTCACAAAGAGTTGGACACGACTGAGCAACTTCACTTTCTTTCTTTTCTCATTGAGTAGGTGATAGACATACCACTAAGCTAACAGTTGGCCTATCCAAGATCCAAGTGTCTTCAAGACAGTTATTGCACTGCCAGTAATTATCCAGGACCAGGAAAATTCACTCCTTCAGGCTTTTCTTACCCAGATTTATATTTAAGAGACAGGACTGCTATAATTTCTCATATTTCCATCCCCAATCTTGTGTAAACAGATACTTTAAACAGACTCTCAGGGACAAAGTCCTTTCCTAAAACTGAAAAGATACCTGATCTGAGGAATTTATCACAAGTGAAGTCACCTGGAGGGCTTCCCAGGTGGTACTAGTGGTAAAGAACCCACCTGCAATGCAGGAGATGTAAGAGACTCGGGTTCAATCCCTGGGTCAGGAAGATCCCCTGGAGGAGAGCATGGTAACCCACTCCAGTATTCTTGCCTGGAGAATCCCATAGACAGAGGAACCTACAGTTCATAGGGTTGCAAAGAGTCAGCCATGATTAAATCAACTTAGCACACAAGGACCTGGAGCAACTGAAATGCTCATATCTTGCTGGCAGGAATATAAAATGGTGCAACCTCTTTAGAAAACTGTTTAGCAGACTTTTCTAAAGCTAAATATACACTACCTTCTCATTCAGCAATGCCAATCCTATGTATATGCCCAAGAGAAATGGTTGCACAAAAAGACATGTAGAAGATGTTCTTGATAGCTTGCCTTGTAATAGCCAATGACTACTGCACTAGATGACGTTCATAGTCACTAGCTGAACGGATACATAAACTGCAGCAGAGGCATACAATGGGTTGCTACACAACAGCAACAACGAAACAGACATCCGTACACTTGTAACCAAGTGGGACCCTGTGGGACCTCCCCAGGACAGAGGTCCCCACGCCCTCCACCTGCCTCTTGTTTGTAGAAAAACTTTAGCCTCTTAGGCCGTCCCCAAGTTCCAAAGAATTAATTTAATCAAAGAAGTAAGAAAATGCAGAAGTGAAGGAAACAGTCAAGCAAGACAAAATAATAATAGCTTAGCCAGTAAATGGAGTCAAAGACCTTTCATTTCTCCTCAAGGGCTATGGATAATATTCTGAGCCATATCTTTTGAGCTGTTTTGCAGATACTGAAACCCCCACCAGATGGAAGAAGTACATAGACCCCAAATCAGTTGGAACCAGGTTGATGATGTTGACTCCCAATTACCATACTACCAACCAATCAGAAGAATGCTCATGAGTTAATCACACACCTTACAATCTTCTTCCCTTATCCTATCTTTAAACACCTTCCTCTGAAAGTCATTGAGGAGTTGGAGCCTTTTGAGCACTCGCTGCCTGGACTCCTTGCTTGGTGCCTGTGGATAACACTGCACTTACCTTCACCACAGCCTGGGGTCAGTAGATCAGCTTTACTGATACATGGGTGAGCAGCCTCAAGTTTGGTTCTGTCATGCACTCAACAACTTCCATGAATCGCAAAAACAGAAATAATGATCAAAAGGAGCCACACACGAGAGCACACACCATATGTGCAAGAACAGCCAAAACTGATGATAATAGAAGTCAGACTGTGGTTACCTTCAGCAAGGCCCAGGGAAGCTAGCTGGATACTGAAAGCATTCTCCACCTTGACCTGGGTGATGTTCATGTGGTTAGGTACATATGTGAGAATCCATCAAGTATTTAGGATTAGCACGGCTATGAATTTTGTAACATATGTGTTATCCTCAATAGAAAACAGGAAAAGAGAAGAAAGGAGGAAGGTAAGCATCTTTTCTTAGGAAGTGTGGTAAGAATCAGATAGTCTAAGGACTTACCAGGTGGTCCAGTGGCTAAGAACCCACCTTCCAATGCAGTGGATCCCTGGACGGAGAACTGAGATCCCACATGCCATGGGGCAACTAAGTCCTCACGCTGCAACTACCGAGCCCAGGCTCAGGAGCCCCCACACACCTCAACTAAGACCCAATACAGCCAAAAATAAATAAATAAAATTTTAAAAAATAGAAATCAAAAGTTTTTTCCCTGACTGACTGTCCAAAGAGAAGTATGTGCTCAGATCTATCAAATATGAGACAGCTTCATCAATCAATAGAAACACCTTAGAACCAACCATTGAGAAACCAAAGCTGCTCTCTGAAAGTTACTCTAGTCAGCGCCACAAACTGGACAAGTGCCTTTGATGAACACTAAGGGAAAAAAACAAACTTTAAAATACTAAATAATTTTGTGCTGTTAGTTTCATGCCTGTGTTCCCTCTTACATGACAAACAGAGATATCTTAATGCTTCCTATGGACAAATTAAAGCAAGTCTTCATCAAAAAGACAATTAGCCAAATACATACATCAATCAAAAAAGGAAACAAGTACTTCTGATATAAAGCTTCCCCAACTAGAACTTGACCATTATTCTTTAGAATAATAAAGGAGAGTGTAGGGGTTGGCTGGCACTCAGTGTTTGAGCATACAGTTCAAAAACTATGCTTCTCTGTCTCCACAACAAAATACAAATATCTGAAACCATCTAAGTAAGAGGATGACAAAAACCAGTTCATTAACCACAAGATTTTTTCAGATAGCTGGTCAGCTACACGAGCCCTACCCCCAAAGGACATCTCAGGAGATATAAGGAAACATTTGATTTGTAAAGAAACAATTTCCAACATCAAGGGCTACCTCGGTAAGCTATAATAAAGCCATATCTTGTAATATTGTGCAGCACTTAAAAATCATGAAGTAATGACTCAGTTATATATATATATAATTATTAAGTTATACATATATACATATATATAGAAAAGTGATTCAGTTATACATATATACATATATATAGAAAAGTGATTCAGTTATACATATATACATATATATAGAAAAGTGATTCAGTTATACATATACGCTTATATCCACATTATTTTTTCATATTCTTTTCCATTATGGTATCACAGGATATTGAATATTTATGTTATACAGTAGGACCTTATTGTTTATCCATTCTATATATAATGGTTTTCATCTGCTAATCCCAAACTGGGCTTCCCTGGTGGCTCAGACAGTAAAAAAATCTGCCTGCAATGCAGGAGACCTGGGGTTCGATTCCTGGGTTGGGAAGGTCCCCTGGAGGAGGGCATGGCAACCCACTCCAGTATTCTTGCCTGGAGAATCCCATGGACAGAGGAGCCTGGTGGGCTAGAGTCCATAGGGTCACAAAGAGTCAGACACGACTGAGCGATTAAGATATATAATCTCCAAACTCCCAATCCATCCCTCCTCTACTCCCTTAGGATGAATTATTTTTAAATCCACAGATGAATATATATAGAGAAACTTTTCCACTTAAATTTCAACATCTATAGATTCACAGAAATAAAAACAGAAACAAGAATGTCAACCCTTCCTCCACCGACAGATGGCACCGGATATAGTGAAAGGTCATTTCAGACCTGCCTCTGCACAATGCAGTCCTTTACTCAACTGTGTTCATATCTTTGTGCCCAAGTAATTTTTCACACATTATCAGCCCCATCATACCCAATAAGCATAAAGCCTGTGATAATCTTGAAAGCATTAGTAAGAGGCAAAATTACAAAAGTAACAAATGTAGAGATAACATTTAGTTTGCAAGAGGTGAGAAAATGAGGAACAGGAAGTTTCAGGAGCATCTGGAAGGAATTGCCAAGGTGGGAATGATATTAAAGAACAAAAAAATAAAGCATGCAATAGAGGAAAAGAGCTGTGTCTCTGCCATCCAAACTAATCAGAAATGAGATGAAGAAGGACTTCCCTGGTGGTCAGTGGCTAAGACCCTGCACTTCCAGTACAGGGGGCTGGAGTCTGAGAGTTCACCTGCTGCAACTAAAGATCCTGTGTGCCTAAACTAAGACTCAGTGCAGCCAGATAAATGAATAAATATTTAAATATCTTTTTTAGAAAAAAGAAAAGTGAGACCGATGAAAGGGAACCAAGTTTTAATCTGTGGCTAAATAATCAGAATCGAATTAGCTATGGATCAGCTAATTTGTCTGGAGGTAAGAAGTGGAAAGTTAAAGTCCGAATTACATCGACCTTTAAGAACCCTTCCTGGAGAAGGAAACAGCAACCCACTCCAGTATTCATGCCTGGAAAATCCCATGGACCGAGGAGCCTGGTGGGCTACAATCCATGGGGTTGCAAAGAGTCGGACACGACTGAGCAACTTCTGTGTCTGCTTTAAGAACCCTTAAGAAGGAAAGGGATGAGCCCAGGTCCAGGAGCACCCCCCACCCCATGTATCCCCAGGTATCCCCAGGGGACCGAGAGTGCTGCCTGGTGACCAAGCCACCCCCATGCAGCTCACACTGCTCACACTTTCCCCTCAAACCCTCAGAAAGAAGAAACCTCGAGAGGAAGCCGCCTCCCTAAACTGATTCCCCAGCCCTGCGGACTGGAGAAAGCTAGAAGAGTAACTCATGTTTCCACTTGCATTCTAACCCTAGTAGGGCTTTTGTATGGCCAACATCACCCCACATGAGACAGGAGGGAAGGGGGGCAGGGCACAACTTTTAAGAGAATGACAGCTGTTGAGGACTGGATGAAAACCGGTTAGAACCTACAGAGTCCAAGATGGCAGAAGATGTGACCTCCAGTAGACCTGGAGCCTCGTTATATGCTCACCACTCTGCCCTGGCGCCGAAGGGGGGGGCGGGTGGGCCTGGATCTGGGAGACTGCTGCTCAGTGCGCTGGGGGGGGGGGGACGACAGAGGATGAGATGGCTGGATGGCATCACTGCTCGATGGAGTGAGTCTGAGGACCTCCGGGTGCTGGTGCTGGCAGGGCCGTAATATGTTAGCACATCTATCTGATCTGACACACACCCACAGGCGCCAAGACAGGTTGCCCATAAAGGTCGAAATTAGGCGGTGGCCCAAATTCTGGAAATTCCCATCCCTTCTCCAGAAATAGTTGGAATAGTCCTCCCATTTGTCAGTCTGTGAAATAACCCAGCTCATAAAAACTAGCCACGCCATATTTTGGGGTGCTATCACGTTCCAAGATGACTCTGTACCCTGGGAACACCTTTCCTTCTGAGATGCCCTGCATTTTGTCTGTGGAATGTGTTTCTAAATAAATTTGTTTTCACCTTACTGTGACTCGATCTTGAACTCTTACTTTCGAGAAGCCAAGAACTCTCACTTAGCAGCCTATCCCGTGGACTTGCCCAAGACCTGGGACATGACCATCATCTTGTGCCCTATTTGTCCTGCAACAGGTACCTACCCTGGGAAGGTGAAGATTCGTTCTAAGACACTGGAGGGTAAGGAGAAGCAAAGAAGACACATAAACCAAACCAAGTAAGTCCAGATCTAACAGGTAGCTGTCCAAATATACATACAGATCCAAAAAAAAACAGAGCAAAACCATTTTCCTCCAGACTAACCACCCGCACCCCCACCCCACCCCCGCCCACTGCAGACTTCCTCCATCTGTCGCAGCCTGCAGGCACCCACCTCCCACACTCAGGTTCATGGCAGCCTCCGTCTGGGGTTGGGGGAGAGGTGCAGAGAGAATTCGTGGTTAATTTGGTGGCCTCATGGTTATTTTCCGTTGATTCTGGAGTCTATTTCCTTCCGGCTTCCATAGTTCCTCCAGGTTTGATTTCAAGGAAAGGAGCTAATAATCCAAGCTAGTTCATCTAAAACTTAAAGGCTCACTGTACCTTTAAAAAAAATTTTTTTAATTATTGTTGTAATATAATTTGTATGCAGAAAGTACATAGGTCTTAAGTGTGTTTTGTTGAGTTTTGAAAAATATGTAAAACAAGAATACCCATATTTAAAAGAAGATGAAAGACATTTTTATCAACCCAGTGAGTTTCTTCATGAACATTCATGAGCCCTTGACAGTCAAGCCCTTTCAGAGGTGACTGCTATTCTGATTTTCACAATCATGTATTAGTCTCTACCTGTTCTTGAGCTTCATGTCAATGGAATTATACAGTATCACCTTTCTGAATCTTGCTTCTTTCATGCAACCCTAAATATATTTTGAAATTAAGAAAAAAGTTTTTGAACTTCCCTGATGGTCCAGTGGTTAAGACTCCACGCTCCCAATGCAGGGGACCCAAGTTCAATCCCTCGTCAGGAAACGAGATCCCACAGGCTGCAACTAAAAGTCTGCATGCCTCAGCTAAAGATCTTGCATGTCCCAACTAAGACCCAGTGCAACCAAATACATTTTTTAAAAATTTCTTTCAAAATAATAAATGAAAAAATAAATTAAAAAAATTTTTTTGACGTTTACTTTTGAAGATAGGTTGTGAGATGGCTAGACTCATCCACCTGAAGCCCTGTGTCGGGTAAGTACCATTTCCTCTTGGGGTACCCCCACTTCAGATAGCATGTGCTCCCCACAACTTAATCTGAGAAAAACATCTGGAACAACAGTGATTCCTCTTAACACAAAACTAGAGGAGGAAACATGATTAACTGCAAATACTATGGCAAACCCATGCGGTCATAAAGAGTCAGACACGTCTGAGTGGCTGAACTGAACTGAGCTGAACTATAGGAAATATGAAGCCTGTATATAAAAATTGAATATCACTCCAAATTCAGGTTTGAAATTATAACCCTTAGTCACCAAAAGGCAGGCAGGGAGCCTTCTGGTCCTGGGTTCTCGGTTTTGTCCCCTGTTTCCAACTCTCTTGCCCCTCCCCTCCATGGAATCACTGCTGACAAGTGCTCCATCATGTCTGACTCCTTTGCAATCCCATGGACTGTAGCCTGCCAGGCTCCTCTCTGTGTCCATGGAATATTCCAGACAAGGATACTGGAGCAGGTTGCCATTTCCTGCTACAGGGGATCTTCCCAGCTCACGGGTCAAACCCGCATCTCTTGTGTCTCCTGTATTGGCAGGTGCATTCTTTACCACAAGCGCCACCTGGGAAGACCCCTGCCCTCAATAGGGCTTCCTTAATTTTCCAAAAGTCTGACCTCACTCTGAGAGCCCATTCATTTAGCTACCACATACAAGAAGGGCCTTCCATGTTACTTCCCACTTACTAGAATTTTTTCACTATTTTTTCCCCTCTAAAGGAACTTTTCCCCTCCTGCTGAGAAAAAGAGGAAAAAAAAATCCTTTCAGTCAAGAGGTCAATGATCATGACCTCTAGAAACGGTCTCCAGTAAAGAGATTCATGGGTGAACAGGAATCTCCAAGAACTGCCACAATAACACACAGGGGTTTGCTTCTGCTGTTTGTGTGCCCAAATGTAGCCCCATCAACAGAGGGAAAGACTCTGATCCAACACCGACACCAGCGCGGAAGCAGAATGCCAGCTGCCTCCTTTCTGCTGTTCCTGGCCCCGTCTTGCCTCTCTCCGAGGGTTTCCAAGATTGAATCTCCCATGCTCTCTGCCCACATCCATCCACTCCAGACTGCACACCTTGTTGCCCCTTCTGGACCAAAGCCCCCGTGCGCAGCCTCCATGGTGTCCTCAGACACTGCCCAGACCACTGCCGTCCGAGGCAGCGGTCCATCGGTCATCGTCACACTGGCCTGGACACCAGCACACCTCTGACTCGCCCCTCGTCTGTCCGTGGCTTTGAGCTCCCCAGGCCGTTGCCAACTCCTCAGCAACTGCCAAAGATAAACAAAGCTGGATCTGAGTTAAAACGATGAAAGTGAAAGTGAAGTCTCTCCCTCGTGTCTGACTCCTTGCGACCCCATAGACTGTAGCCTACCAGGCTCCTCTGTCCATGGGATTTTCCAGGCAATAGTACTGGAGTGGATTGCCAATTCCTTCTCCATGAAGCCAGATATAATTCAGTAACTACCAACATTAAGGATACTGCTGAGCTCTGTGATATTTGTGCAGAAGTGACTAGGGCATTTTTATTTATTTATTTATTGGCTGGGCCGGGTCTCAGTTGTGGCTTGTGGGATCTAGTTCCCGGGCCAGGGATCAAACCTAGGCCCCCTGCACTGGGAGCACAGAGTCTTAGCCACTGGACCACACAGGAAGTCCCTGATCAGGGCTTTTTAAACAGAGAATTGAGGGAGTATGGAGGGAAGACACTGGGAGATGGAGGTCCCATCCTTTCTGGGGATACCTTTCAAGAGGATGACGCTCAGGTCCTTGGGAAAGACGCCACCGAGTTGTAAGAATTACATATACATCTCAAAGGGACAGAGGGAAAATAAATGCTCTAGGAATAAATTTGTTAGTAAATGCTCTAAGAAAGGGAGGTGAGACTTCCGTCAGGTATTGGCTAAAACAAACAGTAAATTCTTTTGATGGCCCTGAGTTTTGCCAGACAGGAACTCAAAAGAGGGCCCTGAGGCCTCACGGACACAGCCTTAAACTGCTAGAAGCCAAGCTAGGCTGGGTCAAGTCTCCTAGTGCAGGGGTTTGGACGGAGTCAAGAGTCAAGGGTTCTTGCATCTCATCTTCCCTTTCACCAGATTCCCACCCCTGGGCTACTGACCTTGCTATTGAGACTTGCCTGCCTGCCACCCCCCTCAATTCTTGTCCACAGGCTGCCGACAGCACCACCCCCAGTGGCCACTTATGCATCTGAGTCTGCTGCCCGCTTATCAGCTGCTGGCAGGGGAAGGAGTTCACTTTCTCTTTACTTGAGTTTCTGGCCTACAACTTGCTCAGCTGTGACACCCGGAGCATCCTCCTGCCCCAGTGTAACCATGAGCCACCAGCAGCAGCTCCAACTACCACCTCCCCCTGGGCAGAGAACCACTGCCCACACTCGTCCAAGGCCCTGTCACTGAGCTTGGCACGGCCAGATTCCTGCTTCCCTGTTGTTACCCCTCCCTGCCTCACAATTCCACCTACAGTTTAGCCGATGTGGATCCACTAACACCACCAACCTCTCCACTCCCATCCCCACAGCAAATGTGACCAGGTAAGTTCAACACCTTTTCCAGTCCTGTGGCCACTGCTGAGTTTTCCAAATTTGCTGGCATATTGAGTGCAGCACTTTCACAGCATCATCTTTCAGGATTTGAAATAGCTCAACTGGAATTCCATCACCTCCACTAGCTTTGTTCATAGTGATGCTTTCTAAGGCTCACTTGACTTCACATTCCAGGATGTCTGGCTCTAGGTGAGTGATCATACCATCATGACTATCTGGGTCATGAAGATCTTTTTTGTACAGTTCTGGCCACCTCTCTTAATGTATTGTTGCCACCTCTCTTAATGTCTTCTGCTTCTGTTACGTCCATACCATTTATGTCCTTTATCGAGCCCATCTTTGCATGAAATGTTCCCTTGGTACCTCTAATTTTCTTGAAGAGATCTCTAGTCTTTCCCATTCTGTTGTTTTTCTCTATTTCTTTGCACTGATCGCTGAGGAAGGCTTTCTTATGTCTCCTTGCCATTCTTTCGAACTCTGCATTCAGATGCTTATATCTTTCCTTTTCTCCTTTGCTTTTTGCTTCTCTTCTTTTCACAGCTGTTTGTAAGCCCTCCCCAGACAGCCATTTTGCTCTTTTGCATTTCTTTTCCATGGGGATGGTCTTGATCCCTGTCTTCTGTACAAAGTCACGAACCTCCGTCATCAGTTCATCAGGCACTGTCTATCAGATCTAGTCCCTTAAATCTATTTCTCACTTCCACTGTATAATCATAAGGGGTTTGATTTAGGTCATACCTGAATGGTCTAGTGGTTTTCCCTACTTTCTTCAATTTAAGTCTGAATTTAGCAATAAGGAGTTCATGATCTGAGCCTCAGTCAGCTCCTGGTCTTGTTTTTGTTGACTGTATAGAGCTTCTCCATCTTTGGCTGCAAAGAATATAATCAATCTGATTTCGGTGTTGACCATCTGGTGATGTATGTTATGACCAACCTAGATAGCATACTAAAAAGCAGAGACATTACTTTGCCAACAAAGGTCTGTCTGGTCAAGGCTATGGTTTTTCCAGTGCTCATGTATGGATGTGAGAGTTGGACTGTGAAGAAAGCTGAGTGCCGAAGAACTGATACTTTTGAATTGTGGTGTTGGAGAAGACTCTTGAGAGTCCCTTGGACTGCAAGGAGATCCAACCAGTCCATTCTGAAAGAGATCAGCCCTGGGATTTCTTTGGAAGGACTGATGCTAAAGCTGAAACTCCAGTATTTTGGCCACCTCATGCGAAGAGTTGACTCATTGGAAAAGACTGATGCTGGGAGGGACTGGGGGCAGAAGGAGAAGGGGACAACAGACGATGAGATGGCTGGATGGCATCACCAACTCTATGAACATGAGTCTGAGTGAACTCCCGGAGTTGGTGATGAACAGGGAGGCCTGGCGTGCTGCGGTTCATGGGGTCACAAAGAGTCGGACATGACTGAGCGACTGAATTGAACTCAAGTTCAACGCCACAGTGAGACCAAAGTTCACATTGTTTTCCCTGGTGCTCCTATGTGTGCTCAGTCGCTTCAGTCGTGTACGACTCTTTGCGACCCCATGGACTGTAGCCCACCAGGTTCCTCTGTCCATGGGATTTTCCAGGCAAGAATACTGGAGTGGGTTGTCATTTCCTCCTCCAAGGGATCTTCCTCACCCAAGGACAGGTTCTTTATCACTCTCACCACACCTGGGCACTTGACTGGGGCCTCAGACTGTAAGGAAATGGCCCGCAATGCAGGAGTCCCAGGTTCAATCCCTGGCTGGAGAAGATCCCCTGGAGAAGGAAATGGCAACCCACTCCAGTATTCTTGCCTGGAGAATCCCAAGGACAGAGGAGCCTGGTGAGCTACAGCCCACGGGGTCACAAAGAGTCAGACACGACTGAGCGACTAACAAAAAGCAGCACCTGGGAAGCCCTGGTGCTGGTGTAGATTTTGTCCCTGAATCCTTCCCCTCATCAAGAAGCAGCCACGGGGAGGCAGAATTTGCTGTGCACTTGCACCTTCTTAGGGGCTTCCTTGGTGGCTCAGAGGTTAAAGCGTCTGCCTGCAATGCAGGAGACCTGGGTTCGATCCCTGGGTCGGGAAGACCCCCTGGAGAAGGAAATGGCAACCCACTCCAGTATATCTTGCCTGGAGAATCCCGTGGGCGGAGGAGCCTGGTGGGCTACGGTCCACGGGGTCGCAAAGAGTCGGACACAACTGAGCGACTTCACTTTCTTTCTTTCTTGCACCTTCTTTGGTGCAGTGTGGAGCCCCGAAGCAGGACTATCGCTCCTAAAGGTAGAGTCTGTACTGAGGTAGGACCTTCCCGTCATCCAGATCTTCTCCAGGTCGTGTCAGTACAAGCCTGAACTGCCTCCTAACTATGAATTAGAAAGTTTTCTGCCTCCTGACCCCCAAATGGGAGGTGTATGCCTCCAGGCTTGGGCCAGGAATGAGACTCTGCTCATTTTCTGTCTTGATCAGCACACTGTAACCTTCTGGGGATCTGAAGCCTTTGAAAAGTTGATGAAAGGTATGGTGTGTGTATGCATGCACCATTTAATAGAGAGACCTGTAATCACATTCTAAAAATCTAGATGCACAGTATAATTATCTTGGAGTTTTTTGAAAAATACAGATGCCCAGGTATTGTTTTTTCTCCAAAGCTCCAGATATGATTCTAATAAGCAGCCATATTTAAAAACCACTGGCCTATATGAAGATCTTTTATCTAGTTTGTTTCACTGTTTCCACTTCATATTTACTGCTCCCATTTCATTTAGCTTATGTTTTCCAATAACTTGCTTGACTAAGTATGAATAGAAGGCTAGATTTTTAATTTATATTCACTCAAAACTTTTGATATAGTTCCATTTATTCTGGCATCCAATATTACTGCTGAAAGTCTAGAAAGCTGATTATTTTAGTGATTTCTAAAAAAAAAAGAAAAAGAAAAATTGAATGAGGCTTGAAACCTCTAATCCAGTTCTAAATATATAAAGAAATACTATGTCATAAAAAAAGGAAATTAACATGTGATACAGTATTATTAACTAAAGTACAGATTTTGTTCAAATTTCACAAAATTTTAGGCTAGCATCCAGTATTTGTTTTCATACCTTAGTCAAGATTCCACATTGTACTTATCTGCATTGAGCGGCTTCAGCAGCATGTGACAAATTCTGATAAATTCTCTTTTCACTTTTATTATGTTGCAAATATTTTCTAATTTTTCTTGTTACGGCTTCTTAGATACACCCATCATTTAAAAGTGGACATTTAATTTCCAAATTCATGGGGTTTTACAAGTATCCTTGATGCTAATTTCTCATTTAAATACTTTCTTTTCTGCAATCATCTTCTGTTTTTTCAGTCTTTTGACTTTATTGAGGCTTTCAATGGCTAGGTCAAAGATCTCTTGGTAAATGTCACATTGAACTTGAAAATAAGAGGGTTATTTTCAAATATCTTTTGAAATTGATTTCTAACATAATTCCACAGTGATAAGAGAACAAACTCTGTGGGATTTCAATGCTTTTAAACCATGAAATTTTTGCACCTTGTTTTATGTTCCTGGACATGTTCCAGTGTCTCTCAGTTTATAGTCTATGGGAACTTGAACAGAATTTGTATCCTGTTATTGTGTGAGAATTGTATAAATATTCATTATTTTGAATTGGTTCATAGTGCTTTTTAGGTCTACTGTATCCTTCTACTTTTCCGTCTATTCATTATATTAATTTTTGAGAGCTTGATATTGAACCTCCAACTAAAAATCTTAATTCATCTACTTTAAAAAATAACTAATATACAGTGGAACTATATGTAACTTTGTTCTGTATTTTCCAAGTCTCCTGTAAATGTATTATCATACTTTCAAAATTTTAAAAAGTGTTGTAAGGACTTCAAATCAAACTCACACATAATCACACTAAAACACACACAGACACACACACACGCAACCTCTGAAGGCAAAGATGCATAATGAGCATTTTTCCTAAAATTATAGTACACATCACATAGCAAAACTTCCCCACAATCTTGACTCTGTAGGGGAAGAAATAATTTTCCTTTTTACAATTATGAGTTCTTGGCTGAGATCCCTGTAATAAAAGAAAAAGAAAGGATAAAAGACAAACAAAGAAAAGCTTATGAACATGTATGGGTCATGTATACATGGGAGATAGCCAGGAAAAAGGAGCACCCCAAAGAGGTGGTTTTAGAATTCAGGATTAAATGCTATGTTAATAGGGAAAGAAGAAAGGGAATGTAGGCCTCTTAAGGTACGTGATGTTTAGGAAAGGTGAATGGGCCCTCAGAAGACTCTGTGGGAGATAAGATAGTCCGTGACAGGTGTCTGGGTATCTGTTGACAGCCAGTCCCCTCTTCTGTGATAAGAATGACTCTTCCCTGGTTGATGAAATTCCCAGCGAGGGGATTTATGACATTTGAGTTCCTTTTGGAGAATTTATCTTTGGGCAGATAGGGGAGTTCAGAGAAAGTCTCTCCATGCCCTTGTTGTTTTTCAAGGACTTCCCTGGTGGCTCAGACGGTAAAGCGTCTGCCTACAGTGTGGGAGACCTGGGTTCGATCCCTGGGTCAGGAAGATCCTCTGGAGAAGGAAATGGGAACCCACTCCAGTATTCTTGCCTGGAAAATCCCATGGACAGAGGAGCGTAGCAGGCTATAGTCCATAGGGTCGCAAAGAGTTGGACACGACTGAGCAACTTCACTTCACAGTTCAAAATAATGGATATACCAAAGCAGAATCCTTTGGGATGTTGGTGGTGGTGTTCAGTTCTCCAGTTGTATCCTGCTCTTTGTGACTCTATGGACTGCAGCATGCCAGTCCTCCCTGTCCCTCACCATCTTCTGGAGTTTGCCCAAGTTCATGTCTGTTGCATTGATGATGCTGTCCAGCCATCTCATCCTCTGATGCCCTCTTCTCCTTCTGCCCTCAGTCTTTCCCAGCATCAGGAACTTTTCCAATGAGTCATCTGTTCACATCAGATAACCAAAATACTGGAGTTTCAGCTTCAGCATCAGTCCTTCCTGTGAATATTCAGGGTTGAGTTCCTTTAGAATTGACTGGTTTGATCTTCTTGCTGTCCAAGGGACTCTCAAGAGTCTTCTCTAGCACCACAGTTCCAAGGCATCAATTCTTTGGTGCTCCACCTTCTTTATGGTTCAGTTCTCAAACCTTAAGTGACCACTGGGAAGACCATAGCCTTGACTATACAGCACTTTGTCGGCAGAGTAATGTCTCTGCTTTTCAACACACTGTCTAAGTTTGTCATCACTTTCCTGCCAAGAGGCAATCGTCTTCCGATTTCATGGCTGCAGTCACCATCTGCAGTGATCTTAGAGCCCAAGAAGAGGCAATCTCTCACTACTTCCACCTTTTCCCCTTCTATTTACCATGCAGTAATGGGGCCGGATGCCATGATCTTGGTTTTTTTAATATTTAGCCTTAAGCCAGCTCTTTCACTTTCCTCCTGCACCCTCATCAAGAGGCTCTTTAGTTCCTCTTCGCTTTCTGCCATTCGAGTGGAACTTTGGTGGCATAGTACGTCCTAAATGCCTACAGTCATGTTTGGGGTGGCATATTCTATAGCCTTTCAGCTCGTTCCTCAAATTCCTCTCCCTTCAGCAGCTGCCACAGTGGCTCCTCCCTCTGTCTCTGACCATCTCTCCTTCTCTCTCCCATCTTCCCTTTCTTAGCTGCTGATCCCCTGCTAGTCTGACCCCTCCACTCGCCCCAGTCCAGCTATCTCCTTCTTACGAAGAGCAGTGACTCTGCCTAATACCCTCCTTTGATGATTATTTACATCTAATCACTAAAATTCTTTTAATCTCAAAGACTGGATGAAAAACACAGACATTGCCAAGTCTTCAGGAGGATTAAACAAGAAAAGTATGTCTAGTTCCCAGACACAGCAGACACAACAAATATGTGTTCTTCCTTTTGCCTTCATTTCTCCTGGATAGTAGGGGATACTCAGAAGTGGAAAACAGGACAGAAAAGCAAGCTGCCTTAAAGAGAACCATCAATGACCTAAAACGAGACTTTGTACTGAGATTTCGGGGGTCTATAATTGAGTCCCCTCCCCACTACACACACATCTTTCTAAAGCCCCCACAGTCCCTCCCCTTCACGCATTCCCCCTACTGCCCTCAAACATTCCTCCTTGTGGCCGCTTCACTATCCGACTCTTCCCCCATGTGTTCTTAGCTACCTACCAATAGGTATTCACGGAAATTTCCCTAAATAGGCAGACAAGTTACTCATTGATAGAGGCCCCTGCTCTCCCTTCTTGCTACCTTGAAATCCCTCCTCTGCCCTTCTCACAAGGTACTGGTAGTGTTACCAAAGCAACACGGGTCTGCTCATCCAAAGTCAGTCTACTGACATCAGGTAGCGATAAAGGAAAGTAGAGCTTTTACTGCAACACATAAAGCAAGGAGAACAGGCAACTCAGGCTCAAAAGACCTGAACCTTCAGATGGTGCTCAAGGGAAAGTTTTTAAAGGCAACATTTGCAGTGACTGTGGCAGTTCACAGACTTTCTTCGGATTGATTTGTGGTGACGTTACATGCTGGTGTTTCAGGAATCTTAATCATCAACCTTCTGGCTCCAACCAGTCTAGAGTCTACATGATTGTGGTCAGCATGTTGTCACCATCTTCCAACTGGGTGAGGATCTTAGTTTCTGCAGAACAATTCAAAAATACGCATCAGGTTATTACGTATTGATAGATCCCTTAAGGAAAAACTAGGCCTCTATCTGTTGAAGTGTTTCTTTTCTTAACTTGGCTTCAGGGGTCTTAGTTGCAGCACACGAGGTCTTTGATCTTCGTTGCGGCATGTGGGATCCTTAGTTGCAGCATGGGAGTCCTTTCAGTTGCGGCATGCAGGATCTAGTTCCCTGACCAGGGACGGCGCCTGGGCCCCCTGCATTGGAAGCGGAGAGTTCTAACCACTGGATTGGCAGGGGAGTCCTAAACTCTTGTTTCTTGACGGCTTTTCCTTTGTTTCTGCATTCCCTCATCTCCCTAGTTAGTAACTGCTCAAGTCTGTTCTCAGAAACTCAGGGAAGGCCTAGGAGATTAAGATCTTTTTCTACAATGAAGAAACAGGAAACACAGAGGGGCTTTTGTACTTGGGAGGGTCCCACAGGATTCTGCTCAGTTTCAATCCCCCTTTTCTTTCAATTCAGTTTGGTTCAGTCATTCAGTAATGTCCAACTCTTTGCAACCCCACAGATGGCAGCACGTCAGGCTTCCCTGTCCATCACCAACTCCTGGAGCTTGCTCAAACTCATGTCCATTGAGTCGGTGATGCCATCCAACCATCTCTTTGATACTTCTCAATCCTGAGGAACAGGACAACAAAGGGATACAGCTTTGGATAGAGAGGTTAACCATGAACTCAGCAGGGGAACTCTGTTTTAAGGGAGCTTGGTTTCAATAGTTCTAGTCCCTGTGAGCAAAACCCAATTGCGCCCAGTCAGTGCTGCTGCCAAACAAGCTTGTGGCAGTTTCTGCCAATGTTTCACAGTATTTATCACATGACCCAGCCTTCCCACTCCTGGTATTATCCAAGGGAAATCAAAGTGTGTATTCACACAAAGATTTATACACAAACGTATATAGCAACTGTATTTGTAATAACTAATGATGAAAAACAACCCAGATGCCTAACAATAAGAGAATGGACAAGTTGTGATCATGTTACCGAGTCCAAGCTTGTGCTGCTCACTACACAATAGGCCAATAAATTGAGAGATTAGGCATTGCAGCAAGGAAGAGCAACTTTATTCAGAAAGCCAGCAGGCTGAGAAGACTAGTGTCCCAAAGAACCAGCTTACTTTGAAGTAGAATTGTGGCTTCTTTGATACTGAAAGGGGAAGAGGGGCAAGGTTATTGCAAACTTCTTGGTGCTGGAATCCTTTGTTCTTGTAGCTGTCCGCACAGGTCAGATCACAATGTTCCCATAAACCTTCCACCAAACAAATATTATTCTCTGTTCTGCAACTTTTCATCTCTATATAAAGGGGAAAGTGTTAAACCTTTAAAGTTCAGAACTTTGAGAATGGGCTATTCTGTATATTTCCTCTACTAAGGAAATAGCATCCACACACTGCAAATAGCATCCAATGACTCCTGTTGCTGGAATCAAGATTGCTGGGAAAATATGATAACTTCAGATATGTAGATGACACCACACCACAGAAAGCAAAGAAGAACTAAAGAGCCTCTTGATGAAAGTGAAAGAGGAGAGTGAAAAAGTTGGCTTAAAACTCAACGTTCGGAAAACTAAGATCATGGCATCCAGTCCCATCACTTCATGGCAAATAGATAGGGAAACAGTGGAAACAATGAGAGACTTGATTTTGGGGGCTCCAAAATTACTGAGAATGGTAACTGCAGCCATGAAATTAAAAGACGCTTGCCCCTTGGAAGGAAAGCTATGACCAACCTAGACAGCATATTACAAAGTAGAGACATTACTTTGCCAGCAAAGGTCCATTTAGTCAAAGCTATGTTTTTTCCAGTGGTCATGTATGGATGTGAGAGTTGGACTATAAAGAAAACTGAGTGCCGAAGAATTGATACTTTTGAACTGTGGAGTTGGAGAAGACTCTTGAGGGTCCCTTGGACTGCAAAGAGGTCCAACCAGTCCATCCTAAAGGAGATCAGTCCTGAATGTTCACTGGAAGGACTGATGCTAAAGCTGAAACTCCAGTACTTTGGCCACCTCATGCGAAGAACTGACTCACTGGAAAAGACCCTGATGCTGGGAAAGATTGAAGGCAGGAGGAGAAGAGGATGACAGAGAATGAGATGGTTGGATGGCATCACCAACTTTATGGACATGAGTTTGAGTAAACTCCGGGAGTTGGTGATGGACAGGGAGGCCTAATGTGCTGCAGCTTGTGGGGTGGCAAAGAGTCGGACACGACTGAGCGACTGAACTGAACTGAAATCCTGTTGCAAAGCAACAGGAAGAAACTTTGTGGCGGGGGTGGGGGGGATAAGTTTTATGTCTTAGATTGTGGTAAGTCGTCACACGAGCATATGCACTGTCAGATCTCATGGAGCTCTGCACTTAAAATGGGCGCATTTTATTGGATGCTCTTTCCTCAGCAGAGTTTTTAAAAAACTGTTCTGTTTCTGCAGGACTCTGAGACAGGCTCTGAATATGACACCTCAGTTCAGTTCAGTTCAGTCGCTCAGTTGTGTCCAACTCTGCAACTCCTTGGACTGAAGCACTCCAGGCCTCCCAGTCCATCACTACCTCCCAGAGTTTACTCAAACTCATGTCCAATGAGTCAGTGGTGCCATCCAATCACCTCATCCTCTGTCGTCCCCTTCTCCTCCCGTCTTCAATCTTTCCCAGCATCAGGGTCTTTTCTAGTGAGTCAGTTCTTTGCATCAGGTGGCCAAAGTATTGGAGTTTCAGCTTCAGCATCAGTCCTTCCAGATGAACATTCAGGACTGATTTCCTTTAGGATAGACTGGTTGGATCTCCTTGCAGTCCAAGTGAAAAACCATCCCCCGATCCTAAATCTAGGGTGCCCTGGAGAACGACCCCCCAGAAGTCATTCTCACCGAGGGTTCGGTTTGAGTGAGTTGAAAAGCTGAGCAAGTGAGGTTCCCTATTTCAGCTTCGGCTGCAGCTGAGAGCAGGCCTGAACTATTTCAGGCCCAAGGGCAACATCCTTGAGAAGTTCTATCTGGAAGGAGTAGGAGATCACCATGGCAACCTGTCCCAGGCCCAGCCCTGGCCCAGCTCCAAGGCACACAAATAAAGCCATTGGAATGTAGTTGCAGGGCAAAGGGCGGGCAGAGAGAAAGTTGCCAAGTTTCCGTGAAAACCAATAATGTGAGGCCTCGGTCCCTGGGAGCTGTCAGGGAAGCTCAGGGGGGCCCACAGGGATCAGCCCAGGGAAATGGAACACTTTCACAGATGGACAGACAGACAGAGAAACACACACACCCACACATACGCTGTGCTTAGAGGACAGGAGCACTGCTTCTTGAAAAAGAGGCCTGATGAAATGAAAGCCTTGGCTTTAGAGCCTGACACACAGTCACTCCAGTGCCCAGACACTTCCCAGTAACCTCAGGCAAGTTTCTGAACTAGTTATCCCTTTGGCCCACTCTGTCTCCTCTTTACCCGGAGGCCACATTCTTCCTGAGACCCTTCCCCAGAACTTGACATCAAACTGCACTCTCCCCTGCCCCAAAGCTCCTGCTCAGTTTTATTTTTCTTCAGGGCACTTAGCACCACTTGACGTACGCCATATGTACTTACTTATTCATCTTGTTTGTTGCCTTGTTCGTGTCAGTTCCACAAGGGCAGGACTTTTCGTCTGTCTGTCCATGCGCTCTTCCCAATGCCCAGAACAGTGCCTGGCACATGGTAGATGCACAAGGAACACGACAGAGCATGGACTTCTCTGTGCGTCAGTTTTCTCATCAGCAGATTGGGGATAATTCTACCCCCATGAGGCCAAAGGGAAAGTGAAGTTGCTCAGTCATGCCCGACTCTTTGTGACCCCATGGACTGCAGCCTACCAGGCTCCTCCGTCCATGGGGTTTTCCAGGCAAGGGTACTGGAGTGGGGTGCCATTGCCTTGTCCACCCATGAGACTAAAGGGAGGGTTAAAGGAGTTGGTGCAAGGCTGTGAATTAGGTACCCAGACCTTAGTGGGGGCACTAGGGCAACTCACAGAGTCTTTGGTTTGGCTTAATCATGAGCAGGCTCCTCATTACCACACTTCTGCACTTTGGTCCACATTTAAGAGCAACTTTCCTGGGCTCTTACCCGGCCACCCTGACCCCTGAGTTCAAGAACTTACCTGTGTCCTTCTTCTGCAAAACCTCTACGTCTTAAAGACAGTGGAATCAGAGAGTTGATCCACAGAGGCATTTTTCTCTCTCTGAATACTTGTTAGGAGAGTAAGCAAATGAACTCACTCATTCATAGAAAAACAAGTAAAAAACATACAGACGATTTGCACAGGCAGGAGATGTTTAACCTATCAAGGGAGAGAACAGGTATTTCTTGCCTCTTAGAATGTGTGAGGTGACCTGTTAGGTACCTGAGATTCTGACACTGGTTCGTCCTACGTCAACCTCACAAGGAACGTATCCAAGAATAAAGAAACTGAGGTCAAGACCCTGGCCTGAGGCTGCAGAGTAGTAAGTGGGACAAAAGGTGAACCCAGAGTCGACAAGCCCGCTCACCTGTGTTCCTCTTGCTACCCCCCACTCCGCCTCTTTTGAAAATTCATTGGGTAAAAGACCTCTTTGCCAAGCTAGGGACTTTGGATACATTCTGTAGGCAATTCTAAAAATAAGAAAAAAGCGACTGACTATAAATATATGGGAACTACGAAAGGAAGAAGGAGTTATTTCTGCCTGAGGTAAGTCAGAAAAGCTACCAGTGGAGGTGGACTGTTTGCGGACTTGTATTTCTATTTCACTAACTCATATTTGCAGAGGTTATCACTAGTTTTTGGTTCCAACCCATCACAATGAACAACAATTTTCTGTTCATTTGAGTTTTCCACCTTGTCATATTTTCAGCAGGTTATTCCTTAGGGATCCTTTCTTTTATTTATAGCAATTTACATCACTTCGTTGCCAGAATTCAGCAAGTTCTGGCAACAGCCATTTTCAGAGGAGCTGAAGCCTCCAACGCTACAAACCTTGAAGAAAGCGTGGAATTTGGAGACTGCTGGAAGCAACTCTCATATTCAGTGACTTCACAGAGGTAGCTTGAAATTAGCCAAGGTGAAAGCATTTACATGGCAGAAACTGACAAATGCTGCAGATTGAGGCTGTTTTTTGTTTCCCATTGAGAGCCGGTTGTTAAACATTGCACCAACACACAACTGGCTCAGCTATTGTGAAAGAGCAGAAAGAATCCTGATAGAAGTTAGAAAACTTGAGTTTTAGCCTGGTGACTTTGCTAACTCAGTTCAACCTCAGGCAAGTCATCTCATCTCAGTTTCCTTGTCTATTAAATGGAGGGAGATTCACTAGATCGAAAAATCAGGATTGTTAGGTCCCCAAGTTATTCCTCAAAAGGAAAACGGTTTGAAAGCAATCTTCAACATGAAAGAAAGAAAAAGGGAAGGAAGGTAGGAAGAAAGAAAAGAAAGCCATGCATGAACCTCTGGATAAGACCAAATAGGTTAAAACTTAAATAATACATTGTGTTCAGTGGTTAAAATCTTTCAAAACCTGAAACTCAGGGCAAAGATAATAAAAGCAGTCAGCCCTCTGTTCCCATCAGTCCAATGTATTGAACACGTGAAATGGGCCAGTCACTGCTGGTCACCAATGCTATTGCCGGGGAAGACGCAGTCCCTGATCCAGGAGCTTGCAGACTAAGGAGGCAGATAGACAAGCAGGCAAGCATCAGAACAAACAGGATTTGTGTTCTGATAGAGAAGTGAAAGTGAAAGTGAAGTTGCTCAGTCGTGTCTGACTCTTTGTGACCCCATGGACACCAGGCTCCTCTGTCCGTGGGGTTTTCTAGGCAAGAGTACTAGAGTGGGTTGCCATTTCCTTCTCCAAGGAATCTTCCCAACCCAGGGATCGAATCCAGGTCTCCCGCGTTGTAGACAGACGCTTTACCATCTGAGCCACCAGGGAAGTCCTGATAGAGAAGAGCCAGGCTTTAAGAGAGCACCCAGCAGGGGCAATATCAGTGTTGGGAGAGTCGAGGATGGCTTTTTGGGAGAAAAGACATCTAATGGGATTTAAAGCCAGGGGTCAAACTGGGTAGGAACACTGTGGGGATTTCACAGGCATCAAAGGGAACTGAACAGCATGAGACCAGATCAGATCAGATCAGATCAGTCCTCAGTCGTGTCCCTCTGGGACCCCATGACCCACACGCCAGCCTCCCTGTCCATCACCAGCTCCCGGAGGTCACTCCTCCATCCTCGGTCAGTGATGCCATCCAGCCATCTCTCCTCTTCGTCCCCTCTCCTCCTCCCTCTCCCTCCCACATCAGTCTTCTCCTGTCAACTCTTCGCTGGGTGGCCAAATACTGGAGTTTCAGCTTGCATCTTCCTTCTTCCAGTTGATCTCCTTCGGGTTGATCTTTTCAGTCCAGACTCTCTCTCCCACCACAGTTCAAGCATCTTCTTCGGCCTCACCTTCTTCCATCCACTCTCACATCCATACATACCACAGAAAACCATAGCCTTGCCTTTGGTATATGTCTCTGCTTTTGTATGCTATCTAGGTTGGTCATAACTTTCCTTCCAAGGAGTAAGCGTCTTAATCTGGCTGCAGTCACCATCTGCAGTGATCTTGGAGCCCAGAAAACAAATCTGACACTGTTTCCACTGTTTCTCCATCTATTTCCCATGCAGTGATGGGACCAGATGCCATGATCTTCGTTTTCTGAATGTTGAGCTTTAAGCCAACCTTTTCGCTCTCCACTTTCATTTTCTCAGGGCTTTTACCCCTCTTCACTTTCTGCCATAGGGTGGTGTCATCTGCATATCTGAGGTTATTGATATTTCTCCCGGCAATCTTGATTCCAACTTGTGGCCTCCGCAAAGGTACACAGGGCCTTTTGTATCAGGGAAGGGAGTTCAGAATTTTATCTTTAGAGTCCTGAGAAGCCACTGAAGCATGTGTAAACAAGAGAGTAACTTGAGCTTTAGAAAGCTCATCCAGGCTGTTATCTGGGGCAGGAATGGAAAGGAAGCAACACTGGAAACTGGGGGACCAGTTCAGAGACTTGCAGCAAAATGGGAGTCTGGTGACTTGGTAAAGAGTGAATGCACCAGGGCGTGTCTGAGTACCCTGAGGCTGTTGTAACAAAGTACCACAGATACGGTGGTTGAATAACAGAAATATATCCTCTCAGTTCTGAAGGCTAGAAGTCCAAAATCACGGTGTCAGCAGGGCTGTGTTCCCTCTGAGACTCTGGATGGAATCTCCCTTCCTTCATCGTAGTTTCTGGGGGGCCATCAGTCTTCATGCTCCTTGGCTTGCAGCTGCCTCTCCCCAGTTTCCGTCTCTGTGTTCTTCCTGTGGGTCTCTGTCTCTTCTTATCATCTTCCTACACTAGTTGTGTTGGACTAAGGATCCACCCTGCTTCAGATAATCTCATCTTAACTCATTACAACAGCAACTACCTTATTTCCAAGTAAGGTCCCATTCTGAGATTCTGGGGACTAGGAGTTTAAGGGGGGGACACAGTTCAACTTATGGGGCTTCCCAGGTGGCACTAGTGGTAAAGAACCCGCCTGTCAGTTCAGGAGACATTAGAGACGCTGGTTCGATCCCTGAGTCAGGAAGATCCCCTGGAGGAGGGCATGGCAACCCACTCCAGTATTCTTGCCTGGAGAATCCCGTAGACAGAGGAGCCTGGTGAGCTACAGTCCATAGAGTCACAAAGAGTCAGACACAACTGAAATGACTTAGCACGTACACACTCAATTCAACTTAAAACAGGAAAAGGTTTAAACATTGAATCTGTTGCCATAACTCAGGCTCTGTTCCCTGAATAGAAACATGGAGCCAGCATTTGGGGTAACATAGAAAAGAGTAGCTTTTCGTGGTTTGCCAGGCAAAGGGGGCTACAGCGGGCTAATGCCCTCAAGACTGTGTGACCCACCCTGTAGGGGATAGTGAGGAGTTTTATAGTGTTCAAGGAGCAGGGCATGATCAGCTTGTGGACAATTCTGGGACTGGTTGGCATCGAGATGAAGTTTCAAGCATCATCAACCTTCTGGTTTCAACCAGTCTAGACCCTATCTTCTTGTGGTGAGCAGTTTTCATCTGGAGGGAGGTCTGCTTCCTGTAAAAACAACTTAGGAACATGTGCCAGACCTTTAACTCTTTCAGGGAACTGTAAGTTTGGTGATTCTGCTATGTGGCAGAATTACAGTCTAAATTGTTACCAGTTCCCCAATCCAACAGCTATTTTTTTCTCTACATCTTCATATTTACCAATTTTAACTCTTGAGTCAGCATTTTACTTCTAAGGATGAGGACACAGGGGCTTGCACAGGATTTCAAATCAGTAAGACTAATAAATTGTTAGGTATTGAGGGAGGAGCAAATAAAAGATAGAAGTCAAGGGTTGCATGTTGATTTCTCAGCAGATGGTGGTCAAGGGAACCAAGAAGGGAACATAGGAAGGGGAGTGGATTTCAGGGAGAAGGTAATGAGTTTCATTTTGGATGTGTATCAATTTAAGAATGTGTTCAGCTGCAAAAAAAAAAAAAACAAAACAAAAAACAAAATCCAAGGCCCTTCGCTTTCCTTTTCCCATATAACAAGCCCGGAAGTATGCAATTCAGAGCTGGTAAGTTGTACCCCATTGTCATTAGGAAGCCGTGTTCCTTCTGTCTTCCCAGCTGCCAGCCTTACAGTGTAGAGCTTTACCCCCTTCTCTATGTGTCCTGTCACCTACAGGTTAGTACAACTCCAAAACCATGACCACATTCCAGACAACCAGAAGAAGAAGAAGAAGGGGAAAACAGGAATAAATTTAGTCAGAAAAGCAAAAACATCCCGGAAATCCTAAGTTTGCATGTGATCTGGCCACCTCTGCCTACAAAGGGGGCTGAAGAGGACAGTACTTTCAGCCCTAAACAAAAACAGGGCTCTGTTAAAAAAAAAAAAATAAAGAGAGTATATTTGGGGTAGAACACTAGCACTTTCTACCACAGTCCAGCATTTCAGCTAGCCAACATTCAAACACATCCTTCTTCCCATAAATAAAAGGAATTTACCCCTCCCTAAGAAATAGAGCTGCAAAGTTCACGCTAGCCATTGATTCCAAGGCAAAATCCAAGATCTTTAGAGGTTTAGAGTCAAGATATTGCTTCTCTTGAGTAAGGATCCATAAGCTTAAGCTTAAAGACAAATTTCTCTCCCCAACGGGTGAAGTGAGACATACAGGTATAGATAGATATAACTTAAATGATCACTTCTGCAAGTGACTGATTAATGGATTAATTGATTGATGACTTTTTTAAACCCTCTTTGGGAAGAGGGAAGCATGGTAAACACCCACAGAGCCCCTGACCATGGAGCACATAAAATCCCACTGGCCAGGAGCAGTGAGCACTCACGGTCCTGGCACTGGAGCTCCTTGACTAGCCCCTTAGGCAGCCCCTGTTCTGGCCCCTGGGGGGATTCTCCTTGTTTGCTATTCCCTGCTAAAACCAGATGGCACTTGAACCCAGCCAGAGCTCAGATTGGGACAAGAATCCACCATCCCGGACTTAAGAGGGGACTCAAACAACTAACTGTCTTTTAACTGAAACCATTCACCTGATATCTGGAGTTTCTGAAGCTCAGGTTCTTATGTCTCAGAGCCAGGAAGAGTTCAGTGAGAGACCAAATGGCAGGCAAGTTCAGTTCAATTCAGTCGCTCAGTCGTGTCTGACTCTGTGACCCCCCCACTGCAGCATGCCAGGCCTCCCTGTCCATCACCAACTCCAGAGCTTGCTCAAACTCATGTCCATTCAGTCGGTGATGCCATCCAGCCATCTCATCCTCTGTCGTCCCCTTTTCCTCCTGCCTTCAATCTTTGCCAACATCAGGGTCTTTTCAAATGAATCAGCTCTTCACATCAGGTGGCCAAAGTATTGGAGTTTCAGCTTCAACATCAGTCCTTCCAACAAACACCCAGGACTGATCTCCTTTAGTATGGGCTGATTGGATCTCCTTGCAGTCCGAAGGACTCTCAAGAGTCTTCTCCAACACCACAGTTCAAAAGCATCAATTCTTTGGTGCTCAGCTTTCTTTATAGGCTAACTCTCACATCCATACATGACTACTGGAAAAACCATAGCCTTGACTAGACAGACCTTTGTTGACAAAATAATGTCTCTGCTTTTTAAAGAATGAGCTTATTAGCACAGGATGCTTGTGAGAGATACAGTCTCTGCCCCAAGACCAGAGGACTTTATTTTTATAAGCAAAAGTAAAGTGGAGAAGGGAAGAAGACCACCTCCTTCCTCACGTTGTGGATAGCTGTCAAGGCTTACGTCATTAGTTCCTCCTTTAACGCTGTATAGTCTAACCGGGACTGTCATGGCACCAATAAAATCATATGTTTGTTAGCAGAAGTGTGGTGACATACTAAAATCTGGTAATCTGCAATCAAGATTGCCAGGAGAAATATCAATAACCTCAGATATGCAGATGACACCACCCTTATGGCAGAAAGTGAAGAAGAACTAAAGAGCCTCTTGATGAAAGTGAAAGAGGAGAGTGAAAAAGTTGGCTTAAAGCTCAATATTCAGAAAAGGAAGATCATGGCATCTGGTCCCATCACTTCATGGCAAATGGATGGGGAAACAGTGGAAACTGGCTGACTTTATTTTTCTGGGCTCCAAAATCACTGCAGATGGTGATTGCAGCCATGAAATTAAAAGACGCTTACTCCATGGAAGGAAGTTATGAACAACCTAGACAGCATATTAAAAAGCAGAGACATTACTTTGCCAACAAAGGTCTGTCTAGTCAAGGCTATGGTTTTTCCAGTAGTCATGCATGGATGTGAGAGTTGGACTATAAAGAAAACTCAGTGCTAAAGAATGGATGCTTTTGAATTGTGGTGTTGGAGAAGACTCTTGAGAGTCCCTTGGACTGCAAGGAGAGCCAACCAGTCCATCCTAAAGGAAATCAGTCCTGAGTGTTCATTGGAAGGACTGATGTTGAAGCTGAAACTCCAATACTGTGGCCACCTGATGCAAAGAGCTGACTCATTTAAAAAGACCCTGATGCTGGGAAAGATTGAGGGCAGGAGGAGAAGGGGACGACAGAGGATGAGATGGTTGGATGGCCTCACCGACTCAATGGACATGGGTTTGGGTGCACTCCGGGAGTTGGTGATGGACAGGGAGGCCTGTGGTGCCACTGTTCATGGGGTCACAAAGAGTCGGACATGACTGAGTGCCTGAACTGAACTGAATTCATCTCAGGTTTCAGTATAATGTTCCCTTTCATTTAATTTCTTTCCCTTTTCACCTCTAGTCCTATCTTGGCTGCAAGCAGAGATGCTACTCTTCAAGGACCATTAACTCCCTGATTTCATGTAGCAACATTCAGACCTCATATCTATTTTCTTGTGTTTCAGCTATCAGGGTTTGTAGCTTGAGTGTGCTTGGCACCGGATGTGTCTGGTCTTCCTTCAAGGTAGCCTAGATTGTTGCTAGGTTACTGGATTCTTTTTTTGAGTAGTCATCAGCTTGTAACAGTCTCCTAAACTCCCTTAAAATTCCCTCTCTGCTTTAATCTCCTAGTGGAATTTTTTAATTAAAATAACTTTATTTATCCTACTCTCTTCCCATCACTACAGCTGCACCTGAGTCAGGCACTGGGAAGAATGCCCTTTCTGGAAGCTGTCTAGCTTTAGCAGACCCTCCTGCTCACGTATATCCGGTCCCATCAATACCTTAGGGGCCTCACAGGCTATACTGAACAGCCCAGGAGGTTCTTTGATAATCAAAACTTTTAAGATTTTAGCAGGCTTCCTCTATTTGCTTCAGTTCTATGAATAACCCTTATCAAAAGATCTTGTCCAGCCAGCTCTTTTCCAGAGCTGAAAATTGGCAGAATATGTCAACTCCAAATATGCTACTTTGACATAAGGATTATTTTAAGATAAAGACATTTGAAAAACAGAAGGTACAAGAAGGACATTCTGACCACCCCTGCCCCACCTCCCCACA
Source organism: Tragelaphus eurycerus (assembly GCA_935064755.1). Classification (NCBI taxonomy): domain Eukaryota; kingdom Metazoa; phylum Chordata; class Mammalia; order Artiodactyla; family Bovidae; genus Tragelaphus; species Tragelaphus eurycerus. Next base: position 7,724,360 of record CAKXYN010000099.1, on the reverse strand, counting down.
GCCTGCACTAGTCTTCCTGAAAGCAGGAGACAAAACTCCCCAGTGCAAGATGCCAGAAGGAAAGAAACATTCTTACCCCCAGAGATGGGAGTGGAAGCAGGAGAAATCTATACAAACAGACCTTGTTAAAATAACTCATTTTACCTTAGGTTCCCCAGGTGTTTTAGTTACTTTTCCACCGTTGCCTCTCTTTGTTCACCCAAGTATATAAGCACTTAGGCCTCTACTCTTCGGGTTGGGGGCAGGGGGCAGGTTGGTCTTCATTTTCAAAATCCATATGCTGGGACTTCCCTGGTGGCCCAGCATTTAGGACTCCAAGTTTCCAAAGCAGGGGGTGTGAGTTCGATCCCTGGTCAGGGAACAAAGATCCCACATGCCACCTGCCATGGCAAAAAAAACACAAAAATCCATATGCTTTTCTCCTGTTAATCTGTTTCAGTGAATTTAATTCTCAGGCCCAGCCAGAGACCCAGAAAGAATAGAAATAAAATTCTGCCTCCCCTGCAGAATCTTTACATCTAAAGACCTGATTTTTTTACCTCTGTATTCCACCAACCTACTTCTCACTTAATTTAAAGGTCTTTGTCTTGAGACAATCCAAAATCAAAGATGGGGGGTAGATAGTGGAATAGAACATTCACTCATCTCCAGTGAGAGCACCCAAATCATAACTAGCTGTTGACCAGCCATCGACAAGAGGACACTGGAACCCACCAAAAAAAGATACCCCACGTCCACAGATATAGAAGCTGCAGCAAGACGGCAGGAGGGGCACAATCACGATAAAATCAAATCCCATACCTGCCGGGTAGCTGACCCACGAACTGGAGAATAATAATACCAAAGAAGTTCTCCACTGTTATGAAAGTTCAGAACCTCACATGAGGCTTCCCAGCCTGGGGACCCAACAAAGGGACTGGGAGTCTCCAGAGGGGCCTTAAGCCTGATAGGATTTGATTACAAGACATCCACAGGACTGGGGGAAACAGAGATTCCAGTCTTGGATCAGATCAGATCAGTCGCTCAGTCGTGTCCGACTCTTTGGGACCCCATGAATCGCAGCACGCCAGGCCTCCCTGTCCATTACCAACTCCCGGAGGTCACTCAGACTCACATCCATCAAGTTAGTGATGCCATCCAGCCATCTCAACCTCTGTCGTCCCCTTCTCCTCCTGCCCCCAATCCCTCCCAGCATCAGAGTCTTCTCCAAAGAGTCAACTCTTCGCATGAGGTGGCCAAAATACTGGAGTTTCAGCTTTAGCATCATTTCTTCCAAAGAAATCCCAGGGCTGATCTCCTTCAGAATGGACTGGTTGGATCTCCTTGCAGTCTTGGAGGGTACAAACAAAACCTCACACCCAGCAAGACTCAGAGAAAAGGAGCTGTGACTCCAAAAGAAACTGAACCAAAAACATCTGCTAGTGTTGAGAGTTTCCTGTGGAGGCGTGGGTGGGCAGGGGCTCACCGCGGGGTTGGGGGGCTGGTAGCAGATGTCTGGGAAGGTTCCCTGTGGTGTAAACCCTCTTGGAGGTCACCATTAACCTGACCATACAGCCCATAAACCCAAGGGCTGAGCCGCCTTAGGCCAAAACCTACCAGGAATGGAGCACAGCCCCATCCATCAGCAGATAATTGGATTAAAACTTTACTGAGCAAGGCCCTGCCCACCAGAGATAGACTCAGTTTTTCCCACCACCACACCCTCCCATCAGGAGGCTTACATAAGCCTCTTAGCCTCCTTCATCAGAGAGCAGACAGAAGAAAGAAGGACCACAGTCCCACAGTGACTAAAACAAAACCACCTTACAGCAAGTGAATCAGCATGAAAAAGCAGAAAAGTATATCCCAGATGAACAAGATAAAATCCCAGAAAAACAACTAAATGAAGTGGAAATAGGCAAATTTCCCAAAAAAGAATTCAGAATAATGACAGTGAATATGATCCAGGATCTCAGAAAAAGAATAGAGGCAAAGATTGAGAAGATGCAAGAAATGTTTACCAAAGACCTACAAGAACTAAAGTTAGTGGAGGTGATGGAATTCCAGTTGAGCTATTTCAAATCCTAAAAGATGATGCTGTGAAAGTTCTGTACTCAATATGCAACAAATTTGGAAAACTCAGCAGTGGCCACAAGACTGGAAAAGGTCAGTTTTCATTTCAATCCCAAAGAAAGGCAATGCCAAAGAATGCTCAAGATCAGATCAGATCAGTCGCTCAGTCGTGTCCGACTCTTTGGGACCCCATGAATCGCAGCACACCACGTCTCCCTGTCCATCACCAACTCCCGGAGGTCACTCAGACTCACATCCATCGAGTCAGTGATGCCATCCAGCCATCTCATCCTCTGTCGTCCCCTTCTCCTCCTGCCCCCAATCCCTCCCAGCATCAGAGTCTTCTCCAAAGAGTCAACTCTAAGCATGAGGTAGCCAAAATACTGGAGTTTCAGCTTTAGCATCATTCCCTCCAAAAAAATCCCAGGGCTGATCTCCTTCAGAATGGACTGGTTGGATCTCCTTGCAGTCCAAGGGACTCTCAAGAGTCTTCTCCAGCACCACAGTTCAAAAGCATCAATTCTTCAGCGCTCAGCCTTCTTCACAGTCCAGCTCTCACATCCATACATAACCACTGGAAAAACCATAGCCTTGACTAGGCGAACATTTGTTGGCAAAGTAATGTCTCTGCTTTTGAATATGCTATCTAGGTTGGTCATAACTTTCCTTCCAAGGAGTAAGCGTCTTTTAATTTCATGGCTGCAGTCACCATCTGCAGTGATTTTGGAGCCCAGAAAAATAAAGTCTGACACTGTTTCCCCACCTATTTCCCATGAAGTGATGGGACCAGATGCCATGATCTTTGTTTTCTGAATGTTGAGCTTTAAGCCAACCTTTTCACTCTCTACTTTCACTTTCATCAAGAGGCTTTTTAGTTCCTCTTCACTTTCTGCCATAAGGGTGGTGTCATCTGCATATCTGAGGTTATTGATATTTTTCCCGGCAATTCTGATTCCAACTTGTGTTTCTTCCAGTCCAGCATTTCTCATGATGTACTCTGCATGTAAGTTAAATAAACATGGTGACAATATACAGCCTTGACGTACTCCTTTTCCTATTTGGAACCAGTATGTTGTTCCATGTCCAGTTCTAACTGTTGCTTCCTGACCTGCATACAGATTTCTCAAGAGGCAGATCAGGTGGTCTGGTATTCCCATCTCTTTCAGAATTTTCCACAGTTTACTGTGATCTACACAGTCAAAGGCTTTGGCATAGTCAATAAAGCAGAAATAGATGTTTTTCGGGAACTCTCTTGCTTTTTCCATGATCCAGCGGATGTTGGCAATTTGATCTCTGGTTCCTCTGCCTTTTCTAAAACCAGCTTGAACATCAGGAAGTTCACGGTTCACATATTGCTGAAGCCTGGCTTGGAGAATTTTGAGCATTACTTTACTAGCATGTGCTGCTGCTGCTAAGTCTGCTGCTAAGTCACTTCAGTCGTGTCCGACTCTGTGTGACCCCATAGACGGAAGCTCACCAGGCTCCCCTGCCCCTGGGATTCTCCAGGCAAGAACACTGGAGTGGGTTGCCATTTCCTTCTCCAATGCATGAAAGTGAAAAGTGAAAGTGAAGTCGCTCAGTCGTGTCTGACTCTTAGCGACCCCATGGACTGCAGCCTACCAGGCTCCTTCATCCATGGGATTTTCTAGGCAAAAGTACTGGGGTGGGGTGCCACTAGCATGTGAGATCAGTGCAATTGTGCGGTAGTTTGAGCATTCTTTGGCATTGCCTTTCTTTGGGATTGGGATGAAAACTGACCTTTTCCAGTCCTGTGGCCACTGCTGAGTTTTCCAAATTTGCTGGCATATGGAGTGCAGCACTTCCACAGCATCATCTTTCAGGATTTGGAATAGCTCAACTAGAATTCCATCACCTCCACTAGCTTTGTTCGTAGTGATGCTTTCTAAGGCCCACTTGACTTCACATTCCAAGATGTCTGGCTCTAGGTCAGTGATCACACCATCGTGATTATCTGGGTCGTGAAGATCTTTTTTGTACAGTTCTTCTGTGTATTCTTGCCACCTCTTCTTAATATCTTCTGCTTCTGTTAGGTCCATACCATTTCTGTCCTTTATCGAGCCCATCTTTGCATGAAATGTTCCTTTGGTATCTTTGATTTTCTTGAAGAGATCCCTAGTCTTTCCCATTCTGTTGTTTTCCTCTATTTCTTTGCATTGATCACTGAAGAAGGCTTTCTTCTTTCTTGCTGAAGAAGGCTTTCTTGCTATTCTTTGGAACTCTGCATTCAGATGTTTATATCTTTCCTTTTCTCCTTTGCTTTTCGCTTCTCTTCTTCTCACAGCTATTTGTAAAGCCTCCCCAGACAGCCATTTTGCTTTTTTGCATTTCTTTTCCATAGGGATGGTCTTGATCCCTGTCTCCTGTACAATGTCACGAACCTCATTCCATAGTTCATCAGGCACTCTATCTATCAGATCTAGGCCCTTAAATCTATTTCTTACTTCCACTGTATAATCATAAGGGATTTGATTTAGGTCATTCCTGAATGGTCTAGTGGTTTTCCCTACTTTCTTCAATTTAAGTCTGAATTTGGCAATAAGGAGTTCATGATCTGAGCCACAGTCAGCTCCTGGTCTTGTTTTTGCTGACTGTATAGAGCTTCTCCATCTTTGGCTGCAAAGAATATAATCGATCTGATTTCGGTGTTGACCATCTGGTGATGTCCATGTATAGAGTCTTCTCTTGTGTTGTTGGAAGAGGCTATTTGCTATGACCAGTGCATTTTCTTGGCAAAACTCTATTAGTCTTTGCCCTGCTTCATTCCGTATTCCAAGGCCAAATTTGCCTGTTATTCCAGGTGTTTCTTGACTTCCTACTTTTGCATTCCAGTCCCCTATAATGAAAAGGACATCTTTTTTGGGTGTTAGTTCTAAAAGGTCTTATAGGTCTTCATAGAACCGTTCAACTTCAGCTTCTTCAGCATTACTGGTTGGGGCATAGACTTGGATTACTGTGACATTGAATGGTTTACCTTGGAAACGAACGGAGATCATTCTGTCGTTTTTGAGATTGCATCCAAGTACTGCATTTCGGACTCTTTTGTTGACCATGATGGCCACTCCATTTCTTCTGACGGATTCCTGCCCGCAATAGTAGATATAATGATCCTCTGAGTTAAATTCACCCATTCCAGTCCATTTTAGTTCGCTGATTCCTAGAATGTCGACATTCACTCTTGCCATCTCTTGTTTGACCACTTCCAATTTGCCTTGATTCATGGACCTGACATTCCAGGTTCCTATGCAATATTGCTCTTTACAGCATCGGACTTTGCTTCTATCACCAGACACATCCACAGCTGGGTGTTCTTTTTGCTTTGGTTCCATCCCTTCATTCTTTCTGGAGTTATTTCTCCACTGATCTCCAGTAGCATATTGGGCCCGTACTGACCTGGGGAGTTTCTCTTTCAGTATCCTATCATTTTGCCTTTTCATACTGTTCTTGGGGTTCTCAAGGCAAGAATACTGAAGTGGTTTGCCATTCCCTTCTCCAGTGGACCACACCCTGTCCAAAATCTCCACCATGACCCGCCCATCTTGGGTTGCCCCACGGGCATGGCTTAGTTTCATTGAGTTAGACAAGGCTGTGGTCCTAGTGTGATTAGAATGACTAGTTTTCTGTGAGTATGGTTTCAGTGTGTCTGCCCTCTGATGCCCTCCTGCAACACCCACCGTCCCACTTGGGTTTCTCTTACCTTGGGCATGGGGTATCCCTTCCCAGCTGCTCCAGCAAAGCACAGCCATCACACCTTACCTTGGATGAGGGGTCTCTCCTCACCGCCGCCCCTCCTGACCTTGGAGGAGTGGTATCTCCTCACCACCGCCCTTCCTGACCTCGGAAGAATGCTCAAACTACCACACAATTGCTCTCATCTCACACGCTAGCAAAGTAATGCTCAAATTTCTCCAAGCCAGGCTTCAACAGTACATGAACCGTAAACTTCCAGATATTCAACTGGTTTTAGAAAAGGCAGAGGAACCAGAGATCAAACTGCCAACATCCATTGTATCATCAAAAAAGTGAGAGAGTTCCCGAAAAACATCTATTTCTGCTTTATTTGCTACACCAAAGACTTTGACTGTGTGGATCAAAACAAACTGTGGAAAATTCTGAAAGGGATGGAAATACCAGACCATCTCACCTGCCTCCTGAGAAATCTGTATGCAGGTCAAGAAGCAACAGTTAGAACTGGACATGGAACAACAGACTGGTTCCAAATAGGAAAAGGAATACGTCAAGGCTGTATATTTTCACCCTGCTTATTTAACTTATATGCAGAGTACATCATGAGAAACGCTGGACTGGATAAAGCACAACCTGGAATCAGGATTGCCAGGAAAAATATCAATAACCTCAGATATGCAGATGACACCACCCTTATGGCAGAAAGTGAAGGAGAACTAAAGAGCCTCTTGATGAAAGTGAAAGGGGAGGTGAAAAATTGGCTTAAAACTCAGAGTTCAGAAAACTAAGATCATGGCATCTGGTCCCATCACTTCATGGGAAATAGATGGGGAAACAATGGAAATAGTGAAAGACTATTTTGGGGGGCTTCAAAATCACTGCAGATGGTGATTGCAGCCATGAAATTAAAAGACGCTTGCTCCTTGAAAGAAAAGCTATGACCAACCTAGACAGCATATTAAAAAGTAGAGACATTACTTTACCAACAAAGGTCTATCTAGTCAAAGCTATAGTGTTTCTAGTAGTCGTGGATGGATGTGAGAGTTGGACTATAAAGAAAGCTGAGCACCGGAGAGTTGATACTTTTGAACTGTGTTGTTGTGGAAGACTCTTGAGAGTCCCTTGGACTGCAAGGAGATCCAACCAGTCCATCCTAAGGGAAATAAATCCTGAATATTCATTGGAAAGACTGATGATGAAGCTGAAACTCCAATACTTTGGCCACTTGATAAAGAAGTAACTCATTGGGAAAGACCCCGATGCTGGGAAAGATTGAAGGAGGGAGGAGAAAGGGACAACAGGATGAGATGGTTGGATGGCATCACTGACTCAATGGACATGAGTTTGAGCAAGCTCCGGGAGTTGGTGATGGACAGGGAAGCCTGGCGTGCTGCAGTCCATGGGGTTGCAAAGAGTCAGACAAAACTGAGCAACTGAACTGAACTGAACAGGAACTGAAGAACAAACAAAGAGAGATGAATAATACACTAAGGGGAATCCATAGCAGAATAACTGAGGCAGAAGCATGGGTAAATGACATGGAGGACAGAATGGTGGAAATCACTGCCTCAGAACAGAATATAGGATAAAGATGGAAAAGAAATGAAGACAACTGAAGAGACCTCTGGGACAACATTAAAAGCATGAACATTTCACATTATAGGGGTAAAAGAGAGAGAGAAAGGACCTGAGGAAATATTTAGAGATATAATAGTTGAAAACTTCCCTAACATGGGAAAGGGAATAGTCAGTCAAGTCCAACAAGCACAGAAAGTCCCAGGCAGGATAAACCCAAGGAGGAACACACCAAGACACATAGTAACCAAACTGACAAAAATTGAAGACAAAGATAAAATATCAAAAGCAACAAGGGAAAAACAGCAAAGGACATATAAGGGACCTCCCATCAGGTTATCTGCTGATTTCTCAACAGAAACTCTACAAGCCAGAAGGGAATGGCATGACATTTAAAGTGATTAAAGGGAAGAATCTGCAACCAAGAATACTCAACCCAGCCAAGGCTCTCCTTTAGATTTGGTGAAGAAATGAAAAGCTTTCCAGACAAGCAAAAGTTAAGAGAATTTAGCACTGCCAAAGCAGCTTTACAACAAATGCTAAAGGAACTTCTCTGGGGAGAAAATAAGAGAAGGAAAAGCCCTACCTACAGAAAATAAATCCAAAACATTTAATAAAATGGCAATAGGATCATACATATCCACAATTATCTTAAATGTAAATGGATTAAATGCACCAACCAAGATGCATAGACTGGCTGAGCAGATGAAAACATGTGCGTGTATGCACTTCCACTTAACCACATCACTCTGCTTGACCCCCCAAATTGTATGTAATTATTTTATGTGGCACCCCACTCCAGTACTCTTGCCTGGAAAATCCCATGGATGGGGGAGCCTGGTGGGCTGCAGTCCATGGGGTCGCTAAGAGTCGGACATGACTGAGCGACTTCACTTTCTCTTTTCACTTTCATGCATTGGAGAAGGAAATGGCAACCCACTCCAGTGTTCTTGCCTGGAGAATCCCAGGGATGGGGAGGCCTGGTGGGCTGCCGTCTATGGGGTCACACAGAGTTGGACACGACTGAAGTGACTTAGCATAGCATAGCATTTTATGTTGTTAAGTTAATCGTGTTATTATGGCTTGTCATTGTAATTATCTTTTATTTTTTGTCTAGCTATTGATTGTGAAAACTGACAAACATCTTTTACTATTGTGATTATTTAAATATTACTCACTTAATACCACTGGATCATGATTGGTCAACAGAAAAAGTAAAAAATTCTATATCACCAAAACTACCTTTTAATAGAAAAACCTGTAATAATTTTTTTTAATCCAGATACATATCAGAATTATGTTAGAATTTTTTGAAACATACAAATGCCCAGATATTGCTTGTTTTTGTTTTTGTTTTTTTCCTGCCAGAGGTCCAGATACATTTCTAATGAGCAGCCATGTTTAAAAACGACTGGACTATATGAGGATGCTTTACTTTCTATTTCATATTCAGTGCTCCCATTTCATTTGGTTTACATTTTCCAATTCCTCCATCTCTTTTTCTTCTTGATGTTCTTTCTCAAGCCTTTATCATGCATAGTAGAAAAGCTTTTGTAAACATACATATAAATAATAATACATATATGTACATACATGTATGTAAACATACATATAAATAATAATAAATAACATACATATAAATATAAATAATATGTATAATATATATTAGAAAATTTATGAATTTTTGCCTAACTAAAAATTTATGACATTTTGATTCTACTTGTTTGACTTAGTATGAATAGAATGCTAGATTTCTAATTTTAAAAAATAGATATACAACTAGCAAAAAAGATTTACTATAAACACAGGTAACTACAGGGAATATCTTGTAATAACCTGTAATGGAAAATAATGTCAAAAATAACATTTGTGTATATGTAACTGAATCATATACACAAAAAGAATTCTGCTTTTTGAAATTTAGTAGTGTGTAACTTTTTAGCAGTTTTTCTAAATGTTCTATGGTCCTATGGACATCTAATAACTATGTATGAGATACAAAATTTTAAATATATTTGTGTAGGATATAATTAATATAAATTAATTAAATATAAATCTATTATATTTAAACTATTAATGACATCATTCAAAACACTCCTATTATTTTTTCTGCACTTTGATAAAATACTCTCAGAAAAGTGTTTATATGTCTCATATGATCATATATCATTTCTTTTCCCTTATGTTTCTTCTGATTTTTGCTTTATGTATCTTTCTTTGTTGTTAAGGTGTCTAATGGTTTATGATGTCTAACTTCTTTGTTTCATTTAAAATAAATAAATAAATTTAAAAGGAAAAAAAAATAGATAAGGGAGGGCTGCAGTGGGCAAGGAAATGTCCAATGCCGTCTTTGCTAATAGACTTTACTCCCTTGAACTGGCAGATAATTCTTTTGGAAAAGCTGTTTGGTGGACTTTGCCAAAGGGGCAGGAAATCACCAGTACAACAACATCAATATTCTAAATTTTTTCCACCACTTCCTCTAGCCCTGATTGGCATGACTATGACTCAGTCCCATTGTGTAGCAAAAAAACAGTTTGACTGAATGCCACCTCATAACAAAGCACACCAGCTTTCCAGCCCGAAGCGGTTGGGGCCTCATTAACTACCGTTCTCCTCCTCACAGTTAATTCCACAGATTAGGGCCTGTGACTTCCAGAAACCACCTTAAAATATTAAATTCTACATGCATCAGCATTCCTAATGGTAGGCAACAGAAGCTGATCCTGGCGGGTTACACAGAAAGTAAGAGTATTAAAATTATCTCAATAGCCCACAGAATCTGTGGAACTGAAGAGACTGGCTCAAGACTAAGCTTCCAAGTAAAGTAACTAAAACCAAAACCCTGGCCTGATGAAGAAGCTACTGCTTCTGCTCCTGTGGCTGCCACCAGGATGCACCAAGGCCACCGTTTGCAGTTCAATCAGACTCTCCATTTGTCTCCAACCGCTGCTACACCAGGAATAGGCTTCCCAGGTGGTGCAATGGTAAGGAATCTGCCTGCCAATGCAGCTTATGCAAGAGATCCGGTCCAATCCCTGGGTCAGGAAAATCTCCTGAAGAAGGAAATGGCAACCCCCTCTAGTATTCTTGCCTGAAAAATTCCATGGACAGAGGAGCCTGGCGGGCTACAGCCCATGGGGAGACAAGGAGTTGGACACAACTGAGCAGGCACATGCACGCATACACACCAGTAATGTTATTACTTGGGCATCAAGAGCTCCACTCAACTTGCAACTGCCATATCCCTGAAAGCCTCTGCCACTGCCTGGGAAACAGTTTCCACTCCAAGCCTCCTTCCTCAAACTGCTCCTTCTGAATCAGAGTTTCATAGGGCAAGTCCTCTTGGTGGAGAATAGCTCACAGGCCTGGGCCTGACCACAAAAGAGGCTGGGAAACACCTGTGGAGTGGAAATGAGATTCAAGTGGCTGCAAACTCCCCAAACAGAGCAAAAAGTGCTGAGAAGCCAGAAAACATGAAGGGTTACATGGGGCATTCAAGTGGAGCAATCTGGCCAATGATGACGAGGCATCTCTATAGTTTGGGAGAGTTACATAGGCTCAGAATCTGCACAGAGATGGTGCTATGGGCTGAGCTGTGTCTCCCTCCAATTTATAGCCTCATCTTCCAGGTGAGGCTTCCCAGGTGGTGCCAGTGGTAAAGAACCCACCTGTCGATGCGGCAGACACAAGAGAATCACGTGTTCTTGGCTGGAGAATCCCATGGACAGAGGAACCTGTCACAAGAGAGTTGGACAGGACTCAGCACGCTGGTCCATGTGCTCACCTCCAGTATCTCAGAATGTGTCCTTAATTTGGAGACAGGGTTTGCAGAGGTGATTGAGTTAAAATGAGATCATGAGAATTGGCCCTAATCCAACATGACTGGGAAATTTGAATGCACAGATTGCCATGGAAAGATAAAGGCAGCAAGCCAACAGACATCAGAAATTACCAGCAAAATGCTAGAAGCTAGGAGATAGGGATGGAACAGATTTCTTTTTCCCTCACAGACCTCACAAGGAACCAATCTCACCACTCCTTGATCTTGGACTTCTAGTCTCCAGAGCTGTGAGACTGTAAATTTCTGTTGCTTAAGCCACCCAGTCTGCAGTGTTTTCTTACAGAAGCCTTAGGGAACTAACGCAGATGATAAATTAAGCCAGGGAATTAGGTAAATTTGCCTAGGAAGGATGTGTTGGTGCAAAGGGAAGTGATTTCAGAGAGACAGGAGTGAGCAGTCTGAAGACAGACCTTAGTTCCCTGCCCAGGAATTCACCCTGGGCAGCCCCTGGGCAGCCTGGATGAAGAAACTAAGATCATGGCATCTGATCCCATCACTCCATGGCAAATAGAAGGGGGAAAGTGGAAGCAGTGACAGATTTGCTCCAAAATCACTGCTGATGGTGAAATGAAAAGACCCTTGCCCCTTGGAAGGAAAGCTATGACAAACCTAGACAGCATATTCAAAAGCAGAGGCATCACTCTGCCAACAAATATCAGTATAATAAAAGCTATGGTTTTTCCAGTAGTCATGTATGGATATGAGAGATGGACCATAAAGAAGGCTGAGAGACAAAGAATTGATGCTTTCAAATTGTGATGCTGAGAGTCCCAAGGAGATCAAACCAGTCCATCCTAAAGGAGATGAGTCCTGGGTGTTCATTGGAAGGCCTGATGCTGAAACTGAAGCTCCATACTTTGGCTACCTGCTGTGAAGAGCCAACTCATTAGAAAAGACCCTAATGCTGGGAAAGATTGAAGGCAAAAGGAGAAGGGAGCAGCCTAGGATAAGATGGTTAAATAGCATCACCAACTCAGTGGGCATGACTTGGAGCAAATTCAGGGAGAGAGAGGAGGACAGAGGAGACTGGTATACTACAGTCCATGGGGTTCCAAAGAGTCTGATATGACTTAGAGACTGAGCACCAACAGCCTGGATGAAAACAGGGAAACCTAACTGCTAGACCACCAGGGGTTAGAAAAGTGAAGTTGCTCAGTCGTGTCCGACTCTTTGTGACCCCATGGGCACCAGGCTCCTCCATCCATGGGGTTTTCTAGGCAAGAGTACTGGAGTGTTGCCATTTCCTTCTTCAAGGAATCTTCCCGACCCAGGGATCAAACCCAGGTCTCCCGCATTGTAGACCGATGCTTTACCATCTGAGCCACCAGGGAAGCCCTGGTGAAGTGTTACAAGTTAGAACTAAAGTGGCCCTGGCTCTTGCCGCTCTCCTACCCCATTTGAAAGCAAGAATGTTTCAAGAAGGCATCAACTGTAACAACAGGTGCGAAGTTTATTATCAGAGACACAGCACAACAAGTGGGAGAGCACACAAGGAAACAAATTGTTTAAGACTGAAGCAGGGCAGAGATCCACACCCAGAGAGAAATGCTGTGAGCATGGTTCCTAAGGAGGAGCAGCACAGTGCAGAGGTGAGCTAAGTCGCTTACGCAGGGCAGTCCTCCCAGGTCTTGGTTTCCTTTGGTCAATTACTTCTTTTTTCACATCTGACCCATCCTAGGACCCTCCCCAACACGTGTGGCGCAGAGTTTTAACAAGACAGATTCCACCACACAGGCCTGTGGGGTGGTGCCCCCTCCTACATGACCCCCAGGAAGCCTTCCTGTGCGTGTGCAGACAGGAAAGTGTTCCTTGATCTCAGGAGCGGGCACTTTATCTCTGCCATTAGCCTTGTCCTTGGAGCGTCTGGGGAAAAACAAAGCTTCAATTTTATTCCACTTAACAAATACCAGCTGTCCAGCCCGGAGGCCCATCCACCTCCTACCCACCTCAGGGAAGAAGAAGGAGGGTGAGTACTTGGGGTTATATTAAGGAAGGAGGCACTTTTTCTCCAGGAGAGAAAGAAGGCAAAACCAGATGCAGGTGAGATGAGGATTCCTGAGCAGTGACCTTTCAGGAAGCAGGACTATTCTCAGGAATAACCTGAAGGGAGGAAGGAGGAGAGAGCAGGAAGGGAAGATCACCATGATAGCAAAGTACCATGAAGGACACCCTGACTTGGGCTGTCCGCCTGCCCAGGGAAGCTCTCCCACCTCATACTCCAGTCATGGGGCAAGGATGCTGGGCTGCTGGGCTATTTGTACTCCCAAACCCATCAGTCAGAGGTTAAGAGCCACCCTTCGTGGGTGGAGGTGGGGAGGGGCGGAAATTTCTGGCCACCTGCGCTTCTCCGTGCAGGGAGAGGGACTCAGGCAGCCTGAGGGCAAAGCTCAGACCAGGGTCAGAGCGGCTGGCTGTGGGCACTGAGGGCACATTGCAGGGAGGGGGTGCTGGTGTGCCCCCAGACAATGAAAGGAATCCAAGATGACGTGGGCAGAGCTCCGGCAGCCTCTGCAATACAGCTGTGGGTTGGCAGGCATCTCCTAATGTCTGTGAACAGGAAAGTGAGTAGAAAGGGAGACAGAGGAGAGCTTTGCAGTTTTCACCAATTTGAAGAACGTGAATATTCTGTATCTCCTGTTCTGTAGAAGACATTCAAGGAGAATGAAGAAGGTTTAAAGTATGAAAGACAAAGCTGATCAGGAAGAACAGAAAGGTTGCCAGGCAACAAAGACCCAGCTGAGAGAGAGAATGACCTTGTTATGGTAAAAATATCAACAGCATCAGGTGTGAGAGGACAGTGGAGTCCAAGAGGAGTGATCGGTAAAGATGTGGTGAAGGCATTAGGCCTTTACTGGGCAGGAGAGGAGCTTAGAATAGGAAAGTGAAGAGAAAGGGAGACAGCGGATAGGCCAGGATCTTGGCAGTTTTAACCAGTTTGAAGAACGGGTTTCGTGGCAGCAACTGGGTAAAAATAAAGAAAGAAAGAAAGAATTGTAAAGGATGAAAGAGTGTGGTAATGATGCAAGGTCCAGGGTATGCCCGTGGCAGTGGGTACTTAGGTGGAACAGAAGTAAGGTCATGGGAGTTGTGAAGCCAAAGAACCACCAGGCTGCTCTCACCATGTTGCTGGTGCCTGCATCACCCAGTCCTCCTCCCCTCTCCCCTCTTGGCCGAAGCCTGGGGGGCCAGGACCACTGCAATTCTGCCAGCTACAGTGCAAAGATGAAATAGAATTAGAAACCATGGTTTGGCTTGGACCAGAAAATCAGATACCAGCAGATAAGACTGAAGACAGAAAGACTTTATGAAACATTCACAGCAGTGACTCTATAAGTTCTTCGAAAGGTATCTCACAGACAGGAACTGTTTTTTCCAGATTCAAGATCTCTAGGTAACAATTGCCTGGCTTCTTGGTTCAGCTATGAGATTTGATTATGCAGATAATGCTGAAATCTATAAGGACTTGGGACCTGATAATGCAAAACATATAGAAACAAAGAAAATGAAGTCGCTCAGTCACGTCTGACTCTTTGCGACCCCATGGACTGTAGCCTACCAGGCTCCTCCGTCCATGAGATTCTCCAGGCAAGAATACTGGAGTAGGTTGCCATTGCCTTCTCCAGTGAATCTTCCTGACCGAAGGATCGAACCCAGGTCTCCTGCATTGCAGGCAGACACTTTACCCTCTGAGCCACCAGGGAAACCCAAACATGTAGGCAGTGCAACTAAAACTGCAGAGCCCTGGATCAGTCTGGATGTAAATAATCCTGCGTGGAAGCCTGGGGTAAAGGCTTGCTACCCTTCTTCAGATTCAGTGTCATGGTGACTACCTGAAATGATTAAAGTTCAGGTGATGGTTAAGGCAATTCTCACTGTGGTCCAGGAGCTCCTGACACAGGATGTAGTTGCTGGGGCAAACCAAACAGAAGGAGGCTTGCCTGATGCTTCCGACGAGCATATTCTTGGTTTTGACACAGGAAATGCAGTTCTCTGTGAAGCTGCTCAAGTTCTGCTGCAAATAGAAGAACTCGGAGAGCTGCAGACAAAAATGAAGGCAGCCAGAGTGGCTGTTCAGGCAATTCTTGCTGATCCAAAGACAGACCACGAAACCAGAGGATTGTGGGGAATACCAGGTTCAACTGGTCACATATTTGGAAAGAATCATTCTTAACAGACTTATATTATGGATATAGGAGGAACTCAGAAGATTCTAGAAGAAGTCAGTCTTGTCCTAAATTTGTTGGGCTTTAGAAGACAGTGTCAGCCAGGTACACTGACCAATGAATGTTCTATTTAGCCCCCAGGACTCTATCAGCAGTTGAACACAGCAGCGGGAGTGGACATGATTCAGGTCTCCAGGAATGTATCAGTGATGGCCTATACCGATTTGCTTCTAACAGAATCAGCCAGCACTACAGGGTAAGCCTGCAAGTTCCTGGACAACATTGGTTTACTCAGCTCTGTAACTCCAGAACCTAACACACCCACCATGCATACCAGAAAGAAGCTCTCTAAACCCTTGTTGATTGAGGGCAGGAGAAGGGAACAACAGAGGATGAGATGGTCGGATGGCATCACTGACTCAATGGACGTAAGTCTGGGTAAACTCGGGGAGCTGGTGATGGACAGGGAGGCCTGGCGTGCTGCAGTTTATGAGGTCCAAACATGACTGAGCGACTGAACTGAACTGAAACCCTTGTTGATTGAATGATTACTGGTTTATACTATTTGTGATGGAATTTAGCATGGCCATCTAGTAACAGGAAGTATTATCAAGACATTTAAGTTCAAGATTACATTTGAGTAAAGATTGAATTAGTGACTCCCCTACAAAATCCTTGAAATAGAGCAAAATGGAGGCTATTTTTTTGTGTGCAGTAAAAAAACCTAACAGAAGATTTTCTATCTTAACCATCTTTAAGCGTACAGTTTACTCATGTTAAGTATGTTCACATTGCTGTGAAACAGATTTCCAGAATTTTTTCAGCTTGTAAATCTGAAACCCTATACTCATTTAACAAAGCTCTCACCTTTTGCCCTGCTCACCAGCCCCTGGTACCCCATGAAGCTACTTCACATATGTGAAATCATACAGTATTTATCTTTTTGTGATTGGTTTATTTCATTTAGCATAACATCCTCAACTTTCATCCATGTTGTAGCATGTGACAAGATTTCTTTTTAAAGCTAAATAATATTCCATTGTATGTATAGACTATATTTTCTTTATTTCTTCCTGCTATATCTTACTCATCTGTTCACAGACATTTGGGGTGCTTTACCTCTTGGCAACTGTGAATAATGCTGCTATAAATATGATTGTATGCATGCATTTCTTTGAGACTCTGCTTTCAATTGTCTAGGACATACACACTCAGTTCCATTTTTAATTTTTTGAGGATCTTCCATACTGTTTTCCATAGTGGTTGCACCACTGCACAATCTTGACAACAGTGCACAAGGATTCCTATTTCACCATATCCTCACCAAACCGTCTTATTTTCTGGGTTTTAGTAGCCTTTCTAATGAACATGAGGTGATATGTCACTGTGGTTTTGATGTGCATTTCTCTGCAACAATTATAGGATTCCCTGTTTTCATTTTGATGATCATATTTCCAAGCCTTCTATTCCCCAAATCTAATTGATTAATCAATAATCACATAATTTCTATTCAACAATGACTAATCCAACTTACATCAAAACAAATAATAAATATCCATAATTATAAAGGACAAACCTGGTGATTAGTGATGTTGAGTATCTTTTCATGTGCTTGCTGGCCACTTGAATGGCACCTTCAGTGAAATGTTTAATGAAGTTTTTTCCCTATTTATTATCACAGTATTTAGGGGCTTTTGTTTGTTTTAAGAATTCTTTATTTATTCTAGATATTAATCCTTTATCAGACATATGATTTTTAAATAATTTCTCCCATTCCATAGGTTGTTTTTTCTCTGTTCACGGTGTTCTTTGATGCACAAAATTTTTGAGGTGATCAAAATATAGGCAAAATTTTAACCACAATGAAGTAGCTAAGAGATTGTGAACCTAAGTAGCTAAGAGATTGTGAACCTAATATACCCAATGTTAGCAAGAAAATCTTGCTTATATGATTAGGAAAGTATTCAAGGTAAACTGAAATTTTCACTAAGATCTCTCTCTATTTGGAGTGTTGGCTTTGCAACTGACCCTGCAGTTACTCTAAGCTATATTCCTCAAAGAACTTTCTGTGCAACCCTGGACCTGCTTAATACAATAACACAATAAAGCTGATATTATAAGACATGGTTCAGTAAGACCAAAAAAAACCAAACAAACAAAGAAAAACAAAAAATAAAACATGGTATAGAAATTATCACTAAGGAAATGTTTTGAGCTGTGTAGTGTCCTAGAAGCCAAGTAAATAAAGTATGCTGCTACTGCTAAGTTGCTTCAGTCGTGTCTGACTCTGTGCGACCCCATAGATGGCAGCCCACCAGGCTCCCCCATCCCTGGGATTCTCCAGGCAAGAACACTGGAGTGGGTTGTCATTTCCTTCTCCAATGCATGAAAGTGAACAGTGAAAGTGAAGTCGCTCAGTTGTGTCCGACTCTTAGCGACCCTATAGACTACAGCCCACCAGGCTCCTCCGTCCATGGGA
The DNA here is from genome assembly GCA_935064755.1 of Tragelaphus eurycerus. Lineage (NCBI taxonomy): Eukaryota > Metazoa > Chordata > Mammalia > Artiodactyla > Bovidae > Tragelaphus > Tragelaphus eurycerus. The sequence goes on along the minus strand of CAKXYN010000099.1, from coordinate 7,706,542 downwards.
TTGTCCAGGCAAGAGTACTGGAGTGGGGTGCCATTGCTTTCTCCAAATAAAGTATACTAGGTGCTATATGTTGTTGTTCAGTCTCTCAATCATGTCCAGCTCTTTGCAACCCCATGGACTGCAGCACACCAGGCTTCCTTGTCCGTCACCATCTCCCAGAGTTTGCTCAAACTCATGTCCATTGAGTCGGTGATCCCATCCAACCATCTCATCCTCTGTCATCCCCTTCTCTCCCTGCCTTCAATCTTTCCCAGAATCAGGGTCTTTTCTAATAAATCGGTTCTTCACATGAGGTGGCCAAAGTATTGGAGTTTCAGCTTCAGCACCAGTTCTTCTGATGAATATTCAGGACTGATTTCCTTTAGGATGGACTGGTTGGATCTCCTTGCAGTCCAAGGGACTCTCAAGAGTCTTCTCCAACACCATAGTTCAAAAGCATCAATTTGCTGCCTCTCAGCCTTCTTTATGGCCCAACTCTCACATTCATTACATGATTAATGGAAAAAACAAAGCTTTGACTAGAGAGACTCTGTTGGCAAAGTAATGTCTCTGCTTTTTAATATGCTGTCTAGGTTTGTCATAGCTTTTCTTGCAATGAGCAAGTATCTTTTAATTTAATGGCTGCAGTCACCATCTGCCCAAGAAAATTTTGGAGCCCAAGAAAATAAAATCTGCTTCCACTTTTTCCCCTTCCATTTGCCATGAAGTGAAGGGACCATATGCCATGATCTTAGTTTTCTGAATGTTGAGTTTTAAGCTAGCTTTTTCAATCTCCTCTTTCACCTTCAAGACGCTCTTTAGTTCCTCTTTGCTTTCTGCCATAAGGGTGGTGTCATCTGCATATCTGAGGTTATTGATATTTCCCCTGGCAATCTTGACTCCAGCTTGTACTTCATTCAGCCTGGCATTTCACATGATATACTCTGCATTGGAGTTAAATAAGCAGGGTGACAATACAGGGTGTTATTACAGCCTTCACGTACTGCTTTCCCAATTTTGAACCAGTCTGTTGTTTCATGTCCATTTCTAACTGTTGCTTCCTGACCTGCATAACATTTCTCTGCATATAGGTTTCTCCATACAGGAGGCAGGTAAGGTGGTCTGGTATTGCCATCTCTTTAAGAATTTTCCAGTTTGTTGTGATCCACACAGTCAAAGGTTTTAGCATAGTCAATGAAGCAGAAGTAGACGTTTTTCTGGAATTCTCTTTTTCTATGATCCGACGGATATTGGCAATATGATCTCTGGATCCTCTGCCTTTTCTAAATCCAGCTTGAACATCAGGAAGTTCTTGGTTCCGGATCTAATTAAAGGAAAGAAAAGCAGTTTTAAGCATTTCAAACAGAAGTAATTAATAAAGGAAATGGCTACAAGAGTATTAGAAGAGATGGAGGGGCAAAAGAGGAAAAGGGTGATTTCTCAAAGATTATTAACTTCAGGAAACCATCACCACTCTGGGCTAGAGGAGCAAAAGTGTTACCTAAAACCCAGGGCCACAGTATCCCTAAGGCGCTTGTTGGCTGTTGGCGCCCAGTGGTCTGAGCAGGAGTCCGGGAGCCTGCACTTTCAGGCTGCTGCTTTCTTGGCTGCAGCCACCACCTGATTCGCTGCTGCCACTGTCACCAGGGCCAACGCTGTGGCCACCACCAACACTGTCTCCTCAGCTGTTCTGCTCTCGCTAACGCCACAAGAAACCAGTCAGAAAGGTGGTCAATTCTCTCTTCCTTTCATCTTGCAGTGCCTTATGTTGACAAAACCTAAACAGAAACCAGCTAGCTTGGGAATCTGAAAAATATAATTTCTCTCTCACTGATATATAGAAAAGCACAGAAGGGCAGATAAGGACGGAAAGCAATAGGCAAATGACCAGCACAGGCTACCCTCTTGGTCACTGAGCATCCCTTCTCATTCTTTCACCTCTATTTAGGCAAAAGATTCAGACTAAACGGAAGTTACTTATGAGTGCTGCCTACATCTCAGAAACCTTTCACATGTGCTGTGTGCTCAGTCGTGTCTGACTCTTTGTGACCCCATGGACTGTAGCCTGGCAGGCTCCTCTGCCCATGGGATTTCCCAGGCAAGAATAGTGGAGTGGTTGTTATGTGCTCCTCCAGGGGATGGGGGATCTTCCCGAAACAGTGATCGAAACTGCGTCTCCTGTGTCCTCTGCAATGCAGGCAGAATCTTTACCCACCAAGCCAGTCTTTCATAGGTCTCCATTATCCTCAATGTAAAGTTAGTTTTTGAGGCTCCGAAATCACTGCAGATGGTGACTACAGCCATGAAATTAAAGGACGCTTGCTCCTTGGAAGAAAAGAGTATTAAAAAGCAGAGACATTATTTTGCCAACAAAGGTCCACCTAGTCAAGGCTATGGTTTTTCCAGTAGTCATGTATGGATATGAGAGTTGGACTATAAAGAAAGCTGAGCACTGGAGAATTGATGCTTTTGAACTGTGGTGTTGGAGAAGACTCTTGAGAGTCCCTTGGACAGTAAGGAGATCCAACCAGTCCATCGTAAAGGAGATCAGTCCTGAATGTTCATTGGAAGGACTGATGCTGAAGTTGAAACTCCAATACTTTGGCCACCTGATGCAAAGAACTGACTCAGTGGAAAAGACCCTGATGCTGGGAAAGACTGAAGGTGGGAGGAGAAGGGGACAACAGATGATGAGATGGTTTGATGGCATCACCAACTCAATGGACATGAGTTTGAGTAAACTCCAGGAGTTGCTGATGGACAGGGAGGCCTGGAGTGCTGCAATCTATGCAGTCTCAAAGAGTCCGACACGACTGAGCAACTGAACTGAACTGAAAGCTAAAGCCCCATAGTTTGGGGGTTAAGAACCTACCAAGCTAGACCAAGCTTCCTTTCCCAACTTCTCACTATCCCAGTTAGATCGATCCATATTTCATTTCCCAAACACATCTTGTGTGTTTCTTCCTCTAAGCCTTTGAGCTTGTCATTTCCCCCACCCAGAATGCATTCCCCATCTCACCTTCTCTACCTCCTCGGCTTCAAGCCTACCCAGTGTTCTCAGCGTGGCTCAGATTCAATTCCCACACACAGTCCCCTCCCCAAGGCGCCAGTCCTCAGGACTTTTTCCGCCCTCTGAATTCCTCATGTCAATCCCACTGATAGCAACCAATTAGCCTTGCTGGCACCTCTATGGCACCTAGTGGCATATTGTTTCCAGCCTATCCACTTACCGACTGATTTCTGGCAGTGGAGGATAGAGAAAATGAATAGGCAATGTATCAGATCAGATCAGTCACTCAGTCGTGTCCGACTCTTTGCGACCCCATGAACTGCAGCACACCAGGCCTCCCTGTCCATCACCAACTCCCGGAGGTCACTCAGACTCACATCCATCGAGTCAGTGATGCCATCCAGCCATCTCATCCTCTGTTGTCCCCTTCTCCTCCTGCCCTCAATCCCTCCCAGCATCAGAGTCTTTTCCAATGAGTCAACTCTTTGCATGAGGTGGCCAAAGTACTGGAGTTTCAGCTTTAGCATCATTCCTTCCAAAGAAATCCCAGGGCTGATCTCCTTCAGAATGGACTGGTTGGATCTCCTTGCAGTCCAAGGGACTCTCAAGAGTCTTCTCCAATAGCCAGCTATTAATTTGAAGCCCAAGCACTTACTGCCTGCCTAATATCAGCTTTCCTGCAGCCTCCCGTAGGCCCCACTAGGCTCTGCCTGTTTGATTCTGAATTGTAATTTGCAGCAGTTTGTCAGCTCTCCACAGCAAACTTCAAAGGCGTTCAGCCGGCCTTCAGAGATACTGTTCTCAGATTACTACCAAGCTAGCAACCTGATTGAGGGTATTACTAAACCACACAGCTTGCCAGCTAGTATCAAGTCAAAGCAGAAGCAAACAAAATGTTTTTGAGGCTGTTGCTCAACAAGAATTGTGAGAAAACTTGCAAAGACTCAGAACTGAAAAAATTTCTGCATAGCCATCCTGAGTCTGCTTCTGACAAAGATTAAAAGGAGCTATAAACCCTCCTTCTCTATGGAAGTTTAAGATTAGCTCTTACCAACAAAAAAAATTCTTCATGAACAAGAAGGGCAATCAGCAAAGAACCAAAGACATGATTCTTGTCCCAGTTCTGCCTGGGATGAGGCATGTCTCTTTCTCTCTCTGGATTTCAGTTTCCTTATCTGAAAAATGAGGAATTTGAACTAGATAATCCCCAAAGGCCCTTGCAATCATAAAATCAGAAGACATCTTTAATTGCTTTCTGGTCTCCTTTTATAAAATATCCAATTAATTCATCGAATTAATAGGTTATTAATTACCTATTATACTGAAAGCTACCACACATGATGGTTCACTTTGTACACTGAACAAATCCAGAGGCCACCATCTACATTATAGTCTATGTAAACTATAACCCTGGGTTGAGTGATACACAACTTGAACATCCAAACACAGCAGCCTTGACTATGCTCTTCAATTTTGTAAATATTTAAGTTTTCACCTTTTGTTTTCTGTTCTGTTTTTTGTTGTCGTCATTTTGTTTTCAAATGTAGGGTATACTTTTTTCCTTTTTTCTGACTGCACTGCGCAGCACGTGGGATCTCAGTTCCCTAACCAGGTATCGAACCCATGTCCCCTGCAGTGGAAGCACAGAGTCTTAACCACCGAACCACCAGGGAAGTCCCTCATCTTTTATTTTTTTAATACCCATTGTTTCTTGACCTTGGGTCCCTCCCAGCAGAAATAAAACTACATTAATATCTGGTACTGAACTAAGTACTTTTTTTTTCTTTTTTAATATCTATTTATTTATTTAGCTGTGTTGGGTCTTAGTTTCAGCATGTGGGATCTAGTTCCTTGATCACAGATCAAACCCAGACCTCCTGCATTGGGAACACAGAGCCCCAAGCCACTGGACCACTAGAAAAGTCCCAGTACTCTCTTATTGATTAACTTTTAATCATGGATAAGAAATGAAACTATTAACATTAATATACCACTTATTGATCACCAATGTGCAAGACACTTTACATTATTACTACGTCTAATCTTTTTGAAATCCTATCAGGGATAAAAGTTTCATTCTTATCTTTGGATGAGAAAGTTGAGGTTCAGGGGAACTACGTAAACTACCCCAAGGGTTCCTAACCAGAGCTAGAAAGTGACTGAGATAAGGATTCAAAGCCACCTCTGACTCCAAAGTTCACCCCATCTTCCATGACACTTACTCTTGGGTTGGCCAAAAAGTTCATTTGGGTTTTTCTATAAAATGTTATATAAGCTCCATAATCTCCCAACAAGCCTGATGCTCTTGTGATATCAGTGAACAAGAGCAAGTAATTAGGATGTTCAATTAACCAGAAACAGCAGTAATATTGCATAATCACCCTGGAAAGAAGTCAACATTCCCATTTCCATGCTGATGTAGTCACTAACTAGAAATGGGCTTACCTCTAGATGGGCCTGTGTTCTCATCTGTCAGATAGCGGTAATGTCTTGGGACCTTTTTAGGATAGTTAGGTTCTAGCAATTCCTACGGCAATGAGCACTTAATTATTTGCGTTCTTCGGGTTTTTGTTAGTTTTTTTGGCTCCAACTAAACTCTTGCACCACTCTTGTGATCACTTCAGACACTAAGGAGAGTTCTTTCGTGGTTCTTGTTTCTCTGTGGCTCCCACAGGGTGCTCCTGTACTTCTTCTCCCTCATCCTCAAGATCTCAGGTCTGAAAGCTTATTCCATATAGATCTGTAGGCTTTGAGACATGTGCTTATTATCAGCAGCCCTGTCCTTCCCTCTTATGTCCCCAGCTCTTTCTGGATTTCCCAGTGAACTGTCCATTGCATTCCTAAAGTGGGCTGGTGTCAGAGATGTGGTCAAGCCGGGAGTGAAGTGGAAGGATGGATGCTATCTGGCTCCTTCATAGACCCTGTCTTTCAGCTCAGTATCACTTGATAGAATTTGAGGATGTCCTAATGAGCAGCCATAGAAGTTTCAGATCCAGACCAGGACCTTCTCAATATGAATAATGATTCATTATGACTATGATTATGAGAGTAGGAGAAAATAGAGATCTAAATACAATTAAAACATGTGAATTATTTCCCATATACAGCTAATATTTTCTTCTCCATACCACTTGGATATAAGACATGATGTTTTATTTCTCTGTGTGTGCTTAGTCACTCAGTCATGTCTGACTCTGCGACCCCAGGGACTGTAGCCCACCAGGCTCCTCTGTCCACGGGGATTCTCCAGGCAAGACTATTGGAGTGGGTAGCATGCCCTCCTTCAGGGTATCTTTCCAGCCTAGCGATCGAACTCAGGTCTCCCATGTTGCAGGTGGATTCTTTATCTGGCTCTGAATTCTTGTCTATGTGGATGGAAAAAAATATAACCTTCATTATATGTAGAGGCCCACCTCCTTCCCTTTTGCCCAGAATTGTATTTGCATATTGGGACACTTGCTGCTGCTGCTGCTAAGTCGCTTCAGTCGTGTCCGACTCTGTGCGACCCCATAGACAGAAGCTCACCAGGCTCCCCCGTCCCTGGGATTCTCCAGGCAAGAATACTGAAGTGGGTTGCCATTTCCTTCTCCAATGCATGAAAGTGAAAAGTGAAAGGGAAGTCACTCAGTCGTGTCCGACTCTTAGTGACCCCATGGACTGGAGCCTACCAGGATCCTCCGTCCATGGGATTTTCCAGGCAAAAGTACTGGGGTGGGGTGCCATTGCCTTCCCCGATTGGGGCACTTAGGTAATCCTAAAAATTGGGGGGAAATGTACTCTGATTCTCAGTCTGTTGAGGTTGACACTAAAAGGCTCATTACCCAAAATTTTGTGGCCCATTGAAAGATAACAGTTCAGGGCCTTCTCTGGCGGTCCAGTGGCTAAGACTCCACACTCCCAATGCAGATGGCCCTGGTTTGATCCCTGCAGGGCATTAGATCCCACACACTGCAACTAAGAGTTCACGTGCCACAACTAAAGATCCTGCATGCAGCAGGTAAGACCTGGCACAGTCCAATAAGTAAATAAAAAAACAAAAATAAATATTTAAAAAGAGATGACAGTTCACAGCACAGCCCTGAGGACCTCAGTCACTTCCAAGACTCCCATGATGCTGAGGGTTTAAACCCCAGGTTCCAGGCATCACTTCCAACAGAGGAGCCACTCCTTTGGAACGCTGTGTGGTGGCTCGGCACTGGTCCGTGCCACTCTTGTGACCAACCACCACTGCCACCAGGGAGAGTTCTCTGTGGTTCCTGCTCCTGTGTGGTTCCAGCCTGCTATCTAACCCTGGGAAAGGGGTGTGTGATTGGTGAAGCTTAGGTCACAGGTCCTCATCTTCACTGCGAGGGAGACTGGGAAAGCAAGTATCTATACTGTGAGACAGGCTCTGCCTCTAACCAAGACGTGGAAAACAGGGGATTTCCCAAACAGAGCATGAGCAAGAACAAAAGACAATGTCTGCCCTGCTTTAACCTGTGGGTCTTGGTGAAATCCCTTGAACTATCTCTTTTTTTTTTCCCTTTCGGTCACATTGTGTGGCATGTGGGGTCTTAATTTCCTGCTCAGGGATGGAATCTGTGCCCGCTGCAGTGGAAGTGTGGAGTTTGAAAGCACTAGGCCGCCAGGGAAGTTCCTCCCCCGCCCCACCTTGTCTCCTCTTAGCTTCCTCAACTGAAAAAAGAGATAATGATACTGACTTCACAGAGTGAAAGACCAGGAAGCAAAAGCAGACCTGGGTAACCCAGCCTCCCTGCCTCAGTGGTATGGCAGGATGGGGCAAAGAAGGACGAAGGGAGAGGAGGATATGGAGAGGAGGGATGAGATGTAAAGCGCAGGCCTGGAGGTGATTACGGTCTGACCATCAAGGCCAGGACTTGAGCGGAAATGCCCTCTAAAAGCGGGAATCATCCAGAAGTCATTCCTCTCCAACAGTTATCACTAGGCCCAGAGGATTCTAGAAGGAGTCAGACTGAAAGAAAGGGAAGAGAGAACGGGAAAGGTGCTTTAAAATAGGACACTGGGTGCCCAGGAGAGGGAGGGAAGTCAAAACACAGGCAGTGCTGAAACAGAGGTCATCTCGCCCTAAATCAGAATGGGGTAACCGCGGCAACTTCTCACCCAGGGTTCCAAGTCACCTGATCCTCCCACATGCCTGTGGGCTGCCTGTTAACCAAGTCAGAGTTGCGGCACAGCGGCCATGAAGCTAAGCAATTAAACCTCTGTGTTTTTGCTTTTCATGCCTAAGGTCTCTACATGTGAAAAAAATCTAATGCGATTTTTTTCCCTCATAGCTATGTGTCTCCTCTCATGTTCCAGACAGGAAAATAAATAACAATGGATTATGAAATATGGTTCCAGAAAGAATGCTGAAGTTTTTTTCTGGTATTTTTCATCTCTACAATAGTTTGAGCTCAAAAATAATAACAAAAACACTGTGACTGTATAAATGAAAGATATATACATATTTTTAAAACATCCTGCACAATTCTATAGTTACTATATATTTTATGCCCTATATATATCTGTGCGTATATATATATATATAGAGAGAGAGAGAGAGAGAACAGAGAGCGAGAGAGAGAGAGGAGAGAGAGAGCGAGAGAGCGAGAGAGAGAGAGAGAGACAGGCTTCCCTGGTGGCTCAGACAGTAAAGTGTCTGCCTACAATGTGGGAGACCCGGGTTCGATCCCTGGGTTGGGAAGATCCTCTGGAGAAGGAAATGGCACCCCACTCCAGTACTCTTGCCTGGAAAATCCCATGGATGGAGGAGCCTGGTAGGCTACAGTCCATGCGGTCGCAAAGAGTCAGACACGACTGAGCGACTTCACTTCTTTCACTTCTACATATACAGAAAGAGAAAGAGAGAGAGAGAGAAGTCGTGTCTGATTCTTTGCAACCCTATGGACTGTAGCCTGTCAGGCTCCTCTGTCCATGGGATTCTCCAAGCAAGAATACTGGAATGGATAGCCATTCCCTTCTCCTGGGGATCTTCCTGACCCAGGGATCAAACTAGGGTCTCCCACATTGCAGACAGATTCCTTACCGGATAAGTCACCAGTAAAGCCCAATGTTTATATATAAAAATAATTAAATTGTACATTTTAAATTTTATTAAAAATTGTTGAATTGTACATTTACTATGGGGGTATTTTATGGTATGTAAATTATACCTCAATAAAGCTGTCTAAAAACTAACCTACACAAGGTTTGAAGACAGATTACAAAGTAGCAGAATATATGTGACATGAAAATAACTAGAATAGTGGTATCCTTACTACATAAAGAACTCTCCAAACTTCTGAGAAACATCTTTACACACGAATGGAAAAAAATGGGCTAGAGAATAAATAGAAATGGTCAATAAACATGGGGAAAACCTTCATCTTCACTAGAAATCAAATATAAGGTTAAAGAAGTAAAAATCTTGATCTAGAAAAATCTAGAAAATTACAACTTCTTTTTTAAAATAATGTTCAGAATTGGTGACAGTGGCTGACTCAGGCTGAGAAAACCCCTGCTGCTGCTGCTGCTAACTCACATCAGTCGTGTCCGACTCTGTGTGACTCCACAGACGGCAGCCCACTAGGCTCCCCCGTCCCTGGGATTCTCCAGGCAAGAACACTGGAGTGGGCTGCCATTTCCTTCTCCAGTGCATGAAAGTGAAAAGTCAAAGTGAAGTCGCTCAGTCGTGTCCGACTCTTAGCGACCCCTTGGACTGCAGCCCACCAGGCTCCTCCATTCATGGGAGTTTCCAGGCAAGAGTACTGGAGTGGGTTGCCAGCGCAACCCCTAGATCTGCCAAATATCACCCCTCTTCCAAGCCAAGAGCGAATTAAGCCCCCCTTTGTTTCAGTGTCACCCTAAACTTCCATCTCTTATCCCTTATTGTTACTGGTTACTAACATACTGTATCACCCAGTTAAATTTCAATTCCCTGAGAACCGTGGCTTATTTTTCAGTGTACTCCCAGTTTTAGCAGAGAGTATCAATTCTGCACATGTTTCGTATTGAATGAATAAGAAGAGTATAATCGGTACAGCTTTCCAAAGGGCATTTTGATCAAATGGCACCCCACTCCAGTACTCTTGCCTGGAAAATCCCATGGACAGAGGAGCTCGGTGGGCTGCAGTCCATGGGGTCGCTAAGAGTCAGACACGACTGAGTGACTTCATTTTCACTTTTCACTTTCATGCATTGGAGAAAGAAATGGCAACCCACTCCAGTATTCTTGCCTGGAGAATCCCAGGGACGGGGAAGCCTGATGGGCTGCCGTCTATGGGGTCGCACAGAGTTGGACACGACTGAAGCAACTTAGCAGCAGCAGCAGCATCAAGTCCTTAAAGTTTCCCATATTTTTTGACTGTGATTCAAAACAAATTAAGAATTTGTCCTAACCAAAATGTACAAAGATATTCATCTCAGGGTTAGTTTTCATAATGAAAACTTGGAAACCATGCAGATGTTCCAACATTCAGCAATACATTCTTTTCCTATTGTTATGACCTCTTTTTATTGTGGTAAAATGTACGCAACATACTATTTACCATTTTAACCGTCTACAGCGTGCCATTCAGGGACACTTAATACATTCACAGCTGTTGTCGTGCAGCCATCACTACGACCTCTTTCCTTTTTGTGTTCCTCTTTCCAACACACTTTCTTCACCCCAAAAGAGAACCTCATTCCCATTGAGCAGGCCTTCCCCAGCAGCCCCCGGTGACCACAGTCTCCTTTCTGTCCCTATAGAGTTACCTATTTAGATATTTCCAATTAATGAAATCATGTGGTCTTTTATGTCTGGCTTGTTTAACTTAGTATGATGTTTTCAAGATTCATCCGTGTAGTAGTAATTCATTCCTTTTTATGGCTGAATAATACTCAGCTGTATGAATAATATCACATTTTATTTACCCAGCAATCAATTAATGAATATCTGGGTTGTTCCACCTTTATCTATTGTGAATAGTGTTGCTGTAAACATTCATGTCCAAATTTTTCTTTGAACACTGTTTTCGATTCTTTGGGGTATCTACACCAGGAGTAGAATTGCTGGGCATTTCTATGTTTATGTCCTATATAATTCTATGTTAAGTTTATTGAGGAAGGGTTGAATTGTTTTCCACAGTGGCTGCACCATTTTACATTTTCACCAGCAATGCACAAAGGTTCCATAGATTCACATTTTATTACATGCTTTTGTAATGTGAGACTGTCCCGGCATGAATAAAATAGACAAGTCCATGCTTTTAAGAAACAGACATTCAGCAGAGGTAGTTGGGTAATACACAAATAAATATTAATCTTTTGATTTTTTTCAACCATTTAAAAACGTAAGACTCATTCTTAATGTGAAACTGAAACTGTCAGTTGCTCATTCATGTCTGACTCTTTACGACCCCATAAACTGTAGCCTGCCAGGCTCCTCTGTCCTTGGAATTTTCCAGGCAAGAATACTGGAGTAGGTTGCCATTTCCTTCTCTAGGGGATCTTCCCAACCCAAGGATCAAACCCAGGTCTCCTGCATTGTAGGCAGATTTTTTATATCCAGGTATGTGTGGATCCTCATACCCAAGAGCCACCAGGGTATAAGGATCATACAAAAACAAGCTACAAGCCAGACTTGGCCCAAGGGCTGTTGTTTTCAACTCCCAGCATGCATTTCCACTTGTCAAGACTGACCTAGCTGCTGCCAACCTGCCAGAAACAAAGATCAATGCTTAGCCCTGGGTACGATGTCTCACAACTAGCTGATCAACCCCTTTGGCAATAAGATGAAGGGTTTCTGTGATACCACTGGCATTGGGAGGAATGCTTGTGGAACCCAGGTGACCTCGTCAGGTCTCTCTTGATGTCCCCTGACAACTGTACTGTGAGTGGACTAGTGCTGCCTTCCTGACCGGAGCAGGACATGGTGACAAGGGGCTCAGACCACCACCACGCAAGCCATCAAGATTGGAAGAAGTGACTTGAGTGTGAAGACAGAAGAGGAGGGAGAGGAAAAATGCCAGGTGTGGCCCAAGACCAACTGCAGCTACGGGATCCCAAGAGCCTCCCTCTTCCAAGTTTTCCCCTTAGTAAGAGAGTTAGAGGACCCATGAAGGAGATGTTTCCCAATAATATAAGAAAAAGGGAATCTGCATGGATTGACGTGTGGACTTTAGCCACCACGGATGTGAAACCATGCAGGACCCTATGGGGCCTTCCTAGGACAGACCCCTCCCCATATCCTCTGCTGTAGGTAGCCCTCTTTGAAGGACCAGATAATAGTATCTCAAACATATTTCCTGACTTTTTCAGATGCTAAAAGCTTCCACCAAATGGAAAAAATTAACCATTTGATGATCATGAGCATGTAGTCCCAGACCTTCTGGCACCTAAAGATTGATCACCATCAACCAATGAGAGACATGCACACGAGGTGATCGCACATCCTGTGACCCTCATCCCTCACCTGACCTTTAAACAGGATTTATTGAAACCCTTCAGGGAGTTCAGGATCTGGCGGCATGAGCCACCTGTTCTCCTTGCATGGCCTCGTGATAAACCTTTCTCTGCTTAAAACTCCAATGTTTCAGTTTATTTGACCTCACTGTGCATCTGACACGTGATCTTGGAACTTGCATTCAGTAACAGAAATGTGCTGTCTAGGTCTCCCTTTTAGAGTGACCCTCCTGCCTCCCCCCACCCAATGTGTAGTTAGCTAACAGCCTCAGCCACAGCATCTTCAGGATCCAGTCCAAGAGCACAAGACCAAAGTCCCGGTTCAATCAATTAAGCAGGTGAAGTTCTCTCTTACCCAAGCTGTTTCAGACCTTCTATTCAGACCTTCCATTGATTGGATGAAGCCCACCCACATTAGGGAGGGCAACCTTCTTTACTCAGTCTACCTGATCAAATGTTAATCTCGTCCCAAAATAGACAGAGACACACATGCAACATAATGTTTGACAAAATATCTGGCACTGCAAAACTTGGTCACGTTGACTATGTTTGTCTACTCGTGTGTTGTGCTTCAGATAGTCTCTGACTTAGGCTCACTGACACTCAAAAAACATGTAGATACTTTAAGCTTTTTTTACTTGGCCTATTGTTACTCTGGGATTGGATAGTAGTTGACTGGTATCTTGGACAATATAAAACTAACCTGATTAAAATTAAAACAAGCCAATTATGAACCATGTAAAACTAACCTGAAACTCAATTTTATAAATATTGTGTACTTCCCGGCTTAAGAACTCCTTGAAAACATGGGAACTGTCTTAAATTATCTTTTATCCCCTTAGCCTTATATATTGTCAGGAAGCCTCATAGTGTCTCAAAGTTTCAATCTCTTTATCTGTAGAATGGGGATTAAATGATCAAATTAGATACTGCAGATAAAATGATAAGCAGTATATGGCATGTAGTTAGTTCTTGTCCAGTGTTCACTCTTATTGTCATCACCATTTCTACATAAATCAATTACGCTACAACTATGTAACAAAATGTATTCTTTTAATGTATCCACAACATCCTTACATTCCCTCTTATTCCTTACAAACAGAACTGAGTGTGGGGGGTAGGTGATGATTCAAGGAGGATATGCCTTTTGAACTTTGTCCTACTCTTTCTTTTTTCTTGGGATGTAGACATGATGCCAGAAGCTCCAGCAGCTATTTTGTGACTATGAGGCAATTTGAGTATAGAAGCCAGCACTGGGGATAGTGGAAAAGAAAGGAGGAGCCTGGATAACCTGAAGCTGCCATACGACTCCTGGACTCCCTATTCCTGACTTCTCAACATGCTATTCTATGCTATGCTATGCTATGCTAAGTCGCTTCAGTCATGTCCAACTCTGTGCGACCCCAGAGACGGCAGCCCACCAGGCTCCCCCGTCCCTGGGATTCTCCAGGCAAGAACACTGGAGTGGGTTGCCATTTCCTTCTCCAAAGCATGAAAGTGAAAAGTCAAAGTGAAGTCGCTCAGTCATGTCCAACTCTTAGTGACCCCATGGACTGCAGCCCACCAGGCTCCTCCGTCCATGGGATTTTCCAGGCAAGAGTACTGGAGTGGGGTGCCATTGCCTTCTCCACATGCAAAAAGCAAATAAGTGAAACTCTGATTTGTTTAGGCCATACTGTATACCTGTTTCTTCATCTATAAAATGGAGAGAATAATAGTAACTTAGTGTATAGGTTTGGTGTGAGGATTAAATAGTTAATATACATGACTTAAAATAATTGAAAACTGTGAGCAGAATGACCTCTAAAAGTTGTAACAATCTGCTACTTCCTTCTCTTTTGTGAGAAAAATGTGTGGCATTTAAGTGCTCAATAATGTGTAAGCTATCATGAGCAACACTATTATAATTTCAAGTTTTTGTTACAGGTAATTTAATGCAGTTCATAATTAATACTGCAATGATTAAAAACTCTATTAAAACTATCAAATGGTCAGAGAAGATATTCTTTATAAAATGTTTAGTGAGGGGGAAAAAACACATTATTAAACTGTATATATAGTATGACCCCCAACTTAAACCATTATAGAAATGCTCAGAAATTAGGAAAAGTTTTAGAAAGAATTAGTTCTGAGTGATATGATCATAGGTGATGTTTATTGTCTTTAAAGTTTCTCTATTTCCAAAATGTTAACAATAAACATAGAACATTTATAACTGGGAAAGATGTTATTCTGAGACATTAAAAGGAGGCTAAGATATAACAAGTGATTTTTGTCTTAAGCAGATTTAAAGTAGCAATCCATGTGCTAGCACAAATCATCTAAGGAATAAGATAAATAAGTTGCACTAGTGGTGAATTCACTCACACAGCAGAGCTAGTGGGAGCTGGACTTCAAAAGAAGGGCCTGTACATAGATAAATTGATACTATGTTTATGAATGCCCTAAAGTTTCTGACCCACAGGTAAGGACTGTCTAAAAGGGAACACGGAGTCCTTAGTGTGGGGGACTTGGCTTGCTGCCTACTCATCAGAGTGAGAGGGAAACACCAGGCATGACTTATTAAACACATTTAAAGAGCGTGCTTCTAATGGATTGTTTGTTCATGGAGACAGGCAGTACCGAGCACCATGCAGGGCAATTGTCTGAATTAAACAACTGTAGCAATAAACTTAAGCTTGATACACTGACTCAAGATTTTGGTTTTGTTTATGGAGACAGGCTCATAACATCATTCCAAGGCTTTAATAAAAACACAGTATTGATCCCCGAGTCTCCAACAAGCAGCACAGCCCTCTTAGGTGTGGTATCTGTACCTCACCCACACATCAGGAGAGAGTTGTTTCAGCACCAAGGAAGTTCATAGGTATGTATTTTACACTTGGATTTTATTTGTGCACTTCTAAGAACAGAAGGCAAGGAGCGTGGTTTTCTGATGTAAATCCCAATGAAACACAATTTCTTCAAGAAGTGAAGCAGTGCCAGCAGATGGTTTTTCAGAGGTTAACATTTGGCTTTCAAAAAAATCACCACCTCTGGCATTGTGCTCGCAAAGATGTACGGTGCTCTTCGCCACACGTGGAAGCACTTTCGGGAGGAAGTGTTGGGCTTCCAAAGTTCTCGGACGTCGCTCCTCCCCCCTGCCCCCGGCACTCCCACCACCACCTGCAGCAGATCGCTAGTTTGGTAAAGTGCCCAGCTCAAGCCCCGGCTGAAAGGGGCTTACTTTCTCTATTTTTCCCAATACCATCTCTTCAAGACTCTGGGATTCTAATGCACAAAAGGTAAAGGGGCACTGGCATGTGAGGCAGAAAGTGATGCTAGTCAGTAAATATTTGCTCCCATTATTGTATTACTGGCTCCTATTATTTCTCAAGGCATTAGGATTAACAATAGTAATTGCTAACATTCAGGGCAGGCTTCAGTGGCCATGGCACCTGGGCAATTGCACGGGAGCCCACACTCGGAACCACCTTGCCCTTGGCTTAGAGGGCTGCTATTGTCATGTTAATTTTTGAACGTTTTCGATTTTCCCTGAGTACCACAAATTATGCAGCCATCCCATTAACATTTATAGAGCCCTCACTATGCATCAGACTCTTCTAAACATTTATCCACATGTGTTAATGTCCTCGTTGTTGTTTAGTGGCTAAGTTGTGTTCCACTGTCTGCAACCTCATGGATGATAACCCGCCAGGCTCCTCTGTCCATGGGATTTCCCAGGCAAGAATATTGGAGTGGGTTGCCATGTCCTTCTCCAGGGAATCTTCCCAACCCAGGGATGGAAACTTGGCAAGTGGATTTTTTGTTTTTAATCCCTGAGCCACCAGGAAAGTCCAATTCCCTCATTATTGAAGGTAATTTACTAGAGTCTGTTTTCTAGCCACTAAAAAGTGCTTAGCTTTGGAGGTGGGGAGTGGGAAGACACTTGTTCAGCAACTCTTTGTTTTTTAAAAGAGGTTTCTTTCTTTTAATTCACATTACTATCTCTTTTATATCACAGATCTGCCATTATTTGTTGACTAGCTTGTTTTTTATGGAAACATAAGCTCCCTGATTTTTACCACTAAATTCACAGTATCTAATACAATGTCTGACACATAATACATAATAATTACATTTCAGTAAAGTAAGCGTCCAAAGCTTTTTAGAAAACATAAAAGTAGCAAAACAATGTCTCTGAAACAGAGACCAACAGACTATCACCATTCATGTCAAATCACTTAATTGCTATGGATGCTGATGCTGACTGATATAAAAATTTTTTTTTTTTTTTTTTTGCCTTTTGTAAAATAAAAGCTCATTCAATTAAATAGTTCTCAAGTCACTCCTATCTGCTTGGCAATGTGCTACATGCCAGAAGCATTCTAATAGATGGCCCCTCATCTCTAAAAGTTGAGTGTATCAGGGCAAGGAATGATTCTCAAAGTGTGGTCTGGGAAGTGTCCCCAGAATCCTTTCAAAGGAATTTCTAAGGTTAAAACTATACTATACATCATTTGCCTTTTTCACATCTGTGGCCTACATGCTCAGTCACCTCCAACTATTTGCAACTCCAGGGACTGTAGCCTGTCAGACCCTTCTGTCTATGGGATTTTTCCAGGCAAGAATAGGGCTGTGGGTTGCCATTTCCTTCTTCAGGGGATCTTCCATACCCAAGGATGGAACCCTCATCTCTGGCATCACCTGCACTGGCAGGCAGATTCTTTATTGCTGGTCCACCTAGGAATACATACGTTGGTAGCAAGTAGATGTGAAAAGTCGCTCAGTTGTGTCTAACTCTTTGTGATCCCATGGACTGTAGCCCGAGAGGCTCCTCTCTATGGGATTCTTCAGGCAAGAATACTGGAGTGGGCTGCCATTCCCTTCTCCAGGGGATCTTCCCAACCCAGGGATAGAACCCAGGTCTCCCGCATTGCAGGCGCATTCTTACCATCTGAGCCACCAGGGAAGCCCTTTCATGTCCAGTCTCTCACAACTGCAGTTCCCCAGGGGCTACAAGATATGTGATGAAGGATGGTGGGATATGCGCTTGTGTGTTGTGTCAAAACTTTCTCCATTTTAAGTTCTAAGTTCAGTAAATATTAATAGTAATAATCCACATGTCTTCCCTGAGAGTTCAGTTGGTAAAGAATCTGCCTGCAATGCAGGAGACCCCGGTTCCATTTCCTGCGTCGGGAAGATTCTCCAGAGAAGCGATAGGCTACCCACTCCAATATTCTTGGGCTTCCCTTTGTGGCTCAGCTGGTAAAGAATCCACCTGCAATTCGGAAGACCTGGGTTCCATCCCTGGGTTGGGAAGATCTCCTGGAGAAGGGAAAGGCTACCCACTCCAGTATTTTGGCCTAGAAAATTTGGGGTCGCAAAGAGTCGGACACGACTGAGCGACTTTCACTTTCACAACCCATATAAACAAACCTCTTTGAAGTCTTCCCATAATCTGTTAAAGAGTGTGAAGTTCTGAGACCAAAAAGTTGCAGAAATACTGCAATACAGGACCAAAGCACACTCAGAAAGCTGTTAGCAACAGAGACGGTGTAGATGACAATGGCGACTAAGATGTGAGGCTTGCGTCCCATTTTGGTAGGAACAGCCTTTTATGGGGAGGAAACCGCGTGGATAAGAGGAGGGAAAACGACCAAGAATGGTGGTGGCTAGGGGCCACCGGGGCAAAGGTGCTCAGAGAGTGAGCCGGCCGAAAGCACCGGAGAGGCAGGCCGATCTCTCTGCAAGGACACACACCTCCTTCCCTCTCACACTAATACCAGAGAGGCCGTTAAGTTCTACTCTTGCAGGTCAGCGATCTAATGAAAGCCAGGAGGACATAACGTGGACCAGAAAGAAAAAAAAGGCCTGTCTCTCCGAATTATAACATTTAAAACTCTGTCCAGTTTGTAACGACTGTACAGCACGGCGCACAAGTTAAAACATCTGCTTCCTGACTTACGGTGGGGTGAAGGAGAGGGGAAAGCGACTCAAGGCAGGAAAAGGCGGGAAAATAAAGCCTTAAAGAAATAAAGAGCGGGGTGCGGGCAAGGGGGGAGGTAGCTCAAGAAGCCAATGAATGAGACCGAGGCTGCGGCACGTACTCCGGCCGCTCGTGTGCGCAGGCGCACGCCTAGTGATCTCGCGGGAAAGAACCGTTGCAGGTCCCGGCGAGGAGCCCAGGTAGGAGGCGGGGGGAGGGGGCGGGAGTGAAGTCTCGCGAGAAGAGGCGGTCGCTGTAGCGGAGCCCTCTGGCTGTGTGTGTGTCTGTGGAGGATCCGGCGCCGAAGCTGCGGACGGTTTGCTGAGCCCGTTAGTGTCCCTGCGGAGACTCAACGCCGGCGTCATGTCCCGGTACCTGCGCCCCCCAACACGTCTCTTTTCGTGAGGAACGTGGCCGACGATACCAGGTATGTACAGGGGAGGCCGCAGGCGGTCGGGGAAAGACCGGTGCGGCGACGCATGGGGCCTGGGTCGGGGGGAGGGGAAGGGGGTGAAGATGGCGGGTACCGCGCGGGCTTTCGGGCCCGAACTAGGCCGCGCCGCCGGCTCAACCGCCGCGTGGGAGCGAGGGCGGCGGCCGCTGATCCTCCCAGGCGGTCGCGGGAGCGCGGCCCGCGTGGCGCGGGTTTCGGCCCCCTCCCCCTCCGCAGATCGGGGGGAGCCTTCCTCCCCGCTTCCTGTCTTCGGTTCCAGTCTCGGGTCTCCGCCGATCATCAGCTCCCCATTGACTTGAAGTTAACGTTCTTTGGGGTGCACGCCCCCTCGGCCCACAAGTTGTTTTTCTTTTTTTTTTTTTAGTTAAAATTGCTTTGCAGTAGAATAACGGGATCGGGGCCGGGGGGGGGGAGTGTGGCGTAGCATTTGCTACCCTTTTTGCTGTGTTATATTTGTCCCTCTGATTTTTTTCTTTTGGTGCTGGAGATGTTTGGAGAAAAGGAATGTTGAGATTAGAGGTAAAAAAAAAATTCTCCCAGTGAGACGGTACGAAATAGTCCTTCCCCTTTTCCGGGAAATGCCGATCACCCTTTGAAAACGGAGGTTTAGGAAGCCTCTACCATTAGGGCGTTGATAGCTAAATTGGATTAATCTGGACCGTCCCTTTGTTCTCGCCAATTCCCTTAATTGCTTGGAGTTGCGGTCAGAATTTTTGGAAGAGATGTTACCAGATTTACGGTTTCACGAGTAACCACTCTACACACACACACACCATTTTGGTAGCCTTGTGTGATTTTTCTGTCTTAACTTTTAAGTAGGGAAAGTAAGCAATAGTCATTTACTCTAGCTTCTGGGAAATTTTCCCCTTTATGTCATATTGACATTTATTGAGAAATTTTATATATTTGTCTTTTAATTTTCAAACCGTATTTACCTGTTATTAAGTGTGTAACCCTGTCGCTAAAATTTGGGGCTAAAAAAACTGATATTTTTCAGAATACTGGAGTTGCTTTAATACTTTTTAATTAACAGTACTTATATACAATTTAATGTTAACTGTACTTTTTATGAAAAGTTATGAAGGCTGTGGATAAAAGCAGTGAAGATTAAGTTGTAATCAGGTTTCCTTAAATGGCTTGTTTTCCTGTTGATGTAAAACACTAGTAGGTTTTATTACCAGCTCCTTTATTATGTTCCAAAATCATGGATTCTGGCTGTCCTTTCTCAAAAAGATACATGTTGTCTATTTTTACACTTGGCCCTCCATGTTTGTTTCAGGTCACCCAGGAACATA
Source organism: Tragelaphus eurycerus (assembly GCA_935064755.1). NCBI lineage: Eukaryota > Metazoa > Chordata > Mammalia > Artiodactyla > Bovidae > Tragelaphus > Tragelaphus eurycerus. The sequence goes on along the minus strand of CAKXYN010000099.1, from coordinate 7,686,392 downwards.
GCACAGTCCCTTTCATTATTTAAAATTGTACAGAAAGAAAACTATTTCTTACAAAGAAACTTTTTAAAGAGTGAACATAAAAATTTGGCGTCTTTTTATGATGTTTTTAGGTCTGAAGATTTACGTCGGGAGTTTGGTCGTTACGGTCCTATAGTTGATGTGTATGTCCCACTTGATTTCTACACTCGCCGTCCAAGAGGATTTGCATATGTTCAATATCCTTTCTTCAGATGGCTGATTAGTGAGGGGTGTTGAAGTTTGAAATTCAAGTTTTTGTAAGAGGTAACATCTAAAAAGTAGTTTTTTTGGTGTGGTTTTTTTTTGGTCCTCTAATGTTTTGTCTTCAATTTTTTTCTAAATTAATTCTGACTCACATTGTTCTTACTATTTCTTAAAGTTAATCCAAAAAGAGTAAAATATTTAAATTCCCATTCATGCTGCTGAAACTCAAATCAATTATAATATGTGATTTAAATTTGAATACACTCTACCACCTCTAATGTAACTCAAAGGTTAATATGTTCTTGTGCTTAGCAATTAAAGTTTGGTATTCTTGTTTGTTAATTTGAATCACTTGATCAAAAACAAATTGTATAATAACAATGAGGTAAGCTTCTTTAATATTGTCCCCTAATTTGCTGTCCTCTGTTGTTACCTCAGAGAATGTAAAGCTGTACAGTTAATGGCGACCCCAAAGAGAAAGCATGAAAGAACCTTTAGAGTAGAGTTCAACACTTAAGGCAAGTAGACAAGCCAAAGACCTCTTAAGGATCAGGCTTGAAGAGAAGGGAGAGTTTGGGAAAAGAAAATATAAAGAAAAGCTGGAAGAAGGACAAGCCTAATGGGAGACAAAGCCTCGCTTTATCTACAAAAGGGGGAAAAGGTTGTTTTTCAAAGTTAAAGATAAAGCCATCTGTCATATTTGGCCAAGCATCTCATGACAAGTCCTTCTGACAAGCACTTAAAGAGTTAAAGGTCAAGATGAAGTTGAATGATGGCCAAGATTAAAGGAATCATACCTGATGTATCCTACAGAATAACTATTTTCCTTGTTGTTTTTTTTTTTCTGTTTTGTTTTTTTTTTTTTTTCCCCTAATGTTTTGTAAGCAGTTAATTTTCAAAATTTTTCCCGTTTGGTCTAGGGACAAAACCTGTAACTTGATTTTGTGGGCTTTTGATGTTGTGATGTGGTCCTGTATAAACGCACTCTCTGTTAGTTTGTCAAGTTAAAGTGTATCAAGATGTAATGTTGTTAAGCTTAAATTCAGCATATTTCTGTTCTGGACCAGGTGGTCAGGTGCCATAGGGTGGCAGGCAGGGCTCTTGGAGTAGCATGAGGTTCTGGAGTCAAACCAACTCCACAGAGGCATGCTGCAAGGGGACACAGGTGCATACACTGGGGATTCCTTAGAAACTGCTCTGGTGGTCTCGGAAGGTCGTGTCCACTAGGGATACTATCTGTTTATAGATTTTAAAGGGAATGCTAGTGGCACACACATTCTTCTAATATCTAAAGCTTGGTTCTGTGAGACCTAGTGGCCCTGAATGCTTTAGCATATATGATCAGTTGTCCCAGAATGGCTGCAGAAAGCCTTATCCTTGCTATAAGCAGTAATCAGGATCTATGGGAAATTGTTCCCTGGCCCAGAGTCTCAGGTGACATTATTTCCTTGAGATCATCGTGTGACAGCAAAGGTTTGGGCTGTGTATTTAAATTCTTCCTGCTTACATTCAGCGGATCTCTGGAAACTTAGCAGAGTTCTAGAGTGACTTAGGGGAAATGCCCAAAGCTGCGACTCCTACAGGGCCTCTGCTCAAGGACAGTTGTGAGGATTGGTTGCAAAGCTCTGTTACAGACAGGATAAGAGCTATATCTGGCTTGGTTTTTTTGTTTGTTTGTTTTAAGTAGCAGTGTATTCTGGCTTAGAGTGTTGACCTGATTTTACCTGGTTTAGGGGTGGCCTGGGAACCAGCATCAGCAGTTTGACTCAGGAGTATGTGATACTTGAGCCACAGGAGTAGCTATTCAAAGGAACCTCAAGGCAAATTATAGCTATTTTTATATATATATATATATATAAATCTTTCTATGGTCTTAAAATAGTTAAAAGTGGGTATCAGGATTTTGCAAATACCTTGAGTATAAATTTCTCCATAACTGGCATCAGAATATTTGCCTTTGCTGTCGTTCTCTTTTTTATCTGACCCCATTCCCAACTAACCATCTCTTAACGGGTAAGGAAGAGCCTTACCATGGTTCATCCAACCCAGGGTTCTGTTTTTGTGGGTAGCCTCAGATGGTGATTGGCTCTTCATTAATAATTTTTATGCTTCATGGTCTAAATCCTTTATTTTGTCTCAAAGTAGTATACCATTAAATGGACTTGTTCTTTTCAATTACTTAGAGCCCAGCTGCATTAACCTGGAGGAGTATTTGGTTATAGTATTCCAGGCTGTAAACGTCCCATCAACCTTTGTCTTTTCATGATGAAAGCCTCATGATGTAAGACTTGAGAAAATCTCTTTTTCACTACACATAATAGCCTCAGGAAAAGAGAACTGGGACCCTGCTGTGGTCCTTAAGTCCTTTCAGAACAAAAAATAGCAAATACAGTGAGACAGACCTTTTAGTCTCTGGAGTAAGAGAATATTAGTATCAGTCTTGAAGGGACTATATCACTTTGGGATGTTTTTAATCAGCACTTAAGATCTGCTCTGCTCTCAAATTTAAGAAATAGAAATGGACAAGTTAGAACAGTGAATGTTAGTGCAGAATGAAAATCCACATGCAGACCTAGCCTAGGTCCACTTCAGAAGCTTTCCTGTTAAAACACTACTCTAATATGTGCTTGGCTTCTATTAGAATGGTGGTTTTAGGAAAGGAACTGAATTTGGCCAGAAGAATTTTGTTAAGCTTACATTGACTGGGGAGAACAAGGCAACTTGGCCTCTCAGATCAAAAGCTGGGTACCAGCAATTCCTGCTTTTAGCTTATAAGTATTATCTTGAAATTCTCAAATTGAAAACCAGTCCCAAACCCATTTTCTCATGGGAAGCTTTATTTTTAGTGTCAAGGTTAGGGCTTTCTAGTCCAGGAATCTTTAGAAATGGTCTGTAATTTCTTGACAGCATACTTTTATATAGTCTGTGCATGGATGTAATGTGCTTCTGGTATAGTGATGTCTTTAGTATTGCTTGATTCTGTCTTGATAACTGCAAGTGGCTAGCATATCAGTCTTCTCAGTGTGGTATATAGTAAGATAGCTACGTGAAATAATCGGTTAGATATGTCTGAAAAAATAGCAAGATTAATTTGAGGTTAATGCTTTCATTTCTTGTATATTCCGCTTGCTTACACAAGAACTATTGGCTTTTTTTTTTTTTTTTTTTTTCATTTGAAACAAAAATACGAAAAACAGTTTTGGTTTTATTTTAAGAAATTTTTGTTTTGGCATACAACATAAAATTGGCATTTGTTTTTCTATTTTGTCTTTTTCTGTAAAATTCTTAAAACAGGAAAATCCTGATGGGATTACTTGGTAGTTCAGCTATAACAGACTTTATATCAATTATAACTTTATAATATGTATTCACATGTGTTTTCAAACTTAGCACAAGTGCTTTAATACTATGAAGTGTCTATAGCTGAATCAACCAACTAGTTAGTGGGGTCTTGATTTTCTAGAATAATGTTGAGAGATTGCGAATTGTTCCAGACTTACCACTTGAACTCATTCATTATCAAAGTTTGCAAAACTTCCCAAGCCCCTTAACATTTAGCACATTTGAGGATGTTCGTGATGCCGAAGATGCTTTACATAATTTGGACAGAAAGTGGATTTGTGGACGCCAAATTGAAATACAGTTCGCACAGGGGGATCGAAAGAGTAAGTATCAGGACTCTCATGTCTAATACATGTAAAACACATCATACTTAGACTGTTTTGAGAATGCTTCTTGGAAATACTTGTGCAGTATGTCTTATCTGTTGAAAACCGAAAACAATAGTTTGGGGGAATTCTTGAATACTTTGCAGAATTTCAAGGTAGACATAAGGATTTAGAATGCATTGATCAGAATCCCTGAAGTATGTTTGGACTCTAAGAAAGTGGATCATTATCAGGGCATGTTTAATATACTGATTGTATAATCAAAAGGAATAAAATGTGTAAAGTTTTGGTTCTTTTGAGCCATTTCCCTTCATCATGGTATACTGAGTAATTATGTAGGTGCCTGGCTGTGGAAGTTGACAGACTGGGAAAGAGTATATAGATTAAACCTAGAATAGATGCTATTATTAGTACTTGGTTTGTGTTAATGCAGGCATACACCAGGTGTTGGCTGCATGCCAATAAGGCAGAAGTCCAGGCTTTGCAGTCAGATGGACCTGGGTTTAAATTCTGGCTTAACCTTTACGTTACCTTAAGCAAGATAGTAAAAAATTAAAATAGTTACTGAAGAGAGGATCACTTAGGTAGATACAAGCTATTGGTAATTCTCTAGTTCTTGGGTTGGATGATAGGTTCCTGGGTAGTCACTGTATTATTTATACCTTCATACACACATACGTAAAGTATACGTAAATCTGCTTCATAGGATCAAATGAGGCTAATGAATGGATTGAGGCCTGTCCAAGGATATGGGTATGTCTAAGGCATTCAGCTTCCCTCATAGCTCAGTTGGTAAAGAATCTGCCTGCAGTGTAAGAGACCCGGGTTCTATCCCTGGGTCAGGAAGATCCCCTGGAGAAGGAAATAGCAACCCACTTCAATATTCTTGCCTGAAGAATCCCATGGACAGAGGAGCCTGGCGGGCCACAGTCCATGGGGTCACAAGAGTCGGACACAACTAGTGACTAAACCACCACCAAGGCATTCAGCAAGTGTTAGTTTTCTTTGTCATGGTTTCTCAGAACTATGTAACTAAATGTATGTTGTTGCATTTTGACACTACATATTGTTCATAGGCCACCATTAAGTATTTTGTCATTGTTAATTGTGTTCCAGATGAATGGAAACTATGATGAGATTGTTCCAAATTAGCATGTGGTTCAAAAGTCATTTGTGTTTTAATTTGCAATTTAAAAAATACTTTCCTGATGTTGAAGTAGTTGGCTTATTTTGGACAACAAACTAGATGTGAGAGGTCTTTGAGGGCAGGGGGAAGGGATGAGATATTTGAGAGTATCATTTTTAGCATAAAACCATCTCCTAATAGCCTTGCTTGAAAATAAATACCTTTTCCAAGATATTCACAGTTAGCCTTGACAAAGATTTGGGGGCAAAAGGGAAAGTGATACAGGAAATTATCCTATAATTTGAAGGCTTAAATACTACATTTTTAATGTTTGTAAATATTTTCCTTCTCTGTTTCATAGCTCCAAATCAGATGAAAGCCAAGGAAGGGAGGAATGTGTATAGTTCTTCACGCTATGATGATTATGACAGATACAGACGTTCTAGAAGCCGAAGTTATGACAGAAGAAGATCAAGAAGTCGGTCCTTCGATTACAACTATAGAAGATCTTATAGTCCTAGAAAGTAAGTGATGTGTACCACAGTCATCTGTTAGAAAACCTTTGTTAGTCTTTAATTTTTTTTTAATCTTTTTGTATACTTTTTAATTATGTATATTGTATGCTTCATTGAGACTTAAAATATTTTTACTACTTTATTTTTTAAAGTTTTATGGTTCACTTTTTTAATTAGAAACTTATAAATAGACATGTGTCACTGTTTGCTTTTTCTGATGTACTTTTTAGCAGTAGACCGACTGGAAGACCACGGCGTAGCAGAAGCCATTCCGACAATGATAGGTAAATAACTTTGCTTTGAAAAAGACTTTATACATTTTTCAATTTCAGAGTGAACTTTTGCTCTAAAAACAAATTTGATTAATATAGAATCTAATTTTTACTCTAATTGTATTTCTCCTCTGTTTTGAAAGATTCAAACACCGAAATCGATCTTTTTCAAGATCTAAATCCAATTCAAGATCACGGTCCAAGTCCCAGCCCAAGAAAGAAATGAAGGCTAAATCACGTTCTAGGTCTGCATCTCACACCAAAAGTAGAGGCACCTCTAAAACAGATTCCAAAACACATTATAAGTCTGGCTCAAGATATGAAAAGGAATCAAGGAAAAAAGAACCACCTAGATCCAAATCTCAGTCAAGATCACAGTCTAGGTCTAGGTCAAAATCTAGGTCAAGGTCTTGGACTAGTCCTAAGTCCAGTGGCCACTGATACTATAAACCATGATATTTTTAGGCATGTATCATTCATTTACTCATAGTTTGGTTTACTTAAATTATCAGGAATACAATGTTGCAATGATGCTTAAAAAACACTTGTCAGTTTTCCCTGTACCAGGCAATGGTTATAATTAAAATGATATGCTGTTGAGAAGCCACTCTTAAGAGTCCAGTTTGTTTAATGTTATGGGCAGCTACCAATTCGTGGTGTCTCTGTATATTTTTGTAAAGATTCTCATTTTTTATGCTTGAAGTATTGGTGAAAAGATGTTGGTTGACCATAATTTGCAACATTGTCTTATTAAAAATAAACTTTCATATCCATATTTGGTAGAACTGTTAACCTAGAAATGTAGCTTGCTAATAAGATAGAATGATAAAAAAGTGAAGTTGTAGCCACAGTACAACACTGACCGACCAGACACATTTAGGTTCAGGGTGGACCTTTTGTCTTGTCCAGATGTCTAGGCCCGTGATGATAATTTATGGCACAGTGTGGAATAGTTCTTTTGTTAACCCCCACTGTCTTGGAAAATGACAAGTGGGTTAAGTAGCATTTTCAGGCAGATTGTTTGAAACAAGGAGCCTTCACTTTCCTGGTTTCTATGAAGATTTGGAACCATACAAACGTCGGGAAAACTCACCTTAAAATTTGGGCAGGTTGATGATGGCAGAAATAATTTTAAGGGGAAAAGAAAGCTCTTAGGTAGTTACTTTAAGGAGTATTGTTGACCATAATATTGCATAGTTTTCTTACTGCTGTTAAAAGCAAGTAAAGTGTTTCAAAGGAGGTTTTGTTTGTGAGTGTGCATAGTGTAAGAGGACTGAATTTTGATGCTTAAAGCACTTGGTGTGTGCATTTGTATCAAAATGTGCCCATCTCTTTATGAAGGAAGATTGTTCTTCACACCTCAGTTTATTTAACGTGAGGCAAGTTAAAAAACAACACTCCCATTCTAAGTGATTCTCTGGTGCCATGAGATTTAAAATAACTTTGGAAAAAATTAATTTCAAGAAAGTCACATCTCTTTTATGATTATCAGTATAGTACCTGGTGAAAGAGAATAATACCATAATACCCTACTCTTTATAAAAATTTTGACGTCTCTCTGTGATATCATGTGGGGGCAATAAAAAGTGATATGTCCAGTCTCATTTCAGAGTAAAAGCTAGCATCTTTAAAACTTTAGATTGCTTGCTTACAGGCATAAGTAAGAAATGTTGTGGGGAAACTATCCCTTTTAGAGGATTACTTTTTTCAGTTTTGGTTTTAGAGATCTAGCCCTTGCCTGTAAAGAACAAAAGGTGGTTTTTAAATACTGTTTGTGGAATGTGTTTCAAGGATTGATTCTAGAACCTTTGTATATTTGATAGTATTTCTAACTCATTTCTTTACTGTTTGCAGTTAATGTTCATGTTCTGCTATGCAATCATTTATATGCACGTTTCTTTAATTTTTTTAGATTTTCCTGGATGTATAGTTTAAACAAAAAGTCTATTTAAAACTGTAGCAGTAGTTCGCAGTTCTAGCAAAGAGGAAAGTTGTGGGGTTAAACTTTGTATTTTCTTTCTTATAGAAGCTTCTAAAAAGGTATTTTTATATGTTCTTTTTAACAAATATTGTGTACAACCTTTAAAACATCAATGTTTGGATCAAAACAAGACCCAGCTTATTTTCTGCTTGCTGTAAATTAAGCAAACATGCTATAATAAAAACAAAATGAAGGAAATAATGATTAACTGGAATTATTATAGTTTTGAATGAGATTCTAAAATAACAGTGGAAACAATTCTTTGTAGATTTAGGAGTATTTTAAATCAGTGTTGCACTAGGCACAACTTTTACTTTGGAAATGATAGAACTTGCCAGAAAGGTACATCTTTTACATAGTACTTAAAATTTCCTATGTAATTTCAAAAGTTGTTTCATGATTGCATATTAAACCCCTTGGGTTAAATAACTTAGGTTACTTGTATTAAGATATGCACTAAAATGAAATTTGAGTCAGATATTTAAGTTTATATTTTCATTATTAGATGGACCAATAATTCTACTCGTCCCCATCCTGAACAAGATGGATTGGGCCTTATGTTTATGGCATGATTTAAAATATTTTTGCGTTCAGTGTTGGTGAGCACTTAATGTTAAGTGATAATCACTGTGGGGAACTGGTTTAGGTGTTTTGTGGTCTGAGTTCGAGCTTTATAATGAAAACAAGTATAGCTGATATTTATTATGATGTGCCAGACACTGTTCTCAAGTTTTATATATTAATTCATTTACTTATCATGAACCCTGTAAGAAAAATACTTTTATTTTCTCCATGTCACAGATGATAAGCTGAGGCACAAAGAAAAAGCTATAAAAGGCAGATCCAGGATTTGAGCTCAGGCCTGATCCTTAGATGATTTTTTTTTTTTTTTTTTTAGTGGACTATAAATAGAGTAGATTGAGGAAATAACCCACTGAAATTGTTCTCAGTCCATATAGAATTAGAAGGCCTGATGTTTTCAGTTTTTTTATGTGTCACTTATTTTTAGACTTTCTTGAGAACTTAGGTTATTTCTAAAGTGACATATTTAACATGGCTTCAAAGGGACTATTTTATAGTTGAACCCATGATAGGGATCCTCCTGATACTTGAGGATCCTTATAGAGGGCTTTAATGTTGGGTTACATAGGTGCATAATTACTGAGGATGTACTGTGTGTCTGGCACAACCCAGTATTGGAGTAGAACATATCAAGACTCAAGTGAGAGCTGACAGTTCATCTCTCTTTTTACTTAAGATCTCTCTGCATTTTTTTTTTTTGAAGCCAAGTAAACAAGAAGAATAATGACAGATAATGCTTAAGAAAGGAAAGGTGCTACATAGAGTGTGAGCTCTTAAGTTACAACCCAGGAAAAAGACCTGGAAACTATTATACTATTCTCTTGAAAATTTGGCCCTGTAAGCTGCTACATCCAGTTCAACTAACAAAATCCTGTATACCACAGAGAAGAATAAAGAAAAACCAAACTGACAAACATCCTTCTTTTATTTAAGACCAAACTGCAGCTGGAATACCCAGTACAGTTCTGCTTACTACACTTCAAGAAAGATCTGAGAAAGCGGAAAAAGAACCAAAGAAGGGCAGTTCAAGCGACCAAAGGGTGGGTGGAAGGTGCTGCAGTATGAATACTGTACGAATATTTTGACTCTGGTCTGAAAAGATAAAAGAATGTTATGGAAACTACATGGAATATTTGAAGTCCCTTCAAGTTTGAAAGTAAGCATTTTAGGACAAATAAAAGGAAATTCAACTTTGTACTTGTGGAAACTAATCCCTAAATCTGAATAGGTTTATACTGATTCGTGGGTAACAGGTCCATGTTAAATTATTGGAAACCAGGATGTCTGAATATCAAGGAAGACAGCCATAGTCTCTTACAGTGCCTCTATTGGTCTGTCTCAAAGTGAATTGGGTGAGAAAAGGTATGGTCCAATATAAACTTGGTTATCTCTTAAAAAGTCAGTTCTATTTTTGCTATTGGGAAATCTTGCCTTTGTTTATTATTCCAGTGCCAGTGTTTTCTGCTAATGCTTTGCTTTGTTGGCATCTGAGTTTCCTTGTATGCCATATGTGGTTTACATCTTCCTTAAACACGCTCCCTCGTAAATTCCAGTTACGATACTTGACATCCAGCTAAGAGGGTCCATCTCTTCTCACCTCTTTCCTAGTCAGTATATACAGCAAACATTTACTGAGCCCTTAGTATGCCCAAAAAATTGTACTGGGTAATTGGGGAGAAAAACAGATAAAACTCACTTATTCAATAAATGTCTACTGAGCACAGTCTAGTGAATCGTAACAGTGTGGCCTCATTGTCATGTTTGAGGTGTATTATAACAATATTTTACACCGTTTATATCCTGTGTAATTATAAACTCCGATATACTAGCAAAGAAGCAATTTTGTGGTTATTTGCCATTTAAAAGTATCCAGTATTTGTTTGCATCCCATTAATACAAATAATGAAAAAATGATTTGTTTTAATCTGTAATAAACTGATTTATTGTGCAGTGACTGTAATATACTAGAGTTATATTTAATTGTTAACTCTGCCTCCTCAAACACATTAGACAACAATCCCCAAAATAAGTATTTAACTTTGCATCAGATGTAAAGGAGACTTTGGGTGCTATAATTAAGATTATTTTGAGGCAGACAGAGAGCTGTTAATTCCCAACTGATTTAGTATGTTCTGTAATTGAGAAAATGTTCACCAAATTATACTTTTTAGTGATTTACATGTACATTTTATAGGGGACATGTTCTGTGTATAGTGAATAAATAACTTTTGTAGTATCACAATGTTTTGGATTCCTTAGTTCCTCATTAGGATGTGCAGTTTACCTATACATTGATTTCATCCCTTGCATATTATATTTTTGTCTTATTTCTGCTGCATTTAAAACCTTTTATCTAAAGTTATTCACCTAAAAATACAAAAGTGTTTAAGCCTTTATAAAGATTTTGAAAATAGAATACATCTAAGGGAGATGTGAAATGGAGGTATTTTTACCCCTGCTTCATTTTTTAATATTTCAAACTTGCACAAGACCACACAGCAAGTTAAGTGGCAGATACTAGTTAAATGTCCATGGTTTTTCATTTGGTTCATCTTTTTAAATCAAATGGGTAAATTTAATAACAATACAATGGAATCTAGAATTCACTTGCAAGATTTAATAGATTTATGAACATAATTGAATTACAAAGTTTTTTGGAACTTTCTTGGATGAAAAAGAGGTTAAATGTAATCCAGGATCAGCTGTTGACAACAGCTGTCACTCACTTTCCAATCTAGCTTTCCAAATTTCAATCACATTGTATTGCATTTTGTAAATAACAAAATCCTGAGATATTTTGAAGTGGGGAGGCTGTGAACTTGAACAGCACAGTGGTAGCTCAGGAGTAACAGTGTTCAACCAAGAGGTCTGTCAAAGCTTTTTACACCTGGAGTCCCAGGTGTAATTGTCCTCATTGATAAATGAAGTCAGCAACCTATTCACGACTGTTATCTATCTGTAAAACATAGCTAGCTGCTATGGAAAAGGTTCCTTTTGGGTTTTCCCTTTGTCCCTCCTTTAGCAGTGTTGGTTATGTTCATTGTGTTGTTCCTCTGTATTTCTAACAGTTGTTTCACCCTTATGTTAAAGGTGGGATTCTTTTAATATTTGGCCTAAAAAGCAAGGTGTGTAAATTGATTTTATTGATAATTGACAGAGTAGTTTGTAAAGAAGTAAAAGGCCTTTTTGTGTCTAGTTTTTTGTAGAGCACATCTCTGAATGCTAGATAATGAAATAAAACTGGTCAAGGATCCAAAAAATCTTGAATTTTTTTTTTTTTTTTTTTTTAGGTTTAGCTCTGCCTGACAGATTTGTGACTGGGTAGGCTTTCCTCATTTGTGTAAGAAGTTGGAGATGTACTTTATCCCACTTATTTTACAAAGTAATTGCCTATGAGAATAGTTAAAGAAACACTAGAAAACTTACCCAAAACCCTTTAGTTTTTTCCATCTTGTACTTGCTTCTGGGATGAAGAGAACTTAAGTGTAAAGATAGGTTATAGACTGAAGATTCTATCGAACTGTATATGCTGCCATCAGAAAGATGACAAATTTAAATTATAACACTGACAAGGCTCATGCTTTTGCTGACCACAGTCCTACAAGATAGATGAGTGCTAAACTTTTTGGTTCTTAGAACAATTTGGGAAATTGATGTCAACATACTTCTTGTAGGTGAACCATAACTTTGTATCTAAGGTGTAAGTTACCCTTAGCTATTTTTGTAGTGAAAACATTTTTTACCACTTGAGACAATTCCAAGCCAAAAAGTCTAGAATATATATATGTATACATCAAACCTAACTTAATGCCTGGGATAAGGACGGTTCAGTCCAGTGGATTCCAGCACAGCACAAAGGGCACTTGGCAGTTGTTGGCATTACTGTTCACAGAAATTACACTGGAACACAGGAGAAAGGTGATGACTCGGATGTTAGAGTTTGCGTGAGAAAATACAGCCTGGCCCTGGCATCACAGCCTGCTTAGTGTGGAACTTAAAACTACTTTAAGCTATCCTATCTTTTGGAATGCGTTAGAAAGCCAGTTATAGTTCTTTTTTCCCCAAGGTCCTCTTGTGAAAACTATACGTTAACAAATAGGTAACACAAATGTTCCTGTCAATTTGAGTAATTCTATTTTTTTTTTTCTATAAACCTAAGCCATCTTAGGCAATTAAGTTACTTAGGCAAGGCAATTACTTGCTTTACCGAGTAAAATAAATTCAAAAGCTTTATGTAAGTTCCTGAAATATTCTATGGCCTTTCCTGTTAGCCCTGCTGTAAAGAGGAAGTTGGTTCCCTTTTTAATGTAGCTAATCCAAGTCTTTGTCAGCAAATGGGTTGCTTCCTAAAAACCAATGGTTCTATTGTATTTCAGTGGGGTTAATGATGCAAATAGTCATAACAACTTCTATACAATAAAAACAAGCCAGTGGGGAAGAAACAATTTTATTTTTTAATTTCATGCTTCGAATTCATGTATGTACATTAAGTACTATATAAAACTTGTTTTTAGGATATCATCATTTGACTTGGACAGTACTATCTCACCTCAATTTATTTGGAGAAACAATTTAGCCATTCTGCTTAAAAGTATAAAAAAAGCTGCCAAGTTAGAAAATAGACTCCCCCCCCCCAATACACACACTTTACTTTTACTGCTGGGATGGCTGTTGTAATTAAAGCATGTTTAAAGTAAGCAAAACATGTTATCAAGGTATTATGCAAGAAATTACATCTTTTGCAATAAGTTGGTCCCCTGGGTGGCACCTGTTGACAAAAAAAAATACACTGATGTTCTACCCTATACTCAGGTTACACAAGCTGTCTAAAGCCAGAAGGAATCTTTAAGGTTGGAGGGACTGCTTAATAGTTAATCTTTGGGTTTAAGGAAAAAAAATAACCCCATACTGCATTTCACATCTCAAAAATAGCAAGTGTTTTAGCAGCTTAAAACCTTTTCAGTTATATAAAACTTCTTACACTAGGATTTACTTTGAAATATAGTTTACAGCAAGATCAATTATAACATACATACACTGGCACTTCAGCACAAGGGCAAAATTTAAAAACAGGTTGGTTTGTGGGGTTTTTTTGACCTTTAAAATTAGGCCATAGTATTAAGAGTCCATGTCTTACATTCAGCAAATTTGTACTAAAATATTCTATTTTTGTAGGATAAATGCCAACAAAACTTTACATATGCTACAATTTTATTACATATATTTACATGGCTCTTTCCTAGGTATGCAGAACTTTCACATTATACAGCTCCCAACTTTAAAAAACCTTTGCAGGGATGATTTAAAGCCGTATCACTGTCAGAATAGCTTGTGCAGTGACATCGTACAAAAATGTATTTTGAAAGCTACTCTGAACACCAAATACTGTTTCTATAAAAAATGGTTTTGGTGCATTTGTTGGCAGACACCTATCCACTGCACATAACGGGGCCAGTGGGGTATACTTGTTTCATTTTAAATAGCCCCTAGTGCCCTTTACACATTCACCACCATACAGTTCATTAAAATACTATTCTCAAAAAAAAAAAAAAAAAAAAAAATTCACATTTTCTTTAGGCAGTGCATCAGGTTGTTGTCATACTACTGGTTTAGGTGTACAGATTTAGGTGTCTCTAGGACAATAACATCTCAAAGATTCAAATAGTTTTCAACCCCTGTATGTCTTTAACTGGATGCTTATAATCAGATTTACCATCTTAAGTCAATCCAATGACCCATGAAATGATAATCTTCAGTATTTTTCCCCAACAAGCAATATAAAAAGTTGATTCCTTTACCATTCCCCAAATCTAAACTTGAATGGTTTCACTTGTATGGTCACTCAATTGAGAATACTAGTGAAGAGATCAAATACAATTATCCATAATTCAGTTATTTTAAACTGTACTGATTCTACCATCACAGTGCACATAAAACAATTAAGATGAAGTCTAATTATATTTTCTACATTAAACAGTTTTACAGATTAATTCCCTAGTGAATTTGGTCTGAAACTGCCAGTTATCCTTAAATATGACTTAAGTTTAAATGTTAGTACTTTATCTCATTTTATACCTGTACTTTAAGTAAGGTTTTAAGTTGAAATGTCATTATTTCTTTATCAGAAGGATTAAAGGAAACAGGAACCCAGTGGCTTGGTGGTTTAGGAAGAACACTTGGTGATGGTGGCTCACTGAATTTGGCCCCGGCATAGTTCTGATTAGTTTGAGACTTAAAAAGTAAGGTGGGACTTGATAAGCTAGAGTTCCAGTTTTGATTGTTTGGAAAATTTTTGTTCTTCCCCCCATTTTGCATGGCCTGCCATGCAGCTGATGATGAATTATAAGTATGTCCTCTTTCCTTTTTCTTGTGAACAATCTTCATCTGGGAATTCTGATCCTTGGTCTTCTGTCTACTAAGCTGTTGTTGGTTCTTACTAACATTTCTAGTTTGAGGGGCTGGAATGTTATACCTCTCTCCACCACCCATCTTCAGCTTCTTTGTCACCTGTGAGTGGAAACAAAATACTGAGTGAAATTCCACAGAGTAGTACAAAACTTCAATGGCCCCAATTTGCAACTCCAAATATCTTGAAGAAGACTCATGTGCTATTCAGCTTCTTTAGCTTCACTATACTGTTGACATTTAATTACATGTACAGCCTTTATTACCTTCCTAAGAAACAAGTGAGTTTACCAACAAATCTAAATAATACTGCATTAAAAACAATTTGTTTAGGATGTGCCCGTGTGCATGCTCAATCACATCCAACCTTTTGCAATCCCATGGGCTGTAGCTCGCCAGGCTCGTCTGTCCATGGCATTCTCCAGCAAAGAACACTGGAGTGGGTTTCTGTTTCCTCCACCAGGTGATCTTCCCGACCCAGGGATCTAACCCGGGTCTCCATTGGCGGGTGGATTCTTTATCATGGAGTCCACCTGGGAAGCTCTAGTTGTGAGTGAGTGGGTGAGTGGATGAAGTCGCTCAGTCGTGTCCGACTCTTTGCGACCCCATGGACTGTAGCCTAACCAGGTTCCTCCGTCCACGGGATTTTCCAGGCAAGAAAACTGGAGTGGGTTGCCATTTCCTTCTCCAGGAGATCTTCCCCACCCAGGCTCTCCCACATGGTAGGCAGACGCTTTACCGCCCGAGCCACCAGGGAAGACCCTGGTTTAGAATGGGTCCATGATAAAATGCCTGCCCCATTCCAACCGTGATGTACCTTTCGGTCTGCTTTTCCGACTGCAGGATTTCCACCACCTGTCCTCTTCCTTGCTGCCACGCCCAAGATAATAGATGTTGCTTTCTGACAGATCCTTTCCTTTGTCTCAATACAGAAGTTTTCATGGGCCGATCTGCTGAGTGCAGCCTAGGAGCTGAGGCCAACATCTGAGTCTCCTCAGCACACAAGTTTGAGAGAAGTCTTAGCTAGAAAAGCAACGATTTCTTCATTATTTCAATTAAAAAACAGAGAAAGTGATCGTTTATATTTACTCCAGGAAAAAAATTTAAAGAATGGCTACTTACTGAACAATGTATCACACGGATTTAGTGACCAAAATGTTGTCAAACCATGGAAACGTTAGCCTCTACAGTCATGCCAAGAAATGGGCTTAAAATTTGTTTCCTAAAGAGACCGTGTTTTTAAAGTCCCACTAGAATTTCCCAATCTTTAGACACATCACGTATCCGTTTTAGCAGAGCCTCCTCTCCCAACATGTTTACGTCACGCAGCGCTTCCTTCGGTTATGAACTCTTGACTCCTCCCCGTTTTAAAATAAGTTTCACAAGCCATAACAAGCAGTCAGTTTCCCATCTTAAATATATAAAAACAATCACTATTATAAACATTAGCGATTCCACTTGATAGTCCAAGAAACCAAGTTACCAAGCAAGAAGCTCTTATCGAAAGGGTGAGAGGCCCCTCCAGACTGTTTTAACGCCCCAAAGAAATTAGTTTCCAGACCCTGAGTCATTCCCAAAGCGAGCCCGGAAAGTTCAGGTCTTCCGCAACGGAGTTGGGCTTCCAAGTCACTCAGCGTTCCCAGAGCCCGGCCCGGGAACCCGCTCCTCCGGATCGCCCGCGCCCCCCAGCCTCGGATCTCGCCTCCTTCCCCCAACAATAGGGAGCGCCGCCGCCAACATGGCCGCACCCGTCGCGCCGCCGCCACTCACCGACTTCAAGCCCGGGACTACGGCGGCGGCGGCTTCTGCTCGGCTTCGAAGCCCCCCTCCCCTTCCAGGGAGAGACGAGGCACGCAACGGGCGAAGCCCACGACCACCGACGAGCTAGCTGCTGGCTACCCCAACGTCTCAACCGACCTCCTCCTCCTGTCTCTACCGACAAAATGGAGGCGGCGGCGACAGCTAAAGCGGGGCCGGGAGGCGCGGCGGCCAATCAAAACACGCTTTCGCGCGACCCGGCCAATGATACGCGGGCCACCGCCTGTTGCTGGGGCCCGACGGGGCCGAGGGAGGGGAGTTGGCTGTGGCCGGAGGTTTGAAATCCTCCCTGAGAGGAGCATGTCGGGAATAACCGCCGCGGTCCCGGTGGCCGGCCCTGTGCAGGGCCCCGGGTGACACTGTCCTTTCCCGGGAGGCGCCTGCCCGGCCAGGCTCGGCACCCAAGGACGCAGTCAGCGCCAACCCGTCACGGCGACTCCGAGCCCCGCGCGCGTCCCGCGCCGGGGAAGGGACGTGAGCGGCTCACCTGGATCGCGGCTTATACCGAGGCTGTCCGGTTCGCGGGTCCCGCGGCCCTTGGCACCCGATGGTTCCCCGCCGTGGGGCGGCACTGAAGGCGGCTTTGAATACCCGAGTTAAGTTCACCTAGCCGTATAACTAGTCTCTTACGATGCAAGATACTCCACCAAGTTGCTTCCCAAGGCCGACCCTTGGCCACTTAGTCCTGACACTTCGACTGTGTTCCCCTGTCAAGGAAATTACTTTGCAGCTCCGCCAGCTTGTGATTCCCTCCCGTCCTCCCTGCCTGCAGCCTCGAAATTCTTGAGAAGTTGCCTCCTCTGTGAAGAGGTTTCCGACACTTGTGCGGATCGAGTTAATCAGTTCCTCTTTTGTCCTGAACTTGAGTCACACCGTAGTGTAGCTTGTCGACCCAGTCACTCACGCACACACTCATTTGAGCCCAGAGCACATGCTAAGTGCACGAGAAAAGTTTGAGAGAATGGGGCTCTCTCATTTTCCCCTTTCGGCTCCGTTTGTAAGCCAAAGGGGGAAGAAAAGAGTTCAGTTGACTGTGCCACCAAGGTGCCAGGAACAGAAAAGGGGCAACTTCTTTGGAGTAAATGGATAAGCAACCCAAAGCTGGCGTTTTAAAGGAGAACACCAGTTTCTACAAACATACAAACATTTTTGTTACAAGATTTATGTGTACTTTGTGTAAGTCCCACATGATTCGTTTTTTAATCTTGAGTTTTTCTGCTACCATCATCCCCCACCCCTATGTTCTTCTACCCATGGACCTTAAGTTTCTTAAGAAAACCATTTTAAAAGAGGAGTTTGTTAATCAAATTAATTTGGTGAAATGTGTAGAGTAGAAGAGATATTTCTGAGCATGGGACTTTCAGCTGCTAAGCATTATAGTCAAATAAGATGTACATAATAAGGAACTACTACCTCACAGAAAGTGTAATCTGTTTCCTAAAAATTTAAGAAACTGACTTAGACATGCAGCTAGATCACAGCTAAGCGGTGTTTAATGGATTCAAGACTTTGACTTTTAAAAAGACCATTGCAATATATTTTTTAATATAGTGGTTTGGGCTTCCCTGGGGGTTCAGTTGGTAACGAATCCACCTGCAATGCGGCAGACCCGGGTTCAATCCCTGGGTTGGGAAGGACCGCTGGAGAAGGAACAGGCTACCCACTCCAGGATTCTGGCCTGGAGAATTCCATGGAACAGTCCATGGGATCCTGAAGAGTAGGACAGGACTGAGCGACTTTCACTTTTTGTAAAATGAACAGTCTTGTTTTAGTCTGAACACTTTGTTTTTCTAATTCTTTTTTTATTATCATCATCCAAATATCTTTTAAATTCATCCCTGCTACAATCCTACTTCTCCCTCCATTCTGCCTTCATGGATCTGATTGTGTTACTTTAAAAAAAAAAAACCTGTATTGACCCCAAATTGTATTACAAAATTAAATCAGCCTCCAGACCTTATCTGTATAAACACATCTGTAATGTATTTGAGAGACTTTATTTTGGGGGTTCCAAAGTCTTGCAGACGGTGACTGCAGCCCTGAAATTTAAAAGAAGCTTGCTGCTTAGAAGAAAAGCTATGACCAACCTAGACAGCACATTAAAAAGCAGAGACATTACCTTGCCAACAAAGGTCCATCTAGTCAAAGCTATGGTTTTTCCAGTAGTCATATATGAATGTGAGAGTTCGACTATAAAGAAAGCTGAGTGCCGAAGACCTGATGCTTTTGAACTATGGTGTTGGAGAAGACTCTTGGGAGTCCCTTGGACAGCAAGAAGATCAAATCAGTCAATCCTAAAAGAAATCAGTCCTGACTATTCACTGGAAGGACTGATGCTGAAGCTGAAACTCCAATACTTTGGCCACCTGATTCGAAGAACTGACTCAATGGAAAAGACTCTGATGCTGGGTAAGATTGAAGGCAGGAAGAGAGGGGATGACAGAGGATCAGATGGTTGGATGGCATCACTGACTTGATGGACATGAGTTTAAGCAAGCTCCGGGAGTTGGTGATGGACAGGGAAGCCTAGCATACTGCAGTCAATGGGGTCACAAAGAGTCAGACGTGACTGAGCAACTGAACTCTACTGAATGTATCTGACGCTTGTGTACACACCCATGATGTACTGGATACTTATTCTGCCTCCCTCTGCCCTGTGCTAAGTTGTTTTGTTGACAGAACATTAATATAGAGTAGGTGATATTTTTATCTCCACTGTACAGATAAAGAATCTGAGGCTTAGAACAGATTAAAGCTGAAAGCCACAAACTAAGGCTTCAGAGCCCACTCCATGTTCCCTGCAGCGTCTGTCTCTGACTCACCTCTGTGTCCTCCCCAGGGCCCTCCAAAGAGCACTGTTAAAGCCTACACCACGTCTCAGGCTCCCAGGAGTCTCACAATACAGCTCCAGCCTCATCCTTCATTAATAATTTACCAAGTACTCACAACAGCCCAGAACTGGAAGCAGGAGTTTCCAGAAAAAAACACAATCTCTTCAGGACATCCAATATTGTTGTAATTCAGTCACTCAGTTGTGTCCAACTCTTTGTGACCCCATGGACTGCAGCCCATGCAGGACCCCAACCTCCCCATGGACAGGTTTCCCTGTCCTTTACTATCTCCTGGAGTTTTCTCAAATTCACGTCCATTCAGCCCATGATGCTATCTAACCACCTTGTCCTCTGTCGTCCTCTTCTCTTTTTGCCTTCAATCTTTCCCAGCATCAGGGTTTTTCCATTGAGTCAGTTCTTCACATCAGGTGGCCAAAGTACTGGAGTTTCAGCTTCAGCATCAGTCCTTCCAATGAATATTCAGGACTGATTTCCTTTAGGATGGACTGGTTGGATCTCCTTGCTGTCCAAGGGACTCTCAAGAGTCTTCTCCAACACCACAGTTCAAAAGCATCAATCTTGAGCACTCAGCTTTCTTTATGGTCCAACTAGCACACCCATACATGAAAAAACCATAGCTTTGACTATACAGACCTTTATCAGCAATATGATGTCTCCGCTTTTTAATACGCTGTCTAGGTTTGTCATAGCTTTTCTACCAAGGAGCAAGTGTCTTTTAACTTCATGGCAGTCACCATCCACAGTGATTTTGGAACCAAAGAAAATAAAATCTATCACTGTTTCCACTTTTTCCCCATCCAATTGCCATGAAGTGATGGGACTGGATGCCATGATCTTAGTGTTTTGAATGTTGAGTTTTAAGCCAGTTATTTCATGCCCCTCTTTCACCCTCATCAAGAGTCTCTTTAGTTCCTCTTCACCTTCTGTCATTAGAGTTATGTCATCTGCAAATCTAAGGTTGTTGATATTGCTCCTGACAGTCTTGAGTTCAGCTTGGGATTCCTCCAACCTGGCATTTCACGTGATATACTCTACATATAAATTAAATAAGCAGGTGACAATATACAGCCTTAATGTACTCCTTTCCCAATTTTGAACCAGTCCATTGTTCCAAATAAGGTTCTAACTTTGCTTCTTTACTTGCATACAGGTTTTTCAGGAAGTAGGTAAAGTGGTCTGGTATTCCCATCTCTTTAAAAATTTTCCACAGTTTCGTATAATCCACACAGTCAAAGATTTTAGATTAGTCAATGAAGCAGGAGTAGAAGTTTTTCTGGAATTCTCTTGCTTTTTCTGTGATCCAACAAATGTTGGCACTTTGATCTCTGGTTCCCTGTTTTTTCTAAACCCAGCTTGTACATCTGGAAGTTCACATACTACTGAAGCCTAGCTTGAAGGATTCTGAGCGTAACCTTGCTAGCTTGTAAAATGAGCGCAACTGTATGGTAATTTGAACATTCTTTGGCATTGCCCTGCTTTGTGGTTGGAATGAAAACTGACCTTTTTAATCCTGTGGCCTCTGTTGAGTTTTACAAATTTGCTGAAATATTGACCACAGCACTTTAACAGCATCATCTTTGGGGATTTTAAATAGCTCAGCTGGAATTCTATTGCCTCCACTAGGTTTGTGTGTAGTAGTGCTTCCTAAGGCCCACTTGACTTCATGCTCTAGGATGTCTGGCTCTAGGTGAGTGACCACACCACCATGGTTATCCGGGTCATTAAGACTTTTTTTGGTATAGTTTTTCTGTGTATTCTTGCTACCTCTTCTTAATCTCTTCTGTTTCTGTTAGGTCTTTACCATTTCTGTCCTTTAATGTGCCTGTCCTTGTGTGAAATATCCCCTTGATATCTCCAGTTTTCTTGAAGAGACTTCTAATCTTTCCCATTCTGTTGTTTTCCTCTGTTTCTTTGCATTGTTCACTTAAGACAGCTTTCTTGTCTCTCCTTGCTGTTCTCTGGAACTCTGTGTTCAGCTGGGTATATCTTTCCCTTTCTCCCTTGCCTTTCTCTCCCCTCCATTTCTCAGCTATTTGAAAAGCCTCCTCAGACAACCACTTTGCCTTCTTGCCTTTCTTTTTCTTTGGGACGATTTTGGTCACTGCCTCCTGTACAATGTCACAAACCCCCGTCCATAGTTCTCCAGGCACTCTGTCTACTAGATCTAGTCCCTTGAATCTATTTGTCCTTCCACTGTACAGTCATAAGAGGTTTGATTCAGGTCATACCTGAGTGGCCTAGTGGTTTTCCCTACTTTCTTCAGTTTGAGTCTGAATTTTAGAATAAGGAACTCATGATCTGAGGCACAGTCAGCTCCCGTTCTTGTTTTTGCTGACTTGTATAGAGCCTCTCCATCTTAGGCTGCATAGAATATAATCAATCTGATTTCAGTATTGACCATCTGGTGATCTCCATGTGTAGAGTTGTCTCTTGTGTTGTTGGAAGAGAGTGTTTACTGTGACCAGTGTGTTCTCTTGACAGAACTCTGTTAACCTTTAACTTGCTTCATTCTAGTCAAGAGATACCTGGAATAACAGGCAAGTTTGGCCTTGGAGTACAAAAGCCAAACTTGCCTGTTATTCCAGGTATCTCTTGACTTCACACTTTTGCATTCCAATCCCCTGTGATGAAAAGGACATCTTTTTTGGGTATTAGTTCTAGAAGGTCTTGTCGGTCTTCATAGAACTGGTGGTCACTTTTAGCTTCTTTGGCATTAGTGGTTGGAGCATAGACTTGGATTACTGTGATATTGAATGGTTTGCCTCGGAAACCGAACTAAGATCATTCTGTCGTTTTTCAGATTACACCGAAGTACTACATTTTGAACTTTTTTGTTGACTATGAAGGCTACTCCATTTCTTCTAAGGGATTCTTGCCCACAGTAGTAGATATAATGGTCATCTGAATCAAATTCATCCTGTCCTGTCCATTTTAGTTCACTGATTCCTAAGATACTGATGTTCACTCTTGCCATCTCCTGCTTCACCATGTCCAATTTACATTGATTCATGGACCTAACATTTGAGGTTTCTATGAAGTATTGTTCTTTACAGGATTGGACTTTGCTTTCACCACCAGCCACATCCACAGCTGAGTGTCATTTCTGCTTCGGCCCAGCCTCTGCGTGTCCTAGGCTGGGCTTTAAAGTCAGTTCCACCAACACTATCTGATTAATGGTTCTCAGTTCAAATAGGAAATCGTTGATATAAACAAATAGCTCTCAGGATGTAGATGAGTTACCAATGCTGGGCACCAAATGCATAATAAATATGTAAGTGCTTCATACCACGCATTTGTTTAACAAAGATTTAGCTGGTGGCTTCTTTGAGACACGCACTCCATCAAGGCCTGGGAATACAACAGTGCATGAGGCTCCGTTCAAGCACTAAACAACTCAAAACCTTTTCCCTTTACTACATGTCAGAGAGGGAAGTTGGTGTCTGGGACATTTGTTTTCTCAGTTCTTCCCCTGGGAATCAAGGACAGGTAGTGCCAATTATATATAAACACAAAAATTAACCTGCTAACATTGGAAAGGAATGCAGATTACAGACATTGTGCTCAGACCCTGTAGAATGGGATGAATATGAGAGGATTTCCACACTCACTGACATTCTTTCCCCCGGGAATCTGTTTTGAATTAGTTTCTGTAGAAGCTAAAATCAACAAAACCTACCTAATCTATAAGTAGAAGTGAGGCATAAAAACATTTCTTTCTTTCTTTTTTTAAAATTATTTATTTTTTGGCTGCACTGCATGGCATGTGGGATCTCAGTTCTCCAAACGGGTTCAGACCCGTGTCCCCTGCATCCCTGCAAAGCATTGTAACCACTGGACCACCAAGGAACTCCCCAAAAAGGCATTTCTGAAAGTCCAGCTTTGAAGGACTGGCAAGTGGCAGACTGATGCTTATTGTTCAATATTTAGACCCCACAAAGGTCAGGGCTGGTGAGACAAAACACACGTGTTTGCCAAACATTGGGAACAAGTCTCCCGTTGAACTGCCTGGCTTTCAGGCTGGATCCCTTGCACCCCTGTATGTCTATCTCAAGCTGGTTTGGTTCTTTTTCTTCTTCAAGCTTATCTATGAATTTGGGGCACAGCTTTGAATGCTTGCAGCTCTGTCAGCTGATGGTTTATTTCATTTAGGGGAAGCAAGTTTCCTGGGACCTGCCAAGAGGAAAGTGAACCGCCTGCCTGATGTTATGTATCTTGGTGGGTCTTATCTTGTTGCCAAACTGGTATCAAAACACACACCCCTCCCCACACAGTGGTTTTGTTTCCTGGGGAAGCAGCTGCTGTGGACTTCCCAGTTACTCACACGTTCCAGAGCAATTGCAAATCAGTCCTCAGCCATTATAGCGATTTTGGTTTAATTACTAACTGGGGCACAGGAAGTCACTGCAAAACTCCCACACTTTCTGTGATTCTGACCCAGTGGTTCTCAATTTCCAGGACCTTTCAAGGCTTCAGATGCCAGGACCCCCAGTCCAGGATCAGAATCTTTAAGGATGGATGCTTGGGTATTCCAGATCCAGCTGAGGGCTGGCAGAATACACCATTCCCAAATATGCCACTTTGCCAGAATGATTATTTTGAGCTAAAGACACTTGAAAAACAATAGGTACAAGAAGGATGGTCTGACCCGCCTCGCCTTTTCTCCCTGAAAACAGGAGAAAATTCCCTTGTGAAAGATATCCTTTTGATATTAGGAGGAAAGAAACAGTCTTATCATCAGCAATGGGGGATCAAGGCCAAGAGAATTCTTACAAACAGAACTTGTCAGAAGTAACTCCAAAATGAAGCAGAACCCTGAGGCCACACCCCCTTCCTCAAGTACAAGTCAGTTCAGTTCAGTTGCTCAGTCATGTCTGACTCTTTGTGATCCCATGGACTGCAGCACACCAGGCCTCCCTGTCCATCACCAACTCCTGGAGTTCACTCAGACTCATGTCCACTGAGTCGGTGATGCCACCCAACCGTCTCATCCTCTGTTGTCTCCTTCTCCTCCCACCTTCAATCTTTCCCAGCATCAGGAAAGTCAGTTCCTGATGAGTCAGTTCTTTGCATCAGGTGGCCAAACTATTGGAGCTTCAGCTTCAGCATCAGTTCTTCCAGTGAATATTTAAGACTGATTTCCTTTAGGATGGACTGGTTGGATCTCCTTGCTGTCTAAGGGACTCTCAAGAGTCTTCTCCAACATCACAGTTCAAAAGCATCAATTCTCTGCGTTTTTCATCTTTGAGACAAGGTTTTAGTATTTTATTGAAAGTAGTTTTTAAATGGAATTTTTATTTTTAGAAGAAAACATTTGTGAGCAAAAATTTTTCTAATGTAATATATTTTAATACTCCCTTTTACTTCTCAGGAGGTGTCATCATTTGAATAGTTTTTATGGTCACCATCTTGGTGCCCAACAGAATGTCTGTATGTGGCAGACACTCAGCCACAGTTTGAACCTATCCAAAAAGTGTTAGTGCAGATAGTGTGATTTTATTGGAATAGTGATGCATTAAGATGAAGTTAATGTCCTATGAATTACCCTTGTACCATGTTTGATCTTTGATGGGAACATTGCTAGTTTTTAATTTTTTTAGGAAAAGGAACATAAATTAATTGTAAAAAATTGTTAACTTTTCCCTGTATATTATTTGAGATTCACAGCATTATTGTTAAATTGGAAGTTTGAAATAATACATATAGAAAATTATTTTTTTAAAAAATAGTTTATTGAGGTATAAATAATGTCAACATTACTTTTTAAATATTATACAGGAAGACAACCAAAGAAACTACCTACCCTCATACAGTGTGTACAAAATCCCAACTTTCTATGGATATTTTTGTATGTGGAAAAATTGTATGGACTTTTATAAATATTGTTTCTAACAATTCTATATTTGTAAATTAATTTATAATGTGAACTGGGATGATTATTTTTTTTTCCCCAAGAAAGCACACTGCATGCTGGAAATCACATAAAATAAACTTGAAGTGGGATGAAAAAAAAAAAAAAAACAAAAGCATCAATTCTTTGGAGCTCAGCTTTCTTTATGGTCCAACTCTCACGTCCATACATGACTCCTGGAAAAACCATAGCTTTGACTAGACAGACCTTTGTCAGCAACATGATATCTCTGCTTTTTAATATGCTGTCTAGATTGGTCATACCTTTTCTTGCAAGGAGCAAACATCTTTTAATTTCATGGCTTCAGTCATCACCCACAGTGGTTTTGGAGCCCAAGAAAATAAAGTCTCTCACTATATCCATCATTTCCCCATCTGTTTGCCATGAAGTGATGGGACCAGATGCCATGATCTTAGTTTTTTGAATGTTGAGTTTTAAGCCAGTTTTTTCATACTCCTCTTTCACTTTCATCAAGAGGCTCCTCAGTTCCTCTTGCTTTCGGCCATAAGGGTGGTGTCATCTGAATATCTGAGGTTATTGATATTTCTCCCAGCAATCTTGATACCAGCTTGTGCTTCATCCAGCCTGGCATTTACTCTGCATAGAAGTTACATAAGCAGGATGATAATATACAGCCTTGATGTACTCTTTTCCCAATTTGGAACCAGTCCATTGTTCCATGTCTGGTTCTAACTGTTGCTTCTTGGCCTGCATATAGATTTCTTAGAAGGCAGGTAAGGTGGTCTGGTATTCCTATCTCTTTCAGAATTTTCCACAGTTTGTTGTGATCCACATAGTCAAAGGCTTTGGCCTAGACAATAATGCAGAAATAAATGTTTTTCTGGAACTCTCTTGCTTTTTTGATGATCCAACGGATATTGGCAATTTGATCTCTGGTTCCTCTGCCTTCTCTAAATCCAGCTTGAACATTTGGAATTTCTCGGTTCAGGAAATTGTTGGCGCATAGCAAATTTTGAGCATTACTTTGCTAGCATGTGAGGTGAGTGCAATTGGACAGTAGTTTGAACATTCAAGTACAAAGGCCCCTTCATATCTCCTGCCTCTTGTTTATAGAAAAGTTGAAATCTCCCAGGCCTTCCTGAATCACTAAAGAGCAGGCTCAGGTTAATGATTAGGAGAGTGGAATCACAGATTCAGTGTCTGATGCATAGTCCTGGGTTGTTTTACAGACACTGTAAGAACTGCCACAATGTGGGGAGAAAGCGAACTGCTTGATGACCAGATTGCAACCATGACATAAGCTGCTCCATCTTGAGCAGTACTGACTCTATGGCTCACACATTTCCCAGAATTGGCTGTAAGAGAAGGGGATTAGCATTATTGCTCATAATAATCTGTATATTTGTTGGCATCAGAATAATTGTAGCTTGTTCTGCCCACATGTGTAAGTAGGTGAGTACAACTGTCAGCAAAGAGATTCTACATACCCATGTAGATATTTTCCACTCTAAAGAGACGGTGCTCTATATCAGCACGAAGAAGCTACAGAAGATGAACTTTCACCCATGATGCCGTAGAAATGGAATGATGTTCTGACAAGTAAGATTTCTAAGCAGCTTTTGGCAGGAAAAAAAAAAATCCCTTTGCAAGAAAGACCTCTCTGAAAGAGGCACCCCTTTATCTTGACACTAATCTTAAACAAGGCACCCCCATGTGTACTCATCTTCAGCTCTAGCACTCCTTTCAGATCTTTTGATCACACAGTGTTTGCCTAACTTGTTTGTTCTTTCCATAGATCGATGAAGTAGAAATGAAGAAATCAACAGATGATCAAATCTCTTCCGTAGCTTCCCCTTCAGCAATCTTTCAAACAAACTGTGTGAACAAGATAATATCTAAATAAAGATCATGAGCCTTCAAGGACTTACTTTACTTAAAATTCATTTTGCCTTTGGCTTTTTTCTAACTGAGACAAAATTTAAGTGAAGATCATAAGGAGTCAACAAGCTTGCACACAAGCCTGCACAGTGGGGGATGGTGACAACTCTGACCCCTCATCTCAATGATGGGCGGAGATTGCTTCCCTGTTCCCTTTAAAAGTTATCATGGCTGAGCAGAGACTTCAGAGATGGTTTTGGAAGACACTGAGTCCATCTGTCCAGATTTCTGGCATTCTGATTAAAGGCAGGTTTTGTATCAACACTGATAGAGTATGTGTTGATTTTATAAGCAGCAAGTAATGGGACCCAATTCGATAATGACTCATCTTCCTTTGTGCGAGCATGGTCAGACATGTCTGACTCTTTGTGACTGTATGGACTGTAGCCTGTCAGGGTCCTCTGTCCATGGAATTTTCCAGCCAAGAATACCTGAGTGGGTTGCCATTTCCTCCTCCAGGGCATCTTCCCAACCCAGGGATTGAACCCGAGTCTCCTATGTCTCCTGCATCGCAGGTGGATTCTTTACTGCTGAGCTATCAGGGAACCCCCATCTTCCTTTAGGCTCCCCAGATATTTTAGTTATTTTTCTGCAATTGCCTTTCTTTGTTCAATCTAATAAAGAAGTATGTAGGAAACTTCTCTGGTGGTCCAGTGGCCTTGAAATGAAACCTCTGGTCCAGGAGGTTCCCAAATGCCAAAGGGCAACTAACCCCATGTGCCACGACTACTGAGCCCCCGCTTTAGAACCCACAGACTGTAGCTACTGAAACCTGTGTGCCTAGATCCTGTCCTCTGCCACAAGAGAAAACCACTGCAATGAGAAATTGGCTAAAGAGTAGCCTCTGCCCCCAGAAAGTAGAGAAAGCCCAAACACAGCAACAAAGACCCAGCACAACCAGAAATAAAATAAAAATAAATAAATTTTTAAAAAATGAAAAGCATTTAGGCTTTGCCACTTCTTAGGGTCTTCATTTCCTTAGGTAGGCTCCTATGTCACACAAAACTTTTATTAAATAGATTTGAATGTGTCTGTCTTGCTAGTTTGCTTTATGTCAGTTTCATTCTTAGGTCCAGCTGAAGATCTTACTAAGGTGAAGATAAAGTTTTGCCCACCATACACCTGGTTGCAGTGTCTCACTCTGGTTGACAATTTCTGCTCTCGGTTTTCCTAAGGGCAGCCCCCCTACGTGGGGATGAATGTGTGAAGGAGACCGCCTTTGTCCTCCGTAATCCTCAAAGGTGGTGATCATACCAAACAACCGGAAAAAGTGAGAAACTAGCTCCTGAATACCCAGAGGAACATAGGTTAGCTTCATGAAGTGTCTATCTCACCAGTGGACTCCAGGTCTATCAGCAAGCTCCCTGCTAGTCCATTAAGCCAAGTGGTCCATCCCTCTGCCCACTGCAGGGGGAACTCCCAGTCCTTCAGGCCAAAAGCTGTGTGAACAGTGAGATGGGCAGCAACATTCCGAACAACCATAACAGCCTCCGACTGGCAAGTGGATTGATACTAAGAGGAAATCTGGGAGACCAACACTCAATGAAAAAAATAGTAATGGGCTATGAGAGCCATCTACTTATATATAAGACCATGACAATACCTGTCTCCCAACAAGTCACGCCTACGGCATGAAGAAGAGGCATATAATCCTCAGCTCAGAAGTCATCGGAGGCTCAGGACTTCCCTGGTGGCCCAGTGCTAAGAGGCTAAGATTCTCTCAGCACAGGGGGCCCAGGTTTGATCCCTGGTCCAGGAACCGGATCCCGGATGCCACAACTAAAATATCCTGCCTGCTGCAGTGAAGATGGAAGATCTGCATGCCACAGCCGACACCTGGTACAGCCAAATAGATAAACGGTGCCAAAGAAGAAGTCACAGAAGGCTCCAAAGAGAATAAGAAGAGCCATGAACCCCCTCGCTCTCCCACGAGTTTGCTCAACTTGACAGTCTCTGAATTCCTGCAGACATCTTGCCTCATTGCATTCTACTTGGTATTGCTTTGTACTGTAGCACCTGGCACCTTTTCAGTTCAATTCAGTCGCTCAGTCTTGTCCAACTCTTTGCGACCCCATGGGCTGCAGCACGCCAGGCCTCCCTGTCCATCGCCAACTCCTGGAGTTCTCTCAGACTCATGCTCATCGAGTCAGTGATATCATCCAGCCATCTCATCCTCTGTTGTCCCCTTCTCCTCCTGCCCCCAATCCCTCCCAGCATCAGAGTCTTTTCCAATGAGTCAACTCTTCGCATGAGGTGGCCAAAGTACTGGAGTTTCAGCTTCAGCATCAGTCCTGCCAATGAATATTCAGGACTGATTTCCTTTCAGATGGACTGGTTGGATCTCCTTGCAGTCCAAGGGACTCTCAAGAGTCTTCTCCAAAACCACAGTTCAAAAGCATCAATTCTTCGGCGCTCAGCTTTCTTTATAGTCCAACTGGCACTTTTTAACACATCCCAAATCTACATTATCAGAGTGCTTTCACAAGCATTGCTTTAATATTGGCATTAGCTCTCTATTTGTACTATTAAATAGAGTAAATAATTTGTAGTGTTCTTCTACAAATGAGGAAATGAAGCTTAGAGAGACTGGTTCAAATCTGCAAAAAAATCTCCTTAAACATTTTTATTGGCGTTTGTCTTGCTACATAAGGGTAATGTGTGTTAACTGTAGAGAAGGCATATAAACAAACAAACAAACAAAAAAACACAACAAAACATATTACCTCCCAGAGATAAGCACAGAGATAAGGTTTTCTGAGGACATCCTTCCAGCCTTTTTTCCTATACTGAGAAGCAATATGAGCACAAACTCCACAGCCCGTCCAGAGTCAAATCTCAGCTCCGTGACGTACTGGCATATGACCGTGGCAGGCTCTTTAACTTCTCTGTGCTTTAGTTTCCTTATCCATAAAATGGTGGTAATAATAGTACCTAATAGTTAGTGTAAGGAATTAAATAAGTCAACACCTTTGAAGTACTTGAAACAATGCTTGACACATAGAAAGACCCTAGTTATTGAGCATTTTTCCCTCTTGTTATAAAAATGGTAATAGATGGTATACATTTTTTTGTTACCTGACTTTTTCTTTTCACTTCTTAAACTCAGTGTGTTGTGAATGTGTTTCTGTGTGTATATATACACCTATTTACGGCTGTTACCAGTGTGCTGTGCTGTGACCCTCTGTCACTAACTTCACCAACCTCCCTACTGTTGTTTGCAATCTTTACTATTACATGCTGAGCTGAATATCCTTATGCATAAAACTTCACTTCCTTAAATAAATTTCCTTTAAATAAATTCCTAGAGGTGAAATTACTAAAGTAAATATATAGGTCAGACTTTTAATGTATGTCCCCACCATTAAGGTAGGGCTTCCCTTGTAGCTCAGTTGATAAAGAATCTGCCTGCAATGCAGGACACCCGGGTTCGATTCCTGGGTCAGGAAGATCCCCTGGAGAAGGAAATGGCAACCCACTCCAGTATTCTTGCCTGGAGAATCCCTGGACAGAGGAGCCTGGCAGGCCACAGTCCATGGGGTGGCAAAGAGTCAGACATGACTTAGCGACTGAACCACCACAAACATCAAGGTAAAAGTGAAGTCTCCAGCTTTGAGGACACTTTTCTCCCTCCTTGTTATTTATGGCTGCTTCTCTGACACTGGGTCTGTAAGCGGAGTTAGTGAATTTACACAGAAAAGAAATAGTCTTGAAAATTTGAAAAAGTTTTTAAAGATGACATATTTTATGTGGCCCTTGTAAGGAATATGCCTATGGGACAGTTCTTTCTTCAGGGGACCATGGTGGTAATAGGCTCTACCTACTCATCACAGTTGATGGCCTCCCTAGTCATCAATTTGGCAGCTAATGAGCAACAAACATCTGGAATTTTCCACTGACTCAGGCAGTTTGTTCTGTGGCTGATTGCATAGGCTTGGGAAGAGACTGTGAGTCAAGCTTCCATGGCCCAAGAGCTTGTGTTTGCCACAGCACAAAAAAACGTAGTGACATAGCTTTAGTAAATGATTAAAACACTTTGGCCTAGTTGACACCATGGTGTGACTACACAGGCACCAAGCAGCCTCCTTTAAATGGTTTCTAATGCATGGGGATGTGAAATATCTTGCCCAAGGATACTCTGATTTCTTGACTCCAGTTCACCATTGCTGAATTTTTATACCATCTCCTTGCCTTTAATGGATAGATCTTTATTTTATTTTGTTATAACTAATACCTTGTACAATTCAAAGCTATGATCTTTTGCATATTCCAAATGAACCTCCTATTAGACAATAAGGGATGAGCATTGAGCACTTTACAATGAGCAAGACAGTGTACCAAGCAATTTACATGCATTATCTTATTTAATTCTCAACACACTCCTCCTAAGGTATGTAATATTATTATCTCCATTTCACAGATGAGAAAATTGAAGTTCAGAGAGGCAGGTTGAGTGATATTCTCAGAGTCATACACAGAGAGCTCACACCTGGGTTAAAGAGATACCAAAACCTCTGATTTTAGTCTCTCTGCTACACTGGCATAGTCTGCAGGGTTTGTATTCCTAGGAAATAGAATACAGCTTGCTCTGGAATGGGAGGTCGCTACCCTTCTGAGTCCAAGCTATCTTCAGCCCAGTAAATTTGTGCATATATCCTTAATGCCAATTAGAAAGGAAGCAAAGAAAAGCTAGACTATAAATATGTGGGGTTATTTTCAAGAGATCCTGCCCACAAAGGTGGTTCCTGCAGTGAAAGTATACTGCCAAGAGGCAGAAGCTGAGAGAACTTCTGCAGCCGCCAGCTTAAGGAGGAGCATGACCCACTGCAAAGAAATTGCAGTCAGGTAAACTCATGAAGAGGAGTTCCTGAAGAACTCCCAAAAGTGCCCCTGAGAAAAAGAGGCAGCTTTCGATGTCCATCTAGCTAGGAAAACATGAAGCCATCTGACAAGAGCTCTATCTAGTACAGAAGGAACTTTCCTGTTCTCCTTTGCCTTTCCTCCTCTGAGACTGAAATCTCAATGGTGTCAAAAGCTATATAGTTAGCAAGCTTCAGAAGAAGAATAAGGAAGAGTAGAGCATCAACTCTCAACCAAGTCCAAAGTTCTGATTATTACCTGGGCAGACCAGTTTTAATTACTGGGTCAAAATTGGGTTTAAAATTTAAAGTAATCAAATGTTTCTATTACCCACCCATCCACCCCCAAAATGATGATAATGTAAAGTAACTACTGGGGTAGCACAGACAACATCAGACATTTGACTAATCAAAATTAGACAGCTCTCGCCTGAAGAATCCCATGGATGGGGGAGCCTAATAGGCTGCAGTCCATGGGGTCGCTAAGAGTCAGAGACGACTGAGCAACTTCACTTTCTCTTTTCACTTTCATGCATTGGAGAAAGAAATGGAAACCCACTTCAGTGTTCTTGCCTGGAGAATCCCAGGGACGGGGGAGCCTGGTGGGCTGCCGTCTATGGGGTCGCACAGAGTCGGACACGACTGAAGTGACTTAGCAGCAACAGCAGCAGCAGCAGGGCCATTGGGAGCATACTGGATAAATGTCATCCCTGCCTAGGAGTAATCAAAGAGGTCACCTGCCCATAAAAATGGATGTGTCACCCATGGACTGAAAAAGACAATCAACTTGCACAGATTTAAAAGAATAAGTTTATGTACATAATAACAGACCATCAAATGTATGAAGCAAAAATTGATAGAACTGAGGGAGAAATAAAGATTTCTACAATGATGGTTGGAGACTTCAGCATGCCATTCTCATTAAAAAATAGAATAATCAGGTAGAAGACAAGTAAAAAAAAAAAATAGAGAGGACTTGTCTAACAACACAATAAACGAACCAGATCTAACAGACATAGAAAGGACATTCTAACTAACAACAACAACATATACATTCTTCTCGAGTGCTCATGGGGCATTTTCCAGTGTAGACCATGTTTTATGTCTCAAATTACATCTCAATATATTAAAAAATATGGATATCATTTAAAGTATCTTCTCTGACCACAAAGGTCCATCTAGTCAAAGCTATGGATTTTCCAATAGTCATGTATGGATGTGAGAGTCAGACTATAAAGAAAGCTGAGCACCAAGGAATTGATGCTTTTGAACTGTGGTTTTGGAGAAGACTCTTGAGAGTCCCTTGGACTGCAAGGAGATCCAACCAGTCCATCTGAAAGGAAATCAGTCCTGAATATTCATTGGCAGGACTGATGCTGAAGCTGAAACTCCAATACTTTGGCCACCTGATGTGAAGAACTGACTCATTTGAAAAGATCCTGATACTGGGAAAGATTGAAGTCAAGAGGAGAAGGGGACAACAGAGGAATAGATGGTTGGATGGCATCACCGACTCAATGGACATGAGTTTGAATAAGCTCCAGGAGTTGCTGATGGACAGGGAGGCCTGGTGTACTGCAATCCATGGGATCACAAAGAGTCAGACACGACTGAGGGGCTGAACTGAATGAACTGAACTTTGACGACAACGGGATGAAGTCAGAAGTCAGTAACAGAAGGAAAACTGGAAAAGTCACAAAGTTGTGGAAATTAAACAAGACGCTCTTAAACAATGGATGGATCAAATCTATCATAAGAGAAATTAGGAAGCACTTACAACCAAATGAAATTGAGAGCACAACGTATCAAAACTTTTGCAACCCAGAAGAGACAGGGCTAAGGAAGAAATGGGCAAGTATAAACACAATAAGGGGGAAGGCAATGGCACCCCACTCCACTACTCTTGCCTGGAAAATCCCATGGACGGAGGAGCCTGGTAGGCTGCAGTCCATGGGGTCGCTAAGAGTCGGACACGACTGAGCGACTTCACTTTCACTTTTCAGTTTCATGCATTGGAGAAGGAAATGGCAACCCACTCCAGTGTTCTTGCCTGGAGAATCCCGGGGACAGAGGAGCCTGGTGGGCTGCCGTCTATGGGATCGCACAGAGTCGGACACGACTAAAGTGACTTAGCAGCAGCAGCAAACACAATAAAAAACAAGAAAGATCACAAATGAACAAGCTAGCTTTCCAGCTTAAAGGACTAGAAAAGGAAAAGCAAACTAAGCACAAAGGCAGCAGCAGAAAGGAAATAATGAAGATTTGAACAGAGATAAGTAAAATAGAGAATAGAAAATCAACAAAACCAAAAGTTAGATCTTTGAAAAAAAAATGCAACAAAGTTGACAAATTAGCTTTATTGACTATGAAAAAAGAGAGGACTCAATTTACTCAGAATCTAGAGTGAAAGTAGAGACATTACTACCAATTCTACACACACACACACACACACACACACACACACACACACACGAAGATTATAAGAGAGTACTATGAACAACTGTACTCCAACAAATGGGATAATCTAGATGAAATGTAAGCATTTCTAGAAACACATAACCTACCAAGACTGAGTCATAAAGTAATAAAAAATCTTATTGGACCTATAACTAGCAAGGAGATTAAATCAGTTATCAAAATCTTCTGACAAAGGAAAAGCTCTGACCTAACGGCTTTCTACCTAATGGTAGAATTCTACCAACATTTGTGCTGTGCTTAGCCACTCAGTCACGTCCGACTCTTTGCAACCCTATGGACTGTAGCCTGCAGGCTCCTCTGTCCATGGGGATTTTCCAGGCAAGAATACTGGAGTGGGTTGCCATGTCTTCCTCCAGGAGGATCTTCCCAACCCAGGGACCCAGGTCTCCCACATTGCAGGCAGATTCTTTACCATCTGAGCCACCAGGGAAGCCAAAATTTGAGAAGAACTAATACCAATCCTTCTCAAAATTGTCCCAAAAAATTAAAGAGGAGGGAACACTTCCTAACTCATTTTGTAATACCCTGATACCAAAGCCAGATAAGACACTACAAGAAAAGAAAACCACACACCAATATCCCTTATCAACATTAATACAAAAACCCTTAACAAAATACTATCAAACTGAATTCAACAGCGTAGTAAAGGGATAATACACCATGATCAAGTGGAATTTATTCCTGAAATGCAAGGATGGTTTAACATAGAAAATTGATCAATATTTTTCTGAAGTTGATCACCACTAAAACAGAATGAAGGAAAAAACCACATGATCATCTCAATTGATGCAGAAAAAGAATTTGACAACATAAAACACTCAGTAAACTACGAATAGAAAGAAACTATCTCAACGTAATAAAAGTCATATATGAAAAACCCACAGCAAACATCATAATCAATGGTGAAAGACTGAAAGATTTCCCTCTAAGAGCAGGAAGAAGGCAAGGATGCTTGCTTTTGCCATTTCTATTAGACATAGACCTGGAGTCCTAAACAGAGCAATTTAAGCAAGAAAAAGAAGTAAAATTATCTCTGTTTGCAGATATGATCTTTTATGTATAGAAAATATTAAAATTCCACCAAAATCCATTAGAAACAATAAAAAAAATTGACAAAGTAGCAGAATAAAAAGTCAGGGCCTCGAAATCAGTTGCATTTCTATATACTAACAACATAAAATCTGAAAAGAAAATTAAGAAAACAACACAATTTACAACAGTATCAAAAAGAATAAAATGGTAATTAATTTAACCAAGGAGGTGAAAGTCTTAGTCAATGAAAACTAAAATAAGAACATTTTTTTAACGTTAGAAGAAATTAAAGAAGACATAAACAAGTAGAAAGACACCAATGTTCATGGATTTAAAGACTTAATATTGTTCAGATGTCAACACTGCATAGTGATCTATACATTTAATGAAATCCCTATCAATATGCAATGACATTTTGTCAGGAAAATCTGTCCTAAAATTCATATGCAATCTCAAGGGACCCTGAAGAGCCAAAACAATCTTGAACACAGAAGAGCAAAAGGGAATGTCTCAAACTTTTTGATTTCAATATTTACTACAAAGCTATAGTAATCAAAAAAAAGTGGGAAACTGGCATAACCATAGACATAGAGATCAATGGAATGGAATAGAGACCTAGAAATAAACCCTCACATATATAGTCACATGATTTCCAACAAGGATGCCAAGACCATTCAATGGGAGAAAGTATAGTCTTTTCAACAAATGTGCTAGGGAAACTGAATATTCACTTTCCGAAGAGTGAAGTTGGACTCTCGTTTTATACCATATACAAAAAGTAACCACAAATGGACCAGAGACCTAAACATCAGAGCTAAAACTCTTAAGAAAACATGGAACAAGATTTAGATTGGCCAAAGTAGTGTTGGATTATGACACCAACTGCTGCTGCTGCTGCTAAGTCACTTCAGTCGTGTCCAACTCTGTGCGACCCCATAGACGGAAGCTCACCAGGCTCCCCCGTCCCTGGGAATCTCCAAAGGCACAGACAAAAAAAGAAAAAATAAGCAAATTGGATTTCATGAAAAACTTTTGCGCATCAAAGTGAAAGTGAAGTCGATCAGTCATGTCCAACTCTTTGTGACCCCATGGATTGTAGCCTACCAGGTTTCTCTGTTCATGGGATTTTCCAGGCAAGAGTACAGGAGTGAGTTGCCATTTCCTTCTCCAGGGGATCTTCCCGACCCAGGGATTGAACCCAGGTATTCCACATTGTGACACTTTTACCATCTGACCACAAGACCAGGGAAGTCTTGTGCATCAAAAGACACTATCAACAGAGTGAAAAGACAACCTAGCAAATGGGAGAAAATATTTGTACATACTATATCTCATAAGGGATTAATATCCAGAACATATAAAGAACTCCTATAAAAACAACAGCAACAAAATGACCCAATCCAAAAATTGGCAAAGAACATGAATAGATTTTCTCCAAAGAAGATATACAGATGACCAATAAGTATATCTAAAGATAGTCCACATCACTAATCATTCAGATCAGATCAGATCAGTCGCTCAGTCGTGTCCGACTCTTTGCAACCCCATGAACTGCAGCACACCAGGCCTCCCTGTCCATCACCAACTCCCGGAGGTCACTCAGACTCACATCCGAGTCAGTGATGCCATCCAGCCATCTCATCCTCTGTCGTCCCCTTCTCCTCCTGCCCTCAATCCCTCTCAGCATCAGAGTCTTCTCCAATGAGTCAACTCTTTGCATGAGGTGGCCAAAATACTGGAGTTTCAGCTTAGGGAAGTGCAAAGCTAAACCACAGTGAGATATCACTTCACAATCATTAGGATGACTATTATAAAAACAAAAATAAAAAAGCAAAAAATATCAATTGTTGGTGAGGATTTAGACATATTGCAACCCTTTGCATTGCTTTTGTTTTTCAGTTGCTCAGTCGTGTCCGATTCTTTGCGACCTCATGGACTGCAGCACCCCAGGCTTCCCTGCCCTTCACCATCTCCCAGAGCTTGCTCAAACTCATGTCCATTGAGTCGGTGGTGCCATCCAACCATCTCATCCTCTGTCGTTCCCTCCTCCTCCTGTCTTCAATCTTTCCCAGCAACAGGGTCTTTTCCAATGAATTGACTCCTCACATCAGGTGGCCAGATTACTGGAGCTTCAGCTTCAGCTTCAGTCCTTCCAATGAATATTCAGGACTGATTTCCTCTAGGATGGACTGATTGGACCTCCTTGCAGTCCAAGGGACTCTCAAGAGTCTTCTCCAACACCACAGTTCAAAAGCATCAGTTCTGCACTCAGGAATGTAAACTGGAATGGCCACTGTGGAAAACAGTATGCTGGCTCCTGAAATAATTTAAAAATATAATTACCATAATTATCATATGGTTCATCACTTCCACTTCTGGGTACATATCCAAAAGAATTTAAAGTGGAGGGCTCAGATATTTGTTAAGTCCATGTTCCCATCAACATTATTCACAATAACTAAAACATGGAAGCAACTCACGTGTCTATTGATGAGTGAATGGATAAGCAAAATGTAGCACATACATAAAATATAATACTATTTCATTTTAAAAGGACAGGAACTTTTAACATTACTTTGCCAACAAAGGTTCGTCTAGTCAAGGCTATGGTCTTTCCTGTGGTCATGTATGGATGTGAGAGCTGGACTGTGAAGAAGGCTGAGTGCCGAAGAATTGATGCTTTTGAACTGTGGTGTTGGAGAAGACTCTTGAGAGTCCCCCGGACTGCAAGGAGATCCAACCGGTCCATTCTGAAGGAGATCAGCCCTGGGATTTCTTTGGAAGGATTGATGCTAAAGCTGAAACTCCAGTCCTTTGGCCACCTCATGCGAAGAGTTGACTCATTGGATAAGACTCTGATGCTGGGAGGGATTGGGGGCAAGAGGAGAAGGGGACGACAGAGGATGAGATGGCTGGATGGCATCACTGACTCGATGGACATGAGTCTCAGTGAACTTCGGGAGTTGGTGATCCATCACCAACTCGCCAGGGAGGCCTGGCGTGCTGCGATTCATGGGGTCGCAAAGAGTCGGACACTGAGCGACTGATCTGATCTGATCTGATCTGACAGGATGGGTGGAACTTGAAGATATTATGCTAAGTAAAATAAGCTAATCACCAAACGATAATGCTGTATGATTCCACTTATATGAATGGAAGTTCCTTGAGTAGTCAAACTCATAAAGACAGAAAATATAATGGGGCTTACCACGGGCTGGAAAGAGGGAGAAAGGGGAGTTATTGTTTAATAAGTATAGAGTTTCACATGATACTGTAAATCAACTGCACTTCAATAAAAACAAATAAACAGCAACAAAAAAAAACATGAATATAGAGTTTCAGTTTTGCAAGATGAAAAAGTTTGGGAGATGGGTGATGCTGATGGTTACCCAACAATATGAATATACACCTAAAAATTGTTAAATTACTAAATTTTATGTTACATTAATTTACCACAGTAAGAAGCAGAGGAGGGGGAAAGGGAGGGGAAGCCAGGGAGGGGGCAGGGTAAGAGAAATAAAAATGTTTCTTTATACCATGGAGCTTCTTTTTCAACATACCATGATACTGAGGGCTTCCCAGATGGCGCGGTGGTAAAGAATCTGCCTGCCAATGTGAGAGACACAGGTTCGGTCCCCTGGTTGGGAAGTTCCCCTGGAGAGGGAAATGGCAACCCACTCCAGAATTCTTGCCTGGAAATTCCATGTGCAGAAGAGCCTGGTGGGCTACAGTCCGTGGGGTTGCACAGAGTTGGGCACGACTGAGCAACTGATCGTCCAAGATGATATTGAGACCCATTGTTGCAGCAAAAATAGAGATGAGATTTTTCTTACATAAAAATGAGACTTGTCTGATAAGGAAAAAAATGAAACCAGGAACAGGCTGGGGAAACAACATAAACAGGCCTGAAAGAGGCCTTAAGGCCTGAAAGGCCTTAAGCAATCTTAGTTATTCTTGGTTAATACGAACAAACACTTGTAGCCAGACTTGGCCTTCACAAACCTAATTACTCTCTGACTCCATATGAATCACATTCTGCTCCTGGTATTCTCCCCCTGCACGCCCTAGTAGGATTCTTAGTTTCAGATGGGACTTTGCTGCTACCGCTGCTGCTAAGTCGCTTCAGTCGTGTCCGACTCTGTGCGACCCCATAGACGGCAGCCCACCAGGCTCCCCCGTCCCTGGGATTCTCCAGGCAAGAACACTGGAGTGGGTTGCCATTTCCTTCTTCAGTGCATGAAAGTGAAAAATGAAAGTGAAGTCGTTCAGTCGTGTCCGACTCTTAGCGACCCCATGGACTGCAGCCCACCAGGCTCCTCTGTCCATGGGACTCTCCAGGCAAGAGTACTGGAGTGGGGTGCCATTGCCTTCTCCAAGATGGGACTTTAGACAAGACTAACTCCAGTCACCAAGTTACCTGACGCCAACTGTGGCCATTTTGGAATTTTGCAAAAGAAAAAATAAGGCAAGACCTTCATTAGGATATAAAACCTCTCCCTAGTCCCCAGGAAGTGAGCCCCAGTTCTTGAGCTGGTAGCCTACTATGTTCCCTCTTTGTCTGGAAAAGAATAAAGCTGCTTTTTCTCCTTTCTCCAAAGCTCTGTCTCCATATATTTTTTTGGCCTTCATGCACAGAGAGCCAGGATTTTGGCATCACTGTCCCTGATATATGTGAGGGTCTGGGGCAAGGGTGCAAATGGAGACCCACATATCATTTGTCTAAATATTTAAACCGGACAAACTAAAAAATATTTAAATAAAAGATATCCTAGCTTCCTACCTTGTCAAATTTATATTCACAACAACAAAATCAACCACAAAACTTCATTATCATTTGGATGCAGTTGCTTTTTGTTTCAAGATCATGCAGCAAGATATCTGGAAAGAATTTTCCTGGAGCCAAAACATTGTTAACCATAGGAGTGGATGTTGGGGGTTGTGTTGAGCTTGCACTGGGCTTCCCTAGTAAAGCGTCTGCCTGCAAGATGGGAGACCTGGGTTCGATCCCTGGGTCGGGAAGATCCCCTGGAGAAGGAAATGGCAACCCACTCCAGTACTCTTGCCTGGAAAATCTCATGTACAGAGGAGCCTGGCAGGCTACAATCTATGGGGTTGCAAAAAGTCGGACACGACTGAGAGACTTCACTTTCTTTCACTTTGGGCATCAGAAGTGCCCTCGTGTTCGTGGCATGCAGAACAACCCACGTGGCCAAACAGTCCTTCAACTCCCATGACTGGCAAAACTAGGTTTATTTAGATATTCCTTTTTTCATTCCTGTGCTCATTCATTTGGAAATAGAATGATAATCACCTGTTCACATATTTCATTCTTAACAATGTTTTCTGTAATTTAGAGATTTCGTCTTGGTCTCTTATTCAATCAACAAGAGGCTCCGGCTCTTCCCGAGATAGCAATAAGGAGTCAGCTGGTCATTTCAAGGCTGGAAGTCGGGGTGGATTCGCTTCCAGATCCTCAGCTGGCTGTCCACGGGGCTACTTCCTGGCTATTGGCTGAAGAATTCATTTCCTCGTCACAGGCTTCTTTGAAGGACAGCACACAAGATGGGGACACAAGATGGCAACAGTTTCCCTTGGGGGGGTAAAGCAGGAGAGCGAGCAAGACGGAAGTCACAGTCTTTTTGCAACTTAACCTCAGAAATAAAATCCCATCACTACTTTTGCACTGTGGTAAAATACACATAACACAAAATTTACCATGAACCCCTTTTGGGGTCTGCATTTTCCTTATGCACAGTTCAGTGGCATTAAAGGTATTCACGCTGTTGTGAAACTATCACCTCTACTCATCTGCAGAACTTTTCATCTTCCTGAACTGAAACTCGGTCCTCCTTAAACAATAATTCCCATTTTCCCCTCCCCCTAGCCCCTGATAACCACCATCCTGTTTTCCGTTTCTATGATTTTGGCTCCTCTAGGCACCTCATTTAAGTGGAATCATACAATATTTTCTCTCTGTGTCCAGCTTATCTCATTTAGCAGAACATCATCATGGTTCTTCCATGCTGTAATATGTATTAGAATTTCCATTCTTTTTAAGACTGAAAATAAGATTCCACCGGTAAGGACATACCACATTTTGTTTATTCGTTCATCTGTAGATGGACATTTGGGTTATTTCTGTCTTTTGGCCATGGTGAATACCGCTGCTATGAGCATGGGTGTGGCAAATACCTGTTCACGTCCCTGCTTTCAACTCTTCTGTTCTGTACCCAAAAGTGGAAGAACCATGTGGCAATTATATTTTTCATTTTCTCAGGGACTACTGTTCTGTTTTCCACAGCAGCTGCACCCTTTTACACTTCCATCAGCACGATACAAAGAGTTGGACACAACTGAGCGACTGAACCACGACAGCAATCAGCACTCCAGAAGTGTGCCCATTTCTCCACTCCTTGGCCAGCACTTGTTATTTTCTGGGACTTTTGTTTTTGTTCTTATAGTAGCCCTTCTAATGGTTGTGACATGATATCTCATTGTGTTTTGGGTCTGCATTTTCCTAATGATTGGTGTTGCAGGCCATCTTTTTTCATATACTTATTGGCCATGGGTGTATCTCTCTAGAGAAATATCTGTTCAAGTACTTTGTCCATTTTTGAATTGGGTCATTTTCTTGTTGTTGATTTTTAGGAGTTCTTCATATACTCTGGATATTAATCCCTTATCAGGTACGTGATGTGTAAATATCTTCTCCCATTAAATAAGTTACCTTTTCACTCTGTTAAGAGTATCTTTTGGAAACCATTAGGTGTCACTTGCAGGGGTGGGAGGGGGTTGTTTCTGAGAAACTCCAGTCCTTTATGTCTTAGCACAGAGGGAATTCAGTGAGAGGCAAAGTGATAGACAAGAAGATGGTTTATTAGAGTAGAATGTTTGTGAGGCTTACAAGCAGGGGAACGAGAGGGTGCCACACTGAGAACTTCCTGGGCTACAGTTTTCAAATCAAAGGAAAAGTGGGGCGGAGGGGAGACCACTCTCTTCCTCATTCTGGAGTAGACATAATGCTTCCCCCGCCAGCTGCTCCTCCAGGTTGGTGGAGGGGTTTTCCTGTCCCTGCATGGTGAAGTCCGGACTGTCATGATACTATGGAAATACTATTCCAGGTCTCAGCACAATGGGGATCTTGACTTTGAAATGCCACCTTTCAGGGCTTCCCTGGTAGGTCCAGTGGTTAAGAATCCACCTGCCAATTTGGGGGACACGGGTTTGATCCCTGGTCTGGGAAGATCCCACATGCCTCGGAGCAACTAAGCCGTGTGCCACAATTACTGGGCCCCTGTGCCGCAACTACTGAAGCCCACGCACCTAGAGCCCATGCTCCTCAAGAGAAACCACTGCGATGGAAAGCCCACACACGGCAACGAAGAGCCGCCCCGACTCACGGCGGCCAGAGAAAGCCCAGGTGCAGCAAGGAAGGCCCAGCACAGACAAACATAAAATAAATGAGTGAGTGTCGCCTTTCCATTAATCATTGGTTTTCATGTGTGCAGAGCGCATGCCCCGGTAATCATTAACTTACTGACTCCCTGGGTAGGATGTGGGTCTCATGCCACCACTGTTTCATTGCTTGAGGGCCCGTCTCAGGCTTCTGCTGCGTGGTTTTGCTGCTAAGCAAGCCTGCTTGGCTTTGCGGTTCAGCAAATCTGTTTTCTTAAGTGATCATTAACTCACAAGGGTCTCCCATGCTTTTTCCAATTACCTCCTTTGTCTCTTTACTTCGTCCCTGTCCCTCTGAGGTCCACCTGCTTTTAGTTTTCATAAAGTCCAATTTGCTTAGTTCTTCTTTTGTTATCTGTGTCACAATCCAACATATTTTTGCCAAATCTAATGTGGTGGAGCTTTTATTTCATGTTTCCTTAAAAGTTTTGCCTCTT
This sequence comes from Tragelaphus eurycerus, assembly GCA_935064755.1. Classification (NCBI taxonomy): domain Eukaryota; kingdom Metazoa; phylum Chordata; class Mammalia; order Artiodactyla; family Bovidae; genus Tragelaphus; species Tragelaphus eurycerus. The sequence continues at coordinate 7,642,886 of CAKXYN010000099.1, read as the reverse complement.
TAGTTTAGGTCTTTGATGTATTTGGGGTTATTTTTTGAATATGGCATAAAATGAGACTCCAAATTCACTCTTTTACGTGTGGATATTCAGTTTTCCTTGCACATGTTTTGAAAAGACTGACTTCTCCCCATTGAATGCCTTGGTACCCTTGTTGAAGATCATGTGACCCTATATTTGAAGGTTTATTTCTAGACTCTCTGTTCTACTCCAGTGCTCTGTATGTCCATGTTTATGCCCTTTTCCCATTGTTTTCGTTACTGTAGCTTCGTAGTAAGTATTGAAATCAGAAAATGTGACATCCAACTTTGTTTTTGTGTTTCCAAGATTGTTTTGACTATTTAGGGTCCCTAATATCTCATTACTTCTGCTATATTCTGTTTATTGGAAACTATTAATACTCACTGAGTCCACTCCACCATCATGAGAAGGAAATCACACAAAGGATATAAATAGTTATCCCTCAGTCTCTGGAGGTGATAGGAACCAGAATCCCACTCAGATACTAAAATCTGTGAATGCTCAACTGCTTTGTATAAAATGGTGTGGTAGTTGCTTATAACCTAGGTACACCCTCCTGTGTACTTTAAATCATCTCTATATTATTTATAACACCTCAGTTCAGTTCAGTTGCTCAGTGGTGTCCGACTCTCTGCGACCCCCTGAATCGCAGTACGCCAGACCTCCCTGTCCATCACCAACTCCCGGAGTTCACTCAGACTCACGTCCATCGAGTCAGTGATGCCATCCAACCATCTCATCCTCTGTCGTCCCCTTCTCCTCCTGCCCCCAATCCCTCCCAGCATCAGAGTCTTTTCCAATGAGTCAACTCTTCACATCAGGTGGCCAAAATACTGGAGTTTCAGCTTTAGCATCAGTCCTTCCAATGAACACCCAGGACTGATCTCCTTCAGAATGGACTGGTTGGATCTCCTTGCAGTCCAAGGGACTCTCAAGAGTCTTCTCCAATACCACAGTTCAAAAGCATCAATTCTTTGGCGCTCAGCTTTCTTCACAGTCTAACTCTCACATTCATACATGACCACTGGAAAAACCATAGCCTTGACTAGACGGACTTTTGTTGGCAAAGTAATGTCTCTGCTTTTGAATATGCTATCTAGATTGGTCATAACTTTCCTTCCAAGGAGTAAGCATCCTTTAATTTCATGGCTGCAGTCACCATCGGCAGTGATTTTGGAGCCCAAAAAAATAAAGTCTGACACTGTTTCCACTGTTTCCCCATCTATTTCCCACAAAGTGATGGGACCAGATGTCATGATCTTCGTTTTCTGAATGTTGAGCTTTAAGCCAACTTTTTCACTCTCCTCTTTCACTTTCATCAAGAGGCTTTTTAGTTCCTCTTCACTTTCTGCCATAAGGGTGGTGTCATCTGCATATCTGAGGTTATTGATATTTCTCCCAGCAATCTTGATTCCAGCTTGTGCTTCTTCCAGCCCAGCGTTTCTCATGATGTACTCTGCATAGAAGTTAAATAAGCAGGGTAACAATATACAGCCTTGACGTATTTCTTTTCCTATTTGGAACCAGTCTGTTGTTCCATGTCCAGTTCTAACTGTTGCCTCAAGGCTATGGTCTTTCCTGTGGTCATGTATGGATGTGAGAGCTGGACTGTGAAGAAGGCTGAGCGCCGAAGAATTGATGCTTTTGAACTGTGGTGTTGGAGAAGACTCTTGAGAGTCCCCTGGACTGCAAGAAGATCCAACCAGTCCATTCTGAAGGAGATCAGCCCTGGGATTTCTTTGGAAGGAATAATGCTAAAGCTGAAACTCCAGTATTTTGGCCACCTCATGCGAAGAGTTGACTCATTGGAGAAGACTCTGATGCTGGGAGGGATTGAGGGCAGGAGGAGAAGGGGATGACAGAGGATGAGATGGCTGGATGGCATCACTGACTTGATGAGTGTGAGTCTGGGTGACCTCCAGGAGCTGGTGATGGACAGGGAGGCCTGGCGTGCTGCAGTTCATGGGGTCGCAAAGAGTCGGACACGACTGAGCGACTGATCTGATCTAATCTGATCTGACCTGCATATAGGTTTCTCAAGAGGCAGGTCAGGTGGTCTGGTATGCCCATCTCTTTCAGAATTTTCCACAGTTGATTGTGATCCACACAGTCAAAGGCTTTGGCATAGTCATAAAGCAGAAATAGATGTTTTTCGGGAACTCTCTTGCTTTTTCCATGATCCAGAGGATGTTGGCAATTTGATCTCTGGTTCCTCTGCCTTTTCTAAAACCAGCTTGAACATCTGGAAGTTCACGGTTCACATATTGCTGAAGCCTGGCTTGGAGAATTTTGAGCATTACTTTACTAGCATTACTTTATTAGCGTTACCTTACTAGCATGTGAGATGAGTGCAATTGTGCAGTAGTTTGAGCATTCTTTGGCATTGCTTTTCTTTGGGATTGGAATGAAAACTGACCTTTTCCAGTCCTGTGGCCACTGCTGAGTTTTCCAAATTTGCTGGCATATTGAGTGCAGCACTTTCACAGCATCATCTTTTAGGATTTGAAATAGCTCAACTAGAATTCCATCACCTCCACTAGCTTTGTTCGTAGAGATGCTTTCTAAGACCCACTTGACTTGACATTCCAGGATATCTGGCTCTAGGTGAGTGATCACACCATCGTGATTATAACACCTAATACATTGTAAATATTATGCAAATAGTTGTAAATGCAATGTAAATATTGTATAAATAGTTGCCTGTCTGTGGACTAAAGTCCCTTCAGTCACGGCCGTCTCTTTGCGATTCCATGCCCAGCAGGCTGCTCTGTCCATGGGATTCTTCGGGCAAGGATACTGTGTTGCAGCGAAGAAGCCACTTTTGACTCCACGTTTGTTTGACTTGCTTTTTGTTCCTGCTGTTATTAAGTGCTTAGTCACTCTGTCATGTCCAATTCTTTGCGGCCCCATGGACTGCAGCCCGCCAGGCCCCCTATCCATGGGGAGTCTCCAGGCAAGAATACTGGAGTGGGTTAATTATAACATAATAGCCTGCCTCAGAGGATCCTGCCCCTTTGCTTGACTGTAAACTAAAGTGCCTTTGTTCAGCTCTAGGAGAGATAGTTTGTCCCTGCCCACCTGTGAATAGAAGAGATTAACATATGCCTTCCAAAGGCTGGCCATTCTCTTGCAGATGTTTTGCAAGACTGAAGACCCTTTCACTTTACTTCCCCACTGCCTCTCACATCTTCTGCCTTTTGACTTTAGTTCCTCATTGCTTCTTTCTCTCTCGTCTGTAAAAGAACCTGGCATTCAGACCCTGAGAATATGGTTACTTTGAGGCGCTAGCCTGCCATCTTCTTAGTCAGCAGGCTTTCCTAATAAATTCACTTTCCTTGCCTCAACACCTCATCTCTCAGATTCATTGGTCTGTTCTGCCGCAAGCGGAGCAAGCTTGGACTTGGTAACAACTAGAGTGAGTTGCCGTGCCATCCTCCAAGGATCTTCTTGACCCCAGGGTTGAACCAGCACCTCTTAAGTCTTCTGTCTTGTCAGGCAGGTTCTTTACTGCTAGTGGCACTTGGGAAGCCACGTACATTCTCATTTAATCCTGACAAGAACCCTGGGAATCTCTAACTCAGTAGACCTAGTTTGTACTGGACAGTATTAAGTTTTAAACAGATGAAACTATTTACCTATGCATCACAGCTACAAAATGATGGGGCTGAGAAGCTGAAGTTGAACGGTTCTATGAAGACCTACAAGATCTTCTAGAACTAACACCAAAAAAAGATGTCCTTTTCATCATAGAGGACTGAAATGCAAAAGTAGGTAGTTAAAAGATACCTGGAGTAACAGGCAAGTTTGGCCTTGGAGGACAAAATGAAGCAGGGCAAAGGCTAACAGAGTTTTGGCAAGAGAATGCACTGGTCATAGCAAACAACACAAGAGAAGACTCTACTCATGGACATCGCCAGATGGTCAATACCGAAATCAGATTGATTATATTCTTTGCAGTTGGAGATGGAGAAGTTCTATACAGTCAGCAAAAAGAAGACTGGGAGCTGACTGTGGCTCAGATCATGAACTCCTATTGCCAAATTCAGAGTTCAATTGAAGAATGCAGGGAAAACCACTAGACCATTCAGGTATGACCTAAATAAAATCCCTTATGATTAAAAAGTGCAAGTGACAAATCAATTCAAAGGATTAGGTCTGATAGACAGAGTGCCTGAAGAACTATGGGCAGAGCTTCATGACATTATACAGAAGGCCATGATAAAAACCATCCCCAAGAAAAAAAATGCAGGAAGGCAAAATGGTTTTCTGAGGAAGCCTTACAAATAGCTGAGAAAAGAAGAAAAGCAAAAGGCAAAGGAGAAAAGGAAAGATGTATCCATCTGAATGCAGAGTTCAAAAAATACAGCAAGGAGATATAAGAAAGCCTTCCTCAATGATCAGTGCAAAGAAATAGAGGAAAACAATAGATTGGGAAAGACTAGCGATCTCTTTGGAGAAGGCAATGGCACCCCACTCCAGTACTCTTGCCTGGAAAATCCCATGGATGGAGGAGCCTGGTAGGCTGCAGTCCATGGGGTTGCTAAGAGTCTGACACAACTGAGCGACTTCACTTTCTCTTTTCACTTTCATGTGTTGGAGAAGGAAATGGCAACCCACTCCAGTGTTCTTGCCTGGAGAATCCCAGGGACGGGGGAGCCTGGTGGGCTGCCTACTATGGGGTCGCACAGAGTCGGACACGACTGAAGCAACTTAGCAGTAGCAGCAGCAGCAGCAATCTCTTCAAGAAAATTAGAGATACCCAGGGAACATTTCGTGCAAAGATGGGCACAATAAAGGACAGAAATGGTATCGATTTAAAAGAAGCAGAAGATATTAAGAAGAGGTGGCAAGAATATACAGAAGAACTGTACAAGAAAGTTCTTAATGACCGAGATAACCACAATGGTGTGATCACTCACCTAGAGCCAGACACCCTGGAGTGTGATATCAAGTGGACCTTAGGAAGCGTCAACAAATAAAGCTGGTGGAGGTGATGGAATTCCAACTGAGCTATTTCTAATCCTAAAAGATGATGCTGTGAAAGTGTTGCAAATTTGGAAAACTCAGCAGTGGCCACAGGACTGGAAAAGGTCCATTTTCATTCCAATCCCAAAGAAGAGCAGTGCCAAAGAATGTTCAGACTACTGAACAATTGTGCTCATTTCATGACTGAGCAACTGAACTGAACTGAACTGAGAATCAAACCTGGCCTGTTCAATTCCAAAACTGTTGTTTTTAGCCATTGTACTTTTTATGCCCACTTGGCTGTTTCAACAGCTCAGATGAATGTGAAATGTTAGTGGTTATAATTTAGAGCTTATATTTACCACTGGCTAAAGTCTTAGATGACTGTTCATGAGTAGGAGAATGAGCTCTTGCAGTTGCATTTAGCTCTAGTCAAATGAATCCTATTTGGGTTTAGCGTCAACTTGTTAGGGAAGTTTGCTACTCACTGTGGAAAGGGACTGACAAAGCCACGAAGACAAACATGTTGAAGAATCTCCCTTCTTGCTCCACTGGGGACGATTTGGGGTTTCCAAGCTTCTTTAAGAAGAACCTCAGACTGAGGGATGCTAGTGGACATGATCTCGGGTGGCTTGGGTTCCCAACCAGAGATGGAGGCTGGGTCGCGGCAGTGCAAGCACCAGATCCTAGCCCTTAGACCAGTGGTCAGTGACAAGGGCCCTGGCTCCTTGGCTTTGCAGAGAACTTCCACAGAGATGGAAAGTAGTGAAGTAAGTAAAGTATTTATCAGTAGGAAAAAGAGTACAGTATGTGTGGATAGACACACGGGCAGGCTTGGGAGAGAGTCCCTGAGTTGCTGAGTCATGCCCTCATGGCAGTTTGAATTACCTTGATGGGGCATTTCTTTCAGGTTTCCTTTGGCCAATCACGATTTGCCTGGTTCACAGTTCACATTTGGTGCATCTCAGGATCCTTTCCTGTGGACACATGTATCTCTTAGCCAAGATGGATTCTATCACAAAAGCCTATGGGTAGAACATCCTTTGACATGACTCCTCTTTGACTTCCAAGGAGCCTTTTCTGTGAACGTTTGGTTGGGGGGTCTCTAGCCTTTGGAAGAGAAATACGTGGTCTGTGCAGGGTTCAGCCTCCTCCCTTAATTGCCCTGCTATTCTTGTCTTGGAGTTTCTGTCAATAGAGAATGAATCTCCAATTGCTTTGCCCTGGGGGGCCCATCTGCCTCCTGCCTCAAACCTAACTTCCTGGGCAGCTGCCTCATAATATCAAATCTCTCACGAACTTCCCCAGAGTTTCTGGGTCAGGTCACACACTAGATAACTGAAAAGACAGGTTTCCACAGAACCTCTGGCCTGAGAGGATTCTGCTTTCAAATAACTAACCCCCACTCCCACCTCCCCCCAGTCAGATTTCTGCTACTTGTAAATGGAAGACTCTCTTCCTTCCCTGAGAAATGTGTCCCTAAGACCCTCTGCTTCTCTTTATTCCCCTTCTTTTGAGACCGTATCTGCAAACTCTCAGAAAGAAAAGGATACGTGGAGTTTTGAAGCCTAGAATAGAAAGTGTGATTTTGAAGTGTTTCAGGAGCACTGAGTTGTTGATTTTTTTTTTAATGTGTTTTGAAAGGTGTTCTTGTTTTCCTTACATTTTAATGAGGAAATATCATTACCTGAGTGCCTCAGCTTATACAAGGCACCCACACCCTCTATGTTTATTCCTGAGCTCCAGTTCAGTTTTTAGAACTGGACTGAATGTTGGGTGGGTGCAGAGATGAATAAGACATGGTTCTTGCCTTTAGGGAGTTTTGACAGCAGGAGTCAGAAACAAGAGCAACTGTGTACACTATATAATGCAGAACATGAAAAAGTGCTCCAAGGGAGCTACAGCTATAAAAAGGTTTCGGCACCTTTGCACACAGCACGGCTTTCATTTACAGAAGCCCTTTCACTTACTTTCACAAGTGCTGCATGAGTTTCACCCCACCCCACTGGGTCAACACAATGTTCAGAGCACAGGCTCTGGAGCTCGATGGCCTGGTTTTGAATCTCAGCCCTGTTACTCAGGCAACGCACAAACCTGGGCAGGTTACTTAATGTCTTTGAGTCAGGTATCCTTGGTAAAATGGAGATGATTATCTCTATCTCACTGGGGAGTATGAGGGTTAAGGGAAGTAGTGTGTTTAAAGGACTCAGAGGGGGACTTCCCTGGCAGCCCAGTGGTTAAGACTTGGCCCTTCCAATGTAAGGTCCATGGATTTGATACCTGGTCGGGGTATGCTGTGAGGCGTGACCAAAAATCTTAATAATAATAATAATAAAATAAAGGGCTCGGAGCCCAGGAGGTACAGAATACTTAATAATTTTGCAGTTTTCTTAATAATTAGCAGTTACAGCATTTCTGTTCTATAAGGAAGGAACTAAGATTTAGCTGACTTGGGCAAACTGACTTACCCCAATCACTCAGCTACTGGTCGTGGGACAGGGCTTGAACCTAAAAGCTGTGACTCCAAGCCCAGTGCTCTTCCTGTTGTTCAGCAGCCCGAAAGTTATGGGAATTTAGAACCTGAGCTGGGGTCTGGGAAAAGGAGCTGGGGAACGGGGCTGGTGGTCCACTTTCCCTGCTAGAACACAAAGGCATTCACTCCCTCAGGCAGTCATCCGCTCATCAAACATTTGCTGAGTGACTACTGTGACTACAGCCGATCCCTATTCACCTAATCTGCGTGTCAACCCTTCAAGATGAAAGTGAAAGTTCCTCAGTCGCGTCCGACTCTTTGCAACCCCATGCACTATACAGTTCATGGAATTCTGCAGGCCAGAATACTGGAGTGGGTAGCCTTTCCCTTCTCCAGGAGACCATCCCAGCCCAGGGATCAAACCCAGGTCTCCTGCATTGCAGGTGGATTCTTTACCAGCTGAGCCACCAGGGAACCCTTCAAAGCCAATTATCCCATTTAACAAGTGAGGTAACTAAGACTCGGAATGGTACAGTGACTCGCCCGGGGTCGTACAAATGAATAGAGAAGTAGAGACTTGAACCATGAACCGCCCATCCCAGAGCCTGTACCCATTGCTTACACCAGGCTCCGCTCCCAGCTTCAACACAACCTGGTCACCTCTAGAGCCTTTCCATCTGATCTGCACCTAGGTGAGCCTCCTTGCCTCCACTCCCCAGGATAGGTCAGCGGCTGGGGAAAGGAAAATGGGAGACACTGGGGCCAGTGGGAAGATACTCCAAGTCCTGGGCCAGCCAGAAGTTCTGACTGCACAGCACTTGATTGGGATTCCTGCCTTTATTGCCTCACCTATTCATGCACAGCAAATAGGGTTTATTTCGGCCAACTCTGGTCGACAGTGGCAGCCTGGAGTGCTACACTCTAGAGGATTGAGAGGGCTCAGCAGAATAAGAACCTGGATCACGTCTCTTTTCTTATGGGAGGGTACCAGGATGTAAGCAGCCTGAGGCCAAAGGTTTTGTTTTGCTCACTGCTGTAACCCCAGCATCTGCAACGGGGCCCAACAGGAATTAGGATCTTGATAAATATTCACTGAGGGGCTTCCCTGGCAGTCCAATGGTTCAGACTTTGCCTCCCAGTGCTGTGTGTGAGTTCCATCCCTGGTTGGGCAGCTAAGATTCCACAAAAGCCTTATGGTCAAAAACACAAAACAGAAAACAGAAACAGTATTCTAACACATTCAATAAAGGCTTTAAAAATTATCTACACCAGGGCTTCCCATGGTAGCTCCATGGTAAAGAATCTGCCTGCTAATGCAGGAGACATGGATTCAATCCCTGATCCGGGAGGATCTGACATGCAGCTAAGCCCCCGAGCCACAACTACTGGGCCCAGGAGCCACAACTTCTACTGAAGCCCACGAGCCCTAGAGCCCATGGTCCACAACAAGAGAAGTGGCTGCCATGAGAAGCCTGTACAGCGCAACTAGAGAGTAGCTCCCACTCGCCACAGCTAGAGAAAAAGTCACGCAGCAACAAGACCCAGCACAGCCAAACACCATTCCAGGTACAGAGGAGGTTGTTGTTGTTCAGTTGCCAGGTCACGTCTGACTCTTTGTGACCCCGTGGACTGCAACACACCAAGCTCCCCTCCCTCACCATCTCCCAAGGTGTGTCCAAGTTCATGTTCCTTGAATCAGTGATGCCATCCAACTGTCTCATCCTCTGTCATCTCCTTCTCCTCAATCTTTCCCAGCATCAGGGTCTTTTCCAATGAGTCAGCTCTTTGAATCAGGTGGCCAAAATATTGGGGCTTCAGCTTCAGCATCAGTTCAGTTCAGTTCAGTCACTCAGCCATGTCTGACTCTTTGCAACCCCATGGACTGCAGCATGCCAGGCCTCCCTGTTTCTCACCAACTCCCGGAATTTATTCAAACTATGTCCATTGAGTCAGTGATGCCATCCAACCATCTCATCCTCTGTCGTCCCCTTCTCAGCATCAGTTCTTCTAAAGAGTATTCAGTGTTGATTTCCTTTTTGATTGACTGTTTTGATCTCCCTGCTGTCCAAGAGACTCTCAAGCGTCTTCTCCAGCACCACAGCTCAAAAGCATCAATTCTTCTGCCTTCTTCACTGTCCAGTTCTCACATCCGTACTTGACTACTGGAAAGACCATAGCCTTGACTAGACGGACCTTTGTTGGAAAAGTGATGTATTTGCTTTTTAACACACTGTCTAGTGTTATAGAGGGGACCAAAATAGACATAGATCCTTGCCTTGTGGAGTTTACTTTTTAGGGAAGACAAACAGACAAATGAAAATTAAGTCACATACTCAGTGGATGTCAGGTGATGAGTGCTTTGAAGAAACAGATCGAAGCAAGGAGAAAGGAAATCCTGAAATAAAGTCGATTTGCCTCCTGGCCTATAAGAGCCTTTGAAGATTTGAGTCCAGGGCACAAAGGATGGTAGACCTGATCTCAGCCAAATCATAGATTGCCTTCTTCCTCCTTCCTAGAGAAGACTATGCTATATTTTCACACACAATGTCATATGGATATATGATCCTTATTGCTAAGTGTTGTGAGATTTTCTCACAAATGACAATGTATTTATTGAAAAGTTTAGTTCTATGTCTCGACTCCTTCTAGGTCTAACCAAATCCCTTCTCCTATAGATCTTCCCTTCTAGGTCACAGGTCCCACTTCTCAATCTGTTTTTATTTTTTTCTTAGATGGTTATATCTGTCAGTTCGGGTAAGTTCAGTTGCTCAGTCGTGTCTGACTCTTTGCAACCCCACACACCAGGCCTCCCTGTCCATCATCAACTCCCAGAGCTTACTCAAACTCATGTCCTTCGAGTTGGTAATTTCATCCAACCATCTCATCCTCTGTCATCCTCTTCTCCTCCCGCCTTCAATCTTTCCCAGCATCAGGGTCTTTTCAAATGAGTCAGTTCTTCACATCAGGGGGCCAAAGTATTGAAGTTTCAGCTTCAGCATCAGCATCTGTCAGTTAGCTGGTAGGTATTTATTTGTCTGCTTATGTGTCTAGATCTGTGTACAGTGAGGCTTCAATACTTGAAGGTTATTTTTTTTTTCTTTTCATTTATTCAATGAGCACTTACTAAGTACCTACAGAAAGGCAGAGCTGGGGGGTCCACCCCATCCTCTAATGTTATAGGAGAAGCCTCTAAGGCTCTGACTTGTTCTAGGTCACACAGGCAGGATGAGGCAGAACTAAAACTTGAACCCGATCCAACTTGCCTCCACTGTTGCTTCTTCAACCATCCAGGTGTTCCCCACAAACTTTTGCTTGTGGACTGTTTTCCGTATTTTCTCATGGGTCCTGAAAGCTACTGGAAAATTATTTATGACACGTGTTAGAGATGGTAAGAGACTTTATTTGTGGTGGGCATCATGGTAAGTGTAGGGACCGCTGCAATGGACTGGTTATGTGTGTATGGTTTTTTTTTTTTTGGCTGCATTAGGTCTTCATTGCTGTGTGCGGGTTTTCTCTAGTTGCAGTGATCGAGGCTACTCTTCAGTTGCAGTGTGTGGGCTTCTTATTGTGGTGGTTTTTCCTGTTGTGGAGCCAGAGTCCAGGCTCTAGAGCTCAGGCTTCAGTAGTTGTGGTGCACGGGCTCAGTTGCCCCAAGGCATGTGGAATCTTCTTGGAACAGGGATAGAACCAGTGTCTCCAACATTGACAGGCAGATTCTTAACCACTGAACTGCCAGGGAAGTCTTTGCAATGGGTTTTGGCTGCAGGAGAGAGGCTGGATGCAACTCCAAATACCGTATGGGTGATAGGGCCCATATGGGGTCTCATTGATAAGATGGCTCGTTATGTTGACCTCGAACAACAAAGACTAAATCACAGCGATCTGTGAGACTGACCAAATTGCCCAAATGGCATCCTGTTATCTCACTGGCGCCTATCTTCTCAAAGCTGCGAGACCACCAGACTCCAGACCTCCAGCTACATGACCATCCCTTCAGAGAATTTTTCATTGGTGGGGTATAAGAAGGATTCCGTCAGAAAGGGAGAACCCTGGCTCTCCTTAAGAGCCAGTTACCCTCCGTTTTCCCTCTAGTAAATTTCCTTTTCTTACCTGACTGTCCGGCTCGCTCTCTTTTTCTCTGCACTCACCTTACAAGAGGGGATGTATCACCAAGGGGTAGGGTGGGTGTGAGTGGATGGAGAATTACTAAGAGGAAACATCAGGAGTGAGGGGGATGGGGGTTGTGGCTAAACTGATCCAACAGGATTCCTGCTGAACTCCAGTCAGGGTGATCATTTATCACCTAGGGGTGGTGGAGGATGAGAAATCCAATTAGATATGGAGGGAGATGGGACGCAGAGGATGAGGGATTCTAACTAAACCAACCTAGCAGGATTCTTTCTAGAACCGGACAGCAGAGATGAACATGAAAATCCAAAAGTTGAAGCCTAATTGAAAAGTCCTTGGAGCCTGAGCAGAGTTTGGTCAAGGAGAGAATCTTCATTGCTACTCAGTTTCCAATTTAAAACTATGAAGTGTGTGTGTGTGTGTGTGTGTGTGTGTATGTCGCTCAGTCCTGTCCGACTGCTTGAAACCCAATGGACGGTAGCCCACCAGGCTCCTCTGTCGGTGGAATTCTCCAGGTATACTGGAGAATTGAAGAATACTGGAGTGGGTAGCCATTTCCTTTTTCAGGGGATCTCCTGACCCAGGGATCAAATCTGCATTTCCTGCATTGCAGGTGGATTCTTTACCATCTGAGCCACCAGGGAAGCCCAAAACCGTGAAATAGTCTAGTCAACTTTCTTTTCTTCAAAGGTTCAAAGTAAATGTATCGACAGCTTCTTGAGTCAACCCTGAGTCAGGAGCATCCAGCCAGTCAGACCCTTCGGCATCTGCCCAGAGTGGAAAAAGCCTTTGCTGACCCTAAGGTTACTTCATCACCCAGCCCAGCCAGTCAGGCGGCAGGAAGCTCTTCCCTCTGACCCACTTCCCTGGACCCCTGCACAGAGGTCCCGGGTGCCGCCTCCTGTTTGTTCAAGGAGGGGTTCTTTCTGCTCCTCCCCTGCCTTTGGGCTCATTCGGTCCTCAGCCTTAACTCTCCTTGCCCATCCTCCACTTCTCTGAACAGGGAAGTGAAAAGCGGGTTCTCTCCCCTCCCCGCTTCTGCAGGATATTACCCTCACCCCACCCCCTCCAGGCTGCCTTCTCACGTCCCCTGTTCCTCCTGTCTTGCTGATCCCTCCATGTCAAGCACCTGGACCCTGAATGAGTCTTCTGCCTTTTTGACTCCTCCATAGACCCAAGCACAGTTCTAGACACATAAGCATAACTACTAGCTAATTGCCAGATAAAAATATAACCATTTATGAAAAAAAAAACAAAAGCAGGTTGAGAAGCGGGACTCCTAGCCTAGCAGGGAAGATCTACCGGGGAAAGGATTTGGTTAGACCTGGAAGAAGGTGGTGGTGCTCTGCTCAGCCGCATTTGACTCTTGTGACCCCATGGACTGTAGCCCATCAGGCTCCTCTGTCCATGGGATTTCCCAGCAAAAATACTGGAGCCCGTTGCCATTTCCTTCACCAGGCGATCTTCCTGACCCAGGGATCAACCTCACATCTCTTGTGTCTCCTGCATTGGCAGGCAGGTCCTCTACCACCGGGCCATCTAGGAAGGAGTCCAGACCAAACAGAAAAGCAGAGGGAGAGGGCACTGCAGGCTGCTGTGGCAGCACGACCAAAGATGTGGAAGCCCTGCTGTGCAGGCAGGTCAGCATTCCAGACCTGGGTAGGAGGTCCTCACAAGGGTTGTTGTTGTTGTTTTAAGTTTCATTGGAATATCATTGCTTTACAATGTTGTGTTACTTTCTACTGTACAGCAAATGAATCAGATATATATATATATATATATATATATATATACACATACACACACACACACATATGTCCTCTCTTTTTTGGATTTCCTTCCCATTGAGGTCCCCACAGAGCCCAGAGTAGAGTCTTCTGAACTATGCAGTCAGTGCTTGTTAGTTATCTGTTATATGCATAGTATCCATAGTGTATATATGTCGATCCCAATCTCCCAGTTCATCCCACCTCCCTTTTCCCGCTTGTTGTCCATACATTTGTTTTCTACATCTGTCTCTATTTCTTTTTTTGCAAATAAGATCACCTATACCATTTTTCTAGATTCCAAGTGTTAATATATGACATTTGTTTTTCTCTTTCTGACTTACTTCACTTGGTATGACCGTCTCTAGGTCCATCCACATGTACAAATGACCCAATTTTGTTCCTTTTTATGACGACCGTTCCATTGTATGCCACATTTTCTTTATCCATTCCTCTGCTGAGAGGCATTTAAGTGCTTCTGTATTCTGGCGATTGTACCCAGTGCTGCAGTGAACACTGGGATGCGTGTGTCTTTTTGAATTATGGTTTCCTCCAGGTATATGCCCAGTGGGGGGGTTGCTGGGTCATATGGTGGTTCTATTGTCAGTTTTTAAAGAACTTCCATATTGTTCTCCACAGTGGCTGTATCAATTTGCATTCCCACCAACAGTACAAGAGGTTTCCCTTTCTCCACACCCTCTCCAGCATTTATTGTCTAAGAAGGGCTTCAGATTTCAGTTTGTGACCCATTCGCGGATGATTAAAAAGTATGTTTTTGGCTACAAATAGCATTTTAAAAGTAAAACAGAGTAGATTCAAAGAGAATAAAGGAGATTATTACTGTTACATGAAATTGATATTGTAATTTTATATACACTATATAAATATTATTATTTTTTGGATAGTTGGTTATTTAAATAATTAAATTACTATTTAAGTACAGTTTTTCTCTTTTACTAATGCTTGCTACAAAAGCTAATGGAAAACTTGGAATATCTCAAAGACAAATATCAAGTCTCAAATTATCCAATAAATGAAGTAATGATGTTTTGACCAGCAAACTCAATCGTGGGAAGGAAATATTAGGAATGGTGGTCACTTGGATCTGTGTATCACAAATTCAGAGAGGAGCACACTCTGCACATTCAACAACCTCACCTGATCTTGGCTTAGCCTCAGTTCCACACAGCTCATAATTCACACGCTCTTCACCAGAGCAGGGCTCCTGGAAACAAAAGTCCTGAAGTGATGTCTGCCTCTGATTAGATCAGTTTAAGATGATCTTGCATCATTCACTTTTATTTCCCTTGGAAAGACCCACAGAACTAAAGCATATTGGGGAGCGGGAGGAAGGTCAGCTGGGTCAATATGGTATTGTGTCCTGAATGCTAATCTTTGTTTGTTTTTTAATTAATTTTCATCGCCTGTTGTTGCTCAGCTGCCAAGTTGTGTCTGACTCTTTGCGACCCCATGGGCTGCAACATGGCAGGCTTCTCTGTCCTGGAGTTTGCTCAAATTCATGTCCATTGAGTCGGTGATGCCATCCAACCATCTCACCCTCCACTGCCCTCTTCTCTTTTTGCCTTCAATCTTTCCCAGCATCAGGGTCTTTTCAAATGAGTCAGCTATTCACATCAGGTGGCCAAAGTATTGGAGCTTCAGCTTCAGCATCAGTCCTTCCAGTGAATATTCAGGGCTGATTTCTTTTAGGATTTTCTGGTTTGATCTCCTTGTTGTCTAAGAGACTCTTAAGAGTCTTTTCCAGCACCACAATTTGAAAGCATTAATTCTTCAGCACTCAGCCTTCTTAATGGTCCGACTCTCACATCAGTACATGACTATTGGGAAAAACCACAGCTTTGAGTATACGGATCTTTGTTGGCAAAGTGATGTCTTTGCTTTTTAATATGCTGTCTAGGTTTGTCGCAGTTTTCCTTCCAAGGACCAAGCATCTTTCAATTTCAAGGCTGCAATCACTGTCTGCTGTGATTTTGGAGCCCAAGAAAATTAAATCTGCTTCCATTTCTTCCCCTTCTATTTGCCATGAAGTGAAGGGACCATATGCCATGATCTTAGTTTTCTGAATATTGAGTTTTAAGCCAGCTTTTTTACTCCCCTTTTCCACCCTTATCAAGAGGCTCTTTAGTTCTCTTCGCTTTCTGCCATTAGAATGGTATCATCTGCATATCTGAAGTTGTTGATATTTCTCCCAGCAATCTTGATTCCAGCTTGTGATTCATCCAACCTGGTATTTCACATGAAATAGAAGTTAAATAAGCAGGGTGACAATGTACAGTCTTGTAGTACTTCTTTCCCAATTTTGAACCAGTCCCTTATTTCATGTAAGGTTCTAACTGTTGCTTCTTGATCAGCATACAGGTTTCTCAGGAGGCAGGTAAGGGGGTCTGGTATTCCCATCTCTAAGAATTTTTCACAGTTTCTTATGATCCATACAGTCAAAGGCTTTAGCTTCGTCAATGAAGCAGAAGTAGATATTTTCTGGAATTCTCTTGCTTTCTCTATGATCCAACAAATGTTGGCAATTTGATCTCTGGTTCCTCTGCCTTTTCTAAACCCAACTTGTACATCTGGAAGTTCTCAGTTCATGTACTGTTGAAGCCTAGCTTGAAGAATTTTGACCATAACATTACTAGCATGTGAAATGAGCACAATTGTTCAGTAGTTTGAACATTCTTTGGCACTGCCCTTCTTTGGGATTGGAATGAAAATGGACCTTTTCCAGTCCTGTGGTCATTGCTGAGTTTTCCAAATTTGCTAGCATATTGAGTGCAGCACTTTAACAGCATCATCTTTTAGCACTAAATAGCTCAGTTGGAATTCCATCACTTTCACTAGCTTTGTTTGTAGTAATAATTCCTAAGGCCCACTTGACTTCACACTCCAGGGTGTCTGGCTACAGGTGAGTGACCACACGATTATGGTTATCCCAGTCATTAAGACCTCTTTTGTATAGTTCTGTGCATCCTTGCCACCTCTTCTTAATCTCTTCTGCTTCTATTAAATCCTTAATATTTCTGTCCTTTATTTTGTCCATCCTTACACAAAATATTCCCTTGATGCCCTCAATTTTCTTGAAGAGATCTCTAGTGTATCCCATTCTGTTGTTTCCCTCTACTTCTTTACGTTGTTCAGTTAAGAAGACTTTTATTTTTAAAATCTCTTCTTACTATTCTTTGGAACTCTGCTTTAGTCGTTTATATGTTTCACTTTCTCCCTTGCTTTCGTCTTCTCTCCACCCTTTTTTGGATTTCTTTTCCCATGTAGGTCATTACAGAGTATTGAGTAGAGTTCCCTGTGCTAAACAGCATGTCCTTAGGAGTACGTCAAGGCTGTATATTGTCACCCTGTTTATTTAACTTATATGCAGAGTACATCATGAGAAATGCTGGACTGGAAGAAACACAAGTTGGAATCAAGATTGCTGGGAGAAATATCAATAACCTCAGATATGCAGATGACACCACCCTTATGGCAGAAAGTGAAGAGGAACTAAAAAGCCTCTTGATGAAAGTGAAAGTGGACAGTGAAAAGGTTGGCTTAAAGCTCAACATTCAGAAAATGAAGATCATGGCATCTGGTCCCATCACTACATGGGAAATAGATGGGGAAACAGTGGAAACAGTGTCAGACTTTCTTTTTCTGGGCTCCAAAATCACTGCAGATGGTGACTGCAGCCATGAAATTAAAAGACGCTTACTCCTTGGAAGGAAAGTTATGACCAACCTAGATAGCATATTCAAAAGCAGAAACATTACTTTGCCAACAAAGATTCATCTAGTCAAGGCTATGGTCTTTCCTGTGATCATGTATGGATGTGAGAGCTGGACTGTGAAGAAGGCTGAGCGCCGAAGAATTGATGCTTTTGAACTGTGGTGTTGGAGAAGACTCTTGAGAGTCCCTTGGACTGCAAGGAGATCCAACCAGTCCATTCTGAAGGAGATCAGCCCTGGGATTTCTTTGGAAGGAATGATGCTAAAGCTGAAACTCCAGTATTTTGGCCACCTCATGCAAAGAGTTGACTCATTGGAGAAGACTGATGCTGGGAGGGATTGGGGGCAGGAGGAGAAGGGGACGACAGAGGATGAGATGGCTGGATGGCATCACTGACTCGATGGATGTGAGTCTTGGTGACCTCTGGGAGTTGGTGATGGACAGGGAGGCCTGGCGTGCTGCGATTCATGGGGTTGCAAAGAGTCGGACACAACTGAACGACTGTTCTGATCTGATCTATCAGCCATCTATTTTATATATAGCAGTGTGTATATGTTGATTCCAATCTCCCAATGTATCCTTCCACCTGTCTCCACCTCCCATAACCATAAGTTTGTTTTCTACATCTGTGACTCTATTTCCGTTTTGTAAATAGATTCATTTATAACCTTTTTTTAGATCCCCCATACAAATGATATCATATGACATTTGTTTTTCTCTGTCTTACTTACTTCACTCAGTATGACAGTCTTTAGGACCATCCATGTTGCTGCAAATGACACTATTTCATTCTTTTTTATGGCTGAGTGTAAATGTTATAAATGTACTGGATCATAATGTAAACTGAATTTTTCATGGATTACAGTAAAAAAAAAAGAAAAAAAGCTGGCTCTTTACCAAAGCAGCCTGCTCATTTCACAGATGAGGGAACTGAGGCTGCAACCGCAGGGACCAGACGCAGATCTCCTGACTCGTCCCATTTGTTCGTAAGTCCAACAGTTAGCCTAGGTACCCAACTAACACAAGCAGCTATATAGTGCTGTACAGTAATAGGTTTATAATACTTAGCACACAAATAGGAGCCTGGTAGGCTGCAGTCCATGGGCTCGCTAGGAGTTGGACACGACTGAGCCACTTGACTTTCACTTTTCACTTTCATGCATTGGAGAAGGAAATGGCAACCCACTCCAGTGTTCTTGCCTGGAGAATCCCAGGGATGGGGGAGCCTGGTAGGCTACCGTCTATGGGGTCGCACAGAGTCGGACACGACTGAAGCGACTTAGCAGCAGCAGCAGTAGCAGCAGCACACAAATAATGCATACATTAAAAAAGCACACAAAAATAAGGGAAATATTTTTAATCTTACAATACCTTGAAAGATTAAAGCTGAAACTCCAATACTTTGACCACCTGATGCGAAGAGCTGCCCTGATGCTGGGAAAGACTGAAGGCAGGAGGAGAAGGGGACGACAGAGGATGAGATGGTTGGATGGCATCACCGACTCAATGGACATGAGTTTGAGTAAACTCCGGGAGTTGGTGATGGACTGGGAGGCCTGGCGTGCTGTAGTCCACGGGGTCGCAAAGAATTGGCCTCAACGGAGCAACTGAACTGAACTGATACCTTGAAAAGTACAGTAGTAGAGTACCACAGCTGGTATACGGGGACTGGCATTGAGTGGGCAGGGAAGAAAAGTTACTGACTGGATAAGGGAGAGGAGGTAGGAGATGGTAGAGATGAGGATCGTCAACAATAGGAAACCGAGGGCAAGCTGCGATTCCACTTCCACCTGACGTTGACGGCACCAAATTCTGGTTCCTTGCTGGAAACAGATGCCTGCTTGCATCTTTGAAAGTTCACAGCTTGAAGGTTCATACATAGGGGATTCACTGTACAGCAAAGGCAGCTGGGGATTTAAAGCCAAGGAGCAGGGAGGGGGTGTCAACGGATGGAAAGTTACTAGGAAAAGTCTTTGAGGGCAGGGGGGATTCTTGCCAAAGGCTGGCCAAGGACTAAGACATCACAGTTGGGCGATGAGGAATTTGATTGGATATCAATGATGGAAGGATGATTTAGCCTGCTTGTTTGCTAGGACTGGGCTGGGCAGGCCTAAGGCAGGCTAGGGGCCAACATCAAGGCCAAGTTGAAAAGGGGACTCAGAGGAGACCATCTACAGTTTTGTGGGGAAGAGAGTCTTAGTGACAGCATCTGTATTTGCCTTATTTCTCTTGTGTTTGCACTTGTTCCTGATATATATATATATATATATATATGTATGGCTTTCCATTTTTTGCATACAGTTGATAGGTGGTATGAGCACAAGGGGAGGGCTTCCCTGGTGGCTCAGACAGTAAATCATCTGCCTACAAAGCAGGAGATACTCGTTCCATCCTTGTGCCAGGAAGATCCCCTGAAGAAGGGCATGGTAACCCACTCCGGTATTTTTGCCTGG
Source organism: Tragelaphus eurycerus (assembly GCA_935064755.1). Taxonomy (NCBI): domain Eukaryota; kingdom Metazoa; phylum Chordata; class Mammalia; order Artiodactyla; family Bovidae; genus Tragelaphus; species Tragelaphus eurycerus. The sequence continues at coordinate 7,623,351 of CAKXYN010000099.1, read as the reverse complement.
AAAATTCCATGGACAGAGGAGTCTGGTGGGCTACAGTCCATGGGGTCACAAAGAGTCAGACACAACTGAGCGACTAACACACACACACACACACACACATTAGTGTGAGCAAAAACTGAAGTTCAGAGAAATTCAGTAACTTGATCAAGGTCACACAGGTGTTCAGTGGCACAATCAGGAATAGGTCCATCTGCTTCCAAGTCCAGAAGCAGTGGACTGCTTAACCACCGTGCTGCCCCTACTTCTCACCACCAGAACCCAGATGGAAATTGAAAATCCAGTCGTCTGCTATTGAAGACGCCAGCCACACACAGGTCCTGGTTGGGAGCCCAGACGTCTTTTGCCTTTGTTTGCACTGCTGTCTGAGCCCAGTGGTGAGAAACGGACTGAGGCTATTATTAAACTCTTGCTGTTTCCTGAGCCTGGCCCTCTCACATCTGCCCTCAGGCCCTGTCGACATTGTTATTTATAGAGCCGATTGTTTGCTAGGCCTGGGCTGACAGCCAGGGGAAATACCCGTGTGCTTCACCTGGGCACCGGAGCTCAAAGTCTGGCCCCAAACTCAGGTTCTATTGACCGACCCTCTAATTCATCTCTTCAGTCGTCCTCTATCTCTGTCCCCAAGGCCCCCCAGAGGCACACTGAGCCCCTAACACCCCTGGCCTGGATCTGTGGCAGGTGAGAGAACACAAAAAAAGCTAGCAAAGCGGACTTCTCTGGTGGTCCGTGCTCCCAATGCGGGGGGCTGAGGTTCTATCCCCGGTCAGGGAACTAAATCCCACATACCACGCAGCTAAAGATCCTGCATGCTGCAGCTCAGATCCAGTGTAGCCAAATAAATAAATAAACAAACATAAATATTAAAAAAAAAAGAAAAGTTTCCCTGGCTCCCTGCAGTGGGACCAGAAGGGGGCATTTTTGTCTTCTCCCTTATATATATATTTTAAATTCCCAAAATGTCTGTGATGATCATTATTACTCTTTTAGGGAGGACTTTGGGTGAGTTGACTGTCTTGAGCAGCCCCCAGCAGTCTATGACTCACCATTTCCACACTCTCCTCCCAGGTAACTGATTGATTGACATATTGAATTTCTTTTATCCCCTTTCCTCCCACACCTCCTTCTGCACGGCCCCCCACCCTACCCATGACTATAGGTAATGTCTCTTATGTACCTCTTTATTTATATTTATTTATGGCCCCACCGCAGTACTTTTGCCTGGAGAATCCCATGGACGGAGGATCCTGGTGGGCTTCAGTCCATGGGGTCGCTAAGAGTCGGACACGACTGAGCGACTTCACTTTCACTTTTCACTTTCATGCATTGGGGAAGGAAATGGCAACCCACTCCAGTAGTCTTGCCTGGAGAATCCCGGGGATGGAGGAGCCTGGTGGGCTTCCGTCTATGGGGTCGCACAGAGTCGGACACGACTGAAGCGACTTAGCAGTAGCATGGCTGTGCTGGGTCTTTGTTGCTGCACTCAGGCTTGCTCAGGCTTTCTCTAGTTACGGTAAGCAGGGTCTACTCGTGATTGGAGAGTTTCCCCTTGCGGTGGCTTCTCTTGTTGTGAGCATGGCTTCTGGAGTGCACAGGTCAGTAGTTGTGGTGCTGACGCATTGCCCATTGGCACGTGGAATATTCCAGAACCAGGGATGCAACCCATGTCCCCTGCATTGGCAGGCAGATTCTCAACCACTGGACCTGGGAAGTCCTCTAAGGTACCTCTTTGGTCACCAAGTACCCTTGACTTTAAATGTATCCTTGGAAAATACGTTGTTGCGTGTGTGTAGGTGTTTCTTAATTTACAAAAATAGTAGGCAGGCCACACATCTTATTCGGCTTCTCTCTTTTTAAACTTTTACATGCTGCTGCTGCTGCTGCAGTGAACCTTATCTGTGACTTCTGTTCACTTTCATAATCAGAAGAAAAAAAAAAAAAGGCCCAATAAATAGCCATGGTGGGGTCTGATGGATTTCAGGGATAACTGTGAATGGATGTGGAGTCACATGCCCCCTTCTTTTGAAATACAAATCCCTCGGAAAAGGGAAGAATAGTTACCCTCGGCCAAGGGGATGTGAGTGTGTTCATCTATGAGAAGTTACCAGCTATCCTCACTGGGACGGGCCAGAGAGGGAGAGGTTGGGGCAACATGGAAACGCCAGAACCAGAAGGGTCCTCAGGCAGAAGTTGTCAACTGGAGGCGCACAGGATAGATCCTGCCAAAGACATGTTGTTTGTTTAAACATGTTTGATTAAAAAAAAAAAAAAAAATCTAAGAATTCCAGATTTGAGGGATCTCTCGAAAAATCATATGGTTTGGCCACCCAGCTGAACTCACTCCTTCAAGGAACCATCAGGAAGACTTCCCTGGTGGTCCAGGGCTTAGGAGTCCGCTTGGCAATGCAGAGGACACAGGTTCGATTCCTAGTCCAGGAACCAAGGTCCCACCTGCCTCGGAACAACTAAGCCCATGAGCCACAGCTGCGGAAACCTGCACGCCTAGAGCCTGCGGTCTGCAAGAGAAGCCACTGCGGTGAGAAGCCCGCGGCCCGCAACTGGAGAGGAGTGCTCGCTCACCGCGACGAGAGAAAGGCAGTATACAGCAAGAAGACCCAGCGCCCCCAAAATACATACATACACACGTCAATTAAATAAAATAAAAATTAAAAAACAAACAAAACAACCCAGCAGAGCCGAGAGCTATAGCCTCCTTTCCCCCGTGGCAAGGCTCGCCAGCCGGCCACAGGCCTCCACTTTCTGACGTTACACCCAGTTCTCTGCCTGCCCCCACTGAGCTTTCACCACTTGCCTCGCAGCCCATCAAATTCTTAAAGGGGCCATGACCCCCCCAAAGCTTAAGAACTATATTCCAAAGATGCCGACCACCACTGCCCCTCTTACACCAGTGAAGCCTCACTAGTGGATCACGACACTTCTTCCTCCTGAGCTTAGATTCAGAATCCTTCTCAACAGTATGCTCTAGGCAGCAATTACCAAAATACCGGACTTGGCCCTCAAGGTAAAATCTATTTGCCATTCCTGGAAACCCAATCATCTCATCCTCCAGAGGTGGAGACTTAAGGTCCAGAGACAGGAAGTAATTTCCCCAAGGTCTGCACAGCTTGAGGACAACATTGCCTAAGGATCCATATTAGGAGCCACCCCACCGCCACCTCTGCCCAAAGTTAATCCTAAAGGAGATCAGTCCTGGGTGTTCATTGGAAGGACTGATGCTGAAGCTGAAACTCCAATACTTTGGCCACCTGATGCGAAGAACTGACTCCTTGGAAAAGACCTTGATGATGGGAAAGATTGAAGGAGGGAGGAGAAGGGGACGACAGAGGATGAGATGGTTGGATGGCATCACTGACTCAATGGACATGAGTTTGATGTCCAGGAGTTGGTGATGGACAGGGAGGACTGCTGTGCTGCAGTCCATGGGGTCACAAAGAGTCGGACACGACTGAGCAACTGAACTGACTGACTGACTTCTTCATCCATTCATCTGTCAATGGACATTTAGTTTGCTTCCTTATCTTGGCTGTTGTAAATAGTGCTGTTATGAACACACAGGGTGCATGTATCTTTTTTAATTAGAGTTTGTCTGGATATATGCCCAGGAGTGGGATTGCTGGATCATACGGTCACTCTTAAGTTTTCTGAGGAACCTCCGTATTATTTTCCATAGTGGTTGTACCAACTTGCATTCCCACCAAGACTGTAGGAAGGTTCCATTTATCCATATCCTCTCCAGCATTTGTCATTTGTGGACTTTTAAATGATGGCCATTTTGACTGGTGTGAGATGGTACCTCATTGTAGTTTTAATTTGCATTTCCCTAATAATTAACAACGATAAGTATCATTTCATGTGCCTATGGGCTATCTGTACAGTGTGTCTGTACTTTAATAAGCTCTCCTGGAGATGCTGATGAAGATAAATTTTGAGAAACGTTGGCTGGAACCAAGTTCCTCTGTCCTGGTTGAAGAAACTGAGACCAGAAAAAGTGCTTTGACCAAGTAACATAGATTTGCCCCAAACCAGAATCTAAATCCAGGTGTAGTCCAATTCCAGAGCCTGCATTCAAACCACCCTGCTATGTCAAAGAGTTTCACTTACTTTCAGCTTATACTTGCTTATGAAGTGAGCTTCAGATCAGATCAGATCAGATCAGTTGCTCAGTCGTGTCCGACTCTTCGCGACCCCATGAACCGCAGCACGCCAGGCCTCCCTGTCCATCACCAACTCCCGGAGGTCACTCAGACTCGCATCCATCGAGTCAGTGATGCCATCCAGCCATCTCATCCTCTGTTGTCCCCTTCTCCTCCTGCCCTCAATCCCTCCCAGCATCAGAGTCTTCTCCAATGAGTCAACTCTTTGCATGAGGTGGCCAAAATACTGGAGTTTCAGCTTTAGCATCATTCCTTCCAAAGAAATTCCAGGATTGATCTCCTTCAGAATGGACTGGTTGGATCTTCTTGCAGTCCAAGGGACTCTCAAGAGTCTTCTCCAACACCACAGTTCAAAAGCATCAATTCTTCGGCGCTCAGCCTTCTTCACAGTCCAGCTCTCACATCCATACATGACCACAGGAAAGACCATAGCCTTGACTAGGTGAACCTTTGTTGGCAAAGTAATGTCTCTGCTTTTGAATATGCTATCTAGGTTGGTCATAACTTTCCTTCCAAGGAGTAAGCGTCTTTTAATTTCATGGCTGCAGTCACCATCTGCAGTGATTTTGGAGCCCAGAAAAACAAAGTCTGACACTGTTTCCACTGTTTCTCCATCTATTTCCCATGTAGTGATGGGACCAGATGCCATGATCTTCGTTTTCTGAATGTTGAGCTTTAAGCCAACCTTTTCACTCTCCACTTTCACTCTCATCAAGAGGCTTTTTAGCCCCTCTTCACTTTCTGCCATAAGAGTGGTGTCATCTGCATATCTGAGGTTATTGATATTTCTCCCAGCAATCTTGATTCCAACTTGTGTTTCTTCCAGTCCAGCATTTCTCATGATGTACTCTGCATATAAGTTAAATAAAACATGGTGACAATATGCAGCCTTGACGTACTCCTTTTCCTATTTGGAACCAGTCTGTTGTTCCATGACCAGTTCTAACTGTTGCTTCCTGACCTGCATACAGATTTCTCAAGGGGCAGATCAGGTGGTCTGGTATTCCCATCTCTTTCAGAATTTTCCATAGTTTATTGTGATCCACACAGTCAAAGGCTTTGGCATAGTCAATAAAGCAGAAATAGACGTTTTTCTGGAACTCCTTAATGACTAATTAAGAGTGTCTCACAGCAGGCTTGCCAACATTGCTTTCAAACTTTTGCCCAGTTTAATTAAGTGAGCCACTGTGTCTTAAGCATGCCCTATGCGACCACCTGGGTTTCACAGGTGGTGCTAGTGGTAAAGAATCTGCCTGCCAATGAAGGAAGAGATGTGGGTTCGATCCCTGGGTTGGGAAGATCCCCTGGAGGTGGGCATGGCGACCCACTCCAGTACTCTTGCCTGGAGAATCCTATGGACAGAGGGACATGACAGGCTACAGTCCACTGGGTCACAGAGAGTCGGACTTGACTGAAGCAACTTAGCAGTAAAAGGGTGCTGATAGTAAAACATTTGTAAGGGTACACTAATCCTTTTCCATTCAATACATGAAGATAATTATATGTCAGGATTTTCAAAGCAGAAAGCAGCAATGTTTGGAGATAGCATGTTATCCCACAAGCTTACCAGCGCATCTTGTCTGCATTTCCCAGGTTAACTCAGGTGTCCTGTATATTGGGAACGGAGTCATCTAAAGGGGGCAGGTGGCCTAGACATTACCAAGGCTGCTTCCCTGACCTGGTAGGAAAGACACCACCCAGGGAAGGTGCTGCGCTGCGCTGAGTCACCTCAGTCGTGTCCAACCCTTTGCAACTCCATGGACTGTAGCTCACCAGGTTCGTCTGTCCGTGGGATTCTCCAGGCAAGAATACTGGAGGGAAGGTTCCTCTTTCAATCAGGCCCCAAACATGGCAGTGCTCTGGGCCCAGCTATGGGCAGATGCATCCAGTAGATGGCAGCGTCTCACAGAACAAGGGCTGGTGAAGCCGGCTGTTCACTAGGAACAGAAAACCAACTCTTGGACCCTCCCTGGCAGGTGCACTTTACCCTCCCTGGGGAAAAGAGAATGGACTTCCTGTGTGGGCCCTCCCATCCCTGCCCATGGTATCCAGAGGACTCGGAGATCCAGGGCTGACTAAGCAGGAAGGGCGCTTACCCGTGACACTGTTCGGTGCTGCCCAAGGTGTGGACAAGGACCAACAGCATCCCCTGGGATCAAACTCCCTTGGGAGTTTGTCAGGAATTCAGATTCTCAGCCTTCACCCCAGGATACACAGTCACAAACTTGGGGTGGGGTGGGCCAGCAGTCTGTTTTAACAAGCACTTTAGGCGACTCTGAAAATTGTACAAGCACCTATCTTTTTTCTTTTAGAATATAGTTGATTAACAATGTTGTATTAATTTCAGGTATATAGCAGAGTGATTCCATTACACACATACATATATCTATTCTTTTTCAGATTTTCCCATTTAGGTTATAATAGAGTATTCAGCACAGTAATGAAGAAAAAGAAACAATTTAGAGAAGAGCTCTAAAAATCTGCACAGAAGTCCCTGTGAGTATTTTGCCAAGTCCTCAGCCAACACGTGTGTTTTAAAACTAGCGCTACCGTATGATCCAGCAATCCCACTCCTGGGCATATATACAGAGAAAATCATGGTTCAAAAGGACACATGCACTCCAATGTTCATAGCAGCGTTATTTACAATAGCCAAGACATGGAAGCCACCCAAACGTCCACTGATAGAAGGATGGATGGAGAAGATGTGGAATATACATACGAGAGAATATTATCCGGCCGTTAAAAGGAATGAAATAATGCCACTTGCAGAAACATGGATGGACCTGGGGGTTATCACCCCAAGTGAAGAAAGTCCGACAGAGAAAGACAGACACCATATGATGTCACTTACGTGTGTGTGGAATCTAGAAAAAATGGCACCTCTCATTTTAGAAGTGGGGAAATGGAGGCCAGGCAAAGGAAGTACCTTGTTACACAGCCAGGTAGCGGCAGAACTTGGATTCTCAGCGTTGTTTCCACCTTAGCCTCAAAACTAGCTCCCTCCTTTTCTTCATTCATTATTCATTTCTCATAGACCTGCCTTCAGCGTGCCTTTCCACTCTCTGGGCTGCAATGGGGAGCCAGGCTTCGGAGGTTGCCCTCCCCCTTCTTCCTAGTGGGGTCTACTCAAAGCCAGGGGTCCAGAAGGCAGTGTCGTGACAGCATCTCCTGGATCTTTCTTAGCTCATCCCTGGTGTTCCCCAATTCCCATGCAGACAGAAGTGTGATGTAGGCTGCAGGTGGCCCCCATGCCCCAACTACATCCTGTCTCTTTTTCCCTCTTTCTTAATACCCCAGTGTCTCTTCTCATCCTTACTGTCAATTACTTGCTCCCAGGAGTGCCCCCCTCCACACACAAGGGATATAAGTTATCAAATGAAAGGCCTTCCAGAGTGGGGTTTGCTCAGAAGGGACCTGGGCTGGGTCTAGAGCCATTTCTCAGCTTCAGTGCTATTGACATGTTGAGTATGGATGTGAGAGTTGGACTATTAAGAAAGCTGAGTGCCAAAAAATTGATGCTTTTGAACTGCAGTATTGGAGAAGAGTCTTGAGAGTCCCTTGAACTGCAAGGAGATCCAACCAGTCCATCCTAAAGGAGATTAGTCCTGAGTGTTCATTGACTGATGTTGAAGCTGAAACTCCAGTACATTGGCCACCTGATGCAAAGAGCTGACTCATAAAGACCCTGATGCTGGGAAAGATTGAGGACAGGAGGAGAAAGGGACGACAGAGGACGAGATGGTTGGATGGCATCACCGACTCAATGGACATGAGTTTGGGTAAACTCCGGGAGTTGGTGATGGATAAGGAGGCCTGGTGTGCTGCGGACCTTGGGGTCACAAAGAGTTGGACACAAATGAGCGACTGAACTGAACTGAGCTGGATAATCCTTGTGTCCCAAGCATTGTAGGCTGTGTGTGGCATTCTTGGCCTCCACCCACTAGACATCAGTAGGATCCCTTCCAAGTGTGACATCTTCAGATATTACCAGATGTCCCCTCTGGGCAGAGTTGCCAGATAAAAGTGTAGAACGGCCAGTCACATTTCAATTTCAGATAAGAAACAATAATTTTTCAGCATGTGCAGGTCTCAAATATCACCATCCCATAATTTTACTTGCTGAATCTATTAACTCCACCTCAGGGGCAAAATCTCCCTTCTTGAGAATTACTGGCCAAATCTAACCCTTGGGGCCTGGATTGTGAGGGGTAGTAGGTGAAAAGATCTAATGAGATCATCAAAGGCCATTACTCCAGAAAGGCAAGAACTTTATCATACTCATCTGTGTATCCCTAAGGAGAAGTAGAGAAGGCAATGGCACCCCACTCCGGTACTCTTGCCTGGAAAGTCCCATGGACAGAGGAGCTTGGTGGGCTGCAGTCCATGGGGTTACTAAGAGTTGAACATGACTGAGCGACTTCACTTTCAGTTTTCACTTTCATGCATTGGAGAAGGCAATGGCACCCCACTCCAGTACTCGTCTGGAAAGTCCCATGGACGGAGGAGCCTGGTAGACTGCAGTCCATGGGGTCACTAGGAGTCGGACGTGACTGAGTGACTTCGCTTTCACTTTTCACTTTCGTGCATTGGAGAAGGAAATGGCAACCCATTCGTGTTCTTGCCTGGAGAATCCCAGGGACAGGGGAGCCTGGTGGGCTGCCGTCTCTGGGGTCGCACAGAGTCGGACACGACTGAAGCGACTTAGCAGCAGCAGCAAGGAGAAGTAGGCGCTCATTAAATATTCTATCTGTGATAACAGGTATAAGGAACGTTTGAACTGTATCAGGTTCAGGACTGGGCACACACTCCCTGCCCTCAGGGAGCCCATGGTCCAGCAGACATAAACTGAAAATGGTGTTTGATTTGACTCACTTAGCACTTTCAGATTTGACTTTGTGGTCAACATTCTAAAACTGGAAGCCACTACATAAAAGTCACGATTTCTAGTGTCTCTTAAAAGATGTGGTACATCTTCCAAATGCTTGGAACATCTGGCAATTAGATCTGCACTCCCAGGTGGCAAGTCTTGCCTGGAGCTGAGAGATGGGTCCCCCTTTTCCCCACAGTTCCCACCACAGTCCCTCTTGCCCTGTTCCAGCACCCTGCACCCATTTATATCGGTTATCTGCCTGGTGCCTGAAGGCAGTTGGATTTCAAAGCTCTGGTCTGATGGGGAAGAAGTATTAGCGTAGAATGTCCTGTTAGGTGATCTGTGTAAGGCTGGTACCTGATCCCCATTTTACAGATGAAGAAACTAAGGTTTAGGGAGGTTAAGTGAATTGCTCGAGATCATGACAGCAAGGCTGGATTGGAACCCAAATCCCAGGACCCCTGGGCCTACGCCCTGGCCAGAGATCCCCCTGAGAAGCAATTCAACTGCAAGGGCAAGAACACCGTGGCACCGGGAACCCAGAGGGGAAGTGGTGACAGGGACGGAAGACCAGAGCTCCCCACACTCACTCATCTGTGAGAAACCAGACGCGCGAGAAAGCTGGTTTGAGGAGAGCAGCCCCAGGAGCTCTGCCTGGGACACAGGGCCAGACCTGAGACACGCGATCACCAGCACTCAAGGTCCAGCAAGGTCAGGGAGCTCAACCACCAGACAACCGTGAGTAGGTTTTGTTGTTGTTTTATTTAGGGCTTCTTCCTCATTCTAGAAAAACCTGTGTTCTCACCGTACCCCTTCCCTCCAGGGTGGTAAGAAACTGGGCGGACCTGCCTGGGGCCAGGGGATTGATGTTTCTGAGGACTCCTGAAGTTTTTCAGGACTAGCCCCTGGAAGGCTCATGGCCTGTGTGGTCCTCACCCTCTCAGCTAGGACAAGAATCAGCTCTCAGCTCTGAGTCCCCCAGGGTCAGGACGCACAGTGGTACTCGCAGCCTCAGAGAGCCTCGCTGTGTGCCAGGGACTGCTCTAAGGACCTTTCGTGGTTTAATTTTATTTAATCCTCACAACGGCCTACCACAGTTGCTGTTGTCATTCCCCACTCTACAGACGGGGCACCTGAAGTCACATGGGCATTAAAGGAGAGCGCTGGGCTTGAACTTAGGCATTCTGGCTCCCCGTACACTTCAGCCACTAGGCTCTCCTGCCTTACAAGGTGCAGGCTTAAATAGGAGATCATGGGCCAGGGGCAAAAAAAACCCCCAAAGACTAGGGCCAGAAGAGATCTTGGAAATCATCTGGTGAGTCCTGGCCTCCATTGTACAGATGGGGAAACTGACCCAGCTTGCCCAGCTGGGGCATCTCAGGAGTGTAGTGTGGTCTGGTCCACTCTAGACCCAGGAGGCCAGAGATCCACTTCGCTGGAGGTTCCACTCAGCAAACAGTAGGGCTAACAAGTGTACCCCGGAGTCAGTGCCTGAATATGAACCCCAGCGCTGCCTCTACTAACCCTGCTGCTGCTGCTGCTGCTAGGTCACTTCAGTTGTGCGGCCTCAGACAAATCATGCCACTTCTCCCCCACTCAGCTTCCTTTTCTGAGAAATTCAGACCTGAGACCATCACTCACAGGCTCGTGGGAGGGTTGATGAGATGATGCCAGCACTGCCGTGGGCACGTGTGCTGGGCTCAGGGAGTGGCTGAGGTGAAGATTCTGACCTTCAGCCCATCCACCCTGGCCCTGGACTAGAGATGAGGACGAGTGAGGCTGTGGGGCTGCTTTCCCCTAGAATGGGTAGCATGTAGACACCTTCAGGGCATGAAGACCAGGACTGAGGTGGACGAGGGGCTGCGGAGGAACTGGGGGAGACCCTGGGAGGTGGCACCCCGACAACCCTGGCCCCAGGTCTGTAACTACCTTCTGGCTCGCCTAGAGATGGTCCCTGACCTGCCCTGAACCCAAGCATCCGTTTCTATCAATGACGCACGTCCTTTACCCTTTGGTGGGTTAAGGTCAGATTGAGGTGGGAAAGGGGCTTCCCTGGTAGCTCAGATGGTAAACAGTCTGCCCTCAGTGCAGAAGACCCGGGTTCGACCCCTGGGTCAGGAAGATCCTCTGAGGAAGGGAATGGCAACCCACTCCAGCCTTCTTGCCTAGAAAGTTCCATGGACAGAGGAGTCAGACGTGACTGAGCACAGCACACACAAGGTGGAAAATGACTGCCCAGCTCAGCCGAGCGAAGCTCCTTTTCCCCTCCCTCCTCATCTTGTCGCGTCTCTTCACCTTTCTCCCTCATCTCAGATGTGCATAAGATGCTCTTTTATACACTCTTATTAAAGCACATTCAATAGGACTCCAAGCCCCCATCCTACTGATCAAGCCAAAAAGTGGATCTCAGTATGAACTGAGCTATCCCCTCCCCTACTCCTCACTCTTGGGGTCACTTACAGAGCACAGTGAGAGAAGCCACCCGGGCTCTTCCTATGATGAATGCCCCCTTGTCCAAAGGGGTTTGATCCTCCAGAGTCCAGCCCTCCTCCCTTCCCCTGTATGCCTGGAGCCCAGATTCTCTGCCAAGGCTGGAGTGCCCTGTGTCTCAGGTTCACCCTCCAGGGTATGTCACCCGGCAACTTCCCCCAGAGGTCCTGCCATCTCCCCAAGGCACTTCCAGGCCCCCAGCACTCACAGGACTTGTGACCTCGGGTGCTTTCCCTGCGTGGGGCCATCGCCTTTCTCCCTGGCCTTCAATTACAGGTGCAGGCTCCTCTCTCTCCACCCATGGGACACCAGCTTAACATTCTCACTGAGCTTAGGTTTTTTTTTTAAACAAAGGACAGGAAGGAGGGCTGTCTTCAAACAGCTTCTGCTTTCTGCTCCGGCCCCTGCAAAAAGTCCCTGAGCTGGGAGACACCAAGGGCACTCTTTGAAGGGAGACAGGCTGCCTTACCTTATAGAGAAGGAAAACCAAGCCTCAAGAGCAACGGGGAGTCACTCAGGGTCACATGGCCAAGGAGAAGAAGAGCCAGGGTCCAGTCCTGCACTATGGACTCCAAAGCTTGTGCTGTCGATCACTGAACCTTGTGGAGGACCCAAGTCTCCCTCACCGATTAGTCAGATGACCTTGGCTGAGTCACATCTCCTTCACAAACCTCAATCTCTTCAACTCTAAAAATGAAGCTATGGTAGGATTACCTACCCATCTCAAAGGAGTGCTTGTGTGTTTTCTGAAGTCACCTGATGCGAAGAGTGAACTCATTGGAAAAGACCCTGATGCTGGGAAAGATTGAGGGCAGGAGAAGAAGGGGATGACAGAGGATGAGATGGTTGGATGGCATCACCGACTCAACAGACATGAGTTTGAGTAAATTCCAGGAGTTGGTGAAGGACAGGGAAGCCTGGCATGCTGCAGTCCATGGGGTCACAAAGAGTCAGACAGGACTGAACAACTGAACAGCAACAGCAACATTTACTGAGCATTCTAGTACAACATGCTGGAGCTCTGCTAGACCTGCAGTCTTACCTTTTCAATTCTCACAGCAGCCTGTGGGGGAGATGCTCTCGCTACCCACATTTGAGAGGTGAGAAACTGAAATTCACCCACTCGTAAAGCCTTGCCCAAGTTCCCACGGCTGATCACGTGGCAAAGCAAAGACCTAAACCCAGGTCTATCCGAATCCAGAACTGTGGTACACTGTGGTGAGAATGAGATAGGACAACAGATGTGGAAAGTGCCTCCTAAGCACTAAGGTGCAAGGCGGGCCCCAGGGTCAGCCCTCCTCCAGCAGAAAAGGACAAGACCTTTATTCCGTTTTCCCATCATATTCTGGAGAGGTAGGGTCTGCAGGGTGTCCTGCCCCGCCACCCCCCCCCCCCGCCCACCCTCAGGCAGCAAAGACCCCCAAAGGAAAGAAAATGGCAGACCAGGGCAGATAGATGGGGTAGGTCAGGCGGGGAGGAGCCTCCCCATCGTCATCACACCCAGCATGGGAGAGAAAGCTGTGAGTATCACATTCAAGCGAGTGACCGCATGGGTAGGTCGGGCATCCTGTGGGTTTTCCTGCTTCTCTTCTCCTCCCCCACCTGCTGACGCCCCCGGAGGGGAGGCCCCGGATCCGCTCACGCAGCAAGTCAGAGGCAGCCTCTCCCACCAAAGTCCCCCTCCCTTCCTCTCCTGGGGGGTTGGGGCCACCCCAAAGTTCCTCTTTGAGAATCACAGCTGCATTCAGTGTTGCCTCTGTCAGAACGCAACGAGTCCATCCTTTATGGGTCTCCCGGGATCTGTCTGGATCCTGGGGAATCTGACAAAGCCAAAAGCAGGGACTGGGGCTCCGTGGACTGTCTCTGAGTCGTTGTATAACACCCACTGCACAGGTGAGGCTGCCAAGACTCAGACGCAGCAGGTAAATGGCAGAGACAAGAGTCAAGCCCAGGTCTGTCTTTCCACTGTTTTCCACCAGCTCATCCCAACAAGGAAGAAGCTATTTCAGAAGGTTCACATTATTAGAACATTTCCATTAAAATAAAAAATTAGTGAATAATTGTTTTGCCATTTAAAAGACATTTTTCTCAGTGTGAGAACTTCTTAAGATAAATGGCAGAATTGGGAATTCCAGTGGTTAGGACTCAGCACTCTCACTGCCAGGGACCTGGGTTTGATCCCTGGTTGGGAAACTAAGATCCCACAAGCCACATGGCACAGCCAAAAAAAAAATTTTTTTAATAAAATAAATGGAAGAATCAAAAGCAATAGTTAGTGGTGATCAAACAAATGATACTCTCATGACTTCCAACCTGGCGGTTCATCTTTTGCCCACTGGAGTGGCTTTGGCTAATACATGGTTTTACACTGATCTTCATCTTATGTTGTTTAATTTATACCTCTAATGAACCAATGATTAAAGAAAGGAATCAGGGACTTCCCTGGTGGTCCAGGGCTGAAGAATCCATCTGGTAGTGCAGGGGACCTGGGGCTCGATCCCTGGTCGGTAAGCCAGCTTGCCACAGCTGGAGGGTCAGGGCACGGCAACAAAGATCCTGTGTATTGCACCTAAGATCCAGTGCAGCCAAATAAATAAATACATTAACAAAAAAAAGAAAGGAAGCAAAGGGAACTCTGAGGCTGAATAAACAAGGAAGTAGAAGAAGGAAGATAATGACCTCACAGATTTGCCTCCAGATTGACCATTTGTATTTATCTGATAAAATTCCTTACATGGCTTACCAGGAAAATTCTGTTACGAAACGTCAAAGATGGTTAAAAAGAAAAAATAACATGTACTTTTTATTTTCCTGTGTTGCACAGAAAAGTGATCTATACCTGCAAGGCATATGCAGAGAGGTGCTTATACACAGGGACCTGAGAGCTATTTTATCTTACCATACAACAAGCATAACATTCTTTTTAAAAGCTACAGTTCAGCTTTTTAAGCAATCAGATGCAAGAATGCAAAACCTCAACTCACATAAATGATCCTTTGAGGCTTTTGGGATCTCAGTTCTCAGACTAGAGGTTGAACTGGGGCCCCTGGCAGTAAGAGTGCCAAGTCATAACCACTGGACCACCAAGGAATTCCCCATGTCAGTCTATTTTAATGTCCATTTGGCTCCTCCATAAAACATCATTTTAAAATTTGTTCAGCCACCATGCATTTTCTTCGGTCACAAATTTAAAGTAAATCAAGCACATGTGTCACTGTAAACCGTGGAGAAGTAAACTTTGTTTTTACATATTAGGCATATAAGTTAAATAAATGTTAAGGAAATTTTGGAAATAAGACACATTACAAATAGTACATTTAACTTAAAACACTTCCTTTTTCATGGACCATAGAAAATTATGACACCGTCCATATAATTATCATTGGGGTTTGTAAAATTATATATTACTGTGTAATAGTTCCCGAGTCAGAAGAGCTGAAAGATGGTGTAATCCAATCACCTCATTCTATTTTATTTCTCTCTTTAAATTTTGGATATGATCCTTAAATAACCTGGCAGAGAAAATGCACACAAGAGCAATAAACATTAGTAGCTAATACTGAACTTCCCTGGTGGTCCAGTGGTTAGGAATCTGCCTGTCAGTGCGGAGGACGTGGGTTCGATCCCTGGTCTAAGAAGACGCCACACGCCGCAGGACAACTAAGCCCCTTGCGCCACAACCACTGAGCCTGCACGCTGGAGCCTGTGCTCCGCACCGAGAGACGTCACCGCACAAGAAGCCTTCGCGCCGAAACTAGAGAAAAGTCCGAACGCAGAAACGAAGACCCAGCGCAGCTAGAACAAAAGCTACCGTTTAAGAGGATTTCTTAAGCGCTAGCCAGGCAACCTGCTACGCATTTTGTACATACCACCACCCGACTCAGTCTTCACCAGCAGCCCTGGGGGGAGATAATTTCATTATCCCCATCTTACAGATGAGGACGCTGAGGCTCAGGATGGTGAGGTAATTCGCCCAGGAGACCACAGATTTCACAAAAGGCAGAATCAGAACTCAGATCTGTGACTCAGGACTGTCTCTTAAACCTCTATCTGAAGTGAAGTGAAGTCGCTCAGTCGTGTCCGGCTCTTTGGAACCCGTGGACTGTAGCCCACCACGCTCCTCCGTCCATGGGATTCTCCAGGCAAGAATACTGGAGTGGGTTGCCATTTCCTTCTCCAGGGGAATCTTCCCGACCCAGGGATTGATCCCAGATCTCCCGCATTGCAGGCAGACGCTTTAACCTCTGATCACTAGGGAAGCTTCTGAGGGGATTCTTAGCGGCTTATCACCTCTCTTCACAGAAGCAGGAGATAGAAATCCAGGTTATGGCTCAAGTTACTGAAGGAATCAGCCTTGTTGGATCCGATCCCAGATCCCAGGCCAGAAATGCTAACGTGCTTTCTTCTTCACGGCCACAGAGTCCAGAAGCCAGACAGATTCCCCAAAGCACATGAACACACTGTATCATAAAGGGCTATCTTGGAGCTCCGGTAAGGGTTAACTCCCAGATCGCTGGCCTCTCCTCATCTCTCCGTGGCTTTGAGTACCCACACTGAATTTAATTTATCACCAGCCCCTGTCCAGCCGCCCTGGTGACCCTCTAGCCACTCTGTCACCACTCACAGATCTTGGTGTCCTGAAGTCCTACGGACAACAGAGCCTCTTTGCTGGTGCCAGTTCCCTTAATTATATGATGGAAGTCGTACCAGTTCCCTCACTGGCTTGTCCTGTAGAATGTATGCGTTAAGTGTAAAGTGTGTAGCTTGGGGTCTGGCCCACAGTATACAGTAAGCACTCACTCAGTGTTACTTTCTATCTTTGTCATGATCACTGGTATGTTTCAAGGGCTGAGCCTCCAGGGCTCTCCGCATCATCGCCCCACCACTGCCGCCTCTGATCCAGGACCAGCCTCCCCTCCCGGGCTGCTGCAACCCTAGAAACAATCAGAATCAAGATTAGGGAGGGACCCCACGCTTTGGGATCTGAGCAAGCCAGGAAGAGGCAGAACAGCCTGCAAAGAAACCACAGGGGGATTCAGAATACTTACCACACGCGGTTAACCTTTTCCCACTCTCTGCTGTGCAGAGAAGCCACTGTAAAAAGCACTCAACGTATTTTAATGGCCTTTCTGCACCCCGGTTACAACACCTTGCTTGTCCTACAGAGAACACTTCACAGGTGGAAGGGGTAACCAGCCGCTTCCAGGTGTAATTAACAGTTTTACCAATGCTCCCAAACCCATCCACTCCCCTCCCCAGGCTTCCCAGTGACTCCTGACCAAGCTTTCACCAGGAGCAAGTACCCCCAAGGGTTAGGGGAGCCATAGACTTTAACCAGGCATTTACACTGTAATGATTGGTGGTGGTAGTTTAGTCTCTAGGTCGTGTCTGACTCTTTGTGACCCCATGGACTTCTTTCCAGGAAAGAATACTGGAGTGGGCTGCCATTTCCTTCTCCAGGGGATCTTCCCAACCCAGGGATTGAACCTGAGTCTCCTGCAGTGCAGGCGGAATCTTTACCACCTCAGCCACCAGGGAAGCCCTAATGATTGAATTCCTAAAATTTTCTGTAGCGGGTTTTCTTTGAAAGAGAACGATAGAACTTTAGTTCCGACTATAAAGATGGGGATAGAGACTTTCCTGGTGGTCCAGTGGTTAAGAATCTGCCTGTCATTGCAGGGGACATGGGTTCAATCCCTGGTCAGGGAAGATTCCATGTGCCTTGGGGCAACTAAGCCTGTGCACCACAACTATTGAGCCTGTGCACAACCAGAGAGCGCCTGTGAAGACCCAACGTAGCCGAAAGTAAATGAATGAATGAAAATGAAGACAAAAAGCACAGAATCAAAGTGATGCCCTGAATCACAGAGGGGCTCCCCGTAGGCCAGAACTAAGACACATGTTTCGGACAGCCTGCCAAGGTGCCCTTCTTGAGTCTCTGAACCCTGGGATCCGCTAAAGCAGGAAACAGGGAAGACTATGTACTACTGTATTTGAAGAACCGCCCCCTCCCCTCCAAGGATGGAGGTCCCCAGGAGAAAGGTACAAGACCCCACTGAGCAGGAGGTTTGAGGCTGATGGACCTGGACCTGGGTTCCAGGTGGGCTCTGCTCTCTGTATGACCTCAGGCAAGTCACTTCATCTCCGTGTGCTTCTGTCTCCTTGTCTGTGAATGAGAGACAGGAGAATAGAACCACCCTGCCCACCTTATTGTGCGGAGTAGCTGAGTTTACGTGCAAAGTCCAGTGCTCCATCCACCGCCATTAAGGTACAGTCCCTCCACCCTGTGATTCCACTCTGGCAGGTGTGTGCCAGGCAGGCAGGTCAGGGTCTGAAAGCTTTTTCCTGAGTCTTTTTGCCACAGATCCTTAGCGAGGCACTTTTGAAATGTTAAGCCAGGCATGCCCTTCTTGCTGATATATTGTCCATTTTTTCCCCCTTAAAAGGATCGGTTGTATCTATGCGGGAAATTTTTTTTTTTTTTTAGCTTTTTCCTTATTTATTTATTTTTGGCTGTGCTGAGTCTTCACTGCTGTGCTCAGCTTCATTTCTCTAGTTGTGGTGGGTGGGCTTCTCTTTGCGGTGGCTTCCTTTGTTGCATGGCGGAGCAAGGGCTCTAGGTACACGGGCTCAGTAGTAGCGGCTCACAGACTTCATTGCTGACAACTTAAAAATGATATTTAGTCGACCTGTTACATGTGAAAGAGAGAATGTGTTTTTCATACCAATAATTTTGGGGGGCATATCTACCCCGCATGTGGGATCCTTCCGGACGAGGGATGGAACTCACGTCCTCTGCATTAGAAGGTGGTTTCTTAGCCACTGGATCCCCAGGGAAGTCCCTGCTCTGAGCATCTTGAAGAAGGGAACCCTCCTTGGGGATTTTCACAAGTGTCAGAGAACTCTTCAACCAGTTCATCTGACAAATGCTCCTTGAGCAGCTTCCACAAGCCAGGGAGTTCTAGGCCCCCAAGACACAGCAGGAAGCAAACTGGACGATGAGCCCCGGCTCTCTTGGAGCTGACTTTTCAGTGCCCTGGCCCTAAGAGTGGTGTGAGAGGCCTTGGTTAGAGGAAGCAGTCCGAGGAGGGAAGGTAGAAAAGGACACCAGGGAAGAGACTGTTACCTGGAGTGTGAGAAAGACCTCCGCCCCCCTCCAGACAGGCCGGCCTAGTCTTCATGGACAGGTTCCAGCGCCAAGTGGAACATAGCATCCTGGCTTTGAGTTCTGACTCTGCCACTTACAAGCTGTCTGACCTTGGGCAAATTCCTCCAGCTGAACCTCACTTTCCTGATCTCTGCTGCTGCTGCTGCTAAGTCGCTTCAGTCGTGTCCAACTCTGTGTGACCTCATAGAGGGCAGCCCACCAAGCTCCCCCGTCCCTGGGATTCTCCAGGCAAGAACACTGGAGTGGGTTGCCATTGCCTTTTCCAAAGCGTGTAAGTGAAAAGTGAAAGGGAAGTCACTCAGTCGTGTCCGACTCTTAGCGACCTCTTGGACTGCAGCCTACCAGGCTCCTCTGTCCATGGGATTTTCCAGGCAAGAGTAGTGGAGTGGGGTGCCATTGCCTTCTCCTCCTGATCTCTAAGACAGTGAAGATAAGACAACCTATCCGCAAGAGGAGTTGGCAGCATAAAGGAGAGAAGGCGTGCAGATAAAAGGCCTCTATGTAGTGCCTGCCACAAAGGAAGCTCCAGGGGACAGCAACAAACCCCCTTTCCTCATACACTTTAACCACAATGATATATCACAACAGACTGAATGCAGAAGCAGAGATGAGAGTCCAGCTGCTACATAGCAAAGAGATCTGTCCCCCAAAATTATTGGCATTAAAAACATATTATCTCTTTCACACAGAACAGGTCAATTAAACATCATTTTTAAGTTGTCAGTTTTAGTTTCTAACCAGTCACTGTTTGAAAGATGCAACCTGTATCAAGGAAAGCCCTTGAGGATCTGGGCAACTTTCAAGATGGTAAAGGCGTGTTGAGCCCACAGAGTTTGAGAACTGTTGAGTCTTTCTCACTTGAGCTCTTTTGCAACCTGACAAATCCCCTCACCCACTCCCCACCTCCACCCTGTCCTGCCCCAGCCTACAAGGTTAATTGCACAACTCACAAATTGAAAGGACCAAACCAGAAGGCTTTTGAGATCTTACCTGGTGCAGATGGACATTCTGAAAAGGGGACTGTTTTGCCTGAGGTTGCTACACAACAGTTCTACTCAAAATTTGGACTGGAATCCAGACTCCTGTCTCATTAGCCCAGAGCTCTCCCCATAATTGCAGACTGATGGGTGCTGGCTGCTGCTTCTTCTTTTTTAAAAAATATTTATTTGGCTGCTCAGGGTCTTAGTTGTGGCATATAAGATCTTCGATCTTCATTGCAGCGTGGAGTCTTGGCCACTGGACCACCAGGGAAGTCCCTATGCTGACTTCTCTGCCCCAGCCTGGTTAATAACCTACCAGGCTCCCAGGCACATTCTCAGCTTCCTGTTCACTCAGTTCCAAAAATTCTGAATGGAAATAGGATCTTCTCCCTCTGTTCTCTTATCATTGTCCCACCTCTCATTCCTGTCTCCCAGGAACCACCCCTCTGTACCCATATAGCCCAAGGGCACAGCAGACATGGCACTGTCGTTCACATTCATTGCCAACTAACAAAGAACTTGAGAAAGAGAGGAGAAAGTTACAATGTGTATACACCTTATAGGTACAAGTAAAACCGCTGCTGCTAAGTCGCTTCAGTCGTGTCCGACTCTGTGCGACCCCATAGACGGAAGCTCACCAGGCTCCCCTGTCCCTGGGATTCTCCAGGCAAGAACACTGGAGTGGGTTGCCATTTCCTTCTCCAATGCATGAAAGTGAAAAGTCAAAGTGAAGTCGCTCAGTCGTGTCCGACTCTTAGCGACCCCACGGACTGGAGCCTACCAGGCTCCTCCGTCCATGGGATTTTCCCGGCAAAAGTACTGGGGTGGGGTGCCATTGCCTTCGGTACAAGTAAAACCTACCATCGGTGGCGGGGCAAACTCTGTGCCAGGCGTTGTACTAAGCATGATGTTATCCCAGCTAGTTCTCTTGCTTCACCGTCACCGAAGAAATATATACTATATGTTATTCCCATTTTACAGATGAGGAAACTGAGGGAAAGAAGTGAACGAAGTGACTTTATCTGAGGGCGCAAAGTTGATAGTCCGCTGAGCCAGGGCTGGGTCTCAGTCTGTCTGGCAGATCTGTTGGAGTGAAGAGATGAGACCGGGACTTCACCAGGCTGAAGGGGACAGGACTAAAATCTAGGCCAGAGAATGCTAGCAAAGGAGGCATGACTGAGTGAAACTGGTCAGAAGAGGAAAAAGACAAAAAGAGAAAAGAGATGTGATTTGGCCCTGGGATTAAAGACAAAGACTGCCAGTGTCTGGTGTCACCTGGGCAGAGCCAGGCATTAGATCCTCTCCCTTTACCAACTTGATTTTGTCAGAACACAAAGGCTCAAGTCCTGGCTTGGCCTGCCACTTGCTGTAAACTGGGGGCAAAGGCCTTGCCCTTTCTGAGCCCATTTGCTCAAGGAATGCCACCTGCCTCATATAATGGCCATGAGCCTTCCCCTGTTGTGCAAACTGTCAAATAAAATATACTCTGAATGTGGGCCTTATGGGTCCATTCTCTGAAAGGGAAGTTGCTAGAGTGTAAGGTAGTTGAAGGCGGGAGGAGAAGGGGACGACAGAGAATGAGACGGTTGGATGGCATCAGCGACTCAACGGAGATGAGTTTGAGCAAGCTCCGGGAGTTGGTGATGGACAGGGAGGCCTGGCGTGCTGCAGTCCATGGGGTCACAAAGAGTCGGACATGACTGAGCAACTGAACTGAACTGAACTGAAGGTAGTTGAAAAGAAGATACTGAAAAGACTCAACAAAATTGTCCTGTGGGTAGATTTCAGATTAGTTAATTTACTGAGTAATGGTTTGGAAGCTGTAAAGAATGTAAACAATAAGATAG
This sequence comes from Tragelaphus eurycerus, assembly GCA_935064755.1. Taxonomy (NCBI): domain Eukaryota; kingdom Metazoa; phylum Chordata; class Mammalia; order Artiodactyla; family Bovidae; genus Tragelaphus; species Tragelaphus eurycerus. The sequence goes on along the minus strand of CAKXYN010000099.1, from coordinate 7,601,821 downwards.
GACCCTGGGTCTTCAGAGGAATGAATAAAAGCACAGATTTCTGAACCCCCAGCCAGCCTCTTAGCATCCCTGGACCCCAATTTCTTCACCTATAAAATTCGGAAAATAAGATCAGGTTTAAATGAGATATCAAACAGAGGGCGGTAGTACAATACAAAGGCCCATCACTACTATCCTTCAGTCTTCTTTTCATACGGCAGTTCAGGGGCCACACAGAGTTAGAGACTTCGCCATAGAACTAACCAGTCCCAGAGTCAGCTTCGGTAGCTCAGATGGTAACGAACATGCTGCAATGCAGGAGACCTGAGTTCAATTCCTGGGTCGGGAGGATCCCCTGGAGAAGGGCAAGGCAAAGGCAAGGCAGTCCAGTCCAGTATTCTTGTCTGGAGAATTCCATGGACAGAGGAGCCTGGCGGGCTACAGTCCGTGGGGTTGCCAAGAGTTGGACACAACGAGCAACTAACAATTTCACTTTCAGTGCCAGGTTCAAACCCTGAGTATCTGCGTCCTAACTTGGAATCCTTTTCTTTCTACTACATCATACTCACACTCTACCTTTCAGCTAGGCAGCCAAGCTATTGCTCATTTTAAATAATTATCTCATCTGGACGTCAACCATGCAGATACTACAGGGGAAACATTTTTGCAACTCAGCAATAAACTTGTGAACAATTTTTAAAAAAGAATGCAGGTATTAATTTCCTCAGTTACAGATGAAGAAACTGAGGCCCAGAGAGTTTGAGTAACTTGCCCTAAGGTCACACAGCCCATCAGTGGCAGAGCTGGGATTTGAATCCTACAATGTTTCATTCCAAAGTCTTGATGTTTAAAGTGGAAAGAGGCCTCAGGCTTCATGTAGCTCAATTCCTCCTGGGAGAGAGGCTGGAGATGATACAGATGGATGAGGAAGGAGGATCCAGGGAGAATGAGTATCCAGACAGCAGGAAGTAACTCCGTGGACCCCTGGCTGGGAATGATGAATGGGGTGTAGGTAGCAGACCCTTCAGCCCCACATGGCAAACTCACAGGGACTGGGTTTCTTCCACAACCAATAGGCATTTGAGAAAGGAACTATCGAGGAGACTTCAATAATCTTTTGCCCCAATTCTGTAAATTACAAATTCTTTCCTAAAAGGACCAGAGGTGGCCTGTGTTATGAGTTAAGGCAGTGGAAATAGAAGCAAAGCACTAGAAATCACTAAAAGGACCAAGAAGTAAATGAGGAACCAATCTTGAATGACCCAGCACTGCTCGCCTATATTGCGTTCAACTCGGAGCTTCCTGGAAGCTGAGGGGAAAGGAAAGATGAGAATCTGAAGAAACCCGCTTTTTTTCTAATAGACGTTCATTCATTCATTCAATAAGTTGATTTTAAGATACATAAGAGCCTACTTTTTACCAGGGCCCTGTGCTCAAGGGCTGGAAATCCAGGAGGAATATATTAGAGAAATCAGCTTGGAGAATAACCCCTTTGCAGCTTTTTGTATCTCTCCTCTTTAAAAAAAAAAAAATTATTTATTTTTGGCTGCACCGGGTCTTCATTGCTGCTGACGGGCTTTCTCTATTTTTGGCGTGTGGGGGCTACTCTCTAGTTGCAGTGCAGGGGTTTCTCGTTGCGGTGGCTTCTCTTGCTGCAGAGCGCAGGCTCAAGAGGGCACAGGCTTTAGTAGCTGCAGCACTCAGGCCTCGGTAGTTGTGGCTTAGTTGTCCCAGGCCATGTGGAACCTTCCCGGATCAGGGATTGAACCCAGATCCCCTGCATTGGCAGGCAGATTTTTAACCACTGGACCCCCAGGGGAGTCCTAGGGCAGTTTCTATACTCTGCCTCCCATCAACAACCTTCTCCTCTGATTCATATCATTGGAGAAATTGTAAGTTCCTTCCTCCACATGCTGTCCCACCTCCACGGCCAAATCCATTTTAGTAATGACTATCCTGGTGGTCTGTTTATAAGGTTAAAGAGCCTGGACAGTTACCAACCTTCTAGTTAACTTCCTGCTTTTGACCTGCTGCTTGTGGTTCCCGCCTCTTTCCAGAAGTCTGGATCTGCGGGCCAGAAGCACTATGGTGAGAAGCTGACAGTGAGGCGTAGGGCACAGGAAGACTGGGAGCAATGGGCAATATCTGCTGTGGCTCTGGAACGTGGAGCGGTGGCTTGGGGACCATCGAATTGCCTTGCTTATGTGGGCTGAGTTCCAGCTCCATAGGGCTGCTTTGCTTAGCTCAGGCCCTTCATGAGACGATCTCCACCAAGAATCTACTGCAAACTCTTTTTCGTGTAAGGGGGAATAGAATACAAAGATGCTGCCGCTTTCTGACCCAGATTCTATTCTCAAAATTAGAAAATCACAGTCCAGGAAGCAATACAAGGAATAGGCACAAATAATGGAAGATGGTCAGTGATCCCTGCAGTAGGACTCAATAAGTTTCATCCATGTGGACCGGTAAAAATAATCCAGAGAATGCTTCCTGGAGGAGGTGACTTTTGATATAGGGCCTGAAAAAATAAAAAAGATTTGGGCAAAGGAATACAGCCCACAGTCCAAAACTCCAGAAAAACTTGTTGCAGTTGCAACCAAGTGCTACCAAGCACAGAGGGAAGCTAGGAGAAGAAAGGGGTTAGGAAGGCCCCATTACACTCTTCCTATGGTTGGGTATAGTGCCAAGAGCCCAGGAAGCTGGGAGGCAAGTAGAGAGCCTGACTCTGATCTATTACTAATGGATCATTTATGCAGCTCAAACAAGGTTGGTTTTGGGGTTGTTTTTTTTTTCCAAAAAAAAAAAAAGTGTCCCCTAAGGATGAATGAAAAACTTTCTTTTCTCTTTTAAATTTTATTTATTTATTTATTTTTGGCTGCAGATTGTCGCTGCTCGTGGGCTTTCTCCAGTTGCAGCGAGCAGGGGCTACTCTTTGTCGGAGGGCTCAGGGTTCTCATTGTGCTGACTTCTCTTGTTGTGGAGCTTGGGCTCTAGAGCATGGGCTCAGTAGTTGTGGCTCATGGGCTTAGCTGCCCCTCAACATGTGGGATCTTCCTGGACTGGGGATTGAACCCATGTCCCCTGCGTTGGCAGGCAGATTCTTAGCCACTGAACCATCAGGGAAGTCCCGAAGAACTTTCTAGACACCTAAGTTCTCAGCCAAAAGTTGAACAAGCCCAGAATCCTGTAAGAATTCTATAAACTATTATTTCCTGCCTTTCATTAGACACATACTGTAAGCCAATGTACATTTTGTACACTTCTATTACTTGATTGCACAATGGTGTGATATGGGGAGTGTTTCTCCTGGTTTACAGATGAATGAAACAGAGGCTCAGGAAGGTGAAGTAACTTGCCCAACATCACACAGCCCACAAGGTAAGAGAGCTGGAATTGAATCCAGGGCTGGTTGAATCCAGAAAGGTCTGGTTGCCAAGCCTGTGTGATACTGGGATCCAACATGGTGAGTTTCCCAGAGGAGACCTAAGAAGTGACCCAGCAATCTACTTGCTTTGAAGATGAGAAAAGACCCAAATAGGAGAAAGGACCTGCCCAAAGTCACTCAGTAGCAGAACAGGGACTGGAACCCAGGCCTCCCCATTCCCAGGCAGAGATAAAAAATGATGGTTCCTGGACTTCCCCAGTGGGCCAGTGGTTAAGACTCTTTCTCCCAATGCAGGGAGTGTGGGTTCAATCCTTGGTCAAGGAACCAAGGTCCCACATGTGGTGGAGTGTGGTCTGACATTAAAAAAAAAAAAAAGATTGCTGCCAGTCTACAATCTCAGCTTCTCACTGCAGGGGTGGCAGCCACCATCAAAAGGCCAGGGCCGGCTCACTCACCTGTGACCCCAGTGCCTTTGGGCTTTCAGCACAGCAGTACAGAGGAGCCTGCTGGGACTGTGATGTTCTTTCACTTCACACTTTCAGTTTAGGTCAGAAAAAAACCCCAGGTGCATCTTTTCTGAGCAGCTTCCTGGCTCTCAAGGCTTTTTTCCCAGACACTCGGCAGGAGTCAGAACTCCAGGTCCTGCACACCCACCGCAGAGCGGACATACTCTCAGGGGAAAGAGAGTCATGTAGTTTGGGGGCTTTGGCATTTTTCTTTGGTGGGAAAAGCACTTGGTTGGTTGTTTCTCCTTTTTTTTTTTTTCCCCCAATTTTTTCCTTTTTTTCCCCTTTATTATTTTTAATAGAAGGACAATTACAATATTATGTTGGTTTCTGCCATACATCAGGTGGTTTCTCTTTTAATATTCAGATCAGATCAGATCAGTCGCTCAGTCATGTCCGACTCTTTGCGACCCCATGAATCACAGCACACCAGGCCTCCCTGTCCATCACCAACTCCCGGAGTTCACTCAGACTCAGGTCCATCAAGTCAGTGATGCCATCCAGCCATCTCATTCTCTGTCATCCCCTTCTCCTCTTGCCCTCAATCCCTCCCAGCATCAGAGTCTTCTCCAATGAGTCAACTCTTCGCATGAGGTGGCCAAAATACTGGAGTTTCAGCTTTAGCAACATTCCTTCCAAAGAAATCCCAGGGCTGATCTCCTTCAGAATGGACTGGTTGGATCTCCTTGCAGTCCAAGGGGCTCTCAAGAGTCTTCTCCAACACCACAGTTCAAAAGCATCAATTCTTCGGCGCTCAGCCTTCTTCACAGTCCAGCTCTCACATCCATACATGACCACAGGAATAGCTCTTAATATTATATGTGTACAAAGTCAGGTCACAAAATGGTTTTGAAAACCAAAACCTAATATTTGGAACTCCATTCATACAACTGATTAAAAAAAAGAAGAAGAAGAACCCTTTCCTTCTCTTAACAAACACACAGACATGAAGCCTCTGCTGCACTTTGAAAGGACTGGTACCCCGTCATAGCCTCCCAATGGATATGGTTAAAAAGCCACGGGAGGGGTGGGGGCGGAGGAGCGGTGGGGATCGTCAGCCAGTTTGGTTTTCCCAAGGAGAATGGGACAGGTTTTGTCATTGTCATTTCACAAATGAGAAGAGGGGCTCAGGAAGTTGAAGGGACTTGCCCAAAGTCACATGACCAGCCATGGCAGAGGTGGAACTGGAACAGTGGTGCAGCGCAGCAAAGCACCGAGTGTCTCTCTCTGTCTGGGGCTTTCGGACCCGTCTTCGCCCTGGAGGAAGGCTTGTCTAGAAGCCAGAAGCTCTGACTCCAGAAGAGATTTCCATCTGCTCAGAGGGAAGGCAGACAGGGAACTGGGTTTCCCGTGGCTCTGTGCATCCTGTTGCTGGATGTTTTCTTGTTGGGTCCTCCATCTAGAAGTCTGCCTTTCCTGCCCTTACTTAATTTGGACAATAACCATAGGTTGGTGGCCACGCCACGCCTGAGTGAGGCACCGATACTGGCCACCACCACCCGAGCATCCCCCTTCTAGGCTGGACTCTGCGTGGGGTAAGCCATTCTTTAATGGGGCGAGGGGGATGTTTCCTAAGGGAAATAGGGGAAGAGAGTTGGAGGGAAATGGGACTGGAGCTGCAGGGGCGCAGGGAGGAAGGACCCAGCAGTGGTAGAATGGGGATGTGGGAGATGATAAAGGCTTACCTCGTGTCTTCACTCATTCAATCCAGGGCTGAGAACTCGGCCGGCACCATTTCCGGTCTCACTCAGGGGTGGCCTTGGCAACATTCAGCAAAGGGTGTCGGTCTCAGGGAAGCACTCCTCTCCAGCTTTTCCAGGTAGGGTCACTTCTACGCGCACAGCACGAGGGTTTTGATTGTGGCTTGGGGGACGCAGACATGCAGTCTAGTTCCCATTTTGGTGCTGACTTGTCAGGTGACCTTAGAAAATTATACCCCCAGCCTTAGACTGTTTCCTTGATGGTAAAATGATAGAGGTGTATTAAATGAGAGATTTTCTATCTGTTCCTTGGAGCCTCAGGGCTCCAAAGAGGAATCTGGGCTGCCTGGAAGAGAGGACATAGGTAACATGAATTCAGCTGTTACCTGACTTATGAATACAGGTTTCTTTGAGGGTAAAAAGCATTCTGCTCTCTAAAAAATTTTTAAAAAACAAACAAAACCCTAACACTGATTGCCACTCATTAAGCTCTTACAATGCACCAGGCACATTATTCTTAACAACTTCACCAAGCAGGTTGAATTATCCCATTTGAAGATAATAATAATAATAAGCATTTCCATATGTCTTATTAATTTACTTAAATCCTCACAAAAACCCATTTTACAGATGAGAAATGGGAAAACGGAGGCATTAGGACTTTGAATAAGATCACCAGGCTAGCATTAGAACCTACCCAACGTGCTCCGCTTTCCCTTCACATTCTTACTGTTATAGGAAAGGGGACCCCTTCCAGGGCCTGAAACTGGGCTCTTGTCTAACATTCGGAAATGAATTGTCTGAGGAGACACATGTGCTGACAAAGCAAGAGATTTTATGGGGAAAGGGTGCCCAGGAGAGCAGGAGGGTAAGGGAACCCAGGAGAACTGCTCTGCCGCTGGCTCAGTCTCGGATTTTATGGTGATGGGATTAGTTTCCAGGTGGTTGCTGGCCAATCATTCTAATTCAGAGTCTTTCCTGGTGGCAACACGCATTGCTCAGCCAAGATGGATGCTAGTGAGAGGGATTCTGGGAAGTGGACGGACACACTGTGTCTCCTTTCGACCTTTCCCGAACTCTTCTGGTTGGTGGTGGCTTATTAGTTCCGTATTCCTTATCAGGATCTCCTGTCATAAAACAACTCAAGCAAATGGTTACTGTGGTGCCTGGCCAGGGTGGGCGGTTTCAATAAGTGTGCTTCCCCTAACATTACTTGGGATCTACTGCATTGGAGACAGCCCCTGTCCACCCAAATGGGTCGCATCCAGTAAGAAGTTTTTGAGCATCGACCATGTAGCAGGCATTGTGCGAGGCACCGAAGACCCGGAAATAATGAAGCCTCAGCCTCTGACCTTGACAAACTGCCTGTCCCCCTTCAAGTAACACCTCTGAGCCTCCATCATCTGTGCAATAACAATGACCACAGGTTTTCTATCAGAGGTTGTATGGATTACATTAGATGGTAGCTGAGAAAACATATTTTGTAGAAGTTAAACTGCATAGCATGTTGGTTGGTGCAGTTATTAATTTGGCTGCAGAAAAGACTAATCAGAGCAGGTTATAATATACACAGAGTAAGTCTGGGAAAGTGGTGTGTAACTGTGGTTCGAGGAAGACGTCACAAGATAAAAGATGAGTCCAGAAGGAAGATGAACTGGGAAAGGAACCTCTGGGGCAAAGGTGGGTAGAAAGCAGAACTAGGACTTCCCTGAAGGGCCAGAGATTAAGATTCCAAAGCACGGGGTGTGGGTTTGGAGCAGAACTATTTGAGGAATGGTTAGGCAAACAGTTGAGTCCAACTGAGGCTGCCAGTGGCAGCTGCAATTGAATACTTATAACTTTGCTGTCACCAGACAGTACAGCACGTTGGGCTGGGCTAACACCGTCCCATGAGCCACTTGTCATTTTAAATGTTCTAGTAGCCACAGGAAAAACTAAGTAAATAAAAGGAAACAGGCAAAGTAAATGTTTTTATTTAGCCCAATTCATCATCTCGGGTAATTACTAATGAGCTATGTTACTTTCTTCCATCCGGTCTTTGAAATCTGGTGTGTATTTTACACTCAAAGCACATGTCCATTCAGATTAACCACACTTAGGGTACAGGTGTAGACAGAACTGGACTTGAACCCCAGTTCAGTTCAGTCGCTCAGTAGTGTCCGATTCTTGGCGATCCCATGGACTGCAGTATGCCAGGCTTCCCTGTCGGTGACCATCTCCTGGAGTCTGCTCAAACTCATGTTCATTGAGTCTGTGAACCCCAATTCTCACGCTTAAATAACTAGGTCATCCTGAGCAGGTTCCAAGTTAGGAACAGCTCAACAAAGTATAGAGATCTCTTCTATACTTCTTCTAAGTATTTTTTAAAAATATTTATTTACTAGCCTGCAGTGGGTCTTAGTTTCGGCACACAGGATCTTTCATTGCAGCGCAGGTTTCGTTGCCCCTCAGCAGCAATCGAACCTGCGTCCCCTGCATCGCAAGGCAGATTCTTAAGCACTGGGTCACAAGCAAAGTCCCCTGTTTTATGTATTAATTCACTAAATCTTTATAATGAGGTTACCAACATTATTTGCATTTTATAAATAAGGAAATTGAGTCCAGGTTGCCCGAAGAGTTTATCATTCCTAAGTCTTCTTCCTCTACAAAATAAGCATACACATACCTACCCTGGAGGTTATTGTGAGGGAAGATATGAAAATGTGGTTAAGGTCTTCCCACTCAGACACACCAGGAAACCACTGCTCAGAAAGCCACAGACATCTCTCGTCCCACCTCCCACCCCCTGAGAACCTCTAACAGGACCAGAAGTAGGGTCTCACTGGGGGAACAAAATTTAAATGAGTGCCAAAAAATTATAATAAATCCTGTTTTGAATGTTAAACAAAATATTTAAACTTTATAAAATACTATTGTGTTTCAATGTCGCTACTTTTCCACTTTTCAATAATAACTACTTTTTAGTGTTTTACTATTTAATGTTTCGAGACCGAAAAACAGCCTTTAAAGAATACACAAGACATCTACAGAGAGGAACAGGCTTTTTCGCTTTGCCTCAGGCAAGGTATTGATTTCTAGTCTAGTCTGGAAAAAATCTGCCCTCCCTCCTACTTCTCTAGTTCCTCTGCCATTATCTTCCAGTTCCCTTTATCTGCTTTACAAAACTTCTACATTCTCCTAAGGGATTGGACTTCTGGCTCCACGTTGTGTTGGTAAGATTTACCCCTGTTGATGAGTTTAGTTCTAGCTCATTTTTTACTGCTTTATGTAGTGAAGCCTACATATGTAGTAGGCATGTACTATAGATATGCATTTTCCAATTGATGGACTTTTGTGGTCGGTGGTTTTTTTTTTGCTATTTCAAAAATGCTGAAACTAACATCCTTGAACATTTTCAGGCGCGGAACTGGTGCATTCCAGGGCAGTGGCTGTCTTTAGCTTCGTTAGACTTGGGGAAACTGCTCACCACAGTGTTTGCGCCAACTCACACCCCCATCCCAGCGCTGAACATTTGCCCTCCACACCTCTCCAATACTCAGTGGTGTCAGGTTCATTTTTTGGCTGATCTGATGGCAGTGAAACTTGCCTTTCTGTGGATGCTACTGAAGTTAAACATCTTGTCAAAGGATAATTGACCGTTTTCTTTCATGCCTGATATTTTTCTTATTCGGAGGCTCTCTTCTTTATCTTGAGGAATCTCACCTGAGGTCTGTCTGTTGTATGATGTTCTCAAAGAACCAGTTTCGATCTTGGTCAGAGCATCGTATTCTCAGTTGTTTTACCGTGTCATCAGTTTCTGCTCTTATTATTTCTGCCTTCCGCCTTCTCTGTATTTTTGCTGTTGCTCTTTGTCTAATGTCATGAGTTGGATGTTTAGCTTGTCGACTAAAAAAAAGATGTACAACTTGAGAGTTGCAAGTTTTAAGTTTTATTTGTGGGGAAATGAGGATTGCAGCCCAGGAGGCAGCATCTCAGATACCTCTGAGAATCTGCTCCAAAGCAGCAGTGGGGGAAAGTCAATATATAAGGTTTCAGTGAAGGGGCAGTTGAATACCATGACGTACTCATTCTACAAAAGGTTTTTTTGTTAATCATGAGGATCTGATGTCACTGTGAGGGAATTTAGTGCTTCTCTAGATATGAAATGCAAGGATGGATATCATAAAACCCATTCCTGAAAACATCCAAGTATCTAAAGACCTGTCCCACCCGATTCCCTGGAGCACAGAGTGCCTTATTCCACCCTGAACTCCCTCAGGGGGTGTTGAAGGTCAAGGGCTGCAGCAGTACAAGTTCAATCTCTATAGTGGAGGATAGCCAACGCCTTTGTTGTTCACTCATTGGCAGTGCCTTTGGTAAGTGCCAATTTGTAGTTCACCCCTTGTGGTCATAAATCCGACCATACTTTGGGGGCCATTTCATGACCATTTTGTCCTGCGTTGCTAGTGTGAACTGAAAAAAGATGTACAGCTTGAGAGTTGTGAGTTAAGTTTTATTGGGGGCAAAATGGGGACTGCGGCCTGGGAGGCAGCATCTCAGATAGCTCTGAGGGACTTCTCCAAAGCAGCAATGGGGGGAAGTCAATATAAAGTTAATACAAAGTCACCCTTTGGTGAAGGCGGAGTTCAATACCATGGAGGATTCACTTTACAAAAGGGTTTTTGTTAGTCATGAGGATCTGATGTCACCATAGAGGGATTTAGTGCTTCTCTAGATATGAGGAGATACAAGGATTGATAAAATTAAGACCTGTCCCACCAGATTCCCTGGAGCACAGAGTGCCTCACTCCACCCTGAACCCCCTCAGGGGTTGGTGAAGGTCAACAGCTGTAGCAGCAGGGTTCAATCTCCATAGAAGCAGGTGGAAAATGCCTTTGTTGTTCATTCATTGGCAATGCTCTTGGTAAGTGACAATTTGTAGTTGACCTGGCCCCCTTGTGGTCATCAATCTGACCAAACTTTGGGAGGCATTTCATGACCATTTTGTCCCGTGTTGCTAGGAAGGTTCGTTCCCAGTTCTGAAGAAGGTGTTTGTTGATAAAAGACTCAATGTGCTGTTACTGGATTAGGTCTTAATAGTCAAAGATACTGGACACCTTTCTTCTAGTTATGGAAAACATTTCCTCTCATTGCATCTTTTCATACCTAGAGTTACACTATTATAATCATTGATCATATATCGAACTATACATTTGATCAACTGCTTCAAGTCTAGTCATCATTTTCGTTGGAGGCTCAGTCATACACTTGGTAATACAAGAAATAATAATCTTGTGAAACAAGCAAAATACAAATGGTATAGTTAAAAACATTAGTGGAATTAAAAGTAAATATTTTAGCCATGAGCCTCCCACACCAAACCAGTTTCTTTTTTTTTTAAGATCATCAAGACTACGGAATGGGTCTTTTAAAGCAGAAATCTGATTTTTCATTTGGGTCATCAAATGTGTTAAATTAAAGGATTTATCAGGTATGAAAATACAGCATTCACTTTGAATTATAGCACAGACATCTCCCTGAGATGCTGTAAGACCTTGAAGTTGTGTAGCACTTCCTTTCTCATCATAGAAATCTCAGAATTCAATAGGCTAATAGCCCAATTACTATCATTTAAAGCTTATGAAAGTTGTTAAGGCTTAGATATGATCAATTACATCCTCCAACCCCATTGAAGGCACACACACACACACACACACACACACACACAAGCTGCTAAATGGTCATACTAGTAGAATACAGATCTTTGACCCCCTGGGATCATACCAATGATAGATTGGTTGGGGTTACCTCTAATTTGTTAACAAGTATGACCTTAAATTTATAGGAATCCCAGGCTACACCTTCGTATCATCCCTGTAGATGTCAAGGCCATAAATCAGTGCCACAAATCCACTGAGTTGCATACCAATCACTCTCTCTAAGGGTAATAACAGGCATAGTTCATAAAGCACCCAGCCTTGTCTCATAATTACCAGGTTGATCATTTTTAGAATGATTTAACCATTCCCAACATAGAGGAGCCTTGAAACTTAAATGGCCATAGCCTGGTGTTAACCATGTACATCCTCCCCATAATTGTGGGAGTTTTCCTTTTAATGGATGAGAAGTTAACCTTTTATTGAGACTTAGCTCATCACTCGATTGAGTTTAAATGACCCTAAGAGAAAACTTATATCTATGGCCAGCATCAGAGCAGGTATTATTAATTGGCCAGGTGAGAGGATCCCATCTAGTAATATCATGAATAGATAGAACAGGACTGAAAACTCATCTAAAATAAATTTCCTAGGGGGTATCCAGTCAGAGCCCCAGAACAGGGCCCCAGAGCCCCAGAGAACAGAAATCCACCAAGGTAATCCAGAAGTACTAGGCACAGGTAACTGGCCACAAACCAACAATTGGATTGAGCTTTAAACTAGCATAGAATCACGTCCATGATAGAAAACATTTGATTGATAGGCATAAGTCCAAGGAATCAAGAAAACATTATAAATGATCACACAAGTCAGATCAGCATCTTGGGCAAGCTGTCTGCCTCTGACGTCATCTTCTTCTCGTCCTAGGGTAGTGTAGTTTCCTCTGTTTGAGAATCGTTTTAAGGTGAGTTTGAGGTCAGCAGGCCTCTCTGTAGACCAGTCCAGTTCAGGGGCCTTTGGAAGTGGGAATTAACCTGAGTCAATTTCCCTTCGATTTCACTGGGCATGAGCTAGTCAAGAGTACCATGGAGTTGAAAGGTCCTTCCATCCAGGTTGGAGAGAGTTCCTTAAATTATGTCTTCTTCCAGTCTTGGTTGTAGGTTATGTGTGAGGCATCTGATCTTCATCCAAAGACAGATTACTGAAATAAACTTCAAAAACAGCCCTAGAGTGTCCTTCAATAATTCAATTAAATTTTACATTAATATACCCTAACAGCAAAGACCTAGCCAGGAAATGAGTCTTAGTAGATACAGACCTCTATTAACAAACTGGAATTTAACATTCATTGAAACATCTTTTTCTCCCTAAAGAAAGAAAGAAAGTGAAGTCGCTCAGTCGTGTCTGACTGTCTGTGATCCCGTGGACTGTAGCCCCCCCAAGGCTCCTCTGTCCATGGAATTTTTCAGGCAAGAGTACTGGAGTGGGTTGCCATTTTCTTCTCCAGGGGATCTTCCCAACCCAGGGATTGAACCTGGGTCTCCCGCATTGCAGGCAGATGCTTTACCATCTGAGCCACCATGAAAGCCCCTTCTCCCTAATATCACTGTTATTTTTACCAAATATAACCTAATTAAGACGTGTTTGTAATATAGGTCTGATCTCAATAAACTTGGCATGATTTATATAACCAAAATTGATCATAGACTTTTTTGCTTTGCTGAGACTTTCATAGTCTCAGACTTAACTTTTAAAATAAAATCTTTCAGAGCTAGGAAAGTCATGCCAAAGGCTTATCACAGATTTTGCCTAACAGATGTAAATAAATTCCTCCCTTCTCAAGGTCTCCAAAATTCCTTGAGATTTCTGTACCTGTTATTGAGATAACCTTCCTAACTTATCTGATAAAGTTACTGGAAACTAAGAGATTCCAATCTCTGGAGGGTTCAGAAAGAGAGAAAAGATAAATGTTTCAATTTGTTTATAAAATATAATTTTACCAAACTACTGCCATAATTAGAGGGAAAGGTTTTTTTCCCTTACACCTGGAAAACACAGATTCAAATCAGTAATTTTTCAGATAGAAACCATAAAAGTTATAAGCATATTCACTAGTTCATTCAGTACTTTTGTTAACCTTTGTGAAGTCATCAGCTTTTCTATTAGAATCCTTACTCAGTTCAGAAACTCGTATTTATTCAAAAGTCCTTTTTATAAATCTTCTTGAAGAGACAAAACTTGGTTAATGCTATGACAATATTGAGATAGTAACTAGAATTATGCCTGATAACATTTTACCCAAACATATCAGAATTTTAGGAACTCCATATAGTTTCTGTAAGTGTAAGTGAAGCCACTCAGTCGTGTCCAGCTCTTTGCGACCCCATGAACTGTAGCCTACCAGGCTCCTCTGTCCATGAGATTTTCCAGGCAACAGTACTGGAATGGATTGCCATTTCCTTCTCCAGCCGATCTTCCCTACCCAGGGATCGAACCTGGGTCTCACATATTGTAGACAGATGCTTTACCGTCTGAGCCCATCATACAGCCTATCATACCATCAGGGAAGTCCTATCATACAGTTTCTAGGATATCTATATTAGTAACATTTACCATACAATATAACCCGAGACTTATTACTCACTTAACAATATTCCCCATGTAATCCTGTATACAAAATGAGCCAAATTAGTGTAATATCTCTGGGGTGTTTCAGGGGCCCTCTGAAGAATCCAGAAGTTAGCTACAATTCTTCATTAGAAGGATTTAGGAAGTTTTGTCAACAAATATCAAAAAGGTTTAGAACTCAGTCAGATAGGATTATATGTCATTGTGAAACCATAGCTATTCACTTAGTCAAAGTAACAATAGAAGATTTTAGAACAGATCATTTAAGAGATAAAGAAAAACTTAGTCCTGACTATGAAAACTCTTTCTTTTCACAAACCTCATCACTTTCTGTACCCATGACTGTGGTCTTCCATCCTAAAAAGCCACCTGTGAGGCAGGCTTACTTCCTTTTCCCTTCACAAAATGCAGTTCCATTCCTCATACCTTCTTTACCGAAAACACACTTCCTACTTCCTTTAAGCAACCAAGAACTGACTTTTATTTTAGCATTTTATAGATTGGTAAGCATAAATACCAGTGATAATTTCTAAAACCTTTGCTTTCTTAGAACATTTTAGGATGTCCCCAAATATCATTCATTTTTAATCCCAGAAATCTTTAGTATCTCTGTAAAAGGAAATTAGTGTTCAGTAGTAAATGTTTCAAAATCTTATTTTATTTGGAAATGACTTAGCTCTTCAATACACTTCCAACACTTAATTTAGCACAACCCTTAGAAGTTCAAGTTACCCCAATCTGGAGAGACTATTTTAGACAGACATTCCTAAAGAATAATTATTCTTAACATTTTTTAGAAGTTTCTTCACTCCAGGTAATTTCCTTGCTGACAAACTTGCAACAGATATAATAATAGTTAACTTATATTAAACCTAGGTACAATGAAGATATTCTGCTTAATTTCCAAACTTAGTTATGAATACTAGTTGTAAAAAAAGGGGGGTTGGAGTAAGATTTTAAAAGGTTTTGTTCCCTTTTTTTTTTTTTCCTTTTGGAGAATTGGAGTGGGTTGCCCTTTCCTTCTCCAGCGGATCTTTCCGACCCACGGATCGAACCCGGGTCTCCCGCATTCCAGGAGGAATTATTTCCTAAGGGCAAGAATTCTTAAAAAGATAATTTTTTCCTTCAAGCTTTCTCTGGAGTCTAAAGAATATTGTGACCACATTGTCAAAAATAATATTTTTCTGTTATCATAGTTTTATAGCCAGAATTTAGACCAGATAGTGCTCAACTTGGTCCTTGTAAAAAGGGCAGACTGGTCCCAGCAGGGATTGTCCCTCTAGGGAAGTGAGGGTCTTAGTTTGATCAGCCCCAGGCTGTTAATTACAGAGGAAGTCCTAGACATAAGGGAACTTTAGTCCATTTTCCTATCTTATTGTCAATAAAGATCTAATATTTTAGGCCATTTCTCTTGTCATAGCTATAGACTGATCAGTCAAAAAAAAAAAAATCTATTTTTCCAAGGGGTTCCCAGGTGGAGTGTGGAGCCTTAGTACGAGCAATTCCCATATTAGCTCGAGCAGTATGTACCAGATGTCTGCACACTCAAACAAAACCAAACCAGAACTTCACCAGCCAGGAGTCACACTCTGAAACAAAAGGCAAAGAGATACCCAGAAATCAAAAGCCAAATGATGTAAACGCCAAACGTGACTTCCCAGTTCCACTAGACCTGCGACCTGGCAGACTCAGTGCTAGCAGCCTTTTTTAGTTCTGATACAGTTTCAAGCAATTTCTTGTTGGTTTCCTGTGACGAAGTTACTCTATCATTTCCTCTTTTAGAAGCTTCTAGATACCAGTCAAAGTAAGCACAGCCGGCCTTTTCTGATTGTGCATGCAAAAATATCAATTTTGAAATATCAAAAGGACCCCAATTTGGCCATTTTAGGTTGAGATCTCTTTTAGTATAATTTCTTCAATTAACTAGGTACTTGCGAGTATGAGCTCCATAGGTATTATACATGAATCTGGCTGGAGTGTTAGTCAGAGGCTGGCTTTCTGACACTCCTTGGTTTCTATTTTTGAGAGATTCCATTTCCCATTTTAAGCTGAATTTGTCAGGGATAAAAATCACTAGTGAACTTGTGTAGTGGGCCCATCTGCTGCTTGTGAGCGTAATTCCTCCAGGAGTCATCCCAGAGTCGTTTCAGCTCCTCTTCTGTGTCTCAGATTCTGCCTCCAGCAATCTAAGATCACCGTGGCTGCTCAGGTGGCTGAATGGCCAATTCTTTTGTGCGACCCCCAGATGAACAGGACCACTGCACAGTATGAGGACTAGGCTTCCGCCACTCCCGTAAATTCCTCAGTCACTTGAGAAAACCGAAACCAACTGGGAGGAGTCTTGCCCCTTTTCCTTGGAGCAAAGCTCTCATATATTCTTCTGATTTTTATCCTGACAAATTCTATAATGGCAGTCGAATTGAGGAAAAGGGTCAATCAGCCTCTTACCGCTTAGCTAAGACCATTCAGTCCCCTACAACGGAGCAACCTCAGCATCTTTCAGCTGAGCCTTGGGTATTCCTTACTTTTTTTCCTCAGTCGAGTCCCCCTAGCCAGTACCTTTTCACTGGGTGGGTAATTCCCCTGGCATCTTTCAGCCAGCCCCGCATCCAGTATCTTTTGCCTGGGTGGGGATTTCTCAGTATCTTTCAACCAAGCCCCACTCAGTGTCTAGACCATGAGTGGGTATGCCCCGGATGTTTCACCTGGGCGCCCCCGCCAGTATCTTTCCTACTGGGAGGGGGCAGGAACCTTCTCCACCGCCAAAACTCAGAATCTCAACCAATACAGCAGATTGGAGAACTAGGAGAGACTTACCCAAATTCATCTGCACTCCCCAAGAATGGGCACAAGGGGCCGCTGCTGGTACCAAAGCTCCAGTTCCTTGTGGAGTCCAGATGAAGGAAGGAAGTACACTCTGGGTCCCTTCCTAGTGGCAATAACCGTTGACTAAAAAAGATGTACAACTTGAGAGTTAAGTTTTATTTGGGACAAAATGAGCACTGCAGCCCGGGAGGCAGCATCTCAGATGGCTCTCAGAGGCTTCTCCAAGGCGGCAGTGGGGGAAAGTCAATATATAAGGGTCTGGAGAAGGCGGAGTTTGATACCACAAAGCACTCATTTTACAAAAGGTTTTTTGTGAGTTATGAGGATCTGATGTCACCATGAAGGGATTTAGTGCTTCTCTACATATGAGGAGATGCAAGGATTGAGATCATAAAATCCGTTCCTAAAAACATCCAACTATCTAAAGACCTGTCCCACCAGATTCCCTGGAGCACAGAGAGCCTCACTTCACCCTGAGCTCCCTCAGGGGTTGTTGAAGGTCAACAGCTACAGCAGCAGGGGTTCAGTCTCCATAGAGGCAGATGGCAAACGCCTTTATTGTTCATTCATTGGCAAGGCTCTTGGTAAGCGCCAATTTTTAGTTGCCAGGATGATGCCTGATTTTTTTAAAGTTTAACGGACCATTTTAAAAGTCTTTATTGAATTTGTTACAATGTTGCTTCTATTGTTTATGTCCGGCCTTTTGGCCCATGAAGCTTGTGAGATCTTAGCTTCCCAACAAGGGATTGAACCTGTACCCCTTCATTGGAAGGTGAAGTCTTAACCACTGAACCCCCAGTGAAGTTCTGATGCCTGATTTTTAAAAGTCTAAATTAGATCATTTCAGTTTGTTATTGTTCAGTCACTCCGTTGTGTCCAGCTCTTTGCGGCCCCATGGACTGCAGCACTCCAGGCTTCTCTGTCATTTGCCGTCCCCCAAAGCTTGCTCAAACTCATGTCCATTGAGTCAGTGATGCCATCCAACCATCTCGTCCTCTGTCATCCCCTCTCCTCCTGCCTTCAATCTTTCCCAGCATCAGGGTCTTTTCCAATGAGTCGGGTCTTTTCCAGTGAGTGGGCTCTTTGCATCAGGTGGCCAGAGTATTGGAGCTTCAGCTTCAGTTCCAGTCCTTATGATGAATAATCAGAATTGATTTCCTTTAGGATTGACTGGTTGGATCTCCTTGCAGTCCAAGGGACTCTCCAGAGTCTTCTCCAGCACCACAGTTCAATACCGTTCTCACTTCCTAAATAAAGCTGCAGCTCTATTCCTCTCTCTCAGCTTATGTTACCGTCATTCACAATTTTACTTCCACTCTGTTTTTATCCCCTCCAAATCAGTCTCAGTCACTATTATTATTATATTATTGCTTTATACAGACATTTGTTTTTATTTACTCGTACATTTATTCACTTATTTGTTCACAATTCCTTCTTGCCTTTCTACCCTTCCCTCTATGGAGAATTTCCTTCTTCTGATGGCACCTCCTTTAGACTTTCTTCAGTGCAAGTCTGTTAGTGAATAATTCTATTTGTATTATTTTGAGTGACAGCTAGCTTTTTGCCATCTATCTTCTGGCTGTTATTATTGCTCTTGGCCAATCTGCTTTTAAATTTCATTGTGATTCCTTAGCAGGTATTGTGTTTTTTTAATCTCTGATTGTTTTTAATTTTTTCTTTTTGTCTTTGGCATTCTGAGTTTTATTACAATGTATGTGAATGTGGAATTCATTTGTTGTAAAAATTCTGCTCAACACATGACTATATACAAAATGGATAAACAAGGTCCTACTGTGTAGCACAGGGAACTATATTCAATTTCCTGTAATGATGGAAAAGAAACTGAAAAGGTATGTATATATAAATATAATATTATAAAAGGCTATTGACTTTTATTTATTTATTTCCTGGAGAAGGGCATGGTAACCCAGTCCAGAATTCTCACCTGGAGAATTCCATAGACAGAGGAACCTGGCAGGCTTCCGTCCATGGGGTCACAAAGAATCAGGACAGGACTGAGCAACTAGCACTTTTTTTTTTTCTTTTCTCATTGTATAGCATAGGTCAGATCAGATCAGTCGCTCAGTCGTGTCCGACTCTTTGCGACCCCATGAACCGCAGCACGCCAGGCCTCCCTGTCCATCACCAGCTCCCGGAGGTCACTCAGACTCATACCCATCGAGTCAGTGATGCCATCCAGCCATCTCATCCTCTGTCGTCCCCTTCTCCTCCTGCCCTCAATCCCTCCCAGCATCAGAGTCTTCTCCAATGAGTCAACTCTTCGCATGAGGTGGCCAAAATACTGGAGTTTCAGCTTTAGCATCATTCCTTCCAAAGAAATCCCAGGGCTGATCTCCTTCAGAATGGACTGGTTGGATCTTCTTGCAGTCCAAGGGACTCTCAAGAGTCTTCTCCAACACCACAGTTCAAAAGCATCAATTCTTCGGCACTCAGCCTTCTTCACAGTCCAGCTCTCACATCCATACATGACCACAGGAAAGACCATAGCCTTGACTAGGCGAACCTTTGTTGGCAAAGTGATGTCTCTGCTTTTGAATATGCTATCTAGGTTGGTCATAACTTTCCTTCCAAGGAGTAAGCGTCTTTTAATTTCATGACTGCAGTTACCATCTGCAGTGATTTTGGAGCCCAGAAAAACAAAGTCTGACACTGTTTCCACTGTTTCCCCATCTATTTCCCATGTAGTGATGGGAACATATGCCATGATCTTCGTTTTCTGAATGTTGAGCTTTAAGCCAACCTTTTCACTCTCCACTTTCACTTTCATCAAGAGGCTTTTTAGCCCCTCTTCACTTTCTGCCATAAGAGTCGTGTCATCTGCATATCTGAGGTTATTGATATGTCTCCCAGCAATCTTGATTCCAACTTGTGTTTCTTCCAGTCCAGCGTTTCTCATGATGTACTCTGCATATAAGTTAAATAAACATGGTGACAATATGCAGCCTTGACGTACTCCTTTTCCTATTTGGAACCAGTCTGTTGTTCCATGACCAGTTCTAACTGTTGCTTCCTGACCTGCATACAGATTTCTTAAGAGGCAGATCAGGTGGTCTGGTATTCCCATCTCTCTCAGAATTTTCCATAGTTTATTGTGATCTACACAGTCAAAGGCTTTGGCATAGTCAATAAAGCAGAAATAGATGTTTTTCTGGAACTCTCTTGCTTTTTCCATGATCCAGCACATGTTGGCAATTTGATCTCTGGTTCCTCTGCCTTTTCTAAAACCAGCTTGAACATCAGGAAGTTCACGGTTCACGTATTGCTGAAGCCTGGCTTGGAGAATTTTGAGCATTACTTTACTAGCGTGTGAGATGAGTGCAATTGTGCGGTAGTTTGAGCACTCCTTGGCATTGCCTTTCTTTGGGATTGGGATGAAAACTGACCTTTTCCAATCTTGTGGCCACTGCTGAGTTTTCCAAATTTGCTGGCATATTGAGTGCAGCACTTTCACAGCATCATCTTTCAGGACTTGGAATAGCTCCACTGGAATTCCATCACCTCCACTAGCTTTGTTCATAGTGATGCTTTCTAAGGCCCATTTGACTTCACATTCCAAGATGTCTGGCTCTAGGTCAGTGATCACATCATGATTATCTAGGTCTTGAAGCTCTTTTTTGTACAGTTCTTCTGTGTATTCTTGCCACCTCTTCTTAATATCTTCTGCTTCTGTTAGGTCCATACCATCTCTGTCCTTTATCATGCCCATCTTTGCATGAAATGTTCCTTTGGTATCTCTGATTTTCTTGAAGAGATCCCTAGTCTTTCCCATTCTGTTGTTTTCCTCTATTTCTTTGCATTGATCACTGAAGAAGGCTTTCTTATCTCTTCTTGCTATTCTTTGGAACTCTGCATTTAGATGTTTATATCTTTCCTTTTCTCCTTTGCTTTTCGCTTCTCTTCTTTTCACAGCTATTTGTAAGGCCTCCCCAGACAGCCATTTTGCTTTTTTGCATTTCTTTTCCATGGGGATGGTCTTGATCCCTGTCTCCTGTACAATGTCACGAACCTCATTCCATAGTTCATCAGGCACTCTATCTATCAGATCTAGGCCCTTAAATCTATTTCTCACTTCCACTGTATAATCATAAGGTAGCATAGGTAGCTATAGCATAGGTAGCTATATTCAATATCCTATAATAACCTATAATGGAAAAGAATCTGGAAAAAAAATATATATATACTGAATCACGTTGTTGTACTCCTAGGACTAACACAATATTGTAAATCAACTACAGTTAAAAAAAAAAAAAAAACAAACACCTGCTTGAAGTTCACTGTGATTTCTGAATCTGAGGAATCACATCCAGGAGAATTCTGAGCAATTCTCCATTAGCATCTCTTTGAATATGACCTCCCCAAGGCCCACCACCAATTTCTAGTCTTCTCTTCTGAAGCTCCAGTTGGATATATTTTAAACCTTTTCTTTTGATCCTTCCTGTCTCTTAACCATTCTTCCATATTTCCCATCTCTCTATCTTCTTGTGCAGCCTTTTGAGAAGTTTCCTCAGATCCACTTTCTAGATCAGAGCTTTTTGGCTGGCTAGTCTCTTTTGCTCT
The DNA here is from genome assembly GCA_935064755.1 of Tragelaphus eurycerus. Classification (NCBI taxonomy): domain Eukaryota; kingdom Metazoa; phylum Chordata; class Mammalia; order Artiodactyla; family Bovidae; genus Tragelaphus; species Tragelaphus eurycerus. Next base: position 7,580,583 of record CAKXYN010000099.1, on the reverse strand, counting down.
TTCACCTCCTCTTAAGGCTTTCCGTTTTCAGTGACTTCATTTTTCACTTCCAGAAATTCTACTTGATTCTTCTTCAAATCTGCCTCACCTCTCATTAAGTAATCATGGTTTTGATTCCTTATTGTTTAATCATATTGAACATATTCAGATTTCCCTGGAAGTCCAGTGGGTAAGATTCCATGCTTCCAGTGCAGGAGGCATGGGTTCAACCCCTGGTCCAAGAACTAAGATCTCGTGCTGCAAGAAAAAGAAAAAGCTTATATACATATTCTATAACATAAACCCTAGAATTATATGACGTTCTTGGAAGTCTAATTCTACCCTATGACATTTCTGCTAACTCTTCTTCATGTTTACTTGTGCATTTTGTAATTCTGCATCATGAGCTCAAATTCCCTGGGCCTTTATATGTGGAAATCTTGTGTGACCTGGATAAGAGAGTATATCCCTCTAGAGAAATTCAAAGTTTGCTTTCTAATAATGTCCCTTACAATATTTGGGTGCCCTGCTTGTTTTTCTCAATACTTAGGACATACTTATACTAAAGATGATTCATTGTTGGGGACCAGCGTGAGGCACTCTGCCCGTGGCAAAGGTCATGAGGAAGGAGGCTCGACATACGCAAAGGCGGGATGGAGTCTCAGGATTCCCCCTGGAAATCCTTGAGCATCTACCCCCATAACCAGAGCCTGCCTACTTTACTACTTTGTGCTCTCACCTACACCTTTGACTTTATGGGGGGCTGTCCCCCACCACCTCTTTCAGAGAAGGAGTTAACTTAGAGCTCCAGTTAATAAAAATTCCTGGGCGTGACAAGATTGTTTTAACCTACAAACTTCTCTGAAGGTTCTCTAGCCTGCCTGACAGGCTGTCTGGCCACAAGTGATTGCTCACAGCCTCCCAACCGTGAGAGGCACGAGATGCTTTAAATCTTCTAAAAACAGGTTCTTTAGAGAAGTTAGAAAACTATTAGTATAAGTACAGTGGGCTGATTAGAAATTGTATTGGTGAAGGGTTTTTCATTTGTTGAGCCAATGTTTGCTGCTAAGTCTCCACATCCCCTGCCCTTACACACATTAACGAATATATAGAAGAAATAAGTATTAACTTTTGATATTAATCACGTTAGACCTTAGGCTAAGTAAATTCTTTCCTTAATTAAAACCCACTACACTCTCACTCTATAGGAATGTAACTTTATCTGGTACCTTTGGAAGGTGGAGTCTGTTTTAAGAATAATCACCCCTGGGGAAATAAGTGTTGACCGACCGCTGTCACAAGGAGAGGGTCATAAATTGTCAGCAGGCCCCCTGGCCAGAAGATGATGTAACACCCCTAAGACCTCTGTATACATTTGTATGAAGCACCTGACTTTGATAAAAGTCAGGACTGCTGACCCCGCGTGACTTCTGTATAACATCTCAGTGTATAAAAGTAGACCATGGAAAATAAAGAATTGGGATCAGTTCCTCGAAAGACTGGTTTCCCCATGTCACTCCCTCTCTCAAACTCTGGCTGAGTCTCCATCTGGAGCGTGGAGCCCTCCAAGCTTACTAATTATGCCTGGGCTTCTAAGATCCGACCGGGGAGGCCTCAGTGTCTCCTCTCCTTCGGGAGAACGGAAGGACGCCTGCGGCCTACGTAAGTGGTGCAAACATCTTGTCTTGAAGTTTTATTGGTTTCCCGCATAAACCAAGCTACTCAGCCTATTTTCTCCACTGAATTTTCCTGCTGAGCTATCCTCATTCTATTACTCTTTATGTCTTTAATTAATACTTAATTTGGAGAAGGCAATGGCAAGCCACTCTAGTACTCTTGCCTAGAAAATCCCATAGATGGAGGAGCCTGGTGGGCTGCATTCCATGGGGTCGTTACCAGTTGGTCTCGACTGAGCGATTTCACTTTCACTTTTCACTTTCACACAATGGAGAAGGAAATGGCAACCCACTCCAGTGTTCTTGCCTGGAGAATCCCAGGGACGGGGAAGCCTGGTGGGCTGCCGTCTATGGGGTTGCACAGAGTCGGTCACGACTGAAGTGACTTAGCAGTAGCAGCAATACTTAATTAAGCAATTGTTTCCTGATCCTCGCTGACGCAGTCCCGCTTCGAACTCCCTGGATCAGCTGGGGCTGGACCTCGGCAATTCATTATCTGACATTCAAATTTATCTGGACTCCTATATTTCTGTCTAACCATCCCTAAAACGTTGTTAAACCTTCAGCATCTTACTTAACAAAACTGGCAAACAAAACAAAATAAAACACAAATGCAAAAAACCCTGCACCTTATCACTCTGTATTCCATTTTTTTCTTGGTTTTGATTGCCTTTCAGTTTTTTAAATATAACTTTATTTATTTATTTTTGGCTCTTCTGGGCCTTCATTGCTCTGCAGGCTTTTCTCTAGTTGTGGAGAATGGGGCTACTCTCTAGTTGCAGTGCATGGGCTTTTCATGGTGGCGGCTTCTCTTGTTGCAGAGCATGGGCTCTAGGGTGTGCAGGCTTCAGCAGTGGTAGCTCTCAGGCTCTAGAGCACAGGCTCTAGTTGTGGCCTGTGGGCTTAGCTGCTCCCCAGCATGTGGGATCTTCCCAGACCAGGGATTGCATCCGTGTCTCCAGCATTGGCAGGCGGGTTCTTTACCACTGAGCCACCAGGGACGCCCTCCTTTCAGTTTCTGACCCTTCAGTTCAGTTCAGTTCAGTCGCTCAGTTGTGTCTGACTCTTTGCGACCCCATGTCCATACTTTCAAAATGAAGTCTTTATCGTAGTTTTTTGCTTAAACCCCAAAAGCTTGCAAGTCACTTTTATTTCTTATTTTACTTTATTGAGGTATAATTTACATGTGACATAATACTATTTCCAGGTGTACAACATGATGATTTCATATTTGTACGTATTGGGAAATGATCACCATAATAAGTCATTGAAAAGTGAAAGTGAAGTCGCTCAGTCATGTCTGACTCCTTGTGACCCCATGGACTGTAGCCCACCAGGCTCCTCCATCCATGGAATTTTCTAGGCAAGAGTACTGCAGTGGGTTACCATTTCCTTTATTACAAAATTGCAATTTTTTTCTTATGATGAGGAATTTCAAGATCTATTCTCTTAGCAACTTTCAAATATAGTATTAGTAACTATCCCCGATACTTTTTTATAATTGAAAGCTTGTACCTTTGACTACCTTCAGGCATTTCATCCACACCACCCTCCCACCAATCCCTGCTTCTAGCAACCACCAAGCCAGTGTCTGTATCTTTGAATTAATTTGGGGCTTTTTTTTTTTAGTTCCACATATATGTGAGATCATATAGTTTGCAGGCCACCTTGGCTTCTTGATGTACTTCCCTGGTGGCTCAGATGGTAAAGCATCTGCCTGCAATGCGGCAGACCTGGATTTGATCCCTGGGTAGGGAAGATCCCCTGGAGAAGGCAATGGCAACCTTGCCTGGAATACTCTTGCCTGGAAAATTCCATGGACAGGGTCGCAAAAAGTCAGACACGACTGAACAACTTCACTTTTTTCACTTTTTCAGCTTCTTGAATTCCCACCTCCCTCTCCTAAGGCAACCAGTATGGACCTAGTACATCCTCACTAGGATGGAGAAAGGGTAAAATAGAGAGAAAGTGACAAAGCAAAGGTGTGAGCCACAAAGTCATGTCCGACTCTTTGCCACCCCATGGACTGTAGCCCACCAGGCACCTCTGTTCATGGGATTCTCCAGGCAAGAATACTGGAGTGAGTTGCCTTGCTCTTCTCTGGGGGATCTTCCCCACCCAGGGATGGAACCTAGGTCTCCTGCATGGCAGGCAGATTCTTTATGGTCTGAGACACTAGGGACGACGCACAGAGCAACAAATATGATCCATCCGCTCGGGTGAAGAGTTTGGCTAGAGTTAGAGTTGGACACGACTGAAGTGACTTGGTAGTGATTGTGTGAGGTCATTGCATTGATTGAAAAAGACTCATCTCTTCTTCTTCTTGTGCTACAGCAAAGACTTCTTGGCAAGCCCAGCAGAAGCCCAGGGACCCACCCCATGGAGATATGCCTGAAGATAGAGGCAGCCAATGGCTCCAGCGATGGCTTGAATTTCAACTCCATGAAGGAGTACATGATCCTGAGCGGTCCCCAGAAGATCGCGATCGCAGTGCTGTGCACCCTCCTGGGCCTGCTGAGCGCCCTGGAGAACTTGGTTGTTCTCTACCTCATCGTGTCCTCACACCGGCTCCGCAAGAAGCCCTCCTACCTGTTCATTGGCAGCTTGGCTGGGGCCGACTTTCTGGCCAGTGTGGTCTTTGCCTCCAGCTTTGTACATTTCCACGTCTTCGATGGCGTGGATTCCAAAGCTGTCTTCCTGCTGAAGATCGGCAGCGTGACTCTGACCTTCACGGCCTCCCTAGGCAGCCTGCTGCTGACTGCCATTGACCGCTACCTCTGTCTGCGCTACCCGCCTACCTACAAAGCTCTACTCACCCGCAGGAGGGCACTGGTGACCCTGGGCATCATGTGGGTGCTCGCCGCATTGGTGTCCTACCTGCCCCTCATGGGATGGACCTGCTGCCCCAGGCCCTGCTCTGAGCTTTTCCCCCTGATCCCCAATGACTATCTGCTGGGCTGGCTCCTGTTTATAGCCACCCTCTTCGCGGGCATCATCTACACCTACGCGCATGTCCTCTGGAAGGCCCATCAGCATGTAGCCAGCTTGTCTGAGCACCGGGACAGACACCTGTCTGGAATGGCCCGGATGCGGCTGGATGTGCGGTTGGCTAAGACCCTGGGAATGCTCCTGGCTGTGCTCTTCATATTCTGGTTCCCGGTACTGGCCCTCATGGTCTACAGCCTGGGTGCCAGGCTAAGTGACCAGGTCAAGAAGGTCTTCGCCTTCTGCTCCTTGCTCTGCCTTGTCAACTCCATGGTCAACCCCATTATCTATGCCCTGAGGAGTGGGGAGATCCGGTCCTCTGCCCATCACCGCCTGGCCCACTGGAAGAAGTGCATGAGGGGCCCCGGGCCGGAAGGAAAAGGAGAGATCCCCAGGTCCTCAGTCACTGAGACAGAGGCTGATGTGAAAACCACCCCCGGGCTAGATTCCAGAGAGCTATCCTGGCCTGATGAGCTCTGATCACTGATGTGATCACTTTCATATTATGAAATCAGCGAAGTCAGAAGTCATTTCACTCCCCGGAGGAGGAAGAGTGGCCTTGATCCTCTGATCTGACCTGAACCAGCCCCAGAGGCCTGGACACTTAGCCCTTTCCACTGAGTGTTGGTACTGACCTGGTCATGCCTGTCTGCATGACCTGATCACAGTCTGTTGGGTAGTCAGGCCCTGTGAGGGGCGGCAAGGTAGGCAGGAGGCAGGCGGCTTGGGACAGGCTCAGTGCAGGTCAGAACAACCTTCCCAATAAAACAGCGTAGTGCCTGAATTCTCCAGAGACCCCAGGAGCCAGGTGAAGCTTTCACGCTCAGCAATGAGGGACCTGGAGGAGATCTGGGAAGAATGAATCATTCTCCTGGGATCTCAGGATATCAGATGGGATGGCTGGCCAGCCCTTCTTCCTGCTTAACTGTTAGGGGCCTCCTTGGTTCTAGAGCTATGAACGGCCCTACCTGAAGGTCACTCTTCCCACAGAGGGCCAAGAACTAAAATGCGATGAGGATCAAGGATGTCGATCCACCTCTTGCAAAGGTAACTGACAAGTCTCCAGTTCAGAGCATCTTATTATTAGGGCAGTGGCCCTCTCTGACACCCTGATAATCCCCACTCACAATCAGTGTCTCCTAGGGACCTGGGGAATACAGAGGAGGCTGGGATCGCTTGACATGCAGAATCGTCAGAGAATTCTGTTGGTCTTGCTAAGTCCTTTTTGGTGGTACCACTGGAAGCAGGCAGTGTGCCAATCTAATCCAACTCCAAGAAAAAGGAAGATATACGCAAAGGTTTTATAAATCCCCAAATTGTTCCCAGCCATCCCTCGATTCAGCCCCTTTGTCTCCTCTACCACCTGAACCCTATAATAAATAATAAACAGAGCAAGTGGGAGGAGGGGGAAATTCCCTTACTCTATGCCAAGCATAGGGCTGATGTCCCACAGTCCATCAGCTCCAGCAAGGATTCAGCCCCATGCTTTTGAAGATCCCAGGATACCCATGTTTTACATTACCAGGGAGGCTGGATTCCTACCAAAGGGGCTTAAAGCAGTAGGCGGGAGAAATTGTTGGATGGTGAGGAGGATGCATAAGAATTCTGATGCAATTATTTGGGACTACAGATGGAATAAAAGGAAAGGAAATGTATTGATTAAATGTGTGTCTTCATTTAATATTTACAAGACAAGGTGTTTGCCATTCATTCATTCATCTAACCATCTCACCAATACACACTTGGCTCTGGCTTGATCCTGGATGTCCAGCCATAAATGAGGCTCTGCCCCTGTCTAATGGGGCTCACATTCTACATTCTGCTGGGAATAGACCCAATGAAGAAAGAAAGCTGCTGGTGGTACAAAGAAAGAAATCATCAAGGTCATGGAAGAGAGATTATTTGAGGCAACTTTAGGTAGGGTAGACCTACTATGTGCTTTGGTCATGAGTTGACTGGCATTTTTTGAGATGTTACTATATGCCAGGCACTGGGCTAAGTGCTTTTATGTATTTTAAATTATTTGGCTGTGGTGCATCTTAGTTGAGACACACAGGATCTTCCAGCTCCATTGTGGCACTGGGGATCTCTTAGTTGCAGCATGTGGAATCTAATTCCCTAACCAGGGATTGAATCCCAGACCCCTGCATTGGGTGTGTGGAATCTCAGCCACTGGACCATAGGGAAGTTCCTGGGCTAAGTGTTTTTAAATGGGGAATCTCAGTCTCACAATAATCTGATGAAGAGGGTTTGGTAGCCGCAATTTACCAATGAGGACAATCTCTAAGAGGCAAAAATCACTTGATTGAGATCACACTACTGATATGTACACAAAGCTGAGGTTTTCAATCCAGTTCTGTTTGAGTGCTAAGCCTACCCTCTTTACCACTAACTTCTTGGCCCAGTTCAGTCAAATTCTGCTTGATTTGGATAGTAATAATAAACAAGCCTACAAATAATAATCAGACTTCAATAATAAGTCTAATAGTGACAAATATGCATAAAGTATAAGTAATATTATTTAATAAATCTAATAATAATATTAAATTTTATAACAGCAAATTGCTGCAACCTTATCGTTATGTCTTAACATACTTCATTTTGTGCCCTGTATTAACTTCCAGCAGCAACTTTCCACAAACTGAGTGGCTTATAACAATAGAAATTTATTCTTTCACAGTGCTGGACTCTAGAAACTAATCAAGCATCAACAGGGCCATGCTGTCTCCAGAGTTTCACGGGAAGGATGCTGTTGTTTAGTCGCTAAGTTGTGTCCAACTCTTTTGCCATCCCCAGGACTGTAGCCTGCCAGGCTCCTCTGTCCGTGGGATTGTCCAGACAAGAATACTGGAGTGGGTTGCCATTTCCTTTTCCAGGGGATCTTCCTGACCCAGGGTTCAGACCTGCATCTCTTGTATTGGCAGGCGGGTTCTTTAGCACTGAGCCACCTGGGAGGCCCCCAGCGGGTGGACACTTCCTTGCTTTTTCCAACTTCTGGCAGCTCCTGGTGTCCCTTGGCTTGTGGCCACATAACTCCCACCTCTGCCTCTATCTTCACATGGCCTTTCCCCATTCTTTATTTCTGAGTGTCTTTTTTTTTTTCATTTGCAGTATAGCTGATTTCCAATGTTATTACTACATTAATTTCAGGTATAAAACAATGAGTCAACATTTTTCTAGACAAAAAAAATCCCATTAATTTATTATAAATCTTGGCTATATTCCCTGTGTTGTACAACATATCCTTGTAGCTTATTTATTTTATACATAGTAGTTGGCAGCTTTTAACCCCAACTCCTCTTGTCCCTCCCCGCTCCTCTCTCCCCACCAGTAATTACTAGTTTGTGCTCCATGACTGTGAGGCTGTTTCCACTTTGTTATGTTCATTTTTGTTTGTTTGTTTGTTAGTTTAGATTCCACACATAAGTGATAACATATGCACTGTTCGTGTTTCTCTGTCTGGCTCATTCACTTAGCATAATAGCCTCCAGGTCTATTCACGTTGTTGCACCTGCCAGGAACTTATTCTTTTTCATGACTGGGTGGTGTTCCATTCCACAGCCTCTTTATCCATTCATTTGTTGATGGGCATTTAGGTTGTTTCCAGTTACTGTAAATAATGCTGCTATGAACACTGGGGTTCATGTATCTTTTTGGATTAGCGGAGAGGAATTGCTGAATCATGTGAGAGCTCTATTTTAGTTTTTTGAGGAATCTCTATTCTATTTTCCACAGTGGTTGCACAAATTTATGTTACTACCATCAGTATGTGGTCCACTGGAGAAGGGAATGGCAACCCACTTCAGTATTCTTGCCTTGAGAACCTCATAAACAGTATGAAAAGGCAAAATGATAGGATACTGAAAGAGGAACTCCCCAGGTCAGTAGGTGCCCAATATGCTACTGGAGATCAGTAGAGAAATAACTCCAGAAAGAATGAAGGGATGGAGCCAAAGCAAAAACAATACCCAGTTGTGGATGTGACTGGTGATAGAAGCAAGGTCCGATGCTGTAAAGAGCAATATTGCATAGGAACCTGGAATGTTAGGTCCATGAATCAAGGCAAATTTGAAGTGGTCAAACAGGAGATGACAAGAGTGAACGTTGACATTCTAGGAATCAGCGAACTAAAATGGACTGGAGTGGGTGAATTTAACTCAGATGACCATTATATCTACTATTGCAGGCAGGAATCCCTCAGAAGAAATGGAGTAGCCATCATAGTCAACAAAAGAGTCCGAAATGCAGTACTTGGATGCAATCTCAAAAGCGACAGAATGATCTCTGTTTGTTTCCAAGGCAAACCATTCAATATCACAGTAATCCAAGTTTATGCCCCAACCTAACACTGAAGAAACTGAAGCTGAACAGTTCTATGAAGACCTTCAAGAGACCTTTTAGAACGAACACCCCAAAAAGATGTCTTTTTCATTATAGGGGACTGGGATGCAAAAGTAGGAAGTCAAGAAACACCTGGAGTACTCACACGCTAGTAAAGTAATGCTCAAAATTCTCCAAGCCAGGCTTCAGCAATACGTGAACCATGAACTTCCAGATGTTCAAGCTGGTTTTAGAAAAGGCAGAGGAACCAGAGATCAAATTGCCAACATCCACTGGATCATCAAAAAAGCAAGAGTTCCAGAAAAACATCTATTTCTGCTTTGTTGACTATGCTAAAGCCTTTGACTGTGTAGATCACAATCAACTGTGGAAAATTCTGAAAGAGATGGGAATACCAGACCACCTGACCTGCCTCTTGAGAAACCTATATTTAGTTCAGGAAGCAACAGTTAGAACTGGACATGGAAAAACAGACTGGTTCCAAATAGGAAAAGGAGTTCATCAAGGCTGTATATTGTCACCCTGCTTATTTAACTTATATGCAGAGTACATCATGAGAAACGCTGGGCTGAAAGAAGCACAAGCTGGAATCAAGATTGCTGGGAGAAATATCAATAACCTCAGATATGCAGATGACACCACCCTTATGGCAGAAAGTGAAGAGGAACTAAAAAGCTTCTTGATGAAAGTGAAAGAGGAGAGTGAAAAAGTTGGCTTAAAGCTCAACATTCAGAAAACGAAGATCATGGCATATGTTCCCATCACTTCATGGGAAATAGATGGGGAAACAGTGGAAACAGTGTCAGACTTTATTTTGGGGGGCTCCAAAATCACTACAGATGGTGATTATAGCCATGAGATTAAAAGACGCTTACTCCTTGGAAGGAAAGTTATAACCAACCTAGATCAGATCAGATCAGTCGCTCAGTCGTGTCCGACTCTTTGCGACCCCATGAACCGCAGCACGCCAGGCCTCCCTGTCCATCACCAGCTCCCGGAGGTCACTCAGACTCGCATCCATCGAGTCAGTGATGCCATCCAGCCATCTCATCCTCTGTCGTCCCCTTCTCCTCCTGCCCTCAATCCCTCCCAGCATCAGAGTCTTCTCCAATGAGTCAACTCTTCGCATGAGGTGGCCAAAATACTGGAGTTTCAGCTTTAGCATCATTCCTTCCAAAGAAATCCCAGGGCTGATCTCCTTCAGAATGGACTGGTTGGATCTTCTTGCAGTCCAAGGGACTCTCAAGAGTCTTCTCCAACACCACAGTTCAAAAGCATCAATTCTTCGGCGTTCAGCCTTCCTCACAGTCCAGCTCTCACATCCATACATGACCACAGGAAAGACCATAGCCTTGACTAGGCGAACCTTTGTTGGTAAAGTAATGTCTCTGCTTTTGAATATGCTATCTAGGTTGGTCATAACTTTCCTTCCAAGGAGTAAGCGTCTTTTAATTTCATGGCTGCAGTCACCATCTGCAGTGATTTTGGAGCCCAGAAAAACAAAGTCTGACACTGTTTCCACTGTTTCCCCATCTATTTCCCATGCAGTGATGGGACCAGATGCCATGATCTTCGTTTTCTGAATGTTGAGCTTTAAGCCAACCTTTTCACTCTCCACTTTCACTTTCATCAAGAGGCTTTTTAGCCCCTCTTCACTTTCTGCCATAAGAGTGGTGTCATCTGCATATCTGAGGTTATTGATATTTCTCCCGGTAATCTTGATTCCAACTTGTGTTTCTTCCAGTCCAGCATTTCTCATGATGTACTCTGCATATAAGTTAAATAAACATGGTGACAATATGCAGCCTTGACGTACTCCTTTTCCTATTTGGAACCAGTCTGTCGTTCCATGACCAGTTCTAACTGTTGCTTCCTGACCTGCATACAGATTTCTTAAGAGGCAGATCAGGTGGTCTGGTATTCCCATCTCTTTAAGAATTTTCCACAGTTTATTGTGATCCACACAGTCAAAGGCTTTGGCATAGTCAATAAAGCAGAAATAGATGTTTTTCTGGAACTCTCTTGCTTTTTCCATGATCCAGCGGATGTTGGCAATTTGATCTCTGGTTCCTCTGCCTTTTCGAAAACCAGCTTGAACATCAGGAAGTTCACGGTTCACATATTGCTGAAGCCTGGCATAGCATATTAAAAAGCAAAGACATTACTTTGCCAACAAAGTTTCATCTAGTCAAGGCTATGGTTTTTCTAGTGGTCATGTATGGATGTGAGAGTTGGACTGTGAAGAAAGCTGAGCACCCAAGAATTGATGTTTTTGAAACGTGGTGTTGGCGAAGACTGTTGAGAGTCTTGAGAGTCCCTTGGACTGCAAGGAGATGCAGCCAGTCCTTCCTAAAGGAGATCAGTCCTGGGTGTTCATCAGAAGGACTGATGTTGAAGCTGAAACTCCAATACTTTGGCCACCTGATGTGAAGAACTGACTCATTGGAAAAGACCCTGATGCTGGGAAAGATTGAAGGCGGGAGGGGAAGGGGGCGACAGAGGAGGTGGTTGGATGGCATCACCGACTCACTGGACATGAGTTTGAGTAAGCTCCGGGAGTTAGTGATGGACAGGGAGGCCTGGCGTGCTGCGATTCATGGGGTCGCAAAGAGTCAGACACAATTGAGTGACTGAACTTATGTGACTCCTTAAACTTGGGACATGCCATTTTTATTCATTGGTGGGGTCTTATCTCATTTTGGCCAAAAAAATGCCCAAGTGCCTGCCATAAATTGATACTAAGTAAATATTTGTTTAATGAATAAAGCTAGAATTTAAAAATCATTGAATGAAACGCATTTCCACATTTTCTTCCTCTCTCATTTCACAATCATGCCCTATTTCTGCTTTAAGTAAAGAAGTAGAGTTTATGAAGGGGGAGAACAAGGGAGAAAGGGGACCCCAGATATCACTGAGAACTCATTGTTTAGATGAGGAAATGGGCCCAGGCAGTGGACAAGACCTGCCCAAGGAGACCCAAGAAAGTGGTGTCTAATGCAAGAAACCTAGGTTTCCCAGCTTCCAGGTTTTCCAGACTGTTACAATGCCTCTCACCTGTGCCTGCAGATTTATGTTTTGGCTATGAGGCTAAGGAGGAATAAAGGTCATGGTGTCCTATTTTATTGTCCCCAAGATGAGCTCTGTAGCATCAAAGACCATTACTCACACTGATCACTAGAAGACATGGACGAATGTTTTGTTGTTGTTTTGTTTAAGTGTCTGGGCTTGCTGTTGTGGACAATATTACAACATAACCTTGTAAAGGAAGTAACAGAAGATAAAATGGCTGTTCACTAAGCAACAGCCATTCTGTTTATCACTCCTAGAATGAGGAAGTGCTTGCTTCTGTCAACAGAGGCTTTGACAGGCTCTCTTGCACCTCCTGGGGTACAAGAGAGAAGCAGCATTTGAGAGACACAGACCTGGGTTGCAGGTCTGTGTCTGCAGACCTGGGTTCTGGTCCCACTGCTGATCCAAACTAGTTACATGATCTTGGACAATTCCAATCCCCTTTCTGGGTCTCAGTTTCCTCTTCCATAAAATGGGAAGAAGAGAAAAGAACAGGATGATGTCAAAGATCTCCAGAGTTCCTTCCAACTCCAACCTGCAGCAGTTCTTTCACTGATACAGAGGTACCAAGTGTGCAGTCGGGGTGGTCATCAGACTTCGCACACCTCATGACCTCACTGCCTACCTGAACATGCACAGCATCTACCAGTTGTAGAATCTAGTGACCTTCCAGTCAGACAAGGTTCACAGAGGCACTGCTTAGGCCTGAGGCTCTCAATTTTCTCACTCTGTTACTCTAAAAATATTCCTTTGATTCCTCCTGTGTGTAGGTCTTGTTTTTCTAAGTAGATGTCAAGCTCTTTGAATAGCCTCAAAAGTCCCAAAGCAAGTTCAAGACATGTGTGTGTGTGTTAGTCGCTCAGTCGTGTTCGGCTCTTTGGGACCCCATGAACTGTACCCCACCAGTCTTCTCCATACACGGGATTTTCCAGGCAAAAATACTAGAGTGGGTTGCCATTTCCTGTTTCAGGAGATCTCCCTCACCCCATAATCGAACCCCAGTCGATTGCAGGCAGACTCTTTACCATCTGAGCCACCAGGGAAGGCCCTTCAATACATAGTAGACAAATATTAGGCAAAATAGTCACACCTGTGGGATTGCAGAGTCGGACACGACTAAGCGACTGAACACACACATAGAAGAGAAAGTCAGGAGGCAGGAATACCACATGGAAGAACATTGTCACAGCGCTGGCAGAGACAAGGGGCAGAAGGATGATGGGAGGAAGCATTATAAGGGCAGAGATGGGAGGACCTGTTCTTTCAGTGTCCACTTTCCTCCCACCTCTCCCCTGATAATGCTTTCTCCCATCGTCCTTCTGCTCCTTCATTTCTGCCAGGGCTATGACAGTGCTCTTCCTGCCTCCTTGCTTTCTCTTCCATGTGTGTGTTCAATCACTCAGTCATGTCTGACTCTTTGCTAGCCCGGGGACTCCAGCCATTTCCTCCTTCAGGGGATCTTCCCCACCAGGATCAAACTTGCATCCCTTGCATCTCCTGCATTGGCCTGCAAATTCTTTTTATACTACTGCATCAGCTGGAAAGCACTTTCTCTTTTATAGTACAACTCAAAAAGTCCCTTATCCCTGTTTACTTAACCTATATGCAGAGTACATCATGCAAAATGCCAGGCCAGATGAAGCACAAGCTGGAATCACGATTGCCAGGAGAAATATCAATAACCTCAGATATGCAGATGACACCACCCTTATGGCAAAAAGCAAAGAGGAACTAAAGAGCCTTTTGATGAAGGTGAAAGAGGAGAGCGAAAAAACCAGCTTAAAACTCAACATTCAAAAAACTAAGATCATGGCATCGGGTCCCATCACTTCATGGCAAATAGATGAGGAAACAATAGAAACAGCGATAGGCTTTATTTTCTTGGGCTCCAGAATCACTGCGGACGGTGACTGCAGCCATAAAATTAAGATGCTTGCTCCTTGGAAGAAAAGCTATGAGAAACCTAGACAGCATATTAAAAACCAGAGACATTACTTTTCCAGTAGTCATGTATGGATGTGAGAGTTGGACCATAAAGAAGGCTGAGCGCCAAAGAATTGATGTTTTCCAACTGTGGTGTTGGAAAAGACTCTTGAGAGTCCCTTGGACTGCAAGGAGATCCAACCAGTCCATCCTAAAGGAGATCAGTCCTGGGTGTTCATCGGAAGGACTGATGTTGAAGCTGCAACTACAATAATTTGGCCACCTGATGCGAAGAACTGACTCAGTGGAAAAGACCCTGATGCTGGGAAAGACTGAAGGCGGGAGGGGAAGGGGAAGACAGAGGACATGGTTGGATGGCATCACCGACTCACTGGACATGAGTTTGAGTAAGCTCCGGGAGTTGGTGATCGACAGGGAGGCCTGGCGTGCTGCGGTCCATGGGGTCGCAAAGCGTCAGACACGACTGAGCGACTAAACGGCAACAACAAATAGCTCCCAACAGTAAGGTCAACGTGGGCCACTCTCACTTCTCTGCACACACCGTACCTTTAACACACACACCCTGCCCACGATTTCACCCGGCAGTGAATTCTCTTCTGAAGTGTTCAGTCAGTGGTCACCTGAGAGCCATCAACACCTCCCCGCCTCTTTCTCCCTTTGAGCGCCAGACCCGTGACAGGGACGCCCGCCTACCAGGAGGAATGACTCCCGGTAGCCAAGCAGCCCGGGTTGCCCCACCCCCTTTTCCTTCCGAGCCAATCAGGAGCTAGGGTGGGCGTGGCCGCTCGCCCCGCACCTGCGCGTTAAGAGGAGGGCGGTGAGGCACCGAGACAGCTGTGCCTGCCTCATCCGGTAATGAGGTCGTGGGTGGTGGGCGCTGGGCTGTTGCTTTTGCTGCAGCTGGTGCTGGTTCTCGGAGCGGTGCGGCCCCCGCGCTGCACCGACCCTCGGCGCTGCACCGACCCTCCGCGCCGCTATACCCCGGACTGGCCGAGTCTGGACTCCCGGCCGCTGCCGGCCTGGTTCGATGAAGCCAAATTCGGGGTGTTCGTGCACTGGGGCGTGTTCTCGGTGCCTGCCTGGGGCAGCGAGTGGTTCTGGTGGCACTGGCAGGGCGAGAAGCTGCCACAGTACGAGAGCTTCATGAAAGAGAACTACCCGCCGGATTTCAGCTACGCCGACTTCGGGCCAAGGTTCACGGCGCGCTTCTTCAACCCCGACAGCTGGGCTGACCTCTTCAAGGCCGCTGGGGCCAAGTGAGTGATGCCGCCGCGGGAGCGGGCGGGGCGCCCCTGCCCGGGCTAGGGCTGACCCTCGATCGCCGGGAGGGCCTTAAGCTGGTGGAAATCCGGTGGGGCGGGGCGGGGAGGAGGGGAGGCGATTTTCCGGATCACACAGGTGTCCCTGTGACCTCAGATGTCGGGGGTACTCTGTTTTGCCTCCCGAAGGATGCAGAATTGTATGTGTCACGCCTGATCTTAAGCTTGAGGATTAGAAGGAAATAAAGGTTTCAGGTTGGTGGTAGCCTTGGAAAGCCCTTGGTGGACTTGGAAAAACCTGAATATGGGGAGGATTGAGCTAAGTGATAAGTAAAGTCTGCGGGTTAGCAAGACAATCAAGGTTCCAGGACTTTAACGAGAGGTCAGGAGTCTGATCCTAGTTCAACTGTGAACTTGAACAAGGCCTTTACCTCCCTACCGCCTCCTTCCATGGCTGTACCCTGGAACTGTGTTCTTCCTTTCAGCTTTAATATGTCCCAGAGGGAAGGAAGTCCTGTTGCCCAGTGTATTTGGGCAACAATATAGACTCTGTCATCTGCTCTGCTCAATGCCTTACATGTAGAGAGTGCTCATGAAATTGTTTTGAGAACTGTTGCAGCTTGCATGTGAATGGTTCAGAGAATTGAAAGTGTAAAGCTTGGATGGGAGGAGGCAAGGACTCCCAAGTCTGTTCAAGGCTGGGGCTGGTCCTGAAGGAATCATCCTTGAGGGCAGGATGTTGCAGGTATTAAGTCAAGGAATGGTGACCCTCAGCTTCAAGGATGAGCTTGGCGGCTGAGCGAGCAGTGGTTTGGAGGAGAGTAAGAGAAGACTCAACACATGGACATTACCAGATGGTCAACACCGAAATCAGATTGATTATATTCTTTGCAGCCAAAGATGGAGAAGCTCTATACAGCCAGCAAAAACAAGACCGGGAGCTGACTGTGGCTCAGATCATGAACTCCTTATTGCCAAATTCAGACTGAAATTGAAGAGAGTGGGGAAAACCACTAGACCACTCAGGTATGACCTAAATCAAATCCCTTATGATTATACAGCAGAAGTGAGAAACAGATTTAAGGGACTATATCTGATAGAGTGTTTGATGAACTATGGACAGAGGTTCATAACATTGTATAGGAGACAGGGATCCAAACCATCCCCATGGAAAAGAAATGAAAAAAAGCAAAATGACTGTCTGGGGAGGCCTTAGAAATAGCTGTGAAAAGAAGGGAAGCAAAAAGCAAAGGAGAAAAGGAAAGATAGAAGCATCTGAGTACAGAGTTCCAAAGACTAGCAAGGAGAGATAAGAAAGCTTTCCTCAGCGATCAATGCAAAGAAATAGAGGAAAACAACAGAATGGGAAAGACTAGGGATCTCTTCAAGAAAATCAGAGATACCAAAGGAACATTTCATGCAAAGATGGGCTCGATAAAGGACAGAAATGGTATGGACCTAACAGAAGCAGAAGATATTAAGAAGAGGTGGCAAGAATAGACAGAAGAACTGTACAAAAAGAGCTTCAAGACCCAGATAATCATGATGGTGTGATCACTGACCTAGAGCCAGACATCCTGGAATGTGAAGTCAAGTGGGCCTTAGAAAGCATCACTACGAACAAAGCTAGTGGAGGTGATGGAATTTCAGTTGAGCTATTCCAAATCCTGAAAGATGATGCTGTGAAAGTGCTGCACTCAATATGCCAGCAAATTTGGAAAACTCAACAGTGGCCACAGGACTGGAAAAGGTCAGTTTTCATTCCAGTCCCAAAGAAAGGCAATGCCAAAGAATGCTCAAACTACAGCACAATTGCACTCATCTCACACGCCAGTAAAGTAATGCTCAAAATTCTCCAAGCCAGGCTTCAGCAATATGTGAACCATGAACTTCCTGATGTTCAAGCTGGTTTTAGAAAAGGCAGAGGAACCAGAGATCAAATTGCCAACATCCTCTGGATCATGGAAAAAGCAAGAGAGTTCCAGAAAAGCATCTATTTCTGCTTTATTGACTATGCCAAAGCCTTTGACTGTGTAGATCACAATAAACTGTGGAAAATTCTGAAAGAGATGGGAATACCAGACCACCTGACCTGCCTCTCGAGAAACCTATATTTAGGTCAGGAAGCAACAGTTAGAACTGGACATGGAAAAACAGACTAGTTCCAAATAGGAAAAGGAGTATGTCAAGGCTGTATATTGTCACCCTGCTTATTTAACTTCTATGCAGAGTACATCATGAGAAACGCTGGGCTGGAAGAAGCACAAGCTGGAATCAAGATTGCCGGGAGAAATATCAATAACCTCAGATATGCAGATGACACCACCCTTATGGCAGAAAGTGAAGAAGTACTAAAAAGCCTCTTGATGAAAGTGAAAGTGGAGAGTGAAAAGTTGGCTTAAAGCTCAACATTCAGAAAAACGAAGATCATGGCATCTGGTCCCATCACTTCACAGGAAATAGATGGGGAAACAGTGGAAACATTGTTAGACTTTATTTTGGGGAGCTCCAAAATCACTAAAGATGGTGACTGCAGCCATGAAATTAAAAGACGCTTACTCCTTGGAAGGAAAGTTATGACCAACCTAGGTCGTATATTCAAAAGCAGAGACATTACTTTGCCAATAAAGGTCCGTGTAGTCAAAGCTATGGTTTTTCCAGTGGTTGTGTATGGATGTGAGAGTTGGACTGTGAAGAAGGCTGAGCACTGAAGAATTGATGCTTTTGAAATGTTGTATTGGAGAAGACTCTTAAGAGTCTTGAGAATCCCTTGGACTTCAAGGAGATGCAGCCAGTCCTTCCTAAAGGAGATCAGTCCTGGGTGTTCATCGGAAGGACTGATGCTGAAGCTGAAACTCCAATACTTTGGTCACCTCATGCGAAGTGTTGACTCATTGGAAAAGACCCTGATCCTGGGAGGGATTGGGGTCAGGAGGAGAAGGGGACGACAGAGGATGAGATGCCTGGATGGCATCACCGACTTGATGGACATGAGTTTAAGTGAACTCCGAGAGTTGGTGATGGACAGGGAGGCCTAGCGTGCTGCGATTCATGGGGTCACAAAGAGTCGGACACAACTGAGCTGAACTGAAGAATGAAGGCAGGTAGGTTTCTAGCCTCTGGCTTAGGGCAGTCTTCCACTGTTGTCTTGTCTCAGACGACTTCCAGCTTTTAGTTTTTTGGACTTTAAGTCCTCATGTACTAAAGAGAAATTACAACTGATATTTAATGTTGCAATTAAAGGCATGGGAACATAAGGCTTGACAAAACAGAGGAGTTCACTGTCTTTCAGAAGCCTTAGAAATCCATAATTTTCAAATGAAGACTTTAAAATCTGGGAGACATTCCTTTGTCCAGGACAAGTGCCCTTACTGTGGACAAGATAACTGGTCCACATAGAGGAAGGGAACTAATGTCCTAGACTCCAGATCCCATGACCCTAAGATGAAGGTTCTTTACAGCACACCACGGGTCTGTAACCATGAACAGAGGGATCAGTCCTCTGCCTGTTTTTTTGTAAGTTTCTTGAGAAGGATTTTTACATTTTCAAAAACCTCTTTTTAAAAAGTAGAAGAAATATATACCACAGAGAGGACTGTGGTCCACAGACCTTGAAATACTGTCTAGCCCTTAAAATCCTGAGCTCCCCACATCAGCTGGGGATAAATTATCACGTTGGGCACCAACTGTTTTTCTGCCTTAAAAGTAAATGAAATGTTGAGTGATTTGGTTATTTCAACACTTGCCTTTTCTCCCCTTTTTCTTTTGCCTTTTGTCATCTCTGTAAATTGATATGGGCTTGATAAACATCTTACTTTTCTGTCATCTGCTCTTTTAGTAGAGATTTCTTTCTCCTTTAGGGCAAAAGCTTTTTTTTTGTTTGTTTGTTTGTTTTTTAATGCTTAACATTAATACACAGAAGGGCTCAAGAACTGGAGAGCCAGTGCATACATATTTTCCCTTACCTATTCCTTTCTTCCTGCTTTCCTTCCTAGTCTCCTGCTTGTCTGGGAACTAAGTACTGTGGCTTCCTCAAATTTGCTTTCATTCCTGGAAGAGTACCCAAGGGGTGTTGTGACTGAAGCAATTCCCTGGGTATCACTGATATAGTCACTCATACAAGTTCAGTTGACCCTTGAACAATACAGGTTTGATCTTCATGGGTCCACTTATATGCAAGTTTTTTCAAATAAATATATTGGAAAAATTTTGGGAGATTTGTTATAATTTGAAAAAACTCACAGAAATATCAAAAATTAAGAAAAGAGTATGTCACGAATGCATGAAATATATAGATACTAGTTTATTTTACCATTTCTGTGTGTCTGCTCAGTCACTCAGTCATGTCTGACTCTCTGTGACCCCATGGACTATAGCCCACCAGGCTCTTCTGTCTCTTAGGTCTCCTGCATTGGCAGGTGGGTTCTTTACCAATAGCGCCACCTGGGAAGCCCATATTAAATCATAAAATGCATTAAATTAATCACAATACATACTGTACCTCTGTCATAATTTTGTAGCCACCTCCTATTGGTGTCCACTTAAAACACCAAGTGATGCTAATCTTCACATGAGCACTCATCCCTCTGGTAAATTACCTATCGCAGTAAAAAGTCATCTCTCATGTCCTCAAGTATCTTTCATCTTGTTTAGTACAATATCATAAACCTTGAATAACACCATGACACCCATACAAAGCTCCCCTAGTGATGCCAGAAGTGCTCCCAAGAAGTGGAGAAAATTAACATTACAAGAAAAAGTTGAATTGCTTGATATGTATTGTAGATTGTGGTCTGCAGCTGCGGTTGCCCACTGCCCTTCCAACATAAATGAATCCAGCGTTAAAAAAAAAAAAAAAAAAAGCTGTGATTGCAACTATGCCATAAGGTGTGAAAAACCCTGCACTTATTGCAAAATATCTTTTTATCTCTTATTTAAAATGCAGCTTTGATGTGGGTGCAGGATTGCTATAAGAAAGGCGTACATAAAGACACTAAAGTGATTCAAAAAAAGTGAAGTCGTCACATGACAACATAAAAGGAGGGTGAGGGATCTAAAGCTGGAGAATTTAATGCCAACAAAGGATGGTTTGATAATTTTCTAAAGAGGTTTGGCTTTTTAAACGTCAAGATAACAGGAGAAGCAGTTACTCCCAACCAGGAGATGAGTTCCCAGAGGCCATTGAGAAAATCATTGAGGAGAAAGGATTTTTGCCTATGCAGTTTTTGCTTTTTTTTTTCCTTTTTGTTTTTTGGTGGCCCCAGGTGGCATGCGAGATCTGAGTTGGCCAACCAGGGATCGAACCTGTGCCCCCTGCAGTAGAAGTGCAGAGTCTTAACCACTTTATTTTCAGGGAAACCCCTGAACAGGTTTTTAATACAGATTGAAGTGGGCCATCCAATGGAGGAGAAATGGCTCCAAGAACATTTATTAGTGAGGAAGAGAAGTAAGCACCAGGATTTAAGTCAGGAAGGGACTGGCTAACTCTACTGTTTGGTGCAAATGCAATCAGGTTTATGATTAAGACTGTCTCTTTCTATAAACCTACTAATCAATGAGCCTTGAAGGGAAAAGATGACACAAACTGCCAGTCTTTTGGTTGCAAAACAAGTAGGCCTGGACAACGAAAACCCTTTTTCTGGATTGATTCCATCAGTGCTTTGTCCCTGAATCAGGAAGTACCCTGCCAGTAAGGAACTGTCTTTTAAAGTTCTTTTAATATTAGACAGTGCCCTGGCCACCCAGAACCCCAAGAGTTCAACAGCAAAGACATTGAAGTGGTCTACCCCAAACACAACATCTCTAATTCAACCTGTAGATCTAAGGGTCATAAGGATCTTTTTTTATTAATTGATTGATTGATTTGGTTGCATTGGGTCTTGGTTGTAGCGGATGGACTCTCCTGCTGTGGCATGCCGGCTTTGTTGCTCCAGGGCATGTGGGATCTTAGTTCCTTGACTACGGATAGAACCTGCATCCCCTACATTGCACAGCAGATTTTTTTTTTTTTTTTGCACAGCAGATTCTTAACCACTGGACCACCAGGGAAATGCCCATGGTGGACTTTAAGGATCTTTAAGGCTCATTACACATGGCACTTGGTGGAAAGGGTTGTCAGCACAATGGAAGAGAACCCCAGTATAGACAGCATCATGAAAGTCTGGAAGGATTATACCATTGAAGATGCCATTGTTGTTATAGAAAAAACCATCAAGCCCAAAACAATAAAATTCCTGCCAGAGAAAACTGTGTCCAGATGTTGTGCATGACTTCACAGGATTTACAACAGAGCCAGCCAACTAAGGAGATCATGAAAGAGATATGGGAAGGGGAGGTGAGAGAAGGAGAGGGGAGGTGCAGGGTTTCAAGATAGGGATCTTGGAAAAATTCAGGAGCTGGTGACCTCACACTTGAGGAACTAACATAAGACAGTTTGATGGAGATAAGTGCTTCTGAACAAGTGCCAGACAATGAGGAAGAAGACATAGAAGAAGCAGTGCCAGAAAACACATTGGCATTAGACAGTCTGACAGAAGGATTCTGATTATTCAGGACAGCTTTTGACTTTTACCGTATTAACCCTTCTATGATATGATATGAAACTAAAGCAAACCGTGGAAGGTTTGGTATCATATTTGTCGTTTTGCCATTAAGTCGTGTCCAGCTCTTTTGCAACCCCATGGACTGTAGCCCAGGCTTCTCTGTCCATGGAATTCTCCAGGCAAGAGTACTGAAGTGGGTTGCCATTTCCTTCTCCAGGGGATCTTCCCGACCCAGGGATTGAACTTGCATCTCCTGCACTGGCAAGTGAGTTCTAACAGTCAGACAGAAATACATGAGATATTTCCATAACGTTATCCTGAATGCCCGCCTCTCCTGCCTCCTGTCCACCTCCTCCTCCTCTTCCACCTCTGCCACCCCTAAGACGGCAAGACCAATCCCTCCCCTTCCTTCTCAGTGTACTTGTCGTGAACACCTTTATGGTGATCCACTTCCACTTAATGAACAGTAAATAATCCTTATGCCATACAGTTAATAAACCTATCTGTTGTATACGTGTATTAGTATCTTCATGAGATCTGAGAACTCAATGGCAAGAACTGTATGAAACGTTTTGGGTCATCATCATTGCAGTCACCGCCTAGGCCATCTGTAGACCATCTGTAGACCATCACACGCAAGATTGGCATGGAAGTAAATAGCCAGTACTTACATAAGCAGAAAGTAAGCAATACTTCATATAAAATTAATAATATCTTTCCTTACTTTTTTAAAACTTTGCTTTCAAAGAATTATATTACCATACAGTATGGCATCTGGTCCCATCACTTCATGGGAAATAGATGGGGAAACAGTGGAAACAGTGTCAGACTATTTTTTTAGGCTCCAAAATCATTGCAGATGGTGACTGCAGCCATGAAATTAAAAGACGCTTACTCCTTGGAAGGAAAGTTATGACCAACCTAGATAGCATATTCAAAAGCAGAGACATTACTTTGCCAACAAAGGTTCATCTAGTCAAGGCTATGGTTTTTCCTGTGATCATGTATGGATGTGAGAGTTGGACTGTGAAGAAGGCTGAGTGCCGAAGAATTGATGCTTTTGAACTGTGGTGTTGGAGAAGACTCTTGAGAGTCCCTTGGACTGCAAGGAGATCCAACCAGTACATCCTAA
Organism: Tragelaphus eurycerus; assembly: GCA_935064755.1. NCBI lineage: Eukaryota > Metazoa > Chordata > Mammalia > Artiodactyla > Bovidae > Tragelaphus > Tragelaphus eurycerus. Next base: position 7,557,656 of record CAKXYN010000099.1, on the reverse strand, counting down.
AAGAGATCAGCCCTGGGATTTCTTTGGAAGGAATGATGCTAAAGCTGAAACTCCAGTACTTTGGCCACCTCATGTGAAGAGTTGACTCATTGGAAAAGACTCTGATGCTGGGAGGGATTGGTGGCAGGAGGAGAAGGGGACGACAGAGGATGAGATGGCTGGATGGCATCACTGACTCGATGGACGTGAGTCTGGGTGAACTCCGAAAGTTGGTGATGGACAGGGAGGCCTGGCATGCTGTGATTCATGGGGTTGCAAAGAGTCGGACACGACTGAGTGACTGAACTGAACTGATGCACCACCTTCCAGTCCCCTCTCATAATTAAATAACTATATATCAGACTGTTAGGGAAATTAAAATGGAGGTAGTCTTGTTCAGCCTTCAGAAGCAAGACAGCAGGCCTCTGACCGACTTCTAACCTTGCCTGGACCCTGCCTGGATGACATGTCTGCCTGTAAGCATACCGGTTGTTACCAGTAAGTCAGGCAGCACCTTAGATAAGAGAGGATCTTGGAATTTCCTGAGCCCCTGGAGGTCTGGAAAATCTGGTGATTCACAAGGTGAAACAGCATTGTAAAAGTTAAAGGAAAACAAGAGCTGTGTGCAAACTGATGATGATATCAGTTTGTGTCCTGGGGTTATAAGCAGGAGCCCCCAAATCTGCAATTTGAAGTCTCATGGTGGAGTGGACCCACTGCCTGGGACCCTTTTCCCAGCTGGGACTCCAGGTTTCTGTTACTTGGGACTCTCCAGCTCTGTTCAAGTCTGGATGTAGGTTGGTGGCCCGTTTGGTGATATGCACACTGTTACTCCTGTTATCTCTGTTTCTTTTCTTCTAACGACTGTATGTTGTAATTAAGTTATCTATTAAATATTGAAATTGGTTATTGTGTATGCAACCAGCTGTTTCTTTTGTTAACAAATCCTTCAAACCTAAAACAAAATTAAAACTTTCAGCAAAACTCAACCGAGGTATGAGACAGGGTGCTCAGGGCTGGTGCACTGGGTTGACCCTGAGGATGGGATGGGGAGGGAGGTGGGAGGGGGCTTCAGGATGGGGAACACATGTACACCCATGGCTGTTTCATGTCAATGTGTGGCAAAAACCACTTTAATATTGTAAAGTAATTAGCCTCTAATTAAATAAAAAAAAACAAACTCAACCTATCATCACATTCAAGTGACTTTTAAAAAAATGTAACAATGTTTCCAATCCCATATTTTGAATATGAATATAATACCATATGCCATAAAAATTGTATAATGATTCATTCATCAGTGTATAAGCTAGGCTATCATGAAGCAATCATACTGATTGCACTGCTGCTGCTGCTGCTGCTGCTAAGTCGCTTCAGTCGTGTCCGACTCTGTGCGACCCCATAGACGGCAGCCCATCAGGCTCCCCCGTCCCTGGGATTCTCCAGGCAAGAACACTGGAGTGGGTTGCCATTTCCTTCTCCAATGAATGAAAGTGAAAAGTGAAAGTGAAGTCGCTCAGTCGTGTCCGACTCTTAGCGACCCCATGGACTGGAACCTACCAGGCTCCTCTGTCCATGGAATTTTCCAGGCAAAAGTACTGGGGTGGGGTGCCATTGCCTTCCCCGACTGATTGCACTAGGCTACTATAAAGCAATCATATTGCTGTTGCTTCAATATCAATGAATGAATCATTATAACTACAAATAAATAGGAATTGCTTTTTCACATTAGGTTTCCAGCTTTGATATTTAGTGTTAGTAATAACTATAACGTCTACAGTGTTCTGTATCATGTAAGACAATATTGCTGTGGATACTGACAAGTGGTTCATCTTGTAAACAGACAATGTAAACTTATGGTATCAATAAATACAGTACATATGCCCAATCTCCAAGTAACACAACATTGTAAAGCAACTATACTCCAATAAAGTAAAAAAAAAAAATGCAGTGCAGTACTATAATGTATTTTCTCTTCCTTATGATTTTCTTAAAAACATGTTCTTTTCTCTAGCTTATATCATTGTACAAATACAGTATATTATACATATAGCTTAAAAAATGGGTGTTAATTGACCATTTATGTTATTGGTAAGCCTTCCAGTCAAGAGTAGGCTGTTAGTAGTTTAGGGCGAAGTCAAGAGTTACACATGGATTTTCTTCTGCACAGGGATCAGCAGACACCTGCTAACCACCCCCTAACCACCACGTTGTTCAAGGGTCAACTGCACATTTCCTGTAGTTGAGTTCCCTCAACCATTTTAAAAGCCTCAGGCATGCCAGGTAAGTTGGTGCTCGTGGCCCAAAGCCTCAGGCATGCCAGGTAAGTTGGTGCTCGTGGCCCACTGCCCACTTCCTTTGCTCAAATGGTTTTAATGTCCACAGGTATGTAGTCCTGACGACAAAGCATCACGAAGGCTACACAAACTGGCCAAGCCCTGTGTCTTGGAACTGGAACTCTAAGGATGTGGGGCCCCATCGTGATTTGGTTGGTGAGTTGGGAACAGCCGTCCGGAAGAGGTGCGTGTCCACGGACAGTCGCCCCATCTTCACTTTTGATCTAACCACCCAGTGTCCCGTGCCTTCTCTCTTTTGCTGTATTTTCTACACCATGGAGAAGGCAATGGCACCCCACTCCAGTACTCTTGCCTGGAAAATCCCATGGATGGAGGAGCCTGGTAGGCTGCAGTCCATGGGGTCGCCAAGAGTCAGACACGACTGAGTGACTTCACTTTGACTTTTCACTTTCATGCATTGGAGAAGGAGATGACAACCCACTCCAGTGTTCTTGCCTGGAGAATCCCAGGGATGGGGGAGCCTGGTGGGCTGCCGTCTATGGGGTCGCACAGAGTCAGGCATGACTGAAGCGACTTAGCAGCAGCAGCAGCATTTAACCAGTACATGGGAGGGCTTCTGGCCCTGAATTGGCAGTGTTTGAACCTTGGCAGTTTTCATGTGACCCAAAGTGACAGCATCAGAGAAGTGCACAGCCCTCTCTGGTTAGGTGAAGGATACCCAGCATAGACCACAACGCTGCACTTGTGCTCTTCAAAGGATTCTTTCTGGGAAGCCTTCCAACCTAGGGCCTTTTCCAGTGTCTGGTGGAGGCCAGGGTTGCGTCTCATCTTTGTGTCCTCCTTAGCTGTCAACCCAGAGCTTTGTAGGCTTTCATGGAAGGTTTAGATGAGCGGTAAATCAGGAGACAGATGAAGAGGGCAGGTAAAGCAACAAAAAGGGAGGTAAGGCATCACTCGTGATTCTAGGTAATATTTTCTAATATCTGCCGCTTAAGATGTAACTTCCCAAGGTCAAAGAGCTGGGAAGGGGTAGAAGTGGGATTTGAACCCAGGTATTCTGATTTTGGACCCTATTGTTCTGAGTATATTTGCCTGTCAGGAGGAAAAGTGGTATTTGTGTCATACCCACTCAGCTCTGTTGTGATTTGGCAAACTTGATGTCCTATTTAAGGGGTAGACCAGTTAATTATTTGTATAAATAAAGTTTGATTGGAATACAGTTGTGTTCATTCACTTACACATTGCTTCTGGCTACTTTCAAGCTCTAATTGCAGAGTCAGAGTAGAGATAGCAAGGCCCAGCAAGCCTCAGATATTATCTGGTCAAAAGCATTTGCTGACGTATGTCACCTGTGAAGCATTCAGTTCCCCAGTACTGTGCTCTGCGAATAGTCCTGCCTTTAAAGTCTGAGATGTTGATTAGATCTGGACTTGAAGAGCCTTGATTTTCACCTTCTCTGTTTCTAGTCACTGAGTCACATGATGAAATTCTTAACTTCAATTCTTTCGGCTTTATCTATGCCATTGCAAATGTTATCTTCTTGTATTATAGCATTTCCAAAACACTCAGTCTTCTTAATTCATAACAAGTTTTATTGTGTATGAAAATAGGTAAATTTAACCATATTTTGTTTCAGGTATATTAAGAACTATTAGTAAATCTTACATGAAACAATAAATCAATTTCAACTGCACAGAAAATGGTACTAACGATTCTTTCTGAGTGATGAGATTTTGGATATTCTTGGTCTTTGTCTCCATTTTCCAGTATCTCTTCAATATGTATTATGAGTAACAGAAAACATTTTTAATAGGACTATATGTTATTGAGATAATTGACTTAAAAGACAGAAAATGGTTTAAATAACATTTTGGTGTTAAGATAATTTATGTATAAAGATAATTTGTTATCTGCTAAGTCGCTTCAGTCGTGTCCAACTCTTTGTGACCCCATGGACTGTAGCCCACCGGGCTCCTCTATCCATGGAATTCTCCAGGCAAGAATACTGGAGTGGATTGCCAGGTCCTCCTTCAGGGGATCTTCCTGACCCAGGGATAGAACCTGTCTCTCTTGTGTCTCCTGCTTTGGTAGGTGAGTTCTTTACCATCTAGTGCCACCTGGGAAGCCTAATTTGTTATTTGTATCATCAAAAACAAAGTAAGCCAATCATTTTGCTTAAATGAATGATAAGAGATAATTTAAGGAACTGGCTGTAGGTCCTGACCCCTGTATGCCCTAATGGTAAATTTCACTGAGATGTGAAAATACTGGCAGGTGATTTTTCTTAAAATATTTTTTCTTTGCTTAATGACAGTTGCTGTCCTGTTTTTCTGTTTCAGGAACATACGCTATGGATTGTATCACTCACTTTTAGAATGGTTCCATCCTCTCTACCTACGTGATAAGAAAAATGGCTTCAAAACCCAGTACTTCGTCCATGCAAAAACAATGCCAGAGCTCTATGACCTTGTTAACAGGTACAAAACAGAAATTGTTTTAGCCTTATGACTTTCATCAATGACGTCTGAGCTGCTTATACTGTTGAGGGGAAAGGGGTAGAGGTGGGATATGAAGAAACTCCACAAGACATCAAAATAGTAATGAGTAATCGTTGTGTTAAGACAAAGTATACTTTTTCTTTTTGCTTTTCAAAATTTCCATAGTATGGTCATGCTGCTTTTATAAACTGAAACAGGACTGAGGATGATAGTAAGTCAAAGCCTCAGTTAAGTCTTTCCAAACCAGTTTCTCTGTCAGGAGCTTGGAGAAGGGCAGCATGGTCTAATGGACCCTACAGAGGGTTTGGCATCTGGCAGATTTGTATTTGAATCCTGGCTCTTGTTACCCTCAAGCATTTTCTTGGCTGTGCCATGCAGCTTGGGAAAAAGCTGGCTTAAAACTCAACATTCACAAAACTAAGATCATGGCATCTGGTCCCATCACTTCATGGCATATAGATGAGGAAAAAAATAAAATAGTGACAGACTGTATTTTCATGGGCTCCAAAATCACTGTGGGTGGTGACTGCAGCCATGAAATTAAAAGACATTTACTCCTTGGAAGAAAAATTATGGTACACATAGACAGCATATTAAAAAGCAGAGACATTACTTTGCCAACAAAAGTCCATCTAGTCAAAGCTATGGTTTTTCCAGTAGTCATGTGTGGATGTGAGAGTTGGACTGTAAAGAAGGCGTGCCAAAGAATTGATGCCTTCAAATTGTGGTGCTGGAGAAGACTCTTGAGAGTGCTTTGGACAACAAGGAGATCAAACCAGTCAATCCTAAAGGAAATCAACCCTGAATATTCATTGGAAGGACAGATGCTGAAGCTCCAATACTTTGGCCACCTGCTGCAAAGAGATGACTCATTGGAAGACCCTGATGCTGGGAAAGATTGAGGGCAAAAGGAAAACGGGGTGACAGAGGGTGGGATGGTTGGATGGCATCACCAGCTCAGTAGACATGAGTTTGAGCAAACTCCAGGAGACAGTGAAGGACAGGGAAGCCTGGCGTGCTGCAGTCCATGGGGTCGTAAAGAATCAGACGTGACTTAGCCACTGAACAGCAACCATGACCACAACAGCAGTGCAGCTGGTGGGATCTTAGTTGACCCCAGGGATCGAGGCATCAAACCCAGGCCTTCAGCAGTGAGAGCACAGAGTCCTAACCACTGGGCCGCCAGGAAACTCCCTTACAAGCCTTTAGCAGGTTACTCGTCTGAGCCTCAGGTTCTCACTCTGTAAAGTGACAATAATGCCTTCTAAGTAGGGCTCAGCATAATATATGAAGTTTCTATCACTATGCCTGGTACAGAATAATAGAGGCATTATTATTCTTAATTATCCTTAAAAATGATGACTTCTACTTTGGGGTTTGTCACTGGTCTGCACCATGTTTTATTCTGCATTTGCCCTTCTTGCTGCTGGGGGCTCTTAGGAGGATGGTGGACCTTTAAAGATTAAGAGGCAGCCGTCTGTGCTTGGACGCTCACTGTAGACCAAAAGACGAAAAAACTCCTTGCACCCAGATGACTGCTGCAAGGAAACAGGACGGTTGTAAGAAATCAACCAGCAAAGCTTCAAGTCAAAAATCCAATTCTTTTTTTCTTACTGAGTGTATAACCTCGAACAAACTGTGTAATCTTTCTATAGCTCAGTTTCTTTACCTGTTTATACATCACAGGGTGTTGTGAGAATGAATGAGGTTACCAAGTATACAGTGCCTACTACAATTTTTCTTACACAGTAAAACACACACAATCTGTGTTTCTCTCACCTCTTAGGCAGCCTTTCTCCTGGACGCAACCTGCTGACCTAAGTGTTTGCAGAGTACAGCGCAGGATTCGCTAACAGGCAGATTTACATATGGGTTCCAGCTCCTATTACTTACCAGCTTTGCGCCTAAAACAAAGTTACTGAGCAATACATTCTTGCTTTCTTAAGTGGGACTAATACTGCTTACCTTAGAGGTGTAAATACACACACTCACAGGGCTCAGAGTAGTAATATGAGAAGGATGCAACTGTGGCTCAAGTGGATTCAGTAGATTTCTATGATCAAAGCTCTGGGCAGTTGTCCCCCAAAATGCGTTTGATGGAACAGTTCGAGCTCTTAACACATCTTAAAAGCAGAAACAGTAATCCTGTAGTTCTGAAGCACCACTCTTTTCATTGGAATCAGTTTCTGGAAGGAAACCAAATTGTATACACACTGATTAAAGCTTTACTTTTTAATCTAAGACATTTTACAAAAAAATTGGGAAGAAATATACCAAAATGCTGTGTATTAAACTGTGGTTGTGTTAGCTCAGGAGTGTGTGTGTGTGTGTGTGTGTGTGTGTGTGTGTCATTTTCATCTCTTTAGTTTTCCACTTTCTCTGTACCATGGAACTTTCAAAATAGGAGGAAATTAATTTTTAAATATGTGTGGCAAAGATAGATCTGTCAGACTTGACTGACTGGATTCAGATCAGATCAGATCAGTCGCTCAGTCGTGTCCGACTCTTTGTGACCCCATGAATCGCAGCACGCCAGGCCTCCCTGTCCATCACCAACTCCCGGAGTTCACTCAGACTCACGTCCATCGAGTCAGTGATGCCATCCAGCCATCTCATCCTCTGTCGTCCCCTTCTCCTCCTGACCCCCAATCCCTCCCAGCATCAGAGTCTTAGATGATAAACTTTGTTGTAATTGTGTGTCTCTCAGGTATAAACCTGACTTGATTTGGTCTGATGGAGAGTGGGAATGTCCTGATACTTACTGGAACTCTACAAATTTTCTTGCTTGGCTCTACAATGATAGCCCAGTTAAGGTATGTGATTATATGACTTCTCTCTTATTTATCTGTTATGATAAAACACAATGTGAGGAGCCAAGATCTGGAATAACCATAATAACAACAGTGAAAAATACTAGTCTCAGGACTTCCCTGGGGATCCAGTGGTTAAGACTGCCTTCACCTTCCAGTGCAGGGGGTCAAGTGTGATCCCTGCTCAGAGAGCTAAGATCCCACCTGTCTTGAGGCTAAAGAGCCAACACATAAAACCAGAAACAATATTGTAACAAATTCAATAAGAACTTTAAGTGTAAGTAAATAAATAAATAGCAGTATTGATATGGGTGTACACGGTAAGGATGAGGGAACTTAATGGATTTAAAGGTTTTTCCTTTAATTCTTTTTTTGCCCCTTCCTTTTTCTTTTTTTAAGCTTTTTTTCCTTAAAGCTTTCTTTTTCTCCTTTAATTCTTGATTTTTACAGGCTAGTTTTCAAGCTTCTTAAATTTAAGTAGTAGGATAGAAATAGTATAAAGAAGCCCCAAACCACTGTAGAGAAAACAAACTATTAAGCAAACAGACATTGTAAATAAGAAAACCACCCCAAAAATTAATAAGTAAAACTTATTAAATGATAGGAATAAAATGTGAGAATCTATGACCTCAGCTACTCTGTGTTGACTGTGTAGTTTAACTCATATAGGGAAATTTCTTTTCCCTGAGATCCAAATTCTAAGGAAGTTGGAAGGAAACTTTGCCTGCCTTGTGCTCTCCCTCATAACCAAGTTACTACACTGCACAATAGCTGCCCGTTTGTAGTTCACATTTCAAGACACAAAGTAGCAGAAGTCTCAGTCTTCACCGTAGAAACTTTTTCAAAAATCTTACAGATTCTAGCTTTGTTGTGAATTTTAAAGAAAAATCTAAGACCAGTTTGAACTGAGCTATCTGAGTAGGTTCATAAACCTCTTAGGATGTCACTGGCTAACTATTACTAAATCCAGAAAAGGGGAAGAAAGATCCTTTGTGACAAATGGAAGCAAATTCAGATTGGTGTTTTGGAACTTTCGGGCTGCGTGGGGACCTCTAGTGGTGAGGCCTGGTGGTCCTTCCCCGGTGGTTCCCCGGCTGGGGTGACTTAGATGCGGATCCTCGGGTGGGACACCGCAGACCATGTTCTACCCACTCTTGTCCTGCGTGCTTTCTCACGCGTTAGGAAAGAGGGCTGTCATATACTCATATTAGGAAATGACTTTTAGGAGAAGCAGACCCTGATCCTTACCCCTCTGCTGTCTGTAATTCCCATTCCTGACCTCTCTGCAGGTCTTCTCTGGGAGGTCACACCTTCCCCAACACCCTATCTAAAATCGCAGCATGCCTCCATCAATGCTGTCTTTCCTTGCCTTATCTTTCTCTTAACCACTTACCTGGCCCAACATATTTCAGATACCATTTACCTCGTTGCTATGTCTCCCTTGCTGAAGCATCACCTTTGTGAGGGCAAGAATTTGGGTCTATTCACTCCTACATCCCCAACTCCAGGAACAGTCCTTGGCCCCAGTTAGACATAGAGTAAGTACTGGTGGAATTTAAACTAAATCTGGCTCCTGGAAATTTATATTCTTTCCTGAAAGAAGCAAGAAACACTCCTGAACTGGTGTTTAGGTGAATTCACATTATGATGTGATGTCACATCATAATTGTCCATGTATGTCTCCTCAGCTAGTTGCTGCTGGATCTCTGAGGGCAAGAACTGTGACTGTTTACTCTGGATACCCCAGTATGAGCCTCATAGTAGTATTAAATGTTGACATTAAGTTATTCTATGTAAAGATTTTTCGAAGTTCAGCAAAACCTTAAGGGAAGGAAAAGAATGTTTGATTACTGACTTTGCCTTACTTAGGTAAAGAAAGTCAGCGTTATATAGTGAAAAGCATCCTGGGCTGGGTTCGAGTACTAGATTCATAGTCCCAGCTTTCAGAAACTCTGCCTGGGAATGTGATCTCAGGCAGGTCTCCTCTTCTACATTTCTCTTCTGATAGAGTAAGCGGTTTACTAGATCTAAACAGGCCCTTCCAGTTCTGACATTACGTATTGCTAGACAGGGGTTAACTGCAAATAACGTTTGGAGTTGGATATTTCTTTGTTGTGAAGGGACAGTTCTCTGTGTTGTAAGATGTTTATGATTTTTTTTTTTTTTTTTTTTCGCCCATACCATGCGACCATGCGGGATCTTAGGTCCCAGACCAGGGATCAAACCCCCACCCGCTAGCAGTGTAAGCGGGGATTCTTAACCGCTGGACGGCCAGGGGACTCCCTTGTGATGTGTTTAGAAGAATCCTTGGTCTCCGCCCAGTAGAAGGCAGTGGCACCACCCCGAGTTGTGACCACCAAAAAAGTCTCTAGATTTTGCCCTTTAAGTCTCCCCCAGTTGAGAACCACTGTGCTCGACTGAGTCTGCCCTTTGCTTCCAAACAGGCACCTGACTTATCAACCTGAGTTAGATAGTTTTACCCCCGATGATCTCAGTGCTCCTTCCTCCTTTAGGATGAGGTCGTAGTAAATGACCGATGGGGTCAGAACTGTTCCTGTCACCATGGAGGATACTACAACTGTAAAGATAAATTCCAGCCAGAGACCTTGCCACATCACAAGTGGGAGATGTGTACCTCCATAGACCAGCGGTCCTGGGGCTACCGTCGAGACATGGAGATGGCTGACATTGCAAACGAATCCACAATCATTTCGGTAAGAGGTAGTTATTTGTTAACTGCAGTCCCAGGCTGCCTTCTGACTAAGTGGTGGGAGCACTCTGGATAGACTTATGGGCTGGGAGAACCCCTTCGGGTTATTGAACATACTCGTAACACTTGTCCTGAGGAGACAGGTCTAATTACTGAAGAGTTCTGTACAGAGGTGTTCTCCCCAGGATTATTTTCAGATTGACATTGGGCTGTTTCAATTTCTGGCAACCATAAAGGAATAATTCAGCAGATTTGGGGATTTTCCTTAACCATGAAAATGTTTCTGAACATAATATGGATTAATGCTTACAGAGTTGATGAAAAGACAAGTTATGCAGTATCACAACTATATAGAAGTAACTGCACCAGATAAAGACCAGAAGGAAACATCAAAAGTTAATTGTGTGGTGTCTTTGGGGTACTCTAACAGAACCTCCTTTTTAAAATTTTCTGTATGTAGCCTTAAGTTTTCTGGACTGCCTTGAAATGCTACTGTATGGGGTCACAGTAAACACACACACACACGCATCCCACCCCAGAAATCTTAAAGACTATATCTCTTTACAGCATGTTTTCCTGAAGGGGCAACATATACATTTATATAGCCCAGGGTATCCTGAAATTCATCAGATCTCTTCCACGCCTCCCCACCCCACTGCCCCACCCCGAGTCTCCATAGCATCTGCTCTAAATCTCTCATCTCTAATCTCTGTATTCTCTCTGGCTGGCTCCACAGAATCCTTTCAAGGCCAAGTGCTTTGTTTTCAGCTCCCTGGCTGACACTCTGTGCTTCTGATATATGACACTGCCCTCTGCATATGGCACTACGGCAGGTGCCAGCTCACGGGTGAGAGCCCATGGTCACCCCCTGGAATTTGAGTTAATGTATCTCTCAACCTTGCAGCAGAATTTCTCAATTTTCTCATGTAAGCCTATCCTGCTATGAAAATGACAAAAATATACTGTCTTTTCCAAAAGATAGAGGATATTCACAAAACACAGGGAGAACAGCCTAGATTCTTCTTCTTCCCTCCATCTGTGTGTTTTAAGCATTCAGCCAGGCTTGGCATTCAGAACTGGGATTTCCTCGTTTTCTGTTCCCACCAGGAACTGGTTCAGACAGTAAGTTTGGGAGGCAACTATCTTCTCAACATCGGACCAACCAAAGACGGACTGATCGTTCCTATCTTCCAAGAAAGGCTACTTGCTGTTGGGAAGTGGCTGAGCATCAATGGAGAGGCTATCTATGCCTCCAAACCATGGAGAGTGCAATCTGAGAAGAACTCTGTGTGGTGAGTCTAGTCTTCTGTTACAGGTAGGAACAGGGGTGGCCCATCCTGAGCTGGCAAGCCCTTGGATCCACAGTGGTTACAAGCCAGGCTTCGGACTCATCTGGAGGAAACACAAAAGCTGTTCTGTGATATTAAATGTGTGCCCAGGTTTATGTTTTAGGCCCCAGGGTATCTTTGACTAGTGAGGGAGGTGGGTAGGCTTGGTGAAGAAAGAAGGAGCTACAAAGTATCAATTTGCTCAACCCCTAAAAACGGTCATAGCTAATATTTGTACAGCACCCACATGTGGTAGGCTCCATCCTAAATTCTTTCTCCTCATTTACTCTCCTCAATAATCTCACTGAGTAGATAATGTCACCATCCCTAGGTTACAAGGAGAAAGCAGGAGGGCAGTAATCACTGGCCCAGAATAATGAAGCTACTAAGCGAAGAAGGCATGATTCACACTTGGCATTGTAGATCTAGTTATTTGGTCTCAGGCTTCAGGTTTTTTTTTTTTAATTTTCAACTGCAAAATGGGGTGATGATACCTAACTTCCTAGAGTGTGAGGATTAAATAAGCTAACGTATGTAAAGCACCCAGCAGAGTGTCAGGTACATACTAACTGTTCAATGAAAGACCTCTGCAAATGTTATATCACAGAGCTGGGGGCTTTGCATCAGGAGAAACACGTTCATGGTTCTGTTTTGGATGAGTTTCTATTTAGTGATTTTTTTCACCCTCTTCTATAAGGATGGGCTTCCCTGGTGGCTCAGATGGTAAAGAATCTGCCCACATTGAGGGAGACCCAGGTTCAATCCCTGGGTTGGAAAGATCCCCAGGAGAAGGGAATGGCTACCCACTCAAGTATTCTTGCCTGAAAATTCCGTAGACAGAGGAGCCTGGCGGGCTACAGTGTATGGGGTCGCAAAGAGTTGGACACACCGAGTGACTAGCACTTTCACTTTTTCTAAGCATAGTGAAACCTCAGAACAGATTTGTCTTGGGAATTTCCCTGGCGGTCCAGAGGATAGAGCTAGACGCTTTCACTGCCATGGGCCTTGGTTTGATCCCTGATTGGGGAACTAAAGATCCCAAAAACCACGTGGGATGACCAAAAATTTTAAATTTTAAAAAGGAATTCAAATTTGTCTTCATTGCACATCTTGCCCTTGTTATACCCTCAGATGTTTTCATATGGATTTAAAGATAAAGATATGAATAATGAGAAAGATGGCTTCAGTACATGTCACTAATATAAGAGTTAAAAAAATGTTTTAAGAAAACTTAGAGCCCCATACAGAGAAGAAAGGGAAGATACCACCCAGAAAGAGTCTTCCAGGGCTACATAATTCCCACAGAGCTTAACCGTGCTGCTGTGCTTGGTCGCTCAGTCACGTCCGACTCTGCGACCCCATGGACTGTAGCCCGCCAGGCTCCTCTGTCCATGGGATTCTCCAGACAAGAATTCTGGAGTGGGTTGTCATGCTCTCCTCCAGGGGATCTTCCCAACCCAGGGATCAAACCCAGGTCTCCTGCATTGCAGGCACATTCTTTACTGTCTCAGCCACCAGGGAAGCCCAAACCTAAATTGGTATCAAGTTATTTGCTTGCTAGTAGCAGTGACAGACTGAAGGTCTTGCAATTGGTAGATAATTGAAAGGGGAATGTGTAAGGTCATGTGGCAGGATAATAAGCCAGGCATCTTTGACAACGACGTTTCTTTTTTCCTAGGTATACCTCTAAAGAATTAGCTGTTTATGCCATTTTACTGCACTGGCCAGAATATGGAATCTTAAGCCTTTTATCCCCTATAGCTACTTCAACCACAAAGGTAAAGAGCCTCCGTCAGTCCTGTTGGAGATGTAGCTCTTTGTAAAGGAACTGGCGAGCCTTCTCTGATCCTTCCTTCCTTCCCCAGATCTCTCCTGTTTCCCTTCTGGGCTGTCTTCCCCGCCCTGGCCGTGGTTGTTTGCCACCATATTCAGGCCATATTCCGTGCTCATCAGTGCATTCACGTTTTTCCCATTCCCTTTTGCTTTCTGCAGGTAACAATGCTAGGAATCCAGAAGGATCTGAAGTGGTCCCTAAATCCCTCAGGTAAAGGTCTCCTCGTGTTCCTGCCACAGTTACCACCCTCTGCTCTTCCAACTGAGTTTGCTTGGACCATAAAGCTAACAGAAGTGAAGTGATCATTGGAGTTCAAGAATAAAGGGACGCCTCCCACACTTTGATTTTCCTCTTATATCGCCATTGTTATAATAAATGACTCTTCTCTACTCAGAAATGTCTTTTCCAACACATTTTAATAAATGGAATGGATTACATTACACTGATGTCTCACAGGATCAAAGATCTGAGATCCAGTGCTAGCATCTCTCTCTCTGATCAATAGAAGAGACTGAACAGTTAAGCTCATCCATTCCTAACATTGGGAATTATCTGCAATGGAAACTTCCTCCATCCTCTGTTTCATAACCTGACTGCTTACTCAGATGACTTCAAGAATAAGCCAAGTCGTCCCATTCCCTATGGGAGGTGCTGAAAAGGATTTGGCAGACTCCACTATATGCTATTTATTTAGCATCAGCTATCACCAGCTACCCTCATCTGCCCCCAAGAACAGGAGAGCCTCGAGGGGAAGGAAAATGCTTCCAAGGCTGCTAATAGTAAGCTTTTTAGAAGTTTCCAAAGCAAGCTAAGAGCTCTGACATTCAGTCTGTTTACAGGGATTCTATGAAGAAAATGAATGTGATTCTGCCTTGCTTTAATACAGTCAAATAAATAAATTTGTATGTCAAATCATTTTCTACTAAAAAGCATGTTGTAGCTTTCTTCTTCCAGTTTCTGTATGGACTGCTTATAGCCTTATGTTTCTGTTTAAAAAGAAAAAAAGAAAAGTAGAAGCTGGGTACCTGCCAAGTCTCCTTAATACTGAGCAAGAAAATAATCCCTTTGGTTCTTCTGTTCCTCACTTCTAGTCCCATTCTTTTGAGTTGACCAGGTGGCATCAGTGGTAAAGAACCCACCTGCCAATGCAGGAGACGTAAGAGACGCAGGTGTGACCCCTGGGTTGGAAGATGCCCTGGAGAAGGGATTGGCTACCCACTCCAGTATTTTCGGACTTCCCTAGTGACTCAGATGGTAAAGAATCCGCCTGCAATGCGGGAGACCTGGGCTTGATCCCTGAGTTGGAAAGATCCTCTGGAGGAGGGCATGTATTGTGGGTTGGAGGGCAACCCACTCCAGTATTCTTGTCTGAAGAATCCCATGGACAGAGGAGCCTGGCGGGCTATAGTCCATGGGTCACAAAGAGTCAGACATGACTGAACAACTAAACGCAGCACAGCCCAGCACTTAACACGTGCATGCACCCACTCAGACTCTTTAATTGTAGATCTAATAAAGTTTTCTCCTTTTTATTTACAAGATGTATTTGGAAATCCTTATCCTATATTTACATAAAATTTGTTTTTCTCAAGCACATATGAAACATTTACAGATGTGAATACCAAAGAAGCAATATCATAAGGATTATATCATATGACATATGACATTATGACATATGACATAATTAAAGGACCATAAAAACTTGAAGGAAAAACTAATATGTTAAGAAATTTTAAAACACTTTTAAATACTTATTTATTATTGAAAGCACAAGAAAATTAGAAATCACTTAGAATAATAATGGAAATGCTATGCATTGAAACTTGTGAAGTATAGCTTTTAAGAAAAATTGCTTTAGAGAGGGTTCCAGGAAGATGGCAAAGAGGAAGCACCCAGAATCCCTTCCCCCACCTAGAAAACAATTGTACTGGCAGAATCTGTCTGATGTAACTATTTTGAAACTCTGGAGGCTACTGAAGGCTTGCAACTTCCAGAGGAATACCTGGATGGTAAATTATGGTTAATTCTGGTCAGTTTCAGCTACCCATCCCTCATCCCTAATCATTGAGTACACAGCTGTGCATGTGTTCCTGGAACAACTTGCGTATAGTTTATGAGTTCAAGGTGGGCAGAAGGACTCTGTCGTCCAAATGTCAGGAATTTGTGCTCTTTTGGTGGAGGGGGCTGGGATTTGTGCTCTTGACTGCTGCTTTTGATCACAGAGGTACAGGCTAGAGGTGGACAAACCATTGTTGTGCCTTCCCCATTGTTGCAAACCCCTCCTCCAAGAGCTAAAGTAACTTACAGTGGACTTAGAGGGCTGGTGCTCATTCCCCACCCCCAGTTTCATTTTTTTCCCCCTTCTGGGAGCTAGACACTAAAGGTTAGGAAATCCAACAACTGCTTATATGAGAGATATTAGAAAGTGACCATGTCTGCCCATGGAAAGAGTCAGGAAAGGCCTGAGAAGACCTTAAGTTTACACCTTTGACTTATCCTTGGCACAGAGACAACCTACCACCATCAAAAAGGGGGAAAAGGCAATGAACAAAAACAGTAACAACAACAACAAAATACCAAACCTGGGGAAGGAGGAGAATCTGGATTTCCAGAGTTGCCACATTATCAGATTCAAATGTCCAGTTTTCAACAACAACAAAAATCACAAAACATTACAAAGAAACATGAAGGTATGACCCACTCAAAAGGAAAAAAAGTAAATCAACAGAAACTTGCTGGAAAAGACCTGATGGCAGATATACCAGACAAAGACTTAAAAATAACTGTTTTTAAAATGCTCAAATCACTAAAGGAAAATGCAGAGAAAGTAAAGAAAATGATGTATGTGTGAAATGAATATATCAATAAAAGGAACGTGTAACAAAAATTCTGGAGCTGTAAAGTAAAATGCTGAAATGAAAATTTCACTAAAGGAATTCAAGGACAGATTTGATCAGGCAGAAGAAAGAACAGCAATGGGACCATGGAAATTATTGAGTCTGAGGAATAGAAACAAAAAGATAGAAAAAAAAATACCATCTATTTGGCCATGAATTAGTCTCAATAGATTTTTAAAATATACATTTTTCAGAGTATCTTCTATAACCACGACTAAATGAAGTTGTGGGGCTTCCCAGGTGGCTCAGTGGTAATCTGTCAGCCAATGCAGGAGCCACAGGAGACTCGGGTTTGATCCCTGGGAGGGGTAGATCCCCTGAAGGAGGAAATGGCAACCAACCCCAGTATTCTTGCCTGGAAAATTCCATGGACAGAGGAGCCTGGTGGGCCACAGTCCATAGGGTCGCAAAGAGTCGGACATGACTGAATGATTAAGCACGCACGCAAATGAAGTTCAGTATCAGTAACAGGAAAAGCTGGAAAATTCACAAAATTGTGGAAATTAAACAGTGTAACTCTATCAAAGAGATCACAAAGAAAATTAGAAAATACTTAGACATGAATGAGAACAAAAGCAACATTCCAAAGCTTACAGGGCCCAGAAAAAGCAGTGCTGAGTAGGAAATTTATTGGTATAAACAGATTGCAAAAAAAGAAGAAGAAAGATTTCAAATCCAACAACCTAACTGTAAAATGGAAGGAACTAGAAAAACAACAAACTAAAACCAGTTAGCAGAAAGAAGGAAACAAAGAGCAGAGATAAAATAAAAAATATAAAAACAATAGAGAAAATCAACAAAGCCAAACATTGATTCTTTTTAAAGAAATCAAAATAATAAGCTTGTAGCCAAGTGTACTAAGAATCGGTGAAGACCCAAATTACTAAAATTAGAAATGAAAGTGGGGACATTACTACCAATTCTACAGAAGAATTATAAGGAGAACTATGAACAACTGTATGCCAGCAAATAGGATAACCTAGATGAATGTGGAAAATTCCTAGAAAGACAAAATCTACCAAGACTAAATAATGAAGAAATAGAAAAATATGAATACCATATGAACCTTTAAGTTGTAAACCAGGAGTGAGATGGGGTGCCAAGTATCACTGTTAATATTCGGTGTTGTTTGGGTTGGAAGGTCCTAATAGATGCAGTAAAACAAGTTAAGAAAAAAACAAAAAACAGATCTAAGAATCAGAAATAATGAAACCACACAATCATTGTTCTTGGATGATGTGATTGTTCACATAGCAAACTTCAAAGAATATATACAAATAAATCATTAGAATTAGGTAAATTTCCTGGTGATCCAGTGATTAGGACTTGTCGCTTTCACTCCAGGGACCCAGGTTCTACCCCTGATCAGATCAGATTAGATCAGATCAGTTGCTCAGTTGTGTCCGACTCTTTGCGACCCCATGAACCGCAGCACACCAGGCCTCCCTGTCCATCACCAGCTCCCGGAGGTCACTCAGACTCACACCCATCAAGTCAGTGATGCCATCCAGCCATCTCATCCTCTGTCGTCCCCTTCTCCTCCTGCCCTCAATCCCTTCCAGCATCAGAGTCTTCTCCAATGAGTCAACTCTTCGCATGAGGTGGCCAAAATACTGGAGTTTCAGCTTTAGCATCATTTTTTCCAAAGAAATCCCAGGGCTGATCTCCTTCAGAATGGACTGGTTGGATCTCCTTGCAGTCCAAGGGACTCTCAAGAGTCTTCTCCAACACCACAGTTCAAAAGCAGATATAAAGTATTACCTAAAACAAAATTTACAAAAGTTGTGCAAGAGACTCAACAGCCGAAGCTCCAACTTTGGGCTCTTAAGTTTTCAACCACCATTTTCCCAGGAAGATGATGGAGGGGCAACAGGATGGCTCCAGGTGGCCCCTGGCACCTTTGGACTCTTTGGCACCATGGTCTCCCTGACGGTATGGAAGGTCCCCAGTAAACCATGATGGGAGACTCTCAGAACAGATCCAATTCTTAGCAAAGTCACAGCCACACGTATGTCCTCAACTTGTAAATTTTCCAGTTTAGATACTGAACCTCTGGAATGCTTGGGGGAGCATGATTCCAGGATGATTCTAATGAAAATGAATAGATCCAAACTCTTAAAAATTTCATACCAAAGAAGGGTTCCAACTCTGTCTTCAGGATTGCATGCAATGTGATGAGTAAATCTGAGATGTTGGACTTGATTCCAGGATTGTTCCAATGGAGACCAGAAGATCCAACTCCACACCAACTTGAGCTCCAGACTGTGTCTCCAACTCTAGAGCGCATATCCCCCTCACCCTGCCATTTTTTTTTAAATATGTTCTGGATCTTAATTGCAGCATGCATGATCTTTTTTTTTTTTTTTCTTCAGCATATGTGATCTTTACAGAATGTGGGATCTAGTTCCCTGACCAAGAATCAAACCAGGCCCCCTGCACTGGGAACTTGGAGTCTTAGCCACTAGACCACCAGGGAAGTCCCTAGATCAATCCTAAAGTGTGGAGTAAATCCACGCTGTAGGACAGGATTCCAGATTTCAGAAATGGTTACAACAGAGATGAGTAGATCCAACTTCTTACAAAATACAGGTTTGAGGTGTGCTGTTTCCTTTCAGTGGAAGAGCTCAGAGGAGTGTCACAGGCCAGGATGCTTTGCTGTGCAGCTACGTGGATGGACCCCCTTACAAAATGGAGGCTCAAGGTGTGTTCCCAACTCTTAAACCTTCCAGATTGTGTCAGATGTCCTTAATAAGTCCACTATGGAGGATCTTTCTCAGTGGAGAGGAGTAAGTTGAACTCCTTGGGTCTGTCTTCAGTTCAAACATCTCAAATAATTCAGTGCTGAGATTACCAGGCCAGGCCAGGCCAGGACAGTTCGCAGCAAAGAATGAATTGAACCCCTTACAAGATTGTGGCCCAAGGCATGTCTGGAGGCCAGTTCCTTTGGGAGGCCAGTTCCTCCCATCTGCCATCTAGTCCTAAACTGAGAAATTATTTTTTCACCATGTTTATCTTAGAAAGCTGATAAAAGTGACTCCCATAGCCTGTTAATGGAATGGGAATATTTTGATGGTAGGTAATCCTGCCGTCCTTGGTGGCCACCAAGGGCCATGAGGTGCAGCTGGTCAAGGAACCAAGATCCCACATGCTGCACAACCAAAAATAATAAAGTAATATTTTATATAATCGGAAGCGTACAATATTTGTTCTTTGGTATCTTGTTTCACTTAGCATAATATTTACAAGATTTACCCAGGTAGTAGCATGTATCAAAATTTTATTCCTTTTTAAGTTTGAATAACCTAGACTGTAAAGAATCCGCCTGCAATATGGGAGCCCTGGGCTCAATCCCTGGGTTAGGAAGATCCTCCAGAGGAGGGCAACTCAATCCAATATTCTTGCCTGGAAAATCTCCATGGACAGAGGAGCCTGGCAGGCTACAGTCCATGGGGTCGCAAAAAGTCGTACACGACTGAGCAACTAAGCAGAGCAGAGAGAACATTCTCTTGGGCTTCCCAGGTAGCTCAGTGGTAAAGAACCTGCCTGCCAATGCTGGAGATGGAAGAGATGCAGTTTGATCCCTGGGTTGGGAAGACCTCCTGTAGGAGGGCATGGCAACCCACTCCAGTATTCTTCTCTGGAGAATCCCATGGACAGGGGAACCTGGCAGGCTACAGTCCACGGGGTCACAAAGAATCAGACCCGACTGAAGCTGCTTAGCATTCATTCAGCACACACAACGTTCTATTATATATATATATATATACCACATTTTCTTTATCCATCCATCAGTTTTTATCTATTTATTTTTGGCTGCACTGGGTCTTCGTTGCTGTGTGCAGGCTTGCTCTAGTTGCAGCAAGTGGGGGCTGCTCTCTAGTTGCGGTGTGCGGACTTCTCATCGTGGTGGTTTCTAGAGCACAGACTCCAGGGCTCACGCCTTCAGTAGTCATGGTGCACTGGCTTACTCACCCTGCCGCATTTGGCATCTTCCCAGACCAGGGAGAGAACCTGCATTGGCAGGTGGACTCTTAACCACTGGACCACCAGTGGGGTCCTATCCATCCATCAGTTGACGGACATTTGAATTGTTTACACCTTCAGAATATTGTAAATAACTTTGCTAAGAACATTGATGAACAGGTTTTCTTTTTGAGTTCCTACTTTTCAGTTCTCTTGGGTATATACCTAAGATTGGAATTACTGGATCATATGTTAATTTTCCTGAAAGATGATGCTGTGAAAGTGCTGCACTCAATATGCCAGCAAATTTGGAAAACTCAGCAGTGGCCACAGGACTGGAAAAGGTCAGTTTTCATTCCAATCCCAAAGAAAGGCAATGCCAAAGAATGCTCAAACTACCACACAATTGCACTCATCTCACACGCTAGTAAAGTAATGCTCAAATTTCTCCAAGCCAGGCTTCAGCAATACGTGAACCGTGAACTCCCAGATGTCCAAGCTGGTTTTAGAAAAGGCAGAGGAACCAGAGATCAAATTGCCAACATCCACTGGATCATGGAAAAAACAAGAGAGTTCCAGAAAAACATCTATTTCTGCTTTATTGACTATGCCAAAGCCTTGACTGTGTGGATCACAATAAACTATGGAAAATTCTGAAAGAGATGGGAATACCAGACCACTTGACCTGCCTCTTGAGAAATCTGTATGCAGGTCAGGTAGCAACAGTTAGAACTGGACATGGAACAACAGACTGGCTCCAAATAGGAAAAGGAATACATCAAGGCTGTATATTGACACCCTGCTTATTTAACTTCTATGCAGAGTACATCATGAGAAATGCCGGGCTGGAAGAAGTACAAGCTGGAATCAAGATTGCCGGGAGAAATCTCAATAACCTCAGATATGCAGATGACACCACCCTTATGGCAGAAAGTGAAGAGGAACTAAAAAGCCTCTTGATGAAAGTGAAAGTGGAGAGTGAAAAAGTTGGCTTAAAGCTCAGCATTCAGAAAACTAAGATCATGACATCTGGTCCCATCACTTCATGGGAAATAGATGGGGAAACAGTGGAAACAGTGTCAGACTTTATTTTTTAGGGGTCCAAAATCACTGCAGATGGTGACTGCAGCCATGAAATTAAAAGACGCTTACTCCTTGGAAGAAAAGTTATGACCAACCTAGATAGCATATTGAAAAGCAGAGACATTACTTTGCCAACAAAGGTCTGTCTAGTCAAGGCTATGGTTTTTCCAGCGGTCATATATGGATGTGAGAGTTGGACTGTGAAGAAGGCTGAGCGCCGAAGAATTGATCCTTTTGAACTGTGTTGGAGAAGACTCTTGAGAGTCCCTTGGACTGCAAGGAGATCGAACCAGTCCATTCTAAAGGAGATACGTCCTGAGTGTTCATTGGAAGGACTGATGCTGAAACTCCAGTACTTTGGCCACCTCATGTGAAGAGTTGACTCATTGAAAAAGACTCTGATGCTGGGAGGGATTGGGGGCAGGAGAAGGGGACGACAGAGGATGAGATGGCTGGATGGCATCACCGACTCGATGGATGTGAGTCTGAGTGAACTCCAGGAGCTGGTGATGGACAGGGAGGCCTGATGTGCTGAGACTCATGGGGTCGCAAAGAGTCGGACACGACTGAGTGACTGAAGTGAACTGAACTGATGTTAATTTTATGTTTTACTTTTGAGGAACTGCCAAACTGTCTTCAATAGAAGCTGCACCTTTTATAATATATTGCCACTAGTCATGTAGTGAAGGTTCCAATTTCTCCACATCCCTGCCAACGTTTATTATCTGTCCATTTTATGATAGCCATCCTAGTGGATGTAAGCATTCTTTTATTTTCAAGCTACTTTTAAAAGCTATAATAGTCTAGGGAACCCATTTCAACAAAGTTTTCAGATTTATTGTCCATGAACTTGTACATTACGGCATGCAATGTCTTTCCTTCTCTCCTCTTGTTTTATTCATGCTTTTTGTTGTGTGACCAATGTGGTCACATAATGTTGTCAGTTTTATTGGTCTCAAAGAGCCAGTTTTCTTTTCTTGTTTTTTTAATTGGATGATCCTCTCTCAACTGTAATATTTTTCCTACGTCATTCAAATTTCTACCTTCTATTTTGTCCTTCATTCTACTTAAGAGTTTTCCAGTTGTTCTTTTTCTACATCTTGAATTAAAAAAAGATTCTTCCTCACTCACTTCCCACAAACACTCCTTCTAGAACCCTGGTTGAAATGAGGCTTTTTGAAATGTCGCTTAATAGAACAAAATCCGTAAGAGATTTGACAGTACCGCAAGGTATTGCCTTGTGGCTTATATACCATAAATAAGGAATCTATAGAAACTACTATATATAAAATAGATGATAAGTATGTACTGTACAGCATAGGGAACTCAATACTCTGCAATGACCTATATGGGAAAAGAATCTTAAAAAAGACTTGGTAGATGTATCTATATGACTGATTCACTTTGCTGTATGCCTGAAACTAACGCAACAGTGTAAATCAACTGTACTCCAACAAAATTTATAGAAATTTAAAAAGTGATATAAAATAAAATGATTCCAACTGCTAGTGACCCTAGGCAGATTCTCATACGTTTGTTAGTATTACTCTTAGGGTAAATATTTAATGCTAACCATGTACCTGGTATTATGTACTCCACAGTGAATAGCCAGTTAAAGTCTTTGATCCATTTTGAGTTAATTTCTGTATATGGTGGCAGGAAAGAAGTCAACTTCATTTTTTTGCATGTGGTTATCCAACCTTCTCAGCAAAACTTGTTGAAAAGACTCTTTCCCTATTGAATGGTTTCGGCATTCTTGTTGGAAATTTTCGACCATATACTCAAGGGCTAATTTCTGAGCTTTCCGACCCCTTCCATTGGTCTGTATGGCATTTATGCCAGTACCACATTGTTTTAATTAATACAGTAAGCTTTGAAATCAGGAATTGTGAGTCTTTCAACTTAGTTCTTCTTTTAAAGAACGTGTTGGCTATTCTGGGTCTTTGAGATCCCTTACGAATTGTTGTTAGTGCTGTTCAGTCCCTCAGTCATGTCTGGCTCTTTGCAACCCCAGGGACTACAACACGCCAGGCTTCCCTGTCCTTCACTGTCTCCCAGAGTTTGCTCAAACTTATTCTAATAAATCAATAATGGTATACAACCATCTCATCCTCTGTCATCCCCTTCTCCTTCTGCCCTCAATCTTTCCCAGCATCACAATCTTTTCCAGTGAGTCGGGTCTTCCCATCAGATAGCCAAAGTATTGGAGCTTCGGCTTCAGCATTAGTCCTTCCAATGAATATTCAGTGTTAATTTCCTTTAGCATTGACTGGTTTGATCTCCTTGCTGTCCAAGGAGATTAAGAATTGTAGGGTTTTTTTTTTTTTTTCGATTTCTGCCAAAATCATCACTGGGATTTAAATAGCGTGAATCTGTGTATCACCTTTGGGTAGTATTAACACCATGATAATATTAAATCTTCCAATTCATGAACACAGATATCTTTTCATTGATTTATGTCTTCTTCAGTTTCAGCAATGGTTTGGAGTTTTCAGTGTACAGGTTTTGAAAGTCATATTTCTTTTAAATGCCATCTAGTACTTTGGAGTCTCAGACAGTAAAGAATCTGCCTGCAATGCAGGAGAGCTAGGTTTGATCCCTGGGTGGGGAAGATCCCCTGGAGAAGGGAATGACTACCCACTCCAGTATTCTTGACTGGAGAATTCCATGGATAGAGGAGCCTGGCAGGCTACAGTCCTTGGGGTCGAAAAGAGTCAGACAGGACTGAGTGACTAACACTTTTCACTTTCAGCCCTCTAGCTGCAGGCTTGAGGATTCTGGCAGTTCTCTAACTGCTCTGATGGCGGAAATTTGGGGGGCTGTGGAAGCATAACTAAACACTTATCATGTCTTGTTTTCTCCTTAGCTAAAATCTGAGTCCTTTGAAAACAAGGACAGTGACTTCTCTGCCTCCTCCAAGAATGCCAGTCAGTGAACGTACTTACCCACCCAGGAGCCTCAGTGCCTGTTTGCACAATGTGTATCTTCCTGCTTAAAATCCTTCGAATGCGTTGCTATTAAGATAGCTGTTATTAAGGAGTTAGCCAAAGCCCTGTGGTATAGTCCCTACCAGTATCTCCCATCTGAGTAGGAAGACCGCTTCTTTCTGCCTGCTCTCTTGTCATTCTGGCCTTCTTTTCATCTTTCTAAAACAATGTTTTCAAACATTTCTAATTGCAGCGTACAGTAAGAAATGTATTTTACCGAGCAACCCAGTTTGTTTTGTAATAACAAACAGAAGCTTTGTAAAGCATTACTTAGCTTTCCTGCTTATACAAGGCACTCTGTTATTTTCTGTTTCTTTTAAAAGGTACCGACTAAATTGATATTATTTTGAAAAACACCGCTCTTACGCATTCAATTTCTTTGCCTCAGGGCCTTTGCATACACTGTGGTCTGTCTGAAAAGTTTTTCCTGTATCCTCTTTACCTGGGGAAAGTTTACTTATTTTTCAAGGTATGTAGTCAAAGGATGCTTCTCTCTCCGGAGTCGACTGCCTGCAGTTAAGTCCTTAAGACCGTGATGAATGAGTTAATACATGCAAATAACTCAGAACAGCGCATGGCAAAATAGTAATGCTTGGTCTCATTATTGCAGAAGGTGCGTGTGATTGTTCACATCTGTCTTTCCACACCTCCCAGATTACAAAAACTCATTAAGTCAGAGACTGTGGTGAATTTTTGTTCATCTTTATTGAGTCCTCACTTGCCCGCCGCACACAAAAGGCGCTCAGAAATGAGGGCTAAGGAAACTGCCGAGAAGGAACAGAAACTTTGACAGGCTGGGGGGCGGAGCCAGCGCATGACATCACCAGGCGCTCCAGAGGCCCCGCCCCGCGGGCGGGGCCAAGCCCTCCTAGCCGTCAGTGGTCACGTGGGACTCCTCTGAAGCGGCCGCGGTGGAAGCTGGGCGGAGATGGCTACCGTAAGGAAGGTGCTCCCGCGGAGGCTGATGGGCTTGACGACCCTCCGGGCTGTAAGTGCCCCGTCACGCCCAGGGCCGGTCTTGAAGGCACCGTGAGGGTCAGGGTCTAAGACTTGGCCCCTAGCGGCTGCTCCCGGAGAGGCAGAGCCTAGGACTTCCCTGGTGGTTCAGCGGCTTAAGACTGCGCTGCCAGTGCGGGGTGCAGGGGTTTGATCCCTGGTGGGGCAACTGCGATCCCACGGGCAGTTCTGCGCAACCAAATGATTAAAAAAAAATCGATACCATTTCTCTGAGAAGCAAAGCCGGACAGCTCTTTAGGCCAGAGTTGGGAGGTCTTTGAAGTCTTGGACACCACTCTCTGACTCGCCCAGATGCCTTGAGAGGCATGGGAAACTGACCCTCAGAGATGGGGAGCGACTCTCCTGGGTCGTAGAGACTTCGAACGCCATCCTAGGCGTCCTGCTTCCCTGGCTAGGGCTCTTCTTGCAGACCCTGGCATCTTTCTATCATAGAGCTTCAGACGTCTTCAAGTTCCTCCTTAATGAAAGTCATGAATACTCAAGAATACCCTGCCAGTTCGAGTGGGAAAAGCCAGGCCATCCCCCTCTGTCCGTCTCCATTTCTAGTTCTTGTTGCGTTTAGGGACACTTGGTCCCAGCTATCTGAGCAGGACTTGGATCGCGTGTTGCTGGATGTGATTCCCCTGGAGTTGTACTTTGGGCCAGTTCGATCCTGATGTTACGCCTTCTCTCCCATACTCAGCGAGTGGAGGGAAAGTGTAGGGGACCTAACTGGGTAAAGAGTTGAATACATTGTGTTGGTTAAAGCTCAAGCTGTGATGCCCCAGCAGTTCTCAAGCTACTTTTTAGGTTGAGTGACAAATCTCTAAATTCCAGTCATATTGACCTTTAACGTGGGGAAAAAAAAAATCTTCAGGGTTGGTTTGGAGGTTCAGGAAAATGGAACTAAAGCATTTGACATTTTTCTGGCTCTAAGTAAGTGATAGGTCAGTTGTTGCCTTAGAGTTTAGAAGGAGTTTAAACTGTGTAGTGGTGAAAATTACATTGTCTTGGCAGTGGGGAAGTGGGTAGGGGGCTCTCAAAAAGCCACTTCAGTGTCCACCCTCCCCCACCAGTTATCATTGCAAATAAATCCATGAAGTCCAACTTGAAAAGTTACAAATATTAAATGAGATGGTGAATGTCAGTGTTTGAAAAAAATCCCTATTGCAATGAGATGGTAGTGGTAGGCATTCCATGGGGTTACTAGCATAGATTTGATATCAGAACCAGACAGTTAAGTGCAAACTTCCTCACTTCTAGCTGTGTGATTTGGGGGTCCTTCTGAGGTCATTTCTTCCTCTATGGAGTTGGGAGAGTGATATATGATAGTCCCTCATCATATTGAAGCGACTTAGCAGCAGCAGCATCATATAGGGACTAAATGAAGTGCTGATGGCCGTGGCACTGGACTTCAGTCAGTGTTAGCTGTTGATATAGGTACCATCGCTCAGGAGGCTGTGGCTCAGGATTTGTGTGGTTAGAGGGGATTATTTCTATGCTGAACTGTACAAAGGGAATTAACTAGATGTTTAACCCAGGCAACCCAGGGTAGCTCAAACTGTAAAGGATATGCCTGCAATGCTGGAGACCTGGGTTTGGTCCCTGGGTTGGGAAGATCCCCTGAAGAGCAACCCACTCCGCTGTTCTTGCCTAGAGAACTCCATGGACAGAGGAGCCTGGTGGGCTACAGTCCATGGGGTCACAAAGAGTCAGACACAGCTGAGCAACTAGCACTTAACCCAGGCAAGAGAAAACTGGGGGGACCTGAGGGTGGCAGAGATAATGTGGCCTAGGGGTTAAGAGTGTGCACTCTAGATTCACACTGCTGGGTGCAGATATGGACTCAGTAACTAGCTAACCATGTGACCTTGGGAAAATTACTTAATCTTCTTGAACTTCATATCTCTCATAGTAAAATGAGGACTTTAACAGTTCCTACCTAATAAGGTGTTGAGAGGATCATATGGGCTAATATGTAAAAGGCTCTTTTATGTGCCTAGAAAATAGTAGATGCTTCATAAATGTGAATTCTTTTGTTGTTAGTATATGAAGAGTTGTTATGAAGAAGTGTGTTATAGAATCAAGTTGATTCTGTTCTCATAAAAGGAACTTGAAACAAAGCTTAACATTCTTTTAACAACATTTACCAGTTATTTATTGAGTCGCTATTAGGTCTCAGGGCCTCAGGGAAATATAACAATTAAAAAAACAGAGTTCCTGTTTCTTGGAGCTTACATTCCAGTGGGATCCTTTTAGGGTAATGTAGCAGCAGAGGCTGAACATCCCTACTGGAGGGAGATTCAGTTTGCAGGGACCTTCCAACCTAGCCTGTTGACTTCATGAAATTCAGTGGCTCATCACCGTAGCCTCTAGGAAACTTTGTTGGGTAAAACCAAGGCCAGTTTGGCAAGTTAAGTTCCGGCTGATTGATAGCCAGGAATATTTCCTTCCTTAAGGGTTTCGGGAATGGGGATCCTTAGCAGATTGCTAGGGTCTTCCCTCACAGCTCAGTCAGTAAAGAATCTGCCTGCAGTGCAGGAGACCCAGCTTCAATTCCAGGGTCAGGAAGATCCTCTAGAGAAGGAAATGGCAACCGACTCCAGTACTCTTGTCTGAAGAATCCCATGGACTGAGAAGCCAGGCGGGCTACAGTCCGTGGGGTCGCAAGAGTTCTGCTACAACTTAGTGACTAAGCCTCCACCACCAAGTAGATTGCCAGTGCCCCTGCCCCTTGCCCTACTGCAGTGTGTTTATCCAGATTAAATCTGGTGAAATGAAATTAATTTAAACAGTAATAAGTAGTACTAAAAACAACAGAGGAAAGGGAGAAAAAAACCTCGTATTACTTGGTGGTGAAGAAAGGAAGATTTTCTATAGAAGATTATATATAGGGCAGACTTTATACAGAGGAGACTCCGGGCCGTTTTTTTAATATCTCCAAATGCTGAAGGTTTCATCTCCTCTCAGATTCATTCCCCTTGTCACCACCTACCCTGTGATCATAACAGAACAGAGCCTCTTCCATCCCTGCCACCCCACAAAGTCCAAGACAACTACTCTCCACGCTTAGCACTTGTCCTCCTCTGGGGCAGCTGGGCCCCGGGTGTGTGTGCTAAGTCACTTCAGTCGTGGCCGACTCTGTGTGACCCTGTGGACTGCCGCATGCCAGGCTCCTCTGTCCATGGGATTCTCCAGGCAAGAATACTGGAGTGGGCTGCCATTTCCCCCTCCAGCAGATTTTCCTGACCTAGGGATCGAACCCACGTCTTTTAGTTCTCCTGCCTTGGCAGGGTTCTTTACCACTGGCAGGGTTCAGTACCACCTGGGAAGGTTCAAGTCAATCTGGGCTTTAGGAGAAATCAGTTCTGTTTGGGGACTTCTAAGTTTGAGAGGTACAGATAGGTTTGTTTAAAGAACAGTCTAAATGCCCAGTTGCCAGGTGGTTGGAAATGATCTGGACTTCAGGGGAGTTGGAAATGGTCCATACTGCGAGCATGAATCTCTTCCGCGAGCATGAATCTCCTACTCTGTTTCTAAGTGAAATGTTCTTTTTGTTCTTGATTCTAAAACAGAGCAAATATGAATTAAAGGGTGGGAAATACTGCTTCTAGTCTCAGTATTGAGGATGGATACATTCTTTCCGATTTGTCCCCCTGGAGAACTGTGACACTCTCTTCCTGTTACTTTTTGTTCCCTCTTTTAAACCAAAGGTCAGCACCTCATCTGTGGGTACGTTCCCAAAGCGAGTGAAAATTGTGGAAGTTGGTCCTCGAGACGGACTACAAAATGAAAAGGTAAACGTGGAAATCGACCAAAAGAGTTTTTACAGGTACTGAGCATTCCATGTCGTGGGTGCAGAGCTGTGCCTGACTTGGGGCCCGTCTGGGAGGCCAAGCAGGCGCCTGTGACAGTTCAGCCCCAAGTGTTGTGACCCTGGGTCCCTCTCAAGGCCCCGTGGGGCGGGGCGGATGGTAAGAGCTGCAGGAGTGTGGAGGAAAGGTGAGGGCGTGCCTCATCCAGCAGTGACACGTCAGGGGCTTTGGCCAGAGGAAGTTATGAAGGTCACATGCCAAGATTTAGCTTGGGAATGTCCCTTACAACCCTGGTGTAATAGCAGCACAGTTGCAAATAACCAACATGTTCAGTATGAGGAAAAGTAGATCAGATACATTAATGACTTCATAAAATGGAATACTGTGAAGCTGTTAATGATATAGGAATATATTAAGTGATATAAGCAGATTATGCAATACTGTATATATATAATTACGTACATATTTATATATTAATATATGTTTAATCTTATATATAAAGTTTGTATATGTGTGAAAGCATCTTCTGAGAAAAGGATCTTAGAACAGTGCTGTGTGATAGAACTTTCTGTGAAGATGGAAATGTTGTGGATTTGAGCTGTCCCATACAGTAGCCACTAGATACATGTGGCTGTTAAGCACTTGAAACATGGCTTGTATGGCTGGGGAATTGAATTTTTAAAATGTAGTTTCCGTTAGTTTAAATTTAAATAACCACATATGGCTCATGTCTAATGTGCTGGACTGCACAGATCTAAAAAGTTACCTACCAGGGTATTAAGAGTGTTATCTCTGGCAGGTGTTAGGGTGGTTTTCTCTTGTTTGGGGCGTGTTTTTCTGAAATAATCATGTGTTAATTATTTTTTAAATTAAAAAAAAAACCTTAAAGCTTTAAAGCATGCTTGCTGCTGCTGCTAAGTCGCTTCAGTCGAGTCCGACTCTGTGCGACCCCATAGACGGCAGCCCAGCAGGCTCCCCCGTCCCTGGGATTCTCCAGGCAAGAACACTGGAATGGGTTGCCATTTCCTTCTCCAGTGCATGAAAGTGAAAAGTGAAAGTGAAGACGCTCAGTCGTGTCTGACTCTTCGTGACTCCACGGACTGCAGCCCACCAGGCTCCTCTGTCCGTGGGATTTTTCAGGCAAGAGTACTAGAGTATGTTCAGCCTACCTTTAATAATGAATGTTGGTTGTAAATGTCAGTTGTAAGGTCTCTGAGGGCAGGATTGTGTCTGTTCTGCTCACCACTATATCTGTAGCTCCTAGCACATTCCTTGGAGCAGGGTGAGCTCTCAAAAGTTACTTGTGGAATGGATTAAATTAAAACAGCGGAAGAGAAGTTGAGGGTGGAAGGGGCTGGTGAGAAGGATTTGGGAGTTTTAGGATTTTGGACCCAATCTTGTACGGACTAGGCAGCCAGGGGAAGCTTTTGAGCAGGAAGGTGAGATAATAGACTGTGTTTTAGAAGGATTCCTGTGTGGGATGAATTGGTAGAGGAAGACCATGGCATAATATACATGGGATGATAGTAGATTTGGAAATAGGAATCCACAGAGTCTGGTGAGCAGCTAGACAGGGCGTGGTGGGGGGAGAGAAAGAAGTAGTAGAGCATGTGAGGATGAGACCCCGTGCCACCTGAGACCGAAGGAGGAAGGCATGGCCCGCTGGAGGCCATGTCTCCTAGGATCCAGAGGGTTAGTCATCTCCTGCCCTTTCAGGCCATGGCTCACTGGTCTCAATCTGTTTTTGATGGGGTCATAAAGTAACAAAGCTTTAGTTTAAAAGCCCGTATGATGGGCAAATACTGTTTCCATTGTAAGTATTAACTCCTTTTCAAGTGAGAAACTGCTTCCACTGCAAAATGCTGTCTGTAGAACTGGAAGACAAGCCTGTACTGCACCCATTGGCAGGATTACATGTGAATTCAGGTTAGTGTCTGACAGTTGAGACAGTGAAGCGGGTGCTGTAGAAAAAGCTTTGAACTGACTGCATTCTGAGACCATTTCATGACTGACTTGGCCAGCCTGTCTTTTTCTGGTGTTTTCTCTCTGCATTACAGAATATTGTACCTACTCCAGTGAAAATCAAGCTAATAGACATGCTTTCCGAAGCAGGACTCCCTGTGGTAGAAGCCACCAGCTTCGTGTCTCCCAAATGGGTTCCGCAGGTGAGCCCTGGCCTGCAGGCACATCTCAGATGCATTGGAAGTAAGTGGAGGTCAGGATGTAGGTTTCCAGGTCTCCGCTTTTGTCAGCTCTCAGTGCTTCATAGTAACATGTGCAGCAAAGGAGGGTGACTTGGGAGGAAGACTCGGTCTTGGCTGTGCCCCCCTTGCCTGGTGAGGCCTTCCCCTCCCCAGGTTCAAGGTGACGTCTCTGGCTCTAGAAGCCTAGAATCTCTAGGCCTGTCTAGAGATGTGGCTTCTGTGTTTGTCAAAAGGGGAAGCTGGACAACTCCTGCATCACAGAGACAGCCAAATGGGAAGAAAGATCCTGGTCCAGCTGAGTGTTAGGTGACAAGAGAGCTGAGCCCAGGGTCGGGCTCAGAGCACGTTCTCAACCAGTGGCTAGAAGTATCATTGCTGCTGGTGCGGCTCATGTAGAGTCGACAGTGTTAGCCACGTGGGGAAACTGGGGTTCTCACCCATGCCAGGGAGCCTTCTGGCTCATCAGCCGTCAAACAAGTAGTGAAAGCCTTGGGGAGACTCAGCTCTGCAAAAGGCCTCTTTTCTCCACGGGTCCTGGAGAACAGAGATTTTGTGCTAAAAAGGCTTTCTCTACCCGAGCTCTCTGCCGCCTTGGTGGTGAATTGGCAATGTCTCCTTTGGCTCCCAGATGGCTGACCATGCTGAAGTCTTGAAAGGCATCCAGAAATTTCCTGGCGTCAGCTACCCAGTCCTGACCCCAAACTTCAAAGGCTTCCAGGCAGCGGTAAGAGACTCATTGTTCGTTGGGGAGTGCCCCTGAAAAGAGATGGATGGCATGGGCCCCTGTCTTGTCCCTGGGCCTCAGTCTCTGTCCCAGGATTCTGTCTGAACAACTTGTCCCCAGCGGTGATGGGCATCGTCAGACAGACCCGGGGGAGTCCTGGCCCTGCCACCCTTAGCTCTCTGATTTGACAAGCTGCTAAACCTCTTTGAGCCTCAGGTTCTGCCCATGAAATAGGGTTAATGGTAGTACCTACCATTGTGAGGATTTCAGAGGACAGGATGCACATAAATTGCTTAGCAAGAGCCTGGTAGAAGGTGAGTGCTTAATAAATGTTCACTCCTGTTCCTGTCACCCTTCTCCTCTTTAGAGGTAAGCAGGCTGTCCGCAAATATAGAGGTAGTTGCTAGTATCTAACTTTTTTATCATTTCAGATGAGAATTTCTTTGGAGATGTTGATTCTGAATTTAGGCCAAAAGGGACTTCCGGGGTGGTGCTGGCAGCAGCAGTGTGGGTCCTTGGGGGAAGGCCAAGACGTCTTTGTTTGTGGGATATGATTCACTGTATTAATTTCCTACGGCTGCCATTACACAATACCAAACACTCAGTGAAAGGTGAAAGAGAACAGAAACGTTCTCTCTCCCAGTCAGCAGGCTGGAAGTCTGCACAGGGTGGCAGCAGGTTCCTCCGGAGGCCCTGGGAGGGCATCGATCCCTGCCTCTCAGCCAGTTTCCGGCGATGATTAGCAGTCCTCAGTGACCCTCAGCCTGTGGGCCATCACTTCAGTGTCCTCCTCTGCCTCTGCCGGCCTCTATCTTCACACGAGCACCTTCTTATTACGGAGTGGAGACCAATATGACCTCATCTTAACTCTGCACATCTATCTACAGTGATCCTGCTATCAAACAGGGTCACTGAGGTTCTGGGGGTTGTTGTTGTTCAGTCACCCAGTCGTGTCCACCTCTTTGTGACCCCATGGACTGCAGCACACCAGGCCTCCCTGACTCTTACCATCTCCTAAAGTTTGTCCAAGTTCATGTCTGTTGCACTGGTGATGCCATCCAGCCGTCTCATCCTCTGACACCCTCTTCTCCTTCTGCCCTCAGTCTTTCCCAGCATCAGAGACTTTTCCAATGAGTGCACTGTTCGCATCAAATGACCAAAATACTGGAGCTTCAGCTTCCACATCAGTCCTTCCAGTGAATATTCAGGGTTGATCTCCCTTAAGATTGACTGGTTTGATCTCATTGCTGTTCAAGGGACTTTCAGGAGTCTTCTCCAGCACCATAGTTTGAAGGCATCAATTCTTTGGCGTTCTGCCTTCTTTACAGTCCAGCTCTCACAACTGTACATGACCACTGGGAAGACCATAGCCTTGACTATACGGACCTCTGTTGGCAGAATAATGTCTCTGCTTTTGAACACACTGTCTAGGTCTGTCATAGCTTTCCTGCCAAGAAGCAATCATCTTCTGACTTCATGGCTGCAGTCACCATCTGCTGTAACTTTAGAGCCCAAGAAGAGGAAATCCGTCACTATTTCCACCTTTTCCCCTTCTATTTGCCATGCAGCAATGGGGCTGGATGCCATGATCTTAATTTTTTTTTAATTTAGTTTTAGGCTGGCTCTTTCACTCTCCTTCATGCTCATCAAGAGGCTCTTTAGTTCCTTTGTGCTTTCTGCCATTAGAGTGGTATCATCCGCATACCTGAGGTTATTGATGTTTCTCCCGCCTATCTTAAGACTTTAAGCATGACCTTCCTCCCATGGGAGATGAGTGCAATTGTCCAGTGGTTCACACATTCTTTTAGTACTACCCTTTTTGGGAATTGGGTTGAGGATTGACCTTTTCCGGGATAGTACTAGGGGTTAGAGGGACACAATTCAACTTATAGTAGTACTCATATGTCATAAAATTCACTCTGGGTGGGTATTCCATCAAGAGAAAATTGCTGAAAGGAATTCACCTGGCTGTTGGCAGGTTGCTGCCGGAGCCAAGGAAGTGGCCATCTTTGGAGCCGCGTCTGAGCTCTTCAGCAAGAAGAACATCAACTGCTCCATAGATGAGAGTTTGCAGCGGTTTGACGAAATCTTGAAGGCAGCTCGGGCAGCCAGTATCTCTGTGCGGGGGTGAGTCTGGCCACGCTGGTGCTGCCTCTCCTTTCCTCAGAGCATTCTGGAACAGGGCCAGCCTCTGACTCCAGCGACCTCCCTCACAGGCTCCTTATCCTGGGTGCAGGGAGCCAGAGCTCCACACCCAGATGTCTTTTCCCAAGTAAACAGGGTCAGAAGAAATCCTGGCAAGTGCTTTCTCCAAACCTGATTTTTGGATCCTTTCACCCCACGAATCTAGCAGGACGGGGTCCTAAACAGGGCTTGTGGAGGTCAGCGTGCCCTGGCTCCACCACCAGCTCATCACACGTCCCTGAGGAATCCCCTCGGCCTCTGAGGTGTCTCCAGCATCACGTCTTTAATGGCAGCAGTGCCAGGCATTGTCCACGTATTATCTGAGGGTAGCCTCTCAGGCACCCAGCACGGAGGGCACTCTCCCCGCTTCCAGATAATGAAACTGAGGCTCCAGAAGGATGCAGAGTCTGCTGTAAGGTCACAACCGACTGCAGCCAGAATGCGTGTCCAGTCACATCGCTGCCTGGTTGAAGTGTGCCAGTGCTCGTCAACTCCAGACTTCAGCGGGTTTACAGCCCCTGCGCAGCTCAGCCTCCGCCGCTCTCTGCAGCTCACATCTCCCCTCCGGCCCCGTTTGCTCTGCACACCGCGTTCAGCCAGTGGGGACTTCTTCCCATTTGTCACATGGGCCAGTTCTCCCCTGCCCCTGGGCCTTTGCACGTGCTTTCCGTAGACTCAGACCACCCTTCCTTCGACATCCTACTTGCCAGGGCTCACTCCTGCTCACCTTCAGGTCCTCTCCTGGCGCCAGTTTCTCCAAGAAGCTTGCTTCTCTTCCCTCAGGTGGAGTTGGTGCCCCTCCTCTGGGCTCCCAGAGTCCCCTAGACATCCTCTGACATAGCACTTGCCGCTTGTTACATTCTCCGCCGCCTCCTGCCTCCCACTAGACTGTGCTCTGTGAAGGCAGAGCCCACCTCTCCGTCGGTCCCCGGCGTGTGCTGTCTCCCATCTCTGGGTCTAGCACATAGTAGGTGCTCAGAAACTGATGGGCAGATGGATGGATGAGAAAGGAAGGACGTGTCAGGTCTGCCTGACTCCCAAGTCTGTGCTCTTTTTTCAGCATTTCTTTTAGCTTTTCCATGCTCAGCAGTGATTGGAGAGTAAGGAGAATGAAGATGGCAAAATACACGGAGTTGTTTGAGTCAGAAATTATTTATCCAGCAAACATTTATCCTGCCTCTTAATATGCAGCATCATTTGTTGGACTGTAAAAGATTTTAATGGAGCCTCTGCCTCAGTGGGATGAGTGGGCTCAGAAGCCCGTCTACACTCAAGATCCAGGCCCCTCACCACAGCTCAGCAAGACCCCATGATGAGGATGGTGGCCGCCTCTCCAGCCCCCTGTTGTACTTCTGCTCCTTGCGCCCCACGCCTCAGTTTTTCTGTCCTTTGTGGTATGCTTTGAGCACACCTACCCTTTCATCGGACTTCCTGGTGGCTCAGTGGTGAAGAATCTGCCTTGTATGCTTTGAGCACACCTACTGTTTCATTGGACTCCCTGGTGGCTCAGTGGTGGAGAATCTGCCTGCCAGTGCAGGAGCTGCAGGTTCAATCCCCAGGGCAGGAAGATCCCCTGGAGAAGGAATGACCACCCACTCCAGTATTCTTGCCTGGAGAATCCCAAGGACAGAGGAACCTGGAGGGCTACAGTCCATGAGGTCGCAAAGAGTCAGACACAGCTGAGCGACTGAGCGACTCTCTTCCACCTTGGGGCCTCTGCATTGGTCCTTTGCCTGGAACGTGGCTCTCCCGCCACCTCAGTCCAGTGTCGCATCCTCACAAGGTCTTCCTGGGCCGTCCTAGCTGCAGTCGGCCTCCTCCGGGTGCTCCTGCCACACTTCCTTTGTCTCTCCTTCACGGCACATCACTTTCTGAGATTACTTCCTTTCCCTACTAGATCTGATTTATCATCTGTCTCCCTAACTTGAAACCTTAAGTTCCGTGGTGGTGGGGACCTGCTTGGCCTTGCTCACTGCCCTTCTCCAGTGCCTGGCGCACCATGGGCAGCTCAGTAAACCTCAGTCGAATAAATGAGTGTACGCGCCCCCTGGTAGGTCGCCGGAGCCGCTGACCCCTCAGGCCGGCCCAGCTTTCTTGTGCCCACTTCGGTGTCATGCACCCTTGGTCCTCCCCGGAGGGGAGCCCCACCTGGGCCCAAGTTCTGCTCTCCTCACCCCGTGCAGTCAGCTGGCTGCTCATAGAGCCTCTCTAGCTCCTCCTCCTCCGTGGCTGGTCTCTGGCTGCCTCTCCTGAGACCCGGGCATCATCTGCCTCCTCACCCACAGGCCTGTTGGCTTCTTCCCTTCCCTGCGTGGCACTGCACTGCCCACTCCTGGTGCTGAGCGGCACTGCCATCGTCTGGCTCACCAGCATGGAATTAGCCTTTGCCCCGGGCCCTCGGCCTCCTGCCCAACCTCAGGTTTGGGTGGGGCTAACCAGGGCAATGTGTCAAACAGCCAGCCTGCCCCAGCCCTGTTAGCCAGAGAGCCCAGGCGCACTGACACCATTCCTGTTTTTCCACAGGTACGTCTCCTGTGTGCTTGGATGTCCCTACGAAGGGAAGATCTCCCCAGCTAAAGTTGCTGAGGTCTGTGTGTGTGTGCGCAGCAGGGGAGGGGTGGGTTCATGAGACTTGGCTTCCATGCCGGCCCCTGAGTGTGCAGGTTACTCTCGCCACCCTTTCCTGGTGGGTCACTGATTTCATTTGTTTACTCAGCTCCTTCCTTAAGACCCTCTGGGAGCACAACCCTGCACTTACCCCAGTGTGGGGCCACTTGTAGCCTGGCAGGGAGTCTCGGAAGCCCCTGCCCTCTACCCCAGAGCAGAAGCCTGTGACTCAGTTCCCAGGCTGGTCAGTGAAAGATGATGACTGAGGTGAGGATCCTCTGCAGGGGGCTTCCTTCTTGTGCTTGGGGAGACATCCTGGAATGCGAAGTCAAGTGGGTGGGCCTTAGGAAGCATCACTACAAACAAAGCTAGTGGAGGTGATGGAATTCCAGTTGAGCTATTTCAAATCCTAAAAGATGATGCCATGAAAGTGCTGCACTCAATATGTCAGCAAATTTGGAAAACTCAGCAGTGGCCACAGGACAGGAAAAGGTCAGTTTTCATTCCAATCCCAAAGAAAGGCAATGCCAAAGAATGTTCAAACTACTGCACAATTGCACTCATCTCACATACTAGCAAAGTAATGCTCAAAATTCTCCAAGCCAGGCTTCAGCAGTACATGAACCATGAACTTCCAGATGTTCAAGCTGGTTTTAGAAAAGACAGAGGAACCAGAGATCAAATTGCCAACATCTGTTGGATCATCGAAAAAGCAAGAGTTCCAGGAAAACATCTACTTCTGTTTTATTGACTATGCCAAAGTTTTTGTGTAGATCACCACAAACTGTGGGAAATTCTTCAAGAGATGGGAATACCAGACCACCTGAGCTGCCTTCTGAGAAATCTGTATGCAGGTCAAGAAGCAACAGTTAGAACTGGACATGGAACAACAGACTGGTTCCAAATTGGGAAAAGAATACATCAAGGCTGTATATTGACACCCTGCTTATTTAACTTACATGCAGAATACATCATGCAAAATGCCAGACTGGATAAAGATCAAGCCTGGAATCAAGATTGCTGGGACAAATATTAATAACCTCAGATATGCAGATGATACCACCCTTATGGCAGAAAGCTAAGATGAACTAAAGAGCCTCTTGATGAAAGTGAAAGAGGAGAGTGAAAAAGTTGGCTTAAAACTCAACATTCAGAAAACTAAGATCATGGCATTCAGTCCCATCTCTTCATAGCAAATAGATGGGGAAACAATGGAAACAGTGAGAGACTTTATTTTGGGGGGCTCCAGAATCACTGCAGATGGTGACTGCAGCCATGAAATTAAAAGACGCGTGCTCCTTGGAAGAAAAGTTATGACCAACCTAGACAGCATATTAAAAAGCAGAGACATTACTTTGCCAACAAAAGTCTGTCTAGTCAAAGCTATGGTTTTTCCAGTAGTCATGTATGGATATGACAGTTGGACTGTAAAGAAAGCTGAGTGCCGAAAAATTGATGCTTTTGAACTGTGGTGTTGGAGAAGACTCTTGAGAGTCCCTTGGACTGCAAGGAGATCCAACCAGTCCATCCTAAAGGAAATCGGTCCTGAATATTCATTGGAAGGACTGATGCTGAAGCTGAAACTTCAGTACTTTGGCCACCTGATGCAAAGAACTGACTCAATGGAAAAGACCCTGCTGCTGGGAAAGATTGAAGGCAGGAGGAGAAGGTAATGACAGAGGATGAGAAGGTTGGATGGCATCACCGACTTGATGGACATGAGTTTGAGCAAGCTCTGGGAGTTGATGATGGACAGGGAAGCCTGGCATCTTGTAGTCCATGGGGTCACAAAGAGTCGGGACACGACTGAGCAACTGAACTGAGAAGAACACAGGGCAGGAAATGAGTTCGAGCAGCCCAAGAGCTTGTGTCATTTTGCCCTCAAAGCCACCTTGCAGGAAATTCCTTGGTTAGAACTCCATGATCTCAATGCCACAGGCCAGGGGTTCGATCCCTGGTTGGGGAACTAAGATCCTGCATGCGGCACAGAGCGGCCAAAACAAAACAAACAAACAGATCACCCTGCACACCTGGAGTTCTTGTTATTCCAATTTACGGTTAAGGAAACTGACACTGACTGACTTACATGCAGGTTGCATATGGAGAAAGCAGGTCTCAGCCCCTGTCTGTCTGCCTCCAGCGCCCTCCTGCTCTTCCTGCACACCAGGTAGCAGCCAGAAACGAGCAGTGGTTAACAGGAGCCACTGCTTCGTGGCCGCTGCAGTCCAGACCTCAGCCTCCTGTTCCCCCAGTCCTCCCCAAAGGCTTGTCCTCATTTTTCAGGAGCAGAGGTTGAAGCTCAGGAAAGTGAAGTCTGCTGCCAAGGTTCCCCAGCCAGTGAGCAGCAGGACTGGGACATTACTTTGGCATCATGTCACTGCCACCCACCACCTTTGCTGCATCCTCTCCCGCCCACCAGCTGCCACAGGCTCCTTGTCACCCTGCCTGTGTAGGCAGTGGAGGAGGGGGCCCATCATTTCCTTCATCCCACAGACCATCATCGAGTATCATTTCCGTCCTCGGTCTTGCCACATCCTTCCTCCCCCTTCTCCCCAGAGCAGCGGAGGGCAGCATCTCCTCGTGGAGCAGATCCTGCTCTGGTTCTGCCATGATCTTAGTGGTTTATGGACGGGCTTCTGAATTTTTCATAGCCAGGTCCTTCTCTTAAAAATAGAGAACTAGCACTTCAGACCCCTGACTTCACACATCTGCTTACCAAGGATAGAGCCATGTGAAGGGAGTCAGTTCTCCTGATTCCCACCCCAGGTCTGACGCCGTGTGTGAAGGTGGTAAGGGAAGGACCAGCTGGAGTCCAAGACCCTTGGAGGAAAGCTGCAGGGGTTAGAGCCCGGGGCCTGCACCGATGGCCAGCGCTACTCCTCACGTCTGTCTCCCAGTGAGCAGAGTGAGGAATCAGTCCCACTCACAGAGTTAGTTGTAAGGAGTCTCTGGTCCAAGAGGAGCTTGGTGCCTCGGACGTGGAGGTGTTCTGCGTAGGCCAAGGACCCCGGCTTGAGGAATCGGGGTCCTCCAAGAGCCTGCTTGTCTCCCCAGGTTACCAAGAAGCTGTACTCCATGGGCTGCTACGAGATCTCCCTGGGGGACACCATCGGCGTGGGCACCCCTGGGGCCATGAAGGACATGCTGTCCGCTGTCCTGCAGGAGGTGCCAGTGACAGCCCTGGCCGTCCACTGCCATGACACCTACGGCCAGGCCCTGGCCAACACCTTGACGGCCCTGCAGGTAACCAGGGCATGTCCTCGGATAAAGGCACACGTCCATTCTCCCAAAGGGCAGGGCAGCAGGACAGCTGTGTTTCAGTTATTCTTTGAGCAAGCCTTCACTGTGTGTCCATGCCTGTGTGCCAGGCCTTGGGCTGGCCACAGTGAACACAGACATGCCACCCTGGCCTGAAAGTGCCTGCATCTGTCTGTCAGGAGACAGTGGAGAGTTAGGTGATAATCTTAACGCACTGTGACAATGTCATGGGGACTGAGGACCATCCCCATCCCAGCTGGGGGTGGGGGAAGGCAGAGAGGATTCGCCAGAGAAGGCCTCAGCGAGGCTTGAAGGACATGAAGCTGAGCAGTTGAAAAAGGGAAGTGGAAAGGTGACCAGGCAGCACTGCATTGTAAACAAGACTAAGGCGGGGTCGGGAGGACTGGGGTGCACTGGCCCCACCAGGGCATGCAGGGCTGTGAGTGCGCATGCGTGCACCAGTGGGGGTGGGGGTGGGGGGAAGCCTTTGATGCTCTTTGCCCAGAAACTGGACCAAGACCTC
Organism: Tragelaphus eurycerus; assembly: GCA_935064755.1. Lineage (NCBI taxonomy): Eukaryota > Metazoa > Chordata > Mammalia > Artiodactyla > Bovidae > Tragelaphus > Tragelaphus eurycerus. The sequence goes on along the minus strand of CAKXYN010000099.1, from coordinate 7,516,959 downwards.
AGACTGAGTTTCTCTTGAGGTTAGCTTCTTGTGAATTGGCCCAGAACAAGGGTCCCATGGCCCAAGAGAACTTAGAAAGTTCTGCGTGTCTGACCACAAGCTGCCTTGCTGCAGGAAGTCTAGTGTAGTGTTTAGGTTAGTAGAGCAACCCTGCGCGGCCTTTTTTACCCATTTTTATCTCTCACGTTACCTCTTTTGAGGCTCATGTCTTTAAGCCAAATGATTCTATGACTTTCCGGGTTTTCCTTTCTCAGAGTTGAGGCTTAAGGAGAGAGAAAATGAAACAGTCATCTCGGAAAGTGGGAGCAACTGATCAAGAGAAGTGGGATCAATCCAGAGAAGCGACCTTGGGGTCAGAGGCCTGACATGGGGTGCAGAAGAGGGGATGGTAAACGAGCACAGGAAAACAACAGGGGTCTGAAACCTCAGCAGTTGGGAGGAGTTACTTTAGGTGAGCCATCAGGAAGGACGTCTCTGAGGAGGCAGCTTTTAGGCTGAGAAGGAGAAGTTGAGCCAACCATGAAAGGAAGGAGGAAAGATTCCTGGCAGAGGAAACAGTGAAGCAAAAAGACTCACACTGTTTTAGGAACCAAAAAGAGGAACAGTTTCTTTGAGTGGGATTTTCATAAACTGAAGGAATGAATAATTTGAGTGGAATTTCAGGCAGCCACTGAGAGGTTTACCAGGACGGGCTTGGTAGGCTCAGACCCCCCACAGTGACAGCCATGTTCTACCATCCTTGTTTTCAGATGGGAGTGAGTGTCGTGGACTCTTCCGTGGCAGGACTGGGAGGCTGTCCCTATGCACAGGGGGCGTCGGGAAACTTGGCCACCGAGGACCTGGTCTACATGCTGGCCGGCCTGGGCATTCACACGGTAAGCCCGCCTGCCCCCTGGTGGTGACGGCCCAAGCTGACCGGAGCTCTGCCTGAAGCTGGAACTGCTGGGTTTGTTCAGGGTTTTTGTGGTGGCGTTAGTGCAGTTAAGAGGGGAAGGGTGCCAAGGGACTAAGGCTTTTCTGTCATATGATTTGAGATAACAGAGTGTGGTCGATGGGGGCTATGAGAAGACCAGGCCCTTGGCACGGGTTTGAGAGTTCCATCTGAGGCGGCACCAGGGTGCAAGGAAAGAGCCCTGGAAGGGGCAAGGCCATGGCCTGAAATGAGTCAGTTCTCTCTGGACCTTTGTTTTCTCCTCTGGAAAAAATGAGGGCAATAGAACTGCACGCCCTCCCGTCCTGCCCCCCGGTCTCTGCCAGAGTCCGTGAGGGCCCGCAGTGTGGGCTGGAAGCACTAGAGCATCTGTGCTTTGAGATCAGACAGACTGGATTTAAAACCTACTCCTGCCACTCAGGCTGTGTGACCTGACAGATGACTTCAGCACTTGGGGCCTAAGAAATGGGAATAAAAAATAGCACTTATCTCATAGGATAAGAAAGAAAATGTAGCCCAGAGCTAAGCAAATAGTATGCAGCAGTAAATAGGAGCTTGTTGTTGTTAATATAAGAAGGTTTTCAGTGTGGCCTTTTTAGTCGGTGTTTCTAGCCCTGCTTCTCTGCCTCGTGACCCTCACTTCATACGCAGTGTTTGACCACTGTGGGCCCGGCCTGTGCTAGACCCTAGCTCCCTTCCGGGGTGCAGTACCTCAAACCATGTCACACACTGAGGGCAGTCAGGGGAACCCCACGTGCCAGGAGGACACCACCTCACAGACAGCCGGCATCCCGCCATCAGGGGAACAAGAGCATGATTGTCTTCACCTTCACTTCTCAGCAGCACGGTTTTCTGTCCAGTCAGATGTTTCCCTGGGTGTCGAGGGCAGGCTGTGACTTAACTGCATCCTCTGACTTGTTTCTCAAAGGGTGTGAACCTCCAGAAGCTCCTGGAAGCCGGGGCCTTCATCTGTCAAGCCCTGAACAGAAGAACCAACTCCAAAGTGGCTCAGGCTACCTGTAAACTGTGAGCCATTTGGTCCTGAGCCCTGGGGACCACGTGGGAATGGGGACAGCTATGGATGAATCATGGATGGGCACGTGGAAATGGGAATGCAATCAGCCGGAGCAGGCACTTCACTGTCAGCTCTGCACATGGGTCTCTCCTGGAAGGAAGGAGGTGGATAGGAGCTGCTGGCTGCAGGCCCTCCCTGCCTGACCTGAGAATGAGTGAGAGGTTTGGGCAGCCGAAGGTCTCCTTCCACCTGGACCCAAAGGCCCAGGAGTTGAAAGCCTGAGGGCTCTTGGGAACCCAATTCTCTGGCCTGGGTTGGTCCTCAAGTCTCATCTCTGGGTGAAACCTGCCAGCTGGCCACTCTCCACAACTTGCTGCTGCCATATTCTTGAGGGCCGTCACTCTGACTTTGTAGGGCAAAGGGGCCTGGAGGAATTTTTCCCTCAGTTGGCAGAGGGCACTTGGTGAAGGGGTGAGGGCTGAGCAGCTGTGGTGGCCCCCTGCCAACTCCAGCACCTCTGCAAAATCTCCACTTTGAACATGATTGTTGAAAACAGATTACATAATTAAAGGTTTAATGACAACCATTCCAGTGTTCTCTTGTGCAAATGTGTGTATACATGAGATGGGGGGCGGGGGGAGGGCAGAAAGCATCTTTACATTTCCTCTGAGAGGAGAAGGGAGGCTTCAGTTTATTAACCTCTGAATTTTCTCTCGCCTTCTCCTGAGAATTGGGGAAATGGGTGATAATGACTTACTCAGCACTGACCAGGGCACCCTGGAGAGGTTGTTTCTGAGGCTGTTGGCTCTGTGACCAGGGCTGTTTGTGGCACAAGGTCCTCTGGGCCAGGGCAGGCTCAGCTCTAGGCGCCCTGGGGCCCAGGGGCCCAGTCAGCATCCCTGGTGGGCTCCAGCAGGCCCGGGCACTCCAGGCTGTGGGACACCTTGTACATTTCTTCCTCTGCTCCGGTTTCCTCATGCAGTCAGTATGTGTGTGTCAGTGGCTCTACTGCTGCTGCTGCTGCTAAGTCACTGGAGTCGTGTCCGACTCTGTGCAACCCCAGAGACGGCAGCCCACCAGGCTCCCCCGTCCCTGGGATTCTCCAGGCAAGAACACTGGAGTGGGTTGCCATTTCCTTCTCCAATGCATGAAAGTGAAAAGTGAAAGTGAAGTCACTCAGTCGTGTCCGACTCTTAGCGACCCCATGGACTGCAGCCTACCAGGCTCCTCCGTCCATGGGATTTTCCAGGCAAGAGTACTGGAGTGGGGTGCCACTGCCTTCTCCGAATGTTAGTGGCTCAGTCGTGTCCAACTCTGCAATTCCACGGACTGCAGGCCACCAGGTTCCTCTGTCCATGAAAATACTGGAGTCGGTTGCCATATCCTTTTCCAGGAGAATCTTCCCGACCCTGGGATGGAACTGGGGTCTCCTGAATTGCAGGTAGATTCTTTACCATCTGAGCCACCAGGGAAGCTCCACATTCAATATGTCACACCTTTATACACACCATTCCTTAGCTCTCCCTTTATTTTAAAGAGAAACAGAACACTATTTTCTAGCCTACTATGGTAGGCAAGATACAAACCGTTCCGCGAGGTTGGGGGCCACAGTGTGCGTGAAGGCTGAGCGCAGTCGGCGCTGTAATTCGTGTTTTAGTCTCAGGGCTCCCTCCAGCCCTTTGGCGGGTTTTTTAAACTAGATTTTCCAGAACGGCAGCCTATGAGAGACCCCGACCCATTGTCTTCCATGGGCGCCGCCCCTCCTGCCTCTCCGTTAAAGGGAGCCATCTACTTCACGCCAGGCTTACTGACAAAAGGTGGGAAACCTGGGGGCGAGCGTGGAGCTGCGGTCTTCCGCGCCGCGCTCAGCTGTGGCTCCCACTGCAGGATGGCTGCCGGGCGCCGCATCTCCCGGGGCGCAGCGCCTGCTTCCAGGGATCGGGACGGGGGAGCACGCCAGGTCTCGCGGGCCCCGGGTGCCGACCGCGCGCTCCTCTGCCCACCGCCCCGGCACCGGTCAGTACCGTCCTCTGCAGACGGTGCCGCGCAAGCGTCCTGGGGCCGCGGTGCTCTTGGTCCACCCGGCTCCCCGTACTGCCGGCTCCCGACCGACACGTTTCTTGGGGGCGTCACGGGGGCGGATCCAGGGCGGAGCGTCGGCTCTTAAAGGGACCGGTCACGGAACACGGGAGGCGGCGCTGTTCGAGACTGCGCGGGGCGCGTGGTGCGGAGCAGGTTTGGGAGGCTGGTGAGGGGTGGGGCCGAGCGGGTTTGCAAGGGGCCGGGTGGTCCGCTGGAAGCGAGGGGATTGTCTCGGGGGTCCGGGCTGCGTTCTGGGCAGAGTTCCGCCTAGGCGGGCTCGCCCCCGCGGCTCCTAGCTCTCGTGCCTTGGCTGGGGCGGCTAGGATTCATTCATTCCCGGCCGGGGGCCTCCTAGTTCTGCCCCCATCCAGCCACCGCCCGAACCCCCAGCCTGAGACTCTAGGGCACTCGAGCGCTCAAGGCCCAGCGCCCCCCTCCCATACATTTTACGGATGGGAAAGACTGAGGCGACAGCTGACCATAGATTACCCCGCGTGTCGGAGGGAGGGCAACCTCATCGGGCTTCCTGCCTCCCTGGGGGCCCCCGCCACCATTTTCGGGGGTCCTGCACAGTGCTTGGTGCTCGGTGGGGCGGGGGCGGGGGCGGCTTCAACGCCTAGGGCAAAGTCCGGGGGAACCAGTGGGGGCAGGGGACGAACTGCTCGGGGAGGGGCGGGACTAGGTCCAGATTCTAAACCCGCTGTCACTGGCTTATGTGACTTAGGCAAATGACTTAACCTCTCTGACCTTAGTATCCTTCTCTGTAAACCGGCAGCAATAACACCTGCCTCATTAGGACGAGGCTGCCGTCTGTGGGGGTCGCACAGAGTCGGACACGACTGAAGCGACTTAGCATAGCATAGCATAGCATTAGGACGTTGGAGGAATTCAGGGATATAATTCAAGAGTGCCCAATACAGAGCCTGGCACGCAGCGGGCGTTCAGTCTAGTGGGTTAGGAGCTGTATGAACCCAGAACAGGATTAAGGCTGCTTGGAGGAAGGCGGCTGCGGGCCAGGCTGCCCCAATGAAAGGTCTCAGTGTCTGGACTTCCTCCCCCGCCAATCCCCCCACCGTCTCTGCCTGCGGAGTTTGTTCAGGGCGGCGGTGCACACCTGGCAGTGAAATCTGGGGCCAAAGCCACGTCTACACCACCCTGTTGAGTGCTGCCTACAGTTGGGCGGGATTCTTACCGCCAGGCCAGGAGTGGCATCCGCACTGGCTGAACCAGCCTGACCAACCTGGGGGTGGGGCCCACTCCAGGACTACAGTGCTGCACCCCCAGAGCTGGGCTCAGCCCGCCAGGCAGAGGACCCACCCTGAGGCCATCTGCTGTATTTCCTGCCTCTCCCAGTTGACCTTTGTGGGGCTGGGGGGGGGGGGGGGGGCAAGGAAAGCTGCTTGTCCCAGGAGGTGTTAGTCACTGAACCGAGGAGCCAGTTTGTACCCAGTGGTGGCAGAGGGACTGGGGAGGTCTGGGTCTGAGCAGACTGACTTCTTCCTGGGCTCTAGCGAGTCCAGTGCTGCTGCCTCGATTCCTTCTGTCCAGAATTGTCCAGTCCCCAGACACCTCAGGGAAGCAATGTGGAAACTCGGGTTCCATCTTCCCAACCCCCAATTAGGGCTAGAAGTTATGGTGCCTGTGCGTCCATCTCCACCTGTACCATGGGATGGGCCTTTAGAAGCACCTCATCTGACCCTTAAACGCCATGTTATAGAGACGGAAACTAGGGCCGGGAGAGAACTGGTCTCCAAGGCCTAAGGCCAGAAAGTGATGCTCTTTGACCTTGGACCAGGGCTGACTCCAGACCCACCCTATTAACTAGGACACACCACTGTCTCAGACGCCAGTTTCCAGGTTGAAGGAGGCTCTGAGCAGACAGCCTCGGCGACTTCTGAGTCTCTCTCCTGAGCCAGGCATAATGGCAGAGAAGGTGCTGGTAACAGGTGGGGCTGGCTACATTGGCAGCCACACCGTCCTGGAGCTGCTGGAGGCGGGCTATTCGCCCATGGTCATTGACAACTTCCATAACGCCATTCGTGGTGAGCCGGGCAGAGGGAGGGGGTCTGAGGCTCCAGGGGGGATGGAAGGGAAACCCTGGGTTCTACATCCACCTCCAAGGGGTGTATGCCTGGCCAGTCCCTTGGGAACCCAGCTCCCCATCGCCTCTGATTTTGATGGCCTCTGTGTGCCCAATCAGGAGGGGGCTCCATGCCTGAGAGCCTGCGGCGGGTTCAGGATCTGACAGGCCGCTCTGTGGAGTTTGAGGAGATGGACATCTTGGACCAGGCAGCTCTACAACGTCTCTTTAAGAAGGTGGGCGCTTGGCAGGAAGGCAAGCAGTAGGCACTTCCAAGGGCCAGGCCTGTAAGCCACATCTGATCCCAGCTTTGCCACCCTGCAGCACAGCTTCATGGCAGTCATCCACTTTGCGGGGCTCAAGGCTGTGGGTGAGTCAGTGCAGAAGCCCCTGGATTATTACAGAGTCAACCTGACAGGAACCATCCAACTTCTGGAGGTGAGACCTGGGCCGGGGACAGACCCCGGGAGGGCCCCGGGCCAGGCAGGCAGTACCAAACACGGTGGCAGAGCCCAAGCTGGCTCACACGCTGGACACGTCTTCAGCTCTCAGCCACAGTCTCCCCTTCTGTAAATGGGAGCTCACACCTCGGCCCCCTCCACCTGGGGGGCAGGCAGGGGCCACTGACTCCTCTCCTCTGTGGGCAGATCATGAGGGCCCATGGGGTGAAGAACCTGGTGTTCAGCAGCTCGGCCACCGTGTACGGGAACCCCCAGTACCTGCCCCTGGACGAGGCCCACCCCACAGGTGGCTGTACCAACCCCTATGGCAAGTCCAAGTTCTTCATTGAGGAAATGATCCGGGACCTGTGCCAGGCGGACAAGGTAAGGGCCCCTTTTGCCTCAGCCTGGGCCCCACTCTTGGGCCCCTCACAGCCTGCCCCCTGAGCCCGAGGATGGGGTCCTTAGCCACCCTCCCTGAGGCCAAAGCTGGGGCTCAGGAAGCGGTGGTGACTTCAGGCCTTTCGGGAGGGCTGGATCCCCTGCTCCTTTCTAAGGACAGAGAACGAGCAAGGTGGGGGGACGGGGGAGGCGGCTCTGGATTCAGGTGGGCCATACAGCTTGCACCCCAATCCCCTCTGTCTGACCTGCTCTGCACAGGCCTGGAATGCAGTGCTGCTGCGGTATTTCAACCCCATAGGCGCCCATGCCTCAGGCTGTATCGGCGAGGATCCACAGGGCATCCCCAATAACCTCATGCCCTACGTCTCCCAGGTAAGGGAGAAGGGAAAGGAAAGGGGTGGGCTCCAGGGGAGAGGGCCTGGGAAGGGCTAACCTGACCTCCACCCCAGGTGGCGATTGGGCGACGGGAGGTACTGAATGTCTTTGGCAACGACTATGACACAGAGGATGGCACAGGTGAGCCCAGGAGCCGGAGGAGCCATGAGGGAGGCTGAGGTGGGACAGGGACTGTAACGGACCCCTCCCTGCAACCACTTCCTCCTCTGCAGGCGTCCGGGATTACATCCATGTCGTGGATCTGGCCAAGGGCCACATCGCAGCCTTGAGGAAGCTGAAGGAGCAGTGTGGCTGCCGGGTAGGGGGAGAAGGGAGAAGTGGGGGAGATGGAGACAAGAGGCAGGGACCAATGGGGCCCAGAGGGAAGTCCACCCACCCCCACCGCAATCTCTGCCCTCCTTTCCTGGGCAGATCTACAACCTGGGCACGGGCACAGGCTATTCGGTGCTACAGATGGTCCAGGCCATGGAGAAGGCCTCTGGGAAGAAGGTAGGCTGGCAGCCCACCCTGCCCCACCCCCAGCCCGTCACACTGACATACCTGATGGGCACCTGAGTCCCGCTGTCTACTTGAGCCTGCCTGAGGCCTTGACGCCTGAGACCAAGACCCTGCTCCACACCTCCATTTCTGGAGGGCTGGTCAGCAACTTGGTGGGTGATGCCAGGGCTGGTTCAGCTAGGCTACAACTGCCCCCCTCTCCTGCAGATCCCGTACAAGGTGGTGGCCCGGCGTGAAGGCGACGTGGCTGCCTGTTATGCCAACCCCAGCTTGGCCCTCAAGGAGCTGGGCTGGTCAGCAGCCCTAGGGCTGGACAGGATGTGTGAGTGCTCGCCCTAACCCCCGACCCTGGGTGCTTACCTGACCGCCAGGAGAGACTCGGGGGCCAGGAAAGGGCTACTGGGGTCCGGGCTGGCCCATCCTGGGCTGCCCAAGATGCTGCAGGCCCTGCACTCAGTGTGGCTGGCCCCTGAGCACGGACCTCGTACCGTTCCAGGTGAAGATCTATGGCGCTGGCAGAAGCAGAATCCTTCAGGCTTTGGCACACAGGCCTAAGACCCTGGCCTCCCACAGACCAGAAAAGGGAGAGAAGCAACTGCCTGCTCTCCAGCCTCTGGCAGGAACCCAGGGGCCCCAGAGGCTCCGCTACCTCGGACCCCAGCTGGGCCCACTGAGCCCGCCAGGCACAAGGCCAAGGTCTCCACTGACCAAGTATCGGGTCTGTGTGCCACAGGGGCCAGGAACCCATGCGGACCACCAAGGCTGAGTGGTGCCAACAGAGCCTTAAGACACGCCGAAGCCCCTCCTCCCAGGCACTAATTTATACTGCTATGAAGGAGCATCCCAAAATATTTAAAATAAACAGTTTTCTTACACTGGAGCAGATACTTGCACGTGGTCATACTCTACCCCTTGGATAGAATCGTCCAGGCCTGAGAGTTGAAGCAGTTTCTTTAATTTTATCGGAATCCAGGACACGACCAGAAAAACACCCAAAACTACATGGAGACAGAAGACGAGACACAAGACTCCTCCCAGCTCCCCAGACCTAGCGTGGGGACGACGTGGGGTGAGGCGGCTGGGGCAGACCTTGAGCCCCAGTCTAGACCGGCAGGCTCCAGGCCTGCGGAGGGCAGAGGGTAATGGGGAGGCAGGGCCCAGCCCCCACATCAGAACGGCTGAGGGGAGGCCCCCTCGAAAGACTTGGCCCCGTCACCCACACTCCTGCGCAGGGGCAGGAAGCCCACAGCGGCCAGGGGTCGGGTCATGGACACATTCATGATTGAGAAGCAGCTGGAGTGGAGGCAGGAGACACACGATTATCTGGGCAGAATCAGTTGGGGAGAGGTGGAAGGAGGTGGGGCCTGGGAGGGCCCCATGGGCCAAACCCTGAGGTCACCGGCGGGGGCCCAAAGCGGGGCTAGTGAGTGAGGTCCTGAGTGAGTGGGTCAGCGGCTGGGCCCCTTTCTCCCGCTGCCTACAGCCCCTCCAATACTGCTGCCCAGGGGGTGGCCCCCACCTCCAAGGAAATGGGATAAGAAAGCAGCCCAGCCCCTGCGGCAGACAGCCAGGGGGCTGAAGCCAGGAAGGAGGGCCTGGCCAGGCTTTGGCCTGTCTGCCCCAGAGGCCTGTGAGAAGAGGGGATGGGTCCAGGAGGGTGAGAAAGGGGCTCGACCGGCTCAGATCCAAGATGGTGCCACGCGTGCCAAGTCCCCCCGCCCCCGTGAGCGGGGGGACTATGCTGGGGGACAGCAACTCTGGTTAGACAGGAGGCAGCAGCTTCTCGAGAAACTCCTTCACAGCTGCCATCTCCTGGGGGTGAGGAGGACTATGAGATGTGCCTGGCCAGAGGGAGACAGGCAGGGAGAGGAAAGAGCCCCTGCACACTGACCTGGGGACAGGAGCTGTGCATGACCCCTGGGTACGTCTTGAACTGGACCCTGGCAGGTGTGACAACGGACCGCAGCTTCTCGGCTGTCAGCGCCCCAAACCGTACAGGAACCATGGGGTCCAGCTCCCCATGGCACTGAAGGATGGTCAGGTCCTTGGCACTGCCGTTGGCTGCCTGTGGGCCAGACAGGACTTAAGAGGGCAAAACCGGGGCTTGGGCACGATCCCCCCCCAGGCCCGAGGAGACGGAGGGCAGGAGCAGGGTCGTGGAGACGCTCACCTGGGGGAAGGCCCGATGCAGAGGTAGCCAACAGCTCAATGCCACAATGCCAGCCAGAGGGTGGGGGCAGGTGAGGGCTGTATAGAGGGACAGAGCTCCACCCTGGAGAAAGGAGAGAGTGAGGGGTCATGAAGGGCACAGCTCAGCACCCATTACCCACCCCCTGCCCTCTCTCTCCCCTCACCTGTGAAAAGCCTCCCAGGACGATCCGATTGGCAGGGATCCCGTTCTTCATCTCATGCTCAATCAAGGCCTTGACTGGGGGAGGGGGCATAACCGGGTGGGGGGAAAGCTGCTGGAGGGACTCCAGGAAGGGAGCCAGACAAGAGGTTCTGCCCAGCACTTTCCTGGGGGGCCTGGGGGAGAGGGAAGATGCCAAGGAGGGGCTGGGGCCTTACTGTTTTCTGCTGCTTTCTTGATGCCAGCCTCGTCTTCTGGTGCGTCTGGACTCAGCCCCATCAGGTCAAACCTGGAGTAGAGGAGTTGGCAGCCACTGGGAGACCTAGGCTGGCCCCGGGCAGCTCCCTTGGCTCCTGTTCCCCTCCCCAAGCTCACCAGGAGGGCATCACCATCTTCATGTTGAGTGTCACAGGAATCCGAGGCCTGCAGAGGAGCAGCAAGGAGGACCGTCACGTGCAGGAGGGATGAGGTAGCCACAGCAGATAGCCCAGGAGGGGGCAGGGCAGCCCCTGGGGAACCCTCCCAGCAGGCAGGGCTTGTGTTTAAAGTGTTGCTAGGCAACATGCCACGTGGGGCTGAAGGCTGTGGTTGGGGCATCGGCAGTAGCAATGGAGAAGCAGAGCCTAGCACTCGGTGTGACAGGGTTCCAGCTCAGTGGGTAAGTACTTGGGGAAGGGAGGAGGGGGATCCTGGTCCTAGGAGTCTCGGGTCTAGGAGGCCCTGGGTTGGGGGCTGGGGCTGGACCCTGTTCCTGGGGGGTTCCACAGGAATGAAGGCTGAAAAGGGCCTTTCGGACCCCTCTGGGCCCCAGGCCCCAACATGCAGCTTTCAGCAGAGAACAGGCCTGGGACCACAGGACCACCCCCCTTCCTTCATGCTGCGGTGACACTCACGCATGGGGACAGATGTACTTGACGTGAGGGAGCCGGATGGTGGAGAGGGCGTCAGCCCAGCTGTGCCTGTAGGAGGGAAGGGAGAAAAGGCACCGATGTGGAGAGGGAAGGAGGAGGGCGCGGGCCTCCCCGGAAACACCCCCTCCCCAGCTCACTCACCCTGTGTCTCCAAGTCCATGTAAAAAAATAACCTGGAAGAGTCGGAGATGGGGCAGAGGGCAGTCATCATCCTGCCATGGCTCTCACTCTGCCCTCCAACCTTGGTCACCCCTCCGTCACCCCCGAGGATCTGGGGGGGGCACTGAGGGAGCAGCCCCGTCTCCCCACTGCAGGGCTGCTCCCCTCTCATCACTGCCACCTCCGTTCTCCCCACACCCACTCCAGCCAGTTCCCAGGCGGCCTGGGGGCTGCGCGGGGTAGTAAAGGACCCTTACCGCAGCTGTTTCCCGCTCAGCTCCAGACACAGTGGCAGCGTCGGTGAGCAGGGGCACAGACATGGTGTTACCACACATACACTGCAGGGCTCCACGGCTGGGGCCTGTGCAAATGCCGGGCAGTGGTCAAGGGCAAGGCCAGGCAGCAGAGAGCATCCTGACCCAGCAGCAGAAACGCCAACCCGGGCCATGAGCTCCTCAAGCACCCTAGATTCTAGCTCCTGGACACAAAGGAAAGGCAGGCAGAAAAGACCTGGGGCCAAGCGGGGAGGAAGTGTGCCTTCATTCCAGGGCAGAACAGCAGAGGCAGCCACCCTGGCAGCCCGAGGTCTGGCCCCCCACACAGCCTGAGCTTGGGCTGGAGGTGGGCAGAGGCTGGGCTCAGGAGCCTTGGTGGGAGGGGAGCCAGGGGCCCCCTGCAGCCTTCTCCCCACCCGACAGCCCTCAGCAGGTCACTGCCTCCTCTCCCTACTCTACAGCCACCTCCCTTCTCTAGAGCCCTGGATCCCCTTCTCCCAGCCCTACTGGGAAATGATGGGGAGAAAACTGCCAGGGAAGGAGACTTCCGGCCCCTACCCTCAACCTCACACACGATTTTGTCCAACCCTCCTCCCATCCAGTCCTCCTCAACCATCTGAGAGCCCCTGGGGCTGCCCGTGTCCCCAGGAGGCACACGAACTCTGATCCACCGCCCACCCGCTAAACGACGCCCTCCACGCCCCTCCTGAAAGAGGCTACCTGCTGCTGCCCACCACTCCCAAACAGGTCCCCCCGACCCAGCTCGACCACGCTCCGGGATTCACAAACACACAAAAGAATGTCAAGCTGGCGGGCTCCTCCCCATCCTTAGCATCCTCCAAACTCCCCGGAAGCTTCTGCTCCTGGAGCCCAAGTGCCTACCCTTCCCGCCTGTGTCCACCCCTCCCACCCTACCAAAAGGCTTCCACCTTCCCCCTCGGACCTCCGAGTGCCCCTCTTCACAGGAGGATCTCTCCTCACCTCTGACCCCGGGGTCCCTCAGCCCACACAGGAATTCAGCTTTTGCCCCAAGCTGGGATTCCCTTCCGTCCCCCACTGAGCAACTTCCCAGCCCTCACCCTAGGTCGTTCCTCTCAGAGTGGTGCCTTCCCTCCCAACCCCCGCGACCTGGGGTCTTCCTCCCCACTTAAAACTTCCACCCTGAGTCAGGGTCTCCCACTCCGCACAGTGGGAACTTCTGTTCCGACCGAGGGTCGCCCGCCTCACAGTGACATTCTGTATCCTGATCCCGGACCCGCTTCTGCCCACACAGGGGCGTTCCACTTTTGACCCTGGAGAGCACCCCCACCCCGCCCCACAGTGGGATTCTCCAACTTCCAAGCCCCTCTCGGCATACCCGGACCCCACCTTCTTCCCCGTCTCTACCCCGAAACTCCCCAAGACCGGCCGGCGCCTCTTCGCACCTCACTCCCCACCCCCATCCCTCACAATTGCGGTTGCCCCTCCTCTCTCGCCAGGACCCTCGTGGTGCAGCCGAGGCCACCCCAGTGCCCTTCCCCCGCCTGCTGGCCCCGGACCAGGGTACCTCCACTCCCTGGGGGGTTTCAAGCCCTCTCGGGCGATTTTCTCCTCTTTCTCCGGCACAGACACACACTCTCTTCCCCCCTCGGCCGCCCCCGCCGGAACTTCCGTTCGAGTCCCGGGAACCCTGCCATCGCGCTGCCGGAAGTAGCCTGGCCAGCGCTACGGATCCCGGAAGTGGGCGTCAGGGTTTCTTCGGATGAGGGCTGCCATGTTGGGTACGGTGGGACGACTCCCCGTGATTAGGCCACGGAGTTTCCTCAGGGTCTAGACGACTCACCCGTGATTCCCACTTGCTACCACCACCCATGCGTCGGTCTCCTGAAGGAAACCTTCCTGAAGGAAGGCATTCTTCCTGAGGCTAGAGGCATTCTCAAGCGTCGTTTCCCACCTTCCCATCCATTATGGTCTTGGGGTACCCACCACTGGTCCTATTCCAGGATCATGAAGTCATATACTCCAGCTGACAAGACCCTTTCAGACTGTCTGGTCGTCCGGTCTTACTTTTAAAGATAAGGAAACAGGCTCAGGGGAGGGAAGTAAACAGCAATCTCAGGATTACTCTAATGCTGCCTCTGCACCTGCTTCCTGAGCTATAAAACGGCGGTAATAACCACCCTGCTTGCTTCACAGCTTTGCTAAGGCTCAAACGAGGTCGTGTGGAAATGCTTTATACAGTGTAAAATCACAGTGTGAGAACTTAATGACTCTAAAAAGGACCCTGGGAAAAGAAAGAACACTGGCATCATCAGTGTCCCGGGCAACTGGTCAGGAATCGGAAGTGTTATCTTAGCTTTGTCCTCGGCAAGCTATGGCATGCAGGCAGTGCACAAAATACTACCATCGGTAGGCTCCAGTTGTTAACAAAAAGGGTTTCAGTTAGGGACCACTGAGGTCGCTCTTTGCTCCTTGTTGCACGGGTAAAATGGAGCGGGACTCAGGGCCCACATAAAGGCTGGAAGGGGAGGCAAGCTGAGTTGAAGGACCACGTCCCTGACAGAGCCTGAGGACATCCGCACACAGGAAATGAGTCAGCCCTCAGCAGCTCAGGACTCACTTGCCCAGTGTAACCTATGCTGATTTTTCTTTGAACTGAAAGAAAATAGTATCTGGAAGCTCAGCAAAGCACTTTTTCCCAAGTTAAGAGGGGCTTTGGTTTTAAGCGCTCAACAGGTCAGAGGTGGCCCTGAACAGGAAAACTTTTGGTCCAGAGGTCCACAGCAGACCAAGGACCCAGGACTGGAAGGGGAATGAGTGGATGAAGACCACACACCTGCCCCTTCTCCCAGACTCCTGGTTGGGTCTGCTTGTGGAAAAATAAACAATTCCTCCTGCACTCCAATCACTTGAGACACTGTGGCAATTGGAGCAAACAATTTAAGTCAGTTCAGTTCAGTCTCAGTCGTGTCAGACTCTTTGCGACCCCATGAATCGCAGCACGCCAGGCCTCCCTGTCCATCACCAACTCCTGGAGTTCACTCAGACTCACGTCCAAAACGAGTCAGTGATGCCATCCAGCCATTTCATTCTCTGTCATCCCCTTCTCCTCCTGACCCCCAATCCCTCCCAGCATCAGAGTCTTTTCCAATGAGTCAACTCTTCACATCAGGTGGCCAAGTATTGGAGTTTCAGCTTCAGTCCTTCCAATGAATATTCAGGACTGATTTTCTTTAGGATGGACTGGTTGGATCTCCTTGCAGTCCAAGGGACTCTCAAGAATCTTCTCCAGCACCACAGTTCAAAAGCATCAATTCTTCGGCGCTCAGCCTTCTTCACAGTCCAACTCTCACATCCATACATGACCACTGAAAACACCATAGCCTTGACTCTTCAAAGGGAAGCTCAAATTCAGAGGCCTTGCCCCAGAGGCTACCTATGACTAGTGCTTTAATCAGTGGGATTAATGAAGGGCTAGTTTGCTCTAACGTTTCTATCTTTATTTTCCCTCTATTCCAAATTAAACATAGTCACTCTATCTCCAAATGACCCAAGTGACATAGAAAGCCTGTGGTAGAGTGAGTACTATCCTTGGTGTGTCAAGAATAATGTTTGCATTCTGGTTGATTTCAGACTGCATATTTAGAAATTCTGAGGCTTGACAGGCTTGGTGGTGGCAGACTTTCCCCAGGACAGGCTGGAGAAACAGACTAACAACTGTGTGGGCCGATTCAGAGGAATTCTCTCAAAAGGATCAAATTCAACACTAATTCCCATTGTTAAGTGTTTCTATTTTCTGCAAGGGAGAAAATACTATTTCAAATCTCTTTTAAGATACTTAGTCCAACTGGTGTACTGACTTTCAAAACTTAAGTCCAAAGTCTTGGGTGCACCTTCAGACTGTATCTGCTGCTCACTTAATTTCCTCACTGTTTCTTCTGATGAACTTGAGAATCTGTTCTCCCTTATTTTTGTAAACTTCACCCCACAAGTTACTTCCTTATGTGAGAAAGGAAATGTAAGGGTTTAAACCTCAGCTTCTTTACAAAATGTGGGTTAGTGGGTGTAGGAGTGTTTTTACCCTACTATACAGAATGCAGCCTGACCTTTCCTGGAGACACTAATCTAGTGTTGATACAACTGTGGCACTTATGATCTATCTAGTCCAAAATAACAAGAGATTTCAAAATTTCATACAGTTCTCAACAAAGGTTTCATAATTACTACTAAGATCACAAAAGAATATACAAACATTAAGTCTGGCAAGGATTTATTAGGAAGCTTATTAGTCACAGTGAATAAAAAGCCATGAACAGAAGAACTGAGATCTCCAAATTCTGCCATTGGGCTTACAACACTAGTTAAAAGCTGATAAACATTAAGGATGTCCCGAAGAGAAGCATATCAAAGTCCCACTCTTAACCTGACCAGGATACCCACACAGAAACAATGCTCTCCTCAGACTGCTTACCTGGGCAACAGGAAAAAAAGACCCTCCCAAGCTATTAAGCAACATCAGGAGATTTCTGCTCTTCAAGCTTTAATACGGGACACTGGTGCATGACAGACAACTCCAAGCTGGGCAACTTGACAAGAATGTTAAAAGGTAACAGGGAGAAGGAGCAAGCAGGGACAAGTATTTCTAGCTGGAGACCCTCCCAATGGTTAATACAAACACAATGCTGAGGCTTCAGAAAGTTTACTGCAGCCCAGGAATAGTTTCCATTTTAAAAACAAGTCACACAATAATCCTGCCACAAAGCAACAAGACACTTGGGATCCCATGGCCACATAAACTGGGAAGGCAGGCATTATCCATGGCCACCAGGTACTGACCAGCCCAAGACCCAATTTCTGTAGGGCCCTAGAGAACCACGATTGTTCCTTGACAACCACACAACCCTTCCTGGGCGTGCGGTGTCTTCTATAGGCCAGTTTTCTGCAGCAAGCCCCAAAGACAAAGCTTGGTAGAGGCTGTGGCAGCCAACTCTCTTTGGAGCCCCATCTCTCTTTGTCCTTCCCAACAGGATGTCATACTTCTTCACCAACACAACACCTCTGTGGGAGTCTTGGCCAGCCCTTAGGAAATAAAGTGTGTCTGTGGGGTAACCTGATGGACTTTGTGGTCAGCTGGGTTGGCTGATGCTTCATAATTGCAGATGGTCACCTCATGTCGGCGAAGCTGCAAGAAAATTAAGAGGCTGGGTCAGCTGGCCACTTTCCAGACCATACACTGGAGTAGTCCTTATTCAGGTTCATTTCTAGACATCATCCTCTAATTTCATCCCCGTTCTGATGCTTTTTATCCTGAGAAGCCTGCACTGTGTGCTCAGCTGCATCTGACTCTTTGAGACCCTACGGACTGCATCATCCCACCAGGCTCCTCTGTCCATGGGATTTCCCAGGCAGAATATTGGAGTGGGTTGCCATTTCCTCCTCCAGGGGATCTCCCCGACTCAAGGACTGAACTCACGTCTCCTGAAGCTCCTACACTGGCAGGTGGATTCTTTACCACTGAGGCACCTGGGAAGCCCATGAGAAGCCTGGATAAGATCAAATCAGTGATTCACCCTGTAATTTAGAAGATTCATTTCTCCACTATAATGGAGGCACCATGAGAAGAAGAACATGTCTATCTTGTTTATCACCCTATCTCTGTTGCCTGGAACAAGAAAAGTTATTAAAAATGTTAAATCAAGGGAAGAATTTTAAGGTGAAAAACCAAGTTGATATCAACTGTATTATTTCAGCCCCGTTAAAATTCCTATAGCCTGTCAAATGAGATAGTTTACAGTGATGAAACCATGAAATATTATAGAGACTCAAAGTAATCAATGTCTCACTTGCTCTTTTTCCTTTCCTTCAAGCTCCTACTAACACAGCCTATAGCTACAAACACATATGTGCACATCATGGAAGGGCAAGAACATTTCCAACCCCATCTTACCTCAGTCCATTCTCCTCTCAGGCCAATATAAAAGACCTTTGTGGTATCGGCTCCGAAGTTTTTTGAAATATGAATTGAGAGATGATAGACATTTGAAAAACGAGAAATTCTAGAGGATGAAGGAGAGAAGACAACAATTAGAGGTCAGTAAGCCTGCTCACCACCATGTTAAAAATGTCAATTCCAGCTCCATCTTGTGGTAAAACCCAGGCAAATGTCAGAGAATAATCTTGGGGTCTTACGTCTCATTCTTCTCCTTTGGACAAGCAATTAATACAGTGAACATTTACTGAAATTGGCCAGATCTTGTCCAAGGCAATAGGAACGAAAAATAATCAATACGGCCCCCACTGAGCGGCTACACAGGGATTTGAACGCAAGCTCAAAAAAGAAATCAGTGAAGAGATATGTGGTCACATGTAAGTTGGCTGCTGTAAGCCCACTATGCAAAGACCAATTCTGAAAACATTTTTCCTAAGACCACCCTAGGAGCTCATTCAGATCTGTCTATTGATTCCAGGTTAACAAGTCTGTGGCTTGCACTGAAACTCTGCCAAAATTTGACCAAGCCTAGGACCAGGACTCTCCACTGTTTTAGCTTGTTTCTGATGCTAAGACAGCAGAAGACCAGCCAAAACCAAACTGCAAGCCCAGTAAGCACTAATGCACAGATACTCCCTGCAAACAAGGGAGTGCCTGCTATTCTCAGAAGAAGCCAGAGAGTGGAAAAGAGGCCCAGCGCTTACTTTGTAGCATACTCTAATTCCCCTGTAAGATCCCGGTTCAGACTAAAGGTCTGATCTGGCTCCCTGTCTGTGTCATCAAAGGACATCTGTGGAATGTTCTTGTACCTGAGAAAGGAAAGGGGAGAAAAATCAAGAAATGTGCATTATCACATTTTGCAGGTTCTCAAAACTTCCTACTGACTCCCCTCAGTTCTATCAAAAGGAGATAAAATTTTAGAAATGACATTTTACTGGCATTTATACAGAAATATCTTTAACCCAGCAAGAAAAGAGCTGAGAACTGCAACACAAGCCAATAACATCTTTGAGTGGGTTAAGATCACATGCGAAGCAAAACACAAAGAGACAGCTCAAACTGGTCACAGGCAGCAAGTGCATGGAGAAAATAAGCAACTCAGCACATTCAGACCAAGCTAAGGATGTTAAATAAAACAGCTTACTCATGGGGGAAAAAATACTTTGGCAGAAACATATTAAACACAGTTAAGAGATAAGATCAGGTAACCTAACATTCAATCTTTCCTCTCTGTCCAAAATTATCCTATATACCGAGTCACCTTATAATTCTTAAAAAAATACAACCAGGGGATTTCCATTCTGAAAAGGGTATAAAAGTCCATCAACTCACAATGGGCTTTGGAAAGTCAAGTAAAACTGCTAATGAGGCAAAAAAAATTTTTTTTCAAAGACATATCTAAGGAAGACCAGTCTCCTCTATAACTCACAAATTCTAAAAGACTGAGCCATACACCTCAATCTCTAGAGTGTTTTATTAACACACCCACATGGGATGGGTCTAGATATCAGCTACAGCAAAACGCATGCAATATAAGAAAGCAAATGTTTGCTTCAAAGTGTTTCTAAGTATGATGCACAGCATAGTACTACTACCAACAGTAAGCATTTATGAGCAGCATTATGGGAGGCAGTGCTCTGAAGCCAGACTTCCCAAGTTTACAGCCTGAGTCACTGACCAGCTGTGTAATTTTGGGCAAGTGATTTAACCTCTCTCTTAGTTCCTCATCTGTAAAATGGGATTAGTGACAGTGCATATCCCATACAGCTGATGTGGATGTTAAACTGAACCAGTTTTAAGAGACACACTTATTAAAAATTTCTACTACTGAAAATTTCAAACATACACAAAAATAAAAAAATATAATGAACCTCCATATACTTATTACTGGGCTAGGCTAGGTCACTTCAGTTGTGTCCGACTCTGTGTGACCCCATAGACGGCAGCCTACCAGGCTCCCCTGTCCCTGGGATTCTCCAGGCAAGAACACTGGAGTGGGTTGCCATTTCCTTCTCCAATGCATGAAAGTGAAAAGTCAAAGTGAAGTCGCTCAGTCGTGTCCGACCCTCAGTGACCCCATGGACTGCAGCCTTCCAGGCTCCTCCATCCATGGGATTTTCCAGGCAAGAGTACTGGAGTGGGGTGCCATTGCCTTCTCCGATACTTATTACTAAGTTTCAGTAACTAACATTATTCCAATTTTGCCTATCACCCCCATTTTGTGTGTGCTTGATCCTTTTGGGGGGGAGGGGTAAACTGTCAAATAATAGTTTTTTGGTGGGGCTTTTTTGTTATTGCTGTTTTTTCCAACTTATTTATTTTTGGCTTCACTAAGTGGCATGTGGGAATCTTAGTTCTCTGACCAGGGATCAAACCCATGTTCCATGCAATGGAAGTACCGATTCTTAACCACTGGACCACCAAGAAAATCCCTATGCTTGATATTTTAAAGCACTCCCAAACATATCATTTCACTGATAAATATTTTTGTATATATCTTTATAGAGTAAGGACTTCTTAAAAAAAACCTATGATCAGTTCAGTTCAGTCGCTCAGTCGTGTCTGACTCTTTGCGACCCCATGAATCGCAGCATGCTAGGCCTCCCTGTCCATCACCAACTCCCAAAGTTCACTCAGACTCACGTCCATTGAGTCAGTGATGCCATCCAGCCATCTTATCCTCTGTCATCCCCTTCTCCTCCTGCCCTTAATCCCTCTCAGCATCAGAGTCTTTTCCAATGAGTCAACTCTTCGCATGAGGTGGCCAAAATACTGGAGTTTCAGCTTTAGCATCATTCCTACCAAAGAACACCCAGGACTGATCTTCAGAATGGACTGGTTGGATCTCCTTGCAGTCCAAGGGACTCTCAAGAGTCTTCTCCAACACCACAGTTCAAAAGCATCAATTCTTCGGCGCTCAGCCTTCTTCATAGTCCAGCTCTCACATCCATACCTGACCACAGGAAAGACTATAGCCTTGACTAGGCGAACCTTTGTTGGCAAAGTGATGTCTCTGCTTTTGAATATGCTATCTAGGTCGGTCATAACTTTCCTTCCAAGGAGTAAGTGTCTTTTAATTTCATGGCTGCAATCACCATCTGCAGTGATTACTATTTACAATTAACAGTTTAACAATTAGCAATAATTCTTTAGTATCATCTAACAACTAGTCTGTGTTCAAATTTCACTGATTTAAGTCTGAATTTAACTTTTCTAGATGTGTCAATGACATGTCATAGTTGAACAGATGCTATGTATTTCTTTATCACTGGTTCACAAAATAATGGTGCATTTTATAATCAATGATATCTTAGATTTAATAAGATACAAAGTGCTTAGAATGGAGGGCTATGCAAGTATTTGCACCTGGGGTGCAAGACTGGGGACATACTAGGGAATTCCCTGGTGGTCCAGTGGTTAGGATTCTGCGCTTTCACTGCCAAAGGCCTGGGTTCAATCCCTGATCTGGGAACTAAGATCCCACAAGCTGTGTGATGGAGCCCCCAAAATACCCCCACACACACACCAGAAACAAAACTGGGCACATACTACCTTCCAGATTTCTTCTAAGCTCTTCATATGTTACAGCTGATTTCTCTCCACAATCTGAAGACTATTATTACCATTTTACATATGAAAAAATCGAGATATAGAAAAGTATACTGCCCAAAGTCATGCAGCTAGCAAGTGGTGCAGCCAGAATCGAACTCCAGTTTATTCCAGAGCCCATTCTTAACCAGAATGCAGCACGGATGTCTAGTCTTGTCCAGCCAATCCATCTCCCAAGTAAATGAGTCTCGAAAAGCATCAACTCAAACCTACTTCATTTCCTTAAAATCACTAAATATGTGGGTTTGGTTTCCAATTCATGTTTCTAACATTCAAAAATAAGGTCCAGTTCTTAAATCTTTCACTTAAATTGATCGATTTTTCAGGAGAACTTCTTAGGTAAAGTTCTTCTGATTTCTGTTTCTCCGGCACAAGTGGTGTCCCCCTTCTTCTAGAAAGGCTGCAATCAAATAAGGCAGCTTGTCAGAAAGGGAGTACTAGCTCTGGTGTCAACCGATTCAGTGTTATAATGAGGTATATGCGTGTGTATACCTAGTTTGCTCAGTCCTGTCCGACTCTTTGTGACGCCATGGACTGTATCCCACCAGGCTCCTCTGTCCATGGAATTTTCCAGTCAAGCATACTGGAGTGGGTTGCCATTTGCTACTCTAGGGGGATCTTCCCAACCCAGGGATTAAACCAATGCATCTGCTGCACTGGCAGGCAGATTCTTTAGCACAGTCGGACACGACTGAGCGACTGATCTGATCTGATCTGATGCCACGTGGGAAGCTGCTACAAGAGATATATTGAACTCTGCTAACTAAAAGCCATGCAAACTCAGCTGGAGTTATTCCATCTCAACAAAACACACAGAAAGATTGTAATTGTCTAAAACAGTAAGGGAAAACATTGAAGCTAACCCCAAGAGTAGAGTCCTTAAAGATAATTTGAGATCTGCAGCTGGGTTATTAAGAAAATTGCAAAGTCATCAACAGTTGGCATTTAGAGGATGCTCTCTGAATGAATGGTGCCGCAACAAGTACTTTGGAGAGAGACAAGCTGCTGGTCCAAAAGATACCTAATCTAAAAAATGTCGTTAATTCAGGAAGAGATTAGTGTATTCTGATGCAGAACAAATATACGACTTTTTTTTAAGAGGAGGAGGGGATATTTAACCCAGTAAAAAGAAAAAACTTTGCCAATCTGGAATAAGGCCCTTTCAGAGACCAGAGAAAAAGGGACAGAAGCTTCTTGAAGGCCAAGACCCTTGCCACTTACAGTCTCATCTCAGAGGGGTGTGAGTCATCATCTTCTCCCATTATAATGATGCCTTTCAGCTTGACATTGCCTGTAAATCTGCCAGAATGCAAAAACAGAGGGTTGTCAACCTGGGTTAGAGTCTCTGCTGAGCTGCGTGACCCTGGGCAAGACCCTTCCCCTTTCTGGGCTTCAGTTTTCTCCTGTGTCAGACTTGTACTAAATAATTTCTAAGATCCTGTCTGCCTCTGGCATTCTGTGGTTACCTTGACCTCTCAGTTATGTTTTAACAAATGTGTCTTTTTTTGCACCAGGAAAAGTTTTGATCCTTTTCTACTCACACACCCACCTCAGTAACTTAGACCATTTCTATAAACAGATGTGTGCTCTCGATATAACCACTGAACGAATCCTGATAAGGCAACTGGGTTCAGCCTATTTAGCCTGAGCCAAGCACCAAGGAAATACTTACGGAATATTAAACAGAAGCTCTTCATCTGCATCACTTTCAACAAACTGGAGGGGAGAGGAGAAAGCAACAAATATTTGCTGAGCGCCCACAATTTCAGGCATTTTCCACCCTGTTTTACAACTGGCATGCGATGCAAATAGTCAACCTCCCTCTGTTCTCCAGCACATATTAAATTCCAGGGCCGACTAGTCTCCTGAAATTGCGTGCAGAGATCTGTACCTCTGCGGTCCACAGCTTTCAAATGGCTCCGCAACCCCACAATGGTAAATGCTCTAGATAGGATCACATGCTTCATCTCCCAAAGACTGGTCTTTGGTCTTCATCAGGTGGTTAAGTTGATCAGGCAGCCATCGGGACCAGTGGTCAAACGACAGGGAACACGCCCTCGTGGACAAGCTCCCTCACTAACCCCTCCCTAATCCCTGGAACTGCACGCTGGCCGTATAAAAGCAAAGCGCCCCTTCCTGTCTCTGGGCCTCAGTTCCCCAACCTGCAAGATGGGGAGATTCAACCCTGTTCGCCTCTCAAAGGGCTGGAAGGAGACGGGCATGGGAAAGCGCCTGGCAATCGGGCCGCGATTATTTTTAACTTCAGGAACTAGGCTGACAGAGCACCCGGGTGGCTTGAGGCCCCGCGCAGGTCTCTGCCTCGCCTCGGCCGCCCGCCCAGGCCCCCGAAGGCCCACCTTGGAGCGGTCCGTCCGCTCCTCCCACGGCTTGAAGACGCCGCGGCCGCTGCCCTCGCGGCTCTCATTGAGGCACTGCAGCCGCTCCAGGTCGATGCGTAGGTACAGGCCGTAGGCCAGGCCGCGCTGCTCGGGCGGCTCCTCCCGTTCTGCGGCGCAGCCGCCCCCGCCGTGGCTGTGACCGTGCGACATGGCGACGCCACCGCCTGCGCGTCCCCTCAGCCCTGCAGCCGCCGCCGCCGCCGCCACCGGCACCGCTCCCCGCGACTCGCTCTTTTCGCTCTGGCCGCCAAGCGCGCCGCTGCCGCCGCGTCGTAAAAGGCGCCCCTGCGCGGCGCATGCGCATGGGAAGAAGAGGGCGTGGCTTGGAGAGGGCGGGGCTCGGAGAGGATGACCGTTCGCTTAAAGCGCTTCCCAGTTCAGTTCAGACTCTCAGTCGTGTCCGACTCTTTGCGACCCCATGAATTGTGGCACGCCAGGCCGCCCTGTCCATCACCAACTCCTGGAGTTCATTCAGACTCATGTCCATTGAGTCTGCGATGCCATCCAGCCATCTCATCCTGTTGTCCCCTTCTCCTCCTGCCCCCAATCCCTCCCAGCATCAGAGTCTTTTCCAATGAGTCAACTCTTCCCATGAGGTGGCCAAAATACTGGAGTTTCAGCTTTAGCATCATGCTTACCAAAGAACACCCAGGACTGGTCTCCTTTAGAATGGACTGGTTGGATCTCCTTGCAGTCCAAGGGACTCTCAAGAGTCTTCTCCAACACCACAGTTCAAAAGCATCAATTCTTCGGCGCTCAGTCTTCTTCACAGTCCAGCTCTCACATCCATACATGACCACAGGAAAGACCATAGCCTTGACTAGGCGAACCTTTGTTGGCAAAGTAATGTCTCTGCTTTTCAAGCCTGGGAAATTCACGTTGACTCTTTCAGTCCTGAAGATGGATGCTATTGCTCTCCCAGCTTCACAGATGTGGAAACTTGAGGGGGATGGAAAAAAAAAAGCAGAGAGATTATGCTGGTGTTCTGAGTAAATGGTGAGGTCGGGTTTCGAATCCTCCTCCTCAGGCTACAATCTGTTCTCTTTTCGTTTTACCCACCAGCGTTTTTTGGAGGAGCTGGTGATAGCAGTGATAAGGCCCTGAAGAGTAGGGAACACAACGTTATCACTGCCTCACATGTGCAGGCTTAGGCGCTTAGAGCTCACGAACCTACATGATCACTTTCCTCACAGTGGGCTTCATGTTGGAGACCACAGGCTTTATGGACAGCTGAATCTGAAACAAGTCCCACGTCTATTATTAACCTTGTTACAGCCGGAGTAAGTCACGTTCCCCGTCCTGAGACTTCGTTCCTCGTCTGTAAAGTGGCAATAGTAATATCTGTTTCATACGATCACAGTGAGCATTAAATGAAATACTGCACTTCAAGAAAGCGCAGTTGCTGACACATGGTAAGAATTCAGTAGTCGAGTCAAATCTTGGCTCAAATCCAAGCTCTACCACTTACCAGCTGTGGGGCCTGGGCCAATTAATTTAACTCCTCTGTCTCAGTTTACCCTCTGTGAAGTAAAAGGATTGGACTAGATGACCTTTAAGTCCCCTCCTCATATGACATTTCCGAGTAGTTTTTTCAAACTGCTAGTTATGACCCATTAATGTCTTAAAATCCATTTAGGAGGATTGTGACCAGCATTTAAAAAACTAAATAGAATAGAATTTAAAACTCAGAATGTATTACACATTTTAGTCTCAGTTTACGGAACTTTTGTTTCAGCTTCAGATTTGTGTACTCAGGGGCAAGTTAAAATGTTTTTCATCTTGTGAGTTTGTTACTGAACCCAGGTCCAGCTGATTGCTGCTCAGAAGTCATTATATAGGTTGGTGGAAAGGAATGTTTGCTTTATTTTGGATGCCTGAAATGGAAGGCAAAGGGGTTTTAGCAAATGCCTGTCCAAAGGCTGACTCCCCAGCTCCCCTGACACTTAAGGGGCCAGAGTTTTTCTAGACTGAGGGTGCTACATGCAGAAACAGCAGTCAGCTCTGACAGTCATCTTCAGATTGGTCATTGGTGGTCCAACCAGTGTCAGCTTGATAGTTTTAGGTACAGTTAATCTTCAGTTCCGAGGTCAGTTTGTTTGCATTTCTTGAGGCCAGTTCTTGGAATTATGGCCACGTACGTCATGGCGTCGTGTAGTCAACTTCTTCCACCTGGTGGAGGCTTCAGTATCTGTAAGACAGCTCACAGGATATGGCTCAGAATATTATCTATAGCCCTTGAGAAGGAAGTAAAAGGTCCTTGAATATGCTTCACGACTACACTATTACTATGTGGTCTCCTTTGACTGCTCTTTGTTTCTGCGTTTTCTCACTTCTCTGATTAAACGTATTCTTTGGCTAAAGTGTTTTTCCACAGAAAAAAAGGCAGGCTGAGGACAGGGCAGGGGGCAAGGACTGCAGACCTGCTCTGTTTCAGGTTGAGATCAAGGGCGGGAAGCACTGTTTAGAGCTGGAGTAATTCTGGGTTTGGGGTAGAATGCATGCTTATTCCTTGGTGGAAACAGGGAAAGATAGGATGCAGGGACAGTTAAGGGATACTGTGAACATCCCCCGCCCTTCACTTCTGGCTCCGAAGTATCCAGACGAGACTGAGGGTAGCCACAAAATATCCATCTCCTCAAGTTCCATTCAGAAATATTTTGATGTCCTAGTTCAATTCTTTGTGAAGCAGGCAAGCTTGGTTCTGATTCAAATAGCTCAATGACATGACCTATTCCTGCTTTTACATTACAGTTTCAGGGATCGGGCCCAGCATGTGCCAAACACTTAGCAAATACTTGTTTAATTGAATGATACACTCAGCAGTCCTTCTTTAGAAAGACTGTGTCCGACTTCAGGACTAACCCAGGCCTTACCCTGCCCTTCTGCCCGTTTTTGTCTTCTCTCCTGTCATTTGCGACATTGTCATCCTTTACTGATTTATCCTGCACCCTGCGCCATGCTAAGCACATTATGTAGTTTATATGTGTGTGTGTCAACTTGTTTCACCCATGTCAGACACTTTGTGACTCCATGGACTGTAGCCCGCCAGGCTCCTCCATCCATGGGGATTCTCCAGGCAAGAATACTGGAGTGGGTTGCCACGCCTTCCTTCAGGGCATCTTCCCAATCTAGGGATCAAACCCAGGTCTCTTCCATCTCCTGCTTTGGCTGCTGCTGCTGCTGTTCAGTCGCTCAGTCATGTCCAGCTCTTTGCGACCTCATGAACTGCAGCACGCCAGGCTTCCCTGTCCTTCACCACCTCCCCGAGTTTGTTCAAACTCATATCCATTGATCGGTGATGCCATCCAACCATCTCATCCTTTGTTGTCCACTTCTCCTCCTGCCTTCAATCTTTCCCGGCATCAGGGTCTTTTCCAAGGAATCGGCTCTTAGAATCAGGTGGCCAAAGTATGGGAGCTCAAGCATCAGTCCTTCCAGTGAATATTGGGTTCTTTACTGCAAGCGCCCCCTGGGAAGCCCATGTAGTTCATGTGAAATGAGAGTCAGTCTTTTGTGTCCCACTCTGCGACCCCATGGACTCTACAGTTCATGGGATTCTCCAGGCCAGAATACTGGAGGAGGTAGCCTTTCCCTTCTCCAGGGCATCTTCCCAACCCAGGGGTCGAACCCAGGTCTCCCACATTGCAGGCGGATTCTTTACCAGCTGAGCAACCAGGGTAGTTCATGTGGTTCATCTTAATTATTTGTCACATGATGTTTAAGAGCTAGGGAGTGTTGCCCAGTATTTTCTCCAGTTTGAAGGTGAGGAAAATTGAGGCTGAAAGAGGTGAATTAAGTTGCCCAAGATCAGATAAGTTTGAGAAGAAACTAGGCTTTGAGCCTCCTTTGTTTTCCTGAAACAAAAAGGTATACATAAAGCAAACATGTTGTATCAATTAGCTTATGCTATGCTATGCTACGTCATTTCAGTCGTGTCCGACTCTGTGTGACCCCATAGATGGCAGCCCACCAGGCTCCCCCGTCCCTGAGATTCTCCAGGCAAGAACACTGGAGTGGGTTGCTCAATTAGCTTATGGTGTGTAACAAATCACTCCAAAACCTAAAGGCTTTAAACAACAACATTTACTGTTTCTCATGGTTCTGCAGATCACCAGGGCAGTTGTTTTCTGGGCAAGTTGGCTGGGCTGATTAGTTTGGAATGGCCTCACTCACATGACTTGTTGATACGAGCTGTTAGCGGAGGTGATGGCCAGGGGTCACCAGCAGCTTACCTGAGCTCACTCACGTTGCTGCAGCTACTGAATTCCAGGAGCACAGGAGGGAAGGGCCAATTACACAAGCATTCGATAACCTCCGGCTTCTATCGTTTTTGTTAATGTTCCATCAGCCAAAACAAGTTTTATTGGCCAAATCCAAATTCAAGTGTTGAGATACAGACTTTACCTTTTAATTGGAAGAACTGCAAAATACTGTGGCTCCCTGCTCCCCTGCCCCCAGTGTACCCCTGTTCACCTTTTGTTATGTAACAAATCACTGCCAGATTTAATCTTAAGGCAACAATTGACCTTCATCTCACAATTTCTGCAAGTCAGGAACTTGGGAGTGGCCTTGCTTGATGTGGGCAGGGGGGTCTGTCTCTTCTCTCATGAAACTCAAGTCTTCTGGTGGCTTGGCGGGGACTGGAGGTTACACTTCCAAGATGGTGCACTTGCACGGCTGGCAAGTTGGTGCGGGTTGTTGGCACAAGACCTGAGTTCCTCCTATGGACCACTCCATGGGACTGCTTGAGTGTCCTCTTGACATGGTGGCTGGCTTTCACCACAGCAAGTGATCCAAGAGAGGGGAAAATAGAAAATACAATATCTTTTACGACTTAACCTTAGAAATCACATGTTGTTGACTCTGCAATATTTCATGGTTCCATACGTCAGCCATATATCATGTGAGAGGAAGCACCATAAGGCTGTGAATACCGAGAGGTAGAACCTATTAGAAGCCCTCTTGTAGGTGGCTACCATGCTACCATACATGGGAAGTGACCCCTGAAAATGTCGTTAAACTTCCCTTACATTTAACTGGTAGTTTGGATGAGGATGGAATCTCAAGATTTTGAAGGTATTATTCTGTTTTCTCCCAGCTTTGAGAAATACAGTGTCATTCTAATTCTTTGTGTGGATTTCCCTCATTTCCTCCCTGGAAGCTTCTAAGATCTTCTCTTGGTCCCTAGTATTCTGAGATGTGATGCTGTGGCTCTTTCATCATTCACTGTACTGGATACCTGATGGACCTCTTCAATTTAGAAACCCTACAATAGAATGTGCGCATGCAGATTAGGACACCTGCACACCTGTGCTCAAGCCCCCTTGCAGGGAAGCATATTTAGGGCTATGAGAAGAGGGGTGGGGCTAGGGCCTTGCCTTTTCCCATTCCATGGCCTTCTAGTGCAGAGCTCCAAAGGCTCAGAAATCTAAATGTGGCCCCCAGGTCATCGCGAAGGTATTTATCTGTCAAGGTAGCAGACTAGGACTATTTTTGGTTTGTTTGGCTGTTTGGGGCCAGGCCATGCAGTCTGAGGGATCTTAGTTCCCCTACCAGGGATTAAACCGGGCTCGCAGCAGTAAAAGCTTGGAGCCTTAACCAATAGGCTGCCAGGGAATTCCCAAGGCTGTATTTTATTTAACAGCTCATTAGTTCCATTTATAACTTTTTGGGGGGAGGTCATATGGTCCTTATTAATTTGACAAACTATAGGAAAATCTGCAGTCATCTATCAAAATTATACCCTATGAAGAATTTGAAAGGTATTTTCAAAAGATATGTTCACAATCTGTCTGAATCAGATACAAAGCAGCATCTGTAGAAGCAAAAGCCAGACAATGAACACGTGAGGGCAAATGATCGCATTGAAATCCACAGCCAGCACCTCAGATGCACTACGGTACTGGCTACTCTACCCCATTGACTTTGAAGCTGTTCTGCTGCAAAGCTTCCTTATTTGTACTCTTGCCCCAGTCCTACAAATATTGGGTATGGCCTGTTGGGCAAGTTGCTTAGCTTCTTTAAATCTCTTATATAAAAAGAGTGCCTACTTTATAGTGTTTTATTATGAGGGCTTTATAAAATGATGTATGGGAAAGGTTCGAAACAACATCTGCTGGGTAGGAAAAGGTTAAATAGTGTTGATTACTTATTGCTAACCAGACTTTCAGGCTTCCCAGGTGCCCAGTGGTAAAGAATCTGCTTGCCAAAGCAAAAGGCAATTCGGAGCTAGGCTACCCTTCCAACAGCTGCTGCTGCTGCTGCTAAGTCACTTCAGTTGTGTCCGACTCTGTGCGATCCCATAGACGGCAGCCCAACAGGCTCCCCCGTCCCTGGGATTCTCCTCAGATCAGATCAGATCAGATCAGTCGCTCAGTCGTGTCCGACTCTTTGCGACCCCATGAACCGCAGCACGCCAGGCCTCCCTGTCCACTACCAACTCCCGGAGGTCACTCAGACTCACATCCATCGAGTCAGTGATGCCATCCAGCCATCTCATCCTCTGTCGTCCCCTTCTCCTCCTGCCCCCAATCCCTCCCAGCATCAGAGTCTTCTCCAATGAGTCAACTCTTCGCATGAGGTGGCCAAAATACTGGAGTTTCAGCTTTAGCATCATTCCTTCCAAAGAAATCCCAGGGTTGATCTCCTTCAGGATGGACCGGTTGGATCTCCTGGTTTCCTCCAAATCCACCCCATTAGCAATTGCAATTTCCCATTGAACCAGGCGGCGGCGCTGAGCTGAAAGTCTGGTTGTGTGTGTGTGTGTGTACATGTGCGTGCTCGGTTGCTAAGTTGTTGTGTCCGACTCTTTCTGAACCCATGGACTGTACCCTGCCAGGCTCCTCTGTCCATGGAATTTTCCAAGAAAGGATACTGGTGTGCATTGCCATTTCCTCCTTCAGAAGATCTTCCTGACCTGGGGATGGTCTCCTGCGTTGGCA
Source organism: Tragelaphus eurycerus (assembly GCA_935064755.1). Lineage (NCBI taxonomy): Eukaryota > Metazoa > Chordata > Mammalia > Artiodactyla > Bovidae > Tragelaphus > Tragelaphus eurycerus. The sequence goes on along the minus strand of CAKXYN010000099.1, from coordinate 7,486,503 downwards.
GGAGGATTCTTTTACCACTGCGCCATGTGGGAAGTCCTTCCATGTTGGGTACTTCCCCTAATTTATCATCAATCTCCTGGCTGACATGCTTTGAGCTCTTTTTATGTGCCAGGCCCTATTCTAGGCACTTGACATATTTTTATCTCATTAAATCATTATGTGATAGCTATATAGGGTGGGTGTATTGTCCTCATTTTTGGAGGAAAATATTGAGACACAGAGAGCTTACCTGGCCTGCTGATGCTCAGAAGTGTGGGATCCAAAGTTGGGTGGGCTTGTGGATTACCCAAGAGTCCAGGCTACTATGATTGCCTTTGGAGTTAGCAAATATTTCCGGTGCTCTGCATCAAGGTATATGGATGAATTGCACTTCCCTTGAGTTCTGGTGCAGCCAGGGAAATACGATGGAAATGATGGATGTATCCTCTGGACACAGCTTAGGGTCCAGTGCAGTATTCTGCACTTACTTGGAAAGGCCTCCCTAAGGGACACTGAGTAACAAACTTTTTAATATTTATTTTTCTGCCTCAGATCTCAGTTTCAGCACATTGGACCTTCATTGTGTCATACAAGATCTTTCCTTGTGGTGCATGGACTCTCTAGTTGTGGTACGAGGGCTTCAGTAGTTGCAGCGCATGGGCTTAGTTGCCCCAGGGCATGTGGGATCTTAGTTCCTGGACCAGGGATCAAACCAGCGTCCTCTGCATTGCAAGGTGGATTCTTAAGCACCAAACCACCAGGGAAGTCCTCAAAGCTTAGTTGTTTTGAGTCACTGGGATTTTAGTTGTTACTGTACCATAGCCAAGCCCCAAGTTCCCCAAGCTCTTCTTTCTTTGCTTTGCAGTAGTTTCAGTGGCCTTGGTATTATCTGATCTTTAAGGCTGAAAGAATTCCCCTAGGACATCTTGGGTCTGGAGCTTTTTTTATAGGGCAAGCCCTGCAACCACTTTCTCTATTTCTTCTATGGTAATTAGTCTGTTTAGATTTGCCACTTCTATAGGGGTCAATTTTGATAAGTTCTATTTCTGGAGAATTATCCACTTCATATATAGGTTTTCTGAAGTATTGCATAGAGTTGTGACACAGGGTTTTAGAAACTGGGGGATTTTACATAGACATCTAGATTTCTGTCTTTTATTTAAAACTCATATAAGATGTGGCAACACCTTCTACCTGGAAACCATCAAGTGGAGCTGGGTTAATAGCTCCTTTTCCTTCTGTTCCCACCACTTCTGTCGTACACCAAATTCCTGGTATTTGTGATTCCTGAGATAACAAGAAATTAGGTAGTGGCTGCCTTTTTGGTGGTTGTTGGGGGCTATGGTTTAAGGGACCTGGAAGAGATAGGAGTCTAAAACAGAGAAGGTGAACTAATCTATCTGGGGCAGCAGGGGCTAAGATTTCAGTCATCAGGAAGGACTGACTGACCTCAGAACAGCGATTAGTTTGTGACCCTAAAGCTTTAATTCCTGTCAGTTGGAAATAAACTTTATCTTTCATTCCACCTTTAGAGAGAATGAAGGACACTAAAACTTATTGAGCTCTACTTCTTTCATTTAATCCTTGTAAGAATTCCTGCGAGGTGTCATTATTCCCATTTCATAGATGAGGAAACTGAGGCTCAGAGAGATTTCACAGAGCTAGAGCGGTGGAGCCAGGATTTAAACCTGAATCTGACTTACTCCAAAGTTCGTGCATTGTCCTCCCACTGTACTGCTGCTGCTGCTAAGTCACTTCAGGTGTGTCCAACTCTGTGCCACCCCTGAGACGGCTGCCCACCAGGCTCCCCCGTCCCTGGGATTCTCCAGGCAAGAACATTGGAGTGGGTTGCCATTTCCTTCTCCAGTGCATTAATGTGAAAAGTGAAAGTCAAGTTGCTCAGTCATGTCTGACTCTTAGCGACCCCATGGACTGCAGCCTACCGGGCTCCTGTGTCCATGGGATTTTCCAGACAAGAGTACTGGAGTGGGATGCCATTGCCTTCTTTGTCGCACTGTACTAGGCATTCCCAAACCAGGCTACTCATGCAACTCACTGACAGAGCCTATGAGAAAGTACCTTTTTCCAGATCATACTTCAGACCAATTCAGATTTCTGTAGTGGGGCCCAGAAATCTGTATTTTAAACAATGATTTTGGGAATTCCCTGGCAGTCGTGGTTGGGACTCTGTACTTTTAACTGCTGAGGGGCTGGGTTCAATCCCTGGCTAGGGAACTGAGATCCTACAAGCTATGCAGTGCAGCCAGAAAAAAGAAAAACACAAACTATTTGTGTTGTTATTTCATCACTGTCTCCCCTACTAGATGCTGTTGCATGAAGGCAGGGCTGTGTCTGTCTTACGCAGCGACAGAGTGGGGGCAACACAAGTATTTGCTGTGTGACTGAATATGCAAGTTCCCCAGCCCAGTCAGGAGCTTTTAAACTAAGTGCTCATTTGTATCTGAGTTGCCTTGCTTTGCTCATAGGGTTTGCCCCGCGGAGAGTCCCCCTTCCCCAGAAAAGCTGTGCTACAATACAGACAGAAATTCAACATCCTTTACGGCCCAGCCCAGGGATTGAGATCTCTGCCTCCAGCCCAGGAACCAGACATTGAGACCGACTACCATTCTGACACAATAAGGGAGAATGGAAGAAAGACAACAGAATATGGGTATTTTTTTTTTATTTAGACATGGAATTTTCCTTTCTTTTCATATAACTTATCTAATTAAAATATTCATCTTGGTAGTTACCACAAAAAAGTAACATAGAAAATTGTATTTACATTTTGGGACCAAAATACAAATGAAGAGCAAGATAATACCTTGCTCCTTTCCCTCCCACTTCCCAGAAAGAAAGAAAAAGCCCCAAAGAAACTGTTCATTACACCAAGGATCACAATGGGTTAATTTGCAATTTGGTGATTTGTGTGTAGTGTAGCACAGAAAAAAGGAATTGCACAAGTTTTCACAAATGAGACCAAAGGTTCAACATCAACCTGTGTCTGCTGTGCAGCCATTTCAACAACCCAGGAGAGGCGGTCGTTTGGAAACTCGGTTTCTCCTCTTCCCTCACCCTTCCCACCAAGTCATATCCCTGAAGCAGACACTCTTGGAGGGGGCGGGAGGAAGATCTGGCTCTATGTAAACAGGTGATCCAAAGATGGGGAGTGATGCTGGGGTGTCTTTTATTCCCTCCCTGCTCAAAGACTCCTAATGAAGGAACTTAAATCACACACAACTGAATCAAATATGGAAAACTGGTTTCAGTGGCAGAGACTTCAACACACAGGTAAAGAGACAAATTCAAGGTGTGGACACCAAGAGGAAGCTGTCCCAGGCAACAGACGTCTGGCGCCTGACCCAAGTGCTCATGTGGTTTTAGAGAAGACGCTTCCAAGTATCACATTTGGGGAGCGGGCTGGGGGACTGGTGGAATGGTAATACATATGGTCAAGAGAAAGAATGCTTTTACCCAGTTCAAAAATACAGCAAATTAAAACAGCAATACTTGTGTCCCTCAGGCACCCTGCACAGCAACGCACACTGAACAATGCAGCTTTTGCGGCACAGACTTCTTGCTGTGTTGCTCTGCAATCTTCAGAATTAGCCTGAAGTCTACAGGATGGTTAAAAACAGTGGGCTCCATACTGTGAGCTCTGAGTGACCTTGTCAAAGGGACTACCAACCGCCAAGCTCCATGGGCTACCGCACTGACCACATCCTCAGTCTGCTTCTCAGATTTCTACAGGATGGGCAACTCTGATTTATAGAATCTACTTCCACTAGGGTTATGACCAAGGGGGGGGTTCCTACTAGGTCACTGCCCTGCAACAGTCAAGAACACTGACGCTGTCCTCCTAGTTCTAATCTCGTCCTATGTCAACTCCAAAGTGAGAGTCTCCCTTCCAAACCTGTGGATGCCCCTGTGGCTCAAACCCTTTCCTTAAACTGGTCCTTTCCTTCAAATTCTGGCTTAAAGACTCAAAGGTAGAGAGAGTTTCAAGCTGCAAAGTTCTCTACAAAACACAGCAAATTGTGCTCTTTCAATCACATGATCTCAAAGAAAGGCAAAAACAAAACCGATTTCCAACATAGCATTACTTTTTAAAACCATTCAGCAATTCACAGGGAGTAAGAGATTAAAGTGCTGGTTTCTAAGTTGTATTTGGGGGCCTAGAAAAAGCCCTGCCAGGTGTTTGTGTTCTGCCCCATGCCAGTGGGGAGAGGGAAAAGTAAGGGAGGAAAAGGAGCCTGAAGTTTTGAATTGGAAACTGGAAACTGTAAAAATACTGGGGTTCTGTGTCCTCAAGTTAAGCCTCAAAAGAAGCAGGACCTGGCAAAAAGAACGGTGGGGCGGGGGAAGACTCTAGAACGTCCCGTAATAAATAGTATGTGATGAGTAGGGAAGAGATGCACCTGTGCAGGACCGCAGTGCGACACTGAGACGGGTTCCCAGAGGGAGGGGGCCACCCTGAACATGCCGGTCTCCAGGTCGGGGCTCCCCTTCCAGTACAGGCAGCCCGCAGCACAGCGTGCCCCGCACAGGCTCCGGGGACACCCAGTCCTCTCTCTGGACCAGAGTCCGCTCAGGAGAGATGAACTGGGACAGGAGAAAGACTTCCACTAGGCTTCTAACAAAGAGCCCTAAAAATAAAAGGCTAAGTGTGTGGGAGAGGACTAAAACAAAACAGAACAGAAAACTTGGGGGCTGGGGGGAGGTAATATAAATACAATCTGGGGGCAATATTTATTAATTAAAACTATGTCTTATAGTTTACAAAGAAGCTAATTAACAACAAAGGTACAATCGACCTTAAAATCCTCGGTAAGAGCGAAGCTTCATGTCTTCAGAACTCTAAAGCGCTCACCAGGCAAGGAGGCAGCGGCTGCAGACACTGGCTCGGGCACACGCCCGCTGACGGCGCAGGACTTGGGGACCGAAAGCTTCCACAGAGTGAAAGGCTCTGGTCTCCTCTGGAAGTTCCATTCCCCAACCCCTACCGTCCTGTATTCCTCCCCCCAGATTTCATTTCCAAGGTAAGTCCTCGGTTTATCGTCGGGAGAATCTGTTCTTGAAAGCTTTAATCGTCTTGGCCATCATTGGGGCAATTTCTGTGAAAAGAGAGACAAGGCAGTTGTTTCAGATCCACGGCAGTTTGGACACCAGACACCAGTGGTTTAGGCAAACCCAAGGCCTGCTACTCCTGGCTCTATGCAGCCAGATGAATCGATGTAAGTAGCAGCCCAAAGCGAATGATTCCGGAGCACCCGCCAGGGCCCCGACAAGCACTCCCTCTAAGTCTCACAACTCACCAAGACTCGGGCTGGCCCCTGTACGGTAAGTGGCAGAAATGGGTTTAAATCCCTGCCAGAATCTAAAGGCCATTCTGAGCCGCAATTTAACTCTGCTTCACCAACATACAAACCAGCAAAAAGCACCCACTGTCATACCTGTCCTGTGCAGCAACAGGTCTGAGATGAGCTAAACGCAAATACCACCTAAGAAGGACTAGCCTGCTTCTAAACGCGTTAGCCTGAGCCCAGCCAAAGCTCCCACGCTCCTGCTAGCGCTGAAGTCAATACAGAATAATGCTTATTATTCTGTATTCTACAGGACACCCCTGTAGAAGAACACTTACGATCGTCTATGGTAACAAAGTTAGCTAGACATGAACTAGATCTAACTAGATATAAAAAAATAAATACTTGGAAGCTGAGGTTATAAAACTTCAACAAAATCATTCAGCTGTTAACTCCATGTTGTTTCCTAGAGAAGCAAGTTTACATTTAGGCTGAAAAAAAAAAAAAAAAAAACAAGCAGAGCACCAAAATGAATATTCACTATAAACGATACACACAACACGCATATGAACAAGGCAGAGGAAGCGGCGCTGATGTTTAGACCAGCCACGGGCAAGGCGTCACATACGCTGCACCGAACACACACGGTGTGCTGCTGGCACCGCACTGATGGCATGGAAGGGACGCAGATGCTCGTGGGAACTAGCTCTGAGACATCTGGGCGGGAGCCCCAAGGTACCTACTCTTCACAGCCGGTTTCCTAGGATCATAGGAAACGGTGCTGCTGACCACCGGAGCTGGGTGGGCCCCACTGGTGCTCGGGCCGTCGTAGGCCGGCTCCTCGGGGCTGGCGTTAAAGCTGTTGCTGCTGCCACTGCTGAAGGAAGCCCGGCTGCTTCCTGTGGGGTACGGCGCTGGCTTGATCCTGGAACACAGAGCAAAGCTGAGAGTCAAAAGCAGGAAAAACCGACCCTCAGCACAAACAGCCTGAAGTGGGCTGGCCTGCAGACTCGGTTCTGTGGCTATGACCAGTGGACCGGCTACCTAGATTCTGATCATAGCTTGGAAGTGACATGGTAGTCTTTCAGGATGAATGATAATCTTGACTAACTTTTCACTGTTTCGGTGTAAATCTGTATTTTGAAAATGCAAACGTACTTAGATAACATAGTCATCGCAGTAATATGTTTTCTGTTTAAGCAGAGAAAGGGAAAGCCTTAGGGAATGTGTCCCAAAGGCAGGCCCTGTTCTCCATGTAATCCTGACCTCTCTGAGGGGCAGGGGTCATTATCCGGGCCACAGTGCAGCCAAGGAAGCTGCGGCTCAGGGAGCTAGGGCCCAGTGGGTCAAGGTCAGCCTTCAGAACCTATTCTGGCCTACCCCCTACCCCAGACAAAATGAATTGCTTCCTGCCCCGGGGCCTGCCCTCGGGCTCTCCCCCTGAGCAGGCAGAACCACAGAAGAGCAGAGGTCTTACCTGATTTTTTCAGGCACAGCTGCTCCTCCTGTTCCAAATTTCTCCTGCCTCCTTCGAACATCACGAGGTGGCTTGGCCACAGAGTTGACAAAGGCCATTTTTGCTTGTCGGCCTGTGGATAAATGGAGGTTAATACCTGCCTTCTTGAGCTGAGATGCTATTGTTAATAATCTATGCTGTTAAGGGACAAAGGCTTTTCAAGGGCCTCCAAACGTAGTGGATAATCGACCAGCCCTGGAAACCTCTCTGTAGGGTAGCATGGGTAGTGGCAGAACAAACACCTTGCCCTCTGCCTGCTTCTGCAAACGCGAGAGCGCTGGGGGCCAGAGGTCAGCCGAGCCCGCCACAGCCCTGACGTGACCAGGGCACAGGGCTCACTCTTCTGCCAGACCCAGCCTGCAGTCTTACCTTTGGGCTTATTGGCGTGTGCAGATCGGATGTTCTTTGTGAGGACTCGCAGCCGCTGCTCTCGCGCATCCTGAAGCCGCAGGTACATCTCCCGCCACGACTCGTACTCTTCCGGCCTTTCATCCTTGAAGTCTCGGTGACAGTGAACTTTCCATAATTGATCCGTTTCTTCAATTAATACCTAAAACCAGAACCGGGACGTCCTTACACGCAAGCACTCTTACATACCTCTTTTCCATCCTTAATCACCCAGGGTGGCCAGTTTCCTAACAATATTTTGGTCTGCACAGTAACAGTAGTAGTATAGTAAAACACCATAGTTCCAGGAAAAAACTGAATCCCTGAATTAAAATATTAAGTGCAAGGCACTGCTAACTGCTGCTGGGGGCCTTGGGGCTAGGAGAGAAGACAACACCAAATTAGCTTCAGATCAGTCTTTTCCTGTGCAGGGAAGGAACTGAAGTCCAGTCCAAGCATTCCCCCAGCACCACACTGAACCGCCATGGCCAGAAGCCGCCTGAGGAGGAGATGCCACAGATCCTTTGAACCAGAGAGGGACAGCTCACGCAATCAAATGAGTGTCTCCAGCCTTAAGAGGACTGGAGGATAGATCTGTTTCCCTCTAGAAGACACTCAGTCAATCTTCCGTGTTGACACTCAGGTGTCTGGTGAACAAACCTCAATCCCTGCCTTGGATCCCACGGGCTGTGCTTCTAGAATTTTCCCTTGACTTCTGAATCTAGGAAAGTGCAAGGGACGTGTGGGAAATGGTCCACCTCTCCCCACTCCCGCCTTTTAATCCCACCTTGATTCTAGCCTAAGAGGCCTACTTAAGATGCTAGGGGCAGGGGCTAACACTCTGCTTGTTTAAAGGGCCATAGGCAAACCCAGAACAGTGCTCTGACTGCTGCCTGCCCATCACTGTGGCAAATCAGAGACAAACCTATTTTTTCAGACACAAGCCAACAAACTGCCCTCTTGCCATCCAAGCAGGATACTCACATGATTGTACTCTTCTATTCGATACAACTGATCAGGTGTACACCTCTCCAAAACAGGTTCAAGGACAGAATATGGGACGCCTCCCACTTCAAAGATCGCTGCAGAGGATCGAGGATAAACGGGACTGAGTAGCGGTCAAGTCGCCCAGTGACCCCGCGCGCCAGGGAGCAGGAGAGAAGCGCGCGACTTACAGTCGATGTTGTTTTTAAGCACCCGGATGCACTGCTCGTGCAAGGTCATCATTTTGGGGAGATAGGCACACTTGGAACCAGAATAGACCTGCATCTTAGAGTTCATTCTTCTTCCGGTGAAACCAGCTTCTTCCTCTTCCTGGGGTGAGGAGAGTGCTGCAAGACAAGAAAAACAGGAACGTGAGTTATAAAAGGCACTAAGCTGGACCTCCCTAGTGGTCCAGTGGTCGAGACTCTGAGCTGCCAATGCAGGGGGCACAGGTTCCCCCTGGTGGGGGAACTAAGACCTCACATGCCACGAGAAATTTTTAAAAAGGCACTGGCTCTTCAATGAATCTCTCCTTCCACCCCATTCTTCAGCCTCTCAGTTCCCTTTCTCAGAGGCAACCAATGCCACCAGTTTCTTATGTCCTTCCAGAAAGTCTATGCAAAAACAAGCTAATATTTATTTTACTCCTTTAATCAATAACATACTATCATTTTGTCATTTATTGAATTTTAGAAATCACCTCAATAGATTTTTCCACTTAAAAAAAAGTGGCATAGGATGCCATTGTGTGGAAAACCATGATCCATCTCTGAGTCTCTTACTAGGGAACACCTGCTGCTGCTAAGTCGCTTCACTGGTGTCCGACTCTGTGTGACTCCACAGACAAAGGAACACCTATGTAGCGTCTAATTCTTTTGCTATTAAAACCTTAAAAAAAAAAAAAAACCCAAACCAGAAAAAACCTAGACCTTTTTTTAAGCCCCTGTGGAATGTACAGACCAGAAGGCTGCTAGTAATAGCAGCTGCTAAGATTTAATGAACATTTACTCTGTGTAAAAACCCAGAGCTCAGAGCTTTACGAGCATTATCACTTTCAATCTACCTCATAGGCAGACATCACTATTTCATCCATTTACAGAGTATGAAACTGAAGTCCAAGAAAATTAAGTCATTGCCCAAGATCATATAACTCGTAGTAGAGGCCAGGGCTGGGATTCAAACCTAAGCCATCAAACTCCAGAACCTGCGCTTTTAGAGAATGCCCCATTCATGATGTCAGACCATCGATTTTTTAAATCACTTTTTCCTTTAAAAAAAAAAAAAAAGACAAGCAAATTACCTTTTCGCTTTGGTTGGAAAGATGACATCAATTCAGGGGAAGGAAGTGGACGGTAATTGGCCTGGATCACGGGTAATGGGAGGTCAGGTAATACTGGCAACACATCGCTGGGGACCTGCAGAGAAGAGACCAGTGACTGGAGAGCCCCTTTCTACCAGCACAGCTCCTTCCCACAGTCGATGCCCAGCGGTGCTGACGTGGCAGTAACTTCACAGGCAGCCTGGAGGAGAGGCAGCAGCCATGCCTGATACCACCTAAGTCAGGAGACACACAGACGGGCCCAGCGCGATGCAACGCCTCAGAAAGTTTTCTCGGGTTCTACTGACCCTGGTGGCCAGAGGCCAGGAGGAAATTATTTCAGACTGAAATTCAGCAAGTCACGGAAAAGCCAGCCAAGCAAATCAGCAGTGGGGTTGCAGGCCCAGTTTGCTCTGGGTGGAAGGGGCCGCATGGGTTACCTTTTTCAGCTTGGCTGAGTCGGCTCCAACGGGCGGAAGCTTCTCGGGCTTGTTTTCATTCACCTTAGGTAATTTGTGAACTGAGTCCAAGTTTTTACTAGTGCTTTTTGAATCATTTTTTTTAAGTCCTTTTTCTCCGGGAGTCGTGGTTGAAGTTTTCACAATCTTTTTCTTTTTCTTCCGGGGCTGGTCATAGCTGAGGTATGACTCAAAAGACATGGTGGGCTTCTCGAATTCATCATCCGAATCTGCCTCCTCACCTTTAGGGAAGGAAGCCACCGACTTTCTATCTGAATGCGAAGGTTTGACTTTCCCTTCTTGAGTCTTCAGGTTGTTAGAAACCTTCTCTTTTGCCTTGGGCAACAGGTCTCCTGCACCCTTGCCCATGTCTGAGTTTTCTAGACTCTGCTTGTTTTTGTCCGATTTGGTTTTCTCGGAGTCTCTAGGTTTGGGCTTTTTAAGGTGGTTGTCTGAAGCCACCTCCAAGGAGGGTAAAACCTTCTTCTTGGCGCTGCCCTCCTTCTCCTTCTCTTTCCTGACACCAGAGGGCGGTTTCTCCTTTGTGCTGTCCCCAGAGGTCGGCCTCCGGTTTTCCTCTTTGGAGACGACCTTATGTGACTTTTCTTTGCTCAGAGACTTCTCGTCTCCTCTGGCATCTGCCAGGCGTTTTTCTTTGTGGGAAGATCTGTGCTCCTTGCTCTGACTCGTGCTTTCTCTCCCTGGGGCTTCCCCCAGGTGTCGTTCTTGACTGACCCCCAGTCTGTCCTGAAAGGCGTTACTATGGCCTTTGCCAGGCTTCTGGTGGGGAACAAAGGGCTCCTGGTTCTCCTCCAGGGGTCTGTAATGGTCCAAAGACACGTGACGAGGGCTGGTGGGTGGCGGGGGGACTGAACGTGGCCGTAATCGGAAGACTCGTGGTCTGAAGAGTAAACTGGAGAAGCTCTGTGGTACCTCTTTCTTTCATCTCTCCTCCCATGACTGTGAGATACTTTGTGAGGCCGCTCGAGCTCTGGGAGTTTTCTGTGCTTTTTCTGTCTATTGTCAGGACTGTACGACTGGCTGCTGGAGGCTTTCCAGCTTTCCGAGTAGTCCCCCTCTATCTCTGCCTCCTCCCTCAGGGCATCCCTGGGGCGCTTCCGAGAACTGCTCTTCTCAAAGTTCTGTTCTTCAGGCTCTGTGGTTCTAAAACAAAAGGAAAAAACAGAGAAAAAGTTCAGGGTAATCCTTGTTCACAGGACAAAGTCAAAGAACCTGAACTCACAAAACAGATGAAGAGTTTACATAGTTAGAAACACGGGCTTGGGAAGAAGGTTCTGCTCAAAGATACTCAACTAGGTTTTAAAACTGGGAAAACTCAAATATTCCATAAATGGAACATGATGAGTTTAACTACAGGCTACAAAGAAGATCAAGTATCTTGTGTACGTGAAAATGCTTTAAAAGCTTTTCAACACAGGGAAATATTGAATCTGTTACATTATAAAGGGGCAGTAACTTACATCAGTTTATTCACAACTGTATAAAAATGACTTTTAAGACCAGCTTTGAAAGAAACATTCCAAAATGTCAATAATGCTGATCTCTGGAGGGTACAGTTTAGAAATTTTTATTCTTTCGAGTTCCCTGGTGGCCTAGTGGTGAGAATTCTGGGCTTTCACTACTGTGGCCCAAGGTTCAATCCCTGATCAGGGAACTGAGATCCCATAAACCATGAGGCAGTACCAAAAAGAGAAATTTATTCTTCTACTTTTTAAATATGTTATAATATTCTTTAATGATCATGGCTTATTTTTTATAATTGAGGCAGAATAAACATTTTAAATAAGAAGGCAGAGAAGGAATAAGAGAACCTTTCCTACCGTTCTACAGGAACCAGCTTCTTCCACTGGGCCACCAGGTCCCTGGCAAAGTTTCCGACGTGCTCGTGTTTTCGCAAGCTGTTTACCGTTTTCCCAACTCCAGTCTCCTACAAAGTTGGCAAAGGAATCGTTAGTTAGAAGGTTGTGGAACTAGGCTCATAATTTTCTAAAGGAATAAAGCCTCCTGCGTTCCAACAAACCAATACTTCATCCAAAAACATACAAGTCTGAGTACAAAGTTAGTTTGTGTCAGTGCGCCAAACCTCTAACGGCACACAGTAGCAAAGCATACCAAATTCAGAAGAGGAAAACACTAAATTAAAACACCTCTGGAGGGACTGCCCTGCTAGTCCAGTGGTTAAGAATCTGCTTCCTGGTGCAGAGGACACAGGTTCAATTCCTGGTCCCAGAGACTCCACATGCCTTGGGGCGACTCAGCCCATGTGTCACAACTCCTGAAGCCCACTTGCCCTAGAGTCTGTGCTCCACAACAAGAAAAGCCACTGCGATGAGAAGCCTGCTCGTGGCAACTTTTAGTCTGATTTTTTTAAAGCCTGCGCACAGCAACAGAGACCCAGCACAGCAAAAATAAATAGTTAAAAAAAAAAAAAAAAAATCAAGCCCATGGTTTATAAGACATAAAACTTCTAGAACTTTAAAAATAATAACAAGAGTGATTATGGCAGGTGCCGGATCCTGACCTAAGAGTACTGCATCTGGTGTCTGAGTTAATACTTTTTTTTGGCCACACTGTGTGACTTGTGGAAACTTAATTCCCCAAACCAGGGACTGAGCCCAGGCCCATGGCAGTGGGAGCACAGAGTTCTAACCACTGGTCCACCAAGAACTCCCTGAGTTAATACTTTAGAACAGTTTCATCACCCTAAAAAGAAACCTCGTTCCTCCCACCCCTGGTAATCACTAATCTACTTTCTGTCTGTGGATGTGCCTACTCTACACATTTCATATAAATACCACCACGCAATATGTGACCTTGTGTCTGGTTTCCTTCACTTCTAGAGCCCATGGTCTTAACCTTACTGTATAATCTCTCCGACTGCAAAGGGGATGGGATACAGTTGTATAATATCTAAAATTACACAGCTCTTACCGCAAGAATGTCTACTGTAATGGGCAGGGCGGAGAGTTTCTTCAAATATTTCAATAACTGCAGAGAGAAATTAAATACACATTAATTTTTATAAAATCATAATCATTCCCTGAACAAATACCAAAGACTACCTAATTGCAAAGTGCTTACCCTGTGTTATACAGCATTAAGCATGGTCAGCATCCTATTTACAAGAGCGAACACACTCAATAAAGTTCAGTTCCTTGTCCCAGGGTGCATGTAGGGCAAGATTCACTCGCTCTGTGGCTTTGGATTCCGTGCTTTCAGCCACTATGCGACACCAAGGGAAGACCTATCAGTTCTAATATAAGTCATCAACAACTACCACTCTGCCCCGGTTAGAACTTCTGAGAAAGGTGCCGAATGTAGGAAATTACTCGAGGAGGAAAGTAAAAAGGAGAAGAGGTCTCTACAGGAAAAGGGAATCACATTTCCAGAGAAAGTGTGTTTAACAGAATTGGGGTTTTTGTTTGTTTGCTTTTTGATGTTAAGTGGGAAGCCAAGACCAATTTCAAGTTGCTAGAATAGGACCTTTGCATTGCAAATGGTGAACGAAAATGTCTGGGTAGACTGGAGAAGCAATCTGGGTTTGGCCACATTTCCTTTCTATAGTATAGTCTCTTGAACTTGATCAATATCAGGATAGCAGAGCTGTTTTAAGATAGAGTCTCAGTCAAAGACAGGCTTCAGTGCGCCCCTGCCACTTTCTTGTGGGGTGATCTTGTGCAAGCCACTAGCCTCTCTGAGCCCCAGTTACATCACCTGCAAAACAGGGCTGAACCCTGGCTCTACTCACAGGTTGTGCAGATTCAAACCGTGTCTGTAGCCCTAGTGCCTGGGATGCTATACAAACTCAATAAATGCGTATTAATCATTTCATCCATCAACTGACCATTCGTTAAACAGCTACCCATAATCTTCTACCAGATATTCTCAGCCAGTTCCTACCTGCTCCACTTCTACCCAGTCATGACTGCCATGCCACTCTCTAGAAAAGGTTTATGTATATACAAATAAATTTACATTCAAGGAGTGCCAAAAAAGTACAGGTTGTTCAAAACAGATTAACTATGACTGCCTTTATATTTAAGTATCTGATAATAGGAGCTGTTCTTTTCACATGTGTAGCCCAGACTATACCTAGTATGCCATATTGCTACTAGGTGGAGTAGCAAGAATGTTTTTCTGGTCATTCTACTTCAATAATTACTGAACACAGTCGCTAGGCAGAGCAACTGGATCACATGTGATCATCTTGTTTGACTGGGAACAACTGAGAAGCCAAGTGGTGTATCTATGGAAAACTATGCTCTACTTCCAATTCAATCACCACCATCATCCAACTCAGGACAAAGTATATGTGTATTTCTTGTCACCCAAGTGATGGGTGCAAAGATTCCTGCCAAATCCTTTCCTTAAAAAGGAAAATTTAGACTATCTGAAAAGATAAAAAGCAGATTGTCTCCTCTAACACCATTCTCTGGAAGGCATTTAGATATTGAATACTATTTATTGTGCACTGGCTACTACGTTAAGTTCTTACACCTCTTAGCTCATTTCATTCTGGTTAACCAACTCCACAAAATGGATTTTATGTTCCTCATTTTACAAATATTGAAATTGAGCTCAGTGAGATTAAGGTAACTTGCCTAACAAGCAAGTCAGTCAAGTGTGTTTAACACAGCAGGCACTGGGTTGGTAAAATGTTACAGAAAAACCCCTTGGGCCAATTTAATACTACAAAGCGACAAAAAAAAAAAAAAAAAAAAAAAACCTGTCCTTAGAAGAGAGGAAAAGAAAATGTTCCTCTTAGCACACGTGACACAAAGCAGAAGAGTCCCTCCTTAGTGTCACAATGTCAGACAGTTTAGAGTCTGCAGAGGAAAGAAGGTCACTACCAGGACCTCTATAAAAGGCCACATATAAGATAGGGCTAGAAGTCACTGAAGGTGTGTCATCTTGAAGCCTAGCACTAACTCGAAGTGTAAATCCTGTCTTTCTGCTTCATTTTTGGTTAGAAGGGGCGACTTAAAACAAAACTAAAACCCAGGAGATATTCAAACCAATTTAGCCGAAGCCAAGAGAAACACGGCTTCAGAGCCTCTCTATTTTCAATGAGGTTTAAAGAAGAACAAAGCATTAAAAAGGTATCCTCAGGTAGGTGGAAACTTGCTGTTACCAAACTGAGGGACCAGTTGTAGTTTGCAATAACTGTCACTGAGAAACAGAAAACATTTGCACAGTCCATGCTTAAGAATCTCAGTTGTCCTTTGCACACTACCCCATCCCAAAGAGCTAAAGATGTTCATAGTGTTGACCCCTTGTTCTCTACTTGCCTTCAGTCTGTGTTCCTGGTAGTTTCCATGTTCAAACGATAACACGTGACAAGTAACTTGACCAGCCATGAAAACTGTTTCCACTTAAATAGTAGGAACCAAGCGACCCTGGTTTGCCTGATACATTTCCCCTCAAGTAAGCTAGATTACACTAGGCTTAAAGTGAAAACTGAGTTATAAACATCTATATGTTTAACACTAGAAAATCCATGCACAGAGGCGTAGAATCAACCCTTTGGCTAATAATGGTTTGAAATCAAGATTTAGTTTCAAATTTCAATACTGCTATATAATCATCTGGCAATTCCAAGAACAACCTGTGGGAGCTTGTTGGGTTAACAGAAGGTTGAGAAGGCCGGGGTGCCAGCTTGCAGTTTTCCCTCTGCATTCGCTCATTTGTGAATGCCAACTATTGTGCCCTTTGCAAAAATGATCTTCATAATGCAAAGTCAGAAGTTTAGGGTGACTGTCTGTGCCCAGATACTCACAATCACTCCTAGCTGGAATAGGTTGAGAAGTCAAACAAACCTTTTTTTACTTTGAAATTTCATGCACAGCAACAACTAGAAAAGCTACTTCAAAGTTCAAGTTCTAGTGGGGAAATGGCTACAGATACTACATGGTGCTTTTTGTTTCTTTTTTTAAACCCAATGGAAGACGAAACTGGGGAGATAAGGGGATTTACATAATGTTGTTTTAAGGTTTTAGAGTCAGTAGCAAACCTACAGTGTCCAGGAAAACAAGCTAGTACTCAGAAATAATGACCATTGATTAGAAGCCCACAAAGGGTTATTGTAAAAAGAAACTTGTAAATATGCCTGTCCACTAGGTATTGAAGCCAGGATAGAAAATATAACACAAAATAAGTGAAAGCATTTCAGTTTTCACAGACTTAAAGCTCAAATGTCGTCCTGAAGAAGTGGATCTTTGAGCTAGGTATGCATGAGAAGCAAGTGCTCTGATGAGACACAGCCTTTAGAAACAGAAAAAAACCCACCTATGACAGAGAACAAGGTGAAGAGAAAGGGACCCATCAAGAAAAACGGTGAAGAGTGGAGATTAACATCTACTGAGCACTTCCGCCTCTTAGTGCTGTCTTAGAAGAAGCAGGTGAGGTGAGGAAACTGGCTTAGCAAGGAACACCCCCCCACCCCCACCCCCGCAATGTCCATGGCTAGCAAATAAATTAGAACTCAAATCTCCTCACCATTTTATATCTAATGACACCCTGGATTATTTCCTCTTTAAAAGGCACTCTGGGATTTACAGATCCAACTCTTAAGGACTGTACACAGCAGCTATAATGCTGACGGAAATGTCAAACACCTTGAGTGTTTTTATCACTGTATTTCAATAATAAAAAAGCCCACTAACATCCACTGGACCCTCTCCCAGACACTGAGAAGCTGAATGGAAGAAAAGTCGGAGGAAAAAAGAAAACCAAAAAACACACATTTAACTTATGAAAACAGTTAAGGAAGGGGAACAAAACTAGCCGAGCACAATTAAAAATGGTTGCCCATCAATCGCAGCTGCCAGAAACGGTAGCCCTTACCTTCCCAGCAATGCCAGAAAGAAAAGAAAAACCTAGCTGCAACTTCTAACCCTGTTTCTCCCCACCTCTTCCAATTACAACCTAAGTTTTTAGTTAGGGTGACATGAGGTTTATTTTTGCTTTGAAAGAGATTTACTGAGAAAGCAAAAAAAAAAAAAAGAGTCCACGTTCTAATTATCAAGGCGGAAAGGAATTAAAAAACGTCTTAAGGACGCAGGGACCACACACCGAGCCTAGGTTCCATCTGGCGCATGCAGAGAATCACCTTCCCGCTACCCTCTTCTCTCCAACAAACATCAAAAAGACGGGAAGAAATCAGGGGACGGATCGAGCAGGGCGAGGAGCTGAGCGGGCAGGAGTTAACTCCGGGCGGGGAGCTCTCCCGACAGGAAAACAGCTGGCCCGGGACGCCCGGGGGAGGACTCCGCGAGCCCCGCCGGCACGCGGCGTCCGCGCGGAGCGCGCTCCGGCCCCGCCGCAGCCCGCGGGCGCCCGGGGCCGGCACAAGCCGAGGCCCGGGCCCGTTGAGGCCGGCGGCCCTGCGGGCCCCACCGCGTGGGGAGCGGCCGGACGGCCACGAAGTTCCCCGCCGCAGGCCGCAGCCCGGCGGGGACCGCGCCGCGGGTCCGAGCCCCCCGCGGCCGCGCCCGGGTCCGCGACCGTTACCGGGCCGCGCCGCGCCCAACGCCCGCCCCGCGCCGCACCAGCCCGGCCGCCCGCTCGCTCACCTTCTTCGGGTCTGCGTTCGTGGCCAGGCGCGCCTGCAGCTTCTCCACAACTTGCAGCGCCGACTCCGCCGCCATCGCTGTCACTGGCGCGGCCTCCTCGCCGGAACTGGGCTCGCGTCGCGTCCTCGGGCTGCGGCTCCGCCCTCCGTGCATCCCCGGCGGAGACGGAAGCGCGACCGGTCCCTTCCGGGCCTCGGCGAAGTCGGGGGGCGGGGAGGGCGAGGTGCGTCGGGGGGCGCCGCTCGGCCGCAGGCCCCGCCCCCGGGGCCGTGAACCCGGGTCCACTGCGCGCACCCGGGCGGCCGAGCGCTCCAGGAACCGGAGGGTTGCTTCGTCTCCGTGCGCCGGGTGCTCCGCACTGGTCGCCGCTGGGCAGCCCCGCTTCTGGGCCTCGGGGGCGCGGAGCCAAGGCCCGAAAAGACCACGCTCCGATGCCCAGCCGGGGTGGAATGTAGATCGCAGCGCCGGACCCTGGTTTTATAAATCCGGGCCGGTCCCTTGCGCTGTTAGCCACGCCCTAAATAACACCTGTGTGTGGTTCCTAAGTGGGTCTGCGGCTAATGCAATCAGCAGGGATTAACGCTAGTGACCACTCTTGATTGGGCGCACTGAAGCCCAGTGATTGCGTTTGCTTAATTTCACTCTCAGTACAACCCAATGAAACGAGTCATAGTATCCCCATTTTACAGATGAGGAACCCGTAGCTCAGGGGGATGAAGTTAACTTGCCTGTGGTCACATAACAGCAAAGAAGTGATGCTAGAATTTGAATCTAAACAGTCTAGGTTCACGGTGAACGCACATCTCTGAATAGGTCGATTTGAGGCCCAGAGAGTGAAAGGGATTCGTTAAGTCAAACAATTTAGCTACAAGCTGTAACAGCCCATGTCTCACTTTCACCCCAGAACAGTGCCTGGTACCCGAGTACCAAATAAATACTTCTTGAATGAACCAATGGCTGTTTCCTCTAAACCAGTAGGGCCTGAATCAGACCAGTCCAAGACATCATCCCTGAGGGTTCTTACCCTCATCCCAGAAGCACTAAATTTTACTATTAATAAACTATTATCATGGCTAGAAAGAGCTACTAAACAGTTGAAGGGGCTTCCCTGGTAGTCAGCTGGTAAAGAATCTGCCTGCAATGCAGGAGACCCTGATTTGATTCCTCAGTCAGGAAGATCCCCTGGAGAAGCCATAGGCTGTCCAGTATTCTGGCCTGGAGAATTCCACAGAGGAACCTGGCAGGCTACAGTCCATGGGGTCGCAAAAGAGTTTGACACGACTGAGCAACTTTCACTTCAAACAGTTGAAAATTGGTTTAAAATACCAGCATTGATTACGTCTTGTTTGATTAGATCAGATCGGATTACAGACTAATCTGATCACCATCAGCAATTCCCCAATGTACCCAGCCTGACTCCTCACCCAACCTGGGAAAGCCTAGTAGCTCTCTGGGTCTCTGCTCTAGGAAAAGTAAAAGAAATGACATAAATTGTTTCTTCCAATGAGCTTTCATTCACTAAATTGAGAAGCCCTCCACCCCTCTGCTCCAGGCCCTTTCCTCTGCAACTAACCCTTTTGGGGCATAAATTGTCATTTTATTCTGTTTTGTCACTGGGATGTTTATTCAGCACAAAATGCAGGTGACTGACCTGACCAACTTTATTTAAGCTGCACCGTGCAGCTTGAGGGAGCTTAGATCCCCAACCTGGGACTGACCTAGGCTCATGGCAGTGAAAGTGCACAGCCTTAACCACTGGACCTCCAACAAAAGGGAATTCCTTGAGCTGTCCAGCTTTAAATCTCTATTGCCCAGCACGATCCAATCCATATAGTCAGCAATGGGTAAAAAGTCCATGAAGATTAATACTCACTCGGTGCTCTAGAACTCAATCACAGGGTATAAGGAAAAACACATCAAACTGATGTGAAGGGCCTTGCATTCTAGTCCCAGGCCTAAAAGCTCCCTCTCCTGCACAGGAAATGCTTAATTTATATTTACATTTTAAGTGCATTCCATTTTGAAAATGTAACATTGGTATAATGGATACATGGGCTCATTCCTGAGGCAGAATTGCTGACTAACTGACCTGGCATATACTTAGGGCACTGGAACAGGATCTACCCAGGGAAAGATCTCACCCCATCTATCTCAGCAGGAGGCAGGGTCACCTGCAAAGTAAAGAACTCTTACACTTGAATACTGGTCTACTTCTCAGATCAGTTAATTACGTTGTCATTCTGATTAAAAAGAATGTTTTTAACCTGTCTTAAATATGATACTCTGTATATGTTCACTGGGGGATTACCATCTCATCCTTGGTTTAAGGAACAGAGTGAGTTCCTTAAAGTCTGCCCTTGTTTTGTCCACCTTGGATCAGCAACACCTAGCATACAGATGACATCCCTATAAATTGAGCTAATTACTATTCAACTTAAGGCCAGTCCAGAGTGTCATCTGAAAACCTGAGGGGGTTAGAGCACTCAGGTTAGATCCCTTTGAGAGAGAACGTAAAAGAACCCGTCTTTTAAAACGGCAACAAAATATGTTCTGAAGGCACATTTAAAGCTATATTGGGGGAGAAAAACGGGTATGGGGACTCTCATCTTCTGCTATGCGCATTTTTGACTTTTTGTAACAAATATGTTCTACTTTTACAACAAACACAATTTAAAGGTCTTTTAATTTTGGAAAAGAGCAATCTCAGGCTGGTTGGAAGTGGAGTCATTTTAAACACTGAAAGACAAGAGGAAAATGGAAAAATAACAAAAAAATAACAAAAAATAAAAACCAACCAGTTTGTCTTCGATAGCAGAAAGGGGCTCTTGCCTTTCATGGAAAAAGGTCCAGTGGGATTCTCTGGGCTGGACGTGCGTGCTGGGTGAGGAATCTTGGTGGATGGAGGGCTATGCCTGTACCTCTTCTGGCCTGGGCTCTGCCGCTCCTCTGTCTTACCAAACGGGCAGCATCTTAGGTTTGTGGGGTGGTGAGTGTAAAGGACACTGGGTGGTCTCAGCAATAATCTGAGCTCCAATCCTCACCTCTACCAATGCTGGTGGTAGTGAGTTACTTAAACGGGTTGAAATTGTTTCCTTATAGATTTTCTCATTAATATGTCATATTAAGTAACTAACATACAGAAGGTATTTTTTTTAAGCAGAAATTATTAGAGAAAAACCATGGCCTTGGTAAAGAGAATATTATGTTCTGCTATAAAGGGAACATCAAACCCTCCCTCTTGGCAGTTTTGTTCTGCACAGCTGTAGCCACTGTTCTCTTCCTCAATGGGCTCATTTTTCTGAACTGACTACATTCACCTTTGTTTCACATCCTTCAGACATGTTCAGTTGGTGATTTTGCATAGGCATGGCATCTTTCTGAGTTTCACAGACTGGATTTGCCCTCCTCAAATGTGGTGATGCAAGTGAAGACCGCCAGCTCCAGGGAATGGTGTCTGAGATCCAAAGTCCACACCTTTCATAGACTTGCCTTGAAATCTGATTCAATTAAACTCTCTATTAACTAAGGCTATTACCTGAGGCATTCTTGTCTAAGAGGGCAAGCTCAAGCATTCTATAATGCCCTTGAAGAGCAGTCCACTGAGAATCTGTATTTAATAGGGGGAAAAAAGCTACCATAAAAATTTAAAAAAAATTTAATTAAAAAGTAACAAGGATATACTTTGATACTCTTATACTATGAATTTATACAAGCTGTATCCAGGTAGAAACCTAAACACCTTCCCTTAGCTCTTGTTCACATTTGTTACATCATTGATCACAATTTGAAACTGCCTTATTTAGTGGTTCATGTTTTTATAGTCTCTTCCCACTATGTAAGCTCAATGAAGCATCATTGTGGCTAAAGCTACTTAGAACATAGTAGGCATTGAATATTGACTAAGTTGAATGAAAGATCTACTTCATGAAATTATTCTTTGGACTTAATGAGACTATGTGTGAACATACCTGGCAAAGTGCTATCAACCAACAATGTTTTCTTAACCCTCACCATTTTACTTTCGATCAATGCTGTTGAACTGTGTTGTTGGAGAAGACTCTTGAGAGTCTCTGAGTTAAATTCACCCATTACAGTCTATTTCAGTTTGCTGATTCCTAGAATGCTGACATTCACTCTTGCCATCTCTTGTTTGATCGCTTTCAATTTGCCTTGATTCATGGACCTGACATTCCAAGTTCCTATGCAATATTGCTCTTTACAGCATCAGACCTTGCTTCTATCACCAGTCACATCCACAGCTGAGTATTCTTTTTGCTTTGGCTCCATCCCTTCATTCTTTCTGGAGCTATTTCTCCAGTGATCTCCAGTAGCAATATTGGGTACCTACTGACCTGGGGAGTTCCTCTTTCAGTATCCTATCATTTTGCCTTTTCATACTGTTCATGGGGTTCTCAAGGCAAGAATACTGAAGTGGTTTGCCATTCCCTTCTCCAGTGGACCACATCCCGTCAGATCTCTCCACCATGACCCGCTCATCTTGGGTTGCCCCACGGGCATGACTTAGTTTCATTGAGTTAGACAAGGCTGTGGTCCTAGTGTGATTAGACTGACTAGTTTTCTGTGAGTATGGTTTCAGAGTGTCTGCCCTCTGATGCCCTATTGCAACACCTACCGTCTTACTTCGGTTTCCCTTACCTTGGGCGTGGGGTATCTCTTCACAGCGGCTCCAGCAAAGCCCAGCCGCTGCTCCTTACCTTGGACGAAGGGTATCTCCTCACCGCCACCCTTCCTGACCTTCAACTCTACTACAGCAGGCAGGAATCCCTCAGAAGAAATGGAGTGGCCATCATGGTCAACAAAAGAGTCCAAAATGCAGTACTTGGATGCAATCTCAAAAACGACAGAATGATCTCTGTTCGTTTCCAAGGCAAACCATTCAATGTCACAGTAATCCAAGTCTATGCCCCAACCAGTAACGCTGAAGAAGCTGAAGTTGAACGGTTCTATGAAGACCTACAAGACCTTTTAGAACTAATGCCCAAAAAAGATGTCCTTTTCATTATAGGGGACTGGAATGCAAAACTAGCAAGTCAAGAAACACCTGGAGTAACAGGCAAATTTGGCCTTGGAATACGGAATGAAGCAGGGCAAAGACTAATAGAGTTTTGCCAAGAAAATGCACTGGTCATAACAAACACCCTCTTCCAACAACACAAGAGAAGACTCTATACATGGACATCACCAGATGGTCAACATCGAAATCACATCGATTATATTCTTTGCAGCCAAAGATGGAGAAGCTCTACACAGTCAGCAAAAACAAGACCAGGAGCTGACTGTGGCTCAGAACATGAACTCCTTATTGCCAAATTCAGACTGAAATTGAAGAAAGTAGGGAAAACCACTAGACCATTCAGGTATGACCTAAATCAAATCCCTTATGATTATACAGTGGAAGTGAGAAATAGATTTAAGGGCCTAGATCTGATAGATAGAGTGCCTGATGAACTATGGAATGAGGTTCGTGCACAGGAGACAGGGATCAAGACCATCCCCATGGAAAAGAAATGCCAAAGAGCAAAATGGCTGTCTGGGGAGGCCTTACAAATAGCTGTGAAAAAGAAGAGAAATGAAAAGCAAAGGAGAAAAGGAAAGATATAAACATCTGAATGCAGAGTTCCAAAGAATAGCAAGAAGAGATAAGAAAGCCTTCTTCAGTGATCAATGCAAAGAAATAGAGGAAAACAACAGAATGGGAAAGACTAGGGAGCCTTTGACTGTGTAGATCACAATAAACGTGGAAACTTCTGAGAGAGATGGGAATACCAGACCACCTGATCTGCCTCTTGAGAAATCTGTATGCAGGTCAGGAAGCAACAGTTAGAACTGGTCATGGAACAACAGACTGGTTCCAAAGAGGAAAGGAGTACGTCAAGGCTGTATATTGTCACCATGTTTATTAACTTCTATGCAGAGTACATCATGAGAAATGCTGGACTGGAAGAAACACAAGCTGGAATCAAGATTGCCGGGAGAAATATCAATAACCTCAGATATGCAGATGATACCACCCTTATGGCAGAAAGTGAAGAGGAACTCAAAAGCCTCTTGATGAAAGTGAAAGTGGAGAGTGAAAAGGTTGGCTTAAAGCTCAACATTCAGAAAACGAAGATCATGGCATCTGGTCCCATCACTACATGGGAAATAGATGGAGAAACAGTGGAAAGAGCGTCAGACTTTATTTTTCTGGGCTCCAAAATCACTGCAGATGGTGACTGCAGCCATGAAATTAAAAGATGCTTACTCCTTGGAAGGAAAGTTCTGACCAACCTAGAGAGACATCACTTTGCCAACAAAGGTTCGCCTAGTCAAGGCTATGGTCTTTCCTGTGGTCATGTATGGATGTGAGAGCTGGACTGTGAAGAAGGCTGAGCGCCGAAGAATTGATGCTTTTGAACTGTGGTGTTGGAGAAGACTCTTGAGAGTCCCTTGGACTGCAAGGAGATCCAACCGGTCCATTCTGAAGGAGATCAGCCCTGGGATTTCTCTGGAAGGAATGATGCTAAAGCTGAAACTCCAGTATTTTGGCCACCTCATGCGAAGAGTTGACTCATTGCAGAAGACTCTGATGCTGGGAGGGATTGAGGGCAGGAGGAGAAGGGGACGACAGAGGATGAGATGGCTGGATGGCATCACTGACTCGATGAATGCGAGTCTGAGTGACCTCCGAGAGCTGGTGATGGATAGGGAGGCCTGGCGTGCTGCAGTTCATGGGGTCGCAAAGAGTCGGACACGACTGAGCAACTGATCTGATCTCTGAGGGATCTCTTCAAGAAAATCAGAGATACCAAAGGAACATTGCATGCAAAGATGGGCTTGATAAAGGACAGAAATGGTATGGACCTAACAGAAGCAGAAGATATTAAGAAGAAGTGGCAAGAATACACAGAAGAACTGTACAAAAAAGAGCTTCACGACCCAGATAATCATGATGGTGTGATCACTGACCTAGAGCCAGACATCCTGGAATGTGAAGTCAAGTGGGCCTTAGAAAGCATCACTATGAACAAAGCTAGTGGAGGTGATGGAATTCCAGTGGAGCTATTCCAAATCCTGAAAGATGATGCTGTGAAAGTGCTGCACTCAATATGCCAGCAAATTTGGAAAACTCAGCAGTGGCCACAGGACTGGAAAAGGTCAGTTTTCATCCCAATCCCAAAGAAAGGCAATGCCAAAGAATGCTCAAACTACCGCACAATTGCACTCATCTCACACGCTAGTAAAGTAATGCTCAAAATTCTCCAAGCCAGGCTTCAGCAATATGTGAACCATGAACTTTCTGATGTTCAAGCTGGTTTTAGAAAAGGCAGAGGAACCAGAGATCAAATTGCCAATATCCGCAGGATCATGGAAAAAGCAAGAGAGTTCCAGAAAAACATCTATTTCTGCTTTATTGACTATGCCAAAGCCTTTGACTGTGTGGATCACAATCAACTGTGGGAAATTCTGAAAGAGATGGGAATACCAGACCACCTGATCGGCCTCTTGAGAAATCTGTATGCAGGTCAGGAAGCAACAGTTAGAATTGGACATGGAACAACAGACTGGTTCCAAATAGGAAAAGGAGAACATCAAGGCTGTATGTTGTCACCATGTTTATTAACTTATATGCAGAGTACATCATGAGAAACGCTGGACTGGAAGAAACACAAGCTGGAATCAAGATTGCCGGGAGAAATATCAATAACCTCAGATATGCAGATGACACCACCCTTATGGCAGAAAGTGAAGAGGAACTCAAAAGCCTCTTGATGAAAGTGAAAGTGGAGAGTGAAAAAGTTGGCTTAAAGCTCAACATTCAGAAAACTAAGATCATGGCATCTGGTCCCATCACTTTATGGGAAATAGATGGGGAAACAGTGGAAACAGTGTCAGACTTTTCTGGGCTCCAAAATCACTACAGATGATGACTGCAGCCATGAAATTAAAAGACGCTTACTTCTTGGAAGGAAAGTTATGGCCAACCTAGATAGCATATTCAAAAGCAGAGATATTACTTTGCCAACAAAGATTCGTCTAGTCAAGGCTATGGTTTTTCCAGTGGTCATGTATGGATATGAGAGCTGGACTGTGAAGAAGGCTGAGTACCAAAGAATTGATGCTTTTGAACTGTGGTGTTGGAGAAGACTCTTGAGAGTCCCTTGGACTGCAAGGAGATCCAACCAGTCCATTCTGAAGATCAGCCCTGGGAGTTCTTTGGAAGGAATGATGCTAAAGCTGAAACTCCAGTACTTTGGCCACCTCATGCTAAGAGTTGACTCATTGGAGAAGACTCTGATGCTGGGAGGGATTGGGGGCAAGAGGAGAAGGGGACGACAGAGGATGAGATGGCTGGATGGCATCACTGACTCGATGGACGTGAGTCTGAGTGAACTGCGGGAGTTGGTGATGGACAGGAAGGCCTGGCATGCTGTGATTCATGGGGTCGCAAAGAGTTGGACATGACTGAGTGACTGATCTGATCTGATCTGATCTTGAGAGCCCCTTGGACTGCAAGGAGATCAAACCAGCCAATCCTAACGACAGTCAGTCTTGAACATTCATTGGAAAGACTGATGCTGAAGGTCCAATACTTTGGCCGCC
This sequence comes from Tragelaphus eurycerus, assembly GCA_935064755.1. NCBI lineage: Eukaryota > Metazoa > Chordata > Mammalia > Artiodactyla > Bovidae > Tragelaphus > Tragelaphus eurycerus. The sequence goes on along the minus strand of CAKXYN010000099.1, from coordinate 7,460,362 downwards.
TGATGTGAAGAACCAACTTATTGGAAAAGGTCCTGATGCTGGGAAAGATTGAAGGCAGGAGGAGAAGGGGACGACAGAGGATGAGATGGTTGGATGGCATCACCGACTCAATGGACCTGAGTTTGAACAAACTCCAGGAGATAGTGCAGGACAGGGAAGCCTGGCATGCTGCAGTGTATGGGGTTGCAAAGACTCAGACACAACTGAGCAACTGAACAACATCAAATCCATTTTACAGATAAGGAAATTCATGCTTTGGAAACTTAAAGAACACCATGCCCTTTGCCCCAGAAACTGAGAGTGTGGGTGTGGTCTTTGCTGAAAATGCCCTTGGAAGGAAGTTGTAAGATCTGAAAATGCCCTTGGAAGGAAGTTGTTAGAAAAAGTGTGAGATAAATAAAGGCAGCTTGCCCAGAACACATAGGGCTGTACAATAAAGAGAAGGAGAAGAGAAGAGGGAGGGAGGAGGAGAGATTGATTGGATTCAGTGTGGATCTATTACATTTTCACCCCCACTATTAGCAAAGGTTTAGGAGCCTTCTGAGTTTGGGTATCCACAGATTCTCTAAGGGATCCATGTCTCCCTTATCTCTTTGAGAAAACAAACTAACCAACCACTGGGTTAAGAGAGAAGAAAGCAGCACCACAGCCAGGTGGAGAGAACCGCTGCTTGCTGAGCGCCTTCTAAGCGGCCCTGCTCTCTGCTACCTTTGTGTGTCCTCTCTCTACTTTCCAACCATCTCAGGAGGTATTTTAAGGATGGAGAACCCAAGGCTCAGAGAGGCCAAGCAACTAGTTCAAACATAGTAAATGACAAACCCCAAACATGAACCAAGGTCTCCTCAGCTCGGAAGCTCATACTGACTTACACGCCATGCCTGAACACCTGGGTGCTGGCCACCTCTCCCCTTCTCTGACTCACTGCTTACCTCTGGTGAGGCCTGCTTCCTCATCTGTTAACTGAGGAGGCCCGATGCATCAAAGCAATGATAACAACAGGGATGGTAACATTATTCCCATTTCTTGGTGCTTACAATGTGCCATATATTATGCTAAGCAATTTGCATTAACTATCAACTCTACCTAAAAACAATCTTGCAATATGGATATCACATCATCTCCATTTCACAGATAAGGAAACTGAGGATGTGTGACCTACTCAAAGTCAGAGAATCTGTAAGCGGCACAGCCAGCAATCAAAGCCAGGTTTGTCCAGCACCAAAGCTCAAGCCCTTTGACCTTAAACTGCCTGCTTTCCCTTACCAACGAGACCACTTGGCAGGACACCATCCAAGCGACACACTTCATTCATTCATTCACTTTGGCATTGGTGCTGGAATGGACCCAGAAAGGGGGAAGACAGTACTAGATGAATTTTGTGAGGAAGGCAGGGGGCAGATTATGGAGGGTTTTAGAGACCATGGTAAGGACTTCATATTTTACTGTCAGGTAGCGGGGTGGTAAAACCTATCAATTAAGTATTTTAACACTATAGACAGTATATCAAGAATTAAGGACTATAATTTATTTGATAGTCTGCTTTAAAACAAACTCAACATTCCCTTATAACAGCCATTTGATCAGAGAGACTTTAATCGCCTTATATACAACAGTGCACATACACGCACACACACATGCACAAACACACGCACACACACCCACACACCTTTGTTTTTCTTCAAAGCACTTATCAAGACCTAATGGACAGTTGATCCTTAAACAACACTGGAAGGTTAGGGGTGCCAACATCCCTCAAAAATCTGTGTATAACTTTATAGTCAGCCCTCTGTATCTATGACTCCCCATTTGTGAATTCAAACAGCCTTGCATGGCAAACAGGGTAGTGTAAGTATGGGAAAAGTCTGCCTGTAAGTGGACCCACGCAGGTCACACCCATGACGTTCAAGGCTCAACTCTATTTTATATAGTGTCTGCCTCTCCATCCCTAGAATATAAACCCCGTGTTTTTGTTCGCTGTTTTATTCATCATCACCTACCACAGTGCCTGGCACACAGCCGGCAATCAGTAGTTACTTACTGCATGAACAAATAACAAAGGTGTGTCATATGCCCCCTGCAGAGAACAGTCTACGTTCGTCGTCTATGCTTGTTCATCTCCTCAATCAATATGAATGCTAGTTTCTATTCTCACCACTTTACTGAAAATAACTTTTCCAAGGTCATCAGTAAAATCCCAATTGCAACGCCTGAAGGTGTCTTCCCCATGGCGGACCTCTCTGCTTTTTCTGACACTGGTGATTTCTCCTCTCTGGGCAACTCCGCTTGTTGGTTTCCTTGACACTTCCTCTCCTGATTAACTCCGAAGGTTTCTGACTTCCTTTTCTGTCTCGTTAATGGCCTCCTTTCCCACTTTTCTCCCAGGTCCAGTCCTGGGCCCACTATTATCATGGTACTACACTGTCTTTGGGCATTCTCATCTATTTTCATGGTTTCCATCACCAGCTATTGACTGGTGATTCCCAAATATAGTCCCAAACTTTAGACTGCCTGAATGGAGAGCAGGATCTATCTGGACAGACATTCCCCATCGATGTCCTCCATGGCCCCATGGCTCAGAGGATTCAAGACAGAACTTGCCATCTTCGCCTCCTTTCCTCTGGTGAGCTAGGAGCTGCTGAGACCAAGATGACTGAGAACAATGATGCCCCAGGACTTCCACCTACTCCTTCCTAAAGGAGGGCAAAGATGCGTGTTTAGCCTGGGATGAAATGCGGGGAAGCACCAACACCAAGACAGCTGCCCCGTAGCTGGTCTATTAGAGACTCATGCCCTCAGTCTCGAGGACTGCCTGTGCCCAGCGGCTCTGCTCTGAGCCCTCATCCTGGCTGTTCGTTGTGCATCTAGGCGGCCCCAAGGGCATCTCAAGTGCAAAATGTGCAAAACTGGCCTCATTGTCCTTCTTCCTCATCCTTCCCCACATCTACATCTGGTGCCATTACCCAGTTTCCAGGAGAGAAACCAGAATGTCCTTCTTGACTCTTCTTTTCTCTCCTGTCACATTTAATTAATCCTGGTGATTTTTATTCCCCAATATCTGTTGATTCCATCTACTTCTCTAAAATTCTATTGCCCTGAACCCTTCTGGGCTCTTAAAAGACATCTGTTCTCTCAGACTCTCTGAACACTTCTCTAACAATTGCCTAGACTCCTTTTATTTGTAGAAAGGGACATTTTTACGCAGAGCAAGGACCTAGCAAGAGTTTTATTTTCATTGAGTTTCTTTGTACAGCTAACTTCGTTTTATGTCAAGTAACAATAATTTTTAAAATGAAGTTTCATTTCTTTCTAAATATATTTACTTAAGTAAGAAAAAGAAGAGTGAATATGTTTACATAAAAATTAACTGGGTATTCAGTAGTATCTACCTGGGCTTCCCACGTGGCTCAGTGGTAAAGAATCTGCCTGCCAATGCAGGAGATACAGGAGACACAGTTTCAATCCCTGGGTTGGGAAGATTCCCCTGGAGGAGGAAATGGCAACCCACTCCAGCACTCTTGCCTGGAGAATCCCAAGTACAGAGGAGCCTGGCGGGTTACAGTCCATAAGACCAAAAAGAGTTGGACATGACCGAGGACTGAACACACAGAGCAGTAACAGTCATGGAGGTGGTTTAAGAATGAAAGAATGTAGGAAACACTCAGATCCAAAACACTGAACTGGAGCCATGTGAAACAAAACTATTTTTGTTCTGACCTACAAAAATGACAATTTCATACGGCTCAGCCTACAAAGTCCTGGGAATCTCCTGGTAGTCCAGTGGTTAGGACTCCAGGCTTCCACTGCCAAGGGCACGCATTCAATCTCTAGTCAGGGAACTAAGATCCCACAAACCTCAGTGTGGAGCTAAAAACAAACAAAAATAACCCTAGAAAACATTCTAGCCCCTGCTTTCTAGCCCCTGCCTATGCTCCAGCACAACCAACTGCTTGCCACTCTTCTGCACACAGCACATCATTCCTCAACTCTGTGCCTTTGCCCAAGCCAGTCCTTCCGCCTGGACACCCCCACACTCTGAGGGCTCAGGTGTCACCACCCTCGGGAACCTCCCTTGCCATCTGCCCAGTGAAGGACGGGAGGCGCTCCCCCTCGGTGCTTCCCCGATGCAGTCAGCATGTGTCTGCACGTTTGGGTCTGTCTCTCCAGCTAGTCTATGAACTCCTTTAGGGCAATGACTCTTCTTAAATGAATCTCTGTAGCCTCTGCCTGGCACACAGGAGCCCCTCAGTTAATCTGCAGCCAACCAAGTGAGTGAGTAAACGGAGATCTACAAAGAAGGGAGGCCTAATTCTACCTAGAAGGCCAGAAGAAGCTTCAGAGAGGAATCATTTGACATAGACCTCCTTGAAGGATGAAAAGGAAGGAATCTGCTAGGTGAGGAATGAGTGCAAAGACACTGCAGGTGAGGCAGCAGCAGGCGTAAAGGGACTGGAGGTCTGAGCGAGTCTGCAGTACTGGATGAAATGCAAGGATGGCTCAAGCGGAGGGTAACGGAAGGAGAGACGGGGGAACAGGCAGTGTATATGCGCCCACACCCAATTTTGGTCAAGGTACCCCAAACTGATAAACACATCCACCAGGTCTTCCCGTGGCTGTTGTTTAAAGGGGTGTGAGGCTGGTGCATTTCTCTACCTTGAAGACAAAAAAGATCATCTGAGCACAGAAGCAGAACCAGCCGTGCAGAACTACCCTGTTCAAACCAGCGTGACCGCCCTGCAGCCCTCAAGGAACTCACTCTCTAGAAAAGCAGCTGTGTAACCAAGAATGAGAGAGACGGTCACCACAGAGACCAGACTCGATGGGCAAATCCACAGGAAGACCACTCTGGGAACAGAGTTGCCCAAGACAGGCAGATTGATTCAGAGACATTAGATCCTCTACCACCAGATAAAACATCCCTTCACTTAGCAAGAAGGCAGACTAGTTATGGCAAACACAACAAAAACCAAATGGGAATCTTAGTAGTGTTAGGAGAAATGAATGTTTTCAATATTTTCTCATTTAAAGGACAGCCTTTTTTATTACTGTCCCCACTTGACAGAAAAAGAAGCTGAGTTTTGGTGAGGTAATGAGAACCACTGGGACTGAAATCCAGGTCTCTGACTATGAAAACAACGCTTTTCCCACTTGAACACAAAAGAGGCTTCACTTCAAAACTGAAACCAGTGAAGGAGGGAGGACCCTCTGACACGGGGAAGAGGGTACGTCCAATTCCATGTATTAACTTGATGTGCACAGACTACCAAGTGAGCACTCAGACCTCAGGCTTACTGTCCTCGGCCTCCAGTCAGGTTAATTCCTAAGAAGTTGGCTATCAGAGTTCCAATCTCTCCCTCTTTTAAGCTCCAGTACCTCCTTCAGCAAACACTCCCCTAATCACCTACAAGAATCACTGTTCCCTCAAGGCAAGTCTTTTTACTTGTTTCTAAGTTCCTCTTTTTACTTCCTGGTTTTAAAGGGGCAGATCAGATCAGTCGCTCAGTCCTGTCCGACTCTTTGAGACCCCATGAATCGCAGAACGCCAAGCCTCCCTGTCCATCACCAACTCCCAGAATTCACTCAGACCCACGTCCATCGAGTCAGTGATGCCATCCAGCCATCTCATCCTCTCTCGTCCCTTCTCCTCCTGCCCCCAATCCCTCCCAGCATCAGAGTCTTTTCCAATGAGTCAACTCTTCGCATGAGGTGGCCAAAGCACTGGAGTTTCAGCTTTAGCATCATTCCTTCCAAAGAAATCCCAGGGCTGATCTCCTTCAGAATGGACTGGTTGGATCTCCCTGCAGTCCAAGGGACTCTCAAGAGTCTTCTCCAACACCACAGTTCAAAAGCATCAATTCTTCGGCGCTCAGCCTTCTTCACAGTCCAACTCTCACATCCATACATGACCAGTGGAAAAACCATAGCCTTGACTAGATGAAACTTTGTTGACAAAGTAATGTCTCTGCTTTTGAATATGCTATCTAGGTTGGTCATAACTTTCCTTCCAAGGAGTAAGCGTCTCTTAATTTCAGGGCTGCAATCACCATCTGCAGTGATTTTGGACCCCTAAAAAATAAAGTCTGACACTGTTTCCACTGTTTCTCCATCTATTTCCCATGAAGTGATGGGACCAGATGCCATGATCTTAGTTTTCTGAATGTTGAGCTTTAAGCCAACTTTTTCACTCTCCACTTTCACTTTCATCAAGAGGCTTTTGAGTTCCTCTTCACTTTCTGCCATAAGGGTGGTGTCATCTGCATATCTGAGGTTATTGATATTTCTCCCAGCAATCTTGATTGCAACTTGTGTTTCTTCCAGTCCAGCGTTTCTCATGATGTACTCTGCATAGAAGTTAAATAAAAAGGGTGACAATATACAGCCTTGACGAACTCCTTTTCCTATTTGGAACCAGTCTGTTGTTTCATGTCCAGTTCTAACTGTTGGTTCCTGACCTGCATACAGATTTCTCAAGAGGCAGATCAGGTGGTCTGGTATTCCCATCTCTTTCAGAATTTTCCACAGTTGATTGTGATCCACACAGTCACAGGCTTTGGCATAGTCAATAAAGCAGAAATAGATGCTTTTCTGGAACTCTCTTGCTTTTTCCATGATCCTACGGATATTGGCAATTTGATCTCTGGTTCCTCTGCCTTTTCTAAAACCAGCTTGAACATCAGGAAGTTCATGGTTCACATACTGCTGAAGCCTGGCTTGGAGAATTTTGAGAGTACCAGAGGGCGGCGGCCAGGAGGAGCAACCCACACCCGAGGCCAGGGGCAGTGGCCGGGAGGACCAACCCCACGTCCAAGGAGCCGTGGCTGCATAGGCGCAGGAGGGTCTAGAGAAGCTATCCCACGTTGAAGGTCAGGAAGGGCAGCGGTGAGGAGATACCCCTCATCCATGGTAAAGAGCTATGGCTGCGCTTTCCTGGAGCAGCCGTGAAGAGATACCCCACGCCCAAGGTAAGGGAAACCCAAGTAAGACAGTAGGTATTGCAAGAGGGCATCAGAGGGCAAACACACTGAAACCATACTCACAGAAAACTAGTCAATCTAATCACACTAGGACCACAGCCTTGTCTAACTCAGTGAAACTAAGCCATGGCCGTGGGGCAACCCAAGATGGGCTGGTCATGGTGGAGAGATCTGACAGGATGTGGTCCACTGGAGAAGGGAATGGCAAACCACTTCAGTATTCTTGCCTTGAGAACCCCATGAACAGTATGAAAAGGCAAAATGATAGGATACTGAAAGAGATACTCCCCAGGTCAGTAGGTGCCCAATATGCTACTGGAGATCAGTGGAGAAATAACTCCAGAAAGAATGAAGGGATGGAGCCAAAGCAAAAAGAATACCCAGCTGTGGATATGACTGGTGATAGAAGCAAGGTCTGATGCTGTAAAGAGCAATATTGCATAGGAACCTGGAATGTCAGGTCCATGAATCAAGGCAAATTGGAAGTGGTCAAACAAGAGATGGCAAGGGTGAATGTCGACATTCTAGGAATCAGCGAACTAAAATGGACTGGAATGGGTGAATTTAACTCAGAGGATCATTATATCTACTACTGTGGGCAGGAATCCGTCAGAAGAAACGGTGTGGCCATCATGGTCAACAAAAGAGTCCGAAATGCAGTACTTGGATGCAATCTCAAAAACGACAGAATGATCTCTGTTCATTTTCAAGGCAAACCATTCAATATCACAGTAATCCAAGTCTATGCCCCAACCAGTAACGCTGAAGAAGCTGAAGCTGAACAGTTCTATGAAGACCTACAAGACCTTTTAGAACTAACACCCAAAAAAGATGTCCTTTTCATTATAGGGGACTGGAATGCAAAACTAGCAAGTCAAGAAACACCTGGAGTAACAGGCAAATTTGGCCTTGGAATACGGAATGAAGCAGGGCAAAGACTAATAGAGTTTTGCCAAGAAAATGCACTGGTCATAACAAACACCCTCTTCCAACAACACAAGAGAAGACTCTATACATGGACATCACCAGATGGTCAACATCGAAATCACATCGATTATATTCTTTGCAGCCAAAGATGGAGAAGCTCTACACAGTCAGCAAAAACAAGACCAGGAGCTGACTGTGGCTCAGACCATGAACTCCTTATTGCCAAATTCAGACTGAAATTGAAGAAAGTAGGGAAAACCACTAGACCATTCAGGTATGACCTTAAAGGGGCAAGACACAGACAAATCTCTCTTGTTTTGTATTCTCACCAGACTGCGGGAGGTGTGCCTTGAATAAGTTGATAGCTAAATCAATACTAGGTGTGGTTGGAACTGCAAAATAAAGAAAGAAACATCACATACTGGAAACAGGGCTTGACTCTGTGTGTAGCAGGCAGTGTGCGTGGTGCTGGCCCCCTCAGGTGTGCTGCTGCTGCTGCTAAGGCGCTTCAGTCGTGTCCGACTCTGTGCGACCCCATAGACAGCAGCCCACCAGGCTCCCCCGTCCCTGGGATTCTCCAGGCAAGAACACTGGAGTGGGTTGCCATTTCCTTCTCCAATGCATGAAAGTAAAAAGTGAAAGGGAAGTCGCTCAGTCGTGTCCTACTGTTCAAGACCCCATGGACTGCAGCCCACCAGGCTCCTCCGTCCATGGGATGCAGACAGCCTCAAAGCTATAAGGAGTCCAGTCTAGTGGGTGTGATGTTTTTCAAAAGAAAGATTCCATTCAGTTCAGTTGCTCAGTCGTGTCCGACTCTTTGCAATCCCATGAATCGCAGCACACCAGGCCTCCCTGTCCATCACCAACTCCTGGAGTTCACCCAAACTCAGGTCCATTGAGTTGGTGATGCCATCCAGCCATCTCATCCTCTGTCGTCCCCTTCTCCTCCTGCCCTCAATCCCTCCCAGCATCAGGGTCTTTTTCAATGAGTCAACTCTTCGCACGAGGTGGCCAAAGTATTGGAGTTTCAGCCTCAGCATCTGTCTTTCCAATGAACACCCAGGACTAGTCTCCTTTAGGATGGACTGGTTGGGTCTCCTTGCAGTCCAAGGGACTCTCGAGAGTTTTCTCCAGCACCACAGTTCAAAAGCATCAATTCTTCGGCACTCAGCTTTCTTCACAGTCCAACTCTCATATCCATACATAATCAGTGGAAAAACCATAGCATTGACTATGCTATGCTAAGTCACTTCAGTCGTGTCCGACTCTGTGTGACCCCGTAGACGGCAGCCCACCAGGCTTCCCCGTTCCTGGGATTCTCCAGGCAAGAACACTGGAGTGGGTTGCCATTTCCTTCTCCAATGCATGAAAGTGAAAAGAGAAAGTGAAGGCGCTCAGTCATGTCTGACTTCTAGCGACCCCATGGACTGCAGCCGACCAGGCTCCTCCATCCATGGGATTTTCCAGGCAAGAGTACTGGAGTGGGGTGCCATTGCCTTCTCCTATAGCATTGACTAGACAGACCTTTGTTGGCAAAGTAATATCTCTGCTTTTTAATATGCTATCTAGGTTGGTCATAACTTTCCTTCCAAGGAGTAAGCATCTTTTAATTTCATGGCTACAATCACCATCTGCAGTGATTTTGGAGGCCCCAAAATAAAGATTCTATTAGGGAAGCCCTAAAACTATCAGTGACTACAGCCTGATCTGAAAACTTGAAACAAAAATTCTGAGAAAGAGAAAACTTCTATAGATACATAAAGAGATGTTCAACCTCAGTAGTAGTCGGGGAAATGCAAATTAAAACCACAATGAAAAACAATTTCAAACCCACCAGATCGAATTAGTACCTGATAGCAATACCCCCATGGACTGTAGTCCACCAGGCTTCTCTGTCCATGAGATTCTCTAGGCAAGGATCCCGGAGTGGGCTGCCATGCCCTTCTCCAGAGCAATACGAGGCCAGCAGACCTGAGGCTGCAGAACAGTACGCTTGACCGGGCGCTGAGGAGCACAGGTGGTGCAAGCGTTTAGTGAATGTTTTGCTAATCCAAGAACAGAAAAGCTGGAGCAGAGATAGCAAAGCGGCAGCTCGTGGGCTACATCTGGTCTGCTGCCATGCTTTGTTTGCCCTCGTAGTGTTTACAAAATTGAGCTAATTGCCAAGAGTTAAAAATCAGAGATTTCACAACTTCTCTCGAAAACTGGTTAACGGCTAACAGTGCTTTGCCAGTCCAGCAATAGCTGAACCCCATCTCCCACCGCATACCCCCACTCTTCCACCCTCCGGCAGGGGAGCCGCTGCACCCACTTCTATCACTTCAAGCCCCAAAGCATGCTCCCCCTCAATTGAATATCGAAGGAGATGCACGCCCAGGCAGAAGATCCAGCAACTGGTCTTACCAACTCTGCAACAGGGCCAGGGTCCACATCCAGAGACGATTTCCTCAGCAAGATATTTACATACCATTAATCTGAATCCTTGGTGGTTCAGATAGCAAAGAATCTTCCTGCAGTGCGGGAGACCCAGGTTTGATGCCTGGGTTGGGAGAATTCCATGGACAGAGGAGCCTGGCAAGCTACAACCAATGGGGTCGCCAAGAGTTGGACGCGCCTGAGTGACTAAAATACAACACAACCCAAATCCTTACAACCCTATTAGAAACCAGAACTCAGAGAAGTTAAGAAATTTGCCCAAAGTGCGGCAAAGCTGGGATGGAAACTCAGGAATCTCTGATTTAGCTAGTATTGATTAAGCACACTTGCATACTTATGCAATTTTAAGGGTCATACATGAACTAATAATTCTCACTGCAACCCTATGAAACAGGAACAGTTATTATTTCCATTTTACTTCTGAGAAAACGGAGGCACAGAAAGGCAGTGGCTTGTCAAACGCCACACAGGTAGTAAGAGGCAGGACAGGGGTTTGAACTTGGTCATTCATTGAAGAGCCTGAATCTCAGGGCAAGGCTGACAGGCCTCTGGAGCACCGTGAGAATAAATCCTCACCTCCCAGATCCTGGGCCTCACCAAAGCACAGTTGGCCTCCCTTTCAAGACAAACATTTAGTGCTGGCCTTTAAGAAGAAAGTGGAATATCACATACCATCCTGTCAAGTACTCCCCTCACTTACCAATACACCATGGAGCTCTTTCCAAATGAGCATGGTCTCCCATGTCTATGGACATGTCATGGTTCGTTTCATTTATCTCCCTATAAACATCAGCCTCCAGTGTTTCCTTACTTAAAAAAAAAAATTGATATAGCAAACATCCTTGTTCACCTAAATTTGTACATTCTGAGTAGAATTACCGGGTTAAGGTCATGCATGAATGATTTTGATAGATATTGTCAAGTTGCCCTCCAGAGAGGCTCGATTAATGCACACCCCCAATACCATACTAGCACCTGTTTTCCACGGCCTTCCCTCCACTGGGTATATTTTCTACTGCTTTCTTTGCACGATTCTCAAGCTATCTTCCTTAAGCTGCTTCATTATTTTTATGGATCAGTTTACAGACTAGTGTGATTACAACTATAAAAAGAACATAACAAAATAATATATGTCTAGCTAAAATAGGGGAAGGGGTCAGGAAACACACCCAAATGATGGCAGTGACTGAATCTGTGTGGGCATAATTAAATTTTCCCAGTATTTTCCAAATGTTCTTAAATGAGTGTTACTTCGATAGTAGTAAGGGAAAATTTCTCCCCTATTATTTTACCATGCTCTATTCTAATTTCTTTATTTTTTTTAGGCCTAGATTATGTCTCTGGGGCAGCATGGAGGAGAGGAACTAAAGAGACATGCCAGCAGTCAGATTTTGTGGAAGAAGTGTGGTCCACCCCTCCCCACAAGCTCAGGTGGACAGTGAAGGTGGGAAAGAAGAAAATAGCTAGAATTCCTCAGGGCCTGAGGCAAGATGCGAGATTAGGGAAGTCAGAAGGCCAGTAAAGGAGCAGACAGCTGTTTATAGAGGCCCGTTAGGTTTACAATGGGGAAGGCAATGGCCACCCACTCCAGCACTCTTGCCTGGAAAATCCCATGGATGGAGGAGCCTGGTAGGCTGCAGTCCATGGGGTCGCTGAGGGTCAGACACAACTGAGCTACTTCACTTTCACTTTCATGCATTGGAGAAGGAAATGGCAACCCACTCCAGTGTTCTTGCCTGGAGAATCCCAGGGACGGGGGAGCTTGGTGGGCTGCTGTCTATGGGGTCACACAGAGTCAGACATGACTGAAGTGACTTAGCAGCAGCAGCAGGTATACAAGGCCAGGGAAGTGAAAATGAAGTGAAAGTGAAGTTGCTCAGTCGTGTCTGACTCGTTGCAACCCTGTGGACTATACAGTCCATGGAATTCTCCAGGCCAGAATACTGGGTAGCCTTTCCCTTCTCCAGGGGATCTTCCCAACCTAGGGCTCAAACCCAGATCTCCCACATTGCAGGCGGATTCTTCCCCACAAGGGAAGCCCTTCCTAAAGCTGCGCCTGCCAGTATTTCAGATTCCAGGAAACAGCCCCACCTAAGTTTTTCAAACCTGAAGTGAGGAGGCCATCCTAGATTCTCACGTGTCCACCCCAGCCACCAGATCTTATTGACTGTATCTTCCTAATCTCTCCAAATCCATTTACTTCTCACATCACGCTAGCTGGGGCTCTCATTGTCTCTCACCTGGATCGTTAAACTGTCAACACTACCACCTCTAAACCCAATCTCATTCATTTCCCATCAAGTTGTCAATTCAAAGCATTTCTGACCTGCTAGTATGATTTGGGGAGAACATTTTCATGATGTGTGGACCGTAGCCCTGATTCTTAGCCTGGGCTACACATTTAAATCACCCAGGGAATTTTTTTAGGTGATTTCGATGCACCAAGTGCCCATATCCTGAGATTCAGACTAAACTGGTTTAGGATAGGGCCCTAAAAACTAAGGATTTTTAGTTTTTAAAGCTTCCCCACGGACTTCCTTGGCAGTTCAATGGTTAAGACTCCAAACTTCCACTACAGGGGCAGGAGTCCTCCCTGGTATGTGTGTGGGGGTGGGGGTGGGGGGGATGGGGGTGTGTGTGTGTGTGGAGGGGGAGTGGAGTGTGGAGGATGGGAGCTTCCTCAATTGATTTTAATGTGCAGCCAGGGCTGAAACCTGCTGGCCTCCAGGTTTCTCTACATGGTGTTGAGGAACTCCGAGTCATTCAATCTTCCAGCAAATACTGAGATTTGCTATGTATTAGATGCCTCATTGGCACGGAGGCTGAGTGAAGAATAACACGTGCTCCTCATGAAACCTATGGTCTATCAGGGTCCATCTGGGGCTCTTAGTATTCTAAGCCTTCATTCTGCCTCCTCCCACCTCCCACTCTTTGTTCTAGTCATCTTATCTGATTTGGGATTCCCCAAACTTGCCCTCTACAGCTTCAGGGCCTATGAATATGCCACTCTCTCAACCCCAAAATCTAGGCCCCAGCCTCCTGGCCTAGTTGAGACTCTGTTTGAGAACCACTTCCTCTGAAAAGCTTCTACCAAACCCCACCCCCAGATCTGCCCAGATTAGCAATGCACTCAGCTCTGTATCTATGCTTGTCATGGCTCATTTCATCCTCTGGCACCCTCACCAGACTGTGAGCTCCTTGACATCAGGGTTAGTGACTACACTATCTCTGTAATTAATTAATTACATTAATTAATCTCTGTGCTAATTGTTTGGTCAATCCATAAATGAGTGAACTTGAATGATGAGAGGAGGGTCTTTATAAGAGGTACCCACCTAAGACAACGTTTGGTATGAACAAGGTATAAGCAGAAAGGAAGCTACTTAGAGGAGGTTTACAGCTTCAGAGGCTTCCGCTTCAAGGAAGCCAAGCTCTGGATGAAAGTGAAAGTGAAGTCGCTCAGTCCTGTCGGACTCTTTGCGACCCCATGGATTGTAGCCTACCAGGCTCCTCCCTCCATGGGATTCGCCAGGCAAGAGTGCTGGAGTGGGTTGCCATTTCCAAGTTCTAAAATAGACAGCTTTGCAACCACCAGGGAGTCAGATAGATACATGACATAGTATCAAAACTGAGTTCAAAAAAAAAAAAAGACAGTGGTAGTTGACTTTTCCCTTACTTCTCTTTGAAGAAGTGGCCTGTGTGGATGATACAAGGTTTGAGAGAGGATCTGTGTTCTAACTTGGCCGTTTCCTTGTTGTGTGACTTCGGGTTGGGTCCACCCTCAGTATCTGCAGGGCCAGCAGCAGGAGTGCACATGCAGGCCCACACTGTTTCATTTAGTCACTAAGTCGCGTTCAACTCCGCGACCCCGTGGACTGTAGCCCGCTAGGCTCCGCTGTCCATGGACTTTTCCAGGCAAGAATACTGGAGCGGGTTGCCACGTCCTTCTCCAGGGGATCGCCCCAACCCATGTCTTTTGCATCTCTTGCACTGGAAATTCTTTACCACTGAGCCGCCTGGGAAGCCCAAATATCTAAAAGTTATCAATTAAACTAATAGACCATTTAAATATAGTCTCTATTCTATTCTCCTATTTTGATAAATATATCTTCATAATGACCTGGAAGCCTAGGTTTGAATTTTGAATTCTCAAGTGTTCTTGGGAATACACTGGCACAAGAAAAACTGTTTCTCTTCCCACCAGTGGTGGGCAGAATAATTTCCCAAGATGTCCACAGCCTAGTCTCTGGAGCCTGTGAACAGGGCATCTCACATGACAAAGGGAATAAAGGTAGCTGATCACCAGACCTCCAGATAGGGAAATTATGCTGGTGGGCCTAATGCAATCACGAGGATCCTTCCAACTGAAAGAGAGAGAATAAGAGTCACAGAAGATGTGATGATGGAAGCATCGGGACTGCTGGCTTTGAAGACAGATGGAGCCGGCCACAACCAAGAAACATGGGTGGCCTCTGGAAGCTGGAAAAGGCAAGTAAGGGGATTCTGCTCTAAAGCCTGCAGAAAGGAGTACAGCCCTGCAGACACCTGGATTGTAGCTCAATGAGACCCATTTCCGGATTCTGGCCTCCAGAAATGTGAGAGGATATGTTTGTGACAACTTGTTACAGCACCAACAGGAAACTACTAAATGGTCTAGGCTCTGCCGTGATCCACGAGGTCTCATGTTCACCTGCGGGGCCACATCAGTCACAAGTCCTAAGTGGCTGCCCCCTGGCCACTGCAACACACCGGTGTTCTCAGGAGGAGGGACCCAGGAAAGAAGCTCTAGAAGAGAGCTGGGGCCATTTAAGCAAGGAAGTGTGGGTTTTCTGTACTTGTGGTTGGCCTGGAAGCAGGTATGGGCTCTGGGATGAGAGTTCCTGGGTCGAGTGGGGAGGCCCACAGCTGCTAGAGGGGGTCCAGTGAAGGACCCTTTAAAGTACAGAGGCCAGAATCCCGCAAGCAGTACTGTCTTGAGTCAACTGGCTTCCCCTCTGAGCCTCATCTGGAACATCAACCTTCGGATCATTACTGCCCACCTCTGGGCAGGAATCCCTCAGAAGAAATGGAGTGGCCATCATGGTCAACAAAAGAGTCCGAAATGCAGTACTTGGATGCAATCTCAAAAACGACAGAATGATCTCTGTTCATTTTCAAGGCAAACCATTCAATGTCACAGTAATCCGAGTCTATGCCCCAACCAGTAACGCTGAAGAAGCTGAAGTTGAACGGTTCTATGAAGACCTACAAGACCTTTTAGAACTAATGCGGAAAAAAGATGTTCTTTTCATTATAGGGGACTGGAATGCAAAAGTGGCAAGTCAAGAAACACCTGGAGTAACAGGCAAATTTGGCCTTGGAACACGGAATGAAGCACGGCAAAGACTAACAGAGTTTTGCCAAGAAAATGCACTGGTCATAACAAACACCCTCTTCCAACAACACAAGAGAAGACTCTATACATGGACATCACCAGATGGTCAACACCGAAATCACATCGATTATATTCTTTGCAGCCAAAGATGGAGAAGCTCTACACAGTCAGCAAAAACAAGACCAGGAGCTGACTGTGGCTCAGACCATGAACTCCTTATTGCCAAATTCAGACATAAATTGAAGAAAGTAGGGAAAACCACTAGACCATTCAGGTATGACCTAAATCAAATCCCTTATGATTATACAGTGGAAGTGAGAAATAGATTTAAGGGCTTAGATCTGATAGATAGAGTGCCTGATGAACTATGGAATGAGGTTCCTGACGGAGGTTCCTGTCTCCGTACAGGAGACAGGGATCAAGACCATCCCCATGGAAAAGAAATGCAAAAAGGCAAAATGGCTGTCTGGGGAGGCCTTACAAATGGCTGTGAAAAGAAGAGAAGCGAAAAGCAAAGGAGAAAAGGAAAGCTATAAACATCTGAATGCAGAGTTCCAAAGAATAGCAAGAAGAGATAAGAAAGCCTTCTTCAGCGATCAATGCAAAGAAATAGAGGAAAACAACAGAATGGGAAAGACTAGGGATCTCTTCAAGAAAATCAAAGATACCAAAGGAACATTTCATGCAAAGATGGGCTCGATAAAGGACAGAAATGGTATGGACCTATCAGAATCAGAAGATATTAAGAAGAGGTGGCAAGAATACACAGAAGAACTGTATAAAAAAGAGCTTCACGACCCAGATAATCATGATGGTGTGATCACTGACCTAGAGCCAGAGATCCTGGAATGTGAAGTCAAGTGGGCCTTAGAAAGCATCACTACGAACAAAGCTAGTGGAGGTGATGGAATTCCAGTGGAGCTATTCCAAATCCTGAAAGATGATGCTGTGAAAGTGCTGCACTCAATATGCCAGCAAATTTGGAAAACTCAACAGTGGCCACAAGATTGGAAAAGGTCAGTTTTCATCCCAATCCCAAAGAAAGGCAATGCCAAAGAATGCTCAAACTACCGCACAATTGCACTCATCTCACACGCTAGTAAAGTAATGTTCAAAATTCTCCAAGCCAGGCTTCAGCAATATGTGAACCGTGAACTTCCTGATGTTCAAGCTGGTTTTAGAAAAGGCAGAGGAACCAGAGATCAAATTGCCAACATCCGCTGGATCATCGAAAAAGCAAGAGAGTTCCAGAAAAACATATATTTCTGCTTTATTGACTATGCCAAAGCCTTTGACTGTGTAGATCACAATCAACTGTGGAAAATTCTGAAAGAGATGGGAATACCAGACCACCTGATCTGCCTCTTGAGAAATCTGTATGCAGGTCAGGAAGCAACAGTTAGAACTGGACATGGAACAACAGACTGGTTCCAAATAGGAAAAGGAGTTCGTCAAGGCTGTATATTGTCACCATGTTTATTTAACTTATATGCAGAGTACATCATGAGAAATGCTGGACTGGAAGAAACACAAGCTGGAATCAAGATTGCCGGGAGAAATATCAATAACCTCAGATATGCATATGACACCACCCTTATGGTAGAAAGTGAAGAGGAACTCAAAAGCCTCTTGATGAAAGTGAAAGTGGAGAGTGAAAAAGTTGGCTTAAAGCTCAACATTCAGAAAACGAAGATCATGGCATCTGGTCCCATCACTACATGGGAAATAGATGGAGAAACAGTGGAAACAGTGTCAGACTTTATTTTTCTGGGCTCCAAAATCACTACAGATGGTGACTGCAGCCATGAAATTAAAAGACGCTTACTCCTTGGAAGGAAAGTTACGACCAACCTAGACTGTATATTAAAAAGCAGAGACATTACTTTGCCAACAAAGGTCCGTCTAGTCAAGGCTATGGTCTTTCCTGTGGTCACGTATGGATGTGAGAGTTGGACTGTGAAGAAGGCTGAGCGCCGAAGAATTGATGCTTTTGAACTGTGGTGTTGGAGAAGACTCTTGAGAGTCCCTTGGACTGCAAGGAGATCCAACCAGTCCATTCTGAAGGAGATCAGCCCTGGGATTTCTTTGGAAGGAATGATGCTAAAGCTGAAACTCCAGTATTTTGGCCACCTCATGCTTAGAGTTGACTCATTGGAGAAGACTCTGATGCTGGTGGGGATTGGGGGCAGGAGGAGGAGGGGACGACAGAGGATGAGATGGCTGGATGGCATCACTGACTCGATGGATGTGAGTCTGAGTGACTTCCGGGAGTTGGTGATGGACAGGGAGGCCTGGCGTGCTGCAGTTCATGGGGTCGCAAAGAGTCAGACACGACTGAGTGACTGATCTGATCTGATCTGATCTGGGCCAAGTGTTACACTTGGAGACAGTGGAATGGTAGATAAGGAGCTGGCTGGCACAGAACAATCCCTCGATAAGCTTTAATTTCCTTCCCTTTCTATTTAATCTCATCTGAAACAACAGCCTTGCAAACTGAAAATAAAAACCCATTGCTTAAGTCCTTTGGTGGCTTCCATTTGCTCTTGAGAGGAACCTGAAATCCTCTTCAAGGCCCTGCAAGTCCAACCTTCCCTTCCCACTCTGCTACCTCTCTGCTCCACACACAAACCTTCTGTTTCCTCAGGTGCACCAAGGGCCTTTGCTGCTCCTGGTCTTCCCCTGCTGTTCCTTCCGTCTGCAACATTCTGTCCTCCAAACATGCCCACCCTACTTTCACCAAGCTGACTCTTTCAGGGCTTGGTTTCAGTGCTGTTCTCTTGAGGAAGCCCTGTCCTGGTCCCCAACCCCACTAACCAGAGCAGTTCTGTTCTCTCCCAACTCTAGGGAGCACCCTCTGCAGCACTTAATATGACGGCCATCAGATGACTATCTGTATTACCTTATTTTGGTTAAATATAAGATGAATCTATTTTCTTAATTTTTCATTTCATTTTCTTCAAGATAAAGTCCAAAATGCATTACTTTTTATTGTGGTAAAATGTACACGATATAAAATTTACCATTGTAGCTATTTTTAAGTGTATGATGCAGTGGGATTCAGGACACTTGTCATACAACCAGTACTGCTGTCCACCTCCAGAACTAGGGATCATCTAAAACCGAAACGCAATACCCGTTAAACAACAGCTCCTCATTTTCCCCTCGCCCCAGCCCTTGGTGACTGCTATTCTTTCTGTCTCTATGAATTGGCTATTCCAGGTACTTTATATAAGTGTAATCATACAATATTTGTCCTTCTGTGGCTGGCTTATTTCACTAAGCATAATGTCCTCAAGCTTCCTCCACATTGTTGCATGTGTCAGAACTTCCTTCCTTTTTAGGGCTGAGTAACATTCCATCGTATGGATGTACCACATCCTGTTTATCCATTCACCCACTGATGGACACTTGAGCTGCCTCCACCTCTGGCTAGTGTGAATAACGCTGCTTTGAACTCTGGTGTATAAATATTAGTTGCCCTGCTTTCCATTCTTTTGTGTATATACCCAGAAATGGAATTTCTGGATCCAGTGGTGGAAAACTGAGAAGTGTCAGTCCTCAGTCGTAGCCAACTCTCTGCAACCCCATGGACTGTAGCCCACCAGACTCCTCTGTCCATGGAATTCTCTAGGCAAGAACACTAGAGTGGGTTGCCATTTCTTTCTCCAGGGAATCTTTCCAACCCAGGGATCACAGCCAGGTCTCTTAAATTGCAGGCAGATTCTTCACCATCTGAGCCACCAGGGAAGCCCAGATCAAATGGTAACACTGTGTAGTACACAGTGCTTTTCTCCATTCTTTTACACTCTCCCTGCCCTCTTCCTTACCACAGACTTTAGCACCATGAAGAGAGGAACTCTGTCTGTCTTACTCCTGGGACCAGCACAAGCTGGGGTTTCAATCAGTGTTTATTAAATGAATGAAAGACTTGCAATTTAGCTGACTTGGGTGAAACAGATGGAAACGGAAGAAAAGCGCCAGCAGTTCCTCAGGTGTTTGAGCTCCTAGAAGTCCCAGGGACACGCCTACGGCTCTTTACGTTTTCACACCTTTCTACAGGGTTCACCCTGACTATGGCTTTACACTTTAAGTTATTAGGCAGAAATATATGAATATATAAAACTACATCCAAGTGTCTGTGGTTCACTCACGGGGCAACCAGAGCACCCTGGGAACTGCTGCTTTGAGTCAGAGGAGCAGGGTGAGAATTCAAGCTCCACGACCTCCTGGTGTTTACTCTTGAGCCTCTCTCCTCACCTGTAAAATGGGAATATTATGTGATTCACAGGAATGGGAGTATTACATTATTCATCAGGCAACTAGGAGGATTATCTCAAGTGTGTAAAGGGCCTGGAACCAAAGAGGTGCTGTCAATGAAATGTTCCTTCTCCCTTCTCTCCTCACACAGTGTGTGCTCACCTGACAGGCATGATCATCTGTTTTGGAAAGCCTTTATGGTTTTGATCACCATGGGGGCAATTTGTAGAACAAAGACCAAACAAAACATATTCTAGAGCACAGAGGAATTAATTATACTCCACACATTCTCCCCACACAGGGTCAGCCCACAATTAGAGCTGAGAGTCTCCCTACAATTCCCAGTTCTGAAACGCTTAGGCACATTGACAAACACTGACCACACATGAAATGATGATGATGGGAATGCCTCGCAAAGACAGACAAACTCTGTTGGAGTTTGCATGATACTGCCATGTACATTATCTTTTTCAAGCCAGGCAGCAAACAGAAGGAGAGCTGAGGCTGAAAGGTGGTTCTAAGGTTCCACAGCCTGCATATGGCAGTAGAGTGTAACACAAAGCATTCAGGAGATCCGAGTTCAGATTCTGACTCTGCCACTCACTCATACTGTGATTGTAGACAAGATAAAGTGAACCCCTGGTGGCTTAGAGGGTAAAGCGTCCGCCTGCAATGAGGGAGACCCGGGTTCAATCCCTCAGTCGGGAAGATCTCCTGGAGAAGAAAATGGCAACCCACTCCAGTACTCTTGCCTGGAAAATTCCATGGAGGGAGGAGCCTGGTGGACTACAGTCCATGGGGTCGCAAAGAGCTGGACACGACCGAGCAACTTCACTTTGACAAAGTGAATCAGGGGCTTCCCTGGTGGCTCAGCTGTAAAGAATCCGCTTGCCAAACAGGAGATGTGGGTTCAATCCCTGGGTTGGGGAAGACTCCTGGAGAAGGAAATGGCAACTCACTCCAATATTCTTGCCTGAGAAATCACAGGCACAGAGGGGCCTGGCGGGCTGAAGTCCACGGGGTCACAAAGAGTCGAACGTGACTTAGCAACTAAACAACAACAAAGTGAATGAGACTCACGTTACCTGTTTTTCTAAAAAAATAAATAATAATTACTTGAGGCATATGACTTCTTGACACCTGTCCTCCAGAGTATGATATTTTGCCTTCTTACAGGCAGGAAGGAAAAACTGAACACCGAGGGGAAAAGGCCAGCACCAAGTTCTGCTCAGAGTGTGCTTGGAAGACCAGCGGCCTCAGCATCACTGGCTGAATTGTTAGAAATGCAAATTCTTGACTCCATCAAGCAGCTACTGAATCAGCAGCCCTGGGAGGCCCAGGAATACATTATTTAATAAACTCTCTAGGAGACTTGTAAACCCACTAAAGTGTGAGAAGCACTTTGCCACACACAGTGAATAAACGGATTCATTCTCTATCCTGGTTAACTCCCAAGTTTATATCAATTTCCCCCATTGATCCAACTGCTTATGTGACTTCTCCATTTGGACGACTAAAAGACATCAAAAATGAAAATGTGTCTAAAACCAAACTCTTGATTTTTCTCTCTTTGAACCTGTTGCATCTGCAGTCTTTTCCCACTGGGAACAAACAGCTACTGACCCAGCTCTTCAAGCCAAAAACCTAGATGGAATTCTTGATGCTGTTCTCTCTCAGGTCCTGTATCCGATCCAATCCATCAACAGATGCTGCCCCTCCAATCTTCAAACATCTAGAATCCCACCCTGCTCACCATGGATGTCTTGACCACTGCCAACCTGGTCCCTGCCCTCTCATTGCAAGGGCCTCCACAACCGTTCCATGACCCTACAGCTTGCTCTCCTCACAGCTAACACTGATGATGTTCATCTTTTTTTTTCTTGGCTGCATCGGGTCTTAGTTGCACAACACAAGCTCTTTCACTGCGGCATATGGGCTTAGCTGCTCCACGGCATGCAGAATCTTAGTTCCCTGACCAGGGGTCGAACATGTCCCCTGCATTGCAAGGTGGACTCTTAGCAACTGGACCACTGGGGAAGTTCCCTGGTGACGTTAATCTTAATTGCTTGGTTTAGGTAGTGTTACTGGGTGTTCCTTTTTCTAGGCCTTCTCAGTAGAAAGAGCTAGAAAATACACGTGTTTAAACTAAGTCATGTATCCACACATATTTATCTCTGTTTCAAGCTCCAACCAATATTTCAAACTTCAACCCAGCACCACAGGGATTGTTCTAGCATTTATATCCCTTTTGCTTACTGGTAATTCTTCTGGTCACTTCTTTTTCAACACTGAGAAACCTGGTTCTCATTATCTACAATATAGTACTTCTTGTTCAATCCTAGAATAAATATCAAGTAGTTTCAGAGTTGCTAATTCACACTCTTCTTCCTCTCTCTTCTCCTGTCCCAGTGTGATGAACAAATTTACCAACTAGTGCAGTGCTGGTGTACAGTTCTGTGTGTCTTTGGCCTTACAGTTTACAATCGGACACTACTGTCCAAAGTTACTTATGTCAGATGTTTTCATCCTCTACTCTCTGAATGTCCCAACTCTATTCCTCCCTCAATGTATTAACCTCAGTCTAATCGTGAGATAACAGCAGACAGTCCCAAGGTGAGGGACACATAGGAACCGATCAGTACTCTTCAAAAATATCCATGATTCTACATAGTAACTGATCAGTACTCTTCAAAAATATCAATGTCAAGAAAGACAAGGAAAGATTAACAACTCCCACAGACTAAAGGAGACTAAGGATAGATAACAACTAAATGCAACGTGGCATCTGGACTGGATACTGGAATAGAAAAACTGGTGCAATCCAAATAATGTCTGCAGTCTTCTATCAGTATTAACTTCTAAGTTTGGATATCATTGTGCTCTGGTTCCATAAGATGTTAGTATCAGGAGAGCCTAGATGAAGGATCTATAGGCACTCTCCACTATTTAATTGAAAATTTTATTGAAATAATTGTAGATTCACATGCAGTTGTAAAAAATAATGCAGATCTCTTATACACTTCATCCAGTTTCTCCCAATGGTAATATTTTGCAAAATGATAGTACAATATAACAATCAAGATTATATTGATATAATCTACCCATCTTCTCCATTTTACTTGTATTCATTTGTTCATCTGTGACATCTATTTTTTTGGAAGTCTAAAATCAATCCAAAATAAAAAAGATTTTTTAAAAAAGGTTGATGAATTGGCACAATTGAGATTTCCCCATCCCCACTTCCTCTGAGAAAGTGTCCACCACCATATCTGCTTCACTTATCTCTTTACTCGTAGCTCCTACAGGGATTTAAATATGTGAACACTGGGGCATGTAATTTTTAGGGACCATTCCAACAGTAATCCTGTGTAATAGCATTATTGCTATTTTGCAAATAAAAAAACTGAAGCTCGCAGAGGTTAATGCACACGTTCAAGTTCAACAGTACAAGGCAGGTCTGAATTTAAAGCCTTTTTATTTCATCTCTAACAGCTGTTATGACTCAAGGGGAGTCCACCTAGGCTGAAGCCACTGGCCTTGACAATTATACGCTTCTAGGTTAGATGACAGAGAAGGCAATGGCAACCCACTCCAGTACTCTTGCCCGGAAAATCCCATGGACAGAGGAGCCTGGTAGGCTGCAGTCCATGGGGTCGCAAAGAGTCGGACATGACTGAGCGACTTCACTTTCATACATTGGAAAAGGAAACGGCAACCCTCTCCAGTGTTCTTGCCTGGAGAATCCCAGGGACGGGGGAGCCTAGTGGGCTGCCGTCTATGGGGTTGCACAGAGTCAGACACGAATAAAACGACATAGCAGCAGCAGTAGGTTAGATGAAGGAGTTGTATTTGCACAAAATATCTCACAGTCTAGACATCTTTTATATTTTATTCCTGAAGGCCCTCCTTGGACCTTATTTTGTCAAAACTTCCAAATTGACCCCAGCCTTCCACATATGCTGGGGAAGGGAAAGGCTACCCACTCCACTATTCTGGCCTGGAGAATTCCAAGGACTATACATTCCATGGGTTCACAAAGAGTTGGACACGACTGAGCGACTTTCACTATTACTTTCCACATATGCTGTGGTCAGTGGCATATATTTTCAAAGACTGGACCTGGATACTGGATTAACATATCTCAAACTAAGCTCCGTGACCTGAATCACTTTTCAGAATCAATCAGTTAGTGATTGATTCTCACTGACTTCATTTGTTGCTGCCATCCTTGAAAACATGAGAAAAGTATAGCCTTGAAAACTACAGGCCAAAGCCTCTCAGTGCTACAGAGAACACCTGATACTCTGGAAAGATGAGATTTTTTAAGACTTCCCCAAATTCAGACTTCCATATAATTGCCTCCAAAATATGATATAAGGTATAACTGGGGAAAAAAGCCCCAAAACCCCTTAGATACCTACTGGTCACATAAATCTAGGACGATGGTGCTTTATAGACCGATTAAATATGTCAACTTTTATCTGGCCTTTTCCTTCTCTTTGGATGAGGAACTTTTACCATGAATGAAAATGATGAAAACAGATGGCTTTTCCTCTCTGCTGCAGAGTACACAGCATTCCGCCCAGATGGAGTGCACCTCACAGGGTGGGTGCAAGACCGCCGAATCTGACCTCCACTTTTATCCTCCTTGGGTTTGTGTCACTGAAACCAATTTTCCTGAGAGCACATCATTTTCTCTTCACCTCCATCACCCCCACTGGCAAGTGATTTTCCTAACAGATACCTCCAGGGGTGTCCCAGCAAAACTACAAATTAAAATCTGCTACAGATTTTCACGTTTGCTTGCAAACAGCTGCTGCTGCTGCTGCTGCTGCGTCGCTTCAGTCGTGTCCGACTCTGTGCGACCCCATAGACGGCAGCCCACCAGGCTCCCCCGTCCCTGGGATTCTCCAGGCAAGAACACTGGAGTGGGTTGCCATTTCCTTCTCCAGTGCATGAAAGTGAAAAGTGAAAGTGAAGTCGCTCAGTCGTGTCCGACTCTTAGCGATCCCATGGACTGGAGCCTACCAGGATCCTCCGTCCGTGGGATTTTCCAGGCAAAAGTACTGGGGTGGGGTGCCATTGCCTTCCCCGAAACAGCTGCAATCCTGACTAAAATTCATAAACGCCAGACACCACTCAGCTATCCCTACTTGCTATCCCCTTTGCAGCTGCCTCAACTCAGGTCACATCTTCTCACATCAGGAGTGTGGCTAAACAGCCCTGGGGCTTCTGTCTCTGGCTAGTTTTGGTGCCCCGGTAGTCTTGATGCCCCGGCTGCTAGAAGAGCTTTCTAAACAAAGGGCACTGATAATAACTCGAACATTTGGGTCATAATAACTTCACTGACATTATTTTCACTTTTGATAATAACCAAGTTAAACAGGACTTATCTATTCCTATTTATCAAGGAAACTAAATTCAGAGAAATTAAGAAATTCGCCAAGGGCAGAGGGTTAGCAAAGCCAAGGCTGGGATTCCACTTTTGGTCTCTGTGGCTCCAGAGACGGTGCCCTCCCCATCACAGCCAGTGGATCCCCAGGCCTTCCCGTCGTGCCCTAGACCCTGCTCTTAGCTCCGGACGCAAATAACTCAACATCCTCCTTGCAGCATCCATATCTCACAGATCAATACTGCCTCGTCTGAAATGATTTTCCTCAGCCCTTTTCTTCGCCTGGTTCACACTGACATTTAAATCAAGTGAGCTTTTCTGTCATTACCAACACCCCCTCCCTCCGCCTCACTCGCATCGCGGTGCCCCCACCCCACACCTGAGCCGACACAAGGAGTCACAGAATGGCCCGAGCAAACCTCTGGGGCACCAGCCATCACTCTTCTAACCTGCTGTATCCTCAAGTGTGGGCTGGGTACATGGACACAATACTAAATAATACAGTAAATCACAAAGTGAGAAAGCTATTCCCTTTCCAATGCTTTTTCAGTCTCTGACTACAAGGAGGAAGTTTCAAAGCAGAGATAGTTATCAGGTGGTGGCAAAGAGCATGGACTCTGGAGCCAGCCTGCCTGGGTTCAATCCCTGCTGTGCTACCTAACAGCCATTGACTTCTCTGTGCTTCTTCACCTGTACTATACAGATAAGAGTACAAATGGGGTCGTTCCAAGGGTTAAGAGAGTTAATGACACATTACCTGCTCAGGGTAGGTGCTCAGGAGCAGATAATTATTATAGTTCTTGCTTGCCTGCTAAGTCGCTTCAGTCATGTCTGATGCTTTGCGACCCTATGGAATACAGCCCGCCAGGCTCCTCTGTCCACGGGATTCTCTAGGTAAGAACACTGGAGTGGGTTGCCGTGCCCTCCTCCAGGGGACCTCTCCAACCCAGGGATCAAACCTGTGTCTCTTCTGTCTCCTGCACTGGCAGGCAGCTTCTTTACCACGAGCGCCACCTTGGAAGCCTCACAGTTCTCTTTAGCTCCTTTCAGATCAGATCAGATCAGATCAGTCGCTCAGTCGTGTCCGACTCTTTGCAACCCCATGAACCACAGCACGCCAGGCCTCCCTGTCCATCACCAACTCCCGGAGGTCACTCAGACTCGCATCCATCGAGTCAGTGATGCCATCCAGCCATCTCATCCTCTGTCGTCCCCTTCTCCTCCTGCCCTCAATCCCTCCCAGCATCAGAGTCTTCTCCAATGAGTCAACTCTTCGCATGAGGTGGCCAAAATACTGGAGTTTCAGCTTGAGCATCATTCCTTCTAAAGAAATTCCAGGATTGATCTCCTTCAGAATGGACTGGTTGGATCTTCTTGCAGTCCAAGGGACTCTCAAGAGTCTTCTCCAACACCACAGTTCAAAAGCATCAATTCTTCGGCGTTCAGCCTTCCTCACAGTCCAGCTCTCACATCCATACATGACCACAGGAAAGACCATAGCCTTGACTAGGCGAACCTTTGTTGGTAAAGTAATGTCTCTGCTTTTGAATATGCTATCTAGGTTGGTCATAACTTTCCTTCCAAGGAGTAAGCGTCTTTTAATTTCATGGCTGCAGTCACCATCTGCAGTGATTTTGGAGCCCAGAAAAACAAAGTCTGACACTGTTTCCACTGTTTCCCCATCTATTTCCCATGCAGTGATGGGACCAGATGCCATGATCTTCGTTTTCTGAATGTTGAGCTCCTTTAACTACTGCTATTTACTCTTGAATAGTGAAGCCTCAGGCCCAGGGCCTTTAGTAGGCAACAGAATCTAAGCAGCTAGTGATACTGATGTTCCTTTTATAACAGGATACAGAGACATGGGCTTCCTAGGTGGCGCTAGTGGTAAAGAACCTGCCTGCCAGTCCAAGAGACATAAGAGCCATGGGTTCAGTCCCTGGGTCAGGAAGATCCCCTGGAGAAGGGCATGGCAGCCCATTCTAGTATTCTTTCCTGGAGAATCCCATGGACAGAGGAGCCTAGCAGGCTACAGTCCATGGGGTCGCAAAGAGTTGGACATGACTGAAGCGACTTAGCATGCAAGCATGCACAGCCCTGGTGGCTCAGAAATACAGAATCCGCCTGCAATGTAGGAAATGTGGTTCAACCACTGGGTTGAGAAGATCCCCTGGAGAAGGAAATGGCAGGCAAACCACTCCAGTACTGTTGCCTGGAAAATCCCACGGACAGAGGAGCCTGGTAGGCTACAGTCCATGGGGTCACAAGAGTCAAACACGACTTAGTAACTAAACAACAATAATAGATAAATAAATTTATCCAACTGAGTCCACTTAAACATTAGGTAACTACCTCGATATGGCCAAAAAAAAAAAAAAGAAACA
Source organism: Tragelaphus eurycerus (assembly GCA_935064755.1). Lineage (NCBI taxonomy): Eukaryota > Metazoa > Chordata > Mammalia > Artiodactyla > Bovidae > Tragelaphus > Tragelaphus eurycerus. The sequence continues at coordinate 7,432,621 of CAKXYN010000099.1, read as the reverse complement.
ATAAAAGCGTCGGAACAAAGTTAAAGAAGTATATGCAAGTGTTCTCACGCACACAGAAAAAGACAACTCTAAGAGGTGATAGCTGTGCTAGTTAACTTGATTGTAGTAATAATGTCACAATTATACATTAATCAAATAATTACATTGTATACTCTAAGTATGTAGGCTTCCCTGGTGGCTCAGTGGCAAAGAATCTGCTTGCCAAGCAGAAGACACAGGTTCAATCCCTGGGTCAGGAAGACCTCCTAGAGGAGTAATGGCTACCCAGTGCAGTATTCTTGCCTGGGAAACCCCGTGACAGAGGAGCCTGGGGGGCTACCACCCATGGGGTGGCAAAGAGTCGGATGCAGCTTAGTGACTGCACGACAGCGCTCCTCTGCTCTGCTGCTCCGTCACTCAGTCCTGTCCGACTCTTCATGACCTCATGGGCTGCAGCCCAGCAGGCTGCTCAATCCACAGGATTTCCCAGGCAAGAATACTGGAACGGGTAGCCATTCCCTACTCCATGGGATCTTCCCAACCCAGGGATGGAACCCAGGTCTCCCCCATTGCAGGTAGATTCTTTACCATTGGAGTCACCACACAGCCCCAACACTCCTCGAAATAGATAAAATTTTATTTGTCAATTATAAGTCAATAAAGCTGAGGGAAACAAGCCATGGAAGTATATTGATGATTTCCTCACTTGTCTCCCCAACTAAACTGAGCTCCTCGGGGACAGACTGTCTTCATTGCTGTATCCCCAAGACCCCAATACACACTGCAAGCCCACAGTATAAATTTGCTGAATGAATGAGTTACAGAGACATACAGAGGCTGGTCCAGTGGTTCTCAAAGAAGGATTCTTGAGTCAGTTACCTCAGTTATCACCTGGGAACTTAGAAACGCAAATTTTCAGACACCACCCCAGATCTACTGAATCAGAAATTCTTAAGGGTGGGGGTCCTAGCAAACTGGTGTTACAGGAGATTCTTACAGTCTTACAGGCACTCTTAGGTCTGATCATCTCTGATCTGTAGGACAAAGATACAGAGCAGGGCTGGAAGACACCCAAGACAGAATCCAGAGACCAAGAGCAGAGATGAGAGAGAGCTGCTCGCACGACAGACAGCACTCTGCAGCAGGACAGACCGGCAGGCTGAGATGCTGCCACGGAGAGCAGAGTCTATTTCCTTGCCGAGCTACCAAGTCTCAGGCCAGGTGACCGGGCAATCTGGGCTGGGCTTGGCTCTGCCTTTCACCAGCTGTGTGACCTTGAATGTGACCCGTTAGCTCTCAACCCGTTTCTTCACTCACCAGTGCTTCGTTGAGAGGGCCCTGCCCTCCAGGAGCGGTGCCCTGTGTTTGGTGTGGGACTCTCCCAGGTGGCTCTCTCTCTCCTTCTTTAATGCCTGACACCTCTCCCCCGCCCACCGACCCTTACTCTTCTACCCCACTGAGGAAATAGAAGCTCAACCACAAGAGAGCATCCACGGAGTTCCATCCCACATCCTACCACCTAGCAACATCTACACCCGCACACTCAGCCTCCTGACTTACCAACCACGATTCTATCCAAACCGAACCCCTCCACTTGTGTGTCAGAAACAACCCCTCCCATTCATTCGAAGGTACTGCTACAGCATGTCCCCTCTCTCTCACATCAATTCCCCCACCCCCACTGGACTTTTCCAATCACGAGAAAAGAAGTTATTTCACCCATCTTCGCTCCGCCTGACAGCAAAGCGGCCTGCAAGCGCTGTCTATACCAGCTGTCTCCGGTCACTCTGCTCAGGCTGTCACCCCTGCCACCCTTCCAGCACTGCTCCGGTCAAGGTCACTAGTGGCCTCTGCGCTGAGAAACCCAGCGGTCTCAGTGCTCACCTGACTTGACCCCCATCAGCAGTGCTTTCGAGTTCAAAATGCCCTCCCTGTACACTCTCCCTCCCAGCTTCCAGGGCACCAAGCTAGTCTGTTTTTCCTCCCACTTTACGGGTCCCTCCTTCTGAGTCTTCTTTGTCAATTTCTCTTCTTTTTCCAGACCTCTTCCTACTGAAGTAATTCAAGGTTCAGTCCTGTACTGCCCTTCCATCACTCACTCTGTTGTGATTTCATCCAGTCTCAAGACGTTAAACACGGATATCTTGATGCTGAAGACCCCCCAACACACACTGGCAGCCAAGACTCCAGACTGGCTGCCTCTTCCACGTTTCCCCTTGGATGATTAGTGGACATCTTAAATACGTTCAAAATGGAATTCTTAGTTTCCAGTCGAACCGGCTCCAAACACAGCCTTCCCTGTTGAAATTCATGGCAACTCCATACTTTCTGTTGCTTGGGTCAGAAATTTTAATCGTTCTTGATTTCTTTCTCTCATATCCCTTCTCCAATCATTCAAAGAAATCATGCTGGTTTGCCTTCAAAACCCATTATCTGACCATTTCTCCCCACCCTCAGCACTGCGGCCTTACTCAACACGATTGTCTGGATTACCGCAATCCTTTCCAACAGGCTTTCCTGCTTCTACACACGCCCTCGTGTCCCAGGCTTAACACAGCAGAGCTAGCTATAAAGTGGAAGTCAGCTCATGTGACGCCTCTGCTCTGACTCTGCAAAGTGATTCATTTCATTCGCAGAGAAGGCCAGCGGTCTACCAGGCCAGCAGCTTCCCCCGCCCCGACCTCTCTGACCTCAGCCCCTCCTTCTCTCCCCCTCACTCTCCCTGGCTCAACTGGCCCGTGGGCTCCATGTCCTTCTGGGGGAGGGCCTTTGCTCAAGCTGTTCCCTCTCCGGAAAGCTCTACCTCACAGACCCATTCGGCCAATTCTTACCTCCTTCAAGCCCTCCCAGGTCTCGACGAGGCCCTGCCCTGCCCACCTTCCCCATCCCCTCACCCTCCCCTACTTTTTCTTTTCTCCATTGTGCACATCATTTTATAGCATATAAAGTGTATAATTTACTTGTGCATTATTATCCATCTCCTTCCAAAAACTTAAAAGCTCTACGAAGGTAGAAATCTTTGTTTTTGATTGCTGATGTATCCTAAGAACTGTCGACAGCGCTGGGCAGAGTAGGCACTCAAAAAGTTTACAGAATAAGTGACTTAAGCAGGACACATTTCTTAAAGACGGTCACATATCTATTTAGTATATTATTATAAAAGTAGCGGAGTTCCCTGACGGTCCAATGGTTAGGATTTGGCACTTTTACTGGTCCTTCGTTCAATCCCTGGTCAAGGAACAAAAATCCTACAAGCCTCACAGAGTAGCCAAAAAAGAAAAAAAAAGGACTAAAAATATATCAAGTAATAAACAAATGAAACCTGTAAATTCAGTGACAGGTTCTTTTATGAGTTTTAAAGAAAATATCTGGTAACCAACAGTACTTCAGAAATTATTTAAAGGTGGTTTACAAATTGAGATGGCAACCCACTCCAGTATTCTTGCCTGGAGAATCCTGTGGACGGAGGATCCCGGTGGGCTACAGTTCATGGAGTCGCAAAGAGTCGGATATGACTGAGCGACTTGCACTTTACAAATTGAGAAACTCTGCCAGTACTTTTGCCTAGAAAATCCCATGGATGGAGGAGCCTGGTAGGCTGCAGTCCATGGGGTCGCTAGAGTCGGACATGACCGAGCAACTTCACTTTCACTTTTCACTTTCATGCATTGGAGAAGGAAATGGCAACCCACTCCAGTGTTCTTGCCTGGAGAATCCCAGGGACGGGAAGCCTGGTGGGCTGCCGTCTATGGGATCGCACAGAGTCGGACACGACTGAAGCGACTTAGCAGCAGTAGCAGCAGCAGTCCTATATATACAAACAGGCAAATTCAAATCCTCTCATTCTGGAGAGCCTTCACAATATTAGGGTCACATACTAGAACTTTCAAACCTGACTCTGCACACAAATCATCTCAGAAGCTTGCTATATTAAAACAAAACAAACAAACAAAAGCCTATATCCTACTCTAATCTCTTTAGAGTTGGGGCTGGAATTTATATTTTAAACAAACGTCTCATGTGATTCTCCTGTAACCAGTCCAGTACTGGACAAGGATTAAGGCTCAGATAACCTCTGAGGGCTCTTCTAGCTCTGAAGTTCTGACTTTGTGATTGAAACACAGCTGACTACCCCGGAAAGCAGGGCTTTTCAAATTGCAGATTTACTGGGCTAGAACTAGCACCAGGAGAAAAAAAAAAAACAAATTAACAGGACAGACCATAAATTGAGAATGCATTACCTGTAGTAAAGGTTATTGTTTCATGAAATATTTTCCAGAGGTGAGTATACATGTAAGTAATAAGTGGTAATATTGAAATACTTTTGTGGTCAAAAAAACTCTGAAAGAGAACAATGAGTCTCAACTTTCAGTGTTGTAAGAGTGTGAATTTCTGAGCCCCAGCAAGTTCAAATCTCTGGGAGGAGTTCAGGAATCTGCATTTTTCATGGCCCTAGACCACACTTAACTGAGCTCTGTGAACACAAAGCTACCTCCAGAACCCATCTCATGCGGCGCTTTTCAGTACTGAGAGAGGGGGAAGAAGAGGGTTGGAATGCCCTTGGGAGGAGCAACTCCCATCCCTCCGTGTTTCTGGTGGTGCTAAGGGATGATCTGCAAAAGCACAGCTAATATCACTGTACTGCAGTACCGGGGAGAAACCCTATTCTGTTATTTATAACATTAAGAAAAAATACTGGATTTTCTTCTAAAAAGTGCAGCAAGGAGAAATATGTACTTTTGGTCCACTTCACAGAAAGGACGGTTACCTGTCTGGTTCAATGTCACGCTTCAGGTAGGTAGGCACTCGAGTATTTGCTGAATGCATGACGGGAGAAACGCTGAACTGAGACAACAGGAAGCTGCTCCTGGCTCCTCTGCAAGGTGCTGCCATTCTCAAGGCCCGCTTCTCTGAAAATAACCCCGAGGCTGAGCTTGCCCAGCGCCTTTATAGTGAATACCCACCATCCTTATCGTCTTCCCTTTCCTAGGAAAGAGAAGCCCTTAAGTCACAGAACAGAAGCTCTCACACTGCAGCCCACCACAGGCCACAGATACGCATTCCATAAACAGGTAACACGTACACCCTGGTAACAGCTCCTGCACTGTGCGGTTTGCATATACTACCTTTAATTCTTAAAAATAACCCTGGAAGGTAGGTGTTGTCCTACTTTACACAAAACCTTAGGCCCAGCAAGGTTGGCTGACTTGCCTAAGGGCTCACCCTGGCAGTTGGGGGCAGTGTCCCTGGCTGGCTGTGCCCCATCTGAGCAACGAGCTGGTCTTGATGGCAAGACACTGGGAGCACGTGGTGAGACACAGCCTCGAGTCTGAGGTTACAGAACACCAGCTACAAAATGCACACATCCGGCAATCTGAAGACCTTTCTTCTTTTAATTACGACTAAGCTGTGAGTTGGGCGTTTGTCCCTATAGACCCAGTCTTTGAAAAGTAGAGACCAACTCCGTTTCTATGACTGTCAGCCCTCTAGGGGACTTGGAAAACGTAGGCCAGCATTTTGTTGGTTGATCAACCTAATTTAAAGAAAAACTGGATACGAGCATATGTCAAGGGGCTAATGTGTGGTTTAACCTTATTACAACAGAAGCTACAAAAAGGCATAACCTTATGACCAGAGCTATAAAACTGTACAAAGAAGACAGCTGGTCTCAAGGTTCTGGAGTCTCACTGCCTTTGTCTGAAGACTGGTTCTACCACTACTACTTGTGACTTTGGGTAATTAATACCCTTCTCTATGTCCTCATCACTGTAACAGCTCACAGAGTTATGAAAACTAAGTGAGTTAATATGTATGTCAGGAAAGAACCCCAACCAGTATCTGGGAAAGCACGCCCCTCCCTTGGTGTGTGCCTGGACCACTACTCTGAGAACAACTATTACACAGCTATTTCCTAAAATGAGAGTTGGAAAAGGGTTGAAGTAGCAGCCAGTGGGACTCTTTGTGGAAAACAAGCCTGTACTATCTGCCAGGGACCGGCAAGGGATTTGACAGGCTTAAATTCCAAATTCTGTGCTTCAATCCACTCTGAGGAACCGTGTGATGATTCAGTAGAACCAGTCTCTCTCCAATAGATGCTTATTTGGGGGAGCTGTGCCACACAGCCTGTGGGAACACAGTCCTCGGACCAGGAGTCGAACCCACGCTCCCTGCAGCAGACCACCAGCAAGTCCCTCAGCAGGTGGTTTTTAATTAACTGGTTGTTTTTAGTCATTTTGGAGTACAGTAAGAAATTTGGAATTCTGAAAATAGAGATAATGTAAACCGTATTTTCTTATAGAATTACACTGTTTTTTACACATAGATTCATAAAAAGTTGCACACGCTAAAAGCAACACAGGAAACAGAACCAATCTTTTAAAGCAAAAAACCAGAAATACTATTTTACAGAAATACTATGATAGGGAAAATACTTTCAGAGGCAGTCATCGTAGTATTAAAGGGTCATGTTATCAAAGCAATGTGTTCAGCAGGGTAAACTGCTGATGCTGCTAAGTCGCTTCAGTCTTGTCCGATTCTGTGCGACTCCATAGATGGCAGCCCACCAGGCTCCCCTGTTCCTGGGATTCTCCAGGCAAGAACACTGGAGTGGGTTGCCATTTCCTTCTCCAATGCATGAAAGTGAAAAGTGAAAGGGAAGTCGCTCAGTCGTGTCCGACTCTTAGCGACCCCATGGACTGCAGCCTACCAGGCTCCTCCGTCCAAGGGATTTTCCAGGCAAAGGTACTGGAGTGGGGTGCCATCGCCTTCTCTGAGCAGGGTAACTGTGGGGAGTCTAAAATGTTACTTCTGCTTAAGTTGTCAAGTATCTTCTTGCCTTTTCAGGTTTTTCTAACTATTGAAATATTTATCACATAACAAATCACATCAATAGTGATATATAATTATGAAACAGAATCCTAGAATCATGTTACGTAAGGTCCTTAATTGGTACAATCACATCATTTGTTCAAATCTATAAAAACACAAACCATCTGCATTTGTCTCCTAAGCTTTCTTGCACCTGCACCCTGAACAGAGTCAAGTTCAGCCCTCCTGGCGCCCCCAGGTGCCGCAGGCTGGACTCCCCCTGACAACAGCAGCTGTGGTTTCCATAACAAGCTGCGCTTAAAGTTGTTCTGTACCCCCGGGCACCAGCCAGGTCCCCAGTGGCAGGCAGCTTAAACTGTGGATGGTTTCTGGGCCCTGACCTCACCACTCACCTAGATAGCATGGGCCTTAACCCTTTAAGACTCAGACCCCTCTGACAGCCTATTCACTGCAGTCTTTACCCAACAGTTGGTTAGAGTCTCAGTGTATACACAGAGTTTAACAGGTTGGGACTGATAAACTCCATGTGTGCTTAAGCTGCACACGTGGTGGTCAAGCTGCGGGAAAAGGCAAAAGCACAAAACCCAACAGGCTCTGCTATAAAGGACCAGGAGGGAGAGCTTGCTGTTACTTGCCTCTGGTCACAGTGCTGGCAGAAGCAGAGCATAAATTACGTGTGGTCGTTTCAGTCGTGTCTGACTCCATGTGACCCTATGGATTTTAGCCCCCCAGGCTCCTCTGTCCGTGGAATTTTCCAGGCAAGAATATTGGAGTGGGTTGCCACTTCCCTCTCCAGGGGATCTTCCCGACCCAGGGGTTGAACCCCCATCTCTTATGTCTCCTCCATCGGCAGGTGGGTTCTTTACCACTAGTGCCCCCTGGGAAGCCCGTGAATTATACAACACGAACAGCTTGAAGAGACAAGAACCTGACACTCACTGGACACAGGGCCCAGAAATCCGGACAGAAGTGCTTCCACAGGGACACTTCTATGGGAGAAAGTGACATTCTTGCATTTGGTGCTGGCCGCATAGATTAGGGTAGCAGAGCCTAAACATCTAACAGAATGGCGATATTATGCAGCCACTAGGATATGAAACACACGCGAAGAGGGAGAAAAAGCACAAATCAAAATTATACCTACAATTTCAATTTGTGTCACAATTTTGTTTTGCCATAATCCAGCTGGAGCCTCCACCGGCAGGCTCCTCACAGGTCTGACGTTACCTACTACCCCCCTGCCCACCCTCGCTCTCTCTGGTTGTGGCGTTTCTCAACCAGACTAGGACCTCCTAGTGTTGGCACAATAGACTTCACCATGCAGCCGAGGTCATCAGTAACCACCCTGTGCCTACCCCCACAGTGCTTCACACATTTTTGTGATCGTCTCAAAGTGGGGCTTCCCTGGTAGCTAGTTCAGTTGGTAAATAATCTGCCTGCAACGCAGGAGACCCTGGGTTTGATCCCAGGCTCAAGAAGACCACCCTGGAGAAGGGAATGGCAACCCACTCCAGCATCCTTGCCTGGAGACGCTGGCAGGCCACATACAGCCCGTGGGGGTCACAAGAGTCCGTATACTGCTCTTGTAACACTTTTTCAAATGGTGGAACGTTTGATACCCTTCACCTCCACGTACCAGTGCCAACAGCAGCTCCAGTTAATGTGATGATCAAAAGCCTACCTCCAACAAATACCCCTGGATGGGGATGGGCAACGTCGACCCTGTTTGAGAGCTGTCCTAAAGAATAGTTGCAGGACAACATTCAGCTGAGCGGTATCTAATGTCCCTGGGTCTGAAACTTGGACACAGCCAGACGCCCGCCAGGGACACCACCTTACTCTGCAGACAACCACATGTAGCATGGGGTGGTCACCTAACATCGAGGTAGGCTTTCACTCGGAGGAGCTGAGGAAATGAGAAATACAAACACAGCAGGAACCTTGGAAGACTAAATTTTATTAGAGAAACCTCCCCAGACGTTACGCCTTCCCTCCCTCCCTCTGACGTTAGGATGTGGGGAGCGCTTCTACTCTGTAGGTCCACACACACCACCTGCAGGTCTTGTTAAAAGGAATCCAGGTCTCAGGTGGGGTCTAGCAGTTCTGACCACTCCCCAGGCAATTTCAGCAAACACCAGTGCTTCAGACCCTGTGTGACGTGTTTGGAAGCCGAGTTTCTAACAAGGCTTCCCAGGTGGCTCAAAGGTAAAGAATCCGCCTGCCAATGCAGGAGACCCGGGTTCAACCCCTGGCTTGGGAAGATCCCCTGGATTAGCAAATGGCAAACCCATTCCAGTCTTCTTGCCCGGGAATCCACTGGATAGAGGAGCCCAACGGGCTACAGTTTCAGGGTCGCAGTCTCGGCCACAACTGAGCATGCACGCTCACACAGGAGCCTCTAGCTAGAGGAGGGGCTGGGGGTGGCAGGCTTCCCTGCACTGCTGCTCTCAGCTGGCTAGGCACGTGCTCTCGCCTGTGCCAGCTCCCAAGGTGTTTAGTTATTCACCTAAAACATCACTGCTAGAGCTAGAAGCAAAACCCAGCTATTCCTCAAACTCCTGAGGGCCTGTGTTCCCTCTGGGCCAGAAGCCTAGGTAGTTTTTAAACGGGAAGTGAACTCATTTACAAGTCAGCAGGACCAAATGAAGGGTGGGCACATACACTCTTGTTAAACTAAACAGGAAGTACCACATTAACTTAAAAACACAGCTACACAGTGAGTGGCTAACAGCCAAGTGCAGAGGCAATACCATCAGAGACTTTCTACATTTCATTCTCCTGCAATGCTTTATTTAAACTAGTACACACTCCCATCACTAGAAAATATACCAACTTCCACAGCTCCCAGGACTAGCCAGCCAATATATTCACCAGGAGTTAGTTTGTTCTCAAAGATGTTTATTTCAGTTGTAGTTGTTAGTACAGAGATGCAAACAGAGAGGTCCCCCCACTATAGAAGTGAAGCTTCATCACAGGGATTGGGCTCCTTCACAAGCTGACTGTTTACAAAGTGGGGTCCCACAGTAAAGGGCTGAGAGATGAGTGCACGCTCATGTTTTAGGTGAAACAAAGCTCACGCTAACATACTCCATGATCCGCCCCTTCAAGCACCTGGATCTGATGGCCAAGACTACCAGGAAAACAGAGCAAGCCGTACTTTCATAAAAAGTCAAGTATGCCAAGTAACCTCCTTTAATAAAGTTGAAAAATACCTTACAAAGGCAGCCAATAAATTAGAGAACCATTTAACAGCAATGAGAAGGTGGCCCAGAGACAACTGAACTCATCAGTCACAAGTAATGACACCGAGTTAACCTGTGCTGGAACCACTGGCCAAGTGTCATGTCCAATAGAGAAATGGTGACTTTTGAATGTCACTGTCTCGGTGACCTGGAAAAGTACAGGCAAAGGTCCTACTTTCATACCAAAGGGGGCACTCTAGTAGCAGCAACATTTCTCACAGACAGTAACACAGAACTCATCCTCTCTGAGCACTATGTGCCTGGTGCAAGTTAAAGCGATCAAGAAACATTAAACGGCTGAACTGTGAAGGAGGTTAACTGTCACTGCCCCCACAATACAGATGGGGACGCTGACGCAGATCTAAGGTATAACAGCGCTAATAATGATGCAGGGCATCATTACTGCAGGGCGGGGAATCAAATCCAGCCAATGGGGCTCAAAGACCACCACCCTCTTCTCTACTTACATTCTCAGCAACCCTAGATTCTCATTTTAAAGGAAAAACCAAGTCCAGTGTTTCACCCCAAAGCACCACTTCAAAGACTCTGATCCTTTCACACATCAGTACTGGTAAAACCTCTAGTGGACGGCAGCATCACTGAGCAGAGGGGGAGCCCTGCACCCCACTTTAATCAAGGCTCTAAATTCAAACCCAGCCCCAGCCACACCACCCGCCATGCAATCTCTCCACCGGGCCACGGCACCACAGCCTGCCAGCAGGGGGCGGTGAGCCGGGTGGTGCTGCGAAGCTCCCAGCCTGGGTCTGCCAGGAAGCACTGGCCTCCAAGGGGAAGACAGGGTGGTTACCAGCTATTCCCATCGAAGCTTTAAGTGGTTCGAGGTCCAAGGACTTGAATATGGCCAGGCTCCTTGCACAGAACACACAACAGTAACTGTACGTTTCATTGAAAATGTTTTATTAGCCTTTTGGATAAAAACGGGAATTTATTTGCCAGGAAGGATGATCCCATCATACTGAAAGAGAAGAGATTTTATTTTTTCAGAACAGGAGGTAACAGTAATGACTGCAGCAATGGCTAACGTTCGAGAATTCAAATCAGATACATGAATTTTGGCTTGGAATCCCACATCCTTAGACAGAAGCTGGCCAGTTTTAACAATCACTCCACTATGCTCAACTGCACTGGACCCTGAGAAGAAGGGGTTCCTATTAAAAGTCAATTCCTCCCCTTCCAGTTACCTGCATTCACAGGGCTGGGGAGAAGCCCGGTTCTGGGTGTTCTCTTAAACCACAAACCCTGGAAGCCCACTGGCCAAGCTGCCCAAATGTTCTACCTTTAAAGAGCTACCCACCAGGCTTTGCATCCCCGCATCCCAACTCAATTCACCAACACCGCCTTCCACCACTCCGCCTGAGACAGGTCAAGCTTTACCTTCTGCTGGAACCAGCGCATGGCCTCCTCTTTGCTGATTCTGTGTTTGGCCCCAATGCAGCCTGTCCTGCGCTTCTTGTCTGCGATGCTGAAACCTGGCCTACCCAGCACCTGTCCCAGGAATAACCAACAGTCACCTAGCCAGCTCAGAGTCAAGAGCAGACGGACAAGACTCACACACTGGAGCAACTGATCTTCCAGAGTCACCTCGTAAGTCTGGTGCAAGAGACCCATGACCCCAGGGTCTGATGGAACCAGCCTCCTGGACAACACACCACCTCACGACAGGTTTGCTCTGGAGGCTGGCCTCCCAGCACCTCCCCTCTCCCCACATCTAACTCCCAGTGGTGGCTAAGGAGTCACCACGCGCCCGTGTCCCAGAGTGCTACTATTTTAAAAAATGGCAGATTAAAAAAATCTTACTTCAGCATGTGCATTGTATAAATCTTAAAATTTCAAGAAGCACAAAGAAATAATTATATTTCTCTCCTCTGCTTCAGCTCAAAAGTGCTTCTAGTTAAAGGTTTGTGGTGCCTGTGAGCACCGAACTCAGTCTATCTGGACATTCAAATCTAACAGGCGTAATGCTGCCGTGCTTCAGGCTTACACTAGTCAGGACTTCAGCGTTTTGCTACTGACTTTGATTCGAGGGGCCAAAACATTACGGTGACACAAACGGTCACGTCTGCATCAAAATCCCCACCCTGAGCAAACAGTTCCATCATCAAACCTGCTTTCATGCCCCCAGATGGAAGCCACCCCACACCCGAAGTCTAAGGGAAGCAGCAGGGAAAAGAGCAGCCAACCCCAGCACCAAACGCAACCTCAAAACCATCTCTCACAATGTTAACTCAGTGGCCGGAACTGTTTCCTTCGGCCACCTCTGAGCCACATCACTGCTCACTAGATCCTAGACCCTACGCACCACGACTGCAGGAATCTTTGTCCAGCCATAGTTCATAGTCAGGGCTACACCCCCTCGCCTGCCACCAATGAGGTGCATCTTCCCCAGGGAGCAAAGACAGACAACACTCAAAGCCCCAATCCAACATGTGACCGGCAAGACAGCACAGACGGAAAAGAGGAGCAGCGCCCACTCTCTCAGAGCGGGAGTGGCAAACACTCGGTACTCATACCACGTAGAAGTCCAGGCCGTAGATACCGATGCTCGGGTCATACTTGATCCCCAGGTCGATGTGTTCTTGGATCCCAAAGCCAAAGTTTCCAGTATCTGAGAAGTTATTTTTTTCTTAACTCATACTCTCGCACCTGGGGAGAAAAATGCAGAAATCACTCCCTGTCAACTCAACACCCTGATATCTAGCTCAGCCTGCAACAGGACCCCCAAACACAGTGCAATGTAACTTGGCCAGGAACAACATCTCATTTCCCCAATACAGGGAAAAACCCTTTAGAAGTTCTCCCCACCTCGGAAGAACCATGTGCTAGGCTGGTACTCCCTACCATTACCCCATTTAGAGACGGGCCTCACCTTTAGACCTTTCTCCAGGATTTCTTCTGCCTTGGCCCCACGGACGGTGCAGTGGACGGCAATCTTTTCATTTCTCCTGATGCCGAAGGATCTGACAGTGTATCTAGCTGCAGGTGGGGATAACAAGGAGTCAGCTGTTGTCACAGCTCCACTGCATTCCCCTCTTTCCACATGTCATCTCCGAGATTCCAAAATAAATTAGCATTCTACAGCAACCAATATTTGCTAAAACTCTACTGTACCCTTATCCCCATTTTACAGAAGCAGCTGTGACAGGCTACCTTGTACAGACCAGTTGGTAATAAAGAGGCGGGCTGTGAACCCCCGTATTCCATTATCCTAAGGCAACAAATCTCTAAAAACAAAAAATGTAACGCCTGCATTGTGCTTGCTGGGCAGCAGGCATTTCAGATAACCCTGTCCATCCTCCACAATCTTATATATACAAACTATTATCATCTCCTGTATGCAAGTAAGGAAGCTGAGGCCCAGAGGAAGAAATCAGACTTGCAAGTGATGGAGCCGGAATCTGAAGCATGAAGTAGGTTAGTCTAGGTACACAGCCTTGTTCTTACCCTCGCCTAGATTATCCTCACTGCTAATCGAATCAAATGCCATTTTCTGCATTCCCAACATTTCCACCTCACTGCATATCCTCCTTACTTGGAAAAAATCTCTACCTGGGCTAGTCTGAGCTCAATCTCGATTCACACAAAGCTCAAGAAAGCAATGCTTTTAAGAGATGCCACCTGTCACCTCCCAACTGGGTACAAAACGGGCCTGACGTTTTTCAGGGGCATCCCCCAGCCACCAGCCCTCCCGCTGCCGGCAACCACTCACCTTTGGAGAACACTGGGGTCTGGCCCGTGAGCTGCTCCAGCACCTTGGCTGCCCGGGTCAGCCTGTCTCCGCTCTCCCCAACGCAGATGTTGAGGCAGAGCTTGCGGATGCGAAGTTCCCGCATGGGGTTCTCCTTCTCACCTTGATCCTGCTGCAAAAAGAAAAGCTGCGGCAGTCAACACAGCTTTAACCCCGCCCGGCGGCCAGCCTAAACGCAGAGCGCCTTTCCGCTCATCCCCAAGGCAGTTCCTAATAGGTTTAATAGCGACAGTCACCCTTTCATCTGAGCGCCACCGAGGAAGGCCTCTCGGGGGGGGGGGGGGGGGGGGGGGGGGGGGGTCTTGTCTCTCCTTCACCCACATTCGGAACGTGAGAAACAGGACAGGTACCGGGTAGTAAACTTAGACGCCTGAGAGTGAACCCCTCGGGGCTCAAAGTGTAGGGTGACGGAAGGCACCCCCTTTTTTCCGATGAGCTGGGGGGGAGGACCAGCCAGCACGTGGCTGTGCAGCGCCCCCCACCCAACTCGGAAACCGTCTAGAGGCTGCGACCGAAGTCTGGGGTCGGCCCCGAGGGGAGAACCCGGCGGAGGCTTCCCCCAGCACCCGGCTGAAGGGTCGAGTCCCCGAGGCCAGCAGCCACAGGTCCCAGACCCCGCATCCCAGAGCCCCCCGTCCGATCGGTCCGCTGGCCACTCGCTGCAGCCTGCAGGCCGTGTTCCTGGGCCTCCGGCGGCTGCCCGGAGCCTACTCCTGGGGGTGGGGGGGAGACAGGCGACAAGGTCCAGCTCCGCGCTCTCAGCGCGCACGGTTCTGCCGGCTTCGGCACGGACGGCACTGTGGGCTCCGGTCTCCTCGGACGGCGGGCGAGGTAACCCCCAGCAGCTCGGCCGGCCGTGGATGGAGGTGGATGAAAGACAGCTAACCCAGTAATCAGCTACTCACCGCCATGACGGGAAACAGGAAGAGAAGGCGAGATTTCCGACCCAGGGCCTTATGGGCCAGGAGGCGGGCTCTTTTCCCAGGCCAGAGAGAAGGAGAGGAAGAGAGGCGCGCCTGAAGCCTCGTAGAGTCGGCTGCCCCCTCGTGGGCATAAATGGCAATTGCAGGAGACCCTGGCGGGGGGTTTTTTTTTTTTTTAAAGCTGAACGCTTTGATTTGCGTTTCTCCCAAAGAAAGGCAATGCCAAAGAACGCTCAAACTACCACACAATTGCACTCATCTCACACGCTAGTAAAGTAATGCTCAAAATTCTCCAAGCCAGGCTTCAGCAATATGTGAACCGTGAACTTCCTGATGTTCAAGCTGGTTTTAGAAAAGGCAGAGGAACCAGAGATCAAATTGCCAACATCCGCTGGATCATCGAAAAAGCAAGAGAGTTCCAGAAAAGCATCTATTTCTGCTTTATTGACTATGCCAAAGCCTTTGACTGTGTGGATCACAATCAACTGTGGAAAATTCTGAAAGAGATGGGAATACCAGACCACCTGATCTGCCTCTTGAGAAATCTGTATGCAGGTCAGGAAGCAACAGTTAGAACTGGTCATGGAACAACAGACTGGTTCCAAATAGGAAAAGGAGTTCGTCAAGGATGTATATTGTCACCCTGTTTATTTAACTTCTATGCAGAGTACATCATGAGAAACGCTGGACTGGAAGAAACGCAAGTTGCAATCAAGATTGCCGGGAGAAATATCAATAACCTCAGATATGCAGATGACACCACCCTTATGGCAGAAAGTGAAGACGAACTAAAAAGCCTCTTGATGAAAGTGAAAGTGGAGAGTGAAAAGGTTGGCTTAAAGCTCAACATTCGGAAAACGAATATCATGGCATCTAGTCCCATCACTTCATGGGAAATAAATGGGGAAACAGTGGAAACAGTGTCAGACTTTATTTTTCTGGGCTCCAAAATCACTACAGATGGTGACTGCAACCATGAAATTAAAAGACGCTTACTCCTTGGAAGGAAAGTTATGACCAACCTCGATAGCATATTCAAAAGCAGAGACATCACTTTGCCAACAAAGGTTCGCCTAGTCAAGGCTATGGTCTTTCCTGTGGTCATGTATGGATGTGAGAGCTGGACTGTGAAGAAGGCTTAGCGCCGAAGAATTGATGCTTTTGAACTGTGGTATTGGAGAAGACTCTTGAGAGTCCCTTGGACTGCAAGGAGATCCAACCAGTCCATTCTGAAGGAGATCAGCCCTGGGATTTCTTTGGAAGGAATGATCCTAAAGCTGAAACTCCAGTACTTTGGCCACCTCATGCAAAGAGTTGACTCATTGGAAAAGACTCTGATGCTGGGAGGGATTGGGGGCAGGAGGAGAAGGGGACGGCAGAGGATGAGATGGCTGGATGGCATCACTGATTCAATGGACGTGAGTCTGAGTGAGCTCCGGGAGTTGGTGATGGACAGGGAGGCCTGGCATGCTGCGATTCATGGGGTTGCAAAGAGTCGGACACGACTGAGCGACTGATCTGATCTGATCTGATACTGAGTGATGTTGAGCATCTTTTCATGTGTTTGTTTAGAAAGATGGTAACGATGACCCTATGTGCGAGACAGCAAAAGAGACACAGATGTAAAGAACAGACTTGGATTCTGTGGGAGAAGGAGAGGGTGCGATGATTTGAGAGAATAACATTGAAACATAGATATTACCATATGTGAAATAGATCGCCAATCCAGGTTCGATGCATGAGACAGGGCACTCAGGGCCGGTGGACTGGGATGACTCTAAGGGATGGGATGAGGAGGGAGGTGGGAGGGGGTTCAGGATGGGGGACACATGTACACCCATGGCTGACTCATGTCAATGTATGGCAACAACCACTACAATATTGTAAAATAATTAGCCTCCAATTAAAATAAAGAAATTAATTAAAAATTTTTTTATTCACAGGAACAATATTAAACTTTAAGTTGAAAAAAAAAAGCTGAATGCTGTTTCCCCACTTACAGCCTCAGGAACAAGTGGCTCTTGCGTCTTGAGAGGGACCAGAACTACACCAAGTCAAGTAGACAAATTATGAAGTGAGAGTTTTATTCTATCAGTGTAAACAAATGGAATTTAAATATTTAGGGAAATTCCCTGGTGGCCCACTGCTTAGGACTGTGTGCTCTCACTGCCGAATGCCTGAGTTCGAGTCCTTGTTAGGGAATGAAGATCCCACCAGCAGCACAGCATGTCTATAAACAGATAAATAAATAGTAATTGAACAGCATTGGCTTAAGAGTCTTGAGCTGTGAAGACAGATGTGGTCCTGTCTTGGCTACCTCAATAGCAATGAGATCTTGGGGGCAAGTTACTAATTATTAATAGATCTCCTTCAGCCTCAGTTTCCCTCAGACTTGTTTTTTGGTTTTGTTTTAGTGTTTTTTTTTTAAATTTTTTATTCACTTGTTTTTACAGCTGCACTGGGTCTTTGTTGCTGTGCGTGGGCTTTTCTAGCTGTGGCAAGCAGAAGCTACTCTCTGGTTGCGGTGCACGGGCTTCTCATCGCAATGGCTTCTTTTGTCGCAGAGCACGGGGTCTCAGCACTCCGGCTCAATACTTGGAGTTCCCTGGCTCTAGAGAACGGGCTCAGTAGTGCGGCACCCAGGCCTAGTTGTTCCACGGCATGTGGGATCTTCCCGGACGAGGGAATGTGTCCCTTGCATTGAAAGGCAGATTCTTAACCACTGGACCACCGGGGAAGTCCTTTTTAAAAAACTTTTTAAAATAATTTTATTTAATTATTTTTTGGCTGTACTGGATCTTTGGTGATGCTTAGGCTCTTGTGGCAAGCTGGGGCTACTAGTCGTGGTGTGCTGGCTTCTCATTGAGGTGGCTTCTCTTGTTGTGGAGCACGGGCTCTAGAGTAAGGCTCAGTAGTTGTGGCCCACAGTAAGTGGTTACTCATATTAATAGAATGGAGCAGGAAATGGCAACCCACTCCAGTATTCTTGCCTGGAAAATCCCCTGGACCAAGGACCCTGACAGGCTACAGTCCATGGGGTCGCAAAGAGTCAGACATGGCTGAGTGACTTCACTTTCTTTTACTTTTCTTCCTATTAATATAAACCCACTATATTCAAGCAACTGCCCCCCCCCCCCAAGAAATGTTAGACATGGTACGTAATTAAGAAAAGATCATCCTGCAGGCACGTGGCTTACAGATTAGTCTCTGACAGACAAGGACCCCAATCTAAGACAGTAACTAACCCCCGCTTCAGATCAGATCAGTTGCTCAGTCGTGTCCGACTCTTTGCAACCCCATGAATCGCAGCATGCCAGGCCTCCCTGTCCATCACCAACTCCCGGAGCTCACTCAGACTCACGTCCATTGAATCAGTGATGCCATCCAGCCATCTCATCCCCTGTCATCCCCTTCTCCTCTTGCCCCCAATCCCTCCCAGCATCAGAGTCTTCTCTAATGAGTCAACTCTTCGCATGAGGTGGCCAAAGTACTGGAGTTTCAGCTTTAGGATCATTCCTTCCAAAGAACTCCCAGGGCTGATCTCCTTCAGAATGGACTGGTTGGATCTCCTTGCAGTCCAAGGGACTCTCAAGAGTCTTCTCCAATACCACAGTTCAAAAGCATCAATTCTTCGGCACTCAGCCTTCTTCACAGTCCAGCTCTCACATCCATACATGACCACTGGAAAAACCATAGCCTTGACTAGACGGACCTTTGTTGGCAAAGTAATGTCTCTGCTTTTGAATATGCTATCTAGGTTGGTCATAACTTTCCTTCCAAGGAGTAAGCGTCTTTTAATTTCATGGCTGCAGTAACCATCTGTAGTGATTTTGGAGCCCAGAAAAATAAAGTCTGACACTGTTTCCACTGTTTCCCCATCTATTTCTCATGAAGTGATGGGACTAGATGCCATGATCTTAGTTTTCTGAATGTTGAGCTTTAAGCTAACTTTTTCACTCTCCACTTTCACTTTCATCAAGAGGCTTTTTAGTTCGTCTTCACTTTCTGCCATAAGGGTGGTATCATCTGCATATCTGAGGTTATTGATATTTCTCCCGGCAATCTTGATTGCAACTTGCGTTTCTTCCAGTCCAGCGTTTCTCATGATGTACTCTGCATAGAAGTTAAATAAACAGGGTGACAATATACATCCTTGACGAACTCCTTTTCCTATTTGGAACCAGTCTGTTGTTCCATGTCCAGTTCTAACTGTTGCTTCCTGACCTGCATACAGATTTCTCAAGAGGCAGATCAGGTGGTCTGGTATTCCCATCTCTTTCAGAATTTCCCACAGTTGATTGTGATCCACACAGTCAAAGGCTTTGGCATAGTCAATAAAGCAGAAATAGATGCTTTTCTGGAACTCTCTTGCTTTTTCCATGATCCAGTGGATGTTGGCAATTTGATCTCTGGTTCCTCTGCCTTTTCTAAAACCAGCTTGAACATCAGGAAGTTCACGGTTCACTTATTGCTGAAGCCTGGCTTGGAGAATTTTGAGCATTACTTTACTAGTGTGTGAGATGAGTGCAATTGTGCGGTAGTTTGAGCATTCTTTGGCATTGCCTTTCTTTGGGATTGGAATGAAAACTGACCTTTTCCAGTCCTGTGGCCACTGCTGAGTTTTCCAAATTTGCTGGCATATTGAGTGCAGCACTTTCACAGCATCATCTTTCAGGATTTGGAATAGCTCAACTGGAATTCCATCACATCATCTTTCAGGATTTGGAATAGCTCAACTGGAATTCCATGACAGTGGACCATATTCTGTCAGAATGTGGTCCACTGGAGAAGGGAATGGCAAACCACTTCAGTATTCTTGCCTTGAGAACCCCATGAACAGTATGAAAAGGCAAAATGATAGGATACTGAAAGAGAAACTCCCCAGGTCAGTAGGTGCCCAATATGCTACTGGAGATCAGTGGAGAAATAACTCCAGAAAGAATGAAGGGATGGAGCCAAAGCAAAAACAATACCCAGCTGTGGATGTGACTGGTGATAGAAGCAAAGTCCGATGCTGTAAAGAGCAATATTGCATAGGAACCTGGAATGTCAGGTCCATGAATCAAGGCAAATTGGAAGTGGTTAAACAAGAGATGGCAAGGGTGAATGTCGACATTCTAGGAATCAGCGAACTCAAATGGACTGGAATGGGTGAATTTAACTCAGATGACCATTATATCTACTACTGTGGGCAGGAATCCCTCAGAAGAAATGGAGTGGCCATCATGGTCAACAAGAGTCCGAAATGCAGTACTTGGATGCAATCTCAAAAACGACAGAATGATCTCTGTTCATTTTCAAGGCAAACCATTCAATACCACAGTAATCCAAGTCTATGCCCCAACCAGGAATGCTGAAGAAGCTGAACTTGAACAGTTCTATGAAGACCTACAAGACCTTTTTAGAACTAACACCCAAAAAAGATGTCCTTTTCATTATAGGGGACTGGAATGCAAAAGTAGCAAGTCAAGAAACACCTGGAGTAACAGGCAAATTTGGCCTTGGAATACGGAATGAAGCAGGGCAAAGACTAATAGAGTTTTGCCAAGAAAATGCACTGGTCATAGCAAATACCCTCTTCCAACAACACAAGAGAAGACTCTATACCTGGACATCAGCAGATGGTCAACACTGAAATCAGATCGATTATATTCTTTGTAGCCAAAGATGGAGAAGCTCTATACAGTCAGCAAAAACAAGACCAGGAGCTGACTGTGGCTCAGACCATGAACTCCTTATTGCCAAATTCAGACTTAAATTGAAGAAAGTAGGGAAAACCACTAGACCATTCAGGTATGACCTAAATCACATCCCTTACGATTATACAGTGGAAGTGAGAAACAGATTTAAGGGCCTAGATCTGATAGATAGAGTGCCTGATGAACTATGGAATGAGGTTCATGTACAGGAGACAGGGATCAAGACCATTCCCATGGAAAAGAAATGCCAAAGAGCAAAATGGCTGTCTGGGGAGGCCTTACAAATAGCTGTGAAAAGAAGAGAAGCGAAAAGCAAAGGAGAAAAGGAAAGATATAAACATCTGAATGCAGAGTTCCAAAGAATAGCAAGAAGAGATAAGAAAGCCTTCTTCAGTGATCAATGCAAAGAAATAGAGGAAAACAACAGAATGGAAAAGACTAGGGATCTCTTCAGGAAAATCAAAGATACCAAAGGAACATTTCATGCAAAGATGGGCTTGATAAAGGACAGAAATGGTATGGACCTAACAGAAGCAGAAGATATTAAGAAGATGTGGCAAGAATAGACAGAACTGTACAAAAAAGAGCTTCAAGACCCAGATAATCATGATGGTGTGATCACTGACCTAGAGCCAGACATCCTGGAATGTGAAGTCAAGTGGGCCTTAGAAAACATCACTACGAACAAAGCTAGTGGAGATGATGGAATTCCAGTGGAGCTATTTCAAACCCCTCCCTTGGTTGGCACTAAATCCGCATCAGCAGGACCCAAGGAGGTGCCATGCCAGGAACCACAGTCCAGACGGAAGCTGGCCTTGAGTCAGAGAGTTTCTTTGACAGGGAGAAATAGAGAAAAGAGAACGCATGGGGCTTTGGTGGCAAAGGAGTCGGGGGCTTTCTTCTACAGCCATAATTCCGTCTCTCCTCTGTGGACGGGAGGTAGAATTCTCTAGGTTCTCCTTGTAGCATCCTTAGGGACAAGAGGACACTCCTGGGAAGCTAGGCTGATGGGAGAAAGCCAAGATAAAAGGCACACCCTTTGAGCCTTCTCTTCCAAGCCCCCAGCACTAGTCCAGAGCAGGGGCCTCTGGCAGATCCCTGGGATGGGCAGAGCCAAAGAAGGGACTGCTCCGGAACTCCAGAGATAAGGCAGCTGAATGCAGCCCATGATCTTGGATTTTCTCTTCCTGTAAAGCACATTACTGGGACCACTGGCAAAATCTGTAGACTTCAGAAATATCCGTATGGTAGGTTAATGCTCGACCTGATTATTTGAGCTTGGTTATGGAAGAGAATGTCTTTAGGCTTAAGAAATGCACATCCAGTATTTGGAGGAAAGGGGCCACATATCTGCAGTTAACTATCAAATGATTCAGAAAAAAAAATGTTTATTTAGATGGAAAAGGATAAAGCAAACGCGGTAAATTTAAGATTTGAAGAATCCAGATGAAGGATATGTGGGACTTCTTGCAACTTCTCTGTAACTCTGAAATTGTCCAAATAGAGAAAATAACTTGAAGGAAACACGAACTTGGGAAGATACATAAAAGCTTATCCTCGATAACCCCTGTCTCATTCCCTCCTGCCACAGTTTTTCTCCAGGCTCGTCATTTGACAGCAGTACCCACACGTGGTAACGAGGAATAGCTAATTAATACCAGTATACCATGCCCAGTGGTACCAGCTCCCTCAATCTTCAACATCCCTGTGGAGGCAAATTCTGTTGCTCTCCCATTTTACAGATGGGCCAACAAGGCGCACAGAGGTTCAGTAACGTTTATAGACACTATTAGTATAGTGTAGTCAGGAGGTCTGACTCCAGAGTCCAGTCCTGTTCTAGGAGCTAATGAACGAAGCCAGGGCCAGAAGCTGCTCCAGCTGCCCCAGTTTATGCCTTTCCTCCCCAAGACCCCAGCTCTCTGGGTCTTGCCCCAGTCAGGTCCCCAGGAGGAAGGCAGAGGGGCAGAATCAGACCCAGCCCCACTCTGCTTCCTCCTTGCTTGAGGCATCCAGGTCAGTATAAACAGAGGCCAGAAGACTTGTTGTGTTTTATTCCTGTGCCTGAAACTTGTCCATAAAAATAAGACCGAGCTAGCAGGGGCAGGTTTAGCACAGTTCAGGCATGAGAAGGGTAAGTTCAAGTCTTCTTGAGCCACTCTGTCCTGGGTGCAGCCCTGCCTGGCCGCCCCTGGCCTGGAGAGGTTGGGTAGCCATCACCTCTCACTTCTTTGCAGCTTTTATGGTCACCGTGGTGACTCCGCCTCTAGGAGCTGCTTTTTCTCCACGGCTGTGATGACTGTGACGGCCACAGTCTGCCTCATGTCCTGCGTGGCAAATCGACCTAGGATACAGGATGTGGGGAAATGATGGGGAATGCTGCCAGCAGACAAGTCATGGCACGATGGCACAGGGGGGTCATGTGAGCCAAATAAGTGGTAATTGTAGCTGTACAGGGGCCTCCTAGGTGCCACTAGCAGTACAGAACCTGCCTGCCTATGCAGGAGACAGAAGACACATGGGTTCGATCCCTGGGTCGGGAAGATCCCCTGGAGGAGGGCATGGCAACCCACACTTGTATCTTCCCTGGAGAATCCGGTGGACAGAGGAGCCTGGAGGACTGCAGTCCATGGGGTCACAGAGTCAGACACACCTGAAGCACCTTAGTACGCATGCAGAGTTGTACATACAAACTCATTCAATTCTCCCATCAACTCACAGTAGATCTCATTGTCTCCATTTCACAAGTGGGAAAACAGGCAGAGAAGTTTGAGTTTCAGATCAGATCAGATCAGTCGCTCAGTCGTGTCCGACTCTGCGACCCCATGAATCTCAGCACGCCAGGCCTCCCTGTCCATCACCAACTCCCGGAATTCACTGAGACTCACATCCATCGAGTCAGTGATGCCATCCAGCCATCTCATCCTCTGTCGTCCCTGTTGGAGTTTACTTGGCTATAATGGTTGGAAACCCAGAAGCCTCAGCACTTATATTCTTAGTTTCTCAAGTCTCCTGCTTCCATGAGTGAAAGACACAGGGAAAGTTTGCTGTGAGGCATCCACCACCCGACCGTTGGAATGCCCCAGCCTCCAGGCTAGTAGCACATTCTCTGCGCTCATCACAACGCGCGGGATGGATTGCGTTTACATTCAGCGGTGAATCTGGCAGTTGGTTCTCTTGGGGGTTCTTGATTTCTCCCCCAGCTTCAGGTTGTGGAGGGCAAGGCTTTGGCAGCTGGCTTCAAGTCTCATAGAATTTTTGGCAGATGGAGGAACTAGTTCAGCATTGCACGATTCAGGTGGCAGCCTCTGTGGCCCACCTCTAAGATTAGCCATTGGACTGTCCCCCTGAAGCTGTCACATTTTTTTCTTAATATATATTTATTTTATTGGAGTGCAGTTGACTTAGTGTTTCAGATGCACAGCAAGGTGATTCAGTTATACTCATACACATACATTATTTTTGAAATTATTTTCCATTTTAGATTATTACAAGACTATAGTTCCCTGTGCTATACAGTGAACCTTTGTTGCTTGTTGCATACTTATTTATTTTTTCATTAGAAATCTAGCATTCTATTCATACCAAATCAAACAAGTGGAAACAAAATGTCATAAAATTTTTAGCTAGGCAAAAAT
Organism: Tragelaphus eurycerus; assembly: GCA_935064755.1. NCBI lineage: Eukaryota > Metazoa > Chordata > Mammalia > Artiodactyla > Bovidae > Tragelaphus > Tragelaphus eurycerus. Next base: position 7,408,549 of record CAKXYN010000099.1, on the reverse strand, counting down.
TCACAAGCTTGCTAAAATATATATATTACACATGTTATTTATACATGGAGCTTCTCCCGTGGCTCAGTGGTAAAGAATCCACCTGCAATGCAGGAGGCTGGTAGGAGACACCAGATCGATTCCTAGATCAGGAAGATCCCCTAGAGAAGAAAACGGCAACCACTCCAGTATTCTTGCCTGGGAAATACCATGGACAGAGGAGCCTGGTGGGTTACTGTCCATGGGGTCGCAAAAAGAGTCAAACACCACCTAGCGATTAAACAACAACATACAAAAGCTTTTCTACTGTGCTTGATAAAGGCTGGAGAAAGAACATGAAAAAAAAGAAGAGATGGAGAAATTGGAAAACATAAGCTAAATGAAATGGGAGTGCTGAATATGAAGTGGAAATAGGGAAGCAAACTAGATAAGAGGAAAAGATCACCCTATAGGCCAGTTGTTTTTAAACGTGACTGCTCATTAGAAACATACCTGGAGCTCTGGAGGGAAAAAAAAAAGCAGTACCTGAGCATTTGCATTTTTCAAAAATATTTCAAGATAATTCTGATATGCATCTGGATTTTAAAAAGTGATTACAGTCGAGAAGGAAATGGCAACCCACTCCAGTATTCTTGCCTGGAAAATCCTATAGATGGAGGAGCTTGGTGGACTACAGTGCATGGGGTCACAAGAGTCAGACGCGACTTAGTGACTAAACCACCAAAATGATTTTGTTCATTAAATTTCTGAGCACCGGAATAAAAGCAGGGGGAGCGCTCTAATGAAATGTGGAAGAATGTTTTTGTAAATCTAATACAGCTAAAATGTACATTTTTCCAGATTTGATCAATGGAAAAGATTAGAATTGGATTATGATATAAAATAAAAGCTTTTATTGATATAAAAAAGTGATTATGAGTTTTTCTATTAAATCATAGTTTGGGTGATATAGAGTTCTATTATTTTTTTGTTGACCAATCATGATACAATGATATTAAGTGAGTAATCATTACATAATCACAATGGAAACCATCGCATTGTTAATCAGCTAGACTCCAATATAAAATAAAAAGTTATAAAGAAAAACCTTAAGAAAAAAAAATAGCCATTTTAAGATCACTCCCTTCTCCAATAACTGGGAGACTCGAGGGCAGGGGCTTGTTTATTTGTAAATATCTAACAGTTAGCACAGAGCCTAACACAGGGTAGGAATTGCCTACTCACTATGGTTTGAGTCCAGAATGTTCTAGAGGTTCAGGCCCAGGGGGATCTAAGCAATTGGAGAAGCTGAGCCTCTGGGTTTAGGCTCTATCAGTGGTTCTGGTGATACACTAGGTGTGAAAACCACTGCATCAGAGAGTCAGGGAAGGGAAAAGTCCCTACTAATCTCTTTATGGCCCACTTCCTCCAGGTCAGTGCTTCTCAGACTTTGATGTGCACTCCAGTTGCCTGGGGATCTTGTTAAAATGAAGATTTGAATTCAGCAAGTCTGGCTGGAGCCTGAGATCCTGCATGTCTAACCAAGCCTCGGGGGATTCTCATGCTGCTGGTGCACGGACGTCGCTTGGAGTTAGCAAGGCTCTAAAGTGGCCTCCCTGTGTGACACTAGGCAACGTGCTTTCCCTTTCTGGGCCCTTCTAACCTGGCATGCAGATCCTCTGACCAGGGTCTGCTTGCTGGCTCAGGTGTGACACGTTGGCCGACCGGCTTCCTGGAGCCGGGAGGAGGGTACAGTCCAGGCAGTTGGTTGCTGCTGGAACTTATACAGGGGTGGGCACTCAGGGAAGCTTCCCACACACATAGGCTTGCTCAGAATCATCTGGATGATGCCTGCCTCTCTAGACTTCAGGGCTTTGGGCTTGTCCTTCGGCTCCATGCCCGAGCGCCAGTCAAGCTTCTCTCTCTGCTCTGCAAACTTGCAGGTGATGTGGGTGGCGTAGCTGTCCAGAACAGATGAGTAGCCAGCTGCAATGCTGCTAGGGTGGCTAAGGATGATCACATGGAACCAGGGAGGAGGTGGGTAGACTGGGGGATGAGGAGCGCAGTAGCCAAGCATTCTTCAAAGGAGGTGGCTCTAACCAGCTAAGGGGTCAGCTGCCTTGGACACATGGTAAATTATAGTGAATGTTTATGGGGTGCACCAAGTTCTGTGCAAAGCAAATATCCATTCCAGTTTAATTTTCACAGGAGAGAGTCCGAGAAAACTCAAATTTCTTATCCAGGATGTGGCAGAGCTGAAGCTAAATGGTATCTGTTAGTGATAGTATTCGGAGAAGGCAATGGCACCCCACTCCAGTACTTTTGCCTAGAAAATCCCATGGACAGAGGAGCCTGGTAGGCTGCAGTCCATGGGGTCGCTAGAGTCGGACACGACTGAGCGACTTCACTTTCACTTTTCACTTTCATGCATTGGAGAAGGAAATGGCAACCCACTCCAGTGTTCTTGCCTGGAGAATCCCAGGGACGGGAAGCCTGGTGGGCTGTTGTCTCTGGGGTCGCACAGAGTCGAACACGACTGAAGCGATGCAGCAGCAGCAGCAGTGATAGTATTATGTGTACTACCTCTCCTCACCTTTTAGAACAATGAATTATAATAATAGCAGCTATCTAACTTGTCAGGTGGCCCCAGGCCAGCTGTTTCATACATCACCTCATTTAGTAATCCGAAGATCACTGCAAGGTAATCCTAGTCCTAGTCCATGCATAAGAAGGAAGGTACTAGACATTGCATTAAGAAAAGGCTTCATGGACTTTCTTGGTAGTCGAATGGTTAAGAACCCATCTGTCAATGCAGGGGACATAGACCCTGGTCAGAGGATCTGCGTGCCCGGTTAGAAGGGCCCAGAAAGGGGAAGCAGCTTGCCTAGTGTCACACAGGGAGGCCACTTTCAGATCAGATCAGTTGCTCAGTCGTGTCCGATTCTTTGCGACCCCATGAACCGCAGCACGCCAGGCCTCCCTGTTCATCACCAACTCCCGGAGGTCACCCAGACTCACACCCATCAAGTCAGTGATGACATCCAGCCATCTCATTCTCTGTCGTCCCCTTCTCCTCCTGCCCTCAATCCCTCCCAGCATCAGAGTCTTCTCCAATGAGTCAACTCTAAGCATGAGGTGGCCAAAGCACTGGAGTTTCAGCTTTAGCATCATTCCTTCCAAAGAAATTCCAGGATTGATCTCCTTCAGAATGGACTGGTTGGATCTTCTTGCAGTCCAAGGGACTCTCAAGAGTCTCCTCCAACACCACAGTTCAAAGGCATCAATTCTTCGGTGCTCAGCCTTCTTCACAGTCCAGCTCTCACATTCATACATGACCACAGGAAAGACCATAGCCTTGACTAGGCGAACCTTTGTTGGCAAAGTAATGTCTCTGCTTTTGAATATGCTATCTAGGTTGGTCATAACTTTCCTTCCAAGGAGTAAGCGTCTTTTAATTTCATGGCTGCAGTCACCATCTGCAGTGATTTTGGAGCCCAGAAAAATAAAGTCTGACACTGTTTCCACTGTTTCTCCATCTATTTCCCATGAAGTGATGGGACCAGATGCCATGATCTTCGTTTTCTGAATGTTGAGCTTTAAGCCAACCTTTTCACTCTCCACTTTCACTTTCATCAAGAGGCTTTTTAGTTCGTCTTCACTTTCTGCCATAAGAGTGGTGTCATCTGCATACCTGAGGTTATTGATATTTCTCCCAGCAATCTTGATTCCAACTTGTGTTTCTTCCAGTCCAGCATTTCTCATGATGTACTCTGCATATAAGTTAAATAAACAGGGTGACAATATGCAGCCTTGAAGTACTCCTTTTCCTATTTGGAACCAGTCTGTTGTTCCATGACCAGTTCTAACTGTTGCTTCCTGACCTGCATACAGATTTCTTAAGAGGCAGATCAGGTGGTCTGGTATTCCCATCTCTCTCAGAATTTTCCAGAGTTTATTGTGATCTACACAGTCAAAGGCTTTGGCATAGTCAATAAAGCAGAAATAGATGTTTTTCTGGAACTCTCTTGCTTTTTCCATGATCCAGTGGATGCTGGCAATTTGATCTCTGGTTCCTCTGCCTTTTCTAAAACCAGCTTGAACATCAGGAAGTTCACGGTTCACATATTGCTGAAGCCTGGCTTGGAGAATTTTGAGCATTACTTTACTAGCGTGTGAGATGAGTGCAATTGTGCGGTAGTTTGAGCACTCTTTGGCATTGCCTTTCTTTGGGATTGGGATGAAAACTGACCTTTTCCAATCTTGTGGCCACTGCTGAGTTTTCCAAATTTGCTGGCATATTGAGTGCAGCACTTTCACAGCATCATCTTTCAGGATTTGGAATAGCTCCACTGGAATTCCATCACCTCCACTAGCTTTGTTCATAGTGATGCTTTCTGAGGCCCACTTGACTTCACATTCCAGGATGTCTGGCTCTAGGTCAGTGATCACACCATCATGATTATCTGGGTCGTGAAGCTCTTTTTTGTACAGTTCTTCTGTCTATTCTTGCCACCTCTTCTTAATATCTTCTGCTTCTGTTAGGTCCATACCATTTCTGTCCTTTATCGTGCCCATCTTTGCATGAAATATTCCTTTGGTATCTCTGATTTTCTTGAAGAGATCCCTAGTCTTTCCCATTCTGTTGTTTTCCTCTATTTCTTTGCATTGATCACTGAAGAAGGCTTTGTTATCTCTTCTTGCTATTCTTTGGAACTCTGCATTTAGATGTTTATATCTTTCCTTTTCTCCTTTGCTTTTTGCTTCTCTTCTTTTCACAGCTATTTGTAAGGCCTCCCCAGACAGCCATTTTGCTTTTTTGCATTTCTTTTCCATGGGGATGGTCTTGATCCCTGTCTCCTGTACAATGTCACGAACCTCATTCCATAGTTCATCAGGCACTCTATCTATCAGATCTAGGCCCTTAAATCTGTTTCTCACTTCCACTGTATAATCATAAGGGATTTGATTTAGGTCATACCTGAATGGTCTAGTAGTTTTCCCTACTTTCTTCAATTTCAGTCTGAATTTGGCAATAAGGAGTTCATGGTCTGAGCCACGGTCAGCTCCTGGTCTTCTTTTTGCTGACTGTGTAGAGCTTCTCCATCTTTGGCTGCGAAGAATATAATCGATCTGATTTCAGTGTTGACCATCTGGTGATGTCCATGTATAGATTCTTCTCTTGTGTTGTTGGAAGAGGGTATTTGCTATGACCAGTGCATTTTCTTGGCAAAACTCTATTAGTCTTTGCCCTGCTTCATTCCGTGTTCCAAGGCCAAATTTGCCTGTTACTCCAGGTGTTTCTTGACTTCCTACTTTTGCATTCCACTAAGAGCGCGGCCGAGAGGAGCTACCCCACGACCGAGGAAGGACAGTGGTGAGGGCCAGCGCACTAAGCACGGCCAAGAAGAGCTACCCCACGACTGAGGTCAGGAAGGGTGGCGGTGAGGAGAGACCCCTTGTCCAAGGTAAGGTGCGATGGCTGTGCTTCACTGGCCGGGAGCAGCCGGGAGCAGCCGGGATGAGATACCCCACGCCCAAGGTAAGAGAAACCCAAGTAAGACAGTAGGTCTTGAAAGAGGGCATCAGAGGGCAAATACACTGAAACCATTCTCACAGAAAACTAGTCAATCTAATCACACCAGGACCACACCCTTGTCTAACTCAATGAAATTAAGCCATGCCCGAGGGGCAACCCGGGATGGGCGGGTCATGGTGGAGAGATATGACAGGGTGTGGTCCGCTGGAGAAGGGAATGGCAAACCACTTCAGTATTCTTGCCTTGAGAACCCCATGAACAGTATGAAAAGACAAAATGATAGGATACTGAAAGAGAAACTCCCCAGGTCAGTAGGGGCCCAATATGCTACTGGAGATCAGTGGAGAAATAACTCCAGAAAGAATGAAGGGATGGAGCCAAAGCAAAAAGAACACCCAGCTGTGGATGTGTCTGGTGATAGAAGCAAAGTCCGATGCTGTAAAGAGCAATATTGCATAGGAACCTGGAATGTCAGGTCCATGAATATTTAAGAGCAAGGCAAATTGGAAGTGGTCAAACAAGAGATGGCAAGAGTGAATGTCGACATTCTAGGAATTAGCAAACTCAAATGGACTGGAATGGGCGAATTTAACTCAGATGACCATTATATCTACTACTGTGGGCAGGAATCCCTCAGAAGAAATGGAGTGGCCATCATGGTCAACAAAAGAGTCCGAGGCCACTTTAGAGCCTTGCTAACTCCAAGCAACGTCCGTGCACCAGCAGCATGAGAATCCCCCGAGACTTGGTTAGACGTGCAGTTCAATCCCTGATCTGGGAAGATCTCACAACCTGTGAGGCAGGGGCAGCCACAGGGGCTTGTCTGTAGGGCAGGCAGGGGGCTTGATGGAGTCTAGGGCTTCTAGTAGCGGTGTGCTTACCACGTTCCCTTGCTTCATAGTAATCTTCCAGTATCTGAACCAGGGCTCAATCTGGAATAAGCCACCCAAGGTGCAACTTACTCAGCCCTGAGAAAGCCTGTCCCAGGTACCAGCCTGTACTTAACATTGGAACTTTAAGCAATTTGTTTATACATTCTGAGCCTGGGCTGCCTCAGCTATGAAACGGAAATATCAGTGCCTATTTGCAGACCAGTATAAAGACACAAAAGATCACATTCAAGCCACCAAGAGCAATACTTGACACATACTATGCACCCACTAAATAGTGGCAGTTACTCTAAATCTCTGGAGAAGGCAATGGCACCCCACTCCAGTCCTCTTGCCTGGAAAATCCCATGGATGGAGGAGCCTGGTAGGCTGCAGTGCATGGGGTCGCTAAGAGTCGGACACGACTGAGCGACTTCCCTTTCACTTTTCAGTGTCATGCATTGGAGAAGGAAATGGCACCCCACTCCAGTGTTCTTGCCTGGAGAATCCCAGGGGTACTCTGGTGGGAGGCCGTCTCTGGGGTCGCACAGAGTCAGACACGACTGAAGCGACTTAGCAGCAGCAGCAGCAGCACTCTAAATCTCAGAGGCATTGCCCCTGAGTTGAGCTCATACGTTTTAGGAAGCAGAGATTCCTAGAATCTGAATGGCCCTTTGATCTCATTCCATGTGCTCGTTACACAGATGGGAAAACTGAGGTCTGAAGAAGAAAAAGGACTTGTTAACACTCAGCAAAGTTAAGTAAGCATTGGGGATTTCCCTGATGGTCCAGTGGTTCAGACTTCACCTTCCAATATGGAGGTTGTGCATTCAATCCCTGGTCAGGGAGTTAAAATCCCACATGTTTTGTGGCCAAAAAAACCAAAACATAAACAACAGAAGCAATATTCTAACAAATTCAATAAAGACTTTAAAAGTGGTCCTTGTCAAAAAACTTCTAAAAAATGTTAATCAGGATAAGAAGGAGGACAAGGGTCAAGTACTCTAATACTCATACCTTCTAAAGACTAAGATGTTCTCCAATCAAGGTAGCCCAAAGAATGTGCTGTAATGTCTGAAAACCAAGGAAGCTGACTTATAAGCAAGGGTGCATTACTGATGAAAGACCTTCCCAGAAGATGACTTTCAGTATGACAGTACATTGCATGCATGCCTTTTAAGCAGACGTTATATTTACTCCTCTAAAAATCCTACTCAAAGGTCATCAGAGACATCACCTTTGCCCTTGAAGATGTATCAGTTAACTGGAAATCCAGGACAGAGGACACATGGAAAGAGTCAAGGTGGTTGATATTAAGGGTCAGGTGGGCTGACCACGAGCTGGCGAGCACTTGGGCCTTATAGATTGGGTAGACAATTGGAATCCTGATGAAGGGCCTCCTTTTCAGGTATTGGTCCTCGAGCAAACCTCTAGGCCTCCAAACCTCAGTATCCCGTCCGTATCAATGAAACACCAGCCCCCACCGCAGCACTATAGAGAGGTAGGTTCCTTGGTCCTGAGGTCACACACGGCAAGCTCTGTGAACAGTCACTCTCAGTTCTTGGTGAGATTCTCAGAAGGAGGAAGAGGTGCCAACTGCCGTGGGTGAAAGGGTTGGGAAAGGGGATCAGGAAAGGTTTTGGTGGGTGGAGGAAAAAGTTCCAGTCAGAAGCCTCCTTCCATGGAGGAGAAGCAGAGCTGGGCAGGACAGAAGCCACAAAGAACCGTTAGCCTCGCAGACTCAAAAATGACTGACCTGAGGAAGGGAGCTACCATTTCTATTAATAAGTCAGAGGCTTGAGCTTCCCTGGTGGCTCAGACAGTAAAGAATCTGCCTTAAGTGCAGGAGACCTGGGTTCAATCCCTGGGTTGGGAAGATCTGCTGGAGGAGGGAATGGCAACCCACTCCAGTATTCTTGCCTGGAGAAGTCCATGGACAGAGGAGCCTGGAGGCTGGACGTGACTAACCATGGGGTCACAAAGAGCTGGACATGGCTAAGAACAAGGACAAGAACAAGAGGGTGGGAAGAAGAGAGAGGGGAGAGGTGCTGAAAAAATTAAAAAAAAATTTTCTTCTCTTTCTAAAGGGGATAACTGGGGGTAGAAGTATGTTGCCAAAGGACTAGTAACTGGCAGATGGCTAAACCAGGACAATGAAGTCAACTCCTCATCAACACCAGTCTCCTCAATGAAGATAACCTCTTCAATTAACCTGATGAACCTGGCAAACTCACTTGGCTCTGTGCCAACTCACAGACCTGCTCAACAAGCCTATGAGATTGGCACCATCCCCATCTTAAAGTGCGGGAAACCAAGGTCTCCAATGTAACAGATATTTCTTGAGAGCTGAGTCTAAATCCCAAGTCTACTAATCTAGTCCACTCACGGTTGTTGCTCAGTCGTGTCCAGCTCTTTGTGACCCCCATGGACTGTAGCCCACCAGGCTCCCCTGTCCATGGGATTTTCCAGGCAAGAATACTGGGGTGGGTTCCCAGTTCCTACTTTAGGGGATCTTCCTGGCCTAGTGATCACACCCACAGCATCTTGCATCTCTTGCATTGGCAGGCGGATTCTATCTGGCTCACTGGCTGCATGCTTTGTGCTTTGTTCTTTTAGCATCTAGAACGTGGTAGGTGCCTCAGCAGGACATAAACATGAAACTCTCTTATCTCACTAGCCAAAATGTGTGGGGAATCAGGCATCAAGAGCTTCAGATTTGTCGTTTCAGATGAGTCTCTCTTGGCCACTGTTGCACTCATGCCTTGTCCCCTCAGCTTTTAGATTTTTCTGGCACTTGTCATCATCCACTATATTGTCACTTACCCCCACCACACACGCGTACACACACACACACAGGTCCCCAAAACTTCAAATGCCACGAGTACTGCTTCTTTCCCTTTTGTGTAGTACCCTCAGCACCAAGGACAGTTCCTGGCTTGCAAAAGTTCAAACACCATCGAAAGGAACACATCGCCAGTGGCAGTTCTAATCTTTCTCTCAAGGCCCATTGGGCAGGATATGTCAGAAGACTCCAAAATAATGCCTACCCACTCTGTTTCATTAGGAACTTATTCTAAGCAAGTTATCGAGGACACATGCAAAAGTTTATTTACCAAAATGCTTACAGCAATTTTTAATAAAATTAGAAACCATATTCCTAGAAGATTGTGACCTTGGGCTATCTTCAACTCTAAACTGTGTTCTAGTTTTCTTATTTCACATGGGAGTAAGGTGCCTGCTTCATGGGGTTCTGTGTGTGTGTGAAGAGCTTAGTCTGGTATCTATCACATAGTAATTCTTTCAATCATTCATCACCACTTTCATTTCCTAATGGATATGACTAAGCAAACTACTGCACTTCGAGATTCAATACAAAGCACTCGTTAGCTCTTAAACATGTTTAAATGGCAAGGACATTTTCTTTAGTTAGTTTTGGTTGCACTGGGTCTTTGTTGCTTTGCAGGGGCTTTCTCTACTTACAGCAAGCAGGGAGCTATTCTCCCGTGGCTACTCTTGTTTGTGTTCCACAGGCTCTAGGCACATGGACCTCAGCAGTTTCAGCGTACAGGCTTAGTTGCTCTGGGGCACATGGAATCTTCCTGGACCAGGGATTGAACCCATGTCCCCTCCATAGGCAGGCAGGTTCTTATCCCCCACACCACCAGGGAAGTTTCCCCAAGGACATGTTTAAGGGGTTATAGAATAGTATGTTTAGTTTGAGTGCCGCTATGAATATCTAGAAAGAATTGCACAAAAAGTAGTTTATCTGTAATAAAAGTGAAAGTTGCTCAGTCATGTCCCCTGAGACTTTGCAACCCCGTGGCCTACACAGTCCATGGAATTCTCTAGGCCAAAATACTGGAGTGGGTAGCCTTTCCCTTCTCCAGGGGATCTTTCCAACGCAGGGATCGAACCCAGGTCTCCTGCATTGCAGGCGGATTCTTTATCAGCTGATCCACAAGGGAAGCCCAAGAATACTGGAGTGGGAAGCCTATCCCTTCTCCAGGGGATCTTCCCGACTCAGGAATCATACCGGGGTTTCTTGCATTGCAGTTCTTTACCAACTGAGCTATCAGGGAAGCCATAGGGATTTGCAGTTTATGTTTCATATCTGCTGCAGTGAAGAGTAGCCCCTGCTGCATGCAACTATACAAAGTCCACGTGCAGCAAAGAAAGCCCAGCCCAGCCAAAAATAAATAAATAAAATATATAGAAATGAGCTCTCATTCACAAAGATACTTCCATTTTTTTCTTGAAACATCTATCCCTCATTGGCTTCTGTTTTCTTATGTTTGATGGAAATTGGAGCATAGAGATATATTCCTAACTGTGAAGACAACTTCAAGAACAAGATGAAAGGAGAATAAAATGTCACAAGACTATGTACAGTGTCCTCTAGGTGTTACACCTGGTTCTTCAAGTGTTTCAAATTTCATAAAATCATTATTTGGGCCAAACTCAGACCTTATGAGCACTGAATTTGGCCTGTGGGTCCCAGTTTTGACCTCTGTTTGGGTTTTCTACTTTGGACCCTTTTTTTTCCCATCAGAGCCTTCAACCAGCTAGGGGAGATGGACATGGCAAGGAGGAGAGGGGAGAGGAAGGAAAGGCCTCGCCTGGGGGTGGAGAAGACTCTTGAGAGTCCCTTGGACTGTAAGGAGATCCAACCAGTCCATCCTAAAGGAAATCAGTCCTGAATATTCATTGGAAGGACTGATGCTGAAGCTGGAGCTCCCATACTTTGGCCACCTGATGCAAAGAACTGACTCAATGGAAAAGATCCTGTTGCTGGGAAACATTGAAGGTGGGAGGAGAAGACGACAGAGGATGAGATGGTTGGATGGCATCACTGACTCGATGGACATGAGTTTGAGCAAGCTCTGGGAGTTGGTGATGGACAGGGAGGCCTGGTGTGCTGCAGTCCATGAGGTGGCAAAGAATCGGACACAACTGAGTGACTGAACTGAACTGGGTTGATATCCATCACTCACCAAGAAGACAGAAAAGTCAAGGTCAAGGTCATGGAGAGAAAGAACCAGATGCAGTACTGGTAACAGACTCATAGCCACAACCAGCATGGAGGAGCCTACTAGCCCTTCTGGGGGACAAGCTCCATCAAGGTGATCCTGTCCAGGGTGAGGCACTCTCTTCTCTCCCCTCTTTCAGTTCCCCTCCTCCATCCTTACCCTGCCCTCTCCTCTTTTCAATCTTCTTCTCTGGCTCCCTCCCACCTTCCCTCTTCCACAGGGGTCTATGGGAAGCACTGGACCTAAGGTCAGATGTGGTACCGTCCAGCTGGGGGACCTTGAGCATGCCACTCCACCTCAGCTTGCATCCACAGAGAGTGGGGACTGTGATGGAACCTCCCTCACTAAGAACCTGACCTTGACCTTGAACTTGATCCATGGTGTCAGGAGACCTGAGTTCTGATTCCACTTCTGTTATTGGCTGGCTGGGGTGACAAACCACATACCTCTGGACCTCTTTCCTTCTTTATTAAAAAAAAAATGTTTTTTAATGTAGCTAGAGATTGGACTAGATAATACAGGAATCTCTTTCAAGCACTGAACTTCTGGGGTAAATTCTGCGAGCTCTGAATTCAATTTCTAGTCACGCCCAATCTCTTGGAGAACTCACGCTCCACAGCTGGCCCAGTCTTTCCCTGCCTGTACAAAGCAGCTTTGATGAACTCATTTGCCCTCCAGCAGTGAATCACTGTATTTCTCAAAGGAGAACATCTGATTGGGATCTGAGATTTGAGTCAACACCTGGTTTTGGAATTTAGGCTCAGTGAGTGAGTCTGCACGTGGTTGAGACTCTAACTGGGAGAAGCAGTTGGTGGCCACAGTGGCAGAGAAAGCCAATCTCAAGGGAAGGAGGGAGAGAGACAGAGAAGGGTACACAGCAGACCCACAGGGAGAAGCAGAGGAAAGAATCTCCATTTCAAGCTCTTGGGACCTGTGAGACACCCCTGAGTCTTTATAATGGATTCTCCTCTCTCCTTTTCTATTAAGCTCCAGTTAATTTTTGTTCCTTGTCACCAATGTTTTCTATCCTTGTAGGTTGAAGCACAGAGGTTTGGTTTATTATTTTTCAGAAAATCTGAGTATGTTTTCAGTAGATAAAAACATAAGGCTTGGACTTCCCTGGTGGCCCAGTGGTTGCGAGTCTGCACTTTGAACTGTAGGGGGCGCAAGTTCAATCTCTGGTTGTGCTCTGCTCAGTCACTCAGCTGTGTCTGATTCTTTGCAACCCCATGGACTATAGCCCACCAGACTCCTCTGTTCATGGGATTCTCCAGGCAAGAATATCGGAGGAGGTTGCCATGCCCTCCTCCAGGGGATCTTCCCAACCCAGGGATTGAATCCAGGTCTCCCACATTGCAGGTGGCTTCTTTACCATCTGAGGCACACCAGGAAAGCCCAAGAATACTGGAGTGGGTAGCCTATGATTTCTCTGGGGGATCTTCCCAATCCAGGAATTGAACCGGGGTCTCCTGAATTCTAGGCAGATTCTTTACCAACTGAGCTATCAGGGAAGCCCCCAATCCATCCCTGCTTAGGGAACTAAGATCCCACATGCCGTGCGGTGTGGCCCAAAAAAAGAGAGAGAGAAAACCAAATAAGGACGCACACACCCCAAAAGAACAAACTGAAAGGAAAGCAATCATCAGTTATTAATTTAGCAGATGCTTTTGTGCAGCTGTACTGTGCCAAGCATTGCATCCAGTGCCTTATACACACACTTTACCTCTAATCTTTGCCGCTACCCTTGAGAAGTGGGCCATATTTTCCCCGTTTCAGAGGGCACTGAGGCACAGAGAGGTCGAGGGACTCCTGTGAGGATACCCAGCTGGGGAGGAGCAGAAACGCAGTGAGTCAGGGCTTGCTGAGATGACAAGAAGCTAGGTCTTACCTGGGTCAGCACAACTCAAGAGTGAGGCGATCTCCCGGGTGGGGAAGCATTTGGCCTGCGGGGTGTAGCAAGCCGGAAAGATCACACCCTTTCATGACTCAGTTATTCTGGCTACAAGAGAACATAGCAGTCTTTCCAGTTTGAAGCAGGGAGGGATAGACTGGAGAGGAAATTCTTCCGAAATAAAAAGCACTTGGTATCTCTCAGTAGCTCTTCTTTTCTATCTTCTCAAGATTTCTCCTATAAAAAGCCTTCCTGGGGCAAACACGATTCCTCCCCTAGCTCCGTGGAGGACGTTAGAGCGAGTAGGAGAGGAACAGGCCATACTCAAATCAGGTTGGAATCAAGCATTTACTCTGCAGCTGCATTTTTTTTTTTTTTTTTTTTGCCACAATGTGAGGCATGCAGGATCTTAGTTCCATGACCAGGGATGGACTCTGGGCCCTGCGAGTGAGCGTCCTAACCACTGGACCACGAAGGAACTCCCTGCATCTCCTTTGTATACAAAGATTTCTCTTAAATCAATAAAAAAACAGGCTCTGTCAATGGCCAAGAAACCAAGAAAGATAGTCAACATTTCTAAGAATCAAAGAAATGCAAACTAAAGCAACATACCATTTTTACTTTCTGGGTTTTCAAGCATTAGAAAAAAATAAAGACCGTCCCTGGAGAAAGATGTGGGGAGACGGGCACTGCCATACTTTCTTGGTGGAAATTTCAACTAACAAAATATTCTGCATTTTGAGAATATGCCTCTCAAGCCCTAGGGTGTGCATCCTTTTGACTCAGTGATTCAATTCTAGGTGTTCATCAAAAGGAAATATAATCACAGGGGTATTCTTTCTAGAATTATTTACAATAGTGGGAGGGTCTCTGGGATGGGCTGAGGCTGCCAGGGTGTTCAGGGCATCCACGGGGCTTGGGGTAGCTGTTATCGATCCACCGGAGGTGAAATATTTTCATAGTTTGCCAACTGGTTCTGCCATATTGCCCATCTGTAATGCCAGTTTTAGAAACTATTTATTTTAAAGGTTTGTGTCTACGTCTCATAAAATCAGAGTTGGGAGCTGGGGGTTTGGTTCTCGTTCTTCTACTTGAGCACAGGTCTGGGGGCCTGACTGTGCCGTTGCTCTGATGGGAAACGGCACGCGTGTTTGGTATTCCTGGGTTTTAAGCATTTCTCAATTTTCATTTTCAATGCTGTTGTTGTTGTTTAGTCACTAAGTCATGTCCGACTCTTTTGCAACGCCATAGACTGTAGCCTGCCAGGCGCCTCTGTCCTTGGAATTTCCCAGGCCAGAATACTAGGGTGGGTTGCCATTTCTTTCTCCAAGGGATTTTCCCAGCCCAGAGATTGAAACTGAATCTCCTGCTTGGCAGGCAGATTCTTTACCACTGAGCCATCAGGGAACTCCCATTTTCAATACCGAAGATACTAAAATGAAATAATCCACATAAACAAAAGGTCTGTGGGGTCCTTGACAATGCTCCCAAGACCAGAGAGTCTGAGAATCACTAATCAACACAGTTGGGTGTCAGGACCACTTTCAAGATATAAAAGATGGGGTGTGGGGTATGTGCGGGTTGCCCAGCCTCACCAGCCAATGAGGAACAAAGCCTGCATTTATATCTCAGCTGTCTGACCTCTGAGTCCTCTCTCTACTGCTACTTACCCGGAAGATCCCCTTTCAGTGCAACAGAATGACTCAGGTCTGTGGTTCTCCTGGTGAGGACCCAGGTGACTTCCCGCAGCATCCTAGCTCCTGGCCCAGGGCCCAGCCCTAACTGGGAGAGCAATGAATGTTTGTTGACTGAGTGAGTAAGTCAGTAAGTAAATTCCAAGTGTCTCTAATTCAAATTCTCCCTGGGAGTGAAAGGTTAACCAAATTCTCTCTTTACAACCTCAGCCCGGCTCCTCCAAGCCCTCTTTTTGGGCCTCAAACTTCCTGCGTAGCCATGAAGGACAAGAGATTAGCAGACGCTTTAGACAGAGGGCTAGGCAGAATAAGTTCTGTACTCATGGAGGTCCTCAACTATGATGGCAGGCAGGACAGGCCCAAAATATGGAGTGACATGAGTGAGCCTTGCAGACAAGAGGGGGAGCATGGAAGGGGCTGTAGGGGCAGGAAGGAGGGTTCCTCCTCTGCTCCTCACGGGTGGGGCAGGTCAAAGATAATTCACTTCTAAGCTGGACTGAAAGTAGAGCAGGGGTTGGCCAGACGCAGAGGTGGAGAAGGCTGTTTCCAGCAGAGGAGGAGCCTGTTGGAAGATCCAGAGGAGAGAGAGAGCTGATGGAGTCCCAGAGACAGGAAGAAAGGTGGTCTGGAGACTTCCCTGGTGGTCCAGTGGCTAAGACGCCCGGCTCCCTATGCAGGGGGCTGGGGTTCGATCCCTGGTCAGGGAACTAGATCCCACACTCCAAAACTTGAGATCCCATATGCCACAATGAAGATCCAAGATCCTGAGTGCTGCAACCAGGGCTCAGGTGCGGCCAAACAAATAAAAATAAATATTCAAAAGGAGAAGAAGATGACCTGGAGAAGTGGGTCTTGCCCACACAGGGCCACAGAGACCATGACCAGAGCTCAGATAGAGGGGAGCTGTGTCAGCTCAGACTGCCATAACAAGACACCCCAGGTTCAGTAACTTAAACTGGTTTGCTTCCAGCTCTGGAGGCCCAAGTTCAAGATCAAGGTGGCACTGATCAGTTTCATGTGAGGCGCTCTCCCTGGATTGGAGGCGGCCAGCGTCTCCCTGGTCATTACGTGGCCTTTTCTCTGTGCTTGCGCTAGGGAGGGGGTGGAGGCAACGTCTCCCATGTCTCTGTTGAATCAGGGAACTCACCCTTATGACCTCATTCAATCTGTGTTACCTCCTAAAGGTCCTTTTTTCAAATACAGTCACACTGGAGGGTTAGAGCTTTAACACATGAAATTGGGGGAGCAGAGAGGGCTCACAATTCAGTTCACTTGTGTCTATGTGTGCTCAATCATGTCCGACTCTTTGTGACCCCGTGGACTGTAGCCCACCAGGCTCCTCTGTCCATGGGATTTCCCAGGCAAGAATACTGGAATGGGTTGCCATTTCCTCCTCCAGGGCATCTTCCCAACCTAGGGATCGAACCCACGTCTTTTGTGTCTCCCGAACTGGCAGGCAGATTCTTTACCACCATGCCACCAACTCAGTTCACAGCAGACACCATTGAAGGTGTGAGGCAGGGAGATGTTATGGTCATACTGGTCTTCAGGGAGATGTCAAAGACTACAGCGGGGAGCGTGGGTCCACAGCAGGGGAGACTTGAAGCTGTTTGAATGCGTGCTCCTGTCCACAGGTGAAAAGGGCTACTTGGATCAGAGGGATGGCATTTGGGATAAGAGGGGCAGCCTTTTGGTGAACTTGAGTCTATCGGGTGGGGGTTGGGAGGGGAGAGGCCAAGGACGATTGGTCTCCAGCCCGGGTGATGGGTGGCTGCAGGGCCAACTTCACTGGCTTGTGACGGGCACAGTCCATACTCACAAGGGCCCGGGCTGGTTCAATACCCTGATGCCACAGTCCGGAGGGTATTAATAATTTTTTAAACAAGAGGCTCTGCATTCTCATTTTGCATTGGGCCCTGCCAATGAGGTAGCCTGTCTCTGTGGGTGGGGTTCATGGGCCAAGATGGGGAGTCTGGAGGAGGAGGAGTTTGGGGAGAAAGATGGAGATTTCACCTCCTACCAATGTTCACAAGCTTTCTGATCTTTAGTGCAGGCTTGCTTTTCCTGGGCAGCAGGGAGAGGTGAGCAGTGATCTCTGGGCGGGGGTCGGGGGTGGGGGGTTTTCTCTTGTAGAGACCTTCCTCCTGCAGGATTGCCTGGCTTGGGGGAAGCCTCTCTTTCTGTCCTCCATCTGGGAAGTCTGTCTGTGTCCTCCAGAGGGGTCCTCCAGGCTCTCCCTTCTTTCTCACCGGGCACCTCTTCTCCCCACGATCGCTGAACGGGAGCAGGGCAGGAGCTGGCCCTGCAGTCCCAGGGGGACACCTGTTCACCCTCTGATCTCTCTTTAGAGATGGCTGGATGACATCAGCTTATCTCTGCCAAGCAACCCCTCCTAATCCACGTGTGTGTATTTCGTCCCTCAGTCGTGTCTGACTCTTTGTGAACTTAGGAACTGTATCCTGCTAGGCTTCTCTGTCCTTTGAATTTTCCGGGCAAGAATACTGGAGTGCATTGCCATTTCCTCCTCCAGGGGATCTTCCTGACTTAGGAATCGAACTTACGTCTTTTGCGTCTCTTGCATTGGCAGGTGGATTCTTCCACCTGGGAAGCCCCTCCTAATCCACACCCCACCGCTACTAGCAGTTGAGGGCAAGGACTTCAGAGCCTTTGAGTGAGGGTGCAAATCAGGTACTGAATTTAATCCTTCAGGACCTTTGAGAGCCTCAGTGCCCTTATCTGTGGCATCAAAGGAGAGTGAGAAACACTCTTTGTGCTGGGACAATACCGCAAACTGGGACCGTCCCATATTCACGGGGATGTGCGGTCTTGCTCCTTATATGTAAAATGAGATCAAGCAGAGCCAGGCACAGAAACGAGGGAGCACTAAGTGCCCAGTGAATAGCACCTATTGTCGTTGCTACCCTCTGTGTTCATTCCCAGCCCATGTTCAGATCTCATTTGCTCGTCGATCAATTACTGACCACCCACCACATGTCAGGCGTGCAGTGCTGGTGCCTCTGACGTGAAGTTGTATTGTTTATTCATCTATTCAGCCAGCATTTCGTGAGCAGCTCTTAGATGCCAGGCTCTGGTCTAGGTTCTGGGGAACACAAATGACACCCCTGGCCCGGCTGGGGCTTGCAGGCTTGTAGAGTGTAGAGGGCTGACTAGCATCTCCCCCTAAATTCATGCCCATTGGAAACCTCAGAATGTGACCTTATTTGGGTCTTTGCAGATATAACTAAAATAAGGATGGAGATGAGATTACACTGGATTGCTGTGTGCTGTGCTGTTTGTAGTGGCTCAGTTGTGTCTGACTCTCTGCAACCCCATGGACTGCAGCCCACCAGGCTCCTCTGCTCATGGGATTCTCCAGGCAAGAATACTGGAGTGGGTAGCCTTTCCCTTCTCTAGGGGATCTTCCCAACCCAGAGATCAAACCCAGGTCTCCTGCATTGCAGGCGGATTCTTTACTGTCTGGGCCACCTGGGAAGCCCAAGAATACTGGAGTGGTTAGCCTATCCCTTCTCCAGGGGAACTTTCTGAACCAGGAATTGAACCAGGATCTCCTTCATTGCAGGCGGATTCTTTACCAGCTGAGCTACCAAGGACGCCCCAGACTGGATTGGGGAGGGGGAGCGCGGTGTGTGTGTGCCTAAATCCAATAAGAATGTTCTTGTAAAACAAAACAGGACTCAGAAAGGCACAGAGAAAAAGGTTTTGTGGAGGCAGCAGAGACTGGAGAGCAGTCACCTTCCCAGGGACACCAAGGGTTCTGCCAGAAGTGACCAAAAGCCAGGAGAGGGGCATGGAATGGGAGCCCCCGTAAGAATCTTCAGAAGGAATCGACTCTGCCAACACCTTGATTTTGGACTTCTAGCCCCCAGAACTACAAGAGAATAAACTTCTGTTGTTTTAAATCACCAAGTTTGTGGTACTTCCTTAAGGCAGGAAAATAATACATAGGGGATACCGGTGCTTTCCATGTGGATAACTAAAGAATTACCCAGTAGGGGAGAGGCAGTAATTGGGAGGGGTGAGAAAGAGAAGATTCTGGGGTGGGGTGCTGATCGTGCTTATCATGTTTGATTCTTCATCTGGGCTTAGGCTAGGCTGGTAGGTTTATTTTGCATCTATGCATTGAGCTGTATGCTTAGGATTTGCGTTCTCTTGTGTGTGTTTATTATACTTCAAGAAAAAGTTAAAAAGATAAATTGCACAGATTGACACATAACTCTATAAATGCTTTGAAACAAAACTCCAGGGTTATTGGAGACACTGGCTTTCTGCCCATGTTCCCTGGTTTGGGATGCTCCTGGGAGTTTAACAAAAAACTGTGAACTTCGCCTTGAAGTTTGGGGGAGGAAAATTGTGTAAATAATTCAGCTTTGTTTATTCATTATGTCTGACCCACCGAGTTCCTTCCTCTCTTCTGGGATTCTGTCTCTAAGAAGATTTGCTTGTTGCTTTTTTTTTTTTAAAGGATGTGTTTTACACATACTCACTGTAACAATAACAACTACGCCTATCTATGGAGCACTTTGTTTCAGGCATCTCACAGATATTACTTCATTTCACTATCACTACAATACTATGGGGAACTTCCCAGGGGGTTCAGTGGTGAATCTGTCTGCCAGTGCAGGACACCCGGGAGAGGCAGGTTCGAAACCTGGGCTGGGAAAATGGCAACCCTCTTCAGTATTCTTACCTGGGAAATCCCACGGACAGAAAAGCCTGGTGGGCTACAGTCCCAGGGGCTGCAAAGAGTCAGGCATGATTGAGCAACAGAGCATGTGTGGGCATGCATGCACGTGTGCACACACAGACACACAGTCCTATGGGGAAGTTTTTATTGTACCCCAATTTATAGAAAATGAAGTAGAGGCTCAGAGAAGTAAAGGAGCTTGCCCAAGTCCACAGAGCTAGATTTTCAACCTTGCCCGGTAAGGACTGCTGTTAGCTGCAGAGTCAAGAACCCTGGTTCCTGTAAACATCCTGGCACTATCCCTCCCCCTCTTTATGCTCAGGTTTTACTGCCTACATTCTGCTCTGAGCCTCCCATGGGGTTTCATGCCCCCTCACATTTGCACACGCTCTTTTCTCTCTCTGGAGTGTTCTTTCTCCTCGCTGGCCGAGCAAACTCCTATTCATCCTTCAAGACCCTGCTCAGCTCACATTTGTTCTCTCTGAGCCGGCCATCCAGCTTTCAGTCAAGTCTGTCCTCAGGTGAGTCCTTCCCTCCTCTGTGCGTTGTAGAAGCACTATCGCTGAACCCACCTCTTGCTAGTGTGGATTTTCTTGTGTCCGTCTCCCCTAGAGACAGACTGAGAGCTCTCTGTGGCCTCCTTTTCTTTTTTAATATTTACTTATTTGTCCTCACAGGTCTTGGTTGCAGCGTGCATGATCTTCAGTCCTGGCAGGCAAAATCGGTAAGTCGTGGCATGGGGGATCTAGTTCCCTGACCAGGGATCGAACCTGCGGCCCCTTGTATTGGGACCATGGCGTCTTAGCCTCTGGACCACCAGGGAAGTCTCTGTGGCCTCCCATTCCACTGCAGCACAGGGCCTGGCCCCTGTGAGTGATCAGAAAATGTTGAGCTGAACCAACTGCAGCGAGTCTAAGATGCTGATCCTTCCTCATGACACAGCAAAGGGAAAGAGGCTGCTGACCAGATAATACAAGTATGTGGAAGCGTGGTTAGGGACACCCGCTCTGTAGCCAGGCTGTCTGGGTTCAAATCCCAGCTCCACCCCTTATACCAGCTGTGTGCCCTGCTGTGTCCGAGATGCCCCTTCTTTATGACAAAACAGGCACAGCCTTGTATGAGGATTAAGGGATTGATGCTGGTGAAGTGTGAAGCATATCCCTGGCACACAGGAAGTGCAATAAAGATTAAGTATTCATCCTGGGAGGAGCAGACAACGAGAGGGTGACTTCATTGTTTGGTATTAGTGGCATCGCTTACTGAACTGTGCTCCTGACCCCGTGTAATCGCGCTGCAAACTCTGAAATAGATGCTGTCAGTATCCTCCTTTCCAGATGAGGCGGCTGAGGCTCGCGTGCCTCTTATAGGTGAACAGCGGCATCCGTATGACTCCATCCACTGCCTTCTCCCGTCATTTTCTCCCTAAGCATTCCTTCCCGATCAGGTACGCGAGTGGGGGCTGGGGGGAGTGTTCTATTTCTGTTGCCACTGTTCCCAGAGATGCTGCAGGTGTCTCAAGAACAGTACCCGGCCAGGTGCTGGTGGGGTAGCCTGGCCTATGGCCCCAGGATGGGCTGCTGAACCTCATCGGTTTCCCCAGGAAGGGGGTGGGCAAAGAGGGAGAAGGGGGACCCACTTCTTGCCTTCTCCAGACTTTCCTTCCCAGCAGCCTTTCAGGGAAGCCAGCCCAGTGCAGAGGCGCTGTCTCAGGGCCCCCAGATGCGCCCCACCCCATGCTACTCCAGGAGAGGCCATTGCAGAGGGGACCATAAGTATCCTGGTGGCTCCCTGCTACCACGTGGCCCAGTGCAGCTTGGGTCTCCTTGCCGCACGCCCTCACAACAAACCTGGCCTCCCCAGCCTGCGCCCAAACCCACGAGCTTCATTCATTCACTCACTTTTTCAGCAGGTGTTTACCTGATGCCAGGACCATGTGTGAGGTTTTGTGTAAAGTGTTGGGGAAACTGCAGGAGTCAAGACCATTATCTTGACCCTCACAAGCTGGAGAACAGGGTGGGAAGACATATGAAGCAGACCCAGTGAAACCTGGCTTGATAAAACTCCAATGAACCTACTCAAGGATTAACCACCACCCTCCATTCTCTCAGTAAAACCCATAGCCTGGAGCTCAGGAGACACTGAGTGTTCAAGGCCGATGGGTCTCTCTGCCATCTGTTCCACACGTCTAGTTTTATCTAGAGTTTTGGTACCTGTCCAATTACCATTACCAATCCCCACTGGGTCAGAGGCAGATTTGTATTTACTGATTTAAGTATAAAGAGTTAAATATAAAAGTTATGACCAACCTAGACAGCATATTAAAAAGCAGAGATATTACTTTGCCAACAAAGGTCCATCTAGTCAAAGCTATGGTTTTCCCAGTAGTCATGTATGGATGTGAGAGTTGGACTATAAAGAAAGCTGAGTGCCGAAGAATTGATGCTTTTGAACTGTGGTGCTGGAGGACTCTTGAGAGTCCCTTGGACTGCAAGGAGATCCAACCAGTCTATCCTAAAGGAGATCAGTCCTGAATATTCATTGGAAGGACTGATGCTGAAGCTGAAACTCCAATACTTTGGCTACCCGATACAAAGCACTGACTCACTAGAAAAGACCCTGATGCTGGGAAAGATTGAAGGCGGGAGGAGAAGGGGACGACAGAAGATGAAATAGTTGGATGGCATCACCAACTCAATGGATACGAATCTGAGTAGACTCCAGGAGGTGGTGATGGACAGGGAGGCCTGGCGTACTTCAGTCCATGGGGTTGCAAAGGGTCGGACATGATTGAGCGACAGAACTGAACCACGCAGTATGAGTGCTCAACAGGGGATCTGATGCCATTTTAGCAATGCTGGAGGGCTTCCAGGAGGAGGTGACTTTTTTTTTTTTTTAAATTAAAAACATTATTTATTTTGGCTGTGCTGGGTCTTCGTCGCTGCGCCCAGGCGTTCTCTAGTTTCAGCGAGCAGGGGGTTCCTCTCTAGTTGTGGTGCCAGGCTTCTCATTGTGGAGGCTTCTCTTGTGGCAGAGCAGGGCTCTGGGGCGCATGGGCCTCAGCATTTGCAGCACTCGGGCTCCGGAGCACTGGCTCAGCAGCTCTGGTGCACATGCTTAGCTGCCCTGTGGCACCTGGGATCTTCCTGCACCAGGGATCGAACCCGTGTCCCCTGCATCAGCAGGTGGATTCTTAACCCCTGGGCCACCAGGGAAGCCTGAGGAGGCAACTTTTAAGCTGAGCTGGGAAGGCTGATAAGGAGTCGGCCCAGGTGTGCGGCCTTTCAGGCCCCTCACCAAACCCACCTTGTTCAGCCACAGTCAGCACATGCTCCAGGGCCATCACCAAGGTGTGACAGCCGTCTCTCAGCCACTCTCCCTCCCTGTCACACATTCAGACACACGGCAACAAGACCCCTCCTCCAGCAGCAGGACCATTTGCCCCCTGCTCCCAGCCTGACATCTGGATACCCGTCTGCTTTCCATCAGTGCCTTTCTCCCAGAGTCACACTTCCTGTGTTCAGATTCCCATGTCAGACTCACTTGTGCATAACCTCGGGCAGGATGTGTCACTCCAGCCCCCTGATACTGCTGTTCCTCAGTGTAAATGAGGGGTAAGTCATCCCTCCCACCTCTCAGGGTCATCGAGAGGATTAAGGGTGATGTCCCCCCAAAGCAGTGGCACCCCACTCCAGTACTCTTGCCTGGAAAATCCCATGGATGGAGGAGCCTGGAAGGCTGCAGTCCACGGGGTTGCTAAGAGCTGGACACGACTGAGCGACTTCACTTTCATGCATTGGAGAAGGAAATGGCAACCCACTCCAGTGTTCTCGCCTGGAGAATCCCAGGGATGGGGGATTCTGGTGGGCTGCCGTCTACGGGGTCGCACAGAGTCGGACACAACTGAAGCGACTTAGTAGCAGCAGCAGCCCCCCAAAGCACCTACCTCCCGTCTGTCCCTCAACAGTGGTAGCTCAGCTTAGGGCCCTCGCTGTCTTTACCCCTCACCCTGGCCTGGCTCTGACCGCTCCCTTCTGCCTTCTGTAGGGCTTCTGTCTCTGCCTCCCCTCCTAGCTCACTGCCTGCCCCTCGCCCCCCTGCCACCTTCTACCCACCCTCCCTTCTTTTCCTCCCTTTCCTCCTTCCTGAACCTGAGACCAGAAGATCTGAGGGGTTGGAGGAGGAGGAAGGGACAGCCATTTCCCAAGGCGGAGGGGCTTCTGCCTAGAAAACCCCATGCAGACCCTGGGGTGACCTCTGCAAGATGTCGTCCCACAGGGACAAACCTGGGCAGGCCGGGTCACTACCTGACTAGATTCCCATCTGTGAACCAGAAAGACAGGGGATTGGCCTAGACGCCCTCCGGGGGATACTCTGGGAGCTAAGGCCACATGGGGGTGGAGGGAAGGGCAGCTGGGATGTGAAGGGCATCTCACGGACATGGATTTGAATCCGGGGTCCTCCTCTACTTCTCGGCGACATCTTGGAGAAGTCACTTCCCCTCTCTGAGCTCTGGGCTCCTCATGGTTAACTGGAGCCAGCCAACAATCCCTGCCCACTAGCCTCTCAGGACTGTTGGGAGGAAACAGTGCTGAGAAAGAGGTGCAGAAAAAGTGAGTTGTGCTGGGAAGGAGCCAGTCAAGTTCCACGTTTGGCCAGCAGGTGGGGCCATCGTAGCGCCCGCATCTCGGCCCCTCGCCTCCCTACAACCAGGCTCCCGGGTCCAAGCCTAACGGCGGCCTGCCTCTTCTTGGATGGGGATGTTTGTTGAAGCAGGCAAAACTGGATCTAGAGTGTTCGTTAAGAGTCAGACTTTGGAGCTGACAGATCCAGACTGAACTGATTCAGTTCAGTTCAGTTCAGTTGTTCAATCGTGTCCAACTCTGCGACCCCTTGGACTGCAACATGCCAGGCCTCCCTGTCCATCACCAACTCCTGGAGCTTACTCAGACTCATGTCCATCGAGTCGATGATGCCATCCAACCATGTCGTCCTCTGTTGTCCCCTTCTCCTCCGGCCCTCAATCTTTCCCAGCATCAGGGTCTTTTCAGAGTCAGTCGTTCGCATCAGGTGGCCACAGGACTGATTCTACCCCTTTAATCAAGGCAGTGTGACTTTGGGTAACTGGCTTAACCTCTCTGAACCTCAGTTTCCCCATCTTCAGAATGCTGATGGCATCTTTCCTTTGGAGGTTGTCTGATTCCATCGAGGTTGATTTCATCTAGGATTGATTCCATCTAGGATGAAAGACTTCTGCAGCACCTGCAGGGGGTCAGTGCTCAGCGATGGGATCAGTACAGCTGGCTTCAGAGAGGCGCCAGCTCCCCTTCCCTCCCAAGTGGCCCAGATCCAGCCACACTGCGTTACCTAGGTCCAGCTGCACCAGACTTCACTACTGCCTTCTGTGTGGAATGTTCTTCCCATCCAGGTTTCCTGACTTCCTAAAAAATTTGAGACTTCCCCACCCCCCAACCATAACTATATGTTTAAACTTTATTGAGCTCTAATCTATATATCATAAAAATCTCACCATTTTAAATGCACAATTTGATAATTTTTAGGAACTGTTTCCCCACCACCACCACAAACTTTGATTTTGTTATTAAATCTTTGAGTACAAGTCAGACAAGTAAACAAAAAGCTAGCAATAAACCATGTGACGTCTTCTCTTCCGAGGGAGGGATGCAAGGCAGTGCTCAAGATTTGATTTTCCAGGCCGTGTATCTCAAATTTGACCTCTCTCCAGAGTCCTGAACTCGCTCTCCAGAGCCCCATTGGACATCGCCACATGGCTACCCTCAGGTCCCGCTCATGCAGAGCACCCCCAGCCAAGCTCATCATCATCCCTCCTCCTTCTCCTGTTGCCTCATTTCCCACCTCTCTCTTCTTGGCTTCTTCAGACCAGCAATCCCACTCGTGTTCTCAGCACTTTGCTCAGGACCTGGCATTTTGTAGGTGCTCAACAGAAGTGTGTTCTCTGCATGAATAAAATAATCAGCATCTTTCAGTCCCTCAGGTTTGATTGCTCTCCCCTCACATCCCGCCTGTTGAATGGAACCTGGAGCTGTCTGGTTGGGTCCACCCCTGCCCAAGCCTTAGAGCTCCTGCCCTCCACTGTTCCAGTGGCCTCTCCCCTACCTGTCTCCCAATCCCCTCTGGCTTTTCTCCCCTTGTGGTCCTAGAGTGACTTTCAAAAAACCACATCTGATCTCAACATCCTCACCCTAAGAACATGCTACCTATTCTGCTAAATAAATTCAGATCCCCCAGCTGAACACTGGCAGCCCTTCAGGGTGCTGAAGGGCCCAGCCCATCTCTCCAGCCTCAGCCTCATCCCTCTTGCTTCTCCAACTCTTCCAGGCTCTAGTTACCCCAAACTACAAGAGCAGTTTGACACCATGGCCCCAAGGCAGCTCTGGAGTCAGCCTGGCTGGAGTTCACACCTAGTAGCAGAGCCTCTTTGCGCCTCAGTGTTCTCATCTCTAAAATGGGAGTGAGAATAGCTCCGATCTTGTAGGGCAGGAATAGGGATTAAGTAAGGTGGTGAAGGTAAAGCCTTTGGAATAGGGCCAGGCCAACCGCCAGTAGTCAGCAAATGTTAGTTTCATTTCACGGCATGTCCACCAAGCAAGCACACACGTTTTGTTCCTTGGGTTCGTCCGCAGAACTGTCTTTCCCTTGTCTCGCCACCAGGGACGCTGCAACCCGTTCCTTAGCCCGGGAAGATCCTCTCCACCTGCTCCAGGCCTCTCAAGTCCACTTTAATCAGAACTTCTTGCTCACAGAGCTACTTACCTTCCGTATGGCTCTCACATCTCTCCCCTGCCCTCATCCCCAAGGCCACCGCCCTTACACCAGCCACCCTTGTGCCCATGCTGCCCCTTCAGAGTTCATGCCCAGGATGAAACGACTACCCTCACCGCCCCTCCCTTCAGGCCCTTGACTGGATCCCAAGCAGGGCCCACCAGACCCTCTGGGCTCTGCCCTGCCCCCAAACACATAACATAGCCCATCTCTTCCGCCCAGTGGGTTCCAGCCACTCTGGACTCAGGAGCGTTCCTCCCCCTCCCATCTCGGGCTTTGCGCACATGCTTTCTTCCAGCCGGACCCTCTTTCTGCACCCCTTCACCTCTTATTAAAACCCCGTCAGGTCCTCAGAGACTTCTCTGACCCTCCCTCCGCCACTAGATCAAGATCCCTTATGATATGCCTTCATAGCACCCAGCGCTTCCTCCTCTTAACCTTATCGCAGTCAGTAATTATATATCTGGGTGGCTATTTGATGAATATCTGCCTCCCTCACTTCCTCTGAAAGCTTCCTGAGAGCGGAGGCTGTCTGGTTCCATTGCGTCCCTAGTGACCTGGTAAATAGCAGTGGACTGGCTGAACGAAGTTGTCCAGTTCCCGGTGTCCCCGCTGTCCCCTAGGGAGGTTTCCTCTGCCCCCTTGTCCCCTTCCAAGGGGACACAATCCAGGTCTGTATTTCCAGACAGACTCCTACCCCACCTTGGCCTGAAACACCATAGAGGGTGAGTAAATGTCCCATGAATGAATGGTGACATGTTTTTTTGGCCTTCCTAAGGTTGATACTTTAATTCTGCTTAATATCCCTTGGGGGCTTCCCAGGTGGCTCAGTGGTAAAGAACCTGCCTGCCGGTGCCGGAGACATTAGAGACGCATGTTCAGTCTCAGGCTGGGAAGATATCCTCTGGTGGAGGGCATAGCAACCCACTCTAATATTCTTGCCTGGAGAATCCCCATGGACAGAGGAGCCTGGCGGGTTACAGTCCATGGGGTCCCAA
Source organism: Tragelaphus eurycerus (assembly GCA_935064755.1). Classification (NCBI taxonomy): domain Eukaryota; kingdom Metazoa; phylum Chordata; class Mammalia; order Artiodactyla; family Bovidae; genus Tragelaphus; species Tragelaphus eurycerus. The sequence goes on along the minus strand of CAKXYN010000099.1, from coordinate 7,381,070 downwards.
AGAGTTGGACATGATTGAGCAACTAAAGAGCCACAACAGCAAAAAAAGAAACTGTGGGGACTTCCCTGGTGGTCTAGTGTTCAAGCACCTGCCTTCCAGTGCAGTGGGTGCAGGTTCAATCCCTGCTGGCTGAACTAAGATCCCACAGGCAGTGGGATAACTAAGCCCATTTGCTGCAACTACTGAGCCCAAGGGCCCCAACTAGGGAGAAGACAAAGGGCTGCAACTAGAAAGGCCTGCAGGCTGCAAGGAAAGATCCCGCACGCGCAAGGAGTCCAAGACCTGACACACACAAATGAATATTTAAGTAAAAGCAAAGAAAACGAAAGAATCTGAGGCTTCCTTGGTGGTCCAGTGGTTAAGAATCCACCTTGCAATGCAAAGGACACCGGTTCAGTCCCTGGTCTGGGAGGATCCCACATGCTGCTGAGCAGCTAAGCCTGTGAGCCACAACTACCCAGGCCGTGCACCTAAAGCCTGTGCTTGGCGACAAGAGAAGCCACCGTAGTGAGAAGCCCCAGCACCCCCATGAAGAATAGCCCCTACACATCACATCACGGGGGAAAGCCCCCGTGCAGCCAAGACCCAGCACAGCCAAAAAATAAACCTTCAAACAGAATCTATGATAAAATATTAGCAATAATATTATCTACATCGAATCACCCACTTAGTCCCCAGGAAAGCATGGTCTTTGACCATGAACATCTCTGCAGGCCTTTGCAATTTGCTTTCCCAGGCCTAATGAGCCCCACAAAATCAGCAGGGCAGTTCAGCTCAGTTGCTCAGTCATGTCCGACTCTTTGCGACCCCATGGACTGCAGCATGCCAGGCTTCCCTGTCCATCACCAACTCCCAGAGCTTGCTCAAACTCACGTCCATCAAGTCAGTGATGCCATCCAACCATCACATTCTCTGTCGTCCCCTTTTCCTCCTGCCTTCAGTCTTTCCCAGCATCAGGGTCTTTTCAAATGAGTTAGTTCTTCACATCAGGTAGCCAAAGTATTGGAGTTTCAGCTTTAACATCAGTCCTTCCAATGAATATTCAGGACTGATCTTCTTTAGGATGGACTGGTTGGATCTCCTTGCAGTCCAAGGGACTCTCAAGAGTCTTCTCTAACACCACGGTTCCAAAGCATCAATTCTTCAGCACTCAGCTTTCTTTATAGTCCAACTCTCACATCCATACATGACTACTGGAAAAATCATAGCTTTGACTAGACGGACCTTTGTTGGCAAAGTAATGTCTCTGCTTTTTAATATGCTGTCTAGGTTGGTCAGTTTCCCACTTTCATACAAGAAAAAAATTAAGGTTTGGGGACATGAAGTGGCCTGCCCAAAGGAGGCTGCCCTGGGGCATGAACCCAGTCCTTCTGTGTCCACACCCTATGACCCTTTGCTCTAAGCCTCCCAAGCCTGGCTCATCTCCATGTGGGCAGATTCCACATGTCATGACCCCTCTATACCCAGGGCCTGGTGTAGGGCCTGGTCAGGACAGGGAGAGCGTGCAAAGGTTGTTGAATGACTGCATGAGCGAATGAATGCCTCCCTGGCTGCAGAGGGCAGACCCCAGGACACGCTCTCCACCTTCCAGGAGTCCCTAGGAGGTGCTTTCTCTCATCAAGTTTCCACATCAAAGCTCAGAAGGAGGCGGGGAGAAAAAGGGCCTGGGCAAGAGGAAGGAGAGTCATGTACAGTCGCATCTCCTGAGCGTAGCGCTTTATTTTCTTTTCAAAATTTTTTTCAAAATTAACTTTTTAGTTGGAGGATAATTGCTTTACAATATTGTCTTAGTGTCTGCCGTACATCAACATGAATCAGCCATGGTATACATCTGGCCCATCCCTCCTGAACCTCCCTCCCACCTCCCACCCCGTCCCAACCCTCTAGGTGGTCCCGGAGCACCACTTTAAGCTCCCTGCATCACACAGCGAACTCCCACTGGCTGTCTGTTTCACATCTGGCCATGTGTGTGTCTCCATGCTACCCTCCGTCAGCCCGCCCTCTCCTTCCCCCGCTGGGTGCACAAATCTGTTCTCTGTGTCTGCGTCTCCAGTGCTGCCCATCAGATAGGTTCGCCAGTACCATCTTTCTAGACTCCACGTGTATGTGCTAATATAGGATATCTGCTTTTCTCTTTCTGACTCACTTCACTCTGTATAATAGGCTTTTAGATCCATCCACCTCGTTAGAACTGACTAGAAAACGCATTTCTTTTTATGGCCGAGTAATATTCCACTGTATATATGTACCGCTGCTTTTTTATCCGATCATCTGTAGACGGACACCTAGGTTGCTTCCATGTCCTACCTATTATAAACAGTGCTGCAAGGAATGTTGGGGTACGTGTCTTTTTCAGGTATGGTTTTCTCAGGGTTTATGCCAAGCAGTGGGATTGCTGGATCATATGGTAGTTTTATTCTTTGTTTTTTAAAGGAATCTCCATACTGTTCTCCATAGTGGCTGCATCAATTTACACTCCCACCAACAGGAGCATAGCACTTTACAGTTTGCAAAGCCCTTGCGTTCACTGCCTCTTGCCCAGATCTCAAGGCAACTCTGTAAGCAGCGTGGGAAAGCAAATGAACAAACCAAACAAACAAGAAAGAAAAGCACGGGCTCCAGGCGTGCGGCTCAGCGGCTATGGCACATGCGCCGAGTTGTCCTGCAGCACGTGGAATCCTCCCGGACCAGGGACCCAAGCTACACCCCCTGCATCAGCAGGCGAGTTCTTGACCACTGGACCAGCCAGGAAGTCCAGAAAAGCTCCTTTCCTCTTTGCAGAGCCAGTGTGTGTTCTTTGTAATCACTTTCAGAACTGCCACTCGATGCAATAGCCACTTACTACACGTGGTCATTTAGATTTAAGTGAATTAAAATTAAGCAAAGTTTAAAACTTAGTTCTTCAGTGTCACTAGCTACATATCAAGTGCTCAGTCGTCACATGTGGCTAGCAGCTACCATATTGAACAGGACAGATATAGAACATTTCCATCACCTCACAAAGTTCTATTGGACAAAACCGACTAATGACATACAAACAAGCAATAGGAAGGAGGAACAAAAAAAACCTGTAATTCCATTTCCCAAAGAAAACTACTGCTAACAGTTTGGAGTGGATATTTCCAGCTGTTTCTCTGGGTGGATGTTATACGTTGTTTTTTTTCGAAAATGAGTTAATACCATACAGATGATTTTATGGCCTGTTTTTTCACTTATCAAAGTACTATAAATATCTTTTTTATAACACCTTTTTAAACAGCACGGTCTCTCTATGACTCTCATAATTTATTTACCCAATTCTCTATTTGCAAGAATTGGTATTGTCTTTTCTTTTTTATTTTAAACTATCAAGGCAACTATTCTTTTTTGTTTTTTAATAAAAAACACTTCATATGACAAGAGCTATTTTTTATTTATTAATATTTACTTATATTTCAGCTGAGCCACACAGCTTGTAGGATCTTAGTTCCTGGACCAGGGATTGAACCCAGACCCCGGCAGTGAAAGCAGCAAATCCTAACCCAGAAATTCCCAGGCTATCTTTTATTTTTAAGTTGTTTCATCATTTTTGTGAAAGTAGTAGATGCTCATTGTAGAAATTTAATGAAACTACAAACAAACAAAAATCTCCCCAAATCATTCTATTCCAAAATAGCCACATTTTCTTTCAACTTTTTTTGGTAAGAGTTTTTTTCAAACATGTAGAAAGTTTGAAAAAGTAGAATAAACACCCACACACCTACCACTTCAGCAATTGAACCTCCTCCCCCAATTTAAACATATAGGAGCTCTCTTTCTAAACATCCTCCTGAAGCTAAGCTCATACAAACATGTGTATATAGGAATAACATATATGTTGTTTTGAAATCTGTTTAAATTTTTTTTTTACTTTTAATAATATATTGCAAATATCTTTATCAAGTTTCACTGAATAAGGACTTCCAGTGGCTAAGACTCAGTGCTCCAAATGTAGGGGTCCTAGGTTCAATTCCTGGTGAGGGAACTCAATCCCACATGCTGCAACTAAGATCCCATACAGCAAATAAATTTTAAAATAAAAATAAATATTTTGAAACAACAAGACAGCAGCTGTCATTTAAAAATTTTTTTCACTAAAAAAAATAAATAAATAAAAATTTAAAGTTTCACTAAATGTTCTTCCACAACATCACACTTATGGCCCTTTAGCATCCATTGTATGAATCTATCATAATTTTTCATAACCAACCCACTATGGTTGGACACTGGTATTTCCAAGTTTTCATTATAAAGGGGAAAAAGTGTTCAGTGAATGTCTACGTGTCTTTTTGTCTTTGGGTGATAATCTCTTGATGGTAAATTCCTAGACTGGTGATTTCACGTCCTCACCAATAATTTTACTCTTAGGGCAATTGTGTAATTTACATTATTTATTTTCATCTCTGCTTCTCTCTCCAGAGATGCCCTTATTTTGACCTCTCCTTTTTGTTTTCGTTTGTTTGTTTCTGGTGACTTTTTGTTTTGTTCAGACGGTTCGGGCTTGCCAGATCTTACTTCCCAGACCAGGGATCAAACCCAGGCCCCTGTCAGTGAAAACAGCAAGTGTTAATGACTGGACAGCCAGGGACGTCCTTGATGGCTCCTTTCTGAATTTCAGACCCTGGCGTGATAGCCCCTGACCGATGCTCAACATATTCATGTTGAATAGATGGCTTCTGCATCTCACCAGCGGAGCCTGGCGAGGGTCATGACCCAGAGAACACGGTGGAAGTTCACCTTACTGGAGGTTGGGTTTTTCAGTTGGCACATAAATAAAGTACGCAATAAATGTTTGCTGAATGAGCCAAAGCTTGATAATCCTTTTGGAAGATGGCGTAGTAGATACTAGCAAATGGGTTCTGCGTTATTCGCACACTGTCATGCATCTAAGGCAGATGAATTCAGCAGCCACTAAGAGCCAAGCACTGTTCTGGACAATATGGAAGAGGCTGAAACAAAGTCTTTGCTTTTGTGGGGCTGACATTCTAGAGGTGAGACAGATGACAAATAACAAGAAAACGCCTAGTGTGTCTGATAATGATGAGTGCTAGGAAGAAAAGTGAAGCAGGAGAGGGGGCTTGAAAGTGGCAGAGGTGAGGGGGGAGGACAGGGTGCTATTTTATGTAAGGTGGCCCGGCCTTACATCAAGACCTCTTTATCAATGAGCAGAAGTGAGCCCTGCGGGTGGACAAATGAGCCAGAGGGAAGGGAACAGTGAGCGCAAAGGCCGTGAGGTGCAGTCGTGCCTGGCCGCTCGCAGAGCAGCAGGGATGCCAGCATAGCTGAAGTGAGGGAGTGGAAAGTCAGAGGAGATGAGGTGAAGGGAGGTGTGCACAGTTTAAGTAGGACTTTCTAGGTCTCCGGAAGGTGTGAAGATTTTCTTCAGGTGAGAAGCGAGCTACTGGAATGAAGTGACTTGACTCACATTTTAAAAGCTCATGCTGGCTACAGTGTGGAGAATGGAACATGGGAGGGACATGGGAGAAAGCAGAACCCCAGTGGGAGACTTTCACCCAGACCCAGGCAAGGAAAAAATGGTGCCTCAGACACAGCTAGTAGCTGTAGAGAAGTTCAGATTCTGGATATCTTTTTTTTTTGGTCACACCATGCAGCTTTTAGTTCCCAATCAGGGACTGAAGAAAAGTTATGACCAACCTAGACAACATGTTAAAAGCAGAGACATTACTTTGCCAACAAAGGTCCATCTAGTCAAAGCTATGGTTTTCTGGTAGTCATGTATGGATGTGAGAGTTGGACTATAAAGAAAGCTGAGCGTGGAAGAATTGATGCTTTTGAACTGTGGTGTTGGAGAAGACTCTTGAGAGTCCTTGGACTGCAAGGAGATCCAACCAGTCCATCCTAAAGGAGATCAGTCCTGGGTGTTCATTGGAAGGACTGATGCTGAAGCTGAAACTCCAATACTTTGGCCACCTGATGCGAAGAGCTAACTCATTGGAAAAGACCCTGATGCTGGGAAAGCTTGAATGTGGGAGGAGAAGGGGCTGACACAGGATGAGATGGTTGGATGGCATCACCAACTTAATGGACATGAGTTTGAGTAAACTCCTGGAGTTGGTGATGGACAGGGAGGCCTGGCGTGCTTCAGTCCATGGGGTTGCAAAGAGTCAGACACGACTGAGTGACTGAACTGAATGAAACAGGGATTAAAACTGTGCCAAGGCAGTGAAAGTGCCAAGTCTTAACCACTGGACCGCCAGGGAATTCCCTCTGGACATCTTTTGAAGATAGAGTTGGGGTATTCATACTGGCTCAGATGTGGGCGTGAGAGAGAGGAGTCAAGGATGACCCACGTGATAGCCTGAGCAATGGTAAGGATGGAGTTGCTATTTGCTGAGACAGGAAGACCAGTGGAAGATCAGGTTTGAGGGTGAAAATGAAGAGTTCCATCATGGACATGTTAAGTTTGGGTTTCTTGCTGAATATCTGAGTAGAGATGGATGATTCTGACTGGGAAGGTCTGGACTGGAGAGGCGAATCTACAGTCATCAGTATATGAGGATGTGTCTAAAGAGTCAGGAAGGATGAGGGCACCTGGAGAGGGACCAGAGGAGAAGAGAGGTCCGAGGGCTGAGTTCCAGGGAATTCTATCCTGTGGACATGGAACAAGGAGACTGGAAAGGAGTCTTCTAAAGTGGAGGGGAACCGAGAGAGTGGGATCCAGGAAGATCCCAGAAGGATGAGTCCAGGGAGGAGGGATGAGTCACCTGATCGGGATGCTGCCGAGGAGGATGCCTACAACTGACCGTGGCACTGGGCATGGTCCATGGGATTAGTGAGGACCTTGACAAGAGCAGTTCCAGTGGGGTGGTGGGGGCGAAAGCCCAACTAGAGTGAGTTGAAGAGTGAAAGGGACGGGGTTCCCTTGTGATCTAGTGGTTAAGAATCCACCTGCTCATGTAGGAGACACAGGTTCGATCCTTGGTCGAGGAAGATTCCATATGCCTTGGAGCAGTTAAGCCCATGCGCCACAACTGCGGAGCCTGTGCACTAGAGTTTGTGAGCCACAGCTACTGACAGCTGCAATCTAGAGCCTGTGCTCTGCGACAAGAGAAGCCAACGCAATGAGAAGCCCGCTCCCCAAAACTAGAGCGTAGCCCTTGCTCGCCACTACTAGAGAAAGCCCGTACATAGCAAGGAAGACCCAGCACAGGTGAAAATAAATAAATCTTTTTTTAAAAAAAGAGAGGGAGAAAGGGAAAAGAGCAATTCAGAGTGTCAATCTGGAAAACTCTTGGAGAAGTTTTACTGTTTACAAAGTGTGTCTGCGTATGTGTGTGGGTGTTCAAGATGGGGAGAATTGCAGCATGGTTGTGTGTTGATGTTCAAGCTGGTTTTAGAAAAGGCAGAGGAACCAGAGATCAAATTGCCAACATCCGCTGGATCATGGAAAAAGCAAGAGAGTTCCAGAAAAACATCTATTTCTGCTTTATTGACTATGCCAAAGCCTTTGACTGTGTGGATCACAATAAACTATGGAAAATTCTGAAAGAGATGGGAATACCAGACCACCTGATCTGCCTCTTAAGAAATCTGTATGCAGGTCAGGAAGCAACAGTTAGAACTGGTCATGGAACAACAGACTGGTTCCAAATAGGAAAAGGAGTACGTCAAGGCTGCATATTGTCACCATGTTTATTTAACTTATATGCAGAATACATCATGAGAAATGCTGGACTGGAAGAAACACAAGTTGGAATCAAGATTGCCGGGAGAAATATCAATAACCTCAGATATGCAGATGACACGACTCTTATGGCAGAAAGTGAAGAGGGGCTAAAAAGCCTCTTGATGAAAGTGAAAGTGGAGAGTGAAAAGGTTGGCTTAAAGCTCAACATTCAGAAAACGAAGATCATGGCATCTGGTCCCATCACTGCATGGGAAATAGATGGGGAAACAGTGGAAACAGTGTCAGACTTTGTTTTTCTGGGCTCCAAAATCACTGCAGATGGTGACTGCAGCCATGAAATTAAAAGACGCTTGCTCCTTGGAAGGAAAGTTATGACCAACCTAGATAGCATATTCAAAAGCAGAGACATTACTTTACCAACAAAGGTTCGCCTAGTCAAGGCTATGGTCTTTTCTGTGGTCATGTATGGATGTGAGAGCTGGACTGTGAAGAAGGCTGAGCGCCGAAGAATTGATGCTTTTGAACTGTGGTGTTGGAGAAGACTCTTGAGAGTCCCTTGGACTGCAAGAAGATCCAACCAGTCCATTCTGAAGGAGATCAATCCTGGAATTTCTTTAGAAGGAATGATGCTCAAGCTGAAACTCCAGTATTTTGGCCACCTCATGCGAAGAGTTGACTCATTGGAGAAGACTCTGATGCTGGGAGGGATTGAGGGCAGGAGGAGAAGGGGACGACAGAGGATGAGATGGCTGGATGGCATCACTGACTCGATGGATGCGAGTCTGAGTGACCTCCGGGAGCTGGTGATGGATAGGGAGGCCTGGCGTGCTGCGGTTCATGGGGTTGCAAAGAGTCGGACACGACTGAGCGACTGATCTGATCTGATCTGATCTGTGTGTTGATGAGAATAACCAGTAGAAGGGGAGAAAATGCTGTCAGAGAGACAAAGAGGACTTGCTGGATGTACTCAGGGGCAAGAGGCACCGAGTGCATCACCCAAGTGGAGGACGTGGTCTTAGGTGTACACTCCAAGCATCCACTTAATGGGGAGAAGCAGAGAAAGGATGCCCAGGACAGCTGGTGAGCGAAGGGTGAGGTGGTAGTCTGGGGGTGGGGGGGCTTCCATCTGATTGCTTCTGTTTTTCCAGTGAAACAGGAAACAGGGTCATTCATCAGCTGACAGTGAATGCGGCAGGTTGGTTCTCCAGTATTGTTACAGATAGCTGTGGCTTCCGCTGACCCCCAGATGAAGAGGTTGGCTTATATTTAGGGCAGCATAAAATCCCAGTGGATGCAGGATCACCCTGGGCATGGCGAGAGCTCACACTTTGCTGAATGTGGGGCAACTGGGACCAACTAGGGGACCAGGGCAGGTCACACCATGCCACGTCCCCATCGAGGCGTGAGTGCTTACATGGTGGGAGGGGAGTGACTCCATACCGTGATTCCTGCCCATTGCAGTCGTTCCTTTCTCCTTCTTCGTGTGTTTAAATGTAAGCTAAGGGACTTCCAGGGTGGTCCAGTGGTTGGGATTCCAAGCTTCCAACGCAAGGGGGCTCAGGTTCTATCCCTGGTAGGGGAGCTAGGAGCTGGGATCCCACAGGCTGGGCATGGCACAACCAAAAAAAGAAAAAAAAAAGGAAAGAAGTCAAATGCACCATCGTGAGACTCTGGTATAAAGGCACAGCTGGAACCTCAGGCCTCCGGACTCCAGGCCAGTTTTCCAGTTTTCTCTGGGCCAAGTTGCTCCATTTCTCATTAACTGTCATCAGGGATCAGCAGACTGGCAGGGAAGAGAATAACGTAGGCTGAAAGGAAGAAGAGGGGATGTAAATCAGCGGATTCTGGGGCATCAGGGCTGGGTGGGTCCCCTCAGATCATCTGGTCCAGCATCCTTATTTTATAGGCTTGTTTTGCAACACCCTGATTTTATTTGATCTCTCAGCTCAGGCTGGAGAGCTTCAGTGACACACCCAAGATCACCAGCAGGGCCCCCGGCATCCCCTCTTGTCACCATCATCATTGTCACCAGCACCATGAGCATCTTCCTGGGAGCTGGCCTGCATCAGTCATTCCTTGCTGCCACCCTGCATCTCATTTCACCCTCAGGGCCCCTCTGAGGTGGACACTCAGGTTATTTTCATTTCACAGGTGGGGAAACATCACAGAGTGGGTAAGGCACGAGCCAGGAGACCTTCCTCTCAACCACTCTGAAAACCTTGACCAGAGATCTCTGGGGCCCGATGGCCCTCGGATACAAGGCAGAAGGGGGGCTCCCCTCGAAACCTGAAAGCAGTAAATTTAAGACCAATAAAGGGAAGTTTTGCTCTGCACAGAGGGGGTACTGGCTAAAAATACTAGTGGCTACAAAAAGTATTTAGATGAATTCATAGATAGTTGATCTTCACACAGCAGTTGGAGTCATCTCTTAAAAACACAAACAACACTTCACTGTCCAGAACCTCCCACTGTACTTGTAGGAAAATTTAGCCTCTTCGCCCTAGTGGCTTCCCCACCCTTCCATCCCACCCCTTACCTCCTGGCTCATTCGGTTCAAGCAGTGCTGCTCTCCTGGGGGTCTCTGGACATGCCCTGCTCCTCCCGCCTTGGGGTCTTTGTGTGTGCTCTTACCTCTGTTGGAAGATAAGCCTGGGCTGCTGTCCTCTCTGCTCTTTGCCTGGGTGGCTCTTTCTCACCCTCCACACTTCAGCTTAAATGTCACCTCTTCCAGGGGCTTTCCCTGCATGGCCACCCAACTGAGTCAGTGCCTGGTCACCCTGACTTGTCACCCATGGTCTTCTTCCTTGCCTTTATTTTAAGCCTACTTAGTTAACTGATCAGCTCTTTTTGTGTCTGTCTCTTTTTACTGGACAGTGAGCTCGACAAGGGCGTTCCTTGCCTGTCTTTTCATTCCCCTGTCTCCAGAATAAGAACCCTACTAGCTTACTACCTGGCTTGTGCTGGCTATTTATTCAGCATTGACTGCTGGATACAATCCTAAACCACTTTAAATGAATTTACACATTCAGTTCCCATACATCAGTCCTATAAAAGAGGTCCTGTTAGTATCAGTAAAATCCTTATTTTACATGTAAGGAAACTAAAGTACAGATTGGTGAGAAATTTACCCACGGTTACAGCTAGTGAGTGGCAGAGAAGAGATTACAATTCAGGCAGAGGGGCTCCACAGTCTATACTCAACCACAACGCTCTCCTCCTTCTCCAGTGTTTATTGAGAAGGTCATCAGTAGACAGTTGAAGAATAAATGAATGAATGAATGAGAGGGATTGGTACAAAGGCATCTGGAATCAGAGAGACATGAGACTGGGACCCAGCTCTGTCCCCTGTGAACTTGGATCTCAGATTACAAGTCTATTAAGAAACAAAACCAAAACACTTCCCTGAGATTGCCTCAAAGCAATAAGAAAAAAAGAATTAAACAACCTAAGAGAGAAATGGCGAAAGTTTGAACAGGCAATTCACTGAGAAAGAAGCCAGGATGCAAAATAAACAAATGGAAAGATGTTTCATCTGGTTAGGGAAATGCAAATGGCGACTGACATATTAGGCACCGTGAAGAAGTCTGGTAGAACTAAGTGCTGGTGAGGACGGTGAGCCACTGGAGTGCTCACCCCTCCTGGCAGCGAGAGGGGTGTGTTCATGGGTACAGCACTTTGGAAAACAAACTCGGCAGCACTTGTAAAGTTAAACATGTGCATATCTGATGACCCACAATTTCAACCTCAGATATGCAGCCTAGAGAAACTCCCACTTGTGTGCAGCCAGAAACATGTTTAAGAACGATCATGGCGGACCTACTATTATAGCAAAAAACTAGAACGACCTAATGCTCATTGACTGGAGAACAGATGAAGAAGCTGAGGTCTGACTTAGACAATGGAATACCAGAGAGCTGAGAAAGCAAGGGAATGTCAGCTAAAATGTAAAATCGGGTATGTATTTTGGAAACCTAGTGATGCGTGAAAAATCAAGCCAAAGAGGAATACCTATGCATCATATTATTTATATAAAAGTCAAAAAGCAAACAAAACTATGTTGTGTAAGATCCATCCCCATAGAGTGACAGTATTTTTTTCTCAAAGCAGGTGAATGGGGATCACAAAATTCAGGATCCTGTTGAACTCTGTAGGGAGGCAAGGAACAGAACTGGGGAAACACGTAGCTGGTTTCAACAGTGCTGGTGAAGTTCTAGTTCCTAAATTGGGGTGGTGGTTCATCGTTGTTTGTCTTCATAAACCAGACATTCATCACACATTTTCTTTTGGTATTCACCAAATATTACATAACAAAATTTTTTTCTTAACTTCTGTGTTTTTCAGAGTTGTTGTAAGAATCAAATGGGAGTGTGGATAGAGTGGTTTCAGTCATTTAAAAGGCATCCATCATACTCTAATCATCCTCTTAGACACCAAAAAAGTTGCTCAGTCGTGTCCAATTCTTTGTGACCCCATGGACTATATGGTCCATGCCAGTCTCCAGGTCAGAATACTGGAGTGGGTAGCTGTTCCCTTCTCCAGGGGATCTTCCCCACCCAGGGATCGAACCCAGGTCTCCCATATTGCGAATGGATTCTCTACCAGCTGAGCCACAAGGGAAGCCCAAGAATACTGGAGTGGGTAGCCTATCTCTTCTCCAGCAGATCTTCCCAACCCAGGAATTGAACCGGTGTCTCCCACATTGCAGGTGGGTTCTTTACCAACTGAACTATCAGGGAAGCCATCTGGTAGCTTCCTTAGACACCAAGGAAGGTACAAAAAGTGAGAATATGGTCCAACCAGGAGGAAATGGCTCCAGATCAGAGCAGTGAAGAGCACCAGCTTTAGGGCTAGAGAGACTCAAGTGCAAATCCCAGCTCGGCTATGTACTAGCTGTATGAACTTAGGTGGGTGTCCCTGGTGGCTCAGAGGGTGGAAAATCTGCCTGCAATGCAGGAGACCCAGGTTATTCACTCCAGTATTCTTGCCTGGAGAATTCCATGAATGGAGGAGCCTGGTGGGCCACAGTCCACAGAGTCACAAAGCGTTGGACTTGACTGAGCAACTAACACTTCCACTTTTTCATATATGACTTTGGGTAACTTACCCTGCCTCATCCCTCTTCCTTCATTTTGTCATCAATAAGGAATAACAGTCATGGGATGCTATCAGACTTTAATAAAGCTTTAAAAATAACTGACTCACCATGATATAAGTATTTAGTAAGAGCTCAACTTTGCTTTTTTGTGCAAAATGCTGAGACAGGGGGGTGGAGAGGAGAGTGTCAGACTGCTCAGGTGAGCACTGAAAGGGAGGAGAAGGATTTGGGTTGTACACTTAAGGCTCCACGGGGTGACTAAAGGTTTGAGGCAGAAACAAGATTTGTGTCTCAGAAAGATCTCCCTGGCTAAAATGAGGGGTAAGACCTGAGACAGGAAGAGTTTAAGAGGCTGTAAAAATAATCCAGATGAGAGAGTATAGAGCTTGAGCCAGGGGGTGTGAAGTACACAGGGACAGGAGCGCTGGAAAGAAGGGGATGGATTCTAGAGCTATGGGGAGACAGAGTTGATTGGACTGTATGAGGGGACAAAGACGGCAGAAATCACATGGGACAATATCTAGGTGTGATGCCCTAGGCCAGGGCGCTCAGAAGAAGCAGGTTGGAGGGGACAGCAAAGGGGTGAGTCCAGAGTGGGTCAAGTTGAGTTGAGGGGCTTGGGGGTCATCCATGGACATCTCTAGGAGGTGCTGCATTTACTCGTTGGGAGCTCAGGGCAGAGCTCAGCTTAGAGAAGGTAACTGGGCCTGAGTGAGGCTGTTGATATGGGGAATGAGGGTGTGCAGCCGGCTGAGTTGCCTATGTTCCCGGAGCAGGAGGAGGAGGAGGTGGGGAGACTGCAAATGAGCTGCTGGGAAGGGAGGCAGAAAATAGGAAGGTGGGGTCTCCTTGAAGCTGGGGGAGGTGAGAGCTTGAAGGAGAGTGGGTGACCTATCCCAGAGTCGGCCGTCACAGTCTGGCCATAAGGGGTTTTCAATGTCCTGGGCAGGAACACTTCCTGGTGTGGTGGGGACCCATCTTGGAGAAGCTTTTCTCAAGGTTCCCAGCGTGAATTATGGCCCCTTCAATCCCCCTGCCCCCTCCCCACAGCTCCCATCCGTCCTGCCCATCCCTTAGGTCTTTCTTTTTTTTAAACTTTTTATTTTGTATTGAGGTGTAGCCAGTTAGCTACACAGTGTTGTGACAGTTTCAGGCGAACAGTGAGGAGACTCAGCCATGTAACCCTTTTCCCCATGTATCCGTTCTCCCCCAAACTCCCCTACCTCTTAGATATCATCATATTTGTTCAGTGTCTATTCCCGGGTGGTCTATAAACTCAGCAGCAACCACCAGAAATCATGCTAAACATACCCTTTCATTTGAGCCTCTTTTCAGTTTCACGAAACCTGTATTCTTTTCATCCTCACTTAGCAAACTGAGGCTCATGTGAAGGCCCTGTAAGTTGGGTGGACTTATTTGGCCAATACTCGGGCCAGGTTCCATCTCTAACTTGTGGGTGGCAGACAAGAAAAATAAACTCAGAGCCTCTGAACCTCCAATACCTGAACTCCGTGGTTCTCAAACTTGAGCCTATGTACAGAACACCAGAGTTTGGTATGAGTTGGCAGATTCCAAGGCCCCAAACTGCAGAGATTCTGATTCAGCAGATGGGAAACAAGGTCTGGGGACATATTTAATTAAGCAGCACCCCCAGGGGATTCCCATGCAGGTGAGGGAGAGCCAGGGGGGCAACATTAACCCTATCTTGTGCTGCACACACAGTCCAATTTCAGGCCCTCAGAGTGGTCCGGACCCGAAGCTACTGGTTTCTGGCAATCGGTTAGGGCTCTGACTGCAGCTGGGAGCAGGCTGGGGCTGGGGGAGGCAGAAGGTGGTAATAAAGAAACAACAGGAAGCTCAGCTTTTATTAGCCCTGGGTAGTCACAGCTGCAGGTGAGTAATCTGATTTCTGCGGCGTCCTGTTTTCTCCGCTGCCTGGCGGTTCCTCGACACCCACTCACCTGCCACCAGCCACGGGAGAAAGGGCGGGTGGGAGGGAGGATGGGCGTGGGGCTCCGCCCGCTTGGGTCCCTCGCCCGCGCCCACGCGGGCACGCCCGCTGTGCGGTGCCCACCGGCCACGCACCTGGCGCGCTCGCTGCAGAGACCCGGGCTCCGTGCCCTGCGGTGGAGGCGATGACGCGGACGCCCACTCGCGGCCGTGCGCCCCCGTCCCAGCTGCGCCCCCTGACTCTGGGCGCACTCCCCCATCAGAAGGCCTGATGCCATCTCCCAGCTCAGCAGCTGACTTCTGAGCCTCGGTTGTTGCCTCTGTGAAATGGGAGAATGTCCACCTCCCAGTGTCAGGCTGGTGAGATGGAGGAGGGGATGGGGACCTTATAAACTCTAAAGCGCTGTCCCAATGCCGACCCGTCCAGGAGAACCTAAGAGGGGCAAGTCTAACTGCTCTCTGCCTCAGTGTCCTCACTTGTGAAATAAGAGTGATTAACCCTTTTTCAGAAATAGATAGGGTTTCCCTTGTGGCTCAGCTGGTAAAGAATTGCCTGCAAATGCAGGAGAGACCAGGGTTCCATCCCTGGGTTGAGAAGATCCCCTGGAGAAGGGAAAGGCTACCCACTCCAGTATTCTGGCCTGGAGAATTCCAGGGACTATACAGTCCATGGGGTGGCAAAGAGTCGAACACAACTGAGCGACTTTCACTTTCCCTTCACTTTCATGAGTAGATAATGTTCACGAAGTGCCTAGAAAGTGCCCACGCTGAGGGCAGCTGCTGTGGTTGTGGATATCATCACTTACTGCCTACCCAGAGATAGGCACTCCCTCCTCTCACTGGGGCTTTCCTTGGTTTTCAGCTCCTATTTGGGAAATGCAGAGGTTGAGGAAGACATGGATGGGAAAAGTCTGAGAATGGGAGAGAGCCAGGGCCTTGGTTCCTTCCCTAACTCTCTGAACCAAATTTTCCAGCTATAAAGTGGGGTTGATAGCACACTCCCTGACAATCCACAGAGGTGTAAAGACCACGGAACGAGAAAACCTGGAAATACTTGTAAACTGTGAAGTGCTGTCTACATCCAAAAAAAGAAAAAAATTAAAATTTTGTCTTAAAGGGTCTTGGATTGGTCAAGAAGTAAACTAGATTTAGCCAGTGAGTCACCGAGGGTCCCCATGAGAAAGGCCACTGGACTCGACCTTCACTCGTGGAGCCCACCACGTCGTGCCATGCTGACACAGGGTGCAGAGGGAGATCCTACAATCAGGAGGCTTCAGGGTCCAGTTAGCCGAGAGGCAAAGGTGTTCTGGGAGCACAAAGGAGGGAGGAAGTTGGCTCCCTGGGGTGAGGCAGGGAGGAAGACTTCCGGCAGGAGTCAGCCTTGAGAGGACTCTTTAAGGAATGGTTATAGCTCCCATAGGGAGAAAGGGAAGCAGGCAGAGACAAATTACAGCAGGAAAATCCAGGGATGAGAAAGTGTGTTCAGGGAAGGGACATGAAATGTAGCTGAAATGCAGGGCAGGAAGGAGGGAGGTTCAGATGAAGACAAGTTGGGCAGGGCTTGCAGTGCTTTTCTGCTGCTGCAGCTGCTAAGTCGCTTCAGTCGTGTCCGACTCTGAGACTCTATGGACAGCAGCCCACCAGGCTCCTCCATCCACAGGATTGTCTAGGCAAGGATACTGGAGTGGGTTGCCATTTCCTTCTTCACCAGTGCCTCCCTAGGGAGCTCAGACTCTATCCTGAGGTTGATGAGGGTACATGAAGGCTTTGCAACAGGGGAACAATGTAGTCAGGTGGGGGTTCTAGAAAGATCCCTGTGGTAGGTGTAGAGGATGTTTAAAGGCAAGAAGAGGGAAGAGAGGACAGACTGAAGCCGTTGCCTTGAGTTGAAGGTGGCCTGAGCTAAGGCAATGGCAAGAGGGTGGGAGAAGGGACAGATGGGTGAAAACTTTCCAGCAGAACAGCAAAATATTCAGTAGAATAATTTGAGGGAGAGAAGGTAAAGATGACCGAATTTTCTGTCTCTGGAGCTTGAGGTGGATAGGGACAATATTCATGGTGGTGGGAGCCCAGGAACAGAGCACAGTGACGTCCCCTTCAAAGTACCCATTAGACATCCATTTCTTCAAGAGCTGTCTGTGCTGTACCTCCAGACGTGGGAGCAGATGAAGACCCAGCATCTTCCAGGGAGAGGCTAAAGTGAGAGAGAAGAGAGTGTTAGGGAGAGGCTAACGAGAGACCAAAGAATATTAGGAATCTTTTGGTTGTAAGTAACAGAACTCAATTCAACCTAGGTTTAAAAAAAATTTTTTTAAGGAAAATGAGAGATATTAAGAGTCTAAAAAAAAAAAGGATCTAGTGGTCTGTTATCTTGGAGTTTCAAGGGAGTGTCAACTTCAGGCATTGTTGGGTTCAGGGTTCCTGATAATGTCATTGAGTTATCTCCCTGCCACCTCCATCAGTCAATCCTGTTTGTTTCTGCCTTTCTTTAAGAATGGGCCATCTTCTTTCTCTCCCATGACAGATTGGCCCTCTGCAGTCCCAGAAAAGATACATGTTCAGAACCTTTATCAGCTCACACTTTGGAAGGAGAAAGCCAGTGGTCCCTATCTGCTGCATCAGCAGTGCTGGGGATGGTGGAGGCTTGATTGACCAGCCCATCACATGTGCAAGACCCGACCCAACCATTGTACCAAGGAGAATGGGGCCCTGTGACTGGCCTACTTGCCTTTCTCAGTGGGTAGGAACCCGTGAGGACACCCCACCAGCATGCAGGTTTAAGGGCAGAACCCTGGGGAACACTAACATTTCCAGGCTGCACAAAACTTGGGAAGGAGACTGATGAGTCTGAGAGAGGTTCTAGGAGAAGCAAAGTCTTCAAGGAAGGAGAGAAGTTCTACAAGGAGGCAATGGAAAAAGGCAAATTCTGGAAGGGGTGACAGGCGCCCCCTGTTCTGGGCTCCAGCCACCCACCCTCACTTGGTGGGGAAAAAAGCTGTGAGCCCTGATGGGCCAGTACAGGTTCTACCACAGCTCCTGGTGGAGCCCATTTCCCCACCTGTGATATGAGGACACTCACAGAACACCCATCCCATAGGGTGGGTGAAAGGTGGGAGCAAGATGGCACCCAGAAATGCTTATCCCGATGCCTGGCACACGCTAAATGCTCAGTAATTGAGAGCTACTTATTCTGCTGGTGGAAGAAATTGTTAGTAGCGGCAGTGGTCATAGCCCCAGAATCCTGCGACCCTGATGGGTAGAAAGTTTAGCTAATACCTTCAGGCCCGCTGAGGCCTCACGCATTTATTCATTCAACAGTCTTTAACAGAGCCCCTGCTGTATGTACCCCAGTCCCTGTGTCAGACATGGCAGCACACAGGCGTCCAAGGCATCGGGAGATGTGATATGATGGTGAGTAGCTACTATTCAGGATGATAAGTGCCACAGGGCCTGGGCTGTGGGAGCCCAGAGAAACATGGCTCATAGGAGGCACCAGGGCAACTCTATAGGAAAGCAAGATTCGAGGTGGCTCCAAAAGACAACTGATGGGGACAAAAGAATGCTGATGTTCTGGGGACTTCCCTGGTGATGCAGTGGCTAAGACTCTGAACTCCCAATACAGGGGGCCTGGGTTGGATCCCTGGTCAGGGCACTAGATCTTGCATGCTACAACTGAAAGATCCTGCGTGCTGCAACTAATAGCTGGCGTAGCCAAGTATATAAATAAATATTAAAACAAATTTTAAGTGCTAATGTTCTCTGCATGTCACAGTGGATCGGATGCTGGGTGTGCTGAGCATTTTCATATAGGAGGTGGGGACTGCTGTTTCCATTTCATGGATAAGGGAATACGGACTCAGAGTGGGTAGGTGGCTTGGACAGAGTCACCGTACTTGCAAGTGGGGGCACCAGTGCTGGCCTGACCCCACCAGCTGGGTTTACCAGGTGGAGAAGAGAGAGAGAGGATGCCAGGGAGCAGGAGAAGGACAAAGTAACCCAGCCCTCTGGGATGGGGAGAGAAAGGCAGGAGTCCTCCCTGGAAAGCCCACACCTGGGAGGAGGCAAGGCAGGGACAGAAGGACAAGGACAAGATGGGAATCTTGACCTTCAGCAAGTCCTGTGCCTCCTGGGACCTCGGTCTCCTCTGCACAGTGTGCTTGAGCAAGTCTATTATCTCCACCCCCATTTTACAGATGAGGAAACGAAGGTTAGACCCAAGCCTTCCAGTGATGGAGCTCACATGTCATGGCCACCACACTGCAGTGCTGCTGGAGCAAATGCCATGTGAGAGTTCACTGCAAACTCTCCTCTCTGTGTCAAGGGTGGTAGCCACCAAGGGCACCCCAGAGGAGTGGGAGTCCCCATGGGAGCAGCTCTCAGGGGGATCCCAGAAGACAGTCCTGTGCTTCTATTCAGAAAGTCAGCTTCTTAAGGACCCTGGAGAAAATTTCATTCATGCCCTGGGAGGAATGCATGCCACTTGCAAATGCAGAAACAGCCCCAAAAGAGGGGAGCATTTTGTTCAAGGTCACACAGTGAGCCGCGATGGAAACCCATCCAGAGTGCAGCCCGCCTTCCCCCTGGTGCTGTGCCCTTTCTCCGTTCCAAAATCTACTCCTCACCTCGCCTCCATTTATAGCAATCTTTATCAATCTGAGCTGTTAATAGGGACCAGGCACTTCATCTTTCTTTATCTCTGGTCCTCCAAGCTATTGTATGAAGTATTACCCAGGGCAGCCATAAGGTCTAGTGGTGCTGGTGGTTTAGTCTCTAAGTCGTGTCTGACTCTTGCGACCCCATGGACTGTAGCCCACCAGACTCCTCCGTCCATGGGATTCTCCAGGCAAGAATACTAGAGTGGGTTGCCATTTCCTTCTCCAGGGGATCTTCCCAACCCACGAATCAAACCTAGGTCTCCTGCACTGCAGGCAGATTCTTCACAGACTAAGCTATGAGGGAAGCCCTAAGGTCTAGAAACAGAGGCATATACACATACTTAATACATAATTCATTGATTGAATATTACAAAATACGTTAAATAATAATCAGTGCATCTAGACTTTATAGCCACCCTATAAATTATGCAATCCTAATTTACAGATAAGAAAACTGAGGTTCAGAGATGTGAGAAGTCTCGCTCCTGGACTCACAGCAAGGAAGTGACAGCCGGAGGATTAGTATACAAGCATCTCTGACTCCACAGTCTAGGTGCCTGGTCTCTACCCCAAGCTGCCGTTGGGTAAGAGGCGAAGGACCTGCAAAGCAAGGTGAGGAGTGACAGGAGGCTCTGACCCCCAGGGATGAGAAAAGTCACAGTTACTGCGAATATAAGGCTTCAGAAGTCAGGCTGCTTGGGTTTGAATCCTGCTCTGCCCTCAGACAAGTCACTGGTCCTCTCTGAGCTGCATTTTTCTCATCTGTGGAAGGGGGATGGTAATAATGTGCTCACATCACTGGGTTGTTGGGAGGGTTAGATTAGAAGAGTGTGTGGCACGTGGCTAGCACATTGGAAGAGTTGCCTCTTGTTTGCTGGCCTCTTGTATGGCATTCTGCAGTGACTGCCTGGCCTACCAGCAGCGCCGCTTTTATACCAACTGTGGGTTCTGGAGCTGGGCACCTGGGCTCAGCTACTTGCTAGCAGGGTGGTCTAGAGCTTAGCGGGAGACTTAAGGTGAGGCTCGTGAAGGTAAGCCTCAGGTCTCTCACTTGCATGGCCCCGTACCTTATTTTATATTCATAACTTTCTATTCTTTTTCTTAAAGGGATCCCCCCATATTGTGTAAGCGCTACTGACAGCCTGCAAAACACGCAACAGGCTCTGCATGTCTAATGCATTTGGTCTCTCCATGCATCTCGTTTTCTCAAGCAGGGAGGGTGTTATTAAATGAATGAATAGGTGTAGAATGCTTTGAAAACACCTGGCACATAGTAAATGCCCCAGTAACTATTGATTGGCCTCTTAAGTGAGTCTCCAGCTAGTGAATATGCTAAGTGCTAGTCAACGTGCTAAATGCTTTACCCTGGTCCTGTTATTTAATGATGTTTAATTTTCACAGCAACCACTCCCATTTTACAGATGAGAAAACAGAGGCTCAGAGAAATGAGATCACAGAGCTGGGAAGCTAGATGGGTCTGACTCAAGGGCCTTGCCCCTAACCACTGCCCCCACAACCCCCCGGTTTAGGATGGGCCCTTGTCCCCTGGCAGCTGAACCCAGAGGATCCGGGTCAAACCTCAGGCAAGCACTGTCTGCCAGGCTCCGGTCACCCGGAGGAGGGGGCCGAGCGCCCCCCCGCCCCAAGTCCAGCTGGGCCCTGCCACACCTAGCACCCTCGTCCTGCCTGCCCCCTAGAACTTCCTCCAGACCTCCCGTCACCAGAGGCCCTGGCCCAGGTGGGGCAGGGGCCAACGGGTGACAATGACCGATTTAGAAAGTAAAGTTGCTTCTCAAACAAATAAGAAAGAAGAGGAAAGAAAGAAATGGCCTGCCCGCTTCCTGCCCCACTCTCTCTCCCAGCACCTGGGGCCCAGCTGCAGGGTTTTCACTGCTTGTTTGTTCATCCTGCCTTGAGGAGCCTCTTCTTAAAGCCCCAGGCTCCCTCCCCGCTGGGCCGTGGGATGATTGTGGAGCCCGTGGAAATAAGCACCCTCCGTGATTGTCGCATTGTTGTCATCTCGGGTATTGTTTGGGATGACAATACCAATAATCACAACAATCTGGGTTTCCTGCAGTTGGGAGAAGTGGGGGATTACCAGCTTGGCTGTGGGAGCTGCCATCCTGGCTCTGAGACGTCTGAGGTGTGAAG
Source organism: Tragelaphus eurycerus (assembly GCA_935064755.1). Taxonomy (NCBI): domain Eukaryota; kingdom Metazoa; phylum Chordata; class Mammalia; order Artiodactyla; family Bovidae; genus Tragelaphus; species Tragelaphus eurycerus. The sequence continues at coordinate 7,359,553 of CAKXYN010000099.1, read as the reverse complement.
GCCTGGCCAGGTTATCCCTTCTCTCTCTGCCTTGTCTGTAAAGTGGGGGTGAGGTTGTGGTGAGGGTCGGGTGAGTAGGGAAGACATAGGCATGCCCCGGTGGGGTGGCAGCTACCCAGTCAACTACTGTGCAAACCAGGGTCACGCAGGAACACAATTCTAAGAGCCTCTGCAGGTGGGGGTGGAAAGCTTGGTGGACTTGGAGGTAAAATAATCCTGAAGCCCTTGGTATGTTCTGGCCAATGTTTTAAGTGCTTTACAGAGAATGATCATTTCATCCTCACCACAACAAAATGAAGTAGGTACTATGTCGTCCCTATTTTACAGGTGTGGAAACTTAGGTGCAGAAAAATGGCTTGCCGGAGGCCAGCACATCCGGTAGGTGGAGATAAACTCAGTCTGTCTGGGTCCAGAGTCAGTGGCTCTGAGCTGCAGGCACTGGCTTGGGAGCAGGTCTGACTCTGAGAGTGATTTGCTGTGTGACAGTGGACAAGTCCTTTGCCTTCTCAGCCTCCGTTCTTGATCTGCAAAGCGAGCAGCCCATAATACCTGCCTATAGAGTCGGATGACTGAACGACTGGACATGCACGCACGCACACATGCACAGGTGTCAAAATCCTCGGGGAGACTTGTGGCCAGATGTAGTGACCAGGTAGAGAAAGACAATGACTGGATATACCAGGGGCCCAGGAAGCCATGGCTGTCACTGCCATCATTATTATTAGTTTTAGAGTCACAGACAAGAGCCAGCCTAGAGGATGCTGAGGGCCCGGCCCATAAATCCTGTGGTTGCAGCTGGGGGAGTGACTCCAGGAGGCACCTGGTAAGAGGTGGCTCCACCCGTTGGGGCTAATGGGGCTAAAAAAAAATCCCTGAGGCGCCACCATGCAATTTGCCAGTCACCTGCCCCGATTAAAGGCAAACTCTCTCACCCTGCTTCTCTGCCCCACCCCTACCTACTTCCCGTGAGCTGTGTGGCTCCAGAGAAGTCACTTGGCCTCCCTGAGACAGGAAAAGGACATGACCTACATTAGAGATGCTGTAGATAAAGTGCGTAGCCTAGCTCCTGACACGAAGTCACCAAGAAGCAAGGAGAAGCAGAATTTTGAGGCCGACCTATGTTCCAGTCCTCCCTGGGCACGTTCCTTGGACTCTCTGAGCCTGGAAAAGAGGTTTGCACAGCAGCCAACACACAGCAGTTGCCTAATTAACAATTGTGGTTGGCTGTGACCATTTCTTATACTTTCCAAGGATGTCCAGAGCCCCTCAAAGATCCTGGGGGTTCTAACGTTCACTCTAGTGCTCAATTTCTCCGTTTGCCCCTCCAGAACTGTCCTCTGCCCATCTCCATCTGTTCTGGGCTTGGTAGGTGACCTTGGTGAGTGACGTCAATAGGCTTTGTCCTCTGGCTTCTGGTGGGGTGGGGCAGGAGGCAGAGGCAGGTGGAGGGTGACAATCTATTTATTGCCCCAGCCCCTTCCTGCAGGGCACCCACAGGCTGCCCGTGTCCCTCACCCAAAGTCTGCAGCTCCCGTCAGCGGCCCCAGGCGTACAACTGTGGCTCTGGGTCCAGGTACCCTCTCCCTCCCCACCCTTCGGGCTGTGAGTGATAACAACTCTCCATGGTTGCCAGCCCTGGGACACTGCCTTGTCCCTCCTAGTCTCCCTAAATCCTGCCCACATCTTTGTCATAGACCCTTGATTAAATTCTCTTCAAATTACTCAATTTGAATGCACCATCTGTTTCCTGCCAGGGCCCTGATCATGTGTGACGTGTACCCCGATGTATTCATCTAGGACTCCAGGTATGGTCAAATAATAAACGTTCACACGGCTTTCACAGTTAGGTATTTATCCACTCAATTAATTTTTGCTGAGATCTGCCATGTCCCAGGCTCTTGGGTATGGAGCTGGGGGCAGAGGTGACCAAGACAAGAATCCCTGACCTCAGAGAACTCATGGACTAGTCGGGGAGACAGATGCCTTAAGAGACAACCACAATATTTGCTGAAAGCTGTGACAGAGGCATGGGCGAATACTGTGGCCAGGCAGAAGGGAAGCCATCACGCTCGGAGAGGCTGTACAGCAGAAGGACTTTTGAGCATCATCTTTGAAAAAAAAATGTAACATTTCATTTAGCCCAGTGTTCCAAAATACGAACAAATAATATGATCAAGTAAAACTGATGGGAAAATTCCAGAGGTTTTTACATCTTTTTTGCAGTCTTCCAAATCTGGGGGGTGTGTTGCACCTATGGCGCATCTTAGTTTGTCCTGATCCCATTTCAGGGTTCCGTACCCTCTAGTGTGGAGCAGCATCTCCTTCGATTCTCACAACAGCTCTGGGAGCTCAGTAGGGCTTTTGCTCCCACTTTGCAGTTGAGGAAGCAGGGCCTCAGGGGAGTATTTTGCCCAGGGTCACAATTACTCCTTGATGGGGGCAGGCTAGAACCTACAGCTGTATGGTTCCAAAGCCTGTCTTCCTCTGGACCAACCCCTTCTTGCCAGAGTGAAGCAGCTGACAAGGACTAAAGTCAAAACTTTAACTGAAGTCCTCTGACCCCAAATCCTGCAGTGTTTCTACCTCGGCTGATTCCAGCGGACAGATTAAGGGAAGATTGTTGTTGTCGTTCAGTTGCCAAGTCGTGCCTGACTCTTTGTGACCCTGTGGACTGCAGCCCGCCAGGTCCCCCATTCCCTTACCATCTCCTGGAATTTGCAGATAAGGGAAGGTAATAAGAGATGGTAATAATCTTCCAAAATGGGCTCCAACCCCTATTCTTCTAGGACTTTGAGACAGCATGGGGGTAGGGTGATGGCAGAGGAGCACTGAGGACTTCTGGCTAAGTTGCTAAATTCTCTTTTGGGAGGAGAAGGTAGTTAAGGGGTGGAAGGTGAGGGCTGCACGGGATGGTGGCAACTAGACTAGGCAAACTGGAAAATGGCTCAAGTGATCCTGGCATCTTTGCCAACGCCATGGTCAGCAATTCCTTCTGAGCTTGAACGCAGGGCTATCCAGAAATGCTCACTCCCAGAGCCTAGGATCAAGTTAAAGTTCACAGTGAATTCATCACCATCATTTTCACAATGATGCTTGGGAAATTATAATGGGGTGATAAAGGTAAGACATTCAGATGAGCGGCTTACTCCAGATTCTTGTGGGTAGATTCTTCGACCCACATTCATGCATTGAAGGGGAAATCAGAGCCAGGAAAGACTGGCTGGAAGTAAGGGGAGTTCCCTGCACATCCAGGGTATGTGTTTGTGTGTTTGTGATTCCAGAGTTGTGTGATGCTAAGAGTAATGTTCAGAAGTTGAGTATTCCCGACCTATTGATTACTCATCGGTTATCCATCCACCCATAGAATCATCCATCCAACCATCCCCTTGAGGTCCTGTATACCTGTCCATGCATCTTCCTCTCAATTTGTTCTTTCCTTCACCCACCCTTCATTCATTCTGTCCCCTCTCCTGTCACCTACCCGTCTATCACCATCAACTCTGGACCCAATCGTCTGCTGAATGCTCAACGGGCAACTGTGAGTAAAATTCAAGCCTTCCTTCAGACCTGGTGAGTGGACAGCCCTTAGCCTAAGCAAGGGAGCAAGGGAGCAAGTGTGGTGATGGAGAGGAGTTCTAGGAGCTTCGAGGAGGAAATGCCCAATTGTGACTTTCTGTGAGTCAGAAAGGCTGTCTGAGGAAGGAACACCCAAGCTGGTCTTGAAAGAGGAACAGGGGCTTGTGAAGGCTGAAGAAGGAAGCCTGGCTGATGAGATGGGCAGTGATGCGGGCTGGCCAGGGACACAAAAGAACCCACCACAGAAGCTGGTGGGAGGGAATGAAGGAGCAGTGGCCTCGAGCCAAGAGTTCACCCCCAGCTCTCATGGTCAGGACACAGAAGTCCCTCTTTCCATTGTTCCATTTAATTCCCACCCCCCTGCAACAGTCTCAGGGGGGCTGGAATTCCTTCTCTTTTTACAGATGGGGAGGGAAGTCTCAGAGAGGCCCAGGGGCTTGCCCAGAGTCGCACAGCTCACACACAGCAGAGATGCCATTCTGACTGCTGCCTTGCACCTGCTCTGGGACACCAGGCGACACCTCACGTAGGCTGGTGCCCTGTTGATGCTGTGCCGTTGAAGTTAGGGGCTGTGGACCGGTGGAGTGGGGAGGGACAGAAACCAAACCCAGGTGAGGGCCTGGGCAGTGGGGGAAGGACCCTGGAGAGGAAACCTCGGAGCTTGTTTTCACCTGTAACCTGCTCTGCCCCGCCCAGCAATGGAAAATGTGTGTCAGAGGAAGCTGCAGGCTGGGGACGGGGTAGCTGTGCGTGGGTGACAGCTTGTGCAGGGCCACCTCGGGGGGCAGGATGTGCTGGGGCTGGGGGGCGAGGTCGGGGGTGCTGGAGTGGAGTCCGGGTTCTGCCCCCGGCCCTCTGCCTTTTCCTTTCGGGGTTGCACTTTCTTTCTCCACCGAGGAAAGGGAAGCGAGAACTGGGGTTGGGGGCACAGAGGGTGACTGGAGGGAGTAACGAGAGGAAAGGCCCAAAGAGATAGTGTGTTGGCGCCAAGAGGGCAGTGGAAGGTGCTGAGTGGTGAGACTGAGGAGGCGAGGAGTCACTCAAAGCCTTGCCTGGGGCCCCGGGGAACTGTGGACAAGTTCTGAGCAAGAGAGTGGTGTGGACGTGTTTGCTCTAGGATACCCTCCTTCAAAGTGGTGATCGGGGCTGAAATGGACAAAAAGTGAAATGCGATTTTTTTCAATGTTTTGCTAGTGTCTCAGGGCTACCTGTGGAGAAGGCAATGGCACCCCACTCCAGTACTCTTGCCTGGAAAATCCCATGGACGGAGGAGCCTGGTAGGCTGCAGTCCATGGGGTCGCTAGGAGTTGGACACTACTGAGCAACTTCACTTTGACTTTTCACTTTCATGCATTGGAGAAGGAAATGGCAACCCACTCCAGTGTTCTTGCCTGGAGAATCCCAGGGACGGCAGAGCCTGGTGGGCTGCTGTCTGTGGGGTCGCACAGAGTCGGACACGACTGAAGTGACTTAGCAGCAGCAGCAAGGCTACCTGTAACACGGAAGCACAAACTAGGTGGCTTACGATAACAGAAATGTCTTTTCTCACTGTTATGCAGGTCAGAGGATGGATACTAAGGTGTCCTTGGGGCTGTGTTGTCTGAGACTCTGGGGAGAGAATCCTCTCTTGCCTCTTCCTGCCTTCTAGTGGTGGCCGTCAGTCCCTGGCATTCTGTGGTTTTCGGCTGCGTTGTTCGAAGCTTAGCCTCTGTCATCACGTGGCCTTCTGCCTGTGTGTCTCTCTCCTCTTATTTAGGATCTTTGTTTCCCCAATGGGGGACTGAACCCAGGCCCCTGGCGGTAGAAGCCCAGAGTCCTAACCACTGTACTGCCAGGGAATTCCCTACTCGCCTCTCTTCTTATAAAGACAGCAGTTATATGAGATTAAAGGCCTACCCTATTCCTGCATGACCTCATCTTCTATTTGCAACAACTGAATCCCCAAGTAAGGTCACATCGTGAACTGCCAAGTTTTAGTCCTTCAATGTCTATCTTTCGGGGACACAATTCAACCCATTACAGATGTCGTTCAAGTGCTTATCGTGCAGATAAATCTCAAATTAAAAACAACAACAACAACAACAAACCCTATGCAGATCGGATGTCCCACTTTGAGACCTCAGCCTATCTGTCCCCTACACGAAGAATACTCTGCCCCAGTGAGTCCTAAATAAATGGTTGAGAAATAATTGACTTGTGGTCCCCCGAGGCCCTCAGGTCTTTCCTTAACAAGTTGAAGAAACAGAATAAAAGTCTCCAGAGAACTAAGTCAAGCCGCCCTCTGTCCTGGATACCTGGTGAGCAGCTGCCCCACGGACCTTGGCTCCTCCTTCTCCTCCTGCCTGGGCACCAGGCTGGGGGAGAGCCCCCACCCCACCCCCGAAGGAAAGAGAGCAGGCGCCTGAGCCTCCTTCCTCCCTGGATTAAACAGAACTCTTCACCCTTCTCAATCCTCTCCCTGGCTTCCCCAACCCAGCAGGCTCTGATTGCTCAGTTCACACAGGAGTCCATGCCATCCCCGCTGTCTCCTCCCCTTGGTTCCTGCCTTTGCCTTAACCCCTGGGACTATTGCCCTAGTCTTCAAACTGATTTCCCTGTTGCCAGCAGCCAATCGCGCCATCTTCCACGTGAATCTGATGACTTCTCTCTCGCTGCCATAAAACCTTAAATGGCTCCCTGTTGTTCTCAGAATAAAGTCAGGATCCTTCCACCTACTATTCCAGGCCTTGTATCAGCGGCTCCCCGCATCAGTCTCCAGCTTGTTTCTCACTCTCTGCCTTCATATGCTCTATTCTATCCGCAGTGGAGAATTTCTGTTGGAAGCGGGTACAGTGGGGAAGCTTGTCTAGAAGTTGTCTTCATAAGCAGGAATGCCTGGGCTTGGCTGCGCCGCCACCTCTTCTGCATCTGCTTCTTGGCAGATGTTACTCCTTCTACACGGCATTCTCTCTCCATAGCTCCATTTTCCAACATCTGATCCAAAGGATGTCTTCACTCTGATCACAGAACCAAAAGGGTATCTATCTCCCTGCTCCAAATATAGAGCGTTTTGGTTGAACTTCCTGCCCAAGCATATTCTCGTCCACTTTGTCTTGACCAGAGGTTGCACCTCCCTTCCCTTAGAGCCAGGTCCTAGTCCCAGGCCTGCAGTCGAATGGCAGGAACAGCAGGTGAGAAAAGGGCTGGAATGCTAGTCTGGCTGCTAATACCCTTTGCCAGCGTCTTGCTTGGTGACCCTGGGTAAGTCACTTTCCCTCTGTGGCCGCAGTTTCCTTTCTGTTCGAGTGGGGTGTGGGGCAAGACAGCCAAGCAGGGTGAAAGCATGAACTAAGCTTTTCCCTCCAGCCCGGGTCAGGCCAGACCTTGGTCCTGTGAACAAGAGCTTCTGGGGCCCTTTATTTTTACATTAATTTGCATACATTTGCATAAGGACTATAAGAGGCCCCCTACTACATTTTGTTCATAGAAAGAACTGAGACCTGCATGTAATTGATGTTTGGGGATGGAAAAGACTCAGTCGCTCATGGTTTCATCCAAATCTTAGCAGTCAGAGTCTTGAGTAGCTAACCCTCCAACCCCCTCTTTTTATAGATGAGTGACTGAGCTCAGAAAGGGAAAGTGATGAGCCCAAGTCACACAGCAAGTGAGGAGCAGCAGGCTCCTTCCCGGGCTTCCCACAGCATGCCAGGGGACGGTACTAGGCACCTCAAATTTCTGACCACGCAGGGTGGAAGAAGGTGCAAGAGGGGGTGAGTTTTCTCCTCAAGCCCTTCGCTGCACCCCAGAATAACAAAGCCTGCGGGCTCACAGCCTCCGCAACCACCACAGGAAACCAAATTGTAGTAGAAAGGCAGATGGGAGTGGAAAATCCTCTCAGAGATGTTAGATCGTTGCTTTCACCTGTTCTAAAAATAACCTGGCTTATTAGAGATTGATAGATGACAAGATAACCCACAAGTTCTTCCACTGAGGTCTCAGAGAGGAGAGAGAGTGACTCTGTTTGAACAGAAGGGAGTTGGGAAGTGTTGCAGAGGGCTGATGTGCTGGCCGGGAACTCAGTGTTTTTAGGCAGTGTCAGTACAGGCTGGCTGCAGGGCAGGTACGATGCTGGGCTGTAGGAACACCAAGGGAGGGAGGCAGACGTGGACACTGCCTTCAAGAGATCTAGTCACATGAGGGTGGGAGACAGATGGCGAAAGTGGACAAGTTACATAATTGCACATTGGGTTAAGTGCTATGAGGGAGGGACACTGCTGAGATGGAGACTAATAGGGGAGACCAGGGTAGGTAGGGAGGCTTCTGGGAGGAGGTGACTTTTTTTTTTTTTTTTTTTACTTTTTTTAATATAGTATGCTTTTATGGCTGCGCCATTGGATCTTAGTTCCCCCAAGCAAGGATCAAACCCATGCCCCTGGCCATGGAAGCTCAGAGTCCTAACCACCAGGCTGCCAGGGAAGTCCCTGGAAGGAGGGGCCATTTAACAGAGTCCCGGCAGTCTAGGGGTTGGGACTTTGCCTTCTAATGCAGGCGTGCAGGTTCAATCCCTGATCAAGGATCTGGGGACCCTTGGCCAAAAAATCAAAACATGAAACAGAAGCAGTGTTGTAACTAGTTCAGTAAAGACTTTAAAAATGCTCCCCATCAAAACAAAAAAAAAAACAACTTAAAAATAAAAGTAAATACATAAACTGAGACCCGGAGAATGAGAAGGAACCGGTCCAGCAAAGAATGGAGGGAACGGCATCTCAGGAGAGCCAGCAGCAAGCATAGAAGCCCAAAGGTGGGACAGAACTCAGTGGTTCAAGAAGCTTGGAAGGCCCCTGCCAGGGGAGAGAGGGAAGGGCTCTAGCCTTGCAGGAGCTTGGAAGGAGGCAGGCCCAGGCCTGTGCTGGCTTTGAGGACCTGCTGCGGCTTATGGATTAGAGTCCAGGTCCATGGGAAGCTCCTGAAACAAGGTTTTCAGCAGTGGACTCATGGGGTGTGGTTTGCCTTTGAAGAAGTTTGCTCGTGCCTGCTGCCTGGGGTCATGACAGAGGGGCCCGTGGCAAGCAGACCAGTTATGCAATAATAGACATGAGATCCAGATAGGACTGCTGGTGGCCTGGACTAAGATGGGAAAGGAAACACAGAGAGAACTAGGTGGATTCATGATATGTTTTGGAAATAAGCTTCCCAGAAGCTGTAGATGGATGGAGTTGGGGGTGGGGTGGAGGGAAGAGAGGAAGCGGGCCCTGGAAGGGATACCCAGCCCTCTGGCCCTAGCGCCTGGTGGGTGGCAGGGCCACTTCCTGAGGTGGGGAGACGTGCAGACAGAAGGGTAGGGGTGGGAAGAACCCAGTTTGGGGCATGCTGGGCTTGAGGCGTCTGCAGATTGCCAGGAGTCGGCTCCAGAGGCCCTGGCAGTCTCAGGCCGTCTGAGGAAGACCGTCAGTCCTTCCATCACTGGACGACGTCTGAACAGTGGACACTGGGGCACCAGGCACAGCTCTGGTTCGTTTTGTAGCTTCAGCATCTAGGAAAGTACCTTGCACACGGAAGGTGCCCAAGGAGAAGTGGTGTATGAATGGAGCTGGACTACTGTGAATGGGTGAATTAACTCATGACATGATGTTCAGTTCAGTCGCTCAGTCGTGTCCAACTCTTTTCGACCCCCTGAATTGCAGCACGCCAGGCTTCCCTGTCCATCACCAACTCCCAGAGTTTACTCAGACTCGTGTCCGTCTAGTAGGTGATGCCATCCAGCCATCTCATCCTCTGTCGTCCCCTTCTCCTCCTGCCCCCAATCCCTCCCAGCATCAGAGTCTTTTCCAATGAGTCAACTCTTCGCATGAGGTGGCCAAAGTACTGGAGTTTCAGCTTTAGCATCAGTCCTTCCAATGAACACCCAGGAGTGATCTCCTTTAGAATGGACTGGTTGGATCTGCATGCAGTCCAAGGGACGCCCAAGAGTCTTCTCCAACACCACAGTTCAAAAGCATCAATTTTTCGGCGCTCAGCTTTCTTCACAGTCCAACTCTCACATCCATACATGACCACTGGAAAAAATATGACATGATGCTGCTACTGCTGCTAAGTCCCTTCAGTCATGTCTGACTCTGTGCAACCCCATAGACGGCAGCCCATCAGGCTCCCCCGTCCCTGGGATTCTCCAGGCAAGAACACTGGAGTGGGTTGCTAGGCCCTTTAGAAGTATATTATTCTCATCGAACCCTCCCCCATTTGACTTCCTACAGCACTACTACACCAACCAGCTTGTGAACTCCCTGGCTTCAGGCTCCACCCTCCAACCTGTCCATCATACTTCAACCGGGGCTTGAGAAGAATCAAAATCTGACCTGTCCTCCTCTGCCTGAATCTTCAGTCATCTACAGGATCAGGACCCATCCCCTTCCCACAGCTTACAGTACCCTGAGTCCTAGGCCTGCATCATCTCCCACTGTGGATCTCCACTTGCCCTTCCACGGAGCACCCAGTGCTGCTTCTTGCTTCCGTGCCTTTGCTGGCACTGTGCCCCCTTCAGGTCTGCCCTTCGTGGCTCATCCACACCATTGAAGGCTCAGCTTTTCATACCGTCCTGTGCTCAGACGGGGAAGGCAATGGCACCCCACCCCAGTACTTTTGCCTGGAAAATCCCATGGACAGAGGATCCTGGTAGGCTCCAGTCCATGGGGTCACTAAGAGTCGGACACGACTGAGCGACTTGCCTTTCACTTTTCACTTTCATGCATTGGAGAGGGAAATGGCAACCCACTCCAGTATTCTTGCCTGGAGAATCCCAGGGATGGGGGAGCCTGGTGGGCTTCTGTCTATGGGGTCGCACAGAGTCGGACACGACTGAAGCAACTTAGCAGCAGCAGTGTGCTCAAGCACTAGCTGCCCTGGGGCCTCGCTGGGCTACCTCCTCACCACTGTGTTGACTTCATCAGCACTCGTACACACGATAACTTTCTTCAAATGCTAATTTTGCTTTTAACGTACAGGATCACTTCCAACTTGTCAGGTGTGGTTGTTCCTTAGTCATAACTGAACAGGAAACAACCAGGAAGCTTTTCCTGACTGTCAGGTCAAGAGCAGGAGTCAGAGGTGTTACTCTTCCTTTGGGTGAGCTTTCATGGGAATGAGTTGCTGTGTCCAGAGGATATGTACATGCCAGTAGAAAGGGGTTCGGGGCTCTCATCTCCTACAAATTCCAGGGCTTCATTCTCACCCAGGGCATTCTCATCTGTATCCTCCATCTCTATTGGGATTCAGGGACTTCTTTGAGTTTTCTTGCTCCCACCCAAGCAGTGGGGGACTGAACCTTCTTGTCTGGTTGAGGGTTCTCACTCCACTGGACAGAGGTCTGTCCTAGATGGTCAGCTCATGGGCCAGCCAGCCTCTCAGACAGCACAGTGTGGACCCGCTGGTGCTGCTTTAGGGAGCTCAGTCTTAGGAAGCAAGAGCCCATCAGGGCCACAAAGGAATGCTTTTCCACTGCCTGGTGGGATCACGTGGCCACCAGCAGTTCCAGCACCTTGGGGTTCAGGATCAACTCCAACTTCGTGCAAATGACCTTAGATGAACTGGTGATCTCTGATCCTGCGCTGTCCTGGACAGACAGACATGACCACATGGAGAACGGGTGCCTGACCAGCTGCTCACTCAGTATCACTGGCCCTTCTGCTTTGGTTACTGCAGTTTCGCTCAGGGACAGGGCTCCTGATATTCTGGGTGAAATGCAGTCCCCATAACTTTTACTTATTGAGACTTATACTTTGGCCCCCTGATGTGAAGAGTTGACTCATTGGAAAAGACCCTGATGCTGGGGAAAATTGAAGGCAAGAGGAGAAAGGGGTGACAGAGCATGAGATGGTTGGATGGCATCATCAAGTCAGTGAACGTGAGTCTGAGGAAACTCGGGGAGATAGTGATGGACAGAGAAGCCTGGGGTGCTGCAGTTCATGGAGCTGCAGAGTTGGACACGACCCAGCAACTGAACAACAGCTAATGTGACAGGTGCTGTAGTAAGTGCTTTACAAATATTAAATAATTGAATCATCACAATAATTGTACCAGGTGGGTAATTTTTCTCCCCATTTTATAGATTTAAGAATTTGAGGCCAAGAGAGGATAAGTGACTTTCATATAGCCACACAGCCAGTAAGTGGCAGGCCCCAGCAGGCTGACCCCAGAGCCATACTCTGAGCTGTCTGGTTCAGACGCTTCAACCAATTGCCTGACGCGTATCTGTCTACTTGCCTGTCTCACTTAAAACTGAATCTCGTTGCCCCTTATCTGCAATGCTAGCATGCAGTAGGTGTTCAACCAAGCCTTCCTGAGCAGGAGCCAATTGGTAACCTTCCTACTTTGGATAGGAGAGCCGGAGGGGAAGAAATGCTTTTCATTTTATGGCGTTTGGCAACCATCTATCTTCCATGATCACATTCATTTTTACAACACTGCTGGGTGTGGATTATTAGCCTCACCTGCCAAATGAGGAACGCTTGAGGCTCAGAGAGGCTACAGAATTTGCCTAAATCACCCAGCAAGGAGTTGGCAGAGCTGGATATAAACCCCAGTCTCCTGACCATAAGCCTTGCCCTCGTTCCATACCACACGTCAGAAATGGGGCCAGGGAAGACGTGGCTGAACCCAAACCCCATCCAAGGGGCATGGAGGCCCTGCTGAGTCAGGGGTCATTAATCACTCCCTCCCCTAGCATGGGGGGGTGGTGGTGGGGGAAGGCTTTAGGGACAGAGGTCTGCTTCCGGTCCTCTTAGCCCTCAGGGTCTGCCGCCTCTTTAGGACAGGAAACTCTTCCTTGTCACAAAGCTCTAGCTTCCCCCTCTCCCTCTACCCCAGGCCACTCCCCTCCCTTGTCCCCCTCGAGGGTCCTGGTAAAAGCATCCGCTTGTCAGTGTAAATCTGCAGGGTTCAGACCAGCAGCTGGAGATGGATGGGCAGGAAGCAGTAACAATGGATGAAAGACCCTCTGTGCCCAGGTGGGTGGGGGGAGGGAGAAGCAGGAAACAGAAGCCTCCCTCCTAGGAGGCCAGGAGCTGGCGGGCGGGAGGCCTGGGATGCCAGAACCTGCGGGGTTTATTTGGATTCCCCAAGGAGCCACGCTGGGAGCCCTTCCCAAACATCGGCCCAGCTCATCTCCGTGGGGGTGCCAGGTCCCCGATGTGTGTGACAAGAATGTGGCTCTCACTCAAGCATCACTGCTGTTCCCCTGGGCCTAGCACAGGGCCAGCCAGACAGTAGGGGCTTGTCAGTTGAATGAATTAATCTGGCACTACTATTTATAATAACTGAGGAGTTACAGTTTTACCTTTCTTTTCTTTAAGAAAATGAAAAGGATATCCAATTATCACTTTTCCCCCTTTGGAGGTTTGGCACAAACTCTTCCTTCTGCCTGGTATGCTCTTCCTTCTGCTTTTTGCAAGGTCAGCACCTTCTCCAAAAAGCTCTTCAATGAAGCTTCAGGACCAGTTTTGACCCAACCCCCTCAGCTAAGGTAACCCCCTTTAGCCCAGCACCCTGATAATTTCCTTCAGGGCACTTACTATAATTAGAAATCTTCCCACTTAATATGTAGCCTTATTTTTTAATCCCCTGTCTCTCTCACCAGAACACAAGCTCCCAAAGGGCTTTTTATTCATGATTGTATCCCCAGGGCTGGGTACTTAGAAGACGCTCCATAAACAGTTGGTAAATAGATAAAGAGATGAACAACTGAATCCCTGCAATCATGTCATTCACACCCGATGCTATGAAATCTGCTTCCTTGAAGAGAACAAAAGAGTCTCGCTCTTGCATAGAGGATTGTAAAGCCCCAAGCCACAGTGAGTGGCTAGTTCCCAGGTCCATCAGTTTATGATCACAAATCATTTTAGGGCTTTGCTTCCCCCACAGCAGTTGTATCCAAGTGTGCACAGGGGTGGGGGAGAAAGGCTCTACGTGGGAAATGCCCACTGTCGGCTGCTGTGGATCCCGGGGTGGACAGGGCTGGTTCCAGCCAACCCACCCATTTCAAAGATGGGAACTTCAAGGCCTGGAAATGCCAAGGCCACACACACATACATACATCAATCCAGAACTTTGTGAGCAGAGAAAGCGATAGAGTTGTAGGTATGTTGAGTCCTGAGATGTGTTCATTCATTGAACAGATATTTATCGGGCACCTATTATGTATCTGACACCGTGCTAGGAACTGAGGAGTGGGCAATGACTAAAGATTGTAGGACTCATGTGAAAAGGCCCAGCCCACTCAGCATGGAACCTCAGTGACCTCAATGACCCCCAAAGCAAGTCCTCCTTGGCCAAGTCCAAGGGCTAGATGTGAAGGACTTCCCTGGAGGCCCAGTGGCTAAGACTCCGTGCTTCCAATGCCAGGAGCATGTGTTTGATCCCTGCTCAGGGAACTAAGATCCCACATGCTGTGTGGTGCAGACAAAAAAATAAACATTAAATAAAATAAGGGAGAGAGAAAGAGCTGGGTGGGGGACAGGAAAGAACTCTAGAGTCTCAGGAGGCAGAGGGAAGGAGGGTTGAGCTGGGGCTGGAGAGGGAGAATCCAAAATGGAAGGAAGTGCTGACTCTGACTAAGGAGCCAGCTCAGCCAGGGGCTGACCCTCTCAGGCATCTGCTGTTGCCAGCTGGGTTGGGATGATGCCCAGAAATGCAGTGCCTTCACGTGGAGCAGTTTGTGCTATCTCAACCGTGTGGGACCCAGTCAGGAGAGAAGGCCATTTGTTCACTCCGGAGACTCCTATCTTAATATAAGATTCGCCAGACCCCGTCCTCAGCCTGGGAGTTACTGAGCTGAAGGAGACATAGGTCCATCCCTAGTGGGGCACACAGACACACAGATAGGCCCTTCCAATGCCAAGGTCCTGGCCACCTCAAGGCAGCACAGGTCAGCACGTGTGCCTTCCCAACTCCCTCTTCTGTCTACACCAGCAAAATTGGGGATGATTAAGAACTTTGGGACTTCCCTGGTGGCTCAGATGGTAAAGTGTTTGCCTACAATGTGGGAGACCCGGGTTCAATCCCTGGGTCTGGAAGATCCTCTGGAGAAGGAAATGGCAACCCACTCCAGTACTCTTGCCTGGAAAATCCCATGGACGGAGGAGCCTGGTAGGCTACAACCCATGGGGGTAGCAAAGAGTTGGACACGACTGAGCGAATAAACTTTCAAGAACTTCGGGAGATCTGGCAGACCTGGGACTAGACTCAGCTCCACTTCTAGAACAAGTGTCTTAAGGTCGCTGGACCTCAGTTCCCTCATCTGTAAAATGGGGATAACAGTACCAGCCTGTGCGGTGCTGTAAAAATTTGATGAAATCAACTACAAAGCCCTTGGTTTACAAGTGCTTAAGAAATGGTAAGCCAAAAGCAGGCTCCTCTTTTTGGTAGAAAGTCTGTGCACTCAGATAGCCTGTGGCCTGTTGTCACAGTTAGCACTTTTCACCACCTAACAAGCTCTAGGTGTGCACTGGGTCAGTCGGTTGTGCAACAAACATGTATGGAGGACTGGCTCTGTGCCTGGGCCAGCACCTGGCCCCAAGGGAGCAAATGTGAATGAGAGTGAGCACCAGCCCTGACCCAGGAGCTGCCTGCTATCCAGGGAAGAGGATCATGTACAGTAATCCACTCGTAACACAATATGATCCTTGTTATTATAGACTCCATCCGAGGCTCAGTAGACAGTTTTCTCAGGCGGCCTCCTTTACACCTCACAGTGGTCCTTTACAAAGTACATGATGTTATGTCCATTTCACTGATGAGCAAACTGAGGCTTGGAGAGGCCATTTCACCTGCTCAGGGTCACATAAACTCAGACTGTCGGTCTATCTGCAGAATTCTTGCTCTGTTTCCTCACAAGCATCGGGCACACAGCAAATCCTGTGTCTTCAAAGTCCCATACAAATGCTGGCCCATTCAGTCAGTGAACACATACTGCATCCTTGCCAGGAGCCGAGCCCTGTCCTAGGTACGCTGGGAGTGGAGAGGAACAGGACTGGGTCCCTGCCTCCACCTCCAGCCAGCAAAGAGGTTGATGTGGGGCATGCTGGGGCTCTGTCCCCTTGTCTTCTTGGTAGCACTGCTAGGGGGCTCTTTGGCACTGGTTCTGCTTCTCCCCCGCCCCCCATCAAAGTGCTCATAGCGCTGCTGGGAAAGGCTGAGGGAGGGAGGCTGTGACAGCGTCAGGCCCCCAGGGCCACCGTGTCCGCTCAGCCCAGCTCTGACTCACCACCCACACCTGCCACCAGCTTCAGGCAGCCGTGTGGCTGGAAATAGACCCGGGGAGAAGAGCAGGAGCTGGAGAGGGGAGGGGGAAGGGGGGGAAGGGGAGGGGGAAGAGGGAGAGGGGTGAGGGAGGGGGCCAGGAGGGAGGGGAGCTGGGAGGTAGCACCTGCAGACGAGGCTGTCATTTCCACTCTCCCCACCAGGAAGCAGAGAAATGTCATCCGACAGAGCCCACCCGAAAGAGCCAGACTTAGGGATGCTCCTGGGGGTTGAAGACCCCCAGCCTACCTGAGAGGCTGTCCTGGGAACAGTGAGGATTCCACCATGTTTGGTGGTTATGGGCACTTTCTGTGTGCCAGGCATTGCCCTAAGTAAGTCTCTGCATGTCTTAGTGATCTCATTGAACTCTCACAGCTCCCCAGGAGGTTGTACTGTGATTAAGCCCATATTGCAGATGAGGAACTCGGGAATCAAGAAGAAAAGTAACTCACCTAAAAACCACACAGCCCCTGGACTTGGCAACGTGGACCCTCCTTAAGCTTCCCCCCCACCACCTGCAATCCCAGCTCAGATGGCTCATTCCCGGTCACACGTGCCAGCTTTGTTGCCATCTGTCCTGCCTGTATCTCCTCCCCTTCTTTGCCAAGGTAAGGTCTCCGTTCTTACTACTCTGGTAGCAGAAATTAAACCACGATCCTGGACTTCCCTGGTGGTCCAGTGGCTAAGACTTTGCGCTCCCCCTGGGGAAGGTCCAATCCCTGGTCCAGGAAGTTTGGCTTGCCTCACAGTGCAACCAAAACACAAAACAAAACCCCACAATCCTCCCTTCTTCCCTCCCTGTCTCAGATCTGCTCAGCTTTCAGCAGGAGCTGATCACCTTGCCCTCCCCACCCCTCGGTCCCCTCCCCCATCCGGTCTAAAACCCGCCAGGGCTCCCATGACCCTCCAGACAGAGTGTTTTCAAGGACTTTTGTAAACTGAGCCCTGCCCACTTCTCCAGCTTTATAGCTCACTGATCTTTGCTTGGGCAAGTCAGGGCACCTCACGGGGCTCTCTCCTGGCAGGCTGATAACAACTCTGTGCGGTGAGGAGTGAAGGAGATGATGCATAAAGAGTGCCTAAGAGGGCACTTGGTGCACGGCTGGTGTTTAGTGAACTTCCCTGTCCCACCACCAGCTCTGAGTCAGAGTCACTGGTGAGTGAAACCGTCTCCGCTTTCAGCCAGCCTGGGGTCAAGGGCTTCGTGGTGGGCCAGCCACGGGCTGTTAGCACCATAGGAGTTCATCCGTTTAAGAAATTCTGAAAGGCTTCAGGACAGCAGTAGTTGGAACAAGGGTAGGGGCGAGGAGGTAAAGGAACTGTTGATGAGAATGTAAAATGGTCCAACCACTGTGGAAAAGAGTATAGTGATTCTTCAAAAAACTAGAAGTGGGCTTGCCATATGATCCAGCAATTCCACTTCTGGGTATAGACCCAAAAGAATTGGAAGCAGGGTCTCAAGGAAATATTTGTATACCCATGTTCATAGGAGCATTCTTCATAATAACTAAACACGGAAGCAACTCAGCTGTCCAGCTATGGGTGAATAGACAAACAAATTATGTTCTAATGGGATACTATTTAGTCTCCAATAGAAAGGCATTTCCGACACAATGCCACAGCATGGAGGAACCTTGAGGGCATAAGTGAAATAAACCAGTCACAGACAAATAACCCACTTACACAAGGAACTTAGAGGAGTCAACCAAATTCATAGACTCAGAAAGTAGAATGGTGGTTGCCAGGGCCTGGGATGAGGGGGAGGCATTGTTCAATGGGTCCATAGTTTCAGTGTTACAAGATGAAAAGAGTTCTGGAGACGGAAGGTGATGAGCGCATTGTGAATATAGTTAATGCCACTGAACTATATACTTAGAAATGGTTAAGATGGTAAATTGTCTGTGTGTTTTGCTGTGATAAAAAAATTGGGGGCCAAAAGGGCAAAGGAAGCCAACTTTCATAAGAGGATCTTTTTTATCTTCAGCACAACCTGAAAGTTAGATATGCACGCGCCAAGTCGCTGCAGTCATGTCCGACTCTTTGCGACCCCATGGACTGGAGCCCACCAGGCTCCTCTGTGTCCTTGGGATTCTCTAGGCAAGAATACTGGAGTGGGCTGCCATGCCCTCCTCCAGGGGATCTTCCAACCGGCCCGAGTCTCTGTGTCTCCTGCATTGGCAGGTGGGTTCTTTTCCACTAGCGCCACCTGGGAAGCACAGATGTTAGATATCCCCACGCTATAGGAAGGCAAAGGGAGGTAAGGAAGGTGAAGGTTCACCAGGTGTCAGGGAGAGAGCTGCATCTTCAGGCCCTGAAGCCCACACTCTTGCCCTGTCTGCCCCTGGCACCTGGGGATGGACAGCATGCCCGTAGGAGAGGAGGTCCTGGGGTGGGAGTTGGGGGTGGGGAATGAAGAGCTTGGATGGAGGCCTAAGGCAGGATGGGTTCCAGCTCTCCCGCAGGTGTGCCTGCAGTGAGTGGAGGTGAATAGCTGGGGTGAGATCATCTGTGACCAGCACAGACGCCTGGACCTGAGCTTTCTCCCTTCGCCCCATTTCCCAGATGAGAAAACTGAGAAGCTGTGCCTCGCCCAGGCTTCCGTGATGCAGCGGGCAGGCGGCCTGCGGGAGGGAAGCTGAGGGAAGGAAGGAGACGCAGGTTATGCAGCAGCTGCCTCCTCTGCCCACTTGGCCGCCCGCCCCCGGCTCCTCCCAGGACAACGCCCCCACCCCGGGGTTTGGCCTGGTCCCCTGACTTACAGGTGGGAGTGATTCAGGCCCTGGGGCCCCGCTCTGGTGGCCCTGGCCCCTGGGCCACAGCGGAGCTCTGGGCCTCTCAGCTGTGATGTCAGGGCCCTTCCTTCCTCCCACATCTGCTTGAAAAGGTCACCTATTTTAAACTCTTTCTCACCCCACCCTGTCCCTCCCCGCCCCCCCCCCACAACCCCCCAAAGAGGATGAATTTTTCTAACCTGTGTCAACAGTTCAGTTCAGTATCCAAACAGCTCTCTCTCCTGGTGCCCATCATCAGGGCCTCCACCAGAAACCCCAGCCACGGCAGACTCCCCCAGATGGCAAGAACCCACCCTAGCTGCTTTTCATTTGATAAAGAATTCCTGAGCAGGCTTCTCTGGTGGCTCAAGGGCTGAGAATCCACCTGCCAATGTGGGAGACATGGGTTTGATCCCTGGTCCAGGAAGATCTCACATGCAGCGAGGCAGTTGAGCCTCTCTGCCCCAACTACTGAGCCCGTGCTCTTGAGCCTGGCAGCCGCAGCTACTACAGCCTATGTGCCCTAGAGCCCGTGCTCCCCAACCAGAGAAGCCACAGCAGTGAGAAATCAGTGCACCGCAACTAGAGACTAGCCCCCTCTTGATGAAACTGGAGAAAACCAGCACAGCCAAAAATAAATAAATAAAATTATTAAAGAAAAAAAAAAAAATCCCTCAGTCACTGCTGCATGCCAAGCTCTGTCCTTGGGCCCCAAGGATAGATCCCTGCCTTCCTGGAGCTTACATTTTAATGGAGGCAGACAGACAACAAGTGGATGAGTCAACAAATATAGTAACAAGATAATTTCTAATGGTGACCGGTGCTCTAAAGAAAATAAAACAGGCTGAGAAGTTAGTGACTTGAGTAGCTACTTCATACAGAGTAATCATGGAAGGCTTCTCTGAGGAGGTGACAGATTTGGGACCGAGCATGCCAACGAGAGAGAACAGCAAGTGCAAACGCCTTCGGGGGAAAGTGGAAAGGTATGTTAGACTGGGGGTTCTCTACGTGGGTCCACAACCAGCAGCATCACTGGGGAACCAGTTAGAAGTGTAGCTTCTCAGGACCCACCCCAGACCTACCGAAAAACCTATACGGGAAGAACCTAAACAGGCAGACTGAGTTTTTAGCAAAGTCCTCCAGGTGATTTTTTTTTTTTTTTAAGTAGATATGTCTTTTTATTTAATTAAAATTTTTTTTTTGGCCACCCTGGCAGCACATGAGATCTCAGTTTCCCAAACCAAGGATTGAATCTGTGCCCCTTGCAGTAGAAGTGCCGAGTCTTAACCAGTGAACTGCCAGGGAATATCCCATCCAGGTGATTCTGACGCACCTTAAAGTTTGAAGTTCATTGCACTAGTGCTCAGGAAGTAAGCCGTGTGGCTGGAGTGTGGTGACAGGAAGAGGGGTACCCCTGATCCTCAACTTAACCCAGCCCATCCATTCACTGCCCTGATTCCTCCTGGCCTCACCATCCTGGCCCACCAAGGCAAAGCTGAGAGTCCTTCCAAGGCTCCCCGTTACCCTCTGGATTAAATGAAAACCTCTCAGCTGGGCTTAGGAGGCTGCTTATGACCTGCCCTCAACCACCTCTCCAACCTCATCCCTCAACCTTCTCCCTCTCAAATCTTAATGCTCTTAAATATAGATGTGCCTCCACTCCTCCAAACATACTGTTCCCTTTGTCTGGAATCCTGTTTCTCTACTTCTTCATCTGGCTAATTTTCATCCCTCCTTCAAGCCACAACTCAGGATTCACCTCCTTCAGGAAGCCCTCCCTGATTGCCTAGTCAATGTTCGGAACCCCACCTCTCTGCTTCCACACCAACCACCGCCCATGCTTCCCCATCATTGTGTTTATCACATAGGTTTGACATCATCTGGGGGAAGAAAGGTTGGTTTTTATTTCCAGTTTTATTGAGATATAGCAGGCATATAACATTTTATTAGTTTCAGGTGTCCAACATAATGATTTGTATATGTATATACTGTGGAATGATTACCACAGTAAGTTTTTTTTTTTCCCTTTGGCCACACTGAGAGGTATATGGGATCTTAGTTCCCCGACCAGGCATCCAACCTGAGCCCCCTGCATTGGAAGCTTGGAGTCTTAACCCCTGGACACCAGGGAAATCCCCCCACAGTAAGTTTAGTCAACATGCATCCCCTCAGGTGGTTACAATTTTCTTTTTTTCTTGTGATGGGAACTTTTAAGAACTGCTTACTCTCCCAGCAACTTTCAAATATACAGTACAGTAAATTTCAGCCACCAAATGGCACATAACATCCCAAGAATTTATTGAAGTTTGTACCTTTTGACAAATCTTTATCCAACTTCCCCCATCTTCGCATTGGTTTTTAAATGAATATTTTTCCATTTAATTGCACAGATAATGTGCATCCCTGGTGGCTTAGACAGTAAAGAATCTGCCTCCAGTGCAGGAAACCAGTGTTCTGTCCCTGGGTGGGGAAGATCCCCTGGAGAGGGAATGGCTACCAATTCTGGTATTCTTGCTTGGAGAATTCCATGGACAGAGGAGCCTGGTGGGCTACAGTCCATGGGGTGGCAAGGACATGACTGAGCGACTAACACTTCCACTTTCACACAGGTAATACATGAACATGTACTTACTATAAAATTTTCAAACATATAGATACAGTAAAAGACGTCCTCACGGATGCCAGTTTGCTGTCTGTTCATGCATTTTTGGGTGCATTGCGAGCATCCACATAGGCGTACAGAAGTTTCAGTTTCATTTGAGTTTTTTTTTTTTTTCGTTTATAAAGTGAAAGTGTTAGTCCCTCAGTTGTGTCTGAGTCATTTTGACCTCATGGACTGTGACCCACCAGGCTCCTCTGTCCATGGGATTCTCTGAGCAAGAATACCGGAGTGGGTTGCCATTCCCTTCACTGGGGAATCTTCCCGACCCCGGGATCGAACCTGGGTCTCCTGCATTGCAGGCAGTTATAAATGGAATCATATGAGTACGAATTGTCTCATAACTTGTTTTCTTTACTTAACAATGTCTTGGAGGCCATCCATGTTAGAACATAGAGACCTACATTTATTGTTTTTAACTACCATGCTACTGCTGCTGCTAAGTCGCTTCAGTCGTGTCTAACTCTGTGCAACCCCGTAGACAGCAGCCCACCAGGCTCCCCCATCCCTGGGATTCTCCAGGCAAGAACACTGGAGTGGGTTGCCATTTCCTTCTCCAATGCATGAAAGTGAAAAATGAAAGTGAAGTCACTCAGTCGTGTCTGACTCTTCGCAACCCCATGGACTGCAGCCTACCAGGCTCCTCTGCCCATGGGATTTTCCAGGCAAGAGTACTGGAGTAGGGTGCCATTGCCTTCTCCTTAACTACCATATAATAACCCAAAATATGACTGTACTGTGTTTTTTAGCCATTCCCTAAATGTATTAATCATGTTTTAAATTTTCTGTATTTTGTGGTGCTTTCACATCCTAGGGCCTTGCTAATCCTGGAGAGATTGCTCTTCCCAGGCTAGCAATTTTGTAGAAGCAGTAAACATGGTAAACAACTTGCCTGAGAACATACCTTTCATATAAAACCAACCCCTATTTAAAACCCATATCCCCAACCACCTCCTCTATCTAAGTCTCATGCACCAAGTCAATACTTTCCCTGCCCTAACTCACCCCAGGGCCAGGTACTGGATACCCAGGAAACCACCCATATAGCCCAGAGCCTGCTAACAGGCAAACTAGCAACCCTAAGCTTGTTCGAACTTGCCCACCCTCCCTCAACCCGTTCCTTCCAAGGGAAACCACAGTACAGGCTCTGGGCCATGACCTCCCTGCTTCTTCTGCCTCCTGCCTGACCCCGGTGTGTCCTCATGTGCCTTTGTGTGGTGTAATATGTCCCTTCCTCTTTGGAGCTGTAAGTCACAGAACTTCTCTCGGCGTCACTGGCCTCGCTGTGTTGTCACACAGTCACCTCTGTAAATTAACCCGATACAATCAACACACAGAATGATGGACATCTAGAGGTTTTCAGTTTTCCACTGCTACAGAAAAAAACTGCAACGATCATCTTGTATCTGTGTGTATTTCTCTGTATTTACCTAATCACTCTCTGGGCGACGCCCCTCCCAATCCGAGTCCCTGCCTGCTCCCCTCGCCCTGCAGGTCTCAGCTGCTGAATCACAGAATGAATGAGATGCTCTGGAATGGTTTGGTGAGTACCAAAGAAGCTCTGCGGCATAAAACGTATTTCTATCCGCTCTGTCCCCTGAATTCCCTCCCATGTGAGCCTACGAATTACCCTGGTCAAGGGAAATTTCCCTGGAAAGAACACGGCCAGGAAGTCAGTGAGAACTCTTGTCAGAATCATGCTACAGGGAAAGGACCCAGGGAGCTTCCTGTTAGTGAACACTTGGAGATTTGTGGGGAGGGGCCCTCGGACACGGCAGAGAAGCTCCACGCCCCTTCCCATGTCTTCCATCTGTTCCTGACTTGCTGCTGCTGCTGCTAAGTCGCTTCAGTCGTGTCCGACTCTGTGCGACCCCATAGACGGAAGCTCACCAGGCTCCCCTGTCCCTGGGATTCTCCAGGCAAGAACACTGGAGTGGGTTGCCATTTCCTTCTCCAATCCATGAGAGTGAAAAGTGAAAGTGAAGTCGCTCAGTCGTGTCCGACTCTTAGCGACCCCATGGACTGGAGCCTACTAGGCTCCTCCATCCATGGGATTTTCCAGGCAAAAGTACTGAGGTGGGGTGCCATTGCCTTCCCCGGTTCCTGACTTAGATCCTTTTATAATAAACTGGTAGTCTATGGATAATGTTGAGCTTGTGCCCTGGAAAGCAATGGACATCCTGGAGCTTCTCTGCTGGGTCTTCCTTCTCCAGCCTACCCTGGGTTATCGCATTGAAACACGCCTGGCTTCCAAGCTCTGGTGACATTAGTCCAGGCTGAGGCTGTGCTTTGCTCCTCTTCGGCTTTTAAGAGATTGAAATATCCTCCTATCTCCCATAAAACTAAAAAAAAAAAGAAGTGAAAGTGTCAGTCACTCAGTCATGTCCAACTCTTTATGACCTCCCATGGACTATAGCCCTCTAGTCTCTGTCCGTGGGATTTCCCAGGCAAGAATACTGGAGTGGGTAGGCATTTCCTTCACCAGGGGGTCTTCCCAACCCAGGGATTGAACTCTGGTCTCCTACACGGCAGGCAGATTCTTTACCATCTGAAGCACCAGGGAAGCCTAAAGACCTCATTAAAGCATCTTTTCAAGAAAGAAAGAAGAAAAGAAAGAAAGGAAGGAAGGAAGAAACTGGTCTTGTAGTCAGAAGACCTGGACAAGTCACTTTACCTCCTGAGTCTTGGTTTCCTGACCTCCCAGAGTAACTGTCAGAATATATGTAATACATACAATAATATAATGGCTCACTGGAAAAGACTCTGATGCTGGGAGGGATTGGGGGCAGGAGAAAAAGGGGACGACAGAGGATGAGATGGCTGGATGGCATCACCAACTCGATGGACATGAGTTTGAGTGAACTCTGGGAGTTGGTGATGGACAGGGAGGCCTGGCGTGCTGCGATTCATGGGGTCGCAAAGAGTCGGACACGACTGAGCGACTGAACTGAACTGAAAGCCCTTCACTTATAGACGTGCTACAAACAAAACATGCTGTGTCTTCTCCATTTGCCCCCTCCCCCACCCAGGTTGGCTTTTCCTTTCCCACCTGGGGAAGAATCTGGGCTCCTCTGCTCTCTGGCTTCCACTTGGAATTAGCCAACTGAAGCATTGGCAGGAGATTGGTGTCTAAAGGAAGAGAGAGGGTCAGGTATTTTTGTCCTGCTTCCCTTTTCCCTGTTGGGATCCTCTGACTGTGTTGAGTTCATCTCCCTAAGGCCACAGCGCCTTTCCTGCAGCTACAGTTTCCCCACTCATTCCCTTTACACTTTCAGGGCTGTTGCTGGTCCCTGAGCACCCCTCTTAACACCATCCCTTAACCATGCCCACCCCTTCAGAGATTCAGTCAGTTCGGTTCAGTCACTCAGTCGTGTCCGACTCTTTGCCACCCCATGGACTACAGCACGCCAAAGTCCATCACCAACTCCTGGAGCTTACTCAAACTCATGTCCATTGAGTTGGTGATGCCATCCAACCATCTCATCCTCTGTCTCTCCCTTCTCCTCCTGCCTTCAATCTTTCCCAGTATCAGGGTCTTTTCCAACGAGTCAGTTCTTTGCATCAGGTGGCCAAAGTATTGTAGTTTCAACTTCAGCATCCGTCCTTCCAATGAATGTTTAGGACTGATTTCCTTTAGGATGGACCTCCTTAAAGTCCCTTTATTAAACTCTCTCCAGGAGCCTCTTCCAGTGGGCTATCTGCTTCCTGGTGGAACCTTGATAGATGTAAGGATCCACTTTCCTTTTATATATATATATATATTTATGTATGTATTTTATTTATTTATTAGGCTGCACCAGGTCTTGGTTGCGTCACTCGGGATCTTTGATCTTCTTTGTGGGCACACAAGATCTTAGTTGCAGCATGCGAATACTTAGTTGTGGCCTGTGGGATCTAGTTCCCTGACCAGGGATTGAACATTGGCCCCTTGCACTGGGAGCAATTAGCCCCTGGACCACGAGGGAAGTCCCTTTCCCTGTTTTTATCAAGATGTTCTCCCTGCCTGGCCCACACCCCACTGCAGAAAGACAGTCCCTGTATCCCAAAGGATAGCCCCTTCTTGGGGAAGTCTTCAGAGGTGTGGAGTCAGACCCCAGCTGGGAGAGGAGTCTCTGCAGAGCTGCCTGACCAGCTGAGACCCACAGATGGCAGCCCTAAGTGAGGCCTTGGTGCCCCAAACCTCCTCTTGAATGTTTCAAGATCAAGGTCTTATCTATCCAAGCCCCTTCTTATCTATCCAAGACCCTGACTCACACTAGTAAATCCATCCAGGACCATCCAAAATCTCTGAATCAGCATCTTCATTGATCCTGAGAGAGATAAAAGCTGAATAGCATGAATCCTGAGGTCAGCTGGCCAGAAAGTTCTCTGTCAGGAATCAGTAGTCATAACAGTGAGCAGGTACTGAGCACCTACTATGTGTCCAGGAACCTTAGTGTCATTTGTTCATTCTGCAGATATTTATTAAGGCCCTCTTTATATGCAGGATACCGTTGTAATCCATAGGGATATAGTCATCAATACAACAGATAAAAACACTGCACCTTTGGAGCCCCAGGAGATGGGCATCTGGGATCTTAGTCCTTCAGTAAGGGTATTGTGCCAAAGGCACTCAGCTGGTAAAGGGAGAGCTGAGATTTGAACCCAGGCTTCCCAGCAGGAACTATCATCTTAGAAACTAC
Organism: Tragelaphus eurycerus; assembly: GCA_935064755.1. Taxonomy (NCBI): domain Eukaryota; kingdom Metazoa; phylum Chordata; class Mammalia; order Artiodactyla; family Bovidae; genus Tragelaphus; species Tragelaphus eurycerus. The sequence continues at coordinate 7,333,595 of CAKXYN010000099.1, read as the reverse complement.
AGAAGGATTGAGGGCAGCTTGGGAAGAGCCAAACCCAACTCTCCCAAGAGACAAGACCTGGGAGGAGGATGTCTTGAGCCTGGGGGAGGGGCTGCGAGGCTTCCATCTGTATTCCAGATGCCTGCTGTGACTAAAATATAGGATCAGGGGCCCGGGGTGACACAGCCCCGGAAGGATGCTCTGCAAAATGATGCTCCTAGTTATTACTTCTTTGTAATTTCCTTCTTGACGCAAAATTTGTGAGTCACGGTCTCAGAACTTGTCTAGGTTTCACAATCCATGCAGATGATTGCAGACACTATTGAGTGTCCTGCCAGCACTTTTGCACCTCCTCCCCCTGTGGGGAACCTTAGGGATTTATTTTGGAAGGTTGGTGGGAGTGAGGCAGGGAAAGGTAAGCACAAGACCTCACGGGTCACTCAAGGGGCAGCCGTGCCACAGGTCTGGTCAGAGTTCCCTCTCCTTAAACACAAACAGACGTCCATTTCATTTGAGCACCTACCCCAGGCAGACAGTGGGTTAGGCAAAGTTGAGCAATGGTTGAAACCAGACCCTGGATTGACTGGATTCAAGTTCCAGCTCTACCACTTTCTGGCTGTGTGACTTCAAGCAAGTCCATTTACCTCCATGAGCCTCAGTTTCATTATGGGTAAAATGGTGGAAATAAAAGTGCCCCCCACCCCCGCCGCCCCGCCCAGACAGGATTGCTGTGAGAATGAAGCAACATATCTAAATGTTTAGGACACACACCTTGTGAGTGTGCAAAAAGTGTCAAACATGTCATCAAACATGTGACATGTTCACATCATATTTGCATACTTATAATAATAATGCAATTGTGATACAGATGGATACTTGTGGTATCAGTCTCATCCCTCACCTGTCCTCTTGGACACTGACACAGCACCCTCCCTTAGCATGAATTCACTAGGCCCTCACCCCTTCAAGGTCTCAGTTCAAATAGCACGTCTTTAGAGGATTCTCTCCAATTGTCCAATCTAATCAGAGAGGCACCCTGTCTCTACCCTGTCACTCTTCTATGTTCATCATAGAACTTAACAGTCTCTGACTTGTTTCCATTGACCTTTATTTATTTGTTTGTTTATGTTCAGCCTCGCCCATAAAAATATAAGTTTCCATGATAGTGGGAGCCTGACATCCTGGTCCCGCCTCGATTCCCAAAGCCAAGTACAATGCCTGGCACATACCAGGCACTTAAAAAATATTTGTTCAGGGGCTTTCCTGGCTGTCCAGTGGTTAGGACTCGGTGCTTTTACTGCCATGAAAGAAAAGAAACTGAAGTCGCCCAGTTGTGTCCAACTCTCTGTGACCAGGCTACTCAGTCAATGGAATTTTCCAGGCAAAAGTACCGGAGTGGGTTGCTATTTCCTTCTCCAGGGGATCTTCCCTACCAAAGGATCAAACCCAGGCCTCCTGCATTGCAGGCAGACGCTTTACTATCTGAGCTACCAGGGAAGCCCATGACCCAGGTTCAATCTCTGGTCAGGGAACTAAGATCCCACAAACTGCACCATCAAAAAAAAAAAAAATTGTTCAAAGAACAGCTAACAAATCTGAGCTCCCCTTCACCCCTCTTTAAGCACCATGTCTCTCCTTTGTACAGAGGAAGGTAATGGAGGCTCAGGGAGGCAAGATGATTGCTCGTTTAGCCTCAGCCGTGCCTGTCTTAGTCACTGAGTAGCCCCACTTTGCATCTGAGCTGTGTCCCAGAGAGTGACGGGATGAGGTGGTGACTGTCAGATGTGGCAACCAGAGCTGTCTGCCCTCCCTCCACCCCACTCCTGGTAGCACCTGGCTTGTGGCAGGAGGCCTGGTTCCCAGTTCCATCACTGACCCGTTGGGTGACCGTGCGTGGGCTGTTCCTCGTCACTTGGCCTCAACCTCCCTTCTAGAAAATGAAAGCAGTAGAAGAGATCAGAGGGTTTTTCAAAAACTGAGCTGTAACTCACATACCACAGAAGATCAAAGGTTTCTCAACTTTCTTTTCTCAAGAATCTTTTTTACCAAACTTAAATTTTACATAAAGTCCCAATATGTAAACCAGACAAAAGTGGAGCTGTTTGGAAGAGTGGAGGGGTGGCCTGAGAAGCTGGCCTGCTTCATACCCCTTCTTTCCACCACATTTCCCCGCCCCGCCCTCAGTGGTCCCTGAGGCCCTTCTGCAGAATCCCAGGGCTTGGAGGAACCCAGTTTGAAAACCGCTGGACAAGACTTACTCTTCAGGGTCCCTCCCAAGATGCAGGAGCCCTGGGAGGGAGGAGGAGCCCGCGCTCTCCCAGCTTGCAGATGGGAGTTGTTTCTTGAACTGCCGTCCAGCTGCCTCCCCCGGGTCATGAGAAAGAAGCCAAGGGCAGGCTCGGGGCACAGGAAGTGGAGCTGGCCAGCTGGGAGGCAGTGACAGGCGTGGGTACCAGGGCCTCCTGGATGGGCTGGTGACATCACAACCCCAGGAAGCAGCTGCCCGAGAGGCCCCCGCTGTCCCTCAGCCCTCCTCTGGGAAAACCAGCCACCAGCTGTTGTAGTCCTCTTCTCACTCTCTTGCTGTTCTGGATTGTCCCCTCCTGAACCATCATCTTCAACGCAGCAGACACTTCCTCTTGTTGATGACCTACTGTGTGCCAAAACTGCATCTTGGAACCCTTCACAGAACAGCTGGTAATCGCACGCATCCCCCCATATCATTCGGGCTTCCCTGTTGGCTCAGGTGGTTAAGAATTTGCCTTCAACTTGGGAGACCTGGATCTGATCCCTGGGTCTGGAAGATCCCCTGGAGAAGGAAATGGCAACCCACTCCAATATCCTTGCCTGGTAAATTCCATGCACAGAGGAGCCTGGTCCGTCACGTCACAAAGAGTCAGACACAACTGAGTCATCACATCGACATCACGAAGTCGGGACCAGTACCAAGCCCACTTTACAGATGATGCAACTGAGGCTCAAATGGGCAAAACAGATAGCACAAGTTTACCCAGCTGGTAAACGCCAGAGCCAGGATTTGAACTGGGCTCTGCCTGACTCCATCTGTCCTCTTGTCATTATCATGTCATTGCCACATGTCATTATCACATAGTCAGGTTCAGAGCCAAACAGTGCCAGGTGCAGAATTCTTCAGACATGGCAAGGTGAAATTGTAAACTTCAAACCCAGTTTCTTTTACTAATGGTTGAGTGAAGTGAACGTGTTAGTCACTCAGTCACGTCTGACTCTTTGTGATTCCCATGGACTGTGGCCCGCCTGGCTGCTCTGTCCATGGCATTCTCCAGGTAAGAATACTCCTCCTCCAGGGGATCTTCTCTACCCAGGGATCAAACCCGCGTCTCCTGCAATGCAGGCAGATTGTTTATCATCTGAGTCACCAGGGAAACCCTTATTAATGGTTACTCCTGGCCTATTATTCAGGCTGGGCATGAATGCATGGAAATGGATTAGCACGCTCTCCGGCACCCCATAGATGTTAGTGATTACTGTGACTGCCCCGTTCTACATGGAAGGAAACCGAGGCTCAGAAGAACAGAGTCCATTAATGAAGACCAGGTAGGTGCCAAAGCCAGGTCTATGAGACCCCAAAGTCAAAGCTGTTTCTCTCAAGCCCTGAATTTCTTAGCCAGGATTAGAAGTTAGAGAGTCCTGCTACTCTCCTTGGACTGCTATAACAAACTTGGTGGCTTAAAACAGCAAGAATAGCTTCTCTCACAGTTACAGAGCTAAGTGGTCCAAAGTCAAGGTGTCAGCAGGGCTGGTTCCCTCTGGAGGCTCAGAGGGCGCACCCCTCCGTGCTTTTCTGCCTTGTGATGGCTGACCGCAGTCCCTGGAGTTCCTTGACTTGGGGCTTCATGACTCCAATCTCTGCCTCTGTCCTCTGTCTTCACTCGGTGTTCGCGCTGTCTCAGGTCTCATTTTCCTTTCCCTTCTAAGGATGTGCTGTGCTCAGTCGCTTCAGTCGTGTCCAACTCTTTATGACCCTGTGGAAAATAGCCCACCAGTCTCGTCTGTCCATGGAATTCTCCAGGCAAGGATACTGGAGTGGGTTGCCACGACCTCTTCCAGGAGATCTTCCTGACCCAGGGATCAAACTCTCATCTCTTGAGTCTCCTGCATTGCAGGCAGATTCTTTACCACTGAGCCACCAGGGAAGCCCATCTTATAAGGATATCAGTCCTTGGATTTAGGGCCCACCTTGAATGCAAAGTGGCTTTTCTGGTGGCTCAGCTGGTAAGGAATCTGCCTGCAGTGTGGGAGACCTGGGTTCGATTTTTGGGTTGGGAAGATCCCCTGGAGAAGGGTACGGCTGCTCACTGCAATATTCTGGCCTGGAGAATTCCATGGACTCTATAGACTATGGGGTCGCAAAGAGTCGGACATGACAGAGCGACTTTCATTTTCACTTTGAATGCAAAGATGAGATTATTTTGACATCCTTACCTTAATTGGGCTTCCCTTTTGGCTCAATCGGTAAAGAATCTGCCTGCAGTGCAGGAGATCCGGGTTCGACCCCTGGATTGGGAAGATCCCCTGGAGAGGGAAATGGCAACCCACTCCAGTATCCTTGCCTGGAAAATCTCACGGACAGAGGAGTCTGGTGGGCCGTAGTCCATGGGGTCACGAAGAGTCGGGTCCGACTGAGTCACAAACACACTTACCTTAATTACATCTGTAAACACTCCATTTCCAAATAAGTCACCTTCACAGGTACAGGGGGTTAGAATTTGGACATATCTTTTTTATTTTTAATTATTTAAAAAAATATCTATTTATTTGGCCATGCTGGGTGGCAGTCGTGGCGTTCTTCCGTCTTTGTTGCAACATGCAGGGTCTTTAGTTGTGGCTTGAAGGATCTAGTTCCTTAACCGGGGATCATACCCAGGCCCCCTGCATTGTGTACATGGAGTCTTAGCCGGTGGACCACCGGGGAAGTCCCGGGACATATCTTATTAAAGGGTATAATTCAACTCACCCTGTTGCCACCCCAGGTCAGTAAATCTTCACGGAGCACAAAGCATGTGCCAGTCAGGGCACCAGCAGGCGTATTACATTAATTCTGCCACAGTCTAGTGGGAGGGGCAGACAGCCACAGCTAACAGCAGAATGGTTTTTAAACTAAGTGTAGAAATAAAGCAGATGGACTCACAAAAGAGAGCAAATAGTAGTGTCTGGGGTGGAATAAAGCAGGAAGCATGGCATGCGTCCTGTTAGTCAGTAACTATTTGTTAGGCACCTACTATACGTGTAAGATATTTTAGGGGAAAAATATGTATTAAAAAAAACAATGCAGAGTAGGAAAATGAGCTTCAACTTTAGCTTTGGAGGCAGAAAGACCTCAAAGGCAGGCTTTAACCCATCTGTGCCTCAATTTCCTCATTTCTAAAATGGGAATACACATAGCATTTGCCTCAAAGAGTTATTATTAGGTTTAAGTATTCAGTCTGCAAATATTTAACATTTTCTCTGTGAAAGTGAAAGTGAAAGTGTTAGTCTCTCAGTTGTGTCCGACTCTTTGCTATCCCATGGATTGTAACCTGCCAGGCTCCTCTGTCCTTGGGATTCTCCAGGCAAGGACACTGGAGTGGGTTGCCATTTCCTCCTCCAGGAGATCTTCCCAATCCAGGGATCGAACCCGTGTTTCCCGCATTGCGGGCAGATTCTTTACCAACTGAGCCACCAGGGAAGCCAGGCACAAAATGTGCAGGAAGGGGCTAGCCTGGTACCAAGAAAGCATTTAATAAATGTTAGTTCTTATCCTCTTTCCCCTGATTCACAAGGTAGGTGAAGGTTCAGGACGGAAATACAAGAGAGGCCAAAGCAGGACAGGCTAAAAGCCAAGCAAAGAGCCTGGGATCTGTGTTTAGGAATTGTGATGGCATGGCCAGACAGGCTCCTAGGCAAAGTGGGCTTTTGAATCAGACCCCAGAGGTAAGAAGAGGAGGAGGGAAGACACCACGAAGCAATGGTGTGTGAACATATGATTGGGGTGAGGAAGCTTACTGGGAGGAAAAGTAGGTCTGGCCCAGATGATGACCTTTTCTGCAGGATTTTAGGGAGCAACTGAAGCATCATGAAGGGTAGAACTGTACTAAATACAAAACACAGGAAAAATCCAGGTGCGCAGGTACTTAACCATGTCACAAGCATTTGCATTTCTTTAAATTTTGCTCCAACTTTGGTATCAGTTTTTATGCAGGCCATTTCCTATAGGAAATAGTTCCCTATGTTTCTACTACATTTAACTCATCAGATTTTCCTATTCACAAAGCTCTTTGAAGGCTGCGGCTGGATCTTAGCACCAATCCACTTCAGGGCTTGGTATATAGTAAGTGCTCCATAAGAATTTCATTGAATAAATAAATGACTTTTATATTTCTGTTTTACATAAGAACATGGCATTTTGATTGGTGCGCTATAATTCATGCTTTCTGGACAAGTATAATATTGATAGCACAATACTACCGATATTATAGATATTGATACAAAGCCAGGTAGGATTGTTTAGCTGGGGACAGCTATTGGAATGATCAGCCTAGAATGCAGTAGGAGAGAGCCATAGAGAGACCATGCTAAACTACTGAACTCCCAGCTTGTGCTGTAAACCCATTAGGCCGTGTTGCTTTAAACTCGGAGTCAGCCAACCAAAGGTGGATGCAAAAGACTTTAAACAAGCCTGCAGCTTGAGACCTGAAATAGAACAGAAAGGGAATTCACAGGACTCAACCTAGTCTTCTGGAGGGAGCCCTGAGACCCGAGGATGCAGGCTGGGCTAACTCTATGTTGACATAAGAAATGGCAGCTTCTTTACGGTTTATTCTGGTTTTCGAGCCACCAGATCCAGTGGGTGGATCATGCCTTGAAATAGAAACATCTCGAAAGGCCTGTGAATCATTTCTTAGCACCAGCCCGAGAGGTTTCATATCCTGTTCTCGGAGTTACCTTGGGTGTTGTGTGTGTGTGTGTGTGTGGCGTGCGTGCATCTGTGTATTGTTTTCAAGGGGGTTTGCTTAGGATTTGGTTTTGAAACTTTTACTTTCTTTTAATAGCTTCTTTTTTTTTTTTTTTTAAGCTGGAAGAATTTTTCAAATGGCTTTTGCGAGAAAGTTCAAACCCTGGAATGACTAAGTCTCTGGAAGAATTTGGACTTTGTAAGGGGAATTTGTTTGTATTTGGTATGAATCACCCAGTCACTGATTTCTGCAGCTAGAAGATCTTTTGGAAAGCTTTTAGGTCAACCCCCTCATTGTGCACATGGGGAAACTGAGGCTGGGGGAGGGAAAGGGGTTCAGCTAAGGCCACACACAGTGTCAGAGGAAGTGATGAGACCAGAACACAGGTCTGACTCCTGGAGCCAGCTTCAGCTTTGCAAGAAGCTCTCAAACACCAGTCTATACTTAAGTAGACACATCTTCAACATGAGTCAAGGAACAGAAAGATAAAGAAGGTTCTGACGAGGCAGAATTCACCCAGTAGAGGCATAGAAGAATGGGGAAAGGAATGTATAGAGGTGTCTTGCGGGCATTACTGCATCTGACCCTTCCCAGATCCTATGAGAGCAATCGTTCTCAACCAGGGTTGACTGTGCCCCAAGGGGATATTTGGCAAGGTCGGGAGGCATTGTCATTAGGAAGGGAGATTGCTACTGGCATCTCATGGATAGAGGCCAGGAAGACAGCTTAACATCCTATGATGGACAAGACAGCCCTCACAACAAAGAATTATCTGGATCAGTAGCATCAGAGCTGAGAAACTCTGTTGTTCCGAGGGCATTCTTCTAAACACACCCCAACTTAACAGTAAGACAGCCAAGGCTCAGAAGGTACAGCTGCTTACTTACTGTGGTCCTGGGCAACAGTAAGTTGTGCCTCTGTTTTCTCATCTATGAAATAGAGATAACAGTACTTCTGTCAGTGGTTGTTATAATGATTAAATACATTTTTATAAAGTGCTTAGAACAGTGCCTGGCTGTTAATACTTAATATACCAAGTATTATATGAGCATATGCTAAAAATAATAAAAAATAAACTTGCCCAGAATACATAGGCAAGTAGAATTGCTCGGTTCAGTTCGGTTCAGTTGCTCAGATTAGATCAGATCAGTTGCTCAGTCGTGTCCGACTCTTTGTGACCCCATGGTCTGCAGCACGCCAGGCCTCCCTGTCCATCACCAACTCCTGGAGCTTGTCCATCGAGTTGGTGATGCCATCCAACCATCTCATCCTCTGTCATCCCCTTTTCCTCCTGCCTTCAATCTTTCCCAGCATCAGGGTCTTTTCCAATGAGTCAGTTCTTCACATCAGGTGGCCAAAGTATTGGAGCTTCAGCTTCAGCACCAGTCCCTCCAATGAAGAACTGTAATGAAAGCCTAAAGACATTTAAGAGTACAGGGACTAGAACATGGGAACCCTTCTGAGGGCGTAGAGCCCTGAGAGCAAATAAGGCACGTGGTCTTCCACGTGGCATCCTACATCTCCCTGGGCATGAGGTTTTCTTTCTCAGACACTGCGACCTGAAATGTAACTTCACCTTTTTATGTTGAAGTGGTATGCACTGTTAAACATGAATGTTTTTGGCAAGTCTGACACAGTAAGCCACTAGCGGTCATCAGTAATTGCTCAGGATAAATTAGTTTAGCTCCCTCCCAGCAAGGCAGCATACCGCCTGCTCTCAGGACTCCTTAACCATCAGTCATCCTCACCTCAAGCAGACCTCCAGCCTGGACCAACGCAGTGCCCTGTCCCACCCTGCACCCCACTTCAGGGCCCACTCCTGCTTTTCCCACCTGCAGCTGTGATGGCCCTTTTACCCAGCCAAGGACCTAGTCCTTGTTTTTCTGCTTTTACCCCCTAATCCTATCTTCGGTCAGGGATCAGATCCCTCCACTGGCTGCTGACACCTGCTGACTCTTGGAGTGGTTACCATGTTCTTCCTCCAAGGCCTAGACACTCAGCACCCCCTGACGGCGAGCACTGGGCTCTGGGAAGCAAACCAGGCAGGAGTGTTAGCAGAGCAGATGGAGGAAAAGTCAAAGCAAGAATCAGTGTCTCTCCTCAGCCTGGGCCCACCCTATAAGCCTTTTCTTTTGGACAATAGGTGCCATTTCTTAAGCATCTTTTTTTTAAAGTGAAAGTCACTCAACTGTGTCCGACTCTTTGTGACCCCACAGACGATACAGTCCATGGAATTCTCCAGGCCAGAATACTGGTGTGGATAGCCTTTCCCTTTTCCAGGGGATCTTCCCAACCCAGGAATCAAACCCAGGTTGATTCTTTACCAGCTGAGCCACCAGGGAAGCCCAAGAATACTGGAGTGGGCTGCCTGTCCCTTCTCTTATTTTTCAGGCTGTGCTGGATCTTAGCTGCAGTGCGTAGACTTCTCTGGTTGCAACGCGTGGGCTCTAGAGCATGCCGGCTCAGTAGTTGCAGTGAGCAGACTTAGACTTATTTGCCCCACAGCTTGTGGGATCATAGTTCCCCCACCAGGGATCAAATCTAAGTTCCCTGCATTAGATTCTTTGTTACTGGGGCCACCAAGGAAGCCCCCATTTCTTGAGCATCTTAAGCTAGCTGTCTCCCACCTACAGCAGCCCTCACCAGCCCCACTCTCCACCATCCCAAGACCTAAGAGACCCCATATAAACTGCATTAGTTTTCTGTCATGGCTGTAACAAATTACTGCAAACTTAGTGCCTTCCAATGACACAAAGGTAGTATCTTTCAGTTCTGTAGATTACAAGCTCGACAAAGATCTCACTGGGATAAAATCAAGGTGTCTGCAGGGCTGTGTTTCTTTCTGGAGGCTCTAGAGGAGACTCCATTTCTTTGCTTTTCTGGCTTTCTGGCCCCTTCCTCCATTTTCAAAGTAAGCCATGTGGCAGCCCTCTGACCCTGCTTCCGCTGCCACATCTTTGACTCGCCTCCTCTGTTACCCTCTTCCACTTTTAAGGACCCTTGTGATTAGGTTGTTGTTGTTGCGTTGGTCATTCAGTCACGTCCCACTCTTTGTGACCCCAAGGACTGTAGCCCACCAGGCTCCTCTGTCCATGGGATACTCCAGGCAAGAATACTGGAGTGGGTTGCCATTCCCTTTTCAAGAGGATCGTCCTGATTCAGGGGTCGAACCTGGATCTCCTGCATTGCAGCTGGATTCTTTATTGTCTAAGCCACCAGGGAAGCCCCTGTGATTACACTGGACCCGACAGAAAATCCAGGACCACCTCCCGATTTTAAGATCAGCTGATTAACAACCTTAACCCCATCTGCAACCTTGATTCCCTCTTGCCATGTAATGTAACATGTTCACATAAAATATTCACATTCCAGGGATTAAGAGGTGGATAACTTCTTTTTTTTTTTTAATTGAAGTATAGTTGATTTACAATGTTGTGTTAATTTCTGTTGTACAGCAAAGTGATTCAGTTATACATATATATTCTTAATATGCTTGATACTGAATATGGTTGTCTGTACTATAGAGCAAGACCTTGTTGTTTATCCGTTCCTCATATAAAAGCTTACATCTGCTCACCCCAACCTCTCACTCCATCCCTTCTGCCATCCCCCTCCCCACTGGCAACCACCGGTTGGGTATCCATGTTGGAGAATCTATTTCTGCTTTGTAGATAGGTTCATTCATGTTATACTTTAGATTTCACATATAAGTGATATCACATAGTATTTGTCTTTCTCTTTCTAACTTCACTTAGTGTGATCATCTCTAGCGGCATCCATGTTGCGGCAGATGGCATTATTTCATTATTTCATTCTTTTTGATGGCTGATTAATATTCCATTGTATACAGACACTGCATCCTCTCGATCCAGACATCTGTCAGCAGACATTTAGGTTATTTCCATGTCTCGGCTAGTGTGAATAGTGTTGCTATGAACATGGTGGGGCATGTATCTGTTTGGATTAGAGTTTTGTCTGGATATATACCCAGGAGTGGGATTGCTAGATCATATGGTAACTCTGTTTTTAGATTTTTAAGGAACCTCTGTAGTGTTTTCCACAGTGACTGCACCGACTTACATTCCCACCAACAGTGTCGGAGGTTTCCAGGATGTGGATAGCTTCAAAGTGACCATTAATCTGTCTTCCCCACTAATGGACAGGGAGTCGTGGGGACCATGACAATCCAGAGGGGACATATTCTAAACGAGAACGTATCCTCAGTGCCCCCCTCTAAAGGGGGATGTGCTACTCAGCCCCAGCTTTCTTCAGGTGAAATTTTCCAATTCTGAAATCACTGAACAGGCCGGAAAAAAAAAAAAAAAAAATTCTCACGGGCTAGATCTGGCCTGAGTCCACCCAGGTGTGACCTCTGAATTTATCTCCACTCCATCGGTGGTGAGACGGTGAGATGATGAGATGTCCTCTGGTATTTACAGGCTTTCCAGGCTCCTGGGGGAGGAGAAACCAGCTGGGCCTGGACGTGGGAGGGAACGTGGTCAGGAGCAGAGCAGGTACTGCAGGGGGTGCCTTGGGGGAAAGTTGAGAGGGAGAAGGGACCAACCATTTCCCTGAGGGACCAGCCATCACCTGCAGGAAGCAGTGGTGCATCAAAGGGCACAGGAAATCAGGCAGAGGCCGACCTGAAGAAATCAACCAGACTGAGGGAGGCTTTATGCCTCAGGGCTTCAGAACAAATCAAGCAGACCCTTTCTAATTTCAAAACGTATCAGTTCTTCTCTCCCCCCTGAAAGCGCCAGCAACACTGGCTGAGTGTGTGCAGACTGGCAGGCAGGAGGCTGGCAGGGGTCGGGGTGAGCAGGAGGCTTTTCACTCTCTGCCTTTTCATGCTTTCTGAATTTCGAACCAGGTGGAAGTGCTATCTATTTAAAACATTACATTGAAATCCCTTTATTCATTTTAAAATATTTTTAAAATACCATAGTTTACATTCAAGGTAAAAAACAAAACAAAACATGAACGCAATGTGTGACCTCATGGCAGGAAGGTTTAAAAACAGTGAAATGCGAATAATTGTTAACAAAGTGGGCCAATTACTTTGGATCCATCATCTTTGCTGCTTTTCCTTATCCTCACACACCATGACTTTGATAAAACCAACTGGTGTCTTCAGTTCCACTCTATTCCAATTTGAATGGCAAAAAGCTAAGACTTGAGAGTCACTCAGCTTGGTGACCTTGAGCCAATGTGCTTACCCTCTCTGAACCTCAGTTTTCCGGTCTGTAAAATAGAGGTAACAATGATACCAATTTTATGGACTGTTATGAAGATTAATGAGTTAAGGCAAGTAAGGCACTTGGAACAACACAAAATCAGTGTCCAAAAATGATGACTCTTAGTATTATTTTTATTGTTCTTCTCTAAACTTGTTTCTTTTGAGTGGGAGAATTATTAAAACCATAACAACTTAGGGCTTCCCTGGCGGTTCAAACAGTAAAGAATCTGCCTGCAATACAGAAGATCTGGGTTCAATCCATGAGTCAGAAAGATACCCCTGGATAAGGAAATGGAAACCCACTCCAGTATTCTTGCCTAGGAAATCCCGTGGACAGAGGAGCCTGGTGGACTACGGTCAATGTGTTCACAAAGAATTGGACATGACTGAGTGACTAACACAATAACAAGACATGCAGTGAAGGTGATAAAAGTGAAGTGAATTTAACCTCTGGCCCCTCAAATACTTACAACCACTCTCTGAAGGGAATAGCCATATCATCATTTTATAGATAAGGAAACTGAGGCCTGGAGAAGGGAAGCAAGTTCCTCAAGGACATTGAGTTTGGACACAGAGAAGACAGAGGCTTGAACCAGGATTTCAAGATTCCAGATTCCATGACTTTCAATTAAAGTCTGTCTTCTGGTGTGATTATGTGGCGTGATCATAAAATAACAGGACTGAGTGGGGCAGTTGGATTTCAGTTTGTTTGGTTTGGGGACAGCCCCTCCCCTGTCATAGTCCCAAATCCAGTAGATTCTAAGGTGGGGGTCAGGTCAGGTCTCTGGCTCACATTCTGGTCTCAGTTTTGGAGCCAAGTTCCTCTCTCCCCGGGGAGGGATACAGGATTGGGGAGGGGGTGTCAGTGCATCGGGGGGTTGCCATGGGTGACCCTGGCCCAGCTGCTGCCTGAGCTTTCTCACGAGGAGGTTCTCCCAGTGTCCCAGATCCACCCCAGGCCCTTTGCCGCCTCCCTCGACCCTCGTCATCTAGGGAGCAGTTGTTGCAGCTTGCAAATGTGTCTGGCACCAAACTTGGGAGTTAGATGCTCCAGAAAGATGAAGGGCACTGCCCAAGCAAACCTCAGGAAGCGAGAGAGCCCAGTGATCAAGAGCACAGCCTTGTAGGTTTCAAACCCGGTTCCTCCAATTCCTAGCTCAGTGGTGGTGGGCTTCACCTTTCTGAGGCTTCCACAACTGTGAAATGGGAAGGCCAGCGTATCTGTCTCAGATGTTGAGACGCTTTTCTTTTTTTAAAAGCGCTTTATTGAGGTATAATTTACATACCATAAAATTCACCTGCTTTAAGTACACAACTAAGTGATTTTTAGCCTACTTAAAGAATTGTATGAGCACCACCACATCCATTTTAAAATATTTTTATTGGGGCTTCTCTGGTAGCTCAGACAGTAAAGAATCTGCCCACAGTGCAGAAGACCTGGATTTGATCCCTGGGTCAGGAAGATCCCCTGGAGAAGGGAATGGCTACCCACTCCATGGACCAAGGAGCCTGGTGGGCTACAGAACAAGGGGTCGCAAAGAGTCAGATGTGATCAGTCTCTCCAAATGAAACTCTCTTGTGCTCATGGGCGGTCACTCCCCTTCTTCTTCTTAGCCTTAGGCAACCACTAATCTATATTCTATCCGTATGAATTTACCTTTCCTGGAAATTGAACATAAATGGAATTATACAATATGTTGTCCTTTGTTCCTTTCTCTTAGGCTAATATTTTTGAGGTCCATCTATAGATTGTATACATCCGTAGTTGTTCCTTTTTTTTTTTTGGTTACGCTCCACAGCTTGTGGGAATCTTAGTTCCTCGACCAGGGATTGAACCCAGGCCCACGGCAACAAAAGCACCAAGTTCTAACCACTGGAGCACCAGGGAATTCCCATGTTTGCTCCTTTTTATTGCTGAGTAATATTCTATCATATATGAGTGTACTACATTCTATTTATGCGTTCATCATTTGATGGACTTTGCGGTTTTTTCCAATGTGGGGTTATAATGAGCAAGGCTGCTATGACTGTTCCCTGTACCAGGTTTTGAACAGACATATGTTTTCATTTCTCTTGGGTGAATACCTAGAAGAATGGCTAAAGTCATATGGTCAATTTATATTTAACTTTATAAGAAACTGCTAGTTTTTCAAAGTCTTACATTCCCAGCAGTAACGTATGAGGATTTGCTGAGAGAATTAAATGAGATAATTAACATAAAATGCTTAACACCATGCCTGATCATGCAGAAGGCGATGGCACCCCACTCCAGTACTCTTGCTTGGAAAATCCCATGGACGGAGGAGCCTGGTGGGCTGCATCCATGGGGTCGCGAAGAGTCGGACGCGACTGAGCGACTTCACTTTCACTTTTCACTTTCATGCATTGGAGAAGGAAATGGCAACCCACTCCAGTGTTCTTGCCTGGAGAATCCCAGGCACGGGGGAGCCTGGTGGGCTGCTGTCTCTGGGGTCACACAGAGTCTGACGTGACGGAAGCGACTTAGCAGCAGCAGCAGCAGTGCCTGATCATAGTGAATCTTCTATAAATGGTAGCTAGGCAATGGCACCCCACCCCAGTACTCTTGCCTGGAAAATCCCACGGACAGAGGAGCCTGGTAGGCTCCTGTCCATGGGGTCGCTAAGAGTCGGATACGACTGAGCGACTTCACTTTCACTTTTCACTTTCATGCATTGGAAAAAGAAATGGCAACCCACTCCAGTATTCTTGCCTGGAGAATCCCAGGGACAGAGGAGCCTAGTGGGCTGCCGTCTATGGGATTGCACAGAGTCGGACACGACTGAAGCGACTTAGCAGCAGCAGCAGCAGCAGCAGTATTAGTAGAGGTCTTAACAGAATCTTAATAGAATAGTGCTAGAATCCAATGTACTGCTATCTCCTTTCCTGGAAAGAAAGTGAATCTTCAAGAGGCAGTCACTTGACAGTATTAAAGCCCACACACCCTTTATCCTCTTAGCCTGGCATTCAAGGCTCTCCACACACCCCATAGCTCCATCTACCCATCCAGTCTTGGCCAGCATTCACCCTGCCCTCTAGCTTCTGCCCAGCCAAGCTGATAAACACCTCTGCTCCCACCATTCTCTGCCGTCTCCCTCTTGCTTTCTCTTCAAGTATTAAAATCCTACTTGGCCTTCAAGACTCAGGTCTAGCTCAGGTGTCCTTTCCTCTCCAAGGTCTATCTTGACTTTTCTTTTGGTCATGCTGTGAGGCATGTGGGATCATAGTTCCCTGACTAGAGGTTGAACCCGTGCTTCTTGCATTGGAAGCTTGAAGTCTTCATCACTGGACCACCAGGGAGGTTGCCTATACTGACTTTCTAACTAACTAGACTAGCGCTGTCTGTGTGCTGTTGAGGACCTGAAATGTGGCTAGTCTGAACTGAAATGTGCTGAATTATATACATCAGATTTTGATGATTTAGCATGAAAAAGTAATATAAAATTAGTAGGGTTTTTGGTATTAATTACAGGTTCAAATTATATTGGGGGTATATTGGGTTAGGTAAAAATACATTATTGAAGTTAATTTATTTAAAAAATTTTTTTAAATTTAAAAATGAGGCTGCTAGAAAACCTTAAATTACACATATGGCTCACATCTGTGCCTAAATGCTAGTTCTACTGGACAGCATTGGTAAAGAGCATCAATATCTTAACAGCTGCTGTTTATTGAGCACCTATTTTCTTACGTTGTTGTATCTGTTATCTTATGTAATGCTTAGTGCAACCCTGTGGGGAGATGTTCTGAATATCTCCTTTTTACAGATAAGAAAACAGAGGGAAGGTGTGATCTCCCCAAGGTCACACAGCTGGACACTAGCAGGACTCAAACCGAAGTTGTCTGCCGCCAGAGCCCATAGTCTTCATTCTGCTGCACATACCACTGAAGCATCAAGGGGGGTCTCCTGGGGTGCCTTTGGCTGGAATCAGAACAGCTCTTCATGGTAATGAATCATGCTAATCAGAAGCTCTGACTGAATGCTTGTCCTTCATAAACACGAAAGGAGAAAGCAGATTAATTAATAGAAGCAGTGCATTTGGAATAAGTCAGATCTTGGCACCTCTGGGTGTAGTAAGATTGAGAACTACGGATCTAAATACATATCTCGTTTGACAGGTGGGGACACTGATGCCCAAAAGGGAGAAGGTTTGTCCAGAGTTGTCAGCCAGTGGCAGAGCCTCATGTGAAAGCACGGTTTCTGGGCTCTCAGGCTGAGTTCCCCTGCATGGACCTCACTGTCTGTACATGGAAGGCCCCTGCCTCCAGCCACCTGGAAGCCTTTTGTCTTGAACCAGCCCCCTTCCTCTCCCCAGCCTATCCCGAGGACTAGAAAGAAGGGGGAGTCAGAAGACCCAACCCATTCCCACCAGGGTCCCAAGGCCACAGTCCGGTCCTGGGCCAGGAATTCCTTTCAGAGACTGAATTAAACTGAGCCCGAAAATAATTCCACACCCTTGGACGCCTTCAGGAGCTCTTATTCCTACTCTGCCCGGATCTAGCGGGCCAGGCCTCCCCAAGTCTGCTCTCGGCCATCTTCTGGGCTCCCCCAGACTTCCCCTGCCAGCTCCCGTCTCCACTCATACGTGTGTTAGGGAGAGGGGGTGTTTAAATCTGTAAAGACTGCCCACATCCCTGTGCCCTCTTCCCAGCCTCTCCAAACAGGCAGGAGAAAGGGCGAGAGAGACGTTTTAAACCGAGCATCATCATTGCTATGAGCCAACCCAGGAGGGCCCGAACCAGAGGCAAAGAGAAGAAACCCAGACGCAGACACAAAGGGGAACCAAGAGTGTGCCCGAGACAGAAGAACAAGGATGGACGCGTAGATCAAGATCAAGGCACGGAACGAGAGACGAAGAGAAGAGACAGAAGAGAAAGAGAAAGGAGGTGGAGATGAAAAAGCGATTCAGAAAAAGGAAAACGAGAGGAAGGCAGAGCAGGAAGAAGAGAGAGAAATGAGAAAGTGCGGGAGAGACCGCAAGAGCAAGAGAGGCGCGATGGCGGCGAGGAGAAAGGGGGCACCCCGAGGGTGCGAGGGGCGATGGGGGCGATCGGGGGACGCCCGGGCCGCGGGGGTCCCGGGGTGGGGAGGGCGGCGGGCCTTCCTCTCGGCGCCTCTCCCCGCCGCGGCGGTCGGAGCAGCCGCATTCCTCCGGGTTTCCCACACACTCGCCATCAAAGAGTCCCCAAAGCCCCGACTTTTCCCGCGCCCCTCCCCCGCCAGGGCCGGAGAAGCTATTTTTCACCCCCTCCTGGTCTTTAATCTGTTGTGGGGGAAAGAAAGCGGCTTTTGTTGGGCGAGGGGCTGCGCGAGGGGGCGGGGCGGGGGAGCCGGCGATTGTGTGTCCCCGCAGCTGCGCGCCCCGGGCCGCCCGGGTGGGGCCGCCGGGGCGCGGGCGGGGAGGGGCCCCCCGAGGTCGGGCCGGGCCGGGGTGGGGCGCAGGGGCGCGGGCGCGGATGGCCGGGGCAGGTCGACCCGGCCTGGGATGGGGCCCGCGGGGGCGCGGGGTGCGGGCGGGAGGGTCGCAGGGGCCGAGGGAATAGAGGAAAAGGGCCACCCGGGCGCGCAAGCCCATTGTCCTCTTGGCCCTGTTCTGCAGCTGGCCCCGAGATTGGGGGAAGATGGGCACACGCGGAAAGGGCACGTGGGGAGAAGTCTGCACTCCCGCAGGAGGTCGTATACTCAGGCAGGGGGCCACGAGAACTCTGGGAGACGCACCGCACTTTTAAGTAACACTCGGGGAGACACGTGTGCGCGCGCGCGCACACACACTGTCTCACCAGGGACATAGACACACAAACTTTCAAGAAGGGTCCCACAGCCAGAGAGGGGCCAACAACACACACTCTGGGAGGAACACACACATTCAAAAGAAGAACCCACTTACACACATACATAGACACCCACACACCACCTGACACCATAAAGGTCTGTTTAGCAACGTAGGTTTCCAATATGAATTTCCTTTTCCTTCCGGTTGGATTCCTGGGTGGGGAAGATCCCCTGGAGAAGTGATAGGCTACCCACTCCAGTGTTCTTGGGCTTCCCTGGTGGCTCAGCTGGTAAAGAATCCACCTGCAATGCAGAAGACCTGGGTTCGATCCCTGGGTTGGGAAGATCCCCTGGAGAAAGGAAAGGCTACCCTCTCCAGTATTCTAGCCTGGAGAAGTCCATGGACTGTATCCTCCATGGGGTCACAATGAGTCAGACACCACTGAGCGACTTTCATGTCACTTCACTTCTTCCAACCCCCATTTTTCCTTAAGACTGGCCTACATTCTCCAGTATTAGCTTCTAGACCCTCCCTCCAGTTGGCAGCCTGGCTCATGCTTTGGAGCACAGGCTCTGGACTCAAGCAGCTGTGCTCTGCCTCCTAACAGCTGTGTGACCTTCGGTGAGTTGCCTCACCTCTCTGAGCTTCGATGGATATGTGGGTTGTAAGAGACAATATATGTAAGATGCCTGACTCATCGTTGGCACTTGGTAAAACTAATCCCTTATGAGCCTACTGATGCTGGGGCCCCAGTAACGAAGACACTCAGGGGCAGCTGTGGCCAGCCTGTCTTCAGCCTTCCCACACTCCTGCACTCCTCCCGCAAGGCCCAACTGGGCGTGGAATTGGCCCCAGCATGGTCAGCTCTGTCCCCAGGCCAGATCCATCCCATCCCAACCTCAATACCTACCCTTTGAACTGCTGCTGGGACCTGGGCCAACACAAGATAATATCGGGGCAGGGTGAACATTGCTTTTCCATGATCCTTTTTTTTTTAACCTTCATCTTTTCTTGCCTTGGTTCCATCATCTTTCTAAAGCCCTTCCTGAACCCTAGTAGTGACAGCCCTAATCCAGTTGTCAGTATCTGTCTGTGGTAAAGAACATCCCCTAAGGGGTCTCCCATGAGTGATCACTGGATGGAGCTTAATTCAGTACATCCTTACTCATTGCCCATTCTCTGCCAGGCTCTGTGAGGGATACTGAGACTAGGGAGACAATATGATGTAATTACAAAGCAGGTGAGCTATAAACCCCGCAGGATGGTTGGAAGAGTTCAGTGAAACTATGAAGGAAAGTGCTTTGGAAATAGCAAAACCTCTGCAATAATTCCTTTTCCTTTTGCTACTTGTTAAATCAGATTCCCACATAATCTGCTGATGCTCTCCAAAGACTAGAGCTCCAAACCTTTTTTTCTTTTTTTTTCTCCAAACTTCTCTTAACAGGGAAATGAGGTTATCCCTATCTGTCCTCATTAGCCTAGAAATGCTGGAGAAATATTGGAGAAGGAAATGGCAACCCACTCCAGTGTTCTTGCCTGAAGAACCCCAGGGACGGGGGAGCCTGGTGGGCTGCCGTCTTTGGGGTTGCACAGAGTCAGACACGACTGATGCGACTTAGCAGCAGCAGCTGGAGTGAGGGAATTAGTCCTTGTGTGTCTGGACACTGTGTGCAGTTTGAAAGTCTGTCTCCATCCTTTTATTCATCAATGTTTGAGCCACCAGACCTGAGAGTCCATATTTTGATTGTTGGAATTATTTTTTCTCCTGGCTCTGTGGACAAGTCTCTTTGACCTTCAGTACCTTTGTCATCGGAGAAGGCAATGGCACCCCACTCCAGTACTCTTGCCTGGAAAATCCCATGGATGGAGGAGCCTGGTGGGCTGCAGTCCATGGGGTCGCTAAGAGTTGGACACGACTGAGCGACTTCACTTTCACTTTTTCGCTTTCATGCATTGGAGAAGGAAATGGCAACCCATTCCAGTTTTCTTGCCTGGAGAATCCCAGGGGCAGGAGAGCCTGGTGGGCTGACGTCTATGGGGTCACGCAGAGTTGGACACGACTGAAGTGACTTAGCAGCAGCAGCAGTAGCAGCACCTTTGTCATAATACCTATCCTCAAAAGAGAAGATTATACGAGACAGAATTTATAAAGCACCACCAGCACAAGATAGGTTATCAGAAAGTAAATTCCCTTCGTACTTCCCTGAGGTTGTCCACCCACCCACATACCTCCCAGATGCCAACCCAGCCCCTGGATGTCCCATGGTCACTGCCTACCTGCTGACATAAGGGCTTAGTTAACTTCAGGGTGGTATGACTGGACCAAGCTAGGCTGGCTTTGGGTTGAAAGAAGGAGAGAGGGAGGAAACTCAACTCCAAAGCTGACTCCTAAATACAGGAGTAGTCAGTTTGCACTTTGTTTATGAATAAACATCCCTTAAAGCATGACAGGAAGGTTTTTTTGGGGAAAAAAAAATCTTCAGATTTCCAAGAAATTTCCAAAGCTCTCTGAGTCTCTCTCTGCTTAGAAAACATTTTCTAATACTTTAGTGTCTGTCTTCCAACCTAATGATTGTCCCCCTTGCTTTTCTCTATCGAGTAGAATAAAACGGTCTCAGGAGCAGACTACTTTTCTAGGAGGTCCCTTGAAAGGGCAGAAGGAAAAGCATAAACACAGAAGGATAAAAGCTGTGAAACAGGTACCTGGGTACAAAATTTGGATCTGTAGCTTATTAGCCATGTAACCCTATGCTATGCTATGCTAAGTCACTTCAGTCGTGTCCGACTCTGTGTGACCCCATAGAAGGCAGCCCATCAGGCTTCCCCGTCCCTAGGATTCTCCAGGCAAGAATACTGGAGTGGGTTGCCATTTCCTTCTTCAATGCAGGAAAGTGAAAAGAGAAAGTGATGTCGCTCAGTCATATCCGACTCTTAGCGACCCCATGGACTGCAGCCTACCAGGCTCCTCCGTCTGTGGGATTTTCCAGGCAAGAGTACTGGAGTGGGGTGCCATTGCCTTCTCCATGTAACCCTAGGCAAGTATATTAACTTCCCTGAGCCTCGGTCTGCTGGAACACAGAATGAATCAATGAGATAATGCATAAGGCAAGCAGGACTTGGCAAATAGTTAAGATTCAGTGAAGGACGATAATGATGAGACCGAGTACTTCTGAACTGTAGAGAAGCCCATCTTGGAGGCCTCAGATGTCCACATTCCTATAAGGATTCATGCCTGAGATCCAGATGCTCCCCATCATCCTCTTCTCAGTATTGCCCACGTTCCTGAGAACAGTCTCAGCAGGAACCATTAAGCTTCTTTAAACCACCTATCTCACTCACCAGGGGCTGTATCACATCACAGCACGTGAAAATAATTAATTGGTTCCTGTGGCACTTTCTATCCCTTGTCCCCTTGATCCTCCCAGCTGTTAAGTGGGTGGGTATTTCTCCCCATTTTACAGAGGAGACAACTGAGGCAGAGGCAGGCTAGGTGTGTGTGTGTGTGTGTGTGTGTGTGTGTGTGTGTGTGTGTGTGTGTGTGTTGTCACTTGGTCGTGTCCATTTCTCTGTGATTCCATAGACTGTAGCCTATCAGGCTCCTCTGTCCATGGAATTCTCCAGGCAAGAATACTGGAGTGAGTTGCCATTCCCTTTTCCAGGGGATCTTCGAGACCCAGGGACTGAACCAGGGTTTCCTGCACTGCAGGCAGATTCTTTACTGTCTGAGCCACCAGGGAAGTCAAACAGGTACATATTAGGAAATGCAGCATCTGAGGATTCCTGAGACCCCCTAATACAGCAGACTACCCTAATTCAAGAAATTTAGAGAGCAGAGTGGACAGGCAGCCACATGAAGGGTAGGTATGGGTCCTGGCTACAGGTCAGCAACTGATACCCAGAGTAACTTTGGGCAAGATTCAGAGGTTCCCTTGATCTCCACTTTCGACATTAAAAGCAAAAAATAGAAAGGTAGATACCTCAGTTTAGGCAAAAAGACATCTGCAATTCTCATCATCATTACTTTGGCTTTGAAATCCACAGCTCAGAGACCCCCCACCACTTTTTAAAATTTTAAAGACAAAACAGTATAACTTAACAGATCTGCCAACTCTTTAAAAAAAAAAAAAATCACAGAGCACAACACTGACTTTTTCTTTTTCTTTTTTTTAATTTTGGCAACGGAAGATTCAGTTCCTGGAAATGCTTGCAAAATGATTCCTGACACTGGGGGAAGATAGTTAAAAAAAGAAGAAGACGAAAACTTATTAAACACATGTAGTAAAGGACGAAGGTGGGAAGAAAGCGAATCAACCAAAGAAAGGAAAGAAAGAACTAAAAGAGATAGACAGTGGGGAGAGGGGAAGCCATTAAACGGCCCCAATTCAAGGAACGTTATCAAGTTCTCAGCATCTGCAATTCACAAGCCGCTTGTGAGTCGGGGCGGCGCAGACTCCGCCCCCTTCTCGGGTGTCGGACGCTCATTGGTGGGGGCGGCAGTCGCCGGCCGGTGACTGCCCGAGGAAAGGTTGCCTGGGACACGCATCCCTGTGTGAACGCATGACGTCCCACCCTGGCGCCAGGCTGTCTGGGGCTGAGTCTTAGATCAACACAGCTGTGGGACCGGGACCCACAGCTGGGCAAAGGAGCGGATTCCTCAACAAAAAATAGGATTGTGAGAAAAGTTCTGAAACAAAAACAGCGCAGACAAAAGCCTTAATGACATCCTTTCATAAAAATAAAAAATGCAAGAGGGGGGAAAAAGCTGGTAAAAGGAGCAGAACTGGGAACAGAAAGTTCAGAGGCATTTGGAATAAGAGACTGAGGCCCCACCACCGCTAAACAAGTTGCAGAAGGCCTGAGCTAGCCCTTCAGTCCGCTGTTGGGAAAAATAAGTCTTTTGGGTTCAAACTTTATCCAGTGTTTTCAACCGTAACCCATTTCTTTCAGAATTAGCATCTTACATTGGAGAGTACCCTTAGAGGTCATTTGCTGCCCCCTCCCCCAATTTTACAAAAAAATGAAGCCCAGGAAGGAAGGAAATTCTTCCAAGGCCACATTGCAAGTTATTGACATGACCAGGAAAGAATTCTGCTTGCTAATCCCACTGCATCTCTTTCCTGCCTGTGTCGCCCAGCTTCTGGGCATTTTAGCCTGAAAGCATCTTTAGAGATAACGTGAAAGTGCTTTGCAAACTGCTGTACAAGCCTGAGACATCAGTGGTAGTGATGGAGGAGTGAAAAAGAGATGGGGGAATCTATGTGGCTGCTGCTAAGTCGCTTCAGTCGTGTCTGACTCTGTGTGACTCCATAGACGGCAGTCCACCAGGCTCCCCTGTCCCTGAGATTCTCCAGGCAAGAGTACTGAAGTGGGTTGCCGTTGCCTTCTCCCGAATCTATGTGGACCTGTGGACTAAGCACGGACCACTCAACCAGACACATGCGCTCAACAGTCACTTGCCTTCACATCCACTCAACCAGTCCTTAGGCACCAAGGAGACTAATGGATGTGATGGAGACAGTATGTTAAGCGCCTTGCAGAGAAGAGACATTTAATAATTACATGTGGAAGGAAGGAGGTAGGTCTAATTAGCTCCATTTTATACATTGGAAAATTGAGGCAGAGAGACGTGACTTACCCAAAACTCACAGGTTTACTAAAAAGAATGGAAATTTGAACATAAATCTGCTAGCCCCAAAGGCCATGATTTTTTCCAGAACCTGGGCTTGACTGTTTTGCACAAACCATGGAGGCCTGCGTGACAGAAAAGGAAAAGGTTTTCTTTTTGGTCATGCAGGAGTCCTCACAGTCACCATATTCCCTTCCTGAGACCAAATAGCTGACAGGCTCTCCAGTTGACTTTTGTAGCATACGTAGACTGATTTGTCCATTCACAGGATATTTTCACCTTCTTATACTAAAGAGACTGTCCTTGAAAACATCTGTATTTCAGGAAGAAATCTTTTGAAGACCTTTTACCTGGGACACAGATTCCTGTGGTATGACAGCTAAAAAAAAAAGGCTTCGGGGCTGGCTCTGCCATTACTTGTGGTGTGACCTTGGAAACATCTTATAACTCCTTTCTGGACCCTTTACCATCCCACATCTGCCTTCCAAATTTCATAAAGCATCAGACTGCTAGAGTTGGAAAGGATTTTAAATAATCTCTTAGCACCATTTCCCCATTTTAGTCACAAGGAACCAAACCCAGGGTACCTGAGCTTGTCCACGATCACAGGACAGATTATTGGCAAGGCTGGGAAGTTGCATCCAGGACTCCTGACTCCCAGTCTAGAGTCCTGTTTCACGATGACTCTTTTGAGATTGTCCTAGCTCTGAACTCCCATTGTCCTGTTAATCAGTGCCACATAGTATAGAACTCTTAATTGTTTCCTGTGATAATCTTGTCTCCCCATATCCTGGGATCCTTGAGAGCAGAAGTCACTGTTTAAGGAAAGCAACTCCATAAATATTCATCAAGTGATTGATTAGGGAAGCAACCCTTGAGGGATCCCACCTGGTCACTCCCCAGACAGAAACCAGCATTCAGAGGCTGCACTTTCCCCCAAACCCTTGGAAATGACAAGAAGACAAACAAAGAATGCAATGTCCCATTGCAATACGGGGCTTACTCGCCTGTCCCCCGGTCCCTTTCTTGGGGGCTCTCAGATAGAGCTGGAGCCATTTCAGCAAGGCTAAGAATAATCAAGTCCAGGTGGCCTGCCCTTCCACAGCAGAAAGAGACAGACAATAGAGTGATGAAATTACTAAACTATTGTTTTCTGCATAGAGGTGTGTGGAGAATGTGGGGTTGGAGGGAGGGAGAAGGGAGAGTTAAAAAAAAGATTAACTGACCCAAAGGGAGCTCCTAAAAAGGTTATCTAGAAATCAGCCCAGCTGTATCCCATATTCAAAACCCTGTCCAAAATTCTAATCAAACTCACTTCCAAAACATAACTGGGCATATATTTGGCTCCTTATGGAATCCATTGGGCCAGAGGGTGGGAGCTTTTTCCTTCCCCAAGCAAAAACCACAATTCAAGCTTTTTTTTTTCTTTCTCCTTCTTGCTCAAACAGTGTTCTTTGCTCAAACCCCCTTCCCCTCCTCCTTCTGCAATCTCAGCGCCTAGCTCAAATCTGTTTTCTTCATTGTAACCTCAGCTTCACCGCAATTAATTTTTTCCCCCTCTGGTCACAAGATAATTCCTGACGCCAGTGAGTCTGGAGGTCAGACGAACAGCAAATTGGGGAACAAGGCGGCACTAATTCCTTACAAGTTTCCCTTGAAAAATCTTTTGCTTAAAAAAAAAAAAAAAAAAAAGCTTTGCTGTTCAGGGATTTATGACCTCGGAGGACTATGGGTTCGAACCAGTATTGGGCTGTAGGTGGACTGGCAAGCGGGCAGGGGAGCTCGAAGATATGGGGCGCTGCCAGGAAAAGGCAAATTCTTAAAAGTTAATGGCTTTAAGTGATTTTTTTAAATCCTTGCTGGCAAAGAGGCCCGCCTCTCCCCAGTATCAGCGCTTCCTCATTCTTTGAATCCGCGGCTCCGCGGTATTCGGCGTCAGACCGGCCAGAGGAAGCCTGTTTGCAATTTACCCGGGTTGTGAACGCCCAGGGTCGACGGAGGCGGGGCCACAGCGGTCTGTTTTGCATAAAGGGGCGTGCCCTCCAGGCCAACTCTATAAGTGCAGACTTCGGAGAGCGTGCGCGCGTTGCAGGCTGCTCTAGAGGGTTTCTGGCTTTCTCCTTCCTTCCAGCACTTCCCAACCTCATTTCTCAGTATGAAGGCGCTCAGCCCGGTTCGCGGCTGCTACGAGGCGGTATGCTGCCTGTCGGAACGCAGCCTGGCCATCGCGCGGGGCCGTGGCAAGAGCCCGGCCGCCGAGGAGCCGCTGAGCCTGCTTGACGACATGAACCACTGCTACTCGCGGCTGAGGGAACTGGTACCCGGAGTCCCGCGAGGCACTCAGCTTAGCCAGGTGGAAATCCTGCAGCGCGTCATTGACTACATCCTCGACCTGCAGGTGGTCCTGGCTGAGCCGGCCCCTGGGCCCCCAGACGGCCCGCATATTCCCATCCAGGTGCGCGCGGGCGTGCTCGGGAGCCGGGGCGGGGCTGAGCTCCGGGGTTGAGATGCTACGGGGACCCCTGGACCTTCCAAACTCCGTGCGTAAACGCTTCCCCCCTTTTCCTTCTCTCAGACAGCTGAGCTCGCTCCGGAACTTGTGATCTCCAACGACCAAAGAAGCTTCTGCCACTGACCTGGCCCGTCCTGGCGCCTCCAGGTGAGTATCCAAGCCTTCTCTCGGGGGCGGGGAAGGGGGACAGCTGGTGCTTAAACGGCAGATCTTGGAGGTGGTAGGCCTTTTAAAGGATTACCGCGGCCCCTTCAGTTTAGGGAAATTCAGGCCTGAGAGGCGCAAGTGACTTGCCCATGGTCACAGCAAATGAATGACAGAACCAATTCCGATCCAGAGTTCGTTTCAACCTTAAGTGCACATTGTTACCGTCTTCCCCATTGGCCAAAGGTGCGAAGCTATAGACGCAGGTCCGACTAAATAAAATAACCAGTCTGTTTGTGGCTTGGAGTCGTAAAAGGAGCCGCGTTTTTCTCAGCTCCCCTCCCAAATAGTGTCACTTCCAAGAGGGAGGGGTGGTGCAAGCTCCGCCTGTGGTCCTTCGGCGCCAACTGGGTGGGGGCAGTGTGGGGCGCGAGTTATCAGCTGGAGGTAGAGACCAAGTTTCCTCCCTGGCGCCGGCCAGTCTGCGGACGGCCCCCGCTTGGGCGCGCTCGGCGGAAACTGACGGCTCCCTGGTCTTCTTTCCTCCCCCGCCCAGAACGCAGGTGCTGGCGCCCGTCCGGGACCCCGGGACCCTCTACGGCCGGAAGCCCGAGGGCATGGATGGGCCTCAACCTTGCCCTGCCCACTTGACTTCCCCAAACCCCTGCCTCGAGGCTGGACCTGCGCCCGGGAGCGAAGGACTGTGAACTTGGGTGGCCTAAAGAGCCAGCGCTCTCTGGGCACCAGCTGGGCAACCTCCCCCAGCCCTCACCCCACTCCCAAGTTTTAAAGACTGTCTTTCAGTGTGTGGAGGTGTACGGGGTTGGGGGTGGGGGCTGGCTGTTCTCCAAATTCTGCCTTGGCCAAGGCAGCGGTAGAGCTGGTCTTCTGGTCTCCTTGGAGAAAGACTCTGTTGCCCTGATTATGAACTCTATAATAGAGTATTTAGCTTTTGTACCTTTTTTGCAGGAAGGTGACTTTCTGTAACCATGCGATGTATATTAAACTTTTTATAAAAGTTAACATTTTGCATAATAAACGGTTTTTAAACACTTGTGTTTATAATTTGATTCTTTAAGTGCTAACACTGTTTCTCACAAAGCTGGATTTAGGGAGAATAAATTGATGTCTTTCTTGGAGCTTAGGAAAAGTAAACTTGCTTATTCCCTTGAAAGGGAGATGGGAGAATGCCCAGCTAAGACTAGGGAAGAGGGGGAAGTAAAGGGCTCATGGTGGAGCCCCACACGCATTGGGTGCAGAGAAGAGCCTTGTCCTGTCTCACTTTGCAAGTGAGGGAAGACTGGAGAGAGAAAGTGACTGGAACAAGCTCACCCAGCAAGTTGGGGGGCCTAGGATAGAAATCTGCTCTCCTGAGTCCCAGTTCTTAGGTAGTTTGAGAGCTATGTTGCTAACTAGCAGATGGCTGTCCTCTTGAATGCCATTAATGATGTTTCTCTAGCAGGGGATGTGAAACAGGACCCTCACCTGTTAGGCAGGGATGGTGCTGATAGACCCATTTCAGAGATGAATAAATGGATCATTGGGCTTGGTTTATTTCCTCTTGGGCTTCCAGAGTTGGGGAAAATAGGACAGGGGTCTCTTCCCTCAAATCTTGTCAACCACTCTGATCAGAAGGACTTTGGTGCTGGTTGGGAAATAGGGGAATGAATTATTCTACCACCAGTTAGTTAAAGACTGAGCCTAGACTGGGAGTTTGAGGAAGAGGGCACCACAGCCCTCATTTCTGGTATATCCTTCCAATAACATCTCCATTGGGAGTCTCCTCTGTAAGTATCTTTAGCCCTATTTCAGAAATGGAGAAATTGAGGCTCAGTGGATAATGAGTTGGAGTCAGGTTCACACAGTCCCTCGAGAGTGTGGGACTCCCTCGAGAGGAGAAATGGGATTTTAAACTTAACTATAGTGACCATGGACAGGGAAGCCTGGTGTGTTACAGTCCATGGGGTCACAAACAGTCGGATACAACTTGGTGACTGAACAACAGTGACCATGACTGTAGTGGAAAGGAGCAGGATCTGAGACTGGCTATTCCATGGGGCCAGGCTTGAGAGTCAGGCAGAGGGCAAGACTCCCACACCATGCCATCTTCCTTTGCTTCCCCTCCACCTCGATCTGGCAGTTCCCCAGGTAGGTTCCACCAGGCGCCTGATCTTACTAGATTCCTGTTTATGATATGATCTCATTCATGTGTTGGCACCTGGCATTAGTTACTTCAGTATTTCATAACAAACAGGTCACGTCATCACCCTCCTTTCATGCCTTAACCCTGGTGAATTTGCAAGGGTGAACAGGGGCATGTGATGGGGAGGCAAACTTTGTCTTTGTGAACCACCCTCCTGATAGACCAGTGTTCTTAACCTGTTTCCTGTCTCCTCCAATGATCTGGTAGAAGGTATGAATACTCCAGAAAATCCACACGCACACACAATTTTGCCAAAGCAATAGGGCTTCCCAGATGGCTCAGTGGTAAAGAATCTGCCTGCCAATACAGGAGACACAGATTCAATCCCTGTGTCAGGAAGATTCCCTCAAGAAAAATGACAACCTACTCCAATATTCTTGCTTGGGGAATTCCATGAACAGAGGAGTCTGGCCAGCTACAGTCCACGAGGTCACAAAGAGATGGACACGACTGAGCGACTGAGGATGCACGCATGGCCAAGCAAACTTCCAGTGCCCGGGGGAGAGCCCTCAGTCCCCATGTGAGGAACTTTTGCTTCAAAACCAGTAAGTACAAGACCCAGGTTGGGTCTGCCTGGGATCATTCGTTAGGTGTCCTGTGCTGGCTCTGAAGTAAGTCAGCCACACAAAGGTGCAAACAGCATACTAGCTGTTTGACTGCAAGCTAGGGACTGTTTCTATTGAGCCTCAGTGTCCACACCTGTGTGAGACTCCTGATCTTGATACAGTTCTGAGGCACCTGGCCCCACATTAAACCATTACTGCAGCAAAGCCAGGCACTGAACTCAATGCCCTGTGCCCTTTCTGCCACAGCATGCCGCTTCCTGCTCGGAAGCTGCAGGACCGAAAGGCTAGGAAGCACTGGATGGCTCATCTGCCATGTGACCTGGAGCCAGCCACCTCACCTCTCCAAGCCTTTCTCCTCCCTTGCGCAGCAGCTGGTGCTTCTTGCATTGCTGCCTCCCAGGACAGAAGATAATGGTGGGAAAGTTCTTTGAAATGCATCACACACCTACAAGGTATTATTAAGCTAATTCCAAGGAAATTGCCTGTAAGGTCCTCAGAGACTGAGCTGTTCAGGTGGTGGGGACAAAAGCTGAAACCAGCACACCAATTCATTAGTCATTAGAGAGTGAAAGCAATTTGGCCCTAGGTCAGAAAACTCTGAGAGAGGAGAGTTGTCTTGTGTCATAAACACCTATCAAATGCCTACCAGGTGCCAGGCTCTATTTTATCTTAACATTTTTCTAATCCTCACCACCACCCAGCAACGTATCATTATTCCCATTTTACAGAAGACACAATATCAGAGAGGCTGAATAACTTGATCCAGGTCACATAGCAAGGAAGGGCCACAGCAAAGCACCATCCAGCACCACCTAGCTCCAAAGTCCACGTTCAATTTTTTCCCCCTCCATTCCCTTCCCCTGGCACATATTTGGTCCCCAGTAGGTGCTTGCTAAACGAAAGACCTAGGCCCACCCCAGGCCTCCCTCTCATTTGTGAAAAGAGGATGATGGTGCCTCCTGTGCAGGTCTGTGCTTCGGATTAAAGATGCATAAAGCATCTACCAGTCTCCCTGAAAATACAAGATTCACCATTAACTGAGTCTTAACACTATTGCATCACCTCTGAAAAACAGACTTTGAGAAGGGATTTTCCTTTGTTAAAAAAAACAAACAAAACAGGTTCAGAACAGACGAAGTAACTTGCCCGGGGGCCCCACAGCTCCTAAGTGACAAAGCAAGGATTCAAATTCATGCGTGTGACAAACCAGAGATGGTGCCCTGTCCGAGAAGGCCAGTGACAGCTCTCCTTAGCTGTGGATGTGCCGGACAACCAACAGTGGCTGTCTTTCGACCTCATCATCTCTCACGGCTGGCTGGCACTCGTCTCCATTCCCGGGTCTACATCCTAAATCCTCGCGTCGCTCTTGCAGAACTGCCTCTGGCACTCCGCTCCCCGCCAAGGCTTCTGGAGGCCGGGGCAGGGGCGGGGCCTCGGCCCACGTGGCCCGGAGCCCGGCTGGGCGGGGCCAACATAGCCCCGCCCCTGCCCCGCCCCCGGCCCGGCGACCCGCGCTCCCCCCCGCGGGCCCTGGGGGCCGGTCGCAGGTGTTCGCTGGCGCCCGGATGTCTGAGCTCTGGCTCCGCTCTGGCTCCGGCTCCCTCCGCAGCCTGCGGGCGGGGCTCCCAGCCCATCCGGAGCCTCGCGGCGCCCCTGCCGCTCTGCCAGCAGCACGGCCTCCCGGTTCCCAGCCTCCTGGCTTTGAGGGGCGGGGGGCCCGGGCCACCCCCCGCTCCGGGGCCACCCCCACCCAGCCGAGCTGCTGACCCTATTGCTCTCCCGCTGCCCCCAGCTGCGCTCGGACCGCCGCGGCCTCGACGCGCCCCCACCCCGCTTCCTGCCTCGGCAGTTTTGCCCGAGCCGGGCGGCCGCCTTGGATCGCACCCCGTTCCTTCCTTCCTTCATTCTTTTCAGGCAACTTGCATTCCTCGAGCGCCTGCGACGTGCCCCGCACGAGGCCTCTCCGACCTTCCGAGTGCAGGCCCCCGACCCACCGGGATCCTTCGGGAAGATTCCGCTCTCCGTCCGATCTCCCTCCCCACTTCCCCCCGAGTTTTCTATCTCTGATGTCCGGTTTCACTCCGAGTTTAGCATTTAATTGTTCTCTGGTTATTTCTCCTGTTAAGGGTCAGTCAGTGGCAGGGTCAGGGGATCACTTTGTGACCGAAATCAAGGGTCAGTCTGAAAGTGGACTGAGGGGTCAGAGTGTGGCCAGAATTGGGGTTTTAGCCAGACTGTGGCAAGGTTTGGAGATAGTGTGGGTGGAAGTTGGCAGTGGTCAGTCTACGGCTGGGCTTAATAGACAGAGTGTAGTAGCATCAGTGGCCAAAGTCAGTGAGTCAGTCTTGGGCAGGGTCAGTGAACAGTGTGGATCAGGGTACTAGGTCACCCAGAGACTAGGATTTGGTGGTTGCCTTTGACAAGCCAGATAAGCGCAGTGGGGCAGGGTGGCGGTGCTGTAGCTCTCTGAACTCAGATTCCTATCCCTCCACAGCTGGGGGCTGGTCATAGCCTCCCCCTGGCATTACTCAGACTGTGGAGCTGGGCTTCCATCTGGGACACTCCCTGCCCTCCACACCTCTCTGCTCCTACCTTGTGCCAGATGCTGGAGGCAAAAAACTCTGGCTGGGGCAGACCCGTGGGCAGACTGACAATAATACTGGCCATGGCAAGGAGGCCTTAAGCTTCTGAGGGACCCCCCTACATTTGGCGTCACCCATGGGGAACAAGTACCTAGATCTTCCCTGTACCTTCTGCCTTTTGTTCACAAACCTAAAAGCTGTTGGGGATGGAAGGGTTCTTAGAGGTCACACGTGCGGCCCAAGAGGGGAAGAAGCTTGCTCAGGGACACCCAGCAAGTTCGTGGTCAAGACAGGACTCAAGGGAACTCCCTAGTGGTTCCGTGGTTAGGACTCAGCACTTTCACTGCCCTAGCCTGTGTTCAATCCCTGGTGGGGGAACTAAGATCCCATGGCCAAAAAAAAAGACAGAAACCCATGCCTTTTACCTTTCTAGCTAGGGCACTCTTTGTGATCCTCTGCCTACCCTGAGCAAGGATTGTTATTCCCACTTTAGAGATGGGGCAGCTGAGGCCCTGAGAGGCTTCTGGACTCACCCGGCTCTCACAGAGGGACTGCCAGGGGCGAGTGGACTGCACCCCCCTGAGGACCTGGACCTGTGAAGTGGGGAGCCGGTGATTCCCTGAAGCATTGCGCCCTTGTCATTGCCACCCAGCCCCCTCCCAGGCACCCTCATTAGGAGCGAATGAAACAAGGGTGGCCGGATGAGGCTGGGGAGAGGAGAGAACACTTTTTAAGAACTGCTGGGGAAAAGCTTAGCTGGGTTCTTATGGAAACATATGGAACTCATTACCCTAAGTCGAAGTGGTCGCTGGCCAGCTGGCAGTTGGTCCGTTTGGGGCTCAAAGTGTGTGTTGTGTGGTAGTGAGGGTACCTAAGGCAGACTCACCAGAATAACCTGCCCACTCACTGATCCAGGTTCTTCCCGGACCAGGTATTGTTTCCATTTTTAACATCAAAAAAAAAAAAAAGTGATTTCAAGACATTGGGTACTAGGCCACTCTAGGTTTTATGGGTAGGATCAGAGACTTAGGGACCATCAAGACAGACAGCCCCACCAGAACCACCCACATCCTGACTCACACACGTCTTTTCACCACCAGGGCCCCTGCAGTGGGTCCAGATGTATGAAGGGATGGTCTCAGCTTCCATCCAGGATTCATCCGGGGGCGGGGATCCTTGAGGAGCCTAAATGTTGGTCTCACATCCCGTCAATCACATTTCCCTGGGCAGGTTGGACGCCATATTCAAAGACAGCAGCAAGAAAATGTTCCAAGAGGCCATTTTCTGGTACACAGGATTTTAGTCTATGTGGTTGTAGCATGCTGGGGGGCTGCCTCATAGGATTTCACCCCTATGAGGCTCACAGACATTAAGGGACCTGCCAAAGATCACCTTGAAGTAAGCATCAGAGCCCAGGTCTCCGACATAGCTTCCACATCCTGCCTTGTTGATATCTGCTATACTGTGTGCTAAGTCGCTTTAGTGACATCCAACTCTGCGACCCCACAGACTGTAGCCCCCCAGGCTCCTCTGTCCATAGCATTTCCCAGGCAAGAATACTGGAGTGGGTTACCGTTTCCTTCTCCAGGGGATCTTCCCGACGGAGGAATCGAACCTGCGTCTCCTACTTTGGCAGGTGGGTTCTTTACCATTGAGTCAACGCAGCTCTTCTAAAACTTTCTACTAACCAGTGGTCATACAGAACTGGTCTCACTCAACCCCCACAGCCCTCCTGTACTTTCTGTGAGTTTGGAAATCAGCCAGATGCTGGTGGAAACCCTAGCTTTGTCATGTATCAGCTATGCCATCAGAAAAGTGAAAAGTGAAAGTTGCTCAATTGTGTCCGACTCTTTGCAACCCCATGGACTATACAGACCATGGAATTCTCCAGGCCAGAACACTGGAGTAGGTAGCTGTTCCCTTCTCCAGGGGGGTCTTCCCAACCTCGGGATCGAACCCAGGTCTCCCGCATTGTAGGAGGATTATTTACCAGCTGAGCCACAAGGAGAGCCCAGGAATACTGGAGTGGGTAGCCTATCTCTTCTCCAGTCTTTGCCCAGCTGCTGCTGCTGCTGCTAAGTCACTTCAGTGGTGTCTGACTCCTTGCGACCCCATGGACTGCAGCCTACCAGGCTCCTCCATCCATGGGATTTTCCAGGCTAGAGTACTGGAGTGGGTTGTCATTGCCTTCTCCCTTTGCCCAGCTACTTCTCTCTCATTACTGGGATTTGTAATCATTTCATGATAAAGGTGTTTTCAACTGTAGAAAGTCAGAACTTTGAACCCAGGCTCTGCCTGATACAGAACCAGCTCACTGGTGAGCGCATCCCTCTGTAGAAGAGAACAGGGGTTGGGGCTGGGGTAGGATGGACGTGACTCAGAGGCCAGAGAACCTGGAGGCCAAATACAGTGAAATCAGGGGAGCAGGAGCTTTGTGATCAGACAGGCCTGTCTCTGCCACTTCTTAGCTGTGTGATCAGCTAAAGGACACCACCTCTCTCAGCCTGTTTTTCCTCTAAAGCTCCCAGTAGTAGCTCTTTCATAGAGCTGCTTCAGGAACTAAGAAAACAGAGATCCTGGCACAGATGGACTGCTTGAAGTTGGCAGTCCCTATCCATGAAATTAAAAGACGCTTACTCCTTGGAAAGAAAGTTATGACCAACCTAGATAGCATATTCAAAAGCAGAGACATTACTTTGCCAACAAAGGTTCGCCTAGTCAAGGCTATGGTCTTTCCTGTGGTCATGTATGGATGTGAGAGCTGGACTGTGAAGAAGGCTGAGCACCGAAGAATTGATGCTTTTGAACTGTGGTGTTGGAGAAGACTCTTGAGAGTCCCTTGGACTGCAGGGAGATCCAACCAGTCCATTCTGAAGGAGATCAGCCCTGGAATTTCTTTGGAAGGAATGATGCTAAAGCTGAAACTCCAGTATTTTGGCCACCTCATGCGAAGAGTTGACTCATTGGAGAAGACTCTGATGCTGGGAGGGATTGGGGGCAGGAGGAGAAGGGGACGACAGAGGATGAGATGGCTGGATGGCATCACTGACTCGATGGATGTGAGTCTGGGTGACCTCCGGGAGCTGGTGATGGACAGGGAGGCCTGGCGTGCTGCAGTTCATGGGGTCGCAAAGAGTCGGACACGACTGAGCGACTGATCTGATCTGATCTGATCTGATCATTTTATCAGGATGAAGTCGAGCAGGAGCCACCGGTGTCTTTGTCATTACCCTCATTGTGAATCTTTTTGTAAACTTCCAATTGAACAAACAATATTTTGCTTCTAATATGTTGTGTGTGTCCACAGTCCCCCACCTACGGTGTGAACTTGGACAAACTACTTAAGTTCTTTCATCTTCAGTGTCTGCACCTTTAAGATGGGGATAATGAAAGTCCCTACTACAGACAGTGGGGAAATATATATATTTTTTTACTTTTCTTTTTTGGACACACCATGAAGCTTGTGGAATCTTAGTCCCCCAACCAGGGGTCGAACCCAGGCCCCCAGCAGTGAAGTCACTGAGTCCTAATCCCTGAGCTGCCAGGGAATTCCCAGGTGTGAGGATTAAATCAGTTACCACATAGTATGCTCGGTCTAATGCTTGGCACGTAATGCTGCTGCTGCTAAGTCACTTTAGGCGTGTCCGACTCTGTGCGACCCTATAGATGGCAGCCCACCAGCCTCCCCCGTCCCTGGGATTCTCCAGGCAAGAACACTGGAGTGGGTTGCCATTTCCTTCTCCAAGGCATGAAAATGAAAAGTGAAAGTGAAGTTGCTCAGTCGTGTCCAACTCTTCGAGACCCCATGGACTGCAGACTACCAGCCTCCTCCACCCATGGGATTTTCCAGGCAAGAGTACTGGAGTGGGGTGCCATTGCCTTCTCCCAAATGCTACCTGTCATTCATTACCTTAGCACACTGTGAAGTTTGTGTTCTCATACATTCTATATCCATCTGTGTTTTTATACAAAATCTTAATATCTCAATTTTTTAAAAATTGGCATTTCAAGAAGATGTACAGATTTTTATCATACGGTTTTGTGAGATCTAGCACCTAACAAACTTCCCATAGCCACACTTGTGCGTGTGCACACACATGTGCATGAACACACACACACATGATGAGCTGAAACAAGCCCTCTTGCATTTAAGAGTGGCCCGCATGCTCCCTCTAATTCGCTGT
The DNA here is from genome assembly GCA_935064755.1 of Tragelaphus eurycerus. Lineage (NCBI taxonomy): Eukaryota > Metazoa > Chordata > Mammalia > Artiodactyla > Bovidae > Tragelaphus > Tragelaphus eurycerus. Next base: position 7,297,797 of record CAKXYN010000099.1, on the reverse strand, counting down.
CCTCTGTGAAGAGAGATTGGTGACTGTGTGACCTCTCAGCAGGAGAATTCCTTGGGAAAACTAACCTGGCCCTGGAGAAGGGCATGGCAACCCACTCCACTATTCTTGCTTGGAGAATCCCATGGACAGAGGAACCTGGTGGGCTACAGTGCATGGGGTCACAGAGTTGGACACGACTGAAGTGACTTAGCACGCATGCATGATAAACCGTAATAGAAAAGAATATAAACAAGAATGTATATATATGTATAACTGAACCACTTTGCTGTAGAGCAGTAATGAACAAAACATTGTAAGTCAACTGCAAGTCAATAAAAATTAAAAACAACAATAAAACAAAAAGCCAAGATGTCAGGTGGGGCCAGACCACCTAGGATATGACAGCCTTCTCTGGCGGCAGATCAGTTCAGTGCTGTCTTTCTGGGGAGCACCAGGCTTTTTCCACCCTAAGCCCAAGTCTTGACTCTTTCTGTCAATCCGGACGAAAGCTGCTATAAGGCATAGGAAGCTCAGCCGGGTGCTCTGTGATAACCCAGGTGGATGGGACGGAGGTGGGGTGGGAGGGAGGCTTAAGAAGCAGGGGATATATGTATGCATATGACTGATTCACTTTGTTGTACAGCATAAATTAACACAACATTGTAAAGCAATTATATTCCAATAAATAAATAAAAGTAATTAATACAAAAAAAAAAAAAACACAAAAAACTGACCTGGGAGGAAGCCCTGGCTCCCGTTCTTAACCTGAGTATCAGAGCCCAGGTCTCAGTCCTGCTTCTCTCCCCTCCTTGCTGTGCAACCCTGGGCACCTCACTTCACCTCTCTGAGCTTTGACTTCCCATTTGTGAAAGAGGGGCGAACCTTTCAAAGTCCTTGTGAGGATTAGAGAAGTGAACAAAAAGTGCCTGGCACATTGTCATTGCTCCATATATGAGAGCTCTTCAAAGCATGTTGGTTTTTTAACTCAGTAAGAGCTATCTTTTTACATTCTTTAGTAAAACAGGGTTATGATCTCGGTGCCTTATGTAATTAATACGCTTTATTGATTTTTAAACACATCTGTTAATCCGATAAAGGTGATTTTCCTCCTAAAATTATTTTCTTTCCTAATTTATTCATATTTTACAGTGTCTGGGCAAGCCATTGGGCCTCACTGAGCCTCAATTTCCATATTTCTAACATGGGAAAAACGCCTTCCTCATGAGGTTCTTTGGAGGATTCAGTTGAGATGGTGTATGTAAAAATGCTTCGTACACTGTCAAGTCCAATAAGTGTAAGAGATTATTTTTTGCACACTCCTTCCCTTTCAGTAAGCTGAATTCCTCAAAGACAGGAGGGAGTTTTATTTACCTTTGTATCTCCTGCGTTGAATGTGTAGTAATAAATTTAATAGTAGCATTTATGGTGATAAGAACTTTCATTTCCTGGACACTTGTATTGTGCAAGACTCTGGGCTGAGTGCATCTTAATGGAAGGATGAGTGATAGACACTTAAAAGTTTTGATTCCCTCTGCTGGGAATTGTTTTAGTTTTCTCTTGAGCAAGTTCTGTTTTCCATCCTGCAGACAAATTATTTTTATTCTTGGACCTTATATGTTGTTTGGCCAATCCAGTTGAATAACCGTAATAGCATTGTTTATTTTCCTTATCTATAAAATGGGGCTAATGATCAACTTAACCTCATATAAAAGTGTCCCATAAATGATGGTAACTTTCCCTTACTCCTTCCTTTCCTCCCCACCTAGACACACCCTTTCCTTGGAGAGGAAGGTGATGACAGAACAAGCTGATTAAACTGGGTGGCGAAGAGCTGAGTCCCTTCATTTCTCTGTGCCTTTTTTTTTTTTTTTTCCCCTGCCCCTTGGCTTGTGGGGGGGCGGGTCTTAATTTTCCCACCAGGGATCAAACCCTCACCCTTGGCAGTGAATGTGCAGTCTTAACCATTGGACCACTAGGGAATTCCTTCTCTGTGCTTTTGTTTCTTTTTTTTGATCAGGGTGGCAGATCTTCCTGGAATAATTGCCTGATTCTGAGACCCTCCATGTCCAGCCTCCTAAAAAACCTCCATTTTCTGCCATACCACCAAAGATTCAACTCATCTGGATGTCACGTGCCCTCTGTGATCATGTGTTGTATATTCCAAGTGCCTTTAAGTCCTGGAAAGCAGAGTGGTGTGTTAGGGTTTGACTTCTATTTTTCTAAGCATTTTCTTATCATCTCATCTCATCCTTTATAAACCTTTCAAAGTCCCCAAGCCACACATGGGGCAGCTGAGGCCCCGAGAGGGGAAGGGCCTTGGCTAAGGCCACAGACTGAGTGACAGCCAGTCCTGCGACCCGAGGCATGCTCTGAGTCCCTTGGAGCTTAGGAACTCCGTGAGCCTCTCGATACCGGGCTTTGTGCCTGATGCTGCCTCACAGAAATTATGTGAAGTTGCTGCTCCCCCCCACTTTCCAGATGAGCAAACTGAGACTTAGGCAGGTAAAAAGTTATTTCCCGAGTTGGAATCATGATGTAATCAGGGCCGATTCTAAACTGTGTGCTTTTTGCCCAGGACCCCGAGACTTCTGCCGCTCTGTTGTTTCAGGGCCCTGAAGATGGCCGCTCCCAAGTCTCTAGCAGTGTGTTGGACCCTAAAGCAGGGAGTGATTGCCAAGGCTGACCCCTATGCCCTGCTCTGTCAGCCCCAGCAGCCCCAGGGTCAAGGGATTCACAGAGCAGGGCCCAGGAGGGCCCTCCTGCAGCAGTGATCTGCATGGAGTGGCCCCCAGCCCTAATCCCTAAAGCCCATTGTCTCCCCAGGAGACAATACAGATAAAGGACCCAGCCTAGTGGGCTGCCTGCATCAATCTGTAACCATGGAAACCCGTAGGGAGACAATTCCAAAGCCCCTCCTGTCACCCTCCACCCTGCAGCTGTGGCTCCAGGAGCCCAGCCTCCAGCAGAACGGGCATTGCTAGTAATCGCTGTCCCCCACCACGGCCACCCCCAAATGGGACACAGCTAGGCTCCCCCCAGCATACAACCTCCCAGAACTGGTGTTGGCAAAGGGGTCTTGGATATGTTTAAGGTCTATATCTCATTTCATCTGCAGGAAGGTTAGTTCCCCCAGGTTCTGCATCGGCAAGAAGTCACTGATCACAGGGTCCGAGCCCAGGGAAAAGGTCTCAATAGAATTCTTAACCATCCAGTGGTCAACCAGGATCCAGGAAAGTATTAGGTCTTCAGCACATGACTTCCCCCTGGTGGCCAGTTGCTGCAATTGTCAGTTTCTACTTGAGTAGCCAAACTTGTTACCTCTTTTTTCTTGGTTATCTAATGTGTTCCAGATGCCCACGTACATTTGATCTAATCCTCACAACCACTCTGTGACGTGGGTGTTCTTACCCTCCTTACACATGCTGAAGCCAAGGCTTTCAGATGGTATGCAGAAGGAAGCAAAGATAGCTGAGTGGTTGAGAGGGTGAATCCAGACTGCCCTGGCTCAAAACCAGGCATCACCAGCCTGATGATCTTGGGAAAAGTACCTGAGCTCTGAGTCTGATTCATATTTGTACAGTGGGAGTGATAACAATACATACTTCATAGTCATGTTATGAGGATTATATAAAATAAGATTTCTAAGCTTTCAGAACAGTGATTGGTGCATAATAAATAAAACCCTGTGCACTGACACTTCTTAAGCTGTGTGCCCTCTGGCCTCAGTTCTTTCACCTGGGCGTGTATGTGTGCTCAGTCACTGCAGTCCTGTCCGACTCTGTGACCCCAAAAGGCTCCTCTGTCCATGGGATTCTCCAGGCAAGAATAATGGAGTGGACTGCTATGCCCTCCTCCAGGGGATCTTCCCCATCCAAGGATTGGCCCACGCCTCCTGCGTCTCCTGCATTGGCAGACAGATTCTTTTACCCACTGAGCCACCCGGGAAGCCTCTCTTTCACCCATACAGTAGGGCTAATCGGAGCTCCCTCTTAGGACTATCATGGTAACTAAAGTGGATTTGAGGTATGAATGTACTTGCTTTGCTACTATTAGCATCATTTTTTTTTAATCTGCCTTTTTGGGGAGGGCTGATCATGGGGGCAGAGGGATGGGCAGAGAGATGCTGCTCTGTCAACAAGCCAGGAGGAGATACCTGAGAATTCTGGTCCCTGCAGTCTCTTTGGTTTGCAGAGTCACGGAGCCTCTGACAGTGGCCAAAGACTTTTCTGGGAAGAGACTGGGAGTGGCCTCTCAACTATTCCAAAAATCTTGCACTGAGTTCATTTCAATCAGCTGTTCTTGGGCTTCTACTCTGCAATGAACACTGGGCTGAATATTGTCGCACTGGGGTGCGACAATAAAGAAGACAAGGAGTGACTTAAAGCTGGGGGGAGGGACAGAACAGAATTACAATGCGAAATGATGACAGACTGAGATCGCCTACAGGAAGTGTGGAGCAGGGGTCAGAGTCAGCGTCTGAGAAATGGGTGCTCTAAGCTATCACCGGAGAAGGCAATGGCACCCCCCTCCAGTACTTTTGCCTGGAAAATCCCATGGATGGTGGAGCCTGGTGGGCTGCAGTCCATGGGGTCGCTAGGAGTCGGACACGACCAAGCGACTTCACTTTCACATTTCACTTTCATGCATTGGAGAAGGAAATGGCAACCCACTCCAGTGTTCTTGCCTGGAGAATCCCTGAGATGGGGGAGCCTGGTAGGCTGCCGTCTATGGGGTCACACAGAGTCGGACACGACTGAAGTGACTTAGCATAGCATAGCATAAGCTATCACCACTCACATTCATAATGTGGCCAATATCACTCAGACTCCAAAGACTGAATGTCTTGTTTATTTCAAAATAGTTCTGAGTCTTATTTTTTATGTTCGTAGTTGATCTGGATTTTTGATACTGCTGTCCCAGGTCTCAATTCTATTCAGCTGAAGGGTTAAAACACACCCATTTAAAAAAAAAATAATTTCATACTAGAGGATAGTAGATTAACAGTCTTGTGTTAGTTTCGGGTGTATAACAAGGTGATTCACTGACACATGCATGTGTAGCCCTTCTTTTTCAAATTATTTCCCCATTTAGGTTATTATAGAATATTGAGGAGTAATCCTTGTAGGTCCTTATGGGTCATTTATTTTTATCTTTTTTTAAATTTTGTTTTTTGGCTTCCCTGCAGAGCATGTGGGATCTTGGTTTCCAGGTCAGGGATCGAACCCACACTCCCTGCAGTAGAATCACAAAGCCTCGACCACCGGACTCTGCCGGAGATCCAGGCAAGTCCCTGGCTCTCTATTTTAAGTGTCATATACCAGTGTGTACCTGTCAGTCCCAAACTCGCAATCTCTCCCTCCCCCAGTCAGCCCGCTTCCCGGACTATAACCTACAGCCATTCTCTAGGTCCATGAATCTGCGTCTGTTTTGTCAACAGTTCATCTGTATCTCTTTTTTAAGATTCTTCATAAGTGAAATCATATTTGTCTTTCTCTGCCTGACTTACTTCACTTAGTATGATAATCTCAAAAAGTCCAGCCAGGTTGCTGCAAGTGGCATTACTTCATTCTTTTTAAAGACTGAGGAATATTCCCTTGTATACAGGCACCACATCCCCTTTAACCACCCATCTGTAGATGGAAAATACACCCATTTTATTGAGTGTAGTTTGAGATCACCTGTGCGTGGGGGGTATACACAGCATTCTCTATGACTTGTATATCTGAGAAACTTGTGTCTGAAAGCAGACCTTTTTTTTTTTCTGGTGTGAGAGGTGGAGAGAAGCCCAAGCAGAGAGAATAATGTGGGCTAACAGGGAGAGCAGGGAGGTCAGAGGGAGTGTCAAGAGAAGGGTGTTTTATCAAAGCCTAAGGTTGTTGTGTGAAGGAGGCTGACGATCTGAGGGACTTGCAGGGGGTGGGCTGGCTAGGCCATACCAGGGAGCTATTTGCAAGATCATAAGCTAGAGAGTGACAAGACGAGGTGTGTGTTTTAAAGAGCTCCTTTGGGAAAAGGAGGGAATAAACTGATAATCACAGGACTCGTAGGTTGTGTTTCCCCAAACTCCTCTGGGCACCTCTACAGGGACCTGAATCCAATTGCCCTCCTCCAACGAGACCACAAGACCCAACATCTGTGAAAAACATCTTCAGGACCTGGAAACATCTGGAAAGAATTTGGCCAATCTGGTAGCCCTGGGCTTCCCAGCCGGCTGCATCTTTCACATTCTTTTTCTCCTCCCCAAGTCTGTAGGGGGTTGGTTCATTGGTTAATAGGTATTATATAGCTTTGCAGGCTTCTGGCAGGTACCAGAGTTCACCTCTAGGTGGCAGCCTTACCCCTTTAACCCCACCAGCTTCCTCCTGGAAAGGCCAGAGAGAAAGAAGAGACATGATCTAATTTGAAGGTGGGCAATGCGACTTAGCAGCAGCAACAGCAGCAGCAACCACCCTCTCAGGTGCCCATCATTACCTCCATTTTTTAATTGAGAAAACTAAGGCTCTGAGAGGTGAAGCCACCTGTCCAAAGTCACCAGATAGGTGGGCATAGTGGAACTCAGTTTCTCTGAGCCTCAGTTTCCTCATCTGTAAGATGAAACCAACCCACCCCTGGCAACACTGATCTACTTTCTGTCCCTGTGAAAAAGGTGAAAGTGTTGGTCGCTCAGTTGTGTCTGACTCTTTGCGACCCCATGGACTGTCCATGGAGTTCTCCAGGCAAGAATACTGGAGTGGGTAGCTGTTCCCTTCTCCAGGGGATCTTCCCAACCCAGGGATCACACCCGGGTCTCCTGCATTGCAGGCAGATTCTTTTTACCATCCGAGCCACCTGGGAAGCCCTACCCATGTGTGGCAGTCACGAACAGCATCCTCTTATGCCTGTCTCCACTGGAGAAGCGTGGCACTGACATCCTTATGTCGGAATGGTTTCTGTCCCTATAGATTTGCCTATTCAAGACATTTTACCTAAATATAATAATGTAGTATGTAACCTTTTGTGTCTGGTTTCTTTCACTTAGCATAATGTTTTCAAGACTCATGCACATGGTAGCAGATATCAGTGCTTCATTTCTTTTTGGCTGAATGATATTCCTTTGGATGGATATACATTTGTGTATCCATTCATCAGCTGATGGACATTTGGGTTGTCTTCATGTTTTGCTCATTGTGAATACTGCTGCTGTGAACATCCATGTATATGTCTTTGTATCAACATGGGTATATATCTAGGAGTGGAATCCTTGGGTCATATCATAACTCTATCCTGAATATTCATTGGAAGGACTGATGCTAAAACTGAAGCTCCAACACTTTGGCTACCTGATGTGAAGAGCCAACTCATTGGAAAAGACCCTAATGCTGGGAAAGATTGAAGGCAAAAGCAAGGGGTGGTAGAGAATGAGATGGTTGGATGGCATCATGGACTAAACGGACATGAATGTGAGAAAACTCCAGGAGATAGCGAAGGACCGGGAAGCCTGGCGTGCTGCAGTCCATGGGATCGCAGAGTCAGACCCAGTTTAGCAACTGAACAACAATAATGCTGCTGCTACTGCTAAGTTGCTTCAGTCGTGTCCGACTCTGTGCGACCCCAGAGACAACAGCCCACCAGGCTCCCCCGTCCCTGGGATTCTCCAGGCAAGAACACTGGAGTGGGCTGCCATTGCCTTCTCCAACAATAATGCTAGCTGTGTATAACTTTTTGAGGACGTGCAAAACTGTTTTCCAACATGGCTACACCAGTTTACATTCCCACCAGCAATATATGAGGGTTTTAATGTCTTCATATCCTGGCCAAAACTTGTTACTAACATTCTTTTTGATTACAGCCATTCTAGAGGGCTGTGGTTTGGATTTTCATTTCCTTAATGATTAATGATACTGGGCACCATTTCATATGCTTACTGGCCTCTATATGTCTTCTCTGGAGAACTGTTCATTCAAATCTTTTATCTTCTCAATTCACTTTGGTAATATTATGCCCAACATACACACACACAACACATTCATGTACCACCCTGGATTTTCTTCAACTATCATAGTAACTATATGAGGAATCCATGGTTTGTCCCATTTCTCAGGTGATGAAACTGAGGCCCAGAGTAGTGGCATGATATGCTCAAAAGCCACAGCTTACAGAATCTCAGGGCCCAGAGTTCTATTTACTTGACAAATACTCATATAGTATTTACTATGTGCCAGTTCAGAGAACCCCTGATCCTCATCCCAACAATTTTCCAGTGAAACTATCATTATTAGTAGAACTACTCAGCTTCCCTGAAGCAGCAACTTATTGCTTTTGTTTAAAAAAAAAAAAATGACTTATTTTTTAGTCATTAAGTCACGTCCAACTCTTTTGCAACCCCATGGACTATAGCTCACCAGACTCCTCCTTCCTTGGAATGTCTCAGGCGAGAATACTGGAGCGGTTGCCATTTCTTTCTCCAGGGGATTTTCTCCACCCAGGGATCGAACCCTTGTCTCCTTGGCAGGCAGATTCTTTACCTCTGAATCACCAGGAAAGCCCCACCCCTTTAAAAAAAAATAACGTTTTCTCTCCAGTTACCAAAGTGTGAAAGTGTGAGTTGCTCAGTCGTGTCCAACTCTTTGTGACCCCATATACTATACAGTCCATGGAATTCCCCAGGCCAGAATACTGGAGTGGGTAGCTGTTCCCTTCTCCAGGGGATCTTCCCAATCCAGGGATCACACCGGGGTCTCCTACACTGCAGGCAGATTCTTTACTGGCTTAGGAATACGTGCTTATATTAGAATAGTTGAAAAAGACTGTACCGAAAAGTGCAAATACAGCAGAGCAGAGGCTTCCCTCTCCCTTTGCACAGCTCCAACTTGGCTTCCATCTGATTGTGGATTTTTGTGAACAGATAACACACTGGCTTAAAGCTCAACATTCAGAAAACTAAGATCATGGCATCCGGTCCCATCACTTCATGGGAAATGGACGGGAAAACAGTTGACACAGTGGCTGACTTTATTTTTTGGGGCTGCATGAATTAAGAGACGCTTACTCCTTGGAAGGAAAGTTATGACCAACCTAGACAGCACATTAAAAAGCAGAGACATTATTTTGCCAACAAAGGTCCGTCTAGTCAAGGCTATGGTTTTTCCAATGGTCATGTATGGATGTGAGAGTTGGACTATAAAGAAGGCTGAGTGCCAAAGAATTGATGCTTTTGAACTGTAGTGTTGAAGAAGACTCTTGAGAGTCCCTTGGACTGCAAGGAAATCCAACCAGTCCATCCTTAAGGAGATCAGTCCTGGGTGTTCATTGGAGGGACTGATGTTGAAGCTGAAACTCCAATACTTTGGCCACCTGATGTGAAGAGCTGACTCATTGGAAAAGACCCTGATGCTGGGAAAGATTGAGGGCAGGAGGAGAAAGGGACGACAGAGGATGAGATGGCTGGATGGTATCACCAACTCAATGGACATGGGTTTGGGTGGACTCTGGGAGTTGGTGATGGACAGGGAGGCCTGGCGTGCTGCGGTTCATGGGGTCACAAAGAGTCGGACATGACTGAGGGACTGAACTGAGCTGAACACACTGGGAGCCCCAGAACAGGAGGTCTGTGCCTTTGGGAAGTTTCTATATTATATTTTGATAAGTAGGGCTTTGAGAAGAGGGAATCAGAGGCATTTTTCATAAGAAAATTCACCAGGGATGAGGTACAACAGCTGGAATTAAAATATGCTTTGTTTTGGGGACTTTTCCAGGCTTTGGGCTCTGGCTAGAACAGGGCTGCCTCCCTTACCAGCTGGTGCGCCTCTCTTAACATCCCCTGTGACTTAGCTTCCTCATCTGGAAAATGGGGCTAAACATTCGTAATTATAAACTAACTGATAGTTGTGGGCACACCCTTCCCACCCGCAGCAATGTGTGCAGCACCGGGACCCTGGGTTCACTGGCAGAACATACCCTCCTTCAATGGGGTTGGTTCTAGCATTGAGTTCTTCATTCAAAATAATAGCTCAGTGTCTTGGGAGACAGAGATCTGAGTTCAGATCCTGGTTTCCCCTTTAACCACTGGGCTTCCCTTGTGGCTCAGCAGTAAAGAATCTGCCTGCAATGCCAGAGACCTGGGTTCAATCCCTCTGTCAGGAAGATCCCCTGGAGAAGGGAATGGCAACCCACTCCAGTATTCTTGCCTAGAGAATCCCATGCCCAGAGGAGCCTGGTGGGCTATAGTCCATGGGGTCACAGAGTTGGACATGATTGAGCAACTGACACTTTCACTTTCCTCTTTAACCAGCCCTAGCTCAAATTCCTTATATATTTGAGGCTCTGTCAGTCCCTGGGTCAGGAAGATACCTTGGAGGAGGGCATGGCAACCCACTCTAGTTTTCTTGCCTGGAGAATCCGTGGACAAAAGAGCCTGGCAGAGTACAGTCCATTGCAGAGTCAGACATGGCCAGAGCGACTCAGCACGCATGCACACATGCCCTTATTGGACAATGTTATAGGGTAGTTGGGAAGTTTCAATATAATAATGCATGTAGGACTTCCCTGGTGGTTCAGTGGCTAAGAATCCACCTGCCAATGCAGGAGACACAGGTTCAGTCTCTGGTCTAGAAGATCCCACAAGCTGCAGGGCAACTATGCCCATGCAGCACAACTACTGAGCCCGCCCTCTAGAGGCCATGAGCTGCAACTGCTGAAGCCTGAGTGCCTAGAGCGGGTGCTCCTCTGCAAGAGAAACCACTAGAAGCCTAAGCATCGCACCTAAGAGTGACCCCTGCTCCCCGCAACTAGAGAGAGCCCGCACATAGCAATGAAGACGCAGCACAGTTCAGTGACCCCATGGACTGCAGCCCGCCAGGCCCTCTTGTCCATCACCAGCTCCCAGTACAGTCAAAACTAAATAAATATTAAAAAATAATAATGTATATTAAATGCCTGGTTGGTGCTTTACACTGAGGAAGTGTTCAGGAGACGTGAATTCTTACCACCATCATCACTTACTGCTGGCCTACTATGTGCCTGGCACACTCAGGGAGAGGCATGAAGATGAAAACACAGCATGGGTCGGTGGAAGTTTTATTCAGACTCTGTTCCTGCCACTCCACCGTTTGAACTGGGCCTTGAAGGATGGGTCAGATCTGTCACGTGGGGATGGCAGGCAGGAGGGGCCTTGCGGATAGGGAGCCATGGAAGTCAAGGCTGGGAGAGTATAGAGCGTGAATGGAAAACTGCAAGTATTTTAGTTTAGTTCCTTGTGAAGGTCTCTCTGGTTCACTCACACAAAGCTCAGTGAAAATATATTAAATACCTGCTGTGCACCCCTTATATCCAGCACCTCATTGAATCTTGAATGGAAAGGTCACTTTTGCCATACCCATTTCAAGGATGAATAAACTGAGGCTCGGAGAGATCCAACAGCCTGACTAAGAGCCCTACACTAGGAGTAGAAGGGGCAGGAATTCAAGTTCAGGGCGACAGACTGCAGATCGGCATCCCACACTTCTGGCAGGAATTCGTTCCCAGGCAGTGAAACTCTAAAGGCAGCCCCAGCTGCCCGAAACTCAGCCGCAGAGAGCTGGCTCATGGCCCCCTTGCTGGCTCCCTTCTTTCATCCCAGCCCCACCCTACCACCCCCATTTCCCTTCCTGGCCCTGGGGCCCTGTTCCTTCCCCAAACCTGCTCTTCCACAATTCCTTCCAGGTTCTCTCATCTGTAAAATGGGGATAATAACAGTGCCTGTCTCAGAGGGGTGTCACGAGGATCAGAAGGGAGGCCCAAGTGCTTGGAGCCCAGCACACAGTAGGTTCCATAAATATTAGCAATCATCAACACCATCATTAGCCAATAATATCCCTGGAGTCTAGTGACGCCGGCCAACTGGAAACGTTATCCGTATTTGATGGTTGAGGAAACTATGGTGGAGAGGTGGAGCCGCAGCTTCTGTGAGGGTCCTCAGCCGCGAGGTTGGAGAGTGGGACTGGAATCTGGGCTTGCCGAGCCTCTGAATTCAGATCTCATTAACTTCTGCCAGTCTTTGCTGGGAAGATGAGTGAATCATTTAATCAGTATTTACTATCCATCTTCTGCATGCCAAGCCAGGCTCTCGATGCTGAGGGACATTCAGAGAGGGATACCACCTGGTCCCTTGAGGAAGCTTAGAGCCTAACAGATAAACAAAGCATGGAAACAGAGCCTTATTTGTGGAGGCAGAACACACAAAGGGTCCAGAAAAGGGCGAGAAGCACTCTGACTAGGAGAGGGGAGGCAGGCAGGGAAGACTTCCTGGAGGAGGTGATATTTAAACTAGGGCATGAAACTTTTCCCCATGTGGTTGCTGAAGAAAGAAGTCACCAGGGGTACCATCAGCTGTGTGGGTAGAGCAGCAGCACCTGGAGGCCAGTTACCAGACTCTTCAAGGTGAAACAGCCTATGAGTTGAAGGTGAATGAAGGCTGTCATGATAAATGTTTTCCAAAAACTTGTGGTAGAGGATGGCTGTGAAAAAATCCATGAAGAACATAAATGCATGTATTAATAATAAGCATATAAGTACTTGCAGATAAATGTTCAAGTCCTTAGCTGTGGTGTTTAAAAAATTCTTCATTGCCTGAAAGGTGTGTCATACAATATATGAGAAGGAAAAAAAAAGAATTGGTCAAGAAGACATGAATTGAAGCAAACGATGAAAATTAATATTTTAGTGAACACTGATCACCTCACAATAAGTTATACAGAAAAATACATGTTCAAATGGTTTTAATCCCTGGGCAGTAAAGTCTATTTTCATTCAAATAATATAACACAATAATAATAAAATTTTTAAAGATAAATTGAGCCCTGAAAGACCAGTGAAATGTGTAGACTGGAGTAAAGGGATCTGTGCACTGGAGATAAGGTCAGAGATGTAACCACAGCTGCCATATCTCGGGGATCCTTATAAACCATGCTCTGTGGTGAGAGCTTTACATGCATTATTTCATGAGATTTCCCCGCAGTCTTATGAAGTGAGTGGTAAGGGACAAGAAAACCCAAGTTCAGAGAGTTTACAAAACTTGTCTGGGCTCACACAGCTAGTAAAGTGACCAGGTCTGGGTTTGAAAGCAGGGCTATCTGCTTCAAAGTCTGGGTTCTTCATCCCCATGCATTATTACCATCTCCTCTTCGAGATCTGAGGATCAAGTATGAAGCTAGGAACTGACTCTGAAGAAGTGCTTTGAATGCCAGGTTCAGACTTGCATAAAAATCACACAGAAGCAGGCAGGAATCAGCAGACCTGGAATCTAGCAGCACCTTTAGGTGGCTCTGCCACTCACTAGCCAAGGTTACTTCTATGAGTCTTGGCCTCTCTAGACTGGAGAGATGAAGAATGTAAATGGATTATTGGCCACGAAGGAAGGAAGACCTGTGACGAAAGGGTTGTTGAGGAGAAACCTGGAGATGTTCAAATATTTACTGAGTGCTGGGCTCTGGGAATACAACTGTGGACAAGTCAGAGCTCTGCACTCTGGACTTCCACCCAATCCTGCAAGGGCCTGGGCTCAGCTTGGGAGAGTGTGGGAGGATTCTTTCATTGGAACAAACAAGGGCTCAGGAGATAGCCTGTCCCCGACTGAACTGTCAGATCACAAATCGGCCAGTCTCTCTGTGTGACTTTGAGCAAGTGACCTGGCCTCTCAGACGGTCCATCTTTACCAGGAAGATCATCACTCCTCTTTCGGCAATTGTTGGATCCAGTTAAATAAAAATAAGATAAAGCAATCATCTAGCAGGGTGCTAGGCATGCTGCGGCCGATCATAGATGTTCAGTTCAGTTGCTCAGTCGTGTCTGACTCTGCGCCCCCATGGACTGTAGCACGCCAGGCCTTCCTGTCCATCACCAACTCCTGGAGCCTACTCAAACTCATGCCCATTGAGTCGGTGATGCCATCCATCTCATCCGATAGATGTTAGGATTTCCCTATAAAGAGGTATAAACCTTAGTCTCCGTCCGTCGCCCTCCCCCCACCCCCACCCCCCACCCCGCCCCGTGCCAAAAAAGAGTAGACTTTTCTGGCTTTCATTTCAGCGGGGAAAAGGATATAAATACCTCTACGTTAGCGTTAGCTAAGCTATAATGCAAACTAACAAAAGGCCTGAAGCTCGGGCAATGTACCACTGGGTTTGGGTTCAGGCCAGAGACTCCACGTCAAAAGATCCCCTCCATCCCCTGGGTATTCGGACCCAGTCCTCAGGGCGTGGTTGCCTCTGCTGTCTGGGAACCACCCTCCGGGTCTGTTTCTCGGGCTGCCAGAGCGGGAGGGCACCGGCGGCCCCTTTAAGCATCAAGCTTGTGTTGCAATCACCACCTCGAGGGACTGGTCCTTCCGGGGGGTGGAGCCTGTGCCTGTAGCAGCGACCAATCGGAGCCCGGCATTTTCCGCGGGAGATCCGAATTTCGCGGCACGCAGTTTCGCGCTAAAAAAAAAAAAGGGGAAAAAAAAAGCAGCAGAGAAAGACTCAGGGACTTCAGATCGAGGCGAGAGGGAGTCGGTGCGATCGGTCCCCCCTCCCCCCATCTGAGTGCGTCGCTGTTTCTGCCGAGCCCGTGGGCATCCCAGAGACCCCCTCCCCGGAGCGCGCCGGACCCCAGGGGCTGAAGCCTTCGGGGGCGCGGGGCCCTCGCAGGTCGCGGGCGCCCCAGGGGCGGGGCAGCCCTTGGCCCTGCCGCAGCCGTCGCCGCCGGCGGCGCCGGGCGATCTCCAAGCGGCGATCTCCAAGCGCTGCCCGGCTCGGCTGCGGGCCAGGAGAGGAGGGTCCGGCCCTGCCTGGCCTCCGCGCCATGCCGCGGGCGGTGTGAGCCGCCGCGGGCTCCGAAGCCCGCAGGTGCCGGCGGGCGCGCCAGGCCTGGCTGGGAAGGGGGGCGCTGCGCTCGCCATGCTGCGGGGGCCTCGGGCCCTGGCTCCGGCAGCCGGGCCACCCGCAAAGGGGCTGCCCGCGATGAGCCCCACGGAGTTGTGGTCGCCGGGCCTCAGCAGCCCCCAGCTCTGCCCGACCACCACCACCTACCACACCCAGCTGTACCCGCAGACTGTGCCTCCCGCTGCGGCGCCCGGCACCTGCCTCGACGCCACCCCCCACGGACCGGAGGGTCAAGCTGTGCGATGCGTGCCGGCTGGCCGGCTGCCGGTAATGCTGGGGACCCCCACCCACCCACACCGAACGCTTCCCTCTCTGCTTTTACGGGTGTGGGAAAGGCGGGAGGGGCTCCTGGGACCTAGTCTAAGTGAGGCAGTTCGAGTCTGGGGAGGCAGAAGGGTTGCTTTCAGCTTCCAGAACAACTCATTGCCCCAATGTCTAAGGAGAAGAGCCTTTCCTTTTCAGACTTGGGATGAAATGAGCTTATCAACTGGAGTGGAATAGAAAGAACACTGGAACAGGAGTGTGGAGACCCAATCCACGACCCCCAGTGCACCCTGTGACCTTGGGGAAATCTCTGGAATCAGTTTGCTGTCATTCATTCATTCATTGTTTGGTTCAGAAACGAGTACTTGGCACCTGCTATTGTCCAAGCACAGAGCTGAGCCTGGGGATACCGTGGGGGCTTTAAAACAGGAGGAGGTCTCTCAGATCCAGCTGGGCTGAGACTCAATTTACCATCCAGCCAACTCTTTCCCAATTATCTGCACTAGGTACCACCCCCACCCCCACCCCCAGGCCCAGTCCTCTGTCCCAGACAGCCAGTGGCAGGTGCAAGGTTGGGGCAGCCCTCTGAGGTTTCTTTGCAGATGGATTGTTCCTTTCTCAAACCCCCAGGCCTGTTGCCAGGGAGGGCCCAAAGTGTGGTGGCACCAGGCACAGGGTGTGTTTTGTGGGAGTGGAATTCCTGGAGCCCATGCAAAATGAAACTATAGGGTGGGGATAGAGTGGGAAGAGCCCTGGGGAGTGGGGGAGGTAGTTGGGGAGCCTGGTTTCTCATCCTGATTGCCACTAATTCACTGTGTGTCCTTGAACAAGTCTTAGCCCAAGTCTGGGCTTCATTTTCCTTGTCTTGAAAATCTGTGTGTGTGTGTGGTGGGGGAGGGGGGGCGGGGGGTTAGCTGTAGGACTAATTCACTTCAGTTCTCTCCCAGCTCAAGGTCCAGGGTTTTGGAAGCAGGATCCGGGAGGGAAGATGGTGGTGTTGTAGGTTGCTTTCTTGAGAGAGGTGAATCAAGTTCAAGTACAGAAACATAACTCCCTGTGCCCCAGTGCCTCTGATCTAGAGGCAGTGATCAGACCTGTGTCAGTCAGCAGGCTTAGGCTCCCAGGCTGCAGGCAGAGCCCCCACTTCCTGCTTCTGGAATCCTGCTTTGCTCATGATCAAGGCTTTAAACTTTCAGAGCCCCTTTTTGTACATTCTTTCCAATTAGGAGGAAGGAGGCAGGAGTACTTTTCCTATTTTTATAGGTCAAGCACTCAGAGATAACCAGGAGTTTTGCATCTATCTCTTATCAGTATTTTACAATCTAAAACAGTTTTGTACCCTAGGAAGTAGATGGTGTTAGCAGCTCCATGTTGCAGGGGGAAACTGAGGCTTGGAAAGGGGATGTAATCTATCTGAAATTATATAGGGAGATACAGTCTCTTCTCTGCTTGACTTTCTCCAGTACCGTCTGATTTAGGAGCTGGGTGCCCCCAGGGAGGGGCCTTAGTGGTGGGCCCAGTCTCTCCTCTGGCCAGCTGCTTTCAAGCGACCCAGCAGAGTTTTAGTAACAGCTGTGGTTTTGAACTGCTTGCCTCCCAGAGGAGCCGAGTGCATCTGTCTGTACCTCCCTCCCAGAGGGGCTCAGTGATCACAGCAAGAATGGCTCTTTTACTGAATGCCTCTCATGTGCCAGGCACTGCTTGGCACTCTTCACATTCGTTATCTTGGTCAAGATGCCTGGGATGAGGCATCTCACAGATGAGGAAACGAAGCCGAGTGGTGAAGTCACTTGTCCAGGTCCTAAGCCAAGACGTGGGAGTGTCTCTTTGCTTCAGGTCACCCTAAAGGCCTCCGGGGCCCAGAGCCCCCTCTCCTGTCATTCCCCGGCTGCCCGGTGTCCCGAAGCCTTGTGGGCAGGCCACGGCCCCCTGTTTGCTCATTTTCACAGGGTGTGACCAGGAGCAGCTCCAACCCCAACCTTGGGTGTGGCCACTTGCTTTGTGGCCAGGCTGCAAAGTGCAGGGTGAGGCAGGATTTGTTGGGGAGCTGCTGTTTAAAGGGACCTTAGGCACTGCTCAGGGATGGCAAAACAAGATCAGTGGCAGAAAGAAGGCGGGCACCTGGGTCTCCTCGCTCCCTGGCTAGAGCTCTTTCCACCACCTGTGGGGTGATCCGGCTCCAGCCAGGCACATGGCCTCACTCGGGGTCACGCTGCCGGAGCCTGGGGGAAGGGTGGGATCCTGCAGACTTCTCCTTTGCTTTTCATTTGTCTGTATTTTCCAAATTTCCTCTGAGAAACAGGAAAGAAAATGAGCATTTTAATGAGCACCCCTACACGGTGGGTCAGATGAGGAAATGTAGGCGTAGGGAGGCTGGGGGGGATCTGGAAGCGAAGCTCTCAGCTTCTTAACACCAGCTCCTATCCGCACAGTCTAACTTAGGACTTGGGACTCAGGAGAGATGCGGCTCTACGCCCCATGTGATTTTGGGCAAGTCACCTCCCCTCCTCTGAGCCTGGGTTACCTCACCTGTTGGGGGTGGTGTCTGGCATCACTGGCCCTCTCACCTCTAGGGCTGCCCGAGCAAGGAACTTTGTTCTTCTCCTGTGGGGTTGCCAGTGTGGACTGGAATCTTAACCAGGCCTTTAGGTTAAGTCAGAGGGGCTGCCTAAGAGGGTCAGGTTGGAGCCCAGCTGGCCTTTGCTCTGAGGCACATCCTCGATGTTTTTGAGCTCACCTCTGAGCCCTCCCCTCGCTGTTGCCCCTGGTTAGCAATCACAGCTCCACAGCATGAGCAAGCCCTTTGCTGCCCTCTCACGGGATCCTCGATGACAGGGGATGAGCAGGCATCCCCATTCTGCCGGTGGAGCTCAGGAGGTCTGCCCAGATGGGGACCCATGTGGCTCTGGCTCCAAGGCCTGCGCTCAGCCTCTCCTCGGTCCTCATCCTCCTGGGCTTGTCTTCTGCCGCTTCTGTTCTCCGGGCTCAGGCGCATCCGTGCTGACTTTTCTCTGGGCAGTGCTCAAAGATGTCAGCGAGACATACTCACAGTTTGCTGCTTATGGACCCTGAGAGTGCAGGATAAGGGTGAAGGGGAGGAAGAAAAGGGAAAGGACCAGTGTGTGTGTGTGTGAAGTAGTGATGGGGGCAGGTGAACACAGCCAGGTCTTAACCTGAATTTCAGCAGGTTCTTGGGCAATGTGTTTGGATGGAGCTGAGCAGTCTGGTCCATGGCTTTGGAGTCAGACAGACCTGGGTTCAAACTCTGGCTGTCCTGTCTGTGTGGCCTTGGGCACATTGCTTAACCTCTCTGAGTCTCCACTTCTCCTTCTGGAAGAGAGATTGCCATAATGAGTTAGGGCTGGTGAGCATGCGATAGGCCCCGCACAGATACTCTGTGCAAGGCCCTCCCCTCCTTGCTCTGCAGGTCGTGTTCTGTGAACTCAGCAGAGGCTGGTTTTCTCTGGTGGGGGGAAGGCGAGTGGGGGTGGGGAGACTCTGGGCCCCATCTCTGTCTCAGGTGGAACTCAGCCTGACTCCCCTTCCTCTCCTTACCCTGGACTCACCACGTCTCAGTTTCTTCAGCTGTAAAATGGGGATTTGCCATATGGAAAAGATTCAGCGAGGTGATGCATGTTGGGACTTAGTCTAAGGCAGGTAGAAGGTCTCAGTGAATGATTAGGACTTTTTCTAAAGACAAGATGGGACTAGAGCAGGTCACCGTCCCTAGAATCTAGCATCTCCCCACCCAGAAGATTAGAAAAGAAATATTCCAGAGAGACTTCAACAAGAGATTCAAATAAGCAGAGAGGTGTGGTGTTTGGATCATGTCCAGGTCTGGGTGGGGGTGGAGGAGAGGAGAATCATATCCAGGCTCCCCAAACCAAGGAAGGGGGCTCCTCAGATCAGTCCAGGAAGACTTCCTGGAGGAGGCATGAGAAGGGGGAAGGGAGCTGACAGCAGCAAGAGCCATCATCACCTCCCACACCTGTCAGCCCAGCTGTGCTCAGCAGCGGTTAGAAGTCTCAGGCCTGTTGAGCATGACCTCACCACCAAAGGTTAAAATAGGCCTCTCTGTCTTAGCTAGGGTAGGGGTGTCTAGGTGCCTGGGGGAAAGGGAGAGGAAGGAAATGGGTTCAGTGACCCCCAGAATAGTTTGTCAAAGAAGAAGCTGAGATTAGCCTGAACCCCTACTGAGTGCTGAGCGCTTTACAAAGGTTATCTGTCTCCTTGAAGCTTTAGGACAGCCCCTGTGGTAGGTATCTACCTCATTTTACGAGGAGGAAACGGGCTCCTAAATGTGGAGCATTTCCTAAGTCACACAGCGAGCCTGTGAAGGAGTGGGGAGACCCAAGCCCGTATCTCTGACCTCTGCCCCAGTGCCCCAACCCTGCCTCTGCCCAGCCCTCGCGAGGAGAGAGGCCCCTTCCGGGCCAGCGCTGCTTCTGGGCGTAATTGAGGCCGGGCGGCAGCGGGGTGGAGAGGAGCAGATGGGTCTGTGGTTTGATTTCCCCAGCAGGTGTTTCCCAAGCTTGGCGGGAACAGGGAGGGGGAGCAGGGGGGACCTCAGCTGCTTGTCCTTAAGACACAGGGGAAGGATTCATTGTCTGCCCCTCTCGGCAAAGAAAGAATGGCAAATAGAGTCTATTCAGGAGGCTCCCGGGGCCCTTGAGCTGGAGCCCAAACATGGGGGTGGGGGGATGTTTGCACTTCTTCCCCATGTGGGCACCTCCCTGGGGTGTGGCACTGAGCCAGGAAGTTCCCTGAGCCTGGGCGGATGCCTAGCCCCACCCTGATAAAGGGCCAGCTGTGAGGCTGTGATGGGCACTCAGTCTGCCTGGGCCAGCTGCTTCTGCAAGGGAGGAGGGGGGCTCTCCCCAGCCTGATGTGGGGTAGGCCCCACCCATTCCTTCCTCCCTGTATCATCCCGGGAGGGGGTGGAGAGAAGGATGCAGAAGTGACCTTGGGGCTTCTTATTAAGGAATCCTGCATTAGAACCCACACTGACTTTGGTAGCCTCGAGGGCCTGGGCCTCAGAAGATGGGAGTGTGGTGGGCCCCTCAGCAATAGGACTTCCTTCCCCTGAAAGCTTACTTTTCAAGTCACTGATATTTCCTTACCAGGTACAGTGATTTTTTTTCACCCAGGATTGGTGGTAAACTGAGGCAGGAGGCCTTAGGCTGCTGGCGGCCTTAGGGCTTTGGCCCCAGGTCGGGGAAAGGCTAAAGCAGGAATGCTTCTCAAACTCTGCCTCTCTCTCCTCTCTCTCCCCAAGGCCAAAAGGAAGCTGGACCTGGAGGGGATCGGGAGGCCTACAGTCCCTGAATTCCGGACTCCCAAGGGGAAGTGCATTAGAGTGGATGGCCTCCCCAGCCCCAAAAGTAAGATACCCACGCCGATGGGGTATTATCTAAGGGCAGGCTCAGAGACAAGGAGGAGTGGGGAGGGCCAGAGGGCAGCAGCCCAGGCCAAGTGACTAGGAGTGACATTCGTAGCGCACTTTCTAGTTTACAGAGCAGTGTCCTGTACCTTCTTACTGGATCCTGCCAGGCAGGTTGATTTTCCCCCTTTTACTGATGAGGCAGCTGGAGACCCAGAGCTTCAGTGACTTACCCAAGGTCAGACTGCTAGTCAGTGGAGTCAGAGCCAGAAGCCAGTTTCTGCCTCTTGATATTTTCAGTCAGTATTCTGGTTTGAGGGGTTTCCAAGGGTGTCTCAGCAGTAAAGAATCCACCTGCAATACAGGAGACATGGGTTCAGTCCCTGGGTCAGGAAGATCTCCTGGAGGAAGACATGGCAACCTATTCCAGTATTCTTGCCTGGAGAATTCCATGGACTGAGGAGCCTGGAGGGCTGCAGTCCTTAGCGTTGCAAAGAGTCAGACATGACTGACAGAGCACCATCCTGGTTTGAGAGGGAGTTTAAGCAACTGTATTAACACTAATTTGGGGGAACTGAGATCTAATAAAAAAAGGTATGTGACTGGGTTGGAAGATGGCGGGTCTGGAACTTACAGGTCTGAGCAGGGCTCTGACATGAGTGGTCACTCCTTAGCCGTATCATCTGTAAAACAAGGCACAGCTAGATCAGGAATAGCAAGAAAGTTTCCTCTCAGTTGACTAGTAGAGGCTTCCCAGAGCTCTTCATTGAAGGATCCCAATCAATTAGTAATGTCTGTCTTGGATGCAAAAATTGACAAAGCTGTCTGTGTGCCAAATACTTGCTATCTATATATTCAGTTCCGTTTAGTCACTCAGTCGTGTCCGACTCTTTGCGACCCCATGAATCACAGCACACTAGGCCTCCCTGTCCATCACCAACTCCTGGAGTTCACTCAGACTCATGTCCATCGAGTCAGTGATGCCATCCAGCCATCTCATCCTCTGTCGTCCTCTTCTCCTCCTGCCCCCAATCCCTCCCAGTATCAGAGTCTTCTCCAATGAGTCAACTCTTCGCATGAGGTGGCCAAAGTACTGGAGTTTCAGCTTTAGCATCAGTCCTTCCAATGAACACCCAGGACTAATCTCCTTTAGGATGGACTGGTTGGATCTATATATTAAGGGGTTCTAAAGTCCCCTTCTAGAGGAATCTGAGACTCTCTAAAACTCATTTCCCAGAACTAGTTTAGCCACTAACTTGCTATATAACTTGCAAGTCACTAGATTGCAAAAGTCTTCTTGTGGTTTAAGACGCTGCAGCTGAGGTGTGGTCTTATGACATCGACCTCATTAAGAAAGGGACCTTTTTCACGAACCTGTGGCATGTGACGTAACAGGACTGATTCCTCTCAGATAATCACTGGATGACACATAGAAAGAAAAAGCAAGTCTACACTTATACAGTGCTGGATGTTAATTATATCTCAAAACTGAAAGAAAAAAAAAAAAAAGCAAGTCTATAAACATGTTCTTGTTATTTTCTTCCCTACCCTAATTCCAAATTCCTGACATAACTGGTAGGATTAGGCAGTGGTTGGGAAGGGTTAGGGTTAGGGTTAGGCACCCCACTCCAGTACTCCTGCCTGGAAAATCCCATGGATGGAGGAGCCTGGTAGGCAGCAGTCCATGGGGTCTCTAGGACTCGGACATGACCGAGCGACTTCGCTTTCACTTTTCACTTCCATGCATTGGAGAAGGAAATGGCAACTGACTCCAGTGTTCTTGCCTGGAGAATCCCAGGGACAGGGGAGCCTGGTGGGCTGCAGTCTATGGGGTCGCACAGAGTTGGACACGACTGAAGCGACTTAGCAGCAGCAGGAAGGGAGACTTCTGGAGCCAGGCTGCCTAGATTTAAGTGCCATCTTGGCCACTTTCTAGTTGAGGGAGTTAAGCAAATTACTTTCTGTGCCTCAGTATTCTCATCTGTGAAATGGGGATGCTTCCACATCAAACCTATAGGGTGTTGTAAGGATTAAATTTGTTGTATATGGGAAGTGCCTAGAACAGTGACCTACACACAGTAAGCATTTGTTGTAGGTGTTGGTGGTTGTATGGCTGCCCTGAGCTTTGGTGGAAAGGTGTGAACCAAGAGTTAGAATAATTGGTTTCCAGCCCTGATAACGCCTCCATGATTGTGAAACCTGAAGCAAGTCACTTTGCCTCTCTAGTTTATCAGATTCCCTGTTTGAACAACGGTGCTGAATGACCACCCTCCCAGTACTCTGTAAACTGGGAAGTGGCTGCTCATGTGAAGGGTGGGACTTAGTGGCTTCAGGCCAATAGAGGAAGGTCCCCAGGGCTCCTCTCTGAGCAGTGACTGAGCCCCTTTCCTCCTCAGCCCCCAAGTCCCCCGGGGAAAAGACTCGCTATGACACCTCGCTGGGGCTGCTCACCAAGAAATTCATTTACCTCCTGAGTGAATCTGAGGATGGGGTTCTGGACCTGAACTGGGCTGCTGAGGTGCTGGACGTGCAGAAGCGGCGCATCTACGACATCACCAACGTGCTGGAGGGCATCCAGCTCATCCGCAAGAAGGCCAAGAACAACATCCAGTGGGTGTGAGTGCCTGGGCCTGGGGCGGGCGGCACCAATGAGTGCAGGTGCAGTGGGCGGGGCCGGGGGCAACAGCCGCAGGTTGCGATGTGGGAGGCGGGCCTGAGAGCAGCATCCAATGGGCACACGCGCTGGCTGGGGAAATCCAGGGCAACATCCAATGAGCTTACATGCTGGGGGTGGAGCCAATGTATTTGGGAAGGGGATGGAAGAGCAGGTGTATATGCTAGAATAAAATGAGGAGAGCATGGCGGGGACAGAGTGATATCCAGGGCGTGTAGAGGCTAAGAACACCCTAGATCTTTTTGAGCCAGGGGTCCCGATATTGCCTTCTTCTAATTTAGGACAGTCCTGTGGGATACTGAGCAGTTTCAATCCCTGGCAGTTCCCTGGGAGCTAGGCAGGACCACTAATCTTTACAAGCCAGGGGGCACCTTCATAGACTCTGTGAACAGCCTCTTCCTGGAGTTTCGCCTGTGCAGCTTTGCACAGCAGCCCTGGGGCGGGGGTCCCTGGATAGAGACAGACTGACACTGTTGGGTGGGGTGGCTGTTCTGTCCCCAGAGGCAGGGGACTATTTGAAGACCCCACGCGGCCTGGGAAGCAGCAGCAGCTGGGGCAGGAGCTGAAGGAGCTGACGAACATGGAGCAGACCCTGGACCAGCTCATCCACAGCTGCTCTCTGAACTTCAAGCACCTGACGGAGGACAAGGCCAACAAGAGATATCCTCCTTGGTTGGGAAGAAGGGGTCTGGGGGCAGGGGGCCTGTGGCATGCTCGTTACTGCCCAGAGCTGATGCAGAACCTCTCTGAAGGGGCTGATCCACCCCAGGTGTCTGGCGTATCACTGAAGAAAGACTTTCTTGGTGGTTTTTCCTCTTGGGTCTATTGAAGTTACTTTCTCATGATAAAAAAAAGAGAAGTATGTTTCCATAAATCTGGAAAATGGAGAAAACATAATATATAGGGAAAAGTAAATAGAGTGTGTACCTACTGTACACAGCATTTTAATATATCCTACTTTTCTCCACTTGGGTTCCCTGGTGGCTCAGACAGTAAAGCGTCTGTCTGCAATGCATGAGACCCAGGTTCAATCCCTGGGTCAGGAAGATCCCCTGGAGAAGGAAATGGCAACCCGTTCCAGTACTCTTGCCTAGAAAATCCCATGGACGAAGGAGCCAAGTAGGCTCAGCCCATGGGGTCACAAAGAGTTGGACATGACTGAGCGACTTCGCTTTCACTTTTTTTTCTCCACTTAGTGTATTACTATAGGTGGTTTTTATGTTATACGTCCTTCCTAATTATTTTGGTTGATTCACTTGAAATTGGTATTGGACCATTTTTTAAGCTATAAAAAAACAGCAGTTTCATATGGTTTAACCTCATATTTTAAATGGTTTGAGAATGTCCTACTCAGCCCACTGTGGTTTGTTGACAAGGCTTAGAACAGGCATTGGGATCAGCTCTAGATTTCTGCGTCTGTAAGGCAATGGCACCCCACTCCAGTACTTTTGCCTGGAAAATCCCATGGACAGAGGAGCCTGGTAGGCTGCAGTCCATGGAGTCGCTAAGAGTCGGACACGACTGACCGACTTCACTTTCACTTTTCACTTTCATGCATTGGAGAAGGAAATGGCAACCCACTCCAGTGTTCTTGCCCAGAGAATCCCAGGGATGGGGGAGCCTGGTTGGCTGCCATCTATGGGGTCACACAGAGTTGGACACGACTGAAGCGACTTAGCAGCATCAGCAAAGCAACATTGTGATGAATATTTTTATAGTTAGAACCTTTTCCTGAGTTTTTTTTTACTTATTTCCCTGGATTAGATTCCTAGGATTGAATCAATGAGGTCAAAGAGCATAAATATTGCAATGGCTTTACATACACTTACCCCAAATGGTTTGACCATCTAATTGGCGTTTGGATCTGACCTTATATTTTTGGAAGGATGGGAGGCATTGTGAGAAATATAAAGAAATAAGACAGAGCTTATAATCTAGCTTAACAGTTGAAGTCTTTATGTCAAAAGCTGATATAAGGCAGCATTATTATTTTTTTTTTTTTGGTCACTCCACATGGCAAGTGGGATCTTAGTTCCCTGACCAGGGATCGAACCCACACCCTCTGCATTTGAAGTGCAGTCTTAACCACTGGACTGCCAGGGAAATCCCTAAGGCAGATTTTAAAAAAATGATTTATACCCCTATTTCTCAAGGGATTCAATGTAGCTTATGATATTAAAATGACAGGTTATAGTTTGGAGATGGTTAGAGGTTTTGAGAGGTGGGTTTAGATCCCTTCTGGGCAGGCTAGGAATTTGAATTTCGAGCCAACAGTCACTTCTCTTGACTCCCCTGCCCCTACACTGGCCTACGTGACGTACCAGGACATCCGTGCTGTGGGCAACTTTAAGGAGCAGACGGTGATTGCGGTCAAGGCCCCTCCGCAGACGCGACTGGAGGTGCCTGACAGGAGTGAGGTGAGAAGGGAAGCGTTTGGTGGAGGGCAGGGCCAGGGACATTCCAGACAGCCCTGCGGGTTCTGTCCCCGGCACTGCCCAGGCCCACACTTCCCAGGGCCATGCTGGTGGCCACGGCAAGACTGATGGTCTCCGAGCTGGGGCGGAAGAGGCAGAAGCTGGCAAGGGCATCAGGCACCGGCCTGAGAAATCTCTTCCCTGTTTCTCTCCACCTCCCACCAGCCCTGAGTCCCTGTGCGCCCGCACACAGCGCTGTCGGTACTCAATAATCCTTCCATGTTAACCGTGCTCTCCTAGGTTGAAGGTCCGCATGCTTTACACACCTTATGGGACCGTCTGAGCTCTGACCCCTCCAGCCTCCTCTCCCTGCTGCTCCTGACCGTCTTTACTTCGGCCACACTAACCTGCCTGCGGTTCCCACACCACGCTAAGCTCAACCCTAGTACAAGACCTTCTGACATGCTCTTCCCTCCAGCCGAAGTGCTCTTCCCTCTCTTGACCTCATTATTTCTATTTGGGTTTTAGTTGCAGCACATGGGCTCTCTAGTTGTGGTGCCGACCCCAGAGCGCGTGGGCTTGGTAGCTGCAGCACGTGAGCTCTTAGTTCCCCAACCAGGTTCCTTGAACCCTCGTTCCCTGAACTGGAAAGCAGATTCTAAACCACTGGACCACCAGGAAAGTCCCTCTCTACCTGGTTTACTACTCTTCATCCTACAGGTCAAAACGTGAACGTCACCTCCTCAGGAAGCCTTCCTTGATTACTCCCCAGCTTCATAACCACCTGTCCTTCTCCCTCACATTTAACCTCCATTGGCCAGGACCTATCGGCGATTACATAATTATGTGCTGCTTCCTCTGTTAGAGGGTAACCTCCACAAAACCATGTTCCACCCATGTTGTACTGCAACCCAGAGTCCAATAAGGGCTCAGGACATAATCTGTTTAGCAGAAAAGCATTAAGATAAATAAGGGCCCTGCCCTCGCTTTGAAGAATCTCAGGACTTAGTGGGAAAAAGAGCCAGCCAAGCAAGCAGTGAGGCTATCCTTTGCTTTGAGGGCCTGGAGAAAGGAGAGTTGGAGGAAGGGCCCACAGGTGATGACAGGTAAACTGAGTCCTGAAGAATGAATAGGGTCTTTACCAGGAGAAGTAGGGGCAGGCAGAGGGGCTGCCTGGGCGCAGGCGCAGACACCCGAATGCCATCGGGAGCAGCACCTGTGTTATCGGCTGTGGCTTACGTTGGTTGAGGCAGGCAGGAAGCAAGGGCAGGAAGGCCAAGCATCAGTCTCTCGGTTACAAATAACAGAAAACCACGTCCAACCTGCTTCAGTGAGGGGAACCCCGGGGGAACCAAGTGACGGGTCCAGGGGAAGATTTGGGGATTGCAGGCAGGGTTGGATTCAGATGCTCAAACTGGGACTTCAGGTTGGCTTCACACTCTCCATCTCTCACTCTGCCATACTCTAGGCCAGCTCTCCACTTGCAATGGCAAAGACAGCTTTTATGATAGCAGCTCAGGCCTGAGAATAAGGGAGGAGTAGTTTCTCTAAGGGAAATCAAAGCTTTTTCCCTAAAAGAAGGGGTGGGGGAGGTCTTGGGCCCAGACAGATGTCTGCCACAGGCCACATGGGGCAGGCCCAGTGCCCAGCTCAGGGGCTGCGAGCTCGCATGGACTTTGAGAGCCTCGTGTGTCCGTCCACACACACTGAGCCACGAGTAAGCGCCCTGGTGCCCAGACCCATGACCTGGCTTCTCTCCCTTCTGCAGGAGAACCTGCAGATACATCTGAAGAGCACACAGGGGCCCATCGAGGTTTACCTGTGCCCAGAAGAGGTGCAGGAGCCCCACAGTCCTGCCAAGGAGCCCCTCCCCTCCACTTCCGCCCTCAGCCCCAGCCCTGACTCCACCCAGCTCAGCAGCAACAGCGACCCTGGGATCACGGAACCCACGGCATCCTCAGGTGAGACAAGGGACAGGAGATGGGGAGAGGCACCGGCCTTCGAGTCTTCCTCTTCCGTATCAGCATTTGCGGGATACCTACCTTCTACCCACGTGTGTGCATTGCACGTTACACTTTATAAAGCACACACACGTTCCTTCTCTCAACGGGAAGACTGATGCTGCTCAGGGCAGAGGAGGGCCTGTGTTCGAATCCCAGCTCTTCCACTTACCAGCCGTATGATCTTGGACAAGTTACTTAACCTTTCTTTGTCTTAATCTCCTCATCTGTAACTTGGGCATAGTAATTAATAGGATCTACTTGACAGGTTGTGAAAATTGAATGAGTTAATAAATGTAAGGAAGGCGGGGACTTTCCTGGGGGTCCAATGGTTAAGACATCAAGCTTCCAACGCAGGGGACACAGGTTTGAATCTTGGCTGGGGGACTTGAGATCCTGCTTACTGCAAGGTGCGGCCAAAAAATATGTGTATAGGTAGAGCATTTAGAACAATGCCTGGCGATAACTGGCAATATTATTATTAAGAGCAATAATAATTACCTATTATTATCATTACGGTGGTCTCTGCCGTAAGTCCTGCTACTTCTGTAACAACCAACAGCAAAGCTCCTTGATGCTCAATCAGCTCTTAGTAAATGGAAACTAGGTTTTCCGAGGAAGGCTCAATGATGGACCCAGTTGCTGCGGTGCACGGGGTTAGTTGCTCTGTGGCGTGTGGATCTTCCCGGACCAGGGATTGACCTCTCCTGCATTGGCAGGTGGATTCTTAGCCACCAGACCACCAGGGACGCTCTTAACACTTTCTTAGGAGATAATAATGAAGGGTTGTTTTTGAACCACAACCGTGTATCAAGGACATCCATTATCACATAACTCCTCACATCAGTTCTTGAGGTGGCTTTTATTGTTCCCAGTTTAGAGATAAATAAACTGGAACAGGGCTGATGTGACCTGCCCAAGGCCTCCCAGCTGGAAGGCAGTGGAGCTGTATCTTGAACCTTGGTCTCCACACTCATAGCCCAGGAATCTCTCCACCAGGCACAGAACAAATCAAGGAAGGATGGTGGCTGGGAGGTGGGTCGTACAGCTAAAAGCTGTCTACGCTTGGCAGGAGGTAGAACCAGGCTGTTGCCAAGAAGTAAGGAAGTGGGAGAGTCCCTGAGGGCTTCCTGGGGAGACTGGGAGTCGGGTAGGAGTAGAAATGGGAGCCTCTGCAAGGCCTGTCCCTCCAAATGGATTTTGCCCTTTTTGTTTTCTTAGCAGCAGAATTCCCCTAAATAGAACCCCGGTGTTTAAACAAATGCAGAGCTAGAACTGGTCTGGTGGAAAAGGCTTTTTTTTTTTTTTTCCTGTGGCCGTGTGGCTTGTGAGATCTTAGTTCCCCGACCAGGGATTGAACCCAGGCCATGACAGTGAAAGTTCTGAGTCCTCACCACTTAACTGCCAGGGAATCCCCTGGAAGAGGCTTTTGTGTGTGTGGTGGATGGGAGCAGGCATCTACAGAACACAGATTGGATTCCATTTCTTTAACTCAAGGGTTAACAAAACTATTGCCTGCAGACCAAATCTGACCTGTGTTTATGTGACCCATAAGCTGAGAATGGTTTTCATAGTTTTAAAGAGTTGAGGGTTCAGGGTAGGGCAAGTGATGTGTGTGTGGCAGAGACCACACATGTCCTGCAAAGCCTAAAATACTATCTGGCCCCTTTACAGGAGTTTGTTGACCCCTGTTTTAACTCAACGCTTCATCTTATACACAAATAAACTGAAGCCCAGAGAGGGCAAGTGACTTTCCTACGGTCACACAGCAAGATAGCGGCAGGTCTTAGACAAGAGCCCAGACTGCCAGTTCTTCTCCAGTGATCTCTGCTGTGTTCCGGCCTGGTCCGGGGACCAAGGCTCTCCGCGCATCAGCCATCTGTCCCTCTGGGCACCTCCCAGTGCCTATCTCCCAGTCCAGACCGGTGCCCCGCCCTGTTTTCCCTCCTCCTCCGATGCTCTGCTCGTTCACCCCCACTGTCAACACGTGCGTGGCTCTCCAGAGTTAGAACCTTCAGTTTTCATCTGGGACCTTGGGCAGGGGTGGTGGACCTGAATGCAGAAACCAGGGTGAGGTTTTCACTTCACGTGTACAAGTCAAGAGCCTGAGGCCCCAAAGGACTAGAGGTTTACAGAAGAGCCGATGGAGGGGCCAGCTCTGTGCCAGGGCCCGTGCCCTTGCTGCCCCCTCCGCCCTTGTCACGTGGCCTCTTAGTGATGTCCCTGCTGAGAAGAGGAGAAGTTTTCCAGAAGGTATACACACATGCACACACACATGCTCCATGTTCTGGCTTGAAGCAGGGTCATCCTGCGGTCCAAGCACCAGGTCCAAAGAGGCAGTCACTGCAGTCTTGGGACCCAGGTTCCCATCCTGGGAAGGGATGGTTTCCCAGTTCTGGAACCACCAGGGAAATCACTAACACTTTGGGACCTTGTTTCCTTCATCTGTAACGGGAGGGTTGGAACTTGGGTCATTGAACATCCCTCCAGGCTGTGACATTCTGAGTTAAACCTACACGTGGCTGAGGGTCCTGAGCTGAAGTTGGGAGGCTTGGGGTTTGAGTCTGCGCTTCCCTTTCTGTGACAGGGGGACTGTGGGGGATTCCATTTCTATGACAGGGGGACTGTGGGGGAGCTGTTTTAACTCCTCTGAGCCTCTGTTTCCACGTTTCTGAAACAGAGACACTAAAACTCCCTCATGTTTGGGTGTGTTTCCGGCGAGGATACAGCATAAATGTGACTTTTTAAAAGTTTATGTGAACTAAACACCTACTGTGTATGGGTTTGGAGATATTTAAGTGGATACCAGCCATTCAGGGTACAGTGGAGGCACATATATTACAGACAGTAGTTCTCTTCTGGATGTAATAAACAGTGAGAGAGAGAGAGAAAATGGATGGATGGATGGATGGGTGGGTGGATGGATGAGAGGAGTCTGACCTGGGGTCGAACCTCTCACATGCTACAGCTCAGTTACTGCTTCCACAGCTCAGGGAGGTGGGTCCTTATTTTTCTGGGTGGGAAAACCGAGGTGCCGGGTCCTGTAGCTGGTGAGAGGGGCTAGAGTCTGAGCCTCCAGTCTTTTCCTCGCTCCTAAGTCAAGCCTTTTAACACCTGCAGGCCCCTGCAGTGTGCTAAACAAACTCTTTTTTATTTTTCATGCAAATGCTACATTTGATTGGCTTCTTTGAGCTTCAGTTTCCTCATCTGTAAATAGACATCATAACAGTACCTCCCTTGGGGCTGCTTGAGTGTCTGAGGAGGTGCAACAGGCCTCTCCTTGAGAGGAGAGCTGGGTCTGCTAAGCCCTTGGTGATGGTTGCGGAGTCACTCAGTCATGTGCAACTCTTTGGGACCTGGTGGACTGTAGCCCGCCAGTCTTGTCTGTCCATGGACTTCTCTAGGCAAGAGTACTGGAGTGGATTGCCATTTCCTCCCCCTGGGGGGCTCTTCCTGACCCGGGGAGTGAACCTGCATCCCCTGCGTTGACAGGTGGATTCGTTACCACTGAGCCACCTGGGAAGCAAGCCCTCAGTAATCGGGATCTATTTTTATTTTTCAGAAGGGCAGCCTGCAGACCAGCTGTGTTTTAGCTTCACGTATCATTTAAGCCTCTCAACAACCAGAGGCAGGTATCATCATTCCCATTTTAGGGGTGAAGGAGCAGAGGCCTGTGAATGCTGTTATTTACCCACACAGTTACACGGCTAGCTTGGGGTTGTGTGTGTGTGTGTGTTGTTTGTTTTTTGTAATTCTAGGGATTTGTCATGAATTTTATTTTGTTTTCCTTCCACCCATTTTGAAAAATATTTATTTGGCTGCGTCAGGCCTTAGTTGCGGCATGCAGGATCTTCGTTGCATCATACGAGACCTTTCGCTGCAGCACACAGGCTCAGTAGTGCTGTGTGTGGGCTTAATTGCACCACGGCATGTGGGATCTTTGTTCCCCAACCAGGGGTCAAACCTGCAGCCTCTGCCTTGCAAGGCACATTCCTAACCTCTGGGCCATCCGGGAAGTTGCCTAGCTCAGGTTGATCAGGCAGTCTGGCACACCAGCATGGTTGTATTTTCAAAACAATGGTTGGTTGGTAAGGTAAGGACTGAAGGTGGTGAGATTCTGGCTGTCAGGGTATATTTGGCAGGGGATTTCCAGTGCCCTGCTCCACATGCCTGTGTAGGGAATCACCTCCTTACATCTAAGTGAAAATGAGCTGGGTATGCTGAAGTGGAGGTGATGGCCGGTGTGTCTGGAGAGGTGGGCGTGAGCTGTGGGAGGTAGGCCGGAGAGAGAACAGAAAGGGCGGCAGGGACCAGATTGTACAGAGTCCAATGAGGGACTCAGTCCTGGTGGGAACTTGGGTTTTATTCCTTTTTTTTTTTTTTTTTTAAACTTTTTGGTAGTACCACCCAGCATATGGGATCTTAGTTCCCTGACCAGGGACTGAACCCAGACTCCGTGCTTTGGAAGCATGGATTCTTAACCACTGGACCACCAGGGAAGTCCCTCTAAGCCATTTTTAAGTCAGAGCATAGACTGAGGGCCAAGAGTTGAAGCAAGAAGACTGGTGAGGCGGCTCTGGCAGGGGCCTGAGTGAGAGACGAGGGGGTGAGCCCCAGACCACAGCAGCGGGACTGAAGGGCCAGTGGGCAGCTTGGAGGGTTGCCTCGGTTGTGGAGATGACCGGACTTGCTGCTGGGTTAGATTCGGGGGAAATGGCAGGATTTCAGATGATTTTTGGGCCTTTTGGCCTAAGCCCAACTAAGTAGCTGAAAGTAAAAGTCGCTCAGTCGTGTCTGACTCTTTGCGACCTCATGGACTATACAGTCCACCAAATTCTCCAGGCCAGAATACCAGAATGGGTAGCCTTTTTCCTTCTCCAGGGGATCTTCCCAACCCAGGGATCAAACCCATGCCTCCTGCATTGCAGGCAGATTCTTTACCAACTAAGCTATCAGGGAAGCCAAACTAAGTGGGTGGGGGTTCATTGAATATCATGGGGGAAAACCGAGATTTGGGGAGTTGGACTATAAAGAAAGTTGAGCACCAAAGAATTTATGCCTTTGAACTGTGGTGTTGAAGACTCATGAGAGTCCCTTGACTGCTGCTGCTGCTAAGTCACTTCAGTCGTGTCCAACTCTGTGTGAGTCAGACGGCACATAGATGGCAGCCTATTAGGCTCCCCTGTCCCTGGGATTCTCCAGGCAAGAACACTGGAGTGGGTTGCGAGATCCAACTAGGCCATCCTAAAAGAAATCAGTTCTGAATATTCATTGGAAGGACTGATGCTGAAGCTGAAACTCCAGTACTTTGGCCACCTGATGCGAAGAACTGACTCACTGGAAAAGACCCTGATGCTGGGAAAGATTGAAGGCGGGAGGGGAAGGGGACGACAAAGGATGAGGTGGTTGGATGGCATCAACGACTCAATGGACATGAGTTTAAATAAACTCCGGGAGTTGGTGATGGACAGGGAGGCCTGGCATGCTGCAGTCCATGGGTTGCAAAGAGTCAGACATGACTGAACAATTGAACTGAACTAAACCAGGAGTGTGGTTTTGACATGCTGAGCTCTGATGTCGTTTAGACACCAAGTAGAGATGAAGCAGGAGCCCAGAGCCTGGCAGTGGGGGCCAGGCTGGAGGTGTCCGCTTGGGAGCAGTAGTAGGTCTGGAGACGGGTATAAAGCCATGGGCTGGCTGAGATTACCTGGGGAGGAGTGAAACCAAAGGAGAGAAGAATCAGAGGATGGAGCCTCTGGGCTTCAGGGTTTAGAAATTGGGAAGAGGAAAGGAGATCAAGGAGAAGGAGCCAGAGCGTAGGAAGAAAAGCAGGAGAATCTAGTTCCTCTGAAGTCAAGGGAAGAACATGTTTCCAGAAGGTTGTGAATGATTCTGCTGGAAGGTCAAATAGGATGAGGTCAGAGAACCGACCACTGGATTTAGCAACACAGAGGGCTCTGGCTCAGTGGCGTGGTGGGGACAGACCCTGGGTTGGAGTGGGCTGAAGCATGAACAGTGGTGGGGAAGTAGGGAGTGAACACAGGAAACTTTCTTTTTTTTGGCCGCACCAGGTCTGAGATCTTTAGTTGCAACATGTAAACTTAGTTGCGGCATGTAAGATCTAGTTCCCTGACCGGGGATTGAACCCCAGCACCCCCACATCTGGAGCACAGTGTCTTAGCCACTGGACCACCAGGAAAGTCCCATGGGTAACTCTTGAGAACCTTCACTACGAAAGGGAGCAGTATAATGGGCTGGTAATTGGAGAGAGTCATGAGGTCAGAGGAGGAATGCTCTCTAAAGATAAGAGTTATTAAAGGATGTCTGTGCGTCGACAGGAAAGACCTAGGAGAGTGAGAGGGGTTGATGATGCAGAAAAACAGAGAACAGTGAATGACTTCAGGGGTGCGGGCCTTGATGGTGAAAGTGGGGAGGGTTGGGGGCAGAAGCTGGGGGGTGTGTGGAGACAGGAGAGGGGAGGGGAGAGAGTGCGGGTGATGGGGGGGTGCTGCTGGAGCTGGGGTGGGAAAGGGAGGTGTCCCGTGCCGTCGGGCGAGGGCCAGGATAGGAGAGACGTGCAGGGTGCATAGCCGCCCAGGGAACTGAGGCAGTTCTTGTTCCCAGAGGTCTGACCGACGGCTTTGGGGGGACCGGGCATAACCCTGTCTGTCTGTCTGTCTGCAGAGCCAGCACTGACGTCCCCGCAGGTCCCGCCGCCGCCCCCGCCACCCCTTGTCCCCCTGGAGGCCACGGAGAACATGCTGGAGCTGCCGCACCCGCTGCTGCAGCAGACGGAGGACCAGTTCCTGTCCCCGACGCTGCCCTGCAGCTCCCCTCTGATCAGCTTCTCCCCGCCCTTAGACCAGGATGACTACCTGTGGGGCCTGGACGGCGGGGAGGGCATCAGCGACCTCTTTGACACCTACGATCTCGGGGACCTGCTGATTAACTGAATTGGCGCTGCCTGCACCCCCCCACCCCACCTGGGGCAGCCCGGTCCGTTTCTACCTCCTCACAGGACGTGAGACATGAGGTGCTGCCCTCAGGGTGGAAGGGTTCCCCCTCCCCTTTCCTTTCCTACCCACCTGCCAGTCGACACTGTCCTAGGGGAGGGGGAGGATGCAGGGTAGGAGCCCAGCAGGGGTGGGGCCCTGTCTTTCCTGGTGGAAACCGGGCCTGGGAAGGCCCAGTGAGTCTCCTGATCTCTGACCTCTTGCCTGAAGGGCTCCAGAGGAGGGGACTGGGTCTAAGGAGAGGCCTGGTAACTGCCTTTTTGAGGGGCCACTATGACCCTGTTTATCGAGAAGCACTTAATGCCTTTGTATTTATTGCAAGTTGAGTTTTGTTTGTCTGCCCTCCCTGAGTTTTAGCAGGGAGGTGGTTCTAGTTTCTAGTAAGACTGCTCCTCAGACAGGCCCAGTGCCGTCTGCTGTCCAAGGGCAGGCTGGGGCTTCCAGAGGCCCAGGCCAAATCCCCAACTGCCCCCAACACGGCAGGCTGGGCCCAAGGGCCTGTCCAGTCTTCTGGAACGCCAATTGCACTTCGGCCTCCTCACTCCAGCAAGAGGGAGCCGCTTGATTCCTGTTCTCTATCCCAGAGCTGGGGTTCCTAGGGGCTTAAGCCCAGAAGAGCTCCTGGGGAAACCGGGGCAGGAACATGGAAGCGGGGGACGTTGCTATAGGCACCTTTGCTCTGTGGTTGCCTCTCGCTGGGACGGGGGGCTGTTTAACACTGAAGACCTGGGAGGCAGAGGCAGCCTCACTGTAGACAAGGGTGAGATTAAAGGAAGAAACTGCCAGAAAGTACCTCTCGCTGTAGCTGCTGGTATGGCAGCTGCTGGTATGGGCCTCCCAGGAAGCTTTTTTTTTTTTTTTTTTTTTCCGCATTCGTTGAAGGTGGTGATTCTTTAAGGACCTCCCCGTGCCCCCAGCTCTCACACAGACCCACCTAGGGACAGAAGTGACCATGGCTTGATGGCACATTGGTTCCTTTTGTCACAGGATGTTGAAAGGGTGACAGGGAAGGGTCTTTGCAGACCAGACATTGGCAGCTAACCAATGGGGAGATGTGCTCAGATTACCTCTTCAGGCTTGGGGTCCTATTAATAAGCTCGTCTTTTGACCTCCTCCCCATCCCCCAGAGGCTGGACCATCGCACGTTGTCCATATAGCCCAGCTGGGTAGCGAGGAATCAGCTCTCCTCCTCACCCAACTCGGGGTGGGGGTGCTCTGGGCTGAAGCCAGGATATGCCTTCTGGAGAGAGGCAACCCGGGGTGGTGGTGGTCTGAGACCCACCACCCACCCTCGGGCAGCTAGGTTTCCTCAGGGGCTCAGCAGGGCAGCACTTTTTTTTGTTTTTTAAGTTTGTAGCATTAAGTTGGTTTCAAATATGAAGTTGGCTCCGTGGAGTTGCTCCCAAGCTGACCTACTGGCATCTGAAGTTTAGAAGGTAGGCTTCTTTGGAGGTGGGGTCCGATGTGAGCTAATGCCCAGCTGGGGACAGTCAGGCCTTGTCATCGGCTCAGCTTCCTGGTCCTCAAGTCGGCACCCTCTCAGGAATGGTCCCAGCTGCCCCAGTCTATAACAGGGCTAATTGTTTGCCTTTTACAGAGGTGTGTTTCGTCTCCCCTCTCCTGATACAGGGGTCTCAGCAAAAGGCAGTTTGGAAGCTCAACATGCCCAGGGCCAAGGGACTCCCCCTGGGCCCTTGGGTGGAGGGAAGGGGGTGATTCCTGGGACCTGGTTTGGAGCGTGGGGCTGGAGATGGCATGGCTGCTGTGAGGTGGTTTAGCCACATGCCATCTCTGAGGATGGAGACCTTTGCCTTCCACGCCTGGGGCGCTGGGTGGAGCTTTCTCCTAGAATTAAATCTGAGAAAAAAGGAGAAGAAGCTGGCAGGACCCACCGAGAATGAATCTTATGGCGAAGTCCAGCCAGAATTGAAGCTCATTCCCCAAAAGCTTAGCCATGGGGCCAGACAGAGGGGCTGCCCCTTAGGCCCATGGCCTGTATCTAGAGCAGCTGCCCCTGCCCCCTCCCATCCTGACCCCTCCACACCCGGCCTGGCCCAGGGCCTGGACCACCCGGGCCAAGCCTCAGGTTCCATGCAGGAAACAAGTTCGTGCCTCTTTCTTGCCCGTGACGCCTGAAACCTCCCAAGTTCCATCAAGTGCATTAAAAAGCATTTTGAGTGGAATTCCCTTTAGGGGCCCAATAAACTTTAAAACCAGGGTAGAAGAAAAGCCAGTTTCTTTCTGAGGTACTTTATTTCTGCCAGGAAATTTCCCAGTCCCTCTGGCAGCACCCCCCACCCCCACCCCGTCACTTGTGCCCCCAGGGGCATCTAAGGCGCAGGGGCTGCTGGGAAGCCAGTAGCATTAAGTCGTCTGGTAGAGTTGTTCAGAGATTTGAAGACATTTCTTAAAACCAGCATAGCCTCCCTTCTCCACAGCCACACTATGGTCTGAGCAGCACGGCCACAGGGAAGAGGAGGAGGAAGGTGCAGCGTGTTAAAACTGGC
Organism: Tragelaphus eurycerus; assembly: GCA_935064755.1. Taxonomy (NCBI): domain Eukaryota; kingdom Metazoa; phylum Chordata; class Mammalia; order Artiodactyla; family Bovidae; genus Tragelaphus; species Tragelaphus eurycerus. The sequence goes on along the minus strand of CAKXYN010000099.1, from coordinate 7,260,690 downwards.
TGTTGTGTGGTTTTGACTTCGTTTCTCCTTTCCAGGTGTTCAGTCTCAGTTCTGTGCTGTGTTTAGTTTTTAGTGAAAGAGTTTGGGTGTTCCTGTGTCCGAGCATTGTGTGACTTAAAGCATTTTAAATGAATGCCTTTTGGGGTTGTTTGCAAGCAGCTTTCTGGTTCTTGTCACTGTGTCCTGAAGTCCCCACCTCATCCTTGGGGTCCTCGATGAGCAGAAACCCGGGCAGCCTGCTGGCTCCTGGGTGGAGCCTTGGACGTGACACCAGTGTCTAGAGGGAACCATGTGCTGGGATTCCATGCGGGTCACTTACCTCCAGCCTGGTTTCTGGTCCTGCCTCGACGAGCACCATGTAAAACCTCCTCATACTGTGATGGTTGGGCATTAAATGACAGACCTCAGCCCCTTGTCTCTTGTGCTTTTCTGCAGGTCATTACCAAGGGTGGTCTGGTCCTCCCAGGTTGGGGGTGGGGACTTTTTCTGACCAACTGGCTGACCCAGCCCCCCAAAACAGCCTCCCTTTTCTCCACTGGCTTATTACCATGCCTGAAATGTCCCCACTAAGACACGAGAGTTTGCAGCACCCAGATCTAAAACGTGAACCCCTGCCCCGTGTTGCCTCCACCACCTCTCACCTGAGCTATTTCAGCAGCTTCCTCGATACTCTCACTGCTACCTGTTCTTCTCCATCCCATCCTCTGTATCAGTGGTTCTCAAAGTGTGGCCCTCAAGCCAGCATTCTCTGGGAACTTGTAAGAAATGTGTGTTCTCAGGCCCCACCTTAGACCTGAGTAAGAAGAAACTCAGAGAGTGGGACTTTGAGTCTGTCTTAATGAGCCCTCTAGGTGATTCTAATGCAGGCAAAGTTTGACAAACTATGCCCCTCCACTAATCTAGAGAAGTCTTAACTTTTTTTATTTTTACCTATTTTTTGGCTGCCCCATGCAGCATGCTGCTGCTGCTGCTGCTAAGTTGCTTCAGTCGTGTCCAATTCTGTGTGGCCCCAGAGACAGCAGCCCACCAGGCTCCCCCGTTCCTGAGATTCTCCAGGCAAGAACACTGGAGTGGGTTGCCATTTCCTTCTCCAATGTGTGAAAGTGAAGTCGATCATTCATGTCCGACTCTTAGCGACCCCATGGACTGCAGCCCACCAGACTTCTCCGTCCATGGGATTTTCCAGGCAAGAGTACTGGAGCAGGGTGTCCTTGCCTTCTCTGGCCGCATGCAGCATATGGGATCTTAATTTCCCGATCAGAGACTGAACTCTTGCCCCCTTCATTGAAAGGCAGAGTCTTAACCACTGGACCACCAGGGGAAACCCCACAGATATCTGACTAAAACACAGCTCTCATCATGTCACTCCCTGCTTAATGGGTGGCTCCTCTGCCCTCTGGATGAAATGCCCCTTTACTTGGTGTGAACGTCCATTTCCAACCTTCCAACTGGCTTACTCTACCTTTCCAGCCTTACTGACCACTCCTCCCCACAACCTGTAGCCACATTGGACTTCTTTGTCAATTCCTATAAACAGCAAGTTATCCCCCTTCTGTGCATTTCACTTGGGCAGGCTCTTGCTTATTCAAGGCCCAGTTCAGTTTTTTGTAGAGGTTTTCCTTGACACTGGTACATAGTCATTAATACTTTGTACAATCGATATGGTCTTTTATGAGTTATTGAAGACCTACTAGGCACGGGGGAGCTAGAAATGAACGAGAATAGTCCCCATCCTCAGGGTGCTCACAAAACAGATATATAATTAGGGACTTGTATCTAGAATATGGGCTTCCTTTGTAGCTCAGTTGGTAAAGAATCTGCCTGCAATGCAGGAGACCTGGGTTCAGTTCCTAGGTTAGGAAGATCCACTGGAGAAGGAAATGGCAACCCACTCCAGTATTCTTGCCTGGAGAATCCCCATGGATAGAGGAGCCTGGCAGGCTACAGTCCATGGGGTTGCAAGAGTCGGACACAACTTAGCGACTAAACCACACCACACCACATCTAGAATATAGAAGGAAATCTTGTGTGCATGCTACATCACTTTAGTCGTGTCTGACTCTTTGAGACCCTGTGGACTGTAGACTGCCAGGCTTCTCTGTCCATGAGATTCTCCAGGCAAGAATACTGGAGTGGGTTGCCGTTTCCTCCTCCAGGGGGTCTTCCTGACGCAGGGATTGAACCCAGGTCTCTTTACATCTCCTGCACTGGCAGGCAGGTTCTTTACCACTAGCGCCACTTAGGAAGCCCAGAGTGAACTCTTAACACTTAATAAGTATATATAACCCAACTAAAAAAATGTACAAAGGATATGAATGGGCTTTTCTCCGAAGAAGATATACAAATGGCCATTAAGTACATGAAAAGATTCATGACCTCATTAGCCACCCACCAGGGAAGTGTAAATCAAAACTACAAGATACCACCTCATATCTACTAGGATGGCAATAATCAAAAAGATAATATTTAATAACAAAGCTGAGGATGTAGAGAAATTGTAACCCTTGTACACTGCTAGTCAGAATGTAAAATAATACAACCACTGTAGGGAAAAGTCTGACAGGTCCTCAAAACTTTAAACATAAACCCACCATGAAATCCAAGTAATTCTACCTCTAGGTGTATACCCAAGAGAATTGAAAACATTCACACAAAAACTTGTACACAAATGTTCATGGGAGAATTATTCATAATAATCCAAGAATGGAACAACTCAAATGTCAATCAATTGATGAATGGATAAATAAAATATATTCATATAGTCATGGAATGCGTGTGTATGAAGTTGCTTCATTCATGTCTGACTGTGACCCCGTGGACTATAGCCCGCCAGGCTCCTCAGTCCATGGGATTTCCCAGGAAAGAATACTGGAGTGGGTTGCTATTTCCTTCTCCAGGGGATCTTTCTGACCCAGGGATCAAACCCAGGTCTCCCGCATTGCAGATTGATTCTTTACCATCTAAGCCACCAGGGAAGCCCATAGCAATGGAGTATTATTTAGCAAATAAAAAGACATAAATTACTGGTTTATACTGCAACACAGGTGAACCTTGAAAACCTGCTAAATGAAAGAAGCCAGACATAAATGGTAACAGGATATTATTTCATTTATATGAAATGTCTGGAATAGGCCTATCTAGGGACTGGAAGCAGATTAGTAGCTGCTTAAGGCTTTGAAGGAAGGGAGAAGAGGAGTGACTGCTAATGGGAACAGGGCTTTATTGAGAGGGGGCCGTGGAAATATTATAAAATTGGTGTGGTAATGGTTGTACAGCTCCATGAATATCCTAAAGTCCATTGGATTGTATACTTCAAGTAGTTGAATTGTGTGCTATATGAATTATATCTCAACAAAGCTATTGCTTTACAAATGGAAATAGGGTGAATGCAAATTTATGGTAATAGTTACAGTTACTTGATACAATTTCTAGAAATCAATGCATTGTACACCTGAAATTGGGTGAAATTCAGATTATGTAAAAGATGCTTCAATAAAGTTGTTAATTTAAAAAAGTTCCCAGGTAATGCAGCCAATGAGAGGCAAAGCTGAAAATGTATATGAAAGGAACAATTTTCTAAAAAATAATATATTTACCCAAATTGGCTCAAGAAGAAATACAAATCATTAACTGGCTTGAATTGGCATTCAGGAGTTTCTGACTCCAAATGATGCCAGAGCCAGAAGGAGCTTACAAGTTTTATTAAATCTTAATCTTGAACTTACACATTTTTCAGAGAATGAGAGAAAAAAATCATCCAATGTGTTTTATGAGGCTAGGATAACCTTGATCCCTTGACGAAACAAGGACAATGCAAGAAAAGAAAATTCCAGAAGAATTCTCTCAAATGTAGAGACACAAATCCTAAATATATGCTGCTGCTGCTGCTGCTGCTAAGTCGCTTCAGTCATGTCCAACTCTGTGTGACCCTATGGACAGTAGCCTACCAGGCTCCTCCATCCACAGGACTCTCCAGGCAGGAGTACTGGAGTGGGTTGCCATTTCCTTTTCCACCTAAATATATAGTAGCCAATTAAATATACCCTTGCAAAATAAAAAATCACAGCCAGCTTGGATTGATCCAGGCACACAACACATTATCAGCACATTTGCTGCAAAACTCCAAGCTTTTCTTTTGTGCACAATGTGAGACAGAAATGCAACTTTTGAGGAAGTTTTCCCAGGAATCTGTTCCTCATTTATTTATTCAGCAGATATATTTAGGTGCCTGTGAATTGCTGGGTGCTGTTCTGAGACCACACATGACACAAACTCCTGCCAGCACAATTGGAAGGAAAGCAATTTATGCAACCCCCACCTTAACAAATTAAAGGAAAACCCATGTGACCATCTCCATAGATACAGGAAAAATGCAGGAAAAAAATCAACTCTCATTTATGATTTTTAGAAACCTGATAGGTAAATCAGAATATACAGGAATTACTATTCTACAGCAAATATGTGTGCATGCCTGCTAAGTCGCTTCAGTCATGTCCAACTCTTTGCAACCCTATGGACTGTACCCCGCTAGGCTCCTCTGTCCAAGAGATTGTCCAGGCAAGAATACTGGAGTGGGTTCCATGCCCTCCTCTAGGGCATCTTCCCGATCCGGGGCTTGAACCATGTCTCTTTTGTCTCCTGCGTTAGCAGGCAGGTTCTTTACCACTAGTGCCAACTGAAGCCCACAGCAAGTATCATACCTAACAATAAAACCTCAGAAACAAGACAAGGACACCTACTATTACTCCTACAACTCAACATCATCTTGGCAATCCTGGACAAAGCAATAGGACAAGAAGGAGAAAAAAAGAAAAACAATTTGATGGCTCAAAATCCATGCAATTAACTCTGCTCTCCAGGGGGTTGTTTACTTTTCAGACACTTCTTGAGTATCCATCTTGTGCCAGGATGGAGTCATAGCTACTGCTCCTTCCTTGTTAAGAGTGTTGAGCTGGTTTAAGAGCTGCTGCTAAGTCGCTTCAGTCATGTCCAACTCTGTGTGACCCCACAGAGAGCAGCCCCCCAGACTTCCCCACCCCTGGGATCCTCCAGGCAAGAACACTGGAGTGGGTTGCCATTTCCTTCTCCAATGCATGAAAGTGAAAAGTGAAAGTGAAGTCGCTCAGTCGTGTCCGACCCTTAGCGACCCCATGGACTGCAGCCTACCAGGCTCCTCTGTCTGTGGAAGTTTCCAGGCAAGAGTACTGGAGTGGGGTGCCATTGCCTTCTCCGGGTTTAAGAGCAGGCTTCCTCATTTCATGGATAGACAAGGCCTCGCAGGTGTGCGTCTGTGGCAGAACTCTTAAGCTGCCTGAAGGTCTAGATTAGAGCAGGGGTAGAAGTCTAGACCTCTCTGGGGGAATTTCTGATGACAATACTATTTGATTATGTATATTCACATATTTCATTTGCCTCTTGATCCTTCCATCCATCCCAGGAGAGAGGACAGATAAAACTGAAATTTGGAAGGCTTAAAATAATTAAAAAACAGAAAAAGAACTGGAAAGGATTTTCACTCATGTATTTTACAAACATTTTTGAGCACCTCCTATGTGCCTGCATCTGCTAGGTGGTAGGGAAAACATGGCCCCTGCTGCCTTCACGGAGCTTACAGCCTATTCTAAGTCAAATCACCAATTTTACAAGTTGGTACATCCACTTAATGGGTTTCCCAGGTGGCGCTAGTGGTAAAGAACCCGCCTGCCAATGCAAGAGATTTAAGTGACTGGGTTCGAATCCTTGGTCAGGCAGATCCTCTGGATGAGGGCATGGCAACCCATTCTAGTATTCTTTCCTGGAGAATCCCATATTAGAGGAGCCTGGCTGGCTACAGCCTCTGGAGTCGACTTAGAGACTAAACGACTTAGAGACTAAACCACCACCTGCTGCTGCTGCTGCTGCTGCTAAGTTGCTTCAGTCGTGTCCGACTCTGTGCGACCCCAGAGACGGCAGCCCCCCAGACTTTCCCACCCCTGGGATTCTCCAGGCAAGAACACTGGAGTGGGTTGCCATTTCCTTCTCCAATGCATGAAAGTGAAAAGTGAAAGTGAAGTCGCTCAGTCGTGCCCAACTCTTAGCGACCCCATGGACTGCAGCCCACCAGGCTCCTCTGTCCATGGGATTTTCCAGGCAAGAGTACTGGAGTGGGGTGCCACTGCCTTCTCCGAAACCACCACCTCCTCCACTTAAATGAGTACTCCTGAGCCTCTGTGCTTTAGGCCAGTAGATCACAAACTGTACGCGCAATAGAATCACCTGGAGGACTAACTAAAGCACAAATTACCGGGCCCCATTCTGATTCAGAGGCAAGGCCTAAAAAATGGGCATTTCTGACAAGCTCTAAGGTTATGCCAAGGCTGCTGGTTGGGGAGAACCTACTTTGAAAACCATTGTACTGGCAACATGCCCACATTGGGGTTCAAGCGTTACACAACGTAAAAAAGAAATAAAATTGTTCCTACTCCTGAGGAGCTTATAGCTCTGTGGGCTTTTTTGTTTAATCCTAATTTATCCTTCCCCACCTCCCTTTCCCCTTTGGTAACTGTAAGTTTGTTTTCTATATCTGTGAGTTTATTTCTGTTTTGTGTATAGATTAATTTGTACTATTTTTTAGATTTCATATGTAAGTTATATCATATAATATTTTTCTTTCGCTGTCTGACTTCACCAAGTATAATATTCTCTAGGTTCATCCATGTTGCCACACTGGCACTATGGCTGAGTAATATTCCACTGTGTGTATATATCACATCTTTTAAATCAATCATCTGTTGTTGGGCACTTGGGTTGTTTCCATGTCTTAACTATTGTATGCTGCTGCTGCTGCTGCTGCTGCTAAGTGGCTTCATTTGTGTCCAACTCTGTGCGACCCCACAGACGGCAGCCCACCAGGCTCCCCCATCCCTGGGATTCTCCAGGCAAGAACACTGGAGTGGGTTGCCATTTCCTTCTCCAATGCATGAAAGTGAAAAGTCAAAGTTTAGTCGCTCAGTCTTGTCCGACTCTTCGCGACCCCATTGACTGCAGCCCACCAGGCTCCTCCGTCCATGGGATTTTCTAGGCAAGAGTACTGGAGTGGGGTGCCACTGACTTCTCCAGAACTATTGTATAGAGTGCTGCTAATAAACATTGGGGTGAATATATCTCTTTGAATCAGGGTTTTCATCTTTTCCAGACATATACCCAGGAGTAGCGTTACTGGATCATATAGTAGCTCTAATTTTAGTTTTTTTAAAGAACCTCCCCACTGTTCTCCATATCAGCTGCACCATTACATTCTCACCAACAGTGTAGGAGGGTTCTTTTTCCTCCACACTCTCTCCAGCATTTACTGTTTGTAGACTTATTGATGATGGCCATTCTGACCAGGATGAGGTGATACTTCATTGTGGTTTTGATTTGCATTTTTCTGATAATTAGTGATATTGAGCATCTTTTCATGTGCCTGTCGGCCATCTCTATGTCTTCTTTGGAGAAATGTCTCTTTCGGTCTTCTGTTCATTGTTTAAAACTGGGTTGTTTGCTTTCTTGATATTGAGTTGTATGAACTGTAGATGTATTTTTTGGTATTAACCCCTTGTTTATCATATCTTTTGCAAATATTTTTAAATATTTATTCATTTATTTGGGGCCATGCTGGATCTTTGTGCTGTGCCTGTGCCTAGAAAGAGAGTTCTGCTTCTGTGGCTTCTCTTGCTGCGGAGCACGGGTTCTACCGCGCATAGGCTTCAGGAGTTGCAGCAGGTGCAGCTCACAGGCTCCAGAGCACAGGCTTGGTTGTGTGCATGGGCTTAGTTGCCCCATCTTCCACAACCAGGGATCAACCTGGTGTTCCCTGCATTGCAAGGTGGATGCTTAACCCCTGGATCACCAGAGAAGCCCTTCTTTGCAAATATTTTCTCCCATTTCATAGGTTGTCTTTTTGATTGTTTGCTTTCCTGTGCAAAAGTTTTTAAGTTTACTTAGGTCCCATCTGGGGCTTCCCGGGTAGCTCAACTGGTAAGAGTCCACCTGCAATGCAGGAGATGCAGGCTTGATCGCTAGGTCAGGAAGATCCTCTGGAGGAGGAAATGTCAACCCACCCACTCCAGTATTCTTACCTGGAAAATTCCATGGAAGTGGAGTCTGGTGGGGTATGGTACATTCTTAGAGTTGGCCATAATAACACGCTGTTTTGATGTAGCTTTGTAGTATAGTCTAAAGTCTGCAAGGATTATGCCTCCAGCTTTGTTCTCTTTCCTCAGGATTGTTTTGATAATTCTGGGTTTTTTGTGGTTCTATATAAATTTTAGAAAAATTTTTCTGTGAAAAATGTCATGAATATATTGATAGAGAGTGTATTAAATCTGTAGATTGCTCTGGATAATATGACCATTTTATCAATATTAATTCTTCCAACCCAAGAGCATGGGATATCTTTCCATTCCTTTGAATCATTTTCCTTTATCATGTTTTATAGTTTTCACAACTCCAAGGGTTTTAATAGGCACTCACTCACTTGGTCATTCATTTGTTCATCAAACCAGGGCTTTGCATTCTTAATGTTGTGTAGTTTTCAGGAAAACTCTATGTGCTGAGTACTGTTATTAGTTCCGCTTTTACACATGAGGAAACTGCACCTCAGAAAGGTTAGATAATGTGCACACAGTTACACAGTGAAGACAGAGCCCAGGCTGCAAATCTCCAAGCATCCTTACTGTTAACATCTAGTTAAACTGCACCTAAGTAATTTAATGATGCATTTAAATGCTACCATTAAGAAGACTACAGTGTTTGGGGAGCCTAGATGAATCCCATCTGTGGAGGAAAGAACCCAGAGAGGTGGGGATGAACCTGAAGAGGACGTTCACCAAAGCACAGCAAGCAGGAGGAACCGCTTCAGAAAAGGCCGGTGGTTCCATGGTTAGGGTAGAAAGAATGGAAGTGAAGTGAAGTCGCTCAGTCATGTCCAGCTCTTTGCGACCCCATGGACTGTAGCCTACCAGGCTCCTCCACCCATAGGATTCTCCAGGTAAGAGTACTGGAGTGGGTTGCCATTTCCTTCTCCAGGGGAATCTTCCCGACCCAGGGATCGAACCTGTGTCTCCCGCATTCCAGGCAGACGCTTTAACCGCTGAGCCACCAGGGAAGCCCCAGAAAGAATGGAAGGCCCCAGCAAATACCTATTCACTGGTCTCAGGCTCATGCCAGTCCTCGAGTGACCTCAGAGGAGAGTGACCAGCAGGGTGTCCATTTGTCCGCCAGTGGCTGCGTTGACCCAGTCAAGGCCACATATCCTTCTGGTGCACGTGTGTGCAGATGTGTCTGTGTGTTTCTTCAAAGGAATCACAGATCACCAGGCAGGCTATTTTCCCATCATGGGGACCACCGCCCTCTGGTGGCCAGTCGGCCAAAAGCTGAAATTGGGAAAAGAACTCTCCCTAATGAGACCATTCAGGACGGGTTTAATCTCCCCAAAACCTTATAGAATAGGTATTATTATGCCCAATGAGGCTCAGAGAAAGTGACTGAGGTCACACAGCTAGACATGGTGGAGAGGGTGGTGACTAGAGTGAGGTAAGAGAGACAATGGATGGGACTGGGATCCAGTCAACCAAACTCCAAGGCTTGTGGTCTTAGCCACCATGTGCCCAGCCTCCTGACTGGCATGCGGGGGTTCCATTCTCACCCTGGACATTTCCTTTGTCTGTACAACGCTAAATGATGCGCAAACAAAGACACAACCCTTTTCCCATGAGGAGCAAGACTCGTATCTGACAATGTAAATCAGGAGAAGATGCCTTGCTCCAGGAGAAGCATGAGGGGCATGGTGTGTGTGTATGTGTGTGTGTGTGTGTGTGTGTGTGTTTGGCATGCTAAGGGACTAGGTCCTGAAGGCAGTGTCCCAGTCACAAGGAGTCTTCCTCATGGAGTACATGCCCTGAGGCAAGTCAGAGGGCACCCACAGGCCCCTTGGAGGTGCTCAGGAAGCGTCTGTTGGATAAATAACCATGAACTTAGAACACAGCTGACCTGTAGTCCACTGTGACACTACACGTGATTGTTACTGTACTGTGTGGTCATTGGGCATGGAAAGGAAACCCTCACCAGCATGAAAATGCCCACCAGCATGAAGGTACTTAGCATTCCTTTGACCCAGACATGATCCAGCGGATGTTGGCAATTTGATCTCTGGTTCCTCTGCCTTTTTTAAAACCAGCCTGAACATCAGGAAGTTCACGGTTCACATATTGCTGAAGCCTGGCTTGGAGAATTTTGAGCATTACTTTACTAGCGTGTGAGATGAGTGCAATTGTGCGGTAGTTTGAACACTCTTTGGCATTGCCTTTCTTTGGGATTGGGATGAAAACTGACCTTTTCCAATCTTGTGGCCACTGCTGAGTTTTCCAAATTTGCTGGCATATTGAGTGCAGCACTTTCACAGCATCATCTTTCAGGATTTGGAATAGCTCAACTGGAATTCCATCACCTCCACTAGCTTTGTTCGTAGTGATGCTTTCTAAGGCCCACTTGACCTCACATTCCAGGATGTCTGGCTCTAGGTCAGTGATCACACCATCGTGATTATCTGGGTCTTGAAGCTCTTTTTTGTACAGTTCTTCTGTGTATTCTTGCCACCTCTTCTTAATATCTTCTGCTTCTGTTAGGTCCATACCATTTCTGTCCTTTATCGAGCCCATCTTTGCATGAAATGTTCCTTTGGTATCTCTGATTTTCTTGAAGAGATCCCTAGTCTTTCCCATTCTGTTGTTTTCCTCTATTTCTTTGCATTGATCGCTGAAGAAGGCTTTCTTATCTCTTCTTGCTATTCTTTGGAACTCTGCATTCAGATGCTTCTATCTTTTCTTTTCTCCTTTGCTTTTCGCTTCTCTTCTTTTCACAGCTATTTGTAAGGCCTCCCCAGACAGCCATTTTGCTTTTTTGCATTTCTTTTCCATGGGGATGGTCTTGATCCCTGTCTCCTGTACAATGTCACGAACCTCATTCCATAGTTCATCAGGCACTCTATCTATCAGATCTAGGCCCTTAAACCTATTTCTCACTTCCACTGTATAATCATAAGGGATTTGATTTAGGTCATACCTGAATCGTCTAGTGGTTTTCCCTACTTTCTTCAATTTAAGTCTGAATTTGGCAATAAGTAGTTCATGGTCTGAGCCACAGTCAGCTCCTGGTCTTGTTTTTGCTGATTGTATAGAGCTTCTCCATCTTTGGCTGCAAAGAATATAATCGATCTGATTTTGGTGTTGACCATCTGGTGATGTCCATGTATAGAGTCTTCTCTTGTGTTGTTGGAAGAGGGTATTTGCTATGACCAGTGCATTTTCTTGGGAAAACTCTATTAGTCTTTGCCCTGCTTCATTCCATATTCCAAGGCCAAATTTGCCTGTTACTCCAGGTGTTTCTTGACTTTCTACTTTTGCATTCCAGTCCCCTATAATGAAAAGGACATCTTTTTTGTGTGTTAGTTCTAAAAGGTCTTGTAGGTCTTCATAGAACCGTTCAACTTCAGCTTCTTCAGCATTACTGGTTGGGGCATAGACTTGGATTACTGTGACCTTGAATGGTTTGCCTTGGAAAGGAACAGAGATCATTCTGTCATTTTTGAGATTGCATCCAAGTACTGCATTTCGGACTCTTTTGTTGACCATGATGGCCACTCCATTTCTTCTGAGGGATTCCTGCCCGCAGGACTATGCCAAAGCCTTTGACTGTGTAGATCACAATAAACTGTGGAAAATTCTGAAAGAGATGGGAATACCAGACCACCTGATCTGCCTCTTGAGAAATCTGTATGCAGGTCAGGAAGCAACAGTTAGAACTGGACATGGAACAACAGACTGGTTCCAAATAGGAAAAGGAGTATGTCAAGGCTGTATATTGTCACCCTGTTTATTTAACTTATATGCAGAGTACATCATGAGAAACACTAGACGGGAAGAAACACAAGTTGGAATCAAGATTGCTGGGAGAAATATCAATCACCTCAGATATGCAGATGATACCACCCTTATGGCAGAAAGTGAAGAGGAACTCAAAAGCCTCTTGATGAAAGTGAAAGTGGAGAGTGAAAAAGTTGGCTTAAAGCTTAACATTCAGAAAATGAAGATCACGGCATCTGGTCCCATCATTTCATAGGAAATAAATGTGGAAACAGTGGAAACAGTGTCAGACTTTCTTTTTCTGGGCTCCAAAATCACTGCAGATGGTGATTGCAGCCATGAAATTAAAAGACGCTTACTCCTTGGAAGGAAAGTTATGACCAACCTAGATAGCATATTCAAAAGCAGAGACATTACTTTGCCAACAAAGGTTCGCCTAGTCAAGGCTATGGTCTTTCCTGTGGTCATGTATGGATGTGAGAGCTGGACTGTGAAGAAGGCTGAGCGCCGAAGAATTGATGCTTTTGAACTGTGGTGTTGGAGAAGACTCTTGAGAGTCCCTTGGACTGCAAGAAGATCCAACCAGTCCATTCTGAAGGAGATCGGCCCTGGGATTTCTTTGGAAGGAATGATGCTGAAGCTGAAACTCCAGTATTTTGGCCACCTCATGCGAAGAGTTGACTCATTGGAAAAGACTCTGATGCTGGGAGGGACTGGGGGCAGGAGGAGAAGGGGACGACAGAGGATGAGATGGCTGGATGGCATCACTGACTCGATGGATGTGAGTCTGAGTGACCTCTAGGAGTTGGTGATGGACAGGGAGGCCTGGCGTGCTGCGATTCATGGGGTTGCAAAGAGTCAGACACGACTGAGCGACTGATCTGATCTGACCCAGACATATGCAACTTGGCTATTTTAGCTCTTCTTATTTTGCCAGCATTTTTCATTAGGGTCTAAGTCAGTAGTTTTCCCTAAAACCAATTCATAAATTTTTTTGAACTCCCACTAGGAAGTCAGAACACATGGAAAAGGGAAATTATAGAGGTAGAGTTCTAAGCCATCTATTCAGTACCATTAAGGTGCATTGCAGTATCCTAAGCCTGTGACTCCTTACATCAACCCAATGGAGGGGGAAGAGAATCCTTTTAGAGATGAGAAAGGAGCTCGGAGAGGGCAAGGGATGTCTCCAAAGTCATGCAGTGAGAGGAAGAGTTGAGAGCTGAGCCCAAGTCTAGGTTTGTGCTCTCACCTCAACTTCGGAGCCTAGGATCCTTGAAGTGTATTCCCCATATCCGAAGCGTCAGAGTCACCTGGACACTTGTTAGAAATGCAGACTACCAGGTCCCACTGCAGATCTACTGAATCCAAAATTCTGCATATTGGACCCCGCAGCCTGTATTGATATTTTAACAAGCCTCCCCAGGTGATTCTGATGTACACTCAAATGTGAAAAGCCCAGACTTTTGCTACAGCAGTCTGTGTGCCTCAGCTGCCCACAGTCAGATGGGGGCCAGCCCAAACCTGGACATATACAAAAACTCCAGTCCAGACATTCTGTCATAGTGCTAGAGGAGGAAGAGTCATTCTGGGGGTTCTGAAGAAGTTTCATGGAAAAGATGACATTTGAACTTGGTGATAATAAATGGAAGGATTTTAATGACCATAAATGGAAGAAAAGGCCTTTCAGGTGAAGCTCAGGCAAGGAGACAGGAGAGTACCTCTTCATAAATGGGATGGAGGCCAGCTGATGAAAGGCCCTGCCAGGCTGAGAGGGCTGGCTCCTTTTCTGGAGGCAGAGGGAGCCGTGTAGGTTTTTGAGTGAAGGTGTACTCATGGCTCAAAGTCCCACTATGTTACTGCCCAACAATATTTTCTTTCTTAACTCTGGTAGGCACAGTAATGGCCTTCCAAAGATGTCCATGTCTTATTCCTCAGAGCCTATGAATATGTTACATTACATCAGATCAGATCAGTCGCTCAGTCATGGCCGACTCTTTGCGACCCCATGAACTGCAGCACGCCAGGCCTCCCTGTCCATCACCAGCTCCCGGAGGTCACCCAGACTCACACCCATCAAGTCAGTGATGCCATCCAGCCATCTCATCCTCTGTCGTCCCCTTCTCCTCCTGCCCTCAATCCCTCCCAGCATCAGAGTCTTCTCCAATGAGTCAACTCTTCGCATGAGGTGGCCAAAATACTGGAGTTTCAGCTTTAGCATCATTCCTTCTAAAGAAATTCCAGGATTGATCTCCTTCAGAATGGACTGGTTGGATCTTCTTGCAGTCCAAGGGACTCTCAAGAGTCTTCTCCAACACCACAGTTCAAAAGCATCAATTCTTCGGCGCTCAGCCTTCTTCACAGTCCAGCTCTCACATCCATACATGACCACAGGAAAGACCATAGCCTTGACTAGGCGAACCTTTGTTGGTAAAGTAATGTCTCTGCTTTTGAATATGCTATCTAGGTTGGTCATAACTTTCCTTCCAAGGAGTAAGCGTCTTTTAATTTCATGGCTGCAATCACCATCTGCAGTGATTTTGGAGCCCAGAAAAACAAAGTCTGACACTGTTTCCACTGTTTCCCCATCTATTTCCCATGCAGTGATGGGACCAGATGCCATGATCTTCGTTTTCTGAATGTTGAGCCTTAAGCCAACCTTTTCACTCTCCACTTTCACTTTCATCAAGAGGCTTTTTAGCCCCTCTTCACTTTCTGCCATAAGAGTCGTGTCATCTGCATATCTGAGGTTATTGATATTTCTCCCAGCAATCTTGATTCCAACTTGTGTTTCTTCCAGTCCAGCATTTCTCATGATGTACTCTGCATATAAGTTAAATAAACATGGTGACAATATGCAGCCTTGACGTACTCCTTTTCCTATTTGGAACCAGTCTGTTGTTCCATGACCAGTTCTAACTGTTGCTTCCTGACCTGCATACAGATTTCTTAAGAGGCAGATCAGGTGGTCTGGTATTCCCATTTCTTTCAGAATTTTCCATAGTTTATTGTGATCCACACAGTCAAAGGCTTTGGCATAGTCAATAAAGCAGAAATAGATGTTTTTCTGGAACTCTCTTGCTTTTTCCATGATCCAGCGGATGTTGGCAATTTGATCTCTGGTTCCTCTGCCTTTTCTAAAACCAGCTTGAACATCAGGAAGTTCACGGTTCACATATTGCTGAAGCCTGGCTTGGAGAATTTTGAGCATTACTTTACTAGCGTGTGAGATGAGTGCAATTGTGCGGTAGTTTGAGCACTCTTTGGCATTGCCTTTCTTTGGGATCGGGATAAAAACTGACCTTTTCCAATCTTGTGGCCACTGCTGAGTTTTCCAAATTTGCTGGCATATTGAGTGCAGCACTTTCACAGCATCATCTTTCAGGATTTGGAATAGCTCCACTGGAATTCCATCACCTCCACTAGCTTTGTTTGTAGTGATGCTTTCTAAGGCCCATTTGACTTCACATTCCAGGATGTCTGGCTCTAGGTCAGTGATCACATCATCATGATTATCTGGGTCTTGAAGCTCTTTTTTGTACAGTTCTTCTGTGTATTCTTTCCACCTCTTCTTAATATCTTCTGCTTCTGTTAGGTCCACACCATCTCTGTCCTTTATCGTGCCCATCTTTGCATGAAATGTTCCTTTGGTATCTCTGATTTTCTTGAAGAGATCCCTAGTCTTTCCCATTCTGTTGTTTTCCTCTATTTCTTTGCATTGATCGCTGAAGAAGGCTTTCTTATCTCTTCTTGCTATTCTTTGGAACTCTGCATTTAGATGTTTATATCTTTCCTTTTCTCCTTTGCTTTTCGCTTCTCTTCTTTTCACAGCTATTTGTAAGGCCTCCCCAGACAGCCATTTTGCTTTTTTGCATTTCTTTTCCATGGGGATGGTCTTGATCCCTGTCTCCTGTACAATGTCACGAACCTCATTCCATAGTTCATCAGGCACTCTATCTATCAGATCTAGGCCCTTAAATCTATTTCTCACTTCCACTGTATAATCATAAGGCAAGTGGAAATTAAACTTGCAGATGGAATTAAGGTTGCTAATCAGCTGACCTTGGTATGGAGAGAGCATCCTGGATTATCTAGGTGGCCCCAATGGTATCACAAGCGTCCTTACAAGAGAAAGAGGAAGAAGAGTCAGTGCCAGAATCAATGAGAGATTTCAAGGTGATAAGGTGCTGGCTCTGAAGACAGAGGAAGGGGCTAAAGCCTCTAGAAACTGGGAAGGAAGTGGGATTCTTTCCTAGAGCCTCCGGAAGGAACACAGTCCAGTCAACATCTTGATTTTAGCCCAGTAAGACACATTTCAGACTTCTGACATCTAGAGCTAAGACACAGACCTCCAAAAAACTTCAAGGAGTTTTCTGTTCTTCAACCAAAGATGAATAACAAGATCGATCACTGTTTCCTGAGTGTTTACAGTGTTGTGTACTTTTTGAGGGCTTCTCAGGTGACACTACTGGTAAAAAACCCACATGCCAATGCAGGAGATATAAGACACATGGGTTCGATCCCTGGGTCAGGAAGATCACCTGGAGAAGGGAATGGAAACCCACTCCCGTATTCTTGCCTGGAGAATCCCATGGACAGAGGAGCCTGGCAGGCTACAATCCATAGGGTTGCAATGAGTCAGACACAACTGAAGCGACTTAGCACTTAGCACGCATGTACTTTATGAGCATGCTCTCCATTAATCCTCACAACAGCCCCATGGACAGGCATTATTCTTTCCATTTTCTATTTGGAAAACAGAGGTTTCCTCATTCTAATAAGGAACACAGCCAGGATGGAAACCCAGGCCTGTCTCCAAAGGTTGTCCTCACCAGGCTTGAGAAAAGACTTTGTATGACAGTCTCTACTCCAAGTTGCTTGGATGAGCTTCAGCCAAATATGCTAGGGGCCCATCTGGCTGGAGCAGGGGCAGAGGCTTGGAGGACCCTGACTATCTTCCTCCTCTATTAGAGGAAGTTGGTGAAGATAATTTGGACTTAGTCATCTACCCCAGCTGAGTCAGCTTTCATCTAGGCTGGGAGATGGAAACCCAGGCACTGGACACTGGTCCACTGCCACAGTCCCTGCATTTGTTCCCTGGTCTTGTCACTTCTGGACTTGTAACTTCGAGTAAGTTTTTTTACTGCTTCCCGTCTTACTTTCCCATTCTAGAGAATGGGGGTAAAACCAGTACCTACCTCTGACAGTGGGCTTCCCAAGTGGCTGAGTGATCAAGAATCTGCCCGTCAATGCAGAAGACACAAGAGATGCAGGTTTGATCCCTGGATCAGGAAGATCCCTTGGAATAGGAAATGGCAACCAGCTTCAGGATTCTTGCCTGGAAAATTCCATAGACAGAGGAGCCTGGCAGGCTACAGTCCATGTTGTTACACAGAGTTGGACACAGCTGAGCACAGACACACATCTTTGAGAGCATTCTATATTTGTAATAGAATTGAGAGCATTATTGTATGTAATAGGCTTAGAAAAGTACCTACACTGTGTAAATTGGATAGGTGATACTATTTATTGACTGTGGCTCAGATCATGATCAGATCAGATCAGTAGCTCAGTCGTGTCGGACTCTTTGCCACTCCATGAATCGCAGCACGCCAGGCCTCCCTGTCCATCACCAACTCCCGGAGTTCACTGAGACTCACGTCCATCGAGTCAGTGATGCCATCCAGCCCTCTCATCCTCTGTCGTCCCCTTCTCCTCTTGCCCCAAATCCCTCCCAGCATCAGAGTCTTCTCCAATGAGTCAACTCTTCGCATGAGGTGGCCAAAGTACTGGAGTTTCAGCTTTAGCATCATTCCTTCCAAAGAAATCCCAGGGCTGATCTCCTTCAGAATGGACTGGTTGGATCTCCTTGCAGTCCAAGGGACTCTCAAGAGTCTTCTCCAACACCACAGTTCAAAAGCATCCATTCTTTGGCGCTCAGCCTTCTTCACAGTCCAACTCTCACATCCATACATGACTATTGGAAAAACCATAGCCTTGACCAGACAGACCTTTGTTGGCAAAGTAATGTCTCTGCTTTTTTATATGCTATCTAGGTTGGTCATAACTTTCCTTCCAAGGAGTAAGTGTCTTTTAATTTCATGGCTGCAATCACCATCTGCAGTGATTTTGGAGCCCAGAAAAATAAAGTCTGACACTGTTTACACTGTTTCCCCATCTATTTCCCATGAAGTGATGGGACCGGATGCCATGATCTTCATTTTCTGAATGTTGACCTTTAAGCCAACTTTTTCACTCTCCTCTTTCACTTTCATCAAGAGGCTTTTGAGTTCCTCTTCACTTTCTGCCATAAGGGTAGTGTCATCTGCATGTCTGAGGTTATTGATATTTCTCCCGGCAATCTTGATTCCAGCTTGTGCTTCTTCCAGTCCAGCGTTTCTCATGATGTACTCTGCATATAAGTTAAATAAGCAGGGTGACAATATACAGTCTTGACGTACTCCTTTTCCTATTTGGAACCAGTCTGTTGTTCCATGTCCAGTTCTAAGTGTTGCTTCCTGATCTGCATATAGATTTCTCAAGAGGCAGATCAGTTGGTCTGGAACTTATTGCCAAATTCAGACTTAAATAGAAGAAACTAGACCATTCAGATATGACCTAAATCAAATCCCTTATGACTATACAGTAGAAGTGAGAAATAGATTTAAGGGACTAGATCTGATAGAGTGCCTGATGAGCTATGGACGGATGTTCGTGACATTGAATAGGACACAGGGATCAAGACCATCCCCATGGAAAAGAAATGCAAAAAGCAAAATGGCTGTCCAAGGAGGCCTTACAAATAGCTGTGAAAAGAAGAGAAGCGAAAAGCAAAGGAGAAAAGGAAAAATATACCCATTTGAATGCAGAGTTCCAAAGAATAGCAAGGAGAGATAAGAAAGCCTTCTTCAGCGATCAATGCAAAGAAATAGAGGAAAACAACAGAATGGGAAAGACTAGAGATCTCTTCAAGAAAATTAGAGATATCAAAGGAACATTTCATGCAAAGATGGGCTCAATAAAGGACAGAAATGGTATGGAACTAACAGAAGCAGAAGATATTAAGAAGAGGTGGCAAGAATACACAGAACTATACAAAAAAGATCTTCATGACCCAGATAATCACGATGGTGTGATCACTGACCTAGAGGCAGACATCCTGGAATGTGAAGTCAAGTGGGCCTTAGAAAGCATCACTATGAACAAAGCTAGTGGAGGTGATGGAATTCCAGTTGAGCTATTCCAAATCCTGAAAGATGATGCTGTGAAAATGCTCCACTCAATATGCCAGCAAATTTGGAAAACTCAGCAGTGGCCACAGGACTGGAAAAGGTCAATTTTCATTCCAATCCCAAAGAAAGGCAATGCCAAAGAGTGTTCAAACTACCGCACAATTGCACTCATCTCACATGCTAGTAAAGTAATGCTCAAAATTCTCTGAGCCAGGCTTCAGCAATACGTGAACCGTGAACTTCCAGATGTTCAAGCTGGTTTTAGAAGAGGCAGAGGAACCAGAGATCAAATTGCCAACATCTGCTGGATCATGGAAAAAGCAAGAGAGTTCCAGAAAAACATCTATTTCTGCTTTATTGACTATGCCAAAGCCTTTGACTGTGTGGATCACAATAAACTATGGAAAATTCTGAAAGAGATAGGAACACCAGTCCACCTGACCTGCCTCTTGAGAAACCTGTATGCAGGTCAGGAAGCAACAGTTAGAACTGGACATGGAACAACAGACTGGTTCCAAATAGGAAAAGGAGTATGTCAAGGCTGCATATTGTCACCCTGCTTATTTAACTTATATACAGAGTACATCATGAGAAACGCTGGACTGGAAGAAGCACAAGTTGGAATCAAGATTGCCGGGAGAAATATCAGTAACCTCAGACATGCAGATGACACCACCCTTATGGCAGAAAGTGAAGAGGAACTAAAAAACCTCTTGATGAAAGTGAAAGAGGAGAGTGAAAAAGTTGGCTTAAAGCTCAACATTCAGAAAACGATGATCATGGCATCTGGTCCCATCATTTCATGGGAAATAAATGGGAAACAGTGGAAACAGTGTCAGACTTTACTTTTTTGGGCTCCAAAATCACTGCAGATGGTGACTGCAGCCATGAAATTAAAAGACACTTACTCCTTGGAAGGAAAGTTATGACCAACCTAGATAGCATATAAAAAAGCAGAGACATTACTTTGCCAACAAAGGTCTGTCTAGTCAAGGCTATGGTTTTTCCAGTAGTCATGTATGGATGTGGGAGTTGGACTGTGAAGAAGGCTGAGCGCCAAAGAATGGATGCTTTTGAACTGTGGTGTTGGAGAAGACTCTTGAGAGTCCCTTGGACTGCAAGGAGATCCAACCAGTCCATTCTGAAGGAGATCAGCCCTGGGATTTCTCTGGAAGGAATGATGCTAAAGCTGAAACTCCAGTACTTTGGCCACCTCATGTGAAGAGTTGACTCATTGGAAAGGACTCTGATGCTGGGAGGGATTTGGGGCAAGAGGAGAAGGGGACGACAGAGGATGAGATGGCTGGATGGCATCACTGACTCGATGGACGTGAGTCTCAGTGAACTCCGGGAGTTGGTGATGGACAGGGAGGCCTGGCGTGCTGCGATTCATGGAGTGGCAAAGAGTCGGACACGACTTAGCAACTGAACTCAACTGAACTGAATAGATCTAAGACGTATAATATATGCCGGGAACTATTGCTAAATCCTGTGCATCCATTATCTCACTTAATCATTTGTATAACTCCATGAAGGGGACACCATTATTCCCTCATTTTGCAAATGAGGAAACTCGGACTCACAAAGATTAAGCTATTTATCCAAGGTTGATGGCAGGATCAAGATTCAAATCCAGGCAGTCCGTCTTCAAAGCCTGGATACATAACCTGGTTCCCCAAAGCCCTAATCAGGACGAAGAAGCTCCTACTCTCATAGAACTTACATTCTAATGGAGGGAGCAAACAATAAACAGACTAGAAAAGCTGCACGTGAAAAGATGCAAATATTAAAAGGTGCTCAATAGAAAAAACTGGGCAGGATGTGATTGAGAGTGTGGGAGAAAAGGAGGTGATTTCAGTTGTAAATGGGATGGTCAGGATAAGCATCATTAAGGTGGTGACAGTTGAGGTCAGACATGAAAAAATTGAGGGAGTTGGCCAAGTGGATATCCAAAGGAATAGTGTTCTAGGCAGGAAGAGCAGCCAGTGCAAAGATCTGGAGGTAGGACTATGCCTAGTGCATTCAAGGAACAAGGAAGTCCCTGGAGAAAACCGTAATTCAAAAAGAGACACGCAGCCCAGTGTTCACTGCAGCACTATTTACAGTAACCAGGACGTGGAAGTAACCTAAATGTCCATCAACAGAGGAATGGATAAAGAAGATGTAGTCCATATATACAGTGGAATGTCACTCGGCCATAAAAAGGAATGAAATTGTGCCATCTGCAGAGACACGGATGGACCTAGAGACTGTCATACAGAGTGAAGTAAGTCAGAAAAAGAAAAATAAATACCATATATTAACACAAACATGTGGAATCTATAAAAATGGCACTGATTAACCTATTTGCAAGGCAGAAATAGACACAAATGTAGAGACACGTATGGACACCAGGGAGAGGAAGAGGGCGTGAGATGAATTGGGAGACTGGAATTGTCATATACACACTACTAGTACTCTTGCCTGGAAAATCTCCTGGACGGAGGAGCCTGGTGGGCTGCAGACCATGGGGTCGCTAAGAGTCAGACACGACTGAGCGACTTCATTTTCACGCATTGGAGGAGGAAATGGCACCCCACTCCAGTGTTCTTGCCTGGAGAATCCCAGGGACAGGGGAGCCTGGTGGGAGGCCGTCTCTGGGGTTGCACAGAGTGGGACACGACTGAAGTGACTTAGCAGCAGCAGCAGGTATAAAATGGGCTTCCCTAGTGGCTCAGACAGTAAAGAATCTGCCTTCAATGCAGGAGACCCAGGTTCAATCCCTGGGTTGGGAAGATCCCCTGGAGAAGGAAATGGCAGCCCACTCCAGTATTCTTGCCTGGAAAATCTCATGGACCTGGAGCCTGGTAGGCTACCGTCCACAGGGTCGCAAAGAATCGGACACAACTGAGTGACTTCACTTCACTTCAGGTGTAAAATGGAGAAGGCAATGGCACCCCACTCCAGTGTTCTTACCTGGAGAACCCCAGGGACGGGGGGAGCCTGGTGGGCTGCCGTCTATGGGCTCGCACAGAGATGAACCCGACTGAAGCAACTTAGCAGCAGCAGCAGGTATAAAACAGGTAACTAAGGAGAACCTACTGTATAGCATAGGAAACTCTGCTCATTGCTCTGTGGTGACCAAATGGGAAGGAAATACAAAAAAGAAGGGATGTATGTATACATATCGCTGATCCACTTTGCAGTATGGTAGAAACTTACACAACATTTAAAGGAACTATACTCCAATAAAATAAGGAACAAGGCAGTCAGTGTGGCTGGAGCAGAGGTGAGGAACATGGGGAAGAGTGGATGAGCTCAGAGAGAGAGATTATACAAGAATTGCAGGCCATGCAAGGACTTGGCTTCTAGTCTGGGTGAAATGAGAAGCCATTAGAAGGTTTTGAGATGTGGAACTACATAATCTGACATGATGTTTTAAAGGCTCACTTGCTGCTCTGTTGAGAACAACCTGTAGAGGAGCCAGGGTGGAAGCAGAGAGACCAATCCGAAGGCTCCCAAAGGAATGTGGGCGAGAGATGATGGTGGCTGGATCAGGCTGGTAGCAGTGAAGTGGTGAGGGGTGGTGGATTCTAGATCTATTTTGAGGAAGAGCCAATGGGTCTTCTGATGTGAGGGGAAAGGTTTGGGAAGGGAAATCAGGAGTTCACCTTCAGACACATTAAGTTCAAGATGCCCTAATAGATTTTCAGGTGGGAGTGTCAAGGAGGTCGTTGGAAAGAGGTGCCTGGCATTCAGGGGAGAAGTCCAGGCTGGAGTTGTAAGCTTGACGGTCATTGGAGAACAGTTTCAGTGGTCAGTGAGAACAAAAGCCTGGTCAGAGGGAGCAGAATAGTAGCGTGCAGGAGTGGCCTCCTTCTTGAACGCCTCCTCTGCCCAGTGACAGCCTCCCCACTGCTCAGTCCCAGCAACGTGCTGGAGTCTCCTCTTAACAGATGGCCATTTTCCCATGACCCAAAACCAAGCACAGCAATCCAGTGAGACTGGTGCTCAATTACTCCTAATTCTATACTACTGGTGGTATAAAGAGATAAAGAGAAGCTATCTTCAGAAGTTCTGTTTAAAAAGTTATGAATCTAAAAGAGAGTTTTGCATTAGGTATAACAAATGCTGAAATTCTTACATTTTTCTCCTCTATATAAATCCAATATAAATATAATCTTGGGCATGATATGATTGTTGTTTTTCAGTCGCTCAGTCGTGTCTGACTCTTGTGACCCCGTGGACTGCAGCACGCCAGGCTTCCCTGTCCTTCACTATCTCCCAGAGTTTGCACAAATTCATGTCCATTGAGTTGATGATGCCATCCAACCATTTCATCCTCTGCTGCCCCCTGCTCCTGTTGCCCTCAGTCTTTCCCAATATCAGAGTCTTTTCAACAGTGAGTTGGCTCTTTGAAACAGGTGGCCGAAGTATTGGAGCTTCAGCTCCTGCATCAGTCCTTCCAATGAATATTCAGGGTTGATTTCCTTTAGGATTGACTAGTTTGATCTCCTTGCTGTCCAAGGGACTCTCAAGAGTCTCTTCCAACACCACAGTTCAAAAGCATGATATGATAGCAAACGTCTAAAGATTACCCCAAACCTAGAAACTTAGGGAAAATTCCAATGTAATTGAATTGTTCACATAATATTTAAATAAAAACAAAGCATTATTTTATTGAAAAGAAAAATATCAGAAGAAAGGAATTGGATACTTAACTGTGAATATAGTGGTGACTTTTCAATGACTTCGGTTGCAAAGAGGAGCAGAGAAATGGGGCAGCAGCTAGAGGGAGGTTAGAATCCAGGAGGAATTGTTTTCTTATGGGAGGTATTGCAGCACGTGTCCACGCTGATGGGAACGGACTTTTCTGTACTTTCTTCCCTGTCTTTGCTCATTCTGTCCCAACTCCTTCAAATCCTTCAGGGCTCAGATCAGGTGCCCTTCTTCTCTGAAGCCTCCCCAGCTTCCTTGAGCCAGACACCAAAGGACTCTTTGCCCTTCCCCTTTCCTAATTCCCATAACATCTATTTAAGGGCATTTTTAAGTACAAGTTCCCTGAGAATTGCTCCCTATCTTGCCCATCTTTGTATTCAAAGCCTTCTCACTCCTCATTTTTCACTCAAGACTATACCCATAACTGCTCGATAAATGTTTATTGAGTGAACAAGTGAATTCCAGGGAGCTGAATTTACACAGGTTGGTCCAGGGACCTAGAAACAGCAATTTTATAAGTAGTGTATCTCAAACTCTTCTCTTGAAATAGACTTAGTAAAGTGAATGTTTATGTAGGGCGGTCTGGAGAAACAACTAGAAGCAACTGGAAATTCCCTTGAAGGCACATGTTTCCTTTAAAAATTCCTGAAACGTTCCCTGGCGGTCCAGTGCTTAGGACTCAGTGCTCTCACTGCTGGGGCCCACATTCAATCCCTGGTCAGGGAACTAAGATCCCACATGTAGTGCAGCATGGCCTAAACAAAATAAAAATTTTAACCTACCCTGATATTGCTCTGGGTTTATCTTATTTCCAAATAATACTGTAATTTATTTATTATTTATTATTCATTTTCTCCCAAAAGTCTTGAAATAGAACTTGTACTTCAGAAAGTGACCCACCCTCAAAGTATGTGTCTCTTGGTTTGAGTATCTGGTAGAGGATTTGACACTGAAGAGGCTGCTTTACAAAATAGTAAGGAATTTGTTAGCCTGCAAAGTATTATCAGAAAAGGCAATGGCACCCCACTCCAGTACTCTTGCCTGGAAAATCCCATGGATGGAGGAGCCTGGTGGGCTGCAGTCCATGGGGTCACAAAGAGTCAGACATGACTGAAGCGACTTAGCAGCAGCAGCAGCAAAGTATTATGATTGTATTCTGCCTCTGGGGGATGTCATGCTTTAATTATAGAAGAGAAAATACGGAACATGTATATCTACTTAATTTATAAGAGGCAATATTTTCTAGTTAGGTAGCATAGTTCGGTGATTAATAATAAAACTAAAGCAAAAGCTCTGGAGTCATGCAGACCTGGGTTGCAGTCTTGGTTACAGTATTCATTCATTCTGAGAGTGAAGTTGCTCAGTCGTGATCGTCTTTTTGCAATCCCATGGGCTGTAGCCTACCAGGCTTCTCCGTCTATGGAATTTCCCAAGCAAGAGTACTGGAGTGGGGTTGCCAATTCCTTCTCCAGGGGATCTTCCCAACCCAGGGATCGAACCCAGGTCTCCCACATTGCAGGCAGACACTTTACCCTCTGAGCCACCAGGGAAGCCAAAATAAGTGGGTCATTCATTCTGACTTTACACAAATTAACAACCCCTCTAAGCCTTGGTTTTTTCCATCTCTAACACAGAGACAGGAAGAATAATGTTCCCCACCGCCTTGGGCTGCTGTAGGTATTGCTTGTATAGTCCTTGGCTCTGTCACTAGTACATAGTAGAAAGAAAGCAGAAAGAGAAGTCACTCAATAGTGTCCGACTCTTTGCAGCCCCAGGGACTGTAGCTTGTCAGGCTCCTCCATCCATGGGATTTTCCAGTGGGCTGCCATTTCCTTCTCCAGGGGATCTTTCTGACCCAGGGATTGAACCTGGGTCTCCCGCACTGCAGGCAGACTCTTTACCATCTGAGCCACCAGGGAAACCAGAGCATATAGTAAGTGCTCAATAAATAAGTGGGCCGGAAACCCAGACCAGCAAATAGATGATTACAGCGGGTTGCCATTTCCTTCTCCAGGGGATCTTCCTGACCCAGGAATCGAACCCGGGTCTCCTAATTGCAGGCAGATTCTTTACTGACTGAGCTATGAGGGAAGCCCCAGTACATAGTAAATTTTCAATAAATAAATGGGCCAGAGACCCAGACCAGCAGATAGGTGACTACAGCCTTCAGTGAGAAGTGCTGGGGCAAAGGGTACTGAGTCCAGTGGAAGTCCCAGGAAAAACATTAGGGAAGGCTTCCTGGAGGAACTGACATCTTATCTAAGCAGCTGAAAGGAGGTTGGGATATGTTATGGGAAGAATAATGAGAGAGCTGGGTTTCCCTGGTGGCTGAGATGGTCAAGTGTCTGCCTGCTGTGTGGGAGACCCTGGTTCGACCCCTGGGTCTCAGGAAGATCCCCTGGAGAGGGAAATGGCAACCCAGTATTCTTGCCTGGAAAATCCCATGAATAGAGAAGCCTGGTAGGCTACAGTCCATGGGGTCGCAAAGAGTCAGACACGACTGAGAGACTTCAATTTCTACTGTCTTTTCTTTTCAGTTCATGGCAGGCGAGGAGAGATGAGAGGTAAGGCTGTAAATGGCAAGAGCAAGAGATCATATAGGACCAGATAGCCATAAAGAAGTTTGTCTTTCACGCAGAGAGCAGTGGGGATCACTGGAGAATTCTAAGGAGGGGAGCAGCTGACCAGATATGCAAGACTGGGACAGAGAGACTGGTGAGGAGATGAGAGGTGGTGTGGTCTGAACTAGTGTTGGCCAGGAGATGGAGAAGGTGACCATGTTTGTGAGACATTTAGGAAGTAGTGATAATGATTGAGTGAAGGCTGGCAGAAGGACATGGGGAGTATGATTTCCAGGGGGCACAGTGGTGCCTTCCACCAAGACAGGGAGAGAAGGAGTGAGGTACAAGATGGCCAGTTCAATTTTAGACACATAGACTGTCTGTGAGATAGTCACATGAAACCATCCCATAAATGGTTATATACATAGATCTTAAGCCAGAGAAGGTTTCAGGCTGGAGAAAGAGTCTTGCAAGATGTGATAGGCCCCCAAAGATACCCAGGTCCTAATCCTTGGAATCTGTTATTGTCTATGGCAAAAGGAATATTGTAGATGTGATTAATTTAAGGATCTTAAGAAGGGGTCGTTATCCTAGATCATTTGGATGGGCCAAAAATGTAATTATAAACATGCTTATAAGATGGAGATCAAGGGAAATTTGACCACAGAAAAGAAGGTAGTATGACACAGAAGCAAGATGGCCTTTAAGATGTGAATTTTGCCACAGGCCAAAAAATGCAAGGAATGTAGTTCTAGAAGCAGAAGGTGATGAAACAGATTCTCCTCTAGAGCTTTTGGAGGGAGTGTGGCCACACTGATACCTTGATTTCAGTCCAATAAACTTCAGACTTCTGACCTTCAGGACTATAAGAGAATAAATAGGTATTGTTTTAAGCCACCAAATTTGTGGTAATTTGTTACAGAGGAAATGACTATCAGATCAGATCAGATCAGATCAGTCGCTCAGTCGTGTCCGACTCTTTGCGACCCCATGAACCACAGCACGCCAGGCCTCCCTGTCCATCACCAGCTCCCGGAGGTCACTCAGACTTGCATCCATCGAGTCAGTGATGCCATCCAGCCATCTCATCTTCTGTCGTCCCCTTCTCCTCCTGCCCTCAATCCCTCCCAGCATCAGAGTCTTCTCCAATGAGTCAACTCTTCGCATGAGGTGGCCAAAATACTGGAGTTTCAGCTTTAGCATCATTCCTTCTAAAGAAATTCCAGGATTGATCTCCTTCAGAATGGACTGGTTGGATCTTCTTGCAGTCCAAGGGACTCTCAAGAGTCTTCTCCAACACCACAGTTCAAAAGCATCAATTCTTCGGCGTTCAGCCTTCCTCACAGTCCAGCTCTCACATCCATACATGACCACAGGAAAGACCATAGCCTTGACTAGGCGAACCTTTGTTGGTAAAGTAATGTCTCTGCTTTTGAATATGCTATCTAGGTTGGTCATAACTTTCCTTCCAAGGAGTAAGCGTCTTTTAATTTCATGGCTGCAGTCACCATCTGCAGTGATTTTGGAGCCCAGAAAAACAAAGTCTGACACTGTTTCCACTGTTTCCCCATCTATTTCCCATGCAGTGATGGGACCAGATGCCATGATCTTCATTTTCTGAATGTTGAGCTTTAAGCCAACCTTTTCACTCTCCACTTTCACTTTCATCAAGAGGCTTTTTAGCCCCTCTTCACTTTCTGCCATAAGAGTCGTGTCATCTGCATATCTGAGATTATTGATATTTCTCCGGGCAATCTTGATTCCAACTTGTGTTTCTTCCAGTCCAGCATTTCTCATGATGTAGTCTGCATATAAGTTAAATAAACATGGTGACAATATGCAGCCTTGACGTACTCCTTTTCCTATTTGGAACCAGTCTGTTGGTCCATGACCAGTTCTAACTGTTGCTTCCTGACCTGCATATAGATTTCTTAAGAGGCAGATCAGGTGGTCTGATATTCCCATCTCTTTAAGAATTTTCCATAGTTTATTATGACTATAGAAGACATCAACATTAATGGTGTAAGGAGAGCTGTTGGGGTTGCATGAAGGTTTCCAGGAAGCCTGGGTGGAGTGAGAAGAGCAAGGGGTCCAGCCTTTAAGATACACCCAGAGGGATTTCCCTGGTGGCCCAGTGGATGGGGATCTGCCTGCTAATGCAGGGGACATAGGTTTGATCCCTGATCCGAAAGGATTCCATGCAACATGGAGCAACAAAGCTCATGCACCACAGCTACTGAGCCCATGTGCTGCAACTACTGGCTAGCTAGATAATCTTCTCAATAAGAAAGTGGGGTGAAATACCATGAGGTCATTTCAAAAGGGGGAAATTCAAGCTTACAGAAGCAAGCGATTTACTCAGCTGTACACAGCTTGGTCCACAGCAGTGCCGGGATGGGAACTGAGATCTGTCTGACTCCAGAGCCAATGTTCTTCAGAGCAGTGCTTCCTGATATTTTCTAGAGGACCTCATGCTCCAGAACTAAACCTAAGTGGATTTTTACCCTGAACACCATCCCTCATCCACCCAAATATATATGTCCTTTCCCAAGAGGCAGAGTTTAGTGGGTGCGAAGGAGTGGTAGTCTTGAGCCTGGTCGGGATGGTGAGTCGGTGAAAGACAGCAGACTGAGCCCAGAAACAATGAAGGTGTGGGTGAAAGGGCTGGGTAAGGGGTGGTGGGGAACCAGTTCCTGAGCGCCTATTGGGTACACGCATGTGTGAGGCTCCCTCCTCCCCAAATCACAACCAAGTGGCAGACTTCCCATTCTGCAGAGAACGAAACTGAGCTTCCAAGAAGAGACGTACTTTTCCTTGAATCACAGCTAGCTAGGTCACGAAGACACACAGACCCCGGAGGCACGGTCCAAGGTTAGGGACGGAGCCAAGGGGCGGGTGTGGGCAGTCCTGGCCGAACAGAGGCACAGACTGGTGTGCGGGGCAAGGGAGGGGGTGGGGCGATCCGGGGCGCAGGCAGGGCACCGAGAGCCCTCCGATCTCGGGCTCGAGAGAGAGATTACGGACCGGGTGGGGATAAGGCTGAAGGGTGAGATCGTGAGGGCTGGGAACCAACAGACAGGGGAGGAAGACACAGGGTGCACTCAGGAGGGGTGCGGAGATGGGGCCCCGGGCTTTGGGAGAGGGTAAGTTCAGAGGCCCGACCAAGGGGCGGAGCCCTAGACGCGCCGAGAGCGAGGCCAGATGGAGGAGCTTAAAGGGAGGCCGAGGGAGTGAGTGAGTGAAGTCGCTCAGTCGTGTCCGACTCTTTGCGACCCCATGGACTGTAGCCTACCAGGCTCCTCTGTCCAAGGGATTTTCCAGGCAACAGTACTGGAGTGGATTGCCATTTCCTTCTCCAGGAGATCTTCCCGACCCAGGGATCGAACCCAGGTCTCCCGCACTGTAGGCAGACGCTTTACTGTCTGAGCCACCAGGGAAGTCCAAAGGGAGGCCGAAGGACCCGGCAAAGAGGCAGGGAGAGAGGACGCGGAGCCCTCTGCGGGGCCAAGGGCCGGGACGCGAGCCAGGGGCGGGGTTCTCAGGAGCCGGGAGGCCAGGGGGCGGCGCCGATGGGCCGGGGGCGGGGCAGTGAGCCAGGGGCGGGGCTCTCAGGAGCAAGGAGGCCAGGGGGCGGCGCCGATGGGCCGGGGGCGGGGCAGTGAGCCAGGGGCGGGGTTCTCAGGAGCCGGGAGGCCAGGGGGCGGCGCCGATGGGCCGGGGGCGGGGACGCGAGCCAGGGGGCGGGGTTCTCAGGAGCCGGGAGGCCAGGGGGCGGCGCCGATGGGCCGGGGGCGGGGCAGTGAGCCAGGGGCTGAGCTCTCGGGAGCCGGGAGGCCAGGGGCGGGGCCGAGGAGCCGGGCGAGGGCCGGGGCCGGGCGGTCCCGGCTAAGGTGCGGAGACAGGCTAGAAGGCCGTGGGCGGGGCTGAGAAGCGGGCGGGGTGGGAAAGGTCGGGGCTCCCGGGACGCCGAGGGGAACGCTGCAGTGCCGGGCGAAGGGGGCGGGGCGGCACGGAGGGGGCGGGGCGCGCCGAGTCCCGGACGGCTCTCGCGGCTGGCGGAGAGGCCGGCCCAGCGCAGTGCAGCAAGCGCCCCCCGGGCCCCATTCCGGCAGCCCCGGCGCCCACACCTCGCGCCCGCCATGCCCGAGCAGCTCAGCGTCGCCGAGTTCCTGGCCGTCACGGCAGAGGACCTCAGCTCTCCGGCCGGGGCTGCCGCCTTCGCCTCCAAGATGCCCCGGTGTCGGGGGGCAGCCCTGGCGCGGGAGGAGGTGAGAGGAGGGCCGCGGTGGGAGGGGTCTGGGGTCCCAGCAGAGCCTTTCCTTGACCTTCACGGGCGTGACCCGAGCAGTGATGGTCCTTACCGCGCCCCAGAAACCTGCCGTTTCTCTAAATCTTTGAGAACCGACTGCATCTCTAACATCTGCGTCCTCCCCGTCGAGTGCCTGGGGCTGGGGGCGGGGGGCGAGGAACCGTTTGCAGGGCCTCGCAGTCACCTCGACGACAGACTTCCCAGGTCGAGGGACATACCCTCAGTGTTCTTGATGACCTGCAGCCCGGTCGCTTGCGGGTTTGCTCAGCGCCTCACTGCATCTGTTTGGGTTTTCATCTTTGGAGCCCCACAAGTTCGTCCCTTAAGTCACTCCCTTTCTGGAAAGCCTACCTTCCCACCACAGTTCTGAACGAAACTTCTCCCTGGGAACAGGGAGGCCCCCTCTCCCTCAGACTGCTGGTTCTGAGATTTGGCTGGTGTGTGGAATGAATGCGGAGGAAAAGGTGCCAGGAGCCGGGGTTCACCTTGGCCAGGCTGTTCAGGAGTTTACAGTCTCCTCTCCCCTCCCCTCTCCTCTTTGTCTTTTCCAGCATTGCCGTCTCAGGCCTTTCCTTTGGCTTTTGCAGGCTGCCCCACCCCATTCCCCTGCTCAGAGGAGTTCGTTCCTTTTCTTCAGACCCACCGCACTTTCCTGGGCCTCCTCTGCAGGAATATTCTAGGGCAGACACCCTGAGGCTTTGGGCCAAAGGAGAATAATGTGTTTTTGCAGCTCCCTTTCAGAAGATGCCCTGAATTTAGGTGGCTTTTTGGACCTCAGAAGTGGCTCTCACCTTCCATCCATCACCCTGAGAAATATTGAGCACCTACTGTGTAGCAGATAAAAAGATTAGTAGTTCCTCATACTCTGGGCCACTGTCTTGGGGAATCTCTTCTCCTCCTCCTCCTCTCCCCTGCAGTCTGAACCCCCATCCTAGAGTAGTGATGATAGAGGGCTGTGGAAAGATCATCCTCTTTAGGGAAGGCGGTGGACCTGTGTTCAAATTCTGGCTCTGCAGTTTGCCAGCTGTGTGAGCTTGGGCATGTGACCTGATCTGTTTGTGTCCCCACTTTTGGCATCTGTAAAATGGGGATAATAATGTTTGCCTCACAGGACTATGGTATTATATGAGGCCATGTAGGTAACGCATGCATTTTGATTAATGGAATGATTATAGGGTTAATTGACAGACCTCTTTAGATGGGGATAGGTCTCTTTTTGTCCTCATGTCTTTCACAATTCAGTTCAGTTCAGTTTCAGTCGTGTCTGACTCTTTGCGACCCCTTGGACTGCAGCACGCCAGGCCTCCCTGTCCATCACCAACTCCCAGAGCTTACTCAAACTCATGTCCATTGAGTTGGTGATGCCATCCAACCATCTCATCCTCTGTCGTCCCTAGCCTAGCCTAATGCTTTGCTATATATAGTGGGGGAGGGGCAGTACCTGTTTGAAGCAGCGATGGCCTTTGGCTACTTTCCTTGAGCAGAACCAGTAGCATGGAAGCTACCACCTGTGAATGTAGGATGTATTTTACTGGAGGCTTACAGGGAAACTGCCCAGAACCTCCTCCTGAGGAGAGAGAGCCTCCAGAGGATTGTCTTCATTTTGTGACCTGGAAGAGGTCAGTGTGATCAGCATCCTTAGGGCTTTCACAGTTCATACTCCTCTTGGGGTTGTTCATTAAAACGTTAAATCAGAGCAGGATCTGGAGAAAGGGCTGCACTATGAACCTTTCTCCAGGGACAGAAATGCCCATTTATGCCCATGCATCTGGCCTTGCCCGGCTCCGTGTGGGTAAGCACTTGTGTGTGCCTGGGGGAGGGAGTCCTCAGAATGGATCTGGAGGCCACTGCAGGCTCCTATCAGGACTCCGCCTTGGCTCCAGTGTAGGCCTGACAAAACCCAAATCTTTGCCTTTGAGACTTTAGTTTGGTGCATGCAAGGGTTCATTTTTGCAACAGAAAGGTTTCTGACACCCAAATTCAGCTTTTCTCTTCAGCATGTCAGTGTCTCAAAAGTTAGACTCTGACCTTTGGACTTTCCTGAGGTTTCCTGTTTGGTTTTGCATTTGTGTTTATATTTACATGCAGTTTGATGCTGGCATTCCCCCAGTCTCAGTTCTGGGCATGACTGACCCCCAGGCTTGAAGCTCCATTTGGCTGAATCAAAATTTGACCGATTCTCAAAGCAAGTCCTCCAGCTGGTTTCCTGGGAGTAACTAAGGGCTCTGCCCTGGGACTTGCAGTCTTTTTTTGCTGTCCTGCTAAGAAGGGCCTGGGTAGGTTACAGGAAAGGAGAATATCAATGCTCAGAAGTGCTTGAAGGTCGAGATCACCTAGGAACTCCCATTTAAGATGCGGAGGGGGCACATGTATACCTATGGCTGATTCTTATCAGTGTTTGACAGAAAATAACAACATTCTGTAAAACAATTATCCTTCAATTAAAAAAATAAATAAATTAAGATTAAAAAAATAATAACTCTGAAAAAAAAAAAAGATGGGGAAACTGATATCCAGAGAGTACTATAGACTTGTCTAAGCACCCACAGCTGGGGAGTGGAAGAATCAGCATTTCCACCCAAATGTTCTAACCCTTGGTCCTATTCGCTTTCCTTCTAAAGTCCCTATGTAATTTCTCTGAACCTCAGTTATTTAAGATGGGTCTAATAATCCTTAACCTTTAAGATGAGTCTAATAATCCTTCCTTGCGTGCCTCTCTGGGTTGGTAAAGGTTTTTGTTTTTAATTTAAAACTGCTCAAATAAAAGAGAGTATTAAAACAGATGATCATTCTATCAACCACCTTCTTCCTGTGCTGGGCCATTGTTACATTGATATTCACAGTAATACAGGTGAAAAGGGACCCAGGGAGATTAGGGCAGTTGCCCTCTGTCACATAGTGGATCTGTCTGACTTTAAGGCTGTTCTGTGTCAGTTCTCCATGCTATTTCTCTGCTAGGCACCAAGAACTTAAAGATGCTGCTCAGGTTTGCCGACTGGTAAGTGGAACCCCAGGAGTCTATCCAGAGTACATAGAGAAAGACATGGTTAGTGCCATAAGAGACCAGTGGAGCAAGGCAGGGAGAGAGACTGATGTAGTCAGGGACAGCTTCCTGGAGGAGGTGACACTTGCAGATGAGTTTTGAAGGATGGAAGAACTGCACTAAGTGGAGAGGACAAGTGGATGAATATGGAAACAGATGGGAAGAAAGCATATTCAGGAGCCAAGCAGGCCACTATGACTTGTAGTGGGCCACTGAGTTTCACTATGACAGTGCCGAGCCTTCGTGCTATGTCATGTGTCTTAAACTACCAATGAACTTAGAGTGGGTCTTGGATGAATCAGTCCACCACAAATGCACTTGTGTTTTGTATATATTTTTGGAAATTTAATGAAGTTTTCATTGAACAAAAGACATACTGATTTTTAATTTAAAAATTTAAAGACAACAGAAAAGGCTACAGTCACCTCTGACCATGTCTCATGATTCCTGTCCTCTCTCCAGAGGTAATTGCTATGTAAATGTGCATGCTTCCCAGTATGTGTCCTCAGAGAAAATGTGTTCTCAGTAAAGGGGTGGTGGTGAAGAGGGATATTTACCTAAATCAGTATCATGTCCTATAATGCACAGTTTTAAGTTTCCTTGGAGTCAAATGAATCTTTTCCTTTGTAACTTTAGCGTTTTTGAATCTAATTTTAGAAAAGATTTCATTCTTAATTCTCAGTATTCTTGTGAATTCTACATTCTGCTTTGTCATGTGTCGATACTTGTTTTATCCAAATAATAACATTTTTGTTTTTAAAAAAAATGGTAAAAATTATGTAATCTTAGAGATATTTTTTGTTTGCAAGAAACAGAAAGCCTCTCAAGTTTATGTTGAAGGTAAACTTGTTTTAAGGAATTAGAGGTGCCTTGTGGTACTGAGCATCAGTAGACCTTACCCAGGGCTCACCAAGGCCCCACTTGAGGCTGAAAAGTCGTCAGGAACAAAAGCAGCTGCTTCATCCTTCCCATTGCCTCTGGCCTCTGTTTCTTTCTGCACCTCTGAGCAGTGCTTTTGCTCATTCGTCATCACCCAGGCCCCCAAGGGCATCACACAGTCTTCTGCGAGGCCAAGAATCGTTAGCCCCCACCTTCACATGACCTCACTGGTCCAGCTTCTAAAGGCAACCAAGCCAGTTTTGTGTCCCACTTCCAAGTTCCTGGTAGGATGGTGGCCCCGCCCACCAACCCTCTGGACTGGTTCCAGAAGCTGGGTCTCCGCCCCTGGTTTCATCAGCAGAGGTCATGAAGGGATAGACCCAGGCAGGGAAACACAGCCACAGAGACCTACACTGTGGGAGGAGACATTTCTCAGAGAAGAGGAGCAGGACCTGGAAAGTCCCCACCCACACCCCTACTTGTCCATGACAATCCATTTGGCACAATCTAGAAGGCAATGGCACCCCACTCCAGTACTCTTGCCTGGAAAATCCCATGGATGGAGGAGCCTGGTAGGCTGTAGTCCATGGGGTCGCTAAGAGTTGGACACGACTGAGCAACTTCCCTTTCACTTTTCACTTTCACACATTGGAGAAGGAAATGGCAACCCACTCCAGTGTTCTTGCCTGGAGAATCCCAGGGATGGGGGAGCCTGGTGGGCTTCCGTCTCTGGGGTCGCACAGAGTTGGACACGACTGCAGCGACTTAGCAGCAGCAGCAGCAGGCTCCAGGGAGAGGCGCTGTGTTCATCCTGTTTTGTGCCTCTGGTTACCCAGGTGAAGAGGAACCCCAGTTTGGAAAACTCAGCCATAGTACAGTTAAAAAGATGGCAAGCTGAGGCTTGCAGCATGACTTGGAGGGTCTTGAGTGTCATTTAGGCATTCGGGCTTTTTGCTAGACAGTAGAGACAAGTGGATCAATCATGTTGTCTAAGAATTGGATGAGGTTGTCCCTGCCGAGGGACACCGTGGCCAACATGGTGCAGGGAAGCTGCTCCGTGCCAGGCCCCACATTAGGCCCTGGGCAGACACATTGCTCATTAAAAGAGACACAGTCTCTGCTCTACTGAGCTTATAGTCTTCTGGGGAAGACAGACAGTAAGTAGGTCAGTAATTGCACATGTCATAAATGTCATGGAGGCTCATCCTCCCTGTCTAGGCCTGCCCTGAGGTTTGGTTCTGGGTCCTTATCTCTGCAGGCAGTCTCATCCATATACATGGGTTCAGTCTTCTGTCTTCAGGTGACTCACATATGCGTACCTTTAGCCCAGACCCTCATGTCCAGCTGCTCACATGGCTGTTTCCCTTTCATTTGGTCAGTGTGTCCAAAGCCACGTCACAACTTCTGCCCCAGGCTAGCCCTTCCAGTTTTCCCTTTCGGAGAAAGGTCCTTCCCTCTCTTCTGTTACACAAGCCAGACGCTCCATGTCCTTCATCACTAAAGGTCATCGGTGTTAACTTCTAAGCATCTCTGTCTGCTCTACATCTCGACCCTGGTCCACGTCACTCTCACCTCTCCCCTGGAATGCTGCACTGGCCTCCTAACTTGTCTTTCCACTTTTACTCTGGCTCTGTTCTCCCTAACAGCCCTGTGTCGCTGTCTTTGGCAGCATACACCCTAGATACATTTTACATTTATTTGCATAATTATTTTATTAAAATCTGATTTTTCACTAGATTTCGACTTTGTGAGACAAGAACCTCTCTCAGCACTGGATCCCTAGTGTTGACCATAGCACCATAGTAGGAGCTCAGAAAATATCAGTGGAATAACAATGAAAAGAAGAAACCTGAAAAGGAGCATTAATGGAGAATAATGTAGTGAGGGTGCTTTAGTTGGAGGGAACACCTTAGGGAACATCTGAGTTAGTGAAGAGCCTAAAGTGTTTGTGACACTGAAAGAAGGCCAGGGGAACAGAAACATAGCCTGGCAAATGGAAGAGCCACCCCAGATGACTTTGGGAAGCAAGGGCCAGATGATCTTCAAGTTTGTAGGTCCTGGTGGCAAGTCTGGATTTTATTTATTTTGCAGGCAAGCAACATGACCCAATTTATATATTTTTTATTTCTTTTTAATATTTGCTTCCTTTAATATCTATTTATTTATTTGACTGCCCTGGGTCTTAGTTGCAGCATGCAAACTCTTAGTTGCTGCATGTGGGATCTAGTTCCCTGACCAGGGATTGAACCAGGGCCCTCCTGCATTGGGAGCAAGAAGTCTTAGCCACTGAACCAGCAGGGAAGTCCCCCTCAACTTATATTTTAGAAAGATCATTATCAGCTGCTGCATGGAGACTAGATTGGAGGAGTCGGGAGAAGACCCAGGGAGGCTGTTGGCAGTTGTTCATGGAAGAGATGATGGTGGTTGTGGGGAGAAGTGGTTGGGGCTGTGGTTAGTGGAGAAGTGGGCAGATTCTAGAAGGATTTTATAAGCAGTGACAGCAGGATTTGTTGATGGAATGCATGTGGGGAGTGGTCAAGAATGGTTCCCAAATTCCTAACAGAAGAATGCCATTGCCCCTTCCTAGGAAGAGAAATCTGAGACAGGAACAGGTTTGGAGGGTAGTCAAGAACTCTGTTTTTACATCTTATAGTTTTTGAAGCATTCAAGTGGAGAAGTCAAGAAGACATTTAGATATATTCATTTGAAGGTCAAAGAACTAGGCAGGAGATACAAATCTGAGAGTTGTCTGCATTGAGATGGGCTTCCCTAGTAGTTCCGATGGTAAAGTATCTGCCTGCAATGCAGGAGACCTGGGTTCAAACCCTGAGTTGGGAAGATCCCTTGGAGAAGGAAATGGCAACCCACTCCAGTATCCTTGCCTGACAAATTCCATGGACAAAGGAGCCTGGTGGGCTATCGTCCATGGGGTCGCAAAGAATTGGACGTGACTGAGTGACTAACACACACACAGCATTGAGATAATGGGTTTCAAACTTGGATCTGTGTAAGCATCGCCTGGCATCATTCCCAGAGAGTCCTATTGAATAGCTGTCTCTTACTTAGCCTTCTTATTGCAAGTAACAGAAACCAACCTGAGCTGATTTAAACAGAAAAGAAGTTCACTGAAAGGGAATATTCAGTAGTTCACAGGATTTCTGGGAAGCCAGAGAACTGGGGCAAGGCAGCAGACGGGATCTCAGCCAAGCCACTCTACTGAGCCAGTTTGGCGAGGACGCTGCTGACATGCAATAAATGCCGCAGCTTGTACCACCGCTGTCCCCTGGGGACTGGGTACCTTTGCTGTTGCCGTTGTTATTCAGTCGCTCAGTTGTGTCAGACTCTTTGTGACCCTATAGACTGCAGTATGCGATGCTTCCCTGTCCTTCACTATCTCCCGGAGTTTGCTCAAACTCATGGCTGTTGAGTCAGTGATGCCATCCCCTTCTCCTCCTGCCTTCAATCTTTCCCAGCATCAGGGTCTTTTCTAATGAGTTGGCTCTTCGCATCAGGTGGTCAAAGTATTGGAGCTTCAGCTTCAGCATCAGTCCTTCCAATGAATATTCAGGGTTGACTTCCTTTCGGATTGACTGGCTTGATCTCCTTGCTGTCCAGTTTTGCCATCAGTATCAGAATGATCTTCTACTCTCTCTGCTCCTGATTCAAAGTCTGCATTGAGTGCCTCTGATCGGCCAAACCTAGCTCCTACATTCCTGTACCCTAGCTTCAAGGGAGCCTGGAAATCATGAATTTGGTCTTGGCATCTTTTGTAGAAGGCAAGCTCTGCTGAGGCTTGCATAGCAAGTAATTTCCCAGGTGTAGGAAAGAGGTTTAGATACCAGTCTGCAGAAATGAGAAATGTCCTTGGCAGGTTCACCAGCCTACAGGAGAATGTCTGGGAATCTGCATCTTAATCAGCAGCCCAAGGAGATGCTCATATATGTGGTCTATGAACTACATAATGCATTTATTGCATTTAGTGCTTAAAGAAGTGGGAGTAGATAAGATCACCCAGGGAGAGGAATGAAGACAGTCTGGGCTCAAGCTCTGGGGAGCTCCAGGTCTGACAGGTTAGGATGGGAAGAATAGTTAATAAGGGAGCTAGAGGAGCGGCCAGGGAGGGAGGAAGGAAATCAAGAGTACAGTGCCTCAGAAGCCAGGGGGAGGAATGTTTCGATGAAGGAGCAATTCTCAGTTCTTGTCAGATGTCCAGAGGTCAAATAAGAAAACGACAGAGCCATGACTCCCAACGTTGGCAACTTGGAGGTCATTGGTGACCTTAAGAACCTTAAGTGCTATTTTAAGGTCACCTTAAGTGACCTTAGTGCTGTTTTCCCCTCCGCACCAGCCTGGACTAATTTGAGGGGGAGACAGATGAGAAATTTTCCCGAGAAGGGAAGTAGAGACATGGGATGCCAACCAGGGACCTGGGCCAAGAGGGTTTTCCAGGCCAGACTTAGAACCCGGCTCTGTCTGAGACCATCCTCTTCCTACTCCAGGCTGCCTCTGCACAGGGACACAGGGTCCTCCTGGAGTGTCAGCCTCAAGCCCAGTCTCGCGAAGTCTCCTTGCCTCCCCAAATTTCAGTCTTTGGGCCCAACTTCCTTGCTTGGTATTCAGCTGGCCACCGAGGTGACACAGGCAGGTTTGGGGACAGAAACTGGAGTTTTAGGTCAGAGTAGAAGGGAAATGCTTTCTGCAAAGACAGTTTGGTAGTATAATCCTCAGATATCTTTACCAGAAGATTCCTTTGATAGGCTCAGATTATATGCAGCAGTGAAGCCCACAGGGGCACAGTGAGTTCCCCAGACTCTGGGGAAGGGCTTTGGGCCCCCTTTGTCCTGGGAACTTTGGGAATCGCCTCACCGTGAAGGTACAGAAGGCTAAGCTGGGAATAGCTGCTAAAGGTTTTCTTTTTTAAAAATTATTTCATTTTTTTGGCTGTACTGCATGGCATGTGAGATCTTAGTTCACCAAGTGGGGATCAAACTAGCACCCCCTGGTTTGGAAGCACAGTGTGTTAACCCTTGGACCGTCAGAGAAGTCCCTGCTAAAGGTTTTCTAACTGGGCTTGGTTTTTACTTTGAGCTTTCAAGAACTTCAGATGTTGTTGGCTCCACCCAGACCTACAAATCAGAATCTCCCAGCGGTGAGAGTTGGGCAAGGCAACAGTCAGAAGTTCCCCAGGCAACTCTGATGAGCAGTCAGAGTGAAAACTATTATGGTGAGCTGTGCGTGCTCACTTAGGTTTGTTACTCATTAAACAGTATTTATTGAACATCTGCTGTGTACGAAGGTAAAATGGTAGTATCTGAAGGCATAGAGATGGCAAGGTACCCACCTGGGAGGGAGAAGAACTCATGCCCATGGAAGGATGACTGACAGCCCGCAGCATAAAGGGGTGTGGCTGAGATCGAAGGAGAGAGTCCTGTAACTGAAGTCAAGCAGACTTGGGTTTGAATTCTCATGGGTTATGTGACCTCAGGTACATGACTTGAATTGTCTGAACCTCAGTTTCCCTGTCTGCAAATTAGGGTGATGATAACTGTCTTATGGGGTTTTTTTGAGGGGATTACATATAAAGCCTCTAGCATCTACCTGGCACATAACAGATACTTAATTTTTTAAAATTCTCTTTTACTGAAAACACAAGTATCCCTGCTTATAGAATAGTTAAGTAGATTAGTAACCACAGAGAAAAGGGGAAGATCATTGCAGTAGGGATGAGGTGATTACTGTGAGTAAGCACTCAAATTGTGTAGTTCTGGCACCGGAGCAAGATGAGAAATCTTGTGTACCTTATGGGCGTCCGGGAATGAGTAGCTGAGCCTGATTCTGGACAAGACGGGTTGTCCCCTCAGCTCTGCCCTTTGCTCTCTTCCATCCATTTCTTTCCACATCAAACCTTTGTTGAGAGCCGTCTCCATTCTCAGTCCTGGCTGCACATTACAATCCCCTGGGTTGCTTTTAGGTAGTTTTTTTTTTTTATTTAATAGAGATAAAATTCATATGACACAATACACCATTTTAATCACTCTAAAATGTACTGTTCAGCAGTCTTTATTCACAGGGTTGTGCAATAATTGCCACTGTCTAATTCTAGAACATTTCCATCAGGCCAAAAAAGAAATACTG
The DNA here is from genome assembly GCA_935064755.1 of Tragelaphus eurycerus. Taxonomy (NCBI): domain Eukaryota; kingdom Metazoa; phylum Chordata; class Mammalia; order Artiodactyla; family Bovidae; genus Tragelaphus; species Tragelaphus eurycerus. The sequence continues at coordinate 7,219,954 of CAKXYN010000099.1, read as the reverse complement.
TGCTCATTAGAAGTCACTCCCCACTATGACTCTCTCCAGCCTCTGGCAGCTTTCAGTCTCTGTGGATTTGCCTATTCCAAACACTTCACGTCAGTGGAATCCTACAGTATATGGACTTTTGTATCTGGCTTCTTTCAGTTAGCTTAATGTTTCAAGGTTCTTCCATACCCACCAGGCAACGTTATAAGCATTTCTCACGTACATATTAACTCTTGTAATCCCCATCAGAGGCACAGAGAGATGAAATAGCCCAGGAAGCAGAAGCACATACAGGATGGGCATGCAATATTTGTAGCATACTTACACTAAGAATTATCCACTGGTTATATGAAATTCTAATGTAACTGCGTGTCCTGCATTTATTTTTGATACATTGGGCAACTCTGCTAGCAGCAAGTGGCCAAGCCAGTGATTTGGACCTGAGCAGTTCAAAGCATGCGGGAGTGCCTCACCTCTCACTCCCCCGGGGACTCTGACTTAACAGGATATTTATTAAGTTTGAAGTGAGGCTCTGGCTCCCTCATTTTTTTAAGCACTCCAGGTCTTTCCCCTGATAGCCTGGGGTTGTGTCTCAGGCCCTGGGAATGCAGAGATGTCTGCTTTCTTCTTCCATGCTTCTTCTTCCTGGCTGTCATGCAGCCCTCCCTGTGTGCCTGACACTGGGCTGGGTGCTTAAATGCCTGATGGGATTCAGCCTTATGAGCTAAGTGCTATTTTTATCCCGTCGAACAGATAGGGACATGGAGGCTCAGAGAAACTGAGTCACTTGCCCCAGGTCACACAGCTAAGAGAATTAGAACTAGAATTTGGACCTCAGGACGGTGTGATGTCCTGAGTTCTTAACCCCTGTTGCCTTTTCTGTGTTCCCATAGGGCCCTGCTAGTATTCATTTACTCATTCATTCATTCCACGAAGGTTTACTGCAGCTCATGTGCCAGGCCCTGTGCTGGGTGCTGTGGATATGAAAGCAAATGAGTCCACCCCTGCCCTCCCTTTGTAATTAATGGATTAAAAAAAAATTCTGGCGGCCCTGGGTCTTCATTGCAGCACGCAGGCTTCTCCTCACAGAGCACAGTCTCTAGAGCGCCTGTTCGGTAGTTGCAGCAAATAGGCACTCTAGTTATGGCATCCTTAGTAGCTCCAGACATGTGGGATGTTAGTTCCCCGACACCAGGATCAAATCCTGGTGCTCCCCCGACCCCAACCACCCCCCACTCCCTGTTGGCAAATTCTTATCCTTGCCCTTTTAGTGTTTTCAGTGCCCATAGAGAGTCAGAAGTGGTAAATAAGGGCCACGACTGCTCTGATAGAAGCCTGTGGTGGGCCTGGGGTGGCATAAAGTCAGTTCTGTTGTGGGGGGGGCAATGACCTGTAAGCTAAGTGGGGAAGGATGGAGTGTTTGCTGGGCAGCATGGCGAAAGGTCTAGCAGCTGGAAACAGCCAGATGCACTGCGGAAACTGCAGAGCTGGGGAGGACCGGGGTTCAAGGGGTTCGTGGTGACCGTCAGGTGGGGGCAGGGAAGGATTCACCCAGGCCCACAAGAGACCCCAGAGGACGGGAGGCATGGGGCCCCTGCTGCCCTGTCCGGGGGACAGGCTGCGTTCTCCTCAGGGTTGGGTGGAATTCAGGGCTCAGAGCCAGAGGTCAGATGGGAATCTACAGCGATCCTTGGGCAGAGTTCTTGCTGTCTTAGCTCATCTCTGCCGAGCAGTCTCCCGAGGAAAATCCCAGCCAGGAAACTTGGGGTTTGTGGAGGCCTCGGTGCACACAGAGGGTGCGGCTCCCTTCCTGCAACCCCTCTTCCCGCCCCAAACCCAACCCCGCTTCCCATCCTACCACCCTGCAAGGGGCAGCTCGTGAGGCTGAGTTGGCAGGGCTGGCCAGGTGCCCGGGCTGGGGAGACGGCTTCAGGGGCCCGACCGTGGAGGCACATGGCCAGCCACAGTCTCCAGCAGCGCAGGAAGGAAAACAGTGAGAGACTGAGGGACCCTGAAATAATAAATGTCGGAGCTGGCAGGAGCCTTCCATGTCGCCGCCCAGCCCCTCATTCCAGACAAGGAGTCGGCCCAGGGAGGGAAGGAGACTGACTGCTCGAGGTCACAGCCGGGGCTGGGGCAAACCTGGAGCTGGCAGTGGAGCCCCTCCTCCGGACTGTCCCAGCCTAGATGCTCGGGTGCTGGGGCTGGGCGCTTATCCAGATGAAAACCATTTGGAGACATCTGCTCTTGCTGGTGGGGCTTCCCGGGTGGCACTAGTGATAAAAACAAACAAACTCATCTGCCAATGAAGGAAATGTAAGAGACACAGGTTCAATCCCTGGGCTGGGAAGATCCCCTGGAGGAGGGCATGGCAACCCATTCCAATATTCTTGCCTGGAGAATCCCATGGACAGAGGAGCCTGGCGAGATACAGTCCATAAGGTTGCAAAGAGTCAGACAAGACCAAAGCCGACTTAGCACGCATGCATGCTCGTGCTGGTGGCCGAGCTTGGGGAAGCCTTACCGGAGATGCTTAACTCAGCTCTGAGTCCTGGAGCTTTGACCAGGAAGGGTCATGTCTGTCAGCTCTAGAATGTGCAGGTGGGGAAACTGAGGCACAGATGGAGGAAGGAATTTGCTCAGAGGGATACAGAGGGGCTGATGGCAGAATTGAGCCTAAAATTCAGTGCTCCCCCTCCTTTCCCTCAAAATGTTTCTGCATTGCTTCCAAAGATGCCTGACATCCGCCGTTAGAAAAACCACGACCTAATTTATTAATAATCTTCACAGCCATCCTTACAGAGCTGAGTGGGGCTCAGAGAGGGGTGCAAGTGAGAGCAGAGGGCGCTACTTACATGACTCTGAGCCAGTTGCCTCGCTTCCCCCAGCCTCGGTTTCCTCATCTGTAAAATGGGGAGTATATTAACTACCTCACAGGAATAAACAAGGAATCAGAAATAAACCAGCATTCCGTAAGTGGGGGTGGTGGCTGGATTCAGGTAAGTAGATCTTCCCGGGAGCTTGGAACCCAAGTGTTTCCTGTTGGTGATCTGCTTTGGGCTGGGCTGGGCTGTGCTCTCCCATCACCTAGTCAAGCCTGAGGTTCAAGGTTGCACCCCTTTTCTCCCGCTTGGGCCTGGGTCTGCAGATGTGTCACTGAGTCAGTCTTTCTACCAAAATAATTTTTTTTTTTGGGGGCTGAGTTGTGTGGCTTGCAAAATCTTAGTTCCCTGACCGGGGGTTGAACCCATGCCCTCTGCAGTGGTAGCATGGAGTCCTAAGCACTGAACCCATCTACTATAAGAATTTATCGGGTCACTCTTCTCTTGTTCAGAACTATGCAGAACCTCCCCATCACTCGTGGGCTAAAACCTAGAGGTTTGGGTTAAACGCATGGATTCTGAAGCCCGATACCCTGGGCCTGAGTCCAGTCACACCACTTACCAGCTATGTGAGCTGAACAAATGCCATAACTTCCCCGGGCCTCCGGTTCCTCATCTGTAAAAGTTTCTGGGGATGTTGACAGGATTGTGTGAAATAATACAGAATCTGTCACATTCTTAGAAGAAGCCTGGCATGCGGCAGTGATGTAAAACCATCCCCTGCTTTTCACTAGGAATGTGGGCTCCCAGCGGGTCCCGCAGGGTCCTGCTCAGCCTGAGGCCTCACTACTCGCCACTCTCCCACCCAGCCTGGTGGGTGCCTGCCACATAAGTTCCAGGCAGTTCCCCAAATGTGCTGACGCTTCAACCCAGGGACTTTGCCAAGGTGCCTCTCCCCTCTTTTTTTTTTTTTAATGAATTAAGTGGGCTGTGCCGGTTCTTCCTTGAGGCACAGGGGACCTTCGATCTTCAGTGCACCATGTGAGATCTTTAGTTGTAGCTTGTGGGATCTAGTTCCCTGACCAGGGATCAAACCCAGGCCCCCTGCACTCGGAGCACAGTCTTAGCCATTGGACCACCAGGAAGTCCCCTCTCCCCTCTTAGAGTGGTCTTCCCATCCTGCTTTTCTCCACCAGTGTCTCCTCATCTTTTCAAGGCTCTGGTGAAGCACTGCTTAATCCCAGGGTAGGGTGGGTGCTCCTGTGCCCCACTTCCCCCAACAGGCATCTCTTCTGCTCCAGCCTCGTCCAGGCCGCCTCAGCCCTTGGCTGAGCACATCCTTGTCTACGTTTGGCCTGACCTCCCCTCCACAGCACTTGGACAGTCATGCAGAGCACAGCCGGACACTCAGGATGTGTGGACAAGCCCCTGCTGTGTACCGGCGACTCTGTTGGAGACCTTACCCCAGCCCCTGCCTCGGCCCCACTGGGCAGAGAGGGGCAACCTTCAGATTTGAGGTCCCAGAGGAGATGCTGTTCAGGGAGTAGAACTGAGCTGGGATTGCCTGGAGGTGGGATGCTATTCGAATACTTCCCAGTCCCACCCTTGCCCCTCCTTGCTGGCCACCCATGAAGGGCCCTGTGGGGCTCCCTGCGTTTCTCTGGATCTGCTGGTTGGGCAGGTGGGTGAGCAAAAGCAAACTTAGAGCATGATACGAACAGGACAGCTCACACTTGCAAGGGCTACAAACTTAGCCAGTCTGTATGATCCAAATCCCAATGGAAAGTAGCTGAAGCAGGGGTGACTATCATTCCCATTAAAAAAAAAAACAACAACTATTAATTTATTTAATTGACTGCGTCAGGTCGTGTGGGATCTTTCATTGCTTGGACTCTCTAATTATGGCACACAGGCTCCGGTTTGGGTCCCGGGTCGGTCTCTGCCACTTGCTGACTGTGTGAGCTCAGGCAACTTTCTTCACCTCTCTGAGCCTCACTGACATCAGCCAGATGGCAATAAAAGCAATACCTGCCTTATCAGGATGTTGTGAGTCTTAAAGGGTGGATGTCAATTGCTTTGCAAACTGTAAAGCCCTGTGCGAGTTTGGGATTTATTCTTTCCTTAGTTTGTTTGCATTTCCAGTGAGAGCTGGGGCCAGAAACTCACCTGAGCTTTTGTTTTGCAGTCTGTAAAATGAGGAGATAATGTTAGATTATCTCCCATATTTTGTGATTTTATCTCTCAAGGGACGACAACATGGTCCAAGGCAAAGGTAGAAAATGGTTTCCATCTCCTGTGCCAATTATAGTTTGATAGATAGGGGCTACCTGAAGAACTGCCTTAACAGAATGATGAAACAAAGCCAGTCAGTGGGGAAAATACTGTGGTGGATTAATCATGACTCCAGCGGTCATGAAATCCCACAGAAGAGGTGCCTATGCCCTGTATTATAATAGTCCAAAGGAATGAATGTCCAATGGTGAAATTTAATCTGCAGCTCCCAAGGCCTTAGCTTTAGCAGCTCTGCCCCCACCGGATTGGGTCGCCATGGTTACCACAGCTGGTTCTGAGAAACCACAGGCCTGAAGAATGGCTCCTATTGATGAATCCAGACCCAGGAAGGGGACATGCAGAAGGCCCTTCCAAGCAGGGAAGCTGGGCACAGCCTTAGTGCTGCCATCTGTGGTCTGTTGCTGCAGTGAGGGAGAGCATAGTGTGTGTGTGTGTGTGTTTATGTCTGGGGTGGGGTGGCGGGCAACATGGAGCTGTATCACCAACTGGAATTCAGACTTTGTCCAAGCCCAGCCAGGCAAGGCTGCCCAAAGGACTCTGGTTGATTTTCTAAGTTCAGACTTGTCCCCGGTACTCTGAGTTTCGCCTCCCTTTGCCCAGTGCCTGCCCAGACTCTTGTGTGAACTCTTAGCTTTGAGAGAAATCTAAATGGCCATCCCTGCTGATCCAAAATCTGAACCACACTCTTCTACCACCCAAAGTCCCTGAATACTTCAAGCTCATGCCTTCCAGAGTAGCTTATTCTTCCTTAGGAACTTCTTCCTCTGAGCTGATGTCTGTTTCTGTCTAACTTCTACCTGTCAGTCCAGGGAATCCTCTTCAGGGCCAACTTCAACCAATCTGTTTTCTCTCTAGTAGGAGAGCCCTCAGAGAAGGCCACGGCACCCCACCCCAGTACTCTTGCCTGGGAAATCCCATGGACGGAGGAGCCTGGTAGGCTGCAGTCCATGGGGTCACTAAGAGTTGGACCTGACTGAGGGACTTCACTTTCACTTCTCACTTTCATGCATTGGAGAAGGAAATGGCAACCCACTCCAGTGTTCTTGCCTGGAGAATCCCAGGGACGGGGGAGCCTGGTGGGCTGCCATCTATGGGGTCGCACAGAGTCGGACACAACTGAAGCGACATAGCAGCAGCAGCAGGACAGCCCTTGGAGTATTTGCAGTGGGGGCCCAGCCACTACTGTCAACTTCCTTTTCTTTGGACAGGTCTCCCTCTGTCGCTCCCTCCTCCCTTCCTGTGTTGAGGGGATATGATAAAGATGCTTGAGCTGAGATTCAGGCTCAAAGGCAGACCCAGCCCCAGGATCAAAGGAGCCATGTCTCTGTGGGGCTGCTTGCTCATAATGAAAGAACATTGGCCCCGGACTTGGCCAGACCTGGGTTTAAATTATGACTCTGCTGCTCTGCAGTGTTATGTGACCCGGACAAACCTGGACATGCTCCTTGCCCTGGCATTTTCATCTACAAAATGCAGATGGTGATGCCTACCTCAAAGGGTGGCTGGAAGAGTGACAAGTGAGAGCCTGGCCCAGAACGCTTCCTCAGGCACTCAGCACGTGTAACACCTTGCACTCTGGCTGCCCAGTGACAGAGGTGGCACTGTGGTCCCTCGGCACTGTGATTCCCACATCTTGATGAGCAGGCTCATGGGTTGAGGGAAAGTATCTTCAATTAGCTCAAGGAAAGTTGAGAAATCCTCAATCAAATTCAATTTCATTTTGAAATGGATGATTTTATTATCAATCAAATAATAGTATTCTAAGCATTTTACCTATGTACGTTCATTCCATTTCCCCAATAACCCTATGTAGTAAAAACTATTATCATCCTCATTTCATAAATAGGGAAATTGAGGCACAGAGAGGTCACATAGCAAATATCTAAATGGAGCTAGAATTCAAGACCGGGTTGTTTGGGGCCAGCCTCATGATTGTGCCATGATGATTTACTGCATCTCTGAAGGGTAGAATTAAACTGGTGATCCCCAAACTTTAGCATGTGTCTGAATCACCTGGAGGGCTTGTTGAAACACAAATTGCTGGACTCCACCTCCAGATTTTCTGATTTAGCTGAAGAATTTGCATTTCTAACAAGTTCTCAGGTGATGCGATGCTGCTGACCCCACTTTGAGAATCACTGACTTGGGGATTAAATAGACCCCCTTGAGTCCAGAGGCTAATTTTTGTTTTTTCCTAACCTATCCAGTCACAGGAATGAGGAAGGAGGGCTGACCTCATACAGAGGCAGAAAACAAACCACAGTAAAAATCATACTCATATTTTCCAACTGCCTCAAGCCTTGGCACATGCTGTTATGTCTGCAGTCTCATCTGAGCCTTACAGTAACTCTGTGAGTTAAGTGGAGAGTGGATTTTTCCCCCATATGATATGATCTTTCTCCTATTTTAAAGAAGAGGGAATGTGGCTGGGCTAGTGTCACCCAGGGAGACAGTCTCCAGGAGACTGGGGCTAGGATCTCAGCTTGTGACTCATCATACCATGGTAGCCTCCTTATAGGAGTTCCAGAAACCTCTGTGCCTTTCTCCAAATCCCATCCCATTCCCAGGCTATGATCAGAGTCTCCTCCTTAAAAATGGGCTTCCCAGCTGGTAAAGAATCCACCTGCCAGTGTAGCAGATGCAAGAGACGTGGGTTCGATCCCTGGGTCGGAAAGATCCCCTGGAATAGGAAATGGCAACCCGCGCCAGTATTCTTGCCTGGGAAATCCCATGGACAGAGGAGCCTGGCAGGCTACACTCCAAGGGGTCACAAAGAGACATAACTGATCATACACACGCACCACAGAGGTCACCCCTTCCTTTCTTTTTTTTTTTTACTATTTTTTTTTTTCTTTATTTCTTAGAGCAGTTTCAGGCTCACAGCAGAACTGAGTGGAAAGTAATAGAGAGTTCCCACGTACCCCCCGACCCTACACATGCACAGGATCCCCCGCTATCATCATCATCCTACGCTAGCATGGAACATTTGTTATAATCGGTGGACCTGCACTCACACACCATCATCACCCAAAGTCCACAGTTTGCGTTAAGGTTCTTTCTCGGTGGTGAACATTCTGTGGCTTTTGACAGCTGTACAGAGAGATGTGTCCACTATCGTAGCATCAGGCAGAATAGTTTCACTGCGTAAAACTCCTTTGTGCTCTACCCACTCGTCTCTCCCTCCCTCCAGCCCCTGGCAACCACTGACTTTTTACAGTTTCCATAGTTTTGCGTCTTCCAGAAAGTCATATATTTGGAATCATGTAGTATATAGCCTTTTTAGATGAGCTTCTTTCCTTTTAAGTTTCTTTCATGTCTTTTGTGCCTTGATAGCTCTTTTTTTTTATGTTTTCTTGACTTTTTATTATTCTATTTTCAATTTTCTTGATTCATATGCAAATGTTAGTATTTCTATTTTTTTTCCTTTTTAAAAACTTTATTTATTTTAATTGGAGGATAATTACTTTACAATACTGTGATGGTTTTTGCCATGCACCAACATGAAAAAATATGGAACACCTCACAAATTTGCGTGTCATCCTTGCACAGGGGCCATGCTAATCTTCTCTGTATTGTTCCAATTTTAGTGCATATGCTGCCAAAGCGAGCACGATAGCTCATTTCTTTTCAGCGCTAAATAATAGTCCACTGTCTTCCAAGTTTTGACAGTGATGAATAAAATTGCTATAAACATCCATGTGCAAGTCTTTAAGTGGAAATAAGTTTCAATTCATTTGAGTAAACACCAAAGAGAGCAGTTGCTGGGTCATATGGTAAATGTCTGTCTGGTTTTGTAGGAAACTGTGAAACTGTCTTCCAAAATGGCTGTGCCATTTTGCGTTCCTACCAGCAATGTGTGAGCGTTCCTGTGGCTCCACTTCCTCGCCAGCATTTGGTGTTGTCAGTGTGTTGGGTTCTGGTCATTCTAATAGGTGTGTAGTTATCCCTTCCTTTTAAAAAATACTTGCTGAAAGCTAACAAATGAAATATCCGTTACATACCATTGGTCAGAACTCTGTCATGTGACCACGTTTAGCAGCAAGGTAGGCTGGGAAGTGTAGTTTTTATTGTGACTGGCCAAGTGGCCATTTGAAAAATCAGGGTTCTAATTGCCACAGGACTGGAAAATGTCACTTTTCATTCCAATCCCAAAGAAAGGCAATGCCAAAGAGTGTTCAAACTACCGCACAATTGCACTCATCTCACATGCTAGTAAAGTAATGCTCAAAATTCTCCAAGCCAGGCTTCAGCAATACGTGAACCGTGAACTTCCTGATGTTCAAGCTGGTTTTAGAAAAGGCAGAGGAACCAGAGATCAAATTGCCAACATCCGCTGGATCATGGAAAAAGCAAGAGAGTTCCAGGAAAACATCTATTTCTGCTTGATTGACTACGCCAAAGCCTTTGACTATGTGGATCACAATAAACTGTGGAAAATTCTGAAAGAGATGGGAATACCGGACCACCTGACCTGCCTCTTAAGAAATCTGTATGCAGGTCAGGAAGCAACAGTTAGAACTGGACATGGAACAGACTGGTTCCAAATAGGGAAAGGAGTATGTCAAGGCTGTATATTGTCACCCTGCTTATTTAACTTATATGCAGAGTACATCATGAGAAACGCTGGACTGGAAGAAGCACAAGTTGGAATCAAGATTGCTGGGAGAAATATCAATAACCTCAGATATGCAGATGACACCATCCTTATGGCAGAAAGTGAAGAGTAACTAAAAAGCCTCTTGATGAAAGTGAAAGTGGAGAGTGAAAAAGTTGGCTTAAAGCTCAACATTCAGAAAACAAAGATCATGGCATCCGGTCCCATCACTTCATGGGAAATAGATGGGGAAAGAGTGGAAACAGTGTCAAACTTTATTTCTCTGGGCTCCAAAATCACTGCAGATGGTGACTGCAGCCATGAAATTAAAAGACACTTACTCCTTGGAAGGAAAGTTATGACCAACCTAGATAGCATATTCAAAAGCAGAGACATTACTTTGCCAACAAAGGTTCGTCTAGTCAAGGCTATGGTTCTTCCTGTGGTCATGTATGGATGTGAGAGCTGGACTGTGAAGAAGGCTGAGCGCCAAAGAATTGATGCTTTTGAACTGTGGTGTTGGAGAAGACTCTTGAGAGTCCCTTGGACTGCAAGGAGATCCAACCAGTCCATTCTGAAGGAGATCAGCCCTGGGATTTCTTTGGAAGGAATGATGCTAAAGCTGAAACTCCAGTATTTTGGCCACCTCATGCAAAGAGTTGACTCATTGGAGAAGACTCTGATGCTGGGAGGGATTGAGGGCAAGCGGAGAAGGGGACGACAGAGGATGAGATGGCTGGATGGCATCACTGACTTGATGAATGTGAGTCTCAGTGACCTCTGGGAGTTGGTGATGGACAGGGAGGCCTGGCGTGCTGCGATTCATGGGGCCACAAAGAGTCGGACACGACTGAGTGACTGATCTGATCTGATCTGAATTGCTAAAGGAAGAAAAGAGAATGGGTTGAGAGCCAACCAGTAGCGTCTGCCCTACTGCAGGGAAGACAGACCCTCTTAAACTAGTTTGAGCTGTCAAGGGAATTTGCTGGGTAGATTTGGGGGTATTTCATGGAGGCCCAAGACAGGAAGTATGGAAGGGCCTCTGAGAGTGAAGGACCTGGAAAGTTGTTGGAAACCAGGGCAGCTCTTTTCTTGTACCTCTCTATGGCAGGGTGGGTCTCGTTTGCTTCTTTCTACACATCTACTTTGTTCTTTTCCCTTTGCCCATGGTAGGTAAGGTGTCCCAGCTTAAACACTTCCAGTCAATTAGCGAGCTTTCCAGAAAGTGAAAGTGAAGTCTCTCAGTCCTGTCTGATTCTTTGTGACCCTGTGGACTGTAGCCTACCAGGCTCCTCTGTCTGTGGGGTTTTCCAGGCAAGAATACTGGAGTGAGTTGCCATTTCCTTCTCCAGGAGATCTTCCTGACCCAGGGATTGAACCCAGGTCTCCCTCATTGTAGGCAGATGCTTTACCATCTGAGCCACCAGGGAAGTTCATACTTTCCAGACGTGATTCCAAATTTCTTGGAAAGAGAATCTGATTGGCCTGCCTTGGGCCAGGTGTCCACCTTGGTCCAGTCAGCTATGACAAGGACAAACAAGGCGGCAAGGGCCCACCTGTAGAGAGGTTGTCAGAGAATATGTGTCAGGGGATAGGAAGACTCCCCAAAGAGTAGCATGGACATAGACTGCTCAGGTCTGTGTCCCAGGGCTTTGTAAACCATCACTCATTTAGATAAACAGTTACTGAGCACCTTCTGTACCACCCTTATGGCAGAAAGTGAAGAGGAACTCAAAAGCCTCTTGATGAAAGTGAAAGTGGAGAGTGAAAATGTTGGCTTAAAGCTCAACATTCAGAAAACGAAGATCATGGCATCTGGTCCCATCACTACATGGGAAATAGATGGAGAAACAGTGGAAACAGTGTCAGACTTTCTTTTTCTGGGCTCCAAAATCACTGCAGATGGTGACTGCAGCCATGAAATTAAAAGACGCTTACTCCTTGGAAGGAAAGTTATGACCAACCTAGATAGCATATTCAAAAGCAGAGACATCACTTTGCCAACAAAGGTTCGCCTAGTCAAGGCTATGGTCTTTCCTGTGGTCATGTATGGATGTGAGAGCTGGACTGTGAAGAAGGCTGAGCGCCGAAGAATTGATGCTTTTGAACTGTGGTGTTGGAAAAGACTCTTGAGAGTCCCTTGGACTGCAAGGAGATCCAACCAGTCCAAACTGAAGGAGATCAGCCCTGGGATTTCTTTGAAAGGAATGATGCTAAAGCTGAAACTCCAGTATTTTGGCCACCTCATGCGAAGAGTTGACTCATTGGAGAAGACTCTGATGCTGGGAGGGCTTGGGGGTAGGAGGAGAAGGGGACGACAGAGGATGAGATGGCTGGATGGCATCACTGACTCGATGGATGTGAGTCTGAGTGACCTCCGGGAGTTGGTGATGGACAGGGAGGCCTGGCGTGCTGCAGTTCGTGGGGTCGCAAAGAGTCGGACACGACTGAGCGACTGATCTGATCTGATCTGATCTGAGCACCTTCTGTGTGCTTGGCACACAGATCTGCCTTCTAGGGAGTTTTCTAAATCTCTTGGAATTTGTTCATATCTTTGTTGTTGTTCGGTCAATAAGTGGCATCTGACTCTTTGCCACCCTATGGACTGATAGCATGCCATGCTTCCCTGTCCTTCACTGTCTCCCAGAGTTTGCTGAAATTCATGTCCATTGAGTTGATGATGCTATCTAACCATCTCATCCTCTGCCTCCCCCTTCTCCTTTTGCCTTCAGTCTTGCCCAGCATCACGGTCTTTTCCAGTGAGTCAGCTCTTTGTGTCAGATGGCCAAAGTATTGGAGCTTCAGCTTCAGCATCAGTCCTTCCAATGAATATTCAGGGTCAATTTCCTTTAGGATTGACTGGTTTGATCTCCTTGCTGTCCAAGAGACTCTCAAGAGTCTTCTCCAGCACTACAGTTTAAAAGCATCAATTTATCGGTGCTCAGGGGCTTCCTGTGGCTCAAATGGTAAAGAGTCTGCCTGCAATGCAGGAGACCTGGGTTCAGTTCCTGGGTTGGGAAGATCCCCTGGAGAAGGGAATAGCAACCCATTCCAGTATTCCTGTCTGGAGATTCCCATGGACAAAGGAGCCTGGTGGGCTTACAGTCCATGGGGTTGCAGAGAGTTGGACATGACTGAGCAACTGATTCTATTTCACTATTTTCAGCCTTCTTTATTGTCCAGCTGTCACATCTGTACATGACTGCTGGGAAAACCACAGCTTTGACTCTGTTGGCAAAGTGATGTCTCCGCTTTTTAACACTCTGTTTAGGTTGGTCATAGCTTTCCTTCCAAGGAACAAGCGTCTTTTAATTTCATGGCTGCAGTCACCATCCCCAGTGATTTTGGAGCCCAGGAAAAGAAAATCTGTCACTGTTTTCACTTTTTCCCCTTCTGTTTGCCATCTCTTTAACCTGCACTGTCTTTTGGAGTGAAGTCCCAGTTCCTTACATTAATCAACTCTTATCTTTCCCTTTTCACATTTCAAGGTGTGAATCAAGGACTTTGGCAAACACGTGTCTCCCAGCCTACGTCTTCAGGAACTACAGACCTGTCTGCGTTCTCTCCTCTGGTCTTTGTCTCTCAAGTAGAAGTGCTGTGTTCTTTAGCTCAGTCAGTTATGGCCTCCTCTCCCAGTCTCCCTTATTCCTCAGCTTGCTTTCTTTCTTCAGCCCTGGGATGGGCCTCTACTGGTCCCAGACATGAAAATTATCTCAAGGCCATACTCAGGAAAGAGACTATTAGGTTTATATTACCTGGAGGAAAAGTACCTAGAATTTGATGGGTACTTTCTAGCATCAGAGCTGTTCATTGAGGACACGCTCTGTGCTTCACACCAAAGTGAAAGTTGCTCAGTCGTGTCCGACTCTGTACTCCATGGACTATACAGTCCAGGAATTCTCCAGGCCAGAATACTGGAGAGGGTAGGCTTTCCCTTCTCCAGGGGATCTTCCCAACCTAGGGATCAAACCCAGGTCTCCCACATTGCGGGCAGATTCTTTACTGGCTGAGCCACCAGGGAAGCCCAAGAATACTGGAGTGGGTAGCCTATCCTTCCTCCAGGGGATCTTCCCAATCCAGAATCGAACCAGGGTCTCCTGCATTGCAGGCAGATTCTTTACCAACTGAACTATTAGGGAAACCCTTTATGTGCATCCTCTCATACATACAGTCCTCATAATTGTCCTGAGAGGTAGGCGTTATTTCCTGCATTTTACAGACAGCTGATCAGGGAGCTTGGAAAGAATAGGAGCTTGCCCAAAATCACACAGCATTTGGGCAGTGGAACTGCACTTCAAGACCAGACCCCTCTCCCTCCAGAGGCTACCCACATCCCCAAGGCTTCCAGAACACTCAATTGCCTCCAGGATCTGTCCCGCGCATGTCCTATGAATTTCGTTTAGAATCTTTGCAGATGCCGTTCCAAATATGTTTGCTAACTCTTGTCACATTGAAGTAACTCTTTGGAGATCACATTTTGATTCCATTATAGTCACTGGAGGAAACATAGGGGCCTGGGATCAAGATGGGGCCATCATGTGTGGATGGAGCACTGTCCCAGGGCACCCCCTGAAAGCCCAGCTCAGCCGTTGTCCCACTCTTTGACTCTGGGCAAGATTCCCCCCTCTCTTGGCCTTGATTTCCTCACCTGTGGATCTGTGGGCCCTTTGCAGCCCTAATTCTGTCCTTTCCCACTTGACTCTGCATTTCATGAGGGTTGCCAATTTCTCTACCCCACTAAAACATGAGTGTATATGGGAGGTTTTCATTTGGGTTGAGCCCCCAGGAAAATGTGACTCCTGCTTCTCCCCATCACATCTTCTGGTTTCCCTACAGTCTGACTGTTTGTTCTGCAACCCTTAGGCTTTGGGGTTGGGTTGCCTGATATTGTCCCACCAGTTCTGTCCAGAGGGGGCTCAGTGTCCCCTCTACCCTCCTCATCTCCCCCGCTCCACTGGTATCCTGGCATCTTCCTCCTCGTCCTCACATGACTGCTTATTAAGCCTGGGGTGTGCGGACCAAGTGTTCCCCAGCTGAATCTTTCAAGAAGATAGAGGTGTTGGGACTTCCCTTGGTAATAAAGTAGTTCAGAATCTGCCTTCCAATGCAGGGGATGTGGGTTCAGCCCCAGGTCGGGGAACTAAGATCCCAACCCACACGCCGCCAACTAGAGAAGCCGGCTCACCACTAGAGAGAAGCCGGCGCACTGCAATGAGATCCCACGTGATGAGAGATCCCACAGATTGTGATGCAACAAAATTACCCACATGCCACCGCTAAGACCTAACCCAGCCAAATAAAATAATAAATAAGAATATAGAGATGTGCACATTCTTTCCTCTGATGTTTTGCTAAGTGTCATGTATGTATTCATCGAGTTATTCATTCTCTCAGCAACTCCGTAGTGTTATCCTCACTTTGCAGACCAGGCATCCCAGGCTCAGAGAAGTGAACAGTGTGTCTAGGTTGACACACTAGTTAGTGTCAGAGCCGACATTCAAACCCAGCCTGACATACCCCACAATGCCACGTGGCTTGGCATCACTGCCTTTACTTGTCCTGCAAGTCTTCCTGGAGGGGTGTGACTGGCCCGTGGCTTCCTGTGTGGTCTGGGTGAGGGAGGGTGGTCTGTTTATGTTTGGTGAGGCTGCAGGGGGCCCCTAGGGAGGAAACTCTGTGTGTGTTTGGAGGGCGGGATCACAGAATCGGGCAGCCCTCCCAGCCGAGCGTCCCTGAACCTCTGTCCACGTTTGCTTCCAGATGCTGGAAGGAGACCAGGCCATCTTGCAGAGAATCAAGAAGGCCGTGCGTGCGATCCACAGCTCCGGCCTTGGTGAGTGAGCCTACCGGGAGCAGCCCGGCCAAGGCAGCCCTGTCCCCGGCCCCAGCCCGGACCTAACTCTGCGCCTCCACAGGCCACGTGGAGAACGAGGAGCAGTACCGAGAGGCCGTGGAGTCCTTGGGCAACAGCCACCTGTCCCAGAACAGTCATGAGCTGTCCACCGGCTTCCTGAACTTGGCCGTGTTCACCCGCGAGGTGGCTGCGCTCTTCAAGAACCTGGTGAGGCCCTGCGCCTCCCCGTCGGCCTCAGCCCAGGCTCAGGGCAAATCTAATCTGTGGCTTAAAACTCTGACTGGGAAAGGGCTGGTTTCTATCCTTCTTTCAGCTTGCCCTTGACCTCTAGTCCCCCTTGACCTCTGACCCATGACCTGAGGTCCCTTTCCACTTCTGACCTCCCATTTGCTTTCTTCTTCCTCTGACTTCTTGTCGGTGTCTCCCCTCCCCTTTCTCCCTCCCTGCCTTCCTCCTCCTCCTCTGTGGTGAGCAGCAGGAGCAGAGATGTCTCACAGGGGGGAAGAGCCCACATGAGGGAGGGCTCCCTGGAGGAGGCTTGAGAGAGGGGAAGGCCAGCTCTGCTTCCTGTCTGCACCACTGCCTCTCCTTCACCTGCTTTGTACTCTGCTTTCCCGAGCACACCTACTTTGCCCTCAAAGCCTAGCCTCCTCTCAGTAAACCTCTCACTCCTGCACGTGACCCAGTGGCCTCCGGTTCCTTCCTGAGATGGCTTTGTTCCCTAAGTCCGCACCTTGAGGCCACCCCAAGACCCCAGCTCTTCCCAGGCACAAGCACGGCTCTCAGCACTTCACGTGTGTCCACATCCATCCTGGCTCACAGCTCTGTGGGGTTGGTTTTACCATTGTCCCCTCTGCACAGGCTAGGAGACTGAGGTGTGAGGTTAAGTACCTCCTCTGAGGTCACACAGGTGGATTTGAACCCAGCATCTGAGCGTAATTAGCCTGCGGGTACTGCCTCCCAGGAAAGTCCCCCTCCCCGCCTCAGGCTCCATAGCTTTAGGGCTGGCTTTCATGGCTGAAGTCCCACCAAGGCCCTCCCTGGCAGGCGAGGACCACATCATTTCTGTAAGGCAAGTTGCTTAGTGATCAAGCACCCAGACCTCAGGCTTAGACTCGGGCCTCGAGTCCCTGCTTTGCTGCTCAAGAGGTGTATGAATCTGGGCAAGTCACTCAGTCCGCCTGAGCCTCATCTGTTACAGGGGAATGAAAGGGACCTCCATGGTGGTCCAGTGGACAAGACTCCGTGCTCCTAATGCAGAGGGCCAAGTTTTTATCCCTGGTCAGGAAGCTAGATCCCACATGCTGCAACCAAGACTCGGCAGCCAAATAATAAATATTTTTAAAAATTAAAATGGGGATAACCATGGTCCCCACCTCACAGAGCAGGGCTGAGGATTTCTCAAGTTAAGTGCCTGCTCCAGGGAAAGCACTCAGTAAACGTTAGCTAATGACATCTGTCATCATTTCATCTCTGGGTAGCACTGCCTTGCACCCTGTCCTGCAAGTAGAGGCCTTTAACAGTGTTTGGGTTCAACTGAATCAGTGAACAGGGGCTCCTTTGTCTTTACTCCTCTTCCCCTTGTTTTGGTCACACTAATGTTTGTTGAGGGTCTACCTGGTGGTGGGTGCTGTACCAGGGGCTGTGACACAGGAAGAGTCAGGCTCTGTCTTGGAGAGCCATGTAGTCCAAGAGATGGAAACTGAGGTGTGAGATGACACCAAGCAAGATCAGCAGTGTGGCACAAACTCAAGGACTCAGCAGCTTGGGTCAGAGGCCTAGAACTGCCATGGCTCAGAAAAGAGGAGATCAGCACAGGCCATGGGAAGAAGTAGTCAGGAAGGCTTCCTGGAGGAGGAGAGACTTGAGCTGTATCTTGAAAGGTGAGCTGAAATATCAGATAGGCTGTTTTGAGTTGCCAAATGACAGAAATTCAACTCAAACTAGGTGTTTATTTTTTTTTAAATAAGTCTTTTTCTCTCTTCCAATCTTCTTAACTTCTTTTGGTCATGCCACATGACTTGTGGGATCTTAGTTCCCCGACCAGGGATTGAACCTGGGCCCGCCTGGCCCTGGCAGTGAAAGCACTGAGTCCTAACCATTGGACCACCAGGGAATTCCTCAGGTTAATCTTTTGTTTTATTTTATTATTATTTTATTTTTGGCTATGCTGGGTCTTTGTTACTGCACTGGCTTTTCTCTAGTTGCAGAGAGCAGAGGCTACTCTAGTTGCTGTGCCTGGATGTCTTATTGAAGTGGCTACTCTTGTTGCAGAACACTTGAGCTTCAGCACGCGCAGCACCTGGGCTCAGGAGTTGCGGCTCCCAGGCTCTAGAGCACAGGTTCAGTAGTTGTGGTGCACAGGTTAGTTGCTCCAGGGAATGCCTGACCTTCCCGGATCAGGGGTCTAACTCGTGTTTCCTGCATCGGCAGGCGGATTCTTTACCACTGAGCCACAAGGGAAGCCCCTCGAGGTTGATTTTCAAAAAGAGAATTCACTGAACCCTGTAGTGGGAAAATCAGACACGCAGCTGGTTTCGGGCTCCTTCTTTTTCTCTTACGGTTTCTCTCTGTCTCTGCTCACGGGGCAGGATGGCCCAGCAGGCCCAGCTTCACACCTTGCAGGAGAAAGACAGTCTTTCTCTCGTGACTTTGGTAGAAAAGTCCCAGGAAGTATCCTGATTGGCTGGCTTGGGTCATGTGCCTGTTCCTGAGCCAATCACAGTGGCCCCCCCATGGAGCACTCTGGTCAGCTCTGATGCCATGTTCACCCCACGTGACCATAGGGAAAGGGTTCTCACATTACAGGGGAGTGGAGAAACAACAGGTGGGCCACACAGGTGGACCTCAGAGAGTCAGAAAGGAGACTTGAGGGTGTCCCTCTGGCCAAGGAGCAGAGAAGGGCTGACCGTGGATGCAGTGGAGCGGGCAGTGGAGGGACGAGGCCCATCAGTCGGGGGAAGGCAAGAGCTTTCCAGGGAGGCCGACCTGCCACCCCCGTGTACCCTTCCACTTTGTCTTTCTCTCCCCTGCCTCCTTCACCCCAGTGCAGTCCTGGTGATGCTTCACTGTACCCTGAGCCCTGTGGGGCTGGACAGGCATTCGCTCAAGGTGGGGTGTGGGGGTCTCTGCTTCTTCCAGGTTCAGAACCTGAACAACATTGTCTCTTTCCCCCTGGACACTCTGTTGAAGGGGCAGCTGAGAGACGGACGACAGGTGAGTTTCCATGTGGGGAGGGGTGCCCAGAGGTGGTGAGATGGAGCGAGAAGTGGGGCAGGCAGGAGACCATAGCGGAGGACAGGGCTGGGCTGAGGACACAGGCCAAGTGAAGCTGTCACAGTGGGTGTGCTGCTGTTAAATCACTTCAGCCGTATCCAACTCTGTGCGACCCCATAGATGGCCGCCCACCAGGCTCCTCTGTCCCTGGGATTCTCCAGGCAAGAACACTGGAGTGGGTTGCCACTTCCCTTTCCAGTGCATGCATGCATGCTAAGTCGCTTCAGTCATGTCCAACCCTGTGCAACCCCATGGACAGGAACCCACCAGGCTCCTCTGTCCAGGGAATTCTCTATGCAAGAGTACTGGAGTGGGGTGCCAGTTCCTTCTCCGTCACAATGGGTGTGCTGTCCCTGTATTATTGACCCCCGGGAAGTCAGGAGGGCCCGGGTCTGGGCTTAGCCTAGGTGAGCCAGGGCCCTTTTGGAAATAGCTCATGGAATCTTACAACAGCCCCATGAGGTGTATTCTGTAGGTGCGGAATCATCCCCATTTTGCAGTTGAGGAAACTGAGGCTCGGGCGTTTGATAACCTGCTTACAGTCTACCCCAGAGAAGGCAATGGCACCCCACTCCAGTACTCTTGCCTGGAAAATCCCACGGACAGAGGAACCTGGTGGGCTGCAGTCCATGGGGTCGCTAAGAGTCGGACACGACTTAGCGACTTCACTTTCACTTTTCACTTTCCTGCATTGGAGAAGGCAATGGCAACCCACTCCAGTGTTCTTGCCGGGAGAATCCCAGGGACGGGGGAGCCTGGTGGGCTGCCGTCATGGGGTCGCACAGAGTCGGACACGACTGAAGCAGCTTAGCACTTAGCAGTACAGTCTACCCAGCTGGTCAGTAGAGGAGCCAGTGTGAGATCAGGGCTCCTGACCCCCCCATGCTTGCTGTGCTCTCTGCACCAGGCAGCCCCTGGCTGGAGGCAAACTGGAGCTCAAAGTGACAGGATAATCTCCCTGGGAAGTCTGCTCCAGAAGGCCCAGGGGGAGGAGCCATCCCCCCTGGCTAAGCACGAGCCTGGGAACCACCCAAACCAGACCGGCAGCTTTTCCACCTGGCGGACCGAGACACCTTAAATGCCAGGGCTGAATGTTCTGAAGGGTATAAGCAGCTCGCTGGATGGGGCCCGGGATCAGCCAGGTCTCTCTGGCTTTCTGTGTGGCCTTGGGTAGACCTCTTAGCCTCTCTGTGCATATGTCCCTCAACCCGTAACTTCCTGTTGAAAGGATGAGCTCGAACCAGGCAGGAGAAAACAGTGGGACAAAGTTAGGGGGAGGATTCTGATCTTTATCCTCCCTCTTCTTCCTCATGGTGATCTCCATCTTCTAAGGGAGGGGACTCAGGGCAGACCCCCCCCAAATAGCCCCAATATCCTAGGCCTGAGCCTACCAGTTCAGACTGATTACTGGCAACTGTGGGAAGAGGTCAGTTGGCAGGAGGGCCTCCACTCTGAGAAGTGGGGTCAGTAGAGTTTATTTTGCAGTTGAGGTTTGCAGTCAGGGCTAATGTGAACATGGGCTGGTTGGAGGGTGGCTCTCAGCCTGTGAACACAGGGTCCCCCTAATTGTAGCAAAGTGTCCTATTGATTCCAAACCCCAAGACCCTCTTTGGGCAAATTTTCTTTTTCTTTTCTGAACTACAGGATTCCAAAAAGCAGCTGGAGAAGGCATGGAAGGACTACGAAGCCAAAATGTAAGTGACTGTAGCCAGGGTGGTTTGTCTGGGAGAGTGATGCTTCTGTTGCAGCAGGAGGCTGGATGTGGGGAAGAACCCAAGTGCTACCGGGGCATGTCACCCAGAAGTGCATGGCATCTCGCTCTCCAGAAATGTTTACAGGAGGGGGGTGGTTTATGCCCAGACCTTGAAAGGAGTCTGGGGGCTTGACCACAAGACAACCAAGGAGGAGCTATTGTGAAAGGACCCCAAGACGCTCCTCTCAGAGACCCTTCTGCTTGGTGGTGCCAACATGGGTAGAGAAACAGAAAGGAGCATCCACTTACTGAACACCTCCAAGTGCCAGACATCCATCCTCACATTCACCCAGCCCTCTGAGGGAGATATTGGCATCCCAGTTATCAAAGGAGGAATTAGAGATTCAGAGAGGTTAAGTTACTTGCCCAAGGCTACACAGGCAGAGGCAGAGCTGGGACTCATGTTCAGTGATCCTGTTTCTGCAACACCAGGGAGTATCTGAAACATTTAGTTGGACACAGAGGAGGAAAGGCCATACCCAGGCCTCTTGTGTGCACCAACCAGGTTTCTCACTAGCTGCTGCTAAGTCGCTGCAGTCGTGCCCGACTCTGTGCGACCCCATAGACGGAAGCCCACCAGGCTCCCCCGTCCCTGGGATTCTCCAGGCAAGAATACTGGAGCGGGTTGCCATTTCCTTCTCCAATGCATGAAAATGAAAAGTGAAAGTGAAGTCGCTCAGTCGTGTCCGACTCTTAGCGACCCCATGGACTGGAGCCCACCAGGATCCTCCGTCCATGGGATTCTCCAGGCAAAAGTACTGGGGTGGGGTGCCATTGCACTAGCTACTGGGATATTATGGCGACAGAAGGAGTCCCAGGTGCCCAATGAACAATGCTCCTTGCGTGGGGACTCCTCAGGCTCTGCCTTCTAAACTCTGTCTGAGTCCTGGCCCCAGCCCTTTGCCTCGGCCCAGCTGGGCCCACTGAACCTCGGGGCACTATTTATTCTTCTTTGTAAAATGTTGGCTTCTCTTGCATTTTTTGAAAGCAGTATGTGTTCATTATGAGTACCTTCGGAAAATATGGGGAAATAGAAGAGGAAAAAAATTTAAATTATCCTTAGGAGAAGATTATGGTCCTGCAGGGGGATATCTAGAACTTCCCTATTGTGAGAATTTTTTTCCATAGTGTAGGTAGCACTGTAATTTCATCATTTTTAAAAAGTGGAGGAGGGGGAGTTCCTGGGTTAGTCCAGTGGTTAGGACTTGTGCTTTTGCTGCCGTGACCCAGGTTCAATCCCTGGTTGGGGAACTAAGATCCCACAAGGAAATAAGATCCCACAGGCTGTGTGGCATGACCAAAACAAACAAAAAACAAACAAAAAATGTGGGGGGAGGGGAAACTACCGAAAACCAGGAAGAAGAGCCTTCATTTCTTGTCTTTCTTTTTTGGTCATTCATTTTTATTTATTTGTTTATTTAACTGTGCCGGGTTAACGAGTTTGCAGCATACAGACTCTTAGTGGTGGCATATGGGGTCTAGTTCCTTGACCAGGGATCAGTTGCAGGCCCGTGAATTGGCACTGGACCACCAGGGCAGTTCGGACCCTTCATTTCTAAGCCTAAAGTATTAACATCTATCTAGTCATTTTTCTCGGAGAAGGCAGTGGCACCCCACTCCAGTACTTTTGCCTGGAGAATCGCAGGGAGGGAGGAGCCTGGTGGGCTGCCGTCTGTGGGGTCGCACACAGTCGGACACGACTGAAGTGACTTAGCAGCAGCAGCATTTTTCTATGTATAAAGAACTATTTTTACAGAACCAATATCATAATTTTACTGGGGGGGGGGCGTTGCTTAAAAATACATCATGACCATCTTTCTACATCATTACATGTTTTACATACAGTGTTACATATCATTATTATTTATTTATTATTTTTGGCTGCACTGTGTCTCTGTCGCTGCGCTTGGGCTTCCTTTAGTCATGGCAAGCGGGAGCGCCCCTCTCCTTGCGGTAGCTTCTCTCGTGGAGCGCAGACTTTAGGGTGTGCTGGCTTCAGTAGCTGTGGCACACATACTTAGTTGCCCTGTGGCACGTGGAATCTTCCTGGACCAGGGATCGAACTTGTGTCCTCTGCATTGGCGGGTGAATTCTTCACCTCTAGACCACCAGGGAAGTCCAGTCACGTCGCTTAAATGGGTGCACTGTGTCTCAATATATGCACCCCCCACCGTGTATTTAATCTGCCCTTGTTGTTCAGGAGGCGTCCTTGGAACTACATCCTTGCTCCCACCCATGATTATTTCTGTAGAATCTTTCCAAGAAGTAGTCCCTGGAGCTTTATTGTTCCTCAGGCTCCCAGCACCACGGGGACCTCCCTGAGTCCGACGGAAGGCTGAAACGGCTCCTCCACCAGGGCCTCCATGCGCACCCCAGCTGTGGGTGTAGAGCTGGTGCTGGAGGCTGTGGGGTTGTGATGAGCGTGGCCACCCATTCTCATCAGCGGCCCGGGGAGGGGTGTGGACACGCAGGCGGAAGACCTTTCTTTTTCTGATTTGATGTGGGATCACATAGCCACTCCGGTGTTCTTGCCTGGAGAATCCCAGGGACAGGGGAGCCTAGTGGGCTGCCATCTATGGGGTCGCACAGAGTCGGACACGACTCAAGAGACTTAGCAGCAGCAGCAGCACATAGCCTTTATCTTCCTGAGTTACCTTGATGGAGCCCCTAGCCTTTCAGGAAATCATCTACTACAAGCGTTCCCAACCCCTGGGCCACAGACCAGTGCCAGTCCTGTTAGGGACTGGGCTGCACAGGTGGAGATGAGTGGTAGGCAAGAGAGTGAAACTTCACCCGTATTTACAGCTGTTCCCTATCGTTCATATTGCCACCTGAGCGCTGCCTCCTATCAGTGGCGGATCAGAGAACCCTAGACTCTCATGGGAGGGCAAACTCTAACCCTAAAGTCAAGGCACAACATCCTGAGATTGCCACAGAACAGAAATAAAGTGCACAATAAAGGTAATGCACTTGAACCATCCCCAAACCATCCCCACCCCTGATCCATGGAAAAACTGTCCTCCACAAAGATCCAAAACCTGTCCCTGGTGCCAAAAACACTGGGGACCACCGATCTGCTAAATAGAATAAGCCCTATGCAATGCTGACCTCCCCAAGCAGCTGGACCTTTACCAGACTGATACATGATCTTGCCTGTGAGGTTTCATTTAAAGAAAAGTCTGTGGAACGACGGGGAAAGAGGTTTGGCTGAGGTCATGCAGTGAGTTATCAACAGGGCCTAGGCTAGAACCCGGGATTTCTGAGTCTGGTGTTCTTCCTGCCACCCCATGTCGCTTCCTGTCTCCTTCTCATGTTGCATGGGTTGAGCCATTATGTCCTGGCACAGGTGACTGTGTGCATTTCTTTTATGAGGGCTCCAGGTGTAGCTAGATATTAGCAAGCCAAAAGTTGCCGTGTAATTGCACTTCATTCTTTCCAGACCAGTCTGGGCGGCAGCTGCAAGGACCCAGGGCCCTGATAACATCTGCTGATCACCACCAGCTTCTCACACACTGGCTGTTCCTGTAGGAGGTCCCCTCCCAACCTGGGGCTGCTAAGAAAGGCATCCCAGGCCCTGGGCAGCGGACACAGTTACCTAGTCTATTCCATTTTCAGGGCTATTTCCTTATCTGAAAAATGGAGCCAACATTACTTTCCAGGGTTGATGTGGAGATGAAACAGATGCAGTACACAGACAGCCCCTGGCACTGCAGTTCAACACGTGCTTATTTGCCCTCTTGCTGAGCCAGAACTGGGGCCAGAGTAACACCACGGGTACAGAGGCAGAAGCCCAGACCTCTGCTCCTAGCATTTCCCCCACCAGCCTGGGATCTTGAGCCATTACCTCCCTTCTCTGGGTCTCAGCTTCACCTTCTGTAAGATAGTTTCTAACCGTGATCCACCAGAAGAGACAGTGTGACTGTCGCCAGCTGGGGGAGACCAGCCAGGGAAGGAGGGATGGGATGAATCTGAGCAGTGTTGGCTACCAGCACCCTCCCTAAGGCTCTAGCATCAGGCAGACTTGGGTTCAAATCTTGGCTCTAGTTCTTAGCGGCTCTGTGGCTTGGACAAGTCACTTATCATTTCAGCCTCAGGCCCCTTGTCTATAAAATAAAGTCATGATTCCTGCCTTGCGGGGTTGTTGCTTTAGTGTGTGATGGGCCTAGCAGAGCACACAGTACAAAATTATCGCTTAAAAATAATTATTAAGAGACTTCCCTGGTGGCTACGACTCCATGCTTCTGATGCATGGGGCTTGGGTTCCATCCCTGGTCAGGGAACTAGATCTCACATTCCACAACTAAAGATTCCACATGCCTCAACTGAGACCCAGTGCAGCCAAATACATCTTTTCAAAATAAATATTAATAACAGCAGCTAATAATACTTCCTTAAGAGCTTCCTTTGTGCCAACTGCTGTGATAAGCTCTTTACATCAGTTATCAGTTTCGATTGTTCTTGGAAGGGAAAGGGGCTGTCATCCCCAGTTTCTAGGTTGAGTAGTGAGGGGAAAAAAATACCACCACAGTCCCTGCCTTAGTGGATCCCACTGGTTTGTTAGCAAGAAGAAAGTCCCAAAAGAATGAAAATATAAAGTAAAAGTGCTCTAGTGATGGTGTCAGCACAGAGGCGGCAGAAGAGGCAGGTGGTTTTGTTTGGGTGGAGAGAAGGGTGATTGGAAAAGGCATCGCCGGAGAGGTGGTTCACGGGGCCAGGTTGGCAGGTGCGGTTCCTTTTGATTCCTTTCCTCTCCCACCTCCCCACCCCGACGTCCTCACTACCGGCACCTGTCTCTCATCCCCTGGATCACATTAGACAATGGCTGTGGCCCCTTCTCCAGTTGTCTCTGTCTTCTTAGTAACTAGCATTTCAGCACTTTTCACTCTTTTATTTCACTCCTGCTGCAACTCCATTCAAAGGAAATAAAAAATATTGTTAAGGTTTAAAATGTTTAAGAAACACTGGTGATCCTTTGAGGACAGGGAAGGAATGGAATTTGTTATTTTCTTGGTGGGGGGTGTGTGTGTTGCAATAAAAGCATTCCCAGCTATTAGTGTGAGGTGATTCAGGTCATCTTGGGTGACTATATCAGACTTTGTAGGGAAATCTCTATAATTACCATAGCTGAGGCTGAAGGACAAAGCTATGATTAATCACAAGGCCCTGTATCATACTTTACAGCTTATCTTCATCCTGAAGTAAATAGCTTCTATCCTTTAATCTCCATTAGACCCGGCATTAAAAAAAATTATTGGAAGTAAAAGTCACTCAGTCGTGTCTGATTCTTTGCGACCCTATGGACTATACAGTCCATGGAATTCTCCAGGTCAGAATACTGGAGTGAGTAGCCTTTTCCTTCTCCGGGGATCTTCCCAACCCAGAAACTGAACTGGGATCTCCTGCATTGCAGGCGGATTCTTTACCTACTGAGCTATCAGGGAAACCGTAAATAGGAAGTGAGTGAAGTCAGTGAGTGAAAGTCTCTCAGGCGTGTCTGACTCTTTGTGACCCTGTAGACTGTACAGTCCATGGACTTCTCCAGGCCAGAATACTGGAGTGGGTAGCCTTTCCCTTCTCCAGGGGATCTTCCCAACCTAGGGATCGAACCCAGGTCTCTCACATTGCAGGCAGATTCTTTACCAGCTGAGCTATCAGGGAAGCCCACCCTACACTTAAAAAAAGGTATCTAAAGGAATCACCAGGTTATTACTCTAATCATCAGTGTCATTAGCAGAATCATAGTCCTGCCATTTATTGAGGCCTTACCACACACCAGGGACTGTATTAAATGTTTCCAACGCATTAGATCATTTGAGACCTAGGCAGTATTAGTCTTATTTTTGGAAATGGGGCAGGTGAGGTTTAGAAAGATGCATAAAGGTTAAATAAGCAAGGGAGCTGCCATAAATCCAAAATCCACATTTCTAGCCACTGTACTGGGCTTCCCTTGTGGTTCAGCTGCTAAAGAATCTGCCTGCAATGTGGGAGATCTGAGTTCAACCCCTGGGTTGGGAAGATCCCCTGGAAAAGGGAAAGGCTACCCACTCCAGTATTCTGGCCTGGAGAATTCCATGGACTGTAGATTCCATGGGGTTGCAAAGAGTTGGACGTGACACTTTATTGTGCTGTGGCTTCTTTTTTGTCCATTTACTCTGGAGCGGGCTGTCCATGTCAGTGTACTCCCCATCCTTTTTTAATAGCTGCATAATATCCCTATATGTGGTCATAGCATAATTTATTTAACCACTTCCCGTTGATAGATACGTAGCTTATTTTTTCATTTTTCCCTGTTTACAGACATGGTAACAGTGAAGGCAGGAGCTCCCCTTGCCCTCTCCCAGTCGTTCTGCCCCCACAGTCCCCCGTCCTGCTTAATGAGCTCCCCTTGCCCTCTCCCAGTCGTTCTGCCCCCACAGTCCCCGGTCCTGCTCAATGAGCTGCCAGGCTCATTGTTGCTCAGGCCTGGCCATCACCTCTCTCTCTGCCACTCATCTTCAGATCCCCAAAAAAGCATCTACCTGACCCCCAAGCCTGTTCCCAGGGTCAGTCCCCACCTAACTCCACTCTCCTGCCATAGACTCCCTCCCGGGGTATTATAAAGCTTCAGCGAAATGAAGAATCACCACTTCAAAGAAAATTAAAAACAAAACCACTAAAAACCCTGCAAAAGTCTGCTCTTAGACAGTGGCTTTCACCCAGGGGTGATTTTGCACCCCCATCCTATCCCCCAGGAGACGTTTCTGGTTGTCACAACAAGGGAGATGCTAGTGGCATTTAGTGGGCGGGGGTCAAGGATACTGCTAAACAGCCTGTGTTCACAGAATGGCCCCCACATCAAAGAAGTATCTGGTTAAAATGTCTGTAGTTCAAAGGTTGAGAAACTGCTCTTCAGGTCTCCAGAGACAGATTGTGCAAATAAGCACCATTCCAGAGGTCTGAGGTCAGTAAAGCCTGGAACTAAAGACTGAGAACTCAGTCTAGGCCATTGCTTCCTCCCTTTATAGATGGAAGAACGGCAGCCTAAAGAGGCTTATAACACAGCTGCGGTGTCTTCTGTGTGTTACGTCTTTTGCATCCTTTATCTCATCTGGGTACAGATAAACAGCCCCATTTTCCAGATGTGGAGATTGAGGCTTAGAGAGGGGAAGTAATGCAGATGTAAGGTTATCCCACGTCTGTCTTCTTTGACACTCCCTTGGAAGCAAAACTGTTATGCAAGTTGTCTCCTTCACACAGGCTCATGGGTCCAGCCCCAGGTGTGGAAATACTCTCCTGGTTGGGAGTGGGTAGTCTAATGGGTGTGGGATTTCCAGGAAACTAATTGCCCACAGTTGCACCCAACCCCAAACAGGGGAAACCACCAACCCTGAGAATAGTAGGGGAAGGCCCAGCTTACTCTCAGCTACAGGGTGGGAAGTTCTTTCTTTCTTCACCTACAAAAGAAAAAAATCAAGGTTTTCTAAGCTCTAAATGGAAGCTCTTGGCTCAGAAGAATGAAGGCACCTTGTGGTACCTTCAAACCCCCATGATCCTAAATCCCTTCCAGCAAACTCTAATCCCAATGCCACCTGGCCCTATGGGAACCCATCCCCTCCCTGCATTAGAAACCCTTGCATTGGAGAAGGAAATGGCAACCCACTCCAGTGTTCTTGCCTGGAGAATCCCAGGGACGGGGGAGCCTGGTGGGCTGCCATCTATGGGGTCGCACAGAGTCGGACACAACTGAAGCAACTTAGCAGCAGCAGCAACTCCTTCCTATTGCTCTTGGGACAAAGACCAAGAACCTGAGAACCTCAGCAGGTCTGAATCAGGCCCTGGAAGCACCTCCCTCCATCCCTGCTGTGAGCCCCATCTCTCCTGCCTCCAGGCTGTCACGTGGTCTGATCCTCCCACCAGCCCTGGCTTCTTAGACTTCAGATCTCAGCTCCCTATCTCTTCCTGAGCAGCCAGATGAGGTTGGATGCCCATTTTACTCTCCCCTCACTCACTGCAAGGCTGTGATTTGATTCATGTCTTTCCTCGCTACCAGCCTGCAGATTCTCTGAATCCACCTTGTTGACCATTGTACCTCAACAGCTGGCACAAAGGAGGGTCCCCCTCATCCTCGTGTGCCCGTACAGAGAGCGGCATGTAGGGATGGTGGGACATGCAGGGGCTTAGGGAGAGTTGTTAAGGCCTCTCTTTCCTTGGGGTCTAGGGCCAAGCTGGAGAAGGAGAGGGACCGGGCCAGGGTGATAGGAGGGAACATCGGGGAGGTGGCCCAGGACACACAGAGAGAGCGACGTGTCTTCCAGCTGCACATGTGTGAGGTAAGGGGGGGTCCCAGGGTGAGGCCGGCCCCAGGGTGAGGGTGGAGTAGGATGTGTCTTCCAGTCTACATCCCTGAACCCTCAGGGGCCCAGTCACAGTCTTAGCCCAGATCCTTGCCAGACGCCCCTTGAGATGTCACCCAGGTTCAGTCCTGGCCAGAAAGATTAGCCTGGATGAAGACAGCAGCCTCTTGTCCCCAGGATTCCATCTTGCTCACGTCACACACTTTGCCCTGCCCTCTCCCCAGTATCTGCTGAAAGCCGGGGAGAGCCAGATGAAGCAAGGTCCTGATTTTCTACAGAGCCTCATCAAATTCTTCCACGCTCAGCACAAGTAGGTTCCCCCCATGTCCCACCCGTATCCCCACAGTCTCTTGCCCCTTAACCCTTCCGGCAACCCAGAACAGGGTCATCCCCAGTGTCTGG
Source organism: Tragelaphus eurycerus (assembly GCA_935064755.1). Classification (NCBI taxonomy): domain Eukaryota; kingdom Metazoa; phylum Chordata; class Mammalia; order Artiodactyla; family Bovidae; genus Tragelaphus; species Tragelaphus eurycerus. The sequence continues at coordinate 7,190,649 of CAKXYN010000099.1, read as the reverse complement.
CAGACCCTTGAAGTTTTTATGTGTGAATGTATGTCATTGGTAACGCTTTTTGCAGCTGCTCTTTATTGAATGTTCACCAGGTATCAGGCACTAAGTACTTACACAACCCCCTGTGAGCAGCTACTGATATTATTCCCATTTTACAGATGCAAAAACTGAGGCTCAGATTTACTAAGATCACATAGCTAGAAAACGGAATCTGGACCATCAAACTGTACCACCCCTCAGGTGCCCTGGGATCTTTAGAGCGCTTTCTCCATACTTCATCTCTCATTTTCATCTCTCTCTCTCTCTCTCTCTCTCTCTGGTCCCATGCTTGACCTCAAACTCAGCTTTTTCCAAGATGGCTTGAAGGCAGCTCAGAGCCTGTCTCCCTTCATCGAGAAGCTGGCAGTCTCGGTACACACAGTAAGTCAGGCTTCACCCCGGAGCATGTGGTCAAGCCCCCTGTCCTCCTGGGAAAATCTGTGGCTGTGGAAGAGCTGGCTCCTGCCGAGAGAGCGAGGCTGCTGCCCTGCTGCTCTGGGCATGAGCTCCGTGCCTGGCACAACTGCCAGCTGATAACCGGGTCCTGCCCTTCATTCCATAGCTGCGTCAAGCCCAGGAGGAGGAGCTACAGAAGCTGACCCAGCTCCGGGACTCCCTCCGAGGGACGCTGCAGCTCGAGAGCAGAGAGGTCAGCCCCCAGCTCATCCCTGAACAAGTGCCCACCCCCTCCCAGGCCCACCCTGGAGGGAGGGAGAGAAAGGAAGACCCCACAGGGTCTCCTTGAAAAGGTTTCCCTGAGCGAGATCCCTGCAGAATGGGGCTCTTTGCCCCACATGCCCTGAGGTCTCCTGCACGTGTCCAAGCAACAGGAGAGTCTGAGCCGGAAGAACTCGGGAGGTGGCTACAGCATCCACCAGCACCAAGGCAACAAGCAGTTTGGGACAGAGAAGGTCGGCTTCTTGTACAAGAAAAGTGATGGGTAAGTGACTCAGAGAGCTCAAGTAACTTGCCCGAAGCCACACAGACAGTAAATGATAGGGTTGAGGGAGGCGCCTGAAGGGTCTGTTCCTATTATTTGTTGAGGGTTCCAGGGCCCTCCATGCCGCAGTGCAAAATCATCAGAATCCTGGGCTCATGAACTCTGCTGAACGTTGCAGTTCTTAATGTAAAGAAGGAGAATAGCAGCGCCAAACACTTTTTGGGCAGTCTCCATGGCCTCACTCTTAACCATCGTAATATACTGAATATGCCTGGACGTGAAAATGTTGGCTCTGCCTTGTTCCCTCATGTGAAAAACAAAAATCAGGCTGTAAATGCCAAAGCCTTTATGGGATCCATTCATTAATATTTTTTTTACTAACTAATCAGTTTTTATCAGAGAAAAATAACTTGGTTAAACCAGTTAATATTTACCTCTTATAGGAAAAGTGTTAAGTAGCTTTGACCATGGATTTGCTCATTTTATTTCACGTGCTAAGTTGCTTCAGTCGTGTCCAACTCTTTGCAATCCTGTGGACTGTGCCCACCTGGCTCCTCTGTCCATGGACTTCTCCAGGCCACAATACGGGAGTGGGTGGCCATGCTCTCCTGCAGGGGATCTTCCCAACCCAGGGATTGAACCCGCGTCTCTTACATCTCCTGTATTGGCAGGCGGGTTCTTTAACACTAGTGCCACCTGGAAAGTCCATCTTATTTTGGGAGTCTCAGTGTTTATCTTGCTTGGTCTTTAATCACAATTCATCTCTCATGGTCAAGAGCCTATTCCTTCTCTCAGACTAGGAGCTCCGTAAGGTTGCGAGCTGTGTCTCTTCCATCAGACTGGAAGCTCTCAGAGGACCAAGGTCGCATGGTCCCCTTTAGAATAAAGGCTCTCAGAGAGTGGGGCTGTTTCCTCATCTGACTGGGAGCTTTCTAAGGGCAGGGCTGTGTCTCCTTCATCAGAAGGGAGCCAGGGAGTGAGGAGTATAGGGGTCGGAGTTAGGGGACAGAAAAGGTAAAGAAGTGGGACTGGAGGTCATATAGGTGGGGTTGGAGACCTGGTCCAGGACCTTGTTCACCAACATGTTCACACCTAGTGTGAGCCCTGGGTGATGGTCTTTTTATCCCCCTGGGCCCTAGAATTCGAAGAGTCTGGCAGAAAAGGAAGTGTGGAGTCAAGTATGGCTGCCTGACCATCTCACACAGCACGGTGAGGCCTGGAGGATGGGGCTCTCAGGGCATGATGGGTCTTCTCCTCCTGGTGTTCAGAACAGACAGGTGGCAAGCCCTCCCACTAAGATGCAAACCTGGATCCAGGGAGCTGGAGACCTTCCGCAGGAGGAAGAATGGGCTCCAAAGCCCCCAAGCTGGTCTTGGCCCACCCTCCACATCCTTGAGGTGCTGGGAGAGGGGAGACATTAACTGGAACATGATTATTATGCCCATTTAACAGATTGGGAAACTGAGGCCTAAGAGTTTGGGAGGCCCAGAGGGTAACTGTACATCCTCCATCTGCAACTTCCCACAGATAAACCGACCCCCAGTGAAGCTGACCCTGCTGACATGCCAAGTAAGGCCAAACCCTGAGGAGAAAAAGTGCTTTGACCTGGTGACCCGTGAGTAGTCCTTGCCCCGCACACCTCAACTGGCCAAGGCTTCTCTAAGAGACCAGTCAGTCCTGGGAGGCTCCAGTTAGGGGTCTGTGTCCAATTCCACAAGTGAAAGTTGCTCAGTTGTGTCCAACTCTTTGCGACCCTAGAATTCTCCAGACCAGAATACTGGAGTGGATAGCCTTTCCCTTCTCTAGGGGATCTTCCCAACCCAGGGATCGAACCCAGGTCTCCGGCATTGCAGGCAGATTCTTTACCAGCTGAGCCACCAGGGAAGTCCAAGAATACTGAGTGGGGGTAGCCTATCCCTTCTCCAGGGGATCTTCCGGACCCAGGAATCGAACCAGGTCTCCTGCACTGCAGGCGGATTTTTTACTGCTGAGCTTCCGGGGAAGCCCCAAGTGTTTATCAAATAGCCTACTACAGGCATACAACTCTTTAAGCCCTGGACAGGCTATTTAAAGGCTTCACCCTATATCACATTAAAGATTAAAATGCACCCACATGCATGCATGCGTGCTTAGTCACTAAATTGTTTTCTGACCGCATGGACTATAGCCTACCAGGCTCTCTGTCCGTGGGATTTCCCAGACAAGAATACTGGAGTGGGTTGTCATTTCCTTCTCCAGGGGATCTTTCCCACCCAGGGATCGAACCTTCATCTCCTGCATTGGCAGGCAGTTCTTTACCACTGAGCCACCAGGGAAGCCCAAAATATATCCACACACCACTCTTAATATGATTATTTCTGTAAAACATATTTAAGTGGATTTGGGTAATTTGGCTTTCAAAATTATTATTACTTAAAAATGTTCCATTTTCATCATTTGGAGTCTTTGGTGACAGGCATCTCACGGGGGCCAGCACAGGCTGAGAAAGCCTTAGATCTGGTCCTTCGGGACCTCTGCCTGGCAGGGGTGTAATGTGGAGACCCAGGCCTGCAAGGGGATGGGGAGTGTCCAGAAGAGCGGTGCAGATAGAGCCCCCTCAGAGATTAGAGGACAGAAGTCCTGTCCTGCCTGGGGGAATCAGGAAAGGCTGCTGGGAGAAGAGAGCTCTAGAGTCTGACCTTGAAGAACCCAGAACGTCAAGTCTAGGGAAGGACATTTCGGGAGACAGGACCTGGTGTGGTGAAAGGCATGGAAACAGGAGGGGGGACCCCAGTTTAGCCAGGGTGCAGGGTTCACAAGGAGCAGTGGGAGATGAAGGCTGGGAATTTCTCTTTTTTTATTTATTTATTATTTGGCTTAGGTCTTAGTTGTAGCATGTGAGATCTAGTTCCCAGACCAGGGATTGAATCTGGGCTTCCTGCATTGGGAGCGTGGATTCTTAGCCACTGGGTCACCTGGGAATACCTCTTAAAGATTTGGACCTTCTTTCCTGGAAGGAGGGAGCCATAGGAGACCTTGGAGCAGTGAAATGGCATGATTAGGGCAGAACCTCAGGCCCAACCATCTGGCAGCTGGTGCAGGCGGGTGGAGGGGTGGGGACGGGGACAGGCCAGGAAGATCAGAAGGGAGACTGTGGACCTGGGGCTGAGTGGGAAGGTGGTTGTAGGTCAGAGGATACTCTTCTTGTGGGCTGAGGCGGGTCTTGTGCCCTGGGAAACGGCGCCTGACCCTGGAATCTGGTTCACACCGAGGGGCCTTCTTGGAATTGGATTTTGAAGGAGACTGCTGAGAAACTGCCCCCTCTGCTGGCCACTGTCATCACCCTCCCCTGGTAGCCTAACCAAGCCTGGCCCCACAGGGACAAAAGCTCCCTCTGGACCCAGCACTTGGGATGAGTTTCTCCGGCCCAGGGAGGTAAGGCCAGCAGGATCCCTGTGACCCAGACAACCTCTCCTCTCCCCACAGACAACAGAACGTACCACTTCCAGGCAGAGGACGAACATGAGTGTGAGGCGTGAGTGCCCCCCGAAGGCCAGCCTGGGGGTGGGGGTGAGGGGGACAGCCTCCCGCCCTGATACAGAAGCACCCCCCAGTCACCAGCGGCGTCATCCCCACGCTGTGGCCCGCCCGGCTCCGCAGGTGGGTGTCCGTGCTGCAGAACAGCAAGGACGAAGCCTTGAGCAGTGCCTTCCTCGGGGAGCCCGGTAGCGGCCCGGGGCCCTGGGGGGCCGCCGGGCTGGACGGGGAGCCCCAGGACCTGACCAAACTGCTCATCGCCGAGGTCAAGAGCAGGCCCGGGAACGGCCAGTGCTGCGACTGCGGGGCTGCAGGTGCGGCGGGGCCAGGAGAAGCGGGTGGAAGTGGAGGGGCGGGGCTCACGCCTCTAAGGCACGAGTGCCTCTGTTTTGCAGACCCCACCTGGCTCAGCACCAACCTGGGCGTGCTGACCTGCATCCAGTGCTCGGGCGTCCACCGTGAGCTGGGCGTGCGCTTCTCACGCATGCAGTCCCTTACCTTGGACCTGCTGGGCCCCTCGGAGTTGTTGGTGAGGGCGGGGCGGCGCGGGGGCCAGACGGGGTTTGGGGCGGGGCCTGGTTAGGGGGCGGGGCTTGGCCGGTTGGTTCAGCTCCGCTGGAGCTTGTAGAGTTGGATGAGGCCAGGCTGATTTGGGGCCAGGACCCAGACAAGCCCGAAAGAGGATGGTCAGGAGCGGGGCCTGGACCAGGAGGGAGCCTGAGGGGCGGGACCTCTGGGGAGCTCAGTCCTCCAGGGGGTGGGTGCTGTCCTAAGCTCCGGGTCTCAACTCCATCACTTTTCCCGCGAACCCAGCTGGCCCTGAACATCGGAAACACTCGCTTCAATGAGGTCATGGAGGCCCAGCTGCCCTCGCACGGCGGCCCTAAGCCCTCAGCTGAGAGTGACATGTAAGGAGATTCTCAGATGGGGGCGGATGCCGGCCGGGGAAATTCTGCTTCCCCCAGAGCCCAGGGAGAAGCCTGGGGAAAGAGAGGAGCCTCCAGTCTGGAAGAGTCCAGGACATGTGGGATGGTCTCAAGGGTCACCTGGGTGGAAACAGTCCTTGCTCTGATATCCCGCGGTTATTTTTGGCAGGAGTGCCCGCAGGGACTATATCGTGGCCAAGTATGTGGAACACAGGTTTGCCCGGAGGTCCACCCCTGAGCCTCAGAGACTCTGGACAGCCATTTGCAACCGGGATCTCCTGTCTGTGCTGGAGGCCTTCGCTAACGGGCAGGACTTTGGACAGCCACTGCCGGGGCCCGAGGGGCAGGTGAGAACCTTCTCCAAGGACCACTTACAACCCAGACACAATTAGCACACCCTGTCCTCCTCCAGGACTGGCTATTATTACTGCCCCCTGCCCCCACCTGTGTGTGTGTGTGTTAGTCACTCAGTTGTGTCCGACTCTTTGCAACTCAAGCCCACCAGGCTTATCTGTCCATGGAATTCTCTAGGCCAGAATACTGGAGTGAGCTGCCATTCCCTTCTCCAGGGGATCTTCCCCACCCAGGGATCAAACCCAACTCTCCTGCCTTGGCAGGTGGATTCTTTACCATCTGAGCCACCAGAGAAGCCTGTGCCCCACCTCTGACATCTGCTCAAATCCTGCCCATCAGAGGGGTAAATGGGAGAGCGCAGCTTCAGTCAGGCAATCTTGAGGCCAGATCCTGGCTCTTTCTTTTCCTAGCTGTGTGCTCCTGAGCAGGTTACTTAACTTCTCTGAGTCTTTTTTCCCTCGTCTGTAAAACAGGTTAATGATAGCACCCACAGGGTTGAGGTGAGAATTAAGTCATGTATGAAAGGGCCTGGTGCACAATATATGCAGTAAATGTTAGACTCGTTTCTTTTTTTCTTGAAAAGCCTTAGAAATGGGTAGGGGTGGTGAGATCAGAGTAGGGGAAGGCCACCACATAGGTGGTTCTAGTAACAAATATCATGTGAGCTGGGAAGGAAAGGATAACACAGACTTTTGAAAGATTAAACGGACACTGATTGGGCATCAGTAATTGGGTGCCTTGTCTTTGAGCCTTCTGCCTGATATCTTGGTGGAGCTGTCCAGGGCCCAGGGTGGGTGCAGCACTTCGACAGGGTAAGAATTTGGAGCAACTTACATGCAAATAATAGCTGAAAGCTCAAGGTTATTTGCAGTCTTGGGGGTCATGAGAGGGAGGAGCAGAGAGAGGAGTGCGGTGCCAAGAACCAAGTTTGGGAAACACCTTCTCCTGGGGGAGGAGGAGGCAGAACCACTGAAGGAAGGAGTGAAGGAATGGCCTTGCACTCCGCTCTGAAACCTGAGGTTTCCCCATTCAGTCTCCTCTCACCGGGGTTCTGGCACTCTCGTATCTGGAGGTGTCAGGGGGCAGCAAGCGTTCAAGAGGGTAATGTGGGGGCAGGTGAACTGGGGAAACTCAGAGGTGTGGACATGTATTCAGGCACCTGGAGAGCTCGCCCTGCACCTGGCTGTCAGAGTCGCCAACCAGGCCTCCCTGCCCCTGGTGGATTTCATCATCCAAAATGGGTGAGAACCTTCCTGCCCGCCTGCCACCTCCTCACGCTCCCCTTTCCTTCCTCTTCTCCCCGTCTCCCTCCCTCCTTTCCTCTCCCTCTTTTGCCCCTGACTCTGACCCCCTCACCTGTCTGTTCCCTCCCTACCTCCCTGACCCCCCGACACCCGCAGTGGTCACCTGGATGCCAAGGCTGTGGATGGGAACAGCGCCCTCCACTGCGCTGCCCTCTACAACCAGCTCGACTGCCTCAAGCTGCTGCTGAAAGGGAGAGCCTCAGTGGCCACAGGTGGGGCTCCGACAACTCCTCCATCAACCCCCCATTCCTGGCTACCCCTCGTGGGGGACTTCCTGCCTTATTCCAGACACAGAGCACTTGCAGAGTCCAAGCGTGCAAATGGACTTTGCAGACAGACTTGGGTTCTTACCCTGGCTTGCTTCTGGCCACCTTTGTGATGTTGGAGTTTGTCTGTTCATCTCTTGAACCTCAGCTTCTTCATCTGTAAAATGGGCATGCAATCACTGACCTAGTAGACCTACTAAAAGGGTAAAATAAAATGTTTCTGAAAGTACCTAGTCAAGTAAACATTAACTAAATCTGAATGATCGTGCTTAGAATGGCTACAATTTACTGTTTAATGTGTACCTGATAATGTGCCAGGTTTTCTATGTATATTAACTAATTTAATCCTTACAACAACCTCTTCAGTTGTTAGTATCATACTCATTTTATAGATGAGACAGTTAAGGCCCAGAGAGGTTGAGTCACTTGTCCAAGGTTACACAGCCATGAGGTAGCAGAGCCAGGATTAAAACCTAGACAGTTTTGATTCCAAGACTCATCTTAACCTCTATGCTATAATGCCTCTTTGATCCTAACCTTGACCACTGCCTCTATCCCTCCCAGTGAATGAGGCAGGAGAGACGGCTCTGGACGTAGCCAGGAAGAAGCAGCACAAGGAGTGTGAGAGCCTGGTGAGATCTAGGGAAGGAGCGGGAGCCCCCGAGCCCCCCTCTGTCCCCGCCGAGGCCCTGGCCTTCTGGACTACAGAGGCTTTGTGTTCGGCAGCTGGAGCAGGCCCAGGCCGGGACCCTCACCCTCCCCTTGCACTTGGACTACCCCTGGGGAATTTCCACAGAGCCTGGCTCCGACAGCGAGGAGGATGAGGAAGAGAAGGTGCGTCCCAGCCTCTCGGGTCTCCAGACAGCCCAAGGGAAGAGTCAGATGGGCCTTGAGGTGAGGAGGGGCGGGGCTGAGCATGGGGAACCAAGGCCATCTTCCCTATCACAATTTTGCCCCAGCAGCGCTGTGCACTGAAGCCCCCAGCCCAGGCCCGCTGGACCAGTGGGAGGCTGGACATCGGCAACAAGACCTATGAGACCATCACCAGCCTGGGACCAGCTGCCCCTAAGAGCCAGAGTGAGGATTGCCCCCCACCTTTGCCGGTCAAAAGCCTTTCTCGGACCATGGCCCAAGGGCGTGTGGGACATGCCAGTGGAGGTATGGTTGATTGCCCAGAAAAAATGCTCTCATGCCATTTATTGAGGGACTGCTGTGTGCTGGGGACTGAGCTAAGAGTGTTGTGTTAGTCCGTGTTAAACTCACCATCACCTGGCAGGTAGGGGTTATCATCTGCCCCTTACAGGTAAAGGCAGAAAGATGTTAAGTAACATGCCCAGGATCCCACAGCTAAACCCTGATGTAGGCTTCAAACCCAGGTATGTCTTATTCCAGATTCCTCGGTGCTTCACTTAAATAAAAGAGAGGGAAGAATGTTTTGAGCATCCACTGTATCTCAAGTCCCTTGAGGTCTACTGAGACAGTCTAGAGAGGGAGATAAAAACTGGAGGCTAGCTCATTACAGGAGAAGGCAATGGCACCCTGCTCCAGTACTCTTGCCTGGCAAATCCCAAGGACGGAGGAGCCTGGTGGGCTGCAGTCCATGGGGTCGCTAAGAGTTGGACAGGACTAAGCGACTTCACTTTCACTTTTCACTTTCATGCATTGGAGACGGAAATGGCAACCCACTCCAGTGTTCTTGCCTGGAGAATCCCAGGGACGGGTAACCCTGGGGGGAGCCTGGTGGGCTGCTGTCTGTGGGGTCGCACAGAGTCGGACACGACTGAAGCGACTTAGCAGCAGCAGCAGCAGCTCATTATAATATAAGGCATAGTGTGACATAGGACATAAATCCCAAAAGGAAAGAAGCAAGCTTTGCTGACTGTTTCTCCAGCACCTAGCACAGTGCCTGGCTGTTGTCAAGAACTCGGTTGAATGAATGAATAAGCTTGTTCTAGGAACTCAGGAGAGGAAGGGAGCTGACCCTGTTAGGATTGGTGCGAGGGTTAGGAAGGCTTCCTGGAGGGGGCAGCATCAGAGCTGAGCCTGAAGGATGAGCAGGAGAGTCCAGATTGAGGAGAGGGTGTGAGCAGAAGCAAAACCGTGAACAGTGTGAGCCGTGACACTGAAGCATGATGGGGAAGAGTTAAGTGCTGGAGAGGTAGGTGGAGGGGTGGGGAATTGGGAGAGAACCATGATAGGTCTCCAAGGTCAAAAGTTCCTTTGCATAAGTGATGCTGCTGCTGCTGCTGCTGCTAAGTCGCTTCAGTCGTGTCCGACTCTGTGCGACCCCATAGACGGAAGCTCACCAGGCTCCCCTGCCCCTGGGATTCTCCAGGCAAGAACACTGGAGTGGGTTGCCATTTCCTTCTCCAATTCAGGAAAGTGAAAAGTGAAAGTGAAGTCGCTCAGTCGTGTCCGACTCTTAGCGACCCCATGGACTGGAGCCTACAAGGCTGCTCTGTCCATGGGATTTTTCCAGGCAAAAGTACTGGGGTGGGGTGCAGTTGCCTTCCCCGGCATAAGTGATGAAGACAGGCTATATCACTTCTGATTTCAGATCGTTCTGAAATTCCCAGCCTGAGCTCAGAGTCCCTTGGGGCCTCTGAGAACCTGAGCAGCCCAGCCTCCTCCTCCTCCAGCCTCACAAGCCCCGTGGAACCTGGGGGTCCGAACGAAACCCTACCCAGCTCTGAAGAGGGCCCCTGCGAGCCCCCAGGCCCCTCCCGCCCCAGCCTGACATCTGGAATCTCCCCTGCAGAGATGTATTCCCCAGTCAGGTTCAGGTTGGTGAAAGCCCGGCTGTGCAACGTAGCCGAGTCTCCAGACCTCTCTGAGCCTTCATTTACTTCCCTGCCCCTAAAGGGTGCCTGCCTGAAGCCTGAAATGCCTCCCAGCTCTGAGGCCCTTGAGCAATGTGGAAATGCTAGACCTTAAGTGGAGGCAACTGGACCTCTTCCCGCTTCACACATCTGCTCTGCTCCTGAGTCTGGGGCTCAGGCTGGAAGAGCGAAGGCCTTGTCCCACCTGTGTACTTGTTCTGGGGTTTCACAGTGGGATCTTCTCTGTCCCCACCTCCAATCCAGGATCCAGTCTTCCCTTCCTTGCAGACCCTTTCAGTTTGGAGTTTGGGGAATAGACATGGGGAAATTTCCAGTGTGGAGGTCAGTTTCAGGCCTCTTGAGGCCTGTGATGGACTCGGCCTGGGGGCCTCATGGACTGTCTACCCAGCCATCCCAAGCCCCCAGCCTCGCTCTTTCCCTGAGCCTTTTCCCCCAACTCCAAGGGCCTCTCTGGGCACGGGAGTCACATTAGCCTTTCCCTGTCTTCAGCTCAGAGAGCACGCGCTCCTATCGGCGAGGAGGTGGAGCCTGGAAGAGTGTCCCTCAGCCCAGCAGCCTGTACCCGGAAGGAACGTGATGGTAGGACATGCGGTTTGTAGGATGGTGACAGGGTGCCTGGGCTTCCCAAGTGACGAAGTGCCAAAGAATTCACCTGCCAATGCAGGAGACGTGGGTTCGATCCCTGGGTTGGAAAGATTCCTTGGAGTAGGAAATGGCAACCCACTCCAATATTCTTGCCTGGAGAATCCCAGGGACGGAGGAGCCTGGTGGACTACAGTCCACGGGGTTGCAGAGAGTTGGACACGACTGAGCGACTGAGCAGGCATGCATGCACAACAGGGTGCCTGGGAGGCAGAGTTGGTCAAGAGTGAGTGTATTCGGGCAGGAGATCTCTCTCCAGCACTGGGGCAGCCTTCGTTTGGCCAGTCCCTTTCTTCGTCGTCCTCCTCCCTGCTGCAGCCTTTGATGGGTGCAGCTGGGGAGAGCAGCGGCCTTGAGAGACAGCAGAGGTGGTGAGGCCCAAGTTCTGGCTGCTCCCCTGGGGAGGATAAGCAAAGCAGTGTCAGCCAGCCTGATCGCTGAGAAGAGGTGCTGCTTCCCTGCAGACGAGGTAGGATTAGGGTGGCTAATTAGGTGGCGGATTAGGATTAGGGTAGGATTATGGTACCAGCCCTTGGTTTGCAGACTCTCCCCTTGCACAGGAGTCTCCTGGAATCTGCTGAAACTTCTAGGCATTCAGGGATGTGCTATCATCCTCTTGCCGTGATAGCAGGGCAAGAGCTGTCATCCCTAATCGAGCTTCTCCCTGCTGAATCACAGAGTCTCGAACAATCACACATCTTTAGATGAGGAGCCTGGGGGTGGGCAGAGGACAGAGGCAAGCATGCCAAGAAGGAAGCCACCTCTGTTCCTGGTTCCCCTGGGGATTCACCAGGGATGGTGTCAGTTGTCTGTGTTGAGAGCAAGGGATGGGAGGAACTGGGTCTCTCTGGGGAATCGTCATTCTCAGTCCACCAAAGGCAGGCACCAGTCACGAATGTGTGTCTGTGGCCACCATTGTCCATTACCCGCTTGATGCTCGTTGTTGAGATGTGAGAATAAGGACCTGGGCTTTGGTGTGTGGAGGTCTTGGAGAAGTGGTGTTTCACTTCTTCAAGCCTCAGTTTCATTCTCTAAAATTGGATGTTTCATTCACGATAATTTCATTTACCTACAGCAGAACTGTTTGAGATAAACAGCTGGGATATAATAAGTGCTTGTGTGCGTGCCAAGTCACTTCAGTCGTGTCTGACTCTTTGTGACTTTATGGACTGTAGCCTGCCAGGCTCCTCTGTCTGTGGGATTCTCCGGGCAAGAATACTGGAGTGGGTTGCCCTTCCCAGTGCTTAGAAGATACCAATTTTCATCCTTTCCTCCCCAGGTCGGCTTCCCTGACGGAAACAGCTCGAGGACTGGGGTTCTCCTGCCAAGCTCTGTGCAGCTTTTGCAGGACTAGCTCCTTGCTGGCCCTTGCATGCCTGAACCACCCTTGTGCTGAACCCCAGCATTAAGAGCTAGGACTTCAGCCCACAAGACTGAGGAGCTGAGGTGTTCATGCCCTGGGGTCTTGTTCTTTCTGTCCCTTGTGTCTCTGTGGCTGGCCTTCTTCCTTGCCATGAGCCCCTGCCCCTGCCAGGAACACTGGGCCCTCTGTGTTAGGGCTGACGGGGGATTGTTTTCCTCTGTCTCATACCTGCCAGGGACAAGGGAACCCTATTGTCTGGACCCTAGTGCTCCTGACTTAGCTCCACTGCAGAACCCTAAATCTTTCATCAGAGCAGGACGGTGTTTCTTCCATCAGTCTGGGGGACTTTAGCTCACATTCATCATTCTATAGGCCAGGGATTCTGCCAGACTGGGGACTGTCTTCTCAGCCATTCATTAGCCTAGTATTCTTTGTCTGAATTCTGGCTCTTGGTCCATTCCTGGGCCAGGCACTGCAGAGGCCACAGGAATAAGATACAGGTCTTGCAGCTGAGGTCCCTTTCCCAGCAGCTGGTCCCAAGAGTTAGGCTTGGGAATGGGCAGGGCTATTCCAGAGAATGGTTCTGGGCTCAGGGGCAGACTGACAATCAGCTGGCTGACACCTGAATGGTATTCCAGTTGTCTGCAGCCTGCATCCATCCTGGTTGGTCAGTGCCCATGCTGTACTGGCTGTTAAGTAAATATTCTAAATATCACTCCTGAGGGACAGCACAGCCTTGCTGTGAACCTCTGCTAGATCCCCAGCCAGGAGGTAGGGTAGGGCTCACCTCAGGTTTGCTTACTCCCCTTGATTTAGCCAGAAGGAAAGGCGTGGTCTAGGAAGATTATCATCGTTTCTCTCCTGTTTCTCTCAGTCAGCTCAGGAGCCTTCCAGTCTCGGGGGAAGCAAAAGGCCAAGAAAGGAGAAAGGAGAGTGATAGAAATGGAGGGTGGAGACTTAAAGGTTCTGCTCCCTAGTATCAGAAATCCTACCATTGCTTTCAGGCCCATACTGGAAAACAGATACACCTATGCCACCATCAGTCTCCAGCACATCAGTTCTGTGGGCACTGGGCACTGGGTCCTGGCAGGGATGGACCAGGATGAGCAAGGGAGGCTGGAAGATGCCAATGGCCAACGCAGCAGCCTGGCCAGGGAGGCTGAGCTGTTTACCCTGGAGACCCGGCCAGTCTGTGATCCCACAGGAGCAGGGTTGTCTTCAGAGCCCCCAGTGACTGGTTTTATTCATCTCAAATCTGTTATTATTTCACTCATCTCTAATAAAGGATTTTTTGGAGTAAATTTCAGTGGTATCATTTATGTGCTCTAAAGAGCCATAGGGAAGGGGAGAGATTCTTAGGGCTTGGAATTCTTGCTCTAGACTTGGAAAAAGGACATCCTGGTGCAGAGCAGTAGATGGCAACCAGAGTGATTCTCCCCCCAAGGCCATATGGCAAGGCAGAGAAATCTTTTAGTGTCCCCGACTGGAAGGTGATGCTGGCGTCTAGTGGCTAGTGTTCAGGGCTGCTGCTCAACGTCCTTCAGTTCACAGGCCAGACCATCAAAACAATGAATTTCCAAAATGATAATAGTGCCGAGGCTGGGAAACCACCTTGTGAGGGAGAGCACTGGACTGGGAGTCTGGAGACCTGCAGTGTAGCTCTGCTTCGGTCCCTGCTTCGACTTCATCTCCCCTGAGACAAGAATTGGCAAGGGTAGTTTATTTGTGAGATGGTCCCAGGAAGCACAATGAGGGAGCAGGGATGTGAAACAAAGTACAGCGAAGGAGGGACTTCCCTGATGGGCCAGTGGTCAAGAATCTGCCATCCAAGGCAGGGGGTGCGGTTTCCACCCTGGTCGGGGAACTAAGATCCCACGTGCTGCAGGGCAACTAAGCATGCGCGCTACAACTACTGGGCCCGTGCGCTCCAGAGCCCATGCGCAACTAGAGAGAAGTGACTGCAGAGAAGCCCGCGTGCCCCATCGAAGATCCCACATGCTGCAACTAAGACCCAAGGCAGCCAAATAAATAGATGAATATATTTTTAAAATATTTATTTCTTTAGCTGCACTGTGTCTAAGTTGTGGCATGTAGGATCCAGTTCCCTGACCAGGGATCGAACCCTGGCCCCCTGCATTGGGAACACAAAGTTTTAGCCACTGGACCACAAGGGAAGTTCCCTCAATAAACACATATTTTTAAAAAGAAGGAAAACAGTAAAGGGTGTGTTAATGAGTTACCACTGTGAGAAAAGAAGGGAACCTCTGACAGATTGTATTAATTAGAACGTGTCTTCAAGTTGTCCCATGGAGACTGAAGAACTGGTGTGCTAAGTTGCTTCAGTCGTGTCTGACTCTGTGCGACCCCATAGACGGCAGCCCACCAGGCTCCCCCATCCCTGGGATTCTCCAGGCAAGAACACTGGAGTGGGTTGCCATTGCCTTCTCCAATGCAGGAAAGTGAAAAGTGAAAGTGAAGTCGCTCAGTCGTGTCCGACTCTTAGCGACCCCATGGACTGCAGCCCACCAGGCTCCTCCGTCCATGGGATTTTCCAGGCAAAAGTACTGGGGTGGGGTGCCATTGCCTTCTCCAAGAACTGGTGTATTTACCCCCAACTCTAGTCTCTCACTGGTTCAGGGGTCCTTTCTAGGAGTGCCAGTTCTTAATTCTCAACTTCCAGGCTGCTCTGAAGCCTTCAGTCAGATGCAGGAAGCTGTCAGAGATGTGTTTAGGAACCTGATGCAAAGAACTGACTCATTTGAAAAGACCCTGATGCGGGGGAAGATTGAAGGCGGGAGGAGAAGGGGATGACAGAGGACGAGATGGTTGGATGGCATCACTGACTCAATGGACATGAGTTTGAGTAAACTCCAGGAGTTGGTGATGGACACGGAGGCCTTGGGGTCAGATGTCCATGGGGTCTCCAAGACACAACTGAGTGAACTGAACTGACCTGACCTCCAAGGTGGATGGGTAGGCAGAGGGGAGGTAGTGGGTACCAACTGGTAGCGGTTAAGCAGTGCAATCCTAGCCCTCACTGGGTCTCAATCTTCCCATCTGTACAAAGAAAGAGTAGGACTTGATGTTTTCTTAGTGTCCATTCAAGCTCTGATGAAACTCTTGGCTTCTTTTGATGTCACTTAATTCACAGTCGGAGTTGGGTGGAGATTTGAGAAAACTCAAATCTGCTTTTTAAAAAGACCAGTCGTAAGTAATTGCAGACAGCTGTCTCTTCAACACAAAGGGGCTTGCTTGGGGGTTGGTCAAGACTGTTCAGTCTAACCTCCTAAAAGTGGCTCATAGTGATTTTTATGATCAGGCTGCTCCCCCTCTGCACACTCCTCTCACCTCTGTGCTGTGGCCACACCAGTTTCTCAGTTCCTTTAACCCTGACAGGCCAAACACTCTCCCTTCCATAAGTTTTGCACATTTGGAATTCCGGCAAAACAACCTCTCAGGATGTTCAAGGCTAAACGTGCATGGCACCTAGTAGGTGCTCAGTAAACACATGTATGAATAAATGTTTCTTGTTCTCTCTCTTTTTATTTAATATTTATCTATTTGGCTGTGCTGCGTCCAGTATTCTTGCCTGGAGAATTCCATGGACAGAGGAGCCTGTTGGGCTACAGTCCATGGAGTCACAAAGAGTAGGGTCTTAGTGGTGGCACTCAGGATCTTTGATCTTTATTTCACCATGGGGGATTTTTTTACTTGTGGCATGTGGGATCTAGCTCCCTGACCAGAGATCGAACCTGGACCCCCTGCATTGGGAGCACAGAGTCTTAGCCACTGGACCACCAGGGAAGTCCCTCTTCTCTTATTTCAACACTCTCCTCCTCCGACCCCCCCAACTTCCACTGAGCACATCCGCCCAAAGTTTAAACATCATTTCTTCAGAGAACATGACATGCCAAATGGTATAAAACCCCTTAGATATGTCTGTAAAGTATACTCTACTTCTTCCTGACCCTCACCCTAGTTGTGATAACACAGAAGTGACGGTGTCCATATTTGTTTAAGGTTTTTCTTACCCAGAGACTGCCTCAAGCTTGCTGGGACTATATCTATTTTGATTGTTACTTGGACATTCAGTGTGTATCTGTTGAATGAACGAAAAACCCACCCCTTCCTACCTTGGTCCCAGGTCACACAGCAGCAGTTAGAAGTTTTAGCCCAATTTTAGAAATGAAGACCTGATTGATTGGGGAAAAAGTTTGTTTATTTGGGTTTTAGTAGCTCTGTAGTCCTGGAGAAGTGCATGAATTGTGTTCTGCAGGACTTTAAAATGGGGCAGGCGTATAAAAGAGAAAATGGCAAAGTTATAGTCAGTTACATGAGCTGTTTATCAGGAATTACAATTGCAGCTGGCCAGAAGTAAAGGTGCTTATGAAGTAAAGATTGGTTGCGATCCAAAATGGTTGCATAATTACAAGGGGAGACCTTGAGACAAAAAGGTTTGCAGCTGGCAGGTACTGTTCTGAGCACTCTGGTGATGTTCTTGGAACTGGTACAGCTCAAAGAGAGCTTAAGGGTTTTGTTTAATCTTTTTTTTTTTTTTTCTATTTGGCCACACAGTACATGGCATATGAGATTTTAGTTCCCCAACCAAGGATCAAACCCATGTCCCCTACAGTGGAAGCAGAGTCTGAACTACTGGACTGCCAGGGAAGTCGTGAAAGTTCAAGTGTTGAATGGTGCAGAGATGTGTCTGATACCAGATCCTCAATGGCCACCAGACTCCATATGCTTGAACATATACGTGAATGTGATCACGTATTTTAATTTCAGTTTGTCATCAGAAGCCAGATGAGTCCACTCAGTCATCCATTCTCTAAGGTTCTCTCAGGAAAGTCTGGAGATTTCCCTTGAACACTCCCAGCTACAACTCCCCACACCCCACACACTGTGAACCATTTTCCCTGATTCCCCTCCAGGCCCATAAACATCCTCACACACACACTGCACACACACAAAGATCATTTTCTATCAATTAAACTCACTCCTTTAGGGAGGGATGTGGGTCTGCTAGGGGCACTGGAAGGGTCCTTCCACAGGAACACAGACGTGTGCACAGCTGTGGGGGCACAATTTTGTTTCAAGACACAATCTCCTTGGGGAGGCAGCGTGCAGATCCTGAATAAAGGGCACTCATGCATCTGGATCCAAAGTTCTCAAAGTAGGGCGCACTTAGGGATCTCCCAAGCCCTCACCCTCACTAGAGTGCAGTCGTGGGACCAGAAATGCAAAACCTCGCTTTAACAAACAAAACTAAAGGCCACGGTGGGCCTGGATACACACATATGTGCGCAGGCCGTGTGCACCAATGAGTGAGCACGGAGATGGGACAGAACTGGATTTCTGTTCGTGCAAAAATAAGGGGATTCGAGTATACCAAATCGCCTTCACCTGGGCGTCGGCGCGAAGTAGGTGCGCCGGGTTTGAGCTGCAAAGTTTGCAGAGAGGAGTCCTCCTCGCCTCGACGGCCGCCCCCACTCGCCGGAGCGCCCTCCTTCCCAAATCTGCCTTCCGCTCCAGGCCCCCCACCCTGCCCCTCCAGGACCGGCCGGGCTCTCGCAGCCTTGTCCCTCTCCCGGGGAGGCCGGGCTGGCTGGCGCGGGCAATCTTTGCCCGGGCGAGTCCTTGAAGTCTATATTTAGTGCACGCCGCCCCTCCCCCACGTCGGGAGGCCCGCGGCCGAAGGGTGGGGGGGTGTGGGGGGAGCCCCGCCCCCGCCGGGCGTGTGTGTTGGGTGTGTTTGGGGCCCGCGCGGCTGGCGCGCCCTCTGCCTTTTTACGCCTCCGGCACCCCCCGCAGCCCGGCTGCGGCCCCCTGCGCCCCTAGCCCCGCCGGGCGTCGCGGGCCAACATGGGCCAGGAAGAGGAGCTGCTAAGGATCGCCAAGAAGCTGGAGAAGATGGTGGCCAGGAAGAAGACGGTGAGGCTGCAGAGTTCGGGCTGCAACCCCCGCTCCCCACTCCGGAGCAGGCGCGGGGCGTGCGAGCCCCGAGGAGTCCCGGGGGCGCGTGCTGGCCGGGCGCCCTGGAGGCGCGCGCGGGACTCGGGACCCGAGGGAGGCGCGGCTGGGGCCGGGCTCCGCGCCCCGTAGGGGAAGACTGGCGTCTCAGGGTGGGCGTGTGCGTGGCCCCGGGGCGCTGGGCGTGAGGTGGGGGGTGGCGTCGGATGGGGGTTGGGGGGAGCACCGAGCCAGTCCCCGAAGACCCGAAGGCTTCTTGTGCACGTCCGTCTGGACCTGCAGGGTTGGGGGCCCTGGGGTAGGTCGTGCGGGGCCCGGGAAAGAATGGGAGACAGGAGCTGGAAAAGGACTTTCGGAACCCCTGGACTCTGCGTGTGCAAAAGCCTGGGGTGGGGGTGGGGGTTGGCGGAGAGCATTGGCGACCACGGAACGGGGGACCCGGAGATAGGGGTGGAAGGAACTCCTGGGTGACCCGAGAAGTGGGAAGAAACTTGAGCTGATGAGGGGGTGCTGAGCAGTGTGTACCCCCGCACCCCGGGAGTGGAGCTAACTCAGAAAGAGCCAAGGGCCTGGGTTCCCGCAACCGCACGGCTAGAGGCTCCAGGAGCTGTTGGCCACTCTCGCTTTCCTTGGCCGCGGGGTGGGGCCCGGGCCCCGGGCGGGGGCCTAACAGGTGTCGGGCAGCCGCTGCGCCACGGGGCCCGCCGGGCGGGGGAAACAGGGACCGGCTGGCGGCCAGGGCTGGGGGCGGGGGCGGCGGCGGCGGGGATAGCAGAGCCGGGAGGTTGAGAAGAATCAGGGCCGGGAGCCCTACCTGCGGATCCCTGAGCGCTCAGTGCCTGGCTTGAAGTTAATATTTGATCCTTCCCGTGATCTTTGCCTCAAGTTGGCTGCCGCTGGATTCCTAGCCAAGCAAACTTGGCCCTGGGACAGGGAGGGCTGGGACTCACCCAGAGTGGGGTGAGAGGGGAGGGTAGCCTGGGAGTTTAGCCTGGCAGACCGTCCCCCTTCCCCTTCGACCCTGTCCCAGAACCCTCCTCCTTCTGCCATCCAGGGGCACGTGTGGAAGCAGGACTTGAATATCCAACACACTCTGTAATCCTAGAAGCTCAGGAAAGGGCTGGACCCGAAGGGTGCCTTTAGAGTAGGGACAAGGGAGGGGTTGCTGGATCCATGGGGTTAAAGGGAGCCCTCAAGTAAGAAATGGGCAGTATTGAGTTGGTGTCCATCTGAAGACCAGAGCCTTATCTGTGAGATGAGATGACCTACCTCCTGGGAAGGATTGTCAGTGGATTTTTTTTTGTCTCTGCTGGTGATGGTGAGAGTGGAAGAGATGTGAAACCACTCTTCTTCAGTGGATGATCTGGACTGGCGCTTGGGAAGGCTCAGAGAGTGACACATGCTTTTGCTCAGCCAGAGGAAATGCAGAAACCTGCAGATTTTAAGGAGTCTCCATTCCAGGATGCTCCAAAGTCAGTGAAACTGAGCCTCGGGTCATCGAACTCAGCTGGGCATGGCAAACCCCAGCCTGGGTCTCCTGAACCAGATTCCACCTCAATCAGACAAGTTGTCCCAGCCCTGCCGGTTGCTGACACCCGACTTGGGCCAGGAGATTCTGGGCCTCTTGGTGAGAGGGCCCGAGTGGGAAGCTTAGGAGACCTGAGACAAGGCAGAGTGGCTGAGAAGGGAGGGACTTGCCTTGGCCTCCCCTCACTCCTTTTATGGCTCTAGACCCACCACTCTGCTTTCTCTCTCTAGCCCTGGATTTCTTCTTCTGTGAAATGGGAAGAAGAAATAGTGTCCTTTGGCAAGGAGTCCTGTGTAAGTACCCAGAGCTCTCTCCAGGAAAGATGCAAGTCTGGCCACAGGGTCCCTGGAGCACAGAGCCGGTCTGCAGCCACGTCTGCGCCTGGGTTCTTGGCAGCATCTGGGTGGGCACAGAGCTCTGGGCATGTAACCTAGAAAGGTGGGGCCTGCTCTGGGAGCCAAAGTGGGCCCGCCCAGTGGTGGTTAGGGGGAGGACACACTTCCTGTAAGAAGACGGATCTTCCACGTTGCAGCTCGGGCCTGGGATTTACTGCCAGTGACTGAAGTCCCAGCAACTTAGGGCTTTTGTCAGATGCTGTAAGCGCATACCTTCTGTACCAGCCTCAAACATACAACAAAATGCCACACGATCACACACAGAGACAGCTACATGCAGCCACACACCGTATGGTTAAACAAGCAACTGTGAACATAAATAACTGCATGACCCTGACATGACCGACACACTGACCATTATATTTTCAGAAAAAGACACAAAGACAACTGTACACATGTTTAAATGTGTGCGTGTGCACCATAAGCTGTGCCCCGACGTGCAAAGCTATAACCGTAGCAAACAGCTGCACTTACGTGTCCAGACGGGTTGTGACATAGACGTCATCCCACAAAGACAAATAGACACATTATATTGGGTTGGCCAAAAAGTTCGTGCGGGCTTCCATGACAGCTTTTTTGGAAAAACCTGAACGAACTTTTCCGTCAGCCCAGACCTCTGAGCGGCATACACACAGCAGCTCCCCACCTGAACTGGAGATACTGCTGGCTGCACGTCCCATACATGCATGCCAAAGGACGTGCCTGGCAACATTTGCCCACAGCGTTGTGAGTCCAGCTACAACTGGTGCGCACGACTGTTCTCCAACATGACCCAGTTATATATACAGTGTGACATACACAGGCGCACACCCAGTGATGAGCTGGAACTGGCTTAATGCTGATTGTTGAACTTTCAGGGATTTTGCAAGCCAGTTGTTAAATACAGCGATTGTTTTTAACATTAAACTATATGCTTACAATTAAATTGTGTTAAAAACAAATGTCATAAATACTCCAGAGTCATCACTTCCTTATTATTTTATTACTTTTTTCTGTCATCTATTGTCTGGAGGCTATTTATTATACTGTACTGTATCAATATGGGGCCTCCCTGGTAGCTCATCTAGTAAAGAATCAGCCTGCAATGCAGGAGACCCCAGTTCAATTCCTGGGTCGGGAAGATCCCCCGGAGAAGGGATAGGGTACCCACTCTAGTGTTCTTGGGCTTCCCTGGTGGCTCAGACGGTAAAGAATCCACCTGCAATGCAGAAGACCTGGGTTTGATCCCTGGGTTGGGAAGATCCCTTAAAGGAGGGCGTGGCAACCCACTCCAGTATTCTTGCCTGGAGAATCCCCATGGACAGAGGAGCCTGGTGGGCTACAGTCCATGGGGTCTCAAAGAATCAGACACGACTGAGAGACTAAGCACAGCACAGCATATCAATATGGTCTGTATCACTCATTTCTTCCCAGTGTCTCCAATTCAGTGACAGCAAGCTCTCGCTTGACATTGTAGGGAGAATATTGACGCCATGGAGATTGACAAACACTACAAATCAATTTTTTCCTTTGAGACCCTGCTGTTAAACATTTACCAACATACCACTGCACTTACCCATGTTGATATTTCGTGACTGCAGACGGCTCGCCAGACCTATGTCCATACCTACTTGCACGGTTGTATAGTGAGTCAAACCCAAAAGCTTTGAATCCTAGCTTAGTTCCTTGTAACACTGAGCAAATTCACTTCTGCTTCTTGGATTTCTCTCCTGTGAATTCTTGATTCTTTAAAAATGAGAATAGTATTAGGACCTATCTCATAGAATCATTTCGAGAGTCAGAGGAGATCATGCATGTAAAATATTTAGAACCGTGCCCAGCAGATAATAAGCGTTTAATTAGTAGTACATGCAGAGTTATATGCCCGCAAGTTCACATGCACACACATCCGAAAGCCATTCTTCTGAAACATACCATGAACCCAAATTCTAAGGGAGACTGAGGGCTGACAGAGGGCAGTGGGGGGATGTGACCCAGGAAGCCTGGTAGGGTAGGGGTTGGCAGCTGGCACTGCACAGAGGGGCAAGGGCACAGGGCACACAGGACACGGTCAGCTGGTGCTTCCCAGGGACCTGATCTCAGGACAGGAGGCTGGCGCTGGCTTCTAGGAAGTGGGTGGCAAGACAGAGAAGACCGAAAGAGGACGGGGGCGGTTCAGGGCTTGGCAACCAACAGGGTTTCACACCTGCGTCTCTTGTCTTCTCCCTCTTCCCCTTCCCACCTCTGCTTTCTGCTTTATCCATTCACTCAGGGAGCACTGGGCTGTGTGCTGAACCCAGAGGTCTCAGAGATTACACAGTTACACAGTCCTCTCTACCCAAGACAAAAGAAAGTACATATTTTCATAAAAATTCGAATGCTCCCAGCCGCTTTATTTGCAGCAGCCCCAAATCAGAAACTGCCCAACAGTGCCATTCACAGGTGAATGGGCGGACAAACTGCGGCCTCTGCCCACAGCGGCAAACAACCCAGTAACAAAAGGGAGCTGTGGCTCTGTGCAGCAGTGTGCACGGAACCTCAGCCTGGTAACACCGAGCGAAGAAGCCAGCCAAAAAGTCCGTTACAGTCACATTCTGTGACATCCTTAGAAATGCAAAAAAGTAGAATAGTGGTGCCTGGGGTTGGGGGTGCAGAGAGGGATAGATTACCAAGGGGTGCAAGGAAAATGTCAGGGGTGCTGTTTGTTTTGGGCTGCGCTGTACAGCTTGCAGGATCTTATTTCCCCAACCAGGAATTGAACCCATGTCCCCTGCAGTAGAAGCGCAGAGTCCTAACCCCTGACCACCAGGGAACTCCCTGACTATGCTCTTATCTTGATTGTGGTGATAGCTTCATGGATGTACACATTATGTCAAAACTTACCAAATTGTAGCTTACAGTATGTGTGGTTTATTGTATGTCAATTATACCCCAATAAAGCTGTTTTTAAAAAATAAAAGCTGCAGTCCTCAACCTACAGAAGGTCACAGTTGGGAAGTGAAGGGAGGCAGATACAGACATAAAAGCAGAAGCAGTAAACCATGAGGTAATTAACTTTAGAGGAAGAGATGGGGAAGGGGAGAGCATTCCCAGTGGAAGAACAGCAGAATCGGGGTCAGGGGATCAGGGTGAGTGGGTAGGGCTGGACCCTGCTCAGATGGGCTGGAACCCAGATGCATGGCGGGAGGTGAAGTCAGAGAGCTGGTTTGGGGCAGAAGCTGGTCCTTCTCTCCTCCTCCTCTTCCTCACCTCTCCTTTGACTGCTTGTCTGCCTGGATCTGTCACTGGAATAGCCTTCTTCCTTACCTCCTGGCGCCCTCCCTCCCACCAAGACTGCGCAATGGTCAGAGAGGGGCCTGGGCAGACCCCCCAGGCTTCATCCCTCACCTTGTGGCCTCCCACAGGAAGGGGCCCTGGACCTCCTGAAGAAGCTCGACAGCTGGCAGATGTCCATCCAGCTGCTCCAGGTGGGTGGCAATGGGCAGCCCCTGGGGCAGTGCCGGCAGCAGGTGGGCGACCTTGTGCAGGAAGGAAAGACCCTCATGGGGGAACCCTCCCAGGAGGGGGTCTTGGAGGGATTTCTGAAGGGAAGGCAGCAGGGGGGATCTTGAGGTACTCTAGGTGTGGGAACAGAAGCCTGCAGGTGGCAACGGAAGCTTTCTAAGCTCTCGGGGCCCTCTGGATCTGGGGACAAGACTGACCCACTCTCTTTGAACCCCCAAGTTCCCAAGACCCGAGGTCTCTGGGATACAGGAGGCCAGCATCTCGGGGAGAGGTTAAAGCCCCCCCGTTTTTGCATTTTCCTTTTATTACCCATGTGGCCTCCAAAACTCTTCCAGAAGCTCTTGGCCCTGAAAAGTTAGCACATATCCAAGCTGTAAAGTAGCCAGAGTTGTGTCTTAGGCTGAAATTTGAACTCCAGGACACCAGAGGGCAGAGAACAGGGAGGAGTCCTGGGCACCAACCAGGCCTGTGGCCCCCAGCACTGCACCACAGCTTTACTTCAAAGCTGCAGTTACCCCTGCAGGCAGGGGGCCGGACCTTGCCTGACCTCACTCAGGGCAGCAGGTCCGTTATAAAGTCAGGGTGATAACCTCAGCCACAGTTCCAGGGTGAAGCCCTGGGGAGCCTGGGCCAGGGCAAGGGGGCGGGTGCCCTGGTCTTGCCAACCAGGACAGCCAATCCAGCGTGTCCTGATTCCCAGGTTGGCTCCTGACCTTCTCCCTTTGCAGACCACCAGGATTGGAGTCGCTGTGAACGGAGTCCGCAAGCACTGCTCCAACAAGGAGGTGGTGGCCTTGGCCAAAGTCCTCATCAGGAACTGGAAGCAGCTGCTGGGTGAGGGGGCAGGGTCCCCGGGGCTGAGTGTTTCTCTCCACACCTGGGTGCTGGCTTATAGCAGGTGCCCAGAGTATGGCTGTTGAATGACTCAGCTACGACCCCCAGTGGGAGTGCCAGGGTTTGTCTATTCCACAAATGTGGGGTTTGTAGATGGGCGAGTTTTTGCGTCTGTGTCCCTATGTGTGTGTTTCTGTGTGTTTCATGTGTGTGTACACATCTGTATGTACACATTGGTGTACGGAGATGTCTTTCTGTCCCCGTGCATGAGCTTGAGCTTGCACCCACATGGGCACATTCTGTGTGCATTTGTGTGTAAATGTGCATTTGTTGGGACAGGGGTGAGGCTGCCCGAGTCCCTGCCCTTCGCTCCTTTCTCCCCCAAAGTCTTGGGTTTGGCTGAGACAGAGTGAGTTGAGGAACAATGTCGTGACTCTGTTTTTAGATTCCCCAGCAACCCCCAAAGGAGAAAAAGGAGAGGAAAGAGTAAAAGCCAAGAAGAAGGAAAAAGGACTTGACTGTTCGGATTGGAAGCCAGAGACAAGTCTTTCTCCACCAAGGAAAAAACGAGTGGAAGAGCCCAAAGACAGGTACTTGTTCTGGGATGGGAGAAGGGGGCTGACGCTCAACACGTCCTCTGACAGCACTTCTGTTTGTATACCGTCTTTTCGTCTTCACACACCAGGAGGTGGGTATTGTATTTCCCTCTACAGTGCCCCTTCTGGGTGCCTTCTTGGCCCCGCCAGACTGACTCACAAGACTCAAATAGGCCGTCCCTTGCGAGACTTCACCTCGAAGGATGCAGGGACAGGAGATGCAGCGTGCCAGCAGGGCAGCTTCTCATCACCAAGGTGTTTCTCATCACCAAGACTTCTCATAGGGCAGTGGTCCCCAACCTTTGTTGGCACCAGGGGTGGGTGTCATGGAAGACAATTTTTCCACGGGTGGTGGGGCGGCAGGAGGGGAGAGGAGGATGGTTTCCGGATGATGCAAGCACGTTACACTTATTGTGCACTTTAATTTCCATTACTGTTACATCAGCTCTACCTCAGGTCATCAGTCCTTAGATCCTGGAGGTCGGGGCCCTTGTCATAGGGACCAGGCTGTGTCCAGAGCTATTCTCCTGCCCACGCGGATGACATACCCAGGTGCAAAGAATGAGACCACTGAGGGTGGGAACTTGCGCCCCATCCTGCAGTTGATAAGTCCCATAAGCCAGATCTCCAGGATTCCAGCAGGGGCAATGACCAGTTACAAGATTCACAGCACTCGGGGTAGCCCCAAGCTGCGGTTTTTCCATAAATCATTGATAGTTCTTTCATAGTCCTTTCCCGTCTAGACACAGTTTACCAATCAGGGCTCATTTGCTCGAGATGCAGTGTCACCTAGGGATACAGCTTGACGGTCCACCTTCGTCAGGGTTCCAGGTGAATGGGGCTGGGAACTTACTTGTCCACAGAGAAGGAGTATTTTGCTGGCTTTTTAGTCAAAATCACCTTCAGCGATAAGGAAGCTGGAGATTGGGGAGCAGGGCCTTTCCCAGGGTCACATAGCCATTATGTAACAGAGTGGGAGCCCCATCTTTGTGAGACCCTCAGACCTCTAATGAGGTCTCAGCTCTGTGTCTGTTCCCCCTTGCCCACCCCATCCAGGGTCTCCAAAAATGCATGACTTTTAAAAAATATTTATTTATTTAGCTGTGCTGGGTCTTCATTGCAGCGTGTGGGATCTAGTTCCCTGGCCAGGATTTGAACCCAAGGCCCCTGCATTGGGAGCACAGAGTCTTAGCCACTGGACCACCAGAGAAGTCCCAGTGCATGACTTGCTGATCAACCCAAATGGCCTTATCCATGACGGTAGATAAAAGCCTTCGTGGACATATTAGTAGATCCTACCTGTTCCCTACATGACTAGTCAGATCACTTAATTCCTTCCGGAGGAGGTCATCTAATAGGTAAGGGAGTGAGACTAGATGACCCTGAGTAGGAACTGATGGTCCTAGGTAGTTACAGACAATATGACTTGTGATCTTAAACTTTTAAAAATTGTATTTATTTAATTAATTTATTTTCGGCCACACTGGGTCTATTGCAGTGCACGGGCTTTCTCTTCTTGCAGCATGTGGGGGCAGCTCTCTAGTTACGGTGCTCGGGCTTCTCACCGCAGTGACTTCTCTTGTTGTGGAGCGCAGGCTCTAGGCACACGGGCTTCAGTAGTTGCTGCTCTCAGGCTCTAGGGTGCAGGCTCCGTGGCTGTGGCACACGGGCTTAGGTGCTCTGGTCCCAGTCTTCCGGGGCCAGGGATCGAACCCATGTCCCCCCATCGGCAGGCGGATTCTTAACCAGTGGAGTACCAGGGAACCCTATAACACATTTTTATCACCCTTGTTTAATTTTTTAAAGTACTGTGATTCTGGGACTTCCCTGGTGGTCCAGTGGTTGAGAATCTGCCTTGCAATGCAGAAGACCTGGGTTCGATCCCTGGTCCGGGTACTAAGATTCCGCATGCCTCAGGGCAGCTAAGCCTGTGCGCCGCAAGTACTGGGTCTGAGTTCTAGAACCCACAGCCCGCAACTACTGAGCACGTGTGTTGCAACTACTGAAGCCCTTGTGCCATAGAGCTTGTGCTCCACGAGGAGAGAAGCCACCACCGTGAGAAGCCTGCACCCTGCCACTGGAGCGTAGGCCCTGCCCACCTCGACCAGAGAAAGCCCTTACCCAGCAGCAAAGACCCCGTGTGGCCAAAGATAAATAAATAAATCTGTTGTAGAAATAACGGAAAATATTTAAAAAGTATGAAAAAATCACATTCCCGCCAGCCCAAAATAGTCACTGCTAATATTTTGGTGTATGTTTTTCTCTGTTTTCTGTGGTTACCATCGATTCTGTAGTCTGCTTTTTGAGATGCGGTACTTGTCAGCTTGGAATCTTCTGAATGTTCTATTCCTTTCATTCTGCTAATTTTGCAATCGTATCCCACTTGGAGGAATGGTCATTGGCATTTAATGTTTCACATGGTGTGTTTGGTTTTCCCAAAGGGATTAAAAGGCTGGCCTCCAGGGATCCTGTGATCCCCCATGCCTAGTGTGGAGTGAGCATTTACTGAGTATTGCCAG
Organism: Tragelaphus eurycerus; assembly: GCA_935064755.1. Taxonomy (NCBI): domain Eukaryota; kingdom Metazoa; phylum Chordata; class Mammalia; order Artiodactyla; family Bovidae; genus Tragelaphus; species Tragelaphus eurycerus. The sequence continues at coordinate 7,163,143 of CAKXYN010000099.1, read as the reverse complement.
GCCCAGCTGTCCCAGCGCAATCCCCTGTGGAAAATTCATGCTCTGGCTGGTCTAGCCATGTCTGGAGCACATATTTGGTTCTGAAAGTGAAAGTGTTAGTTGCTCAGTTGTGTCCGACTCTTCGTGACCTTATGGACTGTAGCCCACCAGGCTCCTCTGTCCATGGAATTCTCCAGGTAAGAATACTGGAGTGAGTCATCATTTCCTTCTCCATGGCAATCTTCCCGACCCAGGGATGGAATTTGGGTCTCCTTCATTGCAGGCAGATTCTTCACCATCTGAGCTACCAGGGAAGTTTGGTTCTGAGTACCTTGGCAAGTAAATGAAGGACCAGGATCTTGTGACATACAGTTGAAAGACTAGAGGCTGAAGTGTTGGGCGAGGAGAGCAAATAGGTTATGGGACTAATCTGTGGAATACAGAGTATAGACATCTGGGTACAGATGGTAGCTTGGGCATGGATGTTTCCTTTAGCTCTGTTCCCAAATCCCGCCGAATGATCAGCAAAGGGATTTCCTTTAAAGGCCTACCGAGATGACAGGTGTGGGCAAGGAGACAGTTGGAAAGCAGAAAGCAAATTTCTAGGCTGAACTTAATCACTTACATCCTTAGACTCTGAGATTCACTGTTGTGACCTGAAGAATGAACGTCATTATCTCATTACATGAGATTATATGAGATATTTGAGTTTATATGCAGAGCTGAGTCCCTCAGTTGTGTCCCCTCTTCAAGACCCCCATGGACTGTAGCCCACCAGTCTTCTCAGCCCATGGAATTCTCCAGGCAGGAATTCTGGATGGGTTCATTTCCTTCAGGGGATCTTCCCAACCCAGGGGTCAAACCCACATCTCCTGCCTTAGCAGGCAGATTCTTTATCACTGAGCTGCCTGGGAAGCCCTAAAATGTATGTAACTATAAGTAAGTGATAAGTGAAGTTGTTCAGGCGTGTCCGACTCTTTGCGACCCCATGGACTGCAGCCTCCCAGGCTCCTCTGTTCATGGGATTTTCCAGGCAAGGGTACTGGAGTGGGTTGCCTTTCCCTATATGTGTATATGTGTACATAGCCTTCTAGGCTTTTTCCTGCGCATCTACCCATGAAATACTTATTGTATTAATAAAATGGAATTAAACTCCATATACTATTTTGTAGCCTTTTCACATCATATATTTATTCCAACAGTGAGTCACATTTAGGGTAAAAAGTTTAGAAAGTCAAACACAAGAAGAAAATTACAGAAATGATCACTGTTAACATCTTGATGTATATCTTTCTCACCTTTTTAAGAACATATGTGTGTATGTGTATATATATATATATAGAGAGAGAGAGAGACAGAGACAGAGACAGAGAGAGAGAGAGAGTTATATTTTCTTAGAAAATTAGAATCATACTATAATACTGTTTTATAACCAGCATTTTATATTTAACAGCATCCTGGGGTGTTAAATTGTTGATGCCAGCTCACTTTTCACAGCTGGAGCTATGAGATGAAGTTATCTCCATGGCTGAGCAGAGAGTGGGGTGGTTGTCCCCTGACCTTGCTGGGAGAATCCAGTGGGCAGGGATCCTATTTCAGTTCCGTTGGTGAACTTCCTTTCTTTTTAATTTTCTTAATTGACTATTACCATATATAAACACTATAACCACATTATTATATAAACACTAACCACATTACTAAAATTTAAAATAAGAATTAAAAATATTTCTCACAATGTGCCACTTCTGAAAAAGGAAACAGCTTGTATTTTCTTCCTCTTCCCTTCCAGTCCTGATCTACTTACATAATTTTACCATTCCTGTAGCCACAAGGGACAATTACATCCCTGTTTATTTATCTTTCTAATGTATTCTAGGCATTTTTTTCATGTTCCTGAATAATTTTCATAATGATCCTTTGCAAAAATGGCAGAATTTTTCTCGTTTGTTTTAAAAAACAATGAGGAAAGGCCAGAAAATGGGGAACCCCAGGGAGAGGAGAAACCCATGTCTCCCCTCCTTTCTCCCACTACAAGAATCTCAGCTCCCAGCTCTGCCTGCACCTGTCCATCCCCGTGGGGCAGTCGGTGGGGGGACCCCACAGAGGAGCTCCCAGGGCCCAGTGTGGGACTGGAGGGGACATGCAAAGGAAGGTCTCTGCCCCTTCCCTCTCTGCTGCCTCTCCCTGTGTTTAAGCTGGGGCAGAGGTCCACAGGATCATTAAGAGCTGACACCTGAAACTTTCTCACCTGCTGTCCCCCAGGCCATGTGGAGGATGAGATGGGAGCTGGAAATCCATGCAGGAGCCTTATTATTATCTGGAAAAGAAGAAATCAGATACCTAGGATTAGGGAGCATTGCGGAGTTCTTCGTGCTGGGAACTGCAGTAGGGATGTTAATGATCTAGAGTCTTCCTTCTAGCCAGCCTACAAACACTGGTCCTTTTCCCAGCATTTGACAGATGAGGGAGCTGATGCTCAAAGAAGATGACCTGCCCAGGGGCAGGGCTGGGATTTCAGCTCACGTCACTGTCCTGTGCTCTGTGCACGCTCCACTGCTCGGCCGTGTCCGAGTCTTTGCAGTCCCATGGACTGTAGCCTGCCAGACTCTTCTGTCCAGGCAAGAATACAAGAGTGGGTTGTCATTTCCTTCTCCAGAGGATCTGCCTGACCCAGGGCTCCAAACCATGTCTCCTGCATTGGCAGGTGGATTCTTTACCACTGCGCCACCTGGGAAGCATGTCACTGCCTCCCTTTTTAGAGTGTAAATGTCATGTATGTTTGTATGCATGGAGAAAAAGATGCAGAGGGAAGGATCTTAAACGTAAACGATCTTACCTCTGGGGAGGTTTCTTTTTCCACATTTTTAAAAAATCATTTCTTTACTGTTTGACTTCACAGCCTTCCGCAACAAATATCTATAGAGCACCTACTCTGTGGCAAGCACTGTTCTGTTCACTTAGGAGAAGTCAGTTGAGTTGAGTATATTAGATTGGGCTTCTCAGAAGCAAACCCTGGGACAAGGATTTAAGTGCAAGAGGTTTATTTGGGAAGTGATTTCAGGAAACGCAGACAGAGGAGAGAGGAAGTCAGACAGGTAAGGGAGGGGAACCGGCACAGGGTGTGTTCCTGAGCAGCTTACTGCCCTGAGTGGCGGTGGTTTAATCACCAAGTCGTGACTCTTGCGACCCCGTGGACTGTAGGCTGCCAGCTACCTCTGTCCATGGGATTCTCCAGGCAAGCATACTGGAGTGGGTGGCCATTTCCTTCTCCAGGGGATCTCCCCAATCCAAAAATCAAACCCAGGTCTCCTGCATTGTAGGCAGATTCTTTACCAACTGAGCTACAAGGGAAGCCAGGGCTTAAATCCTGCTAGAGATGGTGGAGGGCACACGTCAGTTGATCCACTAGAGGGCCGAGAAAGCTGGAGTACTTGCCCATCTATTCCCATGTGTTTGGTTGAGGGCTGCTCCTGGGGTTGTTAACTCCCCTGCAATTTCTGCCCATTGGCCTGCTGGCGCTGGCTGGCACAGGCAGAGCCCCAGGGGATCTTGGAGAAGGAAGTCCTTGGGTCCCAGTGCATTTGGGAGGGGTGCCCAAGGGATGATGGGGACTTGGCATAGATAGTGTCCACCACAGGAAACAAAGCCCACCATATTCTGCTCTTGTGAAATTTACATGGTAGGTTGCTTGGACAAAGCATAAAATAAGTAAGCAAATTATGTGGTCTGTTAGACGGTGACACCTACGCTGGAATTAAAAAGGAGAACTGGGGACTTCCCTGGTGGTCCCCTGGTTGAGAGTCTGCCTGCCAGTGCAGGCGGCATGGGTGTGATCCCTGGCCCAGGAAGATCCCACATGCCCATCCATGCACCACAGCTACAGAGCCCGCAGCCCTAGAGCCTGTGCTTGCTGATAAGAGAAGCCCCTGCAGTGAGAAGCCTGCGCATCACAACTTGAGAGTAGCCCCTGCTCACCGCTTCTAGAGAAAACCTGAGTGTAGCAGCGAAGACCCAGGGCAGCCGAAAATAAGTAAATAAATGATTTAAAGGGAAAAAAGAGAGAGAGAGCTGGGTAAGTGACATGGGGAATAGGAGTTACTATTTATAAGCAGATTAGTGTGACAAAAACTATGAAAGGGAGAAATAACATTCTATACAATAAAAAGGATGTGTGTAAGAGTGCTCAGTTGTGTTTGACTCTTTTTGAGGCCATGGACTGTAGCCCACCCAGGCTCCCCTGCCCCTGGAATTTTCCAGGCAAGAATACTGCAGTGGCTTGCTATGTCCTACTCCAGGGGATCTTCCCGACCCAGGGTTCTTACCCGAGTCTCTTTCATCTCCTGCGTTGGCAGGTGGATTCTTTACCACTGTGCCAGCATGGGAAGCCCTAAAAAGAATGTAGCTACATGTTTTTCATAGAATGGTTGGGGGGTGGAATTTTTCACTTCTAATCCCATCACCCTGATATAACTACGGCTAGCATTTGGGCTGCCGTCTATGGGGTCGCACAGAGCTGGACACGACTGAAGTGACTTAGCAGCAGCATTTGGCTATGGGCTTCCCTCATAGCTCAGTTGGTAAAGAATCTGCCTGCAATGCAGGAGACCCCAGTTCGATTCCTGGGTTGGGAAGATCCTCTGGAGAAGGGATAGGCTACCTAGGCTACCTAATCCAGTATTCTTGGGCTTCCCTGTGGCTCAGCTGGTAAAGAATCCGCCCGCAATGTGGGAGACTAGGGTTTGATCCCTGGGTTGGGCAGATCCCCTGCAGAAGGGAAGGGCTACCCACTCCAGTATTTGGGCCTGGAGAATTCCATGGATCGTATAGTCCATGGGGTCGCAAAGAGTCGGACACGACTGAGCGACTTTCAAAAATGGAGATCAGATCAGATCAGATCAGTCGTTCAGTCGTGTCTGATTCTTTGCGATCCCATGAATCGCAGCACGCCAGGCCTCCCTGTCCATCACCAACTCCTGGAGTTCACTCGGACCCACGTCCATCGAGTCAGTGATGCCATCCAGCCATCTCATCCTCTGTCGTCCCCTTCTCCTCTTGCTTCCAATCCCTCCCAGCATCAGAGTCTTCTCCAATGAGTCAACTCTTCGCATGAGGTGGCCAAAGTACTGGAGTTTCAGCTTTAGCATCATTCCTTCCAAAGAAATCCCAGGGCTGATCTCCTTCAGAATGGCCTGGTTGGATCTCCTTGCAGTCCAAGGGACTCTCAAGAGTCTTCTCCAACACCACAGTTCAAAGGCATCAATTCTTCGACACTCAGCCTTCTTCACAGTCCAGCTCTCACATCCATACATGACCACAGGAAAAACCATAGCCTTGACTAGGCGAACCTTTGTTGGCAAAGTAATGTCTCTGCTTTTGAATATGCTATCTAGGTTGGTCATAACTTTCCTTCCAAGGAGTAAGCGTCTTTTAATTTCATGGCTGCAGTCACCATCTGCAGTGATTTTGGAGCCCAGAAAAATAAAGTGTGACACTGTTTCCACTCTTTCCCCCTCTATTTCCCATGAAGTGATGGGACCGGATGCCATGATCTTCGTTTTCTGAATGTTGAGCTTTAAGCCAACTTTTTCACTCTTCACTTTCACTTTCATCAAGAGGCTTTTGAGTTCCTCTTCACTTTCTGCCATAGGGTGGTGTCATCTGCATATCTGAGGTCATTGATATTTCTCCTGGCAATCTTGATTCCAGCTTGTGTTTCTTCCAGTCCAGCGTTTCTCATGATGTACTCTGCATATAAGTTAAATAAGCAGGGTGACAATATACAGCCTTGACATACTCCTTTTCCTATTTGAAACCAGTCTGTTGTTCCATGTCCAGTTCTAACTGTTGCTTCCTGACCTGCATACAGATTTCTCAAGAGGCAGGTCAGGTGGTCTGGTATTCCCATCTCTTTCAGAATTTTCCACAGTTGATTGTGATCCACACAGTCAAAGGCTTTGGCATAGTCAATCAAGCAGAAATAGATGTTTTTCTGGAACTCTCTTGCTTTTCCCATGATCCAGTAGATGTTGGCAATTTGATCTCTGGTTCCTCTGCCTTTTCGAAAACCAGCTTGAACATCAGGAAGTTCACGGTTCACATATTGCTGAAGCCTGGCTTGGAGAATTTTGAGCATGACTTTACTAGCGTGTGAGATGAGTGCAATTGTGCGGTAGTTTGAGCATTCTTTGGCATTGCCTTTCTTTGGGATTGGAATGGAGAAGGAAAAAATGGAGGAGGAAATGGCAGCCCACTCCAGTACTCTTGCCTGGAGAATCCCACGGACAGAGCAGCCTGATAGGCTACAGTCCCCAGGGTTGCCAAGAGTCGGACAGGACTGAGCGACTTAAGTCACTCAGCATTTGGATGTATTTCCTTTTCATCTTTTCCTCTCCTAGGCATTAGTCCTCTTGCCTGGCCTCAGACACAGTATGCATCTAAGTTTGCACCCTCCTTTCTCACTTGCCATTTTAAACCCAGTTCTTGCAGCTCTAAGGCCCACCTCCTTCTCCCCTCCTCTTAAGGTGCCACAGGGGAGGCTGTGGCTGATTTACTCCTACTCCTCATGAGAAGTGATCGTCTGAGGAGTTCAGTCCATCGGTTCCAGCTAGCCAAGCCCTGCCTGACAGCAAGGAGGAAGGGCCTGCTGAGAATTACTTGTTAGTAATTAGTAACACATGACATAACACGTGGGCCACATCCGACACGTATTTGGTGCTTGGCAGATCTTGGTCTCCTTCCCTCCTCTTACCTCATTTGATGGTGGGTAGGTGAAGGGGACCACCCAGCACTTCCTGGGGCTCCCCCTGCCAGGCAGCTGAGGTCCAGGTGGACTTCGTCATCCCCAGCCCAGCAGGCCTGCCTCCGGGATGCTTCCTCCCTGGACTCTGATCTCTCTAGGCCAGCACTGATGCTCATCAATCAAAGCATCTCATCTCCGCTTTCTCTTCCTTTCAGGAGAGACTCTGTGGACTCCAAGTCTTCAGCCACCTCCTCTCCAAAAAGACCGTCGATGGAAAGGTAAAGGAAGCCATGGACCTCTGCACCCCAGAAGTCCTGTTCAGCGTGTGCGTGTGTCTCTCTGTCTTACTGGAGAAATCCCAAGGCAGGGGAAAGGAGGAAGCTTCCTATGTTGCACTGACTCCAATTCCTAGGACCCACGCAGTAAGGGTGGCGGGGGAGGCCTCTGAATCAGAGGTATGGTTCCTTCACTGGGGTGCCTGTCTGGGGAACATTCTCAAAGTCAAGTTGAACCCAATGAAACAGGTCTTGAGAGCCTGTACCTGGATTGGGACCTCTGGGTTTGGGGCAGAAATGGTATCTACCCTGAATTATCATGTCACTCATTCATCCAATATTTATTGAGGGCCTACTGTGTGCCAAGAAGTATTCTAGGTGCCAAGGATATAGCAGTGAACAAAATAGACAAAATCCTCACGGGTATGAGGCCTTTATTCTAATGGGTGAAAGTGAAAGTCACTCAGTCGTGTCCAACTCTTTGTGACCCCGTGGACTATACAGTCCGTGGAATTCTCCAGGCCAGAATACTGGAGTGGGTAGCCTTTCCCTTCTCCAGTGGACCTTCCCAACCCAGTAATCAAACCAGGGTCTCCTGCATTGCAGGCAGATTCTTTACCAACTGAGCTATCAGGGAAGCCCCATATTCTAATGGGGGAAACTGGTAATACATATGGTAAGTAAATATTGTTGTTGTTTAGTCGCTTAGTCGTATCTGACTCTGCGACCCCATGGACTGTAGCCCTCCAGGCTCCTCTGTCCATGGAATTCTCCAGGCAAGAATACTGGGGTGGGTTGCCATGCCCTTCTCCAGGGGATCTTCCCAACCCGGGGATCGAACCCACATCTCTTACATCTGCCTGCGTTGGCAGGTTGGGAAGGGTGGTCACTGCAGTGGTCAGGAGAGCCCTCATTGAAGAGATGACCTGTGAGCAAAAACATGAAAGAAACGAGGAGTTAGCCGGACGGACACTGGGGTCATTCCAAACAAGGCCTGCAAGTGGGAGTGTGCTTGGCAGGGTCAGGGAGCAGTGAGGTGGCCAGTGGGTCTGGAGTGAATAACTGAAGGTGAGAGTTGGAAGATGGTGTGAAAAGGAACCCTAGAGGGTCCTGAGCATGGGAATTCTATGAGTGAATTAATCAGAATCCTTCCTGCTGCTGTGCTAGGTTGTCAGGGCCACAGACAGAAGCAGAGACCAGCCAGGAGGCTGTTTCGATAATTCAGGGAAGATGTGAGGGTGGCTTGGATCAGAGTGACAGCATGGAGGTGGGGAGAAGCAGGAGACCCCGGGTAGATGTTTTAGGGGGCCGCACCCTGCATCTTGTGGGATCTTAGTTCCCCAACCAGGGATCAAACCCACGCCCACGCCCCCTGCAGTGGAAGCTGGAGTCATAACCACTGGACCACCTGGATCCAGGGAAGTCCTGACCCTGGATATATTTTGAAAGGAGAGCTATCGGGATTTCCTAACAGATTGGATGTGGAGTACAAGAGAAGAAAAAGTGTCAGGATACCTCCAGGACTTTTCATGTGAGTGCCTCTGAGGATGGAGATACCATGAACTGTTATGGGGACGGCTCTGTGTCGGTCAGGCTTGAGGTGGGAGATCAAGGGGTCAGGCTTGGATATGTTGGATTTAGGGGTGTACAAACCACTCAGGTGAAGAAATTGAATATGCAGTAGGTTATACCACGCTGGAATTCAGGAAGAAAGCCTGAGCTGGAAATACAAATTTTAGTCATTAATGTGTAGCTCGCACTTGAAGCCACTAACCTGGATGAGATCACCAAGGAGAAACTGTGGATAGAGGAGTGTGCGTTGTGGCCCGGGAGGGAGGTCAGAGGTCAGAGAAGAAGAACCAGAGCAAAGGGAGAGCAGGCCAGGCCAGGAAGTGGCTTAAAGGTGGATCAAGGCAAATGTTTAGGATCCATGGGCCATACTGGATGCTTGGGTGACTGGAAGGCATGGTAAGGGTGTTGACTTCTAGGGGAGTGTGTTTTGGAAGCTGCCCAGTTCTTTTGGGCTTTTTTGTTGTTTAGTTGCTCAGTCATGTCCAATTCTTTGCGACCCCATGGACTGCAGCACGCCAGGCCTCCCTGTCCATCACCAACTCCCAGAGTTTGCTCAAACTCATGCCCATTGAGTCAGTGATGCCATCCAACCATCTCATCCTCTGTTGTCCCCTTTTCCTCCTGCTCTCAATCTTTTAGACCTAATGTACCAATAAGACTAGGTCAGATTTCGAGAAGGAAATGGCAACCCACTCCAGAGTTCTTGCTGGAGAATCCCATGAACAGAGGAGCCTGGCAGGCCACGGGCCATGGGGTCGCAGAGAGTAGAACACAACTGAAGCAACTAAGCACGCATGCACCAGTAAGACTGACATTGGAAAGAAAAAAAGGGCACAAAAATTAGGTCACTTAAGGTTTTATGAACATCAAACAGGACTGGGATGTTGATGGGGCGGCTATGCTGAGCATCCCCACCGTGGCAGCTGAGTGCAGCCCCAGCCGATGAGTAGAGGGCCTCTGCTTGGAGCACGAATCTGAGGCTACATCGTACCAGGGAAGAAGAGCGTTCTGGTGATCCACTGGCATTGTCTGCCACAGGCACTGCCTCGGAATTGAGGCGTAGTTCTTGGTTCTAAACTAATCAGTCCTGAATATTCATTGGAAGGACTGATGCTAAAGCTGAAGCTCCAATACTTTGGCCACCTGATGCCAAGAACAGACTCATTGGAAAAAACCCTGATGCTGGGAAAGATTGAAGGCAGGAGGAGAAGGGGACGACAGAGGATGAGATGGTTGGATGGCATCACCGATGCGATGGACATGAATTTGAGCAAACTCCGGGAGTTGATGATGGATAGGGAGGCCTGGTGTGCTGCAGTCCATGGGGTCGCAGAGAGTTGGACACGACTGGGCAACTGAACTGAACTGAACTTCCTGGTTTGCAGACAGCTGCCTTCTCACTGTGTCTACACATGACTGAGAGAGACAGAGAAAGAGGGAGATTTCACGCTCTGATCTCTCTTCCTTTTCTTTTTGTTTTGGCTGTGCCATGCGGCATGTGGGATCTTAGTTCTACCTACCAGGGATAAACCTGTGCCTCCTACAGTGGAAGTGGAGTCCTAATCACCAGAGAATTCCCTCTGGTCTCTCTTATTCTTCTAAAGACATCAATCCCATCATGGAACTTCACCCTCTTGACCTCATCTAAACCTAATAATGTTTCAAAGGCCCCACCTCCAAATACTATCACACTGGGAGTTAGGGCTTTAGCATATGGATTTTTGCCCGAGGGGCACAGTCTATACTGCAATGTAATAATGGGAGGCCAGGGAGGGGCGCTACTGGCATTTAGTAGGCAGCGGCCAGAGATGCTAGATGTCCCGGAATGTGAAGGACAGCCCTGCGTCAAGAAGGATTGTCTCATCCAAAAATGAAACGCTGGCCAGTAACCCATTTCTGGGTTTGATGCTATAATAAGCACATTGGACATTTGTGTCAGGGTTTATACCTTCAGGCTTCTCTCCTTGCTTTGCCCTGTGGCCTGGAAAAGGGCTTGGCTCCCTCCCAGAATGCCTTCTTTCTCTGAGGGTTGGTCAGGCAGAGTATGTTTGTCCTTCCAACAGCTGTGCCATTTCCTGCTGGTTCAGTACTGCGGGTGGGCACCCCAGAGGGAGAGAAGCAAGTCTGGTAAGCTCACTTTATCCACCACTCAGACTGTTTCCTGTGCTCTTGACCTCCATTTCTTCTTTGTCTTCCATTCATTCACTCATTTGTTCATTCATGCATTCATTCATTAAGCAAGCACATTTGGTCTTATTTGTTAAAAATTTTATTTTTAGCTGCACTGGGTCTTAGTTGTGGCATGCAGGGTCTCTGATCTTTATTGGAGCATGCAGGATCTTTAGTTTCTGCATGTGAGATCTAGTTCCCTGACCTGGGATCAAACCTGGGCCCCCCTGCATGGGGAGCGAGGCGTCTCAGCCACTGGAACACCAGGGAAGTTTCCCAGCAAGCATGTTTGTTGAGCACCTCCTTACAAACTTAACATTTTCCAGGGGTCGAGGGCATGTGGACACACTGGGTGACTAGTAGAGAATACCTGCCCGTCTGAAGGGGGCACCCACTGCCCAACCCCAGCTGGTGGTTGCTTTATGGATATGACACCCAGCATGCCATCCCTTCCAATTTTTTAAGGAAAGCTGGCCAACTAGATTTTCCCAGGAAATTCCCAGTTTTATGTGTTAGCAACATATTCCTATTTTCCTAAGACACAGTAGCTCAGACAAAACTCATGTGTAGCCCATCAGTTTGTGACCTCCAAAGCTAAGCAAGGAGACACCAAAATGCTTGTTTTTTGAAGCTCTTAACACATAATGAGAACACAGTGTCTCAACATGACTGGAGAAGTCAAAAGAGACTTCAGGGAAGAGAGAGTATTTGTGCTGAGAACTGAAAGATGGATTGCCTGGTAGACCAGCCAGTTGAGGGCATCCCAGGCGGAGGGAATGGCACATGCAGAGGTGTGGCGGTATGAGCGAGCATGGGGCTCGAGGAACTGTAGCAGGAGTACCAGAGACAGACCGCCAAGGGCACCCCTGCGACAGAGAAGGTTGAACTTTGCCAGCTGCCCTTCGGTTTTTCACCCGAGCAGTTTCGGCAGGCTTGGTGGTGCAAGTAACCAAAATGCCCTCGAGGTGGCGCACAGGAGCAGCAAGACCGGCCTCCAGGTGCCTCTGCTCAGACCTGGTTGGTGAGGATTTTTTCAGAGCTTGGTGATGTCAGGCCACAGGCTGGTGCTGGCCCTGGTACATCCGGGGAGCAGAAGGAAGCAGTTGACGAATCCAACACCCCCACCCCCGCCCATGATGCCCTCTCTGCAGTTTGGCACAGTTCCCACTCACGTGCATTGAAAACAAATGAGCCTGGCTGCCTGATTTGCCACCCAGACACGAATCCCAGCCAGCCAGCCAGCTCCTCTCCAAGAGGAGTGACCAAGGCTGGGAGTGCCCTGCCAGGGAGGTGAGGAGGGAAATGCAACAGGCAGCCCAGCCTGGCCCAGGAAAGGGGACTCTGGAGAATTCTCCGCCTTTAAGAGGAACAGCGAGATGTGTTGAAGAGAATTTGGAAGGCAGACAGACCTAGATGTGTGGTCTCTCTCTGCCGTTTGCCAGTTGGATAACCTTGAGTACATAAATTCAGTTCTCTGAGCCTCAGTCTCTTGAACTGTAAGATGGGGATAACTATGACCCCCACAAGGTCACTGTGAGACTCAAATGAGGTAATGAAATGCTTAGCACCATCCCTAAACCAAATGGGTGCTCAGTGGATGCAATGTACTCACACTTAATGTGGCCATCTGTGTAAATTATTATCGAATAGTCTGTTGCTGGAATTCTCTTAGATGCTTTAATATTCTAAGCAACTCTATAAGGTGAGCACTGTTGTTCTATTTGGATATGAGAAAACGGAGGCACCTGGAAGTTAAGGAACTCATCCAGGGTCAAATGGCTACAAAGTGGTGGTATCGGAGCTTGAATCTGCGAGTCTGGCCCTGGAGCCTGTTGTTGTTCAGTCACTAAGTCACGTCTGACTCTTTGCAAGAACATGGACGGCAGCATGCCAGGCTCCCCTGTCCTTCACTCTCCCCTGGAGTTTGCTCGGATTCATGTCCAGTGAGTCTGTCTAACCATATCATCCAGCAGAAGTGATGCTATCTGACTGTTTCATCCTCTGTTGCCCCCTTCTCCTCTGGAGCCTGGGCTCTTCATAAATATACTACCCCCCAAACGACCACTTTTATTAACATTATTATGCCTCCTTCCAAGCAGTATGCTGTTGGCTCCTCCCTTCCTGGCTCCCCACCGGTGAGCCTTAGACACTGAGGATGTGGTGATGGGCACACAGGTCTGTGAGGGGCAACACCAGGAAGAATCTGGGCTCCATCCCAGCTGTAGGAGATGGGTTGGTCCAGGCTGTGGGAGTTGACAGATGCTGGCTCAAAGGGCCCTCTGTTAATTCCAGAGCAGTTGGGCAGCAGGTTTCCCAAAGAGGGCCTATCCCCTGCCCAAGTCAGCGCTGTCTACACCCCTGGATGTGCCTTTCATTGCTGTGGCCCACTCTCTCAATTCATCATCTGTTCATTCATTTGACAAAGATTCGTCAGGTGTCTACCTAGGGCCGTGTCACAGGTGCTGGAAGACAGTGGTGAGCCCGCAGATGGGGTCCCGGTACTCTGGAACCTGTAATCTGGAGATGGAGGCAGACAGTGTTTATAAACACAAACAAGTTAATTACAGATTGGATAAATGCTGTGAATGAAAGAAATTGGGTCATATGCTAGAGAGTTCCAGGGCAGGAGAGTTGTCTTGCCTGGGATGGTCCAGGAAGGCCTCCCTGAGGATGTGACGTTGGAGCTGAGACCTACCTGGCAGGAAAGGACCCATCATAAGAAAATCTGCAGGAGGAAGGGCCTTCCCGGAGGAGAGGCCAGCCCTGTGGTGGGAGTGATGGGTGTGCTTAAGAAATAGAAAGCAACAGTACAGGGGGGTTGGGCTTCAGTGACCTGTGAGGGGAGCGAGGTGTGAGATTAAGTCAGTAGGGGAGGCCGCGGCCAGATGTTGGGGGGACGATAGGAGGCCATGGTGAGGAGTTTGACTTTATGCTGAAAATGATTGGAAGCTGTTAGAGAATCAGAAGCAGGGGAGTGATGGCATCAGCTGTGGGTTTTTGTAGATTGTCAGGGGGGCAGGGAGAGCAGCTTGGGGTCTCCTGTGGTCATGCAGGTGAGAACCCACTGGCCAGGACTGGGTGCGGGAAGATTCGTCCTGGTTCGCAGGCAGCCCCTTCGACTCGAGTTTACCTGCTTCCTAGCCTTCCCTCACTCGAACCTTGACTACTGCTGGAATCTGACCCCAGGACAGGCCACTTAGATCTCAGCTTCTCTGTCCTGTGCTCTGCTGCCAGGCCACCAGTTGTGAGGCAGAGCTGGGCAAAACCTGGGCTGAATTAATCTAGAATGGTGAAGTTCAAATTGAATTAAAAAAAAATAATAATAAAACTAGGGAATCAATCTGTTTGGACAAAATTTGGGGGAATTAAAAATGTACACCTTGGGAGTTACCCGGCCATCCGGTGGTTAGGACTCAGGACTTCCAATGCCATGAGTCTGAGTTCAATCCCTGGTTGGGGAACTAAGAACCTGCAAACTCTGCAGCGAGGCAAAAAATAAAATAAACCTTAAGAGGGCAGAGCCTTCCCTCCTCAGACCACCCCACTCTGTGGCAGCCCTGAGACACCTTTAGGAACCTCAAGGCTCCAGAGAACACAAAACTCTCAGTGGCCCAAGGGCATCTATGGTGACAAGAGTCCCCTGTGTCAAGGTCAGTCCAAAACAGCAGGAGATGGGGGACAAGGAGGTGGATGGCAGAATTCACACCGAATAATGGGATCATCTTGTCACCCCAGGTTTTAAAATTTTATTTATTTTTGGGTGTGCTGGGTCTTCGTTGCTGCATGCGGGCTTCCTCTAGTTACGGAGAGCTAGTTATGGCGCGTGGGCTTCTCCCTGCAGTGGCTTCTCTTGTTGCCCAGCACAGGCTCTGGGGCTTCAGTAGGTGTAACGCACGGGCTTAGTTGTCGCTCGGCATGTGGAATCTTCCTGGAGCAGGGATCGCATCTGTGTCTCCTGTCTTAGCAGGTTGATTCTTAACCACTGAACCACCAGGGAAGTCCCACCCCAGGTTTTTTTAACACTGGGAAGCTTGAGCTACTCAGCCAGCCTCACTCCCAGACAGAATTTCTTGGGCTTGACCTTTGAGAAGTCCAGCTCCATTTTCCTGAAAGAAAGAAGTGCATCTGTATCTCCAGAGCTGCCTAGGACAGCTGCCCAGGTTGTGCACTGTACAACTTCAAGAGGTACCCAGGTGACAATGAGGATGGTGCCCCTTGGAGTTTTGGGAAACACAGCAGTCCTTTGGGCCCTTCCACAAGGGGTCAGTGTGGTGGAGTGGAGGAAGTGACTCACTTCTTCGACTCTGATGAGTCAGTTTTTCCTTGGAAGCATGAGGGCTGCTTGGCAGATCCTGATGGGTTACTGAAAGAGGAGAGTGGGAAGAGCCAAGAGAAGAAGGCAGAGAGGTTTTGACTGGCCCCCACCCCAAGAGTAGTATGGAAACAGCTCTGAAAGGGAGAGTGTGGTACAGTTATCTCTCCATCCTCTGATATGTAAAATGGGGCCAGTTACTTATGACTCTCAGGGTTATGGAGAGGAATAAATAGCAAACAGGCAGTAAATGATGGCTTTTGTTATTAGCATGTTTAACACACCCCAGAGCCTGGCCAGAAATCCTTTTTCCCCAGCTCCCTCGCTCTCCCCCTTCAGCTGCCCCAAGCCCCTCAGTCCTGCCCATACAAACCATGGACTTCCACACGTCCACAAATTTCTCCCAAGAATTCATTTTCCCATCCACTCCTCTGATGGCCAACTCCCGGCCCCATCCCTCGCTGAATTTCTTGGGCCAAATTACACTGTAGTATGACCTGTTTGACCTTTCTTATGCCACTCAGGAAGGCCTGAAATGCTAATGCTGATTGGCCTGGGGCCACCACCAGGAAGCTAGGTGATGCTCTGATTGCATGGCCCAGCACCTATTCACAGGAACCAAAAGGGACCAACAAGCGCTTGGAGTCTGAGCCTCGGCCTGGTTTTTTTTTGGTTACATGTATCAGCACTTCACTCTTTTTTTATATAGTGGTAAAGTAGTATATCTGGAGAAGGGAAAGGCTACCCACTCCAGTATTCTGGCCTGGAGAATTCCACGGACTGTATAATCCATGGGGTCACAAGGAGTCAGACACGACTGAGCGCCTTTCACTTCAAAGTAGTATATATAACAAAATTTACCATTTCAAATCCACCGCCCTTTTTTGGGGCCATCACGAAGCCTGTGAGATTTCAGTTCCCAGACCAGGGATTGAATCTGCACCCTCAGCAGTAAAAGTGCAAAGTCCTTAAAGTCTGGACCACCAAAGAATTCCCCACTTTAACCTTTTTTTTTTTTCTCCTGCAGCCTGAGACGCCCCCCCCCCCCCCAAAAAAAGATATTTCATCATTTCAAATGAATTAAGATTTAACAAATGGAACTTCTCCGGTGGTCCAGTAGTTAAAACTTTGCCTTCCAAATGCAGGGCACACAGGTTCTGTCCCTGGTTGGGGAGCTAAGATCCTACATGCCTTGTGGCCCAAAAGCCAAAACATAAAACAGAAGCAATGTTGTAAAAAATTCAACAAAGACTTTTTTAAAATGGTCCACATCAAAAAAAGAAAAGATTTGCCAAATATGGGGTTGGCCAAAAAGTTCATTCGAATTTCTCAGTTATGTCTTATAGAAAAACCTAATGAACTTATTGGCCAACCCAGTATTTAAAACAGATTAGTTGCCATCACTTATTTCAGGGTTTCTGGCTGCTCTTATTCATTGAACTTACTATACAGATTTTTTTATTGTGGTAAAATATATATAACATAAAATTCACCCATTTCAATCATTTTAAGTGTGCAAATCACTAGTATTGAGGATGCTGACATTGTTATATGTTCACCACCACCTTCCGTCTCCAGAACTTTTCCATTGTTCGAATCTAAAACTCTATCAGTTCAGTTCAGTTGCTCAGTCATGTCTGACTCTTTGCGACCCCATGAACCGCAGCACGCCAGGCCTCCCTGTCCATCACCAACTCCCGGAGCCTACCCAAACCCATGTCCATTGAGTCGATGATGCCATCCGACCATCTCATCCTCTGTTGTCCCCTTCTCCTCCTGCCCTCAATCTTTCCCAGCATCAGGGTCTTTTCCAGTGAGTCAGCTCTGCACGTCAGGTGGCCAAAGTATTGGAGTTTCAGCTTCAACATCAGTCCCTCCAGTGAACACCCAGGACTGATTTCCTTTAGGATGGACTGGTTGGATCTCCTTTCAGTCCAAGGGACTCTCAAGAGTCTTCTCCAACACCACGGTTCAAAAGCATCAATTCTTTGACACTCAGCTTTCTTTATAGTCCAACTCTCACATCCATACATGACCACTGGAAAAACCATAGCCTTGACTAGATGGACCTTTGTTGGCAAAGTAATGTCTCTGCTTTTTAATATGCAGTCTAGGTTGGTCATAACTTTCCTTCCAATTAAACAATAACTCTCCATTCTCCCTTCCCCCCAACACCTTTCTGCATTCTGTCTCTATGAATTTGACTACCCTAGGGATTTCGTATGACTTCACATGAGTGGAAGCTTACAGTATTTTTCCTTTTGTATTTGGCTTATTTCACTTATCATAATGTCTTCAAAGTTGTAGCATGTTTCAGAATTCTATTCCTTTTTATAGCTGAATAATATTCTATTGTATTATATACCACAGTTTGTTTATACATTCATCTATTGATGGACAGACACTCAGGTTGTATGTGTGTGCTCAGTCACTCAGTCATGTCCGACTCTTTGTGACCCTGTGGACTGTAGCCCACCAGGCCCCTCTGTCCGTGGGATTCTCCAGGCAAGAATACTGGAGTGCGTTGCCATTTCCTTCTACAAGGGATCTTTCTGACCCAGGGATTGAACCTGCATTGGCAGGTGGATTTCCCATCATGCCACCTGGGAAGCCCTGGACACTCAGGTTGCCTCTGCTTTTACTGGAGAACAGAAAGATGGGAAACTTCCTATCTGAGCCATCAGCACAGAGGGACCACTCATGATTGTCAAATATTACAAACCAAAAATGAATGTGTCTCTCATGACAAAAGTAGATATGTTCTTTAGAGCAGACTTAGAAAATATGTATGTGAAAGAAGAAAATGAAAATCTCCTATAATCCCATCTAAGAGAGATAGTTGCTATTAACCTGGTGTTAGGACTTCCCTGGCAGTCTAGTGGTTAAGACTCTGAGCTTCCACTGCAAGGGGTGCGGATTCAGTCCCTGGCTGGGAACGAAGATTCTATATGCCATGTAGTGCAGCCAAAAAAAAAAAAAGTTAAAAAAAAATGTTTTTGAAATGGTATTACTGTTTGAATGTCTCTGATTCCCCAGAATTCATATGTTAAAATCCCAACCCCACAACGTGACCGTATTTGGACATAGGGCCATTAGGGAGGTTCAGTTCAGTTCAGTCGCTCAGTCGTGTCTGACTCTTTGCGACCTCATGAATCGCAGCACGCCAGGCCTCCCTGTCCATCACCAACTCCCAGAGTTCACTCAGACTCACGTCCGTTGAGTCAGTGATGCCACCCAGCCATCTCATCCTCTGTTGTCCCCTTCTCCTCCTGCCCTCAATCCCTCCCAGCATCAGAATCTTTTCCAATGAGTCAACTCTTAGCATGAGGTGGCCAAAGTACTGGAGTTTCAGCTTTAGCATCATTCCTTCCAAAGAAATCCCAGGGCTGATCTCCTTCAGAATGGACTGGTTGGATCTCCTTGCAGTCCAAGGGACTCTCAAGAGTCTTTTCCAACACCACAATTCTTCGGCACTCAGCCTTCTTCACAGTCCAACTCTCACATCCATACGTGACCACAGGAAAAACCATAGCTTTGACTAGATGGACCTTTGTTGGCAAAGTAATGTCTCTGCTTTTGAATATGCTGTCTAGGTTGGACATAGCTTTCTTTCCAAGGAGTAAGCATCTTTTAATTTCATGGCTGCAGTCACCATCTGCAGTGATTTTGGAGCCCCCCAAAAATGAAGTCTGACACTGTTTCCCCATCTATTTCCCAAGAAGTGATGGGACTGGATGCCATGATCTTCGTTTTCTGAATGTTGAGCTTTAAGCCAACTTTTTCACTCTTCACTTTCACTTTTATCAAGAGGCTTTTTAGTTCCTCTTCACTTTCTGCCATAAGGGTGGTAATTAAGGTTAAATAAGGATGGAGCTCTGATCCAGTAGGATTAGCATCCTTAAAGAAGATCAGTCCTGGGTGTTCATTGGAGGGACTGATGTTGAAGCTGAAACTCCAATACTTTTGCCACCTGATGCGAAGAGCTGACTCTTTGGAAGAGACCCTGATGCTAGGAAAGATTGAGGGCAGGAGGAGAAGGGAACAACAGAGGATGAGATGGTTGGATGGCATCACCAGCACAATGGACATGGATTTGGATGGACTCCGGGAGTTGGTGATGGACAGGGAGGCCTGGCATGTTGCAGTCCATGGGGTTGCAAAGAGTTGGACGTGACTGAGCAATTGAAATGAACTGAACTGAAAAGACACCTTAGAACTTACTTGCTCTTTCTCCACCATGTGAGGGCTTAGCAAGAAGGTGGCTGTATAAAACCCAGAAGAGAACTCTGGCCAGAAACCAGATTAACAGACACCTTGATCTTAGACTTCCCAGTCTCCAAAAATGTGAGAAATGAATTGCTGCTAAGTAATGTATCTATCGAGGAAGGCAATGGCACCCCACCCCAGTACTCTTGCCTGGAGAATCCCATGGATGGAGGACCCTTGTGGCCCGCAGTCCATGGGGTTGCTAAGAGCCGGACACGACTGAGCGACTTCACTTTCACTTTTCACTTTTATGCATT
The DNA here is from genome assembly GCA_935064755.1 of Tragelaphus eurycerus. Taxonomy (NCBI): domain Eukaryota; kingdom Metazoa; phylum Chordata; class Mammalia; order Artiodactyla; family Bovidae; genus Tragelaphus; species Tragelaphus eurycerus. The sequence continues at coordinate 7,143,574 of CAKXYN010000099.1, read as the reverse complement.
GAAGAAGGAAATGGCAACCCACTCCAGTGTTCTTGCCTGGAGAATCCCAGGGAAGGGGGAGCCTGGTGGGCTGCCTGTCTCTGGGCTCTCACAGAGTCGGACACGACTGAAGCGACTTAGCAGCAATGTATCTATAGTATTTTATTATGGCAGCCTGAGCTGACTAGGAAACATGGTTACCCCTCCAGTGCATATATATTTGTGGCCTTTTAAGCCAAAACCAAAACGGGATGATTCTTAGGCGGTGTATCATAGGGGTTAAGAGCACAGGCATTGGAATCAGATTGATCTGGGTTCAAATCTTAGCAGTGTAACTTTTGGCAAATCTCTCCCTTGTTTCTTCATCTGCAAATGGTGGTGATTACAGTATATACCTCCAAGGACTGCTCTGAGGTCCAAATTAGAAAATGCTCCTAAAGGGCCTTGCACAGTTCCTGGCACATGGTGAAAGCCAATTCAGTTCAGTTCAGTCAAAAGCCAAATAAGTGGTGGTAAATTCATTTTTCACTGGACATTAGCTCCTTGAGTGAGGGAACTCTTCTGACTTGTCTGCTTTATGCCTTGTTCTCAGCACAGTACCTGGAGAATAGATGCCTAATATTTATCAAATGAGTAAACAGATGGTTCTATGAGAACAGATGAGAGAGAGCAGCTAGCATGGTGGGTGATAGAGTTTTTGGCATCAGACAGTGCTCTGCAACCTCTCAGCAGAGCACAGTGGTTGGCTAAGTGCCTGGGTACCAGTGTTCACCCACCTGGGTTTCAATTCTGGTTCTACTGGTTTCCAGATGTGCACATCTCTCTCTCTCTCTCTCTAAAACACACTTTAAAATATAACTCTAAAGTGGGGATAAGTATAGTACCAACCTTGGAGGATTAAATGAGATGATCCATGTCAAGTGCCTAAAATAGCACCTTCCTCATAGCGTTTTTATGAGGATTAAAGGAGATTATCCATGAAAACACTGGTGTTCAACAAAATGCTTGATTCCCTTGTTGTCAACATGTCTGTTACTGGTTGTCATCCTCAGATCAAACAGCAGCAAATCAAAAGCGGAGACCCCCAGAACACCCAGCAGCCCCTCGAGCCCCACGTTCGCCCCCTCCGTCTGCCTCCTGGCGCCCTGCTATCTCACGGGGGACTCCGTCCGGGACAAGTGCGTGGAGATGATCTCTGCAGCTCTGAAGGCAGATGGTGAGAGAGCCTGAACCAGTGATCGGGAGGGAAGGGCTCCCCAAGATCTGGGAGAGGTGGTTTTTCTCCACACCACAAAAGTGGTACAAGATGCTAGAGTCCCCTATACAAACAGGCTTCACTGCCAGGGTCATCTTCAACTGATGCCTATGTTTCCCGAATCTCTTTTAGATGATTACAAGGACTATGGAGTCAACTGTGACAAGATGGCATCAGAAATTGAAGATCATATCCTTGAGCTGTGCCAGGGCTGTGGGTGCCCAAACTGCCCAGCAGCAGGTGTCCCAAATGCAAGGGATCCGGGACAGTGAGTGGGCTAGGCTGTTTAGAAGCAGCATCTCATTTCATGTGGAGAGCAATCTCACAGGGAAGGTTCCCTCATTTTACAGGTGAGATTAACTGAGGCTCAGAGCAGCTAAGTCCTTGCCAAGGCTCATCAGCTAATAGTACAGGCAGAACTGATATTTGAACCCGGGAAGTATGACTCTAGAACCTGAGGGTTGGAACTTCCCTGAACATCCAGTGGTTAGGCTCCACACTTTCACTGCCATGGACCTGGGTTCAATCCCTTATGGGGGAACTAAGATCCTGCAAGCTTAGAAACAGCCAGAAAAACAGCCAAAAATAAAAAGAACCCAAGGGCTCAGAGAGGCTGTGTCTTGACAGGTCTGGGTTGTGACATCATTGAGGAGGTGAGACGGAAAGAGAGGACAGCATTCCTCATGTTCAGTCTTCCCTCTCTTCCTCCTCTGAAGATAACAACTCCCATCTTTGACCCCCTAAGTATGTACCAGGCTCTGTGTCTTGGTCAGTTGACACTTCCTACCTCTGTAGATTGCCGGGAGAAATATCAATAACCTCAGATATGCAGATGATACCACCCTAATGGCAGAAAGCAAAGAGGAACTAAAGAGTCTCGTGATGAAGGTGAAAGAGGAGAGTGAAAAAGCTGACTTAAATCTCAACATTCACAAAATGAAGATCATGGCATCAGGTAAAAAAGTGGAAGGAGTGACAGACTTTATTTTCTTGGGTTCCAGAATCACTGAGGATGGTGATTGCAGCCATGAAATTAAAGGACGCTTGCTCCTTGGAAGAAAAGCTATGACAAACCTAGGCAGCATATTAAAAAGCAGAGACATCACTTTGCCAACAAAGGTCCTTATAGTCAAAGCTCATGCATTGGAGAAGGAAATGGCAACCCACTCCGGTGTTCTTGCCTGGAGAATCCCAGGGACGGGGAAGCCTGGTGGGCTGCCGTCTATGGGGTCGCACAGAGTCGGACACGACTGAAGTGACTTAGCATAGCATAGCATGGTTTTTCCAGTAGTCGTGTATGGATGTGAGAGTTGGACCATAAAGAAGACTGAACATCAAATAACTGACGTTTTTGAATTGTGGTGCTGGAGAAGACTCTTGAGAGTCCTTGGACTGGAAGGAGATCCAACCAGTCCATCCTAAAGGAAATCAGTCCTGAATATTCATTGGAAAGACTGATGCTGACACTGAAGCTCCAATACTTTGGCCACCTGGTGCAAAGAGCTGACTCGCTGAAAAAGACCCTGATGCTGGGAAAGATTGAGGGCAGGAGGAGAAGGGGATGACGGAGGATGAGATGATTGGTTGGCATCATTGACTCAGTGGACCTGAGTTTGAGCAAACTCCAGGGGATAGTGAAGGATAGCAAAGCCTGGCGAGCTTCATGGGGTCACTAAGAGTCAGACAAGACTTAATGGCTGAACAACAATAACCTCTGTTAACACTTACAACTATCTCTGTGAGGCAGGGCCTGTTGTTCCCAGTTTACAGATGAGGCAACTGAGGCTCAGGTACTACTGAGTGTCAAAGCTGAACTGAAAACCTTAGTCTTTGGATTCCATGTCCTGAGTTCTTCCCCTATACCCCATGCTTCCCCATCTGAAAGCAGCCTTGTGTAGACAGAGGGGATGACTGCTGTGTGGTCTGGCCAATTGAACTGAAAGCTTTTTGTTGCTTTTTTTGTTGTCTTGCCCAGAAAGTCCCACGGGCAGAGAAGCCTGTAAAGGCTATGGTCCATGGGCTCACAGAGTTGGACAAGACTGAGTGACCAGGAATTACTTACTAACACTTCCTTGTTGTATTGTTTTAGCAATGCCTTGAGCTTGCTGGACCTTAGTTCCCCAATCAGGGATAGAACCCAGACCCCCTGCACTGGAAACATGGTGTTCTAACCACTGAACCACCAGGGAAGTCCCAAGATTTCTGTCTTGAGAGAAAAAGGGCCTCCACACTGTGCCCCACTGAGTGAATGCAGTGAGAATTCCTTTTCCTGGAGACAAATCTTTGCATATCAAAGAAGTGTGGAGGGTGGGGACGGACTCCTCAGGGAACAGGGGTGTGAGTGTCCCATTGAGGCCCTTTCCTGGCCTCCTGGGCTCTACCTAGGGGTTCAGCATGTTAGGGAAGGTACAGGGGCCAGTCTCAGAAAACAGATTTGCCTCCCCCGATCTCTTGCCTAAGAACCACCCTAATAGCCTCCAACACATCTCCTGGGAGTTTCCCTCCACCATCATTTGGTTATTAACCAGCACTTCTTGAACTAATCTCATACCGGTCCAAGTTCACTTTCAGACTTTCTAATTAATTCAGGAACACAGAACACGAGGCATCAGAGCTATCACGAGCTTCATCTTTGTTTTCTCCCAAACAGTTGTCCCTCCGAGAAGGTCCCTCCACCTTCAAGCCCAGTTAGAGACAAAAGGTGGATGATCCAGCACGGTCTCCGCTGCTGGCCTTCCATCCTCTGATGACCCTCTTCTGAAAGAAAGGCCATCAGAGCTGCACCAACAACCTTTCAGCTCTTTGTTCATAGGTGGTGGGAGGTCAGAGGGAGGAGGAGTTTGGGGGCTTGAATTTCCATGTCTTAAAAAAGGTAGGACCTCTTTGGAGCGACCCTGGAAGAACATGGCAGCCGTGGGGCTCACGTGTGCTCGTGTCGGGGTAGCGGGGAGGTCGGCGTGGGGGGCGCGGGAGGTCAGTGATGCCAGGGTCTGCTCCGCCTCATCCTCCTCTGCGACCTTGATGAAAGGAGGCAGACTCAGGAAGAGGTGGACGAAAGGATCCTCAGCCCTGCTGTCCCCACTTATCAAGCACATCTCCACTTGCAAGGATCCCAAACGCATAAGATTTTTAAACAAATACTGGGGCTTTCAAGTGCATGAGACCATATTCTTCCTTCTCACATTTTATTGTACTATACAAACAAAAACGGAAAAAATAAATACCACCACCTTTCCTCCTACCACTTGGAGCTAGCCAGCTGTGTCCGTTTCTCCACATTCCCCAGTTTCTTTCTCGTATATATAGGGGTTTTCCCAGAAAAGGCTTCATCTTCCTGATTCTTCTTGGCTTCACGGAGGCCAAGAAAATGTGGCTGTGTTCCCTGAGCTCCTCCGGAGGAGGGAGGAGGGGAGGGAGCAAGGAGGAGGTCTATCTGGGATGCAGCTTCTGGACAGAGAACTCCCTGTGGTCGGTGGCCAGGGGTGACTTCCTGCTGGGTGAGTGGAGAAGAGAGTGTTACCGTCAGGAGGGAGTCTGGCTTCCAGCCCTGCCTCTGCCGGGAATGTGCCCTGTGACCTTGAGCAAGGGCCTGTACGCTTTCTGAGCCTCAGCTTCCTCATCTATTAATGAGCAAAGTAACTGACCAGCAATTCCCAAAGTGCGTTCTGCGATAGGTATTCCTAGAGAAAAAGAGGGGAAGGGGAGGTTGATCTGTGTTGTAATATGCTGGGAACACCAGGTGAAACAAGCCAATGCATTCTTTATTGTAATACTTCCTAGAGCCTTAGACACGTGGCCCCCAATCTGATGTTTTCCTCTGACAGCTGGACTTAAAAGTGTCCAGGAGCCCTTCCAAACTAGGGGGTCATCATCATCACTATCATCTTAGCCCCTAAAGGTTGAGCATTTGACATGCCCCAACCACCACGCTAGTGCAGCGTGCAGCTTAGCTCAGGGAATCCTCATGACAACCTGTATTTTATGGAGAGGGAAGCCGAGGCACAAAGAGGTCATGGGCTCACCTGAGGTCACACAGGAGGCTCAGACAAACCCAGACTGTCCATTCCTGGGGACCCTGGCCCCACAGTGCTTGTGATGACCTGATCTCACCTTTGAAGGCTATTTCCTGTCCTCAATATGTGGCTGATCCCAAATGCCCACGTGAGGACCCTGACTTGGGGAATCAGAGGCCATGAAGGGGCCTGACCCCTGTCCAAGTTGGGGGTACTCACTCAAGTACTTGTGGTGAGCCAAGTCCAAGGAAAGAGAAAGGTGGCCTTGGGACAACCTCAGGCTTCAGGGACTGGCTCCCCATGCTCCCAGGCCCCTCTGTGAATGGCTGGCTGGCCCTTGACTGTGTCACATATCTACCAGGAGCTCAAGAGCACAGACATGAAGTACCGGAACCGCGTGCGCAGCCGCATCAGCAACCTCAAGGACCCCAGGAACCCCGGCCTGAGGCGGAACGTGCTCAGCGGGGCCATCTCCGCGGGGCTCATTGCCAAGATGACGGCGGAGGTGAGGGCAGGGCCAGGGCCCCTCCAGTCTTGCCCGAGGCTGAGACGCAGGGGCTTGTGACATAGCTAGGGACCATCTCGGATGCCCCATCCCTCAGGGCCTCTGGACCGTCAGAACAGTGAACACAGCTACCAGATATTCAGCATTGCACTCACCACTTCAGGCACATGGGCCAGTTTAGCTTCACACCAACCGAGGTAGAAAAGTTTATCATCTCTAGTCTTACAGGTGAGGACACTGAAGTTCAGAGGATTTAACTGATTCGCCTCTGCACACAGCCAGAAAAGGGTGATGCTAGGAGCCAAACTGTTCAGCCTCAGAGCATCTGCTCCTCCCCACTTCATTTTGTTTGTTTGTTTGTTTTTGTTTTGGCGGCACCAGGTCTTCATTGCAGTGCAAAGGTGGCACACGGGCTGTTGCTCCGTGGCATGTGGGGTCTTAGTTCCCCTGCACCTGCATCCGCCACATGTTGTTCTTGTTCAGTGGCTCAGGTGTGTCTGACTCGGCGACCTCGTGGACTGCAGCATGCCAGGCTTCTCTGTCCTTCACTGTCTCCCAGAGCTTGCTCAAACCAATGTCCATTGAGTCGGTAACACTATCCAACCATCTCATCTTCTCTTTCCCCCTTCTCCTCCTGCCTTCAATATTTCCCAGCATCGGGGTCTTTTCCAGTGAGTGGGCTCATAGCATCAGGTGGCCAAAGTATTGGGGCTTCAGCTTTAGGATCTCCTTTAGGATTGACTGGTTGGATCCCCTTGCAGTCCAAGGGACTCTCAAGAGTCTTCTCCAACACCACAGTTCAAAAGCATCAATTCTTTGGCACTCAGCTTTCTTTATAGTCCAGCTCTCACATCCATACATGACTACTGGAAAAACCATAGCTTTGACTAGACGGACCTTTGTTGGCAAAGTAATGTCTCTGCTTTTTAATATGCTATTTAGGTTGGTCATAGCTTTTCTTCCAAGGAGCAAGCGTCCCCCACATAGGAAGGCAGCTTCTTAACGACTGGACCACCAGGAAGTCCCTCCTCCCTACTTTGTGATCTGCCTCCCTCTTCTGCCTCGTTCAATCCTACATCCCATTCCCCAGCTCTGGGCCCAAACCTGAATCAGAGTCCCTGACTCTGTGGAGCACAACAGACATGTATACACATATGTTTCATACAGAGGTGGTGGCTGCCATGATAGAGCCACTGTGGGAATTTAACAGGAGGGAGGGATTGACCCAGTGTGAAGGGGTCAGTAAGGGAAGGAAAAGGGAACAAGCCTGTTTGAGGGAGTATGTGCAGTGGTTAGACGCTTGGGGGCTGCACCAAACTGCCCTGGTTTAACTTCTACCTCTGCCACTGAGCTATGTGATCTTAGACCAGCCACTTAACCTCTCTATGCCTCAGTTTTCTCATCTGTAAATTGGGAATAACAGCTATCAAGGACAGAATGAGTTAACACATGTAAAGTGTTTAAAGGGGCTTCCCTGGTGGCTCAGAGGTTAAAGCGTCTGTCTGCAATGCAGGAAACCTGGGTTCCATCCCTGGGTTGGGAAGATCCCCTAGAGAAGGAAATAGCAACTCCAGTATTCTTGCCCGGAGAATCCCATGGACGGAGGAGCCTGGCGGGCTGCCGTCTATGGGGTCACACAGAGTTGGACATGACTGAAGCAACTTAGCAGCAGCAGCAGCAACATATACCCAGGGTTACATGCAACTTGGCTTAACAGAATCCTCTTTCCTTGTGAGATGGCGCTGCAACTTAGATGGAAACCCAGCCTGCGTTTCCGTCTGTCTCTCACTCTGTGGCTCTGGGGTCCCTTTGCCTCTGTTTGCATGTGTGTCATAAGAATGCTATCATCAGAGTGTCTTACAGGCATATGCAGAGACATTGGGAAACCAGGGCCTGGAAAACCAACAGCAAGGTGTAGACATGAGTGTGAGCCAAGCGTGGCAAGTTCCCAGAAGCTTGAGGCTGGAACAGAGCTGGGTGCCTGAATTAGGACAAAGGCTCCAGAAGTGTCAGCAAAGTAACCAGCCAACTCTGGCCCCATCCAAGGACTATTCACTAGAACAGGGCAAGAGAATCAGGTGATCAACAGGCCCAAGAAGTGGCTGACCAGGCCAAGGACAGCAAGCCAGGACCACACCAGGCCTCCCCAGGAATTGCCAGTACCAGCTGCCAAAGGGCCCCCGCCAGCAACCCAGGCAACCGAGTCCAGGGGGCCTTCTTCTTGGGGTCAGCTTCTACTCTAGGCAGGAAATTTCTATAAGAAATATAGGATCGGAGCTTCCCTGGTGGCTCAGTGGTAAAGAATCCACCTGCAATGCAAAAGTCATGGGTTTAATCCCTAATCCGGGAAGCTCCCCCATGCTGAGGAGCAGCTAAGCCCGTGGGCCACAACCATTGAGCCTGTGCCCTAGGGCCGAGGAACCGCAACTACTGAAGCCTGTGTGCGCCCCAGAGCCCATGGTCTGCGACAGGAGAAGCCACTGCAATGGGAAGCCCAGGCACCACAACGGGAGAGCAGCCCTCACTCACCTCAACTAGAGAAAAGCCTTTGTAACAAGGAAGACCCAGCACAGCCAAAATAATAATAGTGAAATACAGGACCATTTTCGCTCCAATAAGAAAAATAACAGCTTGGACTACAAAGAAAGCTGAGCGTCGAGGAATTGATGCTTTTGAACTGTGGTGTTGGAGAACACTCTTGAGAGTCCCTTGGACTGCAAGGAGATCCAACCAGTCCATCCTAAAGGAGATCAGTCCTGAATATTCATTGGAAGGACTGATGCTGAAGCTGAAACTCCAATACTTTGGCCATCTGATGCAAAGAACTGACTCATTGGAAAAGACCCTGATGCTGGGAAAGATTGAGCACAGGAGAAGGGGAGGACAGAGGACAAGATGGTTGGATCGCATCACCAACTTGATGGACATGAGGTTGAGTAAACTCTGGGAGTTTGTGATGGATAGGGAGACCTCACGTGCTGCAGTCCATGGGGTTGCAGAGTCGGACATGACTGAGCGACTGAACTGAACTGAACAGGACCATTGTTGCTCCAATAAGGGAAATAACAGCTTGGGGTTGGGCTGCCTGCTATGCTGTGGCTCAGAAGACAGGGGCTCCCATCAGACAGAGCCTGGCAAAGTGGATGCCCACGTGTGACTGGCCATCCTTCTCTTCCTCCTACTGCTGCTGCTGCTGCTAAGTCACTTCAGTCGTGTCCGACTCTGTGCGACCCCATAGACGGAAGCTCACCAGGCTCCCCCGTCCTTGGGATTCTCCAGGCAAGAATACTGGAGTGGGTTGCCATTTCCTTCTCCAATGCATGAAAGTGAGAAGTGAAAGTGAAGTCGCTCAGTCATGTCCGACTCTTAGCGACCCCATGGACTGGAGCCTACCAGGATCCTCCGTCCATGGGATTTTCCAGGCAAAAGTACTGGGGTGGGGTGCCATTCTCTTCCTCCTGGGTCTCCCTAACTCCCTTTCTATGTCTCTTTCCTGGTCTACCTGATGCCCTCATGCTTCCTTTGTCTGGCTTTTCCTCTCACACCCAGGTGATTCAGAGAACGGGGTGGATTCTGAGATACCCCTTAGAACTGTTGAGTGGATACATTGACAGCCTGCAGGGAGAGGGGTTTTGTGTGCTCTCAGCGAAGGGGGTGACAGAGGGTGAGATAGTTGGATGGCATCACCGACACAGTGCCTACTGTGTCTTAAGTGCTCAACAAATATGTTTCAAATTCACCTTGTACATGATGTGAAGATCCAGTGTCATCACTTACTACCCTCATTTTCAACCTTATTTTTCATATTACTGTACTGACTCCATGTGTCTCTGATGTGCTTCCTAAATAAGGCAGGCAAAGATAGGTAAAGGGATTGGTGAGTGGATAGATTTTTTTTTTTTCTGTTCTCTCTCTCACTCTTTTTTTAGTTGAAGTTTGGTTGATTTCCTGGTCTCTCTTTATTAGCTGGAACAGTCTGACCCTGGCCTGGTCTGCCACATTCCTCACCTTGAACCCACCCCAAATACCCTTCCCAAACATGTTCATCTTGTCCTCTGATCTCTCACATCTATTATCTCTTCCTCTGGAATGTGCCATGCCCCTTGGGAAGTTGTGGTTATCTTTCAAGTCTGGTGAAGGTGTCAATTTCTTTAATGAGCCTCCCTGCCCCCAGGCAGTTAGCCACTAGTCAGGCTTTCCCTGCACTTGGCTTTAGTTCCAAAGACCCTGATGCTGGGAAAGATTGAGGGCAGGAGGCGAAGGGGGTGACAGAGGGTGAGATGGTTGGATGGCATCACCGACTCAGTGGATGAGTCTGAGCCAACTCCAGAAATAGTGAGGAAGAAGGGGGGGGCGGGGGTGGTGGGGGTGGGGGGGGGGGGAGAGAAAAAAACCAAGGGACGAAAAAAAAACGGCGCTACGTTACGTTGGTGGATGATTGGTTCTTTCTATAAAAAAAAAAAACCGGGAAAAAAAAAAAAAAAAAAAAACCCCCTCAGGGTTCCGACCCTTTGCGACCCCCCGAACCCCAGCACGCCAGGCCTCCCTGTCCATCACCAGCTTCCGGAGGTCACCCAGACTCGCATCCATCGAGTCAGTGATGCCATCCAGCCATCTCATCCTCTGTCGTCCCCTTCTCCTCCTGCCCTCAATCCCTCCCAGCATCAGAGTCTTCTCCAATGAGTCAACTCTTCGCATGAGGTGGCCAAAATACTGGAGTTTCAGCTTTAGCATCATTCCTTCCAAAGAAATTCCAGGATTGATTTCCTTCAGAATGGACTGGTTGGATCTTCTTGCAGTCCAAGGGACTCTCAAGAGTCTTCTCCAACACCACAGTTCAAAAGCATCAATTCTTCGGCGCTCAGCCTTCTTCACAGTCCAGCTCTCACATCCATACATGACCACAGGAAAGACCATAGCCTTGACTAGGCGAACCTTTGTTGGCAAAGTAATGTCTCTGCTTTTGAATATGCTATCTAGGTTGGTCATAACTTTCCTTCCAAGGAGTAAGCGTCTTTTAATTTCATGGCTACAGTCACCATCTGCAGTGATCTTGGAGCCCAGAAAAACAAAGTCTGACACTGTTTCCACTGTTTCCCCATCTATTTCCCATGCAGTGATGGGACCAGATGCCATGATCTTCGTTTTCTGAATGTTGAGCTTTAAGCCAACCTTTTCACTCTCCACTTTCACTTTCATCAAGAGGCTTTTTAGCCCCTCTTCACTTTCTGCCATAAGGGTGGTGTCATCTGCATATCTGAGGTTATTGATATTTCTCCCGGCAATCTTGATTCCAACTTCTGTTTCTTCCAGTCCAGCATTTCTCATTATGTACTCTGCATATAAGTTAAATAAACATGGTGACAATATACAGCCTTGACGTACTCCTTTTCCTATTTGGAACCAGTCTGTTGTTCCATGACCAGTTCTAACTGTTGCTTCCTGACCTGCATACAGATTTCTTAAGAGGCAGATCAGGTGGTCTGGTATTCCCATCTCTTTCAGAATTTTCCATAGTTTATTGTGATCCACACAGTCAAAGGCTTTGGCATAGTCAATAAAGCAGAAATAGATGTTTTTCTGGAACTCTCTTGCTTTTTCCATGATCCAGCGGATGTTGGCAATTTGATCTCTGGTTCCTCTGCCTTTTCTAAAACAAGCTTGAACGTCAGGAAGTTCACGGTTCACATATTGCTGAAGCCTGGCTTGGAGAATTTTGAGCATTACTTTACTAGCGTGTGAGATGAGTGCAATTGTTCGGTAGTTTGAGCACTCCTTGGCATTGCCTTTCTTTGGGATTGGGATGAAAACTGACCTTTTCCAATCTTGTGGCCACTGCTGAGTTTTCCAAATTTGCTGGCATATTGAGTGTAGCACTTTCACAGCATCATCATTCAGGATTTGGAATAGCTCCACTGGAATTCCATCACCTCCACTAGCTTTGTTTGTAGTGATGCTTTCTAAGGCCCATTTGACTTCACATTCCAAGATGTCTGGCTCTAGGTCAGTGATCACATCATCATGATTATCTGGGTCTTGAAGCTCTTTTTTGTACAGTTCTTCTGTGTATTCTTGCCACCTCTTCTTGATATCTTCTGCTTCTGTTAAATCCACACCATCTCTGTCCTTTATTGTGCCCATCTTTGCATGAAATGTTCCTTTGGTATCTCTGATTTTCTTGAAGAGATCCCTAGTCTTTCCCATTCTGTTGTTTTCCTCTATTTCTTTGCATTGATCACTGAAGAAGGCTTTCTTATCTCTTCTTGCTATTCTTTGGAACTCTGCATTCAGATGTTTATATCTTTCCTTTTCTCCTTTGCTTTTTGCTTCTCTTCTTTTCACAGCTATTTGTAAGGCCTCCCCAGACAGCCATTTTGCTTTTTTGCATTTCTTTTCCATGGGGATGGTCTTGATCCCTGTCTCCTGTACAATGTCACGAACCTCATTCCATAGTTCATCAGGCACTCTATCTATCAGATCTAGGCCCTTAAATCTATTTCTCACTTCCACTGTATAATCATAAGGGATTTGATTTAGGTCATACCTGAATGGTCTAGTAGTTTTCTCTACTTTCTTCAATTTCAGTCTGAATTTGGCAATAAGGAGTTCATGGTCTGAGCCACAGTCAGCTCCTGGTCTTGTTTTTGCTGATTGTATAGAGCTTCTCCATCTTTGGCTGCAAAGAATATAATCGATCTGATTTCGGTGTTGACCATCTGGTGATGTCCATGTATAGAGTCTTCTCTTGTGTTGTTGGAAGAGGGTATTTGCTATGACCAGTGCATTTTCTTGGCAAAACTCTATTAGTCTTTGCCCTGCTTCATTCCGTATTCCAAGGCCAAATTTGCCTGTTACTCCAGGTGTTTCTTGACTTCCTACTTTTGCATTCCAGTCCCCTATAATGAAAAGGACATGACAAAAGGAATGACATGACAAAAGGAATGGCAAACCACTTCAGTATTCTTGCCTTGAGAACCCCATGAACAGTATGAAAAGACAAAATGATAGGATACTGAAAGAGAAACTCCCCAGGTCAGTAGGGGCCCAATATGCTACTGGAGATCAGTGGAGAAATAACTCCAGAAAGAATGAAAGGATGGAGCCAAAACAAAAAGAATACCCAGCTGTGGATGTGTCTGGTGATAGAAGCAAAGTCCGATGCTGTAAAGAGCAGTATTGCATAGGAACCTGGAATGTCAGGTCCATGAATCAAGGCAAATTGGAAGTGGTCAAACAAGAGATGGCAAGAGTGAATGTCGACATTCTAGGAATTAGCGAACTAAAATGGACTGGAATGGGTGAATTTAACTCGGATGACCATTATATCTACTACTGTGGGCAGGAATCCCTCAGAAGAAATGGAGTGGCCATCATGGTCAACAAAAGAGTCCGAAATGCAGTACTTGGATGCAATCTCAAAAACGATAGAATGATCTCTGTTCGTTTCCAAGGCAAACCATTCAATGTCACAGTAATCCAAGTCTATGCCCCAACCAGTAACGCCGAAGAAGCTGAAGTTGAAAGGTTCTATGAAGACCTACAAGACCTTTTAGAACTAACACCCAAAAAAGATGTCCTTTTCACTACCTGGAGACAGGAGCCAAATCATATCTTAGTCCACAGGGCTTAGAGGCAGTGGTGGACTATCAGTGCCTACCAGCTCCAGAGAGGTGATTGTGTGTAGCTATTCCCAACTCTGCGTTCAGTTACATCACATTAGTAGCTTGAAAGGCTGTGGTGGGATTGTTTACACCATGGAAATTGGTAGATGCTACAAATCAGCCACCCGCTGTGGCCAAAGCCATTTTACCCGCATGTCAGTGCTATGAAAGGCATTCAAGAGATTGATATCCAGTACACTTTGAAAGAACAAATATAGTATGCTCTGGAAAGTCCCCCAACATTAAAGTCAGCTGCTTTTTGCTTATATAGCCTGGGGTTGACTTGTGGGCTTTCCCCCCAGTGGCTCAGCAGTAAAGAATCCACCTGCAGTGCAGGAGCTGCAGGAACCGTGGGTTCGATCCCTGGGTCGGAAAGATCCTCTGGAGAAGGCAATGGCAACCCATTCCAGTTTTATTACCTGGGAAATCCTATGGACAGAGGAGCCTGGCAGGCTACAGTCTGCGGGGTCAAAAAGAGTCAGAAACAACTGAGCATGATGACTTGTTTTGTCTCTACCCCTGCCGTTGGTTAGGACCTAGTCCTTGCACTTGACGCAGTAGGAGCTAAGCTTTCATGTACACAGGATAACTTGGCTGCTGCTGCTAAGTTGCTTCAGTCATGTCCAACTCTGTGAGACCCCATATACGGCAGCCCGCCAGGCTCCCCCGTCCCTGGGATTCTCCAGGCAAGAATACTGAAGTGGGTTGCCATTTCCTTCTCCACTGATAACTTGGGGGCACGAGTAAAAATGCATATTCCTGGGCCTGCCCTTAGAGTTTTGGGTTCCTAGGAATCTGCATTTTATCAGGAAACACAATTGGTTATAAGGCAGAAATCAGCACGCAAGAATTGTTTGACCTTTGGGCCAACTCTGTTCTCCATGGTTTAAGGGGTCAGCCTAAATGGTAGTAATTAAAATGTTTAGCCGGTGCCAAATCCTTTTTTTTTTTTTTAAGTTGGTAAATGCCACAAGGTGTGTAGGATCTCAGCTCCCCGACCAAGGACTGAACATTGTCCCCAGCAGTGAAAGCACCAAGCCCTAACCACTGGACCACCGAGGAGCTCCCCAGGTTCTAACATTAGGTTCAGGGGATTCCCTGGCAGTCCAGTGGTTAGGACTCCACACTTCCAGTTCAGGGAGCATGGGTTCCATCCCTGGCAGGGAACTAAGATTCTACATGCTATGTGCTGAAGCCAAAAAAAAAAAAAAAAATTAGCTTCAGCCATCTTCCTCCCCCTAAACCGAGGCTAACTAGAGCTCTCTCCAGCTTGGGTGTCCCCCTCTCTTCTGGAAGAAGGTCAAGGCAAGTGAGATATCTAGGGACATAGACAAAACAAAAGGGGAGGGCCTGGATAATGCAGAGACTGGGTGTCTACAGGGAGCTGACAGGAGATGGGAAGCTTTATTCTATAGGAAAGTTATAGAAAAAGATGTTCCATGATACAGTCACAGGTGAGCGGTCAGTGGTGTGAACCCGGGAGCCTCAGGGCCTGCTTGGGTGGGGTAGCCACCGTAAGTTGCAGAGCGTTGAGGCCAAGGTTCCCACCAGGCAGAATGGCCTGGCTGAACGGTGATCACAGCTCAGACAGGCTTGCAGTCAAGTCCAGCCCGGAAGGACACAGGGAACATCACAGATCACGGGGTCAGTGGTCAAATAAGCTTAAGCAGGAAGGTTCAGGCAGGTTCCTGAGGTCCTTGGCGGGCATTGTGAGCACCAGAGCTGAGGAAATGTACACGAGATTGTTGACTCTGGGCAGGCGCTGTTTGTCTTGTGCTCTCCTGTACTTGCCCTGCTGTACTTGGCCTGGTCAGAGCCCGGGGTTTGACCTGACACCCAGAGGCAGAACAGGGACTCCTCCGGTAAAGCCTTGCCCCAGCCGGGACAGGGCCAGGCTTCCCTCCATTCCAGAATGTCCCCCTTCCTCTGTTCAAGCTCCCTGAAACCCATGTGTAGGGTAGGGCTCCTGGGGGCTCCCTAGCCCTGAAGGGCACACTCCTTTTCCTCCAGGAAATGGCCAGTGATGAGCTGAGGGAACTGAGGAATGCCATGACCCAAGAGGCCATCCGTGAGCACCAGATGGCCAAGACAGGCGGCACCACCACCGACCTCTTCCAGTGCAGCAAGTGCAAGAAGAAGAACTGCACCTATAACCAGGTATGGCATGGGGGTGGGGACCAGAAGGAGCTGCGGGACACGCCAGCAGGGAGGAGGGGCTACCACGCTAGGCTGCGGAGAGGGGCACGTCTTGGTTCACCAGCATGGTACATCTGTGGCTTCTAGAAAAGACGCAGAGAGAAGCACCCACATCTATGTGAGGTGCAACCAGATCTGTCCTGCAGCCAGCATAAGAAGGACCAGACCTACAGGGGGCACAGAACTTCTGCAGAGTCACAGATGGTTGGAAGAGAACTTGGCAATAAAACCTCTGCTTCTTCACTTCACACACGGGGAGACTGAGGTCCAGAGGGAACAGGCTTTGTCTAAAGCGGCAAAAATAGTGGCAGAGAGAATAATAAGCCCAGATCCAGACCTTTCTGCCTCCAGTCCAGCCAACTTGATGGTAAAGCCTAAGGGACTGAGCCCTGAGTCCTGAGGGTGAAGACCACTGCCCTGGCCTGGCCTCCTGTTTCTGAGTTACACATGTTATGCCCTTGAGGCACCAATATTCTTGGATTTGGATTAGTGCTCTGTTATTCTAGAACTCTATTCATTCTCCCATCTGCTTGTCAAGCAAGCCCCTTGCCCCTGGGGACGTGTGGCTGCAGCAGAAATACAGTAGTCAGCCCTGCCTTCCAGGAGTCCCTCGGAGAATTCCCATGCAGGAATCTGAAGATGTGTGTGCAGGTTCCTGCTCTCTGCAGAGTTCTCTCTCCTGGGGTGTCATTGCTCTGCAGTGACAAGGCCGAGCTGTGCTGTGTCCTCCTGGCCCGCGGCTGGGCACACTCATTAGCCAGGGGACTCCCTCCCACCCCACGGACACCAGCTGACACCATTCACAGCTAAGAGTCTGCAAAGCCACAACTTGCTACATGTCATGGCTGTCCAGGGTGGGCTGCAGAAAATCAGAACAGCAGTTGTTAAATCCAGAAATGCCCAGGATTTGCTGGGGCAGACCTGGTTTCTGCACCTAAACCGTCTAGTTAAAGGGATAAGAAACCAGAAAACAACACTAAATATCCCCCATGACCTTCAAATCCTCTTTCCTCTCCGGGCTTCCGTTCTTCCACCTGTAAAATGAAGAAGAAACGGAGTGATCCCTAAGAGTGCTTCCAGCTCACTCGGTTCTGATCAGAGAGGTACATCCAATGGGATGTGTTCATTTTTCCTGTAGGAGATGAGTTTTGAAGCAAGAAAAGAGAGATCAGTCAGTTCAGAAGGATCAACAAGAAGAGTGCAGAGGTCAGGCTGAGCCAGTGAGATACTGGAAGGCAGCCGATAGGCCTGCGAGGAGAGAGGGAAACATATGCACACACAATGGAGTGCTCAGTGGTGAGGGCAGTGCCAAAGTGGCGTGGGAATAATGGCGCCAGCCTCTGCAATTTGACCTACTTCTACAGTGGGAGCCACGGCAGGTCCAAGAGTGGGGGTGGGGGGGCAACTTCACGAGTGGTCCCACTCTCTTTTTTCTCTCAGGTGCAGACACGCAGCGCTGATGAGCCCATGACGACCTTTGTCTTATGCAATGAGTGTGGCAATCGCTGGAAGGTCTGTATGTCTGTATCTTTCTTCCGCCCCTGTCATCCTCAGGCGCCGCCCCACTTAAGAAGTAGTAGGCGCACAGCCCCAAACAGGGGTTGGGGAGGGGGTGGTTTTGCCAGCCTGCACAGAGCAGGTCTGCAGAGCTGGGGATAGTGGTGCATTGTTGGGAAGGCAAGGCCAGAGGACACGTGTGTGTGCATGTTTTTGTTTTGGAAAGCACCCAGCTGGGGTGGGGACAGCAGCCGGCATTTTATCACAGGATGGGCAAGTCTGTCATTTGAACACAGATGGAGATCCTGAGATCCCCGGGGTTGCGGGGAGGGTGGGGTGGGAAGGAAAAACAATAGCCCTCTGCACTTGGACCACACCTCTCTGCAAAGTGCTTCCACAGATGCTGTTTCCTTTGAGCCGGGTCACAGCCAGGGAGGTGGGGACGACTGAGCCCTGTCAAATGGGCACTGCTCTCAAATGCACCCAGGTCGTCCTCCCCTCCTAAGGCAGCTCTGGAAAAGCCTTACATTACCCCAGGCTGTAACCCAGGCAGTCCCAGCTCCCGCAAAGGTGGCGGTTTTGTTTTCAGGCATGGGAGCTAAGCAAAGGCTGTTCCTGGAGTGCTCCTTCCCACCCCGTCTTCTGAACCTGACTGTGGTCACGTGATTAATGTCCCCTTCCAGTGCCGTCTGATTTGCATGTGTGCTGTGTGATGTCTGGGTCACTGGGCAGCCGGCAGGGTGTTTCAAAAGTTGTAAGGTACTTAGCGAGGACTGAGCAGAAGACTGGAGTCAGGAGCCCTGGTTTCCCGTCTCCACTCTGCCCTACTTGCTGTGTGACCCTGAGCATGTCACCCACCTCGCTGAGCTAAAGGGTGATGCTAACGCCTTTCTCCCCGGCTGATTATGAAGACTATTACATACGTACACATGCTTTGCAACAACTATGAGAAATGTTCCTTCATAATATTACTCTCACTTTGAGATGAGGAAATTGAGCTACTGAAATGGTTAACGAGCATAAAGTCAAGCAGTTTGGAGCACAGAAAGACAGTGCTCCAAATTCCTGACCTTTCTATGACTGTATGAAGGGCCTTGATGGCCCTGGGGCCTCATAAGAACTGCCATTTTTTTAAGGGTAAAAGTCAGATGATTATGTATTTTCTTCTTTCATTCACCTGTTGAGCACTTAGAGGTGAAGCCAGGATAACTGGGGTATCAGGCTCAAATCCTAGCTTTATCACTCACAAAGTGACTTTGCCAAGTGCCCTGAACTCTCTAGGCCTGGACTTCCTCATCTATAAAATAAGGGTAGGAATATAGACCACAGAGCTATTTTGAGGATTAGAGATGGTAATACATGTAAAAAATTAACAGGGCCTCTGACAGCTCAAATGGTATCTTTGTCAAATTAGGGAAAGGTGTTCTTCTTCCAGGTAGATGTAGCCTTGCACTTGGGTCCAGAACTGGGGAAACAGCAGGGATGGAGTTTCAGCCCCAACCTGCTCCTGTGGGGAGGCTCTCTTGTGAACAACCTGTACAACCACACAAAAAAGTCCTGAGCATATATGTGCCTGGTACATAGAAACCACCATTCTTATTCACAGTTGTAACCTGTTAGTATTATGGGAGCTTGCAAGTCATTTAACCTGTCTGAACTACTTCTTTCCCTGTGAAAATGCAAGTATTATAATGGTGCTTATCTCACAGGGTAACTATGAGGAGGAAATGAGTGGATATATGTTAATACTCACCCCACTCCAGTACTCTTGCCTGGAAAATCCCATGGACGGAGGAGCCTGGTAGGCTGCAGTCCATGAGGTCGCTAAGAGTCAGACATGACTGAACGACTTCACTTTCTCTTTTCACCTTCATGCACTGGAGAAGGAAATGGCAGCCCACTCCAGTGTTCTTGCCTGGAGAATCCCAGGGACGGGGGAGCCTGACGGGGGAGCCTGGTGGGCAGCCGTCTATGGGATCGCACAGAGTCGGACAACACTGAAGTGACTTAGCAGCAGCAGCATGTTAATACTGCTTAGCCCAGAGTAACTGCTCAATAAACGGTAGCTTTTGTGAGTGTTACTGTTGGGCAAAAGACATTCTACATGCTCCAAACCCAGCTCCTCCTCCCTGATTCCCAGAGAGAAACTGGAATTTGGAAGTTGGAGAGGCAGGTCCCACTAGAGGTGGCAGCTACATGGCTTTGGACAAAATTTCCAGGTAGTGTCCGCTGCCATGTGGGAGGCCTACTGTCTAACCAAGCTATGAGTAATAATCATGGTGATGTTTCTGACCATAAATTGAGAGCCTACCACATGTCCGGCATCAAATTTCCATTCATTGCTTGATTACCTTTTCCTTCATGGATCAGCATTATGGTCCCATTTTACAGACGAGTGATTTGTTCAGGGTTGCACCGCTAATAGTGACAGGGCGGGGATCTGGACTGGTCTGTGTGGCTCCAGGCTTCCCAGGTGGCTCAGTGGTAAAGAATCTGCCTGCCAACGCAGGAGACGCAGGTTTGATCCCTGGGCTGGGAAGATCCCCTGGAGGAGGAAACGGCAACCCACTCCAGTATTCATGCCTGAAAAATCCCATGGACCGAGGAGCCTGGCAGGCTACAGTCCACAGGGTCGCAGAGAGTCGGACATGACTGAGTGAATGAACACAATCCTGCGTGGCACCAGACCCCACCTTCCCTTTCACGTCCCCTCCACGTGCCTTTACCCTCTTTGAGTGGTGCAAAGAAAGTTCTAAAACGCTGTTGCCTTCTTGGTTTTGTAGTTCTGCTGACAGAACCACCAACCAGGACTTCAGTGAACAAGGTGAGGAAGAACAAAGAGAAACCACCAAACCCTTCGTAAACTGGAGAAAAATAAAAATTAAAATGAAGAGAAATGCTGAACTCTGAATGGGACATTAGGGATCAGAGAATTCTTTTGCAAATTAATAATCATTTATCAATAGGGATGGGCTTCCCAGGTAGGAAAAGAACCCCCTTTTGATGCAGGAGTCGCAGGAGACATGGATTTGACCCCTGGGTCAGGAAGATCTGCTGGAGGAGGAAATGAGAGGAGCCTGGTGGGCTTCAGTCGATGGGGTCACAAAGGGTTGGACACAACTGAGCACAGTACAGCAGCAGCACATTGATAGGCATTGGCTAACGGGGGAGGCTAACTGGGGTGTGATTCTAAGTCCATGTGGACAGACCTCTTGCAGAAACTCAAGACTTCAGAGCCCCAGAGCTAAGGTGCAGTATATTTGATAGTAGCTGGCAGACCTTTGCTTTGAGTCCCTTCCCTCGCATCTGAACCTCTCAGTCTTTTCTGAGTTGAAAAATACCAGATTGACTCAGATCTTACCCACTCCACTGTGAGTCACACGTGCGGGGAACAGTTGGCACACGGCATCAAATTTGGCTAAGGCAGACATGACTTCCACACCATGTAGGAAGATCTCTTCACCGCCCCTCATCTCTTCTCAAACGCTCTGCTCTTCCCTATTCCTAGCTGATCTGGGGGAGCAGGGCTCTGAGGACTCCAGACCTGCCCCTCTAGGTAGGCCATACATCATCTTGAGCTCAGAGTTTCTGAGTGAAGAAGCGGTGCCTGAGTTGGGCGGCCCCCGGGAGATCCTGAGCCTTGGGACCCGTCCAGGCCCAGGCAATGCATTCCTCACAGCTCTGTTGTGCCCTGAGCTACAGAGGAAGTCTGCAGGGCACAAGGCCCCTGTTGTGTTTCTCCCACGATGAAGTTGGCTTGCTTTTTAAGCCAATAGGAAACTTTAGGCAAAGCTGGAACCTTCTGAAAAAGCCCTGGGAGCAGGCCTGGTGCATCTGTCCTGCGTCTCAGTCTCTGACTGTCCCTGGCCTTCCAGCAGCCCTAGGCTGAGCCTCCTGGACACTTGTTTCCTGAAATAGCTAACTCGTAAGAGCTTGGGAAACAAAAAGAGGCTTCCCAGGTGGCTCAGTGGTAAAGAATCCACCTGTCAATGCAGATACACAGGTTTGATCCCTGGGTCAGGAAGATCCCCTGGAGAAGGAAATGGTAGTCCACTCCAGTATTCTTGCCTGGAGAATCCCATTGTCAGAGGAGCTTGGCGGGCTCTGGTCCCTGGGGTCGCAAAAAGTAGGACACGACTTAACTGAGCACGCAGGAGCTTGTGAACTCCTGGGAGCTTGGGCAAGCCCCTTAACCTCTCTGAGTCATTTACTTGTTACAAATGGGAGTGGGCCTAGTGTCTGCTTCATAGCATTTCTGTCTGCCTTGGGGCTCACTCTTAGGGCAGGTTTTTGGGGTAACTTCAGCTCACGTTTCTTATGTGCCCTGGCATCATCCACTCTGGAATTTGTTATCACTTTCCTCTTTCTATCCAACCGCCTCTTCCTATAGTTGAAGCCTGTAAATAAACTGTACAGAAACCCACCACCATCTCCAGCTTTTTAGCAGTTAGATGTGGGATGGGTCCTTTGGGAAGATGGAAAATTCACTCACAGGAGATACAATATCCAAAGCTCATACATATCAGATCCAAGACTGAAACTCTTCCTGTCATTGTGCTCGAGGCTATGAGAGATGCAGGGCCAAACACAGTGCTCTGCCCCTACCTTCCAGGAACCCTCAGCCTGGCAGGGAAAGAAATCCACAGGCACAGACTCCACACCAGGTGGGATGATGGCATGTGATACATGCCTGAGGTATGAATATTACCTGCAGGAAGGCAGAGGGACGTTGCTTAAGATACCCAGGTACTTCTTCAACTGCAATAAGGGTGGGAATCCCCTGAGGATCATGTTAAACTGCAGATATTCTGATTCAGTGGGTCTGGGGTGGGGCCTTAGATTTTTTTCATTTCCAATAAGCTCCCAGGTGATTCCAATGCTGCTGATCCACAGACCACACTTTGAGTAGTCATGGTTGAGATATCTAGACTTTTCTCTGCAAGATCTTAAGCCTCCCTCCAAATGTCTAGAGATCAAAAGCAGAGGGCTTCCATCATGGCTCAGTGGTAAAGAACTTGCCTGCCAATGCAAGAGACATGGGTCCGATCCCCTAGGTTTGATCCCTGATTTGAGAAGACTCCACATGCCATGGAGCAGCTGAGCCTGTGCGCCACAACTATGGAGCCCATGCGCCCAGCTACTGAAGCCCAGGAGCCCTAGAGCTGGGGCCCTGCAACGAGAGAAGCCACAAGGAGAGCCCTGCACACTGCAACTAGAGAGGAGCCCCCGCTCTCCGAAAGTAAAGCCCACAGAGCAAGGAAGACCCAGCACAGCCAAAATAAGTAAATAAAAGCCCACGCAGCCCAACAAAGAGAAGCCCCGGCTCACCACAGCTAGAGAAAGACTGAGCAGAGTAACAAGGTGCAGCCAAAAATAAAAATACATAAGTTATTTTAATATATAATTTTAAAAAAATAGAAGGCAAGGGAATACTCGATGAATGATGGAAGTATGTCAAAAGGACACAGAAATCACCTGGTCAAGGCTCCCATTGGGAAAATAAGGACTCAGTAGATCACCCCTCCCCAAAATGGATTAAACAACAACAACAACAAAAAATGCAGAACAAAATATCAACCACTATTGATATAATAATGTCAATAAATGCTACTTTGGGGCTATTTAAAGATGGCAGCCTGGGCAATCTTCAGTACTCACTTCTCCATCTGAATATCCATTGTGCTTCTGGTGTCACAGGGATTTACAGCAAAGGAAAAAACACAAAACTGAATCTCTACCCTGAATAACCTTACTGTTTACAAAGGAGATGAGTCAGAGTAAACAGCAGAAGAACAAGTCGTCTCCAGTTCCCACATCTATGCAGTTCACATCTACGTTCACAAGAGGACACAGAAAAGCATGCATAGGCCTCAGACTGTCGGTCAGCAGGTGTCAGGACCTTCCCAGCCAGTCTTCCTGTATCCACTCGGGACCCCCTCCAATTCATGCTCTCCATGGCACTGACCAGAATAGGCTTTTTGAGACGGCATATCTGATCACGTTGCAGCCCCCCTCTCCATCACCCCCCTTACAGCCCTCCATGTTTTCCCACTGCTTGTGGCAGAGCCTACAAGGTCCTGCGGTGCTGCCTCGGCCTCTCCCTGACCCTCCGTGCTCCAGCCACACTGGTCAAGCTGTGCGATTTATCACGTGGGCTTTGCATTCACTGTTGTCAGGAACACGTGCTTTAACCCCATGCCCTCCCTAATTTCAAAGATGAAGAGACTGTGAGCTGCAAGGGAGTTAGTATTAATTCTACCTCCCCCGAAGGCTTCCTGGGGGGCAGAGAATGCTACCTTTCTGCAGGGTGGTGGTGGGGGGAGGCGGGCAGTGTGGGGGAAAGGATGACCTTAGGGGAAACAGAAGCAACAGACAGTCTCTCCAGGAATGCTGGGGCCAAGAGACCTTGAAAACCAGTCAAGATCCTACAATCAGTTTCGATGATTTCAAGCGTTACAGAAACCTGAAATACTATACAAAAGTCTTAGTAGTCTCATCCAGACTACCAAATTCGGTCTTATATCTGGGGGTCTGTTTTTTTCTCTTTTTTTTTTTTTTTTTTGAGCAAGAGACTTAAGTCTCCAAGTGCCTATCTGGTTACCTCCTCCAAGTACTCCACTGGCCCTCTTGGTCCAGTCCATCACAAACTGAGTTCACATCTTCTCTTTCTTAAATCCTGTCTTTTCTGTTTGTCAACTATTTCCTTACTTAGACCCATCTTTGACCCTCTCCCCTTGTCCTCTTCATCTTATCAGTTATCAGTTCTAGAGTCTCCCTTGCCCAATCCTTCGCTCCACTGCCACCATCAACATTTGATCTCAGGTGGTTTTTTTTTTTTTTTTGGGGGGGGGGTGTTGATGCAAAGGCCTCATACTCAACTCAAAACACTCCCTACCTGGACTTCCCTGGCAGTCCAGAGGTTAAGACTCCGAGCTTCCAATGCAGGGGGCACAGGTTCGATCCCTGGAGAGGGAACTAAGATCCCACAGGCTGTGCGGTATGGCCATAAAAATAAAAATACACCCCCTACCTTACCTGCATAAGCCATGCATGGCTCTAAGCATCATTCCCTCAGTCATTTTCAGTGGATTTTCACCAGCTGTCCTTGGTCTGACTTTAAAAGTTCCTGCCTGTCTTTAGTGGTTTATCTTCCACCCTTGCTGCCTCTTATGCTACAGCCAGCCTAAGGGAGGTATTTGTCCTGTTCTTGCAAACCTGACGGACCTTCCCAACTGTGGCTGCCTATTTTGACCCCACCCCCATCCCAGTCCAAATCTTACGCTTTCTTCGAGGAGGCTCATGTCTTCTATGAAGTCTTCTCTGATCCCCTGGCTGAAAGATATGGTTCCTCAGAACTTCTACAGTACCATGAAATGCTATTAATTTTTACACTGCATTCTACCATGACAAAGATAATTTCTTTGTATGACAGTGTCAATATTATCTATTAATTATTGAGCATTTACTAGCTGAGTATCTTGGGCACATTATGTAAATGTCATGCCTTCATTCTTCATTTGTAAAATGATGGAAATAATGACACTGAGCTCATAGGGCTGTTGTGAGCATTCATTAGAATCACACCTGACACATAGCACCCAGTTAGTGAGTATCAGCTATTGGTATGAGTATGGGGCGGGGGTGGGAGGGCGGTACCTTATATTGTCTCAACTAACCCCCAGACCCCCACTAACCCTCAGACCCCTCTGAACTAGGTTACTATTATTATACTGTTTTGTTTTTTTTTTTTTAAAAAAACTTGTGGGTTGAGAACTGGTTGGTTTTAATGAAGTTGTGCGCAAAAACAAAAAAATGAAAATTGTGGGAAAATATACCTAACAAGAAATTAGCCATCTTAACCATTTTTTAAGTGTACATACAGTCCGGTAATGTCAAGAACATTCACACTATTGTGCAGCCAATCTCCAAAACTTTTCGTTTCGCAAAACTAAACTTCTATACCTATTAAACAATTCCCTATTTCTTCCTTCCCTAGTCCCTGGCAAGCCCTATTCTATGTCTCTATGTATTGTATTATTATACTGGTTTTACAGACCAAGAAAACCAAGGTTCAGAGAGTAATCTGCTTCTAGGAGACAGAATCTGGACTTGAGCTCAGGGCCCCACGCATACTCTGAGTCACTCTGAAGCACGGTTTCACCTGAGACAGCGTCTGTGCTGAGCTTACATCCCCCACGACCATCGATCGTGGCCACTGGGTGCCAGGACCCTCCTCTGGGACCCTGCCTCACGGCAGCCTTGCAGTCACTGAGGGGGCAGTGTCCTATCTCCCAGCGCCAAGCTGATATAGGACAGATACACTGTAAATGTGGAATCAGGCCTGATGCCTGTCAATAGAGTAAACAATACTAAATAAGCCTGTGGCACATAATGCAACTGTTTACATTTTTTCAAAGTGTTGACACTCTCAGGAGAAAACCAGCTGAAATACATGAGGTCAGAAAGAGCTTCCCAGTCCCTGCCACCCCCTCTCCTCCTGCAGAGTCAATCTGCTCTGTTGACCCCAGGTCACCCCCCATCCCATCTGCACGTCGTCACCAGCATTGCTGACCCACAGTCAGAGCCAGAGGCAGGCAGGCGGGCAGGCACAGGAACATAAGAGACCGTGCCTGCTCTGCTTCCTCCCCCCGCCACTCCACCCCCACGTTCTTCCCTCCAACCATACCCAATCCTGACCATTC
Source organism: Tragelaphus eurycerus (assembly GCA_935064755.1). Lineage (NCBI taxonomy): Eukaryota > Metazoa > Chordata > Mammalia > Artiodactyla > Bovidae > Tragelaphus > Tragelaphus eurycerus. The sequence continues at coordinate 7,117,766 of CAKXYN010000099.1, read as the reverse complement.
TGAAACATGCTCTGTCCTTTCACGCCTCCGTGACTGCACACATGCTGTTCTGGAAGACTGGAATGCTTTCCCTCCCCTCGTTCTCCACCTCCAAGACTCCTACGGTCTCTGCGTCTCTGCAAGCCAGCTCCATCATCCCCTCTGTGAAGACTCCTCCCCTACCCACCTCCCCAAGCTCTGAGTCCGCCCCTCTTTGGAGCAGACTAGTTAGCTCATCGGAGTGCTCTCGCATCTGGACTGAAGTGACCGTCTATAACTCAGCGTGTTCCCCACACTCCCAGCTCCTTATGCTAAGATAAGGACATCTTCATCTCTGCTCCAAGCAGGGGTAAAGAGGATTTTGGATCACTGATTTTTATTTTTTTAATGTTCCTGGTATATTTCAAAATGAAGAGACAATAAGATCACAAATATTGAGGCATCTTTTTCAAGGTCTAGCAACTGAATACTTCCAAATACAAAAATTATAATTGTGCTGCTCACAAGGTAATTATATGATTTATTAAGATATATTAATAAATATTAATAAACATGATTTATTAAAGCATAAGAAATATACTATTTTGTATTATCAGTTCAGTTCAGTCGCTCAGTCGTGTCCGACTCTTTGCGACCCCATGAATCGCAGCACGCCAGGCCTCCCTGTCCATCACCAACTCCCGGAGTTCACTCAGACTCATGTCCATCGAGTCAGTGATGCCATCCAGCCATCTCATCCTCTGTCGTCCCCTTCTCCTCCTGCCCCCAATCCCTCCCAGCATCAGAGTCTTTTCCAATGAGTCAACTCTTCACATGAGGTGGTCAAAGTACTGGAGTTTCAGCCTTAGCATCATTCCTTGTATTATATATTTATATAAATATCATATATTGTATTTATACATTATATTATATATACAAGACTTATTAAGATATAACAATTTATAGTGCTCAGTAGGCACAGCAGTCTGTTAATAAGAAACAAGCTTCAAGGATATGTAAGGAGGCTCTTTGATCAAATTGGTCAGTGGATGTGACATAATGTAAAACCCCATTTGGAGACATTGTCAAAAGCCTAAATTGGAGACCCTGATGAAAGTGTTCACCTGGCCCCCTTCTCCAATGGCAGGCTGTGCTGCTGCCTCTGCACACAGTAGGCGCTGGCTGTATGCTGAAAAATGGGAACAAATATAGCTTTCCAAGTTAGTTACTGAAAACCCACCCACAGTACGTATTCATGAAAACAATGAAGTCCTGAACAATGGGGCAGGAAGCCACCTCCTTCTCTAGTGACCCCAACCCTCAGAGTCCAGCTGAAGGCTGCAACAGGAAACCCCTCACCCAGTGTCTTTCCTCCCCCTCTTCCCCACTGCCCACCCCCCAGGGGCACCAAATCACTCATGCTTTCCGTCCACTCTCAGCCCCGCTTCTTCTCAACCCTCTGGAGGGTCCCAGGTGAAAAAAGAGAAAAGCACTTACTCATAGAAGGAGGGCAAGCAGCCAAGCTGGGCTTGGCGAGTCGTCCTGCCCCCAGGCAGGCCTGAGGAATAAAAGAAACGGCAGTGAGAGGACAAAGAAGGACTTAAAGCTCTGGAACAAGGAGAAAGAAAAGGCCTAAGAAAGTTTACAAAGCAATCTGTCAGAGAAGGGATGAAAAGGGAGCCCCACTGAGCCGAGGGGCTTGGGCACTCACCTCACATTCGGCCCAGTTAGAAACCTGCAAACTCTGAGCTGATCTCTATCTTCCTTGTCCCAGAGCTTTCCCTGGGAGCGTGGTGCCTCACCTGGCTGGGTTTTTGGTAGCCCCAAATACTTCTGCTCTACTTGGCTCAATACACCAGTTCTCTTGAACTCAACAGACTGACTCAACTGCCAGCTCCCTCTGGATTTTCACTGAAACACTCTGGATAATAAGGTTACCAGCAGATCTCCAAAGCTATCCAGCCACTCTGACTTCCCAGATGTTCTGAGTCAGTAAAAATATCCACAGGCTTTCTGAAAGTCTCTCCTGCCACCAAAGGCAGGATTAATAGTAATATCAACGATTATCTGAGTGCTCTCTCTGTATGGAGTGCTTTAAATCATCTTCCTGCTCACCACCACCTTAGGTACGGATTACCCAGTTTCACCAGAAAGGGAAGTGGGCCTGGAGTGATTAAATGACTTTCCAAAGGATACACAGCCTGGATTCCAACCTAGGTCTGTCTGACCTTGATGCCCACACACTTCACACTCAGGACACTGTCTCTTGGGGATCCTCTACAATTTTATTTTTGTGTGTGTGTGTGGTTCCCATATTAATTTTAGATGGGGGAGGGATGGTACAATTCTGTGGTATCTAAAAAATTTCTTACCTCACAGTTGGCAATGTAGAGTGGGGAGTGGGAGAGTCTGCCTCCTGGCTGGGTAGGGTCCTGAGTTCTTTTTAAACACTTGATTAATTAACCATAAATAACAGGGCACTGGGAACAGGACACTCACTAATAAAAGCGTAGCCTAGAGTCACGTTTGATGAAAAAAATTCAAGTCACTTGGTGGATGGACATATCTGCAAAACAAAAGAAAAGCCCCTTTCCCAGCCCAGGCAGAGAAGTCTCCTGTACAGTTAGAGACAACAGGCCTTCTGGGCACGTGGCCAAGGTTCTGGGGATATTTATAACTTGAAGAGGGTGGGAGTCCCTAATAAGCTGCTATATTCTTTTTCCATCACTTCCCTCTCCAAGGCTACAGCGAGCTCGGAGCTCTCCTTCGCACAGAATGCCTGCTCTCCCTAGTGCTCCGCTTCCATTGTCTCATTTTCTCATCCTGGCTGGGGAAAGGGAAGGCTGCAAGTCCTTCCGTTCGGAAGAGCTCCAGTTGAATGCAGCTTAGCTGCTGGTGGTATTTCTTGGCTAGCTGCTGTGGTCTCGGAGATCTGCCTAGGAGCCTGTGGTTTCTCTGAGCTGCCTCAGAGTCTGATGTTTCGGGAATTCTGTGAGTCTTTGGGAACCGCCCACCATCTCTGGGCTTTGCCTGCATGTCTACGGATTCGAGATCTACCTGCAGATCTAAGATATCCAGGATCTGCCGGTGATTCCTAGAATCTTTCCAAACGCCTGCAGTCTCAAGAGAACTCTGCCTACGGATTTGAAATCTGTTTGAGGCCTCTTGGATCTTTTGAAGCCGGAGACCTAACGCATCTTTTGCGGGCCAGGAGGTGAGTATGTTGGTTCCCAATTCGGGTTTTCGGTTTCCTGCTTTCAGTCGGTCAGGGGCTGTTAACATCCTGAGAGCCCGCTGGGCTTAGGCCGTTAGAGGCCCACGGTCCCATGGACGCGGGAGGCCGCCAGGAACTCTTTTAGCACGCAAGCCCTCGGGGATAATAAGGACAGATTTTCCGAACCCCGGAGCCCGGCTCGCTCCACCTTAAGCGCCCTATAACCCACCCTCTCTTCTGACTTCCCGGCTTTTGCCTCCCCTCCGCTAGCCGCAACTCAGCCGGCCCCTCAAGAGGAGCCCGTTTTAGAAGGACGCGGTAGGACACCCCTACAGGGTTAACAGCGGTAGAGCCGAGACCCAGCCGGGCCCTGCCGCGGATCTCACTCTCCTACGGACGGTCTGCGCGGTGCCTCCTGGGAGTTGTAGTCTGTGCAGCAGTGTGAGAATGCCGCGGTGGCTGCTGGGAGATGTAGTGCGTGGGTGGAGCTCAAAGTTCCAGCGCGGCCGCTGAGTCTCCCCTGGGGAGTGGGCGGCTGCTGGTTTCCTCTAAAGCTGGGGTCGTCAGATGAGAGCTAATCGCAGAGGAACCCAGCACAGACTAGCACCTATATTAGGCTCGATGTCGCAGTTAAGCTTAATTTAAACTCGACTCAAGATAAACTTCTAGGGGTGTGAAGAAGCACGGCAACCTCTCTGGCTTAATCCGACTGCGCTCTCCAAGAGAAGAAAGTGAAAGATACTCCGCCCTGGCTAGGAGGACGCGCTTTTTTCTTCACGCTTTTGTTCTTTCCCTCCGTGGCTTTTGGCCTCTTGACTGGCCTTTGTACGACAGAGTGGAACTCCAACTCCCGACAGGCCACGGGGACGGGCGCAAGCGCGCTAAAGGGGCTCTGCTGGGCTACGAGAGGCGGGCCTAATACTCGGCACCTAATTGGCAGAGCGCTTTGGGAGCTTCGCTCGCTGATTGGCCGAGGCAGCTGCCGGAAAGGGCCCAGCCTCGACATGGAGGAGCAGAGGCGTTCTGTGGGCTGGGCTGAGAGCCTCCTCCCTGAGAGAGCACCGGCTTGACCCCCGGGTCCGGGAGGGACCGAGCCAGGGGGTTGTCTTATTAAATTCTGGCAGCCTCCACCCCTTGGTGGCGGAGACACAGAGGGCGGGTCGCGCTCGAGGGTCAGGGAGGAGAGTGACCCGGCCCGGGTTCAGGGCCCTCCCCACCCGCCTGGGCGGCCAGAACTCCAGCCCTGGGGAGTGGGCAGGGCCTGTTTCTGTGCCTCACGCCCTGCTTTTCGCCTCCTTTAGCGCTGTCTGCTAGCTGCTTTTCCTGCTCTCTCTCCTGGGAGGCGAATCCTTGAGCCCGAGATGGCAGCCACCCTGCTCATGGCTGGGTCCCAGGTAAGCCGGGGGTGGCTTCTTGGACCCTGCCTGTGCTTAGCCACCTCGTCCCCGCGTTTCTTTGCTCTGCAAATCCCTGTGGGAAATTCCCTGGGATTAGTAATTCGCTTGCTTTGCCATTTTGCCTCCAGAGACCCAGTATCAGGACAGTATAGCCACAAACAAGCATTTATTGAACACCTGCTGTTTGCCTTTCAGTACTAGGGAGACAAAGATGGATGGAACGTGCCCTCCCTGTTTGCTCACAATCTGTAGGAAGACAGATGCATCCGGTTAGCCATAAAACTAGCGTGATAAAAGCACTATTTTCTGTAGGAGCAAGGTGCTGTGGGAACCAAGAAGTGGGAGTATTCTCTCTGAGGTGTGGGAGGAGGAGTGGAGCAGAGCGGTGGAATGGGCTGGGGGGCGGGCACTGACGAACAGCTGGTGCTGGAACAGGGTTTTAAGGAATAGCAGGATTTCACTAGTCCGAGGAAGATATTCCAAGAAAAGAGGAACGTTGTAGGTAAAGGTATGGAATGACGTAGATGCTCGATGTGTTCTGAGAAGAGTACTGTTAAGAGGGCAGGGGTATCCGGTCATGGGACCAAAGCAATCTGCTCATAAATTGCTCTCTCCTGAACCACATCTCTTTGTTGCTTGCTTATTTCTCCTTTGGACTCTACATATCAGACCTAATGCCTTTTGCCTTCTCAACAATTCCAGCCATGTCTCTCATTTCAAGAAGAAAAATTGGTACTAACTTCCTAGATACCAAGTACTGAGGAAGCATTATGTGATTTCAGGCACCTGTGACATTTGAAGATATGGCCATGTACCTCACCCGCGAAGAATGGAGACCTCTGGACCCTACACAAAGGGACATTTACAGGGATGTTATGCAGGAGAATTACGGAAATGTTGTCTCATTAGGTAAGAATTCTCTTTCTCCACCCCACGTTTTTTGAGACTATCAAAAAATGCCTTAGCTCTTTCAACACAAACTAGTTACTTAATTTTTAAAGCACCTAATTGGATTTTGGCGTGGCTTGAGCCCTCAGGCAGATCTTTGAGTGAGGGAATATCAAGGTCATATTGTCTAGGATGAAAGATTGTTTCTGCACATTTTAGAAACACTCAGATTTCTTGCGCCCTGAATCATTTGCCATTCTCCAGCCTGTTTGTACAGATCACTGACCAAACAGGTCTGACATAATGGTACTTGCCAGGTTATAAATGCCCCTGTAAATGGTGCTTTTACTAGAGGATGAAGGGGTGCTGACCGAGGTTGACAGGAGGGCAAAAGCCACCTTTTTGTGTTTGTTTTGGCTTCAGAGCCCTAGCTTTGCCTCACGTCCTTTATTTATCCAGAGTAGGTACTTGTCTAGAGATGTTTGAGAGTTGATTATAGATTTTGAATGTGTCAGATGCTGTTCCAAAAGAATCCTGAACTAAATGAGATCACAAATTCTATTAAAGAGGGAAGCTAATTTTTTTAATGGCCTGCAAACCTGTCTTTTCTCTGAGATACCCTTTTGTCTGGGTGCAACTAGAATAAACTGTTCTTGAGCCAAACAGTCTTTTGACTCACGTTGTCTCCTGTTAGGACTTGACAGAAGTTTGCAACCATATATGGTTCACTAGGTTATCTGCCATTCATTAGGATTATTTCTTTCTCTGAAAGCTTTATCCCCATAACTTTTAACAAACAAATGGAACTCGGAAGGGTTTCCTATTTAACCTGGACTCTCTCTGATGTCTCAACTTTTTTGGATCCTTCCTTTAGAAATGCAACTAGAAATGATGCTATCTACCCAGATCTGTTGTAGTCAGGAACCCAAGTGTTCCACTTAATGCAACAAAAACAAGAAATGAGAATCTTAAAGAAACGTGAATGTATACGTCAGTTGTCCGGCCCAAGGAATGCTTGTTGGAAAGATGGAAGCATGGAAGCACCAAAAAAAACAACAAGTTTCTTGCCCAAATAAGTTTGGGAATAGGTTAAATAATGCTTACAAGACTTATTTACCTTCAGACTCCTCAGAACCTATAATCTGGTATCAGGGCATTTTGAATTTCTGAGAAGAGGATGTTGTATGCACCATTTACCAAACTAATTTATCCATGGACCTTTTCCCTCCAGAATACCTGGTAACCTCTTTCTAAAAAGCGTCCCAAGAGACACAACTTGGAAAAGCAGTGGCTGGTAGAAAGTTTCTTATACATAGTGACTTTGTGTATTTTGATTTTCTTTTAAAGTATTTACCTAGTCAATGCCAAGAGTATTCTGAGCCAGGCATCTTTTTTGCCTTCTCCAAATGTCTTGCTTCTGTTTGCATTAAAAGGCCAGTGAGGGGGACTGTGCTTAAGACTGTTCTTCCAATGCAGAGGGTGTGGGTTCAATTCCTGATTGGGGAACTAAGATCCCAAAAGCTGCATGGTGAGGCAGGAAAAAAAAAAAGTAAAAAAAAAAAAAGCCACTGAAAAGTAGCAAGTAACATTTGGCAGTAATTTTTCCTGTTAAGTGAGACTTGATATAGATTGATAAAAATCTGTTTTTCTCCATGCTAACCCAGTAAGTCCATTTTTTTCCCCAGTAGGTGCTTAGTAGATATTAAATAATGCTAATGATGAAGACAAGTTAAGAACATACAATATACATACACATGTGTTCACATGCAAAATATCTAGGCTCTTGGCTTTTAGAATTTCTAATTTAGAGTCTTTTATATTTTCTTTTATATATATATATATATATTTGGCTGTGCTGGATCTTAGTTGTGGCACACAGTTTTAATTACAGCATGTGGGATCTAGTTCCCTGACCAGGGATCAAACCCTGGCCCCCTGCATTTGGAGCTTGAAGTCTTAAGCCATTGGACCACCAGGGAGGTCCCTAGAATCTTTTATATTTTCTATTTCTGGTTTTCTTTTTTGAAACACCAGGAACGTATATAATTTGAATAAAGAACCATTAACTGTAGTGATACAAAGCATTAACTTTTATCAGACACCTGGATTTGTATCTTAGCTTCACCATTTACTACTGTGTAACCTTTTGTGAACCACTTCTGTGGACCTTGGATTTCTCATTCATAAAGTGGAAATCATCATGATGTCCGGAGAAGGCAATGGCACCCCACTCCAGTACTCTTGCTTGGAAAATCCCAAGGACGGAGGACCCTGGTAGGCTGCAGTCCATGAGGTCGCTAAGAGTCAGACATGACTGAGCGACTTCACTTTCACTGTTCACTTTCACACATTGGAGAAGGAAATGGCAACCCACTCCAGTGTTCTTGCCTGGAGAATCCCAGGGATGGGGGAGCCTAGTGGGCTGCTGTCTACGGGGTCGCACACAGTCGGACACGACTGAAGTGACTTAGCAGCAGCAGCATCATGATGTCTGGTGCTCAGGGTGGTTGAGGTAATTCACATAAAGAACTTAGCACAGTGCCCAGCACAGAGTAGATCATTTTTGTGTGTTTACCAATAATATTTGTTTTTATTTAACTTTACAATATTGTATTGGTTTTGCCATATATCAAAATGAATCACCAATAATATTCTTTACCCTTTATTACAGATTTTGAAATCAGGAGTGAAAACGAGGTGAATCCAAAGCAAGAGATTAGTGAAGATGTAGAATTTGAGACTGCATCTGAAAGACCTGTTGGTAATACTGAGGAAAATCCTGAAAGTGAAGAGGCCTTTGACAACAGGGATAGATCAGAAAGACAATGGGGAGATTTAACAGCAGAAGAGTGGGTAAGCTATCCTCTCCAACAAGTCACAGATCTGCTTGTTCACAAAGAAGTCCACACAAGCATCCAATATCATATATGTTCTCATTGTGGAAAGGCCTTTAGTCAGATCTCAGACCTTAATCGGCATCAGAAAACCCACACAGGTGACAGACCCTATAAGTGTTATGAATGTGGGAAGGGCTTCAGTCGAAGTTCCCACCTTATTCAACATCAAAGAACACACACTGGGGAGAGGCCCTATGACTGTAATGAATGTGGGAAAAGTTTTGGAAGAAGCTCTCACCTCATTCAGCATCAGACAATCCACACTGGAGAAAAGCCTCACAAATGTAATGAGTGTGGGAAGAGTTTCTGCCGGCTGTCTCACCTCATCCAGCACCAAAGGACCCACAGTGGGGAGAAACCCTACGAGTGTGAGGAGTGTGGGAAAAGCTTCAGCCGGAGCTCTCACCTAGCTCAGCACCAAAGGACCCACACAGGTGAGAAGCCTTATGAATGTAACGAATGCGGGCGAGGCTTCAGTGAGAGATCTGATCTCATCAAACACTATCGTGTCCACACGGGGGAGAGACCCTACAAGTGTGATGAGTGTGGGAAGAATTTCAGTCAGAACTCTGACCTCGTGCGCCATCGCAGAGCCCACACGGGGGAAAAGCCGTACCACTGTAATGAATGTGGGGAGAATTTCAGCCGTATCTCACACTTGGTTCAGCACCAGAGAACCCACACTGGGGAAAAGCCATATGAATGTAATGCCTGTGGGAAAAGCTTCAGCCGGAGCTCTCACCTAATCACACACCAGAAAATTCACACTGGAGAGAAGCCCTACGAGTGCAATGAGTGTTGGCGAAGCTTTGGTGAAAGGTCGGACCTGATTAAACACCAGAGAACCCACACAGGAGAGAAACCCTATGAGTGTGTGCAGTGTGGAAAAGGATTCACCCAGAGCTCCAACCTCATCACACATCAAAGAGTTCATACCGGAGAAAAGCCTTATGAATGCACAGAATGTGAGAAGAGTTTCAGCCGGAGCTCAGCTCTTATTAAACATAAGAGAGTGCACACTGACTAAGTCCTGTAATTACGACTGGGAAATGATTCATTTGAAGGTACAACTGTATTTGATATCAAAGAGCTCTCTCAAGACTGAAGCTTTTCTTACTGTACTGAATTTCTTTGCTGTGGGTCACCATTTAAAACATCACAGAAGACATGCCACTTGAAATTCTGACCCATGGCTTTGGGAATATTATTCCCTCTTCCAAAATAGTGATTTGTATTCACCCAGTACTAATGAATTATTTCATCAAAATCAGCCTCAAATAACTGGAAATCTGAAGACCAGATGATAAATGCTGATAAATGCTCAGGCCTGGAAATGGAGTAAATCTTTCAAAGTAATTTCTCCCATCCTTGACCCAAAGAGCTATACTAGGAGAAATGTTGAACTTTGATAGGGTGGTCACAGCTGCTTTGGAACAAAACCACCAGAGACTACCTGAATTGCCACACCTATTCACTCACCGTCATAGTAGCTGGGCACACACATCTTCCCTTCAAAGGACTTTCTCCTTGAGTTGCTCATGCATTTGTATCTTTCTATCTTCCTGAGAGCAGGATTCTGCATGGTGAAGGCAAAGATCATCGCTTTTCTCCTCATTGTTTCTAATTAACTTTTTTTAAAGCTTTCCTCTTTGTGAGAGCTAACTGAAGATTCAGATTGAAAGGAAAAATGAGACACAGATTTGGGGACCAAGGACTCATCAACAGTGGTGATTTTAGCAAGAGATGCCCACTGTTGTTATTGCCATTGATCAGAATTTATGTATTTTCTTTGGGGATCACTGTAGGGAATATTGTAGGGAAAATATCTTCAAGGAAAGCTAGGACCATAAGTTATGGTGGAGTGTAAGGAGCAAGTGGAATTGACTGGGGAAGGAAGCATAGAGTTCCTTCCCAACGAATCAGGTCGTTTCTGTGTTCTTTCCCCTCTACCCTTTAAGATCAAGTCTCCCTATACTGCTAACTCTAGGATTTGATAAGGGCCACATCCCAGTGTTTATCTTAGCTTGCATAAGGGCATGTGTATGTACAGTGAAATGTGTATTCTTGATGTTTTTCCAATAGCAGAAACTGAATTCACACTGAATTAGCATGCTCTTGGGTGATATTGATCATGTGACAAAAAACTGACAGAACTCTAATGTGAGAAATGTCCTTTTGTTCATTATGAAAAAAATTTAAACACTAGTGCTTTTGTGTGCACTCTCCTGAAAGATCTGTATAGAACCAAGCACTTGTTTATATGTATTAGTCTGTTGGAGATAATTACCAAATAGGTTGATTGTCCTAGTCTCAGACTGAATGATTTTCTCTTTGCCCTAGTCACAAGGAATTAATAAATCTAGATAGGAATGTATTTCCATTCTCCCAGCTTACAAATTTAAGTGGTTTATGTCAGCGTTGACCCAATTTAAGCCCAGTAATGTCAGTTCTCCTTAGCTCAAATAGGAATTAAGAAATATCCCAAATGTTGATGCTTATCCAAGCATTTGGGGGTGGGGGTGGGAGGGAATTGATGTCCAGGAATGGGGGCTAGAGTAAGGAATATTTTTTTGAGTCTGCCCCAAATACTGTGCTTTATTGTGAGTGTTGTAACATTTGAAAAACTTTTGCCATAACTCTTTGGGACTTGGTGTTAAAAGAGCCAGTGGTCTTTCTTAGGTAGTGTACTATAGTGATTTCCTGTGACCCACCGCCCTGTGGGTCTGCATCCTTTGCAATAACACAACCTCAGAAGTAACAATGAAATACTTCACAAAGTAGATGTCTTTCTGTTGGCACTCCTATTTAAATACAGAATCGGGCAGGGAGCATGTTCTTTGTTCTATACGAAATCTAGCTGTGGGTATTCATATTTTAATTGTTGAATGACTTACATGTTCTTGATGACTAAACTCAAACATGTCTTTTTCCCATATCAGTGTTGCTGATGGTTTTAATGAATATCAAGATTCCCCTGTTGTTTCTGTGAGCTGCTAGGGGCATTAGCTTCAGAGTGGCCAGAGAAGACATCATCTCCATGACCTAACTGTATTTTACCCGCTTTTCCTTCCCTATTCTCCTGCCTTACCCCCAACCTGTTCCTTCTGCTGCTCTTGGCTTCTAAGTGCCCCAGCCTTCTCTCTAGACATGTACACTCCAGTGGGGAAGTTAAAAGGGCAGAGGGCCAGACCAGCTCTATCTTCTCTTCCTGCCAGTTGTTGTCCATTTGCTGCATTGAACTCTGTGTAAAGTTATGCATCAGTCTCTCTTTGCTAAAGCTTTCTGCATGCCTTCTGCTCCCAAGTCTCTGGCTGCTTCTGCACATACCCTGAACACATTGTGCCTGTTTTCTATGATTGTGGAGAGTGAGTGAACAAGTAAAGTATGTAGCACAGTTTTCCTTCTGGTATTGGTCACAGTTATATTAGTGTCTATCTACATCTGTATTCTAACAATATTCTGTAATTAAAAGTAAAATTTTTAAAATAAAAAAGCGAAAAATTATTTTAGTAATTCAGCACCAATTCACAAAACAGCTTTTCATCGGATTCATTAAAATTGGGCACAATTGGTTTTTTATATTGATGCCTTTGTACAGATGTTCTTGTGGGAATCTGGGAAGTGTCTTCACATATTGGTCAGCCTTTTGGATATTGCCATATTTGGGGGAGATGTAAAAACCTAGACATTTCCTATGAAGATTAGGTTGATGACAAAGCAACATGGAAATATTTGGTATGGGTAACTCATTAACTTTGGGGAAGGAAAACAAAAGCAAAAAAAAAAAAAAAGGAAAAAAATGAGGGGAGGCCATATTGCTTGAAGGAGACAAAAGCAAAAAAAAGGAAAAAAATGAGGGGAGGCCATATTGCTTGAAGGAGATATTTTTGGGTATCTGTTAATACTAAAACAGTTTCTACTAAATTAGTATTAGGATCCCAGAACAGAGAGATGTCTTAAAAATAGAGGCTCTCAATTCATGACAAAATTTCACAGTCTGCCTAAGGCAGTGATTATTTTCTGGTATTTTGTGGCCACAGTCTTTAAAGGTAATTTTATCTTGGGAAGCCTTTTTTTTTTTTTAATGGGAAGACCAATTTAGACAGAGGTAAGGAGTAGAAGTGCTTTAAACGGGGAAAATACAAATATGAAAGAAAATTTTTAATTTACCCTATAGCCAAGACTGGAAAGAGATTTTATAAATTATCAGACTTTTGGGGGGCGGGAGGTGATGAGGGGCTGCGCCACATATCTTGTGGGATCTTACTTCCCCAACCAGGGGTGAAACCTGTGCCCTTGGCAGTGAAAGCTCAGAATCTAACCACTGGATCTCCAGGCAATTGGCATAAACATTTTTTAAAACTTTTTTTCTCCTTCCTACATGTTCAGCATTTTTTATTTCTGGAAAGGAAAGTTCAAGGAAAATGGTGGAGAAATTGACCTGGCGCTTCTCCTTCAGGGTAGTTAATATGTTAATATTTCACCATTATTCTAATAGAGGCAGATTTCCTTCCCTGAATTTTCTCTAGGTGGCTAGCCCTTGGTTAGGGCTGTGCTTCCAGGCCATTAGGACTCCACTGAGTCCATTGATATGATAATTTGTTAAATGGTTCCATAGTGTTTCAAAGGTTAGTGTTCCTGCGAAAAAGGAGTTCCTGTGCCTCAGGAGAATCTTACTCTTTGAAGCATTGGTTAGATACCCATCTCTGTACAGTAGAGGAGCAGCTGACTGGGACCTCCTTATCTCTAGGAGACTTCAAGATAAAAAGGTTGTTAGTGAAAAACAATTGAGTAAAATGGATTGAAGAAAATTACCCTGTAATAACCTAAAATGGTTTCATGGTGAATCTCATTATATTTATCTGTTTTCCTAAATGGTTCATATGCAAAGTCTGTATCATTTTTACCTTCTTCAAAGGTGCTTTTGTTTTTCCCTTTGGGAGAGACTGAGGCTGATGATATCAAAATCTCACTTTGAATTTCATAGCATCCCCTGTGGCTGCCTTGTAGACATCACTTGGAAATTACCCAGGCAGACCTGAAACTCAATCTACCACTTTGTTCTATCACCACCATCACCCTTCACCTGCTACTTCTGTACTTTCAAACTCAGTCATGGTCGAGTCATCCATGCTACAAACTTATATTTCATATTTGAAAACTACTCCTTAAGCCACCCTTCCAAAAGCAATCATGAAAATCAGTTGCATAATTAGTCTTCCAATGATTACCTTGCCACCTCCTAAATATTTCTCAAATCTATCTACCTGCTTTCTCTGTTGTCTTCACTTATCATGTAACCTTGGGCAGGTTACTTAGCTTCTCTGTTCCTTGGATTTTCCATCTGTAAAGTGGTGGGTAATTATACCTACCTCACAGAATTGCAAAGATTAAATGAAATAATAGAGCTCAAAATATTCGTTGCAATTATTTAGACCATCCCCAAGCCACATCCTGCTTACTGAAACAACCTCTTAATGAGTCTCCTCTATTTTCAACCCCCTTCCAATTATTCTCCCTAGCTGCAGCTAGAATGATCTTTCTGAAGGGCAAACCCATTCTTGCCATTCTCCTGTGCAAAACTTTATCATGCTTTCCATTGCCAGTGGCAGTGTGTGATGTGTGAGGAAGTGAACAAGATCTGGCCTCTGCTGCCCTCCTGAGCTTTGATTCTCTGCACTTTCCCTGCACTTGGAGCACTCTCCAAGCTGCATCTCTTTGTCTCCACTCTCCTGGTCAGCGTCTCCTCATCTTTCAGGTCTCCATGCCTAGCTTGTTCCAGAGAACCTTTCCTGATCCCACAAGACTGGATCAGGTGTTCCTGTTCAGTGTTCCCTGGGTTTATCCCAGTCAAAGCACTTTATTCCTGTTTTGTAAATGCCTGTTTACTTCTTTGTCTCCTCCACTAGATTTTAATATCCTCCAAGAAATCACTGTGTCTTGCTCACCATTGTATCTTAAGATCAGATCAGATCAGTTGCTCAGTCGTGTCCGACTCTGCGACCTCATGAATTGCAGCACGCCAGGCTTCCCTGTCCATCACCAACTCCCAGAGTTCACCCAGACTCACGTCCGTCGAGTCAGTGATGCCATCCAGCCATCTCATCCTCTGTCGTCCCCTTCTTCTCTTGCCCTCAATCCCTCCCAGCATCAGAGTCTTTTCCAATGAGTCAACTCTTCACGTGAGGTGGCCAAAGTACTGGAGTTTCAGCTTTAGCATCATTCCTTCCAAAGAAATCCCAGGGCTGATCTCCTTCAGAATGGACTGGTTGGATCTCCTTGCAGTCCAAGGGACTCTCAAGAGTCTTCTCCAACACCACAGTTCAAAAGCATCAATTCTTCGGCGCTCAGCCTTCTTTCACAGTCCAGCTCTCACATCCATACATGGCCACAGGAAAAACCATAGCCTTGACTAGATGAACCTTTGTTGGCAAAGTATTGTCTCCGCTTTTGAATATGCTATCTAGGTTGGTCATAACTTTCCTTCCAAGGAGTAAGTGTTTTTTAATTTCATGGCTGCAGTCACCATCTGTAGTGATTTTGGAGCCCAGAAAAATAAAATCTGACACTGTTTCCACTGTCTCCCCATCTATTTCCCAAGAAGTGGTGGGACCAGATACCATGATCTTCATTTTCTGAATGTTGAGAGCTTTAAACCAACTTTTCACTCTCCACTTTCACTTTCATCAAGAGGCTTTTGAGTTCCTCTTCACTTTCTGCCATAAGGGTGGTGTCATCTGCATATCTGAGGTTATTGATATTTCTCCCGGCAATCTTGACTCCAACTTGGGTTTCTTCCACTCCAGCGTTTCTCATGATGTATTCTGCATAGAAGTTAAATAAGCAGGGTGACAATATACAGCCTTGACGAACTCCTTTTCCTATTTGGAACCAGTCTATTGTTCCATGTCCAGTTCTAACTGTTGCTTCCTGACCTGCATACAAATTTCTCAAGAGGCAGATCAGGTGGTCTGGTATTCCCATTGTATCTTCAGTCCCTAGCAAATGTTTGACTGAGAATAGGGAGGCAACAAACATGTCTTGGATAAATGAAAGGAGTTGATGTATCAATTTCATTCCCTTTAGCGGGACTGGTGACTTCATTTCTGATTTTTCACCACACAAGCCACTAATAAAAGAAAGTCTGTAGAAACGGGAGACATTCTGTCATTGCATATCTGGTGGGGCCTCATGCAAGAGGAAAAAAGGCTCCCAGAGTCTATGTGGTCCTTCCAAGGTAAAACGAGGATAAAATCACCTACTCTTGAAGCGTCAGTATTTGATGAATCATTGTCATCTTTGGACGGTTATCTAGGACTAGACATTATGACAACGTTGGTAAAATGTTGCAAGGCAAGCTCTCAATACAGGGAACTTGGGCAGGATTCTAAACTCCCAGCTGTAGATTTGGCTATTGGTCAACCTCTGAATTGTCCAAGCTGATAATTCTCCAAGTTGAGCATTATAAACCAATAGTTGTTAATATTTTGAGGAGGATCCAGATTTCTTTAAGAATCTAATGAAAGTTTTTACTCTTTTGTTTGAGAGTTCTTTATATATTTTGGTTACAGGACTTCCCTGGTGGCTCAGGCGGTAAAGTGTCTGTCTACAATGTGGGAGACCTGGGTTCGATCCCTGGGTCAGGAAGATCCCCTGGAGAAGGAAATGGCAATCCATTCCAGTACTATTGCCTGGAAAATCCCATGGACAGAGGAGCCTGGTAGGCTACAGTCCATGGGGTCATAAGAGTCAGATACGACTTAGCGACTAATGACAACAAATTCATCATATTGACAATGATGGTTCTTTCTGATTTTTCTGTTGTGCTGAGTAAAAACCAGGCATGGGCTTTCTCTGGTTGCAGCGAGCAGGGGTTACCCTTAGTTGCAGTGCTCAGGCTTCACATTGCAGTGGCTTCTCTTGTTGCAGAGCACAGGCTCTAGAACATGGGCTAAGTAGTTGTGGTGCGTGGGCTTTAGCTACTCAGTGCCATGTGGAATCTTCCCAGACCGGGGATTGAACCTGTGTCCCTTGCAGTGACAGGTGGATTCTTAACCACTGAACCACCAAGGAAGCCAAATGATGGTGGGTGTGTGTGTGTGTGTGTGTGTGTGTGTGTGTGTGTGTGTGTGTGTGTTTGACTGGTAAAATATCCATCTCTACAAATGAGTCTGCCAACACTAGGACTTCAATCGAATAGGAGCTTGATGAAGTAGCTCACACCTGTGTTTGAGTCTTAATTCACCTGTGTGGCTTTGAGCAAATGTTTTAACCTCTCTGAGCTTTGTTTCCTCAATAAAATGGAATGTTACCAGTCCTTAAGTTTTTGTGTGAGGATCAGCAACAGCATATATAAAGCACTCAATACACAGTAGTGTTAGTCATTCAGTCGTGTCTGACTCTGCAATCCCATGGGCTGTAGCCGCCAGGCTTCTCTGTCCATGGAATTCTCCAGGCAACAATACTGGAGTGGGTAGCCATTTCCTTCTCCAGGGGACCTTCCCAACTCAGGGACTGAACCCAGGTCTCCTGCATTGCAGGGAGATTTTTTACTGTCTGAGCCACCAGGGAAGCCCCAATACGTAGTAAGAGCTCCATAAATGGTAGTGATTACTGTTTAAATGATTACTGTTTAAAACACTGTTGTCACTAAGATGGAGAAACACTCTTCCTGTTTTAAAACAGTTGGATGAATTTGAGAATTGAAGGGAAGTCGATGGACCAGCTAGGATAATTTTCAAGAGAACAATGTTGCAAAAATGATAAAGCAGGCATGCTGTAAGATCTTGGAGTAAGTTGATTATAAGCTATTGCATGTCAGCTAGATGGCACTTTATTTTTTAAAAGAAGGGTAATCTAGGAGGTATAAATGAGACATAGTCTTTAGCTCTGGTCAGTCTTGATTGGAGCACTACCATTTTGGAAAGTGGCTTGAAATGATAATTATTAAAGTTTGATCGAGGAAATAAACACTTCTATTTGACAGTGGGAGAATTCCAGGTAGAACTGAAGTTTTCTAACTAGTGTTTTCTAACTTATTCATCATATTGGGGCTTCCCTGAGTAGACACCTCTTGGCACCTAAATGTTAACAAGGGTTGGTTGTTGATATCCTTTCCACTAACATTCTATACATGGTATTTCTTCATTTTCCATTTTTCTCTCCTCATTCTTCAGATCAGTCGCTCAGTCGTGTCCGACTCTTTGTGACCCCATGAATCCCAGCACGCCAGGCCTCCCTGTCCATCACCAACTCCCAGAGTTCACCCAGACTCACGTCCATCGAGTCAATGATGCCATCCAGCCATCTCATCCTCTGTCGTCCCCTTCTCCTCTTGCCCTCAATCCCTCCCAGCATGAGTCTTTTCCAATGAGTCAACTCTTCGCGTGAGGTGGCCAAAGTACTGGAGTTTCAGCTTTAGCATCATTCCTTCCAAAGAAATCCCAGGGCTGATCTCCTTCAGAATGAACTGGTTGGATCTCCTTGCAGTCCAAGGCACTCTCAACAGTCTTCTCCAACACCACAGTTCAAAAGCATCAGTTCTTCGGCGCTCAGCCTTCTTCACAGTCCAGCTCTCACATCCATACATGGCCACAGGAAAAACCATAGCCTTGACTAGATGGACCTTTGTTGGCAAAGTAATGTCTCTGCTTTTGAATATGCTATCTAGGTTGGTCATAACTTTCCTTCCAAGGAGTAAGCGTCTTTTAATTTCGTGGCTGCAGTTGCCATCTGTAGTGATTTTGGAGCCCAGAAAAATAAAGTCTGACACTGTTTCCACTGTTTCCCCATCTATTTACTCCTCATTCTTACTTTCTATATTATTTCTTTTTCCTTTCCCCTGGGTGTGACCTTGAACTGTGGCTGAGTTGGCTTAATCTCATTAGTAGCAAGCTTAGGCATTTTTGAAGAGGCTGAATTGATGTATTCATGTTTGGAGTCTGAGGAATAGACTACTTCCTTTAGAATCATGAAATGGACAAGTAAGACAAAGATTAAGGATCCAATAAAAAGGTTTGATAATTTTAAACATTCTTTTGTTACTTCAGGTTGTAAGTAGTACAAGTCAAAGCTTCAATTTGAGTATTCTGGTGCCTGTAATTGTTTAAAGAAGCAAAAGCATGTTGTTCATTGACATACCAGTTAGACCACAGATTTGTTCTGTGACAGGGAAGAGCTGTGGACTGGTCTAGCTGTGCTTTGTTACCTCATCTTAAAAGGTTAGAAATATAGCTGGACTGCTCCCTAGCAATTCATTTTATTATATTTATTTGTATACTTGTCTTGCCTTGTAAACTGGAATGTAAGCACTTAGAGGACAGCGATTATGGTTATATTTTGTACTTTCACACAGTGATTTATTTGTAGAGGGCATACAACAAATATTTGTGTAATATCACATTCATGAATACACACACACAATTTTTTTTTTTTGAAATGCAAAGCTCTGCTGCTGCCGCTAAGTCACTTCAGTCCTGTCTGACTCTGTGTGACCTCATAGACAGCAGCCCACCAGGCTCACCCGTCCCTGGGATTCTCCAGGCAAGAACACTGGAGTGGGTTGCCATTACCTTCTCCAATGCATGAAAGTGAAAAGTGAAAGTGAAGTTGCTCAGTCGTGTCCGACCCTCAGCGACCCCATGGACTGCAGCCTTCCAGCTCCTCCACCCATGGGATTTTCCAGGCAGAAGTACTGGAGTGGGGTGCCATTGCCTTCTCCGAATGCAAAGCTCAGATGCCCATATTTTCCAAATTTTAAAAAACCAAGATACATGGTCTGAAAAGGTGGAGTATACTTAGGACCATACAGGTGAGTACCTGACCTCAGAAAATATTGGATGATAGAATCACTTTACTTACAGTATCCAGTCCAGGAGATTTCATTCTACGTTAAATGGAGAAGGGTCTCTGACTGGAATTCACTGGTCCTTCAACCTGAAAGGAAAAAAAAAATAACTATTTTCATTAATATACTGCTGAAATTAAACATTTCCCCCCCACTGTGAATACAGGAAACAAACCACAGTTAGCTGTAACTTTCACTCTGTCACCAATGAGAATTTTCATATCTCATTCCAGTTGGGGGATTTCTTGAAATACCTTCTTTTTGCTTTAAAATTTCAGTAGTTTATCTTGCTGCAAGATCTTGATGTTTAAGGAAAAAGATTCAGTTCAGTTCAGTCGCTAAGTTGTGTCCGACTCTTTGTGACCCCATGAATCACAGCACACCAGGCCTCCCTGTCCATCACCAACTCCTGGAGTTTACCCAAAGTCATGTTCATCGAGTCGGTGATGCCATCCAGCCATCTCATCCTCTGTCATCCCCCTTCTCCTCCTGCCCCCAATCCCTCCCAACATCAGGGTCTTTTCCAATGAGTCAACTCTTCGCGTGAGGTGGCCAAAGTACTGGAGTTTCAGCTTCAGCATCAGTCCTTCCAATGAACACCCAGGACTGATCTCCTTTAGGATGGACAGGTTGGATCTCCTTGCAGTCCAAGAGACTCTCAAGAGTCTGCTCCAACACCACAGTTCAAAAGCATCAATTCTTTGGTGCTCAGCTTTCTTCACAGTCCAACTCTCACATCTATACATGACCACTGGAAAAACCATAGTGTTGACTAGACAGACTTTGTTGGCAAAGTAATGTCTCTACTTTTGAATATGCTATCTAGGTTGGTCATAACTTTCCTTCCAAGGAGTAAGTGTCTTTTAATTTCATGGCTGCAATCACCATCTGCAGTGATTTTGGAGCCCCAAAAATAAAGTCTGACACTGTTTCCGTATCTATTTCCCAGGAAGTGATGGGACCAGATGCCATGATCTTCATTTTCTGAATGTTGAGCTTTAAGTCAACTTTTTCACTCTCCTCTTTCACTTTCATCAAGAGGCTTTTTACTATATCACAAATGTCTTAAATATGTATTTCCTGATTGTATTTCAACATAAAATTTTTTATAATGCGATGTATTTTACTTTGCTCATTTAAAAACGCAAAAGATCCATAGTTTACCAGATTGTCAAATGGCACAAAATAAGTTAAGAACCCTCGAGCTAGACACAGATTTATGTGAAGATAATAAAGTTTAAACTTCAATGTCCCTTTACCATGCCCTTCCAGACTCTGTTCCTAAATTTGTATTCATCATTTTATATTATTTTTCTTAAAGATCCTAGCATATACATTTTAATTTGCATTATAAAATTATTCTAATTTATATATTATAAAATTACATAATTACAAAATGAATCATTTCAAATTATAAAATTAGCATTTTAATTTGCATTATAATTTGCATGAAAAGGGCTTCCCTGGTAGCTTAGCTGGTTAAAGAGTCTGTCTACAACGCAGGAGACCCTGGTTCGATTCCTGGGTTGGGAAGATCCCCTGGAGGGGGGCATGGCAATCCACTCCAGTATTCTTGCCTGGAGAATCCCCATGGACTGTAGCCCGCCAGGCTCCTCTGTCCATGGGGTTGCAAAGAACTGGACACAACTGAGCAACTAAGCACAAAAGATACTTGCTCCTTGGAAGAAAAGCTATGACAAACCTAGACAGTGTATTATAAAGCTGATACATCACTTTGCTGAGAGATGTCTACAGTCAAAGCTATGGTTTTTCCAGTAGTCACGTATGGATGTGAGAGTTGAACCATAAAGAAGGCTGAGCACTGAAGAACTGACGCTTTTGCAAAGTGGTGCTGGAGAAGACTCTTGAGAGTCCCTTGGACAGCAAGGAGATCAAACCAGTCAATCCTAAAGGAAATCAACCCTGAATATTCATCGGAAGGACTGATGCTGAAGCTCCAACACTTTGGCCACCTGATGCGAATAACCCATTCTTTGGAAAAGACCCTGATGTTGAGTAACAGTGAAGGCAGAAGGGGGCAACAGAGGATGAGATGGTTGGATGGCCCCACGGACTCAATGTATACGAGTCTGAGCAAATTCGGGGAGATGGTGGAGAGGGAAGCCTGGCTGTGTTGTAGTCCACGGAGTACACAAACAGTTGGACATGGCTTAGCTACTCAACAATAAAATCATTTGCATAAATTTCACACCCCATGGTGCAAAATTTGGGTTCTCTGTGACGTTCAGCCCAGTACCGAATGCATAGGTTTTCAACAGCTAATTTTTGGTTGATAGTTTCCAGGAAATTTAAATTATCCTTGAAGTGTATCTGGAAATTTTTCAGGCCACTGCTTGGCTTCCTTTTCACCTGGAGAGGGACAGGGCATTGGAAATGGGGAACGAAAGGCGGTGGGATGAGAAAGATTCGGACTAAGGCGAGGAACAGAGGACAAACCAGTAGGGGTGGAGGGTGAGAAACGTTTAAGAAAAATGGGATTTAGCCTCCTTTGGGAATTAGCTCTTTTCCTTGCACGGTTCCTTTGGCTTCGTAGATGCATACACCTGCCCAATGTTCTTTTGTGAATATGAATTAGCTCCAAACCCCACGCAGAGAGGTCTCAGTTCTGTCATCTGTAGCTAACATGCTGCTGCTGCTGCTGCTAAGTCGCGTCAGTCGTGTCCGACTCTGTGCGACACCACAGACAGCAGTCCACCAGGCTTCCCCGTCGCCGGGATTCTCCAGGCAAGAACACTGGAGTGGGGTGCCACTGCCTTCTCCGGTAGCTAACATTACTCTTGAGTAAATGCCCACTTGAGCGATTTCCCTCACATCCTGAGCTGCTCCCAACGATGTGTGGAAGGGAGCCAAGGAGGGAGTTTTCTGAGTGCTCCAAGGGATGATTTTTCTCCGCGAAGAATTTCTCCAGCAAAACAGACGAGCCAAACCCCTACAGCGTGTTCTAACTGGAGCCCAGAAAACGACCTAGAGGAGGCCGGGCCGCGTGGCGGTGGGCGTGTCTAAGGCGAACGCGGCGGCGGCTGCTCCAGAGAGGCGGATTACCGGCGCTAAGGCGCCGGTGAAGGGGCGGAAGGGCCCGCAGCCGATGGAGCCGATGCGGTTCGTAGTGGGGCGGGGTTCCGGGGGCGGCCTCGCGCGGGCGGCAGACGAGAAGGGACGGGAGAGGGGGCGGGCCTCGGCCACTCTGGGCCTGCGGCCGCACAGCCTCGCCTACCACTCGCGGCTTCACCACAGACCCCTTTGTGTTCCTGCCCCCGCCCCGGAGGCGCCCCAGCCGGCGGCGCTGAGTTCCCTCATTGGCTCAGCTGACGGCTTCCGCGATTGGCTTCTGAGCCGTCCGGCGTGGGGCCCCTCTTCTCGCTGCTATTGGTTTTCTGGGCTGCTCGTCAGGCCGCCGCGCGGGTGATTGCCCGGCCGCTCAGAGTCCCTGGAAGCAGTTCCGGGAAACCCCGCGTGCTGCCGGGATCGCGTCTCGGTCCGTGACGGGGGGGAGGGGGTGGTGCGCGCGCCATTTCTAGTCGTTTTCAAAGCGCCTCGCGCTGGTTCTCACGGGCCCGGCCACCGGCCCCAGCTCTGTCCTGGTGAGTCTCGCGCCGGCCCGCTGGGGGAGGGGCCGGGAGCCCCGATCCGACCCTACCGGGCCCGGCCCGGGCTCGGCGCCTGCTCCCCAGTTTCGTTTTCGCTCCGAGGCCCCCGGGGTGGGGGTGGGGATGGGCTGGGGGCGGCTTCGGCCTAGTCCGGCGGCTCAGCGGAGGGTCTAGCCGCCGCCGAGGCGCTTCCTCGCCCTCGCTCATCCTCCCCGCTCCCGCTGCCTGCCCTCCAAGCCCAGGCCCGAGGTCCGGCCCGCTGGGCGCCCTCCGCGCGGCCTGCCGGGTCCGCCGCGCTTTTCCCGCCTCCGCCCGCCGCTCCACGCGGCCGAGTCGGCCGCTTTCAGTTCCAGCTTTACATAGACCCTATCGCCTCTCCCTGCCGGAGCCTCGCTTTGCTCCCCCGTCTCAGCCGGCCTAGCCGCGCGTGGGGTTTGTTGATGGTCAGGACCGGCATGGGCCGGGGTGGGCCGAGGGCGGGATGCCAACCCGGGTGAGCCGAGCCGGGAGAAAACTTTTGTGTGAAGCAGAGCCCGAGAGGCCGGTGTGTGTAGGAAAAAGCCTCCGTTTCCTCTCCCCAGCCGCCCCCCGACCCAGTTCTGCATGCTGCAAGTCGAGATTTGAAGGAAAAAATGACTACTAGAGGCCATGAAACTTAGGCTTCAAGCGGCGCCTGAGATACCGAAGTCTAAATGCTATAGGCGCACTCTTTTGGAAAGGCGATTCTCTTTTTCTTCTGCGATAGAAACCGTATTGCCAAAATTTTAAGACTCGAAGAAGCCACGGGGATCTTGAAGGGTTCAGCCCCCTCCACACTACCTGTTTCAGATTTTTTGCTGTCCTCCGGAGTAGTCTCATGAGTCAGTCGTAGGATAAGGGCATGACACTCCTAAGCCATGAGAGAACCGTTAGTTTTCATTTCATTGGATCTTTGAAAGCCGGTCTCTTAAAATGAGAAGAATATTCACGAGATGTTCAGAAAAAAAAAAAAGTCAGGGAGGGGCTAGTGCCAGATTTCCCAAATCTCCCTGCAACCCTGATTTTAAATTTATCCTTTTTGCAAAAAAAGTTTAGATCAAATAACATCAATCACATTAGTATATTTGCTGCATCCAGAAATATGGTTTGGCTGTGTGGCATTGAATTGACACGCGTTTTAAATGGTCTCATGTGACATGAAAGTCTTTTTTAAAAATGAGCACATTATATTTGGTTTGAAGAGAGCTTTTTCCTTGATCTGGAAGGTTTTATTTTCTGGACTCCCTTAATAGTTGTACTTTTTTGTTAAAGTTTACAGACATTTTTTGAAAATTTCAACCAATTTCAGAATCTACTTGTAGAGAACCTTTGCAATGATAGTAGTCATAAATATTTCTGTCTTGTAGTTAATACACAACTTGTCTTTTTGCTTTTACACATACTTTAAAAAAGTACCACCTTAACAGATTTTCATTGAACTTTTCTGTTAAAAATTTGCTTTCTTTCCGTGATTGATAGTATTCCCAGGTGCAATACCGCAAGGGTCTTGTGATACTGAGAACTTCTGAGTTCTAATGATCTATCTTATGGTCGTATTTGAGGGTGGGCGAGCCTGAAAAACAACTGTATGTTCCCAAAAATATTTTGGACTTGAATGCATCTTTATAGAAGTAGGTTGTACTAATCAGTAAACTATTCATCTCACACTATAAGTAGTTTCTTTATCAAAAGTGCCAGTTTTGACTGTTTTTGTCAGTTCATCAGAATTTGAGTTTTGCCTTGAGAAACATTTATCCACCCAGAGATTAACCACGGAGTCTGCCTCTATATGGACATTAGTGGGTTACTAAGTCTTAATGTTTTGTAATCATAAGAAGTTATAATACTATTTATCTCATTTTCAGAGTAACAGTTTGTGCATTTTCCTCTCTTCCTGCTTTCTATTTCCTGCTTCTCAGTCTTCCTTTTTCATTAACTTCAACTAAATATCAGTGGACTTTGAAGTTGTTTCAAGTCAGAAAAACTGCACCTAGTGCATTTGCACAGTGTTTTCATAAGCAGTCTGGAAGTGTGGTTATCTTATGTATGGATTTTAGTGCTTTTTAGGAAACTTGTATTTTCTTTATAGCTGTTTAGGTGTCTTCAGTTTCATCAGGAAAAGTAGACTTTTCCTTGAAATCCACCTTCATGTCTTTTATTTCAGTATTTGTTGCAATGTCTTTATTCTGCTGCTTATTATCTTCATCACATTATAATTTCACCACAGACAAATGCACTTTAATTCCCTATCTTTTGAGGAGTTAGTATAGAGACTGGCCTTGTATGGTTTTATTATTTAATCTCTCTTCAGGGAGTTGATCCATTTCAGCATTACATAAAAGTTGAACACCCAAAATGATTTGGGTAGGTAAATCTGAGACATCTGACCTAAGTTTAAGAAGAAGCAACGTTAACTATAGCTCACTTTTTATTTTATGTGGACTTAAAGCAATCATTTAGCTTTTAAACCTGGTCATTTTTTCTTTTAAATCTGTGAATGGGAATAGCAAATTAATTTTAGAACAAAAATTAATGTCAAGCTGTGTTCTTTAAGTTAGGTGGAGAAAACCCAAACCAGCAGCATGTTGAACTAGAGACACAGGGCCTTTATTTCACACCTATGTTGGATTTGAAGCAGAGCTAGTAAAGTTTGAAAGTCCTTGAACCTTAAGTTGTCTGTGGGTGTTCATTCTATTTTTAAACCAGACTTTTTAAAGTGTTTAAGAATTGAGAGCTGAGGGGCTTTTTAGGATTTTGTGGTGATCTGTTGATAAGCTCATCAGGACACAACTGCTGCTTTTGTTAATTAGTGATTCTACCTTAAATAAATTGAAGCTTTTATCTAACCTAGTGTACATGAAGTTCCTTAAAGATGCAACACTTCCATGTACATTTCTCATGGTTTTACAGAATTATTGCAAATTTAGGTCAGATACATCAGAAAAGCCATCAGAAATAATATTTTGATAGAGGTTATTAGCAGCATGTATACAAATTAGATAAATCATGCATTGTCCTACAAACTAGTTATTTCTGGCTTAATGTAATATAGCTCCTGAATTTTTTCCAGCAGCATAATAAAATGGCTAATCAGGTGAATGGTAATGCGGTACAGTTAAAAGAAGAGGAAGAACCAATGGATACTTCCAGTGTAAATCACACAGAACACTACAAGACACTGATAGAGGCAGGCCTCCCTCAGAAGGTGGCAGAAAGACTTGATGAAATATTTCAGACAGGTATAATATACATTTCTTGTTTCTGACTGGTTATGAAAGTGAGGGCAAACCACTTTGAATTTTATAGATTTTTTTAAGGTTAAATATTACTTATTGTTTCTGATCTATGTAGAGCTGAATGTTACTTTCCCTTCATTGAGGGCATATTGGGTTTGAGTTTGATATTCTTATTTCATTATTTTGAAGTCTTAGTGTTGAATATGCAGTCTGAGTTGTTTGAGAACAGTACATCAATTTGTCTTAGATTTACCATCAATTAAAATGTGTTTCAGCATATCAAATTTTACATTTTTTTCTTAATCTAAATCAGTTGTCATTTTGCTTTTACTTTTCTACCTTTAGCTTCTTAAAGTGATTGTTAAAATAGCTTAGGTCTTATTAGGTGGCATAATAAGAGGACTAGTTAGATGGTATTGTCTGAAATGATAATAAAATGTCAGACTCCTTGAGAGTTTGTGGCCTGTCCAGTTTGTAACATACAGAAATCTACAACTCTCAGTAATTTGGAAGTGTTTGGTTTGTAACAGCTGTGTTTTTTTTTTTTTAATCTAGAATCCCATGGTTAAGTGCTTAAGCAAATTTGAACATTTTAATATGGTGGTTGTAAGTGGTTTGAGGTTCTAAAGAGGGAGAGAAATATATATATCGTTAGAGAGCATTGTTCGTAAATAAATACGTCCTCCCCTTTGGGGCCATTAGATGGAAACGTTCTTCCTCTGTGTTTTGTGTGCCTGTCCAGATTCTGGGAGAGAAAATGGAATTGTCTCACAAACTGTGTCTTAAGTACTGTAGTAACAAATACCTGTTTTTTTGTCCTTATTTATTTATTTATTTTTAAATCCGAGAAGCTAAAGCTCATTTAGAACTAAAATGACTTCTCAGACTGACTCCTGGGTGATGGTCCCTCTGAAAATCAGTGCTCAGAAACTTTCTTTGATGTTCTGCCATAGAGAATTGGCAGTGATCTGCTTAGAGATGCTCTCTTGTAGAGTGTTTTGTTATTGATAAGAGGTTGATGGCTTGGGTGTAGGGTTGGATTGACAGAATGGATTGATGGGTATCCTGAGTTGTGACTTCGGGTGGTGATATGGAATAGTCAAGTAAGGAAATGCCAGTTATTTTGGCATGCTCATTTTGAGCTCTTAAATCATGGCATCTTTTTTTTTTTTTTTTTTAAGTAACTTGCAAGTGATATTATGGAATAAAGTTCTTTTTGGCTTTACCAAAATGGAGTCACTTTTGATGTTCATATGGACTTGGGGCTTTTCATCTGCCAAATATTTCCATTTTACTTTGGATCAATTCTGAAATATATTCAGAAATAAAAATTTAACAGACTTAAATTATATTTAAACATAGTAGATGTTCTGTGTGCAGTTAAATATACTATATGTATATATAGAATGCAGTGCATATGTTTTCTATATACTTTGCTTGTAAGTCCATAGTAAAGTCCTTTTAATGCCATTTGAAAAAAAATTGTCATTGTTGACAGTGTTGTTAATGCTACAGCATCTTTTAAAACCTCAGAGTGACACTTGTGAAGAACAAAAAATGCCTTAAAATATGACTTTTCAGAATTGATTAATCAAGCTGCACTTGCATTTATAGGAAAAATTTAAAATTTAATGTAAAATATGCCTTTCCACATTCTGACTGCAGCAAAGTAGATGCTCAAAACAAATGAAATTTCATTTTATCTTTGGTGCTAAGGAGGGAAAGCCTTTGACACTTTTTGGTGAGTGGGAAGAATTATTTAGCAAAAATAATTCATTTTTTCCCCCACTTCTTTGGTGGTTAGCAACAACTCCAGCAGTCCATATAATTTGAAGGTTGATTCTTGGGAAATACAGTGGTGTTTTTTTTTTAACCACTCTAACATAATCAGAACTTACTATTTTAATGCTTAATCTGTAGTACAGTATGTATGTACATGAGATTTAACTTCCAAGATTTAAACATTTTGGAGAGTGGGAAATGGGGTTAGAATTTTTTTGTGTGTGGAATGTGGGGATTGAAATTTATGTTTATAGGTATTAACATTGTGTCTTTTGTTTTCATATTTGTACTTTTGATCTTTCTATATAGTATTTGTATAGCTGACCTATATGCATATAGTTGAATGAAAATGTAGTTAGTGATAGTATTGAATATAGCAATTCTTGATGAACATTGATAGCACAGTTCAAGACTGTCCTCTTTGTTGCAATAATGTTACCCGTTTTCAATTTAATTTTTAGGATTGGTAGCTTATGTCGATCTTGATGAAAGAGCAATTGATGCTCTCAGGGAATTTAATGAAGAAGGAGCTCTGTCTGTACTACAGCAGTTCAAGGAAAGTGACTTATCACATGTTCAGGTAAGGACATTATCCAGAAAAGTTTGAACAACTAATGATCTGAAATTATTTTACTTTTACTTTTTTTCTGTGGATAAGTGGTATTTTTTATTTGTGACTACTTCTGCTTCTTTTAAAAAAAATTAGCTTAAAAAAACTACATGGCAAAAAGTTTTCAGAAACGCAAGTGTAAAGTAAAAGTCTCCCACTTCTTGTGACATTTTTGGATTATGTGAATCTGTTTTGTTATCTTGGAGGAAAATAGTGTAGATAGGAGGAATAGTTTCAGGACATCTGGCAAAAATAGCCCAGACGCATTTAAGTATCAGCACAGGGAGGACTGTTCTGCCGGTGCTGAGGGTAAGCTCCATGGAGATCTTACATGTCTTAAGTGCTGTCAGCCCCAGTCTCTGGCACATAGCAGCCACTCATCAAGTATTTGTTGAGTTAATAAATGAGGAAATATTTTGTTTAAATTCTGTTCTTCTGAAATTTAAATTTAATTGTATATTTGACCCTTCAACAATTCCTGGTAATTCTTTTTCATTGAATCACTTGGCTGTTCCAGAACAAAAGTGCATTTTTATGTGGAGTTATGAAGACCTACAGGCAAAGGGAGAAACAGGGGAGCAAGGTGCAAGAGTCTACGAAGGGGCCTGATGAAGCAAAGATCAAGGTAAAGCTTGACTTGGGTAGTTGTAATGAAATCAAATGTAATCATGAGATCACATGCTCTAAAAATATTTATTTCTGTGGATGGGTCAGGTCTTGGTGGTGGCCCGAGGGATCTTCCTTGCAGGATGTGGGGTCTTACGCTGTGGTGCAAGGTCTTCTCTGCAGCTGCAGTGCTCTGACATAGAGTGCATAATGCCTGGAGTGTAGGGAGATCAGTATAACTGTGAGCCATTATTGTTACTGTTGTTAGTATTTAGATAAACTGAAAGGAAAATACAGGGCTTTTAGTAAAAGACTAGTGAACCTCGTAGTTGAGTTAAATGGATATTGGTGTTTTGCTGTAGTGATAGACTTTTCAATTTGAAATAGTTAATGTTGAAGTTTGTACAGTTCCATCATGTTTTAGACAAGAGGTACAACTTACGGTTTTTATTCCTTTGTACCTTTTTTTCTTCATGTGGAAAATGGCACACTCCCATTCTTATATCTTAAATAATAGGTGAGAACTTTATTTGCTATAATGGTTATTTTTTTTTAAACTTCTGTTCATAGAATAGGTCTATGTTATTTCCCTAAAACTGGCTATCTGCTCTTGAGAAGGTGCACATTGTATATGTAATGTGTGTATACTACATATTATACAAGTAATGGATAATATACGTGTTTTGTGTCAGTGGTAGAAGAATGGAAGATCTAAGATAACTGCTATCTCAGGGTTATCCAGCAATATTTTTTAAAACTTGAATTTGATGTCGTCTAAAATTTCTTGTTGCTCTAACATTCTGTGATTTTTAAAAACCTGAAGTGTAAAACCCTCCCATTCCTAGATAGATTGCCTTTCTTTTTTTCCATTGTGTCTTTGTTCTGTAGGGCTTTCATATGAACACAAACTCTTAAGGGCAAGGACAGTATCTTCTTTTCTATGATTCCTCTTAATACCTCATATAATGTTGTGAGGAAGGTTGGAAATCAGGAAACAGTTTATTTTTTGAAAACTGAGAGTATATTCATTTGGTAATTGCCAAGTATTTTGAGTCTGTGCTATATGAGAAATGGTCTGGTTCTTGTGAAGCTTATGGTGTAGGAGTACAAAACAACAGGATCACACAAAATAAAGTTTAAATTATTTGAGTACAATAGAAAGTCAGAATAGGATGATGTGAGAAACAGTAAATGAGAAAAGCTGCCTAAAAGAGCTAGGACTTCTGATTTCTTCTTGTTTTTAAGGATAGAGAACATTTTATTTTAAAAGAATCACTTGTGGATGTAAGTATGGTATGTAAAGGGAACAAATAAGGAAAAAATCTGATGTAAGGGGGATATAAAAGGAGGCATACTGTGGTATGTAAGTATGAACAGATAGCTTGGGGTCAGTTTACATTGAAGTGTTAGTAATCCTTCCCCTTTTTTCTTTTCTCATTAAAAATAGATGACGTGTGCTCAGAGACTTAATTTGCCTACAACTCTTTCCATTAAATGTCTGGAAAGGAGAAGTAAAAGTCTATGCATGTGAGAAGAACTAGTGTGAATGCTGTGATTTTTCTTTTTTTTTCTTTTTTTGTCCCTTGACTAAAATACCTAAAAGGTTGGGCTATCTTTTGGAAAAGATTTATATTTTGATTTGTGTGTGTATTTGTATGATATTTAACATTCAGGTACTAACAATTATGTATAATTATCTTTAGGCATTGCTTGAAAGGACCGGTTATACCTTGGATGTAACCACAGGACAGAGGAAGTATGGTGGTCCTCCCCCAGACAGTGTGTACTCTGGTGTGCAACCTGGAATTGGAACAGAAGTAAGTGTTCTTCAGCCATTTGTGGAGATCCTTCCAGTTTGTAAATACTTCTATCTATTGTATGATGGGAAAAATAACTTGCATTTTTTTCAAAGAGTAGCCATAACTTTTGGTTTGCTATCCATCTGTATTTTGCTGCCATCGTAAGTAGGGATAATCCTGTGAATGGTAGATACCTAAACACTTTGTAAAGGAATGTATAGAGTTCATGGAACTGGTAGCCAGAACTATGCAACGAGCGACACACCATTTTAGGTCCTTGGGATGAGGTTGTTAAGGAGAAGCAATTGCGTTATTCTGTTTTTCTTTTATGTCAAAATGGTGCTTGTCATCTCTCCTGACCCTCTCCTCCATCATATAGAAGATACTCAGTGTTTACAGAGAGATTTATTGAAGGGAATGGGTTGCACAAGGGAAGGATGTAGAATCAAAGGATGTGGGAAGGATTCTACATCAAAGGATGTAGAATCAAAAGGTTGAGCACGTTGGTTTATACTTGAAAGAAGAGGGACTCTCTTCTCCATCCGTGTGTTGATGCAGGTTTCTTCATATGCCTTTATGTTAGACTGTTGTGATCCTTTAAATGGAGAACCCTGAATGCAGGAGGGTAAGTCCTGTCACTGCAGGCCCCTTTTCTGATTTGATGTCTCCGTTGTCTTTTTAGTGCCTAGCATGATGCTGGGAGTATAGTAGGACAGATAATTGGTGGTTATGGTTTTTTTTTCTTTGAATACTGTAGTCATGACTTCATAACTTAAAATTAGATTAAATGATAATCTTACAGGATTTTCTTTAAAACAAAGTAAAGGGGGTAGATCCTTAAGTGATAGTGTCAGTTAAAATATTTAGGTGGTATTATTATGTATCTCCTACTTATTAGAATTTTAAGAAATTCTAAAACTTTACTCAAACATTATCAATGACACCCTTCTGAGTGCTGAAATTTAACTTTTGAGGTAGCCCAAAGCACAGATTGTTATTTCTAGTTTGTGAGTTGTAAATAAAGACATTACCATTTAATGTAACTTTTTAGATCTGTATCAGAGCTAATTTTAATTATGTTCTCTGTATGTAAATGTACATTTATTAGTGGTTGTTCCCTGAGCTGCTTTTATGCATTATTATAGTTACTCTGTTTGTTAATATTTAACATTATTAAAAGGACTCTAGGCCTTTTTATTTTTTTGATACCTGAATCAGGTACATATGCTAGTTTGAATTTCAAAAAAACTACTGTAAATTTCTTACTGCTCTATAATTACTGATAGAGTTGGGATTGGGACTCTAAGCCGTCTATATTCCTTATAGGAGAAAGTGTCATTGAAACATAATATACTCACTGTTGTCCTCTCATTAATTCCCTGACACCATACTTTAACATTCTACTTATATTGTGAACTCTTTCAAATCTACATTTATATTTCATTTTTAAAGAATATGGAGGGACTTCCCTGGTGCTCCAGTGTAAGTTAAGGCTTTATTCCCAGTGCAGGGGGCGTGGGTTCAATCCCTGGTTGGGGAACTGAGAACTTCATGCCACATGGTGTGGCCAAAAGAATAATAAACAATATGGAAATATAACTCAGCTTTCTTACAAGGACTCCTGTACTATATGTATTTTTTTCTAATGGTTTTAAATTTGCACCTAAGCCCTCATGTAAACTGAATGAAAAATGGAATTGTTCCTTTGCCTTTTTCTTGTTCCTGAGACAAGCTGAAACACCTCCAAGAGGGGAATACATTTTGAAAAAGTTATCAATAGTATACCATTCATCATATGATATCCTTATCAATTATTATTACACTTTCTTAGTTTTGTTTCTTTGACTAATTATAAAATCCTTAGAAATAAAAGTTATGTCATACAGTTTTGCTCTTCACAGTGCCCAATATAGCCTACTATAAAATTGGTTGTATCTATTTTGTAATTAATTGAAATTTTTTTTTTTTTAGCCCGTTAGGTAGGTTCATTAATGAGCTCTTTAATGGAGACTTGTTTTATCTTTGCTCTATGTAGATAAGGGACTGGTGTGCTGCAGTCCATGGGGTGGCAAAGATTCGGACACTACTGAGGAACTGAAGTAGATAGGGAGGGATTTGCTAGTACTTTAAGATTTCACTGGAAGTTCTTCATTTAATAATAAACTGTTTTGAGTACCCAGTTAAAAACAAATCCTGTGTTAAATGTAAAATTTGTTTCAGTTCAATTCAGTTCAGTCAGTCAGTCGTATCTGACTCTTTGTGACCCCACGGACTGCAGCACTCCAGACTTCCCTGTCCATCACAAACTTCCGGGAGCTTGCTCAGTCTCATGTCCATTGAGTCAGTGACGCCATCCAAACATCTCATCATTTAATTATTTTGACAAGTGTGTAAACTGAGTATGATGTTTCTAAGCATCACTTCAACCAACATGTATTTGGCATACCTATATTCTGCCAGACCCTGCCTCATTGCTGGGTATTTATTTCTAGATAATCAGCAATACATGGTCCTGCCTTTGAAGAGGAATCAGACACACACAGTCAGTCAGTCAGTTCAGTCACTCAGTCGTGTCTGATTCTTGGCAACCCCGTGAACTGCAGCACGCCAGGTCTCTGTCCATCACCAACTCCCAGAGTTTCCTTAAACTCATATCCATTGAGTCAGTGGTGCCATCCAACCATCTTACCTTTGGTCCTCCCCTTCTCTTCCTGCCTTCAGTCTTTCCCAGCATCAGGGTCTTTTCCAATGAGTCAGTTCTTCACATCAGGTGGCCCAAGTATTGGAGTTTCAGTGTCCATATATAATATTCAGGACTGATTTCCTTTAGGATTGACTGGTTTAATCTCCTTGCAGATTTTATATTGTACTCCGTCTGTAGGAGAAAGATGTATTTTTCTGTATGTTAGTTATCATCATGTGCAGCAGATATGGTTGCAGCAAAAATCCCTATATGAGATCCCCAGTCTAAAGCACTCTTGTTAAGTAATTTGTTGCAACAAAATTGCAGTGTAAAATTTTGGATTCCTCTCTTAAGTTCAGATTTCATGAGATTTGGCCCATACTTGTTGAAGATTAAAGTTTTGAAAATTAGGAGGCTTTTAATAAATTGGGTTGATGATAGATTTCATAAAGTAATTGACTTTAATTGGTAGCACTTTTGATGCTCCAAGGTTTGGGGTTTTGTTCTTTTATGGTTCATTGCAGTTACTAAAAATTACTACTAGCTCTTGATTAAGGAAGTTGAAATTAGGGTCAGTGCCTGATACTGATGGTATTGAAAGTAAGTTACGAGAAGACAATGAAGTTTTATCTTTGGATAAAATCTACTGTAAGTTAACCCTATGGTGAATAGTCATTAATGGACCTTGTTGCTAAGCATTGACCTTGAGATGAGAAATAAACAAGAATGTCAATACCAGTTTTGACATGTATTTTTTTTAGTGTGCCTTGGCTCTCAGACCTAGTATGGCTATAGTATTTTTGTATCCTTTTTTTCCCTTTTTATTCCAGTTTTATTGAGAAATACTTGACATACAGCACTATATAAGTTTAAGGTGTACAGCATAATGGTTTGACTTAAATACATCATGAAATGATGACCACACTAAGTTTAGTAGGCATCCATCACCTCATAAAATTAAAGAAACAGAAAAAAATAATGATTTTTCCTTGTGATGAGAACTCAGGATTTACTGTTAGCAATTTTATTATATAACATACAGCAGTGTTAATTATATTTATCATGTTGTACATTACATCCCTAGTTATAACTGGAAGTTTGTACCCTTCTTTAACTACTTTTAACCAGATCCTTCTCCTCCCAACCCCAGCTCCGGTAACCACAAATTGATCTCTTTTTGTGTGAGTTTGTTTCTCTCTTTGTTTTTGAAGTTCAGTTGATCTTCAACACTGCATTAGTTCCAGGTACACGGCATAGTGATTTAATATTTCTTTAGTTTCAAAGTGATCACCATAAGTGTAGTTCCTATGTGTCACAGTACCTTTCTGTTCTTCAGCTGGTTTTGTAAAACTCTTATTTCATTGACATAAATGTAATCTCCATGCAGATCATCTCTATATATTGATAATAAACTCTGTATGTTGCACTTAACTCTTTGTTTTATTAGCTAGTTGAAGTGTTAAAAAGAAACGGGGTGTTTAACAGACCTATAAGTATATGACTTTGTAACATTTGATTTGCATTATATATAAAGAAAAGCTGCTCTGTTTGCAAAAATAGCAAATAGAAGCTGGATATTGGAACAGCTGTTGTAGATAATCAGAAGACACTGTTGATCTGCCTGTTTACTGCTGTCGATTGTTTCCAGAGTCTTCCGGGCTTCCTCTATTACTGTTGAAGGAATCAGTGGGTAGACAACAGCCAAAACTTGTTCAAAACCTTAAAGTTTAATGAATGAAGGAAGAACAAGTGTTTGGGTATTCACTGGATTCTGTCGGTTCTGATGGGGAGGGATAACCTGCGCTGACCGAGTGTTTACTCTGGACAGCCCATTTGGAGCCAGAATGGCTCAGGGATCAACACAGTGATAAAAGGAAAGCATTCATATTACATTTCAGTTCATTAAAAATTGAGCTTAAAAAACTTTACAAAGAAGGATGCTTAGTTTTTGAATACTATCTATTTTCAGCCTTTTAAAGTTCTTTTAAAGTCCTAAGTTAAACTGATCTTGAAATGAGACCATCTTCTATTTCTCAAGCAAATCAGTGTTTTTGGCCTGTTTCTTCATGGACCCCAGTGAATACAACATTGGGCATAGGTTTGTTGATGTTTCTTTTATTTTTGTTTATATGTTTATTTTTGGCCATGCCATGTGCGACATATGGGATGGGATCTTAGTTCCCTGACCAAGGACCAAACCCTTACCCCTTGCAGTGGAAGCACAGAGTGCTAACCACTGGACTGCCAGGAAATTCCTTGATATTTCTAAAATAGAACTGTATTCTTATGAAAAAGCTGTAATGTCAGGTGGACTTCTAACATTTATATGATCATGTAGAGTACAAGGAGCTTACTATTATGAATTCTTTCTAATCAATCAATTGCTTTTCCTGAAAATACAAGATCTTTTCAAGTATGCTTAATGAAGTAAACTGAATGGTTCTGAAAATATATACATGTGTTAAGAAAGTAGTATAATAATCTGACACTTAGATTCTTCATTTATCTGTGTTCAACTGTATATTTTTAAAAATATTTGTTTATTCATTTCTGTCTGCACCCAGTCTTAGTTGTAGCACACAGGATCTTCCTTGTAGTGCGTAGGCTTTTCTCCAGTTGTGCACAGGCTCCATCCAGAGAGCTGACTCACTAGTTGCTGCATGTGGTCCTGGGGAGCTTAGTTCCCTGACCAGGGATCGAACACATGTCCCCTGCATTGGAAGGCTATTTCTTAACCACCAGGGAAAACCCACTGTGTGTGCTTTCTCTGCTTTTGCATGCATTTGTAATGGGTAGGGAGAGAATATGGATGGTGAATGGTGTAATTATGAAGCATCACTGCATTATAATAGAAACCATAGAAAGCAGAATTTACTTCCCAGGACAGTTTTAAAATATTCAAATAACAAATATTCTCAAATATAAAGATATTCTAACCAGGCTAGACTTAGGTGTGGCCAGAGCCTAGCAAGACTAAAAAATATATTTCAGAATTAATACCAATTACTCTTGTGTTTACACCAAACTTTAAAATTCTTAAAGAGGTAGGAATACCAGACCACCTGACCTGCCTTCTGAGAAATCTGTATGCATGTCAAGAAGCAACAGTTAGAACTGGACATGGAACAACAGACTGGTTCCAAATTGGGAAAGGAATATGTCAAGGCCGTATATTGTCACCCTGCTTATTTAACTTACATGCAGAGTACATCATGAGAAATGCTAGACTGGATTAAGCACAAGCTAGAATCAAGATTGCCAGGAGAAATATCAGTAACCTCAGATACGCAGATGACACCACCATTATGGCAGAAAGCGAAGAAAACCTGAAGACCCTCTTGAGGAAAGTGAAAGAGGAGAGTGAAAAACTTGGCTTAAAACTCAACATTCAGAAAGCTTAAGATTATGGCATCCAGTCCCATCACTTCATGGCAAATAGATGGGGAAACAGTGAGAGACTTTTATTTTTTGGGCTCCAAAATCACTCTAGATGGTGACTGCAGCCATGAAATTAAAAGACCCTTGCTCCTTGGAAGAAAAGCTCTGACAACCTAGACAGCATGTTAAAAAGCGGAGACATTACTTTGCCAACAAAAGTCCGTCTAATCAAAGCTTTGATCTTTCCAGTAGTCATGTGTGGATGTGAGAGTTGGACTATAAAGAAAGCTGAGGGTTGAAAAATTGATGCTTTTGAACTGTGGTGTTGGAGAAGACTCTTGAGAGTCCCTTGGACTGCAAGGAGATCCAACCAGTCTATCCTCAAGGAAATCAGTTCTGACTATTCATTGGAAGGACAGATGCTAAAGCTCTAATACTTTGGCCACCTGATGTGAAAAACTGACTCCTTGGAAAAGACCCTGATGCTGGGAAAGATTGAAGGCAGGAAAAGAAGGGGATGACAGAGGATGAGATGGTTGGACGGTATCACCCACTTAATGGACTTGAGTTTGAGTAAGCTCCAGGAGTTGGTGATGGACAGGGAGGCCTGGCATGCTGCAGTCCATGGGGTCTCAAAGAGTCGAACACGGCTGAGCAATTGAACTAAACTACTCTTGTGTATTTTTTGTCTCAGGATGCCTTTTATCAGTAGTATTTTTTTTTTTAAAGTGCTGTGCCCTGTTAATCAGTGCTAATATATAGTGTTGTGAATGCTATAGGGTGATACAACTGAAATTAATGAGAAGTGGTCAGATTCTGGATAATTTGAGTGTATATCTTAACAAGGTTTATTGATGAGTTGGATACGGAGACCTGAGAGAAAGGAGCAGAGGATGGCTTTAAGTCTTAGGACCTGAGCAGTTAGAAGGATGTAGTTGCCACTTATTAAAATGAGGAAGGCTGTAAAGAAGAGCAGTTAGCAGAATTGAAAGGTAGTAGTTCAGTTTTGGACATGTGTGAGTTAGAGGTCTCGTAGTCATCCAAGTGGAGCTGTTGAGTGAGCCGTTACTTACGTGAGCTTGGAGTTCGTAGGAGAGTTTTGACTGGTGATCATAAATATGGGAGGCATAAGTATCTAAGATGATGGTGTTTTCAGACCATGTTTGGATGTGGTTGCCATGGAAGTGTATATAGCTAGAGAAAATTTTTAAGATCTGATTCCTTCAGCACTTCAACATTTAGAGAGATGGGGAGATGAGAAGGAACTAGCAAAGGAAGTTTGCTTCTAGCAAACTAGAAGGAGCCAATGAAGGGGCTTCCCTGATGCTCCAGTAGTTATGAATCCGCCTTCCAGTGCAGGGGATTAGGTGTGATCCCTAGTCTCAGAACTAAGATCCCCACATGCTGAGGAGGGCTATTGAGTCTGTGCACTCTGGAGCCTGCGTGCCAAAACAAAGACTGAATGCAGCCAAATTAATAAATTTTTAAAAGAGAGCCAATGAGATAAGAAAAACCAGGAATGTGGTGTCCCAGAGGTCAAGTGAAGAAAGTATTCACAGAAGGAAGGTCAGTTATATCAAACTTCCCAAGTAAGATGAGGACTAAGAATTGACATTTGATTGTGATAGCATAAATGTTGTTAGTGACTTTGACTGGAGTGGTGACAAAAGCCAGATTGGAAAAGATTGAAGAGGTTAAGGAGATGAGCAGATTTGAGGCATTAAGAATATTATAGCTCTTCTGAGCAATTTTGCTACAAAGGGTAGCAGAGAAATGGGACAATAGTTAGAAGGTTTATAGTCAAGATATATTTTTATATTTTTATTTTAATTGAAATTTTAAAGAAAAGGGACTTCCCAGGTGGTCCAGTGCCTAAGACTGCATTCCCAGTGCCGGGGGTTTGGGTTCAGTCCCTGGTCAGGGAACTATTAAGTCCCACATGCTGCAACTGAGAGTCTGCCTGCTGTAACTAAGACCCTGCATAGCCAAATAAATAAATATTAAAAAAAAAAATTTTAAAGGAGAGATTGTAATATACTATGTGCTGATGGGAATGATCCATGTATAAAGGAGGAAATTGATGATAAAATTCTTGTCAGACCAAGAGTCCTTGAGTAGGACAGAAGGGAGCGAATCTAGCGTATAAGTCACAGTATGAGATAGATGTTCATACATGTATTTACTCAAAGATGAGGAGCTGTTATGACCCTGGCCCTGCGTTGAATACTGGGAATAAAATGAGGAGCAAGATGTGGGCTCTCTGCTTACATGGAAGTTGAATGCTCTTGCTGATGTTACTCCCAGATGAGAATCTTGAGACGCACTGACTTAGAAACTTGTTAACGGTAACTGGAATGTAGATTTGAATCCAGCATAGCTTAAAGCTCACTGCTCTTCACATTCTCCCTGCCTTTACGCTTTCACCCTACTACACCAAGCCACCATCATCTCTTGCCCTGTTAACCTGACTGGTCAGCCTGTTTTTCCTTACAACCCACTTTCTACCCTGCTGCTTCTACCCTGCTGCCAGTCTTATTTCTTTTAGGACATAAGTAATACCTGGTTATTTGTCTGCTCAAGAGTCCTCTTAAGGTCTTCCTAACATGTTTGGTGTGAAACATGATGCTGTGAAAGTGCTACACTCAATATGCCAGCAAATTTGGAAAACTCAGCAGTGGCCACAAGATTGGAAAAGGTCAGTTTTCATCCCAATCCCAAAGAAAGGCAATGCCAAGGAATGCTCAAACTACCGAACAATTGCACTCATCTCACACGCTAGTAAAGTAATGCTCAAAATTCTCCAAGCCAGGCTTCAGCAATATGTGAACCGTGAACTTCCTGATGTTCAAGCTGGTTTTAGAAAAGGCAGAGGAACCAGAGATCAAATTGCCAACATCCGCTGGATCATGGAAAAAGCAAGAGAGTTCCAGAAAAACATCTATTTCTGCTTTATTGACTATGCCAAAGCCTTTGACTGTGTGGATCACAATAAACTATGGAAAATTCTGAAAGAGATGGGAATACCAGACCACCTGATCTGCCTCTTAAGAAATCTGTATGCAGGTCAGGAAGCAACAGTTAGAACTGGTCATGGAACAACAGACTGGTTCCAAATAGGAAAAGGAGTACGTCAAGGCTGCATATTGTCACCATGTTTATTTAACTTATATGCAGAGTACATCATGAGAAATGCTGGACTGGAAGAAACACAAGTTGGAATCAAGATTGCCGGGAGAAATATCAATAACCTCAGATATGCAGATGACACCACCCTTATGGCAGAAAGTGAAGAGGGGCTAAAAAGCCTCTTGATGAAAGTGAAAGTGGAGAGTGAAAAGGTTGGCTTAAAGCTCAACATTCAGAAAACGAAGATCATGGCATCTGGTCCCATCACTGCATGGGAAATAGATGGGGAAACAGTGGAAACAGTGTCAGACTTTGTTTTTCTGGGCTCCAAGATCACTGCAGATGGTGACTGCAGCCATGAAATTAAAAGACGCTTACTCCTTGGAAGGAAAGTTATGACCAACCTAGATAGCATATTCAAAAGCAGAGACATTACTTTACCAACAAAGGTTCGCCTAGTCAAGGCTAT
This sequence comes from Tragelaphus eurycerus, assembly GCA_935064755.1. Classification (NCBI taxonomy): domain Eukaryota; kingdom Metazoa; phylum Chordata; class Mammalia; order Artiodactyla; family Bovidae; genus Tragelaphus; species Tragelaphus eurycerus. Next base: position 7,077,251 of record CAKXYN010000099.1, on the reverse strand, counting down.
GATCTTTCCTGTGGTCATGTATGGATGTGAGAGCTGGACTGTGAAGAAGGCTGAGCGCCGAAGAATTGATGCTTTTGAACTGTGGTGTTGGAGAAGACTCTTGAGAGTCCCTTGGACTGCAAGAAGATCCAACCAGTCCATTCTGAAGGAGATCAATCCTGGAATTTCTTTAGAAGGAATGATGCTAAAGCTGAAACTCCAGTATTTTGGCCACCTCATGCGAAGAGTTGACTCATTGGAGAAGACTCTGATGCTGGGAGGGATTGAGGGCAGGAGGAGAAGGGGACGACAGAGGATGAGATGGCTGGATGGCATCACTGACTCGATGGATGCGAGTCTGAGTGACCTCCGGGAGCTGGTGATGGACAGGGAGGCCTGGCGTGCTGCGGTTCATGGGGTCGCAAAGAGTCGGACATGACTGAGCGACTGATCTGATCTGATCTGAACATGTTTGGAAAAAAACTCTTAAACTTCTAACTGTGGTTTAACTTAATCTGGTCCTCATTTTCTCTTTCTCATCACTGTCTCCTGTGTGGACCTTTTATTTAATCACTGGCCTATTTGCTGTTTGTCAGATATATCAGTTGTACTCGGTATCTTTTTGTACTTGATCTATCCCCGTGGAATGCCCTTTCCTCATACTTTTACTTTATTTTCTCTCTCATATTTTCTCTCTCAGGTCTCAGTTCAAATTTGTCTTCTCAGGGAGGCCCTCCTACTTAAAATATAACCTCTTCTTCATTTATCCCTTTTCTTTGCTTTTATCTTATGATTTCCTCCTGAAATTGTATTGTCTTTTAAATTGTCTCTATCAGTAGAACGTAAGCTTCATGAACATCTAGACCTGTCTGTGGTGTTCACTCATCTCTAGAATGTAGAAAAAAAATACATGGCCTATGAGTCTACGCCTCATGGAAGGTTTGGACAAATTCTGTTAATAGGGAGGGAGCTAGTTACCTGCACTGGAGCGACTTCCAGCTGGCATTTTATTTATAGATTTATGGCTGTGCTGGGTCTTGGTTGCTGTGTGTGGACTTTCTCTAGTTGCAGAGAGCGGTAGCTGCTCTGTAGTTGCAATGCCCGGGCTTCTCATTGTCGGGGCTTCTTTGGTTGTGGAGCAAGGGCTCTAGGTGCACTGACTTCAGTAGTTGGAGCTCATAGGCTCTAGAGCGTTGGGTTCAGTAGTTACTGTACATGGGCTTAATTGCTCCATGGCATGTGGGATCCTCCCGGACCAGGGATAGAACCCATTACCCCTGCACTGCAAAGCAGACTCTTAACCACTGGACCATCAAGGAAGCCCTCAAGCTGATATTTTAAAAATTAATTGGATATGGATGGGAATTGGAGGGATTAAAAATATCTGAGGTTTTTTGTTTATGAGAGTATTTTTCCTCAGTCATTTGCCAGGGGTGGGGCTGGGGTGGAGTAGGGTGGTGGTTAGCAGAAATTATGTTCTCCTAAGAGAAATGTGGGGAAAAAATCAGAGGAACTGGTTGACAAGGGTCAGTTTTAGTTATTTTGATTTTTGGACAAAGGAAACTTGTTACGTATACATTGTACCTTTATTTTAAATAAGGAAAATAAAATTAGAATTTTTTCATGTATCGATAACCACTTTTAACATTCTGATACATAGTCATTCTTATCTGTACATATATTTATACTAAAAAAAATGAAAATTGGCATTGCTAAAGTTATGGATGATTTGAGGTAAAATCAGGACTACCAAGAGGAAGTGTTTAATAGGTAGTTGGAGATGCAGAATTAGGTCTTGAGATATATAGCAGGTATTGGGAAATGACTGTAGCATTGTATGTGAATATGGATGTTAATATGATCCTTACAAGGGAAGGAAGTACAGTGAATTGTGGGAAATAGGGCCATAACTTTGGGAAACATGCAGTTTATGTGATTAAATGGATAGAAGAATCACCATGGAAAGGATAGAGGAGTAGTTAAAGGTAAGACTAGGTTAGTGGAGGATTCTGAGGTTTTTCCAGTAGTCATGTATGGGTGTGAGAGTTGGACTATAAAGAAAGCTGAGTACCGAAGAATTGATGCTTTGAGCCGTGGTGTTGGAGAAGACTCTTGAGAGTCCCTTGGACTGCAAGATCCAACCAGTCCATCCTGAAGGAGATCAGTCCTGAGTGTTCATTGGAAGGACTGATGTTGAAGCTGAAACTCCAATACTTGGGCCACCTGATGCGAAGAACTGAGTCATTGGAAAAGACCCTGATGCTGGGAAAGATTGAAGGCAGGAGGAGAAGGGGATGACAGAGGATGAGATGGTTGGATGGCATCACCGACTCGATGGACATGAGTTTGGGTAAACTCCAGGAGTTGGTGATGAACAGGGAGGCCTGGTGTGCTTTGGTCCATGAGGTTGCAAAGAGTCGGACACAACTGAGAGACTGAACTGAAAACTTATGGGAAGAGAATTTTCAGAAGGTAGCATCACTAGTGTTAATGCTTGTTGAGAAGGCAAGGATGATGAGATTGAGGAAGGAAAGACTTTTTAATTTGGTCCTTAAAAGTCCATTAGTGACATTTGGGTGTACAATTTAGTGTTGGAAGAAGCCAGTTTTTAGAGAGTTTAAAAGCATATGGGAGGGAAGCTCCAAGAGAGAGGGTGCATATGTATACTTACAGCTGATTCACATTGTTCCATAGCAGAAATCAACACAACGTTGTAAAGCGTTTATCCTCCAATTTAAAAAAATGGAAAGAAAATGATACCAAAAAAATGTAAGAAAGAAATAGAAATGGAACTTGATGATGAATACATGATAGAACAATTTAAAAAAGCATAGATGCAAGTGCTTTTCAGAGTGAGCTTTCATTAGAAAGATGGTTCTATAGGGATGTCACTGGGATGATGCCGATCTGTTACTTACGCCTTTCTTAGCTGCCCGGTATTAAGCATATAGCAGATGTGTTGACGGGGAAGGCAATGGCACCCCACCCCAGTACTCTTGCTTGGAAAATCCCATGGACAGAGGACCCTAGTGGGCTGTAGTCCATGGGGTCGCTAAGAGTCGGACACGACTGAGCGACTTAACTTTCACTTTCCACTTTTATGCATTGGAGAAGGAAATGGCAACCCACTCCAGTGTTCTTGCCTGGAGAATCCCAGGGACGGGGGAGCCTGATGGGCTGCCGTCTGTGGGGTCGCACAGAGTCGGACACGACTGAAGTGAGTTAGCAGCAGTAGATGTGTTGAAAAGAATAACTGCATGAGTGAAAGCAAACAGGTAAGGGCCAGATGTTTAAAGCATCTAAAAATGAAAGGAACAATAACAGGCTAAAGAAGGGGTTTTTGTATTTTGTTATGGGAGATCTGGCATGTTTGAAGATGGAAGAACTGTGGGAAGGAAAGAATGTACTGAACAAGATAGGACAGTTGAAGAAATAAAGGTTTAAAATTATTTCCAGAAGAAGGTAGTAAGAAGAAATGGGCTTATTTATTAGGGTTAAGGAGCTACTCTTTTTTTGGAAAAGAGGTACATCTTTTTCCTCTGAGGTATAAAGGAAGGAAGTGAAAAGAGATGTTGAGAAAAGTTTTAAGGCCAAGAGGAAAGAATGTTAGGAAAACCAATGACTTTTCAGGCGACGCTCTTAGAATGAGATTTCATGAATGAGGACTGGAGATTTTAAGGAAGTAGAAAAATTAGGATAGCTGTTGTGTAAGAATCTTGCTAGAGATTCAGAAGACCACCTCGGATTTTACCAGATAGCAGTGAAAGTGAACCTGATTATTTTGAAAAGAATTGTCTTAAGATACAACAGCTTTTACAGAATTTAACACCAGAAACTTAATCTCCAGTAATTTGGCATCTTTTGGATTGCTGGTATTATTTCATTAGTGTTAGTCGCTCAGCCATATCCAGCTCTCTGTGATCCCATGGTCTATACCCTGGCAAGTTCCTCTGTCCATAGAATTCTCCAGGCAAGAATACTGGAGTGGGTAACCATTTCCTTTTCCAGGGGATCTTCCTGACCCAGGGATAGAATCCAGGTCTCCGACATTGCAGGCAGATTCTTTACTGTCTGGGTTACAAGGGAAGCTCATTACTTCATTCATTTCAGTTCAGTCACGTCACTCAGTCGTGTCCGACTCTTTGCGACCCCATGGACTGCAGCACTCCAGGCCTCCCTGTCCATCACCAACTCCCAGAGCTTGCTCAAACCCATGTCCATAGAGTCGGTGATGCCATCCAACCATCTCATCCTCTGTCGTCCCCTTCTCCTCCTGCTTTTAATCTTTTCTAGCATCAGGGTCTTTTCCAGTGAGTCAGTTCTTCATATCAGGTGGCCAAAGTATTGGAATTTCAGCTTCAGCATCAGTCCTTCCAATTAATATTCAGGACTGATTTCCTTGAGGATGGACTGGTTGGATCTCCTTGTAGTCTAAGGGACTCTCAAGAGTCTTCTCCAACACCACAGTTCAAAAGCATCAATTCTTTGGTGCTCAGCTTTCTCATAGTCCCAACTCTCACATCCATATATGACTGCTGGAAAAACCATAGCTTTGACTAGACGGACCTTTGTTGGCAATGTCTCTGCTTTTTAATAAATGCTGTCTAGGTTGGTCATAGCTTTTCTTCCAAGGAGCAAACATCTTTTAATTTCATGGCTGCAGTCACCATCTGTGGTGAATTTGGAGCCCCCCAAAATTGTCTGGAAACAAAAATGTTTCTGTTGTTTCCCCATCTGTTTGCCATGAGGTGATGGGACCAGATGCCATGATCTTGGTTTTCTGATTGTTGAGTTTTTACTTCATTACTTCATCAGTCGGATCAATTATCAGGATATGAAATGTTGATGTAGATGAGTTTCACTAGAAAATTCATCTCGTGTAAGTGGTAATTTACTCTTTAAGACTTTGTGTGTGGATTGTGAGTGTTTTACCATAAAAGGTTATTTTCTGTATTGCTGGCTTGGTAGAAATTTGAAGAAAATTGTCATCTGATATTAAATACTGAGAGGGTTTCTGATTGTTTCATTCTAATTTAGCATTCCTGTATATTGTGACTTAATCTTACTTACTATATAATTTTAACTAAGAATACAAAATCTTCAAATTATGATGAATTTTTTTCATATCTTAAAATGTAATATTCTGATAGAGAAAGGAATTCTGATGAAGAAAGATTAAAGCAGTGGAGTTTTAAGTAGTAAAGATTTTAGAGTTAAGAAAAATTGAAAGAGACCTCATCCATCTTTTATTCAGTTTTTTTTTTTTTTAATTTAACTTTTATTGTAACTTTACTGAATTGGCATGTTTATACTATAGTGAAAGTGGGAGTGTTGCTCGCTTAGGCACAGCCGACTCTGTGACCCGTGGGCTGCGGTCCACCAGACTGCTCTGTCCATGGGATTCCCCAGGCAGGGATACTGGAGTGGGTTGCCATTCCCTTCTCCATATTCAAGTATGGCTTTTCTAAAAATGCAGATGTATTTCAATGAAGATTTATATAGGTCTTTTATTTTTTTTTGAGAAAAGGACAAATTACAAAATTTAAGATTTAGCGTTATTACTACAAATTTTGAGCACTTACTGTTAATCAGTTTCCATTTTTCAGTATAGAATATTGTTCTGTGTTGATGCCCTGAAGGTCATTATAATGAAAAACTAGGGTTAACTTTGTAAGATTCAACTTGCCCCAATTTTTCCTTAACCATCTTTGTGTCCCCACCCCTTAAAAAAGGCACCTAGGCTTTGTGGCTCTAAAGTCAGATGCTTGTTACATTGGGATTCTAACACACAGGTTTTATTTCAGGTCTTTGTAGGTAAAATACCAAGAGATTTATACGAGGATGAATTGGTGCCCCTTTTTGAAAAGGCTGGTCCCATTTGGGATCTGCGTCTTATGATGGATCCACTGTCTGGTCAGAACAGAGGGTATGCATTTATCACCTTCTGTGGAAAGGAAGCTGCACAGGAAGCTGTTAAACTGGTATGTGATAAACAAAACAAATACCCATGTTCTAGCAAGTCATTTGAGAGAAATACGTCAATTAAAAACATTTGCAGTTAACGTTGTTTCATTTACTTTAGTTTTTGTTTTGAAAGTTTTTATATTGACTGAGTTAGTATGTGTCTGGTGGCTATTTTTTCATATTATGAAAGTAAAAAATAAATGAAAATATCCCAGAAGTAAGGTGATAGTCTCCCATAATTTGAAGAAGTTATTTATTACAGCAATTAGTATCTAAAGTTTCATTTGAACATTTGGCTTTTGTAGTTCTCCCTTTTGATCTTAGACAGAAATGTCAATTCTTGCTGTTAAACTTTAGACTAAAATTCTTAAAGTGTGATGAAGTCTGGAATGGGTTCTGGGGAATATAACTGGGCTCCTTGACTTTTAGGACACAGTTTGGGAAACGGTTGCGAATCTCTTTGTTTTTATCATAACCTAATCATACAATTTATTTATTTTCTAAGTATATTCTCGTTTTTTCTTTTTGTTTCCAAACTCTCCAGTTCTCTTTGTCTTTAATCTTTCTCTTTTCCTATAACTTGATATCCAGTCTTCTGGGAATCTCCTTTCTGTAGGGCCTTTTACCCTTTCTTTGTACTTCAGAGTAGTACGCAAATTAAGTATGGCTTCACTCCTACTGTGTTAAGATACAGTCGTCTCAGTAACTCAAAATAGCAATATCATTGGTTTCTGGGATACTCTTGCCAGACAGCTGAAGGCCTCAGTCTAGTTCTAGTTCTTTTAGAATGGTAACCTCTTTCACCAAAGCTTTTCATTTCATTAGTTGCTTCTAAATTTGTTCTTGGAGAAGGCAATGGCACCCAACTCCAGTACTCTTGCCTGGAAAATCCCATGGATAGAGGAGCCTGGTAGGCTGTAGTCCATGGGGTTGCTAAGAGTAAGACACGACTGAGTGACTTGACTTTCACTTTTCACTTTCCTGCATTGGAGAAGGAAATGGCAACCCACTCCAATGTTTTTGCCTGGAGAATCCCAGGGACTGGGGAGCCTGGTGGGCTTCTGTCTATGGGGTCGCACAGAGTCGGACACGACTGAAGTGACTTAGCAAATTTGTTTTACTTCTAACTTGACCCAGATTTTTATTATCGACCTTTTTCCTTCCAGTTTATTTATTTAGTACTGAGAAGTTTTTAAAGCTTTATTTCCTTGCTTCGGGCAACATATGGATGATTTTTATTTTAATTACATATTTGTTTTGTAAACTAATAGGTAAGTAATGTTTAGACATAAAAAGTGCTAGGAAATCATCACCATAACCATTTAAATAAAACACTTTATTACTATGATTTAATACAATTTTGAAAGTATTATGTTTAATATGAAGTTTAAATTTTTAAAATTCTGTTTTATGTAAAAGGTGAAAGTCTTCTATTTTTCTTTGCATTGATTAAACATAGTTGTTATTCTTTACATGTTGTTGTTTTCCTGAGACTTATCCATATCTCATTTCATCTCCAAGGGCTCTGAATTACCAGTCTCAGGTATTTTTTCTAAAATTCTCTGGTTAAAAATCTTGACATTGGTAATATTGAAATAAATCTTTTCAAAGATAGAGTGAATAACTTTGATTCATTTATATTTGATAGAGCAGTGAAGGTTAATGAAACCAAACTAGAACAGAGGCTGTAAAGTTTAAAGCACACACTTTATATTATGGCAAGCATGAGGGAACTTGGTGAATCCATGAAGCAGGGAGTGTTTGACCTTGAATTGTTCAGTGTTTTAGACTGAAATCAGTTGTTCTGAGTTTGGGGTGGTTGTGGGGTGTCTGGTTCTGTTCTTCCTTTCAGTGTGACAGCTATGAAATTCGCCCTGGTAAACACCTTGGAGTGTGCATTTCTGTGGCAAACAACAGGCTTTTTGTTGGATCAATTCCGAAGAATAAGACTAAAGAAAACATTCTGGAAGAATTCAGTAAAGTCACAGGTAAAACAAAAATGTATTTAGAAATTAGTTTTGGGAAATCTGTGGTATACTATAAGTGCAAAAAAAGGAGGTGTATCTTAATCTAAGAATTCACGTATATACTGAGTGTCTAAATTTCCTCCTTTCTGTTTTTTTAGTGGTTTGAACTAAACAACTTCTCTCGTAGCCTCAAGTTCTTGGAATGTCCTCTTCGCTTCTTTTCCTTAATTGAACCATAACTTTTGACACAACCTTTGTCCTGTAGTTCTCAAGTGAAGGCTTTCCCCCCATCTGGTATTCAGTGTACTCTGAGGCCAAGGGGATGAGAGTGCTTCTCCTCCTCTTCCTTCTTCCTCTTACCTTGTCTGTTTCAGATTTTTCCACATTTCCAATCCTAAATCCGTGGTATTGATTTGAGAAGAAAATTTTAGATCACAGATATATATATATATATGTTTATATGTAACAAAATTTAGCAGAGTTACACTTTCACTTATCAAATATGATTTAATCATACATTTCCTATTCCATTTCATTTTTTAAAATGCTGATGGAGATCCACTAATGGTAGCTGCATTGTAAGACAACTTTTAGACCTCTGCTTCTTCATCCTATATAAAAAAACTGTTTCTTTACATTTTTGTTGTCCAGACATACTCCAGATAAACAATCCTTTCCCCTTCCTTCAAGCTGTTATCTGTTGCTCTTCTGGTTTCAGTCTTGTGTTAATTGAATATTGCTTCTGGCTCATAGTCTTTCTCTTCGGTCCTAAATTAACTTATTGTTAGTACTTTCAACATCTATGTGGATGAACCATCCAATACCATAATCTAGTTTGATGTCTGCCTCATCTCTGATCCTTTACTTCCACTCTACCACATCCAAATCACATTCTGGATATTGCTGCTAGAAATAAAATCTAATTACTCTTAAGGATTTGGATAATATGTGGAAAGGTGAGGGTACAGGACTAAGATCAGAGGTACATTTTAACCAGTTACTTCTTTATTACTTGGTAAAAATAGTAACTTTTAAAAACTTAAGATTCAAGGATGATTTTTTGGTTATGATTAGTTGTTCAGTGTTCTCTTGGATTTATATTTGGTTTTTAAGTTCCTTGGTAGTATTTTCATAAGTTTTAGTAAGGTCACGTTATGTCAAACACTCTTTAAAATATTGTAAAATAGAATGTTATATGTCAAAATACAGTAGTTGGACTTAACTGTCTATGACTGTACTTTCAGGGCCCCTAAAATTAAAAGGAACATAACATATTGTCCATAGCTTCATATCTAATAATTCTGATTTAGTTGTGTAGCTGGATAATTAGCAGATCATTATGAGGCTTCTTCAATTACTTTTTGTTCTTCGGCAAGTGGATTTAGGTCTGCCTAATCGCTAAATGTGTGGTGGATGCTTTTGGCTTATATATCTGGCTGTTGGTTTAACAGAGGGTTTGGTGGACGTTATTCTCTATCATCAACCCGATGACAAAAAGAAGAATCGGGGGTTCTGCTTCCTTGAGTATGAGGATCACAAGTCAGCAGCACAAGCCAGACGCCGGCTGATGAGTGGAAAAGTAAAAGTATGGGGAAATGTAGTTACAGTTGAATGGGCTGACCCTGTGGAAGAACCAGATCCAGAAGTCATGGCTAAGGTAAATGCAGTATCTTGTGTTGGGGGTATGGTTATCATTTACTTTTTGTACTTAGAATATAAGCTTGAATATTTCAAATTTTAAAGTAAATACAAATTGTAGCTCTTGATCTTATCTGTTTAAGCAAAAACCTGCTTTAGCACCAATTTAACAGCCTGTCCTGGTATCCAGGAATTTCCATTGACCATTTCTTTTTCTGCAGATAAATGTGTAAAAAGAACTGAAGTTAAATCCCTTCAATTAGGTGTTTGTATGCCTACTGGGAGTTTGATTAGTGCTTGGCACTATCAAAGATACAAAGATAAAAATGTTAAGAAAAGAAAAAAACAAGGTCTTATGGAATAAAGAGAGAAGTGGTGTTTTGGATATTATGAATTATAATTTGCATTGACCATACTATGACTTTTATTACATAGCCATGAATTATATTTTATTTAGATTTAGTGCCTTTTTCCTTTTTTAATGGATCAAGTTTCCTTACAGTATTGTCTCCGTGAAGAAAGGTGAAGGGCTATCATGTTTGCTCTTAGTGGCAAAGGATGCATGGCAAGTCCTGTAGTGGACTTTCCCTTTCTTCCTACGCCCTGTACTTCATTGCCGGGGTCTTGGCCTGGTAAAGGATGGTTCTGTGAGTCCTGGTTCTTAGGCTTTCCTCTGGGTGACTCCTGGGGGTGAAGGGACATATCTGAGTTGCATCTCTGTTGGCTTTTAGTGAATTTTTGATTATTTTGGTATATGTCTCTTGACCTCTTGGGGGCAGCAACTCTGTGGATGGCCATGAATGAATGGTTGGGTTATTCTGGATTGAAAAGTCTTTTCTGCAAGCTTCTTCAGAATCTGAGGTGACAGTCCTCACTGTTAATTTGGAGGAGGGACCTGGTTTATACTAACATGATAAAAGCTTTTGTAGGCAAAAACATTTTTGGATTATGCAAAGATCCACTGAGAATGAACCAGAGAGACTCAGATGCGTTGCACACTTTTTCTATATTCCTGGAGTAGATAGGACTCAAGGGAAGGGGCTGGAAATCTAAAGAGCCCTGATTATTTTTGTTTATTACTAGCTTGATTTTAATTCCACTTGTTTCTTCTAATACAGTTGTGACTTTGAGCAAACTTACTGAATTTGGATGTTGTCTATTTTATTGGAGTTGGATAAATCTCTTTACAAGATCTCTTACAACTTTGAATCTATCTTGTAGAAACTGACTGTAGCCTGTATTGCATTTTCTAAAATATTTTAAAAATAGTATTACAGATTGAGGGGGCATTTTTTATTTTATATCAGGTTATAGTTGAGTTACAATGTTGTGTTAGTTTCAGCTGTACATAGAGGTGTCTTTCTTTTTCCTATTGAGTGCTTTAAACATTATTTCAACTAGTAATTTTTATATAGGATACTTTGGTTTCATCTCAGAAAAGAAAAAAGATCTATGTTGAGTTTCAAAAAAGAAGGTAAATAAAGTAATGGAGGCCTGTCTGATGTAGAAATAGATGTCAATATGACAACATTTAGGAAATTAAAGGGGTTAAAGATAGAGGTGGAAGACTTTCCCCCCTTGAATTTGCGTCTACCCCAAGTCCTCTTTACTTAGCCCTTTATCTAAGGCAACAATTTGTTTGGTAGGTATGTTAATTTTTTTTGTCTAAACAAGTAATGTATTTCCTTAGTTCACAAATCAAAATTACATAGAAAAGTATAGCCAAGGAATTCCCATTTCTACCTCTAGCTCCAGCTACTGTTTCCTCCTTGTCCCTTGAGATATCCAGTGTTAGTGGTCTCTGGTTTCTCCTTGTAGTGCTTAGCAGGCAAATGTAATTACATATTCTTTTCCTTCCCTACTTCTGACACAAATGGTTACTGGTAGCTATATTAATGAATTATGTTTATTTTATTCACTGTCACATTTCATCTCATCTCGTATTTCAGCTCTAAGGAAGTATACCATTATTTTATGTATCACTAAGAAGTTGTAAAATGCTGCCAATTAAACTATGACAAGTGCTTGTCTGTCACATTGACTTAAATTGGATCCCTATTTTGGAGGTATAAAATGGGGGAAAAAATCTTAACAACAGTGTATCCTCACATTTTTTTTTTAATATCCGCTCCTAATTTTTTATGATACGTACTTTTTCATTCTGTAGGTGTACCATAGTATATTCAACTAGCTGGACATTGGATGTTTCTAATCTTTTGTTGTTATAATACTGTAATGAGTAAGCTTATATTCATTTCAGTTAATATAAGTACAGACATATCTATAGGATAGATTTGTGGGTCAAAGGGTAAATGCATCTGTAATTATTAAGATACTGACCATATTTTCTGTAGGAGGTGCACTTACATTCTGCGCTCCACAAGCAGAATACAGCAGGATATTCCTTCCTATCCTTGTTAAAAGAGGATAGGCTCAAACTTGGTTTTGCCAGATCTCGTAACAAGTGGTATCTCATAGCTGTTTTATGATTTGTCTCTCTTTGCTGTACATGCCTGAATTTACATTTCTTATACATCTAAGGACTATTTATGTTTCTTTGTATGAACCATGTATTCATGAATTTTGCCTATCTTTCCATTCATTTGTTTTTCTGTTGATCTTTTTCTTATTTTGTAGAGTTCTGATATAAAAGACAGGTTAACTGTTTGTGATGCCTTTTTTTTTTTTTTTTAATTTTACTTTCGGTATTTTCTACCATATGGAAATCTTTTTTTTTTAGTAGTTGAATTTTTCAGTCCTTCATATAGATTTTAAATTAACAAAGCCTTCTCCAGTGCAGTGTTACATAATTATTTTCTTATTTTCTTCTAATACTTTAAACATCCCCTTCCTTTTAAATTTTCTATCTATTGGGACTTTGTATATAGTGTGGGGTATGAGTCCACTTTTCATTGTTATTCAGATTAACACTGCACTGATTAAATGATTTAAGCAATGAATTGATAGAGTTTGTTTTATCTAGTAGGACTAGTCTCTAAATTTAGTAGTTATTTTTCCCCTGGCTACTACTGCTTGTTTATTTTTTCATATGAACTTTAGAATCATGAGCTCATCCAGTTCTTGGGTGGGGAAGGAGGGACAGAAAAACTTGTTTTGGGGGGGAGACTTACGAACTATGTTGGGCTTGCCAGGTGGCTCAGAGGTAAAGTATCCACCTGCCAGTGCAGGAAACCTGGGTTCTATCCCTGGGTCAGGAATATCCCTTGGAGAAGGAAATGGCAACCCACTCCAGTCTTCTTGCCTGGGAAATCCCTTGGACAGGGGAACCTGGTGGGCTTCAGTCCACAGGATCACAAGAGTTGGACAAGGTTTAACAGCTAAACAACGACAAAGGGACCCTATTAAATTAGTGAAGTAACTTAGTGATAACTTTATTTTGGTCCCTTGAAGGTCCTGTTCACAGTATTAGGCACTGTAATGACATGGCAGGAAAAGAAACTGATAATTTATATAAATTGGTAACAATTATTTTCTCAGTTTTCATACCTTCTATGGTAGCACCTTTAGCACTTAATTGTTTTTGAGAAGAACACCTATGCCGTGAAAATAGGAAGAAATACTTTAGGACTTCAGCTAAAATTAAGTAGCCAATGCCAGTTTTGTATCTTTGTTATATTAGGTGAAAGTTTTATTTGTGAGAAACTTGGCTACTACAGTGACAGAAGAAATATTGGAAAAGTCATTTTCTGAATTTGGAAAACTTGAAAGAGTGAAGAAGTTGAAAGATTATGCATTTGTTCATTTTGAAGACAGAGGAGCAGCTGTTAAGGTAGAAATTTTGATATTTTGTTTCTTGATATGTGAATTTTGTTGTTGAAACTTGCTAGAACACACAAAGTGACTTTATAAACAAATGAAATTGGTTTTCAGCTTTTACCGAACTCTGGAGCTTTCTTTTAATAATCTCTGTGAAGTGGTAGTAATGTAACAGGTAAGACTCTGTATTTCAAAGCCTGATTATTACTAACTGAGTTTGTGACCTCAGGCAAGTTACTTTTAATCTCTATATTATTTTTGTAAGCCTAAGCTTTGATAGCATGATACCTTGAAAATGTTATAAGGAATAGTAATTAGCTTCCATAAATACCAAAATGATAGTGAATACATTGTAACTGCTTTAGTTACTTGTTTAAGAACCTATAAGTGGAGCTGAGTAGTGTACATGGCTTCATATCTAGTACAGTGTAATTCAGTAGGTGTGTTCTGAGGGAATGGTTAGTTAGTTCTTCACAGTCTTGCCTTTCTTTGGTCATTTTAGAATCCTCACAGTATTTTTTTTGCCAGTTTCAATAGTTGTTAGAAATATTTCTTGCATATAATAGTTAATTTGCTTGTCGATGATCGTATTTGAAAAGTATGAAAAACAGTGTTTTCATAGAGTGTCTAGAACATAGAACCTGAGTCCTCTGCTGCTCTCCGGTGATAATGGATCAGTACCATCTTTAATGGCTGAAATTTTCAAGTTCTTCCCCTTGTCCCTCTCCCTTCTGGAGAAAAGGTGCGGGGAGGGGCTGACAAAACACAGGGCAAAAATAAAAGATTTTTTATATAATTGGGGAGATAGATCTAAAACCCTTGGTGACTCAGGCCTGGGTCTTTTTTTGCATGTTTTGTCAGTAAAGTGGCCCCACCCTCTAATTAGGGCAGTTTTTTTTCCTGACCAGGGTACTGCTTTAAAATGTGCCTTATAGAATCTTTGACTAGTAGAATTTATTGGTTTGCTTTTTAATGGAAGCTAATTACTGAGACAGTATTGCTTATAAAATTCATAGCTTAGTACAGAACTTGTTTGGCTTCTGAACTGCAAGTGATAGGAAGGACAGATAACTAATAAATTTATACCTTCTAAATATTCATTTTTATTTACTTGGTATTAAATAACCAATTGTTCATAATTGAAAATAATTTTCAAGGGTGGTTTGCCAAAGTGATTTCTGAAATTGTAAGATTTCTAGCTCAGAAGATAGTCAGAGGAAAGAGTATAGACAGATGCTCTGTTCTTTTGTTTATACCAGGAAGCTTTTATAGATTCATTTAATTGCTTTAGTTGAAGCAGCCAAAAGCTTAGGTGGTAAAGGGGAAAAAACTCGGTAAGAGGAAGATACTGATTTAATCTTTTGTCTGGATACTTGTAAATCACTAAAATGTTCTTTACAGTTAGAGCATTTTATTATATATGTCCAGAGAGGGAAAGGTTGTATTGGGAAACAGAAAAACTGGTGAGGAGGTGATACTTGATTACTGAGTTACCTGAACCTTGAAGTATGGCAGAGGTTATTAGGTGGAATGATAGAAATAAAAAACTAGAGCCCGGAATACTTTTGATTACTGCTTTCCAGATGAGTACTTGAGTCTTAATTAGTTCAAGCCTTTGCTGGGCTCTGTGCTTTTAACCATTCAGGTAGAGTATATACCAGGTTAAGCATTGTTGGGGTGGGGAAGATGCTTTTTTGTTTTTTTTTTTTTTTAGTATCGTGTTGAATTTCACCGATAGTCTCATTTATATTTCAAATTCTTGACATTTTTATGAAAGAACAGTTTAAGACCTACAGGCTGAATGCCATGTTTGTTTAAAAATTTTAATCCTGAAAAGTTTGTTAATACTGGCATGTTCTCCAGATGGGAATTTGCTGTTTATTTTGGCCTTAGCTTGGAGGAATTAGTTACTTGCAGTTAAGGAGCAGCAACAAGCAGCTCTCTGCTTTATCTTTTTAAATATAATAATAGGACATCAGTTTTAGTCTCAGTGTAACTTGCACGTAAAGTAAGGTTGAGGGGAATAAGTATTTTGTGTATTTTTTAAAATTTGGTGGCTATATTCTTCTTGGAAATTAAAACAGTTGTGAATTAAATTGTTTATCAGGTGTATTAAATGGTACAGACAGTGTTATGTTTAAGGTACTGTTACTTGTAAAATAAATTTGTTTCTAATTTTGCATAGGCCATGGATGAAATGAATGGCAAAGAAATAGAAGGAGAAGAAATTGAAATAGTCTTAGCCAAGCCACCAGACAAGAAAAGGAAAGAGCGCCAAGCTGCTAGACAGGCCTCGAGGAGTACTGCGTGAGTCTGCATTTAGTAAATATATCAGAGATCCGGTAGTTTAAAAAGTTAGGAAGAATCTTGAAGCACACTAACTTGTTTTTTCTTTTCTCCCTTCCCTCCATTGCTAGGTATGAAGATTATTACTATCACCCTCCTCCTCGCATGCCACCTCCAATTAGAGGTCGGGGTCGTGGTGGGGGGAGAGGTGGATATGGCTACCCTCCAGATTACTATGGCTATGAAGATTACTATGATGATTACTATGGTTATGATTATCACGACTATCGTGGAGGCTATGAAGATCCCTACTACGGCTATGATGATGGCTATGCAGTAAGAGGAAGAGGAGGAGGAAGGGGAGGGCGAGGTGCTCCACCACCACCAAGGGGGCGGGGAGCACCACCTCCAAGAGGTAGAGCTGGCTACTCACAGAGGGGGGCACCTTTGGGACCACCAAGAGGCTCTAGGGGTGGCAGAGGGGGTCCTGCACAACAGCAGAGAGGCCGTGGTTCCCGTGGATCTCGGGGCAACCGTGGGGGCAATGTAGGAGGCAAGAGAAAGGCAGACGGGTACAACCAACCTGACTCCAAGCGCCGTCAGACCAACAACCAACAGAACTGGGGTTCCCAACCCATCGCTCAACAGCCGCTTCAGCAAGGTGGTGACTATTCTGGTAACTATGGTTACAATAATGACAACCAGGAATTTTATCAGGATACTTATGGGCAACAGTGGAAATAGACAAGTGAGGGCTTGAAAATGATATTGACAAGATACGATTGGCTCTAGATCTACATCCTTCAAAAAAATTGGCTTATCTGTTTCATCTTTAAGTAGCAATTTGCTGCCATTTGTATTTGGCTGAAGAAATCACTATTGTGTATATACTCAAGTCTTTTTATTTTTTCCTCTTTTCATAAATGCTCTTGGACATTATTGGGCTTGCAGAGTTCCCTTATTCTGGGAGTTACAATGCTTTTATCGTTTCAGGCTTCATTTTAGCTTCAAAACAAGCTGAGCACACTGTTAAAATCATGATTTTGCAGAACCTTTGGTTTTGGACAGTTTCATTTTTTGGATTTGGGACAGCTTACATAGGGGTATGGAGTATGCTGTAAATAAAAATACAAGCTAGTGCTTTGTCTTAGTAGTTTGAAGAAATTAAAAGCAAACAAATTTAAGTTTTCTTGTATTGAAAATAACCTATGATTGTATGTTTTGCATTCCTAGAAGTAGGTCAACTGTGTTTTTAAATTGTTATAACTTCACACCTTTTTGAAACCTGCCCTACAAAATTTGTTTGGCTTAAACGTCAAAGCCGTGACAATTTGTTCTTTGATGTGATTGTATTTCCAATTTCTTGTTCATGTAAGATTTCAATAAAACTCAAAAATCTATTCAAAACATTACCTATTTCAAATTCAATTGTGTCCTAAAACATTATTTTATTCGTAATCCTTGCAAGGAATATTGTTTTCAAACTATAACTGCCTATGTGAGTGATCAAATTCATGCAAAATTTCTTGTCTATTCTAATATGTATCGTGGATATCAGACTGAGGATTAGTCTAAATTCTAATACTTTTTCCAAATAGCACTTCATTGATTGATGTTCTTTCATAGTCATCTAATTTGGCAATTTTATCCTTTATTTTTATAAAAACAAGCTCAGGCTTTTGAACATTCTTGCAGGCATTGGATAATTTGCATTAAGTAAAATGGGGTTGGGGAAGCAGACTGCAATTTATTTTGACCCACATTCTTTCTATAAAGGATAATTTGTTGTCTGAAGACCTTATTTGCTGGAGTGAATGTACATAGCAGGAAAAAATGTTAGTACTGTGGCGTCAATTGCTCTGCGGACTAAACTTCATGTAAACTTTCAGTATACATGATTGTGACTACCACTTCAGTTACTAATTAGGAATATAATTTCCTGTTACTGTGTAAATTTGCTTTGAGAAACACTCAGGCCTTGTAAGAGAGGCTTACAAATACCCAGTTGTCCTACTTCTGACTTCCTGTTAATACCTCTTATTTTTATTTATTTATTTATTTATTTTACTACTCAAATGGCTAAAAATTTTGTTGGCCAAATCATAACATCTATTTCCATTTCCTTTAGAAATTCTCCCTTTATCGTAAGAACTTTTTTTTGGTAGAGAATAAGAGGAACAAAAGAATCTAAAGAGTGCAGAAAAGTCTGGATCACTTCCAAATAACCAGTAAAAATTTTCCCTTCCATTTTATTCTTAGGCAGATCTAAAATGTTTTTAAATTATAAAAATAAGCCATTGGAGAAGAATTAAAATGGGCACACCTTTATTTTGTGTTTTGTCCCTGTTTGGTGTCTTTTATGAGTGGTATTAGATTTCAGAATTATAAGCTATCTAATTCCTTGAAAGCTCAGTCAGAGCATATTTTGGTTTTCATGACTTCTCTTTTGACTTTGAGGAGAAAAATGAGTATTTGCTGATGAAAGTCAGTATATCATTTCTTTTAAAAAAATACACTTATTACATAGTTCAGTAAGTTAACAGGCCTCGTTAATATTCCTTTTATGTTTTTGGAAACCAGTAGAGGAATTATATGTAATTCCTGTGTATAACAGATTGACGTTAACATGGGTATCTATTTGATAAAGCTTGGATCCAGTTGTTTTTCTTATGCCCATGTATGCAGGTATAGACACCAAACATTCTTTAAATGCTGTCTTTTCAACTTTGAAAATATAATTTGAAGCTCTAACTATAAATCTAAGTTAGATTTACTTAAAACCCATGATTTTTCTTGGAAAGAAGAGAGGCTGTAGAAATAAAATTTGAATTATTTGTATTTCTTAGATGTTACCAGCAAACAAGTTCTTATGAACAAAATTAGGAATGGGAATAGAAGTAATTCTGAAAAAGTAATTTATGAGCTTCCCCCTACCCATCCTAAAATGTAAATCTGGCAAAAACATACGAATCAAACCTAGGTTCCATGTCAAAATCTTTTTCTTTAATTGCAAATTATATTTTACTCTCACCAATTAAAAATATACCTATAAAAGTATCCCTCTAAACAAAACTTTATAAGCATTCAGTCTACTGTGGAGCTTTTCCCTTACTGTTGTAAGCTATTGCTGTAAACGGCATTCCGAGAAAATAGATTCAGAGCTTAACTACTCATTGAAGTAAATCTAACAGTCTGATAAACAAACCTGAAAAATGTCACCTGAAGAGGCTTTTATTCTAGATTTGCATTAGGTTTTCTCTTAAATAGGCGCATATTATGAGTCCTAGTAAATCTGATTTCCTACTCTCCTGCCATCTTTTTGTTCTCCCACCTACTTCATTTGTTTTTGTTTCTGAGCCTGCTACAGTAACATGAGTGCTGGGGAATATTTTTACTTTATATTGAGGATGATCTCTTTGTAGATACTCTGCAGAGAATGATAAAAATATGCCCCCTCCCCATAGTGAAATCCTAATTTTTATTTGATCACTCATTTATAGCAGTTGCTTAAATGTATGTATTTATATGACGGTGTTTTGATTTTTTAAAGCAAAAAAGTTTTAATTAGCCAGATTTCTAATAATTTCAAGTTTATTTGATCGATTGATGTGGAAATTGAGTTACTATGGTTCTGTAGTTAATTTTTTTTTAAAAGAGTTCAGCATAATTGTTTTTCAGTTTTTATAGTTATTGGGGTTATTCTGCATAAGAAAGCCCAATGCTTTCTGTTAGATCATTTTTCTCATTTGGCTTTGAAATCTGACTTAGGTGAACCCTCTTTTTAAAAAGGTCAGCATACATCAAAATATATTTATTAAATTCCAAAAGAGAAGGGACATTAAATTCCATTCCTAGCATAAAGCCATATAATATTCTTGAAACTCATTGCATCATTTGCCTCCTGCCCATTTGGATAATCATACCTATGTTTTATTAATTGTGTATTATTTGTAAAACCAAACCCTTCCAGTAAATACTTGCTATAAGGCTATCATTTGTCAGTTTAAAAGACTTCTAAATATGTTAGTTTACCATTTTGATTTTTCCAAGGAGATTTTATTATATTGAACTACCCAGTATTCTTAAAACCAACCGGAGTATGTAGAAGAATTGTTAGTGTTGTCCTTTATTATGTGAAGCCTCTTAAGTGAGCGTCTAAGAAAAAGCCTTATAGAAAGAGTGCACTGGATTTATAAGTGTGTTTATGTTTTTCTGAGAATGGGAGCTTCTGTTAACTTAGTTGTTCTGAGTAAGACCGTGGATTTGGGTGACTAGAGAATCCAGAATGACTTCATTGACCAGGCATTTTTTTCTTTTACATTAGAAGTTTGTTGATTAGTTTTTATTTTTGAAATGCAAATGCTGAACTTTAAAAATATTGTTTGTTTAATGTATTGGTCAGTAATTTTAATATTTAATTGGGAGTGGTCATTATTAATCATTTTAGGAAAAGTTTTTTTTTCTTTTACCTATATACATGTATATGTATATTTTTTATTTAGAGGTTACCAGAAGCTCTGGGTTTTTTTGTTTTGTTTTGTTTCTGTTTTTTAATCATTTTCAGATGTTATCCAGAAATCTGCAAGTGTACTTTTCCTGTTTTAACTCCTTCCTTTTATCACCTGACTATCAGGGAAGCGAGGTTGAGGCTGCCCTGACCTGACATGTCATGATGTCGACTTGCTAGGTGGGGTTCGCTGGGGACGATAACCAGTGGAATTGTTGGTAAGAACTTTTTTTTTCCTATTTTTTTTTTTTTTTTTTTATCAGTAGTGGGGCATTAAGTGTGGGAGAATGCCCATGTTCTATAAGTGGGCATTTATGTCAGCCTTGTAGAAGAATAAGACTTTAACACAAGATAATTCTGTTCATAGTAGGAACATATAAACATATAAAAAGTATTTCATACCCTTTATTCTCAAATTCTTAGGTTAGCAGGAAAGGCCTGCAAGTTTGAAGTAAAGTAATGAAATACTCAGGGTATATTATAAGTGGTCAAGATAGACTAAATCTCTTGGAGAAACAGTAAATTTGCTTTATTTTATGTGATTTTCAGTCCCTCTAATATCTTCAGTATATTTACATTTTATTGGATAGATTATCTTAAAAGTTTTAGCAATTTGACAAATAAGAGTGGGCTCAGTTTACAGATACATTTGATATGATGACTTTAGGTCAAGAGGAAATTATGTAGCTGAAATATTAGGACCTTTTTATATAGGAGAAACAGAAATCTAAGTCTGTCAACTTGTATTTTGTCTAAACCCCAGGAGAGCTGACGGGATAAGTAGATATTGATAGAATTACAGTCGATTTTTAGGTCATTACTGAAGAGCAAAATCTCATACTCAGGGGATTCCATGATGGTACAGTAAAAATTGAGGAAATTAATAATTAGGCATTTCTGATTACCACATAAAAAATAATTGTAAGCACTGGTTAAAAGTAATTATGAATTTTTATGCCTAGAACCTCAGTATTCTCATGCCTTCTTTGTTGGTTGGGTATATCAGTCTAGAAAGACTCTCCTAGGTAATAAACATGGACTAGTCAGTGTCATGAATATTATCCTGTATCTGTAAGCTTACTGTAGACCAGAGGTATATGACTACCATGAAATTATACTTTAAGAACTGCAGTGATTGCATCATTGTGTTCAGTGTTTCTCTTCGGACACATTTTATGCATGTGTAAGTGACAGAACAGATGGGAGTGTAGAACCTTTAGATTGTACTTAATGATGTGTCATCCTAGGAGAGTTTTATAATTAGCAATAGGAACACTCTAGTAGTGCTGAAAGTTCATATAAGTTAAGGAAAATGCAGTGCAAACTTGTTGGCTGTTATACACTAACAATAAAATACATTTCATGGAACTGAAAAGGAGGAGGCATTATGGGGGGAAACTTAAATTTCTCAAATATAAAAAAGGGCTTTCAGTTTCTGTAGTAACTTTGTCAGGATCCCATTGCTTATCTTGATGTCTCATTTTTGATGGCTGGACAAAGGCAACTTCTCTAGCCTGTTTAGTAACATAGATAGAAATGTACTTTAATGAGTTCTGTTATGATGTTTAGTATGTTATAAGGCTATTTCTATAATTGAGTTGAAGGCTCCTGCAAACATTACATTGCTGATAGCGTACAATAATATGAAAATATTGAAATAGGTATATTTGCAAGACCATTTAATCAATAGTTTAATAAAAATCATGCTTTTGGTACAGTGTTCAGGTACTATAACTGTGTTGGAATATTTGTACAATGTTAAATATTTTTAATAAAATCTAACATGTTCAAAGTGTTGTGTTGGTGATTTTGGGTGGGGTGCGGTGGGTTCAATTGTGCAACAAAGATTCAGTAGTACTGTAATGGAGACTTGTAGTCAAATGGAGTTCCTTTCCTCACATTTAGTACTAGATATTGGGCACCTGTCCATGCGAAGGTAGTGAAGGATTGGGATAGTACAAATAAAAATACTGAATTCCAGTGGCTTATTACAGTATCAGGAAGTAGCTTTACTGGGGTTAGAACTGGGTTTCCTGGTGTCAGATGGAATTGTTGTCTTTGGCATAACAGGATACCTGTAAAGCTTCTATGATGAAATTCTGGCATATGCACATTGGAAATGATCCTGGAAAACGTACAGAGGTGAGCAAAGGGAAACACTTGTACAGTGCTTTGAGTAAGCATTTTATTCTCCAGTGTCCTTGACCCCTTGACATGACGTGTCTGCAAGTGAAGGAAAGGTGAGGGATTATTTGAGGAAGGCTGTGTTAGAGGGTTTAGGTGCACCACTGAGGAGTGTCTCTAGTGTATAAGAAACATATCAAGAGCTCTATTTCTTAAACTTTATAAGGGTTTCTATTGTTCTGATCCCATTCTCTTGAAGATAGCCCTAATCTAGTCGTTTTTCTTGTGACTTGTCTTCCTTGAAGGCATACTTAATTCTTTACTAGTCAAAAAGGTAGAAGTTCCGCAACTCAGAGTGGAAATTTGCTTGAAATAAAAGTTCGTTCCTCTGAATACTGTACTGTCAATAACAGGATTTAGAAGGAAAGTGACCTGATGATTTGTAAACAAATCAAGTAAGAAACCATTCAGAGGAGTAGTAATACATTCTACCCTCTTTTAATGAAGATTGTTCAGTAAACATGAGCTACGGGGAAGAAGAAACGTACCCTATTTCAAGAAAGACAATTCTTTGGTCAGTATTTTCCAGGAAGATTTTACTGTTTTTTTCCCCCAAATCAAAAAGTCACTCACTGAGACAGTAAGGAATATTCTGACAGCAAAAGTATCTAAACTTGGGCACCTTTAAGTATTGGCAGAGCTGGGGCTGGGGGGTGGCTTGGGGTGGGGGTGATGCAGCTCACTGGTTTGTGGTGTATTTTTTCCAGAAGTAAAAAGAGATTGTTTGATGATCATTTTAAGCTTAGGCTCTATAGGTGTCTTTCTTTCTCTACCTAAAGCCCTGAATTTACTAGTTTACTTTTAGAAGTAAGATTTTTATTAAGTATTTTCTTGTGGAGTATATTTTATTCACATAGGGGAATACCTTCCTATTGATGTGAAAGAAATCACAGTTCTTTTCAGACTTGGAAATTATGACTAAAATCACAATCCTCCATTGCAGGCGGATTCTTTACCAGCTAAGCCACAAGGAAAGCCCCCCCCCAAAAAACACTTTAAATACACTGTTGCATGGGTGCTAAGTAGGTTCAGTCATGTCCGATTCTTTGCAACCCTATGAACCGTAGCCCTCCAGGCTCCTCTGTCCACTGGGACTGTCCAGACAAGAATATTGGAGTGGGTTGCCAAGCCCTTCTCCAGGAGATCTTTCCGACCCAGGGATCCAACCTGAGTCTCTTACGATTTCTACATTGGCAAGGAGATTCTTTACCACTGGAGTCTGCCTGGGAAACTCCCATATTTTACTCACATAAGAGAATAACTTCCTTTTGATGTGAAAGAAATCACATTGCTATTTATTTAGACTTGGAATTTATGACTAAAATCACAATCATTTATAGACATTTCCTCAAAAAACTTATAAGCAGGACTACTGTTCTATTCCATTACTAAAATCCCCCAAGGGTAAATTTTAGGCCTAGCTGTCCATTTTTTAAGAGTACAAGATGTTAAAGTAGTCATAAAGTTGTATGACTTAGTCATGCCTTTTAAAATAACATGAGGTTTGATCACTTAAAAATGTTCTCTGCAGGATTAAAGATGAGGATCAGTAGTTTAGTAACATTGGTAAAAGAGCTCAGCCTTAGACATGTAGAGAGAAAGATTCCTTCAATATGAATACACTGCATTATTAAAGGTCTCATATACTGAGCAATTTTTAGTCGAATTGGCAACAGATATTCCTGTACACGTGTTCTTGGGGTATTAATTTCATGCTGCAGCCAGGAATTCTTTAAATCTGCAAATTTCCGTTACCTGGATTTTTAAGTAGATTAAGCAAAGGTTAATATATTTTAAAAGGCTGTTACTGTTTACCACCTGTCACTATTTTGTAAATTTTGTGGGGGAATATTTTTAGGTGAAAAACATTATCAAAACAAATCTTGATAATAAGTGATGATAATCTCTTTATTATTTGAATGATTGATTCAAATGATTATAATGGTATATGTTTATATACTATCATTCAAGTGCCTCAGTTGCATTGGTCATAATGACGGGCATACTTTTTGGTTAGATGGTGTATGTTTAGCATTTGTTTATCATATTTAAACTTTCTTTCCATGCTTCCTATGAAGAAGTATAACCTTAATAGATTAATAATATTTAAGTATAATCTCTGTAGAGTTGATGTGGAAAATAGTTTGGTCTATTTAAATTTAAATACAACCAGCAATTTTGTTATTGAAATGTCTTTTTAAATTGTGAAGATAAGTTTGCGTGTTAGTTGTCATACCATTTTTACTTGAGTTTTCAAATCTGGGGAAAATGATAAATGAGACCATTTGTTGCATTTATCAGAGTAATTTTGAAAGACCTTCTGGTGATTATTTTAACTTTTTAGTTAAACTGTTTACGTCACAGTTTCACCATTCATCAGTGTTTCTCAAAATTTAATGTGGATGGGAATCCCTGGGGATTTTTTAAAAAAGCGGGTTCTAATTCAGTAATTTGAGATGGAGCAGGAGACTTCTGACATGCTTCTCGGTGATGCCAGTGTCCCTAAATACACCTTAAATGCATAGCAAGGTTATAGGTCATTTTACATTTGGGTTGGGGGTGTTAGAGAGTAGACCTTAGTAGAGAAAGATAGCAACAGGAGATGTTTATAATGATTTATAGACTACTTGGAGATTAAAAATGTTTAACAGTCACCACAAATGTTAATAGTGTTTAGGATCCCAAGAAAAGGTTAGTTTGCAAGAAAAGGTTAGTTTGCAAGAAAATGAAATGAGTTTAGAAAATCAGGCATTAATAGTTTTAGGGAATTGATGGAAGATAATAAGGAAAAAGCAAAAAAACTAAGTCTCTGAGGAAGTGTCATGGCATGTTTATTTAGGAATTAGAAAACAGTTACAAGTCATAAAAGATAAAAATAACTTCTGAAGGCTCAGAAAGGAAAGGCTAACAGGTCACAAAGAACACTCATTTTGTGGTGGTATTTTTTTTTTTAATTTCTGACTTTAAAAAGTTAACATTCATTAATCAGATCAAAGTAAACCTTTGATGATAAAAAAGCAGATTAGGGGAGAAAATTGTTACAGATGACTTGAAAAAATTTATTTTTCAAATGGATTAAGATCAGCACATGGTAAATTCAAAGATAGAAATGACAGGTGTACCCATTTTTAGATACAGAGAGACTTGGAGGTAGTAGTCCTTGATAACTGATAACATATCTTACTTTGAACTCCAGACCTTTATTTTAAAAATGAAAAAATATTATAGATGAAGTATGGAAAAGAATATTCTGCTCTTTCTTTTTTGCCAAGCATGTCTTTATGGTATGTTAATTATAAGCTACTAACATGGCATACCTTGTTACCAGGCATTGTGCTAATGAATCACTTTGTATATCATGTAATCAGCAGCCCTTAAAGGTAGGTGATATTGTCCCTACTTTACCTATGAGGAACTCTGAGACTAAGATTGAGTATATTTTATGGATAACTAGTGGTCACTACCTATAAGTGGTAAAGCCAGGATTCAAACCCTGTTTTGCTGAACTCTGAGTGTACACTAGGTTAGGAATAGACCTAATAATATCAGTTTAGACTTAAATGTTTAGTTCTGTGTTTACTTTAAAGGTCTTTAATCTGTGCCTAAAATGAAACCAACCTAATTTGAATTCAAAGTAGTATTGGTACTTGAACAACACAGGTTAGGGCACCAACCCTCCTTGTCGTGGAAAATTCACTTATGCACGGTTCCTCCATATATGGCCATTCCGTGTTCTCAGAGTCAACCAACCACAAATCATATAGTACTCTCTGGTATTACTATTAAAAAAAATTAATGTGTAAGTATACCAGTGCAGTTCAAATATGTGTGGGTTCAACGGTCAACTGTAATTTTGTTCTGGATTGAAATAGATTACTCATATTTTGTGTGTGAGTGATATTGGTAGTTCAGTTGCCATTTGTTTTGTTTTACTTCATCATTTATAAAAATATAGGCCAAAATATCATACTGAATTTTGGTCTCCAGAAAAGCCATTTTTTATTAAGCAGACTTAAAACAGTTGATTTGAAAAGGAAGTGCCACATTGTGATTGACTTCAAATTTTAAAATTTCATTTTTTTATTCACGAAATTCAAACTAATCTTCATCACTGAGTTTGACCTATACTAGTATTTAAGTGTTTTTAAAGTGTTAATATTAAGCCATCCCCATTGTTTAACATTTGATTTTTAGTCCTTCTGTGTTTTTCAAGGACATAGTGGAAAAGTTTGTTAAAGGCCTTCACTTTCCAGACCTCAGTGAGTGTGTATGTGTGAGCGCAGGCGTGTGTGCAAAATACAGAATTAATACATAAAAGAAGCCAGTATGCTCAGCTCTAAGATTGGTCATATAAAGATCCTATTTTCTTTATGCACTCTTGCATAAAATGTTATCTTCTCTGAATAAAAAAGAAAAATGGTCTTTAAAAAAATTTTTTAATAAAAAAAACAATGGCTTTAGATTATTCAGGCTTTTCTGCTGTTCTGTTTCATGAAAATCTGAGCCATATTAAAAAAAACAATATATAGGTAATCAGATACCAGTATTTGTGTTAAAATCCTATTAAGGACTGCAGTATCTTACTTCTAGAATTCTGTGTATCCTGCTTCTAGAGTTCTGTGTAATTTGGTCCATTGCTTAAAAATAATTGGGTATTTCAGATTAGAATCAGGGATTCCCAGTACCCAGCAGTCCTGAATTAAAGGTCACTGTGACAGTAACGTGACACTATATAGGAGACCAGCTGAAGGCTTTATATTTATCATACTTGAGCTTATAACTGATCAGGTGATCTGGCTTAATTAAGATAACTAGCTGTCTTTAACTGAATTTCACATGATTAGTTTTGCTTGGTTTAGACTATTCCCCAGAAGATTATTAATGATTTGAAATATTACCTAATATTTGTATATCAGTTTTTGTGTTGCTTTACATTTAAATCTGCAAAGCAGGTCAAAGCAGTGATCGGGCTTCTTAAAATTTACCCAGAGATTCTGTCTAGGGCAGCGTATTTCAGTCTATAAATGTATAGTGTAGTAGCCTTGAAGAAAGAAGTTTGAGTAGCTGAATGCTTGCATCAGTTCTCAGTATGTAGTTTATGTGATCTTGTTTACCAATAGGTATTTGGGGGAAATTTTTAAATCTAATAAATAGCAAACCCAAATTGAAACTTCATCATGACATATGGTATTGAAAATTAACTTTAGTCTTATTTTTATTAAAGTTATATGATGTTTTTTTGCCTTAAAAAAAACTGTAATTACAACTGCTTTCTGCATAGTGTGTATGGGCTTTCAGTATTACAGTAGGAATGACTGAAAATTCCCCATACTGGAATTTGTCTTTGGGAAGTATTATAAAAGTAATTAACTTTTCTTTCTCTTTTCAGAAAGTACAGTAACATCTTGATCAACCTGTTAATAAGGAAGGGATATAATTAAGTAGATTCATCTCATACATTATCAACCAAATCTAGGTAATTAGCTAGAAGTCAACTGTTTTGAAAAGGTTAAGTCTAGCCTGTTCCTAACGTTGATAATTGATGTGTTTTCCATTCATTTTACAACCACTGAATGTTTTATGTTTCAGAAGTTAGAAATACAATATAGTAAGTCATCATTTATCCTCAGAGAATTTAGAGAGGATTCCAAGAGGCAATAATAGATTTATAAATGGTGATGGTGGTGTTCAGTCGCCAAGTCATGTCCGACTCTTTGCGACCCCATGGACTGCAGCACACCAGGCTTTTCTGTTCTCTACTATCTCTCAGAGTTTGCTCAGATCCATGTCTGTCGAGTCGGTGATGCTGTCTAACCGCCTCATCCTCTGTCACCTCCTTCTCCTGTTGCCTTCAGTTTGTCCCACCATCAGGGTCTTTGCCAGTGAGTTGGCTGTTTGCCTCAAGTTGCCAAAGTATTTGGAGCGTCAGCATCAGACCTTCCAGTGAATACTCAGGGTTGATTTGACTATTTATAAATAGTAATAATCAAACCAAATCTTCCAGAAAAAATACCTTTGAAAGTTTGAAAGGTATTCTTTCCTGGTAATACAATACTCAGCTTATAATTGGGATACATGAACAATGTGTATGATTTAGATTTCTCCTAGAGAGAAAAGCTTTTAAAATGTATATATCATGAATTTTTTTTAACTAAAATTAAGTTTAGTATCCACTGGATATGATCAGAGTAACTTGATTTTAAGAATTTTCACCATACAGTTCAAACTTTAAAACATAAAGATGGAGTGAACATATGAATCTGACAGAACAAATGTGAAGGTAGGTCTCCTTATGTTTTTATCTTTTCCCCTTACTGACAACTAAGCCTTTAGGTGAGAAGTTCCTGGTCAGGATTGAAATAATGAGCAGTTCTTTGAAATATTTCTTACTTCCCTAAAGATAGACATACACATGTTGCTTTGTTCAATTGGGATGGATTTACTGAAAATAACTTGTCTCCATTGCTTGTAACTCATAAGACCCTTCATGAGGTCAGGCTGTTTCAAACTCCATTATACCTCAACAAAACTGCTTAATTTAGTTTCTGATAATACACTCTTACTATCTCTATTTTTCCCCTATGAACATTTTCTTTTTTAAGTTCTAAGACCTATAATTGCTAGCCAGAACTTTTTAGTAAGAGAGAACTGAGGTTAACACATTGAACTGGTTGTAATTTCAGTCAGAGGCAAACCTGACAGAAAAGCTAACATTGAATATTTCCAACTGGCTGTCATTGTCTTAAATTTAAACTTACTAACCCTGTAATGGGCTTCCCTGATGGCTCTATGGTAAAGAATCCGCTTGACAATGCAGGAAAGGTGGATTCGATTCCTGGATTGGAAAGATCTCCTGGAGAAGGAAATGACAACCCACTCCAGTATCTTTGCCTGGTGGGCTACAATCCATGGGGTCACAGAAGAGTTGGACACAACTTAGCGACTACACAAAAACAAATTAACCCTGTGAAGTAAGTATAAATGTGGGAACAGAGACATTTTGGTACAAGGCCACCTCCTGACAAGAAGTGACCAGTCTGAAGTTGAACCTAGGTTGATCTGGTATCAGAGCTCACATTTTAACCACCTCTGTGTGTGTATTGCTTCCTGGCTTTTACTCACGATATGCAATCTTTACAATTATGTACCCATTAATTGTAATTGGGCTTCCTTGAAATGTTGAATAATAGGGAGTGTTAGTTTTCCCAGCTCAGAACTATGGGTGGGATCGAAGACTATTTTCATAGAAATAGCAGTGTAAGAATTACTTTGTGTTGTGATAGTAAGATTAATGATAGCCTTGGAATAACTGAGAAATTTCTCTTTTGTAAATATTGCTGTTAGTGTAGCCTTCATCAATTGAACCTTCTTAAACCTATTTTCAATTAACTTTTTTTTTGTACTTGTGGCTTTTGTCACAAGTTCACTAAACATTTTGTGATAGGAGATTTCTTTTTACCAGTTTTAAAACATTTCCTAGTGAATGTTTTAGGATTTAAGTTACTTTGAATAAAATGGAGCCAGACTATGGTATTTTATCTGTAATCACTGTGATTTTACATGGAACTCAATTTTATCATCTTAACTTTCTTTCCAGATTGGAGTTCTTACTCTTTGAAGGTAAAAGCCACTTTATTTTTGTGAACACTTCTTAACTGCCCTGTTTTGTACCTTCCCTGGCTTTCTTTTATGTCTTTGAAGTGGCTGCTGGAAGGTCATGAAGTATGCTGGGTGCATATATAACCATGGCTTTGTGTAATATTGATTATCCTTTTTTCCCTAACATCGTTCTGATTACCTGCAGTTGTTATTTTTCTGTTTGTGTGTGTGTGTGTTTTAGACAAACATTGTTTCCCTTTTACTGTATAACTCATGATTTGCCTAGGCTAGGTGATAGATTAAAAGATAGAGGAACCAGAATTTACTGCCTTATTGTTTTCCACATACCTTGATTCCTGGAGAAAGAAGCCTGTATGTAGCATGCATAAGCAAAGTTGAGTGGCATTCTGATTGCCTGTTAACTTTGGGGAAATCGGTTCACTGATAGTAACAGCCCATGTATGTATATATGGCTGGTGAATAAACAGTTCTGCAGTATCAGAGCTGGGACTTATGACGTGGAAGGTATTAATCAAAGTCATGCTGGCTCTAGTTGTACTTAGCACCAAGACCAAGTTCAGAATTCCAAATAGACATCTGACAAACCAAAGTGCCCACAGTTGCCTTGGGGTTCCATCCAGCTGTGTTCTGCCTACGAGATTCATAATTACAGATCATTTTAATTGCTGCCCAGTCAAGACCAGTTGCTAATGACAGCAGTGGTCTAAAGGCCATTTCAGTTGCCCTTTTCTTCCCATACCATTATTCTTGATCTTCTTGTTACTTTTGACACAATTTGAGAAACTTTCAAAACTTTTCTTTTTGCTGGCTCTGATCCACGATGCGTGTTATTTCCTTGTTCCTTGTAATGCCCTCTTCCTTTGTCTTTTGTCCCTTTTTAGGGACTTTAACCACTGTTAGGGCCACTGGATTTTATGTCTCTAATTCCACTCGCAGCCTCAAATCTCATATGTATCTCCAGATCACATGAAACTTGATAATGCAGAAAAACAGTTGCCAGTCATTTAACAAACATCTAGTAAGTACATGTGTTCCTGGCACTCAGCTGGTGCTGGGGATAACAAGAGGCAGCATCTGGCAAAGGGAACAAAACCTTACATAGTGAGTGAGAGTTGCTCAGTCATGTCCAACTCTTTGCCACCCCATGGACTATAAAGCCTGCCAGGCTCCTCTGTCCATGGAATTCTCCAGGCAAGAATACTGGAGTGGGTTGCCATTTCCTTCTTACATAACCATGAAAGAATTACGTGTTTGGGGAGCACATTTTGATCTTCCGGGTTGCAATCTTAATAGTTGTTCTGTTGGATTTTCTGTTGATTAGGTCATACTGATTCTTCTATGAGGTCGTCTACTTAATTTCTCTATTATCCTAGGATTGTAGTTCTTAATCTTGCAGGATTAAATGTAGAAAAAGACATTTATCAGACTAGCCATGGGAACTAATGATTGTACTTGACTACGTTGATGGATTGGAAATTTTGTGTTAAAAAATTATGGGAATTCAGCAATACTTTTTAAGTGAATTATTTAATTACAATAGCATTTACACTCAGATTTAGATTATACTTTTAGAGAGCCACCTTTATGCTAAATAATGTTCTAAGGAATAAAAGTATGCAGTGGGCACAAGGCAGTCTTCTCCCATTATGGGAGCTAATCTCTTAAGGGAGGAAATTCACATTTAGTTGGCTTGATGTACCCCTAAATCGAAGACTCGCAGGTTGGGAGGCATTGCTGTGTGTCTAAGAAGGCAGTTTCTCGTTTGTTACAACTCTCTTCCTAATTTTCCTACTTCATGTCTCTCACTACTCTGTCCTATACAATTGCCATAATAATTACCACACAGATACCCATATTCCCATTACATCATGGTGTCAAGTCTAAACTCTTGAAATTTTGAGACCTTTTATATGCTTCCCAGGCATCTTCATCTTTCCTTTCAAACCTTTTATTCCTTTCCCGTTCTGACACTGATTCTGCTCAAGCCTTTAGTGTTAACCTTAGGAAGGTTAGACTGCCTTTGTCCACCTTGCTCTAACTCACTACTACTTAGCAATTACTTTGGAGATTATTCCATTTTCTAAAGAGACATGGATTGAAATGTGATATATCATTCATGAAAATAACAGGGATATATGGTTGAACTATGAAGATTGCCATATATAATGATTTATAGAGTTCAACCAGTTGCCCACTTCAAGGAATACTTGGAGTCACTTAAGTGGCAATTTGACAACGAAATTGTACTGAAGCTTACTATCTAGATCCATGCGTAACAATCTGTAAGTAGAAAATGCAGAAGGCTTAGAATTAGTCATATGGATTTAGGAGTTTGCATCAGGTTTTGAGGCTGAACCAAGTGACTCAAAGGGAATTTAAAATTCTCTGCTCTTGACTATTAAAGAGCAATCTTTTGCTTTAAAGTTTTCAGAATTCCACTTCTTGAAAGTAACACAGACCAACCAGTAGAAAAACAGCCTAGTTGGCCAGTCTCAGCCTAAAAGTTGAACAGGTGGATGCATAGATTTTTCACATGCTCTTGTATTTTCTGAAAACAAACGTACTATTGTATTATTGCAGTACGTGTCCATATTGCAATAGTCGTCCATACTTGTGAGACTGTCTAAATCTGCACTTCAGTCTTGGTGATAGCCTCCCTTAGACAAAGTCTGTCAGACCTGCCTCCTATGTTGGATGCTCTGTCTCTTCCTGGGGAAATTAAAGTACAAAAAGACTTCTTGATATTTTGAATTTTTGACTTGATATCCAACATCTCTCATACTGGTCAAGCAGTAGCTACTATTCATTGAGTTCCTACTGTGCACCAGTTACATGCAGCTAGGTACTTTATATCATCTTTAACATTCACAGGAACTTCCGTGTTACGCACTAGCATCCCTGTTTCCAGTGGGAAAACTGAGGCCCAGAGAGATTGAATGACATGGCCAGAGTTGTACAGCTAGTTTGTAATAAAGCAAGTATTAGTGCTAAAAACTTATTTTCACTCTTATCTTTCTGTAGAAATTTATTTTGCTTTTTAGAGCGAGAGACAAAGCATTTTCTTCAGGTTAGATTTATTGTGGGGAGTTTTGAATTACAAGCTAAAAACAGATGGTGTATTTTACAATGTAAGGTTTAAATTTGTGAAATTTTTATCTGCCATTGTATGCTTCTGTTTCCTTGTCCTTAGCATTATTGAATATTTTCTACATTTGTGATTGATACATGTTTACTTCTTTATATACAAAATCTGTAATTTTGTAGAGGAATTGGAGAAAAGAGGTTAAGTTGGTTTTGTACTTCCAAGTAGAGTCTGACCACTTTGATTATCTCCACAGCAAACCTGAAAACTCAATTCAGCACATTTAACATATACATTGTGTGTGTATAAAAATACACCGTATACTGCCTTCCGTCTCCTATTATTAACAGTAATAATTGATGCCAGGCAGGAAGAGTGCTACCTCATATTTGGATCAGCTACTTCTACGTAAAGCACATTTGAAAAAGTTTGCCTGAAGCTGTTCTGAAAGTTAAGTATCATTAAATACATTGGCAAAGTCTGGCTCAAATTCCAGCCTTTCACAGAGCCCATCAGGGAGATCCTTGCTTTTTGCCTTGCAAAAATAAAAAATAATAGCCATTGAGGAAGTAAAATTTAAGTAAATATGTACTCTGTTTAATGCCACTGGCTAGCATTTTTTAAGTGCTTCCTGTGTGTCAGCTGCTGTTGAAAGTGCTTTTCAGGCGTTCTCTTAATATACGCAGCTTCGCATCTACAGATGAGGAAATGGAGAGGCAGGAACATTTGTAGTGGAGTCATGACTCATTCAAATACTAAAGATCTGGTCTGTTCAGAAATAGAGCCGTGGAGCTCACTAAACTAGAAGAGAAAAAAAATAGAGCTCCAGAGTGAAGTAGAGAAAGGGTTTAATTTTGGTGTTTTCGCTCTCCCTTTCCTCCCTGCAGCGTACCCCTACCACATGTTGCGTGTAGATTCCCCCCCTCACACACACGCATTTAAGTTCTGCTATTTTTCCCCCTTTTCAAAATATTTCAGCATCCTCAGGAGCAGTAAATTGGAAGTTTATTCATAAGTGTAGAAATTCTATCAGAGGCTTCAAAATAATTGTACTTTATTGACATGTTTTGTCTTGAAATTTTTCATTTTGAACTGTTATTCAGGGGGAGGGCTGTTACAGTGTTTTCTCTGCCTGTTTATGATACATTTTAGATTTCTCACATTTTTTTCTCTGGATATTTATCAGGAGATGGTGTAGAGGTTTGGTAAGTAATGTAGTTTGATTTTGTATGTCTCGAGGGTTTCTCATTAAGTCACATATTTGAGTTTTCTTTATTCTGACCTTTTTTCCCCTGGTGATTCTATTTGCAATATGACTGAAAATCCTTATGTTAATGCTAATTTTGATCTTTTTTTTTCACTAGCATGTTTTGGAGCCCTCAGACTTGAAGAAGGACATAGGTAAAAAAGTATAATATGAAACATTTTCTGACATTAGGGTTATGAAGTCCTTTCCTTTAGTTGCCTACTTGGCTGTGTTCAGTCTGAAAATTACAACAATTTAAGTGGTTTGGTTTTGCCCAAACAATTACAGATATTTCAGTTCTCTTATGTTTATAAACGTAACGTCAATTATCTAATCCTTCACATTAAAAAAAAGGTGTTTTCATATTAGATTAGGAAATACTTAGAACTTCAAAATATTTCCCCTGTGTAAAATTTTATGCAGTACTTGAGTTACTTAATTGTAAAGTGGATAACAAATATTAATCTAAAACACATTTTAGATTTATCAGAATCAGGCTCTACTGCCGCTGTGTCTGAAATGCTTTCCAACTGCCCCAGAGCCACCACTGAATATAAACTCCATATTGTGTCTCTCATATATCTGACCCAAGTGTGCCAAGGCGAACCCTGCGTGTTTTTATAA
The DNA here is from genome assembly GCA_935064755.1 of Tragelaphus eurycerus. Taxonomy (NCBI): domain Eukaryota; kingdom Metazoa; phylum Chordata; class Mammalia; order Artiodactyla; family Bovidae; genus Tragelaphus; species Tragelaphus eurycerus. Next base: position 7,042,377 of record CAKXYN010000099.1, on the reverse strand, counting down.
AGTTCTTTTCAGTGACTGGACGTGATAGAAGACAAAGCCTAGAAAGTGCCATATTCCTTTGCTCATGAAGTTGTTTTAAAACATTCTTTAATTTAGAAACATAAATGTCACACTTTTAAAAATTTTAGTGACACCAAAAAATAGAATACATTTTCCTGTCAAACAAATGTTCTTTGAAAACTAAATGTCTGCATTATCTCTTTTTTTTTATTGAAGTTACTTGATGTTTGCTTAAACTCCATTTACTTGAAGTAGAACTTTGTAGTGAATGAAAATGACTAGGTTCTTCTGCCAAGTAAGTTGAGAACATGAGTTTCTGTGTATGGATAATATATATTCTCTCTTTTCCTATTTTGTTTTGATAATCATATCTCTGAGAACAAAGCTCTGACGGCAGTCTTTTAAAAAGATATAGAAAAAAATCTTTTTTTTTTTTTTTTTTCTGGCCATGCCATGCAGCTTCCAGGATCTCAGTTTCCCAACCAGGGATTGAACCCAGATTATGGCAGTGAAAACCCAGAATCTTAACCACTAGGCTACCAGGGAACTCCCAAGATTACTTTTTTTTTTGTAAGACTTCACCATCATCTATAAAATAGCACACTTTAACTGCTTCCTCAGTTTAAAATTCCATAGACTATAACAGTGTCTATATCAAAGAGATGATTTCTTCTTATCCAAGAATATATTTTTCTTTAAATTCCACAGTTTATATCTTTTTTATAGTAACCTAATTTATCAAGATCAAATTGAGAATTTCACCCAGGGTATCAGGTAGAACCATTAGACTGTTGGAGAATTTACTTGGAAAAAGAAGAACTAGAGGGAAAGAGAAGATGCTGCTTGATAGCAATCAGAAATAAAGATTGTGAAGCATCTTTGGAATTAAGTTTGTTGTACATAGGAAATTCATCTGGTATATAAAAATAAGTGTGGCTCTTGACATTTGCAAATGTTAGGTCCATTTATTTTTAAGAGTGGCACTCCAGGTTACTTCACAGTCATTGGCAAAAGTTCATTCAAATCCAGGTTTTCTCTAAGAGAAACATGGAGTCAGAGTCCCCACACTTATGAGTAAAGCATGCATTCACTTTGTCCCTGACAGTCTGCCATGATTTCTAAGGTTCATTGTTGGAACCAGAGACAAGAAGAAAGGGGAGAGGGTGCTAATCAGATCAGTTGCGGCCTCTTAAATTTGACCCTTTGGGTCATGTAAATGGAAAGTAGTATTTCCATTACTCTTTGAGTAATATAGCAAAAGTGTCAGAGAAGGCAATGGCACCCCACTCCAGTACTCTAGCCTGGAAAATTCCATGGATGGAGGAGCCTGGAAGGCTGCAGTCCATGGGGTCGCTGAGGGTCGGACATGACTGAGTGACTTCACTTTCACTTTTCACTTTCAGGCATTGGAGAAGGAAATGGCAACCCACTCCAGTGTTCTTGTCTGGAGAATCCCAGGGACAGGGGAGCCTGGTGGGCTGCTGTCTATGGGGTCGCACAGAGTCAGACACGACGGAAGTGACTTAGCAGCAGCAAAAGTGTTATTCGCTCAGTTGTGTCTGACTCTGAGACCCCATGGACTGTAATCTGCCAGGCTCCTCTGTCCATGGAATTCTCAAGGCAAGAATACTGGAGTGGGTAGCCGTTCCCTTCTCCAGGGGATCTTCCCAACACAGGGATCACACCCAGGTCTCCTGCATTGCAGGTGAATTCTTTTCCATCTGAGCTACCAGGGAAGCTCTGCCTCTAGTTTCAACACTGATTTTTTTTTTCCCCCTGAAATTTCCAGGAGCTTAGCTTGATGTCTTTTTCAAAGGGTAGAGGATAGGGTGGGCAAAGCCCACAAATGTTGGGAGAAGAGAATTATGCAGGGAAATGTTTTCTTGAAAATAGAAAGCTGCAGGAAATGGAGTAGAGTCAGCATCAGGAAGGCAGGAGATACTAAGTAATTTGTGGTCTGATTTGCTTCCAGTGTGGTTTACTCACAGCTAACATGAAATGAGTATTTCATTCCTCAAGTATGCACTTGGGTAAAAATGGGAAGCCAGGCTGGAGACACAGGTTTGCAGCAGATGCTCTGTATCCAGGTCGTAATGGCTTTGATGGCATTCAGTCCAAGAGCAACAGCATCTCCAAAGGAAAAATCTGTAAATATTCTTGAATCTGATCACCTTCACCATCATCAGCCAGTGGATAGGATAAGACTTCTTGAAGGGCCCTTTGATGACTTTTGATTATCATGAATTTTATATAAAAATTGAAATTATGTTCAAGAATTCTTTTTCTGGTTCCTTTTTTTTTTTTTGTTTGCTGCTCTGGGGTGTAGTTGGGGCACTCTTGGTTGCCTCACAGCTTGTGGGATCCTGTTCCCAGACCAGGGATCAAACCTGCATCCCCTGCATTGGAAGGTGGATTTATAACTGCTGGGCCACCAGGGAAGTTCCCTGGTATCTTACCCCCTTGATATTTCACATTTCACAACTAAAATAATCACACCTTGTTATCCTTTAAAATGAATTTTCCTGAGCTAAGACGACAGGAATCTCCATTTTGTGGACGTAGTTTGCACTTGACTCTTTGTTTACTGTTACATCCAGGGCATCCTGGGTGGGGAGAGCTTTCCACGTCACAGCTGGCGGCCAGTGTTAGCCAGGCCTAGTCTGCAGGTTCAGTTTTGCCCTTGGCTTTGTCCCTGACTGCAGAACCAAGTTGAGAGAATTAAGTGAAAGTGTTGGGAAAAGCTTGATTCAAAATATAATGAATTAAGTGTATCATTTTTGAAAGGTTATTGAGCCCGCCTCAGTCAGGGACACTGGATATTTGGTTTAAATAAAATAAGAATATTACTTATTTTATGTGTTTGAAATTACTAAAGAACCTTGTAAGCACTTAAAAGTGTAGCTGGATTTGGTGTAGGCCAGAAAAATATGGCTATCGTCATTAGGGTATGACTCATGTGATTCTTGATTATTTACACTATCATGGACACAAATATGTATGTGGGTTGGATAGCCAATATCCTTGGTATTTACTTCAAATGAGTGATGAAAATACCTGTGAAAACTTGGTGCTGGGACCTCCATTTTTTATGTCCAGTGGTCCCCTTATAAACCAGGCATAAAGAGAAACAAAATAATTAACTCTTTGTATCTTGAGGTTTATTCTCTTCAGCTGGTCTAATGGAATGGGTAAAATGATAATCATTTCTCAGTTTATCCCTACCCTTTCTCCTTTTAAATCTGTCAGTAAAGCATGTTATGTTAGAGGATTTAAAATACAAACAGTAAAAGTATTTTGTAGTATAGGTGTTACCACTGATTTAAAAGGTAAGATTTACCTTGAAAATTTATAAAGTAAGACAAGTAATCAGCTTTGAGATACTGATACAGACCTTGAAACTTAATAATTGTTGGCTGGTACTTCCCTGGTGGCTCAGACGGTAAAGCGTCTGTCTATGATACGGGAGACCCAGGTTCGATCCCTGGGTTGGGAATATCCCTTGGAGAAGGAAATGGCAATCCACTGCAGTACTATTGCCTGGAAAATCCCATGGACAGAGGAGCCTGGTAGGCTACAGTCCATGGGGTCACAAAGAGTTGGACACGACTGAGCTACTTCACGTTCGTTCATGTTCACAAGAACAAAATACTGTAGTACAAACTAGACTGTCTTCAAGAACAGAAGTCTACTCTTGCCAGCTCGTGGCTCTTAGGTTAACAAATCTAATCCAGGATGCATCTTAACCCTGCAGCAAATAGTATTATATTTTTGCCTTATTTCCAGATACCAGCTTAACACAGGTACTCTACCCTATTGCCTGGCTTTGAGCAGTGTTCTGCTTTGAAAAGAAAGTTATATGTATATTTTATCTTCCCTTTGAATACTACTACTTTACTGCAAACTAATAAGCATTGAACCCAGTATTCACACAGCTTGCTCTGTTTTATAAAATTTCTCAGCTCTTTTCAGATCGTTCTAAATGGTGATTCCTTTTTTTTTTTTTAATTCAACTTTGCTTTTTCTTCATAGGGTAGGTATGTTAAGGGTAGGTAACATGAGTCCCTCTTGCCCTTTGCTATTAGAATCTGGCATCAGGAGCAACTGATTTCCGTCCAAAACCTCCCTTTTCTGGGATGGAAGTCTATTGATTCCAGTGTTTGTTATTTAGTTGAGCAGTATCAGTGAATTCACTGGCTCACCTTCCTGTTTAGTGAATACCTAACCATGTTATTTTATATTCGTGTCTGGAATGCCAATCCTAAAACAGATTTCAGGGAGGAAAGAGGGTACTTGGACCATACTTTGAATAAAAGACATTTTGAGGGTTATCCCCCCCACCAAAAAAAAACAAAAGCCAACTACTTCGTACCCGATGTGTTCATTGTACTTTTTGAAAAATTGCTCTGGTCATTATGTTCATTATTCCTGAATTAGTATTCTGCCCTACACCCTAAAGATAGTTTTTATGTGCTAACTTTTGTTTTACCTTTCTAGCTATTAAAGTAGATAATGGTTGTTACACACCGCACGTTTTTAAATGGTCTCCAGTGTGGACTGCTCAGCCAGTGATGGAGTGAGTACATTGAGGAAGAAGGTGTCATTTGGAATCCAGAACCATTCCACAAGGATGACTATCTGATACATGGTCAGAATGCTCAAACTGATGGCATACCGATGGCTTTCTCTTCCAGTCCCCTAAAAAACAAGTGTTGTCAGCTTGAGTTCCCCTCATCTACCTACTCTCATTTCCATTCCCAAAGTCGTGACCTGATTCTGTCACTTTTGGCTGTCAAAGGGAGTTGAGGTGTCAGTATGTGAGTACAACAAACCTATTTAATGATTTATAGGAAGCAAAGAAAAATAGTTTTGCTTGCTGACTACTTGAAGTATAGAATGTTTTGGTTTTCAGTTGATTTTGCAAAGCAGTAAAGACATTTCTTGGTTGTTAATTCCACATGTATTTTTTCCTCCTCTCTTACTAAGTGAATTTCAATGCTAATTTCCTAAGAAGGCAATTGAATAAGTCTTAATTTAAAGCTTGTACTAATGATAATCAGATAAGGTTCACTTCCTACCCCTGCCCCCCGCCCCTGACTTTTAAGTGATAACGTAAGTAAAATACCCATTTCAAATTTGTCTGGCAAATTGGAGAATCAGTAATTTGCCAGTATTTTTCATTACTTTTCTTAGAATTGTTTTCCTTTACACATTTATAGTGCAAAATAGATCAGTGGTACAGACTCATACTAAGTTGATCAACTTGCATTTTGGTCTTCATGGGATTTACACATTTTTTCACTCAACATTTATTAAAGGAACAAACAAAATTTGCGGCTATACCAATCTGATACCTTTAGCTTGACTAAGGGCTGAATTTCATAAAGGAACAAAATATATAATTCATTCTCACATACTTTAAAGTATGACTCATCCCTGTTAAACTTGTGAGACTCAAAGCTACGCCCATGTCACTTAATTTTATGTCCTTCCCTGTTTACTGTGTCTAACCTTCAAGATTTCGTGACTGATGCCGAAATGGAAGCCAACCATGCAGAAATTTGGGGGAAAATGAATCTGAAGAATGAACGGGGAAGTAGGAATTCATTTCTAGCGTTCCCAAACCTGCTTTGTCACGTGAGCTTCACTGCAGTCAGAGGAAAAGAACTGAGTTCATGGAAATTACCAACTAAACCTTACGTCTGTCTTTAATGTTTTTAGGAAATGTACTGAAAAGGTAAGTGAGATGCCTGATTTGAAGAAAGACTTTATTAGGCATTTGTAAACCAGTTGCGAGCGTGTTAGTAAAAATGGATGGCTTCTTTATTCTGAGCTTCAGGAGTCTTGCCCCCGCTTGGTGTGGTTCCCAGTGGTTGTGGAGAAGGTGGCGTTGTCCAGCCAGTGTGACGCTTCGCTCTGCTTCTGGGCAGTCACGCTGGAACCGGCACTGAAGGGCACAGAAGGCCGGTTTTGTTGCTTTGTCCTCAACTCCCCAAAAAAATATTTTCAGTTGAGTTTTCATTTTACCCCTTAAACTATATAGAAAAATCTTTCAAATGCTTCTAAGTTCCTACCAGAACTCTATTTGCATTGTATATAGTCAAATAAGAGTAAAATAATGGGTTTTATAGGTCTCTGTTAACCTCACCTACATTGATTTTATAGATAATTTTAAAATTACTGAGGTTACATTGTTCCACATTTATTAAATCTCTGTAATAGGCCTTGTGCCAGACCCGGGGTAAAACGATGGAATAGCACACAGTTCATGTACTCAATAAATTCATTTTTATTGATAAAATAGTTAGAATTTTAGTTTTGGGAATCCAAATCTAATAAAATGAGACTAATTCCATTTACCAATCAAAAATCATCTGTAGCTTCAATTTAAATATGACAAATTGTATTTGAAAGATCCAGTGTTTGTGTTTGAGAGAGACATTTACTAAATACTTCCTATGTTTTAGATACTGTTCTAAGCTCTTTACATATGTATTTTTTAATCCTTATAACTGTCCTGTAAAATGGGTGCTATTACTAAAACCTGTTTTAAGTCATTAAGGCAGAAAAGCTAATTATCTTATTCAGCCTTGTACAGCTATGATCTAAAACCAGTTTGTGAACCCAGACAGGCTGATTGTGCCTGGACTATCAGTTTGGGCATGATATTTATATGCAGTACCTGGCTAGGAGTACCTGCAAGATATTCCAGAATCTGAATAAAACTTGGGTAGTTTTAAAAGAGAAAGTTTCAGTAGCATAGAAAGACTATAGATGATAGTTATCAAACTTTTCAGAGAGCCAAAAATGCCTTGTTTTTACCTCTTGGCTCCAGGACAGCCGTTTAGCATAGTTTAGCTGCCGCCTTCTTCCCCTGCTGCCACTCCCTGCGGTGGTGTGCACGCACAGACACAGTTTCAAGGGCTGTAGAGGAGAAGCAGAGCTTATCAACAGTTACCTGTTAGGTTCACAACCTGTTATTGCTTACGTCCAATCCTCTTTTCTTTTGGGAATGTGGACTTTTTCTTTAGCTGCTAAATCATGAGAAAATATGACTGCTGAGATTTTTCACTAGGATTCTTTTAAAAAATAGATTAGGCTCTGTACATAGTAAAGAAAAACTCGTGAGGACTCCAGGTAGGTAATTTACTTCTATTGTATGTATAGTTTCTTTGAAGCCTCTGCACCTCTGTCCTGTTTTACATTTCTGTAAATCTGATTTGACCTTTAATAAACTATTTTCTGAAGTGAGTGGGTTTTTTGGTCTCATTTCCCATTTGGAGGTGTATCTCCTTGGTCACTTTATGTTACTGCTACCCTTTTCAAAACTGGCGGTTTACGTAAAGTAGGAGTGCCTGCTGTCTACTGAGTACTGTTGCGGGTTTAAAAAGTATATATGCCAAGGCTTTGCTCTTAGCTCAATAAAGGGGCCGCCCAGTACTAAAACTTTGCAGATCTTCAAAGGAAAAACCAGATGTTATAAAAACCACTAAATGGTGGTTGATTGTGTATCTCAAGCAGTTGTGACAAAAATCTGCCCTGGTGAAATCAAGTTAACTGTCCCATAATGGTTAATGATGAACTGGAGAAACAATTTTGACTATATTTCTTCTAAATCAGTGCTTCTCAAGCTTGAATGCAGATGAGGATCACCTGGGGATCTTGTTACGATGCAGATTCTGATTCAGTAGGTCTGGGGTCAGCCTGAGAACCTACAGTTCTTTTTTTTTTTTTTTCATTTCATATATTGAAATAAAATTGATATAAAATTATATTCTTAAAAGTGTATGATCCAGTGGGTTGGTTTGTTTGTTTTTAGCATAACAGTTGTGCAACTATACTGTCTTTCATTCAGGACTTTTTTCATCACGCCAAGAAAGAAGCCCTATGTCCATTCACAGTTACTCCCATTCATCACCTCCACCCAAGTTCCACCCCCAAGTCTCCAGCAACCACTCATCTACTTTGTGTCTCTATGGACGTGCCTTTTATGGATATTTCATATACATTATGTGGAATTCTATAACTGGGTTCTTAGAATATTTTTAGGATTCTTCATGTTGTAAAATATCAAGTACTTAATTTCTTTTTATGGCCAAATAATATTCCATTGTATGGACACACCACATTTTGTTTATGTATTCATCAGTTGATGGAACATTTGGGTCGTGTATACCTTATATGCCTTTTGGCTTATGAATAATGCTGTGAACATTTTGTGTGCAAGATCTTGTGGACACATTTTCATCTTAGTTAAGACGTGTCTTCATTTCTGTTAAAATAACTAGGAGTGGAATTTCTGGGTCATGATACCTTTTTAAGAAATTAGAGCGGCCCAGCGACACCTAGCCTTGTAAATTTTCAAGTGCACAATACAGTATTGTCAACTGTGGGCACAACGTTGTACAGTAGTAGATCCTGGTCATATGTTAACTTCCACATTTCGAGGGACTTCTAAACTGTTTCTAAAGTGGTTGTACCATTTGAGAGTCTGCATTTCTGATAAGCTCCCAGGTGGCGATGGGTAACAGGCTCTAGATTATGTTTGGACACCTACAAAATAAACAGGACATGAGCTTTAACTTGACTCACCTGGCAGTGTCCAACCAGCAGCAAACAAGGTGTTTTGCTTTCTCAAGGTCATGGTGCCTCATTTAACACTAGTCTTACTGTGCCTGGGCTTTTTCATATAGTCTTTAAACTCTTCATGTAAGGATGTCTAAAGGAGAAGAGAATATTCATTTTGCGTTGAGAGAGGCAGTGAGAGTGCTTATGTAAATCGACTGCTAATAGCGATCATTCTATGGTAGTGTTCTACAGAAGTTCTGTGTGACTTTTCAATATGCTGATAATATTTAGGGGGGAATAGATGCATGAACATCAGAATGAGAGGATGTGCACATTTTCTTCCAGTTAAACATTTTGATCCTTTGTAGGTGTCTTCAGGGAATGAAGGGTGGAAGTATCTGAGTAAACGGTATGATACACCAGTGAACAGTAGGATAGACTAAAAGAGAGCAGGCACACAGGAGACTCGGGAGGCTGGGGCACCTAGGCTCGAGTCTTTGATCATCCAGCTGTGACCTAATTGTGGGAAACGCGGGTTCTGAGCTTTGGTTCATAGTTTGGGGAGGACTAGGTGGACAGAAGGCAAATATGTCAGGACATGAGAGAAGTATAGCTTAATGATCTGTGAGGTTTCCAGTGAATAGCAATCACCTATCTTGTGTGAGGTCAGGTAACAATTTGCCAGTAGGAAATGGTAAAAAAATTAGAAAAGATAGGAGATGATACTTGAAGTAAGCCAGAATTTTAGGAGTAGAGGTGTATGAGAAGGGTGTATTCCAAGATGATAGAGCAGAAGGCACTAAAATATCGAGGTTGTAAATGGTAGCATGCTTTAAATGGTAGCATTTAAAGTTATCTTTTATGGAATAGCAACCATGTGTGCTATGAAAAGGAACAAAACTATAGACCTTTACTCTCACAATTCGCAATCAGGAGATTTTGTGTGTAGCACACTGATCTATATAGAGTGGTGGAGGTACAATGCCCAGTCCAAGAAGGTATAATTTCTCTGGACTGGCTATTTCAGCTTCACTTGGTGGTACCTGAAGTGAAAGGAGTAGGAAATACGAATGTAAAGATAAATTGGGATGTTATTGTTGCCTGTCCTTTTGACAGAAATGGTCTAGAAAACCAAATATGTGGCTAGTACTAGGAGAGAGAGACATAGGAAGTCTGAGTTGGGGTCTTCAGTGCTTGTATGACTGTCAGCTACAATCATAAGTTGACGCCTTTAGGGTCCTTGGTCTGGTCGTCGGTTTCTATACTGGAGGACTTCTGACCCCCACAGTTGGAAATCATCAACTCTCCCGCAGGGATTGATTTACGTACTCCTCAAACTTCTTAGGTATTTTCAACCTCTTCTTGGCTGCTCACAACTAACCGTCTGTCTTCCCCATTCCAACATGTAAAGTCTGAGGACAAAATTGTCATGCATAGTTGAGCAGGTTTTCACATGTCTTGGAAACTCTTTGTGGTATTATCTATTGGCATAACAAATTACCCCCAAAGCTTAGTAGTTTATTTCTTATTTTTTTAAGAATGTGATTTAAGGTTAATTTTAGAGGATAGCTGTAGACATCAGTATTTATCTTGGAATGAGCTAGTGGCCCAGACTAAGAATAGGATATTGATAAAGTTAATCCTGTACTTAATGTTTACACATTTTGTTCTCAGTGTATTTTGTGACCACTCACTGCAGAACTGAGAATGAGATTGCACCACATGGATTGCATTCCTAGGGTCTCCTCCAGTATGAGTTCTCACGTGTCAGTGAAGACAGGAATCACTGACAATTTTTCCAGTGCTGATACAGTTAGAGATTTTGCATCCAGACAGGGTTTTTGTGTATTTCCTAATGTAAGAGATATTATTAAAGACTGTCCCTCATTCTTTATATTCACAAGTTCCTTTGCAGTATGAGTTCTCAAGTTTTCTAAGACATGTAGAAAAAATGGAAGACTTTCCAATACTGATATCATTCAGTAGGACTTTCTCTGCAGAATGAATTCTCATATCTGTAAAAGTTGAGAGAACTTTCAGAATTTTCCCATAGTCATTACATTCAGAGTATCTTCATTTGGTCAATAATGTGAATGCTCGTGCTACAGGGCTTTCCAAATTATATGAGGGTCAAAATGTAGCCACTTAAACATTAATCTTCATACAGTTAAACTAGGTCAAGAATGGCTTAGTGATCTGGTTTAAATCTCAGAAGATTGTGGTCATTGGGAACCCTGACTGAGGCTGGAGAATCTGCTTCTGTTGTGGCTCACTCACACACCTGGGAATCAATGCTGGTGGTTGGCAGGAAAGCTCAGTCCCAGCCACGTGGTCCTCTTTGTAGCTCTGCACCCACCCAGGGAATAATGTAGCAAGACTCCATCATTTCTGCAATATGCTGTTGATCACTCCAGTCAGCCCTGTGCAGTGGGAAGAGACTACCCAAGAGTAAGCCTACCAGGAAGTGAGACAGAGGGGCCACCTTAAGAGCCAGCTGCCACAACTTGGGATGAATTTGAGCTATTTGTTTTAAGCCAAATTTATAAAAGCTGGCCCTTGTCAACTTAGAAATGCCTTTTTATGGATTCCTGGTACATTTTCAGTTATCTACAGTGATTTCTCCAAGTGTTTTGACCTATCTGAATAAATTGATAGTGTTTAGCATTTTCTAAGATTTGTAGGCTACTTAGTTTGTACAGTGAGTTCTAATTCATTTTAAGTATGTATGAGGTGCTCAATATTTGCTTAACTGAACTGTCAAGAAGAGCGAATTCTCTTCTCCTTTGAGCTTGTTTGATGGGCTACCAGCAGGAATTAGGGACTTGATTTGGAGGGAGGGGAAAAGAAGGGTCAGGAGGTTTCTAGTTAGATTATTTGGTAGGTAGTAGCGATTTCCTGAGAGAGAATTCAGGAGCAGGCCTGAGATCAAAAGGAGAGACCAAGCAGGTTGAAGACAGATGGGTGTGTCTTTGGAGACGCCAGAAACTTGAATTTGGAATATGCCTGCCTGCATGTAGTATGAAGCTCAAGTGAGAGATCACGTCTGCAGACAAACCTCCAAGAGAACTGGGAAACAGGAGCAGCAATAAGCCCAAGGGAGAGGAGCCTCAAGGAGGGGAATCATCAAACAGCACCAAGCAGAGTGGAGTATGGGAAAGATGACCGAGATGTGTCCCCAGAAGTCGGCCGTCCCATGCCAGAGGAACACGGGATGGAAAGTTGCTAGTGCTTCGAGGATAAGTAGGAGGTGAGAAAATGGCGTGGGGTAGATGACTCAGGCTTCTGAAAAGGTAAAGAGGAACGGGTGACTAGAGAGAATGAAGGGAGGAGGCCGTCCCTGCTTTTTGAAGGTTGGAAGGATCAGTTGAAAGCAAGGTTAAAAATGTGAAAGGGGCCCTTCCCTGGTGGTCCAGTGATTAAGAATCCGCCTGCCAATACAGGGGACCCGGGTTTGATGCCTGGTCCCTGAAGATCCCATATGCCAAGAGGCAGCCAAGCCTGAGCATCACAGCTCCTGGAACCTGCACACCCTAGGGCCTGTGCTCCGCAACACAAGAAGCCACCTCAGTGAGAAGCACGCGCTCTGCAGCTGGAGAGTAGTCCCCACTCTGACTAGAGAAAGCCCTTGTGTGGCCACAAAGACCCAGTGCAGCCAAAAATAAAAGATTTTTAATGTTTTTTAAAAATGTGAAAGGGGATGATGACTGAAACCAAGGCCCCAGAGAAGATGGGAGTGAATGAAATGGTCATCCCTGATGAAGCAGTGGGCCTTGAAGAAAAAGACAATCTCACCCCCCTGAGGGATGAGAGCAAAGTGGGAAGGGAGGTGTGAATCTACGTTATTTAACCTTGTTTGCTTCAAATATTGAATTTTTCAGAAATAACAGTTTCACATTGCTTTACAAGTCCATGAGGAGTGCCGTGTTGATTGTTGGTATCTGTATCAGAAAGCTTGGTTATAGTTCAGCACATTAAATTGAATGCCTTCAGCTCTTCCAAGTGACTAGCTCTGAGGCCCTGGGCATGCACTTTGACCTCTCTGGACAGAGTCCTTGCCTCTGAAAAGAGTACCTCTGATTTATGTTAGTGTGACTAATCCATCCTAATCACGTCTCCCAATGAGTGTGCTGCAGGTGTTCAGTTTGGCTCACTAATAGAACTACTTTTAAGTGTGCTTCATTGATACCTTTCAATGACTGTAGTTATCGGTTATGCTTTAACATACCATGTATGTGTTTTGTAAGATACACTAATTTCAAGAAACACGAATCTCAGCTCTGCTGTGTGGACTAGGCATACTAACCAGTCTGAGCCTCTGGTGTCTCCTGTGTAAAATAAGGTAGGTTTTAACTTCCTTATCTAATCTTCCCAACAGGTCTATTATGTATGTAAGGCATCTACTTACCCATGGTGCTAGAAATATTGCAGGGATTCAATAAATGGCAGGTCCAGAATCCTGTATTTGAGATCTTTGTGGCCAGATGTGTTAAGAATTCAGAAATTTGCAGATTTTAGGAAGCTGTTCTGGAACATAAGTACTCAACATTATATGTTGTCTGACAGCAGAGTCTATGGACAGCCACCATAGTTAACTATTAATATTTCTGCAGGAAACATACGATATATAGAAGCTCTAATTAGCCTTATGTCATCAGGTTTTGCCTCCAAAGGAACACTGTACCAAACTTAGAAACCTTTGATTTTCGTAAGTCTGTGGGGGTTGCCAGTAAGGACTATGTACTCATCAGTCAGCATGTTTCCTCAGCCCTGCCTTGTGGCCTGCCCCATGCAGCACTCTGAGTATCGCAGAGAGTAAGCTCTGGTGCTTGTCTTGCCTCTGCACGTTGCTGGTTGGACACACCTAGAACCTCTTAGAAGGCTCAGAGCGTAACGAGGAGCACGGCATAACTCCGTATGAGACTGGGCAAGAGGCAAGTCACAAGTCAGCACATCTTAAAGGGGATATTTGGGAGACTTTTCTTGTTTGTCCGGAGATTTAAGAATCCGCCTTGCAATGCAAGGGACGCCAGTTCAATCCCTGGTCGGGGAACTAAGATCCCACATGCTGTTTGGCAACTGAGCCCACATGCCCAGATGAAAATCTCACGTGCCATGACTTAAGGCCCAGTGCAGCCAAATAAATAAAGAGGATATTTCTGTGATAGCATGAATAAGCGCTCAACCTTATTAGCAGGGAAGTGTCTGCCAAGAGCAAGTAAGGACATGAAGCAATGAAAACTCTCATGCCGGTGGTGGCAGAATCCATCAAAACAACCACTTGATAAATGGTTAGGCTTTACCTAGTAAATCTGAAGATCCATACACATATACAGTGTGATACAGTATTACCACTCCTTAAAGCTATACCTTAGAGAAACTGAGGTACCCATGCACCAGGCTTCACATACAAGAATATTGTGGAAGAAACACAAGGGACTTGTAGAGTTCTGTTTCTTGCTTTGCATGGTGTCTCCATGGGTGTTGGCTTTATAATTATTCACTAATCTCATTTGTTTAATGCACTTGTCTTTATTGGTGTCATGTTTCACAATCAAAAACGTAAAAGAGCCAGATCTGTATCTAAACTTACTAACTTTAATCTTGAGCAGAATAATTAGCATCCTTGCAATATTGTTCCTGCCCCAACCCCCTGCTGCTACAGCTGCTGCTGTACCCTAAAGGCAGTTGAAGCAGGGAAGCAGAGGCTCCCTCTCTGCTCAGGGAAGAAGGGAGGAGAGTCATTCTAGGCCTTGGCTGCTAATTTCAAGCATGGATGTTACAAAGAAGACATAAGATTTAAGGTCCATTAACTCTATGAAGTAGGGTGGGCAAAAGACATCTAAATAAAGCAGACTCGGCCTTCCCTGGTGGTGCACTGGTTAAGACACTATGTTCTGAATGCAAGGGGCCCAAGTTTGATTCCTGGTCAGGGAACTTGATCCCACATGCTGCAAATATAAGATCGTGCATGCTGCAATGAAGAGTGAAGATCCCATGTGCCAGCCCAATAAGTAAATCATAAACAAGTATCTTTTTAAACAAAGTGGATTCAAAGGGAGTGATTTCCCCAAACCACACAGTTAGTAACCTGATAGATATCAGAACCCAGGCCTTTTCATTTGAAGTGTTATTCTACCTGTGGGCATTCTTAATTAGAAAATGAGGATTTTCCAGACCCTCAGAAAGGAATTGTTTAAAGGCGGGGTTTTGCATGGCATGACCAAGGTGACTGCAACCATCTTAAGTACATGAAGATATATATGGGCTTCCCAGGTGGTGCAGTGGCAAAGAAGCCACCTACCAATGCAGGAGAGCCAGGTTCCATCTCTGGGTTGGAAAGATCCCCTGGAGTAGAAAATGGCAACAGCTTGTGGGGTCGCAAAGAGTTGGACACGACTGGGTGAGCACACCACACGGAAGGCAGTTTGACCTCTGGGTTTCTTCCCATTCCCCCTCCTCCTGGCCCCCAGCTGCTTTGAGATATAGTTGACATAAAACATTGTGTAAATATAAAGTACAGTGTCTTGATTGGATACAGTAATATATTGTGAAAAGATGATCACCTAATATTAGCTAATACCACCATCCCATCATATAAATCCCATTTTGTGGGCCATTTTATAATTAATCAGCAAATCCTTGTGAGAAATTCAAAACTAATGGTGGAAACAGTAATATAAAGAAATAGAAATATAGAAACACGTCATTCTGGTTCCACGTCCTGTGTTCTTTCTCGTATTCCAGAGGTTCTTTTTATACCAAATTATATATGTAATTTGTTGAGCAATTAAGAATAATGGAAAAAATAAAGAACTAGTAGACAATCTTGGGCTTCCCTGGTGGCGCAGTGGTAAAGAATCAACCCGCCAGTGCAGGAGACAGGTTCAATCCCTGGGTCAGGAAGATATCCTGGAGAAGGAAATGGCAGCCCGCTCCAATATTTTTGCCTGAAAAATCTCATGGGCAGAGGAGTCTGGCAGGCTACAATCCATGGGATCACAAAGAATTGGAGATGACTTGGCGACTAAAAAACAATCTTTCCCTGAAGAAGAAAACTAGTTGGTAAGAAAAACATTGTTACACTAGTCTCAACTCTGTCCACTAGGTGGCACTATTTTCACAGGTACTAGGTCTTCGTCTATCTATGAGTAGAGCGTGTTTATGAAACTCAGCTCACAGAAAATTTTCTTTAAATTTCAAAGACTTTAAGTTTGGTTTTTACCTTGACAGTCACTGTTTTGAGCTCTGTGTATAAAGGAATGAGCATGAGCCTTGAAGTTTTTCCATTGTATATTTCACTAGCCCTTAGGACTTGAGTGATGAACCCTACATTCAAAAGCTGTCAGCTTTAGCTTCTCTTTTGGGGATATTGGACTTCTGACTTAAAAAAAAAAAAAAAAAAACACTTGTTTAATTCTACCCCACACGAGATGCTTATTTTATTTTGCATAAACATCTCAGAATAACAGCAGCCAATTTCAAAACATCAAAAGACGTTAGTGATTTGATGTTTTTCAAAAATTCATTTGGGTTCCTGGGACTTCCCTGGCAATCCAGCGGTTAAGACTCTGTGCTGCTTACGCAGGGGGTGCAGGTTCAATCCCTAGGCAGGGAACTAAGATCCCACATGCTGTGCAGTACACTCAAAAAATCCTTTGGTTTCTTTTGACACCAAGATATATTTCAATAATTTCAGCCCAATTTAACCAAAATCTGCCTCAATAAACTCAAGGACAGAAATGAGAAAAGGAATCAGCTTAGGAAGAACACTGAAGATTCTTTCCTTTTTATCTTTTTCTCTTTTCCCAACCATCTTTTCTCTCTCACAATTTTTTTATTCGCTGGTCTCATGATACACATTTAAGTTGAATCCAACATTTTATTATGAAAATTTCAAACTTAGGGAAAAGTTGAAAGACTTTACAGTGACTACGCCTATACCAACCACTACCCCACTCCAGTACCCTTGCCTGGAGAATCCCATGGATGGAGGAGCCTGGTGGGCTGCAGTCCATGGCGTCGCTAAGAGTCGGACACAACTGAGCGACTTCACTTTGACTTTTTACTTTCATGCGTTGAAGAAGGAAATGGCAACCCACTCCAGTATTCTTGACTGGAGAATCCCAGGGATGGGGGAGCCTGGTGGGCTGCTGTCTATGGGGTCGCACAGAGTCGGACACGACTGAAGCGACTTAGCAGCAGCAGCAGTATCCATCGCTAGGAGTTGGACACGACTGAGCGACTTCACTTTCACTTTTCACTTTCATGCATGGGAGAAGGAAATGGCAACCCACTCCAGTGTTCTTGCCTGGAGAATCCCAGGGACGGAGGAGCCTGGTGGGCTGCTGTCTCTGGGGTTGCACAGAGTCAGACACGGCTGAAGCAACTTGGCAGCAGCAGGCTTCTACAGTTATTTTACTATGCTCACTTTAGTACGTGTCTGTCCATTCCTCCATCAGTCCATCTTGTTTCTGTGATCCATTTCAAAGTAAGTTGCAGACATCAGTAAACAACCTCCCAAATAATTCTGCGTGTGATGGACCTTTCAGTTCATCTGCCAACATGAATCTGGGTTTGCAACAGCTTTTCTATGAAAAATGCTGTGTACGTTTAATGAAGTTTAGTGGAAGTTTTTTGTTTTTTTTACTTGATGGAGCTTAGGTTCTTAATTTTTTGCCTTGGTCCTGCCAAGCATTGTAACATTTCTTGCAATATGAAATAGACACTTTCTTGGCAGACATCTCTCCCTGGGCCCCATGGAGAATGGTCAAGGACTGATTAGTCACTCAGTGGTGACCATGTTAGATTCATTGGCTGGCTGGACAAAGTCCTTAGTAACAATCCCCACCCTTCACACCCCATGACGTGACTCCTCCCACCTGCTGTGTTTTCTAGGAGAAGCTTCTTGTTCCTTCCCACATGGATTAGGGAACAATGTCAAGTTTCCAGAGCAAGAGTGTGTTGCTATGGGAACCTAAAGTTATTTGGAGTTGCAAAATGGCAGCAAGCAATCAGTGACACAACCTGAAATGCTCCATAATTGTCCCTGGGGAATAATAGGGCGAACTGCTTTATTCTTAGAAGAGGGAGCTTCTGTGCTTTTGTGCTTCTGGAAAAGTGGTGGGTTGTGAGAAGGTCGCTTCAGGTAGCTTAGATAGACTCCCGGTTTTCCCTGGTATGTGTCCCTTAGGTAGGTTGTCTACTGTGAGCTGCAATTTTCTCTTTTGGAAAATGCGGTGTCAGTCTAGAGTTAGGAGGGAGCTTGGCAATACTCGGAAGTTGTTTGATTCTCTGAAGCAGAGGATGCAGGCACGTTTTGGGGAAAACTCTGTACTTGAGGGACCCAACAGTGGGGGGATGCCTGCACACACAGTTTTGGACTTTCTGTGCCTTTCTTTTACGTGACTCACACATGCACGTTACACTTTGACACACCTTAACGTTTTAATCTATATGCAATACTCAGGATAACCTGTGACTTGTGCTATTACAATACAGTACAATTATTAACCTACAGTCCAAAAAAGGTGAGGCTTGCATTTCAAAAGATAATGCATTTTTAAGAAGACGGTTTTATTCTAATATATTAATTGTTTAAAACAAAAACGTTTTATGAACTCTGACCCCTTTTTTGTCCATACCCCTAAGTATACAGGATCTTAGTCCCTGACCAGGGACTGAACCCTCACCCCCTGCAATGAAAGTGCAGAGTCTTAACCACTGGACTGCCAGGTAAGTCCCAAAGATGTTTGTGAACTTAAAGGTAGAGTAGGAGATGAAATCAGAAAGAAGTGCGAAGTCCATAGGCACTTTAAGGGGGTTGCAAGAATGTTTGAGAGAAATGGAAAGTCAGAGGAGGATTTTCAGCAGAAATAGAACTCTCTTACTCCACTACAGCCGCCGGTGGTTTCTGTTCCTTGAAAATGAGCAGCATGTGCCAAAAAGCAAAAACAAAATGGGAATTCCCTGGTGAGGACTCTGTGCACTCACTGTTCCTTCCTGACCTGCTCTTTCCACAGATGCCTGCAAACTCGTCTCTATCAAGCCTGTGCTTCTCCACAATAAGGCCATTTCTAACACTATTTATGGGTTTCCCAGGTGGCGCTAGTGATAAAGAACCTGCCTTCCAATGCAGGAGACCTAAGGGACATGGGTTCCCTCCCTGGGTTGGGAAGATCCCCTGGAGGAAGGCATGGCAACCCACGTCAGTATTCTTGTCTGGAGGAGTCTATGGTCAGAGGAGGCTGATGGGGTCCATAGGGTCACAAAGAGTCGGACACAACCGAGCAACTAACACAGGTTCAGTTCAGTCGCTCAGTCATCTCTGACTCTGCCACCCCGTGGACTGCAGTACACCAGGCTTCCCTGTCCATCCCCAACTCCTGAATCTGGCTCAAACTCTAACACAAGTGATGCTATTTAACATGGCAGCCTGGCCTGACTCACACAACCTGCCTTTGCGCTTCTGATCCCCCATGCCCTGTCTACTCTTTCTACCGCACTTATCACCACTTAACGCATAAAATATCATTTACTTCTTAATTATGAACATTGCTTATTGTCCGTCTCCTGCTAGACCATAAGCTTCCTGAAGGCAGGGACCTTGGTCTCTTTGGCCCACTGAACATCTAGAATGTGTCTGGCACAAAGGTTCCCACATATTTGCTGAAAGATATACATTTATTTTGAATAAATTTTGAATTATTTTGATTACATGGAAATCAAATTTTGATTACTTGGAAAATTAGTTTTTTTCTCAGCAATGATGAATAAATGGCTATTGAAGATTTAGGATCTTGAAGAACCTCTGAATTATTTCATAGAGTTTCAGTTATGTTGCTTAGAGGTGTTTACCAAGCCAAGAAAGGGGCCTTAAATCCTAAGGATATTTTTAGCACTGTGCAGTGAAATAAAAGATTTCTGATCAACTATGCTTGTTATAATTTATTTTCATATAATTTTGAACTTACAGAAAAATTTCAAGTTAGTACAAGGAACTCCCTGTAGCCTTATCCAAATTTATCAATTGTTTACATTTTATCTCATTTGCTTTATCTTTCCCTCTCTCTGAATGTGTGATTTCTAAAACTTAAGAGTATATTGAATATTATGCAACGGCCTGGATGG
Source organism: Tragelaphus eurycerus (assembly GCA_935064755.1). Taxonomy (NCBI): domain Eukaryota; kingdom Metazoa; phylum Chordata; class Mammalia; order Artiodactyla; family Bovidae; genus Tragelaphus; species Tragelaphus eurycerus. The sequence goes on along the minus strand of CAKXYN010000099.1, from coordinate 7,022,685 downwards.
GAGGGGAGTTTGGGACAGAAGGGATACACATATATGTATGGCTAAGTCCCTTTGCTGTGCACCTGAAACCATCACAGCATTGTTAACCAGCTATATAGTCCAATATAAAATGAAAAGCTCTTTATTTTAAAGAGTTCAGTTGCTCAGTCATGTCCAACTCTGCGACCCCATGAACCACAGCATGCTAGGCCTCTCTGTCCATCACCAACTCCTGGAGTCCACCCAAACCCATGTCCATTGAGTCGTTCCCTTCTCCTCCTGCCCTCAGTCTTTCCCAACATCAGGGTCTTTTCCAATGACTCAGCTCTTCTCATCAGGTGGCCAAAGTATTGGCGTTTCAGCTTCAACACCAGTCCTTCCAATGAACACCCAGGACTGATCTCCTTTAGGATGGACTGGTTGGATCTCCTTATAGCTCAAGGGACTCTCAAGAGTCTTCTCCAACACCACAGTTCAAAAGCATCACTTCTGCACTCAGCTTTCTTTACAGTCCAATTCTCACATCCATGAGAGACTCACATCACATGACCACTGGAAAAACCATAACCTTGACTAGATGGACCTTTGTTGGCAAAGTAATGTCTCTGGTTTTGAATATGCTATTTAGGTTGGTCATAACTTTCCTTCTAAGGAGTAAGTGTCTTTTAATTTCATGGCTGCAGTCACCATCTGCAGTGATTTTGGAGCCCAGAAAAATAAAGTCAGCCACTGTTTCCCTGTCTATTTCCCATGAAGTGATGGGACCAGATGCCATGATCTTCGTTTTCTGAATGTTGAGCTTTTATCCAACTTTTTCACTCTCCTCTTTCACTTTCATCAAGAGGCTCTTAGTTTTTCTTCATTTTCTGCCATAAGGGTGGTGTCATTTGCATATCTGAGGTTATTGATATTTCTCCCGGCAATCTTGATTTCAGCTTGTGCTTCCTCCAGCCCAGCGTTTCTCATGATGTTCTCTGCATAGAAGTTAAATAAGCAGGGTGACAATATACAGCCTTGACGTACTCCTTTTTCTATTTGGAACCAGTCTGTTGTTCCATGTCTAGTTCTAACTATTGCTTCCTGACCTGCATACAGGTTTCTCAAGAGGCAGGTCAGGTGGTCTGGTATTCCCATCTCTTTCAGAATTTCCATTGTTTATTGTGATCCACATAGTCAAGGGCTTTGGCATAGTCAATAAAGCATCTCATGCTTTTTTGATGATCCAGCGGATGTTGGCAATTTGATCTCTGGTTCCTCTGCCTTTTCTAAAACCAGCTTGAACATCAGGAAGTTCATGGTTCACGTATTGCTGAAGCCTGGCTTGGAGAATTTTAAGCATTACTTTATTAGTGTGTGAGATGAGTGCAATTGTGTGGTAGTTTGAGCATTCTTTGGCATTGCCTTTCTTTGGGATTGGAATGAAAACTGACCCTTTCCAGTCCTATGGCCACTGCTGAGTTTTCCAAATTTGCTGGCATATTGCTGGCGTATTTTAAAGAGTAAATTGTCACAATATTAAAGTAATTATCCTTCAATTAAAATAAATTTTAGAAGAGTAAGTTGTAGGCATTGTATCTGTATAACCATAACTATTTCATGTACATCTTTTGAGAGCAGACATTTGCTTGCATAACCACAGTAAAATTGTAGAAGTCACGAAGTTGAACACTGGGACTTCCCTGGCAGTCTGGGTGGTTAAGACTCTGAGCTTCCAATGTTGGGAGTACATGTTTGATCCCTGGTCAGGAAACTAAGATCACACATACCATGCAGTGCACCCCCCCCCCCAAAAAAAAGTTGAACATTAATACAATACTATGATTTAGTCCATAGCCCATTTTCAGATTTCATCAGCCATTCTAATAATGTCCTATAGCTATTTTCCCCCAATCTTGGGGATTCAAGCCACCCTCACATGTTGCATTTAGCTATTAGACTCTTTTAATCTGAAGTTGTTCTTCAACCTTTCTTTGTGGAGTTTTTGAAGAGTACAAGCCAGTTGTTTTTGTAGTTTGTTCCTCAGCTTGAGATGGTCTTGGTGTTTCCTTATGAGTGGGTTCAGGTCGTACGTGCCTATTTAGCAGAAGTACCACATAAGTGATCTCATGTCCTTCATGCATCGTATCAGGAAGCATATTTGTGGGTATGTCTCAACGTTGCTGTTAGCTTCAGTCACTCGGTTAAGATGCCGTCTGCTGGATTCCTCCCTTGTAAAGTTACTATTTTCCACTTTGAAATTAATAAGTCACTTGTGGGGATATTCACTGAGATGATGTTCCTCATTGAACTTTCATCCACTAGTTTTAGCATATAAAGCATATACCATATATATATAGTCTGCTATAAAGAAGACTTATAGGAAGGAAGAAGTCGACTTTCTTATGGAAAGGACAGAAGTCTACTTCCTTATAGGAAGGAAGTCTATAGGTAGGCTACTATAAGGAAGAAGTTTTACTTCTCTATTCATTTATCAGTATGGACTCATGGATCTTATTTTATTCTATGGTTTATAATCCATTACTACCATGCTTTATTTTACTGCTCAAACTATCCCAGACTTCTGACCAGCCATTTGCCTTGAAGACAATTTTACATGAACCATATAGTCTTCAAGCAGGATTTCTTAAGAGGAAATGGGTCCTAATTGAAAAGGTAGAATTTAGGTTACCAGAAGGTAGAAATAATTAGGTAAGGAAAACCACTTTAGAAAATTTACAGTGATAAGAACACACTATACACTGAAATGTGTTAAAATAGCAAGAAAAATAGCAGTCACCAGCAGTCATCAGAGCAGTTTCAGTCCAGCAGGTGAGGATGGGTGTATCCTTATTCTAAAGAAGAAAGAGAAAAATGTTTGAACTAAAGAGTCATCTCTGCCCTATAGCTGTGGGCAAGGGCAGCCTATGGAAGTGATGAGAGTAGTGATAGCCGATTATAAAATCAGAATGTCAGTGTTGGAAAGAACCTTAAAACCATTTAGTTTAGCTGTTCTTAATCTCTTTGAGGATACATCTCTTCTCATTATTTGATGAAATCTGTGAACAATTTCTCTTTCAAAATGCACATACAATATTAGGTACAAATGTATTTACCTAAAAATTCAGAAATTATTCTGTAGACTATAAAAAATCTTCAGAAAAGGGGGTTCAGAAATGTATTCATGAATCCTAAGCCTACTCAATTAATTTCATTTTTCCATAAACTTGCAATTTAAAGAAGAAAGTGATTTTTTTACACTCTTAGAACAAACAGAAGTGTGGTCTTTTTCACTCTGATGGCACCTACAGCTATATTTTTGCTTTACTCTGATGCTTCTCTGAAGGTTCAACAATCAGTGATCAGACAAGAGTTTATGTATTCAGCCAAGAAGGACCATCTCGGAGTCTTTCCTTTCCCCTCCCAGTAAAAAAGAACTGCGATGCTTACCTCAAACTGTCAACATGTTAAAGAACAGTCTTTAACTGCAGGCCTTTGATGTCAGTGCTTTCTTCCCCCTCCTCTCTGGCCATGCCACACCGTGTGGAATCTTAGTTCCCCGCCCCCTCTGCATTGGAAGCGTGGAATCCTAACCGCTGGACCACCAGGGAAGTCCCTAGTTACCACTTTTGATGTGACTAACACTTTTAAAGAAATAGAAGTTAACGCCTTCACAGCTCTCCCAGTAAAGGTGACCTGGCACCCAACAAAGAGCGTTCCCAACCTTATAGGTGAATCAGTAAGTTTACTTCCTGGCAAATCCCAAACTAGATATTTGAGGACCCAAGAAGAGAGGAATTTCCCTAAACTTAAAGCCCAGTCTGGGAGAAGGCAATGGCACCCCACTCTAGTCCTCTTGCCTAGAAAATCCCATGGACGGAAAAGCCTGGTAGGCTGCAGTCCATGGGGTCACTCAGAGTTGGACACGACTGAGCGACTTCACTTTCCCTTTTCACTTTCATGCATTGGAGAAGGAAATGGCAACCCACTCCAGTGTTCTTGCCTGGAGAATCCAGGGATGGGGGAGCCTGGTGGCCTGCCATCTCAGGGGTCTCACAGAGTCGGACATGATTGAAACAACTTAGCAACAGCAGCAGCAAAACCCAGTCTGAAATTCCTTTTGAAAATTTGAAACAAATTGTTAAGATCTGGTAAATGAGCATTCTAACTACACCCGTGTACATAATCAAGCCAAACTGAATGAGACCAATTTTATTCTGTGATCAAGAATAATCTTTCTTTGAAATTATATTTTTTATTAAAGGAGATATATAAGTTTCCTATTGCTGCTGTAACAAATTATCACAAACTTGGTATCTTAAAACAAGATAGATGTATTACCCTACAGTTCTGGAAGTCAGAAGCTCCAAAATGGGTCTCACGGGGCTAAAATCAAGTTGTCAGTAGGACTGTGTTCCTTCTGGAGGAAAGGTCATTTCCTTGCCTTTTCTAGATTCCAGAGTCTGCCTGCATTCCTTGGCTCGTGGTCTCCTTCCATCTTCAAAGCCAGCAATGGCTGTCGAGTCTTTCTCATGATGCCAGCTCTGTGTTCTGACTCTTTGGCCTCCTCCTTCCATGGTTAAGAACCCCTTATGGGGACTTCTATAGTTGTCCAGTAGCTCAGACTCTGAGCTCCCAATGCGGACGGCCCAAGTTTGATTCCTTGTCGGGGAACTGTTTTCCATAAACTGAAACTAAAAATTCCACATGCAGCAACTAAGACCTGGGGCAACCAAATAAATAAAAATGCTTTTTCAAAAGAAAAAAGAACACTTGGGATTACACTGGACTCACCCACATAATCTAGGGTAGCCTCATCTCAGAATCATCTGATTAACAGCTTTAATTCCCATCTACTGTTACACAATATACCTGTTCACAGGTTCTAGAGATTAGAACATGCACATGTATGGAGGGGGGCATTATTCTGCCTACCAAATTGAGAGACTATAGAGAAAAACACGCTTCAGTGGAAAACAGCTTTGTCTAGAGCAAGCATTAGCAAAATATTATATATTGAGCAAATCCGATAAGCACCTGCTTTCATATCCCTTCAGTGGATTTTACATTTTCAAAGGGTTGAAAAAAATTAAAAGAATATTTTGTGACATGTGAAAACTACATGCTATCCCAATTTTACTGCCCTGAGTTGGGTTTTATTGGAACACAGCAGGCTTATTGGGGTCTTATCTGCAGCTATTTTCACACCTGAAGAACATAATTGAATAGTTGAAACAAGACCATATGGCCCACAAAAGTCTAAAATATTTACTACCTGGCCATTAACAGTAAAAGCTGACGCTGGTCTGGCGCACAGCTTTCCATGCTGTCTAGCTGGAAATTCTAGCTTTTTATTGCCTTTGAACTACTTTATAGCTCTGTAAATAGTAGAGAACTGAGAGCAAAGTAAAATAGTTCTGGTCTATCAACATGCAAGTTCTGTCTGGCCAACACTCCATGGACTTTGTTCCTTTCCTGCGGAAGAAGCTGGTTTGTCTTCCATTTGGGCATTTATGTCAATATTCCTGATCAATAAATGAGTCCTTTGGATTCTCCTTTAAACTAATTGTAACATCTTACCAGTTCTTCACTGATAATGAGTTAAATAAAATCTCTGACGTGTTCATTTTGTACCTAGATGCCCATTATGATTTTACCCTTTTTTGAAAATAATCCTTTAATAGTAATCCTTTAACTCTTCAGTGAGGGATGCAAAGATGCATGAGACCCAGTCTCAGCCCCTCCAAATCCAGGCTCTGCCTGGCCCCTGCTTTGGCCCTAAAGTTTCCAGAGATACCACAGAAATAATTCTGCTTTGGGGCCTATATCGTGATAAACCTGGGCTTCCCAGGTGGTGCTAGAGGTAAAGAATCCATCTGCCCAGGTAAGAGACTTAAGAGATGTGGGTTCGATCTGTGGGTCAGGAAAATTCCCCGGAGAAGAGAATGGCTACCCACTTCAATATTCTGGCTTGGAGAATCCCATGGACAGAGGAGACTTGTAGGCTATATTGCATACCATCCATGGGGTCTCAAAGAGTGGGATACAGCTGAGCATCTGAGCACTGGTGATATAGCCAACACCAGGACTCAAGGGCCTGTACAAGGGAGGCACACAGGAGCATGGACAGAGACTATTAATCTTTTGGCTGTGCTGCACGGCATGTGGGATCCACCCTAGCTCCTTGACCATGGAACGAACCTGCGCCTCCCCACCCCCGGCATTGGCAGTGCAGCATCTTAACCACTGGACCATCAGCAAAGTCCCCCAGGTTATTTTAGACGATCTTGAAGATCCTTTTGGGTCACTGCAGCCAAACCAGAGTGCTCTTAGACTATTGGCATTTGGGGAATAAGTCTTCAGCTTGGCACATCACACTGAGAAACCTCGTGTCTTGTTTAACACATTTCAGTGGTTTCCCATTGCTGCTTAAAAAATGTTTGCCTTGCCTGGCCTGGCCCCTACTTCTCCTTTCTCCAGCCTCTTCTTTTCTGAACTCCAGTCACTCTGGTCTTTCTCAAGCCTGCGCTCCCCTAAACCACAGTGTTTGCCCATGCTATTCTTTCTGTCTGAAATGATTTTTTTCTCATTCCCATTACAGCCTCCTGGCTCTTTACCCTGTTAATTTCTACTTCTCTTTCAAGCCTTAGCTCTTCCCTGACCTCTTGGAGCCTGAGGTGACCATTTCCCTTGTGATATGCTTCCGGTGTAACACCACGCGCGTGTGTGCTCAGTCACTCAGTCGTGTCTGACTCTTTGTGACCCCATGGACTGTAGCCCCCCAGGCTCCCCTGTCCATGGGATTTCCCAGGCAAGAATACTGGAATGGGTCGTCATTTCCTCCTCCAGGGACTCTTCCTGACCCAGGGATCCGACCCGAGTCTCTTGCAGCTCCTGCATTGGCAGGCAGATTCTTTACCATTGTGCCACCTGGGAATCCCAGGGAAACCCTAGCCTAGCACAAAACTTGGCCCAAAGGAGGGGCTTTCTGGATGTTTGATGAGTGAGTGAATGAGAGCAAGCCATCCAGCTTTCTGAGTGTGTTCCTTTTGAATGCACCCCAAAATGATCTCAAAGATATTATTTGAGGCTTGAGTGTTGAAAAGAGGGCAGGGAAAACCTGTACGACTGGAACTAGATGATTGCCTGATGTTTCTGGAATGTAAGTAGATGTATTGGGACATACTGGAGAGGGCCTCCCCTGCGTGAGGATTCCTGCACATGTTCCTGCATGTGAAAGCCAGAAAACCCTGTGCCAGCAACACTAGAAGAGAAATCAATTCTCACCAGCAACTGTAAAAGTGCCTGTAAAAAGGCCAGAGCCCTGGGGGAATTTGGGAAGGGAAGCAGCCAGGGGGAGACCGAGGGAGAAGAGGGTGGGGGACTTTGCCTTCCATCCCAGCCCTTAGGAAAGCTCAGCCCCGCAAGGCTACGTCACCACCAAGGGCCCCTCACTTTAGTGCATCTTGACAGCTATCTCACCTTTACCCCCATCCCCTCAACATCTAGTCTGCCTCCAACTCAGATCCTTGCCCTGAGAAATCTCAAATTCCATGTGCTTTTCCCATACTCAGTCTCTTTGTCCCACATACGGTCCCATCTCTCCTGTGTGACTGCACATCTCTTTGGCTCAGACCACCCTCTCCCCTTTGCAAATAGAGCTCCACGCAGACACTGAACTAGCCTCAGGGTGATCATGACAGCGGCTCGCATCTGTACACACTTGCAAGTCACCCAGGACCTCATTTTGATTCTTTGAGCCCATTTGGCAGATAAAGGAATAGATGCAGAGAAGGGGGGCTATGGGAGGGTCAAGTAAGTGATAAGGACAGGACTTCTTTCTGAATCAAAATTGTATACTCGTAGGACTTCCTCAGTAGCCCAGTGGCTAAGACTTTGCACTCCCAGTGCAGGGGGCCAGGGTTTGATCCCTGGTCAGGGAACTAGATCCTGCATACCGCAGCTAAAGATCTTGCATGCCGCAAAAAAGATGGAAGATCCTGAGAGCTGCAACTTAGGCCTGGTGCAGCCAAATTAAAAAAAAAAAAAAAAAAAAAGAATTATGCTGCCTAGCACATAATGTGGAGAAGGAAATGGCAACCCACTCCAGTATTCTTGCTTGGAAAATCCCATGGATGGAGGAGCCTTGGCAGGCTACAGTCCATGGGGTTGCAAAGAGTCAGACACGACTGAGCAACTTCACTAGCACATAATGGGTATGTGTATGGAATAAAATATGAGCACATGGATTAAGATATGATTACTCATACCATCACTCACTCTACAAGTGAGGAAACTGAGGCCTAGAAGGCTAAATTGCCTTGATAGCAAAACTAGGACTTGGATTTGGAATTTCTGGTTCTTAGCTCAAAGCTAAGAAAGGCTTTACAAGACTTCTGATTCTTATGTCGAAGCTTAAAGGTCTAGAGATTTCCTTTCCATACCCAACTTCTCTCTCGTATAGTAGAGCTGGGACACATGAACTTTTAAAGAGGTTTCCATCTAAAATGGCGATTGTTTTAAAGAGTTTAATAAAGTTATGTTTGAGAAAACAACCCAAGGGTCTGCTGATACATGAGTGGATAAGCAGTATGTAGTGTATACATACAATGGGATAACTCAGCCCTCTTCTGTGGGAGGACAGAGGTTGGGGCTGGATATATCCTGGAAACTGGCCTAGAGCAGGTTTTCCCCAAATCGGTTTTTTGGGGCTCCATGCTTCATTCATCCTAAATGCAGCAAAGACTAAACAAAAGCTCCATCATAGTGTTGTGCTTGGGAGAGAAGGTAAGGAATAAAGCAGCATTAAAAGTGAACTCAAGGCTGTATATTGTCACTCTGTTTATTGAACTTATATGCAGAGTACATCATGAGAAACGCTGGGCTGGAAGAAGCACAAGCTGGAATCAAGATTGCCGGGAGAAATATCAATAACCTCAGATATGCAAATGACACCACCCTTATGGCAGAAAATGAAGAAAAACTAAGAGCCTCTTGATGAAAGTGAAAGAGGAGAGTGAAAAAGTTGGCTTAAAGCTCAACATTCAGAAAAAGAAGATCATGGCATCTGGTCCCATCACTTCATTGCAAATAGATGGGGAAACAGTGGCTGACTTAATTTTTATGGGCTCCAAAATCACTGCAAATGGTGACTGCAGCCATGAAATTAAAAGACGCTTGTTCTTTGGAAGGAAAGCTGTGACCATCCTAGACAGCATATTAAAAGGCAGAGACATTACTTTGCCAACAAAGGTCCGTCTAGTCAAGGCTATGGTTTTTCCAGTCGTCATGTATGGATGTGAGAGTTGGACTATAAAGAAAGCTGAACGCAGAAGAATTAATGCTTTCGAACTGTGGTGTTGGAGAAGACTCTTGAGAGTCCCTTGGACTGCAAGGGGATCCAACCAGTCCATCCTAAAAGAGATCAGTCCCGGATGTTCATTGGAAGGACTGATGCTGAAGCTGAAACTCCAGTACTTTGGCCACCTGATGTGAAGAACTGACTCATTGGAAAAGACCCTGATGCTGGGAAAGACTGAAGGTGGGAGGAGAAGGGGATAACAGAGGATGAGATGGTTGGATGGCATCACCGTCTCCATGGACATGAGTTTGAGCAAGCTCCGGGAGTTGATGACGGACAGGGAAGCCTGACGTGCTGCAATCCATGGGGTCACAAAGAGTCAGATATAACCGAGAGATTGAAAAACAACATGCCCAGGAGTGGGATTACCGGATCATATGGTAGCTCTATTTTTAGTTTTTTAAGGAACCTCCACACTGTTCTTCGCAGTGGCTGCACCAATTTACATTCTCCACCGACAGTGTATGAGGGTTCCCTTTCCTCCATGAGCTCACCAACTTTTGTTGTCTATGTTCTTTTTGATGGTAGCCATCCTAACATACACGAGGTGATACCTCATTGTGGTTTTGACTTGCCTGCCTCTAGCGGGGAAGGCAATGGCACCCCACCCCAGTACTTTTGCCTGGAAAATCCCATGGACGGAGGAGCCTGGTAGGCTCTAGTCAACGGGGTCGCTAAGAGTCGGACACGACTGAGTGACTTCACTTTCACTTTTCACGTTCATGCATTGGAGAAGGCAATGGCAACCCACTCCAGTGTTCTTGCCTGGAGAATCCCAGGGACGGGGGAGCCAGGTGGGCTTCCGTCTATGGGGTCGCACAGAGTCGGACACGACTGAAGTGACTTAGCAGTAGCAGCAGCAGCCTCTGTTAGAGATGTTACCCGTCGTTTCTTCTCTTTCTTTGCCTTTTCTCTTTTGGCTGCCAGGGCATGACTTACTGGATCTTAGTTCCCCTGACCAGGGATTTAACCCGGGCCCTCGGCAGTCCTAACCATTGGACTGCCAGAGAATTCCCTGAGCATCTTTTCCTGCGCCTGTTGACCATCTATATGTCTTCTTTGGAAAAATATCTATTCGACTCTTCTGCTCATTTTGATTGGGTTGTTTGTGTATTTTGATATCGAGTTGTTGGAGCCGTCGATCATATTTTGGATATTAACCCCTTGTCAGTCACATTATTGGCAAATACTCTCTCCCATTCTACAGGCTCCGTTTTCATTTTGTTGGTGGTTTCCTTTGCTCTGCAGGAAACTTAAATTTTAATTTTAATTTTAATTTAAACTTAAATTTTAAGTTTAATTAAGTACCATTTGTTTACGTTTGCTTTTACTTCTTTTGCCTTTGGAGACTGATCCAAGAAAATATTGCTAAGATTTATGTCAAAGAGCGTTCCACCCATGTTCTCTTCTAGGAGTCGTGTGGTTTCAGGTCTTTCATTTTGGTCTTTAAACCTGTTTTAAGGGGTTTTTTTTGTATATGATGTGAGGAAACATTCTAACCTCATTGTTTAAAGTGTCACGGTCCAGTTTTCCCAGCACTACTTATGGAAGAGACTGTCTTTTCTCCATTTTATATTCTTGCCTCCTTTGTCATAGATTAAATAATCATAGGGACTTCTGGACTTCCCTGGTGGTCCAGTGGTTAAGAATTCACCTGCCAAGCAATCCCACTGCTGGGCATACACACTGAGAAAACCAGAATTGAAAGAGACACGTGTACCCCAATGTTCATCGCAGCACTGTTTACAATAGCCAGGACGTGGAAGCAACCTAGATGTCCATCCACAGATGAATGGATAAGAAAGCTGTGGTACATATACACAATGGACTATTACTCAGCCATTAAAAAGAATACATTTGAATCAGTTTTAAGGAGGTGGATGGAACTGGAGCCTATTATACAGAGTGAAGTAAGCCAGAAAGATAAACACAAATACAGCATCAGATCAGATCAGTCGCTCAGTCGTGTCCGACTCTTTGTGACCCCATGAACCGCAGCACGCCAGGCCTCCCTGTCCATCACCAGCTCCCGGAGGTCACTCAGACTCGCATCCATCGAGTCAGTGATGCCATCCAGCCATCTCATCCTCTGTCGTCCCCTTCTCCTCCTGCCCCCAATCCCTCCCAGCATCAGAGTCTTCTCCAATGAGTCAACTCTTCGCATGAGGTGGCCAAAATACTGGAGCTTCAGCTTTAGCATCATTCCTTCCAAAGAAATTCCAGGATTGATCTCCTTCAGAATGGACTGGTTGGATCTTCTTGCAGTCCAAGGGACTCTCAAGAGTCTTCTCCAACACCACAGTTCAAAAGCATCAATTCTTCGGCGCTCAGCCTTCTTCACAGTCCAGCTCTCACATCCATACATGACCACAGGAAAGACCAGAGCCTTGACTAGGCGAACCTTTGTTGGCAAAGTAATGTCTCTGCTTTTGAATATGCTATCTAGGTTGGTCATAACTTTCCTTCCAAGGAGTAAGCGTCTTTTAATTTCATGGCTGCAGTCACCATCTGCAGTGATTTTGGAGCCCAGAAAAACAAAGTCTGACACTGTTTCCACTGTTTCCCCATCTATTTCCCATGCAGTGACGGGACCAGATGCCATGATCTTCGTTTTCTGAATGTTGAGCTTTAAGCCAACCTTTTCACTCTCCACTTTCACTTTCATCAAGAGGCTTTTTAGCCCCTGTTCACTTTCTGCCATAAGAGTGGTGTCATCTGCATATCTGAGGTTATTGATATTTCTCCCGGCAATCTTGATTCCAAATACAGCATACTAACACATATATATGGAATTTAGAAAGATGGTAAAAATAACCCTGTTTACAAGACAGCAAAAGAAACACTGATGTATAGAACAGACTTTTGGACTCTGGGACTGGGAGAGGGCGGGATGATTTGGGGGAATAGCATTGAAATATGTATAATATCATATCTGAAACGAGTCGCCAGTCCAGGTACGATGCCCGATAACAGATGCCTGGGGCTGGCGCACTGGGACGACCCGGAGGGATGGTATGGGGAGGGGGGAGGGAGAAGGGTTCAGGATGGGCAGCACGTGTATACTGGTGGCGGATCCATCTTGATGTATGGCAAAAGCAATACAATATTGTAAAGTTAAGCAAAATAAAAAAAATAATAAAAAATAAAAATAAATAAATAAAATAAATTTCTAGAAAAAAAAAATAAGAATTCACCTGCCAGTGCAGAGCACATGAGTTTAATTCCTGGTCGAGGAGCTAAGATCATGCCATGGGACAACCCAGCCCACGCGCCACAACCGCTGAACTTGAACTCTGAAGCCTGCGTGCCGCAGCTCCTGAAGCCTGCATGCCTTAAAGCCTTCATGCTGCAACGAGAGAAGCCACCACAACGAGAAGCCCACGCACCACAACTAGAGAGGAGCCCCGTCACTGCAACTAGAGAAAGCCCGTGAGCAGCAATGAAGATCCCAAGCAGCCAAACATAAATAAATATAATTTTTAAAAATGATCATAGGTATGTGGGTTCAATATTTTTTTATGTATGGATGGATGTGAGAGTTGGACTATAAAGAAAGCTGAACACAGAAGAGTTGATGCTTTTCAACTGTGGTGTTGAAGAAGACTCTTGAGAGTCCCTTGGACTGCAAGGAGATCCAACCAGTCCATTCTAAAGGAGCTCAGTCCTGGGTGTTCATTGGAGGGACTGATGCTGAAGCTGAAACTCCAATACTTTGGCCACCTGATCCAAAGAGCTGACTCATTGGAAAAGATCCTGGTGCTGGGAAAGATTGAGGGCAGGAGGAGAAGAGGACGACAGACGATGAGATGGTTGGATGGCATCACCGATTCAGTGGACATGGGTTTGAGTGGACTCCGGGAGTTGGTGATGGATAGGGAGGCCTGGCATGCTGCAGTTCATGGGGTCGCAAGGAATCAGGCACGACTGAGCGACTGAACTGAACTGATACTCCATTTAAAGTTATTATGGGGGAACTTCCTCGGTGGTCCAGTGGCTAAGACTGCACTCCCAATGCAGGGGGCCCAGGCTTGATGCCTGGTCAGGGAACTAGATCCCACACACTACAGCTAACACTCAGTGCACTCAAATAAGTAAATAACTTTTTAAAAGTTATTACAGGGAGTTCCCTGGTGGTCAAGTGGTTAGGACTCTGAACTGTTACTGCAGAGGGCCCTGGTCAATCCCTGACTGAAGGACTAAAATCCCACAAGCCATGTGGGGTGGCTATAAATAAAGAGATAAAGTTCTTATAAAATGTGGCTATATTTCTCTGTGCTATATATTTTATAAAAATATATCCTTGTTGCTTATTTACTTCCTTTTCTTAAAAATGGTCCCCGGGTGGGGTTCAGGACATACTGCTCCCAACTATGGTACCTTGGCATATTGAATATTTTAAGCTGAAGGATTTGAGAAAATACCAGAAGCAGGAAGGTCATTCTGACCTCCTTCCCTAACCCTTCTTCCCTGAAAGATTCTCCCATAAAACCCTCAATAAGAGGTGCCCTCTCTCTACCCAGAGGAAAGGAGAATCCTTATCTCTGAATAAAAAGGGCCGCAAAGAATAATCCTAACAAACTGGCATGCCAGATATCCCCTGCCGTATTTCTACGCAGGTGTTCCCTCATGGCTAAGGGGTAAAAAAGTCTCCCTGCCAATGCTGAGGACACAGATTCGATCCCTAGGTCGGGAAGATGCCCTGGAAAAGGAAATGGCAACCCACTCAAGTATCCTTGCCTGGGAAATCGCATGGACAGAGGAGCCTGGTGGGCTGCAGTCCATGACGTTGCAAAGAATTGGACACGATCGAGCAACTAACACACAACAGTAGTTTCTACACAGCCGCCCACTATTTGTCAGGCCTCTCGTGAATAGATGCAGGTCTCTCCCTGCATATTGCATATTGCCTCTGCCTCTGGCTCACCTGGTTCTGCTCCTCAGCCTCAGTTTTCATTCATGTAAAATGGGCCTCTCTAGGGTCCCTTCTGCTTTTAACAGTCCATATAAGTCTGTGAAAGTCTTTGCCAAACTGAAAAGAACATTATGAACTTGAGTCTGACAGCCCATCTGAACGCCTTCCCACTCAGCAGCAAAATGTATTTCTGTCTTGGCATCTAAAATGGAAGCTTAATTGCTGATAAGCGGCTGACAACTGGTAAAGGGGTTGGCGTGGATTAGGAGAGCTCAATCTGTAACGGGCATCAGATGCTGCTCTCAAAAGTTGAGAGTGAAGCCGGGGGCCTGCGGGCGGGTGGGGAGAACGCCTGCCTGGCCGGGAACCTGTGGGCCCTGGGAACGGCGGCCCCGTCCTCCACTGCCTCCTGGCAAGAAGTGACAGCAGAGACAACACGTGCCACTCAGAGGGCACTTGCTGTGTACCCCCCTGCACTAACTGCTTCTGTGCATTATCTTGTGTACTGCTCCTGATGACCCTATGGTCATACCTAATGATGAATATCATTTATTGAGAACATAATTGTGCCAGCTTGATGCTGAGCTTTTCATGTAAAATATCTTATTTTGTCCTCTTACCTCTGTGAGGTAGATACTATTATTGTACCCAAATTACAGATGGGAAGGGGCTTCCCTGGTGGCTCAGCTGGTAAAGAATCCTCCTGCAATGTAGGGGACCCCAGTTGGATTCCTGGGTTGGGAAGATCCCCTGGAGAAGGGAAAGCCTACCCACTCCAGGATTCTGGCCTGGAGAATTCCACAGACTGTATAGTCCATGGGGTCACAAAGAGTCAGACATGACTGAGCGACTTTCACTTTCACTTATAGATGGGAAACTGAGGCACAGTTGCCCAAGTCGAGTGTAAGTGGACCTGGGACCTGTATCAGTTAACCTCGCTCCAGCATCCATGCTTTTAACTTCTATACACTTTTTTTTTTTTTGGTCTTGCAGTGAGGCTTGTGGGATCTTAGTTCCCAGACCAGGGTTTGAACCTGTGCCCTCAGCAGTGAAAGCTCTGAGTCCTAACCACTGGACTGCCAAGGAATTCCCAATGCAGACAGTTTCGATAACAATTATTACAGATTCACTTTATCCTAAAATAACTGATTCTAAAGAGACAGCAAATTCTTAGTTCACAAGAGGACACAGCAATGTAATTGCAAAGGTAAACAGTGACAGCTAATATTTTTGAGCGTTTCCATGCCACCCACCATTCTAAATAGGGTATGTACATGATCACTCTGAATCCTTACAATCACACTGTAAGGTAAATGCTATGATTAAACCCATTTTTCAGCTGAGTTCACTGCTATCCTCTTCACTTCTGTCCTCTGCTCTCTTTCAGGATTGTTCTGGAGGAGGTGCTATCATTATTATTTCCATTTCATGAATGATGAAACTGAGGCCCAGAGAGGTCAAGGACTGAAGGCTGCATAGCATTTAAGTGACTGAACCAGGACTCAGTCCCGCATTACCTCTCTGGGTAGGTTACCAAGGGGACACGGTGTTCCCCGCTCTGTGCTGGGAGCAGCTGGGGAAACACAAGCAGGAGAGAAAAGTTGTGGAAGTGCTGCCAGGCAGGACACACCTGTCTTTGCTCTGGAATTGTCACTAATTCGCTGTGTGGCCTCAGGCAAGTCAGGGCCCCTCTCTGGGCCCCTGAGTCCCATCTGTAAATGAGAGGTCGTGTGTTCTCCGAGTTGTGGCCAGCACATGTCTGGTGATGTGGGAGAAGGATATGAGGGCTTGACAAGGAGCAAAGGAAGAGATGATCCAGCTGCATTGGACTCCCAAGGAGGACAGAGGACTTCCAGGGTGGAGATGCCCCATGGCTTACGTCAAGGAAGCCCCCCGCCCCCGTCTCTTCACTTCTTCCCAGAGGAGAAAGACCAGGAAAAGGAGTGATGGGAAGGGGAGGCACTGGTCTCCTGTCACCTCTGTGAGGGTTTCTCGGGTGGTGCTAGTGGTAAAGAGCCCGCCTGCCAACGCCAGAGACATGAAAGATGCGAGTTCAACGCCAGAGACATGAAAGATGCGAGTTCAACGCCAGAGACATGAAAGATGCGAGTTCAACGCCAGAGACGTGAAAGATGTGAGTTCCATCCCTGGGTTGGGCAGATCCCCTGGAGGAGGGCATAGCGACCCATTCCAGCATTCTTGCCTGGACAGTCCTATGGACAGAGCAACCTGGAGGGCTACAGTCCAAGGTCAAAAGGGTCGGACACAACTCAAGTGACTTAGCACACATCACTGTAGCAAATTCCCACAAATATGATGAGAGAAATGTATTTTCTCACAATTCTAGAGACCAGAAATTTAAATCTTGGTGTGAGGAGTAGTACTGCTTCATGAGCCTCTAGGGAAGAATATGTTCCTCATCTTCTACAGCTTTGGCGGCTGTCAGCATCCCTTGGCTTGTGGCCACATCTCTCTCTGCTGCACTTTCACATGGTCTTCTCTTCTGTGTATCTGTCTTCATCTCCCTCTACCTTCTCTCTATATATATAAATATATTTATATTCTCTCTCTCTCTCTCTCTGTCTCTCTCTCTCTCTATATATATATATATTTCATACTGGTGATTTGTGACTTTACTATTAATTCTATTGATTATGGATACCTTTTCCCCATTTTTAATGTCTCTGTATTTTTTATCTTTTGTCCACAATGCACGGCATGTGGGATCTTAGTTCCCCAACCAGGGATTGAACCAGCACCCCCTGCATTGGAAGCACAGAGTCTTAACCACTGGACCACCAGGGAAGCCCTCTTTCCCATTTTTTATTGTGATAAAATACACATAAAATAAAATTCACTTCCTTAACCATTTTAACCCACTCCAGTGTTCTTGCCTGGAGAATCCCAGGGACGGGGGAACCTGGTGGGCTTCCGTCTATGGGGTCGCACAGAGTCAGACACGACTGAAGCGACTTAGCAGCAGCAGCAGCAGCAACCATTTTAAGTGTACGATTCAGTACCATTAAATACATTTATGATGCCCTAAAACCATGACCACTGTCCATCTCCATAACTCTTTTCATCTTGTAAAATAAAACTGTACCCATTAAACAATGACTCCCCAACCTGCCCTCCTGCCCAGCTCCTGGCAACCACTGTTGCACTTTCTACCCAAAGTATCTGACTACTCTAAGTATCTCATTTAAGTGAAACTTCATTTGTGACTGGTTTGTTTCACTTAACATAATATCCTCAAGTTCTCTCCATGTTGTAGCATGTGTCAGAACTTCCTTCTTTTTAAGGCTGAATAATATTCCATGGCATGTTTATGTCACATTTTGCTTAGCAATTCAACGCAAGGACACTTGCTTCCACACTACCTATTGTGAGTAACGCTGTTCTTCCACTACAAAGTCACTTGTGCTTGTATTCAGGGCTCACTGGGACAAGCCAGGATGATCTCAAATTCAAAATCCTAAAATTAATTGTATCTGTAACAACCCACTTTCAAAATCAGGTAACGTTTACGGGTTCTGGGAATTAGGATATGAACCTATCTTTGTGTGTGGGGGGGAATTTTCTTTTTCTATTACGTTTTATTATCTTCTTTTTTTGGCTTCGCTGGGTCTTTGTTGCTATGCATGGGCTCTTCTCTAGTTGCTGCGAGTAGGGGGCTAATCTTCGTTGTGCTTTGAAGGCTTCTCACTATAGAGGCTTCTCTTGTTGCATATCCCGGGCTCTAGGGTGCATGGACTTCAGGAGTTGGGGAGAGCAGGCTCAGCTGCCCCCTGACATGTGGAATCTCCCCAGACCAGGGCAGAGATCAAACCTGTGCCTCCACTGGTGGGCAGATTCTTAACCTCTGGACCACAAGGGAGTCCTGAAGGGCGTTTTTCACACGAGGTAAGAGGAACAAGAAAGAAGGACAAGGTAAGAGGAGCCAGAAAGAGGGACAAATGAAAGCAGGGATGTGGGTGTGGGTCTACGAGTGGTGATTTTTCAAGCCCTCGTCCCTGCCAAACTGCCTAGTAATTGCTCTCTGTTGTCCTGTTCCCTTAGTTTGCCTGAGGATTTGTATGACCTTCTCAGATTGTGGCTCAGCTGGTAAGGGATCCGCCTGCAATGTGGGAGACCTGGGTTTGACCCCTGGGTTGGGAAGATCCCCTGGAGAAGGGAAAGGCAACCCACTCCAGTATTCTGGGCCTGGAGAATTCCGTGGACTGTATACAGTCCACAATGTTGCAAAGAGTCGGACACGACTGAGTGACTCTCACTTTCACTTGGATGAAGTGAGTAGATTCTGTCCTGAGGCCCCACAGAGCGCAGCAGCAGTGTTGCAGTTCTTGCTGGTTTGTCCTGCTGCTGGGAATCCTCCTGGACTGTGTGCTGAAGGTCTGAGGCCCCGGCCCTGGTTCCAGGTCAGCTGTGCTTGGACCCTCCGTAGGATCTCGGGTGAGATTGCTGCTCCTCTCTGAGCCTCGTTCCACCTCAGCGCATTTCTCACCTTATTCCCCCTGCTCAGATCTCCTTTCCACCCTCTCTCGCGTATCTCAAATCTCAGCTTACATATATATCTCTTCCAGGGACTTCCCTGGCGGTCCACTGTTTCGGACTTTGCCTTCTCATGCAGTGGGCGCGGGTCTGATCCCTGGCTGGGGAGCTAAGATTCCACATGCCTCATGGTCAAAAGAACAAAACATAAAACAGACTTTAAAAATGGTTAGCATAAAAAAAAAAATCTTAAAAAACAGTATCTCTTCCCGAAGGCCTTTTCTTAGCTCCCAGGGTGGGGCTTCTTGCTGCCCCAGAAATGGCCAGTTTCCTTGTCTGTTGTTTGCACATGCTCACCAGACTGCGGCCAACTGCAAGGACCACTATAGTGACCAAGAGCCTGGAGCCTGACTGCCTGGCGACCAGTCCAGGCTCTGCCATTTACTATCTGGGTAGCCTCGAGCAAGTTACCATTGCTGTGCCTCTATTTCCTCCTTTGTAAACAGGAATAATAACAACAACGTGATTGTGATCACTCAGTGAGCTAGTATCTGTCAAGTGCTTAGAGCAGTGCCTGGTGTGAGGTTGGCATAGGTGCTGATGACTGTCTTATCAGGCTCTGTATCCTGGGGCCTGGCACCCAGAGGGCACTCCTGGGAACACTGAGTGGACCCACGTGTTTTCCAAGTCCTTTCCGGTTCTCCCTCCTTTCCAATTTTGTGTTGGTATCAAGCATGGATGTGAGAGTTGGACCATAAAGAAAGCTGAGCACCAAGGAACTGATGCTTTTGAACTGTGGTGTTGGAGAAGACTCTTGAGACTCCCTTGGACTGCAAGGAGATCCAACCAGTCCATCCTAAAGGAGATCAGTCCTGAGTGTTCATTGGAAGGACTGATGTTGAAACTGAAACTCTAGTATTTTGGCCACCTGATGCGAAGAGCTGACTCATTTGAAAAGACCCTGATGCTGGGAAAGATTGAGGGCAGGAGGAGAAGGGGACGACAGAGGATGAAATGGTTGGATGGCATCACCGACTCCATGGAGATGAGTTTGAGTAAATTCCGGGAGTTGGTGATGGACAGGGAGGCCTGGCGTGCTGTGGTCCATGGGGTCTCGAAGAGTCGGACACGACTGAGTGACTGAACTGAACTGAACTGACAAGCTGGGGCAGGAGAGGCCAAGGAAGAGCCGCAGGGAAATGCACGGTGACTTGAGAGCATCTAGGCTTGGAGTCTGGGCAGAGCGGGGTTTAGCCATGCGTTTCATCTATGATAACAGTTTTTCCCAGAAAGGATTCAGCCTCTTCTGTTTCTCTTTTCAGTCTCAGCTGCCCCGGTGGATGCTCTTCTAGGATCCGCCTGTCTGAAAGCTGTCATGAACTGAGCAGGTCATTGACTGACCAGCCCGAGACAGTCCCGGTCCTCAATATCCACAGGGGACCGCAGTGCTGAGTCACCCGGAAGGAGGAGCCTGGGCCAGAGGGGACCTGTGGCTCTGCAGGGAGGCCTGGAGTCAGCTGCGAGGGAACAGACCCCCCACCTGCCCACCCGCCACACACACATTTGCACCCTGGCTATGCATGCTAAGTCGTTTCAGTTGTGTCTGACTCTTTGTGGCCCTATGGACTGTAGCCCACCAGGCTCCTCTGTCCGTGGGATTCTCCAGACAAGAATACTGGGTTGCCATGTAAATACTGGAGTGGGTTGCCATGCCCTCCTCCAGGGGATCTTCCTGACCTAGGCAATGAATCCTTGTCTCTTAGTCTCCTGCATTGGCAGGCGGGTTCTTTACCACCAGTGCCACCTGGGAAGCCCACCTATTGGCTATGACCACCCCCTTTTTTATCTCTTGTCTTGGTGGACCAATTTTGGAACTTATGACATCAAGGGATGAGGAACTCGTGACTCAGGTGGCCTATAAGATTTATTTATTTTATATACTCTGTTTTCTCCCGAAAATAGATCTGAAGCACCAAGAGGTCTTTCAGGGTGACCTCGCCTGGGTTGGCGCTGAGCAAAGTTGTAATTCCCTCTTCCTGTCCTCAGGACATGCATCTTCCTACTCCAGGCCCCAAGATTGTGGTCCTTCCCAGCTGCATGTCACCCAAGCCCAGCTGAAGCTTGACTGGTCAATGACCTTTCCTCAGGATGTTTGCACTTGAGAAGAACAGGAAGTCTCAGCATCTTACTTCTTCCAGGCCACAGTTCGCAGGAGCCCAGATGGTCCTAGATAATTTTACGAATTCAGTCAACTACATTCACTGGTGCCGGAGCTGGAGCTACAGTGGAGAAAATGAGGATCCTGCCCTAAGGCCTCACCAATCACTAGGGAGACATTCAAAATAAGATCATTGCAATATTGTAAATGGGAATGAGATACTATGGGAGGCCAATCGTCAGAGCTGACATTTACCCAGGGCTTCCTATTGTCAGGAGCTCTGCTACGTACTTCCATTACACTTTATCACATTGGAACTTCATGCTGATCCTGTGAGATGCCCATTTTACAGAGGAACAAATTGAGACTCAGAGAGGAAACACAATCTGAAAGGTCCCGCAGCTCCTGAGTGCTTGAGCCAGATTTACCAGACTCATATCTGCCTGAGAAGTCAGGGAGGCTTCATAGAGGAGGCAGGATTTTTTGGTTTCTCTGGGTCTTTGTCTCTATGTGCTGGCTTTTCTCTAGTTGTGGCAAGCAGAGGCTACGCTCCGTCGCACTGTGCAGCCTTCTCATTGCAGTGGCTTCTCTTATCGCGGAGCTCGAGCTCTAGAGCACAGGCTTCAGTCTTTGTGGTCCTCAGGCTGACTTGCTTCACAGCATGCAGGATCTTCCCTAACCAGGATCAAACCCATGTCCCCTGTACTGGGAGGTAGAATCTTTTTTTTTTTTTTTTCAATTTTATGTATTTACTTATTTTTGGCTGTGCTGTTTCTTCGTTGCTGTGTGTGCTTTCTCTAGTTGTGGTGAGCAGAGTCTACTCTCTAGCTGCGGTGCACGGGCTTCTCGTTTGCTGTGGCTTCTCTTGTTGCCGAGCGTGGGCTCTGGCAGGTGGGGGCTTCAGTGGTTGGGGCGTGTGGCCTCGGTGTTTGGGGCTCCTGGGCTCTAGAGCGCAGGCTCAGTAGTTGCGGCACAGGGCTTAGTCGCTCTGCAGCACGTGGGATCCTCCTAGATCAGGGATCAAACCCGTGTCTCCGGGATTGTCAGGTGGATGCCTAACCCCTGGGCCACCAGGGGTGTCCAGAGGAGGCAGCTTTTAAATTGAGCCTTGAAGAGGGAGTAGGAGATGGCCAGAAGGAGAAACTGAGGGGATGGGAGAGGAAGACAGTCTGCCCTTTGGTGGGAACCAACAAAAGCTCAGCAATTTCATGGAATGGGGAGGAGAGCTTCCTTTTCCTCCCTCCCCATGATCTAGAGTTACCCACCCCAGTACAGGACTTGCCCAGGATATTCACACCCACCTGGAAGCCTGTGTCTTCCAAGCAGTGATTTTGGTCTCTCCCTCAGCTCTCTGGCTGGCAGCATTTCAAAGATGGAAAGTGAAAAGAGCCTTGGGACGAAACCCACCTGGGTTCAACTTCCAGCTTGGTAACTTCCTAGCTATGTGGGCAAGTAGCTCTCCATCCCTGAGCCTCTGTTTCCCCACCTGTGATAGGGAGCTAACACCGCCTCCGCAGCCTGTACTAATACTGAATAGCTGGGAGGATGTGGCCAAGCCTCCTGGCACTGCCCTGGCACAGAAAGTGGCAGCTGTTATTCTTATTAGGAGGTCCATGGATGGCTGCTTCAATTCCAACTAGTTAATTTCAGGGGCTGAGACATTTTCCATGGGAGCAGATGCCCACTGGCTCTAATAACAGTCTGTGGGCAAAAGTCTCTGCAGGATGCAAAGAGGATTAAACTACACGAAGCAATTCATGTGTGCAGAGTGCTCTGTCCAACGGCTAGCACATAGCGGGTGGTGCTCCAGAAATGAGAGCTCTCCCTGATATTTATAATTCAACAAGCTTTCTTATGTAGACTTAAAATAGCTCTAGTGCAAGGTAAATAACCATGACTTACAGAGGATTTTTTCAGGGATTCATCTCATGCCCCCTATCATGGGACTCCTATCTTGTGCAACGACCTTATCTTTCTTTACAAACCTTGTTAGGTTCTGTCTGTGTACTTTAAGGAAAAATTACTTTCTGGCAAGCTGGAGTCTATAACCAGAGAAGAGATATGATTGCTTGAGAACCAGAGAACCCATGGGTGAGGTTGCCATGGAAACAATTTAATGTAAACTTTATTTTACAGTAAACCCAGCTAGGTAATTAGTCGAGGAGGAGAGAGGCTAGAAGCAATTTTCTCCAAAAAAAAGAGAGAGAGAGAGAAATAATAATTAGGGAAAGGCTGATGGGTGAAGAGTAATGTTTTTCTGCTCAGGGAAAAGGTAGTTAAAATGTTCATGCTGGTGGTGAGGGTAGAGGCCACGTGAGGCAGACCTGGCTTTCTTTTCTTGTGTTTTCTTCATCTATGGATTAAGATAGAGGGGCAGAAATAGGAGTAGAGAAAAAGGGAAAACGGTAAAGTCAATTAGCACTCCCAACTAAAAATACGTAGTCTTTATGGCTATGAGAACACTGCTGGCAAGTAAGAAAAGCCACGTGGACAGCCTTTTGTAGTAAAGGTGTTTTCAAGCCCCACAGAGATATTTAGATTTACATCCCAGGAAGTTTCAGACTGTTAAGAGATGAAGAATGAATTAAAGATATTTTCTGTTCTGGCCAGAGCCCTAAGTCAAGGTTAAAACTACCAATAATAAATAATGGTTAAGAATTAGTGATACCTGGCTACTTGTATTAAACTAATTGTTATTCTTATTGCATATATGTATTATTAATATTTATTTTATTTGGCTACACAGGATCTGAGTTGTGGCATGCAGGATCCTTAGTTGCACCGTGTGGGATCTAGTTCCCTGGCCAAACTGCACTGGGAGCACAGAATTCCAGCCACTGGACCACCAGGGAAGTCCCATAATACTATAATATATTATTATATAGAATTATTATTATTGTTTTAATATAATACGTTATTATATAGAACAGTAACATTTTGCCAGCGCTTCTTTGGTCTTTCTAAAATGCAAAGTTGGGCTTCCGTGGTGGCTCAGTGGTAAAGAATCACCTGCCATTGCAGGAGACACGGGTTCGATCTCTGGTTCGGGATGATCCCATGTCCTATGGAGGTGCTAAGCCCATGCACCGAAGCCACTGAGCCGGTACTTTAGAACCTGGGAGCCGCAACTACTGAAGCCCTAGAACCCCCGAGCCCAAGCTCAGCACCGGGAGAGGCTATTGCAGTGAAAAACCCACGCACTGCTTCTACAGAGTGGCCCCAGAGTGCGGCCACTGCTGGCTGCAATCAGAGAAAAGCCCACCCAGGAGCGAAGACCCAGCACAACCAAAAATAAAAATACATAAATAAGTACAAATTTGAAAAATAATTTTAAAACCTTAAAAAAACAAAAGCAAGTTTCTCTATTCACTAACCACCCCTTCTGCTAAGCATTTGAGTCATCAGCCAGTTGACAAATACTGAGTGTCTACTGTTTGTCAGAGCTTCCCTTGTGGCTCAGCTGGTAAAGAATCCACCCGCAATACAGGAGACATGGGTTCAATTCCTGGGTTGGGAACATCCCCTGGAGAAGGGAAAGCCTGCCCACTCCAGTATTCTGGCCTGGAGAACTCCATGGACTGTATAGTCCACGGGGTCGCAAAGAGTCGGACACGACTGAGCGGCTTTCACTTTCACTTCTCTTCACTACTGTTTGCCAGACCCCCAAGCTGGACCTAGGGGTACAGTCAGAGATAATCAAGGTAAGCTGGGTTCCTTCCTTCATGGATTTTATAGTCTAGGAAGGGAGGTAAAATTCAAGAAAAGTTAGAGTTGTCTTATAATTGCAGTAAAAAAGATAAGTCCAGAGAAGTGCAATTTTGTGCAAGGAGAATATGAGCAGTACGAGTCTAAAATTAAGTGCTAAAATATCACTCATGTAGAACATGATCCCCAAACTCCAAAGCATGAATTCCAAGAACTAGACTCCTACTCGCCTGCTTTCTGAATTCAGCAAATTTAATTTTTTTTTTAAAGTATCCATTATGTGGAAGGTATAAAACAGAAGTGATCTTTTTGCTGTGCTGGGTCTTCATTGCAACCAGCAGGCTTAGTTGCCCAGCGTGTGGAATCTCAGTTTCCCAACCATGGATTGAACTCATATCCTCTGCATTGGGAGGTAGATTCTTAACCACCGCACCACCAGAAAGTCCCAAAATAGATGTGAACCTTGCCTTCCAAAAGCCTGCACACCACGTCTGGAGGCAGATATGTGGAAATGACCTACTGAAGACCTGTTATTAGCTCACAGTCACTGAGCCCTTCTTATGGACCTGGCAATGAGGCTACGCACTGACGTGTGTTATCTCATTTAGGCTTTGTAACAACATTGTCATGTCGGTATTAGCTTCATTTTTCATATAGTGAAACTGAGTCACAGAGAGGTGAAGCAACTAGCTCAAGGTTGTACAACTAGAAAGTGGCGGAGCGAGAATTTTAACACAGGCTCTGGGTTTCCAGGGTTTAGCTGTCTGTACTGTCCGCAGCTAATCAAGTGGTGTGAGCCGATTTTAACCTATTTTGGACAGAGGCTATTGGTCAGGCATTTGGAAAAGTCATCCAGTAGAATTGGTGGGAATAGCCAGAAATCAGGACAGAAATCCCCAGGGTTCAGGGGCGCTCCTGGGTAAAAGGAGAATCCCTTCCACTCCCCATTGTAGGAGAGAATCTGGACCTCCCTCCTCACTCTTCAGGCAAGCCACCACCTGGACCTGCTCAAAAACCCTGAACAGCCAGGAATAGTTAACAAGTCTAAAGAGCCTCAGAGGAAGGAGGCTTGCGGGACGCCTGGGTTTGCTGGGTACACACCAGGCCTATTTCTAGCATCACCGCTGAAAGAGAGCAGCCATCAAGCACGTGAGGCTCCTAGAAACAGACCTGGAAAAGGAGTGAACCAGGGGAGGCCCCGGGAGACATGGAGGCGACAATCTAGAGGTGGGACCCCTGAGAAGCCCACTCGCCAATGACCACTGGGTGACCTCAGGCAGCCGGCGTACCTCCCTTGGGCCTTGGTTTCTTCTTCCTGCTATTCCCATTGCTTCCACAGTGTGATGTCTCCAAATTCCTGACCGATAGCCTGGAGGAAAGGTGTGTGACCTTGTTCAAGGTCGTGGCTAACAAGTGAGAAGCCTGGAAACAGACCCCGGCTCTCCTCCCCATGTGTCTCCATCCTTTCCACACTCAAAGGCTGAGCTCCCGGACTGAGTCACCCCCTGGAGCAAAGGATCTGTTTGCTCTAAGGGGGTTTCCCTAAATTCGTCCCATCGCACCCCACCTTCTCCCTACCCGTCCTGACCACCCTGGGGGCTCCCTGAGAGCCCAACTAGGTATATTCCCTCATCCTGCCCAACCCGTCCCTGAGCACTCGGTGGAATGGGTTTGTGATTGATGAATGCAACCATTGCCCTGAAAAAATAATTAAAATCCAGAGAGCATTTGCAGCCTCAGCTGTTGGGGTGGCAAGTGCTGCCTCAGTTATTTCTGAAATAATTAATGGCTGTGCTTGTCTCATCTCACTTGAGGTGTCAGGAGCAGGGAAAGTGGGGGTCGCTGCTTCTGCCCACGAGGGACTGGGAGAGTTATTTTTATAAGTTGAGCCTCAGAGCCTTTTCGGAGACAGCCCTCCTTCCCTGTTGGGTGGCTTCAAGATGGCAGACGGTTCTGTGTGAACCTCCCCTAAGGAGACAGTTCTAGACCTTGTTTTCCCCATACTCAGGCCACACACAAGCAGTTGTGCACCGTCCCCATCAGCTACACCCTAGAAGTCACGCTGAGGATCACAGTACCATTCAAGCCAGAGGCAGCCTGCACCCCCACGCATGGCCACCCCTGGCTGAAACCTCACTGTGCTGAAAGCCAGCGGCTTAGGCATCACCCCTACCATGTGCTAGGCTCACTAGCAGCATATTTCCTCTTGCAATGTCTGCCTGGAGAGGAGTTTTATCACTTCAACCCCCATTTTTCAGATGAGGCAATGGGTTTAGAAAGAGTAAACCGCCTGCCCAGAATTCTATGCATAGCATATGGCAGAGGTGAACCGGAAGACCAGATCTGTTGGACCTGGAGCCAGGAAATGAATCTGGGAGAGCCAGCAGGTCAGTGGAAACCAAGCTGGATGGAAATCTCAAATGGGACTGACCATTTGAGCAAAGCATCTCAGGGGTGAACAAAGCCACCAACTATCTCCTTGAAAAATAATGAATCTGCAACTCTTAGGGATTCAAGCCTGGTGGCTCAAATGGCAAGGAAGCCGCTTGCAATGCCGGAGACCCAAGTTTGATCCCTGGGTTGGGAAGATCCCCTGGAGAAGGAAATGGCAACCCACTCCAGTATTCTTGCGTGGAGAATTCTATGGACAGAGGAACTCAGCGGGCTACCATGCATGAGGTCACCAAGAGTCAGATAAGACTGAGTAACTAACAGTTTCCCTTTCACGGGGCTCCAAGCAGCTCTCTGGGGACCATACACCCAGGAGGCCCTGGGCAGCTGGAAGAGCCTCTTCCTGCTCAGCCTACTTGAGGACAGAGGCTGGCAGGGGGCCCCAGAAGCTCCTCACCTTCTGCTCCTGAAGCTCGCCCCTCAGATCCCACTAACACACTGAAGAGGCTGCATGCTTCTCTTGTGCAGGGCTAAGGAGGTGCTTGGAGGCCAACGCTATTGGGTTAGAAACCCAGAACCTGAAACTTCTGAGGAGGAGGAAAGCAACATACGTTTTGCCAGAATAGGCTCAAGAAGCCAGCAGCTGTCGGCACCTTGTCTGAAGCACCAATGGTTTGCGTGAAGGTCTTCCCGACCAGGGTTCTCAGCTCAAAATTAATTAAGCATTGTGACCAAAAAAAAAAAAAAAAGAAAAGTCAAAGTAATGGCAGTTTATTTATTTACTTTTTAATTAGAAATGTTATGCATGCATGCGTGTTAAGTTGTGTCCAACTCTTTGCAGCCCTGTGGAATGCACCCCACCAGGCTCCTCTGTCCATGGGATTCTCCAGGCAAGAGTACTAGCGTGGGTTGCCATGCCCTCCTCCAGGGGATCTTCCCAACCCAGGGATCAAACCTATGTCTCTCACATCTGCCTGCACTGGCAGGCAGATTCTTTACCACGAGCACCACCTGAAAAGCCCAAGTTATGCATGGTCATGTGTAAAGAAAAAATTTCTTTTTTTAATGCCTAAACAAGTATATGTGCGTGTCTGTGTGGATAGTATTAGGGCTTTTTGTTTATTTCTTTTGCTTTCTTCCTCTACCCCAAAAAAATCATTTTTGTTGTTCTAGAACATACTGTTTTCATTTAATAATATACTGTGGACATCTTTCCAATATTTTATTGTCCCTCTCAGTTTACATATCAGCATATATATGGTACATATGTACATATCATATATATTGTACATATGATACATTCTGTTCCGCACCTTTCCATCTTTCTTAATATCATGTCTAGAAGTCAGTCATATCCATATGCCACGTGTCATTCTATTTGGTCATTAATAACATTCCACATGCGAAGAGCTGATTCATTGGAAAAGACTCTGATGCTGGGAGGAATTGGGGGCAGGAGGAGAAGGGGACGACAGAGGATGAGATGGCTGGATGGCATCACTGACTCGATGGATGTGAGTCTGGGTGAACTCCGGGAGTTGGTGATGGACAGGGAGGCCTGGCGTGCTGCGATTCATGGGGTTGCAGAGTCGGACACAACCGAGCGAATCAACTGAACTGAACTGAACTGAACATTCCACAGGAGGTCTGTAGACTGATTTATGCAGCCCTTCCACGGATGGACCTTTAGGTTGCTTTCCATTTCTTTTGTTCTGCTATTGCAAAGAATGAATAGCAGAATCTATTTCGGTGAATCTCCTGTAGGCCTACTCATGTGTGGCCATGCTTTTATTTCAAACTGACAGATTGCTAGAAGTGGAATTGCTGAGTCAAAAAGGAGGCAGGCAGGCTTTAAATTTTAACAAGTAGTGCCACATTATTCTCCAAAAGGTTGTAGCAATTTGTGAGCTCTGTATTTTATGAGTTGTTTACATTTTTTGCCAATCTGATGAGAGAAGAAGATAGGATCTCCTGGTTCAGAATGTGCCTTTCCCTGACTTCTCTGTGGGGATGAGCATCTTTTCATTAGCATTTGGCCATTGGCAGTCAATTTCTGCCACTGTCTGTGTCTTCAGCCCATTTATCACTGGTTCACTCGCTAGAACTCTAGTGAGTTCTTTGTTTTCTTCCTATTTACTTCTTAGGACCGTTTTTTGTTTTTTTTTTTTGCAGTAACCCTTTGTTTTATGCGGAAGTATTTCCCCCTAACTTATCTTGAGTTTGTGTATACTGTCATGTGCCAAAGAAAAAAAGTTTACTTTTGTGTGTTGTCAAATCTGTTCGGGATGATACTATTTTAAGGAAAATAAGTTTATTTTTATCTTACAAGATAAACGTTTTTAATTTAGTGAAATTTCAGCACAACTGCCGATTTTGTTTGGTTGCCAGATGCTTTACAATTGTAGGCATTGTGAAAGAGAAAAGGACAGAGGTCGTTGGATACAACAAACCTTTTTACATTGCTCTATACCAGATAACGCCCCCACCTTCGGATGATGGAGGTGATAATGATGACGACGCAGACGACAGAAGCACCTGCTCCGCCACACGTGCTACGCCACGCCCCTCATTACGCTCTACTCTGCACTGTCTCATTTCACCGGACAACAGCTTTTGGAGGTAGGTAGGGTTTCGTTTTGCTTTTTTTCCTTGAAATAGAATTCTCAGATCATAAAATTCACCCTTTTAAAATGTATAATTCACAAAACCCACAAAGCATAAAATGTATAATTCAGTGATTTTTGGTCTATTCACAAAGTTGGGTAACCATCACCACTATCTAAATCTAGAACATTTTCATCCCCACCACCCCCCAAAATAACAAAATATCATGGCAAACGGTTCTCATCTCCAGATGAGGAAACAGACTCAGGGAGGTGATGTAACTTGGCCAAGACCGCACAGCAGGGTGTGGATTTGAACCGAAGCCCCATTGCTTGGGACGGCATCTTCCTAACTGAGATCCAGTATTCTAGACCAGATCAGATCAGTTGCTCACTCGTGTCCGACTCTTTGCAAGCCCATGAATCGCAGCACGCCAGGCCTCCCTGTCCATCACCAACTCCCGCAGTTCACTCAGACTCACGTCCATCGAGTCAGTGATGTCATCCAGCCATCTTATTCTCTGTCGTCCCCTTCTCCTCCTGCCCCCAATCCCTCCCAGCATCAGAGTCTTCTCCAATGAGTCAACTTTTCGCATGACGTGGCCAAAGTACTGGAGTTTCAGCTTTAGCATCATTCCTTCCAAAGAAATCCCAGGGCTGATCTCCTTCAGAATGGACTGGTTGGATCTCCTTGCAGTCCAAGGGACTCTCAAGAGTCTTCTCCAACACCACAGTTCAAAAGCATCAATTCTTCGGCGCTCAGCCTTCTTCACAGTCCAACTCTCACATCCATACATGACCACAGGAAAAACCATAACCTTGACTAGGTGAACCTTTGTTGGCAAAGTAATGTCTCTGTTTTTGAATATGTGATCTAGGTTGGTCATAACTTTTCTTCCAAGGAGTAAGCGTCTTTTAATTTCATGGCTGCAGTCACCATCTGCAGTGATTTTGTAGCCCAGAAAAATAAAGTCTGACACTGTTTCCACTGTTTCCCCATCTATTTCCCATGAAGTGATGGGACCGGATGCCATGATCTTCATTTTCTGAATGTTGAGCTTTAAGCCAACTTTTTCACTCTCCACTTTCACTTTCATCAAGAGGCTTTTGAGTTCCTCTTCACTTTCTGCCATAAGGGTGGTGTCATCTGCATATCTGAGGTTATTGATATTTCTCCCAGCAATCTTGATTCCAACTTGTGTTTCTTCCAGTCCAGCATTTCTCATGATGTACTCTGCATAGAAGTTAAATAAGCAGGGTGACAATATACAACCTTGACGTACTCCTTTTCCTATTTGGAACCAGTCTGTTGTTCCATGGCCAGTTCTAACTGTTGCTTCCTGACCTGCATACAAATTTCTCAAGAGGCAGATCAGGTGGTCTGGTATCCCATCTCTTGAAGAATTTTCCACAGTTTATTGTGATCTACACAGTCAAAGGCTTTGGCATAGTCAATAAAGCAGAAATAGATGTTTTTCTGGAACTCTCTTGCTTTTTCCATGATCCAACGGATGTTGGCAATTTGATCTCTGGTTCCTCTGCCTTTTCTAAAACCAGCTTGAACATCAGGAAGTTCACGGTTCACATATTGCTGAAGCCTGGCTTGGAGAATTTTGAGCATTACTTTGTTAGCATGTGAGATGAGTGCAATTGTGTGGTAGTTTGAGCATTCTTTGGCATTGCCTTTCTTTGGGATTGGAATGAAAACTGACCTTTTCCAATCCTGTGGCCACTGCTGAGTTTTCCAAATTTGCTGGCATATTGAGTGCAGCACTTTCACAGCATCATCTTTCAGGATTTGGAATAGCTCCACTGGAATTCCATCACCTCCACTAGCTTTGTTCGTAGTGATGCTTTCTAGACCAGGGACCAGCAATCTTTTTCTTTAAAGAGCCAGATGGTAAATATTTTAGACTCTGAATCACTCAGTAGGTAAGTATTCTTTTCATTGAATTTAGGGCAAACCAAGGATAACTCTATATGAAGAAGAAATTTCTAAATGCCCAAAAATAAGTCAAGATTCCAGGGAGGTATTCAAGCAGAGAGCAGAAAAGTAAGAAACAGTTTTAAAGGGTTGGGTCCAGAATAGATCTATTGGAGCCAGAGACTCCAGTTCAAAGTCAAGAGCACCAGGTCTGTGAGAAATCTCCCCTCTAAGCTCCATGCCTAAGAGCACTCGTGGCATACAGCAGGCCATTCAGAGGGCACATTGTAAGGTCCGAAGCATCAACGTGCTGCCCTGCCATCTCTGAGTCTCACAGGGCACCAAAGTCTAGCTCCCCTGCTCCAGACTTACTACCCGCCACCCTCAGGGAAAGGCTCCCCACCCTGCTAATCCCCCAACCAGCCAGATCATTTGCCCAACCTGACCCTCAGCCTAGCCTATTCTAACTTCCTGCCAGCCTGAGAAATTATTCAGACAAGCCAGTCACTTCCTCCCAAGGAAACCAGGGGTCACCTCACCCTCTCTTTTACTATAAAGCCCACCCCCCACAGCTCGTGCTGGCTCACTCTGTTCCTGCCTGTAACCCCCACGTGGCCCTCTGCGACTGGCCATGCTCTTTTCCGGGCTGTATGTTTGGTTAACATTACCTTCTGTTTGAGCTCATCTGTTCACTGTCAGATGTCTTGCGTTCAGCTATCTATACTATTTAGGGCAGAGTTCCTCTCTCACCAGCCTGGCAAACAGGGCAAGCAGAAGACATCCCTTGCCCTTCCCCAGCATCATTTTCTGGTGTTGATGATCTGATTTTCCACTGAGAATGCCCACCCCGCAACTCAGACCTTGTGGTTCAATTAGGACTGGCTCCGGCCATAACTCAGACCTGGCTAGTTAGCACATCACATTCGTTTTGCCACAGTGATTGGTTCAGAGACAGACACATGCCCCAGCTTGATCCACCGAGAGTCAATTTCAGGACTTTTTTCCTGAAGCTATTGAGAAAGAGGCACTGTCTTTCTGCTAAGGTGGCTGAGCAAGTAAGATAACCACCAGGATTTACTGGTGACTGCTTTATTGCACTCATGGGGAGCCTGTTTGAGGATGAAGCTGATGCAGTGGAAAACAGAGCCTGGATCCAGCCACACCTGCAGTGGTGCCATTCTTAGACATTTTAAGTTCTGTGAGTCAATAAGTAGCCTCCCCCTTTCCTTTTGCTTAGCTAAAAAGTGCTGGCTAACGATATGTTTAGTGAATATAAACTGGATGAATAAATGTATTCTCGGTGCTTGCTGCATCTGGTAGGTTTTCATCTTTATCAAATGAAGCCATTCACTTAAGAGAGAAGAAACCTTACCTGCTGGAAGCAGATAGAAGAAATCTAAGATGTGTGTGAAATTTGGGGGGAGGGGAGTTGTATGTTTTCATTGCTCAAGCCACCCACTGAGGACGCTGAGGACCAGGAAGGACCGCCCTACCCGGGAGAAGCCTCCCTGTATCATATCACGTGTCTCCTGCTGGTCCTGTTCCCTCGGATGAATCGCTCAAACCCAAGGCTTTTACCCCCAGGTGTGCACAGTGTGGTTGGAGAGTATCACATCCTTGGCCAAATATTTGGTTTTCCGTGAAACAAGTCATTGACAAGTTACCAAAGCACAACTCTGGCTGATTCCTAGTGTAACTCAATCCAGTGACTGTAGGTACAGTCTTCGCAGGCGGTACTCACCTGGGTCTATGGACTCCTGAGTTCCATGGACAGAATTCAGGCAGGACATGGACTTGAATAGGGGAAGATATTATGCCTTCATTTTCACTATCTTCTATCCCAAAGTTAGAATGAATCAGGGCAATAGTCATACCTGTGCCTTTGGTTCCAATAAAAATCACAGATATTTTGGTTCCACACGATGGTAGCATCGTGTGGAGGAGAAGAGAATGAAAAAGTTGGCTTAGAGCTCAGAAAACTAAGATCATGACATCCGGTCCCATCACTTCATGGCAAATAGATGGGGAAGAAGTGGAAACAGTGTCAGACTTTATTTTTCTGGGCTCCAAAATCACTGCAGATGGTGATTGCAGCCATGAAATTAAAAGACGCTTACTCCTTGGAAGGAAAGTTATGACCAACCTGCTGCTGCTAAGTCGCTTCAGTCGTGTCCGAGTCTGTGCGACCCCATAGACGGAAGCTCACCAGGCTCCCCTGTCCCTGGGATTCTCCAGGCAAGAACACTGGAGTGGGTTGCCATTTCCTTCTCCAATGCATGAAAGTGAAAAGTGAAAGTGAAGTCGCTCAGTTGTGTCCGACTCTTAGCGACCCATGGACTGGAGCCTACCAGGCTCCTCCGTCCATGGGATTTTCCAGGCAAATGTACTGGGGTAGGGTGCCATTGCCTTCCCCTATGACCAACCTAGACAGCATATTAAAAAGCAGAGACATTACTTTGCCAACAAAGGTTCACCTAGTCAAGGCTATGGTTTTTCCTGTGGTCATGTATGGATGTGAGAG
The DNA here is from genome assembly GCA_935064755.1 of Tragelaphus eurycerus. Classification (NCBI taxonomy): domain Eukaryota; kingdom Metazoa; phylum Chordata; class Mammalia; order Artiodactyla; family Bovidae; genus Tragelaphus; species Tragelaphus eurycerus. Next base: position 6,988,664 of record CAKXYN010000099.1, on the reverse strand, counting down.
CTGGACTGTGAAGAAGGCTGAGCACCGAAGAATTGATGCTTTTGAACTGTGGTGTTGGAGAAGACTCTTGAGAGTCCCTTGGACTGCAAGGAGATCCAACCAGTACATCCTAAAAGAGATCAGTCCTGGGTGTTCATTGTAAGGACTGATGCTGAGGCTGAAACTCCAATACTTTGGCCACCTGATGGGACCAGCTGACTCACCAGAAAAGACCCTGATGCTGGGAGGGATTGAGGGCAGGAGGAGAAGGGGATGACAGAGGCTGAGATGGTTGGATGACATCACCGACTCAATGGACATGGGTTTGGGTGGACTCTGGGAGTTGGTGATGGACAGGGAAGCCTGGAGTGCTGTAGTTCATGGGGTCGCAAAGAGTCGGACACAACTGAGCAACTGAACTGAACTGCACTGATGGTTATTGCAGGTACCCTGAAACATTGTTTATGTCACTGAAGTGAAGTGTAAGTCGCTCAGTTGTGTCTGACTTTGCTACACTGTGGATTGTAGTCCGTGGAATTCTCCAGGCCAGAATACTGGAATGGGTAGCCTTTCCTTTCTCCAGGGGATCTTCCCAACCCGGGGATCGAACCCAGGTCTCCCAAATTGCAGGCAGATTCTTTACCAGCTGAGCCACAAGGGAAGCCCAAGAATACTGCAGTGGGTAGCCTATCCCTTCTCCAGCAGATCTTCCCGACCCAGAAATCAAACCAGGGTCTTCTGAATTGCAGGTGGATTCTTTACCAACTGAGCTACTAGGAAAGCCACTTTATGTCACTACAACTTTGAAATTAGAGTGCCAGATCTTGTTATTTAATGTGTTAATAAAGAAACACTCTTATTATATCATGGCTTTTAAAAAGTATTTTGACAATTGTATTTCATTATCATTTGTTTTCTTTGCAACCCTATGTATTTTATTTTGGGCCTTTAAAAACACATTCTGAGGAGGAGTCTATAGGTTTCATTAGATTGTCAATGGGCTCTGAAGCTCAGAAAGAGCCCTTTTGTCTTGTTATTCCCTGAATCCAGTTCTTAGCCTCAGAGAACTTCTGTATACCTACCTATAAACAGGAACAGGAATATCTATATTACAAGGTAATTGTGGGACTGCCCTGGTGGTCCATTGGCTAAGACTTTGCACTCCCAATGCAGGGAGTCTGGGTTCAATCCCTAGTCAGACAACTAGATCCCAAATTGCTCAACTAAGACCCAGCACAGCCAAATAAATACGTATATGTTTTTTTAAAAAAATACAAGATAATTGTAATGTTTAAATGACATAAACCTAGTATCTAGCCTGCTGCTTAATACACATGAGGACATCTGGGCATGTTTATTCCCCTTTCTTCATTTCCAGCAGTTCCTAGCTGGTGATGCAGCATAAGGCACAGGGAATCAACCCTAGAACTTCTCAGGTTCAAATCCCACTTTTGCTGTTTTATTAGCTGTGTGATCTTAGTTTTCTCTAAGTCTTCTTCCTCATTGTTGAACTGGGTCATTTCTTTCCAGTGGTGTTACAAGCATGAAAGATTTTATATATGTAAAATGCCCCACATAGTGCCTGGAGCAGAGGAGATTCTGAAAAATAGAAGCTACAGAGTTCCTTTGTAGTTCCAGTGGCTAAGACTCCGTGTTCCCAATGCAGGGGGCCCGGGTTCCATCCCTGGTCAGGAAACTAGATCCCACATGCCAGAACTGAGACCCAGCACAGCCCAATAAATAAATATTAAAAACAAAAAATAGAAGCTGTTCTCATCACCAACAGTCACAACAATTTCTATCCAAAAAAGCAGGACACTGCCTACCACATGCCCAAGTTATCCTTGCTTTGCCAGAGAACCAGCCTCATCCTCAGCTCACCCCTTAATGGTCTTAGTCACCTCTTCTAAGTGTTGGGGAAGCATCTGGGGATTTCTCCTTGCTGATTTAGCTTTTCCCCAAGTCACTCCCTCAGGATAATTCTGGAGGCAGCCTGGTACTGTCCTCATACATAAAGTACTAGGTGGTCAGAGCTGAAATGGCCTGTGGACCTTGTGTTAACATGGGGAAACTGAGTCCCATGAAAATAAAGAGATTTTGTTTTCAGAGTTGTGCGGATTTCCTTCAATAACATAGATTAAGTTGCTATCCTTTCTAGAAATTGTTCCATCTTTTCTCTGCATTCTTCCTCCCTGAAAAAGAATGAAAGTGTAGGCATTTCAAGAAAGTGTAGGTGAATAATAATGAGAAATAATAAAAGAGCTAACTGTCGCGCATTTAATCATGCCTGGCCTTGTGGTACAAAATGAAGCAGGGCAAAGGCTAACAGAGTTTTGCAAAGAGAACAGACTGGTCATAGCAAACACCCTCTTCCAACAACACAGGAGACAATCCTACGCATGGACATCACCAGATGGTCAACACCGAAATCAGGCTATTCTTTGCAGCCAAAGATGGAGAGGCTCCATACAGTCAGCAAAAACAAGACCAGGAGCTGACTGTGGCTCAGATCATGAACTCCTTATTGCCAAATTCAGACTTAAATTGAAGAAAGTAGGGAAAACCACTAGATCATTCAGGTATGACCTAAATCAAATCTCTTACAATTATACAGTGGAAGTGACAAATAGATTCAAGGGATTAGATCTGATAGACAGAGTGCCTGAAGAACTATGGATGGAGGTTCATAAACCTGAACAGAAAAAGAAATGCAAAATATACAGAAAAAGAAATGCAAAAAGGCCAAATGGCTGTCTGAGGAGGCCTTACAAATAGCTGAGAAAAGAAGAGATGCTAAAGGCAAAGGAGAAAAGGAAAGATATATCCATCTGAATGCAGAGTTCCAAAGAATAGCAAGGAGAGATAATAAAGCCTTCCTCAGCGATCAAAGCAAAGAAATAGAGGAAAACAATAGAATGGGAAAGACTAGAGATCTCTTCAAGAAAATTAGAGATACTAAGGGAACATTTCATGCAAAGATGGGCTCAATAAAGGACAGAAATGGTATGGACCTAACAGAAGCAAAAGATATTAAAAAGAGGTGGCAATAATAGTCAGAAGAACTATACAAAAAAATCTTCATGACCCAGATAATCACAATATTGTGATCACTCACCTAGAACCAGGCATCCTGGAGTGTGAGGTCAGGTGGGCCTTAGGAAGCATCACTATGAACAAAGCTAGTGGAGGTGATGGAATTCCAGTTGAGCTATTTCAAATCCTAAAAAATGATGCTGTGAAAGTGCTGTACTCAATATGCCAGCAAATTTGGAAAACTCAGCAATGGCCACAGGATTGGAAAAGGTCAGTTTTCATTCCAATCCCAAAGAAAGGCAATGCCAAAGAAAGTTCAAACTATTGCACAATTGCACTCATCTCACATGCTAACAAAGTAATGCTGAAAACTCTCCAAGTTAGGTTTCAACAGTATGTGAACAGAGAACTTCTAGATATTCAAGCTGAATTTAGAAAAGGCAGAGGAACCAGAGATCAAATTGCCAACATTCACTGGATCATAGAAAAAACAAGAGAATTCCATAAAATTTCTGCTTTACTGACTACACTAAAGCCTTTGACTGTGTGGATCACAACAAACTGGAAAATTCTTAAAGAGGTGGGAAAACCAGGCCACCTTACCTGCCTCTTGAGGAATCTGTAAGCAGGTCAAGAAGCAATAGTTAGAACCGGACATGGAACAACGAACTGGTTCCAAATAGGGAAAGGAGAATGTCAAGGCTGTATATTATCACCCTGCTTATTTAACCTATATGCAGAGTACACTATATGAAATGCAAGGCTGGATGATCACAAGTTGGAATCAAGATTGCTGGGAGAAATATCAATAAACTCAGATATGCATATGACACCACCCTGATGGCAGAAAGCAAAGAGGAACTAAAGAGCCTTTTGATGAAAGTGAATGAGAAGAGTGAAAAAGCTGGCTTAAAGCTCAACATTCAGAAAATGAAGATCATGGCATCTGGTCCCATCACTTCATGGAAAATAGATGGGGAAACAGTGGAAACAGTGACAGACTTTATTTTCTTGGGCTCAAAAATCACTGCAGATGGTGACTGCAGCCATGAAATTAAAAGACGCTTACTCCTTGGAAGGAAAGTTATGACCAACCTAGACAGCATATTAAAAAGCAGAGACATTACTTTGCCAACAAAGGTTCGCCTAGTCAAGGCTATGGTTTTTCCTGTGGTCATGTATGGATGTGAGAGCTGGACTGTGAAGAAGGCTGAGTGCCGAAGAACTGATGCTTTTGAACTGTGGTGTTGGAGAAGACTCTTGAAAGTCCCTTAGACTGCAAGGAGATCCAACCAGTCCACCCTAAAGGGGATCAGTCCTGGGTGTTCATTTGAAGGACTGATGCTGAAGCTGAAGCTCCACTACTTTGGCCACCTGATGCGAAGAACTGATTCATTTGAAAAGACTCTGATGCTGGGAAAGACTGAAGGCAGGAGGAGAAGGGGATGACAGAGGTTGAGATGGTCAGATGGCATCACCGACTCAATGGACATGAATTTGAGCAAGCACCGGGAGTTGGTGGTGGACAGGGAGGCCTGGTGTGCTGCAGTCCATGGGGTCACAAAGAGTCGGACATGACTGAGAGAGTGAACTGAACTGAGCCTTGTGTTAAGATCTGGACACACAGCCCCTCACACCATCTTGCTCCAACCTAGGAGCAGGTATTACTGTCCCCATCTTACAGATGAGGAAACCCCAGAGAGGGATACATATCTTGCCCTCAGTTATACAGCAAGTAAGCAGGGCCAGGGTTTGGATCCTGAGCTGGTGCAGCACCTGTGCTCTTTCCTGGATGACATTCCAAAGCCTTTTCGGCTTCTCACGTTTACTGAGTTCCAGTGACACTGTGCTTTACACTCATGCTGTTGTCTGGGGTCAGCGCTGTGCCTGGGGGTGGGAGACTCTCACTCCTGAAGTCTCTCACGTGTACAACACTGTGCCCTCTACCCGAAACCCAGAGTCAAGAGCTGGTGCCAGCTGTAGTCCGTGTCTGCTCCAACTGGAAGCGGATTTCAAGGGGAGCCTTGGAGCTGAGTTGACCAGTGGCCTGTCCCATGGGTACCGCTCTTTCTATCTCAGACAGGGCTGCATGGACCTGCTAGGGCTTCCCTGGGGGCTAAGACCTTAAAGAATCTTCCTGCAATGCAGGAGATCTGGTTCAATCCCTGGGTCAGGAAGATCCCCTGGAGAAGGGAATGGCTACCGCCTCCGGTATTCTGGCCTAGAGAATTCCTTGGACAGAGGAACCTGGCAGGCTACAGCCCATGGGGTTGTAAAGCATCAGATGTGACTGAGCGACTGTCACGTGCTACGATACCTGCTACATGGACCTGTTAATTGTGTTTGCATTATTGGGGTTGATTTGTATGTGTGCTCAGCGTGCATCCACAGCCCCCACCTTGAAAGCAGATGGGCACTCTGTGCCTTTGAAAGAAACATAATTAAGGCAATTTAGCATCTTTCTCAAGGGATGCTCTTTCTCCACATGGGAGGAAATAACTTTGGAGCTGCGATAAAATGTTTGAAGTTTAATTCTGTGATGCTCACAGCTGGTCTAATCTAGAGGGGTGGGGGGGAAGCATTTTTCCCCCTGGGGCAGGATATGGGGGAGGGGACACAAGAAGAGAGGGAGTGGGGCTTCCTTTGTGACTCTCAGAAGTTCTCTTTCCCTTTCTGAGGCTCAGTGACCACATTTGTTTTTTAGGTAATGAAAAATAAAACAACCCACTCAGCAATAGTTTGAGGAGCAGCCTTACTGATTCAGAATCCCTGGAGACACTTAACAAGCTTCACAAGAGATCCTTACTCAAGCCAGGCTGGGAACCCTCTGGTTCAGAATTACAGTATCCTGGGAGACTGGTTCCAGGACACCCTATCAATACCAAAATCCATGATACTTAGTTCAGTTCAGTTGCTCAGTCGTGTCCAACTCTTTGTGACCCCATGGACTGCAGCACGGCAGGCCTCCCTGTCCACCACCAACTCCCGGAGTTTGCTCAAACTCATGTCCATTGAGTCAGTGATGCCATCCAACCATCTCATCCTCTGTTGTCCCCTTCTCCTCCTGCCTTCAATCTTTCCCAGCATCAGGGTCTTTCCAAATGAGTCAGTTCTTCGCATCAGGTGGCCAAAGTAGTGGAGCTTCAGCTTCAGCATCAGTCTTTCTAATGAATATTCAGAACTGATCGCCTTTAGGATGGACTGGTTGGATCTCCTTGCAGTCTAAGGGACTCTCAAAAATTTTCTCCAACACCACAGTTTAAAAGCATCAATTCTTGGGCACTCAGCTTTCTTTATAGTCCAACTCTCACATCCATACATAACTACTGGAAAAACCATAGCTTTGACTAGACAGGCCTTTGTTGGCAAAGTAATGTCTCTGGTTTTTAATACGCTGTCTAGGTTGTTCATCGGAGAAGACAATGGCACCCCACTCCAGTACTCTTGCCTGGAAAATCCCATGAATGGAGGAGCCTGGTAGGCTGCAGTCCATGGGGTCGCTAAGAATCGGACACGATTGAGCGACTTCAATTTCACTTTTCACTTTCATGCATTGGAGAAGGAAATGGCAACCCACTCCAGTATTCTTGCCTGGAGAATCCCAGGGACGGTGGAGCCTGTTGGGCTGTCGTCTATGGGGTTGCACAAAGTCGGACACGACTAAAGCAACTTAGCAGCAGCAGCAGGTTGTTCATAGCTTTTCTTCCAAGGAGTAAGTGTCTTTTAATTTCATGGCTGCAATGAAACTATGAGCCATGTCACATAGGGCCACCCAAGACCGACGGGTCATGGTGGACAGTTCTGACAAAACATGGTCCATTGGAGAAGGGAATGGCAAACCACTTCAGTATTCTTGCCTTGAGAACCCCATGAACAGTATGAAAAGGCAGAAAGATAGGACACTGAAAGATGAACTCCCCAGGTCAGTAGGTGCCCAATATGCTACTGGAGATCAGTGGAGAAATAACTCCAAAAAGAATGAAGAGACAGAACCAAAGCAAAAACAATACCCAGGATGTGACTGGTGATGAAAGTAAAGCCCAATGCTGTAAAGAGCAATATTTCATAGGAATCTGGAATGTTATGTCCATGAATCAAGGCAAATTGGAAGTAGTCAAACAGGAGCAGGCAAGAGTGGACATCAACATTTTAGGAATCAGTGAACTAAAATGGACTGGAATGGGTGAATTTAACTCATATGACCATTATATCTACTACTGTGGGCAAGAATCCCTTAGAAGAAATGGAGTAGCCATTATAGTCAACAAAAGAGTCCGAAATGCAGTACTTGGATGCAATCTCAAAAACGACAGAATTATCTCTGTTCGTTTCCAAGGCAAACCATTCAATATCATGGTAATCCAAGTCTATGCCCCAACCAGTAATGATGAAGAAGGGGAAGTTGAACGGTTCTATGAAGACCTACAAGACCTTCTAGCACTAACACCAAAAAATGATGATGATCAAGTCCCTTACAATTAGCCCTGCATATCGCTGGTGTGGAACCCGTTGGATAAGGAGAGTTAACTCTATTCTTTGCTTTATTGAAAATGCTTTTATTTTTTGTGTTTGTGGAATTATAAAGCCAGAATTTTACGTGGCTTCTCTTAAATAGTGTGGAACATGAAGCTTGCTGATGTAATGTAGCTTGCTCAAAAGCCTCATAATTAACTATTCTCTTACTATGCATATGTATCTTTTAAATTCTATTGACAGTTTATTAAAACACACAAAGACATAACAAATCCAAAAAAATCCCAAAGTACAAGTAGTGTGAAACTTAAATTTTTTTTATCATTTTGTATATGTATTTCAAATACACATAAGTTATACACTTGTTAAAAGAATTAACAACAATAAGAGGAAAATGCCAACATATAAGAGAGTAAAAGATGAAATTCCTTTGCACTCACTCTGTTCCTCTCCCTCCTCAGCTGACTTTTTAAAAAAATATTTATTTTTATTTATTTCACTTGTGCCAAGTCTTAGTTGCAGCACGTGGGATATAGTTCCCTGATTAGGAATCAAACTTGGGCCCCTACATTGGGAGGAAGGACGCTTAGCCACTGGATCACCAAGGAAGTCGCCAGCTGACTGTTGTTAAAAACTTGGTGTGATTCCTTCCAGGTCACTTTGCTAGCAGCTATGTGCATTTTTAAGGTTTTACATATACACAAATGTAATTCTGGTACATGAGTGGGACCATACACTGTTCTGCAACTTACTTTTTCACTTTAGCTTTTTGCACTCAGAGAGCTTATCACACCAATACACAGAGATCTGCCGAGCTATTTTTAACTGCTTTATGGTAACTCATAAGTAGACACAATTTATTTAGCTAAAGGAATACAAAGGCTTTGAAGTCATCTTCATGTTTTTACAGTGATACACATACATCTGTGTACACATGGGAGAGTTTATTTTTAGGATGACGCTAAGCAATAGAATTGTCAAAAGCATGCTTACTCAAACTTTTGAGAGTTGATGCCAAATTATCTTCCAAAAAGCCTACCCTTATTTGTACTTCTCTCAGTAGTGAATAGGGCTTCCCTGAAGGTTCATAACAGTAAAGAATCTGCCTGCAATGCCAGAGACCCAGGTTCAATCCCTGGGTTGGGAAGATCCCCTGAAGAAGGGAATGGCCACCCACTTCAGTATTCTTGCCTAGAGAATTCCATGGACTTTTGAGAAGCCTGGTGACCCATAGTCCGTGGGGCTGCAGAGTCGGGTGTGACTGAGCACAGTAGTGAGTGAGGGTCCCGTTTCCCTACGCCCTAGCCAGCGCTGGGGATCACCAGTCTTTTAAAACTTCTTCTCTGATGGGTGAAAGTCAGTTCTAATTTTACAAATTGTGTTTCAAATGAAAGTTTATAGCTGCATGGAATTCAGAGGGTTTTTTTTTTTTTTTTTTTTTTACGTTTTGAAGGGAACACCTGAGATTTTAAAAGGATGCTTGGGAATCTCAAATGGATCTGTCAAGTCATTATCCATGTCATAAAGTTCCCTTGAATTTCAGAAACTGTCAAACTTTCTCTTTTTTTGGAGTAATGAGAACTGATCTTTACCTGACGATTAAATTTGGAAGCATCTGTGCATTTTTTTTCTTCCAAACTACGTTGTAGAATTAAATTCTGCCTTTCAGCTTAGTTGGGGCCCAGTGGGTGTGGTATGATGGGGTTATAAAGTAATGAGACTGGTAGATGTGTGGGTTTACAGCATCAGCCCCAGTTGTCTCTGCTCAGTCTAACTTTAAGAAAGAATCTGTGGGCTTCCCTAGTGGTCCAGAGGCTAAGCCTTAGAGTTCCTAAAGCAAGGGGCTGGGTTTCAATCCTTGGTTGTGGAACTAGATCCCACATTAAAATTAAAAGATCCTGCACAGCCAAATAAATAAATGTGTGCCCCAGAGCCAGCTGCCTGCACTCGAATCCTGGCACCGTCATTTACTACCTGTGAGACCTCAGGAAAATTACCACCCTCTGTGCATTGTTACCTCATCTGTAAAATTGGGATAATCAAGTACAGACCTCACGATCAGTTGGGAGCTATTACGTGGAAAGTGTGCCTCAAGGCGGTGGTTAGCATCCAATGGGCCCTTAGTGGGCGGCTCTTGTTTTTTCCCAGCTCTCCCCAGGGAGCCCCAGAGAGTTATTTCAGCCCCCTGAGCCTCAGATAGTCCATCTGTAAAATGGGAATGACAGGGATTTCTGTGATGGTCCAATGGCTAAGACTCTGAACTCCCAATGGATCTGAGGTTCAACCCAGGGTCAGAGAACTAGATCCCACATGCTGCAATTAAGATCCAGTGCAGCCAAATAAATAAAATAAATTTTTTTTAAAATGGGAATGAGAGTCAACTCCTCAAGTGCTGTTGTAAGATTAATTAAGGAATTATTTTAGTGTTGTGCCCAGTGCCTTGATACCCTCCTGGCCTCATCTGTTTCTCTGGCCTCAGCTCTTTCTCTCATCAATGGACACGTTGAGAGGAATTCTCTGGGAACTACAAGATTGTGGAGGGCAGCAGGACTGAGGATGCTCTCTGTGTCTCTTCCTGAGTCTAAAATTGGTCCTGTGAACCTACTGGGATCCTCAGAAATAGTCCTGAATTTTCTTCCCTCATCTTCCCCACAACCACTGCCTGCAGTCAGGCCCCATACTTCCTCCTGCTCAGTCTTCCCTTCTGCAGATCCTCATCCTCACCCACCCTTTACCCTAGTTCTGGAGGTTCCTCCACATCACACACAAGTCTGTGTTACCAAATCAAACTTGGGGCCAGTCACCTGGGCAGTAAAACCAGTGAACTGACACGGAGTTGCTATGAAGGCAAGTGCAGCATTCACTGCAGAGCACCGAGCAAGGAGTCCAGGCAGCTAATGCTCAAAAGACCTGAGCCCCTGATGGTTTTCAGGGAAAGGGTTTTTTCTTTCTCTCTCTCTCTCTCTCTTCAATATTTATTACTTTATTTGGCTGTGCTTGGTCTTAGTTGCAGCATGCAAATCCTTACCTGTAGCAGGTGGGATGTTCCCTGACCAGGGATCGAACCTGGGCCCCCTCCACTGTGAGCGCAGAGTCTTAGCCACTGGACCACCAGGGAAGTCCTAGGGAAAGGTTTTTAAATACAGAGTGAGGGAGGGAAGTTGTGGAGTGTGTGATCAGCTCATGGACAATTCTTCTGACTGGTGCTGAGGTCATCAGGAGTCAATATCATCAACCTTCTGGGGTCTACAGGCTTATGGGTAGCACGCAGTTAATCTCTTCCATCTGGTGGAGGTTTTAGCCTCTGCAAGACAGCTCAAAGGATATGGGGCAGAATATTATCTACAGCACTTGAGAAGGAACTGAAGGTCCTTGATTTGTTTAATGGCTAAACTATTATTATTCTGTCCTGCTTGACAGTTTCCCTATGTTCTGCATTTTCTCACTGCTCTGATTAAATGTATTCTTTGGAAACTGGGGAAGGCCTAGGAAACTAAAGTTTCTCTACAAACAAGAGGCAGGTAGAGGCCATTTCGGGGGCGGGGGGGGCGGGGCGGGAGGGTTGAGGGTGTGGGGAGCCGTCCCAGGAAGACTCCATAGGGTCCTGCTTATTTACATTTGGAGTAAACCTTTCAACTACTACCTGTTCAAATAACTGGTTTTTACTGAGCGCATACTATGTACCCAACAATGTGTGACTTTATAGGCATCATATTATGTGCCCCTCACAATATAGGCAAATACTTTTATTATGGCCATTTAACACATGAGCACGGATTTAACTCATCTACGCTCATACAGCTGGTGAGTGGAAGAATGAGATGAAAACAGAAAAACATCTACCTCTGCTTCATAGACTAAAGCCTTTGACTATGTGGATCACAACAAACTGTGGAAAATTCTTAAAGAGATGGGAATACCAGACCACCTCACCTATCTCCTGAGAAACCTATCAGTTCAGTTCAATTCAGTCACTCAGTCATGTCCAACTCTTTGCAACCCCATGAATAGCAGCATGCCAGGCCTCCCTGTCCATCACCATCTCCCAGAGTTCACTCAAACTCACGTCCATCGAGTCGGTGATGCCATCCAGCCATCTCATCCTCTGTTGTCCCTTTCTCCTCCTGCCCCCAATCCCTCCCAGCATCAGAGTCTTCTCCAAAGAGTCAACTCTTCGCATGAGGTGGCCAAAGTACTGGGGTTTCAGCTTTAGCATCATTCCGTCCAAAGAACACCCAGGGCTGATCTCCTCTAGAATGGACTGGTTGGATCTCCTTGCAGTCCATGGGACTCTCAAGAGTTTTCTCCAACACCACAGTTCAAAAGCATCAATTCTTTGGCGCTCAGCCTTCTTCACAGTCCAACTCTCGCATCCATACATGACCACAGGAAAAACCATAGCCTTGACTAGACGGACCTTTGTTGGCAAAGTAATGTCTCTGCTTTTCAATATGCTATCTAGGTTGGTCATAACTTTCCTTTCAAGGAGTAAGCATCTTTTAATTTCATGGCTGCAGTCACTATCTGCAGTGATTTTGGAGCCCCCAAAATAAAGTCTGTCACTGTTCCCACTGTTTCCCCATCTATTTCCCATGAAGTGATGGGACCAGATGCCAGGATCTTAGTTTTCTGAATGTTGAGCTTTAAGCCAACTTTTTCACTCTCGTCTTTCACTTTCATCAAGAGGCTTTTTAGTTCCTCTTGACTTTCTGCCATAAGGGTGGTGTCATCTGCATACCTGAGGTTATTGGTATTTCTCCTGGCAATCTTGATTCCAGCTTGTGCTTCTTCCAGCCCAGCGTTTCTCATGATATGTACTGCATATAAGTTAAATAAGCAGGGTGACAATATACAGCCTTGACGTACTCCTTTTCCTATTTGGAACCAGTCTGTTGTTCCATGTCCAGTTCTAACTGTTGGTTCCTGATCTGCATATAGGTTTCTCAAGAGGCAGGTCAAGTGGTCTGGTATTCCCATCTCTTTCAGAATTTTCCACAGTTTATTGTGATCCACACAGTCAAAGGCTTTGGCATGGGACATGGGGTAGCTCCTCTCGGCTGCTCCTGAGCTGTCGCGGCCTGGCACTCTCGGCTGTTGCCCCTGACCTCGGATGTGGGGTAGCTCCTCTTAGCCGCCGCCCTTCGGGCATGGGGTCCTCCCGGCTTCTGCCCCTGACCTCTGACGTGGAGTAGCTCCTCTCAGCCGCGTTTGTGCACCATCGCAGCCACCCACGTTCAAGGTCAGGAGGGGCAGCAGTAAGGAGATACCCCTCATTCAAGGTAAGGAGAAACCTATATGCAGGCCAATAACGGAATGCTTCAAAAATTGGGAAAGTAGTATGTCAAGACTATGTATTGTCACCCTGCTTATTTAACTTCTATGCAGAGTACATCATGCAAAATGCCAGGCTGGATGAAGCACAAGCTGGAATCAAGATTGCCAGGAGAAATATCAATCACCTCAGATATGCAGATGACACCACCCTTATGGCAGAAAGCAAAGAGGAACTAAAGAGTCTCTTGATCAAAGTGAAAGAGGAGAGTGAAAAACCTGGCTTACCCAACATTCAGAAAACTATGATCATGGCATCCAGTCCCATCACTTCATGGCAAATAGATGGGGAAACAGTGGAAACAATGACAGACTTTATTTTCTTGGGCTCAAAAATCACTGAAGATGGTAACTGCAGCCATAAATTAAAAGATGTTTGCTCCTTGGAAGAAAAGCTATGACCAACCTAGACAGCATAGTAAAAAGCAGAGACATTACTTTGCCAACAAAGGTCCATCTAGTCAAAGCTATGGTTTTTCCAGTAGTCATGTATGGATGTGAGAGTTGGACTGTAAGGAAAGCTGAGCACTGAAGAATTGATGCTTTTGAACTGTGGTGCTGGAGAAGACTCTTGAGAGTCCCTTGGACTGCAAGGAGACCCAACCAGTTCATCCTAAGGGAAATCAGTCCTGAATACTCATTGGAAGGGCTGATGCTGAAGCTGGAACTCCAAACTTTGTCCACCTGATGGGAAGAACTGACTCATTTGAAAAGACCCTGATGCTGGGAAAGATTGAGGGCAGAAGGAGAAGGGGACGACAGAGGATGAGATGGCTGGACGGCATCACCGACGCTATGGACATGAGTTTGAGCAAGCTCTGGGAGTTGGTGATGGACAGGGAGGCCTGGTGTGCTACAGTCCACAGGGTTGCAAGAATTGGACACGACTGAGCGACTGAACTGAACTGAACCAGAAAATCAGCTCCCCTTGGGGGACATACTTTCATCCTCGAATAATTAAACAGTTAGACCAAGTTGAATTTTGCCTTTTTTCTCCTTTCAACAGAACTGATCAGTAGATTTTGTTAAAATGACTAATCTGGCCCCAGCCCCAAGTCAGCCCTGCTGGAAGTGAGGAAAATGCGCCCTCTTTTTTGCAAATGACTAACTCTCCAACCCAGCCTGTAGAAGGTTCAGAGAGGTAGGAAATTATCCTAAACCACAATCTTTCCTCAGAAATTTCTTCCTTCCCTGAAAAATCCTGAGGACCTGGTGATGATAGAAGGAGTGAAAGGTGTTCAGATTTAACAAACACTCAAGAAGTGCCGGGAGAAGGGAATGGCACCCCACTCCAGTCCTCTTGCCTGGAAAATCCCATGGACAGAGGAGCCTGGTGGGCTGCCATCTATGGGGTCGCACAGAGTTGGACACGACTGAAGCAACTTAGCAGCAGCAGTAGCAGCAAGAAGCGCCTGCTGTGGGCCAGGCTCAGTGGGCGGTATTTCCATATCCATGTCTCATTTTATTTTCACAATAAGACAGTGCACATTCCCAGTTTACAGATGATAAAACTGTGGCCCAGAGTTTGGGCCCTACCTGCCCAAGTTCACACCATAAAAGAATAGCAGCACTGGGATTTTCTCCTGGGCCTAAGTCCATTTTTCTGACCCTTGTCTCCCTTCTATTTTCCAGTTTCTGTCTTATTTATTCCCTGTCCCCCAGTGACAAAAAAAGATGCTGTTATTCTCATTTTATAGGTAGAGCAGGTGAATGCATGGGTGAAGTTGCTCCCATTTTACTGATGAGGACACTGAGGCTCAGGAAGTTAAACTATCAGAATTTGAACTCAGGCCCACTGGTTTTCCACTACAGCCCAACAGCCCCAGGGAAGACAGTTGGAGTGATGTGAATGGGAACAACGAGAAATATCAAACTTTGCCGACTTCTGTGGCTGGTTTAAACTTCTTACAGTTTGTATCACAGAATCTGAAACTTCCCAAGATCCTGTAGGGAAAGATTCTTGTCTTGGGCGGTCACACCAAATGTCCTCTGTGAGCTGAACTTCTCTGCTGCAGCTTAACCCCATCATGGGTTGGTCTGAGTCAAAAGAGGCCCTGCCTGCCTCCCTCCCTGGCCATCACCAGCCTCAGTACTCTTCTGGCCTCGGATTTCTATTCCCTGGGCAAAGCAATCAAACTCTTAATTAAATTCTCTGGTTAGAAGTCAAGCCGGAGGAAAACAAACAGAAAAACCTCTCCTGTGGGACCTGTCTCTTCCTTGCACGGACGTTTGAAGTGGAGATAGGATCTCAGCGGCACTCGGACAACCATCCCTCAGTGCTCCCAGGGCATTTCCTGTTGGCTCCTTCCCCGGTGCGGCCGCACCCCGTCTGGCCCAGAGGAAATTGCAAAGGGAGGTGTGGGATGTTATCAAGAGTCTCATGCGTGTTCCAATGAGGAGTGAGTCTCTGGACTCTAGTCAAGCTGGGAGGGTGGGGGCGGGAAGGTTTCAAAGGTGGGGAGGAACAGAGGAGCAGCGGCAGGAAGTACTGTGACAGGGACTCAGGGACCTCTGGGCACTTCTCCCCAAGACAGCAGATACCCGATCACAGACATCCTTCCTCCCCAGGTGACTCCCACCCTCCTCCGACACACTCGAATGGACACAAGCAGCCACGGAGAGCTAGAAAGAGCACTGGACTGTGAATCAGGAAGCCCGGGGTCTAGATCAGCTCTGTCACTAGCTCAATGCGTGACTGGTTAATCGTAATCAGAGCAAAATGTGTTATGGGGTTACCTGTTAAGTGTTATGCTAAATCCCACATGTGGATAATCTTATTTCATTCTTACAATTTTACCCCTAATTTCCACCCCCCAAAGAAACTGAAGCTCAGAGGTTAAGTGACCAACCCAAAGTCACACAGCTCGTAAGTGGTAGAGCAGAGAGATTCAAACCAGTCTCCAGGGCCCAAGCTCCTGACCAATCATCTAGTTAGTTCCTCTGTCTAGGTCTCATTTCTCCATCTGTAAATGAACAGGATTGGTGTTCTTGCACTCCAAAGACCTTCCCATCTCTGACAATCTGCACCATATTCAATATTCACAGGCAATTCCCTAGGCTGGGAATACAAAGAGAAGTGAGGCTTAACCTCTGTCATCAGGTTATAAACTCTTTGAGAGTAGAAATCGCAGCAGAATTATCCTTACTGATCTGCACTGCTTCCCTCAGCCACCCTGCAGAGAAGTTGCTCAAAGTATTTGTTGACTAGACATATGATTCATAAGGGAGTATGGGCATAGGGACTTAGATATAATTGAAGGACTTACCTGGTGGTCCAGTGGTTAAGAATCTGCCTGCCAATGCAGGGGACATGGGTCCCACCCCTGATCTGGAAAGATCCCACATGCCATGGGGCAGCTAAGCCTTTGCACCACAGCTACCAGAGGCTGAGTGCACGGAGCCTCTGCTCCGTGACAAAAGAAGCCATTGCAATAAGAAGCCCTTAGGTGCCGAAACTAGAGAAAACCCAAGCACAGCAATGAGGACCTAGCACAGTCAAAAAAGTAATAAATAGACAAAACCAAGGTCCCATCCACTTACTACCCTTGCAAGAGAAAACCCCCTAACTTCTGTGTCTGGTTGCTTATCCAGCAGCAATCTGCAATCGTACTTCGTTGCAGGGTTATGGACTGGGAAATACACATCAAACACTTAGCCTAGTGCTTGGCACATAGGAAAGGAAAGTGAAGTCGCTCAGTCGTGTCCAACTCTTTGCAACACCATGGACTGTAGCCTACCAGGCTCCTCCACCCATGAGATTTTCCAGGCAAGAATACTGGAGTGGGGTGCCATTTCCTTCTCCAGGAGATCTTCCAGACCTAGGAATTGAACCTGGGTCTCCCACATTGCAGGCAGATGCTTTACCATCTGAGTTACCAGGGAAGTCCATAAGAACTGCTCAGTAAATATTGGTTCCTTCCCTTGATGGATTCTCCATCCTTCCCCTGACTCTTGACACCAGCTCATGAGGGGCCATACTGTACCCCTCCCCAGGTCAAAGCTGAGAACTAATTTCCACTGCTGGGGACGAGTAGCCAATCTGCTTAGCCAGCTCCTGAGAGACAAGGAAGGAAGAAAACAGAGAGGAGGCTGGTCTTCTGGTTCCCTGAAATTCCCTGAATTCTGATTCCCAGGCAGTGACTGCTCCTCCCTGGTACAGCTGTCTCTGTCTAGACTGCTCTCCCCTGAAGAAATTACAAACCGCAGACTGATGACAAATCTTGCCCCAGACACTAGTCCCCGACACACCAATTCATTCAGCCCTCTTCAGAAAAAAGCAAGTTGGGGTGGATTCTACGGGAGCAGGAGTGTCTGGGTGGCTTCTTTCATTAATTTATCCATCCATCCATCCTCTATCCATCCACCATCCATCTTTGGTTGAGTGCCTACAATGCCCGAAACTCAGTGCTGGACATGGAGCATGGTCAGATGAATAACCTCTACCCTTGGGGAACTCCTGATACTGAGGAAGGTGGATGCAACATAACTGTGAAAAGTGTAACTGGAAAATTGTAACTGGAAAAGTGGCATTCCAGTTGCAATGACAGTGATAGTGAACATGCATGGAGGGTTTGCTGTGCGCCAGGCACGGGGCTATGAACTTAGATACATGACTTTACGTTGGCCCTCATCATAACCCCACAAAGCAGGGACTGTTATTGTGGTCCTTTGACACATGAATAAACTGATGCTCAGAGCATTTAGATGGGCTTCCCAGGTGGTTCAGCAGTAAAGAATCCGTCTGCCAAGCAGATCTGGGTTTGATCCCTGGGTCAGGAAGATCCCCTAGAGAAGGAAATGACATCCCACTCCAGTATTCTTGCCTGAGAAATTGCATGGACAGAGGAGCCTGGTGGGCTACAGTCCATGGGGTCGCAGAGTCGGACACGACTTAGTGATTAAATAGCAGCAGCAGCAGCATGGAATTGAGATAGCCTGTCTGGAGTTGCACAGCTACTGAGCAGTGAGATCAAGATTCAAACTCAGTCTGATCACTGAGTCAACACTTTCGACTCCCCACTCGGCCCTTCAAGGAGAGAACCACCATTTCTGTTCAGAAGGAAGGAGAAGGACCTGGTGGAGAAGGGGATTTTGGAGCTGGGCCTTGAGGGATGAGTCATGGTGAGCCAAGGAGGCGGGAAGGCTTCTGGAATGAGGGGCATTCTGAGCAATGGAAATGAAGGTCAGAACTTTCCACATGGGAGGAAGAGCATGGGCCAGGTTTGCGAAGGCAGGATACAGTGGGGACAGACTGGGAAGAGCCTGGATGCCAGACAAGGGAGTCAGGACCATTCAGGAGGGAGGGGGAGGGACTGGGGCTGTCTGGGCAGCGGGTCCATGAGTTTTAGGAAACCTACTCTCTTCAAACACGGAGGATGGCTTGGAGTGGGGGAGAGCCCATCAGAAATTGCCCCCAGGTTTTTTCATCATGGTAGCAGAAGTGGGGATCGTGGTTGGAGTTCAGGATACTATGGATTGCCAGTCTACCCTGACCAGTCATGCCTCTCCCTTGCTCAAAGCCCTTTCCTGGCTCTCACGGCTCTCAGGATAAAACATGAGCACCTTTACCTGGCATTCAAGGCTCTTCATAAACTGGTCCTTCCTGCTCCTCCAGCTTCATCTTTGTATTGTTATTATTAATTATTATTAGTTTTCATTGGAATATAGCTGCTTCACAATGTGGTGTTAGTTTCTGCTGTGCAGCAAAGGGAATCAGCTTCATGTTTACATACATCCTCTCTTTTTTGGATTTCCTTCCCATTTAGGTCACCACACAGCACTGAATAGAGTTCTCTGCTCTATACAGTAAGTTCTCAGTAGTTAGTTATCTATTTTATACATGGTGTCCATAGTGTATATATGTCAATCCCAATCTCCCAGTTCACCCCCCACCCCCTTTCCCCTGCAGTATCCATATGTTTGTTCTCTACATCTGTGTCTCTATTTCTGCTTTGCAAATAAGATCATCTATACCATTTTTCTAGATTTCATATATAAGCAGTTATATACGGTATTTGTTTTTCTCTGACTTACTTCACTCTATGACAGTCTGTGGGTCCAATCACATTTCTGCACATGACATAGTGTTCTTCTCTTTTATGTCCAGTCTCCTCCTGACTACTTCTCCCCACTCTAGCAGTATCTGCAGACTTTCAGTTTCTATAACCAAATTCACTCTTTTCACCCCTTTGCACCCCTATGCTGTTCTTTCTACCAGGGAAGGAATAAAGGTCCATCCAGTCAAAGTTATGGATTTTCCAGTAGTCATGTATGGATGTGAGAGTTGGACTATAAAGAAAGCTGAGTGCTAAAGAATTGATGTTTTTTAACTGTGGTGTTGGAGAAGACAATTGAGAGTCCCTTGGACTGCAAGGAGATCCAACCAGTCCATCCTAAAGGAAATCAATCCTGAATATTCATTGGAAGGACTGATGCTGAAGCTGAAACTCCAATACTTTGCACCTAATGTGAAGAACTGACTCATTTGGAAAGACCCTGATGCTGGGAAAGACTGAAGGAGGGAGGAGAAGGAGACGACAGAGGATGAGATCTTGGATGGCATCACCGTCTCCATGGACATGAATTTGAGCAAGCTCCGGGAGTTGATGACGGACAGGGAAGCCTGACGTGCTGCAATCCATGGGGTCGCAAAGAGACGGACACAACTGAGCAACTGAACCGAACTACCAGGGAACTCTGCCCTCCTTCCTGCTTCTTTGCTCAGAAGCCTCCTACTCGTCCTTCAAGGCTCAGCACAGGGTTGGCCCTTGTTCACCTCCCAGGTGGGGCATGCAGTCCTCTGAGTTCCTTACCACGCCCTCCCACCTCTCTCCCTCCCCCAACACGGTGCTATGCTTAACTGCCTGTGGATTTTCTCTCCTGGTCTGTGTGCTTCCTGAGAGCTGGGACTGGGCTTCACACATCCGCTGGCCCTGGGTAAGGGCTGAGAAGCTGAAGTGAGCCCTCTCCCGCAGACCCAGCCTTTTCCCTAAACCATCTTTCCAACAGCACTGCGCATCTCTGGCTGCTTTTATTGTTAAATGATGTCAGCTGTCTGCTGTGAGGCTGCAGTCTCGCTCCCTTTGCCCTCTCTCCTGGTCCCTTCTGTTTCTCATCCCTGGTCAGAGCCGCTTCTGGGGCTGTCAGGGTCTTTTCAGTGAGGACACACACCCCAGGCGTGTCTATATTTATCCTGCTCTGTGATTTCCACCTGCCGATCTCAGGCTGATATTTTGGCAGCACCTACAAATGCTCGAGCTGTGTGGATAGGACCCCTTCCTCCACAAATCTTCAACTTGGGTCATCGGCAGCATACCCATTTTGGGCAATGCCTACATATGGCATTCATTGGTCCGTCTTCCCACTTCCTTGCTGGGAGAAGAGCCCAGGGCCTGAATAGTGTGGAGAAGGCTGAGATGTGGCTGCCGGTAACTTCTATTTGCCAGTGATTTATCTGCCTGGGGTTTGCACTAAGACAAAAAGAACGTTTGCATTATTAATGCTCATTGATCACAGCCTTCCAAAAAAGAGAAAGATGGAGAGAGCTGAAGGTTCCAGGCCAACCATTAGATGGTGAACCAGGAGGGTGAGGAAGGAGGGGAGGGCCAGGTGGGTAGAGAAAGTGTGGAGCAGAAGGGCACAGAAGGACACTGGGAAGGAAGTCTGGAGGAGCTGCTGAGTTTGGGGTATACCAGATGTCAAACAGCTGTGGGCACTGTAAACAAACCAGCCTCTCCTGACAGCTAGTTAAGGAGACATCACCACAAGAACTTACCAGGGACAGAGGGTCCCTTCATATGCTAAAAGGATCAGTTCATCAGGAAGACAGGACAATCCTAGCAACGGATGCACAGATTGGAAATAATCCAAGTAACATGGCCTGGAAATACATGAACAAGGAGACAGAAATCTCATAAGGAGACAGAGGCCAGCTCCCCCTCAAGGCGTGAAACCTGGACCTAGCCAGGCCTGGACCTCCTCCAGAACCTTTCTCGTGGTTGCTGTTTGTGCTCAAGTCTTCTCTTGACCCTGTTCTCGGAACCAGGCACCCCCAACACCTGCTGGAACCTGAGGGTTGAGAATTTGCTGTTTGAAAGAGGGCGGCAACTGCCCCTTCCCCTGCCTCCCTGTCCTCAACTCCTATTCCTCACCGCCCTCTGGGGCTGCCCTCACGTGGAGTGTGGTGCCCCCTTATTTCTGCAGGGCTCACTCCCTCGCCTCCTGTTCGGATGTCACTTTCCCAGGGAGGCCTCCTCCGACCTCCCTGTTCGAACCTGCACTTCACTCTATCTCCCTTCTCTGCTTCATCTTCCTCCACGCCATTTACCTCTAAAATCACTTCTTACCTTTTAGTCACTACCTGCACGTCACCTCCTTTAGGTCAACATCCGTTTCGTTCACTGGTCTGTCCCCACTGCCTAGAACGTGCCTGACACACACATCCATCAATATTTGTTAAATGAAGGAAAGGGGCTTCCCTGGTGGCTCAGATGCTAAAGGGTCTGCCTGCAATGCGGGAGACCGGCTTCGATCCCTAACTAGAGAGAAAGACAGGGGGCAGGGACAGATAGGGGAGGCTAGGCTTTCACAAAGGGTCTTTCTTTGGGCAGGGCCCACCTCTCACCACCCCTCCTCTGGACCCAGTCCGCCCTCTCCCCTACAGGTGGGGGCCCGGGGGTACCCGGCTGGGGATTTCGTCAACCCCGCTTCCTTGTCGCCCACCTACCCCTGAAGCTAGGGCTGCGGCGAGGGGCGGAGGCGGGGGCCCGGAGTTGGGGCCACGCGTCCGGGATCAGAAGGGGGCCGAGCCTCCCTCGGGCGGGCGGCGGGCAGAGTGGGGAGGGAGCCTCGCGGGGGAGGAGCTGGGGGCAGGGAGCGAGGAGCGGCGGCGGGCGCGGGAAAGGGAGCCTAGAGCCGGAGCCGCAGGGCGCCGGGAGGTGGGCATCGCGAGGGCACGGGGCCAGGGGAGGGCCCCCGGGGCGGCGGGGCGAGCGGCGCGCCCCAAGCTCCACTGGGGAGGTCGCGGCGGAGATGCGGCGGCCGCCGGCGGGGAGACGAAGCGCTGGCCGAAGACGAGGACCCGGGCCGGCGAGCGCGCGGTCCGCACCTGCGTGCCCGGGAGCGGGTAAGCGCTCGGAGCCTGGTGCCGCCCCGGGGAGGGGCGCCAGGGCCCCGGCGGCTCGCAGTCCGGCCACCCAGGTGGAGCTGGGCGGGGAGGCGGCGCCCTCCTCGGCGCCCCGTGGGCCCGAGCGTCCCGCCTCCCGGTGCCTTCGGACGCGGGGGGCCAGTACCCGAACGCCGGAAGGGGATTCCCGGAGGACCTGCCCGGCTCGGGGGGGGCGCGTCGCGGGGGGCGCCGTCCCGAGCACCCGGATGGAGGGTGGGTCGAGGCAGCGCCCGGGGCCGGCTGCTGGATGCCTGGCTGGCGCGCATTCCCGGAGATCTGGCGGGGCGGGAGGCGTTCCCCCCATCCCCCGGGCCGGGGGCTGCGACCCGCCCCTCCACCAAGTGGCCCGGGGCGGCCGAGGGTAGCCGGACGCCGCCCCTGTCCTCCAGGTCTGGGCGCCGTGGGCCGCTCCTTTCTGGAGTTGGAGGAACGTCTAGTGTGGACAGCGAAACCCGGCGGCCCTAACTTGCTTTGTGACCTTGGGCAGGTCACTCACTGAGTCTCCTCGAGCCTCACTTTGCACATCTATCAAATGGAGAGGATAATTTTCTCACCCTACAGGGTCCGTGGGGTGGGGGTGGGGGGATGAGATGCCTTATGAATGTCTTTATATACTGTAAAGCTCTGTCCAAATCCCAGTTAATTACATAACATCAGACATGGAAGAGAACTAAGAAACCTGCTTTACTGCAGATGCAGAAAACTGGGAATAAATTTCGCCCAAGGTCACACTGTGTGGAAGAGAAGATAAGACTAAAGTCCCTTTGCCTCACTAGCTGGGGAAGGTCTAAGGTTAAGAGCAGGGGCTCTCAGATTGACTGCCTTAGCACACAAGGCTTGGCTATTTACTAGCTGTGTGACCTTGGGAAAGCCCTTAATTTCTCTGAGCCTTGATTTCCTGTCATGTCAAAAGGGGATTCGAGCGGCCACCTCACACCGTTGCTGTGCAAATCAAATAGGTCATTCCTGAGCGCAGCACCTGGCTGCAGACAGCAGCTCAGGCACCTGTGGCTGTCACTGCTCAGGTTGGTAGGAGCAACCTCTCACTGTCTCCCTCGAATCAGCTTCCAATGCTTTTTTTTTTTTTTTTTTCAGTACTCATTGATTTTTATTATTTGGCTCTCCAGGTTTTAGTTGTGGCATGCCAACTCCTAGTTGCAGCATGGGATCTAGCTCCCTGAGCAGGGATTGAACCTGGACCCCCTGCTTTGGGGGCATGGAGTCTAAGGCACTGGACCACCAGGGAAGCCCCCCAGTGTTTTCTGATCAACATACATTGTGGGTCTTTGCACTCCTTCAGGTGGCTCTCCTCCTCCACAGCCCAGGGTCTTGGCCCTCCTCACCAAGGCATCAAGATACTCTTTACCAACAGCTGCCAGCAAAAGCCATTGGGGCAACTGGGCCTTTTGCAGTTTTCAGTCCTGTCCAGGTGGTGGGGAGAAGTGGGTGGCCTTTGGCATGAAGGCATTGGGAAGCCAGTACCTAGAGGATAGCATGGGAGGGAGGGGGGCCCACCTGGATGTGACTGGCAGGGTCTGGGGCCTCTTCATCTCCTAGTGGTGCCTAGGACAGGCTGGGGAATACAGAGATGCTTCCTCAGTTTGTCAGTTGTCTGATGGATAAATAATGAGGGTGACCACCCCCGGGTCATCCCTTCTCTCCTAGCCCACAGGCAGATAATTGTTTTTCTTTCCTTTTTTTTTTTTTTTTGGTGAGGGTGATGTGAATGTGAGCAGAAATTCAGATTCTCAGAAATAGGAGTTCCTAGGACCTGAGACAGGGAAGGCAATGGCACCCCACCCCAGTACTTTTGCCTGGAAAATCCCATGGACGGAGGATTCTGGTAGGCTGCAGTCCATGGGGTCGCTAGGAGTCGGACACGACTGAGCAACTTCACTTTCACTTTTCACTTTCATGCATTGGGGAAGGAAATGGCAACCCACTCCAGTGTTCTTGCCTGGAGAATCCCAGGGACGGGGGAGCCTGGTGGGCTTCCGTCTATGGGGTCGCACAGAGTTGGACACGACTGAAGCGACTTAGCAGCAGTAGCAGCAGGACCTGAGAGATCCCTCTTACTGCGTGCGCAGAAAGCCCCCATGAAGGGGGCGTCAGCCTGCCAGCGTCACCCATGGTCTCCAGGAAGCTGAATTCAGCAGCCACTGTTCAGTCTTTGCCTTCCTTCCTGATGAACCTCCTGCCTCCGGAAACACTCTCTTCTCCTGGCTCCTGCGACTTAACCATCCCGTGTTTTCCCTTCGTCTGTTCTTTCCACAGGTTTAGCCTCCTTTCTACAGCCATTAGCTGCTCTGCTGTCGCAGGTGCTCCTCTCTCCTCGTAGTAGATACCCTCCCTGGGTGATCTCACCCTCACCATTGGCTGTAGTTCCCACCTCTGTGCACATGACTCATAAATGCATGTCTCCACCCCAGATAGCTCTTTAGCCTGTAGATTCACCAATCTATTGTCAGTCTGGCACTGTTCGGGGCTTTCCTGGTAGCTCAGATGGTAAAGTGTCTGCCTGCAATGTGGGAGATCCAGGTTCTATCCCTGGGTGGGGAAGATCCCATGGAGAAGGAAATGGCAACCTACTCCAGTACTCTTGCCTGGAAAATTCCATGGACAGAGGAACCTGGTAGGTTACAGTCCATGGGGTAGCAAAGAGTTGGACACGACTGAGCGACTTCATTTTCACTTTCGGCACTGTTCTAGGCCCTGGGGAGAGAGCGGTGAGCTAGAAAGTGCATGGGGGGAGGAAGGGAGACAGGCCATAAACACACAAGCAGAAAATATCAGATACGATTAACCGCTCAAATGAGCATGAAGCAAGGTGATACGGTAAAGTATGGGCTACTTTATGCTTGGCTGGTCCAAGGCTTTTTCAAGAAGGTGATATTTAATGGGTAGCAGGGAGTAGGGGATGGTAAGAGATAAGTCAGAGAGGTGGCTGAGGGGGACAGGGGAATTACCTAGGGCCCTGCAGGCCATGGTGAGGCTTTCGGATTTTATTCTGAGATGGAGAGTTTTAAACAGGAGAAAAGGGAATGCTGTTATTTTTCTTCAGCCCATTTGAGCCTTATGTGAAGTGTTCCTCTATGTCGATTGTAAGCCTGTTGTGCTCTGGTCACCGGAGTGGGAAGGAAACAGGTAGATCTTCAAGGAGCTTCCAGCCAGAGGAATAAGGAGCACAAACAAACCTGGAGGGGGACTTCCCTGGGGGTCCAGTGGTTAAGAAATGACCTGGCAATGCAGGGGACTCGGGTTCGATCCCCATTCAGGGAATAAAATCCCACATGCCGCGGGGCAACAAGTACCTGTAGGGGAGTGAGAGTCAGGCTGCATAGGTAGGGAGTCTAGATAGGCAAGGCCCTGGACCTGGCATTGATTTGCTGTGTGACCTTGAGCCAGTTGCGTTACATTTCTGAGCCTCAGCTTCCTAATTCATAGAAGGGAAATAACTAGTTAAATGCTGGGAAGAGGGAAGGAGGGAGGTTTCTTCCAAGTGTTGGGGATGGGTGAATAAGAACAGGATAATGCCCGCAAAAGGAAGAAGCAGGCAGGAGGGGCTGGGGTGGGTGAGGAACGGTGTGGCTCAGTTGAGTTTGGGTTCCCTGTGAGACATTCAGGGGGGATGAACACAAGATATTTGTAACCAGTTGCCGCAAAGCCAGGGGTTGGGGGACAGACACAAAATTGTCCGTGTGCTTCTTTCATTCATTCTTAGTCAGGCCTTACTGAATCATTATTAAGCCCAAACATACAGCTGTGAAGAAAACCTGACTCTGCTCCAGGAAGTTACCATCTTGTGGGGAGAAAGACCCACAAGCATTGGAGGCAGGATGATGAGAATTGTACGGTGTGAATCCTGCCACGAGGCCTCAGCTGGCTCCATGAGCAGACACTGGCCCCACTCGGGTGGAATGGGTGAACACATTTCAGCAAAGAGAAGACAGTTGAATTCAACCCTGAGGGGGACACTGGAGTTGGACAGGTGAGTGAGGGTGGAAGTGTACCCCACACAGAGGTCCCTGGGCTTCGTGTCCCCCATGTCCCCCTCCCTTCCAGACTCAAGTCCAACAGGGAGTCAGGCAGTCAGCATGTGAGCCCCCAGGGTAGGGGAGTCCAGTGTGATGAGTCATAAGAAGACCAGAGGAGAGGGGAGCAGTCCATCCAGAGAAACCTCCAGAGAGGGTGGAGGGGTGGGGAGGACGGCATTCCAGGTAGAGGGACTCGCCCGTGCGAAGGCTCAGAGGAGAGAGAGAAGCACGGGGTTTCGTAGGAGGAGGTCTCGGCCAGGCTGGAGATCTCTTGCTGGGTGCAGGTCAACAGGAGGATAAGAGGAGAGGACTGGACTGTGCGGTCTCTGGGTAGATAAGTAGCAGGAAGTCAAGAAAAAGGATCTGGGACTTCCCTGATGGTCAGGGGTTAAGATTCCACGCTTCCACTACCTGGGACATGAGTTCGATCCCTGGTCAGGGAACTAAGATCCCCCATGCCACCATGGTGCAGCCAAAAAAAAAAAAAAAGAAAAGAATTTGGGGCGCATGGCAGGGAAGATTTTGCTTTCCCTGGAAGGGAAGTCTCGTGGAACAGATGTCATTGGCCCCAGGTCCTCTTCACTTGCTGATTCTATTTGTTGCCAATGCTCAGTTTGAAAGCCGCCTTTTCTTTCTTATTTATTTATTTGTGGCTCCACTGAGTCTTCCTTGCTCTGTGTGGACTTCCTTTCGTTGGCAGCAAGCGGGGGCTACTCTTCGTTGCGATGTGTGGGCTCTAGGGTTCAAGAGCTTCAGTAGCTATGGCTTACGGGCTCAGTCCTCGTGGTGCACGGGCTTAATTGCCCCACAGCATGCGGAATCTTCCCGGTCCGGGAATCGAATCCGTGTCCGCGTTGGCAGGAGGATTCTTATCCACTGCACCACTAAGGAAGTCCCTTCAAAGCCACTTTCAGCAGGGCTCTTAGGGCTGCTGCAGGTGTCTTGTCTTTCCTGTGGCTCCCTGCCCGCTCCATTGTCCTCCTCTGGGGTCGCAGGTTCCAGGAGGGTTTCCCCAGGGCTGTGGGATCTTCCTAAGAGCAGGACCCACATCTGTATTGCTCTTGGCAACATGTGATAGGCCTTTCTTTTTTCTTTTTTTTTTGGCCACACTGTACAGCTAGTGGAATCTTAGTTGCCCCACCAGGGACTGAACCTGTGCCCCTTGCAACGGGAGCATGGACTCTAAACCACTGGACCGCCAGGAAATCCCTGTGATAGGCTTTAAGTCATTCACTGTTGAAGCGGTGATGAGTCAACAGCCTCAGACAGGTGGAGTAGTTTGCCCAAGGTCACAGAGCTAATAAATGGCTGAGCTGGGAAACAAATTCCCCTAACTCCAAAGCCCTACCTGACTTTAAAGTTTATATTCTCATTATGGCTTGTATTGTGCTTCCCAGCAGGGAAAGCAGATGGTGAATCCTGTAAACACCAACAAATTCAGTGTTTAATTTCTAGGAAATGAATTCCTGTTGTAAGTACCCTGCTCATCCAGTCTGGAGAAGTCAGTGTCTCCCCTGTCCTGAAAATGGTTTCACTCCATCCATCAGCTCAAGTGCTTTCTGGGGACCCAGATGTGTAGCATCTGGCAGGGAGGGGCAAGTTGAGCTCCAGGACCAGAGGCTGCGGCCCTAAAGGTTTCTTGCACAGTGTGGTCTGCCCTGCAAGTCTGCTCCCAGGATTACTTCCCTCGCGTGGAAGCTCAAATGGGAAGTGGGGAGAGGATGTGACAATGCCAAAAGCGTGTGGTGCGACTTGGCTGTGACAGCGTCTGGATACACCTGTCCTGAATGCTGCCGCCAACTGGAGACGGTGGATGGGAAGGGGCAGGGATGGGACTCCGAAGAGGCAGTTTCTGCCTGTAACTCACCGTGTGCACTTTGGCTAGTGTCTCGCCCTTTCTCTCCCTATCAGCACCACCAGGGAGTTGGAGTGGGTCATTCCTAAGGGTCCTTCTTGCTCTGACACGCTGAGACCCCCTTAAACCCCAGGGCTGACATTACCGTTACCCTCACACGAGTCAGTGGCATCAACGGAGCTGCAGCATCGCCTGGCAGCCTGTCTGAAAGGCTGTGTCTCAGCTCCTGCTCCAGACCCACAGAATCGGAATCTGCATTTTTAAAAAGTATTTATTTATTGGGACTTCCCTGGTGACTCAGTGGTAAAGAGTCTGCCTGCCAGTGCAAGAGACATGGGTTTGATCCCTGGCCTAGGACAATCCCACGCGCAACGGAGCAGCTAAGCCCCCTGCACCACAAACACTGAGCCTGGGCTCTGGAGCCCAGAAACGGCAACGACTGAGCCCACGAGCCATGACCTCTGAAGCTCACATGCCTGGAGCCCGTGCTCTGGGACGAGGGAAGCCACCACAATGAGAAGCCCTCACACCGTAACTAGAGCGTCACCCCTGCTCGCTGCAATTACAGAAAAAGCCCGCACAGCAACAAAGACCCCGCACAGCAAAAAATATTTGGCTACCTCAGGTCTTAGTTGCAGCAGGTGGAATCTCTTAGCTGCAGCATGTGGGATCTAGTTCCCTGACCAGGGTTCGAACCTGGGCCTCCAGCGTTGGGAGTGCAGAGTCTTAGCCATTGGACCAGGAAAGTCCCAGAATCTGTATTTTTAAAACAATGGTAGGTACTGCATGTATGCCTTCAAGTGTGAGAAGCGCTGCTATAACCACCTTCCCGCCCTTCTCTTTGGGCTGTGGTGAAAAAGTAAGCAGAGGATTGTGTGCAGAGTGTGAAAGGAAGGTGTCTGTGCACCCTCCTCTGGACCCGAGTCTCTCCCTCTACCTGGCAGAGAGAGACCCCCTTCAGGCGAGAGTGATGAAGCCCAGAACATATCAAGGACCCAGCGGAGATTTGTTGAATGTGTGGCATCACATATAGTTTAATAGTTGTCAATGAAGAAGGAAGTGGACCTGACTTGACTCAGTACCTTTTATGAGTGGTGGAGCTTGGAACAGACCAAGCCAGGTTCCAATTTTAGATCTATAGTGTCCTAGCTTTGGGCCTTAGACAAAACATTTCTTTGAGCCTCAGCTTCCTTCCCTGGGAAATGGATATAATAATAGCACCAACTTCAGAGGGTTGTGGTCAGACTTCAGTGAGTTGATACAGGGGAAGTGCTTAGCACAGTGCCTGGCACATAGTAAACTGTTAATAATGTTGCCCATTACTTGACTACTACTGCTATTCCAGCCCCTGCCCACAAGCTCCAGGTACTGTCCTATACCCCTTCCTGGGACTGCATTGAATTTCATGAGAATTGTTGTTCACTTGCTAGGTTGTGTCTGACTTTTTTGACCCCATGCACTGCAGCACACCAGGCTTCCCTGTACTTCACTATCTCCCAGAGTCTGCTCACGTAGTGATGCCATCCAACCATCCTCTTGCCCTCAGTCTTCCTCAGCATCAGGGTCTTTTCCAATGTGTCGGCTCTTCACACCAGGCCAAAGTATTGGAGCTTCAGCTTCAGTATCAGTCCTTCCATTGAATTTTCAGGGTTGATTTTATTTAGGATGGACTGGTTTGATCTCCTTGCTGTTTAAGGGACTCTCCAGAGTCTTCTCCAGCACCACAGTTCAAGGGCAGTAATTCTTTGGCATTAAGCTTTCTTTATGGTCCAACTCTCACATCTGTACATGACTGCTGGAAAAACCATAGTTTGACTATAGACCTTTGTTGGCAAAGTGATATCCCTGGTTTTTAATATACTGTCTAGGTATGTCAGAGCATTTCTTCCAAGGAGCAAGGGTCTCTTAATTTCACGGCTACAGTCATTGTCCGCAGTGATTTTGAAGCCCAAGAAAATAAAGTCTGTCACTATTTCCATTGTTTCCCCATCTATTTGCCATGAAGTGATGAGACTGGATGCCATGATCTTTGTTCTTTGAATGCTGAGTTTTAAGCCAGCTTTTTCATTCTCCTCTTTCACCTTCATCAATAGGCTCTTTAGATCCTTTTTGCTTTCTCCCACAAGGGTGGTGTCATCTGCATATCTGAGGTTATTGATATTTCTCCCAGAAATCTTCATTTCAGCTTGTGCTTCATCCAGCCTGGCATTTTGCATGATGTACTCTGCATATAAGTTAAATAAGCAGGGTGACAATAGATATACAGCCTTGATGTACACCTTTTCCAATTTTGAGCCAGCCCATTGTTCCATATCTGCTTATAACTGTTGCTTATTGGCCTGCATACAGGTTTCTCAGGAGACAGGTAAGGTGGTCTGGTATTCCCATCCCTTTCAGAATTTTCCACAGTTTGTTGTGATCCACACAGTAAAAGGCTTTAGTGTGGTTGATGAAGCAGAAGTAGATGTTTTTTGAAATTCCTTTGCTTTTTCTGTGATCCAGAGGATATTGGCAATTTGATCTCTGGTTCCTCAGCCTTTTCTAAATCCTGCTTGAACATCTGGAAGCTCTCGGTTCACATACTGTTGAAGCCTAGCTTGAAGGATTTTCAACATTACCTTACTAGCATGTGAAATGAGCACAATTGTATGGTAGTTAAAACATTCTTTGGCATTGCCTTTATTTGTGATTGGAATGAAACCTGACCTTTTCCAGTTCTGTGGCTACTGCTGAGTTTTCCAAATTGGCTGTCATATTGAGTGCAGCACTTTAACAGCATCATGTTTTAAGATCTGAAATAGCTCGACTGGAATTCCATCACTTTCACTAGCTTTGTTCGTAGTAATGCTTCCTAGGGGCCTCTTGACTTCACATTCCAGGATGTCTGACTCTAGGAGAGTGACCACGCCTTCATGGTTATTTGGATCATTAAATCCTTTTTTGTATAATTCTTCTCTGTATTCTTGCCACCTCTTCTTAATCTCTTCTGCTTCTGTTAGGTCCTTCCTTGCCATTTCTGTCCTTTTTTGTGCTCATCTATGCATGAAATAATTCCCACCCCTCCAATTTTCTTGAAGAGATCTCTAGTCTTTCCCTTTCTATTGTTTTTCTCTATTTCTTTACATTGTTCACTTAAGATGGCTTTCTTATCTCTCCTTCCTATTCTTTGGAACTCTGCATTCAGTTGGGTATATCTTTCCCTTTCTTCTTTGCCTTTCACTTCTCTTCTTTTCTCAGCTGTTTAAGGCTTCCTCTGCTGCTGCTGCTACTAAGTCACTTCAGTCGTGTCCAACTCTGTGCAACCCCATAGACAGCAGCCCACCAGGCTCCTCGGTCCATGGGATTCTCCAGGCAAGAACACTGGAGTGGGGTGCCATTTCCTTCTCCAATGCATGAAAGTGAAAAGGGAAAGTGAAGTCACTCAGTCGTGTCCGACTCTTAGCGACCCCATGGACCGCAGCCCACCAGGCTCCTCGGTCCATGGGATTCTCCAGGCAAGAACACTAGAGTGGGGTGCCATCGCCACTTTGCCTACTTGCATTTCTTTTTCTTTTTTTGAGACTACGGTCCCAAAATGACCCCTAGGGGGCGATATCGCCCCTGTGATATTGCTTTTGTTTTTATGTTTTGGTTTTTTGGCATATCCCAGACCAGGGATTGAGCCAGTTTACCCTGCATTGGAAAGCAAAGTCATAACCACTGGGCAACCAGGGAAGACCCCACAGGTGTAATTGTAGATCTAGAAAATTTAGAGGTAACCACTTTAAAATAAAAGTGAAATTGATTTTGATTTATATTTTACTTATTCAACATATCCAAAATGTTGTCATGTGATTGATATAAATATTTATTCTATTAATGGGGTATTTTACATTCTTTTTTGAAGCAAGTCTGAAACCCAGTGTGTTTCACACTTTCAGGCTCTCAGGGGCCACATGTGGCCAGTAGCGACTGCTCTACAGTTCCTCAGGACTGGCTATGATTAGTTTCTTCATCTGTAGTGTGGGGGAATTTCTACCCCAAGAGATAATGTGAGAGGTTAATGGTGAGAGTTTAAAACCTTTCTGGCCTCTTTCTCACAAGCACGAGAGCACCCAGTGGGAGTCTTTGTGCAATTTAGTCATTCAAAGTGGTCCCTTCCCTGATGAATGGATTTCCCTGAAGGCTCAGATGGTAAAGCGTCTGTCTACAATGCGGGAGACCTGGGTCTGATCCCTGGGTCGGGAAGATTCCCTGGAGAAGGAAATGGCAACCCACTCCAGTACTCTTGCCTAGAAAACCCCATGGATGGAGGAGCCTGGTGCAGGCTACTGTCCATGGGGTCGCAAAGAGTCGGGGCACCCAATGGGAATCTTTGTGCAATTTAGTCATTCAAAGTGGTCCCTTCCCTGATGAAGGCTGGTAATGGACACAGCGCAAGGCTGAAAGTAAGACAGGTTTGGATTCTCACGTTTCCCTGTTATAAAGGCCTTAGAAACAACCTTTACCTTGTTTCAAGATAACCAGATCACCAGTGATGAAGATCACCAGAGATCATCCAGGCCAGTGGTTTCCAAACCTGGTTGCACCTTAGAAACACATGAGGAGCTCCAAACAATTACAGTGCCTGGGCTCTAGCCCTCAGGGGTGTAAGCCTGGACATCTGTATTTTCTTGTTGTTTGTAACAGCATTTGTACTTTTTTTAAAGTTCCCCCAGGTGATTCTGAAGCATAGCAAGAGAATCTCTGATCTGACCCAACCCTCTCATTTTCCAGATAAAGACACTGAGGCCCAGAGGAGGAACTGTCTTTTGTAAGGTCGCAGAGAATTCATGGCAGAACCAAGCTAAAGCCCAGGGCCACCCTCTCTCAGTCCAGTACCCTGTTCTCAGGGCCCATTCCTCGGCTCATGGAGCCTTTCATAACTATTTATTGACCTCATGCTGTGGGCCAGGTGTCATGGATATAGGAGCTAAATAAGATATGGTCCCTGCACTCAATGTTCAGTGGTGGAGAGTTTGGTGTGGTAAGAGCCTTGGTGGTGGGCATCCAGAAGAGGGGGACCTAACCCAAGCTGGTGGGGGAAAGTCTTTAGGAAAGGCTCCCTGGGGAGATGCCAGAGTTTAGTCCCAAAGGGTGACTTAGGCGGAGGACACAGCAAAGACAAATGTGTAGAGCAGGACACAGCTCTGGGATGTGAGTACGGCAGGAGGGCACCAGCAGGAACTCAGGCAGGTCTGTGACGCTAGACGGGGAAGGTCACACAGCCTGCGAGGTTCAGAGGTGATGGTGCAGATGTAATTAAAGGTTCATGAAGGTTCTCTTCGACCAAACCATGGAGCTGAGATTTAATCCCAGGTGCAGGGGGAGCCACTGGAGGATTTAAGAGTGACATGGTCAGACTTTTAGTTAAAAGGAAGATTCCAGGTGTTACGTGGTAAAAGAATGGAAGGAAGTGGAGGCAGGGAGACCATTTAAGCCAGAGAGGGACTTCCCTGGTGGTCAGTGGCTATGACTCCGTGCTTCCAGTGCAGGAGGCTAGAGTTCGATCCCTGGTCAGGGAACTAGATCCAACACGCCATCAAACCCAGATAAGAGTTTGCATACCTCAACGAAAGATCTTGCCTGCTGCAGAGAAGACTGAAGATCCGGTGCGCTGCGACTAAGACCTGGTACAGCTAAATAAACAGATCGACAAAATAAGTTAATAAATAAATACTGTATTAAGCCGAGAAAATTTTTGGTCCAAAACAGGAAGTGGCAACAGGGGTAGAGAAGAATGAAGATAGCCAAGGCAGAGTTAGGTTTAGACAGTGAAGCTGGTAGAATTCAGTAGGTCAGTACTACTGTACTACACTTACTATACGAAGAGGAGACTATACCAGTCAGCTATGGCTGTGTAACAAGCCACCCCCAAACTCTGTGAATTAAAACAGTAACATTTACTACTAAAATTCATGCGTCTGGAGACTGGCTGATTTAATCTGAAATGGGCTGGGCATTTTTTGCTATTTTAGCTGGGCTCACACGTGTGT
This sequence comes from Tragelaphus eurycerus, assembly GCA_935064755.1. NCBI lineage: Eukaryota > Metazoa > Chordata > Mammalia > Artiodactyla > Bovidae > Tragelaphus > Tragelaphus eurycerus. Next base: position 6,954,779 of record CAKXYN010000099.1, on the reverse strand, counting down.
CTGCCAGTCAGCTGAGGCACTCTATTCTCCATGGGGATTTGCTGGGGCCATTGGTATAAGCAGCTCTGTTCCACATGTCATTGTCCCCTCCTCTTGGGACCAGTGGTAAGGCCATACATGGTCTTCTCATGGAGATGATGGACCACATGCAGAAATATGCACAGCACCTTGAGAACTAGATTTAGAACAAGTTCACTGCCAGCTTTGCCTGACCCTGCTGCCATAGCTGATCCATGCTGAGCCCAGGTCCAGGAAACACATGCCTTCTCTTGACAGGGGAAGATGGGGGCAGCATGGGGAGGTGGACACGCTGAGCTGAGCTGGGAGGGAGGTGGAACTTTCCTCTGTAATCTGGGGCAAGACATCTGTAATCTTTGGGTCTTAGCATCTCAGCTCATTATATTGGTTTATATCATTTTAAAAGTTCCTTCAAGGGACTTCCCTGGTGGTCCAGTGGCTAAGAGTCCATGATCCTAGTGCAAGGGGCCCCGGTTCGATCCCTGGTCAGAAAACTAGGTCCCACATGCTGCAACTAAAGATCTCCCGCAACTAGGACCCAATGCAGTCAAATAAATAAATGTTTTTTAAAATAAACCAAAAAAAAAAAAAAAAGTTCCTTCAAGATCATGTTTGCTAGGGAGGGACTGTTAATTACAACTAACTAAAATGTCCAGAGCATCTACTCCATGGCGGGTGCTTTTCACTCAGCTCATTCAAACAAAATAGCCCTGTGGTGTTGGTACTGTTACCATACCCATGTGCCACACGGAGAAACCGAACTCAAGAGGTTAAATGATGAGTTAAAGGCTCCCTTTGAACACAGAAGTGGTACCCCAGGTTCTTAGGCACTTAACCACTAATTTTGGGGGGTAAACATTTTTACAAAAACAAAAGTACCCCAAACACAAATGCACAGACTGGTGAATATTCACAAAGTGAACACACCTAGTTCAAGAAACAGAATACAGTAAGTGCCCTCCATACAAACGAATTCTGTTCTAAGAGCACAAGTCCAATTCGTTCGTAAGTCCAATCTCGTTAGCCTAGGTACCCAACACAATCAGGTATATAATACTGTGTGATACGTCTGCAGATGACACCACCCTTATGGCAGAAAGTGAAGAGGAACTAAAAAGCCTCTTGATGAAAGTGAAAGTGGAGAGTGAAAAGGTTGGCTTAAAGCTCAACATTCAGAAAAACGAAGATCATGGCATCCGGTCCCATCACTTCACGGGAAATAGATGGGGAAACAGTGGAAACAGTGTCAGACTTTATTTTTCTGGGCTCCAAAATCACTACAGATGGTGACTACAGCCATGAAATTAAAAAACGCTTACTCCTTGGAAGGAAAGATATGACCAACCTAGATAGCATATTCAAAAGCAGAGACATTACTCTGCCAACAAAGCTTCGTCTAGTCAAGGCTATGGTTTTTCCTGTGGTCGTGTATGGATGTGAGAGCTGGACTGTGAAGAAGGCTGAGCACCGAAGAATTGATGCTTTTGAACTGTCGTGTTGGAGAAGACTCTTGAGAGTCCCTTGGACTGCAAGGAGATCCAACCAGTCCATTCTGAAGGAGATCAGCCCTGGGATTTCTTTGGAAGGAATGATGCTAAAGCTGAAACTCCAGTACTTTGGCCACCTCATGCGAAGAGCTGACTGATTGGAAAAGACTCTGATGCTGGGAGGGATTGGGGGCAGGAGGAGAAGGGGACGACAGAGGATGAGATGGCTGGATGGCATCACTGACTCGATGGACGTGAGTCTGAGTGACCTCCGGGAGTTGGTGATGGACAGGGAGGCCTGGCGTGCTGCAATTCATGGGGTCCCAAAGAGTTGGACACGACTGAGCGACTGATCTGATCTGATCTGATCTGATAGGTCTGTAATACTTTTCACACAAATAGTACATTTTAAAAAGCAGAAAATAAAGCATTTAAAATTTTATAGTACAATACCTAGAGAAGTACAGTGGTACAGCATAACAGCTGGCATCCAAGGGCTGGCATCAAGTGAACAGGCAAGAAGAGTTACTGACGGCAGACGGGAGGAGAGGTGGGAGGTCGTAGATCTGAAGGATCTGTCAGCAACAGGAGATGGAGGGCAAATTGCAGTTTCACTCACGCCTGAGGTTGATGGGGGTTCTGGTTCCTTGCTGGAACCAGATGCAAGCATCTTTGAAAGTTCACAACTTGAAAGTTCACATGTAGCAGGCAGACCATAGGACTCATCCAGCAGCCCCGCTCATATGCCCTCCCCATCACTGCCTCTTTCCCCTCAAATACAACACAGTAGCACGACTCCCATCACAGCGGATCAGTTTTGCCCATTCATGAACTTTATGAAGCTTGACTCCCTCTGGGGTCATAGCATTGAGTGTCTTCTGTTCCGTGAGGTTCATCCACGTGGCTGAGCGTGGCAGGGAGGTGGGGCTCATTATTGACCTGCAGTATTCCGCTGTAGGAATATGCTACAGTGGATTTATCCATTCGACCGTTGACCTTTGTTTGGGTGGCTTCCGGTTTAGGGTTGCTCAATAGTGCTGTTATGAATAATTCTTGCACATGCCTTTTGGTGAGCATTTATCCATGTTTTTATTGGGAGCAGAAGTTCTAGCTCAGAGGTTTGGCTGCTTTTGAGTTTTCGACATTTGCCAGATTTTTTAAGAGGTCATTTTATTTTGCTATTATTTTATCATGACTCTGCTGAGTCTTTGTTGTGGCACACAGGCTTCTCCAGTTGCAACAGTTGAGCTTAGCTGCCCAGGAGCATGTGGGATCTAAGTTCCCCAACCAGGGATCGAACCCACGTCCCCTGCATTGGAAGGTGGATTCTTAGCTACTGGACCTCCAAGGAAGTCCCCTTTCTCTAGATTTTAATTGAGGTGAAATGTTGACTTGCTCAAGAAACTGACTAGATTTCAAAACTTGCATTCGTTTACAGATATACTGAATGATGGATAGATGGGTACACGCTCCTATTAAAATTTTTTAATCTTCCTCTCATATTTATTTCACCCATGGGAGATAGACTTGATACCCTGATTTTACAGAGAAGACCGAGACTGTGGGAGGTCCCATGAGCAACAGATGAAATAACAGCTGTGGATGTGCTTTGTAAAATAAAAAGCAGTGTTCAGATTCGAGGAGAATGGTTTCCCCGGTCAGGGCTCACTCATCCGTACCGCACAGCTTCCAGAGAAAGAACAGACACGAATTCCTCTGTGGGGCATTGATTCTGCTGCATCAAATCTTTATCACAGCTTGTTGGATTTTTTTTTTCCTCCAAAAGGATGGGACAGACTTCTGAGGATACATTAAACCCATACATCCTCTTTGTTTCTGGCAAGGCTTTATGACTCACTCAGTTAAAATAAAGCTCCTTCTGAAAGGGGAAGTGACAAATTCTTCTGCAGGCTGGAGGACTTGAGCCCTGGGTGGGAAGCCTTAGTTAAGAGGGGTTAAAAAGGACGCCTGCAGTGACTGTGTCTTCCCGGAATCCACATAGCAGTTCTGGGCAAAAGGCGTTAGGACCCCAATTTACAAATGAGAAAGAAAAGCACAGGAGGTGAAGTGATTTGCCTTGTCCCCAGCAGGGATCATTTGGTGGGAAGGAGCTGAAAATCCTCTGTCTGATTTCTCTTTCTCCCGGCCTGTTGTGTCCATTTGAACTGGCTCAACAGAAAAACTGTAAGTTGCTACAAATGAGGTTTCCTTGGTCCAGAGGCTGCTCATGGACATCTGAGGGTAAGGAGTATTCACTGGGCTTGGAAGGCTCCTTCCTTCTCCTCTCCTGGGGCAGGCGGGTCTCCTGTCTCCCTGCTCCCTTCTCCGTGTGCCCTGTCCTCCTGCCTCTCTCTGAGGACCTGTTGGTTGGTTGTTTACTGATGGCTTTTCCCACCCCACCCCCCACCACCACGTGCCCCTGGTCACGGCTGTGGCCTGATTCCTGCCCCAGAATCCTTAGCATTCGAGTTGCTCCCCCTCCATCAGCTCTCCCTCCACTCAGCCGTTCACAGTCTCCAATTTAAATTCCCAAGAGAGAACCTCCTGGTTTGTTTTGGCTCACCAGTCCACCCTGGTCCAGCCAGCTGTGGTCAGAGGTAGCCTGTGGACCAAATTGGAACTGGGACCCAGGTGTTGCTGCTCTTTCCTCACGACGCCTCTGCAGAGAGGTTGGCTCTGGGAGGCGTATGATATGGCTAGAGTCTGTGTGATGTGGACTCCAGGGAAGATGCTGCTGGGCTCAGGAGGGGCTGAAAGTGAAGTCACTCAGCCATGTCCAACTCTCGGCAAGCCCAAGGACTGTGGCCTACCATGGGATGTTCCAGGCAAGAATACCGGAGTGGGTTGTTTCCTTCTCCCAGGAGAGACTGAGGAAGGCCCTAACTTCTGCTTTGATGACTGCCAGGACTGTGGTGGGCGGGGGAGCATCTCCCGGGTACGGCTGGTAGTTCTGACAATGGTGACATCACTTGCTAAAACAGACAGCGATGCCCCGTTTCGGGCGACAGAAGAGACCTTGTTGCCTGCCTGGAGACCTGAACATGGTTGGATCCATCCTGGAGAAACCAGAGAAGCCATCATTTACTGTGTTGGGCATTAAGATCCATGCTCTAATCAGTTCTCCCTAAATTCTGGTAAGGTGTGAATTATCACCTTCATCACTGGAACTCGGAGAGCTTACGTAACCTACCCAATGGTCACAGCAAGAAAGTGGAGCGACGGGGATTGGGACTTGAGCCTGCCTGACCCAACATGTGTGCTTATTGCCATTCCCCTCCAGCTCTGTTGTTATAATTACATTTGTCTAGGACACTACAATTACATCTTAGTATATATGATCTTATTGGAACACCCCTTTTGGGGCAGTATAGCCATGCTAATGTTCCCGTTTTTTACAAACAAAGAAACTGAGGGTCCAAGAGAAATCATGTCTTGCCTGTGATTACCCTGCCGATCAGTGGCAGGGCTGGGCTCAGAACTCAGAAATTTGGGACTAGGATGTATGGATAGGTATTAACGTGTCAAAATCAAGGTATCAGCGCTGGTTCCAATACTACCAGTGCTGGTCATGTGCTTTTCTTTTTTATAATGTACAAAACTGATTAAGAAAAAATATGAAAATATCAATTCCCTACAAAACAATATATGTGTGTGAATGTATTTATAAAACATACTTACAAATTAAAGACTAACAATCAACAACCATATACTCAGTACTGCCTTAAGAAACATCACTGATACCTTTAAAACCCCTCCGTGATGATTACATCCCTATTTCTTTTCCCCTCTAGTGGTAACCACTAGCTTTAATTTTATTGCTATTTTTATTTATTTATTTGCTACACTGCTTGGGATTTTAATTACAATTTTAATTTTAAAATACACAGGGATTTTAATTTCCTGACCAGGGATCAAACCCACTCCCCCTCTAATGAAAGCTCTGGACCGCCAGGGAATTCCCCTGAGTTTTACATTGAATATTTCCTTGCTTTTCCTTATGGCTTTGCCACATATATTTATATCCTTAAACAGTTTGTTTCTTCTGGCATGTTTTTGTTGTTGGCACGGTTATGCACGCGCTTTGATTTACCCAGTCTTGCTGCTCAAGCAGCCGGCACAGGAAGACACCACATTCTGCCATCCTGCTCCTGATGGATGCTTGGGTGGTTTCCAGCTGTTTGCTGTTACAGTCATCACTACCGTGATTATTCTTGTTGCTGTCTGCCGGGGAACACACTGAAAAGTTTATCTGTCTTATACACCTGGAGATCCAACCAGTCCATTCTGAAGGAGATCAATCCTGGAATTTCTTTGGAAGGAATGATGCTAAAGCTGAAACTCCAGTATTTTGGCCACCTCATGCGAAGAGTTGACTCATTGGAGAAGACTCTGATGCTGGGAGGGATTGAGGGCAGGAGGAGAAGGGGACGACAGAGGATGAGATGGCTGGATGGCATCACTGACTCGATGGATGCGAGTCTGAGTGACCTCCGGGAGCTTGTGACGGACAGGGAGGCCTGGCGTGCTGCGGTTCATGGGGTCGCAAAGAGTCGGACACGACTGAGCGACTGATCTGATCTGATCTGATACACCTGGGAGTGGCATTACTGGGTCATGAGGTGGTCATTACATTTTTAGATTTATGACATAAGGCCAAATTGTTTGCTAACAAGTGTCCTCCATAGTATACTTAACCAGTGGGAGGTGATAATTTCTGTTGCTCCCACCTTTACCAAATGACATGACACAATTAGATTAAAATTTTTTACCTACCTGCTGACTGAAGACGGTAGCTCATTGTTTGAATTTCTGTTTTTTTACCTTATTATTTGAAATTACATACGATTTCTGTTTTTTATCTTATTATTTGATGGGAGGGTTGACTATGGACCTAGAGTCTGTATCTCCAGAGGTAGCTGGATTGTGGGAAATTCCCCCAACTTTGTTTAAGTTGGGGAAGAATGGTAGGCAGGAGACAGCCTCAGAATCATGTGACTCCCGAGCGGCAAATATAAACAGTGGAATGTTACTCAGCTGTAAAAGGAACAAAATGGTGTTATTTGCAGAGACGTGGATAGACCTAGAAGCTGTCATACAGAGTGAAGTAGATCAGAAAGAGAAAAACAGATATTGTATATTAATGCTTCTATGTGGAATCTACAAAGATTTGGTACAGATGAACTTATTTGCAAAGCAGAAATAGAGACACAGATGTAGGGAACAAACTTACGGATACCAAGGGATGCATGGGGAAGGGATGAGCTGGAAGACTGGGATCGACATATATGCAGTACTATGTATAAAACTAACTAACGAGAACTACTGTATAGCACAGGGAACTCTGTGGTGAGCTAAAAAGGAAGGAAATCCAAAAAAGAGAAGATAGATGTATTCATATAACTGATTCCCTTTGCTGTGCTGCAGAAACTAACACCACATTCTAAAGCAGCTATACACCAATAAAAATTAATTAAAAAAACAAACAAACAAACAATCATATGGCTTCCTACAAAGCTCCAGCCTGGCATTCCTAACCAAGGCAATCCACACTGTCCTTCTTCCCAAGATGTCACCCACCAGCCTCCCGGGCCTTTCTGAGCCCACGCCTTTCACTGGAATGAGGTCACTGGAATGCGTGGAGCCCAAGGAGTGACTGCCTGGGTTTGTGGGGCAAGCACACCAGCCTTCCGTGGGAAATGACGCCACCTCGCTCACCCAGACCGTCTGGAGGGAAGAAAATTCCGAACAGTCCAACCTGACTTCACATTTTCCCTGTGAACCAAAGGGGAGCTTCAGCCAGAGGCCTTTGGGGGTGGAGGATGGGGCAAGGAGAGGGCTGGGGTAGCGTGAAGGAATCACTGTTTTCCTGTATCTCCAGGAGATCCCAAACCAGCCTCATGCCTGGAAGCAAATGTGCCGGAAGGCTTTTCTTCCTGGACTGAGGTAGTGTGGAGAGGAGTGGAAATGTCAGAGCTGACCCTGGACCCGGTTTTTCACTTCCATCTGGTGACCTTGGGGCAGGTGACATCACCTTTCTGAGCGCTGATTGGTTCATTTGTCAGTTGGGGGCCATAGGTGGAGTGGGTCCCACCCTGGAACATACCAAGAGCTCCATGAAAGGTGTGATGATAATATCCCTCAAATTCGGGGAATGTTTCAGAACAGGTAGCTTAAGAAGGGTTTTCTTAACTCAGGCTGTTTCCCCATCCTCTAGGCAGATATTTTTTTTAAGACAAAGCACAGTTTTGGGGCGTGAGAGGGAAACTACCATCTTGCACGTTTAGCTTCTTAATGATTTAAAATCAATCAATAAGGACTTCCCTGGTGGTTCAACCATTAAGAATCCGCCTTCCAATGCAAGGAATGTGGGTTCGATCCTGGTCCAGGAACTCAGATTCCCACATGTCACGAGGAATAACTAAGCCTGCGTACTACAGCTCCTTTGTCCATGGGCCACATCAGGAGAATTCTTGCGCTGCAACAAAAGATCCCACGTGACACAACAAAGACCCTGTGTCCCACAACCAAGACCCAACACAGCCAAATTAATTAATTAAATCAAAAATAAAACCAATCAACAGCCGTAGACTGAATTTTTCCAACAAAGCCGTGGGCTGAGCAGAAGGAAGGAAGTAGGATGACAATGATTCTTGGCATCTCTCGGGCTTTTAGTGGGTTTCAAAGGCTGACCTTGTCAGGAGCAATGAAAGCCCCGAAGCAGTTCTGTTTGGCAGGTGGCTTGGCTCCTGTTTTGGGAAAGAAATCTGAGACACAAGGATTTGCCCAAGGTCATACAGGAAGGCTGGGGTAGAACAAAGATTAGAGCCTAGATTGCCCCACTCCAGGCAGAACTCTTATCCCATGCCCTGCTGCCCCCCCCACCCCCCACGCCTGGACTCCAGCCTCCAGGCCTTTACTCTTATCTTTCCAGCCACCAGGAATGCCATCCCTCTCGACTCTGACTACTGAGACCCTTCTCCTTAATGTAGGCAACCAATGGAACAATATGCAGTCCTTAATAATGAAATTGTGGAGACTTCTCTGGTGGTTCAGTGGTTAAGAATCTGCCTTGCAAAATGCAGGGGACTCGGGTTTCAAACCCTGGTAGGGGAACTAAGATCCTACCAGCTGCTTGGTGCCATCAATAAAGAAAGTGATATCACATTTTTTAGAAAAGCATGTATGTATAATATATATTCTGCCTTGCCAGCTCCATCCCAGGGTCCTTGACATTACATGTCTGCCTCCCTTCCTGGGCTGTGAATGCTCTCAGGGCAAGATCTGTTTGCTAAGTTGAGCTGGAAGAGATAATGATAAATGAATCATAGGGATTCCTAGTGGAGTCAGCACTCCACACAAGACGGGGGGATACGCAGTAGCGTTATTGATGGGGATAAGGGGTCTTAGCATTCTTCTTGCCGACCCCATACACTCAGGGGCTTTCTGCCAGACCCTGTGGACTTCAGATACCAGGACTTGCCCGTGTCCCAAATACTGAAACCCAGATCCAAGTCCACAGACACAGAGAAGAAAAGAAAATGATTCTTCAAGATTTTTTGTGACTTAATTTCCAATTCTCATTTGCAAAGCCAATTTTATTTTTGTATTTCAGCTTCCAATATGAAAAAAAAAGCACAGGATTTTTATTTTTGCAGTTAATTTTTTTTTTTTTTTTTTTGGCCACATGGCTCGTGGAATCTTAGTTCCCCAACCAAGGATCAAACCCGGGCCCACAGTCATGAAAGTGAGGAGTCTTTACCACTGGACCACCAGGAAGTTCCCTGCAGTTCAATTTCTTTGCTTAATGAAAAGGTGTTGTTTGCACGTTTGATTTTAAGAGTCATGCATGCTCACTCTAGGAAATTTGGAAAACTCATATGATAGGAAAAAGGTCACCACCCCGTCCCCAATTCCTAGAGAAGTACATGGTAACAATTTGGTATCTTTCCCAGTGGCCTCTGTGTGTGTGTACAGTTATTTTTGTTTAGGTTCCATTGTTGCTGAATAAATAGGATGATTTCTGATTCACAATGCACAGAGCTAGTTTCATGTACTTGTAAGAAACCTGTGGTATGTCCAACAGCTGTGATACTGTGCCCCCTCTGAGAACTGTGGGGGTGGGGCTCCTTGCCCTCCCCCGTCTTCTCCAGACCTGTGTGGAAATGCCAGTTTGGCTGCATGACTGCCAGCACTAACAGTATCCTTTTAATCTTATAGTTAATCTCAAATGTCTAAATTGTCCTTCTAGAACCTAACTCTACTTTTTGTCTTTCCTTAACCCCCAGAACTTCTGAACACGTGGCCTTCGGGATGAACCCACAGTGATCTCTTTGTTTTGCCTTCTCCCAGCTTAGGCATTCTTCAAGTCTTGGTAACTGGAATGTTTTGTCTGTTCAGGCTCCAGACGTTTAGTGGGACAGGAACCAAAATTAACTACCTCATGACACATGCAGACGAACCTGGGAAAACTGTGAGCTGTTGACTGTGCTGTCTTTCTGAATCAGCTGGCACTTCTTTTTGTCTCTGGTTTAAAAAAAAAAAAAAATCCCCAGGGGTGACCCGAAATCCAGAATCGTCTCAGAATAGAATGGAGGAAATTCTTAAGTTCTCATTAAACACATTTATCTCTCAAGCTTTGGAAGGAGCCAGAATGCCAAAAGCAAGAATTCCAGAGCGTTGCCGAGACTGTTTTGATATCCTGGTAAATGTCTAACAAATCCAGCATGTGTCCTCAACGCCTGATCAGTTGCTGGGCAAAGTTCCAGAACAGTGAGACCTCTTGGGATTCATCTGATTTAGGAAAGACCTTTAACTACCAGGTGGTAGTCACCTCAGTGTTCTTTTCAACGGTCGAGTTTTGAGGGCTTTTTGCTGGGTTCTGTTCTGACGGTTGCCTCCCACCAGCGTGAAACAGAAGGATGACCTTATTCTGTGAGCAGGACAACTGTGAAAGAAGGAGCTGTGTATGTGAAAGTCTGTGGAAAGACAGAGCCACCTAGAATGTCCCCCCCAAACCAGTCAGTAGAAAGTCTTCTGCAGGGGGCTCCCAACAGATCCCTGAATGCCACAGAATCTGCAGGCGCTTGGGACCCAGGGACCCTCCAAGCCCTCAAGATTGCTCTTGCCGTGGTCCTTTCCATCATCACCCTGGCCACAGTCCTTTCCAATGCCTTTGTGCTTACCACCATCTTCCTGACCAGGAAGCTCCACACCCCAGCCAACTGTCTCATTGGCTCCCTGGCCGTGACGGACCTCTTGGTTTCCATCTTGGTCATGCCCATCAGCATCGCCTATACCACCACCCACACCTGGAGCTTCGGCCAACTCCTGTGTGACATCTGGCTGTCTTCTGACATCACGTGCTGCACGGCCTCCATCCTGCATCTCTGTGTCATTGCTCTGGACAGGTACTGGGCCATCACGGATGCCCTGGAGTACAGCAAACGCCGGACTGTGGGCCACGCGGCCGCCATGATCGCCGTGGTCTGGGCCATCTCGGTCTGCATCTCCATTCCACCCCTCTTTTGGCGGCAGGCCAAAGCTCACGAAGAGATGGCGGACTGCCTGGTGAACACGTCTCAGATCTCCTATACCATCTACTCCACCTGTGGGGCCTTCTACATCCCGTCCGTGTTGCTCATCATCCTCTATGGCCGTATCTACATGGCCGCCAGAAACCGCATCCTGAACCCGCCGTCCCTCTACGGGAAGCGCTTCACCACTGCGCATCTCATCACAGGCTCCGCAGGGTCCTCGCTGTGCTCGCTCGACCCCAGCCTTCACGAGGGGCATTCTCATTTCCCCGGCTCCCCTCTCTTTTTTAACCACGTGAAAATCAAGCTTGCTGATAGTGTCCTGGAACGCAAGAGGATTTCTGCTGCCCGAGAGAGGAAAGCCACAAAAACCCTGGGGATCATTCTGGGGGCCTTTATCGTCTGCTGGCTGCCGTTCTTTGTAGCATCTCTGGTCCTTCCCATCTGCAGCGACTCCTGCTGGATCCACCCAGCACTTTTTGACTTTTTCACCTGGCTAGGCTATCTGAACTCCCTCATCAATCCAATAATCTATACTGTGTTTAATGAAGAGTTTCAGCAAGCATTTCAGAAAGTTGTCCGTTTCAGGAAAACCTCTTAGTCTTATTTGATGGTGACTCTTGATATCTTTTACGTCCTGAAAACCAACTGGAAATTGTCTTTTTTTATTTTTCCTGAGAGTTGGGTTAGTTTCGATATCTTGGGGTTTGGTCCAGTTGATAGAATTGTCCAGTGTTCTTTTTTGCTGTTGTCTTGACTTCTGAGCCACCAAAAACTGGACAGCTGTGTGAAAGGGGGCAAGACTTTACTTAGTGTAATATTTTCATGGTTCATCCATATTGGAAAGAATGTGACCTACAGGTTTCCCCAATGATGCTATTTGGGCAGAAAGCTGGCTGACTCTATAGAAAGACCCCAAGTTCAAAACGGGAGGCTTTCTGGTCTACCTAAGTTTTGCGTGGAGCTCTAAATCACAAGAGTCAGACATGACTTAGCAACTAAACCACCACCACCATTAAAGAGAGTCAGTGAGATGAATGACCTGAGCTGAAACAGAATTGGAGTTGGATGGAGGGTTTCCGTTCCATGCAGTGCCTTAGTTGGAAAATAACACCCAAGTATTTCTTCCACTAAGTCCTTCTTAGATTGAATCTCCCTTAGTTGTTCATGAGGAAGTAGTCAGCATTTGAGGTGCCAATGGTATAGAGTGATGGATACAGAGTGACAGAGAGAGATTCAGAAGCCAGGGGCAGGGGAGTGGATGGCTGGGACCAGATCAGCTACCCATCCTCCTTCTGCACCATCTGAATGTTCTGAAGTGAAAACCCACAATTTACCCCATTGAAGCAGACTGAGAATTTGCACCTACCAGGCTTTCAATGGAACACCATTCTGAACTTTTTTCCTGAATTATTTTTTTACATCCCATTCTCATTAGAGATTTTAAGGTGTTGAGTCTTATCAAATAAAAAGCATGAGACATCACTATCAGTAAAGTCTTTGAGTAGTTTTTACTCCCTCCCTGGATGTAGGGACTTTTCAATTCAATTTAATCTCTAGCATTTACTGAGCACCTACCACACACCAGACCCTGTGCCAGAATCCTGGTATTTATTGTTTGATTGGAGTCTGGTAACAATGGTGCATGCTAAGTCAATTCAGTTGTGACCAACTCTGTGAGATCCTGTGGACTGTAGCCCACAAGGCCCCTCTGTCCAAGGATTCTCCAGGCAAGAATACTGGAGTGGGTTGCCATGCCCTCCTCCAGGGGATCTTCCCAACCCAGGGATCGAACCCCCATCTCCTTACATCTCCTGCATTGCAGGTGGATTCTTTATTACTAGCACCACCTGGGAAGTCCCATAACAATGGAAGTCAATATAACATGATGATTAGAGCTGAGGACCTGATGCCTCAGTTCACATCCAAGTACTGCTGATTTCTACCTGGATGAATGATCTTGGACAAGTTTCCTAATCTCTCTTTACCTCATGTTCCTCAAATTAAAAATGAGGAAAATAATGGGTGGTTGTTGTATATTTTAACACAGTGGTTGGCAAAAAGAGCTCTTATCATTTCAGAGATGCAGAAACTCACCTGCCCAAGCTTAAGCAACATAAAAATAATAGCTACTATGTACTGAGTGCCTGCAATGCTCCTCACATACAATTTCTGTCTTGCCTTCCATTCTCATTTTACAGATGCAATAAAGAAACTTGCCTATGATTAGGGAAGATTTCGTAAGAAGGTGACACATCAGTTGATGAACCTTTAGGGGATGGGAAACTGAGAAAGGGGAGGTGTGACAAAGCTTCAGGGGAAGTTGGTTCAGAGCAAAAGGAAGGTAGGGAAGATCACGCCAGATGGAGAAAAGAGCAAGAACGGAGCCTAGGAGGCCTACATGTAAGGCTCCATGGGATCTCTGGGAACATGGAGGAGAGTCAGGAATACGGAATATCAGAAAGGGAGAGATAAGCAAGGAGGCCAAGATTGGTGTAGGGGGAGCACCCAGAGGAGTCTTGTGCTGACCTTTAAGTTTCTGCTCGGCATCTCACAGTGTGTTTGCTGACCATTTGCATCAGAATCTCCCAGGGAGATTCTGTCAACCCTGAATTTCTGGTTCCCAACTCAGACCCACTACATCAGAATCTCTGGCAGTTAAACCCAGGAATTGGGTTTTAAATAAACCTCTTCACTTCTTGCATTAGGTGAGGCAATGGCAACCCACTCCAGTGTTCTTGCCTGGAGAATCCCAGGGACGGGGGAGCCTGGTGGGCCTCCGTCTATGGGGTCACACAGAGTCGGACACGACTGAAGTGACTTAGCAGCAGCATCCACTAGGTTGTTTCCGATTTTCTAAAGTCTCTAAAATGCTTGCATCCTTGTCTAGGTCACCCCGTGGGAGTGCGCCCTGAGCCCAGAGACACATCTCTGCACACTCACTCCTCTCCTCTGCTCCCTCATGCCCTTCCTGACTTTCCTTTAAGGCTGCACTCTTCCTCATCAGCTCTGTGTCACCTAGGGCCATCTTTCTGATCCGGGAAAGATTAGGAAACCAAAGACTGGACAGGGATCTATGTACACACAGTATGTATCCGCGGTTAAGGGCACAGGCTGTGAGGTCAGAAATACCTGCAGTTGGAGCCCAGTTCTGCCATTTATCAGCTCTGTGACCTGGGGGCAAGTCCCTAATGTTTCCATGCTCCGGTTTCTTCATTGGTTAATGGAGTTGTCCATATCTAAGTCATAAGATCTCTGTGAAGATTAGATGAGGCAGTGATTTGCAAAATGCTTCTCACACTGAGCACTGGGCCTGACACTAAGTGCTCAGTGAAATGCTAACTGTTACTATACATGGGAAATAGATGGAGAAACAGTGGAAACAGTGTCAGACTTTATTTTTCTGGGCTCCAAAATCACTGCAGATGGTGACTGCAGCCATGAAATTAAAAAACGCTTACTCCTTGGAAGGAAAGTTATGACCAACCTAGATAGCATATTCAAAAGCAGAGACATCACTTTGCCAACCAAGGTTCGCCTAGTCAAGGCTATGGTCTTTCCTGTGGTCATGTATGGATGTGAGAGCTGGACTGTGAAGAAGGCTGAGTGCCTAAGAATTGATGCTTTTGAACTGTGGTGTTGGAGAAGACTCTTGAGAGTCCCTTGGACTGCAAGGAGATCCAACCGATCCATTCTGAAGGAGATTAGCCCTGGGATTTCTTTGGAAGGAATGATGCTAAAGCTGAAACTCCAGTACTTTGTCCACCTCATGTGAAGAGTTGACTCATTGGAGAAGACTCTGATGCTGGGAGGGATTGGGGGCAGGAAGAGAAGGGGTCGACAGAGGATGAGATGGCTGGATGGCATCACTGACTCGATGAATGTGAGTCTGAGTGACCTCCGAGAGCTGGTGATGGATAGGGAGGTCTGGCGTGCTGCAGTTCATGGGGTCGCAAAGAGTCAGACACAACTGAGCGACTGATCTGATCTGATCTGAGAACTCTGAGCCAGTTCTAAAAGAGGCTCAGCCTTCTTCAACTGTCTAGGACAAAAGTTTTTATTTATTTCAGTTCAGTTGGAATCATACACTATGTCACTTTGTGACTGGCTGCTTTTACTTAGCATAATCTTTTCACATTTGCCCATATTATAGCATCAGATCAGATCAGTCGTTCAGTCGTGTCCGACTCTTCTAGACCCCATGAATCGCAGCACGCCAGGCCTCCCTGTCCATCACCAACTCCTGGAGGTCACTGAGACTCACGTCCATTGAGTCGGTGATGCCATCCAGGCATCTCATCCTCTGTCATCCCCTTCTCCTCCTGCCCCCAATCCCTCCCAGCATCAGAGTCTTTTCCAATGAGTCAACTCTTCGCATGAGGTGGCCAAAGTACTGGAGTTTCAGCTTCAGCATCATTCCTTCCAAAGAAATCCCAGGGCTGATCTCCTTCAGAATGGACTGGTTGGATCTCCTTGCAGTCCAAGGGACTCTCAAGAGTCTTCTCCAACACCACAGTTCAAAAGCATCAATTCTTCGGCGCTCAGCCTTCTTCACAGTCCAACTCTCACATCCATACATGACCACTGGAAAAACCATAGCCTTGACTAGATGAACCTTTGTTGACAAAGTAATGTCTGTGCTTTTTTATATGCTATCTAGGTTGGTCATAACTTTCCTTCCAAGGAGTAAGCGTCTTTTGATTTCATGGCTGCAGTCACCATCTGTAGTGATTTTGGAGCCCAGAAAAATAAAGTCTGACACTGTTTCCACTGTTTCCCCATCTATTTCCCGTGAAGTGATGTGACCAGATGCCATGATCTTCGTTTTCTGAATGTTGAGCTTTAAACCAACCTTTTCACTCTCCACTTTCACTTTCATCAAGAGGCTTTGAGTTCCTCTTCACTTTCTGCCATAAGGGTGGTGTCATCTGCATATTTGAGGTTATTACAATTCTCTTTATCGTTAGATATATCCCATTTTATAGCTATATTACTTTTTATTTATTCATTCATTCATCATTGTCTCAATGAATAACGGTGCTCTGAAATTTATGGTACAAGTTTTTGTGTGGACAGATACTTTTTCTCTTAGGCATATACCGAGGAGTCGAGCTGCTGGGTCGCATGGTTACTCTCTCCCCTTTGAGGGACTGCCAGACTGTTTTCAAAGTGGCTGCACTGTTTTACATTCTCTTTAGCAGTGTGTGAGAGTTCCAGGTTGTTCACGTCCTCATTTGTACTTGTCACCGTGTGTCTTTTATGATAGCCATTCTAGTGGGTGTGAAATGGTATGTCCTTGTGATGGCTAACTTTAAGAGCTAGATAGTAAATATTTTCAGCTTCACAGGTCATATAACCTCTGTTGTAATTATTCAACTCTGCCACCGTAGCATGAAACAGTCATAAACAATACATAAATCGATGAGCTTGGTTGTATTCCAATAAAATGTTATTTACTAAAATAGGTAAGAAGACCTCTGATCCAGAAAAGCAGGCACCCCTTTCCTTCATCTACCAAACTGTCTCTATCCCCTTCTCTGGTTTTCTCTATTATATTTATCACTGATGATGATACATATTAGTTCTTGCCTATTGTCTGTCTGCCATCTCTAGAATGTCAGCTTCATAAGGGTGAGGGTCTTTATGTATCATAATTTGACCTCCAACACACTGCAGTGCCCAGACACAGTAGGTATTCAATAAACATTTGTTTGTTTGAATGAATGAAATGTCGTTTCCAGGTTTACAAGTGACTTATTCTCAAAGTCTTTGTCTTTAAAGTTTTAAGAGACGGTGACTGGCTCCTGTGGCTGGAACCTCACAAATCATGAGCTTTGGTGTCAGGTAAACGTTAGTCAGACTCAGGGTGGTTCTGTCCTGAGTGTAGCTAAGGTAAGAGGCGAGGGAGGAGGCTAGGTGACCCCAGTATCCCGCTGGAGCTGGAGCGGGGCTGACCCCTTAGCCTGCACTCAGCCCAACCCCTCTGTCCTGCTCAGATGTCCCCTCCTCCACAGTCTCTACCCAGGGACAGTCAAAGGAAAGTCCAGCTTAGGAGAAAAATCGACTGTTTTCTGGGTTTGTTAGTATTACCTGAAAGTTGCCTATTTAGAAATCATGCCTGGAGAATTGCACACTAATTAGGTCAGATTAAAAATAAACTTGTTTTCCATGACTGCAGAGGAAGCCTGTATTTGGGAACCTTTCTCGTCTCCCCTCCCCCAACATCCTTGTCATGCTCCTAATTTTTTCATCCTGAGTCACAAACACACCACAGAGCATGGTGGTGATAATGCTGGGGAGAGCAGAGCCTAGTCTAGAACAGCAAGTTGCTGGCTTCTGATGCACACACAGTGTGGCAGACATTGCAGATGGCCGTCTCGCAGCCAATCCTATTTCCTTGCTCACAGAACCTCACAGCAGGTCAACTGGCAACATGCCATTTCCCCCAGGAGGTAAATCCTGATTGGTTTAAACCAGTTGGAATACTTCCATTCCCTCTATTGGTCAAGGGGTGGACATTGACCCAGTTCTGGCCAGTGGGACATAAGTAGGGACACCCAACTGGTCAGATCTGCCAGGGAGGAGGGGGTTCCCAGGATCTGCGAATTTAGGTAAAAAATGGAAAATTACCTGGCAAACTGGGAAAAACTGGTTATGCAAGGTGTAAGGGGAAACTAACACAACACTGTAAATCAACTCTATTTCAATTTTTAAAATTAATAAATAAAAAGACATAAGGGGAAGTTGTTAGTGGCTTTGGGAAAGATCCTTCTTACAGGAAAAGAGAGACATGCGAGAGAAAAAGGTTTTTCCTGCTTGAATGCTGTCTGGTGAGGATGGGAAGCTTAGGCAGTCATCCTGTGATCCTGCAGGAAAACACTGCGGATGCCCTGAAGATGGCAGAGGAGAAAGAGCAACATTCTTGACTGAATCCCTGAGGTACCAAAGCATCCCTGGGACCACATGTCTCAGATTACTTGTTAAGTGAGTAGTAACCATCCTGTAACAGTAACACTGTTCGCTGGATTTTTCTATTACTTGCTTCTGATCGCTTCCAGACAGACACCAGGAGGACACACCTCTTTCTTGCTATCCGGTCTTCCCAGAGGTTGGATGGCAGCAAGGTTGGGCAGCATGAGGCACTCTCAGGTTGGCACGGGGTTGGTGTCTTGAGCAGGGATCTGGGGATAGCCAGAGGATGTTTGTCAGTGTGAGCCAGTCTGTGGGGTAAACAGCTAATGTTCACTGGCTGCTTTGAGAGGCGACCCAGGGATTTCCAGTGCATCATGAGTACTCTCTGAGGTCCACGGGCTCAGAGAGGATGACTCATCTGAGGTCACACTCACATTAACTAGTTTGAATCTAGGTCCGTCCCATCCAAAGTGCATACTCTTTTTTTTCCTCTTCACAACACTGTCTTGGTTACATCTCATAGAATGGATACCTCCTAGAACATTCTTGGTGACAGGGAGATCAGTGCCCGTGAGATGCCCAGGCCATCTTGGTCAGCACTGACTGTTCTTCCCTCTGGCCCAAATATGATTTCTGGTAACTTCCATTTGCCTGCGCCTTTTAAAAAAAAATTTTTTTTTAATTTATTTATTTTTGGTTGTGCTGGGTTTTCGTTGCTGCTCGAGCAGTTTTTTCTAGTTTTGGCGATGGGGGCTACTTTCTAGTTGAGGTCCATGGGTGTCTCATTGAAGTATTGTCTCTTGTTTCAAGCTCTAAGGTGTTCGGGCTTCAGTAGTTATGGCACGTGGGTTCAGTAGTTTTGGCCCCCAGGCTCTATGGCAAGAGCTCAACAGTTGTGGTATGTGGGCTTGGTTGGTCCACAGCACATGGGATCTTCCTGGACCAGGGATCGAACCCATGTCCCTTGCCTTGGTAGTCGGATTCTTTACCACTGAGCCGCCAGGGAAGCCCTATTTGTCCCTATCTTGACTTCCTGAAACCTAGAGGCCAGAGATGTGTCTCCTCAGGCCAATCAGCCTCATATCTCATCATGACTTCACCCAGGAAGGAATAGAAGTTTGACTTCGAGTCAA
Source organism: Tragelaphus eurycerus (assembly GCA_935064755.1). Classification (NCBI taxonomy): domain Eukaryota; kingdom Metazoa; phylum Chordata; class Mammalia; order Artiodactyla; family Bovidae; genus Tragelaphus; species Tragelaphus eurycerus. The sequence continues at coordinate 6,935,696 of CAKXYN010000099.1, read as the reverse complement.
ACTAAAGTCCCAAGTCTTTTTTTTTTTTTTAATATTTATGTATTTGACTGTGCCGAGTCTTAGTTGTGGCATGCCCAAGGGCTTCTCTCTAGCTGTGCACTTGGGCTCCGTAGTGCGGGCTCAGCAGTCGTGGTGCCCAGGCTCAGTTGCTCTGTGGCATACGGAATCTTAGTTCCTGGACCAGGAATTGAATCTGTGTGCCCTGCATTGCAAGGTGGATTCTGAACCCCTGGCTCCCCAGGGAAGTTCCTGAAAGTGCCAAGTGTCATACACACCGAGTGTTTTTCACCTGCCCCACCCTCCCAGACCCGACCCCGGACTCTATCTCTGCATAATAGAGCCCAAGGGGGGGACTTTTCACCGATCTGTGTTACATTTTTTCTTGTAGATTCCTACACATTGTTCTGAAGATTAAGTGGGTTTTGAATCCTGAATATTTCAGCCTCTATTTGCTCTCTCTCCCAGCTTTGTGTGATCCTTGTAGTAAATGCATCCCAATATTAACAAACTGTCACATCTTCTGGGGACAGGGTCAAAGCCCTTGGACAACCTTCTTTAGGCTAAGATCGCTAAACATAAGAAGGATAACTCTTCTGGCAAAGGTATTGGTACGACCCCTCCTCTTTCAGGATTCTCCAGAGAAATGGAACAAATAGGGCATGCATTTATATAAGAGGAGGTTTGTTTCAAGGAATCGACTTACGTAATTGTGGAGGCTTGATGAATCCAAAATCTGATGGGGAGGCCAACAGGCTGGAGATTCAGACAAACGAGTTCCACCTTGGGGACTTCCCAGATGGTCCAGTGGCTAAGACTCTGCGCTCCCAATGCAGGGGGCCCAGGTTCAATCCCTGGTCAGGGAACCAGATCCCACATGCTTCAGCTGAAAGATCTCATGTGCTGCAATGAAAATCGGAGATCCTGTGGGCCACAACTAAACCAGTGTAGCCAACTAAGTAAATAAATAAACACTTTTTTTTAAAGAAAGTTCCACCTTGAGTTTAAAGGCAGTCTGCTGTAGAAGAGCCAACGCTGCTAATGAAGTCCAAAGGCCATCTTCTTGGGAAGTCACTCTTGCTTTTGTTTTATTTGGGCTTTCAACTGATTGGATAAGGCCTACCCACCTTATGGAGGGCAATCTGCTTTACTCAAAGTCCCCTGGCTTAAACGTCCATCTCATCTAAAAAGAGCCTCACAGAAACATCCAGAGCAATATTTGACTGAATACCTGGGCACTGTGGTCCTGACAAGCTGACATGTAGAGTTAACCACCACCCGCCTAGCTTCCACAGCCAGGCTCCCCGACAGCAGTCACTCTGACCTCTGTTCTCCCATCAGACCTTGAGCCTCACAGGAATTCCCACTGATCTTTGTACTCTCAGTACCTGGCACACAGCCAGTGCTCAACTGATGATGACAATAGCTAGCATTTATTGAGCTCTTACTGTGTACCCAGGTACAGCCCTAAGTGTTTTATGAGCTTTAACTCATTTAACCCGCATGCAGATGGTCCTTTTATTATCCTCCGGATGAAACACCAGAAGTCCCGAGAGGTTAGATAATTTGCCCAGTGTCACACTGTTCCTTAGTGCCAACTGAAGTGCGTGTGTGCTCAGGCGTGTCCGACTCTTTGTGACCCCGTGGGCTGTAGCCCACCAGGCTCCTCTGTCCATGGAATTTTCCAGGCAAGAATACTGGAGTAAGTTGCCGTTTCCTACTCTAGGGGATCTTCCCAACCCAGAGATCGAACCCGTGTCTCTTGTATCTCCTGCACTGGCAGGCAGATTCTTTACCAACAGCATCACCTGGGAAGCTAGTTAGTGGCGGAGCCTGAATTCTAGCTCTACAGTTACAACTTAGAGTTCACACTCAACCCCAGTGGATGTGTCCAGGGCCAAAACGGCATGTGGTTGTGAGGGGAAAGCACAGGCTTGAGAATCAGACAGATCGGGCTACATAAGCCAGCTCTTCCATGTACTTCTTTAATATCTCCCTGTACCTCAGTTTGCTCTTCTGTATAACACAGATAACAATAATGCTGGCCTCATAGGGTGGTTGAGACCTGACACATTGTCCAGGACTGTGGCATTCAAAACCAGGCAGACTACTGGGACTTCCCTGGTGGCCCAGTGGCTAAAACTCTCCCAATGCGGGTGACCCGGGTTCCATCCCTCATCAGGAAACTAACCCATATTCCTCAATACAGAGTTTGTATGCTGCAACTAAAGATTTCACATGCCACAACTTAAAAGATGCTGCATGCTGCAACTAAGACCCCGCACGGCCAAATAAATAAATATTTAAAACAAAACAGCAGCAGAGAGAATACTGAATGAGGCTGGGCCATGGTTTACTCATGAGGAATTTTTGTTGAGCACCTGCTATGTTCCAGATGCTTTACATACATTTTCGTATTTAATCTTCACCTCAGCTCTGGGAGGAGTCTGTGTCTTTATCCCCCTTCTTACAGATGAGGAAATGGAGTTCAGAGCACTCGTGAGTCACATACAAGGCTGGGATTTGTCCCATTGTCCTGAGATATTACAAAGCCAATGCTCTTCCCCAGGGTCCCCTGCAGTCTGCTCCCAGGGTCACAAAGAATCTCAAGGACCGTAAACTCAAGGGACTAAGGCTCAGAATGGTTAAGTAATTTGCGCAGTCATAAGTGAGTGAAGCTGACCGGTGTGATACAACTAGGAGATATGGGGATTCTGGAGACTGGAGCTCATACACCCTGACTGAAGGTGGCAGCCACTACTCATCTCCTACGAACTCTCCCAGGCAGAAATATACCAGCTCTATTGACTTTGAAGAGAGTAAGGAACTGGGATTTTCTATGCAATTCCCTTATTTTTAAATGTTGACAACTAGTTTAAAAACAAACCACCGTGCAACTATCCAGACCACAAATCAAACCTGAGAGCCCAATCTGGCCCCTGGGCCACCATTTGGCAACCTCCAATCCTCTCCCGGCTATTGGCTAATTTTTGTACCCTGGACAGCCGTTGGATCGCTCACGGGGCTCATGGTTTATCTGGGGACCAAAGTGCATGAGCAGATTAGAAAGCCAGACAGCCTGTTCACCGCTGTACTGTCCCATAGCCCATCCTGTGTCCGCCCCCTCAGCTTCCTCAGATGCCAAACTCAAACACAGGAAGGACTGGCTTGTGGAGGAGGGGAAGGGACAGTGCCTTGTTTACATGCCCCTGGCAAGGAGCAGATGCAAGCGCTCCTCTGGGAGTCTTCATTTCAGTTCAGTCACTCAATCGTGTCCGACTCTCTGCGACCCCATGAACCGCAGCACGCCAGGCCTCCGTGTCCATCACCAATGCCCAGAGTTCACCTAAACCCATGTCCATTGAGTCAGTGATGCCATCCAACCATCTCATCCTCTGTCATCCCCTTCTCCTCCTGCCTTCAATCTTTCCCAGCATCGGGGTCTTTTCAAATGAGTCAGCTCTTCACATCAGGTGGCCAAAGTATTGGATTTCAGCTTCAACATCAATCCTTCCAATGAACACCCAGGACTGATCTCCTTTAGGATGGACTGGTTGAATTTCCTTGCAGTTCAAGGGACTCTCAAGAGTCTTCTGCAACCACAGTTCAAAAGCATCAATTCTTCAGTGCTCAGCTTTCTTTATAGTCCAACTCTCACATCCATACATGACCACTCTAAAAACCATAGCCTTGACTAGACAGACCTTTGTTGACGAAGTACTGCCTCTGGAGTCTTAGGCAGTGCATTTACCTCCTTCCCCAAGGTCCCCTGCATTCTGCTCCCAGGGGCAAGGGCAGAGAATATCAGACGGTCAGGGATCTTCAAGGTCATCCAGGACAACCCCAATCAGACCACTAACATCAAAGCAGCAGTGCACATTTTGATTGCTTGACCTTCTTCATCCCCCAACGACTTGGTGAAGCAGGAACTACTTATCCCCATTCTGCAGCTGGGGAGACTGAGACTCAGAATGGTGAAGTGATTTACACAGCAATTAAATGGCAAAGCCAGGATAAACATCTAGTCGGTGTGACCAAGAATCAGAACCGCTAACTAGCAGCCTACACTGCCTCCCCGAGCCACAGTGCTGCTAGCTGCCTGACTCCTTCCCATTCCTACCAAGTTATCCTTGAGCTTCCGCTTACACGTCCAGTGACAGGGTGCTCACTCCCTCTCTGTGTTTTTAACCACAGCTATACTCACCCAGCGGAGAAGGCAATGGCACCCCACTCCAGTACTCTTGCCTGGAAAGTCCCATGGATGGACGAGTCTGGTAGGCTGCAGTCCCTGGGGTCGCTAAGAGTCAGAGGCGACTGAGTGACTTCACTTTCACTTTTCACTTTCATTCATTGGAGAAGGAAATGGCAACCCACTCCAGTGTTCTTGCCTGGAGAATCCCAGGGACGGGGGAGCCTGGTGGGCTGCCATCCATGGGGTTGCACAGAGTCGGACACAACTGAGGCGACTTAGTAGCAGCAGCAGCATACTTACCCAGCACCAACTAGGTACTTGGCCTTGCGCTAGGCATTTAAAAAACATTTTGTATCATTCTCTCCTCGCAACAGTCCTGTGTACTCCACATTATACCCATTTTACAGATGAGAGAACCAAGGCGTAACATGATGAAGAAACTTGTGCAAGGTTACAAACAGACAGCTAGTGGGAACCTACTGCATAGCACGGAGAGCTCATCCCGGCACTCTGCGGGGATCTAGATGGATGGGGTGGGGCAGGGAGGGAGGGAGCTCCGACGGTGAGGGGATATATGTGTGTATGTAAGTTAATTCACCTTGTACAGCAGAGGCTGGCACAGCCTTGTAGAGCAACTATACTCTCTTTTTAAAAAATAGCTAGTTAGGGACGGACTGGAATTCAAATTCAGGTCTGTTCTTTTTTTCTAGCTCAGACTGAAAACTTGTTTTGGTTAGGAGGGAGAAATATCTGTCCCCTTGAAGCAGCAGCCCTTGTTCCTAGTTCTCCCAGTTCTTTTCCCCAGATGCCCTCTCCAGATATTTGAAGGAAAACACATATATCCCTTGAGTCTTTTTTAGACCAGAGTCAATACTCTGGTCCCTTCAACTGTTCCCCCATATAACGTGGTTTTTGGGGATCCCTCTTTCAGCGATTATTTTGTTCATCCTCCGATGAATGAGTTACACTTTCTCCATGTCATTTTCAAAGCTCTGATCCCAAATGGGACCTCAGACATGGGCAGAATGACTTTCTCATTGCATATTGTTGTTGTTGTTTAGCGGCTAAGTCCTATCTGACTCATTCATGTCCCACTCTGTCACGATCCCATGAACTGAGTGGGTCACCATTTCCTTCTCTAGGGGAACGTCCCGACCCAGGCATCCAACCTGCGTCTCCTGCGGGTCCTGCATTGGTAGGCGAGTTCTTTACCACTATGCCACCAGGGAAGCCCCGCATGGTATATGCAGTGTTTCTATGAATGCAGCCGCAAACCCAGGAACACATCTATGTATGAAGCACTGACGGATGCGCTTGTGATAGAGAGGGAACAAGCCAGCAGCTTCCCTGACCTCCCGGAATTTACATTCTTCCCACTGAGCTAAGGAAGGAGGAAGAGTCACAGGTCACTTAGTGAACTTCAGACATAATCCTAGAATATCAGAGCTGGCAGGGCCCAATCTCTTCAGGCCCATTTTTATAAATGAGGATCCTGAACCCAGAGAGTGGAAGTGACAGGCCCAAGATTCCACAGTGAAATGGAATCCACGTCTGCCTTTCTCCTAATTTCAAGTCCAGGTGAGCCCTGGGTTCTTGGAGGGGAATGTGGACTGAGATGAAAATGCTTTGACCCTGGACAATTTGTTTAACGCCCTTCCATCCTCAGAGCAGAAATCGCTCTATTCCAGCTGTAACCACCAGGGGGCGGAAGGGCACCAGAGAAACGCACAGAAATCGAAGGCGGGCGGGTGCCTTCCTCACTCAGAGCAATTCTCTTGGGCAGAAGGGAGTAATGAGGTGGGAAGACTGCGTGCTCTGGGACAGCATCAGGCAACTGTGTACATTATGGACATAAACAGGGGGTGAATTCTGCCTCCACCAAGGAGACCACATAAGGGAGCTGTTAAAGGCTTGCGCACAGGCATCATGGAGACTTGAAAGGAAATCGAGCGTCCCTTCGCCACTTTATCATGTCACCTCCCAGACAATCAGCCTCGGACACAGAATGGATGCAGGATAATGTCCACGTTTCCCAGGGCTCTCCACAGCGCCTGAGTGGCCGATGCTGTCTTCCCGACTGGTCCCTTTTCCAGGTCGATGGTTAGCAATTCCTCCTGGCAAAGACGTCTCGGTCCGAGGGCAGGCCGAAGGTGAGACGGACAGAATCGGACAGATGCTCAGCTCGGGCTGGCAGCTCGCTCACCTCGCGTCACACAGAACCGCAGGCGCAGAGGCCCCGGGGCTGGAAACCATGGATATTTGGATCCATGGGGGCCAAGCATGCCTGAGAGCAAAGGGAGGGTTGGAGAGGTAGGCTGGACCTTGAGGGCCACAGCAAACAATTGACTTCAAACTTCATCCTGGGAGCAACAGGGAGCTACTGAAGGTTATTTAGCAGGGAAATGACTTGGTTAGATCAGTGTCGAAAACCATCACCCGAGCTGTGCGAGGAGGAAGGGAGGTGGGGGAGCCTTGAGACTGAAAAGGAGACCAACCAGGAGGCTGAGAGATGAGACTGGACGTGGTGGTGATGTCGGTGGCTGGCTTTCCACCCACTCAGAACTTACAACCAGCTTGAGTCACTCCACTGACAGTGCGTGTCTTACCTAGGAGATGGTTCTCACAGGGGAAGGGACTGCCCCAACAGGAGGAATAAGTTGGTTCCTACAGCATATGTTTCCTAGAAGATCCTTGAGAAAAATAGACAGTTTAGGTTCATAAGAGAGAGGAGATCCTGGCCCAGGGTGCGGTGGGGGGGGGGGGGGGGGGGGGGGGGCGCGTGTTGTCTAGTGGTGAGAAGGACTGCTGCTACTGTCAGACGCATCTCTCTCATGTCCCAGCCTCGCCACTTCTTAGCTGTGTGACCCTGGACAGATCACTTTGCTTCTCTGATCCTCAGTTTGAAAAGAAAGTGAAAGTGAAATCGTGTCTGACTCTTTGCGACCCCATGGACTGTAGTCTACCAGGCTCCTCCATCCATGGGATTTTCCAGGCCAATGTTCATCACAGCACTGTTTATAATAGCCAGGACATGGAAGCAACCTAAATATCCATCAGCAGATGAATGGATAAGAAAGCTGTGGTACATATACACAATGGAGTATTACTCAGCCATTAAAAAGAATACATTTGAATCAGTTCTAATGAGGTGGATGAAACTGGAGCCTATTATACAGAGTGAAGTAAGCCAGAAAGAAAAACACCAATACAGTATACTAATGCATATATATGGAATTTAGAAAGATGGTAACAATAACCCTGTATACGAGACAGCAAAAGAGACACTGATATATAGAGCAGTCTTTTGGACTCTGGGAGAGGGAGAGGGTGGGATGATTTGGGAGAATGGCATTGAAATATGTAAAACATCATACATGAAACGAGTCGCCAATCCAGGTTTGATGCATGATACTGGATGCTTGGGGCTGGTGCAATGGGATCACCCAGAGTGATGATATGGGGAGGGAGAAGGGAGGAGGGTTCAGGATGGGGAACACATGTATACTTGTGGCAGATTCATTTTGATATATGGCAAAACCAATACAATATTGTAAAGTTAAAAAAAAAAAAAGAATACTGGAGTGGGTTGCCATTTCCTTCTCCAGGAGATCTTCCCAACCCAAGGATTAAACCCGGGTCTCCTGCTTTGTAGGCAGACGCTTTACTGTCTGAGCCCCCAGGGAAGTCCTTCAGTTTACGCATCCATAAAATGTGATTGCCAACACGGTTTACCCTTTGAAGCTGTTGTGGCGGTTAGGCAAGATAATATGTGAAGCACCTAACATGTGCTATGAGGGGTCAGTTCTCATTTCCCCTCAAAGACAGTCTTTTGCTGTAGCATAGTAGTCATTCTGGGCTTTCCAGGTGGCCCAGTGGTAAAGAATCCGCCTGCAATCCAGGAGACATGAGTTTGATCCCTGGGTTGGGAAGATCCCCTGGAGGAGGGCATGGCAACCCACTTTAAGATTCTTGCCTGGAGAATCCCATGGACAGAGGAGCCTGGTGGGCTACAGTCCAAGGGGTCACAAAGAGTCAGACACGACTGAGCAAAGGAGCACACAGTGGTCATTCTGGCTCTGCAGTGCCTCACCGGGCAAAGGTGGCTCCAAAAACAGACCAGCTTGTGCTGCACAACATACCAAGTTAGGCCAAGGGAATTCCAGCCACAAGCAAAAAAGTAATGCTTTGGTTAGCCCCGGAGACACATCCTCGGGGAAATGTACCAATTCTGTTTCAATTTTTTTAAATTTTATATTTATTTTCGTCGCATGACATGTGGGATCTTAGTTCCCTGACCAGGGATAGAACCTGAGCCCCCTGTAGTGAAAACTCAGAGTCTTACCTGTTCCGCTTTTTGAAGCATTAAACATGATTCTCAGGCTTCCCTCGTGGTCCAGTGTTTAAGAAGCGCCTTGAAATGCAAGGGACACCTGCAATTGCAAATTGTCTTTTGCAAATCACTGACCTGATTCTTCCAATCAGACTGTAGCAATAGCTAATTCTTATACAGAATTCACCACATGTGATGGGTCTGTTATGAGATCTGAATATGCCTTGGCTCATTTATCATAAGAGCATGGTTTTATTTTATATCATCCCCATTTTTTAAGCTAAAAAAAAAAAGGCTTCCCTAGTGGTCCAGTGTTTAAGAAGCGCCTTGAAAGGCAAAGGACACCTGTTTGACCCCTGGTCCAGGAAGATCCCACATCCTGCGGAGCAATGAAGCCATGTGTCACAACGATTGAGCCAGCGCTGTAGAGCCCGAGAGCCAAAACTACTGAGCCCACACACTGCAGCTACTGAAGCCTGTGTGCCTCGAGCCCATGCTCCGCTACAAGAAGAGCCATCGCAATGAGAAGCCCACGCATAGCAACAGAGTGTAGCCCCTACTCCCCGCAGTCTGAGTGCAGCAACAAAGACCTCCCATAGCCAATAAATAAATAAATACACCTTAAAAAAAAAAAAAAGATTCTCCTTATTCCAGGGGTCTCAGGTGAGGTTCCCTATTTACATTTGGAAGTTTCTTCCCTATTTTGTGAGTGTCAGTGTAGCTCAGTCTTCCCATAGTCCCAGTCACTGTAGCAATGGTTTTGTGTCTATCCTTTCCCATAGTCTTTGTAGCAACTCTCTTGGGTAGATACTATTTCTTGTTGTCTCCACTCTATAGATAAGAAACTGAGGCTTGAAAAGGTTAACAAACATCCCTGAGTCTGTCTGACACCAGCCCCTTTGCTCGTCACCACAACACTTACCTGCCTTGGGGGCGGGTTATCCATAAGGCACCTAGGGCACCCCAGCAATCTGCCCCCCAAATTACCTAGTGAATAGAATGCTAAGGCTTGTCTGGATCAAAAGCCAATAAGAGAAATGACTGTGTGATACAGGGCCCAGCAGTTGTTATAAACCTGATTAAGACATAGTTCATTGTATTAGTTGGGGTCCCTTATAGAATACATTCCTCTGAGAGTTTAGTAAAGGGAAAAAAAATTGTCTCAAATCACTGACCTGATTCTTCCAATCAGACTGTAGCAATAGCTAATTCTTATACAGAATTCACCACATGTGATAGGCCTGTTATGAGATCTGAATATGCCTTGGCTCATTTATCATAAGAGCGTGGTTTTATTTTATATCATCCCCATTTTTTAAATTAAAAAAAAAAAAAGAAGCACAGAGAAGTTAAGTAATTGCCTAAGTAAGTGGTAGAGCTGGGCTTAAAGCAACACAATCTGGTTCTGGGGTTTGTGTGGCTAATCAAACACTTACTGCTTCCTATATAATTTGTAGCATCTTCTTTCCCTCTTTGCTTTGACTGCCAGGAAACTCGGAGCTGTGGTTTCTTTTTTGCTCTGTCACAGTTGCTATTCTTAGAAAACTTGACCTAGCATTTCTGCTATAATTAGTCAATGTTTCATTTTTCTTGCCTCCTTCTCCGCTGGCCTTTGGTCCAGGCTTTCATTACTCCTTGATTCTTTCTCTTTCTCTTTATTCTTTCTCTTTAATTAACCATCAAATAGACTTGTGGCTACAATGGAAGTCATCTCAAAACCCTTTTGGGAATAGAAAGGATGAAGTGAATCAGTGAGATGAACAGAGACTATTTCTTGCCCGGCTGAACCAGCTGGACACAGTCAGTACCAAATGGACGTCTTTAAGCAGCTTTTCTATGACCAACACCTTGCTTTGTGAAGTGGAGGTCACAACAATGAGCCCAAGTTGGTCCCAGTGTTTGTTAAAGCGATGCTAACTGCTGAAATAGAGAAATCCTGAGAGATCAGTGTCTGAACACTAAGTAGAAGTTGGTTCAATGTGGTACCATTCAGTCAAGTGACTTGAATGAAACCCGGGCTGACCAAGGTTCTCCTGTGTTCAACATGTGACTTCTCAAGTTCAACTGTGTTGGCATGCAGTTGGCGTATGTGTGTGCTAAGTCAGTCGTGTCCAACTCTTTGAGACTCTATGGACTGTAGCCTGCCAGGCTCCTCTGTCCACAGGATTCTCCAGGCAAAAATACTGGAGTGGGTTGCCATACCCTCCTCCAGGGGATCTTCCTGACTCAGGGATCGAACCTGTGTCTCCTGGATTGGCAGGCAGTTTCTTTACCAGTAGCACCACCTGGGAAGCCCATGCAGTTGGCAGACAGAGAGAAAAGACAGAGCTTTGAGAAAGCATACATAGTTTTTAACTTGGATTTGGCCTGGACAGGGCACACATCATTCTGCCCATAGCCCATTGTCACATACTTAGTTGCAAGGGGTGCTGGAAAATGTAGTCTGGGCTGCTTTTCTCTGAGGCAACTCTACACATGGAAGAGGAACGTCTTTGGTGAATAGCTAGTGTTGTTTCAGTTCACAAAGACTTAAAATTATTGAACCTTTATAAAATGGCTAAGAATACCATGCGGTGTGTACTATGGTCATGAGAAGGGCAATGGTCTTCCTCTGTTTACAAGGAACCATGAGCAAAATGAAGTATTCACATTTTAGACCAAACATATTTGTTCAACAGAGGAAAGGATTATGGTGGGAGAGAGAGTGTTCGTCATGGTAGGAACTGTTGAGGCAGAGGCTGAATTTTCCCTATGATGAAGGTTCTAGAAGGAGTCAGATCAGACGCCTCTTACTAGTCCTGATAACTTTGAGCTTCGCTACTAGGCTCCAGGGGGCTTCCTGGGTGGTGCAGTGGTAAAGAACCCACCTGCCAATGCAGGAGAGACAAGAGATGCAGGTTTGATCCCTAGGTAGGGAAGATGGCAACCCATTCCAGTATTCTTGCCTGGAAAAAGCCCATGGACAGAAGAGTCTGGTGGGCTATATATGCCACCTCCATGAGGTTGCAAAGAGTCGGACACGACTGAGCATGTATGCAACGTACTAGGCTCCAGAGTCACCTCCGAGCACTTACTTTGTGTCAAGTTCCATGTGGTGTTTGGGGGACCCAGAAACAAAGGAGATGGGGTTCTGACTCTCAGGTTACTCACTGTAATGAGTTGAAATAGGACATCTGGGAAGCAGGACAGTGGAATGACATTGAACTCCTAGCTGTGTGACATTGCAGAAAGCACTTGACCTCTCTGGTTCTCAGTGTCCTCATTTATAACATAGGGACAGTAGTTACGTTCACAGATTCTGAGGGCTCAGAGACACAGTTACTTTAGCGCATTTGTGGCACAGCACCTGGCAGGTAGTGAGCACTTTTTTTATCAGTAGCAACGTTTTTATAATATCCCTTCACTTTTCCAGCCTTCGGTTTCTCACCCATAGAATGAAATTAACCAACTTCCATCACGCGATTGCAATCTCGCTGGGCTGTGGGGTCTGGGGTCTGCCGTTTCTCCTTGCACAGTACTCATTATGTCAGGACGAGAAGATTATGGACCACAACTGGCATCGTCCTGGGACACAGCAGGAACCTGAGCGAACCAGGACGCGATTTCCTGGCTGCGCTCCCGGGAAGGACGTTTGTGCTGGGTCCCATCCCCCGGCCGGTCCGGCTCAGGAAACGCGGAGAGAAAGCCAGGAACCAGGCCTGCCGGGCCCCGCGGCCCCTCCGCGCCTCCCCCACTCGGCTGCCCTCGACTGCAGGAAGCCGGCCGGCGGGAACGCCCTGCCCGGCGGGTGGGAACGGCCTCGCCGGCTTCCCAGGCCCGCGGCGGCGCGGAGCTGTCACTGCGGCAGGCGCGCCGCCTCCCCCGCCGCTCGCGCTCCCGCTGCAGTCGGTCCATCAGGATCGCAGGCAAGCGCCGCAGCTCCGGTCCCGGGCGCCCTAGCCGAGCAGCCTGGGTCCCGCGGGCGCCAGCGCCCACCCGGCACAGAGCCCGCGCCTCGGGGGGGCCGAACTGGGGAGGGAGAGGTGGCCGAGCCTCTCTCTGCGGAGGTGAGACGCTGAGGCCCCAGGGTTTGTAGGTGAGTGGTCCAAGGTCATGGCTAGTAAACTATAGGGCCGGAATTCGACCCATGGGCTGCTTGACTCTAAAGTTTGTGTCTTGAGTCTGTGGACCTTGTCCAGGTTGGTGAGGGGCTCGGGAGGGTCCAGGTTTTATGGAGGCCCGAGAACAGGAGGCCTGATTCTGGGGGTAATTGATGACCTCCTAGAGGTCTGTGAACGTCTGGATTTTGTGCAAAGCCTGTTGTAGGTTGCATTTTTTTTTTTTCCCCTCAAAGTGTCTGTGACTCCAAAACGGTCTTAGCTTTTCAAGGCGCAGGGGTTGCTGCTGGCTTTTTGAGGGCCTGAGCCTCCTCTATAGTCTTTGTAGCATCTTAAGACTGTCTCTGCAGGGGAGGGGCTTGGGATCTATACAGGTTCCCAGGATCTTTCTCCTGGATCTTGAGAATCTTTTTATGAAGTTCCGGGGTCTGTCTCTGAATGTGAGGTCCCCATGGGGCCCTGGTGTCTTGTCTGAGGTTCTAAGAATCTCACTGTAAGGTTCCCATGGTGTGAGTTCTAAACCTGGGCCTCATGATGCCTATGAACCCCCTGAAATTGCAGGCAAGATTCTGTGGGTCTGTCTGTGTCCATGTAGTTCCTAGGAGAGGTTTCATGGATTTCACCAGATTCTCAAAGAGGGCTCTGATCCCTCAATCTGGGGAAAATATTGCTTTGGAGCATCCTATGTTAGACAGGCCTTGTTCTCTCTCCCTAGTAAGAGTCAGGAAAAAATAGGAGAGAGGGGATAAAAGGCGGTGTTGTCTAGCAGAGGAATATGTGTTTGGGAGTGAGGCCTTCTGGGTTAAAATCCCAGCTTTACCACTTACCAGCTGTGTGACCTTGAGCAAATTTCTTAACCTCTCTGAGCCTCAAGGCCACCTCCTCTAGGAAACCTTCCCTGTGTCCAGAATTCAATTAGGTCCCCACTCCATATTCCCCAAGCTCTCATTGCACCTGGCCTGATACTCTGTGGGATGTAATGCAGTTGTTATGAAGTAATTAATTGTGCTTAATATTTCCTTTGTCCCTCCACCCACCAGTCTTTTTTGTTTGTTTTGGTTTTTGAAACTTTTTTTTTTCGAGCGCTGCTTAAAAAAAAAAAAACTTTTAATTTACTTATTTGGCTGCTTTGGGTCTTAGTTGCCATATGGGAGATGTTTGTTGGATCATGCAGGATCTTTCTTTGTGGCTCATGAATTCTCTAGCTGTGGCACGTGGGCCTCTGTAGTTGTGGCACGGGCTTAGTTGCTCTGCAGTATGTGCGATTTTCGTTCCCGGACCGGGGATTGAACCTGCGGGCCCTGCATTGCAAGGAGGATTCTTAACCACTCCACCACCAGGGAAGTCCCTTCATCAGTCTTAAGGTCCAAGAAGGCAGGGACCTTTGCTGTCTTACACATGTTAGGCTCTCAACCATTTGTTATGAAATAAAGAAAAGAATGAAGTCACCCAGGAAACACCAGACCCTGTCCTGGAGGCAAAAAGGGATCAGAAATGAATAAGCATCGTTTCCCTCCTTGAGAAGGTCCCAGGCTGGTGGCGGGAATAATATGCATTTATGTGAGGAAGACTGTCCTAAATGTGGTAACGGGGAGTAAAACATTCATGGAGATACACACAAACAGGAATGTGCCAAGCAGAATCATTCCCAGAAGAGCTGATGTAACAACTTCTCTTTGTGATATAACTTCAGTTCAGTTCAGTTCAGTGACTCAGTCATGTCCGACTCTTTGCGACCCCATGAACTGCAGCATGCCAGGCCTCCCTGTCCATCACCAACTCCCGCAGTTCACCCAAACTCATGTCCATCAAGTCGGTGATGCCACCCAGCCATCTCATCCTCTGTCGTCCCCTTCTCTTCCTGCCCCCAATCCCTCCCAGCATCAGAGTCTTTTCCAATGAGTCAACTCTTCGCATGAGGTGGCCAAAGTATTGGAGTTTCAGCCTCAACATCAGTCCTTAAAATGAACACCCAGGACTGATCTTTAGGATGGACTGGTTGGATATCCTTGCAGTCCAAGGGACTCTCAAGAGTCTTCTCCAACACCACAGTTCAAAAGCATCAATTCTTCGGCGCTCAGCCTTCTTCATAGTCCAGCTCTCACATCCATACATGACCACAGGAAAGACTATAGCCTTGACTAGACGAACCTTTGTTGGCAAAGTGATGTCTCTGCTTTTGAATATGCTATCTAGGTTGATCATAACTTTCCTTCCAAGGAGTAAGCGTCTTTTAATTTCATGGCTGCAATCACCATCTGCCAGTGATTTTGGAGCCCAGAAAAGTAAAGTCAGCCACTGTTTCCACTGTTTCCCCATCTATCTGCCATGGAGTGATGGGACTGGATGCCATGATCTTAGTTTTCTGAATGCTGAGCTTTAAGCCAACTTTTTCACTCTCCTCTTTCACTTTCATCAAGAGGCTCTTTAGTTCTTCTTCACTTTCTGCCATAAGAGTGGTGTCATCTGCATATCTGAGGTTATTGATATGTCTCCCAGCAATCTTGATTCCAGCTTGTGCTTCCTTCAGCCCAGCGTTTCTCATGATGTACTCTGCATAAAAGTTAAATAAACAGGGTGACAATATACAGCCTTGACGTACTCCTTTTCCTATTTGGAACCAGTCTGTTGTTTCATGTCCAGTTCTAACTGTTGCTTCCTGACCTGAATACAGGTTTCTCAAGAGGCAGGTCAGGTGGTCTGGTACGCCCATCTCTTTCAGAATTTTCCATAATTGATTGTCGTCCACACAGTCAAAGGCTTTGCTATAGTCAATAAAGCAGAAATAGATGTTTTTCTGGAACTCTCTTGCTTTTTCGATGATCCATCGGATGTTGGCAAAAGCACTTAACTTACGTAAAATATCCAGGTATGCCCTAACTCCCGAGAAATGGGCAAACTGCTCCTGAAAGAGTTCAGTGACTTGCCAGAAGCCACCCAGGCCACCACAGTGGCTCACTCACTCTGGAATTCAGTCCTCCTACTTTAGGAATTCGGTTTTAATGTTGTGAAGGTCTTCCTTTAGATTCCTGCAGATGTGAGACTTTGGGCAAGTTACTTTACTTCCTTGAGCCTTGTTTTTCTAATCTGCAAAGTGGGAATAATGACTTTCATAACCTGTATGGTGCTTGGTTTATAGTAAAGGATCTATAGGTGTTTGTTGAGAGAATGTGTTCACTCAACAAATCCATGTGTTGATGCATGGTCTGAAATGTGAGGGGACTTAAAAGCATGCCATTTGAGGGGTGGTAGGATAAACTGAGGGTGATTTTATCCCTTTCCACTCTCACTTTCTATGATCCTGTAAGACTTAAGCACTGGCCTCAACCACATTGTTCGAATGTATTGTCTGCAAACCAACAAAAGTGCACCAGCTTGGGCTTGGTTAGCTTTCTTTTTACATGCATCTTTACTGCTTCTTTTCTGATGACCAAGTAATACATCCTTCTTGTAAAAAATTTAAATTACAGAACGATGTAATGAGAGAAATTAGAATGCAGACAGGTTTAGGCACTGTGGGTTCAAGATGCTGACAGACTGTTATTCCTTGAGAGGTGGGAATGGGGCCCAGGACAGGGAGCAAAAAAAAAAAAAAAAAAAAATTCTTCCTGCATAAAGGTCTCTCCTCCTGGCCTTGCCATGGTTCCTGGGAATTCTGTTCAGAGTCCTACCTCTGACTATAGCATTGAAAAGTTCAACTGCAGCTAAGGGCTGGGAAGATGGAGAAGGTGAGAATTGTCTGGGCGGGGCTTTCCTTGGAATGCCATGAAGAATGAGATGGAACCTGTAGAATTTTCTATGGCTTATGAAGAGTTGGCCCAGATGTCCATTGCTGGATACACCTTGTAGCTATGTCTTCATCCTTTTTCCTCTCTCTTCGCATTCAGTAGAGTCTTTTTTGAAAATTCCTGCTATATATACATACAGGTACAGACACAAAGAAAGCAAAGCAAAAAGCAAGGAGAAAAGGTGAAGATTTCTTATTTAGTTTTTATATTCTCCATTAAAAAATTTCAGACTCTTTTGTTGACCATGATGACCACTCCGTTTCTTCTGAGGGATTCCTGCCCATAGTAGTAGATATAATGGTCCTCTGAGTTAAATTCACCCATTCCAGTCCATTTTAGTTCGCTAATTCCTAGAATGTCAACATTCACTCTTGCCATCTCTTGTTTGACCACTTCCAATTTGCCTTGATTCATGGACCTGACATTCCAGGTTCCTATGCGATATTGTTCTTTACAGCATCGGACTTTGCTTCTATCACCAGACACATCTACAGCTGGGTATTCTTTCTGCTTTGGTTCCATCCCTTCATTCTTTCTGGAGTTATTTCTCCACTGATCTCCAGTAGCATATTGGGCCCCTACTGACCTGGGGAGTTTCTCTTTCAGTATCCTATCATTTTGCCTTTTCATACTGTTCATGGGGTTCTCAAGGCAAGAATACTGAAGTGGTTTGCCATTCCCTTCTCCAGCGGACCACACCCTGTCAGATCTCTCCACCATGACCTGCCCATCCTGGGTTGCCCCACGGGCATGGCTTAATTTCATTGAGTTAGACAAGGCTGTGGTCCTGGTGTGATTAGATTGACTAGTTTTCTGTGAGTGAGTATTACAAAATTTATTTCTTTCGTCTTTGGCTGTGTCAGGTCTCAGCTGTGGTACCCTGGATCTTCTTTGCCACACAGACTCTCTAGCTGTGGCACACAGGCTTCAGTAGTTGTGGTGCGTGGGCTTAGTTGCTACTTAGCATGTGAGATCTTAGTTCGGACCAGGGATCGAACCTGCATCGCCTGTATCAGAGGGCAGATTCTTAACCATTGGACCACCAAAAAAGTTCCCAATATTCTCCATTTTTAGTGCATGTACTAAGTATATAATTATGAGATCCTGCTACACCTGTAATTCTGCAACTTTTGTTTAACAATATCCAGTAGTCACCTTTTATTGGTTATTCATGAAAATCTCCTCCATTCCTTTTACCAAATGAGCTTCTCATGGTCAGGACTGTTACTTCCAGTCCACATGCCAGCACATGAGAGGCCTTACCGGGAGGTCCTGCTGGAGTAGTAACAGCAGCCGCCATATCCTGACATGAATTAGATGCCAGGCTCTGAACTCAGCTCCTTCACATGTTATGCCATTTGATCCTCACAGCCCCTGTGCCACTGTATGAAATAGGTACTGTTATTATTCACATTTTTTCAGACGAGAAACTGAGTTGCAGACACTTGAAAGCCCAAAGTCACACAACTGGTAAGTGGTGGAATTGAGATTTGAATCCTGATCTGTCCTGTGCTAAGGCTCAAATGAATGAATAGGTGGCTGATGGGGTCATGGGTCACCGGAGAGAAAGTTCTATCTTCAGAAGCTCCCCTGTATGTCCTGGGTTCTCACTTTCAAGTGTCTGCAATGCTTGGAATCAGCACATACGAGGGACTTAGTCAAGGCCCTTTCTTTGCCGGCAGCAATCCTGTGGCTGTGCCTTCCTTTCATGGGAAGTGGCATTTTTGAATCTCTTATTCTAAAAATAAGCTGCAATTTGTTAGGAGCCCTTGAGGACCAGCCCAGGCAATTCAGAACAGCCATTTGCCTGTCAGCCTCGCAGGAAATTAATCAGAACCCCAAAGCCTTTTCCCTCTTCCCACAGGCCAGCACTCTGGAAACGCCCAGTGCCTTGCTGCAGCTCTGCTAGAAGACTGTGGGGTTGTCAAGGGCAGTTTCACACAGATCCATCTCTCTGTAAGGAAAATGAGAGGAGAGAGGCATGAGGGAGAACCAGGTCAGCTCTGCTGCCAAAGATGAGAGCTCGAAGGAGTCCCCAACCTGGATGGGTGCTGAGTGACAGAGACACCCCTGGGTATCAGCTGTGACTCTGCAGAATCCACCAGGGGTCTAGAAACTGGAGTTCCTATCCCAATGGCCATGCTGGGGAGGGCCCCTCTCAGAGAGTCTACTTCTTTCTCAGCTCCTTAAAGTCTCCCACTATGAAATGATTGGTGTATCATCACTAGGGATGCTATCTGGTGTTAGGAACTAGAAACAGTATTGCTGATAATAATAATAACAACAAGAATAATAAATAAGAATGGCAGCTATATCATTTGGGGAGCACCGTGGTTGGTGCTTTCCATACAGTGTCTTCTATGATTTTAAAACAAACACCACAGTGACTGTCTTAATATGCCCATTTGACAGATGAGGAGAATGAGTTTCAAAGAGAGGTAGTATGGGCCAGAACATGGATATATCATCCCAAGGTTTTCTGACATCAGAACCTGAGCTCCACAAACTTATGTGTGGGTTCTGACCTCAAGGAAGTGAGGAAGTGCTAAGAAACAAAGGGGAGGTCAGTTTGACACAAGTTAAAATGTGTTTGTGCCCACATGAGAGTTAACACAATGCCATAGGTATTCAGGGAAGGGAGAGTCAGCTTCTGGCTGAGGGAAACTAGGAGGAGTTGTAAACTGAGATGAGACAGTGAGGGCAGAGCATGAGCAATGGGCAGATATGGGAAAGCAGTGGGTGTGCTAGGGGAAGTTTGGATAAACTGTGTGTGTGTGTGTGTGTGTGTGTGTGTGTGTGTGAAAGGTAGGAAGAGATCAGACCAGGCCAGGCATTTGGCCTTTATTCCATAGGCAATAAGGAGCTTACACAAGCGATGTCTCAAGAGACCAGCTATGCTGCTGCAGTCAGAGAGGAAGAGGGCCTCCGTGCATCTGTGTCCTGGCTTGTGAATGCAACTCTGTGCCAGTACGTGGGAGGGCACCAGCCAGGAGAGTGTCTAGAGCTGTGTCCTGTACCATGCTGGGGCTGGGTCTTGAACTCCCTTCAAAGGCCCCCCTCCCCACTTCTCTGGGCCCCCAAGGTGCTTTGCACATAGTATAGTTCCACAGGAAAATGTCACGTATTATTGGAGGGCCCTTTGAGACCATCTGGTCATGGCCCCCTCCCATTTTAAAGGCAACAGGAGGGAACGTAGACAACAAAGGATTTCCCTAGGCTCACACAAGGGGAATTAATAGCGGAGGTGGGGACTGGAACCCACCATGCCTTCTGAGTTCAAACTGAGTTCCTTTTCTACATTTTGCTGAGTAATAGAAATAGTATTTGTTGAGAGATTACTCCATACCAGGCTCTGGGCTAAATACCTTTACATGGATTATCTCATTTAATCCCACAATCCCCTGAGAATGCCCCTCTTGAAAACAAGTCTTGTCTTCCATTTCGATTTGCCACCGCGCCTAGCACAGGCGCTGGGCACTCTAGCTAGACCGGCAGTAAAAACTTGGAATAGTTCAAGTCCTAGAGAGGGGGGGAAAAGGCAAGATGAAGGGGCGGGACCATCCATCAGCCCCGCCCCTCAACGAAGCCACGCCTTCCAGGACCCTGACGTCACCAGATAGTCCCGCCCCTCATTGTCAGTCCCGGGAGCCGCAGGAGGCGCCGGCTGCCGCGAGCTGAGCGCCGGAGCCCGTGGCGGGCGGGAGTGCGGGCCGGAGCCGCTGAGGTGAGGAGTCCGCGGGGAAGTGGCGGGAGGGCGGCGCGGGAGGCCGGGCGGCCGGGCTGGCGGGCGGAGAGAGGAGAGCGCTCAGAGGGGGGCGGTCTGCCCCGCCAAAGGGGGTCGGGGCACCCAGGGGTGACCGGGCAGAACCGGCGGGTGCACCCCGGCGAGGGCGGGCGCGGGTGAAGTGTGTGGAGTTGAAGTGGGGGGTAGAGTTTGAGCGGCATTTCGGAGAAAGAGCTCCAAAGGGGACATCTCTGGAGCCAGACCTTGAGAATTCTTTTAGAGTTGAGAGATTTTTTTTTTTTTTCTCCTTTGGAGGGTGGGTGGGGGGGTGTGGAGGGAAGGTTCTGAGAGACTTCTTGGTGGGAGAGCGAGAATCTGAGGTTAAAAAAAAATGTTTGGGGCCAAGAGCTAAGGGGAACGTGTTTGAGGGGGCAGAGGAGGAGTTTGGGGGTCGAGTTTGGGAGTTGTGTGTGTGTGTGGGGTGGTGGTGGTGGGGAGACTCGCCGGGGCGCAGGGGGCCCGGTGGGGGGCGGGGAGCGGCTCGGCCGAGAGGGGTGTGGGGGAGAGCCGGGACCGCCGGGGAGGGGGGCTGCGCGGGGCCCGCGGGCACCCGGGGAGGAAGGAAGTGATCTTACAGGAAGAGCCCGGGAGCTCCCGAGGAGGAGGAGGAGAGGAGGAGGAGGAGGAGGAGGAGAGATTTGGGAGCGCGCGGGCCGGCTTGCGGGCAGGGCTGCTGGGCCCGGCGGCGGGGGGCGGGGGCGCGGGCCGGGCGGGGGAAGGGCTCCGCCGCAGCCGTCGGTCGGCCCGCAGCGCCGGCCCTGCGCGCCCCGGCCCGATGCTGCTCTCGCGGCCAGACCGCTGGGCCGGGAAGGAATTCGAGGCATTCGCTTTGTTTAAGTTGCCAGTAGACAGTCCTCAGGACTAATTAATGGTGGAATCTGCTGGGGGACGCGGGCGAGCCGGGCCGGGGCCGCTCCTCGCCCTCCCGCCTGCCGGCCGGCCGCCGCGGTGAACTTTCCGCAGCGCGCGCGGCCGCCTCTCCGCGCACTGCCCCCCTCCAGCCCCGCGCGGGGCGGGGAAGGAGCCATGGCTTCCCGGAGCGCAGGAATGAAGTGCGGTTTCTGGGGCCGGTGGCCTCGGGCGGCGAAGGCTGCTGAAGGAAGCTCGGCGTTCCCGGGGCGGCCGGGCTGGGGGCTGTTCGGAGCCGGGAGTAGAGAGAGCTCCCTGGGGTGCCTGCGGTTTCTGTTAATAACCTTGGAGGAGGCTCTGCGAGCCGAGAAAGACCATCTTGCTTTGGAGCATCTGTTTCTTCATCGCGTCAGCCCCTTTCCTTACGCTGCAGAGCTTGTTGTGGCTTGTTTCGGAAATGCCGAGACCAGTGCTCACACTTGAAGGGTGGGAGAGGGGAAGAGAATAGGCAGCCCCCCCCCCCCTTCCAAAAAAAAAGAAAAAGAAAAATTCCCTGCAGTGTGATCTCCAGAAAGCCACAGAGACTGCAGATTCCCCGTCGCACCTCCACTGACTTGAATGACCTTGAATGAAAGGAATTGTGCCTCTAGTGCTTTATCTGTCGAAGAAGGAGAAAATACTCTCTGGACCTCCCTGCCTTTTAGGGATATTTCGAGAGGTGGGGTTTGTTCAGGGCATTTTACAGACTGCTGCACTTCTGGCCTAAGGAGTTGAACTGGTGTCAGAGCCAGGGGAATTCAGATCGCCTGTTAAGATTTTACTACCTAAGATTAGGGAGGGAGGTGTTTGGATTTTAGGGGGATGTGTCCCTTCGGAGGATCTGTACAGTATGTTCCAGATGGTTTTCTGTTACTTTGTGTGCAGCCTTGGTGGCATTCATGTGGTTAAAATGAATAACCCTCATAGAAAAAATTCTTTTCTTGTTAGAAATAATTATTTTGCTCAGAATTCCCCTTGGGGCAGATGAAGGTTTTGCTCAATTTACTCAGAAGAATTTTCCAGGTTACTAAAATTAAATCATTTCTAAACATAGTAACTGAAGTTTGAAGAACTGGAAATGGTGGGATGGGAAGGAAGTATGAACAAGGCAGAAAATAGGAATTGTAAATTTGATTAATAGATATTTTCTTACTCTTAAATAATTGAAGACCAAGAAAGGGAACTAATCATGTCGTGCCCAGTAATTTTGCTGGGTGATATTGGTCTCCTGTAGTCTTCACAACCATGCTGTGAGGTGGTAGTTGGCATCCCTGTTTCACAGATGAGCAAACTGAAGCTGACTTTGCTAAGTGTGTGCATATAACTAGTAAGAAGTGGAGCTGGAATTTAGACCCAAGTTTGTTTCTAAGGTCCACTGTGCATATTGGGAGTTGGAGTTGAAAGCCAGGAGGCCTAGTTTCTAGGCCTTTGAGTCAGCTGCTGGGTCACCATGGATCCTAGAATAAGTCAAGTAAGTCTATTCCCAGATAATAATGTCTTTTAGCAATGTTGTCAGTAAGTTTTGAGATTTTTTTTTTTTTGATAAACATAAGGCTGTGGTGGTGATATATGCAGTAGGTGCTTAATTTTTTTCTTGTGATGGAAGCGTTTGTATTAAAATAAATAGCATAGATTTCATTGATGTGATGGGAGATGATGGATAGCTAATGGTCCTTCTGCTGTAGAGGCCATCATTAAGGTGACATTCATAATAAAAAATGGAGCCATTTTTCATGGAACATGGCTTTTGAGGACAGTATTAGTTTATGAGTAGAGCATACACATTACATACAGGTCGGACCCAGATAGTCAAGCTGAAAGATGTGATATAAACTTTGATGCACATAGTAGATGCTCAGTAAATATTTGTGGGATGAATGAATGCATGCGTTCTCTTGTTAAAAAAAAAGTCAGCTTTATTGAGGTATAATTTACATACAATAAGATTTACCAGTTTGAAATGTACAGTTTAATGAGCTTTGATAAACACATACAGTTGTGTAATCACCAGGACTGCCTCTGTTTGTTTAAACGGTGTGTTATCTCTTAGCTGTTGGTTAGCAGAGTGATCAGTTGGGAATGCTGTGAAGTTTCTATGTTTAGAATCAATACTGGTGAGATCAGAGTGAATACTAGAGAGTCAGCGTGCCAACTTTGTAGGAAACAGCGGGAACTAAAAGTGTTTAATGTTGACGGGGATGAGAAGAGTGAGTGGTAGAGATGGGGACACTTGTTAGATTAGCAGAAAGATGAATTCATGAGGAACCAGGTTTTCATTACTTTTTAAGACGGGGGTACACTGTGGGAAAGATAAAAGTTACCTGATAATTTGTTAATGACTTGAACTTTTATTTTTATATCTTTTTGGAAATGATAGCTCTTGAAATATGAAACTTAACATCTTTGGCTATACTTAAGGAGTACTTTACACATTATGGTTGTTCAAATAATTCTGAAGGGTGGGGATGCCATAAAATGATTAAAGGCCTTGCCCTTCCACCTGCGATAGAATATCCTTAGTGTTAATCTCTAACTTGTTTTAGCTAACTCCACAAAGGGAATACATTAGGTAGGAATTGCATCTTGCTGGGGAAACATAGAGTGTCTTTTTCTTCTCTTAATTTCTCAAGTCACTGCACCTGTCCCAATCTGCTTTAGGACAAGTCTCTGTCTTAGAACAGAGAAGGCAATGGCACCCCACTCCAGTACTCTTGCCTGGAAACCCCATGGACAGAGGAGCCTGGTAGGCTGCGGTCCATGGGGTCGCTAAG
This sequence comes from Tragelaphus eurycerus, assembly GCA_935064755.1. Lineage (NCBI taxonomy): Eukaryota > Metazoa > Chordata > Mammalia > Artiodactyla > Bovidae > Tragelaphus > Tragelaphus eurycerus. The sequence goes on along the minus strand of CAKXYN010000099.1, from coordinate 6,911,849 downwards.
AGTCGGATACGACTGAGCGACTTCACTTTCACTTTTCACTTTCATGCATTGGAGAAGGAAATGGCAACCCCACTCCAGTGTTCTTGCCTGGAGAATCCCAGGGACAGGGGAGCCTGGTGGGCTGTCTATAGGGTCGCACAGAGTCAGACACGACTGAAGCGACTTAGCAGCAGCAGATGTCTTAGAAAATGCTTGAAACTACTTTATCTAAACTGCTAGAAGACACATGTTTATCTTTGACCCCTTGTATTATTTTTTTTTCCCCACTGCACGGCATGGGAATGCAGGATGTTAGTTCTCCAACCAGGGATTGAACCTGTGCCCCCTGCAGTGGAATTGCAGAGTCTTAACCACTGGACTGCCAGGGAAGTTCCTTTCTTGTTTTTCCTTATCCATGCTGTTTCTGTATGTTGATTGTTATATAATTCTCTTCTCCCACCTTTGAATCTTGAGAACGGAAACCCATTTGACCCTCCATATACCATTGCTACTGCTGCTTAGTCACTCAGCCATATACCATTAGGAAATGATAAATTAAAATACCAGCCTACCAACTCAACATTTTAGGTGGTGATAGAAAATAATAACTATGAGGTAGTCCTTATCCTCTTTGTACACGAGGGAGCTGAGCTCAGAGCAGTTACTGCCAGAGCTGGTGGGCGCAGACTTAATTTCAGCTCAGCTATGATTGATGCTCAAGTTTAGAATCTTTCTGTTTCATCACACTGTTGGTTTGGAGTTGGGACAGCAAGAGAAGAGCTTGAAAATACCATATAAAAATATAAGTTAAAAGATAACAAGCATTGCTAAACTTTTTAGGCATTGCTATTTTCATCTATTACTTTTTAAATTTTTTTAATTTCTAGAGGTACCTCCTTAATATTCTAAGGAATTTATAGCTTATCTTTTATTGCGTAACTCCCTTTCTAGACCTTATTCTTTATGAACATGGTACTTTGTATTCACTGGTTGCTTGACTTACCCTTTCCCCTATATTATATGTTTCTGAAAACTTCCACCAGGTTAATTTGTCAGTCAAGTCCTTCAAAGTATTTGCATGTGCTCCTCTGTTGCCATTTTATCTGGATAGAGTAATATTTTTAAAACATGTTACTAAAAACTTGCAAAAAAAACTGAAACATTATTACAAGTTTTGATTGAAGTATGTAGTATTTATATGTAGGAAAGTACATTTAAGAGTACAACTTGATGATTTTTTTCACAAACTGAATATACTCATGTAACCAGCACGCAGATTAAGAAACAGTGTTACCGGGACCTAGAAGGCCCTGTTGAGTTCCCTTCAGGTTCTTGCAGCCCTTCCACCCACCAAGGGTAGTCAGCATCCTGACGTCTGTTAGATCTGGTTTTGTACTTTTGTGAAAATGGAATTGTATAGCATATACCCTTTTGGGTCTGCCTCCTTTTATTCAGCAGTATGTGAGTATGGGCTCAAGGGCTTTCGTAGTTGGGGTGAGCGGGGGTTCCTCTCTATTTGTGGTGTGTGGGCTTCTCATTGCAGTGGTTTCTCTTGTTGCAGACCACAGACCCTAGAGCACACGGGCTTCAGTAGTTGTGGCAGGTGGGCTCAGTAGTTGTGGGGAACAGGCTTCGTTGCCCCTCAGCATGTGAAATCTTCCTGGACCAGGGATCGAACCCATGTCCCCTGCATTGGCCAGCGGATTCTTAACCATGGACACAAGAGAAGTCCTGCAGAAACTTTTAATGGTTTTAACTTTTTTTGAGACTTAAATAAAATCCAAATTCGAACTCTATCTTGGCCTGTAATGCTTTGTATAACCTGGCCCCTGGGTACCACTTCATCTTATGTTAGTTTCATGATCTGTTATGCTTCTCTCACACTAGCTGCTTATTTATTTTTAAACACAAGTTCTTTTCCTGTCTCAGGGCCTTTGTACGTGTGGCTCTTTCTTTCTTGAACACTCTCTCCCCTGCACTTTGCTTGGCTGTCTCCTTCCAGCCTCAGCTTATGATTCAGAGATACTTTCCCTCATCATCTTATCTTGCTAGTCCTTTCCCGTTATTCTCTGTTACTGGCGTCTGTTGCCTCCCTTTATAACACCTGTTAAGATTATAATGATTTATCTGCTTGTCTGATTATTATCTGTCTTCCCCAGTAGACTTTACAGGCCAGGAAACTCATCTGCTTTGTTCACCTAGTACATAACACAGTGACTGACATGTAGTAAGTATTTAATAAATATTTAATGACCATATTCACAATTTAGCACATTTATTTCCACTATCTTTTGTCCTTTTCTCTCTTCTGCTGTTTAATTATTTCATTTTTTCCATCCTTCAGGGCTCAGCTCAGTTCCTCATCTTTGAAGTCTGTCCTGACTTTGCAGTAGTGTTTCTTCTCTAAAATTTGGACATTTATTGCTGATACTCCTCAAGTTCTTAGTTAAGTCAGACTAGCTTGTATCTCCTTAGTCAGGTCAGAAGCTTCTTACTTTCTCAAAAATCTTGTGGCTTGTAATGCTCATACCCTTCGTGTTCTTGGTTAATCTGATTAGTTCGTATCTTAATTAATTAATTTGATCATAAGGTTCTTGATCAGAAGCGAGGTTTGTCTTAACTGGTGAAAGTGAAAGTGAAGTCGCTCAGTTGTGTCCGACTCTTTGCGATCCCATGTAGCCTACCATGCTCCTCTGTCTGTGGGATTCTTCAGGCAAGAATACTGGAGTGGGTTGCCATTTCCTTCTCCAGGAGATCCTCCCAACCCAGGGATCGAACCCGGGTCTCCCACACTGCAGGCAGACACTTTACCATCTGAGCCACCAGGGAAGCTCTCTTAACTGGTATTCACCTCAATTCCTTTCACTGAGTTTTGGACATACTAGACCTCAGTAGAGTTCTAGGTGATTGATCATAATGATGCTTATGTATAGGTAACAGTTTAATTTCTTAGGCTTATTAACATTTTAATGAGAATTCTGCTTAGTGTTATCTCTAATCAAAAGGCTGAGATGCCTCAGTTGCTTCAGGTGAGAAAGTACAGGAGTCCATTCATGGTGCAGCTCCTTCTTTGGAATCTCTCTGGCAAAGAAGTGTACAGTTTCTTCTTGGAATGACCCTTAATCAAGTGTTTGTCTAATGCTCAGATTAAGCTCTTAACTGAAATGAGATACTGGGTATACACCTCATTTGAATTACTTTGTTGAATAACATTTTATTTTAATATCAACAAAGAAAAATGTAAGCCACTTAAATCTGTTTAAAGCCACCTTCTCTGACTTGCCAATAAGCTCTCTCAGTAGTTATTCTTTTTTAAAGGTAGAAAACTGTGGGACTTCCTTGTTGGTCCAGTGGTTAAGATGCTTCCAACTCAAGGGGATCCCACATGCTTCCCGGTGTGGCCAAAAAAAGAAAAAAAGGTAGAAGAATGTATGTATGAATTTCCTATGTATTTACTTTAAGCCAATTTAAGTGCAAATTTGAATTAGTAGTAAGTGGAATGTGAAGTCAAATGGGCCTTAGAAAGCATCACTACGAACAAAGCTAGTGGAGGTGATGGAATTCCAGTGGAGCTATTCCAAGTCCTGAATGATGATGCTGTGAAAGTGCTACACTCAATATGCCAGCAAATTTGGAAAACTCAGCAGTGGCCACAAGATTGGAAAAGGTCAGTTTTCATCCCAATCCCAAAGAAAGGCAATGCCAAGGAGTGCTCAAACTACCGCACAATTACACTCATCTCACACGCTAGTAAAGTAATGCTCAAAATTCTCCAAGCCAGGCTTCAGCAATATGTGAACCGTGAACTTCCTGATGTTCAAGCTGGTTTTAGAAAAGGCAGAGGAACCAGAGATCAAATTGCCAACATCCGCTGGATCATGGAAAAAGCAAGAGAGTTCCAGAAAAACATCTATTTCTGCTTTATTGACTATGCCAAAGCCTTTGACTGTGTGGATCACAATAAACTGTGGAAAATTCTGAAAGAGATGGGAATACCAGACCACCTGATCTGCCTCTTAAGAAATCTGTATGCAGGTCAGGAAGCAACAGTTAGAACTGGTCATGGAACAACAGACTGGTTCCAAATAGGAAAAGGAGTACGTCAAGGCTGCATATTGTCACCATGTTTATTTAACTTATATGCCGAGTACATCATGAGAAATGCTGGACTGGAAGAAACACAAGTTGGAATCAAGATTGCCGGGAGAAATATCAATAACCTCAGATATGCAGATGACACGACTCTTATGGCAGAAAGTGAAGAGGGGCTAAAAAGCCTCTTGATGAAAGTGAAAGTGTAGAGTGAAAAGGTTGGCTTAAAGCTCAACATTCAGAAAACGAAGATCATGGCATCTGGTCCCATCACTGCATGGGAAATAGATGGGGAAACAGTGGAAACTGTGTCAGACTTTGTTTTTCTGGGCTCCAAAATCACTGCAGATGGTGACTGCAGCCATGAAATTAAAAGACGCTTACTCCTTGGAAGGAAAGTTATGACCAACCTAGATAGCATATTCAAAAGCAGAGACATTACTTTACCAACAAAGGTTCGCCTAGTCAAGGCTATGGTCTTTCCTGTGGTCATGTATGGATGTGAGAGTTGGACTGTGAAGAAGGCTGAGCGCCGAAGAATTGATGCTTTTGAACTGTGGTGTTGGAGAAGACTCTTGAGAGTCCCTTGGACTGCAAGGAGATCCAACCAGTCCATTCTGAAGGAGATCAATCCTGGAATTTCTTTAGAAGGAATGATGCTAAAGCTGAAACTCCAGTATTTTGGCCACCTCATGCGAAGAGTTGACTCATTGGAGAAGACTCTGATGCTGGGAGGGATTGAGGGCAGGAGGAGAAGGGGACGACAGAGGATGAGATGGCTGGATGGCATCACTGACTCGGTGGATGCGAGTCTGAGTGACCTCCGGGAGCTGGTGATGGACAGGGAGGCCTGGCGTGCTGCGGTTCATGGGGTCGCAAAGAGTCGGACACGACTGAGCGACTGATCTGATCTGATCTGGGAGAGTTTAACTTAATAAAAGTGTAACACAATTGTGTGATAAATATAAATCTATTTTAAGAGATACCTACTATGTATTCTAAGTTTCTTTTCTTCTTTTTTGGCTGCCTGTGGGACTTTGGGGATTGACTAGGGATTGAGCTCGTAGGGATTGAGCTCGGGCCCTCAGCAGTGAAAGCACAGTCCTAAACCTGCTGGACCGCTTGGGGATTCCTGATACTATATGTTTTAAAGCAGTGATCATTTGAATTTTCTGATGGAAAATTCTTCAGTGATCAGTGCAAAGAAATAGAGGAAAACAACAGAATGGGAAAAACTAGGGATCTCTTCAAGAAAATCAGAGATACCAAAGGAACATTTCATGCAAAGATGGGCTCGATAAAGGACAGAAATGGTATGGACCTAACAGAAGCAGAAGATATTAAGAAGAGGTGACAAGAATGCACAGAAGAACTGTACAAAAAAGATCTTCATGACCCAGATAATCACAATGGTGTGATCACTGACCTAGAGCCAGACATCCTGGAATGTGAAGTCAAGTGGGCCTTAGAAAGCATCACTACAAACAAAGCTAGTGGAGGTGATGGAATTCCAGTTGAGCTGTTCCAAATCCTGAAAGATGATGCTGTGAAAGTGCTGCACTCAATATGCCAGCAAATTTGGAAAACTCAGCAGTGGCCACAGGACTGGAAAAGGTCAGTTTTCATTCCAATCCCAAAGAAAGGCAATGCTCAAACTGTCGCACAATTGCACTCATCTCACACGCTAGTAAAGTAACGCTCAAAATTCTCCAAGCCAGGCTTCAGCAATATGTGAACCGTGAACTTCCTGATGTTCAAGCTGGTTTTAGAAAAGGCAGAGGAACAAGAGATCAAATTGCCAACATCCACTGGATCATGGAAAAAGCAAGAGAGTTCCAGAAAAACATGTATTTCTGCTTTATTGACTATGCCAAAGCCTTTGACTGTGTGGATCACAATAAACTGTGGAAAATTCTGAAAGAGATGAGAATACCAGACCACCTGATCTGCCTCTTGAGAAATTTGTATGCAGGTCAGGAAGCAACAGTTAGAACTGGTCATGGAACAACAGACTGGTTCCAAATAGGAAAAGGAGTATGTCAAGGCTGTATATTGTCACCCTGTTTATTTAACTTATATGCAGAGTACATCATGAGAAACGCTGGACTGGAAGAAACACAAGTTGGAATCAAGATTGCTGGGAGAAATATCAATAACCTCAGATATGCAGATGACACCACCCTTCTGGCAGAAAGTGAAGAGGAACTCAAAAGCCTCTTGATGAAAGTGAAAGTGTAGAGTGAAAAAGTTGGCTTAAAGCTCAACATTGAGAAAACTAAGATCATGGCATTCAGTCCCATCACTTCATGGGAAATAGATGAGGAAACAGTGGAAACAGTGTCAGACTTTATGTTTTTGGGCTCCAAAATCACTGCAGATGGTGACTGCAGCCATGAAATTAAAAGACGCTTACTCCTTGGAAAGTTATGACCAACCTAGATAGCATATTCAAAAGCAGAGACATTACTTTGCCAACAAAGGTTTGTCTAGTCAAGGCTATGGTTTTTCCTGTGGTCATGTATGGATGTGAGAGCTGGACTGTGAAGAAGGCTGAGCGCCAAAGAATTGATGCTTTTGAACTGTGGTGTTGGAGAAGACTCTTGAGAATCCCTTGGACTGCAAGGAGATCCAACCAGTCCATTCTGAAGGAAATCAGCCCTGGGATTTCTTTGGAAGGAATGATGCTAAAGCTGAAACTCCAGTATTTTGGCCATCTCATGCGAAGAGTTGACTCTTTGGAGAAGACTCTGATGCTGGGAGGGATTGAGGGCAAGAGGAGAAGGGGACGACAGAGGATGAGATGGCTGGATGGCATCACTGACTCGATGGACGTGAGTCTGAGTGAACTGCGGGAGTTGGTGATGGACAGGGAGGCCTGACGTGCTGCGATTCATGGGGGTTGCAAAGTGTTGGACACGACTGAGCGACTGATCTGATCTGATGGAACTGTATCAGAAGATTACAGGGTAGCTTAATAATTGTTTTTATGGAGTTATTGGACAGAGATGTTTAGGAAGTTTTGAGTCACTGGAGTGATTTTTTTTTAACTTTCATAATCTTCTCACTGTTACATTATTCTTTAGCAATTTAGGAATATTTTATGAAATCAGTCTATTGGTTTTTATCTTTTGTTCCAATTAGGTCAAGATAATAAGTATAGGTGAAATGCATTTACATTTATCCATACTTCAAAACAGTAGTAAACTTCAGTAATCAGAAGTTTCTTTTGAAGTGTGAAGAAGCAAATGATAAGCTGTGGTGAATTCATTAAAAAAATTTTTTTTCAGAATATATTTCAAAGTTAGTATATATTCAACTCAATCTCCTACACTTTACACATTTACTGTAGAATTGTTTGTAACGTTGGCTTCTAAGTATCATGAGATCTCAAAGTACATTTCTGGATCATTAGGTTTTATTCAAATAAAGCTTTATTAATGTGGTTTATTGTTTTCTCATTCTTTGACAGATTATTCATTTGTGTCTTATTTTCATGCTTTGACTGTTTAGGTTAAATAGCGCCTTACCTATTATAAGATTAAGTAAAACTCTATGATTCCAGTTCTGTAGCCTCAGAAAGCCTTCATTTCATCATTTTTAAGATGATGAGAGTGGTTGTGATGATTAAATAATATATCATATAAAAGTCTTTCCTGGTGGCTCAATGGTAAAGAATCTGCCTGCCAATGCAGGAGACACGGGTTTGATCCAAGACCTGTGGGTTGATAATATCCCTCGAGAAGGAGATAGCAACCCACTCCAGAATTCTTGCCTGGAAAATCCCATGGATAGAGAATCCTGGTGGGCTGCAGTCCATGGGGTTGCAAAAGAGTTGAACACAGACTTAGTGACTAAACAAAACAAATGGATAAAAACACTTAGATCATAATGTTAGGGTGGTCCCTGGTGGTGAAGATGATAAAGAATCTGCCTGCAGTACAGGAGACCTGAGTTTGATCCCTGGGTTGGGAAGATCCCCTGGAGAACAGAGTGGCAACCCACTCCAGTATTCTTGCCTGGAGAATTCCATGGACAGAGAAGCCTGGTGGGCTATAGTCCGTGGGGTCACAAAGAGTCAGACACCACTGAGGCAACTTAACACACATGCAGTTTACCCAAACTGGTGTGAACCAAATTAAATTTTAAAGAGAAATGGATGTTAATAACCTTATTAAATGCTATTCTTTCAGAGGCACTCAAGTGAACAAATATGGAAGCATGATAGTTTAATGATTCAAATTGAAAAACTTTAGTCATTATCCACAGTACTATTTTCCTACTTTACGTAGATCCAGTACTAATTCAGATTTCTAGTTTTGTTACTATGTAGTTTTAAAAAATATTAATTTTTATTTATTTGTTTGGCTGCCCTGGCATGTGGGATCTAGTTCCCTGATCAGAGATTGAACCCAGGCTCCCTGCATTGGGAGCATGGAGTCTTAGCCACTGGACCACCAGGAAGTCTGTCTGAAGGGTATGTGTAAGGGAATATGACTGCTTTTTAAAAACAGTTTCCAAAATGAATAGTTATATATTTATTTTAATGAGATTTCCAAACTGAAATATTTGGTATACTTCTTTTGAACTTATCTTTAAGACATATTTCATGTTCTTAATCCTGTTAAGTCTTCATTTGGGAGAATTATACTCAATTTTTGGAGATAAGTTTGGTGAATGAAGTGAGTAATCAACATGTTGGTCATAAATGAGATGTAATTCTCAAGGTGGAGACTAGGAATTTTTGTGTGTATGAGGCTTGTCTTTAAGAATCTTAGAAATGAAGTTTCAAAAAGGTTTTGAGCCTTGGTGGCAGTGTTGAAAGCAAAACTTGCTTCCCAAGATGACTTGTATAACACTACTCATTTTGACCCTCTAAAAATAAAAATAATTACATGAACTTATTTAACTTGTATACGATTGAGTGAAAACTCTATCTAATGAAAGCATTATCTTGTATTAACAAGATTTGTAGCCTTTGTAAAATTTGTAGCCTTTTAAAAATTAATCTTTTTTTTTTAACTAAGAAAGTTTTTCAGAAGGGGGAAAAGGAACATTTTTAGTGTGCTGAGAGTCAAATCTATATGGGAACAGATTTGAAATTACTTAAAAAATTCTGAAAGAGATGGGAATACCAGACCACCTGACCTGCCTCTTGAGAAACCTATATGCAGGTCAGGAAGCAACAGTTAGAACTGGACATGGAACAACAGACTGGTTCCAAATAGGAAAAGGAGTACGTCAAGGCTGTATACTGTCACCCTGCTTATTTAACTGGTATGCAGAGTACATCATGAGAAACACTGGGCTGGAAGAAGCACCAGCTGGAATCAAGATTGCCGGCAGAAATATCAATAACTTCAGATATGGAGATGACACCACCCTTCTGGCAGAAAGTGAAGAGGAACTAAAAAGCCTCTTGATGAAAGTGAAAGAGGAGAGTGAAAAAGTTGGCTTAAAGCTCAACATTCAGAAAACTAAGATCATGGCATCCAGTCCCATCACTTCATGGGAAACAGTGGAAACAGTGTCAGACTTTGGTTTTGGGCTCCAAAATCACTGTAGATGGTGATTGCATCCATAAAATTAAAAGACACTTACTCCTTGGAAGGAAAGTTATGGCTAACCTAGATAGCATATTCAAAAGCAGAGACATTACTTTGCCAACAAAGGTTCGCCTAGTCAGGGCTATGGTTTTTCCTGTGGTTATGTATAGATGTGAGAGTTGGACTGTGAAGAAAGCTGAGTGCCGAAGAATTGATGCTTTTGAACTGTGGTGTTGGAGAGGACTCTTGAGAGTCCCTTGGACTGCAAGGAGATCCAACCAGTCCATTCTGAAGGAGATCAGTCCTAGGTGTTCTTTGGAAGGACTGATGCTGAAGCTGAAACTCCAGTACTTTGGCCACCTCATGCGAAGAGTTGACTCATTGGAAAAGACTCTGATGCTGAGAGGGATTGAGGGCAGGAGGAAAAGGGGACGACAGAGGATGAGATGGCAGGATGGTGTCACTGACTCGATGGACATGTTTGCGTGAACTCCGGGTGTTGGTGATGGACATGGAGGCCTGGTGTGCTGCAATTCATGGGGTCACAAAGAATCGAACACGGCTGACCGACTGAACTGAACTGAACAATAAAAAAGTGAAAGGTATTTCCCCATTTACCAAGGCATTATGTATATAGACTTTCTGCAGAGGCTAAAGAGTTCAGATAGAAAAATGACAGCATTTTCCTGTTTTTAAACATGAAATCTCTACTTTCATCCAGTTTCAAGCATTTAACTGGAAAAGTTTAATGCTGAACAAGATAATAGAAGCAGTTTTTGGCTCTTTAAACCTTGAAACAGATTTATCACAAATACACTGTCTATTTCTAATTACTTGGGATAATTTATCTGGTTTAGCCCATATGAGTGATTTATATCTAATATCAATGAATCAGCAGCTATTTAAGTCTTATACTTGAAAATTTTTCTGAGGATTCTTTCTTACTGAGGACTAATAATAAAACCTTGCATTTGTTGACTATGTTCCAGCCACTGTATTTAAGTGCTTTTTATATCTTTATTTACTCTTCCTCTTAACAACCCTTTGGGGGTACATACTGTTAATTACCCCTATTTAATAGATGAAAAAGCCTTAAGATATGAGCTCAGTTTGCCCAAAGTCAACACAACTGGTGAATGCCAAGCTAGGTTTTGACTCTGTCTTTGCTCTTAAAAATTACATTGCTCAAACCAGAAGATGAGATGATTTTATGAACTGTGTGCATTTAAGGTTTATTCCCTGAGTAAATGAGGTCAGCTTTGACTTACGTTCCTTAGGATAGGAAGAATACCATTTTTAGGTCTTGATAAACTTAAAGATACAGTAAATGTCTTTAACATGAAAGACTTATGGAATATACAGAAGCTAATTAAAGATAGAAGATACAACAAATGTAGTCAGGGCGTTTGTGTAACAAAGTAATGGACCCTGGTAAGTTTATGTCAGGAATACCAATTTTAATGATTTCTACCACAGCTGTCCTGGAGTGCAGTATGGGATGATTTTAATATAATTTTATAAAATTATGTACTTCTTAACATTTGCTAAATTTTTGGAGGGAGGGGTAGGAACTTGAGGACTGGTGATTATCTTAGGCTTTTGTTTTTAAGTCTCCATCCCAAGGATCTTATAGTAGTATGTTGGAAACCTAGATGGGTGGGTAGTGAGGCAGTTAATGGAACAAGGAGAAATAATAAGGAAACAGGAATAAAATTTCAGATTATAAAGAGAGGTAAGAGGGGTGGTATCTGAGCAGAAATATTGGAAGATAGTAGTCGTTCCGCAATCCACAGGGATGCAGAGAACCTTTAGAGACGAGGAATGGAGAGGAGACAAAGAACACAGGTTTCAGTTACATTTTTGGTTAGTTTCACATTAAATTTAAAAGCCAGGAATTTTGTGAATTTTATTCATTTTATAGTTCTGGTGTTATATTTGATCCAGGCCTAATTAATGTGGAGAAAACAAAAAGACAAAGGAAGTGCAGAATATAGCCTGTGTTCTTAAGGAATTTAAAAGTCTCATTGAGGAGACCGTATGTAGTTTTTAAAATAGTTCTGCAAGTCTTTGAGCATATATAAATGCCAAAATGGGGGATGTAGACTTGTGGTTCCAGAGCTTGGGTTTCATAAAACCAGTCATATTTCAAAAGAGGTTTTTGTTTTCCAAGTAAGGACATGAAAATGAAAAACAGTTTTCTCATCTAATACCACCATTTTGTAAAAGATGAAACATTTTAAAACAGAAATCAAAGGGCATCATCTCAGATGAAAGGAGTTTTTTATATTGAATAATTTAGCCTCATGAAAAGTTTACTTTGGTGGATTTTGTGTGTGTGTGTGTGTGTGTGTGTGTGTGTGTGTGTGTGAAAATGCCATTGGATCTATTGTACAACAGCACTGCTCTAGGAGGTCTGTTATGCTAACACGTCAAAATGATAGGTCTTAGTTTACTGAGATGATGAAGTGGTCAGTGAGCTTCATGGAGGCAGTTAGACTAAAGTTTACTGTGATGGAAGGGCTTCCCTGAAGCTCAGTTGGTAAAGAATCCTCCTGCAATGCAGGAGACCTTGGTTCCATTCCTTGGTTGTTAAGATCCCCTGGAGAAGGGATAGGCTACCCACTCCAGTATTCTGGCTTAGAGAATTCCAGATTGCAAAGAGTCAGACACGACTGAACGACTTTCACTTACAGTGATGGATGGATAGGATTTGAATAGGCAGAAAGGAAGGGGATAGGTTTCCAGGCCTCAGCAAAGCAAGAGCAAAGACAGTGAGATTGGAACAAACTTGTAATATTTATTGTTTGATCCTATAATAGAGTTTAGATTATGGACGGGGAGGAGATAAGATTAGTGAGGTAATGCTCAGTCAGATTATAAACAGTCTTGACAGTTATACTGAGGAATGTGGACTTGATCTTGCCAACATTTGGGAATCATTGAAAGTTTTGAATAGGATCATGACTTGATAAACTTGGAATTATAGGCTGATTAATCAGGAGTGGCTTCCCTTGTGGCCCAGCTGGTAAAGAATCCGCCTGCAATGAGGGAGACCTGGGTTCAGTTCCTGGGTTGGGAAGATCCCCTGGAGAAGGGAAAGGCTACCCACTCCAGTATTCTGTCCTGGAGATTTCCATGGACTCTACAGTCCTTGGGGTGGAAAAGAGTCAGACACAGTTGAGTGACTTTCACTTTCATTATGTAGATTGTTAGAAAGGAGGCTAGTTAAGAATTGTTTTAGAAATTCATCTGTGAACACTATTGAGACCTGAATTTTGGGAGTGAAAACTGAAAGAGGGGGATATGTTGGAGAGAAGTTTTGAAGAAGGAAGAGATAGGACTTACTGCTGATGTAGAGAAAGAAAGAAATGATAACTCTAAGATGATAGGACTGGTAAAACTGAGGAACATTTGTGATGTTAACTCTGATGTTGGGGAAAGGGGCAGGATGTAGCCTTTTGCCTCGAATTTTCTGCAGGCTACTTTACATCTATGTGTTTTTACAACTCCATTTATTTGAGATATATTGAGAATCTCTGATATTGCCCTGGGGTTGAATTGGAAGGTTTCCTTTATTATGGAAGTAGTAATTACTGAGGGTGGGGGGAAGGTACTTCCAAAATAACATCATCATTAGATTATCAAGTGCAACAGAATTTTTGGAACACATTTTTCCTTTAGAATTTTTTAAAAAAGAATTTGTCCTGTGTATATTAGCAGTGTAGCAATAAACTTGTTCACCTTGGATGGCTTACTTTATAATAATATTAGTTGAAATAGTCTTCCAGTTTCTGTTTTTGCAGCAAGTTTTAGTAGAATATATTACCTGATATTTCTTTAGCATCTGCTGTGTAACAGATACTTGCTGTCTAATTCTTTACAACTACCTCATGAAATAGGTACTGTTATTCTGCTTTATAGAAGGGGAAACTGAAACTCACAAGGGCTTAAGAAATATCCCTGGGGAACTGGTAGGGTTAGGACTCTAGATCACCATGACAGAAAACACGTGTTCGTTCAGTTCAGTCGTGTCCGACTTGTTGTGACCCCATGGGCTGCAGCACATCAGGCCACCTTGTCCATCACTGACTTCCAGAGTTCACTCAGACTCATGTCCATTGAGTCGGTGATGCCATCCAACCATCTCATCCTCTGTTATCTCCTACTCCCGCCTTCAATCTTTCCCACAATCAGGGTCTTTTCAAATGAGTCAGTTCTTCACATGAGGTGGCCAAAGTATTGGAGTTTCAACATCAGCATCAGTCCTTCCAATGAATATACAGGACTGAGTTCCTTTCGGATGTACTGATTGGATCTCCTTGTATTCCAAGGGGCTCTCAAGAGTCTTCTCCAACACCACAGTTCAAAAGCATCAATTCTTTGGTGCTCAGCTTTCTTTATAGTCAAACTCTCACATCCATACATGACCACTGGAAAAACCATAGCTTTGACTTGATGGACCTTTGTTGACAAAGCAATGTCTGCTTTTTAATATGCTGTCTGGGTTGGAACTTTTCTTCCAAGGAGCAAGTGTCTTAATTTCATGGCTGCAGTTACCATCTACAGTGATTTTGGAGCCCCCCAAAAATAAAGTCTGTCACTGTTTCCACTGTTTCCCCATCTATTTGCCATGAAGTTTTAGGACCAGATGCCATGATCTTAGTTTTCTGAATGTTGAGCTTTAAGCTAACGTTTTCACTCTTTCACTTTCATCAAGAGGCTCTTTAGTTCTTTACTTTTTGCTGTAAGTGTGGTGTCATCTGCATATGTGAGGTTATTGATGTTTCTCCTGGCAATCTTAATTCCAGCTTGTGCTTCCTCCAGCCCAGAGTTTCTCATGACGTACTCTGCATATAAGTTAAATAAGCAGGGTGACAATGTACAAGCCTTGATGTACTCCTTTCCCGATTTGGAACCGGTCTGTTGTTCCATGTCCAGTTCTAGATGTTGCTTCTTGACCCTCATACAGATTTCTCAGGAGGCAGGTCAGGTGGTCTGGTATTCTCATCTTTTTAAGAATTTTCCAGAGTTTGTTGTGGTCCACGTAGTTAAAGCCTTTGGCATAGTCAATAAAGCAGAAGTAGATGTTTTCCTGGAACTCTCTTGCTTTTTCAGTGATCCAGTGGATATTGGCAATTTGATGTCTGGTTCGTCTGCCTTTTCTAAATCCAGCTTGAACATATGGAAGTTCACAGTTCATGTACTGTTGAAGCCTGGCTTGGAGAATTTTGAGCGTTACTTTGCTAGCATGTGAGATGAGTGCAATTGTGCAGTAGTTTGAGCATTCTTTGGCATTGCCTTTCTCTGGGATTGGAGTGAAAACTGACATTTTCCAGGCCTGTGGCCACTGCTGAGTTTTCCAAATTTGCTGGCATATTGAGTACAGCACTTTCACAGCATCATCTTTTAGGATTTGAAATAGCTCAACTGGAATTCCATCACCTCCACTAGTTGTGTTTGTAGTGATGCTCTTAGGCCCACTTGATTTTGCATTCTAGGATGTCTGGCTCTAGGTGAGTGATCATACCATTGTGGGTCATGAAGATCTTTTTTGTATAGTTCTTCTGACTATTCTTGCCACCTCTTCTTAATATCTTCTGCTTCTGTTAGGTCCTTACCATTTCTGTCCTTTATTGTGCCCATCTTTGCATGAAAAGTTCCCTTGGTGTATCTCATTTTCTTGAAGAGCTCTCTAGTCTTTCCCATTCTAATGTTTTCCTCTACTTCTTTGTATTGACCACTGAGAAAGGCTTTCTTATCTCTCCTTGCTACTCTTTGGAATTCTGCATTCAAGTGGGTATATCTTTCCTTTCCTCCTTTGCCTTTCACTTTTCTTCTATTCACAGCTATTTGTAAGGCCTCCTCAGACAACCATTTTGCCTTTTTGCATTTCTTTTTCTTGGGGATGGTCTTGATCCCTGCCTCCTGTACAGTATCAAGAACCTCCATCCATAGTTCTTCAGGCAGTCTATCAGATCTAATCCCTTGAATCTATTTCTGACTTCCACTGTATAATCATAAGGGATTTGATTTTTAGGTCATACCCGAATGGTTTGCCCTACTTTCTTCAATTTAAATCTGAATTTGACAATAAGGAGTTCATGATCTGAGCCACAGTCAGCTCTTGGTCTTGGTTTTGCTGATTGCATAGAGCTTCTCTGTCTTTGGCTATGAAGAATATAATCAATCGGATTTCCGTATTTTGTGTCCTTTATACTATTCTGTTCTTGAATTAGACATCTTAAGAATAAAAATAAAGGGTGAATTGATTAGCTAGTGATTCAGATTAGTGAAGTGCTCCCCAGATTTAACTGTTATCTACCCTTTTCCATCCTATCTGTGTGGGTGGGGTGAGATGGAGTCAGCTTAAAAGACCAAATAGGGTCTAGTCAATCACACTCACTTATATCTTGGGTAATGTTCCTCAGGTCCTTTTGTAGAGTGCTTAGGAAATCCTTATTAAGAACAAATGTTCAATTCAGAAAACAAAAAAACCCCAAACTTTTGAAACAGTTCAGCAAATTGCTAATCTTGGCAAATGAAATAAAAGGAAGTTTCAGGGTCCAGTTTCTGGGAAAGTGGGACTGAAGATCATTCTACTTGGAAGCATAGTGAGTGCTGGAGACACACAGTTAGTGATCCTCAGCTCTTTTTCGGTCTGTTCCTCTCTTCATTCCTCTGTCATCTGCAGGCATAAAATTCTTTAGCTTGCTCTTCTTCATGTTTGCCACTGATAATTACTTCAAAATTCTATTTTTACTGTCTCCTCAACATTATACATCTAAGCTCTATCTATTTCCACCTCATTTCTGGTGTTCCTTTATGAGCTGCTTCTTCTGAGTCTGGTAAAACCTGTGCACAAATGTGAGCTGAGTCCTAGGCTCTTAATCTTTTCTCCCAGTATTTGTCCATCTCCTAACCCATAACTGAAAACTCTGCTCTCTGATAAGAAGAGTTATTCCTATTTTTGCTGATTGAATATGGGGATAGATTACTATATGTATTTCTGGTTCTGCACTTTGCCATTATTTGTGGCTTTTGATTTTTCAAAGCCCCAACCATCTGCTCTCTCCATTTTCATTGCATTTGTCTGGTGACTCTTAGGATCCACATGAATCACTTGTCCTCTCCATTCCAGTCCCTAGTATCCACTTTGTTTAGTATCTCCCTCTTAGCAGTTATTCTCTTTCTTTTGTATTTTTAGCTTCAGTGTTTAAAAACAAACAAACAAACGTTTATTTGTGGGTCTTTGCTGCGCTTGGGCTTTCTCTATTGTGAGTGGGTGCTCCTCTTCATTGTGGTGCGTGGGCTTCCCACGGCAGTGGCTTCTCTTGTGGAGCGTGGGCTCCAGGGCACGTGTGTGCTTAGTAGTTGTGGCCCATGGCTTATTTGCCCCGTGGCATGGGGAATCTTCCCAGACCAGGGATCTGTCCCATGTCCTCTGCATTGGCAGTTGGATTCTTAACCTCTGGACCACCAGGGAAGTCTGGCTTCACTCTTTATTGAGTCTTTCCTTTCAGATTATAAATACATTGATGTCTTTGCTATCCTAAAACAGGATAAAATAAATAAAAATCCCTTTGCCTTTCTATCTCTTAGAGTTACTGGGATTTTTTTCTTGCACTCTGAAACATCTTTAAAAAGGGGGCATTTTGTATGCAGCTTTTTCTTTTATGCTCATTTGCTTATTCTTTAACGTCTTTCCTGCCTTGTTTCTGTCCCTAACATTTTATTGTAAAGACCCTTTCAGAAGATCCGTTGTCCTTGTATTCAGGCATTTTCATAACCTTAATCTCTTGATCCTTAATCTTTCTGCAGTATTTAAGATATTGATCATCTTCCTCCCCAGTACTTTTGCCTGGAAAATCCCATGGACGGAGGATCCTGGTAGGCTCCAGTCCATGGGGTCGCTAAGAGTCGGACACGACTGAGCAACTTCACTTTGACTTTTCACTTTCATGCATTGGAGAAGGAGATGGCAACCCACTCCGGTATTCTTGCCTGGAGAATCCCTGGGACAGGGGAGCCTGGTGAGCTTCCGTCTATGGGGTCGCACAGAGTCGGAAACGACTGAAGCGACTTAGCAGCAGCAGCAGCATCTTCCTCCTTGAACCTCTGTTCTTTGATTCCGAGTTAAAAAAATGTGTTTGACCCCATCGAGCCTGGTAGGCCCGTTTTACTCAGAACTTGGCTGCTTGTTGAGGACTCTGGTGTTCATCTTGCAGCCTCTACTGACTAGCAGAGAAGGGGTGGAGCAAATTGGCACTGTGCACCTTACGGAGCTCTGTGGACTTTTAAATAAATAATTGATTTGACTTGCCAGTCATCCTGTCTCTTTATCTTTCCCTGATTCTGCTTGCATGTAAAATGGATTCTAGTCTTGACTCTGGTTATACTATAATACCAAAACAAACATATCTCTTTTACAACAGACTTTTGGAAAGAGTGGTATGAATTGAGGTCTCTGGTAAACTCATGTGAGATTTGAAATGCTCCAGAAAATTTGGGAAAATTGAATGAAAATTAATGGAATGAATGAGAAAATTTTTCTTCTTTCTTACTTGAGAATGATTTTCATGAAAAGTTATTTCTAGAAAAACAGATTGGCTTCCATCACAGCAAAAATAACTATACCGGGAATGTCAGTAGAGTTTCTAAGCCCTGCTTATTAATATTTTCAGGAGTATTTGCTATAGTAACACAGTGCTGTTCTCTGGAGCTTATTACGATTTTGACCTGACTTCGCCAAGACAGTTTCAGAAAGTTGCAGAAACAGCTGGGAAGGAGTAACCTGAGTACATATGGGTTAGTCTAACACAGTTAGAACTGGACATGGAACAACAGACTGGTTCCAAATAGGAAAAGGAGTACATCAAGGCTGTATATTGTCACCCTGCTTATTTAACTTCTATGCAGAGTACATCATGAGAAACGCTGGGCTGGAAGAAGCACAAGCTGGAATCAAGATTGCCGGGAGAAATATCAATAACCTCAGATATGCAGATGACACCACCCTTATGGCAGAAAGAGAAGAGGAACTAAAAAGCCTCTTTTTTTTTTTTTTTTTTTTGAAGCCCTTTGCTGAGACCACATCCATTTAGAGTCCTGCAGGTTTTTCATTTCCATCCTGTTCCTCTTCATCAGAGTTTTTATACTGATCCTCACCCCCATATTTAGGGCAGAATGATGCAGACTTTGGGGTCAAAAATTGGTGGGAAGAATATCCTAACTTAAAATCAGCAGCAGAGTCTAGGCCCTGCAAGACTCTGCCCTCCTCTCCCAAATCTTCCTGCTCCTGAGGAGGCACCGGACCTTCTCCAGGCTCCCAGTGTGCTTGGGAGCGGCCCCTGGCCATCAGGCGGTCAGCGTGAGGCCCTAAAAAGCCTCTTGATGAAAGTGAAAGAGGAGAGTGAAGAAGTTGGTTTAAAGCTCAACATTTAGAAAATGAAGATCATGGCATCCAGTCCCATCACTTCATGGGAAATAGATGGGGAAACAGTGGAAACAGTGTCAGACTTTTATGTT
Source organism: Tragelaphus eurycerus (assembly GCA_935064755.1). NCBI lineage: Eukaryota > Metazoa > Chordata > Mammalia > Artiodactyla > Bovidae > Tragelaphus > Tragelaphus eurycerus. The sequence goes on along the minus strand of CAKXYN010000099.1, from coordinate 6,892,710 downwards.
TTTGGGCTCCAAAATCACTACAGATGGTGACTGCAGCCATGAAATTAAAAGACGCTTACTCCTTGGAAGGAAAGTTATGACCAACCTAGATAGCATATTGAAAAGCAGAGACATTACTTTGTCAACAAAGGTTCGTCTAGTCAAGGCTATGGTTTTTCCAGTGGTCATGTATGGATGTGAGAGTTGGATTGTGAAGAAGGCTGAGCGCCGAAGAATTGATGCTTTTGAACTGTGGTGTTGGAGAAGACTGTTGAGAGTGCCTTGGACTGCAAGGAGATCCAACCAGTCCATTCTAAAGGAGATAAGTCCTGGGTGTTCATTGGAAGGACTGATGCTAAAGCTGAAACTCCAATACTTTGGCCACCTCATGTGAAGAGTTGACTCATTGGAAAAGACTCTGATGCTGGGAGGGATTGGGGGCAGGAGGAGAAGGGGACGACAGAGGATGAGATGGCTGGATGGCATCACTGACTCGATGGATGTGAGTCTGGGTGAACTCCAGGAGTTGGTGATGGACAGGGAAGCCTGGCGTGCTGCAATTCATGGAGTCGCAAAGAGTCGGACATGGCTGAGTGACTGAACTCAACTGAATACAAATATAGTAGAGTAAATTTTTTGAGATGATATGATTTTTTTGAGACGGAAACAGTACTGAGTAATGCCACTTTTTTTTTTTGCTATATTAAATGAATGTTGAAGCCTTGCATCCTGTTTGTTTGTATTTTTTTATCCTTAGAGGTTTTGAATCATTTTCTGTTCTCTGATGTTTATCACCTTTTCCTGACAGGAAATGGAATTATTTAGCCCAGAGAGATGATAAAGAACTTTGGAGTGGGTCTGGAGGTTTTGGCTGAGTCTTTGTCGTTATCTAGCTCTACAAACTTGAGCAAGTTACTTTATAGTTTGGACTTCAGATTTGTCAAATGAGAAGCTGGAGTAATTTCTAAGAAGATACTACCATTTAATTTGAGGAGTTTTGCAATATGTTGTTTGACATGTAAGAAATACAGTGTAGCGTGAATTCTTTGTGGTAGGTATTATAGCTGTCTTACACACGAGGACCTTGAGGCGCAGGTAAGTAACTTGTCTGTGCTCCTCTTGAGGGTGACATGTTGTCTGTGAGCAGCGCCGTGTCCTGCATAGCTGTCTCTGTTACATGTTAACTTTATAACGCATACAGGTGATGGCATATGGCTCTGGGAGCAAGGTAGAATTCAGATATTTGTTGCATACTTGACTAGGTCATTGAGTTGCTTCCTTAAGCCATGTGTTGTAATATTCTAACATACTTTTCATTACATATTACATTAGTATAGAAATATATACTCACAGTTGTTAACCAGTACACCTCGGTTTATAGTTCTACCATATTATATTTGCATAAACTTGAAAAAGAACTCCACCTCTGTGCCTCAGTTTACTCATCTAAAAAATGAGGTTAGTCATCTGCCTCATGACGTGAGAAATAAAGGAGTTCACGCGAGGGGCTTAGACTGACACTAAGTAGACATACAGTAAATGCTGGTTGTTGTTATTATGTTATGGTTTTAACTTTTCCAAGTACTTTAAATAACGTTTCCTTCACACATTGTTATGAAAGGGGTAAACATACGGAGTCAAGCATATTTAGTCCTGTTTTACAAATAAGAAATTCATGAAGAAACTTGTGTAAGGATATGATAACAAAATTAAATGGAATAAAATTTAAAAGAGTATTTGACCAAGAAATTGGTTTGAAATGAGTGTCCCAATACTCGTCTCTTTTATATAGGTTGGACAAATCCTGAGATTCGGAATGGGAAAGAAAATCATTCCCAGCTACTCTTTTTCCTTCTGGTCCTTGGCTGTCTTCCTGCTGTTAGAAGGGGGCTGAGGAGGATGTTGCTGTGTCATTCCTTGGTCCTAGTCTAGCCATCTAGCAGGCTGAGAAACTATCCGATTTGCTGTGAACTGAGAAAACAGCTTACCTTTTCTATGAGGGAAAACAAGGTGAAATGAGTGGGAATCGCCAGCAGGAGCTGCTGGCTGTGGTGAGTTGTTTTCACGGGCTTAACTCTTGCACTGCTTCAGCTTGATATCACATCCCGCTCTTCTCTGTGCGTCAGTTTCCTGCTCTGGTTTAAATCTTAAGTGCGTCTGTGTTTCCCTTCCTTCTGCCTTACATGGCTTGTTATCTCTCAGCTGTCAGCACCTGATTTTGCTACAGTGTGTACCACATGAGCTCTGCATTGCTGTAACCAGATCGTGGTCAGGCTTGCCCTTTCCATCTTTTTGATGAAAAGATTTCTTTGCATCTCTCACTCAGGGGTCTGCTGTAGTCTGCTGTAGCTTTGGAGGCTGTCTTCTACCTCTTGGAAAAATCGGAAGAGAAAAGAATTTTCGAGAAGTCACCTTGTTTGGTGGTGTTTCATGGCTAGGATTTCTCCTGTTAACCTTTACTTGGGTCTAATACAGAAATTGGGGGCAGGAGGAGAAGGGGACGACAGAGGATGAGATGGCTGGACGGCATCACCAACTCGATGGACATGAGTTTGAGTGAACTCTGGGAGTTGGTGATGGACAGGGAGGCCTGGCGTGCTGCGATTCATGGGGTCTCAGAGTCGGACACGACTGAGCGACTGATCTGAACTGAACTGAATACAGAGAAACAGTGTCTTCAGCAGATGCGTGTTGTGCTTGTTCATATAAGAGGCCACTGCTCCTAGTCACTGGGAGTACAGAGTGTGAACGCTGAAGCATGTCGAATGAGATTGAATAATGACTAAGGATAGATGAAGCGGATGATCTGTGTATTGGAAAGATCCCCTGGAGAAGGGCAAGGCAGCCCACTCCAGTATTCTTGCCTGGAGAAGCCCATGGACAGAGGAGCCTGGTGGGCTGCAGTCCATGGGGTCGCAAAGAGTTAGACATGACTGAAGTGACTTAGCATGTATACATGCATAGATGAAGCAATATAACTAGAAAAAAACAGCTTTAGGATCAAGCAGGTCTGGACGTAATTCCCAGTTCTGCCTTTTTATTACCAGTGCTACTCCAGGCAAATTGCTTTAACTCCTTGAATCTTAGTTTTCTTATATAAGAAGTACTAGTAATACATGGTCTTGAGGGTTTTTTTTTTTTTAATTTGTTTATTTGGCTGCACGGGGTCTTAGTTGTGGCACATGGGCTCTTCCATGTTTATTGCAGCATGCAAGATCTTTAGTTGCAGCATGTGGGGTCAAATTCCCTGACCAAAGATCAAACCTGGCTCTCCAGCATTGGAGTGTGGAGTCTTAACCACTAGACCACCAGGGAAGTCCCCTTAGGGTTGTTTTCAGGATTAATTGAGAGAATGAATTTATGACACTGAGTAGAATGCATAGGTATAGTATTGTGAGCTGTAACTTTCTGAAGTTGAGTTCCTCTTTGAAATCTTTAGGACTTAGTTCAAGTTTGTTGTAAAGATTAAATGAGGACAGAAAGATAGATAGCTGACATAGATTTTACATGTGCAAGAAACAACTGAAATACTATAGGCAGTATTTCTTTGGAAGAAACAAATTAAAATGCTGCCCAGGCCATACCAACACGAGCACCTAGTCAGTGCTACTTTAGCGGTCTGTTTAGGATTCTTTTGCTGTGCTGAGCTAAATATGTGCATTTCTAATGGTATTTTGCCCTTGATTCATTGTTTCCTCAGTTTGTCTCAAAGTCCAGTCCCTTCTTTTTTATACATAATCATATTCTACTCATTTTCAAAGATCAACTTAAATTTCACCATGAAACTCTTTTGGATCACTCCAGAGAAATGATTTGTACCACTTTTAAATGCCTTTATGACACAGCTTGGACTGATATATATATATATATATATATATATATATATATATATATATATTGCATTTTTGCTTACATTATCTGTCTGGAGATAATCTAGTTGAGACTTCTATGAAATCTTTCTTGACTCCATAATAAATCATCTTCTGTACTTTTTTCACCTTTTGTTGTGGTTGTATCCTGTTGTGTTGTAATTATTTGCTTACCTTTGTATACTTACAGTCTTATGAATATCCTGAGAACAGAATATTTCTGAATTCTCACCTTTTAAAAAAAATAATGTAAAAAATTTATTTATTTTTGGCTATGCTGGCCTTTGTTGCTGCGCGGGCTTTTCTCTAGTTGCAGCGAGTGGGGACTGGTCTTCATTGCGTTGCTCAGGCTTTGCAATGGCTTCTTTTGTTGCGGAGCACAGGCTTGAGGGCACCGAGCTTCAGGAGTTGTGGCAAGTAGGCAGGCTCGAGAGTTGTGGTTCTTGGCTCTAGCACAGAGGCTCAGTAGTTGTGGCCAATGGGCTGAGTTGCTCCCTGGCATCTGGAATCTTTCTGGATCAGGGATCGAACGCCAGTCTCTGCATTGGTGTGTGGATTCTTTACCACTGAGCCACCAGGGAAGCCCTTGAATTCCTACTTTTACAATACACGCCTTGCTCAGTAACTGCTGAGACCGATGCTTTAACCGTGTGTTGGTATTCTTCTTTTCACAACCCAGGAGGGAATGAGTGGGGATTTCACTTTGATGTTTCTCTGTGTGTTTTAAAACAAACAAAAACATATACTGATTTTATTCACATACCATAAAATACACCATTTGCAGGCACGCAATTCACTTTTTAAAAAAAGTATATTTACAGAGTTTGTGCAGTCATCATCACTATCTAATTTCAGAATATTTTCACCACTCCAAAAAGAAGCCCCATGCCCATTAGCAGTCACTGTCCATTCTTTTCTACCTCCAGTCTCTGGCAGCCATAATGTACTTTATATCTTTATGAATTTACCTATTCTGGACATTCCATACAAATGAAAACATACAACCTGTAGACTTTGTTTGTCTGGCTTCTTTTCACCTATCACCGTGTTTTCAAGGTTCATCTGTATTACAGCTTGTATCAGTGCTTCATTCGTTTTTAGGGCTGAATAGTATCCTGTTGTATAATATACCACATTTTGTTTATCTGTTCATCAGTTAGTAGACATTTGGATTGCCTTAACTTTTGGCTGTTATGAATGTTATTGTGCAGGTTTTTATATGGATGTAAGTTGTCTTTTCTCTTCAGTATATACCTAGTGTAGACTTGCTGGATCATATGGTGACAGTAGTTAACTTTCTGCAGAGCTACCAACCTGTTTTCACAGCATCTGCACCGTTTTGCGTTCCCAGCAGTAAGGTGCAAGGGTTCCAGTTTCTCCACATTCTCTTAAGACTTGGTATTGTCCTCCTCTTTGATTGCTTATAGCCATATTAGTGGGTGTGAACTGGTGTCTCATTGTGATTTTGATTTGCATTTCCCTAATGGCTAATGATGTTGGAGCATCTTTTCATGTGTTTATTGGCCATTTGTGTATCTTTGGAGAAATGCCTGTGCAAATCCTTTGCCCGTTTTAAAATTTGTTGCCTTTTAATTGTTGAATTATAAGAGTTCTCTTTATACTTTGGGTAATAGTGTCTTATCACATATTTGCAAGTATTCTCTGTGAGTTTTTGGATTTATTTGTAGAATTCTTTGCCCATCTCATACATACATGTGATATAGTAGAACTAGAGGTCCTGATAGAGCATGTGTTGACTGAAGTAGTTGCCATAGTACAGGTAGCACTGCAGTTAGGTAGTTCTAGAAGCCTTGGGTTACAGGAAAGATAGCATTTGACTGGGAACTGGGGAAATTTGGGTTTTTAGTCTTGGCATTACCACACCCAGATAATATGACCTTGAGTACATCATGTAATTTTTCTGGGTCTCAGTTTTCTCATTTTAAGATGGTTTGGATTAGATGATAGTTATTAAACAGTCCTGAATATTCGTTGGAAGGACTGATGCTGAAACTGAAACTCCAATACTTTGGCCACCTGATGCGAAGAGCTGACTCATTTGAAAAGACCCTGACGCTGGGAAAGATCAAGGTGGGAGGAGAAGGGGACGACAGAGGATGAGATGGTTGGATGGCATCACCGACTCAATGGACATGTGTTTGGGTGACCTCCGTGAGTTGGTGATGGATAGGGAGGCCTGGCATGCTGCGGTTCATGGGGTCGCAAAGAGTCGGACACGACTGAGCGACTGAAGTGAACTGAATTAAGGTCACCACTAAAGTTTGAGTTGATAAGGTCCTTGGGGGCACATGCATTGTAAGTCAAACTATATTCCATCTCACTTGTTCTTAAAAAGATCTACAAGTTTTTACATCCCTGTCCTGTGCTTTATGTTTTTAATGTCATATTTTATATCTTCATGTTTATCACTTCGCTGTTTATTGTCGTAATAGTTGCTTTCTGCTAGTTACCAGTATGTTTTCAGTGAGACCTGCTCCACAGTTAGGTGTGTTTGTCATGTTTTCATGGGGGGAGGTGAGCCCCACTTTGTCCTCTTCCACTGTCTTGATCTCCCTTTATCTCATTTGTTAACACATAATTCTTCTTCATGTTGTTACTTCTGCTGGAAAACTTTTTTTCTCTTTGATCAGGACTTTCTCTTTCTTTAAAATTAGTCATAATTAATTCTGACCACCTCCAGTTGTATTAATAAACTTAGGTTTTGTTAAAGAATTTATAGCTTTAAAGAGACCTTCAGAGATTTTTTAATCCAGTGTTCTCTATTACAAATGAGTTAGAGGTTCAAAAAAGTTAGGTTTATGGATTTAACATCCCATTTGCGGGGTATTTACTATGATCCTGGCTCAGGATGTTTGACTAGTTAGTGGCTGAATTGAGATGAGAATTGGGGTGTCCTGACAACTCCAGTTCACTGCTGTTTCTACTGTACTACTTTGTCATGGATAATTAAATTGGAATTTAGTTGAGATGTAGTATCAGGAATTTGTTAGTATTTCAACTAAGGGCTACAATAATTTGCCTCCGAATTCTGATTCCTAATTAATTTGGATCTTTCTGACCCAGGGATTGAAACCTGGTCTCCTAGAATGCAGGCAAATTCTTTACCGTCTGAGCCACCAGGGAAACCCAAATAATTTGTAGTATCAAATAGAACTGGCATATTTGTTACATTTCAGATGTACATTAATGCATAGTTCTAATCTTTAATCATGACTGCTGGAAAAACTGTAGCTTTGACTATACAGACCTTTGTTGGTAAAGTAATATCTCTGCTTTTTAATACACTGTGTAGGTTTGTCATAGCTTTTCTTCCAAGGGGCAAGCGGCTTTTAATTTCATGGCTGCAGTCACCATCTGCAGTGATTTTGAAGCCCAAGACAATAAAATCTGCCACTGCTGCCTCTTTCCCCCTTCTATTTGCCATGAATTGATGGGACCAGATGCCATGATCTTCATTTTGTTTTTGTTTTTTGAATTTTATTCATTCATTTTGGCTGTGCTGGGTCACTTTGTTGTTGCACAGACTTTTCTCTAGTTGTAGTGAGTGGGCTTCCACTGCAGTGGCTTCTCTTGTAGTTTCGGCTCCTGGGCTCTAGAGCACAGGCTTAATAGTAATGGCATATGGGATCTTCCCAGATCAGGGACTGAACCTGTGTCTCCTGCATTAGCAGACAGATTCTTTACCACTGAGCCATCAGGGAAGCTCCCATCTTCGTTTTTTGAATGTTGAGTTTTAAGCCAATTTTTCACTCTCCTTTTTCACTCTCATCAAGAGGCTTTTTAGTTCCTCTTTGCTTTCTGCCATTAGAGTGGTACCATCTGCATATCTGAGGTTCTTTTGGCATTCTTGATTCCAGCTTGTGATTTGTCCAGCCTGGCATTTCATATGATATGCTCTGCCTTTAAGTTAAATAAGCAGGATGATAGTATACAGCCTTGACATACTACTTTCCCAATTTTGAACCAGTCTGTTGTGACTTTCACATAAGATTATTCCATATCTGGTTCTAACTCTTGCTTCTTGACCTGCATACAGGTTTCTCAGGAGACAGGTAAGGTGGTCTGGTATTCCCATCTCTTTAAGAATTTTCTAATTGTAATCCACACAGTCAAAGCCTTTAGTGTAATCAACGAAGCAGAAGTAGATACTTTTCTGGAATTCCCTTGCTGTCTCTGATCCAGTGAATGTTGGCAATTTGATCTCTGATTCCTTCCTCTATGTTTTCTGAATCCTTTCACATCTGTAAAGTTCTCGGTTCATGTACTGTTGAAGTCTAACTTGAAGGAATTTGAGCATTACCTTGCTAGCATGTGAAATAAGTATACAATTGTATGGTACTTTGAACATTCTTTGGCATTACCCTTCTTGGATCAGAATGAAAACTGATCTTTTCAAGGGCTGTGGCCATTCCTGAGTTTCCCAAATTTGCCAACAAATTTGCCAACATATTTGCCAACATAATGAGTGCAGCACTTCAACAGGATCATCTTGTAGGATTTGAAATAACTGAGCTGCAATTCATCACCTCCACTAGCTTTGTTCATAGTAATGCTTCCTAAGGCCCACTTGAGTTCACACTCCAGGATATCTGGCTCTAGGTTAGTGACCACACCATCATGGTTATCCAGGTCATTAAGACCATTTTTTTGATGTTCTTTATATTCTTGCAGAAATAGATGCTTTTCTGGAACTCTCTTGCTTTTTCCATGATCCAGCAGATGTTGGCAATTTGATCTCTGGTTCCTCTTCCTTTGCTAAAACCAGCTTAAACATCAGGAAGTTCACGGTTCACATATTGCTAAAGCCTGGCTTGGAGAATTTTGAGGGTTACTTTACTAGTGTGTGAGATGAGTGCAATTGTGCGACAGTTTGAGCATTGCCTTTCTTTGGGATTGGAATGAAAACTGACCTTTTCCAGTTTTGTGGCCACTGCTGAGTTTTCCAAATTTGCTGGCATATTGAGTGCAGCACTTTCACAGCATCATCTTTCAGGCTTTGGAATAGCTCAACTGGAATTCCATCACCTCCACTAGCTTTGTTTGTAGTGATGCTTTCTAAGGCCCACTTGACTTCACATTCCAGGATGTCTGGCTCTAGGTCAGTGATCACACCATTGTGATTATCTGGGTCTTGAAGATCTTTTTTGTACAGTTCTTCTGTGTGTTCTTGCCATCTCTTTTAATATCTTCTGCTTCTGTTAGGTCCATACCATTTCTGTCCTTTATCAAGACCATCTTTGCATGAAATATTCCTTTGGTATCTCTGATTTTCTTGAAGAGATCCCTAGTCTTTCCCATTCTGTTGTTTTCCTCTATTTCTTTGCATTGATTGCTGAAGAAGGCTTTCTTATCTCTTCTTGCTATTCTTTGGAACTCTGCATTCAGATGTTTATATCTTTCCTTTTCTCCTTTGCTTTTCACTTCTCTTCTTTTCACAGCTATTTGTAAGGCCTCCCCAGACAGCCATTTTGTTTTTTTGCATTTCTTTTCCATGGGGATGGTCTTGATCCCTGTCTCCTGTACAGTGTCACGAACCTCATTCCATAGTTCATCAGGCACTCTATCTATCAGATCTGCTGCTACTGCTGCTGCTGCTAAGTCGCTTCAATCGTGTCCGACTCTGTGTGACCCCATAGACGGCAGCCCACCAGGCTCCCCCGTCCCTGGGATTCTCCAGGCAAGAATACTGGAGTGGGTTGCCAGTTCCTTCTCCAGTGCATGAAAGTGAAAAGTGAAAGTGAAGTCGCTCAGTTGTGTCCGACTCTTAGCGACCCCATGGACTGGAGCCTACCAGGATCCTCCGTCCATGGGATTTTCCAGGCAGAAGTACTGGGGTGGGGTGCCATTGCCTTCTCCGATCTATCAGATCTAGGCCCTTAAATCTATTTCTCACTTCCACTGTATAATCATAAGGGATTTGATTTAGGTCATACCTGAATGGTCTAGTGGTTTTCCCTACTTTCTTCAATTTCAGTCTGAATTTGGCAATAAGGAGTTCATGGTCTGAGCCACAGTCAGCTCCTGGTCTTGTTTTTGCTCACTGTATAGAGCTTCTCCATCTTTGGCTGCAAAGAATATGATCGATCTGATTTTGGTGTAGACCATCTGGTGATGTCCATGTATAGAGTCTTCTCTTGTGTTGTTGGAAGAGGGTGTTTGTTATGACCAGTGCATTTTCTTGACAAAACTCTATTAGTCTTTGCCCTGCTTCATTCCGTGTTCCAAGGCCAAATTTGCCTGTTACTCCAGGTGTTTCTTGACTTCCTACTTTTGCATTCCAGTCCCCTGTAATGAAAAGGACATCTTTTTTGGGTGTTAGTTCTAAAAGGTCTTGTAGGTCTTCATAGAACCATTCAACTTCAGCTTCTTCAGCATTACTGGTTGGGGCATAGACTTGGATTACTGCGATATTGAATGGTTTGCCTTGGAAACGAACAGAGATCATTCTGTCGTTTTTGAGATTGCATCCAAGTACTGCATTTCGGACTCTTTTGTTGACCATGATGGCTACTCCATTTCTTCTGAGGGATTCCTGCCCGCAGTAGTAGATATAATCTATTTCTGCTTTATTGACTGTGCCAAAGCCTTTGACTGTGTGGATCACAATAAACTGTGGAAAATTCTGAAAGAGATGGGAATACCAGACCACCTGATCTGCCTCTTGAGAAATCTGTATGCAGGTCAGGAAGCAACAGTTAGTTAGAACTGGACATGGAACAACAGACTGGTTCCAAATAGGAAAAGGAGTACATCAGGGCTGTATATTGTCACTCTGTTTATTTAACCTATATGCAGAGTACATCATGAGAAACGCTGGACTGGAAGAAACAAGCTGGAATCAAGATTGCTGGGAGAAATATCAATAACCTCAGATATGCAGATGACACCACCCTTATGGCAGAAAGTGAAGAGGAACTCAAAAGCCTCTTGATGAAAGTGAAAGTGGAGAGTGAAAAAGTTGGCTTAAAGCTCAACATTCAGAAAACGAAGATCATGGCGTCCGGTCCCATCACTTCATGGGAAATAGATGGGGAAACAGTGGAAACAGTGTCAGACTTTATTTTTCTGGGCTCCAAAATCACTGCAGATGGTGAGTGCAGCCATGAAATTAAAAGATGCTTACTTCTTGGAAGGAAAGTTATGACCAACCTAGATAGCATATTCAAAAGCAGAGACATTACTTTGCCAACAAAGGTTCGCCTAGTCAAGGCTATGGTTTTTCCTGTGGTCATGTATGGATGTGAGAGTTGGACTGTGAAGAAGGCTGAGCACCGAAGAATTGATGCTTTTGAACTGTGGTGTTGGAGAAGACTCTTGAGAGAGTCCCTTGGACTGCAAGGAGATCCAACCAGTCCATTCTGAAGGAGATCAGCCCTGGGATTTCTTTGGAAGGAATGATGCTAAAGCTGAAACTCCAGTACTTTGGCCACCTGATGCGAAGAGTTGACTCATTGGAGAAGACTCTGATGCTGGGAGGGATTGGGGGCAAGAGGAGAAGGGGACGACAGAGGATGAGATGGCTGGATGGCATCACTGACTCGATGGATGTGAGTCTGAGTGAACTCCGGGAGTTGGTGATGGACAGGGAGGCCTGGTGTGCTTCGATTCATGGGGTAGCAAAGAGTCGGACACGACTGAGTGACTGATCTGATCTGATATTCTTGCAACCTCTTAATCTCTTCTGTTAGGTCCTTAGTGTTTCTGTCCTTAATCATGCCCATCCTTGCATGAAATATTCCCTTGATATCTCCAATTTTCTTGAAGAGATCTCTAATCTTTCCCATTCTATTGTTTTCCTCTATTTCTTTGTATTGTTCACTTAAGAAGGTTTTCTTATCTCTTCTTGCTATTGACTGGAACTCTACATTCAGTTGGTTAGTTAGTATTATGAGTACTCATATATCTTTCCACCTACATTGGTGGTTCTGGAAGTGTTACTCACACGTTGTCAGAAGGTACCCAAGACCCTTTAAGGGGATTTGCAAAATCAAACTATTTTCATAATACTAAGATATAATTTGAATTTTTCACTGTGGTGACATTTGTGCTGATGATGCAAAAGCAGTCAGTGGTGGATAAAGCTGCTTGTGTATCAGCACAAATCAATGTAGCAGTTTCAAATTGTAATAGTAATAATTGTGTTTGTTACATACTTGCTGTTAAACAAAAATGCTGGTTTCACTTAAGAATATCCTTGATGAAGCAGTAAAAATGATTAATCTTGAACTTTGAGTAAACATCTTTTTAATATTCTATGTGATGAAATGAGAAGTACTTCCTTGCATATCAAGATAGTGTGATTATTTGAGAAAAAATACTAGTATGAGTGTTTGAGTTGCAAGTTAAACTAACCTCTTTTTTCATGAAACATCATTTTCACTTGAAATAATGATTGACAGATTAACTGGTTATTCAGATTTGGGTATTTGGCAGACATTTTCTTGGCAATGAATGAAATGATACTTGTTACTTCTAGGAAATTAACTGACAGTACCTGTTGTCAGTGATAAGATGAGAACTTTCAAGCACAAATGAGAATTAGCGTAACTTTTCTTTGCCATGGTGAGCTTGGCAGCTTCCCAGTCCTTAGTCTTTTCTCTTTCTTTGGCTGCTCTGTTGCTGTGAGTGGGCTTTCTCCAGTTGCACTGAGTGAGGGGCTACTCTCTAGGTGCGTGTGCAGGCTTCTCAGTGAGGTGGCTTCTCTTGGTGCAGGTCACAGGCGCTTGGGTGCATGGGCTTCAGTACTGCGACATGCGGACTCAGTTGTGGCACATGGACTTAGTTGCCCTGCAGGATGTGGAATCTTCCCATACCAGGGATGGGACCCGTGTCCCCTGCACTAGAAGGTGGATTTTCAACTACTGGACCACCAGAGAAGTCCAGTGCTCGTCTTTTCTGATGAGATTGATGGTGATAATAACAAAAGTGATTTTTTTTTTTGATGTTGTACAATGAAATGTGTCAAGAGATCTGCATATCTGTCAACTTCAGATCAGAACAGTCGCTCAGTCATGTCCGACTCTTTGCGACCCCATGAACTGCAGCACGCCAGGCCTCCCTGTCCATCACCAACTCCCGGAGGTCACTCAGACTCACATCCATCGAGTCAGTGATACCATCCAGCCATCTCATCTCTGTCGTCCCCTTCTCCTCCTGCCCCCAATCCCTCCAGCATCAGAGTCTTCTCCAATGAGTCAACTCTTCACATGAAGTGGCCAAAATACTGGAGTTTCAGCTTTAGCATCATTCCTTCCAAAGAAATCCCAGGGCTGATCTCCTTCAGAATGGACTGGTTGGATCTCCTTGCAGTCCAAGGGACTCTCAAGAGTCTTCTCCAACACCACAGTTCAAAAGCATAAATTCTTCGGTGCTCAGCCTTCTTCACAGTCCAGCTCTCACATCCATACATGACCACAGGAAAGACCATAACCTTGACTAGGCGAACCTTTGTTGGCAAAGTAATGTCTCTGCTTTTGAATATGCTATCTAGGTTGGTCATAACTTTCCTTCCAAGGAGTAAGCATCTTTTAATTTCATGGCTGCAGTCACCATCTGCAGTGATTTTGGAGCCCCCCAAAATAAAGTCTGACACTGTTTCCACTGTTTCTCCATCTATTTCCCATGTAGTGATGGGACCAGATGCCATGATCTTCGTTTTCTGAATGTTGAGCTTTAAGCCATCCTTTTCACCCTCCACTTTCACTTTCATCAAGAGGCTTTTTAGTTCCTCTTCACTTTCTGCCATATCTGTCAACTTAGTGAACCAGTATTTTCCAAATGATCAATGCATGGTTTTTTAAGATCATGTCTGGGTAAAAGATCCATTCAAACTGCAAGATAGACCAGTGGATTTTAATGTAACAAAGTATGAATAGCTGATATATTTGGCTTCAGATTCCACACTGCAACTAATGTGTAAGATACTACCACTTGTCAAGTGGTGTTATCAAAGAAGGATTGTCTCTAATCCTCTTAAAAGACTTAAAATACTCAATTTGCGGTACATATTTTGTGAAATTGGATTTTCTTCATATACTTCAAACAAAATACCTTAAGGCCTGAACGCAGAAGCAGATGAGAATGGAACAGACATTCAAAGAAATTTGCAAAAGAATAAAAGCCAATGTAATTCTTACTAAGGTTTTTGTTTTTGAAAAGTGTAGTTACTTTTCATAAAAATATCTTATTTGTATTAACATATTAACATATAGTGAATGAGCTTGTTGTTACTTTAAAATTGACACATGTTTAAACACTGTCTCAGTTTTCATTTCTTAGACAGCAAATATACGTAGATATAACTCATATAAACAAAAGTCTTTTGGGGTCTTTGGCAGTCTTTAAGAGTGTAAATGAGTCCTGAGATAAAGAAATTTGAGAACCATTAACTCAGATTCACAGTTAATATTTTGTTAACATTTGCTTTATTTGCTTTTTTCTGAAAAACTTGAAAACAAGTACATCATGACTTACAACACCAAAATACTTCTGCATCAACATTCAGCAATGTCTAACAATAATTAGTTCATATTCATATCTCTCCCTTGGTCCATAAATGTTTCTTTGTAGCTTTCCCTCCCCTTCAGAATTCACTTTAAGAATTTCTTGTTACATTTATTGTTGTGTTTCTTAGTCTAGAGCAGAGATTAGCAAACTTCTGTAAAGGACCAGATGGTAAAGTATTTTTTTTTCATTTATTTAAAATTTTAAATTTTTTAGTGATTAAGTATTTTTTACTTTGTAGATCATACTGTCTCTTGCAAGAGAAAAACAGCCATAGACAAATGAGTAAATCAATGGGTATGATTGTACTCCAATAAAACTTTAGTTTGAAGACCCTTAATCTAGAACAACCCCACTCTCTTTTTTCCCTGTATATGTCTTTAATAATAGTTTTCTTTTTAAGAGTCAGGGTCAGTTATAGTGTCCTGTAAATTGGATTTTTCTTATTGCTTTCTCATGCTTAAATTCAGGGTGAACATTTTTGGTAAGAAATATTACATGGGTATTTGTAAGGCCTCCCCAGACAGCCATTTTGCTTTTTTGCATTTCTTTTCCATGGGGATGGTCTTGATCCCTGTCTCCTGTACAATGTCACGAACCTCATTCCATAGTTCATCAGGCACTCTATCAGATCTAGGCCCTTAAATCTATTTCTCACTTCCACTGTATAATCATAAGGGATTTGATTTAGGTCATACCTGAATGGTCTAGTAGTTTTCCCTACTTTCTTCAATTTCAGTCTGAATTTGGCAATAAGGAGTTCATGGTCTGAGCCACAGTCAGCTCCTGGTCTTGTTTTTGCTGATTGTATAGAGCTTCTCCATCTTTGGCTGCAAAGAATATAATCGATCTGATTTCGGTGTTGACCATCTGGTGATGTCCATGTATAGAGTCTTCTCTTGTGTTGTTGGAAGAGGGTATTTGCTATGACCATTGCATTTTCTTGGCAAAACTGTTAGTCTTTGCCCTGCTTCATTCTGTGTTCCAAGACCAAATTTGCCTGTTACTCCAGGTGTCTCTTGACTTCCTACTTTTGCATTCCAGTCCCCTATAATGAAAAGGACATCTTTTTTGGGTGTTAGTTCTAAAAGGTCTTGTAGGTCTTCATAGAACCGTTCAACTTCAGCTTCTTCGGCGTTACTGGTTGGGGCATAGATTTGGATTACTGTGACATTGAATGGTTTGCCTTGGAAACGAACAGAGATCATTCTGTCATTTTTGAGATTGCATCCAAGTACTGCATTTCAGACTCTTGTTGACCATGATGGCCACTCCATTTCTTCTGAGGGATTCCTGCCCACAGTAGTAGATATAATGGTCATCTGAGTTAAATTCACCCATTCCAGTCCATTTTAGTTCGCTAATTCCTAGAATGTCAACATTCACTCTTGCCATCTCTTGTTTGACCACTTCCAATTTGCCTTGATTCATGGACCTGACATTCCAGGTTCCTATGCAGTATTGCTCTTTACAGCATCGGACTTTGCTTCTATCACCAGACACATCCACAGCTGGGTATTCTTTTTTTCTTTGGCTCCATCCCTTCATTCTTTCTGGAGTTATTTCTCCACTGATCTCCAGTAGCATATTGGGCCCCTACTGACCTGGGGAGTTTCTCTTTCAGTATCCTATCATTTTGCCTTTTCATACTGTTCATGGGGTTCTCAAGGCAAGAATACTGAAGTGGTTTGCCATTCCCTTCTCCAGCGGACCACACCCTGTCATATCTCTCCACCATGACCCGCCCATCCCAGGTTGCCCCTCGGGCATGGCTTAATTTAATTGAGTTAGACAAGGGTGTGATCCTTGTGTGATTAGATTGACTAGTTTTCTGTGAGAACAGTTTTAGTGTATTTGCCCTCTGATGCCCTCTTTCAAGACCTACTGTCTTACTTGGGTTTCTCTTACCTTGGGCGTGGGGTATCTCGTCCCGGCTGCTCCCGGCTGCTCCTGGCCAGCAAAGCACAGCCATCGCACCTTACCTTGGACGAGGGGTCTCTCCTCACCGCTGCCCTTCCTGACCTCGGTCGTGGGGTAGCTCTTCTCGGTCGTGCTTAGTGCGCTGGCCCTCACCGCCGTCCTTCCTCGGTCGTGGGGTAGCTCCTCTCGGCCGCGCTCTTAGTGCGCGACGCAGCCGGCGGGGCGCTCTTAGTGCGCGACGCAGCCGGCGGGGCGCTCTTAGTGCGCGACGCAGCCGGCGGGGCGCTCTTAGTGCGCGACGCAGCCGGCGGGGCGCTCTTAGTGCGCGACGCAGCCGGCGGGGCGCTCTTAGTGCGCGCGCACGGCGGCGCGCTCTTAGTGCGCGACGCAGCCGGCGGGGCGCTCTTAGTGCGCGACGCAGCCGGCGGGGCGCTCTTAGTGCGCGACGCAGCCGGCGGGGCGCTCTTAGTGCGCGACGCAGCCGGCGGGGCGCTCTTAGTGCGCGACGCAGCCGGCGGGGCGCTCTTAGTGCGCGACGCAGCCGGCGGGGCGCTCTTAGTGCGCGACGCAGCCGGCGGGGCGCTCTTAATTGTGTGCCGGTTACAAATAGCTGTGAAAAGAAGAGAAACGAAAAACAAAGGAGAAAAGGAAAGATATAAACATCTAAATGCAGAGTTCCAAAGAATAGCAAGAAGAGATAAGAAAGCCTTCTTCAGTGATCAATGCAAAGAAATAGAGGAAAACAACAGAATGGGAAAGACTAGGGATCTCTTCAAGAAAATCAGAGATACCAAAGGAACATTTCATGCAAAGATGGGCATGATAAAGGACAGAGATGGTGTGGACCTAACAGAAGCAGAAGATATTAAGAAGAGGTGGCAGGAATACACAGAAGAACTGTACAAAAAAGAGCTTCAAGACCCAGATAATCATGATGATGTGATCACTGACCTAGAGCCAGACATCTTGGAATGTGAAGTCAAATGGGCCTTAGAAAGCATCACTACGAACAAAGCTAGTGGAGGTGATGGAATTCCAGTGGAGCTATTCCAAGTCCTGGAAGATGATTCTGTGAAAGTGCTGCACTCAATATGCCAGCAAATTTGGAAAACTCAGCAGTGGCCACAAGATTGGAAAAGGTCAGTTTTCATCCCAATCCCAAAGAAAGGCAGTGCCAAAGAGTGCTCAAACTACCCCACAATTGCACTCATCTCACACGCTAGTAAAGTGATGCTCAAAATTCTCCAAGCCAGGCTTCAGCAATATGTGAACCGTGAACTTCCTGATGTTCAAGCTGGTTTTAGAAAAGGCAGAGGAACCAGAGATCAAATTGCCAACATCTGCTGGATCATGGAAAAAGCAAGAGAGTTCCAGAAAAACATCTATTTCTGCTTTATTGACTATGCCAAAGCCTTTGACTGTGTAGATCACAATAAACTATGGAAAATTCTGAAAGAGATGGGAATACCAGACCACCTGATCTGCCTCTTAAGAAATCTGTATGCAGGTCAGGAAGCAACAGTTAGAACTGGTCATGGAACAACAGACTGGTTCCAAATAGGAAAAGGAGTACGTCAAGGCTGCATATTGTCACCATGTTTATTTAACTTATATGCCGAGTACATCATGAGAAATGCTGGACTGGAAGAAACACAAGTTGGAATCAGGCTTGCTGGGAGAAATATCAATAACCTCAGATATGCAGATGACACGACTCTTATGGCAGAAAGTGAAGAGGGGCTAAAAAGCCTCTTGATGAAAGTGAAAGTGGAGAGTGAAAAGGTTGGCTTAAAGCTCAACATTCAGAAAACGAAGATCATGGCATCTGGTCCCATCACTACATGGGAAATAGATGGGGAAACAGTGGAAACTGTGTCAGACTTTGTTTTTCTGGGCTCCAAAATCACTACAGATGGTGACTGCAGCCATGAAATTAAAAGACGCTTACTCCTTGGAAGGAAAGTTATGACCAACCTAGATAGCATATTCAAAAGCAGAGACATCACTTTACCAACAAAGGTTCGCCTAGGCAAGGCTATGGTCTTTCCTGTGGTCATGTATGGATGTGAGAGCTGGACTGTGAAGAAGGCTGAGCGCCGAAGAATTGATGCTTTTGAACTGTGGTGTTGGAGAAGACTCTTGAGAGTCCCTTGGACTGCAAGGAGATCCAACCAGTCCATTCTGAAGGAGATCAGCCCTGGGATTTCTTTGGAAGGAATGATGCTAAAGCTGAAACTCCAGTATTTTGGCCACCTCATGCGAAGAGTTGACTCATTGGAGAAGACTCTGATGCTGGGAGGGATTGGGGGCAGGAGGAGAAGGGGACGACAGAGGATGAGATGGCTGGATGGCATCACTGACTCGATGGGTGTGAGTCTGGGTGACCTCCGGGAGCTGGTGATGGACAGGGAGGCCTGGCGTGCTGCGGTTCATGGGGTCGCAAAGAGTTGGACACGACTGAGCGACTGATCTGATCTGATCTGATCTGATTACATGGATGATGCTGTCCACTTCCCCTTGTGTCATATTGGGAGGCACATTGATGATAAGTGTGATCTTGGCATTGTAAAGGGACGTACTTAATCCCCTTTGTAAGTAATCTGTGGGGTGACTTTGAGGCAATGTGAATATCTTTTCTTCTACCAAATAGTTTTAGGATCCACTGCCGAGGATTGCCTCAATCAGTCTTTTTGTTTTCCTTGTTGTCATTTGTCTGTGCTATCTTATCTTAGTTCCTTGAACAGGGGTCGCACCTGGGTCACAGCAGTGAAAGCACTGAGTCCTAACCACTGAACTACCAGGGAATTCCCTGAATCAGTTATTATGATGTTTCTTAACTGCTTAAGTAACAACAGCGATAAAGATCAAATTGTATTTTCAAAATTCTCATGAGCTTATTTAGAAAGCCCTATTCATGTATGTTGTTCTTGTGGTTCTGTGGTTTAATTTCCCATCATAGACTATCTGTGGGAGAGTGAGGCTGAAAGATTGGGTTTGCATGCATTTTGCTGAACAACTGCCTTCTAGAAACAGGATTTCAGAGTATCTTTTTCCTTCCACGGCTACTTAAGAAGAAGGGACTGGTCTAGTCTAGACTTTGCTTAGGGTAGTTTTTCGGGGAAAGCAATGGCACCCCACCCCAGTACTTTTGCCTGGAAAATTCCATGGACAGAGGAGCCTGGTAGGCTCCAGTCCATGGGGTTGCTAAGAGTCGGACACGACTGAGTGACTTCACTTTCACTTTTCACTTTCATGCATTGGAGAAGGAAATGGCAACCCACTCCAGTGTTCTTGCCTGGAGAATCCCAGGGATTGGGGAGCCTGATGGGCTGCCGTCTATGGGGTCGCACAGAGTCGGACACGACTGAAGCGACTTAGCAGCAGCAGCAGCAGCAGGGTAGTTTTTACTTTCCCTTACCTCTTTTGTCATTACTTCTTGTATTTTAATGGTTGTGAGTCCTATGGTACTCTTATATGTTAAAGCTTGTATTGAAAACTAGCCAGTAGTTATAGCTTAGAGAAATGCATATATTAATGTTTTAAAAGAAACATTTTTTCCCCATCAATTTCTTAGGAAAAATCTCTAAATAGAAAAGCTAGGCTTCTCCGGTGGCTCAGTAGTGAAGAATCTGCCTGCTAATGCAGGAGACATGGGTTCCATCCCTGGTCCAGGAAGATCCTACATGCTGCAGAGCAACTAAGCCCATGCACCACAGCTACTGAGCCTGCGCTCTAGAGCTTGGGAGCTGCAACTGCTGAAGCCCAAGCGCCCTGGAGCCCATGCTCAGCAGCAAGAGAAGCCACTGCCATGAGAAGTCCTGTGCACCACAGCGAGGAGTAGCTTTTGCTCCCTGCAACCGGAGAACAACTCAGCAGCAATGAAGACCCAGCACAGCCAAAAATAAATAGCTAAATAAGTGAAATTATATATATAGAAAAGGAAAGCTAATACAATAGTCTAATACTCATACCTTTTACTTGGATTCATTAATTAACTGTTGGTTTTATTATACCTAAGTAGCTGTAAATCTGTATATATATCCATTTTTTGCTTAATTACTTGATACCTGCAGATGTGTAACTCTCTAGAATAAGAACACTTCACTCCATAGTCACCATACCATTATCACACCTAAAAAATTATGTTTCTAATGTGTAATATCAGTCCAAGTTCAAATGTACTAAGTTTATATGGTGTCTTGCAGGTAGCTGCAATAAGTTACATTTCATTGATCAAAAAAGTGAGGTCATCTGACTGTCAGGGAGGGGATTCAGGTCTTTAGCTTATGGTCAAGTATTGGATCATTGAGAACATCAGTCATGAACATGAAGAATTAGGAAAGTAAGAAATTAGGATGATACCTCATCCTAATGCTGGTGCCTGGCTCATAGTAAGTACTTAAAATCTGACTTAAAGATAAATGGAAGGGCGTGTGTACTCAATCATTTATTGAGTGATTCTAGTGCATTTAGTCTGTTAGATGCTGTGGGGGATAAAGACGTAGAAAACAGTATTCACACTCTTGAGAACTACAGTATTAGCTGAGAGGAAGCTCTCTAGTGTCTTTTTTTTTTTTTGGTTACTATTTATCGACTGTTTTCCATGTGCTGGGTAGTTTTTTCGGCACTGGGATACAGTGGTGAACAAGACTGGCAAAGTTCTTGCCCTCATGGAGTTTATATACTAGTTGGGAGAGATAAGCAGTAGACCTATGTCATCGAAATAATTTCAGATAGACATAAAGGAAAAGAAAATAGCTTGATACAGTAGGAAGTAATGGGAGGAAGGGAGTATACGTTTAACTAGGGTTGTCAGGAAGGCGTCCCGAGGAAGTGACATTCGAACTGTGACTAGAATTGCAAGGAGGCAGCAGCCATGGGAATTTCTGGTAGAAGCAGAGGAAGCTGAAGGTACAAAGATCCTAAGGTTGTAATCGACTGGCCTTGGTGAGGAGCCAAGGAAGCCAGTGTGTAGGGAGCAGAGAGGGATCAGAGAGAGTGTTGGAGGAATATGATAGGAGATGAAGGCAATGACCACATTGTGTAGGGTTTTTATTTTAAGTGATAGGAAACCATTGAGAAATACAAATTGTACTGTATAAAATAACTGAAGGATTTAGGTCATTGATAATGGCCTGATTTTAATATTAACTTGATATATCCTGAGGATACTGCCCTCTACTTTCCTTTATTGAAAAACTCTTAAATTTATAACATGGTACTGGTGGAAATGCAAAGAAACAGTAAGTCCATACTACATCTTAGTTGGACATTGTACTTACATTGTAGTTGGAGTAATAGGGTGTAAATGCAAAAAATATGTCTATGTAGTGTATAAGAGAACCGTACATCTGTCATATATATGCATATATGCTGAATAGCAGAAGGTGCTCAGGAAGGGGGGTTAAGGTGCAGTGGGTGTGGAAGAGCTGCACTGAAGAGGTGGTATTGGATTGTTTCTTCAATAGATTTGACCAAGGGGGAGGTAATTCCAGGCAGGGGAAATGTCTGAGTAAAGATGTGATGTGAGCAATTGGTCCTTAGGAAATAATGAGTAGGTCACTCTTCTGGAGAAGAAAAAAAGTAGTGGCATGCTTAGGGCCTGGGATAACAGACTAAGGAATTTAGACTGTGATCTGTTGTTGCAGTGGGCGTACTTCACAAATCTGATTTGTACATTAGTCACTTATTTGCTGTTTATTCGACTAATATTTATGGTCTTCTGTTTGCACTTGTAGTCTGTAAAATTGTAACAGCCTTGATCACTTGTAGATATAAAATTGAGTTGTGATTCTGGTACATAGATAGAGAAACATGCAGAAAATGAATGAACCAGGAAAAAAATACTTTTAAGTGATCTTATTTCCATAGGCAAGTTTGATGGAGTGGGACTTGTATCACTAGTAGGTGCTGAAGAGTTAGTTATAGGATTTTATTGAGTGGTGGATTGGGGGAAATGTTGAAGCTATGAGAAGGCTATGCCGATGTAAAAATATATTGCAAGATTCCAAATCTCATTGTTATCTTCATACTCTGGATCTTGATAGAGCAATGGTTGTTAACATTTAAGGGGCTTAAAATAAGAGAATGGTGAGCCTAATGATGAGACTTTCCTATCCTGTTCGTTATTTAAAATACAACCACAGGGGCTTCTCTGGTGGTCCAGTGGTTAAGAATCTGCCTTGCAATCAATGCAAGGGACACAGGTTCAAATCCTGGTTGGGAATTAAGAACCCACATGCAACTAAGTCTACGTGACACAACTAGAGAGTCCGTGCACTGCAGTGGGAGATCCTGAGTGACACGACGAAGGTCCCATGGGCGGCAACTAAGACCCGACACAGCCAAATAAATAAATGTTAAAGAAATACAACCATGTGTAACAAACACGCAGTCCCAATAGCTCCTGAACTAATTGATTCCTTCCCTCTCCCTCCCCTTTTCCTTCTCCCTCTCCCCATATCTCCTACCCAAGCCCCACAGGCTTTAAAAAGGCATTTATCATTCCTTACCAATTGCAATGATGTCATTGATAAATGCACTTTATGGCATTAATTAGGATCATTGCTACAGTCTCTTATTTAATATTATTGAGAGTCTTGTATATTTTCTTTTTAGCTTATGGAGCACTGAGCCAATATAGGCGTATGCTGATAGTGTTTATTGGCTTTCCTAAGAATTGTAGCTTTCATAGCTGGAAGAAATCATCTGGACTCTTTTTTTCACTGCATTTTATAGATCTGACAACTGTTGCTCCTTATCCGGAAGGAGGGAATTATTATTTGGATATAGAGCAGCCTGTCTCTCCCCTACCCTCCATGCATTGTAATGAAGTCATTGTTGGTCCTTCTCAAAACATAGCAAGATATTGATGTTCACATCCTTGTTCTCTGTTATTAAAATGGCAGCTGAAGAGATAAGACTTAGACATAAAAAGATTAACAGTGGGTAAGAGCCATGAAAGAGTTAGTTGCTCAGTCATGTCCAACTCTTTGCAACCCCATGGACTATATAGCCCACCAGGCTCTTCTGTCCATGGAATTCTGCAGGCAAGAATGCTGGAGTGGGTAGACATTCCCTTCTCCAGAGGATCTGTCCAACCCAGGGATCAAACCCGGTCTCCTGCATTGCAGGCAGATCCTTTTTTTTTTTTTTTTAGCTTTTCTTTTAATATAAACATGAGGAAGAAAAACCACGTAAGTTGTAGCATTCTTTTCAAAATAAAACTGCAATCAATACTTGAATCTCCAAGCTCCATAAACAATATTTTTTGAGGTGGTAGATTGTAATATTTTTATATCCATTATTTATCATTTATGTCTGTGTCCTTTAAAAATGATGGAACCTGTGGCACTCAATATAATCTGAAGCCTTGCTATAAAGAGAGAAAGTATTTCTGGCCCAGAAATGCTTTGTTTACAGGCAAAATTCCTAGGATTACATTTGAGAAGGTAGGAGGAGAAAGATTTTACATAGTTGAGAACACTTTTTTTTTTTTTTAATGTTTCAAGTTTAGGTGACATCATTACCAATTTCCTAAAAGACTGATTACTGGACCTCCCTGTCTTTTAATGGGCTTCCTGGTGGCTAAGTGGTACCCTGTGTTTTAAAAAGCCTGAGGTAAGGGTTCCTAAGATTTATCTTTCCTCAAATAACAGAACACACATACAGCCAGATCAACACACAGGATAGAAAAGCTGTTTCTTATCACTTAGTTTCCTATCGCTGCTGCTGCTGCTAAGTCAGTTCCGTCGTGTCCGACTCTGTGTGACCCCAGAGACCGCAGCCCATCAGGCTCCCCTGGGATTCTCCAGCCAAGAACACTGGAGTGGGTTGCCATTTCCTTCTCCTGCAGGCAGATTCTTTACTGTCTGAGCCACCAGGGAAGTCCAAGACTTAGACATAAAAAGATTAATAATGAGTAAGCCATATCCTTTCTTTATTAAGGATAAACTAGTTGGAGTTTAGGACATTTACCTCTTTCTGCACTCTAGCTGTAGTGGGACTTTTAATAATGCTGGCCTTATTGGTTAATAGTCTTAATTTATATCAGGTGTTTATCCTGTCATCAGGTTCAAATTATACTAGTAATTATCTTTGTATAACATGTTTTATATGTATAACATAATACGAAGCAGGGCAAAGGCTAAAAGTTTTGCTAAGAAACGAACTGGTCATTGTAAACACCCTCTTCGAACAACATAAGAGAAGACTCTACACCTGGACATCACCAGATGGCCAATATGGAAATCAGATTAATTATATTCTTTACAGCTGAAGATGGAGAAGTTCTATACAGTCAGCAAAAACAAGACTGGGAGCTGACTGTGTCTCAGACCTTGAACTCCTTATTGCCAAATTCAGACTTAAATTGAAGAAAGTAGGGAAAGCCACTGGAAAGCCATTCAGGTATGACCTAAATTAAATTCCTTACAGTTATACAGTGGAAGTGACAAATAGATTCAAGGGATTAGATCTGATAGAGTGCCTGAAGAACTATGGATGGAGGTTCCTGACATTGTACAGGAGGCAGGGATCAAGACCATCCCCAAGGAAAAGAAATGCAAAAAGGCAAAATGGTTGTCTGAGGAGGCCTTACAAATAACTGTGAATAGAAGCAAAAGGCAAAGGAGAAAAGGAAAGATATACCCAATTGAATGCAGAATTCCAAAGAGTAGTAAGGAGAGATAAGAAAGCCTTTCTCAGTGATCAATGTAAAGAAGTAGAGGAAAACATTAGAATGGGAAAGACTAGAGAGCTCTTCAAGAAAATGAGATACACCAAGGGAACTTTTCATGCAAAGATGGGCACAATAAAGGACAGAAATGGTATGGACCTAACAGAAGCAGAAGCTATTAAGAAGAGATGGCAAGAACAGTCAGAAGAACTATACAAAAAAGATCTTCAGGACCCAGATAATCACAATGGTGTGATCACTCACCTAGAGCCAGACATCCTGGAATGCACTCAAGTGGGCCTTAGGAAGCATCACTACAAACAAAGCTAGTGGTGGTGATGGAATTCCAGTTGAGCTATTTCAGATCCTAAAAGATGATGCTGTGAAAGTGCTGTACTCAATATGCCAGCAAATTTGGAAAACTCAGCAGTGGCCACTGGACTGGAAAAGGTCAGTTTTCATTCCAATCTCAAGGTAAGTTTTCATTCCAATCCCAAAGAAAGGCAATGCCAAAGAATTTTGAAACTACTGCACAATTGCACTCATCTCACACACTAGCAAAATAATGCTCAAAATTCTCTAAGCCAGGCTTCAGCAGTATGTGAACCATGAACTTCCAGATGTTCAAGCTGAATTTAGAAAAGGCAGAGGAACCAGAGATCAAATTGCCAACATCCATCAGATCACCAAAAAGGCAAGAGAGTTTCAGGAAAACATTTACTTCTGCTTTATTGACTACGCCAAAGCCTTTGACTGTGTGGATCACAACAAACTGGAAAATTCTTTAAGAGATATGAATACCAGACCACCTGACTTGCCTCCTGAGAAATCTGTATGCAGGTCAGGAAGCAACAGAACTGGACATGGAAAAACGGACTGGTTCCAAATTGGGAAAGGAGTACATCAAGGCTGTATATTGTCACCTTATTTAATTTATATGCAGAGTACATCACGAGAAATGCTGGGCTGAATGAAGCACAAGCTGGAATTAAGATTGCCAGGAGAAATATCAATAACCTCAGATATGCAGATGACACCACCCTTAAAGAAGAACTAAAGAGCCTCTTGATGAAAGTGAAAGAGGAGAGTGAAAAAGTTGGCTTAAAACCCAACATTCAGAAAACAAAGATCATGGTATCTGGTCCCATCACTTCATGGCAAATAGATGGGGAAACAGTGACAGACTTTATTTTTGGGGGCTCCAAAATCACTGCAGATGGTGATTGCAGCCATGAAATTAAAAGATGCTTGCTCTTTGGAAGAAAAGTTATGACAGACAGCATATTAAAAAGCAGAGACATTACTCTGCTGACAAAAGTCCATCTAGTCAAAACTTTGGTTTGTCCAGTAGTCATGTATGGTTGTGAAAGTTGGGCTGTAAAGAAAGCTGAGTGCTGAAGAATTGATGCTTTTGAACTGTGGTGTTGGAGAAGACTCTTGAGAGTCCCTTGGACTGCAAGGAGATCCAACCAGTACATCCTAGAGGAAATCAGTCCTGAATATTCATTGGAAGGACTGATGTTGAAGCTGAAGCTCCAGTACTTTGGCCACCTGATGTGAAGAGCTGACTCATTTGAAAAGACCCTGATGCCAGGAAAGACTGAAGGCAGGACGAGAAGGGGACAACAGAGGATGAGATGTTTGGATGGCATCACCGACTCAATGAACATTGAGTAAACTCCGGGAGTTGTTGATGGACAGGGAGGCCTGGCGTGCTGCAGTCCATGGGGTCGCAAAGAGTCAGACTTGACTGAGAAACTGAACTGAACATGTTACAGTTTTTGAAGTGTTTCTATAGGCATTATCATGTTTTCATTTTAGGACACCATTGTTAGTTGGAGGGGCAAGATAATTTGGAAAGTGCACTGCTTCTGTGATTTCACTTGCTTTATATACATTTCTCCATAGTAATGAATTATGTTTTGATAGTTTCCATTTTGGAATAAATCCAATATTTTTATTTATTTAAGTTATTCGCTGCACTGGGTCTTACTTGCAGCACTTGGGATCTTTGATTTTTGTTCAGCATGTTGGCTCTTTTAGTTGTGGTATGCAGAATCTTTAGTAACAGCGTGTGGGATCTAGTTCCTTGACCAAGAATCAAACCGAGGCCCCTACATTGGGAACCTGAAGTCTTAGCCCCTTGGCCACCAGGGAAGCCCCAACCCAATATTTTTTAAACCGAAAAAGCTGTATTTTCCATTCCATTTTTAAAAATTATTCAAAGGGAATTGAATGAACTTGATAATTTTGGTTTTTAAAAGCTGAAGGACTGAAGAATTTATAGCTGTATTTTCCATTCCATTTTTAAAAATTATTCAAAGGGAATTGAATGAACTTGATAATTTTGGTTTTTAAAAGCTGAAGGACTGAAGAATTTATCTTAGGTGATTTCTTGAGTTTGAATTAAAATATCCTATTTAACACTGATGGATTCAGCAAATGTATATCGCATGTCTTTTATGTGCCAGGCTCAGTACAGGCGAGGGAGATATTAGTGTGTGTGGATTGTGGGGAGGGCTGTGGTGGGGCTTAAGAGTCAGAGTGTTAGAATGAAAAAAGCAAGAATTTAAAGTCAAGTAGAAGGACTTCACTTTTTGGTTATGGGTTTCATCCCTGGTTCCAAAAGATCCCACATGCCTTTGGGCAACTAAGCCCGTGGGCCACAACTACTGAGCCAGCGCTCTAGAGCCTGTGAGCCATAGCAAGAGAAGCCATCTCATTGAGAAGCCCATGCATGGCAGTGAAGAAGCTACGCTTCCACTTGCTGCAGCTAGAGAAGGCCCACACACAGCCACGAAGACCCTGCACAGCCAAAAATAATAAATGCAGTAAAAAGTCGGGTAGACCTGCATTCAGATCCCAGCCTGCTACTTATTAGTTGCAAATTCCTTAACTTTTTAGTTGCGAATTGCTTAACTTCTTGGAATATCAATTTTCTAATCTATAAATTGAGGATAATACCTATTTTGTAGGGTTTTTGGATTAGGGTGATGTTTATAGGGCATATAAAGTATGTGCTCTCTAGGATATTGTTGTGCATAATGGACGAACGTGTGGTGAGAGCTGAGTTTTGACAGAAAGTGCTTGGCTGACTTAATGTAATAGAGTAAGGTGATTTTGGCTGCCAGCATATACCATGTTCTGCTTTGTCAAAACTTGCAGCTTTCACGTTGGTGTTTGCCAGCACTGTGTTTGACTTCTCACATGGTAGGAGTCGAGTCATTCCTATGGAGTGTAAGTCATTTGGAAACATCTGTAGCCTAGACCTTTGAAAACTCTGTTGTAGTTTAGCTGGAAAAAATCTCACATTACCATTGGGTAGTGAAAGTCACATGGTGGGGAGCCTCCCTGGGCTGCCACCTAGATTCAGTTTTCTGAATGATGTAACCATCGAAAGGAAAAAGCATTATCACCCAGGCTGTAAAGTCCTGTGACAGTGAGTAAATCGAATAGGATGAAAGACGAAGAAGCTGCTTTGTTTTCTGAAATGGTGCTGTATTTATAAACATTTATTGAGTACCTACCATATGCTAGGCACTGTTCTGGTTCAGGGAATACAGTGGAGAGGGTGCACCCCCTTTTCTAATAGAGCTTACCTTCCAATGAGGGAGAGTGTAAATAAATGTTAAATATAAAGTGCAAGGAATCTTAGGTGATGCTGAGTACTGTCGAGAGAAATAAAGCAGGAGAAACAGGTTGTAGGTTAGAAAAGGGGTGCCTATTTTCAGATAGGATCTCTATTTTTTATTAAACTTAGAGACTTTTAAAATTGATTTGTTTGTTATTTATTTATTTTGTTGGATCTTAGTTGTGACATGTGGGGTATAGTTCCCTGACCAGGGATTGAACCAAGGCCCCCTGCAATGGGATTTCAGAGTCTGGACTGACGGGAAGTACCAGGTTTAGATAGGGTGTCATGGAAGATTTCCTGGAGAGGTCTCAGAATGAAGCCAGTGAGTGACCCTCTACTATACGGAGAGGAGCTCTTTGATATAAGGAGTGGAAGTAGCACTGACTTGAGAGGTTGCTGTAGGAGTTCGAAGGTAGAATGACCTTAAGTGATTGAAATCAACCCGTATTTATTCTCAAGAACCTGTTGAAGGGAAGGAGCAGGTTCAGTTCTATTGAAAATCAGCCTGCATGCTGTCTTTGGAATATATATTGTAGGTTACACCACTTAAGAAAATGTGCACTTTGGTGTCTAGGAGACCTAACAATTTCCCCCACCCCCCCAATAGTATTTTTAAAAGTATAGTGTTTGTATCCTCTGAATCAGGATACAAATGGGAACAGACAAATAGAAATTGGACCTCCACAACAGGTCCAGTTAACCAGAATTTATGTGGATGGTACTTGGGAATTTGCAATTTTAACAAGTAATTCCATATCCGTACTGAAATTTGAAAATTCCTGTTGGTTACCTTGTTGATAGGAATCATCTTTATTTCCGGCTTGGTGGGTGGGTAGGCAAGTCCTTGCTTAGTTAAGATTCATTACTTTTCATAGTTTATGCTGGAGTTTCCATTTCCTTTTATATTGATTTAATTCTTGTCAAATCTCTGGTAGACTATAACTTCCATATTAAGATACGTTGATGAGAGAGCAGAAAATGAAACTCTTTTCCTCTTTGCTTATATTTTTCGGCATTCTCACCATCAGCCACATCCCTGGGAAGGAGCACGCACTGAGCAAGGAGAACACTGAGTTGGCTCTGTAGACTGCTATGATTTAGAACAAAGCTTGCTTACACTCAATAGTGTTTTCATTTTCTATTAATTGAACATTAGAGTTTTTAAAATTTTATCTGGTTGCATTGGGGCTTAGTTGCATCATGTAGGATCTTTTGTTGTGGTGCATGGACTCTCTAGTTGTGGTGCATGGACTCTCTAGTTATGGTATGTGGGCTTAGTTGCTCTGAGGCATGTGGGATCTTAGTTCTCTGTGCAGGAATCCAACCCATGTCCCCTGCATCACAAAGATTATTCTTAGCCGCTGAACCTCTAATTATTTATTTGTGATTAAAGTTTTTTTTAGAATTTCTTTCATAGGTCTTTAAATCTCTAATATGCAAAAGACTGAGGATATTGAGAAAGTGTTTGATATGTCTAATGGTAGACAATAAATAGAGTTTCGCTGGTGGTTCAAACAGTAAAGAATCTGCCTGCGATGTGGGAGACCCAGGTTCTTTCCCTGGGTTAGGAAGATTCCCTGGAGAAGGGAATGGCAACCCACTTCAGTATTTTTTCCTGGAGAATCCCTTGGACAGAGGACCCTGGCTGGCTACAGGCTTTTAGAAGTTGTCTTTTAAAAAATATGTCCTCTTCCCCCAGAGGATTTTATTTTTCTGTTTAAGGGTTCTTGTAGCTGTTCCATCCCTGTATTTGGTTGATTTTTAAAAACATTCGTGTGTGTACCCGGCTGAGCCAGGCCTTGGTTGTGGCGTGTGGAATCGTCAGTCTTCATTGCAGCACGCACACTCTTTAGTTGCGCCACATGGGATCTAGGTCCCTGACCAGGGATCGAACCTGGCTCCCCTGCATTAGCGTGTTTAGCCACTGGACCACCAGGGAAGGCCCTTGGTTGATTTTTGACTTTGCCCATCCAGTGATGAGGAGGCCCTGTTAGTGTGTGAATGGCAGTACATATCTTGGCTTTTAGTAAAAATTCCCCAGTGGCTCAGTGGTAAAGAATCCACCTGATGGTGCAGGACATGCAGGAGACGCAGGTTTGATCCCTGGATTGGGGAGATCCCTTGAAAGAGGAAATGGCAATCCACTCCAGTATTCTTGCCTGGGAAATCCCATAGACAGGAGCTTGACAGGCTACCGTCCAAAGGGTTGCAAAGAGCCGGATGTGACTGAGCACAGAGCATGGAAATTTAATATTTAAGAGACAAGCTCTTAAAGGCGTTTGGAGGAGCAGTAACTGGCCCTGTGAATTGTCGTGCTCCAGCAGCAGAGGAGAGTTCTCAGAGCTGGTCTCTTTGTTTGACACCTTTTTTTTTTTTTTCTTTCCTTTCCCATAGCCACTTGACTCCCATAAACTCAGTCTTCAGCAGAGGTATGGTGTGGTGTAAGAGTCCTGAGTTGGGAGTCTGGACACCTAGGTCTTAGGTTCAACTTTGCTCCAAGCCTCTCATTTCCTTTCCTCTGGCCTTATTTTTCCCATTTTTAAAATGAAAATCAGGGAATTCCTTGGCAGTCCAGGAGTTAGGACTCTGCAATTCCACTGCAGGGGTCCGGGTTCCATTCCTGGTTGGGGAGCTAAGATCCTGCAAGCTGCACAGCACGGCCAAAAAATAAATAAAGTGAAAATCAGGACTGGATAATTGACCCCCAGAGATCTTTCCAGCTCTGATAATTCTTTGATTTCATGAATCTTAGAAGGGCCACAACTTGTACTTTGCTCTCACAACATAGGATTTTGCATTGGAACTTTACCATAGTGAAGGCTTTTTCTTTTTGTTTTTTCAGGAATAATGTTTCTGAGTGTGTACATTTTATAGATAAGCTGGTTTTTGTTTTGTTTTAAAGAGATGTGTGCATGCCAAGTCGCTTAGGTCGTGTCCGATTCTTTTTGACCCCATGGACTGTAGCCCACCAGGCTCCTCTGTCCATGGGATTCTCCAGGTAAGAATACAGGACTGGGTGGCCGTGCCCTCCAACCCTCCAAGGGATCTTCCCAACCCAGGGATCGAACTTGGCATCTCTTAACGTTTATGCACTGGCAGGTGGGTTCTTTACCACTAGTGCCACCTGGGAAGAGATAGTAAAAGGTTAAAAATAGGAGTTGGAGGACTTCCCTGGTGGTCCAGTGGATAAGGATCCCTTGCCAGTTCAGGGGACTCAGGTTCCATCCTTGATCCAGGAGGATCCCACGTGCCGTGGTGCAACTAAGCCCACATGCCACAACTACTGAGCTTGTGCTCTACGCGTAGCTACTAAGCCCCCGTGCCTAGAGCCGGAGCTCCACAAGAGAAGCCACTGCAGTAGGAAGCCTGAGCCCTGCAGTGAAGAGTAGCCCCACTTACTACAGCGAGAGAAAGCCCTCTCGCAGCAACGGAGACCCAACACGACCAAAACCAAATAAAATAGAGAGGACTTAAAAGTTGGATCTTTGGAAAGTAACTGTTCTGCAACAACAGATGCTTTGTTAGGTCCATAGAGGGTGGCTGAGTATTGCGGCTTTCTCCTGATGCTATTGCAGGGAAAATGGGGCCATAAGGAAGTTCAAAGTCCATGTTAGTTTCCACCTCTAGAAAAGGCTTCCCTGATATCAGGGCTTCACTGATAGATAGCTCAGCTGGTAAAGAATCCTCCTGCAATGCAGGAGTCCCCGGTTTGATTCCTGGGTCGGGAAGATCCCCTGGAGAAGGGATAGGCTACCCACTCCAGTATTCTTGGGCTTCCCTTGTAGCTCCGCTGGTAAAGAATCCACCTGCAGTGCAGGAGACCTGGATTCGATCCCTGGTTTGGGAAGATCCCCTGGAGAAGGGAAAGACAACCCACTCCAGTATTCTGGCCTGGAAAATTCCATGGACTGTATGGTCCATGGGATTACAAAGAGTCGGACATGACTGAGCAACTTTCACTTGGAAAAGGAGTGCTGGTTTGTCTCCAGGACAGGAGAGGAGGAGAGCTCCTGATGATTCGAGCCCCTCTCTCAGCACTTTGTAGTTCCCTGGTAGCTCAGTTGGTAAAGATTCTGCCTGCAGTGCAGGTGACCTGGGTTTGATTTCTGGGTTGGAAAGATCCCCTGGAGAAGGAAATGGCAATCCATTCTAGTATTCTTGCCTGGGAAATGCCATGGACAGAGGAGCCTGGTGGGCTACAGCCAGATGTGACTTAGCGACTAAACCACCACCACTCAGCACTTTATGACTAGAAAGTCTGTAGTTTAACCCTGACTTGTTTGGTTTAAGTTATGGAAGTTTGTTTCCCCTAAAAATGTCATTTCAACCTAGGACAGACTAATGGTTCTTGTGGGATACTCAGGGCTCTTTGGGTATGCATTTGTCCCCAGAGGAGGCTTGATGGCTATGTTGTCAGATGATAAGGTACAGTCTTACTCTGTGCTGGAAACCATTCACCCTTAAGCTTTATTTTTCTAAGTGGGTGGAGTTCCTTCCATATCTGCCTGAATGAAAAGCATGTACCAACTTCCTGATCATGCCCTGTCTTGTCCTTCATTTTTTCTTTGCTTTTCATTACTAGCTGCAGCTCAGCCCATCGTCCATTTGTGGCTCAACACAAGGCAGGGGCCACAAAGCTTTGTACATGCTTGTTATTAGAAAAGAAACTTTAAAAGCTTGAGTTGGAAAAAGGGTTTAGGTCTCTTGCTGAAGTCACAAGGTTAGGATGAAGAGAGAAGCTGGAGGACATGGGGAGACTTGGATCCAGTAAAACACTCTGGATGAAGGATTTGAGGACATGGAATTTTGGGTTGCTGACAGGGCAAAAATAGTTGAGGAATGCTCCCGATTTGATAAATAGGTTATTTTTAGTTTGCTGAAAAAGTAATTTCATCAGTGTAGTGGAATCTTGCAGTTGTGTTTGTAACCTAAACTAATCGGCTTAGGTTGTGCCAGAAAAGTGTCAGGTGGCAGGCTCATTTCCTCCTCACTTCTAGTGTTGCCAGGTTTAACTCCTGCAGTCCTGTGTCCGGACTTCAGGACAGTGGTTGTCGGGTGGAACCAGGGGAGGGACAGCTACTGCTGATCTAGCTGCTAGTAGAGGAGAGAGAATTGTGAGGTAGCTTCCTGCCCTTCCTGCTCTTGGGCTGTAGAGTCTCTGCTGTGGCATGCAGTGCTTAAAACCAGTGATTCCTTGTGAGACCCCCAACTATGACTTTGGATGGGACTGACTTAGAATCTAACTTGTTTTTTTCCCAATTTGGCATTCTGTTTCCATTTCTCCTGTTTCTTGGTTACTTTATCCTGCTTTAAATGATTTTTAATGGATTTTGAGCTCTCAGTTATCATTCTCAGTTCAGTGTTCGGAGAAGGCAGTGGCACCCCACTCCAGTACTCTTGCCTGGAAAACCCCATGGACGGAGAAGCCTGGTAGGCTGCAGTCCATGGGGTCGCTGAGTCGGACACGACTGAGCAACTTCACTTTCACTTTTCACTTTCATGCATTGGAGAAGGAAATGGCAACCCACTCCAGTGTTCTTGCCTGGAGAATCCCAGGGACAGGGGAGCCTGGTGGGCTGCCGTCTATGGGGTCGCACAGAGTCGGACATGACTGACGCAACTTAGCAGCAGCAGTTCAGTGTTACCGAGTTCTCACTCAAATGTGTGCCTGGGTTCATTGCAGGTGCCGTGTCCTTTGGTGTTTGTTTTTTAGAGACTAGATTTTATATGTTATTCTGTTTAGAATGTCAACTTGCTAATTACTTAAAAGTATTTAATATCTTAAGTAATTTTAAAAAGTTTAAATTTTTAATTTTGGGAAAGGCAGTTTATGTAAATTACAAGGTCAGAAAAACATGGTCCACTTTGGGTTTGGGTACTGTGTGCTCATTTATAGGAGACAGACCTTCCTAACTGGAATAGGTGACCTTTGCTCTTGAAGAATTTGCTGTGGTGAGGAGAAAACGTAGACAGTACAAATTGTTGAAGAAAATATAAAAACAAGTACAGCCTAAATTCACTGTGCATAACTGCCTGATTGCTGCAGGGGTGTTTGGTTAGTAGGTTTATACCTCCATGCTGGAACAAGTTTTGCTCTTACCTCTTTAGCTTTACACACAAGGACATTAGCAAGAAGCTTTTGAGTATGGCTGTTTGTAGACATGAGATTTTTCTCCTTAGACTCAATTTATTTTTTCTTAAAACATAAAAATAATCCATATGACTGATTCTCATAAGGACAAGGAAAATTTAGAAGGTAGTCAGCTCTGTAAAGCAGAAGCAGCCAGGGGACCGATCCCGCGCTCGTTTGGAGAGGCCCAGGGAGCAGAGTGGTGATGCTCCTGTTTTTCCTCCTTCCGGGCACTGAAGAAAGGGGCCACAAAGAAAGCCCTCCTTTCGCTGATTTCAGTTTACCTTGGGTTAGAGAAGTAAGATAAGAGCCCCAGTTTGCTCATTACAGTAAATGGATTTGATAATAACCTCCTTATAGACTTGTTATGAGGACTAATTGAGATTATGGAAGTGAAAGTACTTTGAACTATGAAATAAGGTATAAATATTAGAAATTATTAGGTATATTATTTGGGGGGAGGAGGAGTCCTGGACTTCTGAGGCCTTCTGGTAGGACATTGCTAGGGAGCCTTTGGATTATTTTAGAATCTGGACTTTCTTTAGTTGGTATCAGTAAGGAAAATAATATTATTCAGTGTTTTTTGAAAGGGGTCTATATGCGGGACATGAATTATTCTTATAAGTCTAGTGGTTACGATTCCTGGTTTTCATCCAGGTGGCCCGGGTTTGACTCCCGGCGTGGGAAGGAAGAACTTTTGGGGCTTGCCCGGTGCGCCAGCTATTGGTAAAATGCCTGCCAATGCAGGAGACATAAGAGACATAAGTTTCATCCCTAGGTTGGGAAGATCCTCTGGAGGAGGAAATGGCAACCCACTCCATTATTCTTGCTCAGAGAATCCCATGGACAGAGGAGCCTGGTGGGCTACAGTCCATGGGGTTGCAGAGTCAGACACGACTGAGATTCTGAACTATATAAGTACATGTATACTTACAAGAACAAAAGTATAGGCACTCATAATTTGCAGCTATTTAACTATTAAACATTTAATGAATTATTATTGTGTGCCAGATTCTATGCATATGCTTCGATTGAGAAACAAAATATATAATCCTGGCCTTTCAAGAGCTCTAGGTTTGGTGGGAGGAGACAGACCCACCAGTAGGTAATCACGGTACAGAATGATAAGCACTATGCTAGAGATAAACCCAGGGGCCTTCAAAAAGGCTGGTTCTTACTCGGTCCCTCTCACCTTCCTCTCCAAACTGCTTAAAAATTTAAGAGATCTTAGTGGAGAAAGCAATGGCACCCCACTTCAGTACTCCTGCCTGGAAAATCCCATGGACAGAGGAGCCTGGTAGGCTGCAGTCCATGGGGTCGCTACGAGTCGGATACGACTGAGCGACTTCACTTTCACTTTTCACTTTCATGCATTGGAGGAGGAAATGGCAACCCACTCCAGTGTTCTTGCCTGGAGAATCCCAGGGACGGAGGAGCCTGGTGGGCTGCCGTCTATGGGGTCACACAGAGTCGGACACGACTGAAATGACTTAGCAGCAGCAGCAACAGGGTCTCGGAGAAGGCAATGGCAACCCACTCCAGTACTCTTGCCCGGAAACTCCCATGCACGGAGGAACTCAGGCTGCAGTCCATGGGTTCCCACTCCAGTATTCTAGCCTGGAGAATCCCATGGATGGAGAAGTCTGGGGGGCTGCAGTCCATGGGGTCGCTGAGGGTCTGACACGACTGAGCGACTTCACTTTCACTTTTCACTTTCATGCATTGGAGAAGGAAATGGCAGCCCACTCCAGTGTTCTTGCCTAGAGAATCCCAGGGACGGGGGAGCCTGGTGGGCTGCCGTCTATGGGATCACACA
Source organism: Tragelaphus eurycerus (assembly GCA_935064755.1). Lineage (NCBI taxonomy): Eukaryota > Metazoa > Chordata > Mammalia > Artiodactyla > Bovidae > Tragelaphus > Tragelaphus eurycerus. Next base: position 6,856,161 of record CAKXYN010000099.1, on the reverse strand, counting down.
GAGTCGGACACAACTGAAGTGACTTAGCATGGCATAGCATAGCATTCCAATGATTTCCTTTAGAATGGACTGTTTGGATCTCCTTGTAGTCCAAGGGACTCTCAAGAGTCTTCTCCAACACCACAGTTCAAAAGCATCAATTCTTCGGCACTCAGCTTTTTTTATAGTCCAACTCTCACATCCCTACATGACCACTGGAAAAACCATAGCCTTGGCTAGATGGGCCTTTGTTGGCAAAGTAATGTCTCTGCTTTTGAATATGCTATCTAGGTTGGTCATAACTTTCCTTCCAAGGAGTAAGCGTCTTTTAATTTCATGGCTGCAGTCACCATCTGCAGTGATTTTGGAGCCCAAAGAAATAAAGTCAGCACTGTTTCCACTGTTTCCCCATGTATTTGCCATGAAGTGATGGGACCGGATGCCATGATCTTAGTTTTCTGAATATTGAGCTTTAAGCCAACTTTTTCACTCTCCTCTTTCACTTTCATCAAGAGGCTCTTTAGTTCTTCTTCACTTTCTGCCAGAAGGGTGGTGTCATCCGCATATCTGAGGTTATTGATATTTCTCCTGGCAATCTTGATTCCAGCTTGTGCTTCCTCTAGCCCAGAGTTTCTCATGATGTACTCTGCATATAAGTTAAATAAGCAGAGTGATAATATACAGCCCTGACGTACTCCTTTTCCTATTTGGAACCAGTCTGTTGTTCCATGTCCAGTTCTAACTGTTGCTTCCTGACCTGCGTACAGGTTTCTCAAGAGGCAGGTCAGGTGATCTGGTATTCCCATCTCCTTCAGAATTTTCCACAGTTTATTGTGATCGACACAGTCAAAGGCTTTGGCATAGTCAATAAAGCAGAAATAGATGTTTTTTCTGGAACTCTCTTGCTTTTTCAATGATCCAGCAAATGTTGGCAATTTGATCTCTGGTTCCTCTGCCTTTTCTAAAACCAGCTTGAACATCTGGAAGTTCATGGTTCACGTATTGCTGAAGCCTGGCTTGGAGAATTTTGAGCATTACTTTTCTAGTGTCAATATGAACTTCAAAGATTGATTCTCCACCCTAAGAATCAGAGACTCTGACAAGAAAAAGCAGATATGATCTCTTCCTTGTTGAAGTTTTTTGTGGGAAACTGTAGACCTGAGATTTTCTTTTTAATTAGCTGAACAAAATTGAAGATTAGAAAATAGGTCATACCAGTTGAGATACTTGAGGCATAATGAAAGAAAACTGTAAGGGATTAAAAAGTTAAATTTGCATACAGCATAGGGAGCAAATGTTAAAATACTTAACACTGGCCAGAGACTGATGTGCCTAAGGGTGGCCAGAATAAAGTACAGCAGGTAATGGTTTCCTACACGAGGAAGCCCTAGGGTGGTTCCTCGTAGTTTTTGCCAGGTGGTTCAGTCACTAAGTTGTGTCTGACTCTCTGTAACCCCATGGACTTGCAGCACACCAGGCTTCCCTGTCCTTCACTATCTCCTGGAGTTTGCTCAAACTCATGTCCATTGAGTCATTGATACCATCCAATCATCTCATCCTCTGTTGCTCCCTTCTCCTCCAGCCCTCATCTCATCCTCTGTTGCTCCCTTCTCCTCCAGCCCTCAGTCTTTTGTAGCATCAGGGTCTTTTCTGGTGAGTCAGGTCTTTCTATCAGGTGGCCAAATTACTGGAGCTTCAGCTCCAGCATCAGTCCTTCTAGTGAATATTCAAGGTTGATTTCCTTTAGGATTGACTAGTTTGATCTCCGTGCAGTCCAAGGGACCAAGAGGCTTCTCCAGCACCACAGTTCAAACAGTTGTTTCAAGGACCTTCTAGCAATTAGCCATCACATGACTCCACCCACCAGGGCTGCATTGTTCAAATTATTTTAACTAATTCATCACCTGTAGGGGCTCAGTGGAGTTTTTGTGGGAAAGTGATAATGTAGGTCACTGGCATGGACTGAAATGTTAAATCCAGTTCAGGAAACCCAGGGAAGGTTAGAGCACAGGGTTTGAGGTACTGTGGCCCAGATTATTGGAACTAGGAGGACCCTTGGGTCTTGGATTTTACCCATCTCTGCCTCTTTCTTAGGCTTTTTGTTACAGAGTTTCAAACTTAAACAAAAGGAAACTTCATAACAAACTCCCATGTACCCACACAGCTGCAAGAGTTATAAACTTATGGCCATCTTGTTTCATTTTTATAATTTATACCCTCATCCACTTGACCCCATCCTGTATTATTTTGAAACCCCATCCTGTATTATTTTAAAGCAAATTCCAGACATCATATCATTTCATCTGTAAGCATTTCGGTGTGTATCTTTAAATAAAAGTTAACTTAAAAAAAAAAAAGTAATCTGGGAATTCCCTGGTGGTCCAATGGTTACAATTCCATACTCTCATTGACAAGGGCCTGGTTTCAGTCCCTGGTCTGGGAACTGAGACACACCCCCCGCTCACCCCGCCCCCGCCCCCCACCCGCCCAAACTGAACGGGTGATCCAAAAAACAAAAAACCGACCAAGCAAACCCACCATGTTAATTTCATGTCAAAAAGTTAATAAGAATTCTTTAACATCATCAGATATCTAGTCATTCAGCTTCTAATTATTTCATCAATGTAATGATTCTGTTTTGTTTTTTTACAGTTTTAGTGTGGTCCATACTTTGTGATATGCCATTTAAGAATCTTTTAATCCATAGTTTCTCTCCACCCACCCACCCTGTTTTTGTTGTTTTTTTTTTTTAATACCAGAGTGTCTTTGCTATATGTTGCCACAATATGCATTTATTATATCACAACTTCTGTGGGTTAGGAGCCTGGGCAGGACTTAGCTGGGTCCCCTGCTTCAGGATCTCATCCAGGGCTGCAGTCAGGGTGTCCTCCAGGGCTGCAGTCACCTCATCATGTGCCAGCTTCAAAGTTCTCTCAGTGGTCATTGGCAGGATTCAATTCATTTGGGGTGTGGGACTGAGGACCTCAGTTCCTTGTTGGTTGGTGGGTGGTTGTGAGCATTCTTAGTCGCTTCAGTTGTGTCTGACTCTTTATGAGCCTATGAACTGTAGCCCACCAGGCTCCTCTGTCCAAGGGAGTCTCCAGGCAAGAATGCTGGAATGGATTGCCATTTCCTTCTCCAGGTGATCTTCCTCACCCAAGAATCAAACCTGGGTCTCGTACATTGCAGGCAGACATTAAATTCCTTTCCACATGGGCCTCTCCAGGGTAGCAACTAGCTTCATCAGACAAGAGGTAGCGAGAGAGTGAGAGAGAGTGAGTGAAGAGTGAGAAAGAGAGAGAGACAGACAGCAAGAAAGAATTCAGTCCTTTGTCCCTAATCTCAGAAATGACATCTCATAACTCTTGCCATATTCTGTTTATTAGAAGCAAGTCATTAGGTCCAGCCCACACTCAAGGGGAGGAGCCCCCATAGAACATGGATACTAGGAGGTGGAGATCACTGGGAGCCAATTTGGAAGATCACTTCCCTTCTAGAGATGAACTTAGAGTCCAGGTCTGCTGACTTTGCCTTTTGACCATGTTATTGATGCCACTGGGGAGAAAAAGTGCCTCTAACCCCTGCATTCCACTTGCTTCTATCCATGTAATAACTCTGTTATACAATTTCCTTCTAGGATAGTCTGATAAATGTGTTTGTTTATTTATGTCAGTAACCATTGGCAGTTGTTAAAAATCACAAGTAGGATAGGTTGATTGGCTCAGAGGTTGATCAAGGTAAAAAATCTTAAGAAATGAACTAGTCACCAATTCTTAAGAAAATACTGACTGTGTTTCACATTGTACCAGGCTTAGGGAGCTACAGGAGGAATATGAAAGGATAAGATAGTATATACTTACTGTGTGGAATGGACAATAAGTGCAAAAAATGAGAAATTAGCATGGAGTCAATTCAGCCAGTACTTTTTGAGTGCTTTCTGTGTACAAAGCTCTATGTTAAGTGCTATGGGGAATATTAAACTCAGTGAGACAACCTTCTGCTCTCTCCTTAGGAGATGATATAAAATAAAGCTATAATGCAAAGTAGACTGGAAATTGCTCAAGTAGAGAGATGAAGTGCTTTGAAAGATAGGATGGAGAGGCTTAGAATATCCAAGCCCTTTGAGATCAAGTCTAACATCTTTACCTTTTTGGGGACATGGAGCAATTTAGTCAGAGAAGTTCAAGAAACCTTGCTAAGATAAGGGAATCATGTGGAATTAGAAAGAATATAGGTTTTTCAGGTGCCAGGGACAGAGGGACTTGGGTTGGAGATAGGTAGCCTTGGGTCATAGAACAGAGTACACCGGAACTGGGGATGTTGTCAGTCAAACTCACACCTAACCTGGCCAAAAGTAAACTCTAACTGCTTTGTGGACCTATCATACACCAATAACCACATGTTTGAGTGTGCAGAGCACTTTCACATGCACTGTTTGATTTGATACTGCCACTCTTGTAGGCATGGCAGATTGTTGTTTCTGTCTTAACAAATGAGGAAACTTTGAATAAAGTTTTTCTGAGTAAGAGAATTAGAATAATTCTCTACAAGGGTCCAGAACTAATAAATTGAAGAAAGACTAGGACCTAGGATCCCATCACCCTCTGTACATCCCGGTGTGTGTGTATGAGTGTTTTGTTTGTTTTTAATACTGAAGACATTGGCTTGAGACTTGTTGGCAGGCATGTCTTACTAAAAGAGCATGATCCAGAGACACAGCCTCAACTGCAAGAAGGAGCTTGGAGGGGGTCATGGGAGACCCTGGCGGGGAGCCTGACCTGTTTCTTCTCACTCAGGGATCCTCCCTGCCCTTTTAGATGTTTCTTGGTTACAACTCTGGCCCCCCCAGAGTTTTTTAGTACTACTTTAAAACTCTTTAGGTTGGAACTGGGTAAGTAAATTTCTCAAGCTTCTTCTCCTTTTCTTGGTACGCATAGACAGAGGAAGAGAGAAACTAAATGAACTTGGGCAGGGGATGTAAGGTTTAATCAGAATGGTAATGAGAAGGAAATTGAATTAACATTTTTAGCATGTATTTCAGAGAAGGCGATGGCGCCCCACTCCAGTACTCTTGCCTGGAAAATCCCATGGATGGAGGAGCCTGGTAGGCTGCAGTCCATGGGGTCGCTAAGAGTCGGACATGACTGAAGTTGGAAAGTCTTCACTTCCATGCATTGGAGAGGGAAATGGCAACCCACTCCAGTGTTCTTACCTGGAGAATCCCAGGGACGGGGGGCCTCATGGGCTGCCATCTATGGGGTCACACACAGTTGGACACTACTGAAGTGACTTAGCAGCATGTATTTGATGCTAGGCCTGTGTGCTTAGGAACTTATATAACCCTTACAACAAACACTGCCATGAAGTTTGGATATTATCACTTCTGTATCCACTTGAAAACAACGGAGACTGAATTATAGTGGGAACCCAGATTCCCAGCTCCTAAGACTAAGTGTGCTCTTCCCATTATAGTGTGTTGCCTGGGAAGCAGGCAGGGTGGAGAGGGAGTGTGGAAGAAAGACAAAGGGAAGTGTTTTCGGGGCTATAGAATGGAAACAGACTTCTTGTTGGGGTAGAAATAATGACCCCCCAGTTGTGCCTTGAAGTAAAATGGCAGCAGAAAACCTTTTAAACGCAGGCCTTTTAAGTAAGAAAGCCCAGTATTCTGTTCCTGACAGCACTTAGTGAAAGAATATAGAAGCACAGATGAGATGTACATGTAAACAAAAACTTTTAGAGACTCTGTGCATTTAGGAACCAGTCCAAAGGTTCATTTAGGCGGTGTCCTGAGCTGGGTGTTAGGGCGTGAAACTTCTGGGTGACTTGCAGCGTGTGAATGCAGCAGTGCTGCTTGGATGAGTGACACAAGAAACAAAGCAACTCTTTAAATAGAAACAGAACAACTCTTCTTCCTCAGCCCCACATTCTCTTTAATCCATCACCTTTGCTTTCAAATAGCCAAACTTTTCAAAAAAAGTTGTCTATACTCACTGCCTCTCTCTACTCACTCAGCTCCAGTCTGGCTTCTGTGCTTATGATTTCAGTGCAACACTTCTTACTAAGATCACTGATGTTCTCCATGAAGCTGAATTCAACAGACCCTTTTCGTCTTTAATTTTCTCAGTGAAGATGACACTGTTGACCACTCAGTTTTTCTGGAAACAAACCCTCTCTTCTCTTGGCTCCAGTGACGTACTGTCTTCCTCGTTGTTTTTGCAGGCGCATCCTCCATTCCTCAGCTATTAAATGCTCTCCTTTCCCAGGCCCTCCTCTCTCCTTGTAGTGGACACTCTGCCTGGGTGATATCATCTGCCCCATTGACTTTAGTAGCCACACCTCTTACACATGACTCATAAATGCATGTCTCCAGCCTAGATCACTTCCCTGTGCTGAAGATTCATCTATTTATTGTCAGTCAGTCTCTGTTCTAGACCTTGGGGATACCATGTAGGGCTAACAGAAGGTGATGGTATGGGTGGGGAGGAAGAGACAAGCAATAAACAAATAGACAAAGTGTCAGATAGGGTTGAGGGTTAAGGTGAGCATAACTAGGATGATAGGTTAGAGGGTGAGAGCTACTTTAAATTGGCTGGTCAGGTCTTCACAGAGGTGGTGAAATTTAAGCTGACTCTTCAGTGACTAAAAGGAGCCAGCTGTACAAAGGGAAGGGAACAGTGCAGAGGCCCTAAGATGAGAATGAACAATGTGTGTGCAAGGAACAGGAAGTGAGGGGGCACCTGGTGGGAGATGAGGTCGGAGGTAGGGGCCAGGTCATGTAGGGTCTTGTAGGCTGTGATGAGGACTTTGCATTATACTAAGTGAAAGGGAAAGCCATTAGAGATTAGAGTCTTGATCTGATTAAATTTTTAGAAATTTAATTCACCATTATTTGGTGAATGGGGACAGCCGGTAGCAGGGAGACTTAAGGAAAGGCTATTGCAGTTGGTAGGGTCAGAGTCTAGGTGTTTGGACCAGAGTGCTTATTTGGAGTGTAGAGGGCAGAGGGACAGACTCCGGGAAATCTGAAAGTAGAGTTGATGGGACTTGGTGGTGGATTTGCATGTGGCATGTGAGAGAAAGAAGAATCCAGGATGATCCCAGGTGTTGGGCCTGGACAGTTGGGCGGGTGGTGTGGCTGTGAACTGAGGTGGGGAAAGAGGAGTGGCGTTGGGGAGAGAAGAGTGGACAGTGAAGACCAACAAGCGTATAAGAAGCTTTTCACAAAAATGGCACCGAAGGTGAAGAAGGGAGCCCCTGCCCCTTCCAAAGCCAAAGCAAAGGCTTTTAAGGCCAAGAAATCAGTGTTAAAAGGCGTCTACAACCACAAAAATAGAAGATCCAGACGTTGCCCACCTTCCAGTGGCCCAAAACACTGCAGCTAAGGAGGCAGCCCAATATTCCTGGAAGAGCCGCCCCTTGGAGGAACAAACTTGACCGCTCACTATGCCATCATCAAATCCCCTCCCCCCGCCCCCAAGTCAGCCATGAAGAAGATAGAAGACAGCAACACACTGGTGTTCACTGTGGGTGTCGGGACCAACAAGTGCCAAACTAAACAGCTGTGAGAAGCCCTAGGACACTGATGTGGCTGAGGCCAGCACCCGATCAGGCCTGATGGGGAAAAGGCATTTGTTTGATTGGCTTCTGACTACAGTGCTTTGGCTATTGCCAACAAAATTGGGATCATCTAAACTGAGCTGGCTAATTCCACGTATAAAAGTTTTCAGTAAATTTAAAAAATATATGAGACTATGTGGATTTGATGTTGATTAGATGTCTGGGTAGAGATGTCAGGTAACTTGTTGGATATGCTACTGGAGTTTGGGAAGGGGGCGGTCACTGCTGAGGAAAGCTTTTGCAGCCATTGGGCTTCAAAAGTGCTGGGACTGGATGAGGTTACCCAAAGAAGTGAGGTTACAGATAAAGAGGCCCAGGACTGACCCTTGTCGAGTAGAGGAGGAGCCAACAAAAATGAATAAAAGTGAGCCAGTGGAGTAGGAAGAAGCTCAGGAAAGTATGATATCCTGGAATTAAGGAAGAAAAGTGTTTTGATGGAGAAAGAGTGGTTATTTGTGTTAATGCTATTTAGAGGTCAAAGAGATGGTCTAGAATTTGGCAACATTGAGGCCTTTGACCCTTATGAACAGTCTGGTGTGCTGAGGATAGAAGACTGGAGTGAACTGAGAGGAGGAGAGAGGAGGGACAGAGAGTGTAGACAACCTTTCAAGAGAAGACATTGGAGCTGGAGTGGCGGAAGAAGTGAGCTCGAGAGAGTTTATTCTTTTTTTTTTTTGGTCTTGTTTTTTAAGATGAGAAATTCTAGAATCTTGCTGCTCAAATGTGGCCTCGGATCTGAAAGTGTGAAAGTAAAAGTGCTAGTCGCTTGGTTGTGTCTGATTCTTTGCGACCCCGTGGACTGTACCCTGCCAGGCTCCTCTGTCCATGGGATTCTCCAGGCAAGAGTACTGGGAGTGGGTTGCTGTTTCCTTCTTCAGGCCCAACCCAGGGATCAAACCCTGGTCTCCTGCATTGCAGGCGGACTCTACCATCTGAGCCTCCAGGGAAGCCCATATATGGTAGTACTGTGCATGATCGGTACATAGCTCACTTCACACATGACTCACTGTTTGAGTTCACCAGCACCCTTACTGGTCTCCCATTTGAGAAGCCACTGACCATGTGCTTGGATGTCACAGCAGTGTCACGTTGCCGCACAAATGTCTGCATTCTTCCTCTCAATTGCTATACCTGTAGTGGTACAGAACTAGTCAAATGGTTATTCCAGTAGTCATGTATGGATGTGAGAGTTGGACCATAAAGGCTGAGTGCCAGAGAATCAATGCTTTTCAACCGTGGTGTTGGAGAGTCCCTTGGACTTCAAGGAGATCAAAGTTGTCAATCCCAAAGGAAATCAATCCCAAATATTTATTAGAGGTACTGATGTTGAAGCTGAAGCTCCAGTACTTTGCCACCTGATGCAAAGATCTGAGTCATTGGAAAAGACCCTGATGCTGGGAAAGATTGAAGGCAGGAGAAGGGGACGACAGAGGATAAGATGGTTGGATGGCATCACTGACTCAACGGACATATGTTTGAGCAAGTTCTGGGAGATGGTGATGCTTGGTGTGTTGCAGTCATGGGGTCGCAAAGAGGTGGACGTGACTGAACGACTGAACAATGACATCATCCTGGTAACGGTTTGTGAGCCAGTGCCAAGTTTGTGGATCAGACTCAAGTAGCTAATTTCTTGAGCATGTTTGTATGCTGGTGGACGTGAATCTTTAAAGAGAAAACAATGATGTAAGAGGGAGTGGGGATAACTGTATATGAAGCTAAGAGGAAACTAGAGCCATAGTAGGTATGAAAGGTTGTACTTTATATACCAGTGGAGACTCTGCATTATCACAGTAGGGGAAGCAGAATGCTGGTGTGTGGTTAGATCTGAGGTTAGGAAAATGATGGTCTGACTGTTACTTCTTGGTTCTGATACTGTTTCAGATTTGACCTTGATGTCAACTTGTATTTAACAAAAGTTCCATTTCAGCAAGGATACATGCATATCAGATAAAGAACATAGTGAACTGGATACTACTGAATGTTGCCTCTTGGTGACAGGGTTATTAGCTGCTGGGGGCTGGAGGTTTATTGGGAGGGAAAAAAGATGTGAATCATTTTGGGGAGTAGAAAAGTGAACCTACTAAGAGAAATGTAGCAGGTTTGCTGGCAGCTTTGAGAGAAAATTATTGGAAATTCGTGGTGATCAATTTAAAATCTTACCAGTCAATATGGTTATATTTTCTCTAGAGATACAAGTTAGGTTATAATTTAGATGCTTTGATGTTGGCCTGGAGAGGTTGTTAGTTTGGTTTAACAAGGGCTGAAGTTTTACTGGTTGACTATGAAGAGGGAATGCACAGGACCAACTGTGAGGAAAGTGAGGGCACAGTGGGGAGGGGTGTAATTCCATTATATTACTTAACCTTGTATCAAGTCGTATCCATTTAGTACTGATAATAGTGTCTGTTTCACAGAGTTGCTGTGAGGATTAAGTTCGTTCATATAAACGGCCCTGAGTAGGGCCTGGTACAGCGCATCGCGTGAGCACTGGGGCATCAGTGATGTGCCCTGTTACTGCTGCTTCTGGGCCACAGGACCCGCCTCCTTTCTGATCTCTTGGCACCATCTTTACCTCCTTCCGTCTGTTGTTCATACTGAAGTCAAAGTGATCTTCTTGAAATGTGTACACATTTCAAAAGTTACCTCTATTTAACACTTAGATGACTTAAACTATTTGGATAAAGATGCAAACCCATAATTTGGGCTCCAGGGGCCTACATGGTATGACTCTCTCCAAATGTCTCCTGCCTCATCGCATCTTTTGTATTTAATGTTTCTCCCTTTGGTTACACAGATTTACTTTTAGTTCCGCTAGCTCACTGTGCAGGGACTTCTACTTGGAACGTTCTCACCCTGGTTGGAGCTTTTGTAGATGTACGCCAGCGGGTCACTTTCTATTAATGGTATTTCATGTATTTTGTATTTTATATGATTCTTTAGTCCTCTCCCACATGGTCTAGCAGTTAGGATTCCTGGTTTTCACCCAGGCGGCCTGGGTTTGACTCCCAGTGTAGAAAGGAAGAACTTTCTGGGCTTCCCAGGTGGAGCTAGTGATAAACAATCTGCCTGTCATGGCAGGAGTCATAAGAGACGCGAGTTTGATCCCTGGGTTGGGAAGATCTTCTGGAGGAGGGCATGGAAACCCGTTCCAGTGTTCTTGTCTGAAGAATCCCATGGACAGAGGAGCCTGGCGAGCTACAGTCCATGGGGTTGCAAAGACCAGTCAGTACTTATAAAAGTATTGTATTAAACAGTAAATGCCTTGAAGACAATCTGTTTCTGGACTTTTCTGGTGGCTCAGATGGTAAAGCGTCTTTCTACAATGTGGGAGACCTGGGTTCGATCCCTGGGTGGGGAAGTTCCCTGGAGAAGGAAATGGCAACCCACTCCAGTACTCTTGCCTAAAAAATCCCATGGACAGAGGAGGCTGGTGTCCATGGGGTCGCAAAGAGTCAGACACGACTGAGCGAATCTGTTTCTACTCACTGTTTTATTCCCAGTGCTTGCCCCAGAGCCTGATGCATTATCAGTCAATATTTGAATGAATGAATGAACAAACTACCCATCAACCTCATGAAGGTTTGTGACGTTTGGACTGTGGATCAAGACTGACTTTTCTTTGGGTGAGATCTGAGAGCTGATTGCTTGCTGCTGCTGCTGCTAAGTCGCTCCAGTCGTGTCCGACTCTGTGCGACCCCATAGATGGCAGCCCACCAGGCTCCTCTGCCCATGGGATTTTCCAGGCAAGAGTACTGGGGTGGGGTGCCATTGTCTTCTCTGGCTGATTGCTTAGAGAGTTATAAAGGAGAGGAGAAAGCAAATTTTGGGACAGAAATAGCTAGGTGAGACTCCACTTATCAGTTACCACTTATTGGCTCTGTGTCTTTGAACCTTTAATTTCCTCTCATTTATAAAATAAGCATGATGGTATTTTCCTGATAGGGTTACTGTGAGGATTAAATTAGGTGACAGAAGCATTGGGTCCCGTTCTCCTTAGGGTAGTGTCTGTGACTCGCTGTTTAACTACATTCACCATTGTTGTTGTTCAGTTGCTCAGTCACGTCCAACTCTTTGTGACCCCGTGGACTGTAGTCCGTCAGGCTCCTTCAGTCCATGGGGTTTCTCAGGCAAAAATACTGGGGTGGGTTGCCATTTCCTTCTCCAGGGGATCTTCCCGATCCAGGCATCAAACCTGCATCTCCTGCGTTGGCAGGCAGGTTCTTTACCACTGAGCCACCAGGGAAGCCCATTTGCCATTACTTGATACAATTCTTATGGCTCCTTGATACCCTAATGATAGACTTCTAGAGGTTAAAGGCAGCCAGCATGTTCTTCTGAAGCAGCCAACTTTGTTAAAGCAGGTGACTAACCAACAATTTCAGGCATGTGGTTCGGTTGCTAAACCCCACAAACATGGGCTAATTGCAAGGAGGCCTAGTCTCAATTATAACCTACTAGTTAGGAAAGGAAGCAGAAGAGCCCGGTGGCATCCTTGAGGGCCTGCATTGAAACAGAAATGCTAATCGCAAGCTAGTCTTACCAGTTGTTTGTTAGTAATAAGTTCTTAAGAGCCTAAGCCCTTTCTTTTCAATTCCGGTCTGTAGTTTTGACCCTTTGTTGGGCAAAGCTTCTTTAGTGAAGTGAAGAAAAACCCTGTAGCTCAGAGGTGGGATTACTAGATACCAGTCCTGTCTCTGTTTCCTCAAAGGGTCACACGGCTCTCAGTCTGTTTGCTCATCTGTCATATGGAGGATAAGAGAGTATCTTCTTCTCATCTTAAGAGTTTCAGGAGTAATAAGTTATCCTGGGAGGAGCAGAAAAGGAAAGACATTATTCAAGCAGAGATAATTCGAGCAGACATTATCCTCCATCAGAGATAAGTGTTGAAATCTCTGTTATTAACACAATTTAAGAATTAATCACAGCGCTTGAGAACAGAGCACTTGCACTGGACTGTCTTGCCTGCAGGCAGGTGGCCCAGGTAGGAGGGCAGGGCTTACGGAAACTGACAAGTCTTGCAGCTGAACTCCAACATGATGACCTAAGTGGGGTGCTGGCACGAGGTTGGCTGTCGCCAAGTTGCTCTCTTCAGCTTCCGACCGCCGTTTGATTGGTTCCACCCCATCCTGCTAGGAGCCTGTTTCCTAGGTTAGATTTTTGTTGAAGAGACCACACAGGGCAGAGAAAGGTTAAAATCCCTCCTGACTTTTTTCACTAATAATCCCGAGAATGCCACCTCAGCAGTTATAGGGGAAAACATGACTATCTCCTGGCTTCTCAGTACAGACAGTGGAGCATTAGATTTGAATCTTAGGACTTTGAATAGTATGGTTGTCTCAGGTTTACATTTTTTCCCCTGCCTTCTCATTTTCCACCTTTATACTTTCTTCTTTGCTTATGTTTGACAGGCCACAAGAGGTTAATTAGTAGATGGGGGTAACCTGGTCCAAAGGAATTGCAGGTAATGGTTTCTCTGTGATCCTTAGTCATTCTGGTTCTCTCTGATAACCTGTTTTTCTGATAACAGAAAGTAATCACCGCGTACACTTAGGTGAAAGGCCTGAGGATGAATTTTCTAGAGACTGTGGATGACCCATATATTTCAGTTTGAATAATTTCTGTTGATCTACAAATTTCATTGAGTCTTTTCTGTGTAATCTCCATTCTCTTCTTCAGTTCAGTTCAGTTCAGTTGCTCAGTCCTGTCCGACTCTTTGCGACCCCATGAATCGCAGCACGCCGGGCCTCCCTGTCCATCACCAGCTCCCGGAGGTCACTCAGACTCACGTCCATCGAGTCAGTGATGCCATCCAGCCATCTCATCCTCTGTCGTCCCCTTCTCCTCCTGCCCCCAACCCCTCCCAGCATCGGAGTCTTTTCCAGTGAGTCAGCTCTTCACATGAGGTGGCCAAAGTACTGGAATTTCAGCTTTAGCATCATTCCTTCCAAAGAAATTAAGCCCACTCATTCAGAGAACTTTAAAATTTCAGATCCTGCATTTCTGTTCTAAAATTTCCACCCTCACCTCCCCACCCCCTTCCCCTGCCACTGCCAATTTCTCTGCTTTGAATAGCTGTTACAGTAGCTGCTTTAATATCCTTGTCTGATAATCCCAGCATCTGGGTCATCTTGGTGTTGTCCTCTGTGGACTTGTTGTTGTTGTTTTTTAACTCTTGCAAATGGGTTTACTTCTTTTAGTTCTTCGTGTAATTTGGGATTGTGTCCTTGACATGGATGCATGGGAATGTTCTGTTATGGAGACTGGTTTCCATTGCTGTGTTAATTTCAGCAGGCAGGTGCCTTGGGCAGACTTCAGTTGCACATTCTGTCTCACGTGTGGCGGGTGGCTGTGCACATCTCAGTCCGGTCCTTTTCGGAGGTCCTTGGATTCTGCCCCATGTAGCTGTGGTTCAGGGGTCAGCTGGAGGCTGGGCAGAGCATCAAGCAGAACCTGGGCTCTCCATGTCTGGCTGTCTTCTCATTGTCTGCGGCTGCACTGGTCTGCCTGTCCTCCAGTTCCCGTGAACAGAAAGCCTTGGGTTTGAGTTTTAATTGGAACTTCAGCTGGACAACCCTCAAGTCAAAGCTCCAAAAATGGGGACTTCATGCCCTGCCAGTCCTTTCTTCCAGTTTTCATCTCTGAATTCTGCTGCTAGCCATTGTGCACTTCAGATAGTCATTTCTTTCTGTATTTTGTTCAGAGCATTTGGTTGTTTGTCCATGACAGGAGTGTACTGGAAGCGGAACTCCCCACTGGCATTGTAGCCATTATTAAAATGTTTTGGGAACAGAGGTGATACACATTTAAGAGAGTTTTGTTGTTGTGTGAATTAACTCATGTATTATAGGTCAGCAACATTTCAGGTGGTGGTGCTTCTCCTGGCCCTTCAGTCCTTCAGTCTTCGGATGCTGGCTGTACTGTGACAGCAGAAATAGTGTAGGTCGGCACATCACAGCACCAGCCACACCTTCATGCAGAAGCACAGGGTGCGTGGCTTCATGCAGAAGCACAGACCGTCTCTTCATCCTGGTTTTGCCACAGAAAGAGCAAGTGTGCTTGGTGTGCTGGCTGATTTCAATTTCACCGGTTTCCTGATGGAGTTATTAATACTGTAATGGGTCCTGTGTTTACCCACAATTCTGACCTTGGTGCCTTTAGTCATGTCATCGCAACCTAGGTCTGAGCCCAAAGAGTAAGAACTTTACGTTCAGCAATCAAATGAGGATGGACTGACGCGTCTCCTTTCTGTGGCTTGTTAATGATCTCAGGTGGACTCAGTGTGTTCACTTCAGCCAGCTTTGCTACCTTGGGCCAGTTTCTTCTCCTTTGCTGGACTCCTTTTCTTCTCTGGGAGATGAGGCAGCTGGACTCCCCGTGATCTGTAAGGGTCCTTTTATCTCTTTTCCTAGACAGTAGCACATACACGCAGAACCACCACCATTAGCACCAGCAGTAGCAGCACAAAGCACCAGAAGAAGTGCCTCGGGGAAGTGGCGTGGTGAGATCTGGCAGGGTGGAAAGGCTCTGAAGAGGCAGCGCTGAAGAGTTGGAGGATGTTTACAGTTATCCTTTGTTTCTGGGGACAGAGGACCAGTACACCGAGGATGCAAGAAGTAAGTGACATTCAGGAGCAAAGGAAAGAAATCATTTGCCCTTAGAAATAAGGAGAGACTCTGTGTCAGTGGAAAACAAATGAGGATCATCTGGAGTTCCTGTTTGCTTGCTTTTTGGCAGGGTATTCTATTCCTGTTTTGAAGAGACGGGCTCCTGGGCTTGATTAATAGGCCAGCAGGTTTGGCTGGAGGTGGGGGCAGCGGCTTTCAGTGGAGGCGCTGCTGCCACTGTTAGGGCTGCAGAGGCCTTGGTGGTGACAGACCAGATTCATGTGGCCATTTCTTGGAGTTTAGAATTTTTATGTAGGAAAGGTTCTAGGCTATGCAAAGGAAGGGATGTGTATGTGTGTAAAAGGGGTGGAGGGGGCAGGACAGAAGGTCTGTGGGCCAGTCCTGCTGTTTGAATAGCAACCACACTTAATCTGCTTAGATTGGTTCTTTTTTTGAAGCCCGCCCGCCCAAGCCATCCCTCGGGTGCTGCCCTTAGTACAGGTCCTTTTTCTTCTTCTTTTCTAGCTGTGTTCATTGCTTATCAGTACTTCTCTCTTAGGTCTTATTGGCTTGAGGCTTGAAGCCTTCGTCTTTTAAGGCCATTTGGGAAAAGCTGTCCTTTTATTACTTCTCCATCTTTATTCTAGCCTTTCTCCCAGGAGGACGGAGGTACAGGCAGATTCTGTACATGTGAATGTGTTATGGCGTGGGTAGTGGACGTGTGGACATTGGATTAAAGGGGACCTAGCAACCTTGCAGGGAGGTCACAGGGTGGTCTGTGGGGGTGTGCAAGGGAGGGATGGGCAGCTGTGATGAAAGGAGGTGCTGGGGTGCAGGACCACGTGCAGAACCCTCTAAGCTTGCCACTAGCTTAGAAGCCATCTTTCCGTTCTTCCTTAAGACCGGGATAGACAGATGTCTAACCCAGATCTTCCACCTGCGTTTACTCTTCTCCAGAGTTGGGGTAAGATTCATTGGGTTAGGAGGCTTTTCAACTCTCTTGTAGAAGGTTTGTTACAAAACTGGGGGTAAAGTTTGCAGATAGGCTCTAATTTTTAAATTTTGTTTTATTTTCTCTTTGGCTACTCTGGGTCTTGGCTGCTGCACGGACTTTCTCTAGTTGTGAGTAGGGGCTGCTTGCTAGTTTTGGTGCCCAGCCTTCTCCTTACAGTGGCTTCTCTTTGTGGAGTGTGGGCCCTAGGACACATGGGCTTCAGTAGCTCAGTGGGCGGGCTCAGTAGTTGCTGCGCATGGGCTTACTGGCCCCGAGGCATGTGGGATCAAGCCCGTGTCCCCGGCATTGGCAGGCCGATTCTTAACCACTGGGCCACCAGGAAAATTCAGGAGGCTCTGTTTTTGTTCTAATTGATATTGGCTAGCTCAAGGCTGTTTTGAGAACCAAGTCTAGAAGGTACCCCAATGAGAGTCAGCATGGTGACATGACTTTTGTAATTGGACAGTCTTGGATTTAAAATCTCTGTCACTCACAACTAAGATGTTGGACAAGTCACTTGTCTTGTTGAAATTTAGATTCTTTGTCTATAAGGGAGTAACATTATTGTGGTATTGTCTGGTGTAAAACATAAAACATATTGTCCAGGGTGTGGTGGATACTCCACAGATGTTTAGGTTTTTTTCCTTGCCCATATTCCAGAACATCTGATTTTTAGTGGAATCCCAGCTTCAGCCCTAAGCAGTTGTGTGACTCACTCTTTCCAAGTTTAGTTTCCTTCCTTAAAATGAGGGCATTGAACTAGATTTCTGAGATCTCTTCTGGATGTAAGCTGTCATACGAATGTTTAGACCATTGGGGAACGTATAGGTCTGTTAATTTCAGGAATGACAGTGCAGTCTTGGGACCATGCCATCCGCTAAGAAAGGGGAAGTTTCCAGAGCCAGATGCCCCTTCTTCCCTGAGGAGGGAGACAGGCTCAGCCCAGTGTTGTGCGATTCACATTTTACCTATCTCTGCCCTTCTATTTATATTCTCTCCAGGTCAAGAGGCAGCTGCCATTGCAATATAGTGTGTGACCGTGTCCACGCCAGCAAGCCTCAGGGGAGCAGCCAGAAGCATTGACAGGAAACTTCAGTCACCTAAATGGTAGGTGTGACACAGTGTGCACAGCCACACGGGGCGAGGGAGTGGTTTCTGTAGTCTCTACAGTTTTTCCACCATTGTGAGAGAGGGAGGTATTTATTGATGATCCCTTTTGAACCAGGTACTGTGCTAAGCACCTCACATGTTTTCTCACTCGGTCTGCCAGCCACTCTGCCATTTACTGAACACTTAGTATATGCCAGACATTATCTCCCTTAATGTTTACACCAACCCTTTGAGGTAAGTGTTGTTATTTTCACCACAAACAAATGAGCTTTGAGAGGTTAAATAACTTCTCTAAGTTCATACAAGTAGCAGATGGCAGAACTAGATTTTAAACCTGGTTATTTTCATTTCACTAAGTTTCTCTTTTGAGCACGTCACTTTTTGGTTGAGGGAGTGACTGACAGCTAGTTCCTTTCCCTAGCCCTTTCTGGATTCTGCGTGCCAGTGTTTTATTGGTGGTGTTGAATAAGGAAGTGGAGGGTACTGACGAAACAGAAGACGCTTGAGCAGAGTGGCCAGAGGACCTCATGGTCTTGGTCCCTGTGGTAGCTGTGGACTCGTTAGAGTAGGGTTCTCTGGAAGGTGGGGCAATGGGGCAACCAAAGGGTGAGTCTGGGAAATGGGTTCTACGCATAGGAGTGGCTGGACATAGGAAAGGAATCTTTGTGAGACTTCTCAGTCTCACGGGAGCTCCTGGAAGCAGGCACAGTTACGGACAGGGCAGGCTTTTCTTGAGAGAGTGGGGAACTTGAAGACAAATTCTTGATCTGTTAATTGGTTCAGGATTCTTGTTCTGTTCCTTTCCCTGGAGCATTTTTCCTACCTCAGGGAACTGGGTAGGTAATGAAATTCATTTTTGGTTGGGTGGAGTGGCAGGCAGTATTCATTTGTTCATTGATCTTTCTGAGGGTGCTTTAGTCTCTTTTTACTGGAGTACTCCCCCTTTTTTTTTTTTAATATACTTGGTGAATTTGGGAGGGGGGAGTATCATTTTCATCAAAAAAATTTATTACATGTACTTCTCATACATATTTTGCCATATACTGCGCTTATGTCCTGAGGGTACCACTTACCACATGCCTAGCATGGTTCTTAGAGCTAAGTATTCAGGATTGAACAAAACAGAAAAAAATTCTTGTTTTCAGGGAATATACTCTAACGGGTCGAAACATTAAAAAAGTGAATAGTTATATACAGTAAATAAGTAACACCTATATGTGATAGGTGCACAGAAGAACAAAAGTGGGGTAAGGTGGTAATTGGAACTGATGAGCGGAGAGACTGTTACTTTCTGTCAGGTCATCTGGAAAGGTCTCTGATGAGGTGATACTTTAACCCAAGATCTGAAAAAAGTGAGAAACACACCAAAGGAATTACGTGGGAGAAGAGCATTCCAGGCAGAGGGAAGAGCAGATGGAGAAGCCCTGAGACACAAGCGTGAGTGTGCCTGTCGCAGGACCAGCAGGGCTGGAGAGGAGTAGCTGGGAGAGCACGTAGGGGACCAGAGCAGAGCAGAGCTGGCTGCAGCGCACCCCGGGCCCGAGAGCTGGGGCATTTTATTCTGAGATGGGAGCCACTGGGGAGTGGACAGCAGAAGAGAGACATGACTGGACTTGCTTGTTTTTTGTTTTTCTTTTAAATAAATCCTTATCTGTTTGGCTGTGCCAAGTCTTAGTTGTAGCACTCAGGGTCTTTTCTGATTGTGAATGTGGGATCTTCAGTGGCGGCATGTGAGCTCTAGTTCCCGGATCAAACCTGGGCCCTCTGCATTGGGAGCATGGAATCTTAGCCGCTGGACAGCCATGGAAGTCCTGACTTGTGTTTTAAAAGGCTTACTGTGTTTCCTGCTGGGGAATAGACTGTGGAGGATGAGGGAAAATGGGCAATGGTGGAAGCAAGGAGACAGGGAGGAAACTTCTGCCTCCGTCAGTGGTCAGGACAGGGATGAGGGTGGCAGTGCTGCATGGCCAGAGAGGAATGGATTGTGGACATCATTTGAAGGCAGAGTCAAATTCTGACTGTCTCTGTAGATATGTTTGATTTATCTGGAATTAACCCTTAGGTCTGGAGTAGGCAATGGCACCCCACTCCAGTACTCTTGCTTGGAAAATCCCATGGGTGGAGGAGCCTGGTGGGCTGCTGTCCATGGAGTCGCTAAGAGTTGGACACGACTGAGCGACTTCACTTTCACTTTTCACTTTCATGCATTGGAGAAGGAAATGGCAACCCACTCCAGTGTTCTTGCCTGGAGAATCCCAGGGACGGAGGAGCCTGGCAGGCTGCCGTCTGTGGGGTCGCACAGAGTCGGACACGACTGAAGCGACTCAGCAGCAGCAGCATCCCTTAGGTCACATGGGCTTGAGAGTCTCGTCAGAAACTCGACAGTGATCCTGGTAGAATTCTAAAACAGATTAAGCAAAGGGTAAGAGCACAGAGAGGACCCTGCAAGTCACTAACTCATACAAACTGATAATTTTTTTTTTCCTTTAGGTTTTGCCATGATTTTGTGTAAATTGTAAAATCAGCACAAGTTTTTTATTGAAATATTAAGGGAGGGGGAAATCATACCATCCAGGGATAATTAACCATAAATCCAGCACTTTGATGTATATCAGGGCAGTTCATTTTTTGAAAAGGCTCCTAGGCTGGACTGGGGGTTCAGAAATGTGCTAAAAACGTAATGTGTCTCAAGTGCTGAAATTAGGTATTTAACATTTTCTCATGTGACCCCAAGACAGAATTTGGGGCCAGCTTGCATGTAGGTGATGTGCAAGTACTGGTTAATAGATTGATGTTTATCTAGGGGGGTTGTTTTTAATGGTATTCTGGAGGGCTTTTCTTGGTTATATTTTATTTAACAATTTGAAAATCAATTTGGATGAAGATACAGAAAAGATGTACTTGTTAGATAAACAGTGAATGCTTATAAATTGAAAGGTGTAGAAAACATTTAGACGGTTGAAACTATTGATCGAAACTAACTTTCAGGTTGACATGAAAAAAAAAAAAGGTAAATAATGTAACTGTAAGATGGATCAGGTCAACCAGAAATATTAAATGGAAAACTCCCGAAATAAACGGAGGCTTTCCTGATGGCTCAGCAGGTAAAGCATCTGCCCACAGTGCAGGAGATGCCAGAGAAGCAGGGTTGGTCCCTGGGTCAGGAAGATCCTCTGAAGGAGGTAATGGCAACCCATTCTAGTATTCTTGCCTGAAAAATTCCATGGACAGAGTGCCTGGCGGGCTATAGTCCAAAGGGTCACAAAGAGTTTGACACAAGAACACATGCACAGAAATAAAGAATTTATAACTTTGAGTTGCCTGCTGTTCTGAGTAATGTCAATGAATTCTTGACCCAGCCTTTATCCAGTTGACTCTTGAACAGTGCAGGTTTGAGCTGTGTGGGTCCATTTTTATGTGGATGCTTTTCAATAGTAAATACTACGGTACAGCATGGGCTGCAGTTGGTTGAATCCATAGACCCAGAACCCAGGATGCAGAGGAACTGAATATATGGAGGGCCAACTGTAAGTTACACACAGATTTTTGAGTGCTTAGAAGGTCATCGCCCCTAACCCGTGTTGCTCCAGGGTCAAGTGTATAGGAAAAACAAGAGTACATATAGGGTTTGGTGCTGGGTGTGGTTTCAGGCGTCCACCAGGGGTCTTGAAACGTATCACTTGTGCATAAGAGGGGAATTGTGTATCTACAAGTTTTAGGGCTGTGCACTTTTGTTGGAGGAGGGGCTATTTGAACAGACTTCAGAAAACTGCAGCAAGAGATGATCAACCATCAGAATGGGGCATGGGAGGCAAAGAAGGAGGCAAAGGGAAAGGGGAGAATTCCACCTGTGCTCCTCACACACTGCCACTCCAGCCTCTGCACGTGTGTGAGACTGCAGGGAAAGAGGCAAAGGGAAAGGGAGAGAATTCCACATGCGCTCCTCAAACAGTGCCACTCCAGCCTCTGCATGTGTGTGAGACTGCAGGGGCATGTGCTCCTCAAACAGTACCACTCCAGCCTCTGCACGTGTGTGAGACTGCAGGGCTTCTGTGCTGCGCCAGCCATGCCAGTTCACCTGCCCTGCTGCTCCCCTGCGCCCCGTGTGTCAGTACTGCCGAGTCACTTAAAGGCCCCCAAGTGCATCATTGTTTTACTTGCCTGCCCTCCCTTCCTTCCTTTCTGTAAATGATTACTTTATACCATTTTTGTACCGCTGTTCAAACTGCTAGAAAGACAGCAGTAAAAAAGAGGTACCCCCCAAACAAACCCCCAAACCATGTTCCTGACCTTGTAGATCATACCATCTAGTAAAGAGACAGTGAGCAAATACACAAAGAATTAAGTGATAAAATGTATTGAGAAGAAACAGGTAGAGTATCTTGCCTTAGAGCTGTCTGAAGATGAAATGAGTTGCCTTGGGAGGAAATGAGTATCCTTCCTGTCATTAGGATTGTTTGAATAGGAGCTGAATGACTACTTGCTAGATAATTTCTTCATTGAGTGGGAGGTTGGATCAGATGATCTCTAAATCCTCTCCAACCTGGAGAATCTCTGTGTGCTAGTTGGGCTCCCAACCCCAAGGTTTGCATAATATGCATATCTAAATCTAAAATTAAAAAATGCTTATTTGAAATGAATTTATGTTTCTGGGAATAATAATTTAATTAAGTTCAGGAATTAAATAGAAACACTCAAGAAGTGATGGAGAGATGTGGATAGCCAAAGGTTTTAAGACAGCTAACTAGGAATTCTCAGGAGGAAGCTGCTTTAAAATAGTTCTCCCATTTTCCTTTAGATCAGGGACTTGCAAACTGGTCCGCAGGCCCACTGCCTGTTTTTGTAAATAAAGTTTTGTTGAAACACAGACACATCATTTGCTTATGTACTGTGTATGGCTCCTTCACATCGCGATGGCAGAGTTGAGTAGTTGGACAGAGACCTTAGGGCTTACAAAGCCTAAAATACTTGTTGTCAAGCTAAGTCATATACTTATATGGATACCTTCAAACTTGAAAGAAAAAATTTGCAGATCCTCTACTTTAAATGACTGTTGGGAACAGGAAGTGAATCATGGCAGCTGTGTTGGGGGAAAGGGCAGGCCAAGTTTGACTATGTACTATTTCAGACCTTCCTGGCCCACCAGGACAGGAAAAAGAGCCAGCCTCCAGAATGCTGGATAGAGCCATTTTGGAACTGGGTTCAAAACCTTTGGCAGAAAGGGGCTCATGAGAGACGGTTGGTGGGGCATCTTGCTAGTATGAGTTGGAGCTGAGGAAGACACCGGTGGGGAGGGGGAAGTTGGCATTAAAGAATGGTCTCCCTGTCCTGTTTCTCAGTTTCCCATGGTTTCTGAGGCTTAATATACATAATTTCCTTCCCAGACCGCATCCTTGGGCACAATTAATTGCTTCTTCTAAGCTCCCAGCACACTTATCAGGTGGTGAAATATATTAAGTAAACAAACAAACAAACAAAAAAACAGGAAAAGAGAACAAGGAGCCAGAAGAGTGGGTACTGTGTTTTGTGAGATGGTCAGGGAGGCCTCTTTATTCTTGTTTTATAGTTAGGCCTAGTTTTCTGATTCCTTAAAGGCAGGGGTTGAGTTTTAACCATCTCTCTCTAGCACTTGGCTTGATGGTGGGTTCATCATGGATGTTCCATAGATGTCTCCAAAATAAATGAATTTTAACTGGAGACACATACTTGATGGGGAATGCAGTAGGACTGGAAAGAAAGGCATCTGTCTCTTCTCTTTGTGGATGGTCCTGGAAGAGCAAAGCATCTCTTTCTCTGGCTATATGTAGGGCCAAAAGGTCAGAGATAAGTGACACTAACCCCATTTTCAGTCCATTTCCTTGTTTTCCCAGGGTGGAGGGCTGATGTTAGTGAGTCGCTCTTTTTAGGAGGATTCTGCCTAGTGAAATTTACCTTACGTATGCATAGGACTTTTCAAAGAGCTTTTGCTGACCTTAACTTTTGCTGTGAGGTAGGTGGGGTTGATAAGGCATGGAGAAGATCAATGAGTCTGCCAAACAGAGTAGCATTCTAAAAGGAATGTGGTCTTTGGAACTTGGGTTCACCATCTAGCTGTCCTGCTTACTAGCTGTGTAACCTTGGGCAGGTTTAAGGGTCCCTATTCCAAAAGGTTATTGTGTAAGCTGAGTAGTTAATGTTAGCTGCTGGGCTGTGTCCAACTCTTTGCAACCCCATAGACTGTAGTGGGCCAGGCTCTTTTGTCCATGGTATTCTTCAGGCAAGAATACTGGAGTGGGTTGCCATTCCCTTCTCCAGGGGATCTTCCAGACCCAGGGATTGACCCGGGGTCTCCAGCATTGCACGCAGATTCTTTACCATCTGAGCCACAAGTAATAGTAATAGCTACTATTTGTTGTACTTGTGTGGGAGGCATTCTGCTAAGTGCTAAGTGCGTTTCATGCCAGGGGATTACCATATTGTCTTTGGATGGATAAAAAAACATCAGAGAACTAATTTATTCAAGTAGATAGACTAGGGATTCCTAGAGAAAGCCTGTATGGTGCTGCTGCTGCTGCTAAGTCACTTCAGTCATGTTCGACTCTGTGCAACCCCATAGACGGCAGCCCACCAGGTTCCACCGTCCCTGGGATTCTCCAGGCGAGACCACTGGAGTGGGTTGCCATTTCCTTCTCCAATGCATGAAAGTGAAAAGTGAAAGTGAAGTCGCTCGGTCGTGTCTAACTCTTAGTGACCTGTATAGTAACTACTTAATATATTGTCTCTAGTACAGTCGTGCTCAGTTTGGGACTGTCCTGTATTTATTCCCTTTATACCTGTTACTGGTCTGTATATAATCAGAACTCCTCACTTTGTAAAAATGCTGAAGAATTAGTAGGGAAGTGATTTAACCCAGTGCAAAGAGTTCTGGGTAGAGTCAGACGACTGTAAAGTCCTTGATTTTGCTAAGTTGCTGGTGAGATCTTGAGTCTCAGTTCTTTCATTTTTAAAATTAGAGGATTAGGCCAAACAAGCAATTTTATTTTAAATAAAGGAGGTCGAACTCTTTTGTTACAGTCATGTGGGGGAAGCCCAATATGTTAGGACCTTCCCTGATAGCTCAGTTGGTAAAGAGGAGTCCTACCAACTCCTACCATTGTGGGAGTCCTGCAATGCAGGAGACCCTGGTTCGATTCCTGGGTCTGGAAGATCTGCTGGAGAAGGGATAGGCTCCCCACTCCAGTATTCTTGGGCTTCCCTGGTGGCTCAGCTGGTAAAGAATCCACCTGCAATGTGGGAGACCTGGGTTCAACCCCTGGGTTGGGAAGATCCCCTGGAGAAGGGAAAGGCTACCCACTCCAGTATTCTGGCCTGGAGAATTGCATGGACTGTGTAGTCTATGGGGTCGTGAAGAGTCGGGCACAACTGAGCGACTTTCACTTTCAATATGTTAAGAAACGAAAATCAGCTTCTTTGGTTGACGAGAGAGGAACCCTGACAGCCTGCTCAGACGTTTGCACCTCTCTTTTCCCTGAGATGGACCCCAGGGTGGGAGTTGCCGAGTCCAGTTTGAAAGTCAATGGACTGAATGATATTTTCTAAGGAGAGGAAGAAGATCCAAAAATACTTTTTGCTTCAACTTTCTCCAGTAGTGAGAGTCTGTGTGAATGGTTTGGTCTTCTGGTATTTATGTCCCATTTCCATGGCATAGACCTGAAAGCCAGACGGGTCATTGCCCAGCAGGGAGGAGCACTGTGCAGGTGGCTTGGGGCTTGGGAGGAGACCTTCCAGAGGATCAGCACAGGGCCTGGGATCTGTGCTGGCTGCATCTGTTCTTGTCGGTTGTTTCCTGCATTGTACTTCATGAGTAACTGACTCCTTGACATCATTTATTATTATTATTTTCTGTTAATGGTTAGTGCCAAAGGACTGATCAGCTATTTAATAATTAGGGGGCACATTCAGCCATTCATTCATCAAATTTTAAGCATTAATTATGTGCTAGGCTTCTTGCTGGGTGCTGAGAATACAGTGATGAATAAGGAACAAGTTGGGGCGATAAGATGAGTAAATAAAACCTAAATGCGTTGTGGTGAGTGCTGTGGTGGGACCAGTACAGCGACTAAAGTGCATGAAAGTGGTGCCCGCTCTCGTTCAGGGTTTCGAGAAGGACATGCTCCAGGAGGAGGTGCCTATGGTGGGATTTGAAGCAAATGAAAAGGGATGATTACTAAGCTAGTGAAGGCCTGCCGGTGAGATAGAGTGCACGGTTTGTGGAACTTGGAGAATGCAGAGCCTATGTGGAGTTTGAAGATGAGGCTGAAGCGATAGGCAAGGTGGATTGTGAAGAACCTCACATGCCATTTGGAGATGGAAATGGCAACCCACTTCAGTATTCTTGCCTGGAGAATTCCATGGACAGGAGCCTGGACACAACTGAGCAATTCACTCACATGCCATGCTGGGGAGTTTGGGTTTGGGCTTTGCCCTGAGAGCAATAAGGCTGTTTAAAAGGACTTTGAGTAGTGGTGTGTTCTAACTTTCTGTTGATACTTGCTGTATAATCAGTGCCTGCTGCAGTCCATGGGGTTGCAAAGAGCTGGACGCGACCAAGTGACGGAACCACAGCCACAGCACTGCGTCCTCAGTCGCGTGGTTGGGTCTGGCTCTTTGCGGCCCATGGACTGTAATCCACCAGGTTCCTCTGTCCTCTGATTTTCCAGGCAAGAACACTGGAGCACGTTGCCATTTCTGTTCCAGACCAGAGAATCTTCCCAACCCTGAGATCGAGCCCACAGCTCTTGGGTCACCTTCACTGGCAGGCAGATTCTTTACCACCAGTGCCACCTGGGAAGCCCAATGTATTCCATGGGTTTAGTTTTTTCATTCTTTGATTCATATCAGAGTCTTGAACAAAACTTGTAGGTGGAATTAACACTAAATCCAAATGAATTTAGAAAAGCAGTTATTCCTGGACTCTACTAATTCAGAATTCTAATTTATAGATGGGACTCTACTTAAGTTTAACATTTCCCTCTTCTGAGAAAGGGATTAGTTTATGAAAAATGTAGTATAAATTAGTATAAATAAGACAGTTCCTCTCATGAAGTACTGTCTTTAAAGTATACAGTTTAATGGCTGTCTATCATATTTATGAGGATAAGTTGTTTTACAGAATTTTGTTGAAGCATCATTTGTCCTCCAATCACTGCTATGCCAATATAGATCCTTTGTATCTATTCACTTAAAATTGATTTATGGCCCATACTGAGTTCAGTCCCCTGTCCCCTCTACCCTTCGTATAAAATTGGTAGTTAAAAAATTCATAAAGCAATTATCTTTCAATTTAAAAAACTGTAATTTTCTTTTTCTTTCTTTCTTTCTTTTCTTTTTTTTTAACTGTCGTTTAGTCTCTAAGTTGTGTTCAGCTCTTTTTCACTCCGTGGACTGCAGCATGCCAGGCTCCTCTGTTCTCCACTATCTCCCGGAGCTTGCTTAAATTCATGTCCATTGAGTTGATGATGCTGTCCAACCATCTCATCCTCTGCTGCCTCCCTTCTCTTCGCACCTTCACTCTTACCCAGCATCAGGGTCTTTTCTAATGAGTCAGTTTTTCGCATCAGGTGGCCAAAGTATTGGAGCTTCAGCATCAGTCCTTCCCATGAATATTCAGGACTGATTTCCTTTAGGATTGACTGGTTTGATCTCCTTGCAGTCCAAGGGACTCTCAAGAGTCTTCTCCAGCACCACAGTTCAAAACCATCAATTCTTTGGTGTTCAGCCTTCTTTATGGTACAACTCTCACATCCATACGTGACTACTGGAAAAACCATAGTTTTGACTACGCAGACCTTTGTCAGCAAAGTGATGTCTCTGCTTTTTAATACACTGTCTGGGTTTGTTAAATCCTTCGCTCCTCCTCCTTCGAAGGAGCAAGTATCTTTTAATTTCATGGCTACAGTCACCGACTGCAGTAATTTTGGAGCCCAAGAAAATAAAGTCTGTCACTGCTTTTACTTTGTCCTCCTTCTTCTGTCTGCCCTGAAGTTACGTAACTGGATGCCATGATCTTAGTTTTTTTAATGTTGAGTTTCAAGCCAACTTTTTTACTCTCTTCTTTTACCCTTATTAAGAGGCTTTGTGTTTTTTTTATCTGCTGTTGTTTAGTCTCTTAAGTCACGTCTGAGTCTTTGAGACTTCAGGGACTGTAGCCTGCCAGGCTTCTCTGTCCATGGGATTTCCCAGTCAAGAATACTGAAGTGGCCTAAAGATAATTTATAAGGTCCTTTAAGGCAGTCAGCCCCCTGCCTGCCTTCCTGTTCATTCACAGTCTGCCGCTCTTCCCACGTACATGCGGGATTTCTTCCCTTCCTTCTTCCACAGCAGTTTAAAAAAATAAAATACTGGAGTGGGTTGTCATTTCCTTGTCTAGATCTTCCTGACTCAAGGATCGAACCTGCATCTCCTGCATTGGCAAGTGGCTTCTTTACTGCTGAGCCACCAGGGAAGTATGAAAACGACGCGTGTGTGTGTTTACATTAATGCACTTGGTTGTGCTGGGCCTTGGTTGCAGCATGTGGGATCTCCCATCTTCGTTGCTGTATGAGAGCTCTTTTGTTGTGGTGTATGGGGTCTAGTTCCCCGATCAGGGATTGAACCTGGGCCT
This sequence comes from Tragelaphus eurycerus, assembly GCA_935064755.1. Taxonomy (NCBI): domain Eukaryota; kingdom Metazoa; phylum Chordata; class Mammalia; order Artiodactyla; family Bovidae; genus Tragelaphus; species Tragelaphus eurycerus. The sequence goes on along the minus strand of CAKXYN010000099.1, from coordinate 6,828,215 downwards.
CCTGCACTGGGAGCTTGGACTCTCAGCCACTTGACCACTAGGGAGGTCCAAAAACAAGTGTTTTTGTATTGGAAATGTAGATGGGAATACGGAAAGAGGTTTCTTTCTTATAAAAATAACACTGAAGGGGTGTTTTACTCCATTCTTGAGAATGAGGAAGCCTGTAAGCTTGGGGAAAGGAGAAGGGCAGACCGAAAGACCCAAAAGTGAGAAGACAATGATAATACACAGAGGAGCCAGGTGGTGGAGAGGGAAGAATAATCCTGGAGTGGGCATGATCTGAGAGGCCCAGGGAGGGAGACCATTTCCAACACCTCTGACCTTAGTGTTTTTCAAAAGCTGAACATGGGCTCCACCTGGTGGCTGTAGGCTTTAAGTATAATTAATGGGGGAGACCTTGGGGTTGGAGAGAGATAGTAACATTTGTCATCTCCTCAAATCCCTCTTGGGCTTCCCTGGTGGCTCAGATGGTAAAGAATCCACCTGCAAAGTGGGAGACCTGGGTTCAGTCCTTTGTTTGGGAAGATTCCCTGGAGGAGGGCATGGCAACCCACTTCAGTATTCTTGCCTAGAGAATCCTATGGACAGAGTCTGGCGGGCTGCATGTCCAACTCTTGGTGACCCCATGGACTGCAGCATGCCAGGCCTCTCTGTCCATCACCATCTCCCAGAGCTTGCTCAAACTCATGTCCATCGCGTCGGTGATGCCATCCAATCATCTCATCCTCTGTCCTCTTCTCCTCCTGCCTTCAATCTTTTCCAGCATCAGGGTCTTTTAAAATGAATCAGTTCTTCACATAAGGTGGCCAGAGTATTGGAGTTTCAGCTTTAGCATCAATCCTTCCAGTGAACACCCAGGGTTGATTTCCTTTAGGATTGACTGGTTTGATCTCCTTGCAGTCCAAGGGACTCTCAAGAGTCTTCTCCAACACCACAGTTCAAAAATATCAATTCTTCGGTGCTCAGCCTTCTTTATGGTCCAACTCTCACATCCATACGTGACTACTGGAAAAACCATAGCTTTGACTAGACAGACCTTTGTTGGCAAAGTAATATCTCTCTGCTTTTTAATATGCTGTCTTGGTTTGTCATAGCTTTTCTTCCAAGGAGCAAGCATCCTTTAATTTCATGGCTGCAGTCACCATCTGCAAGCTTCCCTGGTGGCTCAGAAGGTAAAGCGTCTGCCTGCAATGTGGGAGACCTGGGTTCAATCCCTGGGTCAGGAAGATCCTCTGGAGAAGGAAATGGCAACCCACCCCAGTACTCTCACCTGAAAAACTCTATGGATGGAGGAGCTAGGTAGGCTACAGTCCATGGCGTCACAGAGTTGAACAAGACTGAGCAACTTCACTTTAGGTCACCATCTGCAGTGATTTCGGAGCCCAAGAAAATAAAGTCAGTCACTGTTTCCATGCAATGCAGGAGACCCCGGTTCAACCCCTAGGTTGGGAATATCTGCTGGAGAAGGGATAGGCTACCCACTCTAGTGAATTCTTGAACTTCCCTTGTAGCTCAACTGGTAAAGAATCCGCCTGCATTGTAGGAGATCTGGGTTCGATCCTTGGGTTGGGAACATCCCCTTGGAGAAGGGAAAGGCTACCCACTCTAGTATTATGGCCTGGAGAATTCCATGGATTGTATAGTCCATGGGGTTGCAAAGAGTCAAAACACGACTGAGTGACTTTCACTATTTGCATTGTTTCACCATCTATTTGCCATGAAGTGGTGGGACCGGAAGCCATGATGTTAGTTTTCTGAATGTTGACTTTTAAGCCAGCTATTCACTCTCCTCTTTCACCTTCATCAAAAGGCTCTTTAGTTCCTCTTTGCTTTCTGCCAAAAGGGTGGTGTCATCTGCGTATCTGAGGTTATTGACAGTTCTCCTGGCAATCTTGATTCCAGATTGTGCTTAATCCAACCTGGCATTTCGGGTGATGTGCTCTACATGTAAGTTAAATAAGCAGGGTGATAGTATGTAGTCTTGACATACTCCTTTCCCAGTTTTGAAACATTCCGTTATTTCGTGTCCAGTTATAACCTTTGCTTATTGGCTTGCATATAGGTTTCTCAGGAGTCAAGTGAGGTGGTCTGGTATTCCCATCTCTTTAAGAATTTTCCACAATTTGTTGTGGAAAACAAATTGTCAGTGAAGCAGAAGTAGATGTTTTCTGGAATTCTCTTGCTTTTTCTATGATCCAATGGATGTTGGAAATTTGACCTCTGCCTTTTCTAAATACAGCTTGAACACCTGGAAGTTCTCTATTCAAGAGAGAACTGTTGAAGCCTAGCTTGGAGAATTTTGAGCATTACTGTGCTAGCGTGTGAGATGACTGCAATTGTGCGGTAGTTTGAGCATTCTTTGGTGTTGCCTTTCTTTGGGATTGGAATGAAAATTGACCTTTTCCAGTCCTGTGGCCACTGCTGAGTTTTACAAATTTGCTAGCTTATTGAGTGCAACACTTTCACAGCATCATTTTTAAAGGATTTGAAATAGCTCAGCTGGAATTCCATCACCTCTACTAGCTTTGTTTGTAGTGATGCTTCCTAAGGCCCACTTGATTTTGCATTCCAGGATGTCTGGCTCTAGGTGAGTGATCACACCATTGTAGTTATCTGGGTCTTGAAGATCTTTTTCATATAGTTCTTCTGTGTATTCTTGCCACCTCTTCTTAATATCTTCTGTGTCTGATAGGTCCCTACCATTTCTGTCCTTTATTGTGCCCATCTTTGCATGAAAAGTTCCCTTGGTATCCCTAATTTTCTTGAAGAGATCTCTAGTCTTTCCCATTCTATTGTTTTCCTCTATTTCTTTGCATTGATCATCGAGGAAGCCTTTCTTATCTGTCCTTGCTATTCTTTGGAACTCTGCATTCAGATGGGTTTATCTTTCCTTTTCTCCTTGCCTTTAGCTTCTCTTAAGGTCCTCGGTTGAAGGAAAAGGCTACCCACTCCAGTATTCTGCCCTGGAGAATTCCGTGGACTGTGTAGTCCGGGGGGGTCGCAAAGAGTCTGATACAACTAAACGACTTTCACTTCACTTCTTTTCTCAGCTATTTGTAAGGCCTCCTCAGACAACCATTTTGCCTTTCTGCGTTTCTTTTTCTTGGGGATGGTTTTGATCACCGCTTCTTGTACAATATTATGAACCTTCGCCCGTAGTTCTTCAGGCACTCTATCAGATCTAATCTGTTGAATCTATGTGTTACTTCCACTGTATAATTGTAAGAGATTTGCAAATCCTGTTTAAGGTTCTCTGAGTTTGATAGATTGTGTTTCTGAAGAAATTGATCTGTTTCATGTGTAGTTATCGAACTTGTGTATATAGAGTTGTTCATAATACTCCTTTATTATCAGTGAGATCTGTAGTGATGTCCTTTTATTTCTGATAGGAGTAATTTGTGTTTTCTCTCTCTTTTTAAATTTAGCCTGGCAAGAAGCTGATTGTTTTTATTGGTATTTTTAGAAAACCAGCTTTTGGTTTCATTGATTTTTTTTTTTTCCCTAATGTTTTTAAGTTTTATTGATTTCTACTCTAATTTTCATTATTTTCTTCAGCTTACTTTGGTTTTAATTTGTTCTTCTTTTTCTAAGAAAAAGATAGGAGCTTAGATTATTGATTGTAGGTCTTTATTCTTTTCTAACATTTGCATTCAGTGCTATAAACTTGACTCTTAAGCATTGCTTTTGCTACACTCCACAACTTTTAATAAAATTGATTTCATTCAGTTCCAATACTTGAAATTTTCCATGTACATTGGATTTCCAGCTCTTTGTGGTACTGATTTCCAGTTTCATTCCATTGTGGTCTGAGAGCAGACTCTGTATGATTTGTATTCTTTTACATTTGTTCGGGTATGTTTTATGACCCAGAAAGTAGTCTGTATTGGTGAATGTTTCATGTAAACTTGAGAAGAATGTTTATTCTGTTGTTTGAAATAGTCTATAGCTGTCCATAATATCCCATTGATTGATGGTACTGCTGAGTTCAGCTATGTCCTTACACTAATTGTCTGCCTGCTGGATCTGTCCACTTAAGATGGAGAGCTGTTGAATTCTCCAGCTATAGTAATTGATTTATATCTGTCTCCTTGCAGTTCCATCAGTTTTTTGCCTCATGTATTTTGATGCACACACACATTAAGGACTATTATGTCTTCTTGGAGAACTGGCCCTTTGTCGTCATGTGAAATTCCCCTTTTGCCCTTGATAACATTCCTTGTTCTGAAATCTGCTGTCTGATATTAATGAATCTTTCTTTTGATTAGTGTTAGATAGTGTATCTTTCTCCATCTCTTTACTTTTAAACTATATCTTTATTAAAATTTAAACTGGGTTTTTGTAGACAGCGTATGTTTGAGTATTAGTTTTTGATCCACTCAAATAGTCTGTCTTTTAATTGATGTATTTAGATTCAGTTCAGTTCAGTCGCTCAGTCGTGTCTGACTCTTTGAGATCCCATGAATCACAGCACGCCAGGCCTCCCTGTCCATCACCAACTTCCCGGAAGTCACTCAAACTCATGTCCATTGAGTCAGTGATGCCATCAATCCATCTCATCCTCTGTCGTCCCCTTCTCCTCCTGCCCCCAATCCCTGCCAGCATCAGGGTCTTTTCCAATGAGTCAGCTCTCCGCATGAGGTGGCCAAAGTATTGGAGTTTCAGCTTCAGCATCAGTCCTTCCAATGAACACCCCAGGACTGATCTCCTTTAGGATGGACTGGTTGGATCCCCTTGCAGTTCAAGGGACTCCCAAGAGTCTTCTCCAACACCACAGTTCAAAAGCATCAATTCTTTGGCACTCAGCTTTCTTTATAGTCCAAATTTCACATCCATACATGACCACTGGGAAAACCATAGTCTTGACTAGACGGATCTTGTTGCCAAAGTAATGTCTCTGCTTTTTAATATGCTATCTAGGCTGGTCATAACTTTCCTTCCAAGGCATAAGTGTTTTTTAATTTCATGGCTGCAGTCACCATCTGCAGCAATCTTGGAGCCCAGAAAAATAAAGACAGCCACTGTTTCCACTGTTTCCCCATCTATTTCCCATGAAGTGATGAGACTGGATGCCATGATTTTGGTTTTCTGAATGTTGAGCTTTAAGTTAACTTTTTCACTCTCCTCTTTCACTTTTATCAAGAGGCTCTTTAGTTCTTCTTCACTTTCTACCATAAGGGTGGTGTCATCTTCATATTTGAGGTTATTGATATTTCTTCCAGCAATCTTGATTCCAGCTTGTGCTTCCTCCAGCCCAGAGTTTCTCATGATGTACACTGCATGGAAGTTAAATAAGCAGGGTGACAATATACAGTCTTGATGTACTCTTTTTCCTATTTGGAACCAGTCTGTTGTTCCATGTCCAGTCCTAACTGTTGCTTCATGACTTGCATACAGGTTTCTCAAGAGGCAGGTCAGGTGGTCTGGTATTCCCATCTCTTTCAGAATTTTCCACATAAAAGAAGACTCTACACATGGAAATCACCAGATGGTCTACACCGAAATCAGATTGATTATATTCTTTGCAGCCAAAGATGGAGAAGCTCTATACAGTCAGCAAAAACAAGACCAGGAGCTGACTGGGGCTCAGATCATGAACTCCTTATTGCCAAATTCAGACTGAAATTGAAGAAAGTTGAGAAAACCACTAGACCATTAAGGTATGACCTAAATCAAATCCCTTATGACTATACAGTGGAAGTGAGAAATAGATTTAAGGGACTAGATCTGATAGACAGAGTGCCTGATGAACTATGGATGGAGGTACATGACATTATACAGGAGACAGGAATCAAGACCATCTCCAAGAAAAAGAAATGCAAAAAAGCAAAATGCTGTCTGAGGAGGCCTTCCAAATAGCTGTGAAAAGAAGGGAAGTGAAAATAAAAGGAGAAAAGGAAAGATATACCCAATTGAATGCAGAGTTCCAAAGAATTGCAAGGAGAGATAAGAAAGTCTTCCTCAGTGATCAATGCAAAGAAACAGAGGAAAACAATAGAATGAGAAAGACTAGAGATCTCTTCAAGAAAATTAGAGGTACCAAGGAAACTTTTCATGCAAAGATGGGCTCAATAAAGGACAGAAATTGTAGGGACCTATCAGACACAGAAGATATTAAGAAGAGGTGGCAAGAATACACAGAAAAACTGTACAAGAAAGATCTTCATGACCCAGATAGTCACGATGGTGTGATCACTCACCTAGAGCCAGACATCCTGGAGTGTGAAGTCAAGTGGGCCTTAGGAAGCATTACTACAAACAAAGCTAGTGGAGGTGATGGAATTTCAGTTGAGCTATTTCAAATCCTGAAAGATGATGCTGTGAAAGTGCCGAACTCAATATGCTAGCAAATTTGGAAAACTCAGCAGTGACCCCAGGACTGGAAAAGGTCAGTTTTCATTCCAGTTTCAAAGAAAAGCAACGCCAAAGAATGCTCAAATACCATACAATTGCACTCATCTCACGTGCTAGTAAAGTAATGCTTAAAATTCTCCAAGCCAGGCTTCAGCAATACGTGAACCGTGAACTTCCAGATGTTCAAGCTGGATTTAGAAAAGGCAGAGGAACCAGAGATCAAATTGCCAACATCCGCTGGATCATGGAAAAAGCAAGAGAGTTCCAGAAAAACATCTATTTCTGCTTTATTGACTATGCCAATGCCTTTTACTGTGTGGATCACAACAAATTGTGGAAAATTCTGAAAGAGATGGGAATACCAGACCACCTGACCTGCCTCTTGAGATATCTGTATGCAGGTCAGGAAGCAACAGTTAGAACTGGACATGGGACAACAAACTGGTTCCAAATAGGAAAAGGAGTACATCAAGGCTGCATATTGTCACCCTGCTTATTTAACTTCCATGCAGAGTACATCATGAGAAACTCTGGGCTGGAGGAGGCACAAGCTGGAATCAAGATTGCTGAGAGAAATATCAATAACCTCAGATATGAAGATGACACCACCCTTATGGCAGAAAGTGAAGAGGAACTAAAGAGGCTCTTGATGAAAGTGAAAGAGGAGAGTGAAAAAGTTAGCTTAAAGCTCAACATTTCAGAAAACTAAGATCATGCATGGCATCCAGTCCCATCACTTCATGGGAAATAGATGAGGAAACAGTGGAAACAGTGGCTGACTTTGTTTTTCTGGGCTCCAAGATTGCTGCAGATGGTGACTGCAGCCATGAAATTAAAAGACATTTACACCTTGGAAAGTTATGACCAGCCTAGATAGCATATTAAAAAGCAGAGACCTTACTTTGTCAACAAAGGTCCATCTAGTCAAGGCTTTGGTTTTCCCAGTGGTCGTTATGGATGTGAGAGTTGAGCGCCGAAGAATTGATGCTTTTGAACTGTGGTGTTGAAGACTCTTGAGAGTCCCTTGAACTGCAAGGGGATCCAACTAGTCCATCCTAAAACATATCAGTCCTGGGGTGTTCATTGGAAGAACTTATGTTGAAGCTGAAACTCCGATACTTTGTCCACCTGATGTGAAGAGCTGACTCATTTGTAAAGACCCTGATGCTGGGAAATATCAAGGGCAGGACGAGAAGGGGACGATAGAGGATAACGATGGCTGGATGGCATTACCAACTCAATGGACATGGGTTTGGGTGGGCTCTAGGAGTTGGTGATGGACAGGGAGGCCTAGCATGCTGTGTTTCATGAGGTCGCAAAGAGTCGGACATGACTGAGCGACTGAACTGAATTTAACATTTCTTGTAAGGTGGATATACTGGCAACAGATCCCTGCAGTTTTTATTTCTCCTCCAAAGTTTATTTCATCTTCATTGCTGAAGGACAGTTTTGTAGGGTACAGAAATCTAGATTGGTGGTGTTTTTCTCTCAACATTTAAAACATTTCACGCTACACTTTTCTCACGGGGTTGATTTCTGAGAAGCCAGGTGTTACTTCTTATCTTTGTTTCTCTAGAGGTTAGGTATTTTTTCCTCTGAGTTCTTTCAGGATTTTCCCAGTTATCTTTGATTTTCTGCAGTGTGAATATGATAATGCCTTGGTGTTTTTGCTTTAGTATTTATCCTGGCTGGTGTTCTGAGCTTCCTGAATCTGTGGTTTGCTATATGACCATTTTGGGAAGTTATGTCACTATTGCTTCAGATTTTTCTTCTCTTCCTTTCTTCTTCTGGTAGTTCCGTTACATTTGTGTTAAACTTCTTGTAGCTATCCCACACTTATTTTTTTCCCGTTTTTTTTTTTTTTTTCCCTCTGCTTTGCAGATTTAGAAGTTTCTACTGACATACCCTCAAGTGCAGAGACTCTTTACCAGCTGTGTCTAGTCTACTAATGAGACAGTCAAGGACATTCTTCATTTGTTTGTGATTTTCACCTCTAACATTTCCTTTTGATGCTTTACTATAATTTCCATTTCTTTGCTTACCTTACCCATATGTTCTTGGATGTTGTCTACTTTTTCCATTAGAGTCTTTAGCATATTATAGTTTTGAATTTCTGTCTCATAATTCCAACAGCTCTGCCATATCTGAGTCTGGTTTTGATTGTTGCTCTGTTTCTTTAAAAACTGTATTTTTAGTTTTTAGTACGCATTGTAATTTTTGTTGAGAGCTGAGCATGATAGGGGAAAAGCTGTACCTCCAAGAGCTGTACCAGGTTCCCACAGTGAAGATGGCAGAAAAAACCCCCTCGTGCTGCCAGCTGGAGGAGAGTGAAATTAACCATTATGAAACCAGTGTCACAGCTACTGGACTCTTATCCAAACCTACTGACCTGGGGGAAGGAAAATACCTAACTCCAGCTGCCTCTAACCTTCTACATGGAGGAAGGGCTATGCCCAACTCCAGCCACCCTGTATAACCCTGTATAACCTAGGGAGTGGGGTACGGAGAGGGTGGCGTGTGGACCTGACAATGAGAAGCACTTGTGAAATTCACAGCCGGGGGGCTCAGGCTCCCTGAAAACTGAGACCTAATCATGGAACAAGAGAATATGTCCCCTACACCTGACCACCACATCATTAAAGGCCTACTCACCATCATGCTCAGCTCACAAAGTGTGATGCATCCCTCCCCACTGGGCACCCCCCCCCAAAAAAAAAAAAAAAACAAAAAAACTGAGACAAACTGCCTGTTGGTTTTGACTCCCAAAATTGTCCACACGGAGCCATCAGCAGATTGTCAGTGCAGTTTAGGTTTTCCTTCTCTGTTACTAGTTCCCGTGGAGGTTTCTACCTATGTATTTATGCTCCGGTAAACTGTGATTCTCTGTATCAGCTTGTCTGTCTAACTTGGGGGAAGCGGTTTTCTCTGAGACCTCAGTTCTCTGATGGATCTGAGAAGAGTTGTTGATGTTGTTTGTTCAGCTTTTTGTTGTCAGGAAGAAGTGATGGTTTTAGAAGTTCCTTACATGCTAGGCCCAAAACTGAAATTCTACCCTACTTCTCTCTCTTTTTTTTTAAATTTTATTTTACTAAACTTTACAGTATTGTATTGGTTTTGCCATACATCAAAATGAATCCGCCATAGGTATACATGTGTTCCCCATCCTGAACCCTCCTCCCTCCTCCCTCCCCATACCATCCCTCTGGGTCGTCCCAGTGCACCAGCCCCAGGCATCCGGTATCAGGCATCGAACCTGGACTGGCAACTTGTTTCAAACATGATATTATACATATTTCAATGCCATTCTCCCAAATCATCCCACCCTCTCCCTCTCCCAGAGTCCAAAAGACTGTTCTATACATCAGTGTCTCCTCTGCTGTCTCGTATACAGGGTTATTGTTACCATCTTTCTAAATTCCATATATATGCGTTAGTATACTGTATTTGTGTTTTTCTTTCTGGCTTATTTCACTCTGTATAATAGGCTACAGTTCCATCCACCTCATTAGAACTGATTCAGATGTATTCTTTTTAATGGCTGAGTAATACTCCATTGTGTATATGTACCACAGCTTTCTTATCCATTCATCTGCTGATGGACATCTAGGTTGCTTCCAAGTCCTGTCAAAATTTGCATAGAAACGAATGAAAATGAAAACACAACAACCCAAAACCTGTGGGACACTGTAAAAGCAGTCCTAAGGGGAAAGTTCATAGCAATACAGGCATACCTCAAGAAACAAGAAAAAAATAAATAAGCTAACTCTACACCTAAAGCAACTAGAAAAGGAAGAAATGAAGAACCCCAAGGTTATTAGAAGGAAAGAAATCTTAAAAATTAGGGCAGAAATAAATGCAAAAGAAACAAAAGAGACCATAGCAAAAATCAACAAAGCCAAAAGCTGGTTCTTTGAAAGGGTAAATAAAATTGACGAACCATTAGCCAGACTCATCAAGAAACAAAGGGAGAAAAAATCAAATCAATAAAATTAGAAATGAAAATGGAGAGATCACAACAGACAACACAGAAATACAAAGGATCATAAGAGACTACTATCAGCAATTATATGGCAATAAAATGGACAACATGGAAGAAATGGACAAATTCTTAGAAAAGTACAACTTTCCAAAACTGAATCAGGAAGAAATAGAAAATCTTAACAGACCCATCACAAGCACGGAAATTGAAACTGTAATCAAAAATCTTCCAGCAAACAAAAGCCCAGGTCCAGACGGCTTCACAGCTGAATTCTACCAAAAATTTAGGGAAGAGCTAACACCTATCCTACTCAAACTGTTCCAGAAAATTGCAGAGGAAGGTAAACTTCCAAACTCATTCCATGAGGCCACCATCACCCTAATACCAAAACCGGACAAAGATGCCACAAAAAAAGAAAACTATAGGCCAATATCACTGATGAACATAGATGCAAAAATTGTTAACAAAATTCTAGCAATCAGAATCCAGCAACACATTAAAAAGATCATATACCATGACCAAGTGGGCTTTATCCCAGGAATGCAAGGATTCTTCAATATCTGCAAATCAATCAACGTAATACACCACATTAACAAATTGAAAAATAAAAACCATATGATCATATCAATAGATGCAGAGAAAGCCTTTGACAAAGTTCAACATCCATTTATGATAAAAAACTCTCCAGAAAGCAGGAATAGAAGGAACATACCTCAACATAATAAAAGCTATATATGACAAACCCACAGCAAACATTATCCTCAATGGTGAAAACCTGAAAGCATTTCCTACCCTACTTCTCTATGCTTTTTACTTCTTTTGTGCCTTAACGTTTTTAAAAAATATTTTTTATTTTGGCAAAAAATGCATAAAATGTGTCATCTTAACCATTTCTAAATGTGTGCTTTATTAGTGTTTTGTATATATTCACATTGTTGTCCAGCCAATATCTGGAACATTTTTATCTTGCAGAACTGAAACTTTATACCCAATGAACAAGTCCCTTTCCTCTTTCCCTCAGCCTCTGGCAGTCACCATTCTATTTCATTTCTATGAATCTGACTATTCCAGTGAAGTGAAAGTGTTAGTTGCTTAGTCGTGTCTGGCTCTTTGTGACCCCACTAGGCTCCTCTGTCCACGGAATTCTCCAGGCAAGAATACTGGAGTGGGTTGCCATTTCCTTCTCCAGAGACTCTCCCTGACCCAGGGATTGAACCTGGGTCTCCCACATTGCAGGTAGATTCTCTGCTGTCTGAGCAACCAGGGAAGACTTATCCCAGATACCTCATGTAAGTGACATCACACGCTGTTCTGTCTTTTGTGACAGCGTTATTTCACTTAGTACAGTGTCCTCACGGTGCATCCATGGTGCATGTTGTAGCATGTGTCAGAATTTTCTTCATTTTTAAACCTGAATAATGTTTCATGGTATTTATATACATTTTGTGTATGTATTCAGCCACTGGTGCACACTTAGGTTGCTTCCACCTTTTGGCTTTTGTGAAAAATGCTGCTGTGATCACAGGTATGGGGAATTCCCTTGTGGGCCAGTGGTTAGAACTCTGCACCTCTGTGCTTCCACTGCTGGGGGCCTGGGGTTCGATCCCTGGCTGGGGAATCAAGATCCTGCAAGCTATGTGGTATGGTGCCACCAAGAGGGGGAAAAAACCAAAAAACACGTGTGCAAATATCTGAGATCATTCTTTTATTTTTTTGAATATATACCCAGAAGTGGAATTGCTAGATCATATGTTAATTCTACTAAGTTTTTGGGGAACCATCATTTTTTTTCATATAACAGTTTCCCAGCAATAGTGTATAAGGGTTCCAGTTCTTCACATCTGTATACTTCTTGTTTTTTGATAGTAGCCGTCTTTGGATATCATCTTTGGAGAAATGTCTATGCAAATCCTCTGCCCATTTTAAAATCAGGTTCTTTTTGGTTGTTAAGTTGTAGGAGTTCTTTATATATTCTGCTTATTAATGCCTTATCAGATATGTGATTACTATCTATTCTTAATAAGGTCTAAGGTTAGCTGTAGTAGCACTGTCCTCTTCCCCAAGAATATAACATTTTAAGAACACCTGAATTCTGGTTTGTCTTTATGACTCACATGTTGTTATTGTTTAGTGTTTTAGTTCTACTTTGGTTTTACCCTGTTACTTCTCCCCAGCCCTCAGGTGATCTTTATTGTTTTACTGAATCAGAGCTTGTTCAGGTTAATTTCTTTTCTGTCTTGTGTCTCATGCCTTCTTTAAGTGATCAGTTTCTGTATTTTGAAGTATATCCATAAATCGATCTTTCAGTGACGGTCTGTTAATAATAAACACTTAAGGCTTTATTTTCCTCTTAGTCTCAAAAACTGTCTCTAATTGTATCTTTTTTCATAGTTCCTCTGGATATTTGCTTCTAGGCTACAGTTATTTTCTAAGTTTTTAAAGATATTATTATCATGTCTTATTATCTTCTACTTGACACCCACTTAAAAGTTTCTGCTGAGAATCCAGTTCAGTTGTTATTTCTTTCTTCCTAGAATATTTTCCCTTTTCTCCCCCTAACTTATTGCTTTTAAAAAGACCTTGTGGTATTCTGCTGTATCCTTATGATGTGTAAGTGCAGATTGTATTTTCATCCTTCTTAGGTTGGGAGTTTGCTTCCTGAATATGGAACAACTGGTCATGTGAACGAGGCATTTTTCTGTGTCTTTTTGCTGTGCTGCCATTAGTGGCATTCTTCATTAGGGTGAAACTAGGCATCAGCCATAAAGAACCAGTGCTTTCCTGCAGGTTTAGTCAGATTTAGTCATTCAGTAAATTTGAATACTTACCACGTTCTAGGCTCAAGAATTACATATGGGAACTCTTGTAACTGGGAGCTGAGGTGGAGACTTTAGATTTGCCGCCTAACATGCTCTCTGCTTTTCTTCTGTAGACGGAGAATGGTCTCCAGCCGCCAAAGAAGACTGTGGATGCCAAGAGAAAGGTAACCGTTTCTCATCCCCTTGAGTGCAGTTGGTTGCCTCTGGGAGCCCACACTGGCTGGCAGTAGACATGGCTGAGTTTACAAGCTACAAAGACACTGCTTCCAGCCGCCACCTGCGGTTCAAGTTACAGAGTCTAAGCCGCCGCCTTGATGAGTTGGAGGAAGCCACAAAAAACCTCCAGAAAGCAGAGGATGAGCTCCTGGACCTCCAGGACAAGGTGATTCAGGCGGAAGGCAGCAACTCCAGCATGTTAGCTGAGATTGAAGTGCTGCGCCAGCGAGTGCTGAGAATCGAAGGCAAAGACGAGGAAATTAAGAAAGCAGAGGATCTCTGTCAGCTGATGAAGGAGAAGCTTGAAGAGGAGGAAAACCTCACCCGGGAGCTGAAATCTGAAATTGAGCGGCTTCAGAAACGGATGGCAGAACTGGAGAAGCTAGAGGAGGCCTTTAGCAGGAGTAAGAATGACTGTACCCAGCTCTGTCTGAGCCTGAACGAGGAGAGAAACCTGACCAAGAAAATCTCCTCTGAGCTGGAAATGCTCCGGATCAAAGTGAAAGAACTGGAATCTTCCGAGGACCGGCTGGATAAAACTGAGCAGAGTTTAGTGTCGGAGTTAGAAAAGCTGAAGTCACTAACTCTGAGCTTTGTAAGTGAGAGAAAGTACTTGAATGAAAAGGAGAAAGAAAACGAGAAACTGATAAAAGAGCTTACTCAAAAATTGGAGCAGAACAAAAAAATGAACCGAGATTACACCAGGAATGCTTCTAATCTTCTGGAAAGGAACGACCTGCGAATTGAAGATGGCATCTCTTCCCCACTGCCGTCCAAAGAATCAAGAAGGAAGGGCGCTCTGGACTATCTAAAGCTGGCAGAGAACGAAACAAGAAACAAGTCAGAAAACGAAAAGAACCGCAATCAGGAAGACAACAAAGTAAAAGACCTTACCCAAGAGATTGAGAAACTTAAGACACAAATCAAACATTTTGAATCCTTGGAGGAAGAGCTTAAGAAAATGAGGGCCAAAAATAATGATCTTCAGGATAATTACCTAAGCGAACAAAATAAAAACAAACTCTTAGCCAGCCAGCTGGAGGAGATAAAGCTACAAATCAAGAAACAGAAAGAATTAGAGAACGGGGAGGTGGAAGGGGAAGAAGCCTTCCTGTCCAGCAGAGGCAGGCACGAGAGGACTAAGCTTAGAGGTCACGGGAATGAGGCATCAGTGAAGCACACGGCCCGGGAACTGTCCCCCCAGCATAAGCGGGAAAGGCACCGTAATAGGGAACTGGCCCTCAGCAGTGAAAACCCTCTGAACAACAGGCAGGTCTCCTCTCCCAGTTTTACCAACAGGAGGACGGCCAAAGCTTCCCACGCAGGGGCAGGTGCCGACAGTGGGGCTCAGGAGACGAGGAGAACCGAAGACCGGTTCATGGCTGGCTCCGCGCAGAGCGAAGGGAAGAAGTCCAGGGAGCAGCCGCCGGTGCTCAGCCGCTACCCGCCCGCTGCTCAGGAGCACAGTAAGGTCTGGAAGGGCGCTCCCAAGCCAGGTACTGAGAGTGGGTTGAAGGGAAAAGTAGAGAAGGCAACGCGAACGTTTAGTGATAACACCCATGGATCTGTTTCCAATGATGTGTCGGGGAGAGGCGACAAGGCTTCTGACACCTCCACTGAGGCCCCCTTTGGCAAGAGGGGGCAGGTGCCTGGCAGTGGAAGTCAAATAACTCAGGCTGCAGACGCTGGCAGTTCTAAAGCCGTTGGAGCCCTGGCTACATCTCGACGATCTTCCTCAGAAGGGCTCTCTAAGGGGAAAAAGGCCGCCAGTGGCCCGGAGGCTGACACCAGTTTCCCCAGCTCCAAGACTCCACCTCTATCAAAGTATCCTTATAGTTCCAGAAGCCAAGAGAACATCCTTCAGGGCTTTTCAACCCCAAGTAAAGAAGGAGTTGAACAACCGGTGGCAGTTGTGATGGAAGACAGTAGTCAGCACGAGGCCCTGAGGTGTCGAGTCACCAAGTCCAGTGGCAGGGAGAAGCCGGACTCGGACGACGACATGGACATGGTGTCTCTTGTTACTGCCAAGTTGGTGAACACGACCATCACTCCAGAGCCAGAGCCCCCGCATCAGCCCCAGTTGAGAGAAAAGGCCAAATCCCGAGGAGCGGTTAGAGCCTCCCTGTTCCAGAACGATAAGGATGTTGGAACAGAAAATGAATCTGGGAAAGCTGTCAGAGCCTCCGCCAATGCCATGGAGCTCCCAGAGGCCAACGGCTCCGGGGCAAAAAGCCAGCGGCCCTTCAGCCCCAGAGAGGCCTTGCGGTCTAGAGCCATCATCAAACCTGTCATCATTGATAAGGATGTGAAAAAAATCATGGGAGGATCTGGAACCGAGGCCGCACTGGAAAAACAGAGATCTGCTTCCAAACCAGGGCCAAACAAAGTGACCAGCAGCATAACTATCTACCCCTCGGACAGCGGCAGCCCGCGAGCCGCTCCGGGCGAGGCCGCGCGGGAGAGGCACACGTCCACAAGCAACATCCAGGTCGGGCTGCCGGAGCTCGCCTCGGTGAGCAACCACGTCAGCTCCCCCTTTGAGCTCTCCATTCACAAACATGACATCACCCTGCAGCTCAGCGAAGCAGAGAGAATGGGAGATGGGTCCCTGAAGAACAGGCCGGAAACTGTCGTCTCTCGGAGCAGCATTATAATCAAGCCATCGGATCCGGTGGAGAGGAACAGCCATGCACCCACAGCGGAGACAATCAGGTGGAAAAGCCATAGTGCCCCTTTAGAAGCAGGCTCTCTGGATGCCAGACACATCACTGTGCGCAACGCCTGGAAGAGCAGGCGAGACTTGAACTCTTCAGAAGACTCCCCAGCTCGAGTAGGTAGACACGTGGAGTCTCCCAACCCCCACACCCAGAGATCGTCCACAGACTGTTCAGACCCTGAACAGCCCGGCTCGTACCTTTCTGAGCAGGGCACTCGAAGGGGTGGAACCTCGGGGGATGCACCCGAGCTCGCCTCCAGAAGGACCCAGAGCAGCCTCGCCGTGTCGGAGGTGTTCACGCGGCGGAGTCGGGCAGGGGACGCTGTTCCAGCCGAGGCCTGGAACCACTTGGCAGGCATGGTAGGTCCCGCTTCTCCCCCTTGCCCCCTTCTCCTCCCACCTTCCCCCTTTCCTTCTGTGCTTTCTTCTTGGTTCTCCTCTGCCCCGGCCTGTGCAACTCGGGATGCTGGAGACTTTGGGGTTAGGAAACACTGAGCGAGACCTGAGTGGTCCAGAGGACTGCTGAACATAGGGCGGATTGGGCTGAAAGAAGAGGGAAGTACCTTGAAGAAGGTATTTGGCAGAGAGCAGCATGAATTTCCAAAATCCTCTTTCCCAATTTGTCTTTTCCGTTTGCCTCCATACATGAAGGGTGCAGGAAAGGAGAGATGTGGCCTGTTCTCGCGGTTTGCTGGAGCAGCCAGAGGCGCCGGGCCCCACAGAGGAGCACGTGGGCTGCAGGGAGGCGCTGGTGAAACGGAGAAGCCCCATGCCCTCGCTGTAGGCAGAGGCGGGCCGAGGCAGGGAGCTCTTTGGCTGCCTCTTCAGTTTAGACCACAGAGTTTTGCCAGCCGCTGGCATGTAGGAGCTGAGGAGAGCTAGGGCTTCCACTAGGCCTACGGTGATAAGCTTTATGCCTGAGCATCACTGTCCCCTGCATCTGTCTAGCCCATTACACCACCAGTCTGAGGGCAGGGCTGGTCGGCTCCGTGTGGCCTGTTATTGAACACAGATCCAGAATCTCCCCTTACCTGAGGGTCAGAGCACCAGATCAGCGTGTGGTGGGAAGCCCCCGGGAATCTTTCAGATGTGAGTCCTGTGATGAAGAAAGACATCTTCGACCCAAGATATTGTTCTGTTCTTTTAAAAGGTAGGGGGTGACTGTATTGAGTTTAAAAGCCCTGGTAGTCTTTACAGGTACTCAATACGGGACAAAGCACTTCTCCACCCAGCGTCTCGTTCATTCTCTCCAACAGCCCTGGGGTGTGTGGGGGGCGATATTATTCCTCTGTTTTAGACACAGAAGCTGAGGGTCAGAGACACAAAGTGCCTTACTCGAGGCCACCAGGTGAATTACTGGAAGAGCTGAGATCTGAATCCACGGCTCTGACCTCTAACCCAGGGCTCGTTTACCTTGCCAATTGGACTTCTCACTCACACCTGCATTCTCTGATCTGCATTCACTTGGGTGGGAGGACCAACAAGAACACTCCAAAGGCAGAATTCTGCGAGGAGTGGAGAAAGTTGTATGAAGCTGAAGCTTTGGTTGTCTGACAAGTGTAGGGTGAAGGGCACGTACGAGATACGATAGGAAAGGCACGTGAGCCTTTGGTAGTTTGTGGGTGGGAAGTCGGATAAGAGCTGGCTGTCTTCCTTCTCACACCTCCCTGCCTGTCCACCGAGCACTTGGCTCTGACCCCGAGAGGTAGGCAGCCTGCACGTGCAGTCCTCTAGGACTGCGGGCCCCTGTTGGGGGCACCGCATCAGTGCCCCTGCTTCTGGCGCTGTCCATCTTAGGGTTCCCTTCAGCTGTGGGCTTCCAGTCTACCTTGGGAACCCTGTGCTCAGTTAGAACTGGCGCGGGAGCTTGTCTGCCGGCCTCCCCTTGCCAGTTCTGCTGCGGGCTCTCTGTACCCCATCTCCCCCCACAGGGAAGGACCATGGGGCCGGGCATGCGGGCGTCTTGATCCTCACTTGGGTTGTCCTGTGCGGCTGACTTTTGTCCCTCACTTGGGTTGTCCTGTGCGGCTGACTTTTGTCCTGTTGGCACAGGAGGAAGGGGATGACTGCACCCTCAGCGTCTACAGACGACTGCACAACTCCCTCGAGAGGTCTGAACTGTCCGTGACGCAGGGGCCGTTGGAGCCTGGCCGCGTGCGGGCTGAGCAGCGGCTGCGGCCCACCAGGCCCTGTGCCGAGGACAACTGAGCCGGCCGGGCCACGCCTGCCATCTCCTCTGCCCCTGCTTCTCAGCTCATCCACCTTCCTGCCCTGAGGAGCCAGGCCAGACCCCAGGCCTTGGCTGGGAGACTGCGGAGAGCCCGGCTGTGGCCCCTTGTTTGCCAGTTGGCCAGAGGGGCTCAGAAACTACAAGCTGTGCATGGCCACCCGGGCCCAGCCTTCCCTGATGCATGAGTTTTCTCTCCTTGTCCCCGTCCCCCAGGTAGGATGGGCCAGCCCGGCCCCCAAATGAGGAAAGACCTAGAAAACCCCTTGGATCCCCACCACACAACAGCAGCCAAATCTCTTCCCAGCTCCTTGGTGGGGTCTGTGTCATAGGGCAACCCCTTCTGTGTGGTTAACATTCTGATTCCTTAGTATCCTCACCGCATCCAGCTCACTCGTTCGCCCAAGGGGCCTGTGCACCCACCAGCCATCAGCTCCATCTGGGGGACCTCCGTTTCTTCCCCTGTGGCGTTCCTCAGACTTTTACAGCGAGAGAGATCTGTGTCACCTCTAAGGGTTTACAGAACTACCCTTTTCGGTGACGTTTCTCTGACTTGCCCCCCTGGCTGACCATCGTTTTCTGGGGGCAGAGCACACGAGTACCCTACCTACTGGAATGGCATCGTCCCTCGTCACCAACCCTGGCTCTCTGCTCACCTTCCTAAGGCACCTGGGAGCGCATGCGCCTCATGTGTCTCCTTCCCTGGGCGCCCACCATGCTGCTGGCCCGGCCTGCTCCTCTCCTGTGGCTGGAGACCTCAGGCTGACTGCGTCATCTCCTCTGGAATATTCCCAGACTCCACTGGGCCAGACCCAGCATCCTCTGCCTTCTAGGAAGTGCCAGCGTGGGGGGAGTGGACAGGAAGAAGTGATTTCCCTTCAATCACTCCATAAAGCAATAGCTCCATGGAAAAGGCGTGGACTTTGTTCCTCTTCCTGGTCCCCCGAGGAGGAGGTATCGCACTTTACCAGGCTGATGCATCCTACCAGAAGCAGGCCCGTGAGCGCTGCGAACCAGCGATCGTCCTGACGACTTTGGAGGAAAGGTAAACTTGCCCATCGAGAGCCCCAGGCTTACACGGTTCACAAAGCAGCAAGCCTTTCAGGAAGCCACGGAAAGAAAAACCGATTCCAGTTTCCTTGTACCAGTCCCCTGGGGAAGAACCATATATTCTTCACACTGCTTTTTCTATAGCATTCTCTCAGTTCAAAGGGATCCCTTTTCAAAGGCTACCTTTATGAAGCCGACACTGTTCGTTTGTAATGAAAGATGGCATTGGAGTAGAAGTTGAGAAAGCTATTTTCTTCATGGCTTTATACTTCCCTCCTGTGTGACCTTGGGCAAATCATTGTCCTCTTGGGGCCTCAGTTTCCCTATCTATAAAATTAGTCCTTTAAAATGGATGGTCTCTGAGGGTCCTAAACGTGGCATTTTGTTTCCACCCTGTCGGGGGGGTAATTCTCACTGTTGGAAGGTAGTGTCCAAATGGGTTTACATGTGTCCTTCCCACTGCCTTTGTTTTTCTGGGCCTTATTCTTTCCAGTTTCCTGTGTTTTAATGTTGAGAGGATGAACTCAGAGACGTTCCCTTGGCCCTGTTTTTCCAGTCTGTAAAATGGAAGGGTTAGATTAGATGGTCTCTGTGGCCCTTCTCAACACCAACCTTGCCCAGTGCTGCACAGCAGGCCACATGCTTTCCGTGACACGAGTTGGTCACGTGCTTCTCGAATCTTCTCTGCCTCCACTCAGGGTGGGAACCAGCATTCACCCCTCCCTTGTCTGCATCAGGTTTGGCCATCCTGAAGGAGGCTTGAGGAGCACCTACTTGACTTTCACGGACAGGAATGTTTTGCTCATACTTCCATTTCCCGGAGGTTTGCCAAAACAAGGGTTGTAATGTGGTTTGCCTTTTCTCATCGCTGCCTCAGATGCTCAAGATGCTGTTTTCAGAATCTCTTCCTGCTGCTTTGCCTGGCTCAAGGCTGCAACCCCTCACTTGTAGCCTCCCTGCCACTCTTCACTGGTCAGCAACCCTGAGAATCCAGAGGAAACAGACCTCTGTGGTAATCAACTGAGACTATAGAGGTTAGGTCTGTGGCTCTTTACGGGTGGAAACAGGCGCCAGACCATGCCGGCAAAGGTCTCGGCAGTAATTCTTGTCTCTCTGGGCGTTTGGAGCCCTGGATTCTGGTGCTGTAGCTCCTGGTGCCAAAGTCTGGATCTTTCCACAGTTCAGCAGCACCAGCATCTGCACCGCCCAGAATGCTCTGTGGGAGAGGGACAGCTGTGGTGCCCTCTTGCTGGAGCTGCTGACTTAAACTCTGAGTGCAATAGGGTTTGATTGTACAATTATTTCAGGATAAATATTGTTTCCTTATTCTGCACACTTTCTAGAGCCCGCTGTAAAATAGATTTTATTTTTAAATGTCCTCAACATTGCAGAAAATACTATTTGTAATAGCAAGTGAAGGCTAGAGGTGTGTTCCTCTGGGCTTCAAATGGCTGGCAAGGCTGGCTCTCAAATTCCAAAGTTGGAAGGCCCGTTTCCGAAAAGCAATCTAGGCGTGACTGTCTGGCCCCAGACCTCACCATCAGAGGTCCTGGAGCAAACTTCCAAGTGGGAGACCTAGGAGTTGAATAATTGTCTTATCAAGCCAAATATTCCCACTGTCCCGGCCAACACACCCACTTTGTACAACCAGTCTCTTCCACAGCCTGGCTCTGACTCGGACTTTTCCTGGCAGATATGTGGTTGTGGGAGGGCTCCTAGGAGGGTCGGGGAACCCGGCACTCCAAGAGCTGCTTGACTGGAGGAAGGGGCGCTGGAGGCAGAGCTGGCTACACGCGAGGAGCTGGTCTCCGCCACCTGTCTCACCACTCGTGACATGCGGAACAACCAGAGAAAGAAAGGGTGGGGGTGGTGGACAAGGAAGCCGTGGCTCTTCTGCTTTTGTGTGGCAAGGAAACAGTTACAAGGTGGGTTGAAGGGCTCTGCGGTGGGGCCAAGGACTCCAACCTCAGCCACAGGCAAGCTTGCACATAACTCATCATCCTCTCACGGGGGGTGGAGCCATCTGTACTGATCTTGGACTTGTCATCTCGGGGTGGTTTTACTTCTTTACATTCAGTGGGTTAGTGCCAAGTGCTCCCACTCCCCAGGAAAGGACTGGGGACCCCCAGACAGGGGGTCCTAAGCTGCCTTTGTTGGTGTGGGCTTATTGTTACTCTGACAAGACTGCTTTGGAAGAGCTGCTTTTAGGGATTCCCTTTTAAGTACCCCAGGTTGGGAACAGGGTTCTCACAGCCAAGAGCATAGGAAAGGGGCCCTATTTTCCTGCTGCTTCACAGCTCAGAACATGTACTGAATGGAATGTATTTTTAAGAGAATAAAGTCTATTTTTTTTTTTTTTTGTATTTTAAAGATGGGAAGGCTAGGGAAGTAGCCCTCAAATAAACTGTTATTACCTTATAGGCCCCCCTCACTGGCGACACATCAGTGTGGCGGTCTACACCTACTCGCTCAGGCAGGTCCTCTGGCCACTCCCTTGCCCCTTGGAGGCTGGGTGCAGCAGCTTCTCTTACATTCCTGCTCCAAGCACGGGACTGAGGAGGCCAGACCCTGTCGCTGGAAACCAGGGCAAAGCCATGAGCAATGACTCAGGGCTCCTGGGGTGCATGTGTATAGTTGAAGCTGCCTGTCTGCATGTATCCTCTGGCTCTAATGCGGTCTGTTGGCTCTGCAGCACAATATGTAACCAATAAAGCTCCCTAGTTTCCACATGCTCTGTGTGAGTGTGGGTCAGTGATGCCATTTTCCTTGATGTCATCTCTGTGTACAACTGTTGCTATGCATTGGTGCAGCTAGTATATTTCACTGTGTTTTACTGAAAATACTCAGCCAATTACAGATGTCATTAAGGACCGGAAACATAGCTGAGGAAAATGGATGTTTCCTCAGACTCATGTAAGTGGAGTTAGAATCATAAAGCAGTTATTTCATTGCTGCATTTTACTTTTAGGCTTATCTGTCATCAGATACACAGAAAACCACCATCTGTATCTCCCAGGCTGCCTGTGTCATTAAATAACACAAACTCTTTAAAAAGCATGTATCACTACATCAGACACCTAAGCCCCTGAGGTAACAGATGTTCATGGCAAAGCTAGGGTTCAAATATACGTTGTAGTCCAAAGTCAGTATACTTTCTCCTCCATGTTCTCAGCTTTACGTCATTGTTAAACCACCTGGTGTGCAAGTTTTCCCAAGGTTGTCATTCATTCCAACTAGGGAAAATGCCCTCTCCATCTCCACCTTCTAGTCAGACTATAATGTCCTTAAATCTTACTAAGGATAAAACCTCATTTAAACTATTTTTAGGAAAGAAGTGACTGACTAACAGTAAAATCCAACTTACTGAAGCAGATTATGTACCTACACGTACGGTAACATAGTTTGTTAGGACCCCTTTGGAAGAAACAGGTGCAGTTCCTTTTTTGTAAGAACATATTAACCTTACACGGCGAAGACAACTTTGCAAATGTGACTAAGCATTCTGACAGGAGAGGTGATCTGGGTGGGCCTTAAATCAGAAGTATCCTTATAAGAGGGAGACCAGAACAAGGTAGCGTGATGATGGAAGCAGAGATTGGGGTAATGTGTTTTTAAAATGGGGAAGGGGCCACAAGCCAAGGAATACAGTCAGTAGAAGCTGAAGGAGCAAGGAAATGGAATATTCCGACAGTCTGCGTAGCTGTTATCTAAACCCTTGATCTTAAAACTTTTATATCAGTACCTTGGAGAGACGTGGAAAGTTAGCATATATCCATGAGAGGGAATCTAGGGGAATAAAGCCCTAACAGTCTGCCAGAGGCCTAGCCAAACTTTGTGTCAAGGCCTGTGTTTTATCTTGAAAATTCATTCAGCTTCCTAACACCCTGCATGACCTGCAGGCTCACCCCCAGGCACACGGTCACCCCACAGGCCCGGCGGTGGGCGAGTCTAGCCCCACAGACAAGCATTTTGCTTCCATGTGAAACCCTCGGTCCTGTCTTCTGATCACACCGAACCATTTTCTCCTTTTTCTCATTTAAACATGGATAAACTTGGCATTTTCAAAGGAGTAACAGCTTTAGCTAGAACTCTAACCCCGAGGGGAAACAAAAATCAGTCCTGATTTTCTATGAAGTTTTATTCTCAAAATATAAAAAACCACCACAGACAGAGACTAGGACGTTCTCTCCCAGTACTTGCTTCCCTCAGTCCTAATGAAGAACATAGACTCTCACACTAATGCAACAAGTGCCTCCCTGGCTCTAAGTCACTTACAGGAGGCAACCTCCTCGGCCACCTGACCATCATGGACTTTGCTTTAGCAGCTGAGCTGGAGCCCAGATGCAGGGTGAGTTTCTCAGTGGAATCTATATTGCTAGAAGAGCTTTGCTTATGCAGCCAAAGACACGCGCACGGGCTTCTTCCCTTAACACATCTGTCTCACATGCTCGGGGACTGCTGTGCAGGGACGCCGGGTGTGGCCTGGCGAGGCAGGGTGTACATGGCCCCCAAGAACTGGTCTGCAATTCTTCCTGCTTCTCGCAGCCCACTCAGCAGAGCACCATGGACTGTGGCTGGGTAGTTACGGATTGTATGTTCTCCAGCAAAGAAGAGTCGTGGAATAGGCTATTTCAGGAAAAAAATGTTAGAGAAAATCAGCAGGCTGCAAATATGCCTTATTGTATTTGAACTGCCAAACTCCTTGTTGGCCTTTGAAGGCTCACTACCTCCATTCATCACTACTGGTCCATCATCAAAAAGGGTCTCTCCCTTATTAGCAGGCAACTCCCTGAAGCACAAGAGAAGTAGAGATGGGGCACTAAAACTCGGTGCAGCCTTACTCTAGGTGATGCACTGGACTTATTTATCAGTTTAATTCTGGGGAACACCCAGTTCTAGAGCTTCCTTTGCCTGATGCAGCGTGTACTGGGGGCATGGTGTCCTGACTACTCTGTACCACAGAGAACACAGTACTTGTTCTTATTCTGGGACACTTGCCTCAGTTTAGAGCAGACCTCACTGGCCACAGGGTTCTGGGAAACCATGACTGTTCATAAAGACCTCAGGTTATTTCTCAGGGGCATTTCCTGGAGGCCCCTAAGTAACTGGGATGCTGCAACAATCCTATGAGCCAGTACAAAATGGGGCACAATTAGATATTAAAACAAACAATCTGAATGAGGAAAAAGTAACTGGTCTATACTTTGGACGCTTCCATTCTGAACAAAGACTAGACAAAGCCAATAAGTAACAAATCAGACACACAATATTTCTCTTCCCTTCCCCTCTGCTCTTGAAAGGTTCGAGAACAGATTAAAAATCTGAAGAAAATCTTTTTTTAAAAAATTAAAATCTTAAAAACACACACACACACACACACGAAAAGACAAAACAACCAAACCAGTAGCACTATTTTTACCCCGAAATCCTGGGACACTGGCCTATTTCCAAATAAGCTCAGGTTGAGTTTGCCAGTTTCTCACCTGTGGGGCACCTGGAATTGAGGGGCCAGGAGTGATTGGCTGAGCCATTAAGTCATAGTCATTTCCAGATGATCCTGCGGCTACATAAGAATAGGAGCCTCGTGCCCAGGGATCAGCACGCCAGCGAGATACCACAGTTTCCTTGGGCTAAAGAAAAAAATATGAGTGGAAGTTATTACTGGACACCAAGGACAAATCATGCATTTCTGAAAGGTGGAAAAGCTGTGATGGGCTGGGATACAGTGAGACATGAGTGCTGCCAAGTGATGAATCCTGCTGCTCAGAAACAAGACACAAATGCCTTCTTAGGCTGCGAGGAGGTTCCAGGCTGCTTTCGCTATGAATCCACAGATCCACCTAGGGCTTGACCTGTGTTCCCCTTTGATTCTAAAATTCACATCAAGCATTAATATGCCTTATCTCAAAGGAATCATAAGAGTGTTTCAATGGACTTAATAACAGAAAAAAAGTATCAAGATAATCTCTTAAAACTTCCTTAAGGGAGTTTGGCCACTTTATCTAAAAGGTGGTTGGGGAAGTTGGGGGGCAGGTGAGGAGTGTGATTTCACACATAGACAACAGACAACATAAGTGAAAAAAAGCAGCACACAGCCTTCTCAATCCCCTGGCCCATGCACTGGGGGGCTTTTCTCAAAACTACTTGGGGCATGAACTCTTAACAGTAAACCCAGCACACACTTGATTCTGGCTGAAACTGCCCTGACCAAGAATCTATGCTACAACTGGAGACCATCAAACCCTGCTGTAGTCTTACGGCCCCAGATCCCTGACTGCCCCCACCCCGCTTACTCACCTGGGGCACCGCACTGCTGCCAAAAATCCCCTTGAGGATGGCCAGGCATCGGCCAACAATCACATCATCACTTATGTTTTCCATGATGCCAGCAGCTTCTCCCGCCACGAGTGCCAATAGTATTGGAGCTGAAGAAACAAAGGACAATTCTAGAGTCCTACAGACTTTTTCCAAGTACTTCCTTATCAGGTCCCACATTACTCGTGGCTGCTTGAAATCTGATGGCCAACAGACTAGATACGCACTGCTCATGCTAGATGTGCTTCTGAACTAGCAACTGGAATCCTGTCCCCTGAAGGGAGCTGGCAAACCGCAAGAAGTGAAATGTGACTCATGTACTTCACTGCACGTAACCTGGCAGAATACCGAAGTCCTGAAGATACACTTCAGACCCTGCTAACAAGTGTCCCTTTATTTAGGCATAGAATCCTTCAAGACACCTCCATGACCAGGGCTGCAGCCTCTTAGCTGTCATCTGAGGCCCTTTCATACTCACCATTACCTTTCCTCACCCATTTCATGGCCCTGTGTGCAATAGGCTATGTGAGAGGCACAGTATTAGATGCTGGGGGTATAAAAACTATAGACCCCAAGAGCAACCAAAAAATCAGATACATAATTATGAACTATGAGAAAAGCTACGAAAACACAGACTAGAGAGAAAAGAACACAGGACATCATTTACATTTGAGGCCATGGGGACAGATGTATCCTGGAAGGTCTCTTTGAAAGAGTCATGGTCAAGACTGAAAGCTGGGTAGAGTATGTCAGGCTGGCAAGAAAGAAAAGGAGAAAAAGAAAAGCACCCCAGGCCCAGGCCCAGACCCAGAACCCAGTACAGTGCAGATGCCCAAGTACAACGCAGAAGTAGTAAACAGGATGGTGCATTTCAGGGTTCCGGGGAGCAGACAAGTGTGCCTGGAGGCTGAGGGAGGGATGGACAATGAGAAAGCTGATAGAAAAGAAGGGTTAGATTAATTACCCTTCATGCTGGCCATGAAAATGAAAACCATCAAAGGAAGTGGGGAGAGCAGTCAGTGGTTACTGGTGATTGGACAGGTATGCACAGGTAAGAGTGGCTTGGACTGGGAGGTGGGCAGTGGAAAGAGCATTCAACGGCTGTTGGAAGCGCAGTGCCCAGTGAGCAAACGAAGGATGGCCACGTGCAGGATGCTTCGGTATCAGGCAGTAAGGAGTGATGGCAAGAACCAGGGTGGCAGTCAAACTGGTTAATCCGTGCGTCTGCACCGTCAAGGCCAGGCCTTCTGAAACTGCTGCACAGAATGTCTTACACCTTTTTCTTAGAATGAGGTAATATCTAAATATACTTTTCTTTCTTTTTTTTTAAAAAAAGTTCTATATAAAGCTAAGAGCAACCCAATTACATAAGAATATAAAACAAGAAGTGATCAAAGACTCAGGGGCAGGTCAGATCCAAGCACCTGAGCATGAGGAGTTCACGTTTTCCTTCCCCAGAAGCTTTCCTGGGGCTGGCCCCTGGCTGAGCGGAGTCCTCCTTCCTCCGTTCTCTCCTGCAGCGCCGGGGCTCGCACCCTCACCCCTCTCCTTACTCCTTGCCCCTTCCTGAGGCTGCCTGCCTCCTTACTATACATACTCCCCACTAAGCTGTGCTCTCCATGAAGGCAGTATAATATTACTGATTCTCTATTCCTATAACGATGTGAAAAAGATGAAAACTAGAAAGCAGTTACCTTTATAGAGGTTCCAGAAGAGGAAGAGTTCACCCCTGCTTGCAGTTGTGCTGCCAACATGGCCAAACAAATTGACACTTGGGTCCCAGAACACCCGGTCAAAACATAACACAACCTGTGGTGAGAGAAGCGCGTGAGCTGGTGGGGCCCAGAGAACAGGGCTGTAAGCACAGCTGCGTCCCAGTGGGGAGGTACTGCTTCCTCAGAAAGTTTCCTCTAATCTATTCTCAATATAAATTTAGAAATCCCTATATAAATAACTACTCAGGAGGACCTTTAGCACTCTATTTTTCTAGGCCTTGGTTTGAGAAGTGACCTCAGAAGACAGTCTTCGTGGATACTTTCATATATAATTAGGAAGTAAAGGGGATGAACGGACAGCCCTCGCCCTGACATCAGAGAGGTACTTGTGCACTGGGAGTGTAGAGAGGTGCCCAGTTACCTTGTTGAGGTTGCCAAATCCCATCCTTTGGACTGCAGATGTTTTCCACTCAGGAAGAGGTGGCACAAACTGAACAGCTGGTGGCTGCTGCTTCAAGACGCCCAAGGGAAGGGTACAGAGGACCGCGTCACACTTATAAATGAAGGTCTGGCTGGTGGAGCGGGTATTCACAGCTATCACTTCGCATCCTAGAGAGGTTGGAGGGGAAAGGCTTTCTTGGTGACAGGATGAGACTGACAAAGGCACTGAGCACTGCGTGCCCAGCAGACCCCACGTGCAGTCTCAGGCGGCTCCTACTACCTATGACACCAGTTCTACTCATTTTTTACAAAAGAAAACTGAGGCAGAAGTGAAGTAACTTCTCTGAAGCCATATAGGTAACAAGTGCCAGGATTCAAACGCAACAGTCAACTTCAGAGTCCTCAAACTTCACCACCATAACTCCACACCTTCCTGACTGACCCTAGTGCTCTTCTGTACTAACAAGACCTTATTATTTACCAAGTTTTATAAATTTAGACCAAAATTAAGAGTAAAATGCCTATTCCAGCAGAAGCAATGCCTCTCCACTGCAGTTAAGGAGCTCCTGAGGACCAGGAGGTGAGTGGTGCCAGCAGACAGAAGACTGCTGTGCAGGTCTGGGGATGCAGCCTGCAGCCAGAGCTGCTGCTCTCGAGATGCGCCAGGGTGTGATGCTTAGCCTGCCACGATGTGAGCGAGCTCGAAGCTGACCACAGAAAAGGTACTGTAAGTCGGTTA
This sequence comes from Tragelaphus eurycerus, assembly GCA_935064755.1. Taxonomy (NCBI): domain Eukaryota; kingdom Metazoa; phylum Chordata; class Mammalia; order Artiodactyla; family Bovidae; genus Tragelaphus; species Tragelaphus eurycerus. Next base: position 6,799,647 of record CAKXYN010000099.1, on the reverse strand, counting down.
ATGTAATTTTCTCTCAATTGTGTTTCATTTTTTACTCAATGAATGCCTCTTCACACAATTTCCAAAAAATACACAAACAGCTCAAAATAAGAATGAGTGCTCCATACACGCCCATTTTCTGTGGCTGCAGAATTAAGGAAAATGACACAAAAAACTAGTTTCACTATTCTCCACCTGCCTGCAAATGGCTATTTAAAGGCCGCAGGTCTTAACACCATCAACTAGAAGCTGCCTCTGAAGAGAAAATTAAATGGAAAATTGTTTAATTTGTTGTAAAAAACAAAACAAAACTGTGGTGATCTTAGCAACTCTAGAAAAGGGGCCATGGAGGGCAAGATTGGTGGCCACATGTCCACTTGTCATGAGAGTCCGTACAGAGGGGGATCAATAAGCTTTTCTAAGGTTTTCAAGTAAATTCCAAAAGTGGCTGGAATGACGGGTTCTCTGCACTCCAAATGAAATGTATCCTGAAAGCAGCAAAAATGAGCACAGAGACCACTGCCATAGGAATCAAAGGGCACTTTAGGCTCTGAGGCCAACCTATCAGCAAAGCTGCTCCCCAAACGAGAAATCAGCCTAAGCAGTTAGCCCGCCTGAACAGGAAAAGCCAAAGACGAAGATGCAGATGGTAAAATACAAGGGGTGGCTCTAGGAGCCTAGGGGCCCAATTCCTGGTATTTAAGAATCTACTTAGCAAAATTATATCCAAACTAACTGGAAATAAATACCAAACTAATTCAGTAAATCTTAAAGGAAATCAACCCTAAATATTTATTAGAAGGACTGATGCTAAAGGTTCTGAAGCTCTAATACTTTGGCCAACTAATGCAAAGAGCTGACTCACTGGAAAAGACCCTGATGATGGGAAAGACTGAGGGCCAAAGGAGAAGAGGGTGGCAGAGGATGAGATGGTTAGGTAGCATCATTGATTCAATGGCCAAGACCTTGAGCAGACTCCAGGAGACAGTGGACAGAGAAGCCTGGAATACTACAGTCCATGGGGTCGCAAACAGACACGACTTAGCAACTCAACAACAGTAACAAACAAACTCACGCTAACTGAGTGAGAATTGTGCTCTCATTCAAACCAGAGACTCTGAAAACTGCCCCATTTTCTGGTTTGTCCTATGATGGGGTCAGAGCCTCTGAAGGCGCTAATGGCTCAATACTTTTGTAAATGAAAACATTTTAATTCAGGACTCATAGCTTATAAACATTCTATGAGGAAAAGTAACTGATGTTTTTTCAGTAGGTCAAACTCAACAGAAGACCAGTACCGCATTTCAGAGTAAGAGATATATCTTACTAGTAGAGACTTACCTGAAGCTGTGTAGCGAACCTGCCGAACCGCAGTATTCAGTTTAATGTCCAGGCCTTCTGCTAAAGCCACGGGCACACATGAGTAGCCATTCCTCACCGTCAGGTGGCTGCCAGTAAACTCAAAGTCATCGTCCTGAGGAGGACAGAAAAGGGCATTCTTTCACACTTTCTTAGTCTAACTGATGTCATTTGTACTGAGTCCTATAAAACAATACTGAAAAAACATGAGCTTGTGAAAAGTTAATATTCTAAGACAGAAACTAAAGGACAATCCCTCAGTCTTCAACTAGGGCTGCCCCAGGAAATTGAAGGGAAAAGGGAAAAAAAGCCAAAATGTCACTTACAGCTAACTCTGGGCAGTGGAATTAGGGCAGTTTCTTTTTTCCTGAGACAGACTTTCTAACATCAAAGCCCTACACCACCAAGCCCAGACTGCCCTAGAGGGCAGGAGAGGGAAGAGAGCTGATTCAGTAAGTTCAGATGATTAGCTACCACAACAGTTTATCGCTTTTGCCTGCACTTCAGTTTCGGCAGCACATCAGGATCACCATCCTAATTGCATTTTCTGCTACCTAACAGCGAAAGCAGTTTTCATGCCCTAAGCGTACAAGTTTTAAAGTCGAGGAAAACTTCCAAAACTAAAGTTGGTCAAACTAGACGAAAGCAATATAAGAGTATAAAGACTCGCCCAAGATAATCCATAGAGTGAAGAAGCCAAGATTTGGCCTGGAAGAATTCCCAAAATGATTTCATGTCTCTGAATTTACTGAAAAATCTTCCAAATAGAAAAAATTTTGAAGGTTATTTGATATTTCTAATTTCATTAAACTTCTGGGAAAAACATACCACAATTCTTAGGAATTAGATAAAAATATATTGGATTGGCAGCAGAACACTCACTACTTAAGTGACTGACTCATCTGTTCTCCATATGGATCATCACCTACATTCAACTTGAAATGAATTTATATCAAAACTTCAAATGATAGATCAGTGACTAGGATAGGAGTAATTCAGTATTTACATGAAAAACCATAAGGAAACTGGAAATTCTGCAAGATATGTACCACTAACAAGTCCAATCCTTACCATAACTCAAATTCTAAAGGACATGCTCTAAAGATGAGGAAGTCAAAATAATTTTACTAGGAAAATGCATAATAAAAATGAAAATATGTAGGTAAAATATAATATGTAATATGTACTCCTATACAATCTTCAGTTCAGTTCAGTCGCTGAGTCGTGTCCGACTCTTTGTGACCCCATGAATTGCTGCACGCCAGGCCTCCCTGTCCATCACCAACTCCTGGAGTTCACTCAGACTCACATCCATTGAGTCAGTGATGCCATCCAGCCATCTCATCCTCTGTCGTCCCCTTCTCCTCCTGCCCCCAATCCCTCCCAGCATCAGAGTCTTTTCCAATGAGTCAACTCTTCGCATGAGGTGGCCAAAGTACTGGAGTTTCAGCTTTAGCATCATTCGTTCCAAAGAAATCCCAGGGCTGATCTCCTTCAGAAAGGACTGGCTGGATCTCCTTAAGTCTGGCCAAAGTCTCAGATTTAGAGACTGGTTCATTAACATCTAAGAAATGCTGTGATTTGTCACCAAGTTCAAGAGTAAATCACACTGAAAACACCTAAAAATAACTTAACAAAAGATGTGTAAGTCTGGTACACTGAGAACTATAAAATATTGCTGAGATAAGTTAAAGAAAACCTAAATAAATGGAGAGATAGACCATGTTCAAGGATTTGAAGACTCACTATTGTTGAGATGACAATCATAGAAGGTAATTTTTATAAAAACTGATGTGCTGGTTCTAAAATTTTATAGAGGTGTCAACTTAAAAAATGCACAAGTTGCAAGTTTTACCTGAGGCAAAATGAGGATTATAGTCGGGGAGGCAGCATTTCAGACAGCTCTGAGAAACTGCTCCAGAGAGGCAGGGAGGAAAGCCGGCACATACTGATTCTGGTAATTGGGGAGTACATGCAATCAAAGCACATATTTTTTGCAGGAGGTTACTGCTGGTCTCGTTACTGCGAGTCCCAAGAAGCAGACATCACCATGAAGCATTTCAGTGCTCTTCCAGATACGAGAAGATTCAAGTGTATGTACTTGCTCAGTTGTGTCTGACTCTCTAGGACCCCACAGACTGTAGCCCGCCAAGATCCTCTGTCCATGGGATTTTCCTGGCAAGAATACTGGAGTGGGTTGCCGTTTCCTCCTCCAGGGGACCTTCCTGACCCAGGGATTGAACCCACGTCTACTGTGTCACCTGCACTGGCAGGCAGACTCTTTAGCTCTGAGCCATCTGGGAATCCCAGAGATACAAGAGGTAGGCTAATCAGCTCTGGAAAATATTAACTATCTGAAAACCTGTTCTGCCAGCTTTTCCCAGAGTACAGAGTGCCTCATTTCTGCTCTCTGCCCTAAACTCCTTTCAGAGGGTGTTGAAAATTAGCTGCAGCAGCACAAGATTTAATCCTTGTAGAGGCAGACGGCAAGTGCCGATTTGTAGTTGAGAGATCTGAACTAGTCAAAACACTTTCAAAAAAGAACAAAGGTGAAGAACTTACTCTACTTGATTTCAAAATGTCCTATAAAGCAATCGTAATCAGGACAGTGTGACATGGCACATCGAGAGACAGCTGTTGAATGGAAGAACTGATTTTCAACAAATGTGACAAATGAAGAAAAAAAGATGGTGCTAGTTTAACAAGATAAGCATATAGAAAACTATGAACTACTCACACCTCTCACTATATACAAAAATTAACTGAAAATGAGTCATAGATCTAACATAAGAGCGAAATTCATAAAACTTTAGAAAGAAAATAGAGGATCTTTACAGTCCTGGTTTAGACAAAGATTTTTCAGGATACCAAAAGGACAAAGCCTAAAAGAAAGAGTTGATAAATAGGACTTTATAAAATTAAAAATATTTCTCTTTGAAAGATATCACTTAGAAAAGGAAAATGCAAGCTGCAGACTTGAAGAAAGAATTTTCAAACCATAAATCTGACAAAAGAATTATATCCAGGATTTGAAGAACATAATAAACTCTTACAAGAGAACAAACAACTAGATTTTTTTAAAGTAGGCAACAGATCTAACAGCCTTTTCACCAAATAACTGACATATGAATGGCCAATAAGCACATGAAAAGATGCTTCACTTTACTGGTCATCACAGAAGTGCAAATTAAAACCACGATGAAAAATTATTAACCAACCATTAAAAGTTAAAAAATTTAAAGCTGACAGAGTATCAAGTGCTGGTGAGGGTGTGGAACAACAGAACTTACATACACTACTAACGAGAATGTAGTTTGGAAAACACTTAAAAAATCTACTTCCCACAGTAAAAATTTTACTTCTAGATATTTACCCAAGAGAAAGACATGAATGTTCATAGTAGCTTCAATTATTTATAGCCAAAACCAAAACAACCTAAATGTCCAACAATGTACCAGTGAATGGATACATTCTGTGGCATATCCCTTCAATAGATATGAATATTACTAAACAACAAAAGGAGCAAACTACTGAAACATAGAGCAGCAATGAATCTCCAAATGAAAGGTCACACACAAAAGGCTACGGACAGTGCAATGTTGTGCTGTATGGTTCAATTTACATGTAATTCTAGGAAAAGCAAAACTGTTAACGACAGAAAGGAAACTGGTGGTTGTGCAGGGCCAGGAGCTGAAGGGCTGGGGACTGATTGCAAAGGGGCGAGGGAGAACTTTTCAGGATGACAGAAACGTCCTATATCTTAAATGTGGTGGTGGTTCATAATTATTTAAGTGTGGCAAAATATCAAACTGCTCACTTAAAAGAGGTTTTATTGTATATACATTATAACTAACTAAAGCTGTTTAAAAACACACATCAGATAAATTAACAGTCTCTCTTAGGAGCCTCTCAGAGACATGTGCAACAAAATACACAGCAAAGGAGTTTTTACCTGATCCCAGTGCTTGAGGGAGAGTGTGGAGAGAGGCGTGGCATTAGCGAACTCCAGATTTGCAAAATGCCAATCAAGTATCTGTCTGTCTCTTGATGAGAGATATACATCACTGCAAAATGAGAACGAAGGAGCTCAAGGTTACTAAAGGGCATTACTACCATTCTCAATGGGCTGATGTTGATTTCAGTGGGACTATGCCTTATGTGAAGAAATCCTAAGTCAAAAAACAGGATCTCATTTGTCTTATTAAACCCTTTATTGCTAGTGCCTAGGAGCAGTGCCAAGCTTCCTACATAAAGCAAAGGCCTAACTGTAATTCGGATAAAAAAATTAGTTTGGAAAAAAAAGTCTTCTTTGTACTATTTACCTTGCATTATAAAAGCTTACTTGTATCCATTTTTTTGTTGTTTTATATTTTGAATAAAGCATTTTTTTAAAAAGCAAGACGGGTGGCATCCCTGACTGGAGAAAAGAGCAGATGTATGTGGATGCCAGATGCCACACGGAGCACTTGTCACCGTGTGAGGGTACACTGTCAGAAATTAAGTGTAACACTTTTCTGAGCCTCACAATTTTGAAATTTAAAGCAATACCACTTTTCTGCCTCACTCAAAGACAATTTTCATTCAAATATCAAAGCTTATGGGAAAAAGCTATCGTTTTAAGAAAGATACCTTGATTTAAGCATCTAGGACACTCTTACATATTACCATATAAGAACAGAGTATTAAGGACCCTGTCCTGCATGCACAGACACTTTCCACTCATGAAATAATCTACAATGCATTCACTGAGCATACATAGGAGGCCAGGGTCTTTGTAATCTTCCTTCTAAATTTAATGGAGAGGAGAGTAAAAGCTATCTGTTGGAACATTTATTTACCTTGGGGGATTGGCTTCCAACTCTTGAAGTTTTTCTTCTAGTTTTCCTTGTGTCTCAGCTAATTCATCATATTCCTGATGGAATTAAGAGAACCGGGTTGGTCGGGATTAGTCAGAGATGCACCTAGTTATTTGCACCACAGAGGGTTAGGCCTGAACCACACCCCTGTTCAGGTCAATTACAAGAGTGTCTTCGCCCAAAGCTGGGTCAGGGTGCAGCGATAGTTGTTCTTGGAGACAAGATGCAATGTAACAGGGGGATGTGGTGGGGGAAGAGGATGAAGAAGAAATACACTAGTATGCTACACAGTAAGGATAAAAAAGAATAGTGACTATCACTTCTCATGCATTTACTGTGTCTCTAGTATGAATAAGCCCTTCAGATCCCTCTACAAGTAAGGTAGTACTTAAGACCATGTCACAGATGAGGTGACTAAGGAGTCGAAGGTCACATGGCTAGGAAATACTAAGAGATTTCAACTGGACGGTCTGACTCCAATAACTCTGAAGTCCACCTTCATTAACATTAAACTGTCATGGATAAACTATCACAGAGGGCTAAACTGAGATGTAGGTAAGCTAAAGGATGATATTGTGAAAACAAGGTAGGAATTCTGCAGAAAAAGCAGACAAAACTAACCCATTAAGTCCCCAGGGCTCCTGTGTACCAAACCCCCTTCTTACTACTCTAGGCACCTATGACTGGCTAATGGCCAAAATTTGCCAGATCTATACTATCACTTAGGATTTCAAATAAATCAGGAGGCATATATGTACATCATACCTTACACAGGGCAGTTAGATCCCTGTGTTTGCTTTTCACTAAGAACTCAGCAGTGATATCTCTGGGTGGTTTGACTTCAGATGCTTCTTTGTATTGCTGATGGAGTTCTTTAATTTTCTCTTTTAAATTTACCATCTAAGAGAGAAAAATACAAATTTGCCATTGCAGACAGTGACATAATTCATCACCAAAGTATATACTTTGGCTCCTCCCCTAAACTGCTATTATACCAAAACAGGGTCATACTGCAACATCTGTGGAATTAAGTACCTCTTCCAAATGATAATATTTAAAATGGGAAAAAAATCCTACATGGCTCAACACAGAGGCATCACCTCACTGTCAGATAGGCAGGATTGACTCTTCCAAAACAAATGGAAGAACCAGGAGTATCCCATTACTAAAAATAATGTCCCCCAAATAAAAATTAATTCAAAATTTAACTACCAGGTAAAAGAAACTGTCACCAATAAAACAGTTTTGGGAAACAAATGATCATGAATTTGTTTTTTAAAAACGTAAAAGGTCAAATCATCACATCCAGAACCTCCAGGAACCATTTCCAATGTCAGCTCTCCAGGTTTCTGAGGGGAAGGTTAGAGCCTGAGACTAGGAGCGCCACACCAGCTCTGGCCGTTGGTTCTCTGCCACTCTTCTTGTGTCCTCCACACCACAGTCCGTGAAGGAGGTGTGCCAGAGACCTCTTCATTTGACAAGATGAAGACATGAAGCACAGTCGAAGAGGGAGGCCAAGAGCCCAGCCAAAAGATGCACTCAGATTTTGCAATTATAAAGCCCCCAAGTTTGCAGCTGGCAGGATGGGGAGAAACAAACAGTTTCCCAGTCTGGAGCTGGGGCTCTGGAAGGTGAAATACACAAGGGCTCCCTTATTCGTACAACTGAGGAATATCCTCATATTGGTACCTCAAGTGAAATCCTTAGGCCAACCAATTATGATCCTGGCTACTGATATGTTGTCTTCATCAGTGGGAACTTGACCCCAGCACAGCTGATCTCCCTTTTCATCCAGCAGAGGGCACTAGACCAGCTTCAGATCAGATCAGTTGCTCAGTCGTGTCCGACTCTTTGCGACCCCATGAACCGCAGCACGCCAGGCCTCCCTGTCCATCACCAGCTCCTGGAGGTCACTCAGACTCGCATCCATCGAGTCAGTGATGCCATCCAGCCATCTCATCCTCTGTCGTCCCCTTCTCCTCCTGCCCTCAATCCCTCCCAGCATCAGAGTCTTCTCTAATGAGTCAACTCTTCACATGAGGTGGCCAAAGTACTGGAGCTTCAGCTTTAGCATCATTCCTTCCAAAGAAATTCCAGGGCTGATCTCCTTCAGAATGGACTGGTTGGATCTTCTTGCAGTCCAGCAGTCAAAGGCAATCTGTCACAGCAAAGATCTATTTCTCCTAGCAACAATTATCAATAATGTCATACTGAAAGACTGACAGATAAAAATACAGAATTTTACCTTATTAAGAAGTTCCTTCAGTTCCTCCTGAGTTTTCACTATCTTCTTCCAATGTTCAATCTGTTCATCTTTGACATGCTTTTCTTGTAACCTGAAGAGACAATATATATGCTTTGCTCACACAGCTACCCGTGCTGTGTAAGACAGGTGCTCATTCAAAACATTTGATGGTATCAAGGCCCACTAAAATTTCTAACACTTTGGAATAAGAAAGTTGGCCGGTGGCAAATTATTTTGTACATTATATTAAACACAATTCAATACCATAAAAGATATGAATTTTACAATTGAGAGAGCCTTAAGGATTATGTATGGACTTATTTTAAAAAGCTTTATTTTTAGATTTAACTATCATATGAAAATAAGTGAAAACTAGCTCAAATAAGACTTGATGGAAACTTAAAACACTACCCAGCAATCTATAAACAAAATCCACAATACAATAAGCACTATCAAAGTACTTACTGAATGACAACTTCCAATGCTTGGCCAAGGGACACAGGCTTATTATTGAGGACGTTGAAGTCCAGTTGATGACTAAGGTAAGACGTAGCTTCTAACAACCGGTTAAACTCTTGCTCTACCATTTCATCTTTCTCTTTAGGAACCTGAAAATTCGAAGTAGGGCAGAGTTGGTCCTTACAAGACTAAACATAGCCATCCATGAAAACACAAATGCTCTACAGTTTAAAAGGTCAAAATATGTATCTCAAAGGAGAAACCTTTGAGGACAATGATTCAAACTATCTTTTCTATGAAGTGGTCAATTCCATTAAATGAGATATGAAATGTTTCAGCCCAGATATTCCCTATTCTCATGATTCTGCCCTCAGAGCTGGAACTCCACCTCTATGAACAGCCACAGGGTTCACACTGGTGGTGAGTGAAGTCATGTGGAGCACAAGGTGCCCTGGAGCTGACATGCACTGAGATAAGCTGGGCTGACATGCAGACAACACACTGGAAAAATCCTGGAGAACAAAGACTGTCAACACACCCAAGCACCTTGTAAATAAGGGCAGGATGAAAAAAACAAAAGAACAAGGTATCTGCTTCCCCTCTAAGATAAAAATTTCAGGTAGGGGTAGTGAAGAGAGAAGTGAAATTCATGGCTATTAATAACACAACAGCATCTTAATTCTCAGAGTACTAGTGTTTTATGGCACCAATTAAGTTCAAGGTTGAATGTCCAACGCTCTTAAGACTACAAGTAACTGAGGTACCAAGTCTGGCTCACTACTGTGGGGGAAGAGAACAGACTGCAAAGCAGATCATTAAGCCGCAAGAACATGCTCCTAAATCCCCGCTGTGCCCCTGCATAGTGATGCCATCAGTTAGCTGGCACAAATCCCTCTGTTAATGCTCAGTTCAGTCCCAAAGTAAACTGTATCTGCAGTTCCACTGCTGAATTCATGGGGACAGTGAGAAAAATAAAAGTATGTCTAAGGAAAGTATCTCTTGCCATAATAAGTTAGGCATGGGAAATGGGTTTCCAAATTTGGAATTTCACTTTACAATTAACCTAAAATTGGCAATAAGGAACAAAATATGAAAGTTCTAATAATCACTAAGGTGAGGAAGAATAGAGGTAACTATTATGGACCAGACCATCACAGTAAAGCTCTTGCTTCTCATTTCAAACACCTTCACTTTGGCCCTTCACAATTAAACAGATGGTTTCAAAGCACTAGCCTCTGCCCTCTCAATGATGAGCCAACACAAGTAACTCTATCAGATGAGCCATGGTGTGGCAAAAAGAATATGGTGAGAAGTATAATCTGCACCAAAAAAAAGGGAAAAGGACAGCAATTCTCCTTTCAAACTGTAAATATGAAAGACACTATAACTGACTCAATCAAAATAATATTTTAAAGCATCAAGTTCTAAAAGATTAAACATGGAAAACATCAGGAAATCTTTATGAATTAGAGAATCCCCCGAGCCTAAGAAATAAATACCTGGGAGAATCTTCTGGTTTATGTTGAGAAACAAGGCTGTGAATCAGGCTCTGGAGCTTGGTACCATTTATGTATCAGGGTGGTACCTGGGACTTGGTGGATCAAACACATCTGACCTACCCATTCAATCCCACAGCCAAAGAGAGGAGCTCTTGGTGACATCCCTACTTGTTCTGTTTTCACAGCTATCAGCTGATGGAAATGATCTTCTTGTCAGGAATTTCATTTACTTTCCCATCAGTTACTTTTCCTCATTGACATGATACAGTGAAGGTCAGTTCAGTTCAGTTCAGTTTAGTTGCTCAGTCGTGTCCGACTCTGTGACCCCATGAATCGCAGAACGCCAGGCCTCTCTGCCCATCACCAACTCCCGGAGTTCACTTAAACTCATGTCCATCGAGTCGGTGATGCCATCCAGCCATCTCATCCTCTGTCGTCCCCTTCTCCTCCTGCCCTCAATCCCTTCCAGCATCAGAGTCTTTTCCAATGAGTCAACTCTTTGCATCAGGTGGCCAAAGTATTGGAGTTTCAGCTTTAGCATCAGTCCTTCCAAAGAACACCCAGGACTTATCTCCTTCAGAATGGACTGGTTGGATCTCCTTGCAGTCCAAGGGACTCTCAAGAGTCTTCTCAGTTCAAAAGCATCAATTCTTTGGCGCTCAGCTTTCTTCACAGTCCAACTCTCACATTCATACATGACCACTGGAAAAATCACAGCCTTGACTAGATGGACCTTTGTTAGCAAAGTAATGTCTCTGCTTTTGAATATGCTGTCTAGGTTGGTCATAACTTTCCTTCTAAGGAGTAAGCGTCTTTTAATTTCATGGCTACAATCACCATCTGAAGTGATTTTGGAGCCCCCCAAAATAAAGTCTGCCACTGTTTCCCCATCTATTTCCCATGAAGTGATGGGACCAGATGCCATGATCTTAAGTTTTCTGAATGCTGAGCTTTAAGCCAATTTTTCACTCTCCTCTTTCACTTTCATCAAGAGGCTTTTTAGTTCCTCTTCACTTTCTGGCATAAGGGTGTATACAGGTCATATAGAGAGAAGCTCAAAGCAAAGCTGAAATTTTGCTTGGTGTTAATTCCCTCAATGATGTTACAAAAGATGATTCTAAAAACTCTAAAGCTGGTGCTCCTTTAAAAAGGAAACAATTACATTTCAATATGAAACCTCCATATTTATGAAATCCTAACAATGTGAAGGACTGCTTTTCCTGGAGTACAAATGGTGATATTTCTATACATGGCTTCTAAAACCCCTAGCAAGAGGATGCTATAGCAGCAAGGGGGGCCAGATCCCATATGCCACTACAATAGGGCAGAATGTGCCAATACATATGTGTGCAAATGGTACTGATTAAAGCTCTTCCAGTGCCAACTGTGTGGCTTGTTTTAGACAAGCTTTAATCTTTACAGCTAGAGTGACAGTCACATAGGGAAGTTCATACTGAAAAAGTACGCAGCACTTCAAGGCCCAGTAACTGGGGTCCAGGGTGTGTGGTAGAGAAATATTTAAAGGGACACTGTCAAGGTTAGAGGGACCAAATTTGACCTTTTTTCTTCCCTCTGTTTGCTGAGCAGCCCACTTGATTCATTACACTTTCCCCTTTAGCCCACCTACGCCACCACAAAAAACTTGACTTTTTACATGCGCTTTTAATGACAAAAACTCAAATGGCACCAGTCCAACATATAGGCGCAACTCTACAACAACAAACCAGTGTGAATGTATGATGGAGAGGATCTTTGGAAGCGAAAGATTTAAGTTTCAAGCTTTTAATGGGTTATTGTAAACAGTGAGGAAAATGACTTGAAAAATTATGAAAAAAAAAATACCTTGACAGTGTCCTTTTAACCAGTGCAGCAGAGAGAGAAATAAACTGTAAATAACAGCCCAACAGCCACGTCAAGTTTAGTTTTGTAAGACAGCTGTAAAATCAAGGCTTTAAACACACAGCATGACAGAAGCATTGTTAGCTCAGAAGCTGCAACCACCAGAGAAATAAGGAACAGACTGTACAGAGACTAAAACGGGAGAGTCAAGGCAGAGAAATGGGCAAAAGAAAGGCACTTTTGGTGGTGGTGGAGGGTAGGGAGGTCAAGGGAGATGGTGCCAGAAAGCAGAGAATAAAGCAAAATTCAATAAAAGAGAAAAAGAAAAACACTGAACAGTAACAAGAACAACACAGAATCAAACAAACAAACAGCAAACCGAAAGCTCACTGCCACGTCTGATTGACAACAGAATGGCGTGACTACAGCCCTAGTGCATCTCTCTGACTCAGGGTTCCAGTCAACAGTAAGGCCCCATCCGTTACCTGCTAGTTAAGCAGTTAAAGGAATGTTGGCAGTGAGACCAGGGATACCTTTGATACCTGGATTGTCTTTCCATTAATTTAAAAATTCCACTTTGAAATTAAATAAATTATTTGGAAAAAAGTAAATATTTGTCCATTAGGAAATTAACACGGACTGGGAGAAAACCAAAATGTGTTTTTGATGTATTTAAACCTTGAATCTGTTTCTAAAATTAAGCTAATTATCTATGTTCCAGTTGACTCAGATAATGAAAAGAATTTTAGCAACTGACTACCTTAAGCACTCCTTAAATACTGTTTCACGTCATTTCTTTCCTTTCGGTGAGCACCCTTGAACTCTGTTGGTTTCACAAATAATTATGAAAGGATGCTGAAATATTGGCAGTCTTTAAATACAAATCTCAATAATTTTAGTTTAATTTGACCATTCTATTCTAGATTCTTAGTTGCATTCTGAGAAAGGAACTCAGCGAATGACTACCAGAGTTATTAGCAAAATGTCTGATGACAGCTGGATTTCTCTATTACACCACAGTAAGAACAAAACAACAAACCATGTATTCTTTTGGGAAAGAATCATTGATACAGTTTTCTAGCAAAGAATCAAACAAAAATGCTATACTTGAAACAGATTTTATGATTCTTCAAACCATTTATTTCTCTACAAAAGTCTCCAAATAAATGGTTCCTTTAAGACGAAAAATTTGGCGAGTCTCACTCCTGTAAATGGATTATAATCCTGACTGTTTTGGTTCTGTAGATTATACGGAGCATCCCTGAACATGGTCATGGGTTAGGGAGACCATGTAACTGGCCCATGCTGAATAAATTTTGGGAAAGCCAAGCAACTTTTTGGACGGGATCCCTGATTCTGCAAGAAGTCATCGCAAAGAAAAGACAGCTCTTAGTTCTATCTCTGGTTGCATTCTATCATTACAAGCTTGGTAGGTCTTCAAAAACACTGCCCATATGTCGCACTTCCAGTCTGCATAAGTTCTCTAGCAGCAGAGCAAAAATGGAGTTAAGGTACACCTAGGTTCCAGGTACTTACAAGTTCTGACATTTAGCAAGAGAAATTCTCAGGAAAAAGTAACACCCTGAAAAACGCTGTAATGGCCAAGTCTGGCCAACAGAGGTTACAGTCAGTCTCCACCTCTACCATCTCCATGCACTTCTGTAATTACAATAAAACGAAACACTGGTTCCTTTGGTAAATCGTGGAAGAACAAATTTACATCTGAGGGGTTTCCAACTCAGATTCTGAAACAGCTAAGGGAAATGAGAGATAGCTGTTGACCCTAAAGGGAGGATAAGGCAAGGGGTACGTCCTTAATCTAAATATCGGGCAGGCCAAAAAGTTCATTCAGGTTTTTCTGAAACACCATACAAAAATCCAAATGAACTTTTTGGCCAATTCAATAAAATTCAATGTGATTCTACAAATGGAGACTGCTGCCTCCCTCCCCTTCTAAACTCATAAGATTAGGGGATGTAAATAACTGACTTTCCTAGAGCAGAGACTAAGCTATATGGAGACGGAACACATGGCATGTCTAAGGAGTACACTCTAGCAATTTTTAGCACATACGTGCTCAGTAAATTCTTGTTAAATGAATAAATTAATATAGTTCGGAAAAGTAAAGTCAGTATTGTAACTATATTTGAGGGAAAAATAACTATTTTGCAACTTCAAAAACATTAAAGGAGGGCATGAGATTTTTACATAAAAAGCAGAGACTGGCAGTCATGATTCTCAAGGGTAGAGAAAGACTGCCTTAAAGATACCAAAGATGTTTCCAAAAAGGATGAAAACTGAAAAGGCCAAGACACCTGTGTCAAAAGTATAATAACCTAGACACCACTCTATATGAACACAACTGGATACCTGGTAAGTTACGATAGGTACTGAGTATACCCAATCAATGGTATTTATAAGAAGCCTGGTATGCATTACCTTTCAAGAGTTATCTTTCTTCCTCTGAGCCATTCCCAAGTAGAAAATCAGGGTCTGTTTCTCCAAGTAGTTACTGAGCCTTTGGATCTCCCTTGATAATAACAACAGACACACACCCCTCTCTCTCACACTCATGACTCAAAAAAAGCTGAAAACAAAACTAGAATCTAAAGCCCCTGAGTTACTAGCTAGTGTATAGGAGATGCAGAAAACACTCAGCCATTTCTCTAGTCTCCCCCACAATCCAGGTTTTCAGACCTCCCACTGGTGACTCCCAAAATGCTACTGAAAACATGACTTACCCTATTTTCCAACCTTATCCATTCAAAACTAATTACAGCATAATTCAGAGTATGACTCCATCATCAATTAATGATGACAATGAGCAGGGCAGCTGCTTCATTAGCTCTGACTGTTTTTATAGGCTTGGAAGATACTTCTATTAGTTCAACATCCTAGCTGCCAGTCCAAGACCAGAGAGAAGGGAGAGGCAAACTCTTTCAGGGATTCTTGTGACTGTGATTAAAACAATAACAAGGTAATGTAACCAAAACTACTTACTACATGATGTTTTTCCTATAGCAGCAAAATGCCTGGATATGGTAATATGTTCCTAAGATAACACTGTGGTTTACTCACTATGTCTGAGTCTTTGCAATCCCATGGACTATAGCCTGCCAGGTCCTTCTGTCCATGTTCTCAGTCAAGAATACTGGAGTAGGTTCCCATTTCCTTCTCCAGGGGATCTTCACAGCTCAGAGATTGAGCTTACATCTCCTGCATTGTCAGGTGGGTTCTTTACCACTGAGTCACCAGGGAAGCCCTTAAGACAATATTACAAGTGGTATTTATAACTGAGTTTGCTGCTGCCCTTGTACAGGATGAAGTAATTAATTTTTGTGTACTAACAAAAGAACCATCTAATTACCCTCTTTTCCACTGATGCTATACAGAGAGAATGGAGCAACACATCCCATTTTGTGCAATAGTTTACTAAAGAAAAAGCAATGGCTGAGTGAGTATTCTAGGTGGGCCTCCTTAAAGTAACAATTTAAAAAAAGTTATTTTAATAAAAGGAGACTCAGCTGATGCAGTCACACTGACAGAACTGCACACCTCTCCTGCCCCAACCTCCCCTGGGCTCTCAGCCAGACAGAATGGCATTAACATCAGGGGAAGTGGGATGGACTGGGACACTGGAACTGACATACAGACACAACTATGTGTGAAGTAGGTAACTAGTCAGAACCAAGTGCAGAGCAAAGAGAACTCCACTCAGCGCTCTGCGGTGACCTAAATGGGAAGGAAATCCAACAGAGGAGATACATGTACACATGTGGCTGATTCACCCTGCTGTACAGCAGAGACTAACACAACACCGTAAAGCAACTATATACCAATAAAACCTAAAACACCAGACAAGAGACCTGACTCTACAATTTATCGACTATGGTGATGTCAGGCAAACACATGTGTGTGCTTTAGATTCTTCCCCTGAGAAATGAGGAAAGGAAGCAACTGAGTGAGATTCCTTAGATTTCTAAAGCCATGAAACGTATCTATGAGTATAAATTAATTCGCTATAAGCCAAAAGCCAGTCTGCTAGTCAATAGGTATCCATTCCTCCTCTGAGCCAGATTACTGGGAACAGCAAGATACAGAAACATTAATAGGACAAGCAAAACTCAAAGCTACAAAGAAATTCTTTCCCCAAATTTAGTAATGCCTAAAGAATCCTCCTTACTATTTAGCTGCATTACCAAATACAAACCAACCAAGAAAAATCCTATAAAGATCAGAGTTGAATGACAAGAAAATGCTGAAAACCACACACCAGCTTAACAACTGTTTACTAGAATGCTACTCAAAGAGCTGGTCCTGGTGAGATAAGGAGCTTATGCCAGAACATAAACTAAAGCAACATTTCTTTCACTGAGGAAAGTCCTGCTACCAAAGCCATCTGAACTAACACTGTGGTTAAAAGGACGCAATTTATTTACATTCTGGCACAAGATACTTCTCTCATCCCATATTAGTAACCAATAGTTCATGAATTGGCAGCTGGTTGTAGGCCATATTTGAGTGAATGCTGCTATACTATGGGCTTCCCTAGTGGCTCAGATGGTAAAGAATCTGCCTGTAATGCAGGAGACCTGGGTTTGATCCCTGGGTTGGGATGATTCCCCTGGAGAAGGGCAATCATTTGGAAACAAATGTTTTTTAGAATGTTTTACAGCTTATCTTATACCACAAAAGCAGACCATTCCTCTGGCTATCTCTACTAGGGGAAACCACCTCATATTTTACTGTTAGAAAGACTAAATGAACCTGTTCTAACATTCAGGAAAGTCAAAAGAAAAAGATAGTGTATTAAAGACCAGTGATAATCTTTGGCTTGGATTCCATTACTTCTTAAAGACCAGTGATAATCTTTGGCTTGGATTCCATTACTTCTTGAGGATATAGTATCAACTTCAAAGACCTTGCTTCCGCAATTCAATTCTCTAAATTATTGTCTATCTACCTAAAACATCTGTCTGGTCATGTCACTTCCCCTGCTCTCAACAAGACTGGATAGATGAAACTAGACTGGGAAAATGGGAGCCTATCATAGTAGTCTTTCTACATCTATATATGTTTGAAAATTTATGTGCAAGTCCCACCAGACTGTAGGGTCTTATATGGCAGGGACTGTCTTATTCATCTCTGCATTTTTTTTAACAGATCTTTGCAAGTAATAGAATTTTATAGAATTGCTGAATTAACTCTTCTTCATCTTTTTCTATTTTATTGTTAAAAGGCTGCTTCCCCTTTTCCCTCACCCCCAGAAAAGCCCTGGAACTAAATTTGGATCCAGAATGGTAGGGATGGGAACCAAAGCATTCCCTGAAAGTCTGTACTTCTCTGATATGAACCCTATAAAAAAGTCTTTTCCTAAAGGTAGATAGTAAAAGACGAGGATGTTCCACAGGACCTATGACAAAAAATTCTAGAGTTGGAATATTACCACTTTCAATAACAGTAGCTACACTGCCATATACATAGCAAACCTTTTCTTCCTTGAAATATAAAGGTGATAATGTGTTTATATCCTGAGAACTAGAGTCTCTTTTAGTCCTAACAGGGGAGCTGGCAAACTTTCACTGAAAAACTTTTGAGTTTCACAGACCCCTAAAAAATTAGAACGGACATATAACCTATCAGGCAGTTGTTAAAACACTCCCACTCTCCCAATTTAAATATCACTTTTGTGTTACTGCCATACTAACTACAGGAAGCTCCTATCTGGGCTTCCCTGGTGCCCAGTGTATTCGATCTCTGAGTTGGGAAGATCTCTTGGAGAAGGAAATGGCAACCCACTCCAGTATTCCTGCCTGGGAAATCTCATGGACTGGCGGGCTACCGTCTATTGGGTCGCAAAAAGATGTGACTAAACAACAACAACAAATGCCTCTGATAAACAAATACTTTAACCTACCTAAGCATCAATTTAGTACCACCACTCACTATTAGCCCATCAGAAACCTGATCCTATGAACGTAAAACTGAAATCATGAGGAGCACACAAAGCTAAAGCACACAATGGGAGGCACAACACAAAGAAATGAAGAATCAGGTGGTCTTTCTACAGGTCTCTTAGGGTACAGGTGGCCACAGCCAAATAAAAAAATTAATCACTTGGCTAGCCTAACTTTCATTAAGTATTTAAACACCTAAGCAGCTATTATAAGTCCATCTTATATAGCTCAGACTTAAGAATCTGAATAAAGCCACATTATTTCTACCCTCAGTTCATATTTGTATGTGTGCATATTCATCCACATATTTCCCCAAAATTGCTTTCAACTGAACCAAAGAAACTGTATAAAGTTGTTTGCGTCAACTTACAGCTTGTCCATTCGCTTCATAAAGTGGGCATTTTTGCTTGATCTTGGCCAGTTCCATATTTACTTGTTTGCTGACCACAGCCATGGGATTCCCTCCTAGAAAAAACTTTAATAATTAAATTCACATACCTTATGAAAAGGAAACAAAAACTTCAAAGGAAAAATATTTTTACTCAAATTTTAAAATATTAAAGCTTAGGATATGTGAATTAATACAAAAAAAATGTCCAAAGTAAAACAAACATATAAGCAAGCATAAAGAAAAAAGCAAAACAGTGTGTGTGTGTGTGCTTAGTCACTGAACCTATTACCAAAAATTAGTTAACATTACAGATCATGAACTCCTATTGACAAATTCAGACTTAAATTGAAGAAAGTAGGGAAAACCACTAGACCATTCAGGTATGACCTAAATAAAATCCTTTATGACTATACAGTGGAAGTGAGAAACAGATTTAAGGGACTAGATCTGATAGATAGAGTGCCTGATGAACTATGGAATGAGGTTCGTGACATTGTACAGGAGACAGGGATCAAGACCATCCCCATGGAAAAGAAATGCAAAAAAGCAAAATGGCTGTCTGGGGAGGCCTTACAAATAGCTGTGAAAAGAAGGGAGGTGAAAAGCAAAAGAGAAAAGGAATGATATTCCCATCTGAATGCAGAGTTCCAAAGAATAGCAAGGAGAGATAAGAAAGCCTTCTTCAGCGATCAATGCAAAGAAATAGAGGAAAACAACAGAAAGGGAAAGACTAGAGATCTCTTCAAGAAAATCAGAGATACCAAAGGAACATTTCATGCAAAGATGGTCTTGATAAAGGACAGAAATGGTATGGACCTAACAGAAGCAGAAGATATTAAGAGGTGGCAAGAATACACAGAAGAATTGTACAAAAAAGATCTTCACGACCCAGATAATCACGATGGTGTGATCACTCACCTAGAGCCAGACATCCTAGAATGTGAAGTCAAGTGGGCCTTAGGAAGCATCACTACAAACAAAGCTAGTGGAGGTGATGGAATTCCAGTTGAGCTCTTTCAAATCCTGAAAGATGATGCTGTGAAAGTGCTGCACTCAATATGCCAGCAAATTTGGAAAACTCAGCAATGGTCACAGGACTGGAAAAGATCAGTTTTCATTCCAATCCCAAAGAAAGGCAATGCCAAAGAATGCTTAAACTATTGCACAATTGCACTCATCTCACACGCTAGTAAAGTAAAATTCTCTAAGCCCGGCTTCAGCAATACGTGAACCGTGAACTTCCAGATGTTCAAGCTGGTTTTAGAAAAGGCAGAGGAACCAGAGATCAAATTGCCAACATCCCATTATGCATCATCGAAAAAGCAAGAGAGTTCCAGAAAAACATCTATTTCTGCTTTATTGACTATGCCAAAGCCTTTGACTGTGTGGATCACAATAAACTGTGGACAATTCTGAAAGAGATGGAAATACCAGACCACCTGACCTGCCTCTTGAGAAACCTATATGCAGGTCAGGAAGCAACCGTTAGAACTGGACATGGAACAACAGACTGGTTCCACATAGGAAAAGGAGTATGTCAAGGCTGTATATTGTCACCCTGCTTATTTAACTTATATGCAGAGCACATCATGAGAAATGCTGGGCTGGAAGAAGCACCAGCTAGAATCAAGATTGCTGGAAGAAATATCAATAACCTCAGATATTCAAATGACACCACCCTTATGGCAGAAAGTGAAAAGGAACTAAAAAGCCTCTTGATGAAAGTGAAAGTGGAGAGTGAAAAAGTTGGCTTAAAGCTCAATTTTCAGAAAAGTAAGATCATAGCTTCTGGTCCCATCACTTCATGGGAAACCGATGGGAAACAGTGGAAACAGTGTCAGACTTTATTTTTCTGGGCTTCTAAGATTGCTGCAGATGGTGACTGCAGCCATGAAGTTAAAAGACGCTTACTCCTTGGAAGGAAAGTTATGACCAACCTAGATAGCATATTCAAAAGCAGAGACATCACTTTGCCAACAAAGGTCCGTCTAGTCAAGGCTCTGGTTTTTCCTGTGGTCATGTATGGATGTGAGAGTTGGACTGTGAAGAAGGCTGAGCACCAAAGAATTGATGCTTTTGAACTGTGGAGTTGGAGAAGACTCTTGAGACCCTTGGACTACAAGGAGACGCAACCAGTCCATCCTAAAGGAGATCAGTCCTGAGTGTTCTTTGGAAGGACTGATGCTAAAGCTGAAACTCCAATACTTTGGCCATCTGATGCAAAGAGTTGACTCATTGGAAGACTCTGATGCTGGGAGGGATTGGGGGCAGGAGGAGACGGGGACGACAGAGGATTAGATGGCTGGATGGCATCACTGACTCGATGGACTTGAGTCTGAGTGAACTCCGGGAGTTGGTGATGGACAGGGAGGCCTGGCGTTCTGTGATTCATGGGGTCATAAAGAGTCGGACACGACTGAGCAACTGAACCAACAGATCCTTCTAGACTTTATGTGCGTAAGATTAGACATTACACACAAAAGGATCATAACACATACACTGTTTTATAATCATTTTTCAACTTGACAATTAATTGTGGACATAATTTCATGTTAATATGGAGCTACAAATTTTTAGTAGCTGGACAGTTCTCACTGAATAACAATTTAATCTTCTAATCTGTGGTTTCTAACATTCTGTTACCCCACACTGAAAATGTTATGAACACAATATGGTTCACTTGTGTATTTTCTTTAAGTTAATTTCCTAGAAGTAGATCTACCAGGGCAAATTCTACACACATTTTAAATTATGCACATACTGATATATCTTTTCAGAGAACTGTTTGCCAATTTACCTTTCACTAACACTGAGAACAGGTTCCCCAGCTTGTATAGTGGTAAAGAATCCACCTTCCAATGCAGCAGACACAGAGACACAAGTTTGATCTCTGGGTGGGGAAGGTCCCCTGGAGAAGGAAATGGCAACCCAGGCCACTATTCTTGCGTGGAAAATTCCACAGACAGAAGAAACTTCCAGGCTGTCACAAACAGTTGGACATGACTGACTGAGCACATACACATAAGACTAAGAACAGAATCCTAACCAATATATTTAAAAACTGAATCTATGACTTTATAAGATTAAACCACTTTGTGAGTCTCAGACCCTGAAATCATAGCACAAAAGTAAACTACTTACCAAGACCTGTTACCACCATGGCTCCAAGGTCAGCTACATAGTTTCCCTTGCGAAATGTAGCAACTCGTCCACCCACACGATCCTGTTTTTTAAAAATTAAGTGGCTAAAATTAATTCTAGTTTAATCATGATAACCTGGCAAAGTACCATCTCAGGCCTCTTTGATAACTTAAAAAGAAAAAGGTGTAGAGTTTACATGGGAGTATGATGTTACCTCAAAGAGGAAATGAAGTTTAACTATTTGAGGGAATGGGAGATAATGACACATAAAAAGAACTGAATTAAGTGCTATGAGATATGAAAAAATTTAATAGCCAGAAGATATCAGTTATAGGTACTATTTAGCTCTCAACCCCAATGTCTCTAATACCACTTATTGTACAGGCTGAGCAAGGGCCACCCACATAGAAAATACCTGCACACAAATTTCAACACTTGAGGTCATTTTTCTACCACCATGTTCTGACGCTTGTCCCCCAGTGTCAAAGTCAGGTGTGACTGACTTGACAGACAACTTCTCTGAGAAATGCCTCTTCAATGTAGCCTCCTGACCAAGGGCAGTGTCTACTGAACATGAACCGTTGACAATACCTCTCATTTCTAAACAGGCCCAAGTGTTATCTTTGCTGACTGGAGATGAAAATTTTCAAGTATAGGGAAGTCTTACTGAGCTGCAGTGAAACCTCAGTCATGAGTTACGTGAGTGCTCTGTAAACTCCAGACCAACAGATGAAAAAAGCAAAACAAGACAAAAACCTATATACGTGGGTAGCAATCATAATGCTATGCTAGGTCACGTCAGTCGTGTCTGACTCTGTGTGACCCCAGAGACGGCAGCCCACCAGGTTCCTCCATCCCTGGGATTCTCCAGGCAAGAACACTGGAGTGGGTTGCCATTTCCTTCTCCAATGCATGAAAGTGTAAAATGAAAGTGAAGTCGCTCTGTCATGTCCGACTCTTGGCGACCCCATGGACTGCAGCCCGCCAGGCTCCTCCGTCCATGGGATTTTCCAGGCAAGAGTACTGCAGTGGGGTGCCATTACCTTCTCCGAGGAATCATAATGATCCTCCATTATTCTTTACTGTATTCTCAGTACATAGGATACACAGGCACACAGATATTTTCCAATTAAGGAATAAAATATTAGTTTTAGTAAGACTATCACAAATTGTTTATTTTGATTTAAATGTTTAAAGAACATTTAAAAAAATTAAATTTAGATTGTACTGCACAAAACATTTTGAAAGCTTTTATAAAATTTTAGATGGTTTAGGTTATGTGAGAAGTGTTTTGTTGTTGTTGCTATTTTAAGTGGCAAGAGCCCACAGAGGTCTTTAAGCCACTGAAAGATAATTAAATCTCAAACATTACTCATGAGAATGATTTGAATAGTGATGTCCTAATGGGATGCTCTTTTCTTCTACTCTGTGCCATCATCCTCGTCCTCCTTCAGCTTTCAGTCTGTTCCTCTCTCTGGACTAATGGTAAAGAGCCAGAATCTTGGATTTACCAAGGCTTTACTATTGAACAGAATACAGCCACCACTAAAAGTAACTGCATTCTATAAAGGGTATTTCAACAAAGCCCCCAAATTGAAAGTTGCATTGTAGGAAATAATGACCTGAAAACATACACCAGAGGGCTATATAGATTATATAAACTCTAAATACTCACTGAGCCCTTTTCAAAGTCTTATTGTCAAAAATGCTTTATTTTATGTAGTTATTAACACTATCAAAATACTTTTGAGTATTATTTAAATCAATTTGGTTTAGTTCAATTTGTATGATTCCTTAATTTACCACAGATAATTTCCTTACCATATTTTCATCAGGTTGGGCTTCTAAACCCAAACTAAAATTCTTACCCTGGCTTCCAGAAGTGTGACATCCATTCCAAAACTTTGTAACTGACGAGCTGCTGCCAAGCCTGAGACCCCAGAGCCTATGATGATTACCTTTCCTGTCTTCTTAGCTGAAAATAAAAAATGAACAAAAATTAAAAGTTACAGTTTTAATAGTTTTTATCATTTTGTATCAAGAAATTTCTAAATTCTTTACGTTATGATGTCTCACAAATAATTTAGTTATATTCAAAATAGGAAAACTATATGAATACAAATTAACAAATATCTGAGACTTATACTTTAACTCAATGTTTAAAATTTATAAATGGAATTCTTTACCTTAAAATTTAGTTTCTCATTACTTCAGTCACGTGCTTGCTTCAGTGTCTGTGACCCTTGGTAAACTTATTATGCATAATCTCCCATATTTACCTCACAATTATACTAGGACAATTTGAGCAGTCAACCAACTGATTCTTAAAGCTATTTTCTATAAGCTGTACTTGTGCAGTCTTTCCTTTTCTTAAAAATTATTAAAGCAGAGGGGACTTCTCTGGTGCTCCAGTGGTTGGAACTCTATGCTCTCAATGGTTAGGGAACTAGACCCCACATGCCACAACTAAGAGTTCGAATGCTGCAGCTAAAGATCCCGCATGCTGCAACTAAAAATCCCATATGCCACAACTAAGACTAGGCATAGCCAGATAAAAACATAAATTTTAAAAAACTATTAAAGCAAAAAAATTAATGTATTATAAACAGATGTGTGTGCTTAGTTGCTCAGTTGTGTCCGACTCTTTGAAACCCCATGGACTGTAGCTGCCAGGGTCCTCAGTCTATAGGGATTCTCCAGGCAAGAATACTGGAGTGGGTTGCCAGGCCCTCCTCCACAGGATTGTCCCAACCCAGGGATTGATCCCAGGTGTCCCACATTGCAGGCAGATTCTTTACCATCTGAGTCACTAGGGAAGCGCAAATAAACAGACAGATGTATTAATTCTCAGATTATTCCGATTCCTGGCAGACATTATCCAGACACCATTAAAGGGGTAAACAGCATTAAAAAAAAAATAAAAATGCAACCCTTATCACTGCATTAAAGAACTGCTCAATGAGAGAAAACAAACCACCTACTTTCATGACTGATTTTTCATTTTTAATAAACTATTATGTTTTTTTCTTAAATTGGAAATTCATCTCTTTTACCAAGTATTTATCAAACCAGAAATTATAGGAAATTCATATTTATAAGGAGATTTTACTTTAAATTTGACTTATAAGAAGATAAACTTGGGAATATTCTGGCTCTAAATATGGATCAGAAATCAAAATAAAATGGTAAAAGCCTCCTGGAATCTAATCTAAAACAATGAAATTCATTGGCCAGTCCTTACTTGGGAGGGGCTTTATCCTCTTATAGATGCCGAAGTTGATAAGACCATGACGCTCTAAATAACTGTGAACTCGGTGGACAAGCACAGTATCACCTACAGAAAAATGAATTTAAATACATGTTTATCTTTTTAGCACTTTAAATGAAAACTCTGGTTCTTCTTTATTTCTCCATCATGAAATCATTCTATTCATTTTTTCCATAAGCTTCAAGTCATATGACTCCTTTAGAAAAGTGATTTTGAGAACTGTTAAGTCTGTGTGGTAGTCCAAAATGCCTATCACATAATCTTCAATTTTTAAGAATGACATCCCAATACAGATGAAATGAAGGACAAAACCAACCCTTTAAATAGTACTAGTAGTAGTATGCTCATTTACTTTGGGAAAATCTTTACAAGACCATTGATGGCAAGTGGCAAATGAAAAAGCCAGATATATAGCCAATTGAATGCCACCAAAGTGCTCTGTGGATTAAAGCTGGAACACAGGTCTGGAGAGATTATTAGCAATTTCTTGAAATCATTTACCTGTCAACACAAATAAAAATCCAGAAGAACAATTACAAACACACAAAA
Source organism: Tragelaphus eurycerus (assembly GCA_935064755.1). Taxonomy (NCBI): domain Eukaryota; kingdom Metazoa; phylum Chordata; class Mammalia; order Artiodactyla; family Bovidae; genus Tragelaphus; species Tragelaphus eurycerus. The sequence goes on along the minus strand of CAKXYN010000099.1, from coordinate 6,774,105 downwards.
TAGTTTTGCTAAAAGGCTCACTTTTGCACAGCACAGGTGTGAAATAAAGTGAATATATGTATGAAAACGAATTAACAAATTCAATATCAAGGAGCCATGAGCTTCTGCAAGAAAATATCAATTTTCACAATCCAGTTCAAGACCAGTCCTATGGAACATACTACTTACTGTTGTAAGGCGCTTCTAATTGTTGGAGAGTAGCCTCAAATGTCAGCTGAATCTTTGGATTATCCAACCACAACTGCAACTGTAATCAAATGACAGAAAACTGTATTACATACAAATAGACATATACTATTTGATTGCCTCAAATATGGGTTTTTTCCTTTCAATGAAACAGTAAGGGTTTTATTTCGGACAAAGAAACTAATGAAACACAAAACCATGGCAAATGAGTGAATAATTAAAGAAGCTGGGAAATATCTGGCCTACCAAGTAACTTGCCAAGATCATTCAGCTGGGGAGCAACAAGGATTTAAACCTGGATTAGATATCTCCAGAGATACTGAGTTGATACAAAATTAAATGATCAATTAGATATGTGGTGACATGTGTGTGCAATTATTAGCAATTATTAGCCTGCACAACTAAATGAATTGGTATACCATTTACTGAATGAGGGACACTGAAATAAGAGATCATGAGTTGAGTTTAAAGACAATAAAAGGAGCTGAAAGACTGGCATCTAGATACATAGCTGGGGTTCAGAGAGTTGAGGTTTAGAGCCTCTTGCTTATGGGTATAACTGAAGTCAAGTGTGCAGAAGAAGGGTTCCTAGCAAGAAAGAACAGGGGAGAGAGAGGAGAGGACCTTAAGGATCTCCAACCAGTTCACACAACTGGCCTGTTGTTAAGGACAACCCTACAAATCATTCAGAGAAGACAACCACCAGGGAAGCAAGAGAAAAACTAGAATACTGTGTTAAGCTAAGGAAGCTGTGACTTTAAGAAAGGAGTCAATTATTTCTAATACTGCTGAAAAAGCAGTAAAATGAGGAATGACAAATATTAAGGTACAATCAATGGCCTCTAACATGAATTCTCTTCAAATTGAACACATACCTACAAAAGGCAAGACCAGCGGAATACTATCATATTTAAATCTTAGCTAAAAGTTAATAAATACTGCTTCATCAAATTTCAAAGGAGTTAATGTGTAAATAAATTCAGTTACAAAGAGATATGACCAAATTCATATGGATCCTCTGCTTTTCTCTGTGGCTACTGTCAAAAGGAAAATGGAATTCCTCAATCATGCTGTGGGCCCAAGCCCATCAAACCTCAACATAAGCCTTTTTCCTCCTTCCATCTTATAATACAAAGCTCACATCACAGGTTCTAGTTGAATAATACTAAAATTGTGGTTTTAAAATCTGGAAGCAAAGGATGCAATTTAACATGAGACAATTGACACAGTTCTTATAGGAAAGAATGACTTAAATTCTGTTTTATAGCCAGAGACCACAACTCTAAATCTGCACTTACTGCTACTGCTAAGTCGCTTCAGTCGTGTCCAACTCTGTGCGATCCCATAGACGGCAGCCCACCAGGCTTCCCCGTCTCTGGGATTCTCCAGGCAAGAACACTGGAGTGGGTTGCCATTTCCCTCTCCAATGCATGAAAGTGAAAAGTGAAAGTGAAGTCGCTCAGTCGTGTCCGACTCTTAGCGATCCCATGGACTGGAGCCTACCAGGCTCCTCCGTACATGGGATTTTCCAGGCAAGAGTACTGGGGTGGGGTGCCATTGCCTTCCCCCAATCTGCACTTAGTCCTTCCCCAAATCTGGACTTCTGTCACAGGGAATGAATCAGAGGAAACAGATCGCTATAAATCTACCACTGAAATTCAAGTAAAAAGTGAAAACTTCCCTCAGATGAAACAACAAAATGACAATTTTGTCTGAAATATACTTAGAACAAATGTTAACAGGCTATACACAGAAGCTGATTCAATTATAAAACAAATCAGCCTCAAAAATGCACATTAAGACTTTTCCATTCACTTTTTAAAAAAAAATCACCCAATTTTTTCTTCACAAAAAGAACCTTTATTCACTACTACACAAACCTACCAATCACTCTAGCTAAATGGCATCTAACAATCCAAATTTAGCAGTAGTTTTACAATCTAATGGTCAAAATAAAGATGTTAGTGGTGAATAAAAAGACATCTCTGAGTATCTATTCAGCTATATCCAAAATAGCTGAAATTCAACATGAATTTCTTCTACTCTGTTTCACCAGAGTATAACTAGTGGAGCTTCCCTGGTGGCTCGGCCAGCAGGTAAAGAATCTGCCTGTACTGCAGTAGACCCTGGTTCAATCCCTGAGTCGGGAAGATTCCCTGGAGAAGAGAATGGCTCTTGCCTTGAGAATTCCAGTATTCTTGCCTTGAGAACTCCATGGACAGAGGAGCCTGGCAGGCTACGTCCATGGGGTTGCAAAGAGCTGGACACGACTGAAGTGACTAACATTTTCACTTTCAGAGTTTAACAAGTATGTTCTGAACAGTACACGGTTAAAGAGTTTCTGATGGGACTTCCCTGGTGGTCCAGTGGCTAAGACTGTGTTCCCAAAGCAGGGTGCCTGGGTTTGATTCCCAGTCAGGGAACCAGATCCCATAGGCCAACTAAGACCCCAGGGCAGCCAAATTAAAAAAAAAAACTTCAGACGAATAAAGAACATAAAATAAAAATTCATAGAAGAAATGCGAATGACTAACAAATATGAAAAAGCAATCAGTCTAAGTAATCAAAGAAATGGAAGATAAATGAAATGATCTTGGCCTACACAAAATCTGCCTGCAATGCAGATGACCTGAGTTCAGATCCCTGTGTTGAAAAGATCCCCTGATGAAGGCAATGGCTACCCACTCCAGTATTCTTGCCTGGAAAATACCATGGACAGAGGAGCCTGGTGGGTTACAGTCCATGGGGTCGCAAAGCGTTGGACATGACTGAACAACTAACACTTCCACTTTCACTCAGTGAGGGCATTAGCTGGGTCAGGTTCTCTGGGAAGTAATCTGACAACATGTATCAGATCTTAAAAAGTGTTTATACTTTTTGAGAAGGTAGTTTTCCTTCTACAACTCTATCTAAAATTCTATCATAAGGAAATAATCAGAGATGAGAGTCAACAATGTACAAAGCTGTTCAGAGTTTCACTTTAATAAGTAAAGTGGACATTTAACTGCCCAACAGTTAAAAGTATGACCTATCAAATAAATATTACACAGATATTAAAATCAATCATTTAGCCAGAGGAAGATGATGACCCAGATGAGCAGAACAGAATAAAGGTTTCTCTTATGCTGAGAAGGAAAGACAAAGTGATTATTTTTAAAGTATATTTTTAAAAAGCTTATAAAGATTCTTATTGTGTGTTTATAAGGTTACTGAAGAATGAAAAGAATCCAAAGAATGCATGGAAGGAGGATCTCAATTTTGTAAGAAAAATTATATACATTAAAAAAAATACCTAGAGGAAAAAAACTAATTTTTAACAGTGGTTATCTCTGGATAATAGTATTATAGGTAACTTAAAAATTCTTTCCTCTCTACTTTCCTCCCCATATTCTATATAAAATAATATGTACCTTTTAGAATTCAGGTGGAAAAAAACTAACAAGGAAACTTACTGTGCGATTTCTAATGAACAGAAAAACCTTCTGGGTCTGCTGTGGTCCACTGATGATATCCGGAAAACAGGCTGCTTCTTGAGAAGTCATTCGGTCATGAGGAAGTCTACTCTGGAAAGCTGCACCCTCCACACCTAGCAAAAAAAAATAAAGAGTTTCTGGGAAACGTGAAAGTGAATATACAACTAGGGATAATGCTTATGCCTCAAACTCCTTTTCTGCCTGAAGAACTTCTGTAGAGCTTTGGCTTGTTCACAGACTGATCTCACCTCCGTTTTTTAAAAAAAACTTTCAATATGCTCAAAAGCTGAAAACACCCTTAAAAAGTAGTCATTCTTTTGTGCTTAACATTCCTAAAATCAGTTTACTAATGAGAGAAACAATATACATTAAAAAACGTAACAAGGCATTTAAAATCTTTTCTTCATCCACAAAGAGCTTTAAAATACTTGAGGACACTCTTAACTAAAATTAGCACTATTAACAGTATATAATGAATTTTAAAACTAAAGAACAAGAGTAAAGGAGAAAAGACTAATAAGAAAGCAAAAGAGGCTACGGAATGAAAAACACAATCACATACTTTTTGTAGGACAACAGGGAACATGAAGAGGATCTAATGTTTAATAACGAACATATGGTCTCATCAACAGCACCATCCACTAGTTCTCATAATTCAACTGCTAGCAAGCAGTGAGAGAAACTAAGGCGACTACAATGAAGAGACAAAGTAAAGTCGCTGAGTCGTGTCCGACTCTTTGCGACCCCGTGGACTATAGCCCACCAGGCTCCTCCGTCCATGGGATTCTCCAGGCAAGAATACTGAAGTGGGTTGCCATTTCCTTCTCCAGGGGATCTTCCCAACCCAGGGATCGAACCTAGGTCTCCTGCATTGCAGGCAGACGCTTTAACCGCTGAGCCACCAGGGAAGCCCTTGAAGAGACAAAAGACGGCAAGAAATCTATCTTTTCTGGTGGAAACACTAGAAATGCTTTACTACTAAGTGCAAGTAAAATATGTTACTGCATATACTGTATCAGTCAGTTCAGTTCAGTTGCTCAGTCGTGTCCGACTCTTTACGACCCCATGAATCACAGAACGCCAGGCCTCCCTGTCCATCACACAACTCCTAGAGCTCACTCAAACTCATGTCTATCGAGTTGGTGATGCCATCCAGCCATCTAATCCTCTGTCATCCCCTTCTCCTCCTGTCCCCAATCCCTGCCAGCATCAGAGTCTTTTCCAATGAGTCAACTCTTCGCATGAAGTGGCCAAAGTACTGGAGTTTCAGCTTTAGCATCAGTCCTTCCAATGAACACCCAGAACTGATCTCCTTTAGAATGGACTGGTTGGATGTCCTTGCAGTCCAAGGGACTCTTAAGAGTCTTCTCCAACTCCACAGTTCAAAAGCATCAATTCTTTGGCGCTCAGCCTTCTTCACAGTCCAACTCTCACATCCATACATGACCACAGGAAAAATCACAGCCTTGACAAGATGGACCTTTGTTGGCAAAGTAATGTCTCTGCTTTTGAATATGCTATCTAGGTTGGTCATAACTTTCCTTCCAAGGAGTAAGCGTCTTTTAACTTCATGGCTGCAGTCACCATCTGCAGCAATCTTGGAGCCCAGAAAAATAAAGTCTGACACTGTTTCCACTGTTTCCCCATCTGTTTCCCATGAAGTGATGGGACCAGGTGCCATGATCTTCGTTTTCTGAATGTTGAGCTTTAAGCCAACTTTTTCACTCTCCATTTTCACTTTCATCAAGAGGCTTTTTAGTTCCTTTTCACTTTCTGCCATAAGGGTGGTGTCATCTGCATATCTGAGGCTATTGATATTTCTTCCAGCAATCTTGATTCTAGCTGGTGCTTCTTCCAGCCCAGCGTTTCTCATGATGTACTCTGCATAGAAGTTAAATAAGCAGGGTGACAATATACAGCCTTGACGTACTCCTTTTCCTATGTGGAACCAGTCTGTTGTTCCATGTCCAGTTCTAAGTGTTGCTTCCTGACCTGCATATAGGTTTCTCAAGAGGCAGGTCAGGTGGTCTGGTATTCCCATCTCTTTCAGAATTGTCCACAGTTTATTGTGATCCACACAGTCAAAGGCTTTGGCATAGTCAATAAAGCAGAAATAAATGTTTTTATGGAACTCTTTTGCTTTTTTGATGATCCAGCGGATGTTGGCAATTTGATCTCTGGTTCCTCTGCCTTTTCTAAAACCAGCTTGAACATCTGGAAGTTCACAGTTCATGTATTGCTGAAGCCAGGCTTGGAGAATTTTGAGCATTACCTCACTAGCGTGTGAGATGAGTGCAACTGTGGGGTAGTTTGAGCATTCTTTGGCATTGCCTTTCTTTGGGACTGGAATGAAAACTGACCTTTTCCAGTCCTGTGGCCACTGCTGAGTTTTCCAAATTTGCTGGCATATTGAGTGCAGCACTTTCACAGCATCATCTTTCAGGATTTGAAATAGCTCAACTGGAATTCCATCACCTCCACTAGCTTTGTTCGTAGTGATGCTTCCTAAGGCCCACTTGACTTCACATTCCAGGATGTCTGGCTCTAGGTGAATGACAGAACTACATATACATATATATAATTTATTTAACAAGTTTAAGTCTTAAATTGGGTATTAAATTGAAATTTTTATAAGCTTGGGGTTAAGTACATCTTTATAAGATGTCCTAAGAAATACATTTCATATATATTTTACTTTTATTTCTAAGATGATCTTCCGCTGCTAGTCCAGGGGTTAGAATTTGGTGCTCTCTATCTAGGGTGATTTTATAAATATACAGTTAACCATCAGCTTCTGCATATATCAAGACACAATTTAAAGAGTTTAAAAATTCAGTACCATTGAAGTAATTATGTAAGTAATAAAATAGGTACCAGATATCCATATTTAATCATTTAAAAGCACAAAAAAACAAGAAGTTGGAAGCAGTGATGACGGAAGCAACACTAAAGAAAAGGCATTAGTGAGATCAGGAGAACAAAAAGAAGAAAGCAGGTAAGGTGGGGCTCAGAGAATCACAGTTAAGCTACTGAGGCACTGTTTCCATAAAGACGTCTAAACACAATTTAGAAAAAACAATGATTAACAAGAGGATAAGCAAAAATGCCCAATGCTACTGTACATTAGGGAACGCTGTTCTTGGAGACGAACATTAAAATCCATTCATCCACAGTAAGTAATGAGGGCACAAATAATGTATTCACAACACTGCTGCCAAGTCACTTCAGTCGTGTCGGACTCTGTGTGATCCCATAGACGGCAGCCCACTAGGCTGCTATGTCCCTGGGATTCTCCAGGCAAGAATACTGGAGTGGGTTGTCATTTCCTTCTCCAATTCACAACACTAGGTCAAATTAATAATCCTCATAGTAAATGAATCACAACCTAAAATTAAAGACTCTCAGGGAAATTATTCTATAAGAAAAAAAAACAAAAAATAACGGCCATAATGTGGAGGGTAGAGCAGGAAATCAAGGCATGAAAAGAAGAAATGCTGACTATCAGAAGTAAACTGATAGTTTCTGTAAACTGAAAGTTTCCAATACGTTACAGCTTCCAAGTCCCCAGTCCTGTATTCCCAAATCATAATAAATAAACAACGAAAAATAAAGCCAAGTCTAAAAACATGTCACATTTATAAGAAATATTATCTACTCAATTACCCTGAGTATTTAAACCAAATATAGGTTATATCTTGGTATATTTCATGAGTGTATACAATTAACAAGAAAACCAATGAACTCTGTAAACTTTACTTCTCCTTCTCCAAAACAGGGTAGTTTTCCTTCTTAGTTATATATCTTCTATACATATGTTTAATAAGTGGTCCCTGACTATCAATGCCATTGCAAAATACTACTGTCATGACAGCCAGAAAAACCATGTGTGTGTGTGTGTGTGTCGGGGTGGGGGGGAGACACACTAAATTTTACATTATATATGGTTTCTCATTCCAAGTGTTATCAACAGAAATCACTTTAATATAGTTGTCTAATTTGAGAAATCTGGAGAAAATGTAACAATTAAGAAATTTTATATCAGTCACGAGTTTTAAATTATCTTTTGATCAAACATCAAAAGTTTAACAAAAGGAATTAAAGAAGCCCAAAGTTGTAACATTAATGTACATGTAGAATAACAATATTCTCCATCTCTAACTTCTGCATAATAGCTAAAAAAAAAACCCAATTATTCTTAAAATTAAAGTTTTAAAAAGTGAAAACCGGACTAAATTACTAAAAATTACTTTAGTAATTTACTAAAAATTCTCAGTAATTACTGCCTTCCTTCTAGCTTTTAAGGATGAGACTAGTATTTCAAAGAAGGAAACCATTATCAAAAAATCAAGATGAAAAGTACAAGATTTAAAAATCTAACTTTTCTCCAAAGAAACAAAAAATTTGGAAATTAAACTGCTCAGAAGCTAAATCAAAACATTCTTTCTTTTAAAAATATTGCAAAGTGAACAGACCACTATCTCCTTTAAAGGTAAGAATCTTACAGAATACAATTGTCTTTAACAGTATCATTATTAAAAGTATCAGTAGTACACACAATTCACAAGTAATTTACACTTGGCTCTGAAGAGGCTTTATACTTGGGTGTCTGTGTGTACTCAGCAGAGCCTAGCATTCTGGCGATTCAGACGTTTCTATAAGCCCGAGGTCGCCACATACCCATCTGGCACTCTGTCTTACACGCCAACACAGGACACTTCCAGCATCACCTTTCAGAATGCAGTCATGCTAAAGCTTGACTGCCCTGTCTAAGGGTCTGACTGGCTCACACTTTCTCTGAAAACAAAGTAAAAGTAGTTACATATTTAAGGGAATGACTTAGACCTTTCTGGATCTATTAATTAGACAGAAAAAGGGAGGAGGAAAGTGAGGCTCTAGGACCTCTATTCCATGAAACCATTTCCCCCCAATTCTGTTGCAGTGTCTTGAATAAAGTAACAGAGATATGACAACAGAAAAGAAAAGAAGAACTCCATGAGAGTTTCTTGGCTTTCCCACCTTCATTAAAGTAGATAAAATTTAACTATAACTAGATTTCTAGCTAACAGATGAAAACAAGAGCCTGATAAGATGTACATATAAACTTCCTAAAATTAGTAACTATAGATGCACCATGAGTTAGTGTTAGTCAGTCATGTTTGACTCTTCAACCCCATGGACCGTAGCCCGCCAGGCTCCTGTGTCCATGGAATTCTCCAGGCAAGAATACTGGAGTGGGTAGCCATGCCCTTCTCCAGGGGATTTCCCCGACCCAGGGATCAAACCTGGGTCTACTGCACTGCAGGCATGTTCTTTACCGTCTGAGCCATCAGGGAAGCCCTGATGCACTATATCCAGTCTAATAATAACTTAAAAGATTAAAAAGACAGAAAAAGAAAGAAAAAGGAGAGCATTTCTTATGCTTTAGATTTTTAATTTTTAGGGTAAATGCACACTTTAAATGATTCTATGAGGAAGAGTGTAAGGAACAGTATATGCATAAGAAACAAGACCTCTGGGTTCTCACTCCTCCACTGCTGGTATACTCCTGGCCGAGTCATTTAACTCTGTGTTTCAGGACCTAACTGATAAAACAGGGGTGATACAAATACCATATGTTTGAAGGCAGAAAACTAGGTAAGATGACCTCAAGTTCCCCACTAACTTTCAAGGTTTAGGATGTATATACCAACTTGATGTGATTTTTTAAGGTCAAGATATGTTATTGGTCCCAAGATACTCATGAGGGTCACATGGTTTTGTTAAGAGAAGAACACTGATTACTTATAAGCATACTTTTCTAACTCAGACTGATCATATCACAAATGCATGATTCTGAACAAGCTGTACAAAATGAAGATCTAAAGAGACCTTGACGGGTTCAGAATAGTCACTACCATTCCTGGAAACACCTAAAGCTCATGTTCTACTAGTATTAAATTAGTAGCACCAGTTTTGTATGCAAGTCTGCTTTTACTTTCAGCAATACAACACACAGTTTTCTTAAGCGGAAGAGTAAATTTATTAATTATTCACGTAAAAACAAAAAGCAACAAGAAAACTCTATTTCTTCAAGATTAAAAGTTCTAAAAGCTATCCCTGCTCCTCGGCAGTTCCATGGAAGATCCAATCATGCATCATTTGATGAAAAGCATTGTTGAAGATTTATCTGCCAGATAAATGAAAATTTTAGCTCCTCTAAGACAACCAGGTACTGATTATCAAACTTCAATTCTTTGGACAGCATTTAAAGAAGTCTACTTCTAACACTCTGGATCCCCTAGATATTACCACTGAAGTATCTTTGATCCAAGAGAGTAAAATACAAATATTCCCTGGACCTGCTGTACACTAATTGTAATAAATAATTTTGAAGTAGATTTAAGAGTTGAAAAGTGACAAACTCCAAAAGTGATACCTATTCCAAGTCTATCAAAATGTACATGCAAAATAGTTTTGAGCACTGGCATATACAGTAACATCCTTTAAGAGGTAAAGGATGAAATCCAGACAACTCTACTTTGGATTCCTGGAACAAACTTTAACTGTTCCAAATGGGCCCCTATAAGTCATTTAACCCTTTACTTTTTCCTAGAAGTTAAAAATCATAGTTTGGTCTGAAAATAAAGAGTGCTTTGAGCAGACTTTTTTAAAAAAATTAATTTTCATGTGAGAAACAAAATGTTTAAAACTGAAAAATTAACTATGTAATAATGTTAGTTGAAAAAAACTGTATCCAATACCACTTAACAATCATTTCTAAAGAGTCACTTGCCCACATAATTCCTTTGACTAATCTTAGAATGCCTTTCCATCCTATTTTTCAGTCTATGGCTTCCCCTCTCTGGGTATTACTAAGTTATAGTTCTGTGTAAAGGTCCCATGATTCCTAAGCTATGTTTTATATCATGTTTGCTTTTACTATAAAGTCTGCTGGGGAGAAAAGTACCCGCCATCTCCTCAAAAACTTGAAGAAGAGTGGAGGGCTGAGATCGGCCTGAGGACTTCAAAAGATTTTGCTTGCCTTTGTTCTGGCTACACTTTCTATTATACTACTCTATCCTGTGGCTTATAGTTCTTCCCTTGCGCTTCTGGCTAAAATGTGGGTACCACAGCCAAAGACACTAGCAAGCATCAATCCCTGACTTGGCGGCTCTTGCTAAGTGGCAAGCATCTAATGCCACCCTCACCTGATGCTTGGCCGTCTCCATACCCTCCAGAACTGTCGTCTTGAAGTCCTCCTGCTTGCCCTGTGGAAGGAAAGAGGAGAACTCAGGGACCTTACTCCATAAATTGAGATAATATCTGGACATATAGTTGGGATAATATCTGGCCTAACAGTTGGTGACTCATGACTTCACGACCAACTAGTAAACCCATATTCAGAGAGCTCTTTCTTCTGGAATCAAGGCCCAGGGAATCATAGTCTTCCAAATTCTGGTCAGGAAATGTCAAACTTTGCATGCTGATTGTTGTTGAAAGGTAGCAGAACAAAGTACGTAGTATTTCTCATTGCTAAATCCTTGCTGTCAGTCTTAACAGTCAAGACTGGATGGGGAAAAGAGCTTCCAAATGTCTTACTACTCATTGCTAGACTGAGAGTGGGTGTGGTATGGGCTCTAGGATCTGGAGTTGCAACAATTCAGCATTGGCTCAATGTCTCTTAAACTTTACCTTTCTACCTAAAAAGTATATATATATACACACACACACACATATATATAAGAAAACAAGCAAAAGATGTAATTTTAATGAGAAATTTTCCCCTTGACTTCAAAGAAAGGATAATAACTACAAGATTCAGTTCCACAAGAAGTTTCATTCGCTATACATACTACACAGTGCCAGATGGGAACATGCCAGAGCTTCCTTAGAAAACTTTAAAACACAACATAAGACAGCTTGTGGTTATATGCCAAGTACTGTAGAGAGACACAAGGGGAAAGGCTAAAGCAGGGAAGATTGTGGGGGAGCATCTACCTCAAGCTACACAATAAGCCTGCTAAGAAATTTTCTGTATTAATTAATGTACAAATAGCTTCAAGAAAAGTATCACAGCTTGAAAGTTCAATCTGAGAAAGTTAGATCATCTTCAAGACTCTTCCAAAGTCAATCACTAAGACAGATGTAATGGTCATCTTAAGCTTCCAGCCATGTGATACACTATGGGAGAACCACACACAGTGTGATCTTTGGAAGACATGAGACACCATCCCCAAAAGATCTAAAACTTGACGAGCTTCATTAAACAGTTTAAAAGAATCTCAACTAGAAAGCAGACTGATTATTCCATCATTTGAGTTGAGAGAGCAGGAAAATAAAACTAACATTACCCCCTTACTGTAAGAATGATCCTATGACTGTGATACTTAAAACAACACTTTCATCTTTAAGTGTATGAAGATATTCAGACATAAATGATTTTTTACAATGTTATAATATGCTGCTAGATGATCTGCTTTGAAAGGAGAATAGAATCGCATTCTAAAATTATTTCACATTGCTGTTGCATGAAGAGTCCTTTAGCTTCCAGAGGATTATGCTTCTCAGACAAGTTACAAGGTGTGTGATCTGTTGTTTACAGCCTTTGAAAAAGGGCTTATACGTATGAAGAGATAACTCCAATTATGAAATCCAATCTGATAAACCTATCTTGAAAATGCAAGCTCTACATTTAATATTTTAAAATTTAAGTAAAAAAATGTTCATTCTTAATAAACACAGATTAATTTAAAAAACTTTCAGAGTTGAAAAGTTTCTGAATAAAAATTGTCATAATTTTGTTTGGTTCCAAAATAGAACCAAACTAGATCAGAAAATTAAACTATATTTTAGAAAAGAGAGTAAAGGGGCTCAAAACAATGAAATCATTTCCAAGAAGAACATTTAGGTATTAGAAATAATAATATAGCTCTTCTTTCGCAAATTATGTTCCTGGCTTAACAAAGAATGAAAATAACCATCTCTTGTCATGATGGCATCTGATCACTTCTTAATGTAAAAACAAAAAACACTTTCAAGCCTGCCATTAAGTATTAATTATTTTAATCCTTCCTATTTCTATGATTTTCCTTCTTCTCCCACTACATGTCATACAACATGCTATGTACTTTATTGACCAATTTTTTCTATCAATGGTACTTCATAGAAATATGGAGTTCTTACCCCTGACTTACGTACTCAGAAGGTCAACAAAGTAAGGCAATCTTTTTTGTCTTCTGGTTTTGAAGAGGAACTAACAAAATTCTTATAAAGACACTGGTTTCTTTCTCTTTTTTTTGAGACTGTTCTTTGATTAAAAAAAAAATTGTAGGAGAAACAAGGAAAATATTCAATACCCTGGAAAGATTTTTAAAAGGTATCTCATATAGCAGCAGTCAAAAAAAGAAAGTGAAACTCTGGGGTATTACTTAAGCAGAAAAACAGGAGAAAACCAAGCAGAAGGTGATACAAACATGTAAGAAATGATGAAAAACAAAAAGTGCTTTAAATTAGGTAAATGAACAATGTATCTCTTGACAAACACTGATAACCTGTTTGAGAGTAAAGATAAGGTTGCTGTTTTCTCTCTAATCACAATATACTCATGAGTATTGTGATGGTGAATACTTCTCCAAGACAGTGGAAAACAGCACCATCTTTATTAGTAGTATTCTAAGCCAATTCTTCATCTTTTTTTTTTGCACTTTACTAGCTCTCAGATTCATTTTGCCAGAATGCTATAATGTTTAAAGCACAGAATCATGCAATACAATTGGCATAAGGAACAGTTTTATAATTCCATATTAATTTCCTTTATTTTTTAACAGAGTATTAATCATTTCATTAGGAAAATACACACAAAAATGAGGCTTCCCTGGTGGCTCAGATGGTAAAAAAAAAAATCTGCCTGCAAAGTAGGAGGACCCAGGTTCAAGAAGCTCCCCTAGAGAAGAAAATGGCAACCCACTCCAGTATTCTTGCCTGGAGAATTCCATGGACAGAGAAGCCTGGTGGTCTATAATCCATGGGGTCACAAGAGTTGGACATGACTAAGTGACTAGCACTTTCACACAGAAAAATGTTTGCAGCTAACTTTCCATCCAGGTAGTGTCTCTGACTAGAACACATAAAATGCTGCATTCATTTGTTCTTTGGGTCTTTCGGGCCTAGAACTTTTCTTCTTACAATGGTACAAAGTCATGGAACATCAGGCAAATATGTTTTTTTTTTCCCATGAGCTCAAATCCAAAACAGAAGACAAAATTATACAAAGTAACTTTTTAATATTAACTTAATTTGGCATTCCTGCGTGAGAATACTTCCTGTTGTTTTTACCCCACTTCCCTCCACCACACACACACACACACACACACACACAAAATCCTCAAGTCTGAAGCACAGACTCTTAATACAGTTTATTTGTGCGTATTTTCTCCAAGTTGAAAATCTTTTTGGTTTATTTTACATAGCAGTCTTTCAGTCATCCTCTAGTAAATCTGCAAATATGTTAAGTTATTCTTGAAGAACAATGAAGTATTTTAATTATAGTCACACTACTGAATATTTTTTCATCTTAATTCAAACTCTCATCTTAATTCAAAACTCTTAATTCAAAATTCATACTCTTACAATATCTTCAGAGGAAGTCTGTTGCTTCCAAATATTTTCATTTAGGCATGCATGGAAGTGAGAATTACTGGATTATTGTTCCCATTAACATACTAAACAACATATTCATCATATTTTGACTAGTTTCTTGGAAACATTGATAATTTTTATAAACATTTTGACGAACTTCTTAGAGGAAGCAATCGTCTTTAAACAGAAAATCAATTAATCAAAATTTTACAAAACTTACAGAATAAAAATGACTGCCAAGGATTGACTTCAATCAAACTAGCAAAGGAAAAAAAAAACCTCAATAAACCATCTTTGAATATACAAGTGTCTACTATATTAACACTCAAGCTGAATTTCTTAATAACCTCACAAGTTTAATGTTTACTGAAAACCCAAACAAAAACTGCCATGCACAAAATCAAAGGTAGAATAGTGTGTGTGTGTGTGTGTGTGTGTGTCCGTCCGCGCATGCACAGGCACACTCAGTTGCATCCAACTCTCTGTGACCCCATGAACTGTAGCCTCCCAGGCTGCTCTGACCATGGAATTTTCTAGGCAAGAATACTGGAGTGGGTCGCCATTTCCTACTCCAGGGGATATTCCTGACCCAGGGATCTAACCTGAGTCTCTTCTGTCTCCTGCACTGGCAGGCACATCCTTTACAACTACACTACCTGGGAAGACCTGAGTGCCTACTTTCAAACAGTTTACGATCTACTTGGGGAAAATGAAAAAATACCCAGAAACTTTTATTTTTTAAGAGGAAACAAGTACAGATTTGGGGAAATCATTGAAGCTTTTCTGAACAAATTCAGAGAGATTTGGAGAGACTGGGGGTGGGGGGAGCAGTGAAACCACTGGCATGGGCCAAAACATTTACAAAAGCAAGGAGAAAAGCACAGATATGGTATGTGCAAAGAACTGCACACAGCATGCTGCTTAATGAAGGAGATGATCTCAAAGAGCAGTGGGAAACACACAGGATAGGCAAAAATGCACCCCCTTCAGGGCCAAAACTTAAACTTGGTCTTATTAGTAATGCAGGAGAACGGTATAATTTTTACCAAGAAAGCAATAAAACAAGTGACATTTTAATTAAACTAATCTAGTCACTTTGTACCAGATAGAACAGAGGGGAAAGGTGATCTAGATGAAGGAGATTCAAAAGAAAGACTACTGAAATAATTTGGATATGAAGCAAAATCCACTAAAATTAAAAAGGAGACAGTAAAAATGGATGAGGCATATAACAAGTTGAAGAAACTGTGCACAGGAAGACACGACTTTTCAAGAGATTTGATGAAAGAGATAAGGGAATTTAAAGATGACTGCAAGCTTCCAAAGTTCAGGAAAATGGACTTGGGTAATACTAAAATGTATAAACAGTAAATCTGGGAGACAACTTAGTAAAATTAATTGGGCTCAGATAGTAAAGCATCTGCCTACAATGCTGAAGACCCAGGCTCAATCTCTGGGTGGGGAAGATCTGGAGAAGGAAAGGCAACCCACTCCAGTACTCTTGCCTGGAAAATCCTACGGATGGAGGAGCCTGGTAGGTTCCATGGGGTCGCAAAGAGTTGGATACGACTGAACAACTTCACTTCACTCTAAAGATGGTGGGAAATTAAAGACTGGAGCTCACAAATGAGAATGGGACTAAGAAATTTTAAATTAGCATGGAGGTAAAAGAGTCTGAAGCAGCTATATGTTAATCTCATAAGGAAAGACAGTTTCAAAGAGGAACTGGTCCATGTAAATGACAAAAAAAAATTGAGAAAAACTGAGTTATTGGTGACCATCACCAACCACTTCATGCTGCCTTTCTGTCCTTGCTTTAGTGAGAGGTGGCTTAAAAATGGTATATACTCTTTTCTGCTAACTTTTTTTACTATGATTTTCAGCAGAAGAATAAATGATATACAGCACCTGAAAGAAATATAAGGGCTCAGAAAGGTAGATCTAAATTAGCCTAAAGGAGTCTCAGGGGTTCCTTTGAAGTACATCAAAGGCATTTAAAAACACCTTTTTCCTGTGGTCATGTATGGATGTGAGAGCTGGACTGTGAAGAAGGCTGAGCGCTGAAGAACTGATGCTTTTGAATTGTGGTGTTGGAGAAGACTCTTGAGAGTCCCTTGGACTGCAAGGAGATCCAACCGGTCCATCCTAAAGGAGATCAGTCCTGGGTGTTAATTGGAAGAACTGATGCTAAAGCTGAAACTAATACTTTTGGCCACCTCCTGCGAAGAGTTGACTCATTGGAAAAGACTCTGATGCTGGGAGGGATTGGGGGCCAGAGGAAAAGGGGACGACAGAGGATGAGATCGCTGGATGGCATCACTGACTCGATGGACATGAGTTTAAGTGAACTCCGGGAATTGGTGATGGACAGGGAGGCCTGCTGTGCTGCAATTCATTGGGTTGCAAAGAGTTGGACACGACTGAGTGACTGAACTGAACTGAACACTGACCAATGGAGAAAGGAACAGCAATCTACTCCAGTATTCTTGTCTGGAGAATTCCATGGACAGAGAAGCCTGGTGGGCTACAGTCCATGGGGTTGGACATGACTGAGTGACGAACACACACACACACAACATACACAAAACACTGATCAATACTCTCCAACAAAATTAACCAAAACGAAATCTCCAATTAGAGCAGCAATTCTGGGTTACACTGTTATTTAAAATAATGAACTAAGAATAGATAACCTTAAAGTCTGAAAAGCAAGAAAACTGCTGCCTGAGGTAGGAGCCTGCTTGGAATTTTTTCACTGTACCACTGGAAAAGGTGTAGCACAGATTTGCTCCAGAACTTAAACACGGGACACAACTGAAAAGCTCAGCAGCAGGGATCCTATATAAAAGAAAGTAAAAGCCCTACAAAAGCCCTTTCTAAAGCAAAGCTTTTAGAAACCAATTGGAAGAACTGAGTTCTTCACATGTTATTTCCCTCCACATTGCATAGAGCAGATTTTCCTTATTTTGTTGCAAAATCTTGGTTTGTAGTTTACTTTTCAAAATGTTGCAAGGAAAATCTACAATTCGGATGCTATGTTGCGCAACTACCAAGCTTAATCTATGTCTGAGTAGTTAAAAACAAAGCTTATTTTTGTAGTTATTTACCTGCTTTTAAAAAGGCCAACATGGAACTTTATTCTGGATCTGCTTTTAAAAGAACCATTATACCTTTACACAACTGATAACCATGAATATATTTCCCAACAGGAGAATCCCCTTTTCCTGCTCAGGTAGGTTTTTGAGAATTCTGGCTATCTGCACCTTCCTATGCTATGCTATGCTAAGTCACTTCAGTCGTGTCCGACTCTGTGTGACCCCATAGATGGCAGCCCACCAGGCTTCCCCGTCCCTGGGATTCTCCAGGCAAGAACACTGGAGTGGGTTGCCATTTCCTTCTCCAATGCATGAAAGTGAAAAGAGAAAGTGAAGTTGCTCAGTCATGTCCGACTCTTAGCGACCCCATGGACTGGAGCCTACCAGGCTCCTCCGCCCCTGGGATTTTCCAGGCAAGAGTACTGGAGGTTATGATTAGATTAAATTATACTTCCATCTGAAGTATAATTTGAGTCTAAAATACTATGAAAAACATACAACTTCTTAGAAATAAATTAACCATATGTACTCTTCTATCTTCAAATATCAGAAGATGCTAAAAAATAGCAAAAGTAAAAACAATCCTACTTTCAAATGTTTAAAACCTCTGCGATCAGCAAATATGGCAAAATTTAACATGTTATATCTCAATAGTTGACACATAGATTTACACTGTCAAGATGTGCCATTCTTCTGATGATTTAACATATGAAAGCTTAAAGAATGATCTATCTTGCAAAGAAAGATCTATTCACATTACTGAAAATGGGCTTAAACACTTTCCAGTTTCCAAAAGTGACAGAATATACATGTCAACCTAATCCATAACCTCACCTGATTTTTTCCTGATTAAAATGCCAATGCAATGCAACTAGAGATTATCATACTAAGTGAAGCAAGTCAGAAAGACAAATACCATGTGATGTCACTATATGTGTGACCTAAACTATAACACAAATGAACCTCCCTATGAAACAGAATCGCAGACACTGAGAACAGTGTGGTTTCTGTGGCAACCTTAGTGGTTGCCAAGGGAATGGGGTTTCAGGGCGGAAGTGGATTGAGAGGCTGGGGTTAGCAGATGTAAGCTGTTACATACAGAATGGATAAACAATAAGGTCCTACCGTATAGCATAGAGAACTATATTCAATATCCTATGATAAACCATAATGGAAAAGAATACTAAATAAAGAATATACATATAACTCAACATATATATATATATGTATGTATAACTGATGGAGAAGGCAATGGCACCCCACTCCAGTACTCTTGCCTGGAAAATCCCAGGGGCGGAGGAGCCTGGTAGGCTGCAGTCCATGGGGTCGCTAAGAGTCGGACATGACTGAGCGACTTCACTTTCTCTTTTCACTTTCATGCATTGGAGAAGGAAATGGCAACCCACTCCAGTGTTCTTGCCTGGAAAATCCCAGGGACGGGGAAGCCTGGTGGGCTGCCGTCTATGGGGTCACACAGAGTCGGACACGACTGAAGTGACTTAGCATAGCATAGCATGTATAACTGAATCACTTTGCTGCGCAGCAGTAATTAACACATTATAAATCACCTATACTTCAATAAAAATACCTCCACCAATCCACTTTATTCCTGGTTCAACTGTGTGTTTAATAAATATAAGATGTTTGTACACAAAAGTGGAGTGCATATGTTCTCATCTGATCCTCATATCAAGACCCATTTTGCAAATGACAAAATCCTCACAAACTATCCTGCTCTTCTATTATCCATGATCACACCAAATAAACCATGGCAGCAAAAAGAATACAAGGAGATTATAAAAATACAGTTGTTCAACTAAACAAATTACTGTTTTGCATTAATAGAAAATAAAGCAAAATAATAAAATAAAATCAGTCATTAAGAAAAGCAGCTGCTGCTGCTAAGTCACTTCAGTTGTGTCCGACTCTGTGTGACCCCATGGACGGCAGCCCACCCCCATCCCTGGGATTCTCCAGGCAAGAACACTGCACAATCTCTAAAAGACCAAACGTAACTTGGTAGCATCTCATTCAAAGGTTCTTATCAGCCAAAAGCAGTAAACAGTTAAAAATCAAGGCTCTCAAACTACTTCATAAAAGTCTAATTTCAGTCTTGTATATTTAAAGTACAACTTTCAAAATCCAACTTTGGGAAAAACATCTGAAAACAACTTCTGAGATCTCATCAAACTTTGAATACACTTTTACTGTATTGTTTCTTCATTACTGTTGATTAATATATCTATAAACCTAAACTGGACTGTGAATTTTTTGTAGGACTTAGTCTTCAGCCTTGAACTCTCAGAATCTAGGACCATGCCTGGAATAAAACATTATAGTTTTACAATTAATGTATGTTAAATACAGAGAATGAGCAGTTGCACATTTGAGGGAATCTTATTTTGTGTAGAAAATGTCTCTAATAAATTTTTCTTCTTTATACTACCAATCCCCTTCCTTGTTGGGTTTCTTTTTTTGTTTGTTTTTTAATTCTTCCAGTAAGTAAAGAAGAATCTGAAGACTTCCTTCCTTTCCACCCTTTCTGTCTCTCTCTCCAAATTCTTATTCTATAATGTAACACTTAAGAGTATTTTGCCATTGACAATAATACAGCTGTATCTAATATCAAGCTACAAATTATCTAAGAGTGGGGACCATGTATTGGATAGTAATTTACATGTTGGTCCATTTTTAGTCATCTCTCAAAATATAAAAATTTTGTTGAATTGAGCTAGATTACCTTTTCAGGCTGTGACATTTTCCCCCAGATCGCTAGTAAGTTATTCTGGAGCATAGTTCCAAATCAGAACACTGAAATGATGCTATACAAAAAAAAAAAAAAAAAAAAGGCAAGAAAATTAATCCTAGGTCTGTTTTCTAAATGTATGCATCACACTTCATATGATAAGAAAAATCAAATGATTTCAGGCACTTAGTTGACACTACAGGCCAAAATGGCACCATACACAACTCTTCAGGAATGAATTTCCTAGCAACTTCTATTAAATCTATAAAAGAGGGTCTGTTGCTGGGTATGGGGGCTGTGCACTTGCAGGCATGGAGAGAGAGAAGCCCAGGATAAGCCAGTAGAGAGCACTTACAGCATGAAAAACAAAAATATTCACCTGAACTCTGACCATAAAATCCATGCTGCTGAATCTGGCACCTTCACTGACTGCAATCAGTGTGACCGCCTCACAGAGAAGATGCCAGGGCATGTTGTAAACAAAAAAGTATGAAAATATAAGGGCCACTTGCAAACACTGGGACAGACCGCTGATTCTTCCTTTTGAAGGAAGGTCCATCTTCAGCTCTTCTCTGGTCAAATTTAATTGTATCAAGGTCTAAAGCATGATCCAAAAAGATTCTGTCTTTTGGATTTTTGCTGAACCAAGTAAAGCAATTCACCAAATTTTTGGTCATCAATCTTTTGTCATATGGATATTTTCATTATATTATTACTTGTGATCAAACTTCACTGAGTTTTAAGCTAAATTCGTCGACCCATAAAGATACATTTGGTATATTTTCTATATATTTAGTGGGGGTTTTTGGGTATTTTTACTACTTAAGGTTACATCTCCTTTTGTGTGATTTTTAAAATACACTTTCAATCTACAGCATGATTATTATAAGATCAAGGTCCTCAAATTATTAAAACTACACAAAATTGTCATACCAGTCTCTCGTGTCTCAATGTTTTATAATTTTCTTAATAGCTTACATCTCTTTCAAACACATACACCACACACATCCAAAATTACCAGGTACAATAAAGAGAAATACTTTCCGTCCTGTTCTTACCAGAATCCTTAAACAAGGAGGTAAAGTGATTCTTCCCAGTCATTTAATAAAACAGAATATTATAGAGTAGTCACTGACCAGCAAACAAGATCTAACAAAATTGATTTAAAGAGTTAATCAATGGTTAATGGAAGCCTTCGAGTTTCATTACAGAGTATTAGCGTAGCACTGAGTCTGGAAAAATGGTACCCAATAGACACATGCATACACATACATATATTTTAAACATACTTCTGATGTTTCTATTGAGAAATTAATTACTGTGAAGAAATCTTAAGATAGGCAATTTAATAACATATTTTAAATTTCATTTTATTTTAGAATATGTTTCCATAAAAGGGTTTGGGTTTGGGGAATAAAAGTCGTAAGCTATATACAACTAAGCTACCTCTAACCTCAAGAGTTAGAGTTCCTAAACAGTAATCTCAAACCAGAGTCCCTAAACAGTAATCCAATATAAAATTTAAATTCAGGAACTACTAGGGAGATTTTCCTGGAAAATTTCAATTGCTGAAAAGCAGTGAAGGGGAAAAAAATTATGTTTTTGTATGAAAATAAAAAACGAAGTGCTAGCAAATTAGTTAACATAGTAAAACCTCACTGAGGAACAATCTAAGGTACAGAGGGTAACAATTAATTCAAGAGGGGAAGAAATCTTTTCTCCAACAGAAAGCTACTTTAACAGAGGGGCAATTATTTTAAATCAGTATGTAAACTCCAACTGAGATTTCACTCTATTTTATCAAAGCTCTACTATTACGTGTCACCACTAATAACCAAACATACAATGCCAAAGACAACCTGTTCAGGCTGAGTTGCCATGACCCCCCAAAAAACAAACCACTTTTATCTTGATAGAAAGGTACTAGAAAACCAAATTAAACCATCGTTTCTTAAAATATATTCAGAAGTGTACAGCAAATGTAAAAATAGATGGGAAATGTTTAAGAAAATAAATTAGGTGAATTTTAAATATAAGCAGCAATATTTAGTACGAAAAATACATTCACCCAAGTAACTACACAGAACTACATGCCACATTGTTATAAAAACTGACAAATCTACAAACAATGCTTAACCCAGAACAGAAACCTTTTTTCCCAAGTAAGTTCAAACAGAAAAAAACCCAAACTTTTATTTTTTTGGTTGGGGGGAAGGGGCACATTGCACATGCTTGCGGAATCTTAGTTCCCTGGCCAGGGATCAAACACAGGCCCTCGCAGTGAAAACTGTGGGGTCCTAACCACTGGACTGCCAGGAAATTCCCCAAACCCAAACCTCGTTTCCACAGAAATGCACCTTTGACATTGACAGCATTTTTCTTCTGATTAAGATCCAGTAAATTCAATTACTAAAAAGTCTAAAACTCATCTCGCCAATCCCAGTCTCTTTACTCCTTTACTTCCCCTTTAAATAGCAGATAGGTTGATTTTTCCAAAACATGTTTTTTGGTGAACATGAACGTGAAGTCGCTCAGTCGTGTCCGACTCTTTGCGATCCCATGGACTGTAGCCTACCAGGCTCCTCTGTCCATGGGATTTTCCAGGCAATAGTACTAGAGTGGATTGCCATTTCCTTCTCCAAGGGATCTTCCCAACCCAGGGATTGAACCCGGGTCTCCCGCATCGTAGACAGACGCTTTACCGTCTGAGCCACCAGGGAAGTCTCAAAAGACCTCAGTGTTACTACCTCTGACCACATCCTCCCAGAGTTCAAAGGAGATTAAGTTCGAATTCCTTAGCCTGGTACCCAAGGCTCCACCCTCCCTTTCTGGCCGCCTCTTAGAACTCTCCTAGAGGAATCTTCTCCAATCAAATCATTTGACCCATGGACTTCAGAATATCACATTGTGATTTCATAATTAACAAAATAGCTTATTCTAAAGATTAACACTATGGAAAGCAAAGCAAATTTTCTAAACATGTTTAAAAATTGGTAAGAATGAAATGTATTCAAACCCTCTATATTTTAAGAGACTAAGTTAACATCTTGTTGTTGTTGTTCAGTCTCTAAGCTGTGTCCAACACTTGAGACCCCATGGACTGTAGCCCACCGGGCTCTTCTGTCCATGGGATTTCCCAGGCAAGAATACTGGAGTGGGCTGCCATTTCCTCCTCCAAGTTAATGTCTAGTTATCACCTAAAATGACTGAAAAGATTTGGCATAGAACCAGACCTAGGCTTCTCTGGGTGGCACAGTGGTTAAGCATCCACCTGCTAATGCAGGAGACACAAGTTCGGTCCCTGCTCCAGGAAGGTCCCACATGCTGCATGGCAACTAAGCAGCCGCACCATAACTACTCAGCCAGCGCTCCAGAGCCCTGGAGCCACAACTACAGAGCCCATGGGCCGCAACTACTCAAGTATGTCCTAAAGCCTGTGCTCCGCAACAGAGAAGCCACCTCAACGACAAGCCCACGCATCACAATGAAGGGCAGTCCCACTTATCACAACTAGAAAAGATGGCACTCAGCAACAAAGACCCAGCACAGCTAAAGATAAGTAAATAAATCTTCATATATAAATATATATATACACACAAGTAAATAAATCTTCATATATAAATATATATATATGCACACATATATAAAGAATCAAACCCACATTGTCTCTCAAGATTTTAAGATACCCATAGGACAAAGCCACCACTCATTCCTGAATGAAAACTTAGGTGACAGAAGTAGTTTGGATAGGACAAGAGATTTGGAAAACCTGGACGGTTTCTACATACTTGAACTCCCCTGATAATATTTAATTATTCACCATGAGGACCCAAACTATTTCTAAATTCTGCAGGCCAGTAAGTTACCACTACTTTCCCAGGGAAAGTACTTTGCTAATTCACCTTACAATGTTTTAAAAAATTTAAGTTGTTTTAGAGGAAAGATAACTATTTTCATAAGCACAAATGGTTAGAAGTTTTGGCTGTAATCAACAAACTTCTGAGCACTGAAGATATCCTAAACTTGAGAAAATAAACTTTAACTTTCTCCAAATTATTAAACAGTTTAAAACTTATTTAAACTAAACCACTGGATTAAAACGAACTAGAACGTAAAGGCATAACAACAGTTCCACAGATCCTAAATCCCTCTCCTAAGATATTTACTTTTTGTAGAAACAGTACCTGACATTTATGGGAAAAGAAAGCAAAATAAAAAAACCTTGTACAAGAAAGAAAACACTAAGACTTGGTTTAAAATTTTCAGAGGACAAAGTGTGTATCAACCAGTAAATCAGCTTCTTCCTGGAGACATTGACAACCACACAAAAAAGAGAGGGAGGCAGTATCTGAGATATCAGATTATCTGATTATTACCACGTGTTGCATAAGCAAATCTACAGCAAAGGCAGAAGAAAAGAAAGGCAAGAATCAAAGAAAGGTATAGAAGAAAGGGGCAGAGTCAAGGGGAGAGCTGGGAGTAAGGACAGAAAGAAGGGGAGCGAGCTAAATGTAAAAGACTAGAAAGAAGAGGAAAAATAAATCAACAAAAAGAGAGGCAGTGTTGCTGAGGTACATCTGCCACAGGGACATTACTCCCAAAGATAATATGCCACTCCTAGGAAGTAACTGATAAGTCATTTTAAGAAAGTTCTAGGAAAACCATTCTTAGAAAATTTGATTCTTAAGAAGAATTAAACCCAGAATCTTTTTCCAAATGCACTCAAATTGTATACTTTCATTACACTTACTTACAATTACTATAAATTATAAATTTTTATTTTTGAATTTTAACCTCAGGACCTGTTTGATAAGTTCTAAGTTTAAATTAACACCTGATTTGTTATACTCTCAAGCGATACATCAGTATTAATTCCTTAAAAAAAGTACAGTAACTTCTGGGTATTTATATAACATAATAGAGGAGAAAAACAAACAGCAACAACCACAAAAAAAACTAAAAAAAATTATAAAATTTCTTAAAGATAGTATGTCTTAATCAGGGTACCTATGAAAGTGATGCAACTTACAACAGATGGGATCTGAAACAAGTACTTTATTTTTAAAAGGTGCAGAATTAAAAGAATTGGTGAGGTGAATGGGCCTGGAGCGGGTACTAGAAATACAGAAAATATTTTAAAGAGAAGAACTAGTAAAAATCCAAAGTCAAGAGGAGTCAATGAAATGCCTTTAAAGGCAGAAGATATGAAATATTAACTAAGATTCTACTTTGGCTGGTTTTTTCAAAACAAAAGGGTATTCCTGCTTGGTCTGGGTATCTTCAACAGGACTCATAGGGATGTTAGTGAGAATTTTTAAAGATGTTTGTAGCTCTGAAAACAGTACCATAGATTCCAGCAATCTTTCCAGGTCACAGGGAGATTGTGACCTTAGAATCTCTTCATAGCCTTTTCTCATCACATTCTTTTTGAGTACAGGGCTCAATAACTAAACAACAGGCATTCAGGCCTTTTCTTTTTGACTTTAGACTACATTTTACATTCGTTCACCAGAAAGACCCTCTTCAAAACTGATACACACCATGACACTTTTATCAGAAAGTATCTAACCATAAAGTAAGTGGCACAATTTAGCTAGAATAATTTCTGAACCATTCTACCTCTAAATTCTGAATCAGAGTTAGCAGTGAGAGGTTTGGTTCTTTGGGTTTGACTTTTGTATGTTTTCTCCAATTGTTCATTTTCTTCAACTTTCCAACTGCCTTACATAGCCATTATCCTTTTACCCTCCTTCTTTACTTTCCTCCTATATGTACAGATGCACACAAAAAGAATGTCAGTACCATTACATATGTATATGTATGTGTGTAAACATTTATATGCACATATACACATACTAAACACATGGCCAATATCAGAGTATAAACCAAAGACATCAATAACATCGCAGAATAGGAGTAAATTCATTTATTCTTATTTCTAAGATAAAACAAAACTGTAGTTAGTTACTACAACTCACCAGATGGTTCCTCGGGCTCACTTTCATTTTCTTCCTCAGGTGGGGCTTGAGGGGGTGGTGGAGGAAGCTTCTTTTCCTTTTCCGCTTTAGCATTTCTCTCTTCTTCTGAATAATACTCGTCTTCTGAGAGGTTGGCCAAACTTTCATCCATCTCTCTGTACTCTACCTATATGGAGATTATACCAGGGAAAGCTAAATACAGTGGATGTCTAAAGTCAGAAACTCAATTTGGAACTGTAAGTAAATGTGAATTGCTTTCTATCTTCAATTTTAAAAGGAAATAAGCAAATAACAAAGAACAGGTGAGCTCCTAACAGGTAACCGTCAAAACAAAATCACTCATGAAACAATCCTTTGTCAGTTCAGATTTAGCCCAAACTAACTTTCACATCATAGTATACTGAAATTCAAATTAACGACTCTGAGGCTCTCTACAACTAAAAATTGTGTTTGTTTGTGTGTCTATTTTTATGTACATATATATTATGTTCTATTTTTATGTACATATATATTATGTTCGGGGAAGGCAATGGCACCCCACCCCAGTACTTTTGCCTGGAAAATCCCATGGATGGAGGAGCCTGGTAGGCTGCAGTCCATGGGGTCGCTAAGAGTCAGACATGACTGAGCGACTTCACTTTCACTTTTCACTTTCATGCACTGGAGAAGGAAATGGCAACCCACTCCAGTGTTCTTGCCTAGAGAATCCCAGGGACGGGGGAGCCTGGTGGGCTGCCGTCTATGGGGTCGCACAGAGTCGGACACGACTGAAGCGACTTAGCAGCAGTAGCAGCAGCATATTATGTTCACATACTGGAAGTTTCAACAACAGACTAAAATAGTCCTCAGTCAGACAAAAATATAGTCAAGTAGAATAACAAGTCCGTCCAATGCCAATCTGTACTTCTAACTACTGTTCCATAGGAAATAGGAAAAAAATAGGAAAACAGCAAAAGAATTTCAGAAACCAAATCAGAGGTGTGGATGGTGAGCAGGGAATAAAAGCTGCAAATTGGAGTAGTCAAAAACAATAAAAAGGTACATATGCTTGAAGAAACAAAACACTGGTGACTGAAGAGAGTTGAATGATTACAGCAAAGAATCCTTATGAACACAAACTAAGAAGTAAGTCATGGGGAAATGGAGACTACAAGCCTTACTACTCATTAACACTGGTTATAAAGAGGAACAACAGACTGGTCCCAAATAGGAAAAGGTGTATGTCAAGGCTGTATATTGTCACCCTGCTTATTTAACTTATACACAGAGTACATCATGAGAAATGCTGGACTGGAATCAAGATTGCCAGGAGAAATATCAATAACCTCAGATATGCAGATGACACCACCCTTATGGCAGAAAGTGAAGAGGAACTAAAAGCCTCTTGATGAAGGTGAAGGTGGAGAGTGAAAAAGTTGGCTTAAAACTCAACATTCAGAAAACGAAGATCATGGCATCCGGTCCCATCACTTCATGGGAAATAGATGGGGAAACAGTGTCAGACTATTTTTCTGGGCTCCAAAATCACTGCAGATGGTGACTGCAGCCATGAAATTAAAAGACACTTACTCCTTGGAAGGAAAGTTATGACCAACCTAGATAGCATATTCAAAAGCAGAGACGTTACTTTGACAACAAAGGTTCGTCTAGTCAAGGCTATGGTTTTCCTGTGGTCGTGTATGGATGTGAGAGTTGGACTGTGAAGAAGGCTGAGCACCAAAGAATTGATGCTTTTGAACTGTGGTGTTGGAGAAGACTCTTGAGAGTCCCTTGGACTGCAAGGAGATCCAACCAGTCCATTCTGAAGGAGATCAGCCCTGGGATTTCTTTGGAACGAATGATGCTAAAGCTGAAACTCCAGTACTTTGGCCACCTCATGCGAAGAGTTGACTCATTGGAAAAGACTCTGATGCTGGGAGGAATTGGGGGCAGGAGGAGAAGGGGACGACAGAGGATGAGATGGCTGGATGGCATCACTGACTCGATGGATGCGAGTCTGAGTGACCTCCGGGAGTTGGTGATGGACAGGGAGGCCTGGCGTGCTGCGATTCATAGGGCTGCAAAGAGTCGGACACGACTGAGCGACTGATCTGATCTGATAAAAAGGAAATCCAGTCACAAGTAGAAAGAGGAAGCAGTGCTACTGAATGTTTTATTGTGGGGTAGAGCAACTTAGGATAGCGAAGATTATTATGGATCTCTCTGTTAAAATGTGTAATGTGATATTACAGTCATCAACCTTGTTCAGTTCAGTCGCATCCAACTCTTTGTGACCCCATGGACTGCAGCACAACAGGCTTCCCAGTCCATCACCAACTCCCGGAGCTTGCTCAAACTCATGTCCATCGAGTCGGTGATGCCATCCAACCATCTCATCCTCTGTTGTTCCCTTCTCCTTCTGCCTTCAATCTTTCCCAGCATCAGGGTCTTTTCAGATGAGTCAGTTCTTTGCATCAGGTGGCCAAAGTACTGGAGTTTCAGCTTCAGCATCAGTCCTTCCAATGAATATTCAGGACTAATTTCCTTTAGGATGGACTGGTTTGATCTCCTTGCAGTCCAAGGGACTCTCAAGAGTCTTCTCCAACACCATAGTTCATAAGCACCAAAGCTCTGGCGCTCAGCTTTCTTTATAGTCCAACTCTCACATCTATACATGACTACTGGAAAAATCATAGCTTTGAGAAAAGACTAAAATAGTCCTCAGTCAGACAAAAATATAGTCAACTAGAATAACAAATCTGTTTAATGCCAATCTGTACTTCTAATTACTATTCCATATGAAATAGGAAAAAACCTTGGAACACTGTCAAATCATTATTTTGACTCCCATCCCAATAAAGATTTCAAGAAACCACAGAAACAACAGCTCTCTATCCTGGATTCAATGAAAATCAAAATGAATAAAATAAACAACTTACTGGCTGTGGAGACAGGGCAAGGACAACATGGCTTCCACATAAACACAGTTAATTTACTGGGCTTCTGAAATGCAAAATCTTGTGGATCAGAAAGAGTATAATCTATTTTAATTTTTAAATATCTCTGAAATAGCTCCAGATGGCTGGCTGCTTATTATTTTTTTTAATATGACATGACCACAGATTTGGGGAGTCAGTAGCTAAGGGAGTAGAGATAAGAGTTTTACTGAAAACATGGATTGGATTAGAAAATGGAAACAATTATGGATAAATTGAACAGTTTTGATGTGCTCTAAGAATCTTATTTAACACATGAATTTATCTATCAAACACTAAACATTGAGAACACAGCACAATGGAGAAAATAATTGTAAATGAGTCTCTCTGTCCTTAATAAGCTGAAACTCTAGTGGCAAACAAAATAAACTCGATCAGGTAAACATCTCATAGAGATTTTACAATAAAATCTCCCAGAAATGTAGATACTTGGCTTAAAGCTCAACATTCAGAAAACTAAGATCATGGCATCCAGTTCCATTGCTTCATGGCAAATAGATGGGGAAACAATGGAAACAGTGGCTGACTATTTTTCTGGGCTCCAAAATCACTGCAGATGGTGACTGCAGCCATGAAATTAAAAGACACATACTCCTTGAAAAGGAAAGTTATAACCAACCTAGACAGCATATTAAAAAGCAGAGACATTACTTTGCCAACAAAGGTCCATCTAGTCAAGGCTATGGTTTTTCCAGCGGTCATGTATGGATGTGAGAGTTGGACTATAAAGCTGAGTGCCGAAGAACTGATGTTTTTGAACTGCAATGTTGGATTCTTTAGAGTCCCTTGGACAGCAAGGAGGTCCAACCAATCCATCCTAAAGGAAATCAGTCCTGAGTGTTGAAGCTGAAACTCCAATACTTTGGCCACCTGATGTGAAGAGCTGACTCATTTGAAAAGACTCTGATGCTGGGAAAGATTGAGGGCAGGAGGAGAAGGGGATGACAGATGATGAGACGGTTGGATGGCATCACCGACTCGATGGACATGGGTTTGGGTGGACTCTGGGAGTTGGTGATGGATAGGGAGGCCTGGCGTGCTGAGGTCCATAGGGTCACAAAGAGTCGGACACGACTGAGTGACTGAACTGAACTGAAACTTTATCCTATTTGACTGAGATAAACTACAGAACAGACCTCAGGGTAATGGGTAAAGCAGCAAGGAGGGAAAAAAGTTTCAGAGAAGGAAGGGGTTAGAAAATGTAATATATGTTTACAGTATACAGCCTCCTTTCTCCTTTTACCCCTCAACAATGCTTGACCCTGCCGTCTCCAAAATTCAGCCCTTTAATCCCCCTGTGTATCAGTCCGAAACATTCAATGAATAATCACTTAACAAGTGCCTACTATGGAACTGGGCAATATGCAAATTCTGAGACAAAGACAAACATTAAGATCCTCTCTACTGCAGTAGTTCAGCTTTTGCCTAAGACATCAAGCCCTTTGAAGGAAAAAAGAATACAAAATTAAAGTTAAGTTCTGATACTCTGGACACCTGATGTGAAGAGCCAACTCACTGGAAAAGAGCCTGATGCTGGGAAAGACTGAGGGCAAGAAGAGAAAGAGGGGACAGAGGATGAGATGGTTGGATGGCATCACTGACTCAATGGACTTGAGTTTGAGAAAACTCTGGGAGATAATGAAGGACAGGGAAGCGGACACAACTGAGCAACTGGTCAACAACATAAAATTTTATTTTGTAAAAAGGATTTTTCCACTTGCTAAAAAAAGTTTAAAAACCATCTGAAAGAATCATACAAACTCTAAAAAATAAAAACTATCACCCTGAGAAAAAGAATGGATGCTCCGAACACAAACACTTGGGACTCATTTGTGTGCTGTGCTAAGTTGCTTCAGTTGTTTCTGACTCTGTGTGATTCCATGGAGTATAGCCTGCCAGGCTCCTCTGTTCATTGGATTCTCCAGGCAAGATTACTGGAGTGGGTGGCCATGCCCGCCTCCAGGGAATCTTCCCAACCCAGGGATCGAACCCACATCTCTTAAGTCTTCTGCACTGGCAGGTTGGTTCTTTACCAGCGGCACCAACTCAGAAGACTGAATGCTCTGAACACAAAGGATTGGGAACCTTTTATCCTTAAGCAAAATTCTTTGCTTATTTAACTTGTATGTAGAGTACATTATGTGAATGCTGGGCTGGATGAAGAACAAGCTGGAAACAAGGTTATTGGAAGAAATATCAATAACCTCAGATATGCAGATGACACCACCCTTATGGCAGAAATCAAAGAGGAACTAAAGAGCTTCTCGATGAAGGTGAAAGAGGAGAGTGAAAAAACTGGCTTAAAACTCAACATTCAAAAAACTAAGATCATGGCATCTGATCCCATCACTTCATGGCAAATAGATGGGGAAACACTGGAAACAGTGACAGACTTTATTTTCTAGGGCTCCAGAATCACTGCAGATGGTGACTGCAGCCATGAAATTAAAAGACCCTTGCTCCTTGGAAGAAAAGCTGTGACAAAACCTAAACAGCATATTAAAAAGCAGAGACATTACTTTGGGGACAAAGGTCCATCTAGTCAAGGTTATGGTTTTTCCAGTAGTCATGTATGGATGTGAGAGCTGGACCATAAAGAAGGCTGAGCCCCAAAGAATTGATGCTTTTGAACTGTGGTGTTGGAGAAGACTCCTGAGAGTCCCCTGGACTGCAAGGAGATCCAACCAGTCCATCCTAAAGGAAATCAGTCCTGTATATTCGAGGGGCTGAGGATGATGCTCCAATACTTTAGCCACTTGATGCGAAGAGCCAACTCACTGGAAAATACAGATGCTGGGAAAGATCGAAGGCAGGAGGAGAAGGGGCCGACAGAAAAGGACAAGATGGTTGGATGACATCACCGACTCAGTGGACATGAGTTTGCACAAGCTCTGGGAATGGTGAAGGACAGGGAAGCCTGGCATGCTGCAGTCCATGGGATCACAAAGAGTTGGACACGACTGAGAGACTGAACAACAACAGAACCTCAGAGGTTCTACAACTACTTATAATCAAGGACAAAAGATGCCCCAAGAGGCAGATATGAGTCAGCAGGGTACTTGTTCTTACCTGTACACCCATGACTCTCAAATTTACATCTCTAGTCTCTCCTCTCCTCCACACCCTCGCTAGAGTGATTCATTCACTTCCCAATCACCTTAAAGCTCATCTTTTGTTTTAACAGTTTTTCCTTGTAATTCACCTAAGGACACAACTGCCAGATTAATTTTTCCAAATATGTTATATTTCACACAGTTTAACAGATGAATGCCCAAACTGTCATAGCAGCATAAGAACTCTCTGGCTCTAGCTAGTCAAACTTACCTCTAATCATTTTCTAACATACTAGTCAAAATCATCCCTAAATTCCCTAAAAGCTACCCTCATCTTTTTCTATAAATCCAATGCTTAAAATTCAAGGAACACCTCCTCTGCAAATCACTCCCTAAGTCTTCCACACTCACAAATATATCTTTCCCTTCTCTAAATTCTCATAGTACTTACCTTTCATAATCTAGCAATATTGTCTGGTAGAATTTTCTGTGATCACAGTAAAGTTGTGCATCTGTGCTTCCAATAAGGTAGCACTAACCGTGGCTACTGAGCACTTGTTATTGCTGTTTAGTTGCTTAGTAGTGTCTGACTTTCATGACCCCATAGAGTGTAGTGACCAGGCTCCTCTGTCCGTGGGATTTCCCAGGCAAGAATACTGGAGTAGGTTGCCATTTCTTCTCCAGGGGATCTTTCTGAACCAGGGATCGAACCTGCACCTCCTACATTGGCATGTAGGATCTTTACCACTGAGCCACCAGGGAAGCCCCACACCATGCAACGGCAACCCACTCCAGTGTTCTTGCCTGGAGAATCCCAGGGACAGGGGAGCCTAGTGGGCTGCCATCTATGGGGTCACAGAGTTGGACACAACTAATGCAACTTAGCACCAGCAGCAATCTACTAGCCACATGTTAAGTGCTCAATAGCCACAACTGCCCAGTGGCTACCATACTGCACGGTACAGATCTCTACAACCTAGACACAACACTCTGACTACAATCCCTCCAACTTTTCTTGCTCCTAGAAAAATCTCATTTGCAATTAAATTCTTTTGCCCATTCCCAACATTCAGTTGTCCACTCTGGATTTCCTGTCTGCTTTTCAGACCACTTACTATTATATTCCAAGCATTTCTCACCTCCTTCTCTCAGCTCCTAGAACTTAATCACTGGGTGCCAGACACTGAAATAAGCATTTTGTTTACATTATACATAAACCTAATAATGTTATAGATGGATTTATTTTCCTGAGGAAAGGGAATCAATCACAGGAGGATGAGTTAATTCCATAAGTTCATCCTTTTCCAGACTACTATAAAAAATTCTGTCCTTTCTCAAGGCTCAGCTCAAGGACGCCATTCCTTAAGCTGTGTGTTGTTCCCAAAGCCTCAGTCCAACCCAGCAATTTCAAACCTTAGTTTGCCATCACGTTAGCACACACATTCAGAGGTAAATTTACTCTGAAATTAATTAAACCTGAGCATCAGGGAACTTCAACTGCCTGGATTCCTTCCAATACAATACCCTAAACTTAATTTCAATTACACAATTATATATACATTTACTTATTTATCAGATCAGATCAGTCGCTCAGTCGTGTCCCACTCTTTGCGACCCCATGAACTGCAGCACGCCAGGCCTCCCTATCCGTCACCAGCTCTCGGAGGTCACTCAGACTCACATTCATGGAGTCAGTGATGCCATCCAGCCATCTCATCCTCTGTCGTCCCCTTCTCCTCCTGCCCTCAATCCCTCCCAGCATCAGAGTCTTCTCCAATGAGTCAACTCTTCGCATGAGGTGGCCAAAATACTGGAGTTTCAGCTTTAGCATCATTCCTTCCAAAGAAATCCCAGGGCTGATCTCCTTCAGAATGGACCGCTTGGATCTCCTTGCAGTCCAAGGGACTCTCAAGAGTCTTCTCCAACACCACAGTTCAAAAGCATCAATTCTTCGGCGCTCAGCCTTCTTCACAGTCCAGCTCTCACATCCATACATGACCACAGGAAAGACGATAGCCTTGACTAGGCGAACCTTTGTTGGCAAAGTGATGTCTCTGCTTTTGAATATGCTATCTAGGTTGGTCATAACTTTCCTTCCAAGGAGTAAGCGTCTTTTAATTTCATGGCTGCAGTCACCATCTGCAGTGATTTTGGAGCCCAGAAAAATAAAGTCTGACACTGTTTCCACTGTTTCTCCATCTATTTCCCATAATTATATATTATATATATACAATTTTTAAATCCCCCCAGAAAAACTGAATAAACTCCCAAGCAAAAAATACAGATATATATCCCCTGGATAAACCTCAGAACTCTTGAAGCAAGGCCTATTTACACTGGACTCAGCGTACATTTTACCCCTTTTTGGACACTCTATCTCTTGAAGTCTGTTTTCTCTGGCTCCCAAGACTAGCTCTGAATACATAGGTCAGCTTCCCCAGTACTTTACTTTCTAAGTGCTCTCCAAATACACACACAACTCATTTTTCTTTTGGGAGCTTCAGAGCTAATCACAAAGGAAAATTAAAACAAACACAGGAGAATTACAAAGACAGAAGTCTTATAGCATGACCCAAATTAATCTACAGATTCAACATGATACCAATCAGAATTTCAGCTGCCTTTTTTGCGGAAATGATATATTGATCCTAAAATTTATATGGAAATGCAAGAGATAGAGAATGGCCAAAACAATCTTGAAAAAGAATAAAGTTGGAGAACTCATACTGCCTGATTTCAAAACATATTGTCAACCTACAGTAATCAGGTCAGTGTGTTGCTGGCATAAGAACAGAAATATAGAACAATGGGATAGAACTGAGAGTCCAAAAATAAATTCATACTTATAGTCAATCAACAAGGGTGTCAACCATTCACAGGGAGACAGAATAGCTTCAGCAAATTGTGTTGGGACAAGTAGATATACACAGGCAAGAGAATGAAGCTTAACTTCTACCTAAAGCCATCTACAAAAATTAACTCTAAAATGATCATTGACCTAAAAGAGTTAAAAGTATAAAACTGTTACAAGAAAACACAGGAGTAAATCTTTATGACACTGAATTAGGCAACAGTTCCTTAGATGGAACACTAGAAGCAAAAGGGACAAAAGAAAAAATATTAATAAATTGGAAACCAAAATTAAAACTTTTGTAATCACCATATATACAGAACTTAAACTACTCAACAATAAAAATACAACACAATTTAAAGATGAGCCAAGGAGGGATTCCCTGGTGGCTCAGTGATAAAGAAGTGTTAGTCACTCAGTCACATGCAACTCTTAGTGACCCCATGGACTATAGTCCTGTCGAGGCTCCTCTGTCCATGGAACTCTCTAGGCAACAAAACTGGAGTAGATTGTCTTTTCTTTCTCCAGGGGATCTTCCTGACCTAGCAATCAAACCTGGGTCTCCTGCACTGCAGACAGATTCTTTATTGTCTGAGCCACCAGGGAAGCTCTCAGCGGTAAAAAAAAAAAAAAAAAAAAAATCCACCTGCCAACACAGAATGCACGGGTTCAATCCCTAATCCTGGAAGATTCCACATGCCCTGGAGCAACTAAGCCCTAGGCCACAACTACTGACCTGTGCTCTAGAGCCTGGGGGCCACAATTACTGAGCCCATGTGCTGCAGCTAATGAAGCTTGTGTGCCCTAGAGCCCATGCTCTGCAACAAGAGATGCTGCTGCAATGAGAAGCGTGTGCACCAACCACAACTAGAGAGCAGTCCCCGCTCAGTTCAGGCCTCCCTGTCCATCACCAATTCCTGGAGTTTACTCAAACTCACGTCCATTGAGTTGGTGATGCCATCCAACCATCTCATCCTCTGTCGTTCCCTTCTCCTGCTTTCAATATTTCCCAGCATCAGGGTCTTTTCAAGTGAGTCAGTTCTTTGCATCAGGTAGCCCCCTCTAGCTGCGACTAGAGAAAAGCCCTTCCAGCAATGAAGACCCAACAGAGCCAAAAATAAAGAAACAAACAGAAAAAGAGCCAATGATAGAAAGACAACTTTCACCAAAAAAGATATACAGATGGCCAATACGTATATGGGAAAATACTCAAGTCAATATCTTTAGCTTACATATTAAAAAAACACAATGAGATACCACTTCACACCCACTAGAATGGCTATAAATAAAAAGACAACATCAAGTGTAAACAGGATTGGAGAAATTAGGACTCTCAAATATCGATAGCGGGAAATGTAAAATGATGAGGCTGCTATGGAAAACTGTTTGGCAGCTCCTCAAAAAGTTAAACAGTCCATGGTTGCTAAGTGGCATCCCATACAACCCAGTAATTCCACTCCTAGGTATCAAATCCGAGAGAACCAAAAACACTCACACAGGGCTTCCCTGGTGGTCCAGAAGTTAGGAATCCCTCTGCCAATACAGAGCACACAGGTTCTATCCCTGGTCCAGGAAGATCCCACATTCCTCAGAGCAACTAAGCCTGGAACCACACTACTGAGGCCGTGTACCTAGAGACCATGCTGCAAGAGAGAAGCCACCAGAGTAAGAAGCACAGGCAATGCAACTAGAGAAAGCCTATGTGTGGCAACGAAGACCCAGCAGAGTCAAAAATAAATTAATTAAAAAAAAAATTCACAGAAAAAACTTCACAACTGTTCACAGCAGCAATACTCATAATAGTCAAAAAGTGGAAACATCCCAAATGTCTATAAAATGATGAACGGATAAACAAAACGTGCTATATTCGTACACTGGAATATTATTTGGCCAGTGAACTATTAAGTTCTGAATGGAAGTACTACAACACGGATGAACTCTGAAAACATGGTAAAGCCAGACACAAAAGGCCAAATATAATATGCCTCCATTTACATAAAATGTCCAGAAAACGGCAAATCCATAGTGACAGAAATTAGTTATTGCCAGGGGCTGGGGTTAAGGAAAAATGGGGAGTGCCTGCTAATGTTACAAGTATCTTTAGGGGATGATGAAACATCCTAAAATTGACTGTTGTGCTGTTTGCCAACTTTGTGAATATGATAAAAATCACTAAATAGACTCAAAAATGGTAAATTTATTATTTGTGAATTCCCTCAATAAATTTTTTTAAATCTCATCTTCTGGTTTTCTGGCCACATTATCTATTGAAATAGTAAAATCAAAACCCAATTGGGCTTCTGCGCTCTATTTCATTTCAGAGCTGGAAGTTGCCAACCTGTGCTTTGGTTAAACCTTCCTCTCCCTTCAAGACATCCCTAGGGCAGGGTATTCTTGGTGAGAGAGCTCTCAAAACTGGGCAATTTATTCTGAGGGCTCTCAGTATGGGCAATACTCAAGAAGCTCCTCATGCACACTGAACTGGTACACCCATTTAAATTATAGATATCATATGCATAAGTTACATGACTTACATATTTAGTTACTTAGAACTGTATTTCCAGTTTTTTCAACTGTGCGGTGAAATCCCAGAAAAGGCCCACGCCTGAAGTCTGCGCTCTAGCACTGCCCCAGTGCCCTGCTCACTGTGTCCCATGTGGCCCTTTGTTTCAGAGGCTGATGATACCCTACCGTGTTGTAAGTGCAGGGTTTATATTCCAGCTCTACCACTTCCTTAGCTTTCTGACTCTGGACATGTTGCTTAAACTGGGAGCTTCAGCTTACTCATTCCTGAAATGATGCTAGCAACACCTGCCAGTTACTATTATTTTAACAAACATAAAAATGCTGGTCACGCTTTGAACACAGCATCTGGCATCCAGAATTGTGAGGCAACTATTGTCTGTATATACTGTCCTTGTAACAGTGCCTTGACTAATTGATATTAATCAGCTTCCTCATCTGTAAAAATCCCATCAGAAGATCTCTGATAGAATCAAAAGGGGAAAACTCGCTAGCACAGAGCAAAGTGCTCAAAAAAAAAAAAAAAAAGTTCCTTTCCCCACCCTCCCGATCTCTCCGGCTAAGACAATTTCTTTCCCATCACCCTACAGCCTCAATGTGCTCCCAGCTGAAACACACAAATATCGCCGCGCAGCTTGCAGACACGTCTGTGGACAAACAAGGGATGAATGTCCCCCACAAGGCCAACCACAACACCACGTCAGGGAGCCTTTTTTTTTTTTTTCCCCAGTCAAGAAAACGAAAAGGTGGACGAGAAGTAAATGAGTGAAAAGACTCCCCTCCGAGATGCCCCTTTTCCTGGGACGGCCGGATCCCTGCACAAAGACGCGTTCACCACAGGCAAACACCTTCCCTTCTCTCACCCCACCCAGCCAGCCAGCCGGGAGAGGGGTGGAGGTCGGCGACCGGAGGTCGGGGTGGGCGTGGGGCTCAAGGCCCAGGACCCGGGCTCGCGGAGGTGGGGGTGGGGTAATGCTGCGGGCTGGACAACCGCAGGGGGGCTAGGCACCGGGATTCCGTGTCGAGGGTTGGGGGTCGGGCCTCACCTTCGCCCGCTTGCGCCGGCTGGTCCGTCGCCCCTCCGGCGTCTCTGCGATTCCCGTTTCCATAGGGGTCGCAGACCCAGGGACGGCGGTAGGCCCGGCTTGAGGCCCGGCGGACCCCGGCGGCTCGGCCAAGCCGCCGGGGGGCGAGGCCCGCGGGGGCTCCTTCTTGCGGGGAGTGCGCTCCCCAGCCGCCCCCGGCCCCGCCTCGCCAGGGCCGGACAGGCCCGCGGGCGGTGCGGCCACCTCAGAGCCGTTCTCCGCGCCACCCGCTACCCCCGCACCGGCCTCCGACCCGGCAGCCGCCGCCGCCGCCGCCGCCGCAGCCGCTGCAGCCGCTGCCTTCTTCCCAGACAACATGTCGGGCCGCCTGGCCGCTGACGGCCGTAGGGGCCGCCCGGTCTGTCGGTCCGTGGGTCCGAAGCCTCCTTGCCTCACTTCACACAGTCCGCGCGCTGCCAACCGCCGCCGCGTACGCACGCGCTGCGCGCGCTCCCGCCGCGCCCAGACAATAAGGCTCCGGACGCCCCCGGCCCCGCCCTCCCCGCTGCCATAGAGTGCCGTCCTCGAGGCTAGAGCGGCACCACGGCAAATTGCGCGAAGTTTTCCTAGAGCGTCCCCTTAGCTTTCGGGATCTGTCCCGGGACGGCTCTCATTCTAGGGCTTCTGGGCCAGACCATACATCCGAGAGCAACCATTTCCTCCAGAGACTTGCATGTATTTATAAATTCATTCGTTCATTTACTCATTCATTAGTTCAACTAGTATTAATATGCTTACTACGGGGAAGGCAATGGCACCCCACCCCAGTACTTTTGCCTGGAAAATCCCATGGACGAAGGAGCCTGGTAGGCTCCAGTCCATGGGGTCGCTAAGAGTCGGACACGACTGAGCGACTTCACTTTCACTTTTCACTTTCATGCATTGGAGAAGGAAATGGCAACCCACTCCAGTGTTGTTGCCTGGAGAATCGCAGGGACGGGGGAGCCTGGTGGGCTGCCGTCTATGGGGTCGCACAGAGTTGGACACGACTGAAGCGACTTAGCAGCAGCAGCAGCAGCAGCAGCAGCACGTGACATGAGTTTAATTATGCAGTTCTTGCTTTCAAAGAGTTTACAGTCTAGTGAGGTGAAGACACTGAAATGTAGGTGGTAGATCATCTTAGTCATAATTGTCCTGCTTGGATGGACTGGCAAAATCTTGGAGAGCAAATGAATTTCATGGTAATAAAACGGACAAAAGTTAGGAAATCCACAATGAGTCCAAATGGAATTGTCATTTCTTCCTGGACTTTGTACATACGCTTCCTTCTATGTGGACCCCCCCCCACATTTGCACTTCCGCACTTGCACCTCCTCACACTCCTATGCTCCCCATCCCCATTGCACAGGACAGCTTTCCACTCCAGGTTAATTCTAGTGTCAGCCCAGATTGTTAGTCAGTCAATTCAGTTGCTCAGTCGTGTCCGACTCTGTGACCCCATGGACTGCAGCACGCCAGGCCTCCCTGTCCATCACCAACTCCAGGAGCTTGCTCAAACTCATGTACATTGGGTCGGTGGTGCCATCCAACCATCTCATCCTCTGTCGTCCCCTTCTCCTCCTGCCTTCAATCTTTCCCAGCATCAAGATCTTTTCCAATGAGTCAGTTCTTCGCATCAGGTGGCCAAAATATTGGAGCTTCAGCATCAGTCCTTCCAATGAATATTCAGGACTGATTTCCTTTAGGATGGACTGGTTAGATCTCCTTGCAGTCCAAGAGACTCTCACAAGTCTTCTCCAAAACCACAGTTCAAAAGCATCAGTTCTTCGCCACTCAAGTGTCTTTATGGGCCAACTCTCACATGCATACATGACTACTGGAAAAACCATAGCTTTGACTAGATGGACCTTTATTGGTAAAGTAATGTCTCTGCTTTTTAATATGCTGCCTGGTGGAAGTGGTGTATTCTTTTAATTCTTCCAGGAATACTTCACTGACCCAACAATGAAACAGGCCTTGTGTTCTTCAAGCTTATTTCCATCAGGACACAGAGTTATCATTGCTTTTCTTATAAATTTGTGTCTTCAAAGTATAATTTTTAAAAAACGATTCCATTTACATGATGTTCAAGAACTAGTCCAACTGACCTCTAGAGATAGAATCTAATCAGTGGTTTCCTGGGATGAGGGTGGGATTTGACTTCAAAAGAGCTGTAAAGAACTTGCCGGCAGTGGCGGAAATGGTTTATATCTTGACTGGAGTGTGTATGAATGAGTCAAAACACATTGAACTATACACGTAAAATAGGTATATTTTATTTTATGTTCATTAAATGTTAAAGAAGTTGATTTTTCTTTTTTTTTTTTTTTTACTAAGTACATAGATAAAAATCAAGTTCCGGAAAATTAAGTTCAGGGAAACTAAAGTTTTGCCAGAAAGAAAATCATAGTACAGCACATGGTTTAGCTGTGAGTGACACATGTCCAAAATAACATGAACAATGAAAATTATTTTAACCAAAGGGATAGAATTATATTGAGAGAACGGAGAAAAGAAAAAGTTTATGGAGGAGGGGTGGTGAGAGAGGTTATAGAAGAGTCACAATGGGGATGGATGAGGTTCTGCATCAAAGCTAAATTCCCATCTTCCATCATAAAATGATAGTATGTGATGTTGAAACCGAGTGAGACCCTATGGTACTTGTCCTCCCTGTCCTCTACCTGCCTTTTGTCTGTGAAAAATCTTTAGCCAAAGAACAA
Source organism: Tragelaphus eurycerus (assembly GCA_935064755.1). Lineage (NCBI taxonomy): Eukaryota > Metazoa > Chordata > Mammalia > Artiodactyla > Bovidae > Tragelaphus > Tragelaphus eurycerus. Next base: position 6,732,824 of record CAKXYN010000099.1, on the reverse strand, counting down.
GTTTAATCAGAGAAGTGAGTAAATGCAGAAACAAAGGAAAACGGTCAAAAGAGACCAAATAACAATAGTGTAGTCATTAAGCAGAGTCAAGTACCTTTCAGTTCAGTTCAGTCACTCAGTCGTGTCTGACTCTTTGTGACCCCATGAATCGTAGCACACCAGGCCTCCCTGTCCATCACCAACTCCTGGAGTCCACCCAGACTCACGTCCATCGAGTCAGTGATGCCATCCAGCCATCTCATCCTCTGTCGTCCCCGTCTCCTCCTGCCCCCAATCCCTCCCAGCATCAGAGTCTTCTCCAATGAGTCAACTCTTCGCATGAGGTGGCCAAAGTACTGGAGTTTCAGCTTTAGCATCATTCGCTCCAAAGAAATCCCAGGGCTGATCTCCTTCAGAATGGACTGGTCGGATCTCCTTGCAGTCCAAGGGACTCTCAAGAGTCTTCTCCAACACCACAGTTCAAAAGCATCAATTCTTTGGCGCTCAGCCTTCTTCACAGTCCACCTCTCACATCCATACATGACCCCAGGAAAAACCATAGCCTTGACTAGATGAACCTTTATTGGCAAAGTAATGTCTCTGCCTTTGAATATGCTATCTAGGTTGGTCATAACTTTCCTTCCAAGGAGTAAGCGTCTTTTAATTTCATGGCTGCAGTCACCATCTGCAGTGATTTTGGAGCCCAAAAATAAAGTCTGACACTGTTTCCACTGTTTCCCCATCTATTTGCCATGAAGTAAGCACCTTTGCTGCTGCTGCTGCTAAGTCGCTTCAGTTGTGTCTGACTCTGTGCGACCCCATAGACGGAAGCTCACCAGGCTCCCCTGTCCCTGGGATTCTCCAGGTAAGAACACTGGAGTGGGTTGCCATTTCCTTCTCCAATGCATGAAAGTGAAAAGTGAAAGTGAAGTCGCTCAGTCATGTCCGACTCTTAGCGACCCCATGGACTGGAGCCTACCAGAATCCTCCGTCCATGGGATTTTCCAGGCAAAAGTACTGGGGTGGGGTGCCATTGCCTTCCCCGGTAAGCACCTTTAGTTCCTTCCCAAAGGCTATAGATAATACTCTGAGGCCATATCCTGTGAGCTGTCTTAAAGATTCTGAAACTCCCACTAGGTGGAAGAAGTTAACTACATAATGACCAGATTATAACCATGACATAAGCTGCCACTGTTCTGAGAATTGGCCTCAAGGAAATGGGAACAAAACAACCATAGAACTGAAGACAAATTGTACTTAAAACAATCAAGATGAAACTGGTCACATCACTGATGATCAATTTCAAGATGACTGTCAGAGATGACTGTGCTATTTCTACATGTAGCCTCCCCACTCAGGCTGGCGTCGACCCCCCCACATTCCCCTCTTGCCAGCATCCAAAACTTTCCTTTCCAACCTGGCCTCTTTAATGGCTTTTGAGTGGCAAGCAGTCTAACCCCCACTATCATTTATAATGTCAAAACTGAGACATTCTGAAATAACAGAATAAGCATACTATTGAGATGTCCCGTTGTTTTTCAGTTGCTCAGTCATGTCCAACTCTTTGCGACCCCATGGACTGCAGCACGCCAGGCTTCCCTGTCCATCCCCAACTCCCAGAGTTTGCTCAAACTCATGTCCATTGAGTCGGCGATGCCATCCAACCATCTCGTCCTCTGTCATCCCCTTCTCCTCCTGCTGTCTTTTCCAATGAGTTGGCTCTTAACATCAGGTGGCCAAAGTTATTGAAGCCTTAGCTTCATCATCAATCCTTCCAATGAATATTCAGGACTGATCTCCTTAAGGATGGACTGGTTGGATCTCCTTGCAGTCCAAGGGACTCTCAAGACTCTTCTCCAACACCACAGTTCAAAACCATCAATTTTTCGATGTTCAGCCTTCTTTATAGTCCAGCTCTCTTCCCAGGTGGTGCTAGTGGTAAACAACCCACCTGCCATTTCAGGTGGGTTGATCCTTGGGTGGGGAAGACCCCCCTGGACAAGGAAACGGCAACCCACTCCAGTACTCTTGTCTGGAAAATCCCATGGAGAGAGGAGCCTACAGTCCATAGGGTCGCAGAGAGTCAGACACGACTGAAGCAGCTTAGCACACACGTGCACTCACATCCATACATGACTACTGGAAAAACCATAGCTTTAACTAGATGGACCTTGGTCTCCAAAGTAATGTTTCTGTTTTTGAATATGCTGTCTAGGTTTGTCATAGCTTTTCTTCCAAGAAGCAAGTGTCTTTTAATTTCATGGCTGTAGTCACTGTCCACAGTGATTTTGGAGCCCAAGGAAATAAATTCTGTCACTGTTTCCATTGTTTCCCCATTTGTTTGCCATGAAGTGATGAGACCAGATGCCATGGTCTTAGTTTTGTGAATGTTGAGTTTTAAGTCAAGTTTTTCACTCTCCTCTTTCACTTTCATCAAGAGGCTCTTTAGTTCTTCACTTTCTGCCATAAGGGTGGTGTCATCTGCATATCTGAGGTTACTGATCTTTTCCCCCTAGATTCCAGCTTGTGGTTCATCCAGCCCACAATGTGGTTCATGATGTACTCTGCATATGTTACTATTTAGATAAGGGATAAGGTGAAGTCGCTCAGTCGTGTCCAACTCTTTGCGACCCCTTGGACTGTAGCCTACCAGACTCTTCCATCCATGGGATTTTTCCAGGCAAGGGTACTGGAGTGGGTTGCCATTTCTTTCTCCAGGGGATCTTCCTGACCCAGGGATTGAACCCAGGTCTCCCGCATTGTAGACAGACGCTTTACCGTCTGAGCCACCAGGGAAGTCTACTATTTAGATATATCAAGATAAATACCACAAGAAACAGCTAAAAGAATTGGAATTGGTTGAGTTGTGAAATGTGAGGATGGGAAGGAGTGAGATAGGAGATGGAAACTTGTTTGTTTTAAACCCTATAGTTTTATCTGACTAGCTTGCAAGTTTAGTAACTTAGTACCTGTAAACATTTATTTTTTTGGCCAGGCCAAGCGGCTTAGAGATCTTAGTTTCTCCACCAGGGATCAAACCTATGGCCCCTGCAGTGGAAGCACAGAGCCCTAATCACTGGACCACCAGGGAATCCCAGTCATTTGATAAAATTTAAAATTAGATTTTGCTAAAGTATCCACTTGCAATACAGGAGACCTGGGTTTGATGCCTGGGTGGGGAAGATTCCCCTGGGGAAGGGAATGACAACCCTCTTCAGTATTCTTGCCGGGAGAATTCCATGGACAGAGGAACCTGGAAGACTACAGTCCATGCGGTTGCAGAGTCAGACACAACTGACTGACTAACACACACACAAAATTAGATTTTAAAATATGCATATCCTTGGACCCGGCAACTCTACTTTACAAAAAACATTCTAGGAAAATGTTTAAGTATATGTATAAAGATTTAACTTCAGTGTGTTTATCACAGGTTCCTACAGGCCCAACAAGTGGCAACTAACTGAATATACTATTAGAATAATATAGTCATTAAAATTTACATTCGCACATAAAGAACTCTCATACACAATAGTGAGCATATGTCGAAGATGTATTTAACCAATTATTGAGAGGACCAGCAGGTTGATAAAGCTGGTTCAAAGGAAAATATAAGAAAATGATACCAGTCACTAGAACACAGAATGCTGGAATAAGACTGTAAAGTTAAATAAGAAAAAAAAAAAAGTCCTACAAGGGCTGTAAAACTCTAAACATCGGGGTTACTTTTTCTATCAGAATTCATTTGCATCTATTTACCAAAAAAATCATTTTCAAATTAGCCATTTTTCCCAGAAATAACTAACTCATTTTGAAATTGTAATTCATTTTAAATTAACTTTTAAAAATTGGAGTAAATTACACAGAGCGTAAAATTTAGCACCTTAAGCGTTTTAAAGTGTACAGTTCACCAGTGCTAAGTGTGTTCACATGATTCTGCAAACAGTCTCAAGAACGCTTTTCATCTTATAAAACTTTGTACCCATTCAATAAAACGACTCATCATTCCCCTCTGTAACCCCTGCCAACCACCAAACTTCTACCTCTGTCTCTATAAATTTTTTAAAAAAAATTTCTGGCCATGCTGGGTCTTTGTTGCTGCTCACCGTCTTTCTCAAGTTTCAGAGAGCAGGAGCTACATCCTCGTTCCAATGCTCGGGCTTCTCATTGGGTGGCTTCTCTTGCTGTGGAGAGCAGGCTTAGGTGGGAAGCCTTCAGGAGTCGTGGTGCACGGTCTCAGCTTCCCTGCAACATGAAGAATCTTCTCAGACCAGTGATCGAACCCACGTCCCCTGCACTGGCAGGCAGATTCTTAACAACTGCCCCACCAGGGAAGTCCTATCTCTACAAATCTGATCACACTATTTAGCTCATAAGTGGAGTCAAACACCCTTTACTTTTTGCTGATTTCACTTAGCATAATGTTCTCAAAGTTCATCCATGTGGTAGCATGTGTCAGGATTTCCTTCCTTTTTATCTAATCCCACTGTAGTTATATACAACTTTTTTTTATTATTATACCATAAATAAGTTTTATTTATCCATTCGTCTGTTGATGGATTTGGGGTTGCTTCCACCTTTTAGCTATTATAAGTAATACTGGTATGAATGTAGGTATACAAGTATCTCTGCCAGACCCTAGTTTCGATTCTTTGGGATATATCCAAGTGAAATTGCTGGAGCAACTTTTCCATCTGACTTTAGAGAGTCAGGACCCTAATCAATATTAAATCCAGTAAAGCAGCAAGTGACCAACAAGTGGGCCAGTTAGACAATATCCTGGTATGACTGCGAACAAGCCCCCAGAAATCTTTTTGCCTTATTTCCAAGGTTTGAATGATTTTTCTTTGCGGTCTCACTCTCTGTGTGGGGAGGGGCTCTGTGCTGCTCACCGCTGTATCCCCAGCGACTAGGCGGCCCGGAAGTACGGCTGAATGGCTGAGGTATCACAGAGGCCCCCATCACTTGGCTGGTGTGTGGATGTCATGAGATGATGCTTGTGAACTGCCTGTCAAAGTCTGGCACATTGTGGCTACTTAAGACATAAGAGGGGTTGATATTATTGTTATGCGGCAGCTGGGGATAGGGGCCGGTTATGACTCAGAGAGGGGTGCAGCCATGACTCCTGTCATGGAGGGCAACTGTCCTTGATGGGGGGACTGAGGCAGGACCTCAGGGCCTGGGTGCTCTCAAGCCATAATGCTGGGGGACCTCATGTCTCTTTTTTGGAGTCTCCAAGGAATACTTGCTTCCTCAGGCACCATAGGAGCACTGATGGCTTGGCTGATCAGCTATAAGCCAGCCTTGTTTAGCTTTCTATTCCTTCTGCTGTTGCTTAGCAACTGGCTGGTCAAGCATGAACTCAAACCTACTCTTCAAGAGCCCCAGCAGGTGAGCAAGAGGGACCTTAGCTTCCACTGAGGGTGATGGGAGAGTCACGCTAGATTGTGGGCTGGGGAGACAGGGAAGGTGTCGGGAGAACTGGGCAAGACGGAGAAATCCGACTCTGGTCTAAGAGTCTTGCTCTGTAGCTCCCTCTTGGGTGATGGGGGACAAAAGCATTTTCTTCATGAAGCTTCAGTTGCCTCAACTAAAAACTAGGGTCCATCCCAGACTCCCCTACTTCATGTTTAATGACATCAGGCTTTGACAACAGTAACAGCTACTTTATGTATTTTTAAATTACTTTTATTTTATTTGGTTGTACTGGGTCTTAGTTCCAGCACATGGGATCCTTAGTTGTGGCATGCGATCTCTTAGTTTCAGCATGTGGGATCTAGTTCCCTGACCAGGGATGGAGCTTGGGCCCCCTGCATTGCGAGCATGGAGTCTTAGCCACTGGTGTATCAGGGAAGTCTCTACGAACTACTTTAAAGGGAGGAAATTAAAATGGGTAAAGTTAAAAACATGTGTAACATAGATACATCACTCAAACTGCAGGAATATATCTAGATTATGACAGCTTTTATATAAAGTTAAAAAAAAACATGCAAAACAATATCCTGCCTTGGGTACGGATGCCCGTGTACAGTGAAAGTACATTAAGGCAGGATTTCTCAACCTCTGCATGACTAATGTCGGGGGCTGGATAATTCTCCTTGATGAGGGGACTGTCTTGCGTAATGCTGGAATTTTGTCAGTATCCCTCTACCCACCAGGTGGCAACAACACCCCTTACCTCTTTTGTGACCCCTAAAAAGTTCTCCAGACGTAGCCAGTTGTTCCCAGGAGAGGGCAGAATAGCCTCCCATTGAGAACTGGTATCAAATGGAGTAAAGAAATTCCTGGGAAAAATAAATACCAGATTCAGGACTACGGTTGAGATAAGGTTCAGGGGTGGAAGGGAACACTGCAGCAGACTCCACAGGGGACATCAATCGCCTTTGTGATACTGTGTTTCTTAAGCTGGTGTAGGAACATGGGTATTTGTTGTGATATTTACTTTTTCTACACGTCCGATGTACTTGATTCTTAAATGGTTTTAAAGACCAGGAATTTGTAGTTGAATACTAAAAGAAAAAAAATTGTATTCTTATCAACTGCATGCAGAGAGGGGCGGGACAGATAAAGGTGACAGAGATCAGAGCATTACATGAAACCACTGAGGCTTGGAGGTTTTACCAGGCCCGACTAAATTCTCAGAGAGGCACGCTGGGACTTAAGAGAATGAACTTAAAGGTGGCCGTGGGGAAGAAGGGTCGGGGAAGGAATGGTTTTGGAGTTTGGGATGGATGAGTACATGTTGCTGTCCTTAAAATGGATAACCAACAAGGAACTAATACACAACACAGGGAGATCCACTTATTTCTCTGGCAGTCTGGATGGGAGGGGATTGTGGGGGGAAATGGTATGTGTATATGTATGGCTGAGTCCCTTTGCTGTCCACATGAAACTATCACAACATTGTTAATTGGCTATACTCCAATACAAAATAAAAAGTTTTTGTTTTTAAGAGGCACGTTGGGAAAAGCACAGCTCTAAAGACAGACATGTTTGGGTTAAGGATTTTACGTCCTCTGTGAATACAGCTTAGCGGGCCATTCCGCTTATTCCTATGAACCAAAGGCAGCCCTAGGTCCTGGGAGTTTGGGGGCTCTCATGCAGGCTGAGTGATGCTGAGAAAAGGCCATTTCCTCCCTCCGTCTCTCACTCACGAGATGAGGCAAAGAGGCAGGTCCTTAGATGCTGGTCATGAAATTGACCAAGATCATGTTTGTAACTCACCTGGCATGGGAAAGGATGACCCTTATTAACAAACTTTTCCTCTGTTTGTGGCCATGGGGAGTTTAGGAAGAGGCCGAGCAATCCACGACTTGCCAAGCCAAAACCAACCGCAACGGCCTAAACATGAAAGAAGTGGAGAGGCTGCACGCCTGCTTTGCCCTCCAGGACAAGATCCTCGAACGGCTTATGTTCAGTGAAATGAAGCTGAAGGTCTTGGAAAATCAGATGTTCATCGTATGGAATAGAATGAATCACCACAAGCAGTCAAGCCAACGGCGGACTTTTCCAGGAGGAAAACACAGAATGCGGAGGCGGGAGTCTCTGTTCTCCATCCTCTCTGATTGCACTTCCAATTCCCCCTAATGAGGCCGCAGAGACTGCGGTGGGCTGGCCTCTTCTGATGTTATCTTTCCTCAGTAAAGCCCAATCAGAGACTACTGAATTTTCTTAGTGAATCACGGTGGACAGGACAATTGGAGGCAGAGAGATCGTTCGCCTCTAGAAAAGAAATCTGTACTCACCAGGGCAGCCAGATCGCACCTTATGACACAGCCTGCTGGGGGCTCTCAAATCCAGCCCTTCCTCTCTTTCCACCTTCACTCTGGTCCAGGGCTTTTTCTTCCTGTTCACCTTGAGTCTTATAACTGCCTCCCCAGTGCAGTCCCAGCCTCCAGTCACCCCTCCCGCTGGGCTCAGAGGCCACAGCCAGCCCTGCGAAGCACAGTTCTGAGACCGTACACTACCTTTTCTTGGGCCAGTGCCTGGCCACAGTTGACAGAACTCCTCACCATGGTGTTCAGGCCCCCCTGACCTGACCCCCTTCCCAGCCTTCTTTCCCAGTTTCTCCCTTTTGCCTTATTTTTTCCCTATATCAGAGTATCCTAAGCATCACTCACTGGTATGCTACCTTTGTATTTTTGCCAGAGCTGTGAGCCACCTGAATGTTGACCTCAATATTGTCCCTTTGAATCGACTGTTTTTCCCTTAATAAATTTGCCTGTAAAGGAAAATAATAATACAAATAAATAATTTATCTGTAAATTAAAAAACAGTACCATTTGCTTGAAATAGAACCTATCAAAATAAAAACAATAAAAAGAGAACAATGTTATGAAGTTCCATCCAGAGAGCTTAGTTCTCCACTTGGAAGGCCTAAATCAGTAAAATTTGGGTTAAAAAGGGAGTTTAGCGAGTGTTAGCGCTTGAAAGATATGCAGCCCTCAGGGGAGACGTTTCTCCACAAAGGAGAATTAGGAAGGAAGTCTCTACCTTGCTGTGGGATCCTGGGTGACTTAATGCCCTGTGGGTATCCCACTTAAAATCATCTCTCTGGAACTTCCCTGGTGGGCCAGTGGCTAAGACTCCATGCTCCCAATGCAGGGGACCTGGGTTCAATCCCTGGTCAGGAAACTAGACCCCACCTGTTACAACTAAGAGATCACATGCTGCAGTGAAAATCACAGATCCTGCGTGTCACAACTAAGACCTGGCACAGCCAAATAAATAAATATTAAAAACATTGTTGGTAAAAATAAATCAATGCAATAAGTCATCTCTCTCCCCAAAAGTTTGTTGTATTCGCCTCAGTTGTGGTTGACCAGCCATCCCCCAAATGCAGTCACATCTTTGCTCACGTGGTTTCTTCCCCTGGGATCCCTTATCGTCCCCTTTCTGCTATTACAATTCTATGCTTCTTCCACAGTTTCCACCTGCAGAAAGCTTCCCTCAACCGAGCTGTAATCTCTTTCCTAAGTCTTCTTATGGCATTATAAAAACGTTCTTAAAGCATTTATTTCTGGCTGTGCTGGGTCTTCGTTGCTTTCTCTGGTTACAGCCAGCGGGGGCAGCAGTGGGCAGGCTTCTCATCCTCGAGGCTTCTCTTGCTGCAGAGCACGGGCTCTAGGGGCACGGGCTTTAGTAGCTGTGGGTCATGGGCTCAGGAGCTGCTGCTCAGGAGTTGTGGCACACAGGCCCAGTTGCTCTGCGTCACCTGGGATCCTCCCGGGCCTGGAATTGAACCTGCATCACCTACATTGGCAGTGGATTCTTTACCTCTGAGCCACCAGCGAAGCCCCGCTTAGAGCATTTTATCTGTAATGCTGCCATTCAGTTCAGTTCAGTTCAGTTGCTCAGTCGTGTCCGACTCTTTGCGACCCCATGGACTACAGCGTGCCAGGCCTTCCTGTTCATAACCAACTCCCAGAGTTTACCCAAACTCATATCCATTGAGTGGGTGATGCCATCCAACCATCTCATCCTCTGTCATCCCCTCCTCCTCCTGCCTCCAATCTTTCCCAGCATCAGGGTCTTTTCAAATGAGTCAGTTCTTCGAATCAGGTAGCCAAAGTATTGGAATTTCAGCTTCAACCTCAGTCCTTCCAATGAATATTCAGGACTGATCTCATCTAGGATGGACTGGTTGGATCTCCTTGCAGTCCAAGTGACTCTCAAGAGTCTTCTTCAACACCACAGTTCAAAAGCATCAATTCTTTGGCACTCAGCTTTCTTTATAGTCCAGCTCTCACATCCATATATGACTACTGGAAAAACCATAGCCTTGACTACATGGACCTTTGTTAGCAAAGTAATGTCTCTGCTCTTTAATATGCTGTCTAGGTTGGACATAACTTTCCTTCCAAGGAGTAAGCGTCTTTTAATTTTGGAGCCCCAAAAAATAAAGTCTGCCACTGTTTCTCCATCTATTTGCCATGAAGTGATGGGACCGGATGCCATGGTCTTACTTTTCTGAATGTTGAGCTTTAAGCCAACTTTTTCACTCTCCTCTTTCGCTTTTATCAAGAGGCTCTTTAGTTCTTCTTCGTTTTCTGCCATAAGGGTGGTATCATCTGCATATCTGAGGTTACTGCTATTTCTCCTGGCAATCTTGATTCTAGCTTGTGCTTCTTCCAGCCCAGTGTTTCTCATGATGTACTCTGCATAGAAGTGAAATAAGCAGGGTGACATTATACATCCTTGACATACTCCTTTTCACATTTGGAACCAGTCTGTTGTTCCATGTCCAGTTCTAAGTGTTACTTCCTGACCTGCATTCAGATTTCTCAAGAGGCAGATCAGGTGGTCTGGTATTCCCATCTCTTTCAGAATTTTCCACAATTTGTTGTGATTCACACAGTCAAAGGCTTTGGCATAGTCAATAAAGCAGAAATAAATGTTTTTCTGGAACTCTCTTGCTTTTTCAATGATCCAGCAGATGTTGGCAATTTGATCTCTGGTTCCTCTGCCTTTTCTAAAACCAGCTTGAACATCTGGAAGTTTATGGTTCACGTATTGCTTAAGCCAGGCTTGGAGAATTTTGAGCATTACTTTACTAGCGTGTGAGATGAGTGCAATTGTGCGGTAGTTTGAGCATTCTTTGGCATTTCCTTTCCTTGGGATTGGAATGAAAACTGACCTTTTCCAGTCCTGTGGCCACTGCTGAGTTTTCCAAATTGGCTGGCATATTGAGTGCAGCACTTTCACAGCATCACCTTTTAGGATTTGAAATAGCTCAACTGGAATTCCATCACTTCCACTAGCTTTGTTCGTAGTGATGCTTCCTAAGGCTCACTTGACTTCACATTCCAGGATGTCTGGCTCTAGGTGAATGATCACACCATCGTGATCATCTGGGTCATGAAGATCATTTTTGTACAGTTCTGTATATTCTTGCCACCTCTTCTTAATATCTTCTGCTTCTGTTAGGTCCATACCATTTCTGTCCTTTATTGAGCCCATCTTTGCATGAAATGTTCCCTCGGTATCTCTAATTTTCTTGAAGAGATCTCTACCATAGAATGTATCACAACCTGCTCATACACATGGCTATACTTCCCCACCACTCTTCAACTGGATTATGGACTCTTTGAAGGCAAGCACAGCACTTGTGTATCTTGTATACCCACCCATAGCACCTAACACTGTGGCTAGCATACAGTCAGCACTCAATATATAACAAGTATGACTGTTGATCACAGTCATGCATGTCCTGACATTTTCTTTGCCCTTTCATTTTGTGATGACTTTCTTATATCCTGTTTTGTTTAAGAGCAGGGTCCCTGGAGCTAAACTCCCTGGTGTCAGATCCCAACTCTGGCAACTCTTCGCCGTGTGATTCTGGATGACGAGTAAGTTAAATGCCGTACTTCAGTTTCCTCGGCTGTAAGACGGCCTCATCAACTGTCGTGAGGATTAGATACATTATCACAGGTCTTTGCTCAAATGACCCCTTCCTCGTGAGGACTAGGCCACCTGATCTAAAATCGCACCCTCCCTGTGTGTCGGCATCTCCCACGTGCCCCTGCAGGCCCGCTCTCCATCCTTCTCCCTTTTCTGCCAGGGAGCCAGCCTGCATCCTCAGCTTCCTTTGCTCCTTGTCTTCCATTTGAGTTCGGCCGAGAGGGAAGCCCGCAGAGGATGCGAGGGAAGGAGGGGGTTGAGGTGCTTATTGCCTCATGTGGGGTTGCCTTGGGCTGGTTTAGGGCTGGCTGGGTAATCACAGAGGAAGCTCTCTCGACAAGACCTCCTTCCCATTCCCTTCTGGTCCAAGGGCAATAGTGTCCCCCTAGTTACCAGCCCAGGGGTATTGCACTGCCTCGTAGGTTCTCTATAGCCCGTTCACGTCTTTGTAAATAGTCCATTTTACACAGCTTCATGGCCCATTGCTAATGGTTTTGCTGTAGGGCCAAGTCTTTGAGACACCCAGAACTGGACCATTAGGAGAATGTCCATATGGTAACCCTTGTTGTGGAGATCGATTCAACAATGCAACAACAAACTCAACCTAATATTACCACATGAATGAACCTACAGTAAGGCCCTGCATCTTAAAGAGAGCCTCTGGAATGAAAATGCTGATTAAAAGACTATGTGGCCATGGGGACTTTCCTGGTGGTTCAGTGATTGAGAATCCGCCTTTTATCCAGGGGATGCAGGTTCTATTCCTGGTCTGGGAATCAAGATCTCACATGCCTTGGAGCAACAAAGTGTACATGCTGCATGTGAAATGGAGCAACGGCCGAAGGCCCTTGCCTCTCCCACCGTGTCCTCTGCCTGCCTTTTGTCTGTGGAAAACGCTAGTCAAAGAACAAGTTTAATCAGAAAAGTGAGAAATGTGGAAAGAAAGAAAAACAGTCAAAGGAGACTAAATAATAACAATAATACTGTAGTCATTAAGTATAGTCAAGAACCTTTAGTTCTATCTCAAAGGCTGTAGATACTATGCTGAGCCATATCATGTGAGCCGTCTTATCGATACTAAAACACCAGGTGAAGAAGTTAACTGCTTGATGACCAGACGGTACCCAGGACATAAGCTGCCATAATTCTGAGAACTGACCAGAAAGAAATGGGAACAAATGGCCCCTGGAACCGAAGATTGACTATACTTAAAGCAACCAAGATGAGGCTGGTCAGACCAGTGATGACCAGTTTGAAGGTGACGATCAGCTGACTGTGCTGTTCCTGCACGTAGCCCCTCCCCCTCAGTCTGTCTGCGAAAGCTCTCCCTGCGTGTTGGAGCAGTTGGGGGTGGTGGGGGGTGGCGGAAGCCTTTGGACAGATGTCCGCCCCCTCCCCCCTCAGTTGCTGGCATCTGAAATAAGGCAAGCTTTCCTTTCCACCAGCCTGGCCTATTTATTGGCTTTTGAGCAGCTGGACCCACACACTTCTTTCGGTAACACATGTAGAGTCCACGTGCCACCACGGAAGATCCTGAATGATGAAACAAAAATTCCATGTGCTGCAACTAAGAGCCAACAGAGCCAAATAAATAAATAAATGTTAAAAAAAAAAAAACACAACTGTGTGGCCATCACATCCACTTTGGTGCACTAGGTCCACACTTGGACCTGCCGTAACAGTGAAACCATTATTACAGGTCTGGGAGGGCCCATCGAGGATCTGTCTGACTTATGAAGTCGCTCGTGCTCAGGGAATATGCATTACTTGCCAGGAACGTTGACCTGTGGCTCCAGGGGGCACAGTGGCCTCCGGATCTGACCAACTGGCAAAGCGGTTGTCTTGAGTTCTGACCACTGTGAATGTGGTTTCGGTGTGTGGAGTGGCAGTTCTCTTCCACCAAGCCGGCAGCACCGAGATTCTCAGGACCCTGATGAGTACCTTAGTGACGTGCAGGACTTCCCTGCTATGACACAGTCTGCTGATGACATGCTCTCCATGGCACTCCTTCCAGCTGTCCACACGGAATTGACTTGCTCTTCCACGCTTGCTACCTGCAGGTAGGGGGTACAAATGAGGCTTGGCAAGGCTGGTTTGGGGAGCAGTAACAGTAGCCATCCTCTCAAGATCCTCCGTGGGCACTGAGGAGGTGGACAAACTGCCCCCCACCCCCGCCGATGGGTCAGGCAAGTGTGGCGACTCCTGGGTGCTTACACAAGTAAATGTTTCGGGAAAGGACAGATCGACTACCTCATCCCAGGCACACGACAGACTCTGGCAAATCTAGGAAGAATATACACAGCGAGCTCAGGATATAGACCGGGGTAGAGGGCTAAATACCCTCTCTCCTCTTCCAGACCTGAACAGGCAATGCTAAACAGCCTCAATCAGCTGCCCGTGCCAGGGCCAGGGCATGAATCTGTCACAGTAATAGACCATTCCCACCCGCTCTCACTGTGCTCAATTATGGGAAACCTTATCGGTGTCTCACTCTCTGACAATGGCAAGGGGCCCTGCTCACAGCAGGCCACAGCCAGTACCTGCTGTGCCTGTGGCCTTTACAACTATGTTCTCATCCTCCTCATGGATGATTTTTTAAAAATTATTTATTTGGCTGCTGCTGCTGCTAAGTTCCTTCAGTCGTGTCCGATTCTGTGCGACCCCAGAGACGGCAGCCCACCAGGCTCCCCCATCCCTGGGATTTTCCAGGCAAGGACACTGGAGTGGGTTGCCATTTCCTTCTCTAATGTATGAAAGTGAAAAGTGAAAGTGAAGTTGCTCAGTTGTGTCCGACCCTTAGTGACCCCATGGATTGCAGCCCACCAGGCTCTTCCGTCCACGGGATTTTCCAGGCAAGAGTATTTGGCTGCACCAGATCTTATTTGCAGCATGCAGGATCTTTAGCTGAGGCATGTGGGATCTAGTTTCCTGATCAGGGATCAAACCCAGGCCCCCTGCATTGGGAGCTCGGAGACTTAGCCACTGGGCCCCAGGGAAGTCCCCCATGGCTGATGCTGAGGCCTGCCGGAAGAATATTGAGCCGTGGTGCCCTTTGTAACCCCTAAACTGTCCTGCATTCTGGATGTCGGTCCTTCCTTGTTTTCTCCTTGGAGCTAATGGCACCTGCATACAAACCTTCATGATCACACAAGACTGGTGGGCAAGGCAACATTTTCCAGCACCAGCCTCAGGTGTCACTGACACAACATGTTCCCAGGTATTAAGTACATGGCTTTTACCATTTTATGCCGGTTTCCCTCACATAGACAGGTAGAATCATGATCCACAACCTCTCTGGAAGCAAATCACCCTGGGGACAGCCAGGGCTCTCACTGTCAAGGTTATCATCACTCCATAGCTCAGGATCAAACCACACAGTTTTGGACGATTTGCTGGCCAGCTAGGGGAGTAACCACACCGGCCAACATCGCCTGCTGTTTCAGGGTTAACACTTTGAGCCAAATCAAGAAGCCCATGCAGTGACTGTGGCAGCAAGCCCGATGTCCCCAGGCTACTTCTCCATCTGAACCTGGGGCTTTCTCTCTAGACTTGGCATGGACTCCATGGCCAGATGGCTCAGGCCCCCATGATAGCTTTGTACGATTACTATTGCAGGCCTCCTTCCAGCATTAATCCGTCATTGCCTGTTTGGAAGTGACTTATCAGCTCAGTTGAATCTACTCTTTTTTTTTTTTTGTAATATTTATTTATGTGTTTGGCTGCACTGGGCCCCAGTTACGGCAACCAGCATCTTCAGTTTCAGCTTAAATTGCAGCATGGACACTCTCAGTTATGGCATGTGGGACCTAGTTCCCTGACTGGGGATTGAGCCTGGACTCCCCGCATTGGGAGAGCAAACACTTAGCTACTGGTCCATCAGCGAAGTCCCTGTGCTTACCGATTTCTACTCCCATTTGGTAGACTTATGTTTCATGAGCCCCTAGGCCAGAGGATGAGCCTTGGAAAAACAATTTGGACTGTACTGGAAGACCCTAGCGGCACACTCCAAGTTTCTAGCAGCAGGTGGGCTCCAGAGGAGCCTCCCTTCCCAAAGCAGAAATAATTCCACATGGTCTCTACTTCCCACGGGCGGCTCCTGCCCTCAGCACTGCAAACAATTCCCCTGGGGTCTGAGCTCAGCTCATGTTTTCTTTACTTGCAAGACTAATCTTATACTTGCCAAAAATAATGTAGAGTAAGGGATGGGGGTGAGGGGTCTATCTCCCGCAGCACACTCTAGGAGGTTTCCAACTATACCCTGACCCCCATGTCTCTCTCCACATGAAGACAAGAGGTTGGACTGATGACCCCATGCCTCCAAGTCTCCCCCAGTAAAGCCGGATTTGCATCTGTGCTGTGAGACTTTGTGAATTCCTTCACCTTCACTGCTCACATCTCCTGGACCTTGGGGCTCAGTCTTCAGATCATTTCTTTACTCCTTCTCACTCTCTTGGTGGTTTTAAATATCATCTTACTGGGACTTCTCTGTGGGGCTAGTGGCTAAGACTCCATGCCCCCAGTGCAGGGAGTGTGGGTTCAATTCCTGGTCAGGGAACCAGATCTCACATACTGCAACTAAGACCTGTTGCAGCCAAATAAATAAATATCATCACCCGGTACATGTCTGTGATTTTCGAAACTGTAAGTCACTTCAGTCGTGTCCGACTCTGTGTGACCCCATAGACGGCAGCCCACCAGGCTCCTCCGTCCCTGGGATTCTCCAGGCAAGAACACTGGAGTGGGTTGCCATTTCCTTCTCCAATGCATGAAAGTGAAAAGAGAAAGTGAAGTCGCTCAGTCATGTCTGACTCTTAGCGACCCCATGGACTGCAGCCTACCAGGCTCCTCAGTCCATGGGATTTTCCAGGCAAGAGTACTGGAGTGGGGTGCCATTGCCTTCTCTGTATCTTTGATACAGACCTCTAAGTCCCAGGCTCTGATGTCGAACTACCTGGTTCTACACCTTCACTCGGACATCTCAAAATCCAGAGTCCATCCTGAACTCTCTGCCTCCTCTCAAATGCTCTCTGATGTGCGGGCTTCCCCATCTCATAGTAAAAGTCAGCCCTCCGCTTCCAGTTTCTCAGGCTGAAAAGTTTGGAGCTGGTCTCAACTCCTCTCTCCTTCTCTCACATCCAGCTCTAATTCATAAGCAAGTGCTATTAGCTCTAGCTTCCAAGCGGTTCAACTCCTGGGTTGGGAACATCCGTTGGAGATGGGATAGGTTACCCACTCCAGTTTTCTTGGGCTTGGTGGCTCAGCTGGTAAAGAATCTGCCTGCAATGAGAGAGACCTGGGTTTGATCCCTGGGCTGGGAAGATCCGCTGAAGAAGCGAAAGGCTACCCACTCCAGTATTCTGGCCTAGAGAATTCCATGGACTGTATAGTCCACGGGGTTGCAAAGAGTCGGACACAACTGAGTGACTTTCACTTTCATTTTCCAAGCATATCCAGAGTCTCTATTCTCACCGCCTTCCCCGCAACTCCATGCCACCACCATCTCTCACCTGAATGAGACCCAGGTCTTCCTGCCCCTGCCCTTCCCCTCTAGTCCTCTCCCAACACGAAAGCCAGAGTGCTTGCTTCCTTAAAATTGTGTCAGGCTGGAATTCCCTGATGGCACAGTGGATAAGAATCCACCTGCCAATGCAGGTGACACAGGCATAATCCCTGGTCCAGGAAGATCCCAGGTGCTGTGGGCAGCTAAGCCAGCGTGCCGCAATTACTGAGCCCACGCTCTAGAGCCTGTGAGCTGTAATTTTCGAGCCTGTGTGCTGTAGCTACTGAAGCCCATGCCTCGCAACAAAGAGGAGCGCCTGATCTACGCAACTACACAACAAAGACTCAGCACAGCCGAAAGTAAATGCTTTTTTAAAAAAGTGTCAGGTTATGCCCTTCTGCTCCAAATTCTGCAATGACTCCCATCTCACTCAGACTGAGAATCACGGTCCCTCCTGCGGCCTGTGAGGTTCCCTACAACCTCGCCCTCCTCTATCTTTCTGACTTCGCCTCTCCTCTGCGCCTCACTTAACCTGCTCAGCCACTGGCCTCTTTGCTGTTCCGCACACTCTTACTAAGGCTCTGCCATGGCCTCTCTTCCTGTTGTCAATACGCCCTTACTCGCCTTCAGTGACTTGCCAAATGTTTCTTTCTCAAGGAGGCCAGCCATCCTGACTGCCCAGTTTCATACTATAATCTGCCCCCTTTTACTAGGTTCTACTTACTTTTTCATAGCATGCATCACTTTAAAAAAATCATTTATTTGCCTGCATTAGCTCTTAGTTGCAGCATGTGGGATCTAGTTCCCTGACCAAGGATTGAGCCTAGGCCCCCTCCCCTGCATTGGGAGTGTGGGATCTGAGCCACTGGACCACCAGAGAAGTCCTATGTTTATCACTTTCTAATATATTGTTTAATATTCTGCCCCTACTAGAATAAGGGGAAAGGAATAGGAGAGAGTAAGAACAGAAAAAAAGGGGGGAGAAGGAGAGTAGAGAAAAAGAAAGAGAGAAGAGACCCTAGGGACCATGAGGGGAGCCCTCCTGTCTGATGGTAACGAGTGGTTATCATCTTCCGAGCACTTGCTACATGCAGCACAGAACCGTGTGCTGTCTGCGTGTCGCATGTAATCCTCACCTGGACCACGAAGGACTAGGTTCTATTCCGTTACCTGGTTTTACAATATGCACACTGAGATCCAAGAGTAGCCAAGAAATCTGGCCAAGGTGATGTAAATGCTAAGTGCTGGGATCTGAGCCCCCAGCAGTCTAATGCAAGGGTCTACTGGGCAGGTTTTTAGACTGCAGGTTGAGAATTTTTATTTTTCCAGAGAGCAGTAGGCAGCCACGAAAAGTTATTTAAGCTAAGGACTAATATGATCTCTCATCTATAAAGAGATTGAATGCACCGGGTTATTGTGGAGATTATCTTGGTTCATGGATGGGAAGCCGGTAGACATGCCTAGAGAGATGAAGGGCACCCAGGTTGAGCTGGAAGAGTTTACAGGTGGTCATCTGCTGCCACCATGTGGTCATTTTTCTGTATGACATGATATGGATTCTGGTCTGGCTAAATTTGGTTGAGGTGGCGGGATCTGGGTGGAGAAACTGCTTTAAGGCTGGGGCAAAGGGCAGGGGAACAGAACTCTGGAGAAATATGTATGCAGGTCAGGAAACAACAGTTAAAACTGGATATGGAACAACAGACTGGTTCAAAATAAGAAAAGGAGTACGTCAAGGCTGTATAATGTCACCCTGCTTATTTAACTCATATGCAGAGTGCTTCTGCTGCTGCTAAGTCGCTTCAGTTGTGTCCGACTCTGTGCGACCCTACAGACGGCAGCCCACCAGGCTCCCCCGTCCCTGGGATTTTCCAGACAAGAATACTGGAGTGGGTTGCCATTTCCTTCTCCAATGCATGAAAGTGAGAAGTGAAAGTGAAGTCGCTCAGTTGTGTCTGACTCCTAGTGACCCCATGGACTGCAGCCCACCAGGCCCCCCCCGTCCATGGGATTTTCTAGGCAAGAGTACTGGAGTGGGTTACCATTGCCTTCTTCATATATGCAGAGTATATCATGAGAAACACTGGGCCGGAGGAAGCACAAGCTGGAATCAAGATTGCTAGAAGAAATATCATTGACCTCAGATATGCAGACGACACCACCCTTGTGGCAGAAAGTGAAGAGAAACTAAAAAGCCTCTTGATGAAAGTGAAAGAGGAGAGTGAAAAACTTGGCTTAAAACTCAACATTCAGAAATCAAAGATCATGGCATCCGGTCCCATCACTTCATGGCAAATAAATGGAGAAACAGTGGAAACAGTGGCTGACTTTGGTTTTTGGGTTCCCAAATCACTGCAGATGGTGATTGCAGCCATGAAATTAAAAGATGCTTGCTCCTTGGAAGGAAATTTATGACAAACCTAGACAGCATATTAAAAGCAGAGACATTATTTTGTCAACAAAGATCCATCTAGTCAAGGCTATGGTTTTTCCAGTGGTCATGTATGGATGTGAGAGCTGGACTATAAAGAAAGCTGAGTGCCAAAGAATTGATGCTTTTGAGCTGTGGTGTTGGAGAAGACTCTTGACAGTCCCTTGGACTGCAAGGAGATCCAACCAGTCCATCCTAGAGGCGATCAGTCCTGAATATTCATTGGAAGGACTGATGCTGAAGCTGAAACTCCAATACTTTGGTCACCTGATGCGAAGAACTGACTCATTGGAAAAGACCCTGATGCTGGGAAAGATTGAAGGTTGGAGGAGAAGGGGACGACAGAGGATGAGATGGTTAGATGGCCTCACCGACTCAATGGGCATGAGTTTTGAGTTAGCTCCGGGAGTTGGTGATGGACAGGGAGGCCTGGCATGCTGCAGTCTGTGGGATCCGCAAAGAGTTGGACACGATTGGGCGACTGAACTGAACTAAAAGGGCAAGGGAAAGAGCTCCCAGAGAGGAGCTGGTGTCCTGGGGGTAAGGGTCTTTATCAGCAGAAACTCAGAACTCTGGAGTGGATTAAAGTGAAGTGAAGTGAAAGTCGCTCAGGCGTGTCTGACTCTTTGTGACCCCGTGGACTATACAGTCCATGGAATTCTCCAGGCCAGAATACTGGAGGGAGTAGCCTGTCCCTTCTCCAGGGGATCTTCCCAACCCAGGGATCAAACCCAGGTTTCCCGCATTGCAGGGGGGTTCTTTACCAGCTGAGCCACAAGAGAAGCCCAAGAACACTGGATTAACGGATTAAGATATTGAGCCCTGGTTTGCCAGTGCAAACCAGAATGAGAAGTGATCCTTACCCCGCGTATGTGCTAAGTTGCTTCAGTTGTGTCCGACTCTGTGAGACCCTCTGGCCTGTAGCCCACCAAGTTCCTTTGTTCATGGGATTTTTCCAGGCAAGACTGCTGGGTTGCCATAACCTCCTATAGGGGATCTTCCCAACCCTGGGATCGAACCCACGTCTCTTACATCTCCTGCATTGGGAGGTGGGTTCTTTACCACTAGGGCCACCTGTGAAGCCCAGATCCTTACCCTAGAAAACCTCATAGTCTGATGGGGAGATAGCACGGGAGAGACATTAGTTTCTGGGAAACAGCGAAGACTCCTGGGTTCGAATCCTGGTCCTGCCACTTCCTGCAGACTTCACTTCTCAGAGCTTCATTTTCCTCACTGGGGAATAAAACCTGCCTCGTGGGATTGCTGTGAAGACCACGGTGTAACACAGAAAACGCTAAGCACCTGTGCGTCTAGCCTGCTCAGAGGCTCAATAAAGATGAAAAAAGCAGCCAGGTACAAGGGGGAAGAAATCCTGGGTCCCAGGTCCCTTGCTGTCACTGAGTTCTCTACGTGACCTTAGCAAGTCAGCTCCCCATTCATTGTCTGTTTCACCAGCCATACAATGTGGAGCTTGGACGAGATTAACTCAGATCTCTTCTCACTCTAATTTATCAAGCCCTTTTTCTGGGTCAGCCCAGAATTCTGGTCTCAAAGAGGAAGATCCAGAAGGCTTGCCTCCACCCATTCACATACTTGATCTTGAGCACTGGCCAAACAGAATAATTCAAGTCCTGTCCAGTCATGGGGTGATTGGGAGGCAATTATGATGTTCTATTGAGATAATGATGTGGCAGCTGGTGCAATCCATGAACTGCAGAGGAGCCTTGCTGCTCCAAGTGTGGTCCACGGACCAGCAGCAATGTCATCTGGGAGTTTGTTAGAGATGGAGATCCTTAGGTCCCACCCCCACTCACTAACTTGATTCCCAGGCTGTTCCTACCTGCATTTAGAATGAATTGGAAAGTGCTCTGGGGCAATGGTTCTCAACCTTGACCACACAGCAGAATCAATGAGGATTTTTCAAAAACTGTGATGCCTGGGCTATATCCCTGGGACCTATCGGGGGTGGGACCCAGACACTGGTGGTTTTTATAAGCTCTCCAAGTAATTCCAATGTGCAGCCATATCTAGTGTCAAGAAGGCAAACACATTCTCTCTTTTGTGCCAACTAAAATCAATGGGTAGCAACTTTCTGGAATATTCACTGGGGAAGATCTATGTCTGCCACAGGTGCTGGGTAGGAAGTGTGGCATAAAACCCAAGTTATAAAAAGAAAGTAACTTTGACGGAACCCTTCCTAGGGGCCAGGTCCTGGGCTACCTCCTTTGCACACACATATTACAGTTTAATCCTCACAATAACGTAGACATCATACCCATTTTATAGATGGAAAAACAAAGAGGGCCCCAAGGTAGTTACAGAAATGGGGTTTGAACCGAGTTATGTGAATATGTATGGACTTCCCAGGTGACTCAGCCGTAAAGAATCCGTCTGCCATTGCAGGAGGTGAGATTCGACTCCTGGGTTGAGATTATCTCCTAAAGAAGGAAATGACAACCCACTCCAGTATTCTTACCTGGAAAATCCCATGGACAGAGGAGCCCGGTGCTACGGTCCACGGGGTGGCCAAGAGTCAGACGCAACTGAGCGACTGAGCTCGCATACACACAAATGAATTTGTAACAGCGAGGCTGACCCCAGTGGTCTTCAAACTGTGTTCCTCGGAGCCCAGGGTTCCTCAGAGGTCGCTGGAGGAGCTGGTGTGGGTGATGGCAGTTCTGGGAGGCTCCAAGGTCGATTCGAGGCTCTTTCCCCGCAATTCCCATCGCCTTTCCTCCCCACACGAGGCTGGGCAGACACTCCTCTTGGAGAGAGCATTCCTGGGCCCGGAGCATTTCGGGTCACGTGGTGCCACGCAGTCTCCCTGACAGATGTGCCCTCTCCCCGCTGCTCGGGGACCCCAGAAACTAATCCCTCTGGCATGTGACACACAGAGGGATTAGTGCCGGGAAATCGGAGCCACATCTGGCAGCCTCCGGGGAGCCGGCGGGGAGGCAGGGAGCTTGTGCCTCATACCCGGAACACGGGGGCTCCGGGAGGCACAGGTCGGAGCTGCCCCGTCCTCCTGAACCTGCGAGGAGAGGGTGAGTCGGGGGCAAGCCCCCAGGGCTCTGACAAGGCTTGTTTCTGAGGCTTGAAGCGGGAGGAGGAGCTGGAGGTAGAGACAGTGGCAGGGAGAGCGACTGATTGTCCCGGGTCCCCCCGGACGGAAGGGGTTTGGGGCTTTTGTGCTGAAATCAGGACAGACGGGGCAGACCGGGGCAACCAGGGTTTTCCCTGAGTTTGTTTCCCCTTGCCTTTGAAGCGGAGCTTCATAAAATGGGGACGCAGTCCTTGCCCTGGAAAGCCTCGTAGTGTTGGTGGGCGGGGGAGGCAACCTGGGAGACGTATTCATGTGCGGGAACCACGAGGGCTCCTGGGTCTTTGTCTTCCCTCCTCGTCTTCTGGCATTCCTCCGGCTCCCTCTTCTCTTTTCCAGCCTCCAGGAACTCTCTTCTCTCCACTGACTCAATTTCCCCACTCACAGGGTCTCCTGGACTACAGATCTGACTCCTCGAGGGCTGGAATCTTTCACGCCATGGAGAGACTGAAGACCCAGGTGAGGCATAGCCCCACAAAGCCTTGTTTCAGATATTGACCTAACTCATAAATCACCCCTACGTCACCTTCCTTGTTATCACTCACATTTCTAGAGTTTGCACCACAGGTCGGGAACCATTTCACGTGTTTTCCGGGTATTAACTTATCAAATTCTCAAAACAAACCAGAAATGGAGCCTCCTCTTTTTCTTGTCTCAGGGGCCCTGGCTGGAGTGTCCCCAACTCAGTCCCAACCACCTGTTCAATGAAACTTACCTCCTGCTCCCACCCTGAGGCCGAGCTCAGTGGCATCTCAGAGCCCCCAGAGCCCTGTGGCATGATCTGTTTACATCTCTTTCCCAGAGGAATTATTATAACAACGTCAGCTACCAGTTTGTGAGTAACTAGTTTTGTGGGGCTTTGCCTACATTTTCTCAGTTCACTTCAGTTCAGTCCCTCGGTCATGTCCAACTCTTTGCCATCCCATGGACTGCAGCACGCCCAGGCTTCCCGGTCCATTACCAACTCCTGGAGTTTACTCAAACTCATGTCCATTGAGTCGGTGATGCCATCCAACCATTTCATCCTCTGTTGTCCCCTTCTCCTCCTGCCTCCAATCTTTCCCAGCATCAGGGTCTTTTCAAATGAGTCAGTTCTTCGAATCAGGTGGCCAAAGTATTGGAGTTTCAGATTCAGCATCAGTCCTTCAATGAATATTCAGGACTGATCTCCTCTAGGATGGACTGGTTGGATCTCCTTGCAGTCCAAGGGACTCTCAAGAGTCTTCTCCAACACCACAGTTCAAAAGCATCAGTTCTTCAGCACTCAGCTTTCTTTATAGTCCAGCTCTCACATCCATACATGACCACTGGAAAAACCAGTAGTTTTCCCAGTTACCCTCCCCTAAAGTCTATGAGGTGTAGGAATGAAGGCTGTGCCCATTATTCAGACAGGGAAACTGAGACTCGCAGAGGGGAAGTCATTTGTCCACAACTTGTCCACAGCTAATAAGGGCGGAGCCAGAATCAAGTCCCAGGTCCCAGAGCCCTTGTGTCTGACCTCCAACCACCCTGCTGGCTCCACAAGGGACAGATGTGAGCCAAAGGGAGTAGTGCTGGGCCCCGCACACAGCCAGCCCCTGGGGATTCTATTCTGATTGAATAACTGGGCAAGGAGGTCTACCCCAGAGTGGTCAACGAGGAGAAGAGAGCTGAAGGTCTCTGGACTGCAGACCACCCAGAGAAGGAGCTGAGTAAACTGTGTTATGGCTGGGATTCGGGAGAGTTTGGTTCTGAGTCCCTACTCCGCGAGAATTTTCCAGCTGGGAAGGGAGAGGGGAGAGATGCCCTGTGGCCATTTCAAGTCACAATGTAAGCAGCCGGGGAGCACCTTACACCTTTGGGTCTATTGGAATAAATCCTGAGACTGGAGAGACATAAGGTGAGGCTGGGCTCCAGAGGAGGGATGCAAATCAGGCATGCAGAGAACCCAGTCACAGGCTGGGGTTAGGGTGGTACAGAGATGGGGCTAGAACCCCACCTCCATCATCTACTGCCCATGACCTCTGCAAGTCCTCACAAGTCTGCAAATTTCATTACCTCCAAAACAAACCTGTACCCCATTAGAAATCATTCCCCTGCACCTCCAGCCACCGGCAACCACCATCTACTTTCTGTCTCTATGGATATGCCTATTCTGGACATTTGATATAAAGGGAATTATATGTGGACATTTAATATAAAGGGACATTTATATAAAAGGGAATTATACGTGGCTTTTTGTGGCTGTGGGTTTATAATGTTTTCAATGTACATTGATGTTGTAGTAACTCATTCCTTCTTGTGGTTGAATAATATATCCCATTAGATATCCCTAACTTTATGTATTCATCATTGGGTAGACCTTTGGGTTCTTCCCACTTTTTGGCTACTATAAGTAGTGTTGCTATGGATATACAAGTACACATTTTTGTGCGAACATGTGTGATCTCGTTCATCAAGGGCAGCAGAGACAGCCCGGTGGTTAAGGATGCCAGATTCTGGAGCTGCCTGTACAGGCTCAGGGTCCAGCTCTGCCACATGATACTGTGTGGTTTGGGGTAAAGGGCTTAGCATACGTGAGACTCAGTTTCCTCACTTGTAAACTAGAGGTAGTAGTAATAATACTATCTCATGGGCTATTGTGGGAGTTAAACAATTTAAGCTTCCCTGGTGGATCAGTCAGTAAAGAATCCGCCTGCCAATGCAGGGGACGTGAATTCAGTCCCTGGGTTGGGAAATGGCAATCCACGCCAGTATTCTTGCCTGGGAAATCCTATGGACAGAAAGGGCCTGGCGGACTATAGTCCATGGGGTCGCAAAAGCGTCTGAGCAATTAAACAAGATGACTGAGCAGCTGAAGGACAACGCACCCCCAACATAAAGTACTCAGATAGCGCCCAACACAGGCAGGCACTTCTGTGTCTGCTGTCTCAGCACAACTTGGCCAGGTTAGTGCCTTTCCCATCTCACAGATGAAGAAATCGGGAGTGGCCCAGAATTTTATGGGTCTTGGGGTGATGTGTCCTGGATTTGAAAGTGGGTTTTGCTTTGCAAGGGTGATTAAACATTCTAGAGGCCTGACTTTGAGACCCAGCTCTCCAGCAGCTGACTGTGTCTCACCCTTAGAGGAGCTGTAGTGCGCTTACCCACTCACTGAGCAAATCCTCACCAGGCCCCTGGAACAGGTTAGCCACTGAGGTCAGCAGGGAGCTCAGCAGGAAGACAGTGTGGGGCCGGGCCAGCCAGAATGGCTAGGCATTAGACATCAGCAGGTCAGCTCCCTGAGGACAGGAATTCGGACATTGACTCACTGTTCCCAGGGCCTGACACAGTTGCTGTTTAGTTGCTAAGTTGTGTCCAACTCTGTGCAACCCTATGGACTGTAGCCTGCCAGGCTCCTCTGTCCGTGGGATTTCCCAGGCAAGAATACTGGCGTGGATTGCCATTTCTTTCTCCAGGGGATCTTCCCAACCCAAGGATCAAACTCACGTCTCCTGTGTTGGCAGGCGGATTCTTTACCACTGAGCCGCCTGGGTGGCCCCCAGGCCAGCTCCCTGTCTGTAGACAGGAATTCTGGCACCGGTTCACTGCCGATCCCCAGGGGCTGCAACAGTGTCTGACACCTAATAGGTGCTCAGGAGAGGGTCGCTAAAAGGATGAATAAATGAGACAGAGCAGTCTAGCCCTCAGTCCTGGGACAAGGGTTCTGAATCTTGAATTCCTTCCCAGTTCTCTCGTTCTGCAGGCCCCCTAGGAGGGACAGAGAAGGATTAGGGGAGACCAGGGAAGAGTCCTTTTACAACACAGTTTAGGTTACAGCAGCAATGAAGATAGTTCAAAAGAGAAATAAAACAGGACCTCCCTGCTGGTTCAGTGGTGGTCCAGATGGTCTAGAGAAGAATCTGTCTGCCAATGCAGGGGACATGGGTTCGATCCCTGGTCCTGGAAGATTCCTTATACCTCGGAGCAACCAAGTCTGTGCCACAGGTATTGAGCTTGCACTCTAGAGCCCGCCAGCTGCACCAAGAGAAGCCCACATACCGCAACTACAGAAAGCCCACACGCAGCAATAAAGACCCTGCGCAGTCAAAAAAAAACAAAAAGAGAGAGACGTAAGACATATTAAGACATAAAGGTCGAGAGTCAGGCCAGTTGGATTTGAATCCCAGCTCTGCTACCACCTTGCTCTGTGACCTTGAGCAAGTTGCTTAACTGCTCTGAGCCCCATTTAATCACGTCTGAAATGAAAGTTCTCAAACCCACTTCATGAGCAGATAGTGAAATGTGGTAAAATAATACTTGTTTCGGTGAACGGCACAGGCCAGGCATGAAGCTGACGCTTAAAGTACGACGTGTATCATTTTTTAGACGAGTCCTTTCCTTCCTGTAACTGCAGTTTGCCCACCTGGAATTAAGAAGTTTCAACAAATCCTTGCGAAGGCTCATCAAGAACTTTGGTTGAGGAGCTCTGCACCTAGCTGTGTGACTCTGGGCAAGTCACGTAACTTCTCTGAGCCTCATCTGTGACGTCAGGGCACTAAGGGCACCTGCCTTATCAGGGCAGTGCGATGTGCCTCTGAAAAGGCTTGGCACGGTGTCTGCAACACTAACTGGAAGTGTCTCCAGGAGACTAAGTTTGCCCTGAGGGAGCACGGAGCTCTTCCTGGGAGGTCACCGCACACAGTGACTCCTTAGATTCCGTCCCACCTCCCCACCAGGCCTCTTCCTCACCCTCTGTGTGACTTCAGGCCTTGGTCTCATCTTACGACCCCTGTGTCCTGCCCTCGCCCACCTCCCAAACACGTCTCGGCCCCCACATCTATCTAAGGGAAAGGCCCCTGTTTCTCTGACCCTCACCCTTCCTTGAGCTCTCCAGGCAGGTCCCTTTTCATTGCAACGTTTTAAAAAAATATTTATTTCTATTTATTTGGCTGCACTGGGTCTTAGTTGCAGCACACAGTTTCTTTCAGTTGCGGCATGTGGGATTTAGTTCCCCAACTAGGAATCGAACCCTATCATACTGATAATTGTAGAACAACTGCTGTCTTAAAGAGAGAGCTGGATTTGCACTGCAGTGGAGGCTTAGGCTGAGTGCCCTTGGAGGGACCTGGGTGAAGAGAACTGGGGAAGGCTTCATGGAAGAGGTGGCATTTCAGCTGGTCTTAGATATCTCGCTAAATACACAGGAGAGAGAGGGCATGCCCAGCAGAGGAAACAGGCTAGGCACAGGCACAGAGGTCTGCGGGGCAGAGCTGTCGAGGGGCCGTACTGGGGAGGTGCTTGGTTTTACAGGTGCGAAACTCACCCCAAGCTGTAGGCTCCCCTGACGTCTGGGTGAACCTAAGATATAAGACTCATTTGAAAAGACCCTGATGCTGGGAAAGATTGAAGACAGGAGGAGAGGGGGACGACAGAGGATGAGATGGCTGGATGGCATCACTGACTCAATGGACATAAGTTTCGGTAGACTCCGGGAGTTGGTGATGGACAGGGAGGCCTGGCGTGCTGCAGTTCATGGGCTTGCAAAGAGTCGGACATGACTGAGCAACTGAACTGAACTGAAGGCATAGGAAGGGCCAGGCTGGGGGAGTCCCTCTCTCCTCCCCATTGCTGACCCCCTGTGTGGGCCTGCCTTGCCCTTCCCCTTCCAGGCTCGCCGGAAGCTCAGTCTGCTGAAAGTGAAGAAGTGGCTCTTGCCGGCTTCCTGCAGCTTTTTCTTCGTGCTCTCTGCGCTCATGACCGGCTGCTTCCTGTGGCAGTATTACCTCCCCAAGCTGAAGACCGGTGAGTGCCAAGCCTCCTTGAGTCACTCCCCATCCCTGGAGGTCCCCGTGGGCTTTGGGCTGCCACTCCTGACCTGAGGGAGGACCACAGATTCAGACTCAGGAGCTCTGGCCTCCGTGTGGACTCTAGTTCTCATGAACTGTACACCTGTGGGCCGGTCATGTTCTCCTGTGCCTCGATGCCCTTCTGTGTAACCTGAGGATCCTAACGCCCCTGGGGTTTTCTTAAGCCACCAACTCTGGGGTGGGGCATAAAACTCAGGGTGCCCCCCCCAACAAAGTGCAGTGTTTCTCTTGCTCTGCCTTCAGCCCCCAGGGTGGAATCTCCAGGCTCTACCTCCCTTTAAAAGCACTCCTCCAGCTTCAGCTAAGACTCTGGGAGGAACACGTGCCGGTGCACGTGGACAGCAGCTGCCATTTCTTGACCTCTGCATCCTGGGCTGGTTAAGGCTCAGCAAATGAACCTCCAGGGCAGGTAACATCCTGAACCTCTGTTGCTATAGCAACCCCTGGGCCCATCGGCCTGCTGGGATCCCAGATGGCCCAGAGTCCCAGGTCTCTGCCGCAGTTGGGGAGAATGTCTCTCTCCGTTTCTCTGAGTCATCCTGTGTTACAGACGCCAATGGCTCAACAAGGTGGCCTGGGCTCCCAGAATCTGCAGATTTTTGCAGAAATGCCTCTTTTTATTTTCCTGCCGGCTTCTTCCTCTCCCAGCCAACCCTTTCTTTCCAGAGTAAATTCCTTTATCAAGGGCTTCTTAGTCCCTCTAGCAAACAGTCCCCAAGTGGGTAGGTCGGCCTGTTCTCCAGGGCCGCGCTTCTCAAACTATCAAACTACCAATCTGTGGCAGACCTGCCTTATGAAATAAATTTAAAAAATGAATTATATTAGGGAAATAAATGAAAAAGAAAGACTGCAAAATAGAAGCCCAGGCTTTTAGTAATTAGATTCAACATTCACAAGATTACTCTGAAAAACTGCTATAAAAGTTTCTAAATGTTTTCTTTCCAATTTTGTACGTAATTTGTCACAAGTGGGAAACAGTTTATGGAGCTATCCTGGGTCCACTGACAATGATCTGTGTCCTCATCCACACATAGGCATCACCTGAGAGGTTGTTATTAATAACAATGTGGATGAAGTTGTTCCGAGATCTTCTGTAGGGTTTGTGATTTTCCTGCTTGGGACCATGTCATCTGATGCTGGGTAACAAACCACCTAAACCCACGGGCTTCAAACAGAGTGATTGATCATTTCTCGTGATTCTGTGCGCTGGGCTGGCAGTTCTCCTGCTGGTCTAACCTGGGTTCTCCAGTGCAAGCAAGTTCAGTGGACCTCTTCCCCATGTGGATTTTCCCTCCCAAGGTCGCTATCCCAGGCTTGTCCACGACAGGGAAGTGTTCCAAAACAGCAAAGGCGGATTAAGGTCTAGCTTTGGGAGGTGCACAATCAATTCAACCTCATTCTTTGGGCCAAAATACGTCACGCAGTCCCTCTGATTCAGGAGATGGGAAGGTCTCAAAGGCTTGTGGCCACAGTGAACCTCCATCAGAGAGCCTTCTCCCAGTTCTGGGTGGTCTTGGGAGGCAGTGGAAGGTTTATTTAAGTGAACCTTTTTCTTTTTTTTTGAAGCACCTCACCCGACACAAAACCTGCTGACACATTAAAAAAAATAATAATTTTTATTGTCTTTTGGCTGTGTTACACAGTATGAAGAATCTTCGTTCCCCAATCAGGGCTCGAACCTGCGCCCCCTGCGGTGGAAGTGCAGTCTTAACCACTGGACCACCAGGGAAGTCCCTGGAAGGTTTAGGAAAAGGTGGTTCTTATATACTCTTGGGGGATTCTCACACTCTTACCACCCCACACCGTCCTTAAAGGATGCGGGGAGGTCTGGGGGCCGTAGAGATGGTCTCAAACCTGAATCCTGCCCTGCCAAGTTCCATCCCTTCCCTCTGGGGTTGCAAGGAAGCATACGCCAGGACAAAAGCAGGATGGGACTCAAACCAGGATGCCTGGAAGCACTGCTCTGGGGATGGAATGAGTCCTTCCTGGTGGTTTAAGCCTGGAGCCTCAGCAGGGACCTGAATCCACTTCTCCATTCAGATATATAATCAGAGCTGGAGAAAGGGGGGCCGATAGAGATGTTGCTGTGGCTGCCCCTCGGAGCTGGGACCTAAGTCTGCTGACTATACAGAGGGAGGAGGCTGGACATATGAGACAGAAGGGCTGCCAACGGCACCTGTGGCCTGACTGGTCTCTCGAAGGCCAAGCTGCAGGTGGTGAGTGTGGGACTGTGCTGTCTCCTCCCAGGCAGGCTCTGCCCTTTGCCCTTGACTGCCCAGGGCTGGTACCTTGTGGTGAGGGGGTGCCAGCTTGGAGGGCTGGCCCTAGGGCATGAGCCTGGCACTTGCTGCCACCATTCCCCCTCCTCATCGATGACCCCTAGACTCCTATTCTGATCTCTGTCCTTCACTCATTTTGTGATGTTCCCTCCAGGTTCTTTGGGACCAGAGGTGACCTCTGCCCCTGTGAGGATGTGTCCCCAGCACCCTGAGCCTGTGCCCCTGGCCCACCCCCTCCCCGTGTTGAAGGAGGCCCTGGAAAAGGTCAGTGATGGCCCAGGAGAGAACTGATCGTGTGGGCTAGGCCAGGCTGGGGAGGGGGGCACGCCCTCCCTCTGCACTGGTGATTGCATCCATTCATTCAACATATAGTTCTCGAGCACTCGCTCAGTCCTACATACCAGTGGTATGGCAGAAAGAAGACATTGTCCTGCTCTGAAGCAGCTACTAGTCTGGAGTGAGGGGAACAGTCTATATAATAAACATTTATCACAAGAACAAGAGTGAGGACATGGCAAGTTTAGGGGTCATGGGACTTGGAGTCACGGAAGGCTTCTGGAGGAAGTGGTGTCTAAACTGAGAGCTGAGCAGGTAGGAGATACCTAGAGGATATGTGTGTATATAGTAAGGGAGCTTGGGGGTGTGAAGGGTGTGCTCCAGATAGAGGGAACAGCATGTGCAAAGGCCCAGAGGCAGCAGAATCAGTACGAGACACATGTAGAGAATTACGAGGAAATTCAGTCTAGTGGGGGCCATAACTGGAGGTGGAGAAAAATGAGGTGGGGAGGATCACAGAACCATTGTACTATGATTAAAGACACTCCATGAAATTAAAAGATGCTTGCTCCTTGGAAAAAAAGCTATGACAAACCTAGACAGTGTATTAAAAAGTAGAGATGTCACTTTGCCGACAAAGGTCCATCTAGTCTAAGCTATAGCTTTTCCAGTCATCATGTATAGATGTGAGAGTTGGACCATAAAGAAGTCTGAGCACCGAAGAATTGATGCTTTCTAATTGTGGGGCTGGAGAGAAGACTCTTGAGAGTTCCTTGGACTGCAAGAAGATCAAACCAGTCAGTTCTAAAGGAAATCAATCCTGATTTCTCATTGGAAGGACTGATGCTGAAGCTACAATAGTTTGGCCACCTGATGTGAAGAGCCAACTCATTGGAAAAGACCTTGATCCTGGGAAAGATGGAACGCAAAAGGAGAAGGGGGTGGCAGAGGATGAGATAGATAGCATGGCCAACTCAATAGACATGAATTTGAGCAAACTCTGGGAGATAGTGAAGGACGGGGGAGCCTGGTGTGCCGCAGTCCATGGGGTCGTAAAGAGTTGGACCCAACCGAGCAACTGAACAAGAACAAGAACAACCCATTACACTTACCATTGCAGGATGGTCACTAGAGGGCGCTGTCAGTCAGGTCTACACATTACACTTAACCATTGCAGGATTGCCCGTCACTAGAGGGCGCTGTCAGTCAGGTCTAGTCTGTGTCATCGAGGCCCCATTCACTTGGGTCACATATCTTCAAGCAGTCCGTTCAGTTACTCAATCGTGTCCGCTCTTTGCGACCCCATGGACTTCAGCACGCCAGGCCTCCCAGTCTTTCACCAACTCCCGGAGCTTGCTCAAACTCATGTCCATCCAGCTGGTGATGCCATCCAACTATCTCATCCTCTGTCGTCCCCTTTTCCTTCTGCCCTTCATTCTTTCCCAGCATCAGGGTCTTTTCCAATGAGTCAGCGTTTCGCATCAGGTGGCCAAAGCATTGGAGCTTCAGCTTCAGCAGCATCCTTCTGATGAACATTCAGGACTGATTTCCTTTACGATTGGCTGGTTTGATCTCACCTTAACAGACATAAAGATCAGAAAGTGGAATCTAGAAAAATGATACAGATGAGCTAATTTGCAAAGCAGAAATAGAGACGTAGACTTAGAGTACAAGCCAAACGTATGGATACCAAGGAGGATAAAGGGGATGGGATGAACAGGGAGACTGGCGTTGGCATATATACTCTACTCTATATAAAGTAGATAACTAGTGAAAACCTACTGTATAGCACAGGGACCTCTACTCAGTGCTCTGCGGTGACCTAAATGGGAAGGAAATGCAAAAAAGAAGGGATATACATATACATATGGAGAAGGACATGGCAACCCACTCCAGTGTTCTTGCCTGGAGAATCCCAGGGACAGAGGAGCCTGGTGGGCTGCCGTCTATGGGGTCAAACAGAGCCGGACACGACTGAAGTGACTTAGCAGCAGCAGCAAGTACAGGTATGGTGGATTCACTTTGCCGTACTGCAGAAACTAACCCAACATCGTAAAGCAACTATACCCTAATAAAAATTCTTTTTAAAAAAGGAGTGTACGTGCAGCAGCCTGGGGGTGGCGGCAGTGGGGAAGGGTTTGAAATTCGGTCTGTGGGACTGATGAAGGAAAGGAGGGTGACGTGTTCATGTAAGAGCAGGCGTGGGCCAGCGCAGAGAGACACAATCCCTGCCTGCAAATACACAAGAAGCTTTTGTGAGGGAGACAGAGCAGAAGGCTGCTATTTGCCTCCCAGCTGCTACTGCTGCTAAGTCACTTCAGTTGTGTCTGACTCTGTGATACCCCAGTGATGGCAGCCCACCAGGGTCCCTCGTCCCTGGGATTCTCCAGGCAAGAACACTGGAGTGGGTTGCCATTTCCTTCTCCAATGCATGAAAGTGAAAAGTGAAAGTCAAGTCGTTCAGTCATGTCCGACTCTTAGCGACCCCATGGACTGCAGCCCACCAGGCTCCTCCCAGGGGTGATACTAATTAGAAACAATACAGCAACAATAATAACTGTAGCTGCCTTCTCGTGAGAACCTGGCATACGCCTTGCAGCGTGCTGACTCCGCTTTGTGTTATCACCTTGTGACGCCCTAGCCAAAGAGGAGGAAACTGCGGCAAAGTTAGCACAGGTGGACTTCCCGGGTGGTCCAGTGGTTAAGAATCCACCTGCCAATGCAAGAGACATGGTCCAGGAAGACCCCACAGGCCCGGGAGCAGCAGAGCCCATGTGCCTAGAGCCCATCCTCCCCAACTAGAGAGGCCGCCGCAGGGAGAAGCCAGAGCACCGCAACTAGAGAAAGCCCTCCCGGCCACAGGGACCCGGTGCAGCCAAAAATACATAAACCAGAGGAAACGTTAGTCCAGGGGTGGAAACTACAGGTAGACTGGACTCAGTTCAGGAGATGTCAGATCTCTTGGCCAGGAGATGCTGGAATGAGCATGGGGAACGAGCATCCCGATTTCCCCCAGCCATGAGCCACGGGGGCTGCTGCTGCTGCTAAGTCGCTTAGTCGTGTCCGACTCTGTGCGACCCCATAGACGGCAGCCCACCAGGCCCCACGGTTCCTGGGATTCTCCAGGCAAGAGTACTGGAGTGGGTTGCCATTGCCTTCATATCTCAGATTTTCTCACCTGTAAAATGGGGTGGAAATCAGCACTGACTTATTATGAGGATTAAGCAAGACAAGGTATGCACATCATTTTGTATTGCGTCTGGCACATTCTAAATGTCCAGTAAGTGTTAGCAGTTAATCATCATTAAACTTCATCACTGAAAATAATGAAGTATTAATATTTCCAACAAGTGTTCAAAGAGAGTGTTAGGGGCCCTCTACAAATACTGTAGAGTCCAATGCTAGGGGTCAGACGAGGCTTTTGCTGTTGTTTAGTTGCTGAGTTGGCAACTAAACTCAGCAACTAAAGTATCCGACTCCTTGTGACTCCATGGACTGCTCTGTCCATGGGATTTCCCAAGAATACTGGAGTGAGTTGCCATTTTCTTCTCCAGGGGATCTTTCCGACCTAGGGCTCGAACCCACATCTCCTGCACTGCAGGCAGATTCTTTACCACCGAGCCACTAGGGAAAGCCCTGGATGAGGCCTACTGAAGGCTTTCTAGGGCATCAGACAAGGGTTTGATTAGGTCAGTGGTCTTAACCCCTCCTTCCTCTTATATATTTCCAAGGAAATGTTTCTTTGAGCAAAAGTCTTACGAGGAAACCTTACATACAAAACAGACTTCAGGGGATCTGCTCTGATTGCAGCTGGGGGGTGGCCGACCCCACGGGACATAGTTCGACTGCCCGACGTCTGGAGGCTCACTGGGGCTCCCTTCCAGCCACTGGCGGGGAGAACAGAGGGGAGTGAGACAGTGCGTGCTGTGTGCAGGGGGTGGAAGGGCCTGGTGGGGAGAAGGACACGTGTGCTCTAAGCCGCCCGCTCCTCTCTCCCCAGGTGGGCCGGATCCTCCGCCAGGCCCTGTCTGCCCCGGGCCTGGCTGCCGTGTCTGCAGCTGTCATCCACAATGACACGGTGCTCTGGACTGGGAACTTCGGGAAGAAGAATGGTTCAGACCCGGCTTCCGGGCCCCCCAATGAGTACACCATGTACCGGTCAGCTGGGGGACCACCAGGGTCCTGTGGCGGGGGCGATGGATGGGATGATGAGGGGGATTTGGGAGGCAGGAGGACTCATGAGAATTATGACTGGGTGAGGGGGTGTGGATCTGAGCTACCAGGGCCCTTTCTTAAGTCTTGGCAATTTCATAGATGAGGACACTGAGGTCCAGAGTGGACCAGTGAGTGCCTAACATCACACCACAGGGTAACAGGTCAGGAAGGAATCCCTTCTGGAGAGTCCTTATCCCCAAAGCTCCCAAACTAGAAAAGACCCCCTTGTGTTCCACCTTGCCCCCCTTCTATTTGACACAAAGGAGCTGTAACCAGTTCCTGGGTCCTCCAGCCAGGTTTCCGACAGCCAGCAGCAGTGGCCTGGATGGAAGCAGCTTGGGACACAATCGGAGTCTCCCCTCCCAGGGGCTGCCTGTAGGATCCTCAGCCCTCACAGTGTGAAGTGAATACATTTGCTGCCAGGGATACTTGTGAGGGTTACAGGGGTTCCAGTCAGGCTGCAGCTGCTATGTGCCAGCCAGGGGGCAACAATTATATTTGCTATCACCTACTGAGGGCTTCTCTGTAGCTTAGTGATAAAGAATCTGCTTGCCAAGCAGAAGACACGGGTTTGATCCCTGGGTCAGGAAGATCCCATTGAGAAGGAAATGGCAATCCACTCCAGTATTCTTGTCTGGGAAATCCCACGGACACAGGAACCTATTGGGCTACAGTGCATGGGGTCGCAGGTCGGACATGACTGAGCGACTATACAACAAATCACCTACTGGGCATTTCCTACCTGCCAGGTATGTTGCTAAGCACCTTGCATGCATAATCTTGTTTAAACCTTTCTAAAATCCATGAAACAAGACAATGAAATTACATCTCAGAAAAGTCTAGTATTTTTTCCAAGGCAACTCAGCTGGCGAGAGACAGAGGTATGATCCCAACCCGGGTCTGTCCCAGAGTGGGGAGTTCCTGGTGAGGACCTGGCATCGGGGAGATGCTCATGGTGTCCATCTGGCCCCGCCTCATTGCCTCTGCTATGTTCTCAAGTATCTCCACGGCATTCCACAGAGGCATTTCCATCTGAGACGGTGAATACGGGTGGGCTCAGTGCTTTCCTGGGCTTCTCAGCTGGCTCAGTGGGTAAAGAATCTGGCTGCAAGGCAGGAGATGCAGAAGACACAAGTTTGATCCCTGGGACAGGAAGATCCCCTGGTGGAGGGCATGGCAACCCACCCCAGTATTCTTGCCTGGAGAATCCCATGGAGAGAGGAGCCTGGCAGGCTACAGCCCATGGGGTCACAAAGAGACGCGACTGAAGCGGCTGAGCTCACATACACACAACGCTTTCCTGATTATATCAGAAAGTCGGAGGCTGGGGTACAGGGTGGAGGTGGGTTGTGGAGCCAATGATACCCGCTTGTGCCTCTCATTGTCCAGGATCTCCAGCGTCTCCAAGATCTTTCCTGTCCTGATGCTGTACCGCCTATGGGAAGAGGGCACTGTGGCCTCTCTAGATGACCCTCTGGAGCGGTACGCCAGCACCTTCACCATTAACAACCCACTGGGTATGGCATCAGCCTCCCAACAAAGGAGTCTGGTGGATGGGCTGGAGGAGGTGGGCCCAGCCCCAAGGCCTTCACCCGTCACCCTCCGAAGGATGGCTAGCCAGCTGTCAGGTGAGTGGCTTTGAACTTGATCTGCTGCTGCTGCTGCTAAGTCGCTTCAGTCATGTCCGACTCTGTGCGACCCCATAGATGACAACCCACCAGGCTCCCCCGTCCCTGGGATTCTCCAGGCAAGAACACTGGAGTGGGTTGCCATTTCCTTCTCCAATGCATGAAAGTGAAAAGTGAAAGTGAAGCCTCTCAGTCATGTCCGACTCTTTGCGACCCCATGGACTGCTGCCTACCAGGCTCCTCCGTCCATGGGATTTTCCAGACAAGAGTACTAGAGCAGGGTTGCCACTGCCTTCTCCAGCGATCTAGCTTAGCCCAGACCATTTGATCTAGCTTAACCCAAACCATTTCAGGTGGGGGCACAAAGAAGCAAGTTCTCGCCCAGCCAGGCTGGGCCCACTTTCTGCTCTGTTTCCACATGTAATGTACATATCATATAACACATATACACATATGTGTATGTGCCTATGTATATATATGAACGTGCATCACGTATCTTTGGAAGGAAAGTAGAAATTAAACCACTGGGTTGTCTCCAGGGAGAGGAACTTGGTGGCTGGGGAGAAGAGGTGGGGGGAACATTTTTCATTGTATACCTTTTGGTGTCTTTGGGATTTTGAATCATGTAAATGAATTATAAAATTACATAAAAAGAATATTGATAAAAGATGTGCTAACAAGCCAAGATGAAGTCTCTACGGTGGAAGGGCAAGGGCAGGCTGGGATGCTGGGAGACAAAAGCCAGCAGACAGGAATAGGGCAGGAATGGGTGGGAGGGGGTCTGTGATCTGTGGCGACTGCCCCAGCCAAGGAGGAAAAAGCAGGCACCACGTGCACCACCCCAAAATGCCTTCTATTGTCCAGATTTTCTGTCATCAACCCATCTAGAAGGTAGGAATGCATCACAAGTGCCTACTATTCCATCATTTGACAAAGTGTGTTCAGGCCTGAGGTCTCAATCTCTGGACATGGCTGGTTTTCGCTCCCATTAGCAGAGGGTGAACCTGAGGCTCAGTCAGAGAATGGAACCTCCTGAAACTGCCTCGGCAGGAGAGGATCAGGGGAGGGTGGCCCAGTGTCTAAGGGCACAAGCACTGAAATTCCAACTCTGCCTCATAACTGTGTGATCTTGAGCAAGTCATGTAACCTCTCTGAGCCTTGTTTTTCTCCTCTGTAAAATGACTAGTTCGTGCTGTTTTGGGGAATTAAGTGTGCTAATGAATGTCAAGCACTTAGCTGACAGCAGGTACTTTTCAAAGTAGCTCTGGTTATTACAGTCAGGGGTAGACCTAGGTTTATTGGGGCCTGATACAATTTGGGGGTCCTTTTAAAAAAATATTCCTGATAGCTCAGTTGGTAAAGAATCTGCCTGCAATGCAGGAGACTCAGGTTCCATTCCTGGGTCAAGAAGATCTGCTACAGAAGGGATAGGCTACCCACTCCAGTAAGCTTGGGCTTCCCCTGTGGCTCAGCTGGTAAAGACTCTGCCCGCAATACGGGAGACCTGGGTTCGATCCCTGGGTTGGGAAGATCCCCTGGAGAAGGACAAGGCTAACCCAATTCCAGTATTCTGGCCTAGAGAAATCCCTGGACTGTATAGTTCATGCTATTCCAAATCCTGAAAGATGATGCTGTGAAAGTGCTGCACTCAATATGCCAGCAAATTTGGAAAACTCAGCAGTGGTCACAGGACTGGAAAAGGTCAGTTTTCATCCCAATCCCAAAGAAAGGCAATGCCAAAGAATGCTCAAACTACCCCACAATTGCACTCATCTCACATGCTAGTAAAGTAATGCTCAAAATTCTCTAAGCCCGGCTTCAGCAATACGTGAACCGTGAACTTCCAGATGTTCAAGCTGGTTTTAGAAAAGGCAGAGGAACCAGAGATCGAATTGCCAACAGCTGCTGAATCATGGAAAAGCAAGAGAGTTCCAGAAAAACATCTATTTCTGCTTTATTGACTATGCCAAAGCCTTTGACTGTGTAGATCACAATAAACTGTGGAAAATTCTGAAAGAGATGGGAATACCAAACCATCTAACCTGCCTCTTGAGAAATTTGTATGCAGGTCAGGAAGCAACAGTTAGAACTGGTCATGGAACAACAGACTGGTTCCAAATAGGAAAAGGAGTACGTCAAGGCTGTATATTGTCACCCTGTTTATTTAACTTATATGCAGAGTACATCATGAGAAACGCTGGACTGGAAGAAACCCAAGCTGAAATCAAGATTGCTGGGAGAAATATCAATAACCTCAGATATGCAGATGACACCACCCTTATGGCAGAAAGTGAAGAGGAACTAAAAAGCCTCTTGATGAAAGTGAAAGTGGAGAGTGAAAAGGTTGGCTTAAAGCTCAACATTCAGAAAACGAAGATCATGGCATCTGGTCCCATCACTACATGGGAAATAGATGGGGAAACAGTGGAAACAGTGGCAGACTTTATTTTTTGGGGGCTCCAAAATCACTGCAGATGGTGACTGCAGCCATGAAATTAAAAGATGCTTACTCCTTGGAAGGAAAGTTATGACCAACCTAGATAGCATATTCAAAAGCAGAGACATTACTTTGCCAACATAAGTTCGTCTAATCAAGGCTGTGATTTTTCCTGTGGTCATGTACGGATGTGAGAGTTGGACTGTGAAGAAGGCTGAGTGCCGAAGAATTGATGCTTTTGGACTGTGGTGTTGGAGAAGACTCTCGAGAGTCCCTTGGACTGCAAGGAGATCCAACCAGTCCATTCTGAAGGAGATCAGCCCTGGGATTTCTTTGGAAGGAATGATGCTAAAGATGAAACTCCAGTACTTTGGCCACCTGATTCGAAGAGTTGACTCATTGGAGAAGACTCTGATGCTGGGAGGGATTGGGGGTAGGAGGAGAAGGGGACAACAGAGGATGAGATGGCTGGATGGCATCACTGACTCGATGGACGTGAGTCTGAGTGACTCGGGGAGTCGGTGATGGACAGGGAGGCCTGGCTTGCTGCGATTCATGGGGTCACAGAGTCCGACACGACTGACGACTGAGCTGCACTGCGGGCTCCCTCTGGGGACACTGTGGGCTCTTCATCTACAGCCCAGAAACCCGGCACAGCGTTTCCGTGCTTGTGGTCATTTTAAAAACGCCCTACATGTCTTCTCTCAGCCCCAAAGGGACCAGCTGACCACAGGGCTGCCTGGATAATTTATAGGCTCCCAGTGCAATGGCACCCCACCCCAGTACTCTTGCCTGGAAAATCCCATGGATGGAGGAGCCTGGTGGGCTCTAGTCCATGGGGTTGCTAAGAGTTGGGCATGACTGAGCGACTTCACTTTCACTTTTCACTTTCATGCATTGGAGAAGGAAATGGCAACCCACTCCAGTGTTCTTGCCTGGAGAATCCCGGGGACAGAGGAGCCTGGTGGGCTGCTGTCTATGGATCGCACAGAGTCGGACACGACTGAAGCGACTTAGTAGTAGTAGTAGTAGTAGTAGTAGTAGTGTCTTTTATGATTGACCTTCACCTTCATCTGGAGCTTTCTCCCATTCTGAGCTTTTCATGCATTCTTAGGCCCTGTGACAGCTCCCGGGGAGATCAAGGCAGGTGCTTCAGCCCACCTTACAGTGAGCAAATAGAGGCTCAGAGAGGTAAAGCACATGGTTTGTGGTCACACAGCAAGAAGTGCTAGCGTCAGCATTTAAACCCAGGAGTTGGGACTTCAGCCCCCAGTTGTTTAGGCCAAGAGCCTGGGAGTTAGTTATCCCTGGAACCTCTCACTCCCATACCCTCCATATCCCTTCCAGTAGCAAATTCTGTTGGCTCCACTATCCAAATATGTTCAGAACCCAGCCCCTACTCACTCGTCCAATCCACCATCATTTAAACATGGCCTTTTGCAAGTCTCCTTACAGGTTTCTCTGTGTCTGCCATTGCCTGCGCCCGCCCCCAAAGACTGCTTTCACACAGCAGTCAAAGCTACCCTGAGATATGTCAGATTAGAAGGCAATGGCACCCCACTCCAGTACTCTTGCCTGGAAAATCCCACAGACGGAGGAGCCTGGTAGGCTGCAGTCCATGGGGTCGCTAAGAGTCAGACATGAATGAGCGACTTCACTTTCTCTTTTCACTTTCATGCATTGGAGAAGGAAATGGCAACCTACTCCAGTGTTCTTGCCTGGAGAATCCCAGGGATGGGGGAGCCTGGTGGGCTGCCGTCTATGGGGTCACACAGAGTCGGAGACGACTGAAGTGACTTAGCATAGCATAGCATATCATTCCTCTGCTCAAACCCTTTAGCCCCATCCCAATTAGAGAAGAGACCAAGTCCTTCTAGTATCCTATAGTACCCTACAGGTCTGGTCCCTGCACCTCCAATCTCTCTTATCTCCAAAGCT
Organism: Tragelaphus eurycerus; assembly: GCA_935064755.1. NCBI lineage: Eukaryota > Metazoa > Chordata > Mammalia > Artiodactyla > Bovidae > Tragelaphus > Tragelaphus eurycerus. Next base: position 6,691,813 of record CAKXYN010000099.1, on the reverse strand, counting down.
TCTCTTTTTCTCACTCCTCTCCAGCCACACTGGCTGTTACCTGCTGATCCTCAAACATTCCCACCTCAGGACCTTTGCATCTGCTGTTCCCTCTGCCTGAGACATTCTTTCCTCATGAAGTGTGTGGCTCACTTCCTCACCTCTTCCAGGTCTCACCTGCTCAAGGGTTGCTTTCCCTGTGATGCCTTCCTCTGACCACTTTGTATAAAATAACAACCCCTCCTTTCACACGTGTAATTATTTCCCTCCATAGCACGAGTATTTATTTGCTTGTCTGTCTCCTCTGCTAGAATGCAGACTCCACATGGGCAGGGACTTTGTGTGCTCACCCCTGAGTCCCAGCACCCAGAACAGCCTTTGGCACAGAACAGATGCTTGAACACTACTGCTGAGTGAATGGATGGGAAGAATCCTAATCCCGAGAGCCTTCCCATATTGTCACATCCAAAATCAGAAAACCCCAAGTGGTCAGAGGAGTCAGTTCCACAACACATATTTGGGCAGCAACCTCAAACATTTTAAGGAATCGAAGGTCTATGGTTGATGATAATCATGCTCAGCATTTTATTTCACTGAATCCTCACACCAGCCCCATGACGGGAATTATTTGCATTCTGTTACGGATGAGGGAACTCTGGCTCAGAGAGGTTAAGTGGCTTGCCCAACAAAACACTGGCAGGGGACTTCCCTGGTGGTCCAGTGGTTAAGACTCCATACTTCCATTGCAGGGCATGGGTTCGATCCCTGGTTGGGGAAATAAGGATCCCACATGCTGCACAGTGCAGCAAATAAACAAACAAACAAAACACTACAAAAGACACAAAACACAGGCAGGATTAGAGTCCACACTAGAGGCTTTTTTTTAAAGCTGATTTTATCGTTATCTTTCAACCCAGGGAAGGTGGGGGAGGGGTGCACCCAGGGGCCCCCACCCCACCCTCAGCTGACCCAGCAAATCTGACCATGGCTCCTCCCTAGGGCTGCCCCGAAGGCTCCGCTCCACTTCGCTGTTGTGGAGGGGCAGCACCCAGGAGGCCCTGAGCCTGCTCAAGGACGATGTGCTGGTGGCAGATCCGGGAACCAGGTGAGGGGTGAGCCTGATGCTGCGCCAACGCCAGGAGCCTCACAAGGGCACACACCTGGCCTGGGAGACAGCCCGCGGAACCATATCCTAGGTGGTCAGAGCCAGGAGAGACCGCAGGGATGGCTGACAACTCCTGTTCCACATTTGGGGAGACTGAGGCCCAAGGACAGATGGCAGAGCAAGGCAGTGGGGGAGCCGGGCCCAGATCCAGCTCTGTTTGAATCTCAAATTCTTTCGATGAATCAACTCAACATTTATTGAGCACCGACTCTGTGCTTGGAATGTGCAAACCTGAGAAACAGCAGCGAACGGACGCACTCAGTGCTCCTCATGGAGTTTGCACTCTTGCCCGTGAACAGTGAACATTCTTAGTGCTAAACAGATAAACAAGATAAATACAGCTTTTCCCCAAGTGCTGGCAAAAAAACCCAGCATGCTGATAAGATAGGGAGTGGAAAGCTGGGGTAGCCACTGAACAGAGAAGCTGGGCTCCTGGAGCAGGGGGGCTGTGAGCTGGACAGAGGACAAAGGGCACTCGCCTGCCTCGGATGCCCCCTTCTGGGCCTTGGCAAGTGCCCTTTTTCCAAACTTGCCCCTCTGCTTCTCCAAACCCTGAACCTCAGGGCCCACTTCTCTTGAGGAAGAAAGGATCTAAGAGTTAGCGGTCTGTAGGCTAGAGTCCTCCTTCCAGCTCTGCCATTAACTTTCTGAGCAACCTTGGAGGAAGCATCTGTTTCTGTGAACTTCACTTTTCTTACCTGCAAAAAAAAAAAGGAGCCTGGGCTAGAGTTCAGGAATGTCTAATAGCATTTATGCATTTTCACCCATTCCTGTGCCTTCCTGAGGCACTATTTTAGAGATTCTGAAACAGCGTCTGCTCTGGGAAAGAAGGTGACGTGAAGTCGCTCAGGCGTGTTCGACTCTTTGTGACCCCATGGCACCAAGCTCCTCCGTCCATGGGATTTTCCAGACAAGGCTATTGGAGTGGGTTGCCCTTTGGGAAAGAAAAGCGACTCCCTATTGATTATCGGTGTCCGCCAAGGCTGGGAAGAAGGGGGTGAGATCTTGCCCCCTAGTTGCTATCCTTGAGCTATATGATCACTATCGTTACTTGCGCCACCCAGTCCCAGCAATTTGAGGCTCGTTTTCCTGATAAACTGAATTATACTAATGTGTAAAGTAGATTTGTTTTACCACTTTCCCAGATGCACTGCTAAGCCTAGGTCTTTGCCAATCTGCTGTATGACCCTGGGCAATTCTCTGCCTCTCTCTGGGCCTTCCTCTTTCCGGAAGGAAGAATAAATACTGAGTTGTATTCAATGATCTCTGAAGTCTCTGCTAGGTCTGACCATCTCCTTTGCCGTGAAGCAGGTTCCTTTCCTGTCCACCCAATGAAATGAAACTCGGAAGGCTTTTCAGACAATCCGAGCAAGTGGGAAGGGGTTATTTGCAGCCTGGCGATGCCCATCCTAGGCTGCAGGCCAGCTTCCACCCCTTCCTCTTCCAGGTGCCACTACAGCACGCTGGCTTTCTCGCTTCTGGCCCACGTCCTGTCAGCCCACACAGTCCAAGGTGACTACCAGCGCTGGATCTTGGAGAAGGTGCTGGAGCCGCTGGGGATGGCAGACACGGGCTTCGACCTGACGCCTCCTGTGCGTGCCCGGTTGGCAGTGGGCTTTTACGGCAGTGGACGGCCGGCACCTCTGTACGACCTGGGCTGGTACCGGCCATCGGGCCAGATGTACTCCACCACCGCTGACCTGGCCAAGTTGTCCATGGTGCTCCTGGGCGGCGGGCCCCAGAGGCTCCTGCGGCCAGACGCGTCCAAGACGTTGCTGGCGCCGCTGCTGGCCTGCCCGGGCGCCTACTTCGCCAACGAGACGGGCACGCCGTGGGAGTTCCATGCACAGCGGGGCTACCGCGTGGTGCGCAAGGACGGCGAGCTGGACGGCTACGCTGCCACCTTCTCCCTGGTGCCGCCGCTGCGCCTGGGTCTCACGCTGCTCCTGGCTGGGCCCCGGCCGCCCGGGCCTGACCTCGTGGCGCAGGCCTACGACGTGCTCCTGCCGGCCATGGAGAGGGCCCTGCGGGGGGCCGAGCTCAGCCCCGCGCCGCCGCCCAGCACGCGCCCCTTCACTGGCTACTTCACCTTCTCTAACTTGACCTTCTACGATGTGCGCCCCGGGCCAGCGGGGCGAGCTGCGCCTGCGTCAGTTCGGGCCCCGCGTGGAGGCGCTGGTGCCCGCCGCGTTCCGCACGCTCACCCTGCGCCACGTGCGCGGCCGTGTCTTCCAGCTGCACGTGGCCCGCGAGTTCCCGTGCGCCCTGCCGCTCGGCGACTCCTGGCTGTCCCTGGAGGCCCAGCACGGGCAGCTGGTCAACTTCTACCCCTTGAACCGCCACGGGCTGTCCCCGGGCTTCGACGTGCCGGGCCTCAACACGTACAGGGTGTTGCGGCTGTCGCACAAGCCGGTGTTCAAGACGCAGTGACCCTGGATTCCGTTTTCCCCTGCTGTTGCCTCCCAGCTGTCCAACCTAGTTTTGCAAAGTAAGGCTGCGTGAAGGTTTGTTGGAGAACCCGAGGAGTTGGCAGCATGGGGTAGGGCAGTGCGCCTCAACGTTGTGGTTCGTGGAGGAAGAGTTAGGTAAGCATTTAAGAAACTGTAATAGCGAGTTGACAGAGTACTTCTGTGTGTGTGTTGAATCTGAGACAGAGTATCATGGTATCTTTTAAAAATCAACCTTATAGAGTTATAATTTTATGTAAAAGGAAATGAACACATTATCAGTGTACAGTTTGATTTTGACAGATATGTATACCCATCCCCACAATCAAGATAATAGAAAATTTTCATCACTCGCCCAAACATCCCTCCTACTGCTTTGCAGTCAGCTTCCTTCCCCACTCCCAGCCCTGGGCAACTACTGATCGACTGTGTCACTTAACATTAGTTTTAGCCTGGAATTTCGTATAAGTGGAATCACAGAGTGTAATCTTTAGTGTCTGCCTGCCTTTGCACAGCAGGGTGTTTTTGAGGTTCATTCACGTCTTTATGTATATCAATATTTTGTTTCTTTTCATTGCTGAATAGTATCGGGTTGTACAGATATGCCACGATTGGTTTATCCTTTCATCTTCTGATGGGTATTTGGGTTGTTTCTAGATTGGGGCTTTATGAAACAGCATTCCTGTATAAGTCTGTGTTTGTGAATACATGCTTTCGTATCTCTTGGGTAAATATCTAGGTGTGACTGCCATGCAGTTTTATAAAGCCCTGGTACCATTTTATGTGCCCACCAGCGATGTCTCCACATCTTTGCTCCCACTTAGCACTGTCCGACTTTTCAGTCTTAGTCATGCTGGTGGTAGTAGTTGTGAAGTCTTCTCGCACTGTAGTGTTAATTGCATTGTGTTTATCATATTGTAAAAGTTCTCCAAATGTTGTGGATAGAAGTCCTTTGTCAGATACAAATATTGCAAAGATTTCCCCCCAGTCTTTGGCTTGCGTTTTCCTTTTCTTAATGATGTCTTTTGAAGAGCAGAAGTTATAAAATTTTAATGAATTTTATGCCTGATGAATCTGAATGAATACAGAATCTGGGCTTGCCTTTCCTTTTAAGAATTAAGCATTTACTTTTGAGAAAATTGTAGAGTCACATGCAGTTGTAAGAAATAATCAGTGTACTCTTCACCCAGTTTTCTCCCATGGAAACATCTGGCGCAACTAGGGTTCAGTATCACATGCAAGTTATTGGCATTGATGCCATCAAGACACAGAGCCTTTTTATCAGCTCAAGAATCCCTCCTGTTGCCGTTTTCTGCTCACACCCTCTTGTTTACCAGTGCACCCTGTCCTTAACGCCTGGCAACCCCCGGCAACATTTCTCTAATTTTGTCACCTCAGGAATATTATATAACAGGAAATAGAAATGCAGAGGTAGAGAATGGAATTGTGGAGCCAGGAGGGGAAGGAGAGAGTGGGACAAACTGAGAGAGTGGGGTCAAACTGAACTGACATAGATACACTCAGTTCAGTCCAGTTCAGATCAGATCAGTTCAGTCGCTCAGTCGTGTCCGACTCTTTGCGACCCCATGAATCGCAGCACAGCAGGCCTCCTGTCCATCACCAACTCCCGCACTCCACTCAAACTCACATCCATCGAGTCAGTGATGCCATCCAGCCATCTCATCCTTCGTCGTCCCCTTCTCCTCCTGCTCTCAATCCCTCCCAGCATCAGAGTCTTCTCCAATGAGTCAACTCTTCGCATGAGGTGGCCAAAATACTGGAATTTCAGCTTTAGCATCATTCCTTCCAAAGAAATCCCAGGGCTGATCTCCTTCAGAATGGACTGGTTGGATCTCCTTGCAGTCCAAGGGACTCTCAAGAGTCTTCTCCAACACCACAGTTCAAAAGCATCAATTCTTCGGTGCTCAGCCTTCTTCACAGTCTAGCTCTCATGTCCATACATGACGTAGATACACTACCATGATGAAATAGCTGGTGGGAAGCTGCTGCGTACAGCACAGGGGGCTCTGCTCAGCGCTCTGTGATGACCTAGAGGGTGGGATGGCGGGGTGGGGTGGGGGTGATGGAAGGGAGGCTCAAGAGAGAGGGGATATATGTATACTTGCAGCTGATTCACATTGTTGTACAGCAGAAACTAACACAACACAGTAAGGCAATTGTCCTCCAATTAAAAAATTTTAACAAGGAATATTATATAAATGGAGTGATGGAAGAAATTTTCACATACTGAGGAATGGGAAAGTCATTCTACTTATAGCACCTGGGTTAGCTTGAACTTTGTGCTAACTAGAACAGATTGCCTTGTGGCCTGTCAAACATACACTGTTGCTTTTGTCTAAGCATTAAAGAAATGGGTGCATTGTCTAGACCTTAAGAATGTCCGTTTTGGAACTTCCCAGGTGGTCCAGTGCTTAAGAATCTGCCTTCCAATGCAAGAGACATGGATTTGATCCCTGGTTGATCCCTGTTCAAGTAGCTAAGATCTTACATGTTGTGGGGCAGCTAGAGAGCCTGAGTGCTACAACGAAGACTCAGCAAAGCCAAAATAATAAATAAATAAATGAAAGTTTAAAAACTGTTTTGAAGACGTATTTCCCTCCCTTCCTGGGATGTCAGCGCCTCTAGTACTTCAGTAAGTCTCCCTCCCTAGGTGCCCAGGCCATACTAACTTTGCTCTTTGTGTGTAGTTTTGGGGATACTTTGAAGGAAGGTACCCCTGTCATGCTTGATGTTCTTTGTTCTGACAAGAAAAAAAAAGTTGTGCTGAAAACATGCTTCTCTGGAGCAGTTTCTCAGATCTATGAGGCTGTCTCCTGGGCTTTGATTCTCAGTTTGACTTGATTAAAACTCTCATTTACTCTTATTACATGTTGGTTATTGATTATTTCCATAGAGACGAGTCATACAGTATGTAGTCTTTGGGGATTTTTTTCCACACTCAGCCTAGTTCTCTGGAGATTCATTCAAATTGTTGCAAGTATCAAAAGTTTGTTTCTTTATGTTGCAGAGCAGTACTTGCACAGTATAGATGCACTGCAGTTTATTTAACCATTCACTTGGTGAAGGACATCTGGGTTGTTTCCAGTTTTAATCTATTAGGAATAAAGCTGCTTTGAAGATTCGTTTACATATATTTGTCTGCGTGTAAGTCTATTTCTCTGGCATAAATGCCCAGGAGGGCAACTGAAGGTTGAATGATGCCTTTTTTTTTTTAAATTGCCAAACTGTTCTCCAGAGTGGTTGTACCATTTTATATTCCGGCCAGCACTGGATGAGTGATCTGGTTTCTGCACATTTTGGCTTGCATTTGGTATTGTCTCTATTTTAACTTTTTAGTTTAAAAATTTATTTGTTTATTTATTTATTTTTGGCTGTACTGGGTCTCCGTTGGTGCGCTTGGTCTTTCCCTAGTTGCGGCAAGTGGGGGATAACTCTCTAGTTGTGGGGCAGGGCTTCTCATTGCCAAGGCTTCTCTTTCTTGTTGCTTTGAGCACGGGCTCCAGGCCGCGAGGGCTTCAGTAGTTGCAATGCAGGGGCTTAGTTACTCCACGGCACGTGGGGTCTTCCTGGACCACGGATCGAACCTGTGTCCCCTGCATTGACAGGTGGATTCTTAACCACTGAACCACCAGGGAAGTCCCTCTGCTGTTGATTTTTAATTTGATTCCACTTTGGTCAGAGAGCACACTTGGTATGATTTCAGTTTTTTTAACATTTGTTGAGTTTGTGTGTGTGTGTGTGTGGCTCAGGATACAGTCTCTTTTGATAGCTGTTCCACGTGCGCTTGAAAAGGATGTGTATTCTGCTGTTGTGGGTGGAGCGTTACGTAGAGGTCAGTTAGACCTGTTGGGTGTCGGTGGTGTTGAGTTCTTCTCTGCCCTCACTGATTTTCCAGCTAGCTGTTCTGTCCATTGTTGAGAAAGGGAAGTTGAAGTCTCCAGTTACAATGGTGAAATTTGTCTGGTCTCTTGTCAATTTGTTATTTTTCATTTCACATATTTTTGCAGCTTTTCATGTGTGCTCATTAGCTTGAATGCTAGATTCGGATTAGATCACAGTTTTTACAACTTTTTTGACCTATATCCTCAATGGAAAATAGATTTTATTTACGCACATACACAATAATATAACTGAAATAATTTTAATGCAACAATGTTTACTCTTGTCACATGCAGCTGGAGTTTAATCTTTTCAGTTCTTTTATTTTTTTCTTAAGACTTAATTTTTTAGCGGAGCAAAATTGAGAGGAAGAAACAGAGGTTTCCCATTTACTTCCTGCTCCTACTCATGCATAGCCTCTTCCATGATCAACATCCCCAGCCACAGTGCTCCATTTGTGAACAAGTGATGAACCTGCCCTGGTACATCATTATCACCCCAAGTCCATTACCTTAGGGTTCCCTCTTGGTGTTGTACGTTCTGTGGGTGAAGTCACATATGTAATGACAGGTATCCATCATTACAGTATCATACAGAGTATCTTCCCTGCCCTAAAATTCCTCTGTGCTTCGCCCATTCATTCCTCCCTTGCCATAAATCCTGGCAGCCACTTACCTTTTTACTGTCTCCATAGTTTTTCCTTTTTCCGAACATAATACAGTTGGAATCTTATAGCATGTAGCCATTTCAGATTGGTTTCTTTCACGTAGTAATACACATTTAAGTTTCTCCCATGTCTTTTTGCAGCTCAGTAGATGTTTTTTAAAGCAGTGAGTAATACCCCATTGTTTGGGTGGACCACAGTTTATCCACTCATCTAATAAGGACATCTTGGTTGCTTCCAGGTTCTGGCAATTTTGAATGAAGCTGCTATAAAAACCTACGTGCATGTTTTTGTGTGGACATGTTTTTAACTCGTTTGGGTAAATACCAAAGAGCACAGTTGCTGGATTGTATGGTAGGAGGATGTTTAGTTTTGTAAGAGACTGCTCAGCTGTCTTCCAGAATGGCTGTGCCACTTTGCAGTCTCGCCAGCAGTGATTGAGAGTTCCTGTGGCTCCTCGTCCTTGTCAGCATCTGATGATGTTAGTGTTCTAGATTCTGGCCTTTCTAATAGATAACCACTATTTAGTGCTATCTCATTGTCATTTTAATTTGCATTTCCCTGATGTCTATGGGGTCGCACAGAGTCGGACACGACTGAAGCGACTTAGCAGCAGCAGCAGATGACATATGATGTCATCTTTTCATATGCTTACTTGCTATCTGTACACTTTGATGAGGGGTCTGTTAAAGTCTTTGGCCCATTTTTTTAATTGGGTTGTTTCTTTTCTTATTGTTGAGTTTTAAGAGTTTTTGTGTATTTTAGGTAACAGTCCTTTATCAGATGTGTCTTTTGCAAATATTTCCCCCAGTCTGTGGCTTACATTCTCATTTTCTTGACATGGTGTTTTGCAGAGCAGAAGTTTTAAATGTTAATGAAGTCTAGCTTATCAGTTATTCCTTTCATGGATTGTGCCTTTGGTGCTATATCAAGAAGGTCATCACCATATCCAAGGTCATTTAGGTTTTCTCCTATATCATTTTCTAGGAGTTTGCTAATCTTGCATTTTACATTTAAGTTTGTGATCGATTTTGAGTCACTTTTTTGTGAAATATGTAAGGTCTGTGTCTAGATTCTTTTCTTTTTTTTGGATGTGGGTATCCAGTTGTTCCAACATCATTTGTTGAAAAGACTGTCTTCATTGCATTTCCTTTGCTTCTTTGTCAAAGACCCACTGACTGTGTTTATGTGGGCTTGTTTCTGGGCTCTTTATTCTATTCCGCTAATCTATTTGTCTCTCCCTTTGGCAGCACCGCACTGTGTCTGGATGACTGTAGCTTTGCATTAAGTCTTGAAGCTGGGCAGGGTCAGTCCTCCCACTGTGTCTCTCTCCTTCGATATTGAGTTGGCTGTTGAGAAGTTTTGGAGAAGGCAATGGCACCCCACTCCAGTACTTTTGCCTGGAAAATCCCACGGACGGAGGAGCCTGGTAGGCTGCAGTCCATGGGGTCGCTAAGAGTCAGACGTGACTGAGCGACTTCACTTTCTCTTTTCACTTTCATGCATTGGAGAAGGAAATGGCAACCCGCTCCAGTGTTCTTGCCTGGAGAATCCCAGGGACAGGGGAGCCTGGTGGGCTGCCGTCTATGGGGTCACACAGAGTCGGACACGACTGAAGTGACTTAGCATAGCATAGCATAGCATAGCATAGCATGGAGGAGTTTTTGCCTCTCCATATAAACTTTAGAATCGGTTTGTTGATAGCCACAAAACAATGTGCCAGAACTTTGATTAGATCGCATTGAATCTGTAGACTAAGTTGGGAATCCTGTTATTTATGTATTTATTGGCCACACCGGTCTTCACTGTGGCATGAAGGCTCGCTCTCTAGTTGCAGTTCAAAGCTGAGTTGCTCCGAGGCTTGTGGGATCTTATTTCTCTGACCAGGGATTGAACCTGTGTCTCCTCCATTGGAAGGCATATTCTTCACCACTGGATCACTAGAGAAGTCCTAAATCCTGTCATTTTAAATTGTTACATTAATAAAAAAGTCAATGTAGCAAATAAAAGATGAGCACAAATCCCTTGCTGTTCTTTTTATTGGAAGCTGAGATCTGTCTCCGCTTCTTGTATCCAGGTGGGCCCTGGGACTGCTTAACCCAGAAGAATGTAAGAGAGGTGATGAGATTCCAGTTTCTGGGCCAAGGCTTGAGACACCAGCAGCTTCCTCTTCCTCTCTTGGACACTCTCTCTTGGGGCCTTGAGCTTTTAAAGTCTGACTACTCTGAGACTTGCCATACTGGGGGCTACATGTAGACACGTAGGGTTTAGAGTCCCAGAGGAGCCCATACTTCCAGCCAAGCCCAGGCTCCCAGCCATCCCTGCCAGGACTCCAGAAGAGCTGTGAGTGAGTCTGTTCTAGATTTCCAAACTGGCAGATTCACCTGCTGAATACCCCTGCATGAGTTCCTTTAATGCTGTGTGACACCAGCAAAGCCCTGACTGAATTTCTGACTCACAAAATGAGTAACTGATTAAATCCATAATACTACAATAAAATAATATTCACCAGTGAGTTGTTAATTAAAAATCAAATACTTATTTTATGTGACTAAGTTTTGGAGCCCTCTGTTGCACAGCAAGAGGTACCTGGAACAATGAGTCATGAGGCACCCAAGGGAAACTGAATCATGGCCACGGTTTGAAAATACACGGATACAAACCACACTGAGCCTTTGCACTCCTGTCTGTTTTTGTGGACATGAGTGTGGAGCCGGGTAATATATTAAAAATTAACTTATGTTTGTGCTCATCATGTTTTTCTCTCCAGTTTTCAAAAGGAATCCAGAGATTTAGTATTTTTCTTCTCTGTCTGGGACTTTGGCTAGGTGAAAACCAGAAGATGCTTAAAGGCACAGCCTGTGCCAGGTGGGGTGGGGGGTGAGCATCTCTGGGAGGAGAGATGGGAGACATCCCAAGGCTGGTGAGGAGTCCTCAGCCATTATCTCACAGTGAGTGAGATGAGTTTATAGTAGTTTCCGAACATGTTTCAGCTGTCATTCTTGTTTTGAAAACATCCAATTCCAATCTTTTTTTTTTTTTTTTAAGATTGATTTATTGATTGGCTGTGCTGGGTCTGGGTTGCTGCGTGCAGGCTCTCTCTAGTTGCAGCAAGCAGGTGCTCCTCCCTGTGGTGCGCTGGCTTCTCACAGTGGTGGTTCTCTCGTGGAGCACAGGCTCTGGAGCACTCGCTCAGTAGTAGCGGCACATGGGCTCAGTTGCCGGGCAGCATGTGGGATCTTCCGGAACCAGGGATAGTACCTGTGGTCCCTCCATTGCAAGGTGAACTCTTAACCACTGGACCACCGGAGACGCTCCAGATCCAATCTTTGAAACAGAAGCAGAATTATTGTGGAGGAGGTGGAGTTGGGAGGCAAAGCTTAGGTCCTCGCTTTTGTCCTGTACGTGGTCCACTGGGGGCCTCCTTGGAACCCAGGATTGCGAGGCACAGTGTTTAAGTCTCCTTCCATGGTGTGGAATTGGGGGCCTATGCATGTCTGCTTCCTTTGGTTTTCCCATGACTGCCCCTTCTCATTCCTTAGCTTTCTACTCAGATTCTCCCCTTTCCCTGCTGCTCTGTCTAAAATATGTCACTCTCTCAGGCTGTTGTCAGGGAGATTTGCTGGTTTCCTTCCCAGGACTTGTGACAATTTGCCTTTATTCCATTTATTTGCTTCAGTAAGGGCTGCAGAGTTCACGAAGGCAGGGGCCTTGTCTCTCCTGCTTCTGGGTGTAACCCGGTGCCCGGCACAGTGCCTGGTGTAAGAACACACTCAGAAAATGTCTTCCAACAGAAGAATGAAGCTCAGAGAGGGTCAGCAACTTGCCAAGGTCACTCGGGCATGTAGGGCAGAGCCAGGATGAAGGTCAAGTCATCCGACATCTTCCATCATCAGTCTGGCTACAGTGACCTCTGTGGGCAGCTGATGGGGGATCAGGACTGGTCAGGCACATGAAGGGCTGGTTGCAGAGAACCATGAACCTCTCAGAATAACCCAGAGGGACTGCAGGTAATATGGTGGGGTTTCCCTTCCAGCAAGATCAAGACTCATGAAGGGAAGACCTAAGCCAGGGCCTCTGGTTGTGAGCCTCAGGCCGGGGAGGCTAGGCCACAGCTTTCCTGCCTACAGGAGAAGAAAGAGGGAAGAGGGGAAGAGCCCAGGGTCTCAGGAAAGAAGCCCGAACAAACTCCTTCTTGAAGATTGAATTGATCATCTGTTCCTCCAGGCCTGATGGAATTCAAAAGAACAGTTGGAAGAGGGCAATGCTGGAAACCCAAGGTAAGACCCTTTAGAATGGAATCCCAGGCTCAGGGTTGAGCAGGGGGCTCCCTGGCATCCACCCAATCACACCATTTAAGGAAACTGGGAGAGAAGGCAGGCAGCAGTTAGATAATGGTCCTGGCAACCCTGAGGGAAGGGATCAGACAGCCCATGGACTCCAGGAAGTGAAGTGACTTGCCCAAGGTCAGAAATGTATCAGTGGGGCTCCACCAAGTCTCTGCAGGGGCCCACAGCTCTTCCTGCCACTTAGATATGGATCAAGGGTGAGCTTTTAGGGGACAGGTCACTCGAACACTTGGTAGCTGGGCTGGATATCCCTCACCCTCCCCTGGATTGGAGGGCTCTTTCTTCGGCATTAGAGGCTCTGGGGTTTAGTGTTCCTGGAATGGGAGGAAGGGTCCAGTCTCAGGATTGGTTTTGAAGAGAGGGGAGGAGGAAGAAGAAATACTGTAAATTGTGCTGAAGTGCCGGAGGGATGCAGAAAAGAGGTGGCGGAGAAGATGCCAGGTCTTCTTGAGCAGGGAGTCTGAAAGTCAGTTTTAGTGTAAAATATCCCTGAGTGCTATCCCACCAAGCCGCATTCATCTTGACCTTGAGCAGTTAAGACACCCCTGTCTCTGTGACGGAGAAGGCAATGGCATCCCACTTTAGTACTCTTGCCTGGAAAATCCCAAGGGCGGAGGAGCCTGGTAGGCTGCAGTCCATGGGGTCGCAAACAGTCGGACACAACTTCACTTTCACTTTTCACTTTCATGCATTGGAGAAGGAAATGGCAACCCACTCCAGTGTTCTTGCCTGGAGAATCCCAGGGATGGGGGAGCCTGGTGGGCTGCCGTCTCTGGGGTCGCACAGAGTCGGATACGACTGAAGCGACTTAGCAGCAGCAGCAGTCTCTGTGAGCCTCAATTTCCACTGTTGTAAAACAGGAAGAAGGCCCAGGGTAGTCCTGGAGTTAGTTCCCACCAGCTGGCAAGAGCCAGCTGTTACGTTTTCAGGAATTTTGTGAAGCTGTTGGATGCCATCATTAAAAAATGAAATTATATAAATTTACAATAGCATAAAATATATTCAATACAAACACTCAAATCACTTTTCTGGCTATATTATTGTGTGCTACTGTTATCTGTGTTCTTGAGGTTGTTTATATCTGTTGTATCTGAATTTTGGGAACATTATGTAGCCATGTGTTGCTGAGCTCTGTTCTCTGCCAGGGCAATCTGCAACCCAGAAGAGGGCCCTCCGCAGAACCATGGCCATGCAGGCACCCTCATCTTGGACCTGCAGCCTCCACAGCTGTGAGAAACACATTTCTGTTGTTTAAAAGTCAAAAAAAAAAAAAAAAAGATATGCTACCCAGCATCTCTTTCAAAGTCTGTTGTTTAGTGACTCACACTGATAGTTTGAAATAGATCTTGTTGGCCATTTATACTGTGGAAAATGGCCATTACTACACATCAGGGCTTGATTTATTTGTTATTTGTTGATCGTCTGGGCCTAAGAAAGTAATGGATGAAATGTTAATGAGATTAAATTGAAACATGTGACATGGTGAATAATAGCACCAAAAAACTGAAGAAATATTCTTGCAGTTGCTGCTGCTACTGCTAAGTCGCTTCAGTTGTGTCCAACTCTGTGCGACCCCATAGACGGAAGCTCACCAGGCCCCCCGTCCCTGGGATTCTCCAGGCAAGAACACTGGAGTGGGTTGCCAGTTCCTTCTCCAATGCATGAAAGTGAAAAGTGAAAGTGAAGTCACTCAGTCATGTCTGACTCTTAGCAACCCCATGGACTGGAGCCTACCAGGCTCCTCCGTCCATGGGATTTTCCAGGCAAAAGTACTGGGGTGGGGTGCCATTGCCTTCCCCGATTCTTGCAGTATTTGAAAACTATTACCTGATTCAGCAAAGAAGTCGCCGATGTCGTTGTGGAGCAAGCAAATTTCTAACATAAGCCTTTGTTGTTTCACTTAAAAAAAGGAAACGTAGTTGATTTTCAATGTTATATTGGTTTCAGGTGTGGAAGGTAGTGATTTCATGTTTCTATAGGTTAAGTGAAGTTGCTCAGTCGTGTCCAACTCTTTGCGACCCCATGGACTGTAGCCTACCAGGCTCCTCTGTCCATAGGATTTTCCATGCAAGAGTACTGGAGTGGGTTGCCATTTCCTTCTCCAAGGGTTTTTCTGGACTCAGGGATCAAACCCGGGTCTCCTGCATTGCAGGCAGACGATTTACCCTCTGAGCCACCAGGGAAGTCCCGTTTATAGGTTCAGATCAGATCAGATCAGTCGCTCAGTCGTGTCCGACTCTGCGGCCCCATGAACTGCAGCACGCCAGGCCTCCCTGTCCATCACCAGCTCCCGGAAGTCACTCAGACTCACACCCATCAAGTCAGTGATGCCATCCAGCCATCTCTTATGCTCCATTTAATGCTGTTATACAATATTGGTTATACTCTCTGTGCTGTATGTTATTTCCTTGTATCTTATTTATTTTATAAGGTCTATATAGTCAAAGCTATGGTTTTTCCAGGAGTCATGTATGGACGTGAGAGTTGGATCATTAAGAAGGCAGAGTGCTGAAGAGTTGATGCTTTCTAACTGTGGTGCCGGAGAAGACTCCTGTGTGCTTCCCTTGTGCTCCATGGTAAAGGATCCACCTGCAATGCAGAAGACCTGGGTTCACTTCCTAGGATGGGAAGATCCCGTGGAGAAGGGAATGGCTACCCACTCCAATATTCCTGCCTGGGGAATTCTATGGACAGAGAAGCCTGGTGGGCTACAGTCCATGGGGTCACAGAGAGTCGGACAGGACTGAGTGACTGACACTTTGACTTCACTTTCAGAAGACTCTTGAGAGCCTCTTGGACTGCAGCGAGATCAAACCAGTCAATCCCAAAGGAAATCAACCCTGACTATTCATTGGAAGGACTGATGCTGAAGCTGGAACTCCTATACTTTGGCCACCGGATGCGAAGAGCCGACTCATTGGAAAAGACTCTGATGCTGGGAAAGATGGAAGGCAAAAGGAGAAGGGAGTGGCAGAGGATGAGATGGTTAGACAGCATCACCAACTCAATGGACCTGAATTTGAGCAAACTCCGGGAGATAGCGGAGGACAGAGGAGCCTGGTGGGCTGCACTCTGTGCGGTCGCCAAGAGCCAGGCAGGATTTGGCGACCACCACCACCACCACCAGTCTTCTTTATTTTACCCTGGTGGTTCGTGCCTCTTCATCTATTCTGCTGTCTGTCCGCCCGCCCCTCTGTCCTGTTACCTCACCCTTGTCTTAACCTGTGGACTCAAATGGAAGTGTCAGCCAGCATTGTGAAGTGTGCTTGGCAAGTTGGTTGGCACACACTAAATAGCGCACCCCTGGTAATGAGCGTCTCTGATGGTTGTGGGCATTTGGGGATAAAATGTGGGTGGTGGTTCCAAAGGGTAGCAGTCTCCATCAGCTGCCTCCTCCCTGACCCATTCCCAGTACACTTGAAAGCTATAGATAAGCAGCAAGGTGGTTGGGTAATTACAGCCTCCAGAAAAATTTCCTAGTTCCTCATCTCAGCCAGATTGACTGCTCCTGGGTCCTTACTGTAGAGACGTTCTCAGGTCAGCAGCCTGGACCCGAGACACAGTATTATCATTAAGTCAGGAGTAGGGACTTGGGAGCTCAACATTCAGAAAACTAAGATCATGGCATCTGGTCCCATCACTTTATGGCAAATAGATGGGGAAACAATGGAAACAGTGACAGACTTTATTTTGGGGGGTTCCAAAATCACTGCAGATGATGCAGAAATTAAAAGATGCTTACTCCTTGGAAGAAAAGCTATGACCAACCCAGACAGCATATTAAAAAGCAGAGACATTACTTTGCCAACAAAGGTCTGTCTGGTCAAAGCTACAGTTTTTCCAGTAGTCATGTATGGATATGAGAGTTGGACTATAAAGAAAGCTGAGCGCCGAAGAATTAATGCTTTTGAACTGTGGTGTTGGAGAAGACTCTTGAGAGTCCCTTGGACTGCAAGAAGATCCAATCAGTCTATCCTAAAGAAGATCAGTCCTGAATATTCATTGGAAGGACTGATGCTGAAGCTTAAACTCCAGTACTTTAGCCACTTGATGGGAAGAACTGACTCATTGGAAAAGACCCTGATGCTGGGAAAGATTGAAGGCAGGAGGAGAAGGGGACGACGACAGGATGAGATGGTTGGATGGCATCACTGACTCAATGGGCATGAGTTTGAGTAAGCTCCTGGAGTTGGTGATAGACAGGGAAGCCTGGCGTGCTGCGTTCCATGGGGTCACAAAGAGTTGGGAACTGAGCGACTGAACTGAGGGAGTTGGGAAGGGGCACCTAGGTAAGGCAGCTGGTAAGGGGATAACCTTTGGTTCAGCTTCTCTGCCTCCTGCCCTGTCGCTGTGCTTCTGGGTCTGCACCCACTGGCCCGGACCTTCCCCAGGATGGGAGGCAGAGGGCTCATCACCCGCTGCCCTCCCCCAGCCCGGAGTGCCAAGCTTGCTCTGGGGCTCAGTCTGACCTGTTACTAGCCTCAGCCCCCAGGGGGCAGCGTGGCTCCATGGAGGGAAGGCCTGGCTCAATCTTCAGTTCCTCCTCCTGCCCTCATCCCACGAGGTCTGGCAGGGCTGCTCCCCTGGGGGTGGGGGGGCAGTAAGGGGAGGAACTACTTACTGAGTCCCTGCTGTGTGCCAGGCTCCCTGTCTGGGCACTCTGGCACCCATTAACTAATTAACCCTCACAAAGATCTTGCAAGGTGGAGTCTATTAGGCTCTCCCTGCCTGAATGTCATGCCATCAGGCAGACCTCCCCGCATCCAACCCTCTGATTTACAGGCCCCTTTTCAGCCTCAGCCCTGTTCTTCCTCTAAGCACCAGGGTGTTACCCAGATGCTGGTGAACTTCTCCAAGTGTGCTGCTAGGGACGCTGGTCCCATGAGATGCTCCTGCCGCGGTGGGAAACCCTGCAGATGATAACAGCTTCTTGGAGATTCGCCCCTGGGTCAGGAAGATCCCCTGGAGCAGGAAACGGCAACCCACTCCAGTATTCTTGCCTGGAGAATCCCATGGACTGGGGAGCCTGGTGGGCTACGGTCCATGGGATCGCAAAGAGTCAGACACGAGTGAGCACACAGCACACACATTGTGCTTTTGGCACATTTAAGGCTCTACAATGTCCCCAAGTAAAGAGGTCTGATCAGCCTGCCCAAACCCAGAATTTGCCTAGTGTATTTGACCATGGAGCCCTCCCCAAATACCCTGTTTTGAATCGACAAACATTCATCGAGAGCCTCCTGTGAGTCCAGCTCTGTCCTGGTTGCGGAGAACACAGCTCAGTGTGCGGCAGTTTTGGGCTCTACCTCCCCCCGGCAGAAGACTAAGCTGACGGTTGTGATGCCGAGTGCTTGACAGGCTTCGTTTCATCCTCACATCTACTCACAGAGCTCGGTGTTACTGTCCCATCTTAAAGATGTGAAAATGAGGCTCCAAGCAATGATGTGTCCTCTCCAAGGATGTATAGGTGACAAATGGCCGAGTTGCGACTTGAATCCTTAGGACTCCTCACAGCAGAGCTCAAACTCTTAAACATGAATGAGTGTTCTTAGAACACTTAGGAAGTACTGCTCGAGTTCAACATCCAGGCCAAATCTGCACCCCAGCCTCAACCCAATCCCAGCCCCAACCCTGACTCCATCCTTGGCCTTGGAAAACTCCTAGTCACGCTTCAGAACCCAGCTGAAGACCTCCCAGGACTCCTCTTTGTTCCCTGGGGAACATTGGGGGGAAATACACTGCAAGTCCAAGTGATAATTTTTGCAATTCACATTTATTTTGGAAAAAAAAAAGGATCTGCTAAAAATACTCCTACAAAGGCATTGGAGAAACAGGGTCAGGGCTGCTCACGGATACAGCTGGTGAGACTTCCTCGGTCATGGTGGGGTGGGGGCGCTGTTCAGGGAGCCAGGTCTGACCCACAACCATCAGAACCCCAGCTTCGTCCCTCCCTGACTCCCCAGCATTGTTGGGAAAACCCATGTTCTTGACCAGAAGAAACAGGTTGCGTGAGACCACACCAGACCCCAGGGGCCCCTGCTGGGAGCTCTGGCCTTTGTGGCCGAAGATAAGAGTGAAACTCCAGGGGTGCAGTCCAAGGGCCCATCCCCACCGCCTGTGGCTCAGACAGCAGTTCCAGGAGGTCAGGGTTGGAGGGGGCATCCAAGTGCCCGCAGACAGGGTGCCCCTCAGGGATCTGGGTTTGATTGGCATAGGTCCGGCCAGCCTGGGAAGGCCACCATGCATGTCTCTTGAGTTCCCTAGACTGTGGAGGGATTGGCCCTGTCTCACAGAGCTGTGTGAGGGTTAAGCAAGACCCTGGGTATAAAAAGTGAAATGCGGCGCCCAGCACATTGTTGGCACTCAAGAAATAGCAGCGATGGTGAGCGTTGGGGGCTGGGCACAGCCAACCAGGAATCGCTCTTTCCTGGGCTCCAAAGAGGCTGGCTGTGAGTGAGTGTCCCTGCCCATGCTTCTCCAGGCCAGCCTCAGGGGCTCAGCTTCGTGCCCCCTGCCTGCCCAAGTCCCTGTCCACCGAGGGGAAAGCAGCCAGACCAATGACCGAGCTCCGAGCAATCCAGAGACACCTCTTCCAGCTGGTCTCCCAGATTCCATAGGCTCAGCGGTCTCAACTGGGACGTGAGGGGGCCGGGGCTGCGTGGCCATGGAAATTGCATCCTGAGTGTCGGAGGGAAGTCCCCTGACTCCGGGGTTTGCAGCAGGACTCGCCCCTCTGGTTGCCTGGGGTTAAGACTCTTGCTCTGAACAGGGAGGCGGCAAGCTTGGGGAGGATCCCTCAGTGCATCCTGGCCAGCATCTTCTTCTCTCGGGCCGGAGAGTGTCCACCCCAGAGGAGTCCCTCCCTGAACAGAGCGCCTGGGGCCCCTACCAGCCCCCCAGCCCCTGGGCCCTGTGGCCTGCTTGGGGCTTTGCTGCAGCCTGGGGAAGTCAGCCCCCTCGCCGCCAGGAGGGCCAGGGGTGGGCAATTCTACCCCTCTACCAGGGAGAGAAACTCAGCATCCCACTCAGAACGACTCAGGTTCGAAGAATGGTGGTGGTGCTCGTGTTGTTTTAGCTCTGTCTGTCTTGTCTCTGTGCTTTCTCACTGCTGGGACCCTCGGGTGGGGAGCAGGGATGGACAGTGGGACTTGAAGATGCATGGTGGTGGAATCTTAAAAAACATGGAATCCTTCTGTTGGAATCTTAGACTTTTGAGGTTCTGCAACCCTAGAATCTTGGAATCTTTTGCCCAGGGAACTCTTGCAGGGTCAGCAGGGCCCCCAGAGTGTATGTGTTCCTGGCTCTGACCTCCCGCCTCCCTTGTGTCTCCTTCCCCTCCTCCAGCCAGGGGCGTTAGACCAGGAGTAGAGACAAGAACCTTCACCCCATCGTCTTCCTCCAGGGAAGCCCTAGTCTGGGGAGCAAGGGCTGGTGGAGGGGAGTTAGAGGAAGGCCCAGGTCCAGCTGGAAGCCCCACCCTGCATTTGCCTGGCCCACCTGGCCAGGTGTTGAGTGACCAGGCCTGGATCGTAGCTTCCAGGTCTGTGTGGTCTGCATGGGGTGGCCCTGGGTGGGCTCTTGGGCCCCTCTGAAGTATTAAGTTCCTGCTGCTGCTTTGCTATATCAGCTTTCCTGAAGCAGCCTTCATGCTGTGGAGCTAAACTCAGACAGACTCTGGGTCTGGGGTGGGGGTTGGGGGGTGCAGTCTTTCTAATTTTCCTGAAAGCTTAGCTCAGAATACATTCCTGAGGACCAGCCCTGCCCCCACCTCAGGGGTCCTAATCCCTGTCTGAGTTTGGGCATCTTATCTGCCGATGTCCTGCTTTTTTCCTAATCCCTGTCTACGCCAGACCCTCTCTCTGTAGACATCAGGGCACAGTTCACCGTGGGGGAAATGAAGAGAGGGTTTCCGTGTCTGGAGCAATCTCCCGGAGGAGCTTGTTAAAAACATAGGCTCCTGAGCCCAACCTTGGCTCTTGTGATTTAGGAGGTCAGGGAGGAGCAGGCAGACAGCCTGGCTGGACTCCTCTGGGAATCATCTCTGAGACTCTGGTTCCTCCCTTGTTGCTTGGGGGGTGTGACACCCGTAGGGTCCCACCCACAGGCCTGGCCCAGGGTGAGCATTTAGCGACCAGTCGCTGTGGCCTCAGCCTCCTGACGCTAGCCTCCTGTGGGCTGTCCCCTGAGCCCTGCAGTGTCAGAACAAAGGCGGAGTCACTTCCTTTGGTTTCCCTGAAGGGGAGCGCAGCCAGCTTCAAGGGCACAGTTGGTGCTTTTTATGGCAGGAGCCATTTCATGGGACCCGGGGTCAAGGCTGGTGGGTGGAGGCGCGTGGGTGGCATGGCTCCCTTAACCCGCCCCTGGGTTCCCCAGCATAATGCACTATTGATAAGGGCAGGACCCCCACCCCCTCCCAACAGTGTGTCTGGGTCATCTCTTCCAGGGCCAGGGTGAGGGGGGTGGGGTGCAGAGATGGGCTTCCTGAGCAGTTTGCATGCCACTTACCCAGCCCCCAACCCTGTCCACTTCCATCACTCCGCTCCATCCCCCCTGGGGGAATGCCCACCCACCTGCCTGCCTTCCAGTGCCCTTACCACCTCCTGTATACACTCAGCTCTGGCCCTGAGTGGCAGCTCTCTCAGTGGCTTCCCTGGAGGTGGCGTGGGCCTCTCAGCTGGATGCAGCTGATTAAGAATCAGGTAGCACAGAATCCAACCCTGCTGTCCCAAGCAGCTGGAATGACTCTTTGGATTTTCTGCATCAGTGAACGAGGACAGGAAGGGAACTGGCGGGGCCTGGATTCTCTGGGAATAAATGAGGGCTTCTCCAGGGGGCTCTTGTCCCCCCCGGGGGAGTGGAGAGGGAGCTGTGAAGCAGCCTGCTCCCATCTAAAGGCTGAACCAACTCCTCCTTCTAGAACCTGATGCTCACGTTGCTACTCTTCTGCTCAAGAACTTGCTGTGGCTGGACGGTCCCTCCTGTCCAAGCGGCCTCAACCTTCCCTAAATCAGCCCCTCACCTTCCAGCACTGCTCTGGCCCATCCAGACACGACTCCTCACTGTTAACCAGTATGGTCTTTGCATCTTTGGGTACACTGCACCTCCCACTTGTAGTGACCGAACCTCTGTTACTGTCAAGACAGCGTCCTCCACGAAGCCCTCTCTGACCACTCCAGCCCCTTTGACCTTTCCCTTCTCTCACCAACCAGTGTTCAGACTGCCAGGTGCTTCATGCGGCCTTAACTGAGCATGGTGTGGAGGGTATTGGAAGCAGGTAGACACAGCCTGGCCTGCTCCTTCCTGAGCAAGTTACTTCCTCTCTTTCAGCCCATTCTCTCCCAGTCCATCCCCATTTATGGAAGGAAATAGCCCTTCCTCACAGGACTGGGGTGTGTAAAGTGTTTTGCACCCTTGGCACACCCAATCCAGGCCTCTTGTTTTACACACGAGAGCCTGAGACTCAGGAGGGGAGCCGGCTTGCCCAGATCCGTGTCTTAATGACAGAGACAGAGCTGCCACTCAGGCGGCAGCGTGCACTTCGCCAGCATCATGCCTCATCCTGACCTTCGAATGCATGTACATTATGTCCTCTGACAAGTCTTCCAGCCTTTGGTACCACTGGGGACTTCAGGGGTACAGGGGGGAGCCAGGCGCAGCTGAGGGCCCAGCACCGGGGACGGCAGTGGTCTGGGGGGTGAGGATTCTGGAGATGAGCCCCTGGTGTGAGAGGGCTGTCAAACTAGTGACTGCACACAAGAGGGCACAGGCTTCCCTGAGAGGGACCGGCCAGAAATGATGGGGAAATTCACACTGATGCCATTTGGGCAGGAGGCACCACGGGCTGCAGTAAATAGCCTCTGCCCCGAGTCCCTAAGTATCTCCCCGGGCGCTACCCCAGCCCCTCCTCTGAGGCCTTTGGGTCGAGCCCTGAAGTTGTCATCTCTTCTGATCGGTCTGTCCACATCTTAAACCAGTTTATCGATATTTGGAATATCGTCCCCCAGGAGGAGACCTGCTGATCATCAACAGTAACTCGTCTGGGGGTGAGGGACTTCCAGGGCAGTTAGGAGTGGGGGTGACGGCGCGATTGCTCTATTACCCCGCCTGGCCCTGTGCAGATCTGCTGGTCACACCCTCTTAGAGCAGCTGGTCCCCATTTCCATGGTGCCCCAGCCCCTGTTAACAAGGCAGCTTGCTTTCCTCAAGTACCAACTGCATGCAGGGCAGCCGGAAACGCCTCTCCCACTGCTGGGCAGGTGGGGGCTGGCACTTGGGAGGCTGAGCCAGGCAAGGATTAGTAACCAGGCAGCGGGTGGCTCTGGGCGGTGTGTCTGGGTGAGTGGGCAGCGTTGTGGAAGGCGCTTGGCAGCGTGGCCCACCCTCCCCACTGAGAAGCAAGCTAGAGGTGGTGGGCAAGCTGCCCCAGCCGCAGGGAGAGGTAAGCATCTGCCTGCACCCGGGACAGTCACAGAAGTGTCCGTCTGTTACCCTGAAGTGCGGACAGAGGGTCTGGGTAGCACCCTCGCTCTTGAGAAGCAGGCACATGGACCGGAGGACTCTGGCCCGAAGGGTGGATGGGCAGATGAGCTGGCTAGCAGACACCAGCCTAGCAGCTTAGGACAGGAAGCCATCTGACAGGAAGCACTGAATGCCAGCCCCCTGTGGGGCCCCCAGCAGCGGGGCTGGGGGTGGGGGGTGGGGGTGGGGGCGGGCTGGGAAGACGGGAGTTAATCTAAAAAGCATCAGGGCAGCTCCCTCCAGAAGGTGACCTTGTGTGCTGGGACAGCTGCCACCCGTGCTGGGCATCTTTGGGGCACAGAGGGCAGCTGGCTGGGCCAAGGCTGGCCGGTTCGTGGGAAGCTAGCCAAGGCCTTCCCTGTGGCTCACTCTGCTGTTCCCCCTGGGGGTCTGTGCTCCCCTCTAAATCCCTTCCTTCCCCTTGCGTTCTGGGCTCTGAGAACAGGTGAGTGACAGACGACAGGCCGGTCTGTGTTGGATGCTTGCTCAACCCCGGGAGCGTTTGGTTGACCACCTGCGGCCTGAGTCTTTCTCAACTGGTCAGTCTCCTAGACAAAGGGAATGGTCCTGAGATGCGGTGTCCCTGCTTTCCCCTCCCCAGCTGCCTCCTCACACAATCAGAATTCTGATTGTGAGTAGAAGCCCGTCTGCTCAGAGGCTGTCAGAGTTGACCAGCATAAGATGATAATAGGTGTGGCTTTGACTAGGGGTCCACCGGTCCTTCAAGACCCTCACACTCTCATCACTGCTCACTCAATTCCCTAGGCCCCCTTCCTTGGGCCCAGAAATGCTGAGGGCACGGTGGTCAAACTCCCTGCTCCTGATGTATTCTGCAGTGTCTCACTGATTTATAGGACATCAGACTTCAAATTCTGAGCCGCGTCCAACTCAACTTTCATCACCTGTGCTTTTGACAAGCCAGAGAAGGCCACCTGGGCCACTGGCGTCCTCCATGCGTCTTCTCAGCCCCGGGCCTTCTTGAACCCGGAGGAAGGAACAGTCCCTTAGAAGAGCATCATGGGTCACTTGACGTGTCCCAAGGGTGCCAGGATCTCTCGTTGCTTACAGAGAACAGGGGTCATTTTCTAACTAAAGCCTTTATTTCCATTCAATCCACTAACCGATTGTTCCCCTCAGGTACCTGCATTTGCTCACAGCAGAGAGTCTGTGGCCAGACCCCTTGACGGACGGGTTTTCTCCCGGCCAAGGCCTTCAGGCCTGGGCAAGGGTCCGGTGGAGGGTAGGGGGTGGGGAGAGAATCACGGGTTGTCCCACCAGCAGAGGAGAGGAGCCTGGTCTGAGGGTGACCCGCTCGAGGGCTGGGGTATCACAGTGAACGATCCGGGTCCTGGCCTCTGGTGCAGCCTGATTGAGGCTTTCCAGAGACGAAAGTGGGTTCTGGCCATCTGAGGGCACTCGGGAACCTCGGAGAGGCCGATTTACCTGCAAAGTACTGGACAGACTGGGCCAGAAGGAGCGCTGAGATGCAGGCAGAGACTTCTGACCCCGCGGCCACCTCTCCCTTCCCAATCTCTTGCTCTCAGGGACAGTCCTGGGGTGGGATTGGTCTTCCACCTTGGCCCCCTAACCCCTCGCCCAAACCTCAGTCTCTGAACGGCCCAGATGGCCCCTAGGCAGTTGGCTTTGGTGAGGCCTGGCAGCAGGTGGGAAACTCTCTGCGGGGTGGGGGAGGGGTGGGGAGGAGGGAAGGATGTCAATGAAAACCATATAAAAAATCCAGAAATGTGCATATAAAATCTCGCCCTTGGTGTATTGCCTAAGTCAGTAAGCAGAAAGCACCTTCTTCCTGGAGAAGGATCAAGTCCTCAAAAGGTAGGAAATGTCAAAGTGTCACTTCATTGTCATAAAAAAAAAAAAAAAACAACCAACAAGTCCCGCCCCCCTCCCCCACCCAAACCAAATCCACCCCTGACCAAAAATACCCCCGAGTCCACGAATTGCTGTAAACAAACCCAGATGCAGGAGCAGTCCTTGGTGGCAGTCGTAGCTAGTCCTCCGGATGGGGGCTGGTGGGAGTGGGTGCCCCGCTGGGCCGGGGCCGCCGCACCGCGCCGTGATATGGGCGTGGAGCTTCAGATCGAGGCGGCGGCGGGTGCTGTGCCCAGCCTCAGGAAGGCTGACCTTTCAGGTGTCCCCATGTTCTCCCTGACCCAGGGGGACAGAAGTCCCTTCGCAGCCCTGGGAGCTGACAGGGGAAACAAGTCTCTTTCATTGGAGTTTCTAAAATATTCTCCAAAGACAGAAAAGTTCTGATCGCCCGGTAGCAGCGGGATTGGATGTTCCCAGGCTGGTTCCAGGGGTGGCTGCCTGTCCGCCTGTCCATCCGCTTGGCACGGGGCTGTTGAGCGAGACCTGGAAGAGCAGCGCTAGGGACAGGAGAGAAGGGCGGCCCCTGTCTCTCCCCTTCACATTTGTTTTCCTGAACGTGCTTCTTGGCGCCCGCCAGGTCACCTTCCCAGAGGGAGTTGGAGAGAAACTGCTTTTGATCTCCGATGGGACAAACTGCATGGATCTCCCAAGCCCTTTTTTTTTCTTTTTTTTTCCTCCAAGAACGACGATCGCTTTCCTTATGAGAATCCTCTTTAAAAAATATTCCTCGGTATTTCCCGCCCCCTCCCAGGATCTATTTTTCTTTTGTTCCCATTCCCTTTTTTTCCATCATCTGAGTTGCACATATTCTTGGAGACGTCTCCTGGCTGGAGCGCTGCTTGGTTCTTCCTGTCGCCGGTGGCCTCCTGGCAGGTGGCTCCTGACCCTGCGGTGGACCGAGAACCGGGGGCCAGCGTGGGGGCGCGGAGGGGGCGGGGCCTGGAGGAAGCGGTGAGCCGAGGCAGGTGAGCGTCAAACCTCCACCGACTGGATCTGGTTCATCTGTGCCCGCATCACCTGGATACTGTTGAGGATTTTTTTCTGGTGACCAGCCAGGGTGACCCCAACCCGGAGAATGTCCCTTTGGGGAGATAAGCACATGTGTTAGGGACACACGAGGGTGGAGGGACTCCATCCAGATAGAACCACCTGGGCTATTCCAGGGGTTTCCCACTAGAGAGAGCAAGGGAAGGGGCAGGGGAGCGGGAGTGAGTGAGTGTTAAGATGGGGGAGAGGGGCCTGGGAGTGAGGGCACCTAGGTGCCCATGTCTCCTTTGCTGCGGGAGAGGAGAGGGGACCCTGCATGACCCTTCAAGAACCAAGTATCCACGTGTTCACTTTTATCTCTGTTGATCTTCCTACCACACCCCAGTTCACAGAAGAGAAAACTGAGGCCAAGGGGAGTACTGTCATTTGCTTAAGGTCACTCAGATGGTCAATACCGAAATCAGGTTGATTATATTCTTTGCAGCCAAAGATGGAGAAATGCTATACAGTCAGCAAAAACAAGACTGGGAGATGACTGCGGCTCAGATCATGAATTCATTATTGCCACATTCGGACTTAAATTGAAGAAAGTAGGGAAAACCACTAGACCATTCAGGTATGACCTAAATCAAATCCCTTATGATTATACAGTGGAAGTGAGACATAGATTTAAGGGATTAGATCTGATAGACAGGCAGCCTGAAGAACTTTGGATGGAGGTTTGTGACATTGTACAGGAGGAAGTGATCAAGACCATCCCCAAGGAAAAGAAATGCAAAAAGGTAAAATGGTTGTCTGAGAAGCCCGTACGAACAGTTATGAAAAGAAGAGAAGCGAAAGGCAAAGGAGAAAAGGAAAGATATACCCATTTGAATGCAGGGTTCCAAAGAATAGGAAGGAGAGATAAGAAAGCCTTCCTCAGTGATCAACGCAAAGAAATAGAGGAAAACAAAAAATGGGAAAGACTAGAGATTTCTTCAAGAAAATTAGAGATACCAAGGGAATTTTCATGCAAAGATGGGCACAATAAAGGACAGAAATGGTATGGACCTAACAGAAGTAGAAGATATTAAGAAGAGGTGGCAAGAATACACAGGAGAACTGTACAAAAAAGATCTTCATGACCCAGATAATCACGATGGTGTGATCACTCACCTAGAGCCAGACATCCTGGAATGCGAAGTCAAGTGGGTCTTAGGAAGTATCACTATGAACAAAGCCAGTGGAAGTGATGGAATTCCAGTTGAGCTATTTCAAATCTGAAAAGATGATGCTGTGAAAGTGCTGTATTCAACATGCCAACAAATTTGGAAAACTCCAGCAGTGGCCACAGGACTGGAAAAGGTCAGTAGTCATTCCAATCCCAAAGGCAATGCCAAAGAATGCTGAAACTATCATACAATTTTACTCATCTCACATGCTAGCAAAGTAATGCTCAAAATTCTCCAAGCCAGGCTTCAACAGTATGTGAACCGTGAACTTCCAGATGTTCAAGCTGGATTTAGAAAAGGCAGAGGAAACCAGAGACCAAATTGCCAACATCCACTGGATCATCGAAAAACCAAGAGGGTCCCAGGAAAACATCTGTTTTATTGACTATGCCAAAGCCTTTGACTGTGTGGATCACAATGAACTGGAAAATTCTGAAAGAGATGGGAATACCAGAGCACTTGACCTGCCTCCTGAGAAATCTGTATGCAGGTCAAGAAGCAACAGAACTGGACATGGAACAACAGAATGGTTCCAAATAGGCAAAGGAGTACGTCAAGGCTGTATATTGTCACCCTGCTTATTTAACTTATATGCAGAGTACATCATGAGAAACTCTGGGCTGGAAGAAGCACAAGCTAGACTCAAGATTGCCAAGAGAAATATCAATAACCTCAGATATGCAGATGATACCACCCTTATGGCAGAAAGTGAAGAAGAACTAAATAGCCTCTTGATGAAAGTGAAAGAGGAGAGTGAAAAAGTTGGCTTAAAGCTCAACAGTCAGAAAACTAAGATCATGGCATCTGGTCCCATGGCTTCATGGCAAATAGATGGGGAAACAATGGAAACAGTGACAGACTATTTTTTGGGGGGGCTCCAAAATCACTGCTGATGGTGACTGCAGCCATAAAATTAAAAGACGCTCCTTGGAAGAAAAGTTATGACCAACCTAGACAGCTTATTAAAAAGCAGAGATATTACTTTGCCAACAAAGGTCCATCTAGTCAAAGCTATGGTTTTTCCTGTGGTCATGTATGGATGTGAGAGTTGGGCTATAAAGAAAGCTGAGCGCCGAAGAACTGATGCTTTTGAACTATGGTGTTGGAGAAGACTTTTGAGAGTCCCTTGGACTGCAAGGAGATCCAACCAGTCCATCCTAAAGGAAATCAGTCCTGAATATTCATTGGAAGGACTGATGCTAAAGCTGAAACTCCAATACTTTGGCCATCTGGTGCGAAGAACAGACTCATTTGAAAAGACACTGATGCTGGGAAAGATTGAAGGCAGGAGGAAAAGGGGATGACAGAGGATGAGGTGGTTGGATGGCATCACCGACTCGATGGACATGAGTCTGAGTAAACTCCAGGAGATGGTGATGGACAGGGAGGCCTGGTGTGCTGCAGTCCTGGGATTGCAAAGAGTCAGACACAACTGAGCTACTGAACTGAATTGAAAAGCCAGTGGGTGGCAGGAGACCTGGGTGTTGATAAGAATGTGATTTCTGCATTGGCCATCTTGCTCCTTGGTCCCCCATATCCCTGCTGGGACACTGTCTATTCCTCACTCTCCAGAGCCCCGCTGCTTGGCGGGATGGGTGGGGAGGGGGGCTCATGACGGTGGGTGGAGGCGGCTGGACACTTACTCCATCATCATCTGTGACACGACATCGAAGGAGGTGAAGCCAGCATTGGCGAAGCTCTCCTTGTACTGCCCCATCTTGATGGCCTCCAGCCACTCGTCCACTGTGTTAAAGCTGGTGTAGTCAGGGATCGTGCGGTCCAGCAATGGCAGGTTGATTCTAGGGGGTGGGGTGGGTGACAGGTACGGTCAGTGCACGCGTTGACCTAGGGGTGAGGGTAAGCGTGGGCGTGGGCACAGGTGCAGGCTGCGTGTGTACCTGCCCTTGTGCATCCATGTGTGTGAACACAGTGTGTATGCATGTGACCACTTCTGTGCGAGAGCAGGCGTGAGTCTGAACCCACATAAATGTGCACACGTGTATGTGTGAGTAGATGAGCGTGAGTATGTGTGCAGGTCTCAAAGCTCGGGCCATCTGGACAGTCTAGGGAAGCCTCTAGGGGACCACTGAGAGGCTGGACCACAGCTGTGAGGCGGGGACATGTCTCCATGCCGCTGCTCTGGGGGAGCGGGTTTCAGTTGGACTAATTGTGCTGATTATCTATCTATCGTCTATTCATGCCCTGTCTTAGTTGGCATGCCAACTCTTAGCTGTGACATGTGGGATCTAGTTCTCTGTAGAGTCTTAGCCACTGGACCGCCAGGAAAGTTCCATCACTGTGCTGAGTACTTGTCATTTCCTCTCCCAAAGCCCTTCTCTGTCCTCCCCTACCCTGGCTATGCTACAGGAAGCCGATCTTGTGGACCG
This sequence comes from Tragelaphus eurycerus, assembly GCA_935064755.1. Lineage (NCBI taxonomy): Eukaryota > Metazoa > Chordata > Mammalia > Artiodactyla > Bovidae > Tragelaphus > Tragelaphus eurycerus. The sequence goes on along the minus strand of CAKXYN010000099.1, from coordinate 6,662,316 downwards.
CATCTCCAAAGTCCAGACACAGCTGGTGGGGCTGGTGGGAATGACTTCTGGGCAGGCAAGGTGTGAAGTGACCATCATGAAGCTAAAAGCTCAGAATGATTTTTATCCAGAGAATCAGGAGTGGCTGAGGCAGAGTTGTGGTGAAGAGGGATGGGCAGGGGCAATCAGGGACATCTCCTGGCAGGTGAAGGACTTGGGCCCAGAGAGTCTCTGGACACAGCCAGCCCTGGACCCTGAGGACACCTAGCCAGACACCCCCAGGCAGCCCGTGTGGTCAAGGGTCCTGAAGAGTAAGGATGCACAGGGCTGGGACCGGCCTGTGGAAGCTGCCCAGGGAGAGCCAGGGTTGGCTGCAGGTCTGATGCAGGGTGCCCTGGGAGTACTGGGCAAAGGGAAGCACCCGGATCACTGAAGCTAGCGCCTGTGCCCCTGAGCCAGTCTCTGCTATAAGGGTGGCAACCCCAGTGTGGGGGCACGCGTGCCTGTGTGTTCTGTGGTATGTGAGCACTTCTGAATGTGTGTGCTCAGACCTGTAAGGTTGTGTACGTGTGAGAGCTTGGAATGAGTGCATCTATGTGTGTGAGGTTGTGAGCATAAGCATGAGCACTTGTGCCCAAATGTGCATTCATGTGTGTGTAGGACTGTGTGTGTGTGTGTGTATGTATATGTGTGTGTGTGTGTGTGTGTGTGAGCATGGCTGTGTTGAGGACAATACAAATGCAAGTTAGAGGGTCCAGGTTTAAGTGTGAAGTAGGAACCTGAGTGAGGAGTAAATCTATTCACCAAGATTCTGAGAACTGGGACTTCCCTTGTGGTCCAGTGGCTAGGACTCCAAACTCCCAATGCAGGGGGCCCTGGTCAGGGAACAAGATCCTCCACATGCTACAACTAAAGATCTTGCGAGCCACATCCAAGATCCAGCACAGCCAAATAAATATTTTACAAAAAAGATACAGATAATTTCTTTTAAACCTTGTCCTTTCTGACCACGTTTTAAAAGATGCTTTCTCTACCACCCATCTCGGCTTCCTTCTCCTCCTCAGGGTAGCCTGTGCCCTGCACCCTGCACCCTGCACCGCAAGGCAGGCAGCTTCCCAAAAAACCCTAGCACTGTTCTTCCCCATCCCAATTCTGCTATCCCAGGAGTGGGCGGAGCCAGGCGGCGCTGGGAAAAGGGGCGGGGCGGGGGGCATACCCGGAAGAGAGCGGCGCCATGGCTTTGAGGCTGTTGGGGTTGCGGATCATCTTGTCCAGCGTGTTGACGATCTGGCCGAACTTGGGCCGGTGGTTGCGGTCCTTCTGCCAGCAGTCCAGCATGAGCTGGTGCAGCGCGCTCGGGCAGTCCATGGGCGGTGGTAGCCGGTAGTCCTGTTCTATGGCGTTGATTACCTGGGGAGGGGCAGGGAGGGGTTGCGGGGGTGAGGTAAGAGCATCTGTTCTCTGGTCTTGCCCCTAGTGCGTTGCAGGACAGGTTTATTTGGTTGTGCCCTGGCAACCATCTCTACTTCCTGGAGGCAGCCTCAGTATGTGCCTCTCCTGGGTTCCCACTATCTCTGACCTCAGTCTGGCCTGGAAGCTGGGTGTCTGGCTCCCCTTCCACTCGGCACCCCAAGATACCCTCTGACTCAGGGTCCACCAAGCCCACCCTAACCCTAACCCTAACCCTTCGGCTGCTCTGTTAGGGGAAAGGAGCCCAAACACCTCTCCAAGCTGTCCTGCCCGTAGGGCCAAATTTGTCTTCACCAGCTTGACTGGGTATCTTCCCTGCTCAAGTATTTATTCCCTGTTCTGCATTGTTGCAAATCAGAATTTCTAGAGGGGGACTTTCAAACACCCCATTACTGAACCTCAGCAACCGTTCTGACCAACTTCCACTGCTCCCCGACATGACCCCTCGTCATCCCACTTCTGGGCCTTGGCACAGGCTGTTCCTTCCACTGGAAGTCCTCACGTCTTCAAGTCTCACTACTGTTTGAGTCCCAGCTATCTGTGTAGACCTCATGGCTAACTGTGGCCATGTTCCCTTTCCTGAGCACCTGCAGGGTTTGATGCCTACCTTCTTCACTTTACCACTTGACCATACATAGCACCTGATAACTCCATCTAGTTCCCTGAATGACTGTCTTGTCCCTCATATGGGTGGTGAACCCCTGAGGGGCTGACATGGTCGCTTAGGGTTGACCACAGGTGGCTGCATCCTGAAGATTTGCTTATTTGTGGATGGGTGGGCCCTTTCTGGGCTTCCCAGGTGGCGCTAGTGGTAATGAACCCGCCTGCCAATGCAGGAAACATAAGAGACACAGGTTTGATCCTTGGCTCGGGAAGATCCCCTGGAGAAGAGAATGGCAACCCCTCTCCAGTATTCTTGCCTGGAGAATCCCATGGACAAAGGAGCTGGCTGGCTACAGTCTACAGGTCACAAAGAGCTGGACATGAATGAAGCAACTTAGCATGCATGCATGACCCTTTTCCAATCCTGACCCCCCTGGAGAGTCCAGGGTCCTGTGCAGATGTTTGAATCAACCAACACTGTGCTGGGAGCTCCCCGGACCCAGGATCTCAAAGACCTTGCTCCTACCTGCTCCAAGTCCAGCAAAAGCCCAAGAGTTCTAGGTCTTCCCCTCCCGCCTGGCTGGCCAGAGAGGCCACGCCCACCTCCTTGCAGACTTACGTCTTGGTTGGTCATGTCCCAGTAGGGCCGTTCCCCGTAGGACATCACCTCCCACATGACGATGCCGTAGCTCCAGACGTCGCTGGCCGAGGTGAACTTCCGGTACTGGATGGCCTCTGGGGCCGTCCAGCGGATGGGGATCTTCCCACCCTGGGGAGCAGAACGAGGAGTGTCAGCGGATGGGAGGCTGAGCTGAATGGCCTCTGCTGGTGAAGCTCCCGACCCTCCGCCCCGTGCTGCACAGTCACAAAGTGCTTTATTGCTTCCCTAGACCTGCCCTGCTGCTCTGGACCTGCGGGCACGTGCCTGTGACCTCTCTGCATGAAGCGTTTTTTCCCACCCTGTCATCTGGTAACCTCCTCCTCATCCTTGAAGTCCCTCTGCACACCTTTCCCTAAGTCCACAAAGGGTGGCTCCTGCTCTTCCTCCTATGACTGAGGTCATCAGGAGGCACTCGTCTCCCGGAGAGTGGTACTCATCTCATTTGCCTGCTTGCCTGCCTCCACTTCCCTGGTGGCTCAGATGGTAAAAAATCCGCCTGCAATGCTGGAGGCCTGGGTTTGATTCCTGGGTCAGGAAGATTCCCCTGAAGAAGTGGATGGCAACCCACTCCAGTATTCTTGCCTGGAGAATCCCACAGACAGAGGAACCTGGTGGGCTACAGTCCATGGGGTCGCAAAGAGGCAGACACGACTGAGCGACTAACACTTTCATTTCACTTTTTCACTGCTTCCACTTGAACTACCTCTGAGATCTTTGAGGGCAGGTACTGTCTTATTCCTTTCTGTTTAAAACTCTTCAACAGGGCCTTCCCTGGTGGTCCAGTGGTTAAGAATTCATCTTTTCAATGCAGGGGACATGGGTTTGATCTCTGGCTGGGGAACTAGGATCCCACATGCCGAGGGGCAACTAAGCCCGTCCGAGACAACTACTGAGCCCATGATCTGGAGCTGCAACTAGAGAAGCCACGATTGCATGCCTCAATGAAGACCCAGCACAGCCAAAAAGCAAAACAACCACCCACCCCGCCCCGCCTCCCTGGAACTCTCCAACAACCCTAACAGCTTTCAGGAGAGAGTCCTGAGCTTGGGCAATCAAGGATCTCTGAGATGTGGCCCTGTCTACCTCTCCAGCAAGGTTGCCCACCACTTTCCCCGACAGCCTGTGTGCCAGTCATACCTGCCCATGAGAATACAGCATCTGGCAAACTTTTCCCGGCACTTGGCTTTCAGCTCAGCTATCATTCCCTCTTAGCAAGCCTTCCTCTGCCTCCTAAGTCTGGTGTCTGACTCTTAGCCCCATTGCTCCGTAGTGCTCCGCACATCTGTACCCACCAGCCTGTGAGCTCCAAGAGGGCAGAAGTCGGGGTTTATGTCTCTACCTCTCCAGGGCTCAGAACAGCGCTTGGCATGAGCAAGCGTCGGTGAGAACGTGTTGTGGGGAGAGACGGACGTCCGCCCTCTTTCCCGGCCCCGCAGCTCCACTGTTCCCTGCCTCCGTCTTACCAGGGCGCTGGTGTACGTGGGGTCTGAGGTATCGTCCTCCAGAAAGCGTGAGAGCCCGAAGTCAGACACCTTGCAGACTAGGTTGCTGTTGACGAGGATGTTGCGGGCGGCCAGGTCGCGGTGGACGTAGTTCATGTCGGCCAGGTACTTCATGCCAGCCGCGATGCCCCGCAGCATGCCCACCAGCTGGATGACTGTGAACTGCCCATCATTTTGCTTTGGGAGAAGTGGAGGACACAGAGTGAGTGGAAGAGCGTGCGTCAGATCTCTGGAGCATTCTCGCAGTGGAACACCAGCCTGGGACCCTGTCGCCCTGGCCTGGGCTCCCTGTGGCTCAGGGGCCTTACAGAGGCCCAGGAGAGGCTGGTTTTAGGGTGGTGGAGAGAATATGGACTCCGGGGCTGGTTGGATTCTGGCTTTTTCCCTTGCTGGCTGTGCAACTTTGGACATGTGACCTAACTCTCAGTCTTGAAAATCAAAGTCGCTCAGTCATGTCCGACTCTTTGCAACCCCATGGACTATGCAGTCCATAGAATTCTCCAGGCCAGAATACCAGGCCTTTCCCTTCTTCAGGGGCTCTTCCCAACCCACTGATTGAACCCAGGTCTCCTGCATTGCAAGTGGATTCTTTACCAGCTGAGCCACCAAGGAAGCCCAAGAATACTGGAGTGGGTAGCCTATCCCTACTCCAGTGGGTCTTCCCAACCCAGGAATCAAACCAGGGTCTCCTGCATTGCAGGCAGATTCTTTACCAGCTGAGCTACCAGGGAAGCTCCTGTTTCCTCAACTATGTGTTAAATGGGAATAAGTAATGCCCACCTTCTAGGGCACTCTGTTCAACAAGAAGGTGCATGGAAGGCTCCTGGCACATACTAGGTGCTTAATAAATATTTGTTAAATAGCAAGTCATTCAATGGCATACTTCTTTAAAAAATTTTTTTTTATTGTGGTATAACTGATTTACAGTGTGGTGTTAGTTTCAGGTGTACACCAAAGTGAATCAGTTATACGTATCAGATCAGATCAGATCAGTCACTCAGTTGCGTCCAACTCTTTGCGACCCCATGAATTGCAGCATGCCAGGCCTCCCTGTCCATCACCAACTCCCGGGGTTCTCTCAGACTCATGTCCATCGAGTCAGTGATGCCATCCAGCCATCTCATCCTCTGTAGTCCCCTTCTCCTCCTGCCCCCAATCCCTCCCAGCATCAGAGTCTTCTCCAATGAGTCAGCTCTTTGCATGAGGTGGCCAAAGTACTGGAGTTTCAGCTTTAGCATCATTCCTTCCAAAGAAATCCCAGGGCTGATCTCCTTCAGAATGGACTGGTTGGATCTCCTTGCAGTCCAAGGGACTCTCAAGAGTCTTCTCCAACACCACAGTTCAAAAGCATCAGTTCTTCGGCGCTCAGCCTTCTTCACAGTCCAGCTCTCACATCCATACATGACATAGGAAAAACCATAGCCTTGACTAGACGAACTTCTGTTGGCAAAGTAATGTCTCTGCTTTTCAATATGTTATCTAGGTTGGTCATAACTTTCCTTCCAAGGAGTAAGCGTCTTTTAATTTCATGGCTGCAGTCACCATCTGCAGTGATTTTGGAGCCCAGAAAAATAAAGTCTGACACTGTTTCCACTGTTTCCCCATCTATTTCCCATGAAGTGATGGGACCAGATGCCATGATCTTCCTTTTCTGAATGTTGAGTTTTAAGCCAACTTTTTCACTCTACACTTTCACCTTTATTAAGAGGCTTTTTAGTTCCTCTTCACTTTCTGCCATAAGGGTGGTGTCATCTGCATATCTGAGATTATTGATATTTCTCTCCCAGCAATCTTGATTCCAGCTTGGGTTTCTTCCAGTCCAGCGTTTCTCATGATGTACTCTGCATATAAGTTAAATAAACAGGGTGACAATATACAGCCTTGACATACTCCTTTTCCTATTTGAAACCAGTCTGTTGTTCCATGTCCAGTTCTAACTGTTGCTTCCTGACCTGCATACAAATTTCTCAAGAGGCAGGTCAGATGGTCTGGTATTCCCATCTCTTTCAGAATTTTCCACAGTTTATTGTGATCCACACAGTCAAAGGCTTTGGCATAGTCAATAAAGGAGAAATAGAAGTTTTTATGGAACTCTCTTGCTTTTTCCATGATCCAGCAGATGTTGGCAATTTGATCTCTGGTTTCTCTGCCTTTTCTAAAACCAGCTTGAACATCAGGAATTTCACGGTTCACATATTGCTGAAGCCTGGCTTGGAGAATTTTAAGCATTACTTTACTAGCGTGTGAGATGAGTGCAATTGTGCGGTAGTTTGAACATTCTTTGGCATTGCCTTTCTTTGGGATTGGAATGAAAACTGACTTTTTCCAGTCCTGTGGCCACTGTTAGATTCTTTTCCCATATAGGTCATTACAAAGTACTGAGTAGAATTCCCTGTGCTATGCAGTAGGTCCTTATTAGTTATCTTATAGATGTGTGTGTGTGTGTGTGTGTGTGTGTGTGTGTGTATATATGTTGTTGTTCATTGCTAAATCCTGTCTGACTCTCTGATCCCATGGACTGCAGCATGCCAGGCCTCCCTGTCCCTCACTATCTTCCAGAGTTTACCCAAGTTCATGTGTATTGAGTCAGTGATCCCATCTAACAATCTCATCCTCTGGTGCCCTCTTCTCCTTTTGCCTTCAATCTTTCTCAGCATCTGACTCACTGGAGAAGACCCTGATGATGGGAAAGATTTTATTTGTAGTAGTATGTATGTGTCAATTCCAGTCTTCCAGTTTATCCCTCCCCTTCCAATGGCATACTTCTGACTCCTAGTCAGTGCTCTTTGTCTAGCTGGTTGACTGTGACTTCTCGGGGGGCCTGGAAACTTTCCTCCGTTGCCTTGTGCTCCAAACTCTCTCCCTGTATAGCTTTGGGGAAATCCAAACCTGATGAAAACTCTGGACTAAGGGTCAGGAGACCTGGATCCAGTCCTGGCTCTCATCTTGAGCCCCCGGGTAACCTTGGGCACACTCTACTTCTCTTAGAGCCCCAGTTTTTCTCTTGGGCATAATGAGAAGGCTGGCTAACTGCTTGGAGGGAACAGACTTCAGGTTGTATGCCAACTCTGATCAACTGGCTGTGGTTTCCCTGATAGAGAAAGATTCTGAGATTGCTTCTAGGTATAGTGGGAAAGAGTCTGGGATTTATTAGCAATGCCTGTCATGAATTCAATCCCTCTATCCCTGGGTCAGGAAGGTTCCCTGGAGGAGGGCATGGCAACCCACTCCAGTATTCCTGCCTGGAGAATCCCATGGACAGAGGAGCCTGGACAGCCACAGTCCATAGGGTTGCAAAGAGTCAAGACACAACTGAAGTGACTTAGCGTGCATGCACGCTGTGGGTAAAAGAATAGAAAGTGGCAGCGAGCAAGCCGTTCTTGACCATGATCTTTCCAAGACCTTTCAGGCTCTGACAGCATAAAGCCATGTTCACCACTGCTCTTCCTGCCCCACCACTCTTGGCTTTCCCTACCCGGAGGGAAGGAGTCCAGGGAGCCGTTTTCCATGAACTCAGTGATGATCATCACAGGTGTGCTCTTGGTGACCACACCCTCCAGATGGATGACGTTGGGATGGTCGAACTGGCCCATGATGGAGGCCTCGCTCAGAAAGTCCCGGCGCTGCTTCTCGGTATAGCCCGACTTGAGGGTCTTGATGGCCACAAAGATCTCTCTCTTGCCCGGCAGCTTCAGGTGGCCGCTGCATACCTCACCAAACTCCCCTGGGACAGACACACCGAAGAGGCAGGATGTCACTCAGCAGATGGAAGCGCCGCCTCCCTCTTCCCTGTCACCTCTGCCCCTGGGGCCAGTTAATCCTTGCAGACACAGAATCCCTTTAGAGGATGCAAGGGCTCCAAAGAGTCTCAGGCACCTTCAGGAGGAAGGGTAAACCCTTTGTGGCCAACCCATGGTGTTTGGCTGGGCATGGGGTGAGGAAGTAGGGGGACCTGGGGAGATGGAGTGAGGGACCTGGGATGAATGGCAGGAAGGACAAAGCATTAGACAGAGTCCAGAGTACCAGGTCGCAGAACTAGCTCGGTCTCTGATGTGAGCAAGCTCCTTCCCTGGGCCTGTTTCCTCATGTGATGATGAGGTAGTTTTACTGGACATCTTTGGGAGCCCTTGCACCTTGGATATTCTGAGTCTTCAGGCCTTGGAGGGTTCTCTGAGGCATCCTACCCTCCACCCCAGGAATACACATTGGGGTGGTCCCCTCCCCCTTCACCACCCATGGCTGAGGCCATGGTACTTGGGAGGGTACCAGTCACCTACCTGCTCCGATCACCTGCTCAATTTTGACACAGGAGATGTCAATTTCCTTGGCAAACTCCCGCACTGCCTCATTGGGATCTTCGTAGGTGAAGGGGTCGATGTAGATCTTCATGCCTGGGGTCACTGGGAGAGAAGGTGAGGCTCAGTCACATGCACAGACTCAAGAGGTGGACAGATGGAAAAGTGTGAACCAGTCCTTCTGTGGAGGGAAGGACTCTCCCACAGGGCCCCAGTAACAGCTGGGCAACTCCCTACATTTTCACTTGACCTCTCTGGTTCTCAGTGAGCAGGTGGGCACTGAGCTAAGTAGAGGGTGAGGGGAACAGAAAGGTCAGTAGGGATAGCAAATAGGTTCTAGTTTTTGTTCCAACTGTAATTGATTAATAAGGGCTTCCTCCAGCAGCTAAAAGACTGTGGGGATTGATTAACAACGTCTGTTCGAGCATGGGCATGAAAGGATAGATAGGCTTGTCACGCTTGTGATAGAGAATCAGGGGGTGCAAAGTAAAGGAAGAGGAAGACAAGAAAGGAGCAGAGGGACTTGGAACAAAAATACAGAAAGAGCAGGCAACAGACCATGTTCTTGGTCTTTTGCTAAGGCGATTTCTCTGCTTTTCAAGGCCTGATTCAAGCCTTCTCTCTGCTCAGGAGACTTTTTGGCTGCCTCAGGCATCCCAGGCACTGGAGGGGCTGCCTCACAAGCATATGAGTACCCACAGCTCCTAGGCCCACCTCCTGGGTCCCTCTGCTAGCCAGGTCTCAAACTTTTCTGGATCTCATATTCCTTGGTGATCAGCAGGAGGCTGGACACGGGGCATATGAATTTAATTCCTGATCTGATATGGATTTTTATTTTTGATGCAGAAGGGAAGATGGTAACTTGGATACTAAAGACCCAATTCTGACCTCAGCAGTGAGTCAGCAACGTGCTTTGAAGGAAAGGAAAGATGATCCCTCCTTCCTCCTCCCAGATGACTAGTCTTCCACTTCCCAGACCATCTGGCTCTCACCCAGCCGGGGCCCTCCTCTGGGTCCCGAGCTCCCTGCCTGCATTCTCCCCCTGCTCCAGGAGCTGTGACTTAGGGGGCAGCAGCTCTAGGAGTTGGGCGCTGGAGTCCCTGGACCGTAGCGAGGTTGGCTGGTTCGTGAGTGGGGCCACAACCCTGCTCAGCTCCGTGACCTTGGACTTGTTAGTTGACCACTCTCAGCCTCTAGTTCAGACATTCCAGTCATCTAAGAGCTGGAACCTCTAACACAGGGCTTGGCAAAATGGCCCACTGCCCGTTTTGTAATAAAGTATCATAAATAAAGTTTTATTGGAACACAGCCACACACATTCCTTTGTCTGTGACTGCTTGTACGCTCCAGTGGCTGAGTTGATCAGTTACAACAGAGACCATAAGGCGTGCAAAGCCTAAAATATTTACTGTCTGACCCTTTACAGAAAAGCTTGCCAACCACTGCTCTATCACATTAGTTTTATTTTGTGTTATTTATGTGGGTGTCTGCCTAGCCCTTCAGGTCAGAGTTTTCTTAATTTGGGTCTGTGAACCACTTGGCAGGCCCAGGATGGGTTGAGTGGGGCTGCTGAAATGGAATACATTACTATTGTCTTTTTGGATTAGAAAAATAATTTATGCTCTTTATAGTTTAAAATTATGTAAATAAATATTGTTGAAAATAAAAGTTCTCCAAAAATCTATCTCTGAATATAGAATTTTTTTCTGGATTTCCCTTATAATTTTATACACATACATATGTATATTTGTGTTTCTCTGGGCATAGGATCCAAAACTTTTAGCAGACTTAGAGGAGTCTCTGACCTCAAAAGAGGTTAAGAACCACCGTCTTGCAACTTTCCTGGTGGTCCAGTGGTTAAGAATCTGCCTTCCAATGCAGCGGACTCGAGTTCGACCCCTGATTGGGGAACTAAGATCCCACGTACAGTGGGGTAACTAAGCTTGTGTGCTACAACCATTGAGCCCATGAGCCACAACAATAAACCCAGCACAACCTAAATAATAAAAAATAAGACTGTAGTACTTAAGTGAGACGATTTTAAAACCCTACCATCATGGGAGGCTGGGAAGAGGGGGATGGGTACCCATTTTTTTCTCATCCCTCCCTCCCTGGCGCACTGCACACTGAACGCTCTGCACACAGTTGACGCTCAGTGTCTGCAGACTGACAGAATCTGGATGATAGACATGGAAGAATAACAACCCCAGTTTCCACTTTCTGAGCCCTTTGTCTCTGCCCAGCACTGTGCCAGGCCCTGTATGTGTATAATCCCATCTCCTCCACCCAGCAGCTCCTAGAGGTTGTTGTTTAGCTGCTAAGTCCTGTCCAACTCTTTGCAGCCCCAAGGACTTCAGCACGTCAGGCTTCCCTGTCCTTCACCATGTCCCTGAGTTTGCTCAAACTCGTGTCTACCGATTGAATGGGTGATGCCATCTCGTCCTCTGTCGCCCCCTTCTCCTCCTGCCCTCAGTCTTTTCCAGCATCAGGGTCTGGGTCTTGGCAATTTGCATCAGGTGACCAAAGTATTGGAGCTTCAGCTACAGCATCAGCCTTTCCAATGAATATTCAGGACTGATTTCCTTTAGGACTGACTGGTTTGATCTCCTTGCAGTCCAAGGGACTCTCAAGAGTCTTCTCCAACACCAGAGTTTGAAAGGATCAATTCTTCTGAGCTCAGACTTCTTTATGGTCCAACTCTCACATCAATAGTAATAGTCATTTATGATAGGAAATGACTATTGGAAAAAACCATAGCTTTGACTAGACGGACCTTTGTTGGCAAAGTGATGTCTCTGCTTATTAATATGCTGTCTACGTTTGTCATAGATTTTCTTCCAAAGAGGAAGGATCTTTTAATTTCGTGGCTGAAGTCACTGTTTGCAGTGATTCCAGAGCCCAAGATAATAAAATCAGTCACTGATTCCACTCCCTCCCCCTCCATCTATTTGTCATGAAGTGATGGGACTGGATGCCATGATCTTCGTTTTTGAATGAGATCATTATTCTCATTTCACATGAGAGAAAACTTTAGCTCAGAGAAGCTAACTAATTTGTCCAAGGCCACACAGCTAGCAAATGGCACAGCCAGCATTTGAACCCAGGTCTGTCAGAATTGAGCCGAGGGCCACTGCTCTGAATTACCAAGCTCACTGCTTCCTGAAGGAAACCCACCCAGATCTGGTCCATGCTTCCTCCTCCTGGATTCATCTGTGATTCCTCATCCCCCGAGTCAGCCCTCCCCAGAGCGGGGGCATCAGCTCCTGGAGAGAGGCTCTCTTTTTTCACCCAGACTCAGCGTCTGGGCTGTGGCCCTTGGTGATTGATTTTTCACTTCCCTGCCAACAGAACTAGGGGAAGCTCTTCCTGCTAGGCTAGCTGGGGAGGGAGGACAGGAATGGGTCAGTACAGGGAGCTCAAAGCCTGCTTGGATGCCGCCAACCAATCAGATGCTGTCCCCAAGCCTTGGACAGGAGTGCTAGTCAGGAGGGCTCCATCACTTACAGCAGGGGTCCCCAACCCCCTCAGGCCACTTGGACTGGTACTGGTTAGAACCAGGCCACACAGTAGGAGGTGAGCAGCAAGCAAGTGAGCAAAGCTTTATCTGTATCTATAGCTGCTCTCAATCACTCTCCCCAGAGCAGGGAGGAGAAGGGGATGACAGAGGATGAGATGGTTGGATGGCATCACTAACTCGATGGACATGAGTTTGAGTAAGTTCTGGGTGGTAAGTTTGAGTAAGTTGGTGATGGACAAGGAGGGCTGGCATGCTGCAGTCCATGGGATCACAAAGAATAGGACATGACTGAGCGACTGAACTGATTACTCTCCCATCACCCCCAAATGGGACCATCTAGCTGCAGGAAAACAAGCTCAGGGCTCCCACTCATTCTGCATTATGGTGAATTGTAGAATTATTTCATTATGTATCACAATGTAATTATAACAGGGGGCTTCCCTGGTGACTCAGATGGTAAAGAATCTGCCTGCAATTCAGGAGGCCTGAGTTTGATCCCTGGGTTGGGAAGATCCCCTGAAGGAGGGCATGGCAACCCACTCCAGTATTCTTGCCTAGAGAATTCCATGGACAGGGTTGCAAAGAGTTGGACATGACCGAGTGATTAACACACACTAATAATCATAATAGAAATACAAATCATAATATAAATCACAGTAAATGTGATGCACTTGAATCTTCCCTCCACCCCTGCCACTGGTCTGTGGAAAAATTCTCTTCCATGAAACTGTCCCTGGGGACCGCTGGCTTAAAGGAGGTCCTTAAAGGCAAGTGCCTTCATTTGGCCTTCCTCCGTAATGGCCTCCACTGACAGCTCCCACTACTCGCATGCCAGCACAAGGAATTACTTACCCAGAGGTCCCAGACACGCCTCACAGTTTCTGGCCTCTCTGCTTCTGTTTGTGTGGTTCCCTCTACCTGGAGCACCCCCTTCTTCCTTTGTGTCCAGGTCGAATGCCACCTCCTCTGTGCAGCCTGCCTGGGTCCCTCCAGAGGGGACCAAGGCTTTCTCAGGCTGCCACTGCTCTGCCCCCACACCCACTCCCACAGATGTCTGTATGACTTTCCTACCTCGTGCCACGGCTCCCGGATTCACAGGCCCACAGTCCCTCACCATCCCTTTCTGGAACACTCTCCTGCCTGTGAGGCTTGCTTTACCTTCTATCCCCCAGGGGCACAGAGGCCATGTCTGTCTTGTTCTTGCTAAATCCCAGGGCCTGGCACATAGACGGTGCTCAATAAATGCTCACTGGAAGAACACTAGCCTTACTCAGTGACATGCCCTTGTTTTCTCTCTCCACCTGTTTGGTGTCACAAATACCTTTGGGAATTTTATGAAAGCTATGAATTCTGCTTCCTGGCCAAGAATTCACACGTGTGTGCATGTGCCCATGGTCAGCATGTGATTTTGGAATGTTTGTAGGCTGTGGATGCTCTAGGAGTTATGAACTCTCAAGTTATGGGCCCTTGCTCTGAAATGTTTTCTCTAGAGTATATTTGAGGGTGGTATACGGTAGGTACTTAATAAATACTTTTTGACTATATGGCTCTGAGTGCTGCAGTTTCTGTTTCAGTGACCCTCTGGTTTCGCCTCACCATTGATAACACGATTGGCTCACAGTTTAGCATGGTTTCACCACATAGTAGACCCTGTTCTAGGCACTTAATAGGTATTGACCCAATTAATCTTCCCCGACAATCTTTCTGGGTAAATACTACTATTAGACTGAGCCCTACGAAACTGTCAATATTTGACTCCTCCTGATCTACATGGAACAACAGACTGGTTCCAAATAGGAAAAGGAGTACGTCAAGGCTACATATTGTCACCCTGCTTATATAGCTTATATGCAGAGTACATCATGAGAAACTCTGGGCTGGAAGAAGCACAAGCTGGAATCAAGATTGCCGGGAGAAAGATCAATAACCTCAGATATGCAGATGACACCACCCTTATGGCAGAAAGTGAAGAGGAACTAAAAAGCCTCTTGGTGAAAGTGAAAGAGGAGGGTGAAAAAGATCATGGCATCTGGTCCCATCACTTCATGGGAAAGAGATGGGGAAACAGTGGAAACAGTGTCAGACTTTATTTTCTGGGGCTCCAAAATGACTGCAGATGGTGACTGCAGCCATGAAATTAAAAGATGCTTACTCCTTGGAAGGAAAGTTATGACCAACCTAGATACCATATTGAAAAGCAGAGACATTACTTTGCCAACAAAGGTCCGTCTAGTCTAGGCTATGGTTTTTCCAGTGGTCATGTATGGATGTGAGAGTTGGACTGTGAAGAAAGCTGAGCGCCGAAGAATTGATGCTTTTGAACTGTGGTGTTGGAGAAGACTCTTGAGAGTCCCTTGGACTGCAAGGAGATCCAACCAGTCCATCCTAAAGGAGATCAGTCCTGGGTGTTCATTGGAAGAACTCCAGTACTTTGGCCACTTCATGCGAAGAGTTGACTCATTGGAAAAGACCCTGATGCTGGGAGGGATTGGGGGCAGGAGGAGAAGGGGACGACAGAGGATGAGATGGCTGGATGGCATCACCGACTCAATGGACATGAGTTTGGGTAAACTCCAGGAGTTGGTGATGGACAGGGAGGCACTGTGATTCATGGGGTCGCAAAGAGTCGGACACGACTGAGCGACTGAACTGAACTGATCTACAAAAATGGCCATTTCATTTGGTTTCAACCTAACAGTCCCCCTCTTTTTTGATGAAGAAACTGGTATAAGAAAGGCTAAATGGGACTTCCCTGGTGGCCCAGTGGTTAAGAATCTGCCTGACAATGCAGGGGACACCGGTTCGATTCCTGGTCCGGGAAGGTCCCACCTGCTGCGGAGCAACCAAGCCCATGCGCTGCAACTACTGGGCTTGTGCTCTGAGACAAAAGAAGTCACTGGAATGAGAAGCCTGGGTACTGCCATGAAGAGTAGCCCTGGCTCACCAAAACTAGAGAAAGCCTGTGCACAGCAGTGAAGACCCGGTGCAGCCATAAATGAATGAATGAATAGGTGAAATAACTTGCCCAAGGGGACATGGACATAGCTAGTTAGTGGCAGAAGTGTTGTCTGAATCCAGGTTGTCTGCCTTGAAAGTCTACACTTAAAAACTGCCAAGCTACTCTGGGTGCCTCCCCACCTGTGTCTTGGGTTAGAACGCGAGCTCCTTGTGGTCAGAGCTTTGCACAAGGCCTGACTCCCGGGAGGGGCATTTTCTGAAATGCAGTTGGATGAGAACGTTGGCAGGCAAGAGTCTTCAGAAAATATTGGGCTACTGTTTGGATGATTTATGACTGCCAGGGTCACCAACAGGGTCACATGCCATCCTGAACCCATGTGGGAAATTCAAGATGAGGGCAGGAGGAACCAGGCATCCAGAGACCTGGATTTGCATTCTGGATCTGCCAGCAATAATGGTCACAAATAAGTTGCTTTATGAGTTTGAATTCAGGATCAATCACTGTATTGATTTGGCTGTGTGCCCTCGGGCAAGTTACTTCACCTCTCTGTATCTCACTTTTTTCATCTGCAAAACAGAGATAATAAACAAATCCCCTATCTCGTAAGGGGGTTGCAGAGATTAAATGAGAATCTTTTGAAAAGGTTTTGTTCAGTATTTGGCAACCAAAAAGCACTGAATAATTGTTAACTGTTATCATGAGGAGTTGGTTATTATTAAATATTATTATTACAAAGCACTTTAACATCCATTAATTCATTTAATCCTCAAAACTCTGTGAAAGAAGCATCATTCCTGCTACTTCCCACATAAGGATGCCAAGGCCCAGAGTGGTTTTTCCTGAGCTTCCAGTGGCTTCCCCAAGGTCACACTGAGCTGGCCGGTAGCAAAGTAGGGTTGAGAAACCCGGTGCATCCCTCTGGCTCCACGTCCAGGCACCATAGATGTCAGCACTCATTCATCATTTGCTGGACAACGGAAAACACGAGCCCATGAGGGTGACCTTGGGTCAGTCACGCACATAGCCAGGCCTCAGCTTCCTCCTCTGTCCCAGCCACACAGGGTTGCTGGTAGATATGTGATCACAGGGCTGGCAGTGTTTTGAGAAAAAAACAAAACAAAATCCTGCTCAGATGCAGAGAGTAGGAGCATGAGCTTGAGAATGTGTTGATTTATGAACAACACGTTCTATTCTGGAGTCTTTTTCTAAAATAAATCCCTGCTGTCACCTGTTTCCTTGTTACTGACTTGCTGCTCTAAATAGTGATGCTCCTGAATGGCTCCAGGTGACGGAGTGTGTGAACCTGTCTTACTCAGAAGGGTGTAGGGCGCACAGCGTGGCCAAGACTGTGTTTGTACCCCAGTGTTTGCCCCGCACAACTGTGGGACCTCTCTGTGCCGTGGTTTCCTCATAGTCAAAGTGGGAAATGATCAGGGTTAAATGAGGAAATACACGTTGAGCATTAAAGTAGCTCTTGGCCCATAGAACACAATATGTTTAGCTATATCTACCATCATGATTTTATTACTGGGGGAACAGGCTGGGACGATGGAATTTATGAGTTTTATTTTTAACATACAGGTGGATTTTTATTTTTGTGTAGTTAAATTTGTCCACTTTTGTCTTATGATCCTTTCATTGCTTTTGCGCTTAGAAAGTGCTTTTCCCTCCATGTATTCAATTAAATAGTTACCTAAATTGTCTTCTGGAAATTTTAATGGTTTAATCATTTTTACAGTGATGTCTAAAAATGATTTTTAAGCTCAGCAACGTTTACTTCAAATTAAGTCTTACCCAGAGGGGCCTCCCAGGTGGCGCAGTGGTAAAGATTCTGCCTACCAGTGCAGGAGACGTAAGTGACACAGGTTTGATCCCCAGGTCGGGAAGATCCCCTAGGGCAGGAAATGGCTACCCACTCCAATATTCTTGCTTGGAAAATTCCATGGACAGAGGAGCCTGGTGGGCTACAGTTCACGGGGTTGCAAAGAGTCGGACACGACTGAGCAAAGCGTGTGTGTGCCTGCACACACACACACACACACACACACACACACACACACACACAGGCTTAATATCAGAATTCCTTGACTCTGCTCTTTATCGCACACCCCGTGTCTAGTGCTGCAGCGAATCCAGGGGCTCTACTTTCACAGTGTGTCAGAACCCACCGCCTTCCCACCGCTTCCCTCGCTGCTACCCTGGTCCAGCCACCATCCTATCTTCCCTGGATTATCCCAACAGCCACCTCCCGGCCGCTGCTCCGTCCCCGCCTGGCACCACCCAGTCCATGTTCCACAGGGCAGTCAGAGAAGTCCTGTGAAAACTGTAACTCCGAGCATGTCCATCTTTTTCTCAGACTCTTCCAGAGGCATCTCATTTCACTCAGAATAAAAACCAAGGCCCGGACTTCCCTGGTGGTCCAGTGGCTAAGAAGCTGCCAGCCATTGCAGGGGACATGAGTTCGATCCCTGGCCCAGGAAGATTCCATACGCCCCGGGGCAAGTAAGCCTGTGTGCCACAACTATTGAGCCGACGTGCTGCAACTCCTGAAGCCCTTGAGACCTAGAGCCCACACCTCGCAGCTGGGGAGTGTCCCCTCTCTTGGCAACTAGAGAAAGCCTGTGCACAGCAACGAGGACCCAGCACAGTGTCACAAATTAACATTAAAAGCACTGCTCTAACCCCTGCTTGGAGAATTCTGAGCATTACTTTGCTGGGGTGCGAGATGAGTACAACTGTGCGGTAGTTTGAACATTCTTTGGCATTGCAAAATGAAGAAGTGAAGAAGAACTAAAGAGCCTCGTGATGAAAGTGAAAGAGGAGAGAGAAAAAGTTGGCTTAAAACTCAACATTCAGAAAACAAGATCATGGCATCTGGTCCCATGATGGATGGCATCACTGACTCGATGGACATGAGTCTGAGTGAACTCCGGGAGTTGGTGATGGACAGGGAGGCCTGGCGTGCTTCGATTCATGGGGCCGCAAAGAGTCGGACACGACTGAGCGACTGATCTGATCTGAGACTGATCTGAGACTTTACTTTTTGGGCTCCAAAATCACTGCAGATGGTGACTGCAGCCATGAAATTAAGAGATGCTTGCTCCTTGGAAGAAAAGTTATGACCAACCTAGATAGCATATTAAAAGCGGAGACGTTATTTTGTCAACAAAGGTCCGGCTAGTCAAGGCTATGGTTTTTCCAGTAGTCATGTATGGATGTGAGAGTTGGACTATAAAGAAAGCTGAGCAATGAAGATGCTTTTGAACTGTGGTGTTGGAGAACTCTTGAGAGTCCATTGGACTGCAAGGAGATCCAACCAGTCCATTCTGAAGGAGATCAGCCCTGGGATTTCTTTGGAAGAAATGATGCTGAAGCTGAAACTCCAGTACTTTGGCCATCTCATGCGAAGAGTTGACTCACGGGAAAAGACTCTGATGCTGGGAGGGATTGGGGGCAAGAGGAGAAGGGGACAACAGAGGATGAGATGGCTGGATGGCATCACCGACTTGATGGAGCAAGCTCTGAGAGTTGGTGATGGACAGGGAGGCCTGGCGTGTTGCAATCCATGGAATTGCAGAGTTGGACACAACTGAGTGACTGAAATGAAACTGAACCCCTGCAGCTCTGAATCACCCTTTCCTATCTTGCTTTTTTCCCACAGCACTTTCATCTGACATACCATACACTTTGCTTGTTTATTGAATGTATTTTAAAAATTTTCCTAGGATTTTTTATTATATTCTTTTAAAAAATTGTGGTAAAATATGCATAATAGAGACTGCACAATTTTAACTATTTCAAAACCTGCAGTTCAGTATTATTAACTACAGTCACACTGAGGTACAACCAATCTTCAGAATTCTTTTAATCTTGCAGAAAATGTAAACCCTATTTTCTAAAGTTTATCAATATTTTGCATTTATTTTAAAAATACCTGTCACTTTTTAAAAATTGAAGTAGAGTTGATTTACCGTGTTGTGCCAATCTCTGCTGTACAGCAAAGTGACTCAGTTATACACATATATCCAACCAATCCATTCTGAAGGAGATCATCCCTGGGATTTCTTTGGAAGGAATGATGCTAAAGCTGAAACTCCAGTACTTTGGCCACCTCATGCGAAGAGTTGACTCATTGGAGAAGACTCTGATGCTGGGAGGGATTGGGGGCAGGAGAAGAAGGGGACGACAGAGGATGAGATGGCTGGATGGCATCACTGACTCGATGGACGTGAGTCTGAGTGAACTCCGGGAGTTGGTGATGGACAGGGAGGCCTGGCGTGCTGTGATTCATGGGGTCGCAAAGAGTTGGACACAACTGAGCGACTGATCTGATCTGATCTGATACATTCTTTTTTTATATTCTTTTCCACTATGGTGTATCACAGGATATTGAGTACAGTTCCCTGCCTGATCCATGAAGACCTGGTTTATCCATTCTAAATGTAATAGTTTTATTGTCCCTCCCACTGGAATATAAGTTCCACCAGGGCAGGAATATGGGGTTTGTTAACTTGTGTGTCCCTAGCACCTGGAGCAGAGCCTGATGTACATAATGGGCCACAACAAATATGTGACAACTGGAGGGATGCACGGATGACCCCCTCACTTGGGGACCATCTGAGAAGCTCTAGGGTACCCCACTGAATACAGTTTGAGAGCCTATAGGGGACCCACTTGGAATTCCCATTCGCCAAGTGAGCCAAAGTGAGGATCCATATCTCCTCTCCCCCACACAGATTGTTGGTTCTGCCAAGATCAGATGGAGAGGAATCTACACTCTGTTCTTCTCTCTACTTGGTGCCCCCGGGAGGAGACATCTGCTCTGGGTGTGTCTGGCACATGTGCCCCAGCCCTGGCCGAAGGTGGCATGGGACAGTGAAGGAAACGGGGGCACGGTGTGGGGGTCGGGAAGAGGCAGCCAAGGAGTCACTGAGTGGTCAGAGCTTTCCAGCTCCCTTCTCTCCCCTCCGCGGTCAGAGCCTGGGGTCCTCATCGTCTCACTCAGACCATGTACCGGGTTGGCCCAAAATTTCGTTTCCCATACCATCTTATGGAAAAACCCGAACGAACATTTTGGCATACCCGATATTTATTCTGCCAATGTCCGGTGCCTGCTGTGTGCTGGGCAGCCAGCTGATACCGGGGAGGTGGTGGTGACTGTCAGACACGATTTCAAGTCCCCAAGTGCCCCCACTCTAATGGTGGAGGGACAGGGAGACGACTATCACCATGCAGCCAGGTGGGGGCGCTGTGCATCCAGGGTAGAGTGGGGATCAAGGAAGGCGTCTCAGAGGAGTTTGTATATGATGAAGCCTGAGGGAGTGAGCTAGCCAGGGCAAGAGAGGGGAGAGTGCTCCAGGTAGAAGCAACAGCATGTTCACGTTCAGGGACAACAGCTCAACATTCAGTCTGACTGCAGCAAGG
The DNA here is from genome assembly GCA_935064755.1 of Tragelaphus eurycerus. Classification (NCBI taxonomy): domain Eukaryota; kingdom Metazoa; phylum Chordata; class Mammalia; order Artiodactyla; family Bovidae; genus Tragelaphus; species Tragelaphus eurycerus. The sequence goes on along the minus strand of CAKXYN010000099.1, from coordinate 6,641,906 downwards.
GAGGAGGTAGACAAAAGAGGCTGGATAGGTTGCTGCGGAGCTGACAAGTGAAGGATCCTGGGGTGCCGGCCCCGCCGGGGTATACGTACTGTGGCCGCTGGTGTAGTGTTGCAGCTTATCTGTGTACTCCGAGTCAGCACGTTCAAACCCCCGTCTTCTGGAACAAGAGCAAAGGGCTGGAGCCACCTGGAGGCGCCCAGGGAGATGGGAGCCACAGCAGGTGATAGACAGAGGGTGGGCAGGCCCTGGAAACCACTTCCTTGCCAGAGAATTCCCTGCCGGACCCCTTGCCTAGCAGCCTCACCTTCCCTGGTTCCCTCTGCCCCCAGCCCTTGCCACTTCTCCAACTTCAAGTCCAGGCTCACTGTTTCCCCTGTCCCCTCTCCAGCCAAGTCCCTTTCAAAGAGCAAAGGCATCTCAGGCCATGGCCCCTGGTCCCAGAAACCCAGAGGCTTCTGTCCATCTGACCTTAAGACCTAGTCTATTCTAAAGTGGGAAGCTCTTGGGACTTCCCTGGTGGTCCAGTGGTTAGAACTCTACCCTTCCATCTGCAGGGGGCGCAGGTTCGATTCCTGGTTGGGGAAATAAGATCCTGCAAGCTGTGCAGTGTGGCCAAAGATAAATAAAGTAGAAAGCTCTAAGGAAGAAGGGACAGGCTCTGCATTAAGTCCAGCAGAAGTCCAGGAACCAGTCCCACTGCCTGCCTTTGCACGTGCTGTGCCAGTCCCTTGGATGCCAGACACCTGGCCCTGTCTATGTCCCCTCTCTTTCCAGCTACCTCAGCCAGCTGAGCTCCTCAGCTTGCTTCTGGCCCTGTTCACGAAGGGGCTTTTGCTAGAGCAGAAAGTGGGGCGATCTGTCCTCCCCCTCACTGTCCTCTGGCTTCGTGCATCACGCAGTCTTTCCTGCCCACGGTTCGGAGCTGTCCCTTTGCACTGAAATATCAGTGTCTCGGTGAGCCACCTCCGTGGAGCGTGGACTTGTCCAGGGCAACACCTGAACAAAGGGATGGACTGCCAATTGTGGCCGTTTAGGTGGTGGGAGGCCACTTGGGGGTCTCGGGAACTCCCCGAGCCCCTCCTGCCCCCTCTGGTCATAGACCCTATTCAGGGATGGCAGAATAGATGGGCAGCCCTCTCGGAACCCAGGCCTGGCCCAGGCAGGGGGACACCACCCACCTGTTACACACGATGGCGATGACGACCACGGCGATGAGGAAGACCAGGCCGGCCGCCGAGGAGCCAATGATGAGTGGCAGCTTCTCCTGGATGCTTGTCTGGTACTCGGCTGGAGAGGAAGCACAGTGCACTGTTCTCAGCCTGGCTCGGGGGTCACAACCCCCTGCATCCCCACTGCCCTGGGTCTCCTGGGATCCCTAGACTCTCTGCCACTCCAGACAGAGCATCAGGCAGAGAACTGGCTGTTACCCCCTCACAAGTAACCTCGGACAAATCCATGAACTGCTCCGGCACTCAACTTCTCATCTATAAAATGGGCATAATAAAGCCTACATCTCAATGTAGATATGAAAATCAATAAGGAGATCCAACCAGTCCATCCTAAAGGAAATCAGTCCTGAATATTCATCAGAAGGACTGATGCTGAAGCTGAAACTCCACTACTTGGGCCACCTGATGCGAAGAGCTCACTCATTGGAAAAGATCCTGATGCTGGGAAAGATTGAAGGTGGGAGAAGGGGACGACAGAGGATGAGATGGTTGGATGGCATCACCAACTCGATGGACATAAGTTTGAGTGAACTGCGGGAGTTGGTGATGGACATGGAGGCCTGGCGTGCTGCAGTCTATGCAAAGAGTCGGACACGACTGAGCAACTGAACTGAATTGAACTGAATAATAATAAACTGACACACAGACTCTCAAGCCGAACTCCCTGGGTTTCGGTCCCAGTGGTGCCATTCACTGTCTGTGTGATCTCTGGTAAAGTGACTTATCTCTGTGGCTCAGTTTCCTCATCTGTAAAGTGGGGAGGATAACAGTTCCCATCATAGGATTTTTGTGTAAAACACTTAGAGTGGGACTTCTCTGGTGGTCCAGGGGTTAAGAATGTGCCTGCCAATGCAGGGGACATGGGTTTGATCCCTGGTGTGGGAAGATCCCACATGCCACGGGGCAACTAAGCCCGTGCACCATCACTACCGAGCCTGCACACTCTAGAGATGGTGCTCCGCAACTAGAGAAGCCACTGCATCAAAGAGCCCACACACAGACTAAAGAGCAGCCACCAGCTCACTGCAACTAGAGAAATCCCGAATGCACCAACGAAGACCCAGCCCCGAATAATAAATACATTAAAAAAAAGCCCACTTAGAGTAACTTGTAGCACATAGTAAGTACTCAGTAAATATTAACTATTATTGTTTTTAAGTGTTTTAAGCGCCTATCATGGGTAGGTATGTACCTTGTGTGATTCTCAGAACAGTTCTATGATATACCACGTGTAATTATCCCATCTATCGGATCAGAAAACTGAGGCTTAGCAAAATCGTGACTTGCCTAAGTTTACAGTTAGACAGTGGCCAGTGCCAACATTTGAACCCAGGTCTGTTTAACCCAAGGCCATGGGCTTAAGCGAGGTAATGTGTAAAATGCACTCAGCACTGGTCCCAGCTCTGGGAAATGCCTCAGTGCATCCTCAATGGCATCAAGATCTTCATTATTTAACACTTTATTTTTATTACTCTTCATTGCCTCCAGGCCCAGGCAGGAGCTTGCTGAAGTCAGGGACTAGGTCATTTCTGCATCCTTAGCACAAGCACATATTTGTTGAATTAATAAAGATCTTGGGACCGTCCCCTAGTCCTCAGGTCAGTGACCCTCAACCAACATACAAGAGGACCTAGAGAGGTGAAAAACTCTGGCCATGAGGAAGGGGGATTTCACAGAGGAGCTGAGTACTAGAAGTGACGGTGGAGCTATAAGAGAGGATTTTTGTGATAAGGCAAGAATTCAGGGGTCCAGGAGCCCCCTGAAATGTTTAACTCGGCACAGGCTGAGGCCTATGTCCACGGGTTGAAGCAGATGCTAAGAGGTGATGCTGCAGTCTGGTCATAAATATTCTGCTCTGGAGTTTGGCTTGTTGGGGAAAAGACCCCCAGACTCACGGCAGTGACAACTATGACCTTAACTCTATTTTGGTGAGCACTAATCATGTGAGACCTAAGGCCAACCCTGTGCTAGAGCCTGTACACTTACCCCCTTCCTGACACTAGTTTCATGATGATGCTGAAAATGAGTTAGCTCTTATCATCCCCATTTATAAATGGGAAAACTGAGGCTCAGAGAGGTAAGATGAGTTACCCAGGACCACACAGCTACAGCTCAATCGGCACTGTAATTTCTATCTGTCAGGCATTAGAGCCTGCATTCTCTAACTATGTGGCTTCTCAAAGATTACTGGAGCAGGAAGGGTGCTTAGAGACCATGTGGTCCCAGACTCGGAGACACAAAGCATATGGGCTGCAACTTCCCGTTCTCTTGCCCAGGGAAGACATTACTAATCCATCCCAGCACTTCTTCCTGTTGAGTTCAGATGTCACTTCGGAATGCTTCTCAATCCGACTGCATGTCATTGGAGTGATGTATGGATAAGATACGTTTGTTCCCTCAGATGGAATATAACACAATGATTTTTATAGATGAGAAGAAACTGGACCAGGGAATGGAAATGGCTTGCTCAGAGTAGCTTTGCAAGTTGAGGCTGGGCTCCCAAGGGTCCTGGGAAAGGACATGATGGTAACGGAGGAGTCCACATCCTTTCTGGGCCACAGAAACAGTGCCTGCATATGTGGCTGTGCAGTTGGTACAGTGCACGAGGGTTCTCACCCAGGATGGAGGGAGAATGACATCTAGTAGGGGGGAGGGAGCCTCTGCTAATTCGCACAAAGGCACTTTATAGATGTGGCGGCCCTTGTTCTGTCTGTAGAGTCAAGGCCCTCCTCCTGCACTCTGGCCCCTGCTTACCTTCGGTCATGGTCTGGAAATACATCTTGCCACTGTAGCGCCCGTAGCCTGCCACGGTGCGTGCCCGCACCTGGAAGACATAGATGGCGCCGGCTTTGAGGCCCTGCACAGTGACCGTGTTGGTGGGGCTTTTTATGGCTGTGGCGTTGTACTCACTCAGCTCCTGCCGAGGAACAGAGAAAAAGTTAGTGAGGCTGTGCCCAGAGTCCACCACCTCCTCCTGCCACTTGGGAGCAGGTCTGGCTACTGGACAAATTCTGTGGTTCCAAAGTCTTCGTTCCTTCCCTGTAACAGAATGACATACCCACATCTTCGGCATATGGTTTGCAACACTTCCCACAAAAGAAGGCAGAAGGTATTTCTTTGCCTCACAGACGGATAGTTTGTTCCTGTGACTTGGTTTGGCTGCTGGAATATGCTAGAGGATGTAATGCAAGTAGGGGCTTTACAGGCACTTGTTGATTTGACCCGGTCTCCTGGGCTTCTGCCATCTGTCATGGTGAAGCTTAACTTGGGTAACCATTGCTTCCAGAAGGGGAAACATGTGAAGAAATCCTTGACCTAACTCCTAGGCTGAAACAGCACCATCTCAGTTGACCCAAAGACAGAAACTTATAAGCAGGAAAAGCAGCCACTTCTTGTAAGCCGCTGGATTATTGGAACTGTTTGTTCTGCAGCATCATCTCAATACTAGCTGACTAATACACATAGACTGAGTGGACACTGTGCAGACCCTGAAGATGAGGCTGTGAGTTCTTAGAGACAGCAGGGAGAGGGTCCACCTTATTCACTTCTGCATCCCCCTCTTTGCCCCATGCCTCAATGGATTAAGTGGAAGGACCCCCATTCAGCCTCAGCATATTTGAATAAGGCAAGAATTCAGACCCAGAAAGGGGAAATGATGCTCGAGGTCACATATATCAGTTTCTGGCTGCCTTAGGAGTTAAAACCAGGTTCCTGCATGGAACCACCTCACACACGCATGCCTTTGGATACCTAGGACCTGATGTTCCCTCCTTTGAGAGATGCAGAATGCCAATTCTGATCTGAGCTCTGCCCAGGGTGACCTGAGGAGTCTGGGACTAGACAAAGATCTGGCTGGCGCCCTGAGAATGGAGGAGTGCTTGAGTTGAGGCAGATGTTTACCAGCCTCTGTGGTGCTTGTAAATGTTGATGAATGGTTTTGCCTACAGTTTTTCCAATAAGGCATCATTTATGTTTATGAAAGTCTTGTGCAATCATTTATATTCAATTTATTATTAAGTAAATTATTATTGGATATGTGCATAATTCAATATATAGCATAATTCAATATTTTAGGCAATTGAGATAAAAGTATAACTCCCTGAAACTATTTTTAATTTATTTTTTAAATGTTTATTGAGTGCCTGCTATGTGTTGGGCATGTTCGAGGAACATAATTATGTTTTTGGTGAACAAACTTCTACAGAAGTTTATTTTCCAATGATCTACAGTTATTCCTTGGTATCTATAGGGGATTGGGTCCTGGACCTGTCATGCAGATTCAACTGTGGATCTTGTACTAATAGTATTTATTGAAAAAAATCCATGTGTAAGTGGACCCACACAGTTCAAACTCATGTTATTCAAGGGTTACCTGTACTTGCTTTTGCCTAGTAGTTGAAAGGAGAAGGCGATGGCACCCCACTCCAGTACTGTTGCCTGGAAAATCCCATGGGTGGAGGAGCCTGGTAGACTGCAGTCCATGGGGCCGCGAAGAGTCAGATACGACTGAGCGACTTCCCTTTCACTTTTCACTTTCATGCATTGGAGAAGGAAATGGCAACCCACTCCAGTGTTCTTGCCTGGAGAATCCCAGGGACAGGGGAGCCTGGTGGGCTGCCGTCTCTGGGGTCGCACAGAGTCGGACACGACTGAAGCGACTTAGCAGCAGCAGCAGCAGCAGTGGTGCTTGTTCAGGTATCTGTCAGCTCCCCAGAAAACCCTCCCCACATACCTTCTTTGCACTGGACCCTGAGTTAGGCACTAGGGGCCCCCAGAGGGTAAAGCCCAAGCCCTGGCCTCCTTGGGGGGCTCAGTTTAATAAAGCAAATGGTGTGGAGCTCTTAACACTTGGAGGATCATGAGTCTCTTCGAGAAACTAATGAAAAGCTATGAACCTTTATGTAGAAAATGTGCGCCTGAGTGCACATGTCTGTCATGTATATGTCTGCGTACACCGAGCCCTTGAAAACTCTCATGCAACAAATTCAGTGTGGGCAATGTTATTATAGATAATAATTGTAACTACTATCCTATTATGTAATTATACAACTACACTGTAATTACAGTGTTATTATCGTATAGAGGTTAAAACAACGAACTGGAGCCAGACTTTCTGGGTTCAAATCCTGACTCTATGACTTTTGTGATCTTGGGCAAGGTTTTTAACTTCTCCCTGCCTCCTTTACTTTCTGTATTATGGCGAGGATAATAGTAATAGCTACCTCAAAGTATTGTTTAGAGAAAAAACAGTATGTATGAAAGGCTTACACGGGTAGGGTAAGCACAGTGAACCCAAGGGCATGTGACCTGGCCTGGGCCAAGGATAGCAGATGAAGCCATGGAAAGTGTCTTGACGAGTCGGGGGAACTGAAATGGAATCTTAATAAATACAAGTCACCCAGGCAAAGAAGGGGAGGGTGGTCCTGGAAAGGAGCAATAGGTACAAAGGCAAGGAGGTATGAAAAAGCTTGGGATGTGGTAGCAGCAGCAGATAGGAAGTCTCTTTACCCGCGCCAGATTGCCTGCCCCTCCTCCAGGAAGCCTTCTTGACTTCCCAGCCAGATGTGTCTCTCCTCCTCTGAGCCCTGGCACACTTGCTATTGGTACCATAGGAGGGGGTTTCTGCCGTGTTCCGTTGCCCTGGGCCCAGGCTTATGTCTCTCCCTTGACAGTAAGCTCCAGAGGGAAGGGGCTGTATTTTGTTCCCCTGGACCAGGCACAGGGGCCCGCATGCAGAGTCCTTCCCCAATTCTAGACTTTCCATAACTCGGCTTTTGCTGGTCTCTCCTGCCACACATCCCCAGGGTCCTCCAGGCTCCAGACATATGTAGCTGCTTCCCCTTTCCCTGCTGGGGTTGCCAGATTTAGAAAAACATAACAAAACAGAATGCTCAGCTAAATGTGGATTTCAGCTGAGCAATGACTAATTTTTAGTAAAGCATGTCCTGTGCATTCTTTGAGGTATACTAAAACATTAAAAGAAAATTCAAATGTGACCTGGTGTCCTGTATTTTACTTGCCAGTCTGACCTCCCCTGGACACTCCGAGCTTTTGCAAGTGCTGTTGCCCATCTGAACTATGCTTTCCTCATTTGTTCGGCAGTCCTTTTACTTATCATTCAAGACTCAACACACTTACTACCTTGGCTGGGGAAAGTGGAAGTGAAAGTCGCTCAGTCGTGTCTGACTCTTTGCGACCCCACGGACTGTGTCCATGGAATTCTCCAGGCCAGAATACTTCTCCAGGGGATCATCCCAACCCAGAGATCGAACCCCGGTCTCCTGCAACGTGGGCAGATTCTTTACCAGCTGAGCCATAAGGGAAGCCCAAGAATACTGGAGTGGGTCGCCTATTTCTTCTCCAGGGGGTCTTTCTGACGCAGAAATTGAACCTGAGTCTCCTGCATTGCAGGTGGATTCTTAATCAACTGAGCTTTCAAGGAAACTTGGGAGCCCTCCCAAATGTCCCAGTCAGAGACTGCGGGTCCACTGTCTCCTCTCCTACCCATTGTTCTGATATCAACGTGTCTTCTCTAAAGCCTGTGGGATCTCTGGGGCAGAGAGCTTGTCTGGCTTATCTCTGGGACCCTCAGGCTGGGCACACAGGACTTGCTCACTAACTACTGACATAATGAATGAATGAATATTAATTAAACTGTTAAGACTCTTCATTTGTGAAATCTAGGGAGCAGTACCAGATTTGGCCAGTAGGTGCCGCTGTCCAACATGGGATGGGCTCAGGCTAGAAAAAGGGGCTTGGATTCTGCATATTAGGTGGATCCCCCACTTAAAAGAGGCTAGAAGTTTTTGATTATATGAGGTAGATGGGAGGACACTGCTAGAGGCATAGTTGCCTTAGGAAGCTGAGGCACTAACCTGAGTGCATCCTTTCTCTAAAACCAGACACAGGACTGAGCAGGGGATTGGTATGTTTGTTAGTTGCTCATCTGAGCGACTTCACTTTATTTTTTCACTTTCATGCATTGGAAAAGGAAATGGCAACCCACTCCAGTGTTCTTGCCTGGAGAATCCCAGGGATGGGGGAGCCTGTTGGGCTGCCATCTATGGGGTCGCACAGAGTCGGACACAACTGAAGCGACTTAGCAGCAGCAGCATTTGTGTCCGACTCTTTGTGACTTCATGGACTGTAGCCCACCAGGCTCCTCTGTCCCTGGAATTTCCCAGGCAAGAATACCGGAGTGGGTTGCCATTTCCCCCTCCAGAGGATCTCCCCGACCTAGGGATCCATCCTGGGTCTCCTGCATTGCAGACAGATTCTTTACTGTCTGAGCCATGCAGGGGACTGGAAGTCATTCAGATGCCAGTTCTTCCACTGCTATGCATTATAATCTCGGGAAAAACCCTTCACTTCTCTGAGCCCCTGTTTTCTATTCCGGAAAATGGAGCAATAAATGCCAATTTTCCAGGGTTGTTGTGAAGATAAAATTTGATCAGGCAGTGCTTGGCACACTGGAGATACTGTCTAGAGCCATCAATTTCCTCCCCTCTCCCCACTCTCTTTTTTCTCTCTCTTTGAAGTTCCATTATCTGAATAAAGATTAAGCAACGATGGATTATGGGAAGAAATTTAGTATGAAATTCACTAGCGCGTAGTTTGAGGCCTTACACAGTGCGCCAATAAGGCACGGGTACATTTATTAAGCCCTCTCAGTCTCAGCGTTCTCATCTCTAAAGTCGAATAACACCATATATACCATACAGAGTGGCTGTGGAAGTTTAATAGGAAAAAATAGGCAAAGCTTTTAGCATAGACAAGCCTATGGTTTTCCGGGTAGTCATGTACGGATGCAAGAGTTAGATCATAAAGAATGCAGAGTGCCAAAGAATTGATGCTTTCGAACTGTGGTGTTGGAGAAGACTCTTGAGGGTCACTTGGACAGAAAGGAGATCAAAGCAGTCAATCTTAAAGGAAATCAACCCCGAATACGCATTGGAAGGACTGACGCTGAAGCTGAAGTTCCAATACTTTGCCCACCTGATGCAAAGAACCAACTCATTGGAAAAGACCCTGATTGCTGGGAAAAATTGAGGGCAGCAGGAGAAGAGGGTGACAGCGGATGAGACGGTTGGATGACATCACTGATTCAGCGGACATAAACTTGGGACAGAGAAGCCGGGCATGCTGTAGTCCACGGGGTCGGAAAGAGTTGGCACAACTTGGCAACTGGATAACCACCACTAACACACACAAGGGTGAACGGAGGCTACTGCCAGCATGGTTATCATCACCGTGTTTTAGAGCCTTCACCGATGTTCATTAAATGAATGAGTGCGTGCAAAAGTGAGCGAGAGAACAAGCATCTCCACGTCGCTACTGCTCCAGGTACACTCGGCAACAACCTGAGTGCAGCCTGGCCTTTCACGGGTCACCCCTCCTCCCCCCACCTTTGCTCGCTCTCTCTGGAATATCCTTCCCTTCCACTTCTGCCAAGTAGAAGTTTCTGTTGAATAAACACATAAATTGATGTGGCCTACGCAGGCCCATCCGCCTCACAAATGACTCTTCTTGAGCTCTTGGGGGAGCCGAGGGGAGTGTGACCCTGTGTGCTTCGGGGCGCTGCCAAAGGAGGCCACCTCCCCTGGGACGCCGGAGCCAATGCGAGCGCCCGCCCCGGCCTGGCTAACGTCATTCGTCAGCGGCATCCAGAAGCCTTCCTGCGAAGCGGTTGTCAGCTCCGGGCTCCGGGCAGGCTGGGAAATCCCCGTGGAGCTGGGGAAAGGCCAAGCGGGAACCTGCTCCAAAACAGCCCTTTCTGAAGAAGGCCGGGAGGAGGGGGAAGGCTGGGGGGTGGGGCCCACTCGTGACGGCAGGGCTCGGTTCGGACTTCCCTACCTGGGAGGAAGAAATCGATGGCAGGCACCAGGAGGACTCTGAAGTGCTGGTGAAGAGCCGGCCTACCTAAAAATAAACCTGCCACCAACCCCCCACCCCGCCCCGCCCCGCCCAGCAGCCTGGCCGCGCCTCCCCGAGTGGGGCTGATTCGGGAAGGCAGAGGTGTTGGGGGGATGTCACAGCCCTACCTGCAGGCCCAGGGGCGGAAACCCCTCTTCATTCTCCTCCTACCCCTCTGCTGGTGTCTCCTCTGAGACGTTCATCTACAACTTTTTCTTTCTGTCCTTAAACCCTGCCATTCTCCTGGATCCTAACCTTTCACTTCCGTGTGTCCTCTGCACACTTGCCTGGACACTTGTCTGTTCTTGACTACACCTCCCTACCCCTGGCAAAGAATTCTCCTGCCAATGCAGGAGACGCAAGAGAAGCGGGTTCAACCCCTGGGTCGGGAGGATCCCTGGAGGAGGAAATGGCAGCCCACTCCAGTATTCTTGCCTGGAGAATCCCATGGACAGAGGAGCCTGGCAGGCTACAGTTCATGGAGTTGTAAAGGGTCAGACACGACTGAGCAACTAAGCACATATACCCCTGGCAAGTACTGAACCTATACCTGCAAATCACAAAACCTGCATCTGTCCCGAGGAAAAGGCACCACCGTCCACCAGGAGTCCTCCTTCACGCTTGCCTGGTCCTCTGAGTTCCCAAATACTGGTTGAATTGGTCAGCTCCTCACATCTCTGCTGCCAACCCTCCAGATCCACACCGCGCTCATCTCCCACTTGGTATCCCAAGAGAGCCCTGTGCTGGGTCTACCTGTGTCCCTGGGACCCCCTTGCAGTCTATTCTCCATGTGGCAAGTTATAGGAATCTTTAAAGCAATATGAATCAGATCACATCCTTCCAAAATCTCCTGATGGCTTCCTATCAGACTCTATCAAGTTGAATCCAGACCCTAAAGGCCTGGAAGACCCACCACAACCCAACCCGCCTCCATCCCCAAGCTTCCCCCCTACTGATCTCTCCATTGTTCCCAAGGCTCTTCCATTCTCTTTGTTCGCTGAAGGCAGCTAGCACATTCCTGCCCTGAGGCCTTTGCACAGGCTGTTCTTGCTGCCCAGAAAAACCCCACCCTCATCACTTGTCTGTCTGGTAAGCTCCTAGCATCTTTCAAGGTTCTGCTCAACTGTCACTTAAATGAAGAGTTCCTCTCATCCACACCAGAATTATGGGTATTTCCTTGGTGTCCCCCAGAAAACTTTGCTGGGTTTTCTATGCCTTGTATCACATCTTGTCTAATGGCTGTGTCTGAACCTGTCTTTCCCCCTGGACTGTGAAGTCTTCCATCTCCAGTCACATCCACAACTCAGTTAGAACTGGACATGGAACAATAGACTGGTTCCAAGTAGGAAAAGGAGTACGTAAAGGCTGTATATTGTCACCCTGCTTATTTAACTTATATGCAGAGTACATCCGGGGAAGGCAATGGCACCCCACCCCAGTACTTTTGCCTGGAAAATCCCATGGACGGTGGAGCCTGGTAGGCTCCAGTCCGTGGGGTCGCTAAGAGTCGGACACGACTGAGCGACTTCACTTTGACTTTTCACTTTCATGCACTGGAGAAGGAAATGGCAACCCACTCCAGTGTTCTTGCCTGGAGAATCCCAGGGACAGGGGAGCCTGGTGAGCTTCCGTCTATGGGGTCGCACAGAGTCGGACACGACTGAAGCGACTTGGCAGCAGCAGCAGCAGCAGAGTACATCATGAGAAATGCTGGGCTGGATGAAGCACAAGCTGGAATCAAGATTGCTGGGAGAAATATCAATAACCTCAGATATGCAGATGACACCACCCTTATGACAGAAAGTGAAGAGGAACTAAAGAGCCTCTTGATGAAAGTGAAAGAGGAGAGTGAAAAAGTTGGCTTAAAACTCAACATTCAGAAAACTAAGATCATGGCATCCAGTCCCATCACTTCATGGCAAATAGATGGGGAAACAGTGGAAACAGCGGCTGACTTTATTTTTTTGGGCTCCAAAATCACTGCTGATGGTGACTGCAGCCATGAAATTAAAAGATGCGTGGAAGGAAACTTATCACCAACCTAGATAGCATATTAAAAAGCAGAGACATTATTTTGCCAACAAAGGTCCATCTAGTCAAGGCTATGGTTTTTCCAGTAGTCATGTATGGATGTGAGAGTTGGACTATAAAGAATGCTGGGAAAAAAAAAAAAAAAAGAATGCTGAGCACCGAAGAATTGATGCTTTTGAACTGTGGTGTTAGAGAAGACTCTTGAGAGTCCTTTGGACTGCAAGGAGATCCAACCAGTCAATCATAAAGGAGATCAGTCCTGGGTGTTCACTGCAAGGACTGATGCTGAAGCTGAAGCTACAATACTTTGGCCATCTGATGCGAAGAACTGACTCACTGGAAAAGACCCTGATGCTGGGAAAGATAGAAGGCAGGAGGAGAAGGGGATGACAGAGGATGAGATGGTTGGATGGCATCACTGACTCAATGGGCATGAGTTTGGGTAAACTCTGGGAGTTGGTACTGGACAGGGAGGCCTGGCGTGCTGCGGTCCATGGGGGTGCAAAGAGTTGGACACGACTGAGCCACTGAAATGAACTGAACTGTGAAGTCTTCAGGTCTCCAGGCAAGCTTGGTTACTTTGAATGAGCCCAGCATCCAGCTCAGGGTCCCGTCCAAAGCTGATGACAGTGAATGCTGAGTGAACCGATGTCTGTCTCCCCATTGGCAGAGCCAAGCTGCCTCTTTCTGCACCCAGGCCCTGGGAGGAGGGGCTGACAGCTGTACCTCAGGTCTGCCCCGCTCTCATCACTTGTGCCTAGAATTCTCCACCAGAGTCTGGTCCTGTCCACCTCTTAACAGTCATCCTAGAACATCTCTGGGAGAAAACTGGGAGGCAGGAGGGCCAGGTGAAGAGTAAGAGCAGAGCATCAAATCCTTGCTCTGCCACTTAGCAGCTGGGTGCTCTTGGACAGGTCGCACAACTTCTCCTTGCCTCAGTTTTCCCTCCTGTCTAATGGGATGAATCGCACTGCTGTGAGGAGGAATGGGTTACCAGAGGTGGTGTGCTCAGCACATAGTGAGTGCACAGGGAAGGTGAGCAGGTGATAACTGCGGCGGCTGCAGGGCCTGCTGGTCCTGCCACCCCTGGCAGGGGCCGGGGGATGCCTGGGCAGCAGCAGAAAGTAGGGCAGAGCTGCCTCGGGTTCATACCTCTGTCAGCCTCCCCAGCCCCTCCCATCTCCGTAGGAAATGGGTCGTAGGCAGGACCTGCCCTGGGATTTCTCATTTCCGCTCCTGTCTTTGGGGACAAACACTTTCAGTTTCACTTAATCATAAAGCTTCTTAATTAGTTTTTTTTTTTTTTTTAAAATTCTGGGCTGTTAAGCTATCCCTGCCAGAGGGGGTGGGACGGCTGGCTTCTGCAAAGCCAGGGGCTTCCTGGGCCTGAGAGCAGTTGGTCCAGCCACCCTGGGAGCTGGGTGCCAGCTTCTTCAAGCCTCTCCATGGTCCAGCGAGGGAGAAGCTGATTGCCTCCCATCACCTGGACTCAGGCCATCCAAAAACACCTGGAGTGCCTACTGTGTGCCAGGCGGGGGACATGGCAGAGACAAGGCAAGGACTCCACTCTCCACCAAGACTGCAGGAAGGAGTTCACTCACGTGTTCATTTGCCCTACACTTATCAAGTGTCTCCTTGGAGGCAGCCCCAGGGCCCTGGGAGAACGTGGTGAACGGGACAGTTGTGGTCCCTGGTCTCTTGGAATGCAGTGCTGAGAGGAGGGGATGCGCAAGGAAATGATCACAAGCCAGGTGAGTGAGGCTGGACAGATGTTTGCGGAACCTCCAAGACTCAGCAGAGTTCAGCTGAGCCAGGAGTTAACAGAGTGAAAGGGCTGGGCAGGGCCTCAGAAGGCGGGGCTCCAGCTCGGCTGGCTGGAACTGCCTCCATCTCTCTTCCTCTTGGTCAGGGAAAGCCTTTCCATCCTTTTCTGTTTCCCAGTGGGCTTACTCTTAACTAATGTACTTCCTATAGTCATTTACACCTTAGTCTGAATGAGGGCCCAGTGACCCCTTTCTCAGGGGCGGTCTCTGTGGCTCCCTGGGACGGCCTCAGGGGGCAGGTAAGAAAGCCATCAGTCAAGAGTTCCCTGGGCCTCCCCCGCTGCCTCTGTACTGGGCAGCCTCCACATCCAGATGTGCTGAGCTCACCTGGTCTTACATAGCCCTTGCTCACAGAGAGACAGGCAGGGCAGGAAAGGGAGGAAGGAAAAGCATACTCAGTACTCATCTCTGCTGAGGGCCAGACCGTGCTGGGAACCACACCTGCCTTTTCTCCTTCACCTGCACAGGGACCCCCCCTACCCGAGAAAAGTGGTCTCATTTGTATTTGACACAAGAGGGAACTGAGGCTCAGAGAAAGATGCCCGCGCAAGGTCACACACAGCTGGTTAGGGATGGAGCTGCGGTTTGAACCTACAGTTCCTCATTCCTTGTCCAGAGCTCTTTCTTTGACACCAGTGGCCTCCAACCTTGGGTCCCTGAGGGAGTCATGGGGGTCTGATTTAAAAGCTCAAAGAGAGATCCCTGTCCCCCTACAAAGGGCACGCAGGCAAATGCACACAGGTGTGTTAGCTGGACTCAGAGCTGCGTGGGCAGGAGGCTCCGTTCTCTCCCCCTGTATGAAAGTTCTCTTGAGCAGTTTCAAACCTCTGCTTTAGAATGGAAACACAACTAATTGGAACTTCAGAAAGGCAGCTTTTGGGAAAACCAGTTTTCAGAACATCAGGCCCTTCAGGGTCCAGATGAAAGGGGTCTCACTGGGGAAAGGGCCGTGACCACTGCATTTTACTCATTGTGGCCTGATGCCCAAGACCAGAAAAGCAAGACTCAGAGAAGTCAAGGCACCCGCCTGGGGTCTCACAGCCGGGGAGGAGCGGAGCTGAGGCCAGGGCTCTTTCTGCTTCACTGGCCTGTCTCGTCTGGCTGGATGGTAGAAGCCCAGAGACCCGCCTCGGGGAGGGGGTCCCTGAGTGAGGTGGGGGGCGGGGGCAGCACCCAGGAACACAGGTACCTTCTCATAGTACTGCAGCTCATAATCCAGGATGACGCCGTTGGGCTGGTCGGGCTGGGACCATGAGAGGGTGATGCTGTCCACGGTGCGGCTCACCTGGTGCATGATGGACACGGCCGAAGGAGCTGAAAGAGAGGTCAGAGGTCAGGGGTCGGGGCAGGCATGAGAAGGTGCAGCTTCTGACCCAACCTCAAAGGTGCCCAGACAATAGACAGTTGTGGGACCAGAGAGGGGAAGGCATCTGGCCTAAGTCACACAGCCAATCTGCAGGAGATAACAGTACAGGACCACAGGTGCTGCCCTCACGGGGCACCTTTAGATTACAGACGCCGGCAACTCCAGCCATGCCTGCGGATGCTCAGCCACATCAGGTCAAGACAGAGGCGCTGGGCCCCTTCTCTGATCTGGCTCCAAGTGGGTTGGACCAAATGTCATTCATTCTCTCTCGAAGCTTACAGTCTATGGAGTCCCTAGACATGGTGATGGGGCTCCGGAACAGGGAAGCAGAGAAGGTGGGAGATTCACTCATTCCTTCAACAAATTTGCATTGAGTGCCTCCTAGGTGGTGGGATATATAGCAAGGAATAAAACTGACCGTCAAAAATAAATAGATGAAAATAAATTCATTCACGTCAATATATGGCAAAAAACCACCACAGTGTTGTAAAGTAATTAGCCTCCAATTAAAATAAATAACTTAATTTTAAAAATAAAAGAAAAAGTTAAAACCAGCCAATCAATCAATTCATAGCTACTCTGGAAAAGTTTGGTGGTTCCTTAAAAAAGTAAACATAGAATTACCCTATGATCCAGCTATTCCACTCTTAATCACATACCCCAAAGAACTGAAAGCAGCTATTCAAGCGAATATTTGTGTATGAATGTTTACAGCAGTACTATTCACAATAGCCAAAAGGTGTGCTGTGCTCAGTCTATCAATAGATGAATGTCTATCAACAGATGAATATAAACAAATTGTGGCATTCACATATAACAGAATATTACTTAGGCATAAACGAGAATGAAGCACTGTCATATGCTATGATGAAGATGAACCTCAAATCTGTGCTAAGGGCGGATGCCAATTGTATGGAATAGATAAGGTGACATAGACAGGAAGTAGATTGTGGTTGCCAAGGGTTGGTGAGGGGGCATGGGCAGTGCTGGGTATGGGGTCTTCTTCTGGGGTGATGAGAATGTTTTGGCACTAGGTAGAGGTGTTTGGCAGAGAAGGCAATGGCACCCCACTCCAGTGCTCTTGCCTGGAAAATCCCATGGACGGAGGAGCCTGGTAGGCTGCAGTGCATGGGGTTGCTAGGAGTCAGACACGACTGAGAGACTTCACTTTCACTTTTCACTTTCATGCATTGGAGAAGGAAATGGCAACCCACTCCATTGCTCTTGCCTGGAGAATCCGAGGGATGGGGGAGCCTGGTGGGCTGCCGTCTATGGGGTCGCACAGAGTTGGACGCGACCTAGCAGCAGCAGCAGCAGAGGTGCTAAGCGCCCACACTGTGACTGTACTACAATGTCACTGGACCATACAGGTTAACATGTTAATTGCATGTTACAGGAACTTCACCCATCCCTCCTTGCAGCGCTGCTCGTGTCCTCATGGAGGGAACTTAGATCAAGGAGACAAGAAGTCATAGGAGGTTGTGTTTGGCGCTAAAAGGACCCTTAGAAATAATTTAGTCCCATTCCCTCATTTTACCAACGTAGAAACTGAGGTCTGGAAAGGGTTGTAAGCTGCCCTGGGATCACAGTGAAGTCAAGCTCGCAGCCCTGTCCTTGATTCCTTCTTTCACAGAGCATGCCCACCCATGCTGTCGCCTTCTTAAATGGAACGAACCTGCGCAAAGCGCCTACGTAGTGATGGCCGTGGCCCCGGACCCTCCACGCGCGTGTGTCCTGAGCTGACTGTCAGCGAGGGGGCTGTATTAGCCCCACCAACAGGCGCAGCTCCCAAAGCTCAGAGCCGCACAAGGCTTCCTTAGGTCACACAGCCCGTCCGTGGGGGAGCTGGGGTCTGAGCCCAGGCCTGCTGCTCTC
The DNA here is from genome assembly GCA_935064755.1 of Tragelaphus eurycerus. Taxonomy (NCBI): domain Eukaryota; kingdom Metazoa; phylum Chordata; class Mammalia; order Artiodactyla; family Bovidae; genus Tragelaphus; species Tragelaphus eurycerus. The sequence continues at coordinate 6,624,669 of CAKXYN010000099.1, read as the reverse complement.
AGAGCAGGGTTCATCCAGGAGTCCTGGCCTGGTTCTTCCCTATGGCGTGGCTGGAGTGGGAGCCTCCTCGGCTCTCTGAGCTTGAGGTTTTCATGGTCGCGGGAGGGGCTGAGGACTCGCCAGGGGTGGGGGAGCACCTCCTGTAGTCTCTCCTGGCTCCTGGGTGGGCCCACGACAAGCAGATGCCCTGTCTCCACCATCTTGGCAATTCCTCCAGGAGGCTGAGGCTGACTCTTCTCCTCCCACCCAAATCCTGCTTTGTAGGGGCTCTGGCCACACTGACAGGGAGGGGTAGGGGCTCCTGGAGGATGAGCATCACCTGTTTCCTGCTCTGTCTCCGCCCCTTCGTCCCCCAGGGAGGGAACAGTCTCTTGGTCAGAAGACTCAGGGCCTGCTCTCTGGCCTGCTGCTAATTGACTGCCCTATGAGCTGCAGAACTAACACCCAAAAAAGAACTAACACCCAAAAAAGATGTCCTTTTCATTATAGGGGACTGGAATGCAAAAGTAGGAAGTCAAGAAACACCTGGAATAACAGGCAAATTTGGCCTCGGAATACGGAATGAAGCAGGGCAAAGACTAACAGAGTTTTGCCAAGAAAATGCACTGGTCATAGCAAATACCCTCTTCCAACAACACAAGAGAAGACTCTATACATGGACATCACCAGATGGTCAACACCGAAATCAGATCGATTATATTCTTTGCAGCCAAAGATGGAGAAGCTCTATGCAATCAGCAAAAACAAGACCAGGAGCTGACTGTGGCTCAGACCATGAACTCCTTATTGCCAAATTCAGACTAAAATTGAAGAAAGTAGCAAAAACCACTAGACCATTCAGGTATGACCTAAATCAAATCCCTTATGAGTATACAGTGGAAGTGAGAAATAGATTTAAGGGCCTAGATCTGATAGATAGAGTACCTGATGAACTATGGAATGAGGTTCGTGACATTGTACAGGAGACAGGGATCAAGACCATCCCCATGGAAAAGAAATGCAAAAAAGCAAAATGGCTGTCTGGGGAGGCCTTACAAATAGCTGTGAAAAGAAGAGAAGTGAAAAGCAAAGGAGAAAAGGAAAGATATAAACATCTGAATGCAGAGTTCCAAAGAATAGCAAGAAGAGATAAGAAAGCCTTCTTCAGCAATCAATGCAAAGAAATAGAGGAAAACAACAGAATGGGAAAGACTAGGGATCTCTTCAAGAAAATCAGAGATACCAAAGGAACATTTCATGCAAAGATGGGCTCGATAAAGGACAGAAATGGTATGGACCTAACAGAAGCAGAAGATATTAAGAAAAGGTGGCAAGAATACACAGAAGAACTGTACAAAAAAGAGCTTCACGACCCAGATAATCATGATGATGTGATCACTGACCTAGAGCCAGACATCTTGGAATGTGAAGTCCAGTGGGCCTTAGAAAGCATCACTACGAACAAAGCTAGTGGAGGTGATGGAATTCCAGTGGAGCTATTCCAAATCCTGAAAGATGATGCTGTGAAAGTGCTGCACTCAATATGCCAGCAAATTTGGAAAACTCAGCAGTGGCCACAAGATTGGAAAAGGTCAGTTTTCATCCCAATCCCAAAGAAAGGCAATGCCAAAGAATGCTCAAACTACCGCACAGTTGCACTCATCTCACACGCTAGTAAAGTAATGCTCAAAATTCTCCAAGCCAGGCTTCAGCAATATGTGAACCGTGAACTTCCTGATGTTCAAGCTGGTTTTAGAAAAGGCAGAGGAACCAGAGATCAAATTGCCAACATCCGCTGGATCATGGAAAAAGCAAGAGAGTTCCAGAAAAACATCTATTTCTGCTTTATTGTCTATGCCAAAGCCTTTGACTGTGTGGATCACAATAAACTGTCGAAAATTCTGAAAGAGATGGGAATACCAGACCACCTGATCTGCCTCTTGAGAAATCTGAATGCAGGTCAGGAAGCAACAGTTAGAACTAGACATGGAACAATAGACTGGTTCCAAATAGGAAAAGGAGTATGTCAAGGCTGTATATTATCACCATGTTTATTTAACTTATATGCAGAGTACATCATGAGAAATGCTGGACTGGAAGAAACACAAGTTGGAATCAAGATTGCTGGGAGAAATATCAATAACCTCAGATATGCAGATGACACCACCCTTATGGCAGAAAGTGAAGAGGAACTAAAAAGCCTCTTGATGAAAGTGAAAGTAGAGAGTGAAAAGGTTGGCTTAAAGCTCAACATTCAGAAAACGAAGATCATGGCATCTGGTCCCATCACTACATGGGAAATAGATGGAGAAATAGTGGAAACAGTGTCAGACTTTATTTTTCTGGGCTCCAAAATCACTGCAGATGGTGACTGCAGCCATGAAATTAAAAGACGCTTATTCCTTGGAAGGAAAGTTATGACCAACCTAGATAGCATATTCAAAAGCAGAGACATCACTTTGCCAACAAAGTTTCGCCTAGTCAAGGCTATGGTCTTTCCTGTGGTCATGTATGGATGTGAGAGCTGGACTGTGAAGAAGGCTGAGCACCGAAGAATTGATGCTTTTGAACTGTGGTGTTGGAGAAGACTCTTGAGAGTCCCTTGGACTGCAAGGAGATCCAACCAGTCCATTCTGAAGGAGATCAGCCCTGGGATTTCTTTGGAAGGAATGATGCTAAAGCTGAAACTGTAGTACTTTGGCCACCTCATGCGAAGAGTTGACTCATTGGAGAAGACTCTGATGCTGGGAGGGATTGGGGGCAGGAGGAGAGGGGACGACAGAGGATGAGATGGCTGGATGGCGTCACTGACTTGATGGGTGTGAGTCTGAGTGACCTCCGGGAGCTGGTGATGGACAGGGAGGCCTAGCGTGCTGCGATTCATGGGGTCTCAAAGAGTCGGACAGGACTGAGCGACTGAGCTGATCTGATCTGATGAGCTGCAGGCTATTAACATCCCCAGTTTATAGATAGAGAAACTGAGGCTTGGAGCTATTCAGGGATCTGCTCAGGCATGGCTCGTGCAGCCAGGCAGTGGAGGGCTGACTCTTGAAACCTGTGGCTCAGGCTCCTCGCCAGCACAGCTCTGGTTACCGTGAGATCAGCCTGGTTCCAACCAGGCTGGGGCAACCTTGGGCAGGCGGCCCCCCTCTCTGGATCTGGTTCCTTCTCTGCACCGTGGGCACAGCTGGAAGATCCCTGAGAGCTTGTAGCTCAAATGCTCCCTGCCTGTCCTTCCTGGTTGACCCTGGTCCTGGAGTTGCTTCAGCCCAGGAGGGGCCAGCATGGGGCTGAGCAGGTCCAGGCTTCCCTCCAGCACCTCAAGGAGCTGTGAAAAATGGGCCTGAGACCTCCTAGAAGGGGCGGGACCACCCACAGGATTTGGACCCTGGTCCAGGTGTCCCTGTAGCCTCTGTTCTTTCTGCATCCACTCTACCACCAAGGGAGGGCCATCTGTCCCTCAACTCAGCTTCTTGTCCCGCCAGGGGGCAGCAGTCCTCTTGGGAAGATTAGACACCTGGCTCCCTGCAAGGAGATCCAACCTGTCAATCCTAAAGGAAATCAGTCTTGAATATTCATTGGAAGGACTGATGCTGAAGCTCAAACTCCAATACTTTGGCCACCTGATGCGAAGAACTGACTCACTGGAAAAGACCCTGATGCTGGGAAAGATTGAGGGTGGGAGGAGAAGGGGATGACAGAGGATGAGATGGTTGGATGGCATCACCGACTCAATGGACATGAGTTTGAGCAAGCTCTGGGAGTTGGTGATGGACAGGGAGGCCTGGTGTGCTGCAGTCCACAGGGTCAAAAAGAGTTGGACACGACTGAGCGACTGAACTGAACTCCCTACAGTTTCCTCCTTAGTCAAACAAGGAGACTTTGTCTTCCTTGTTCCTGCCTCACTAACCAGCGTTTATGACCAACCTAGACAGCATATTATAAAAGCAGAGACATTACTTTGCCAACAAAGGTTCGTCTAGTCAAGGCTATGGTTTTTCCTGTGGTCATGTATGGATGTGAGAGTTGGACTGTAAAGAAAGCTGAGCGCCGAAGAATTGACGCTTTTGAACTGTGGTGTTGGAGAAGACTCTTGAGAGTCCCTTGGACTGCAAGGAGATCCAACCAGTCCATTCTGAAGATCAGCCCTGGGATTTCTTTGGAAGGAATGATGCTAAAGCTGAAACTCCAGTACTTTGGCCACCTCATGCGAAGAGTTGACTCATTGGAAAAGACTCTGATGCTGGGAGGGATTGGGGGCAGGAGGAGAAGGGGACGACAGAGGATGAGATGGCTGGATGGCATCACTGACTCGACGGGTGTGAGTCTGAGTGACCTCCGGGAGTTGGTGATGGACAGGGAGGCCTGGCGTGCTGCGATTCATGGGGTCGCAAAGAGTCGGACATGACTAAGCGATTGAACTGAACTGAACTGAAGCTGGGCATTGTGTTAAGCCCTTGACATTCACGAACCCATTTAATCCTCACAGCTACCTGTGAAGCAGATCTCCCATTCAGCAGATGGGAAAACTGAGAATCACAGTAAAGTGACTTGCCTGAAGCTACATAGATAGTAAGTGGCAAGACAAAGCAACATACAGTCATGGTCCATGAAGTCACTTGAAAGGTTTTCAGGGCTGAGTGCATGTGTATAATCATAACAAGGATAAAGCCGCTAACCTAACTTTTTCTGAGCGCTCATTCTGTGCCAGGCCCTATTCCAGGCACTCATCACCTATTAACACAGGCCTGGAAAATCCCATGGACGGAGGAGCCTGGTGGGCTGCAGTCCATGGGGTTGCAAAGAGTCAGACATGATTGAGCGACTTCACTTTTCACTTTCATGCATTGGAGAAGGAAATGGCAACCCACTCCAGTGTTCTTGCCTGGAGAATCCCAGGGATGGCGAGGCCTGGTGAGCTGCCGTCTACGGGGTCACAGAGTCGGACACGACTGAAGCAACTTAGCAGCAGCAGCAGCAGCAGCAGAGACTTCCCTGGTGGTCCAGTGGTCAAGACTCTGTGCTCCCAAGGTAGGGGGCATGAATTTAATTCCTGGTCCATTCTGGAGATCAGCCCTGGGATTTCTTTGGAAGGAATGATGCTAAAGCTGAAACTCCAGTATTTTGGCCACCTCATGTGAAGAGTTGACTCATTGGAGAAGAGTCTGATGCTGGGAGGGATTGGGGGCAGGAGGAGAAGGGGACGACAGAGGATGAGATGGCTGGATGGCATCACTGACTCGATGGATGTGAGTCTGAGTGACCTCCGGGAGTTGGTGATGGACAGGGAGGCCTGGCGTGGTGCAGTTCATGGGGTCGCAAGGAGTCGGACACGACTGAGCGACTGATCTGATCTGATCTGGAGAACTAAGATACCACATGACAAAACAAACACCACCCCCCCCCCCCACTCAAAGAACCAGACACAAGTGTAACACAGAATTCTCACAACTGCCCCATGAGCTGGGGGCTATTAACACCCTTAGTTTACAGATGGAGAAACTGAGGCTTGGAGCTTTTTGGTGACCTGCTCAAGGCTTATGCAGCCAGGCAGTGGAGGACTAGCCCTTGAACTAGCCTTCAGGCTCTTCACCAGTGCGCCTCTGGTTACCATGAGATCAGCTTGATTCCAAGTAAATGCTCACCAGAAATTAACAAGGAAATTGATAGACCCCTGGGGAGGGGGTGTGGTCAGAGCTCTCAGTGTCTGGGTTTCCTCATCTGCAAAGTGAGCCTAATGGTTACATGTTTGGGGGCTGTTATGAGGAGGAATGAGGTTCTTAGCCTGGTGCCCGGCAGGTGGTCAGCACTGTGAGTGTTTGGGGGTGTGTCACTGGGCACTGGCTACTGAGCAGCTGACCTGTGTTTTGTTCGAGCCTCTCAATAAAAGTGCGGGATGAGGGTTAATAGCTGCAATTTGTAGAAGAGGAAACTGAGGCAGGAGATGTGGGTTCAATCCCTGGGTTGGGAAGATTCCCTGGAGAAGGAAATGGCAACCCACTCCAGAATTCTTACCTGGAGAATCCCATGGACAGAGGATCCTGGCAGGCTACAATCCATGGGGTTGCAAAGAGTCACACATGACTGAGTGCGCATGTGCGCGCACGCAAACACACACACATACACACACACACACGCAGGCTCAGAGAGGCATGATGACTCAGCTCAGTGAGGAGCCGAGCTGTGCCTGGAGACTTGTGCCCAAGGCTGCCCTCTCATTTGCCCAGGCCAGAGTCTTCTGGGGCCTGCAGGCTCGGAGAGTCTGGACGCAGTGGGACAAATAGTTTCAGGACAGTCAGACGGACGGGGCTGCAGAGGCAGGTGGGGGCCAGGCCTCCAGACTTAGGAGCGACTTTATCCCCAAGGCACTGGGAAGCCACAGGACTGCAGCAGGGTTGGCAACACATACAAAAAGGCAGGCCCACAGCTAACACCTGACACTTCCTTATTCACTCCACGCCAGGCACTTCGGCAAGTGCTTTTACATCAGTTAACTTGTTCAACATTCACAGCAACCCGATGAGGCTGGAATTATTGCTATCCCCATCTCACAGATGAGGAAGCGGAGGCACTGAGGTATGAGGTAAACTGGCCCAAAGTTACCAAGCCGTGGAGCTGGGATGTGAACCCAGGCCCACGCACGCCCAACATCTCCTGTCCTCTCTGCTGGCTGTGGCCGAGGCAGGCTGACCACAGAGGTCTGGAGGCCAGGGGGTCTCAGCGGGCCTCTGAGGACAGCATGGCTCACTGCCCACCCGGCCGCCCTGGCTCTGGGCGCTCAGCTGTTGGTGGAGGCAGGTCGCCCACGGCCAGGGGGGTCTGGGTTTGGTGGGCTTAGCTGGTAGGCTTGGGTTACAGGCAGCGAACCCGGGCTCTGATCCCATAAGCCCAGTCACCCTGGGTGTGGCAGGGAGGAGGCATTTGCCGGGAAGACGATCAAGGCGGGCCAGCGAGGGCTGGCCTTTCTCCTGGAATCCGGGGGGATTAACGGCGGAGAAAAGGGAACAGCTGGACGATTCCCAGTCCCTCTTGGCTGCCCGCCGCCCACCCTGAGGTGTCAGGTTGCCCTGTGAGTCGCTCTTTAGGGAATTCTGGTATTTTCAATTACCAGCCGGGCGCACTGGCAGGGGGTGGGGTCAGGGGCGCCCCGTGACCCCTGCAAGAAGATGGAGCCCCAGGGAGCAAGCACAAAAGAGGCTTGCGGGGGTCGAGAGGGGACGGCAGAGGCCAGCCAGGCAAGGCCTTGCTCAGTGGGAGCAGGTGGTCAGGGGCCCCGCTGCCCCCAGCGAGCCCTGGGGGAAGCTTCCAGTTTCTTCCTCAGCCGAAACCTGGAGAAGGAGCCTTTCCTTCTTCGAGCCTATTTCTCCCCCAGGGCATGAAGGAATAGGAGGAAGGGGTTTCTGGGGTCTTCTGGGACTAGCATCCTATGACGGGCAGGAAGTCAGAAGGTCTGTGAGTCTGGCTACCTCAAGAGGGTGTGGGTTGGGGTCTCATTCAGTGCTGAGCTCTAAGGAAGGAGACCCCTACTTGGCCTTTGCCCTTTCACCAGAAGACCCCATGAGCTTACAGGGGTGGGGGAAGAGTCGCCGGCACTGGGGGGTCAGAGACGCCACCCCAAACCCCAGACTCTCAGACCCCACTGCCTCCCTGACATCTTCACACGCCCTCCGTGGATTCCACCGGGAATAAAACCCATGGGCTCCCAAGCACCACCCACACTGGCTGCCTCTCTGTCCCTGATCACACTGAGGTCATTCTTGCCTCGGGGCCCTGGCCTCACAGTGTTTCTGTCCGGAAACCTCCTCCCTCAGCTCTTCCATGACCAGTGCCTCCTTGTCATTCAGGTCTCAGCTAAACCATCACCTTCTCAGAGTGGCCCTGCCTGACCATCAGCCCGGCCTCAGTCACCGACCAGGCCACATGCTCTTTTCTTTATAGCGTGAACACCGTCCTCTCTGCAGACGGGGGCCTTGTGGCTCTTATTCAGTCTATCCCTAGTGCGTGGAACAGTATGTAGCTCAGAGCAGGCACTCGGTCGATACTTGGTGGAGGAAGAAAGGAAGAGGAGAGGAGGAAGGGTGGGAGGCTGGCTCTCACTTTTTAGCCCTTCAGCAACCTGGGTGAGTCCACTGACCTTGGGGTACATGGCCTCAGGCAGCATCCAGGAGAAGGCAGTATGGCTTGTGTGAGGCGTGCGTGCTTGGTGGCTCAGTCATGTCCGACTCTTTGCGACCCTATGGACTGTATCCTGCCGGCTCCTCTGTCCATAGGATTCTCCAGGCAAGAATACTGGAGCGGGTTGCCATGCCCTCCTCCAGGGGATCTTCCCGACCCAGGGATCGAATCTGCATCTCTCAGTCTCCTGCATCGGCAGGTGGGTTCTTTACCACTAGTGCTGCCCAGGAAGCCCTTTTCACATAATAGCTATTGTGTTTTGGAACCAGTAATCTGAGGAACCTATTTTGCAGGGGGGAAAAAAGCTGGTCCAGGAGATACTATTATTCTTTTTCTTAAAGCTGAGAAAAACCTCCTGTCTGGGGCGGCAGCTGGCAGTTCACCTCCTCATTCACTCTTCCCTTGACTCACTGTCGATTTAGCTGTATCCACCTGGTGCCACACGATCAGACAGAGTCCATTTTACAGATGAGGAAAGAGAGACTCAGATCAGTGTCTCCTGCCCTGTGTGCCTCAGCTCCCAAGCAGTGGGGCTGGGATCAGGACCCAGGTCTGCCTGACTCGGAAACCCAGGTTGTTTTTTCCTCCCGGTTGTCTGGCCCTCTCCACAAGTGTGATCTGAGCAGGCTGAGGTCCAGCTCTGGGCTTCATGTTGTGGAAACATCCAATGGTCCACCCCCTAGTGGGCTGCTCAAGCACCCTGATCTCATCTGAGGCCACTCAGTGGGAACCGGTCCCATCCCAGCATCTGGACTAGCAAGGTGGGAAGAGCCTGGACCTTGAATCTGGGGACCTAACTCAGCCTGCTGTGGGGACAGTGGCAAGGATGCTGAAAAGGTTAATAAAGAGCTGTATCTAGAGTGTTTAGCACAGGACGTGGCCCAGAGTAAAGGATCAGGGGGCACCGGCCATGTGTCACTGTCTGGGCCGCCCAGACTCTCAGACAGCACCCTGAGCAGCTGAGTGCTTAGCAAAGGATCATGAATGGTGGTGGTGATGGTGGAAGAGGGGAGAAGGAGCAACATCCAGGGTTCAGGTCCCATCGCTTATGCCCAGCTGACACTATTACTTCAGCTACCCCTTTCTCTGAGCCCCGGTATCTCACCTGTAAAATGGGTTGGGGTAGACAGTATCCACTGCCTACCAAATATCCATTCTTCCTTTCTCAAATTAACAGAATCCTGGTTCTTCGCTGGGCACATTCTTCCTTAATAAAAGATTGATTACTTTCTCAAGCTTTTCAGCAGCTAGAAGTGGCCATGTAACAATGTGCTTGCCAATGAGTGATAAGCTAAAGTGTGGGACTTCTAGGGAGTCTCTTCAAAATGAAAGGGGCCCTACCCTTGTCACTTTTCTTCTTCCATCTTGCTGCCTGGCATATGGATGTGAGAGCTGGAGCTCTTGCAGCCATTTTGGGCTATAAGGACAAGAAACTGTATGCTGAGGAGTCTGAGTCTCTAATGATTCCATCCAGTTGCCCTAACTCCTATTTTCTGACATCCTTTATACATAAGAAAAATAAATCTCCATTTGGTCTAAGCTACTATGTAGACTGGTTGTATTAATTGCCTCTCTGTATCTACAACCTTTGTCCTAGAATTTGTATAATCCCCCTCTGGCTATGGCTTTGGGCTTGGTTGTGCGACTTGCTCTGGCCAGTGGAATTTAAGTAAATATAAGCAGAGGCTTGAAAAAGCCCTCCCATGTATCTGATGGCCGTGAGAACAGACCCAGGCTGACTTGTTAGAGGCTGAGACATGTGGGGCAGACTTCTTGCCCCAGCGGTCCCCGCCAGGGCCATTCTTGACTAGCTCACAGTGCTCCACCCCAAACATGCAACAGAGCCCTGACAAAATCCAAAGAGCTGCTGAGAGACCCAGAGTAGCTGGAGCACAAACATATGAAAGCTCCCCGCCGAGACCCATCCAGCCAGGAGACTCACAAGCTAGATAAGTGCTTCTTGCTTTTATGGTTGATTGTTAAACAGCCTTACTGTGGCAGCGGCTATCTGTTCTTTTTCTTGCTCTCATAGGCAGCCAAACCAATCTTAGCTGAGAGTCTGGGCGGGCAAGGCCTCCCCCTGCAGAATGCTTGGGAGGATGAAAGAGGTTGATGCATGCAGAGGGCTCGGCCAGGGGAGGGAAGTGCCCTCTCCCTCTCTCTTCCTTTCCCCAGGCATGGGCCTCGCTGGGGGTTCTCTTGTCCTGTCTCTTTCTGATCCTCTCCACCCCTAGAGAGAGAAGTAGGTGAGCACTTGCTCATGCCAGTTCTGGAGACCAGCCACTCTGTGCCCGCTCTGCAGGAGGGCCAAAGGATCAGAGGCGAACACGGCTGGTAGAAAGGGCTTCGGAAAGTTGAAAGTTTTTCCCTGAGAAAGCTGCGTGGAGTGATGTCACGGACAGAGGTTGTGACACCCGGCTAGGGGGTGTGAGACCAGCTCTGCCAAGGACCTGCTGCTGTATGGTCTTGGGCAGGCACTTAGGAAACTCCCAGGGCCTCAGTTTTCCTCCCTATAAAAGGAGGTGTTTGCACTGGATGGATACTGATGTGTTTTTTAATTTGATCTCAGTTACCTCCTGGGTGTGATAGGCAGGATCACAGCTCCCGAAGATGTCTGCGACCTAATCCCAGAATTGGTGAATCTGTTATCTTACAGGCAAAAGACACTTTGCAGATGTGATTAAGGTTATGGCCCTTGAGATGGGAGATTATCCTGGATCATCCAGGTAGACCCAGTCTAATCACTTGAGTCCTTAAAAGAGGAAGGAATCTTTCCCAGATGAGAGTCAGGCCAGAGAGTGAGAGTTTGAGGAAGACTTGATGCCCTGTTGCTGCTTCTGAGATGAGGTGGGGGGTAGGGTGGGGTGGGGTGGGGTCTTTGCAAGGACCAGAGTGAGTCCCCTGGGAGCTAGGGAATCTCTTAGATGACAGTCAGCAAGGAAACAGACGTCTCTGCTACAAACACAGGGAGCTGAATTCTGCTAACACCCAGATGAGTGAAGCCACCAGCAAGCAACACAGCCCTGTGAACGCTTGAGTTTAGCTTGATGAGATTCAGGCTAGACTTCTGACCCATGGAACAGTAAGGTAAGAACTACGTCTCTTTTTCCGTTGCTAAGTTTGCAACATCTTGTTGCAGCAGCAACAGGAACCTGACATACCTTCTGATTTCATTTGAAGCTGAGCTACCATGTACTGCACCCAGGGCTTCTACCACATTATTACTAACCTGGCGCCCATCTCGGAAAGCTGGGATGACGAAAACATGCCCATTTGGAAGGGGAAGACTCTGAGGCTCAAGGAAGTAAGGGTCCCTAGACAGCCTGATCCCATAGCTTGGAAAGGGGGCGTGCTAGGTGGGGACGGAGTTTGTCAAGCCTAGCACTGATGCCTCCCCGCCCCCCCATGACTCCCTAGGACATGACAGTGGGGGAATCTTCCTAATGGGTCATTCAGTATGGGTGGCCCCCAAGGCTGCACTGGCTCGGCCAAGCTGTGGTGTGGCAGGTCCAGGCACACAGCTTGCCCCACCTCTGCAGGTTTGGCTCCAATTTCAACACTGAGCCTTGAGTACGCAGCCATGTCATTATTCAGGTTCTTCCAGTGGTGGGCAGTCATTTAACTTGAGTCATTTAACTCTTACCTTTCCTTATCTGTAAGATAAAAGAATAACAGGATCCACTGAAGCTGGGGAGATTCATCATCCAGGGCTTAGTATCTAGCAAATAATAAACACTTGCCGGGTGTGACCCATTATTATGATTAGAGTGAATATAGGATGCTTTGTGTGTGTGTGTGTGTGTGTGTGTTTGTGTGTTTTTGGCCATGGGATCTCAGTTCCTTGACCAGGGATTGAACCCACGTCTCCTGCATTGAAAGTGTGGCATCCCAACCACCAGGGAAGTCCTGATCCTTGCTTTTGAGTGCTGACCCTCCCAGGCAGCCTCTGAGGCACCTTGAGCCTCACAGCACCCCACAGGAGAGGGTGGTGACGCTCAGGAGGAAGATGTGATTGGATGCCGGCTAAGAGACTTCTCTGGGCCTATGGGCCGGTGAGCAGATAGGCTCGATTCAAAACCAGGTTTGTTTGGCTGATTGCAAAGCCCAGACCCTTCTCTTCACCCCTGGGACCAGGCAGAGATGCAGCCTGTCGGGGCTTGCTTGGGGTGACAGTGAGTACTCCGGGCCGCCCGGAGTACTGAGGCAGGCTAGAGACCAGCCCCATGTGGCTGAGATTCTGCATGCACCTGGGTCTGTGTGGCTGTCTCCACCCTGTCATCTGGATCTCGGCTCACATGCCACCTCCTGGGAGAGGCTCTCCTCCGATCCTCTGACGCCCTCGCCAAGGCTTCCCCTCCCTCCCACCTCTGTCCCCGTATTGTCTTGTATTTTTGTGTTGAGAACCATGGACTCTGCACAGCCAGAATGAACCCTGCATCCTCCTCTGTCCCAGCTGAGTGAGCCCAGGCATGTGCCTCACCCAATGCCGTTTCCTAAACCTTCAAGTGGGGATATGCAGCCAAGCCTAGGCTCCTACCTCTGGGCCCCCCACTCCCCACCAAGAGGACTTGTGAACACAGGCAGAAAGGTGTTCTGGAATGGCCGAGTGTGGTTTGAAGTCAGTGTGATGGCTTTATGAAGTCAGAAGACAGCTCTGGCCCCCGTGAATGCCAGGGGAGTGCAAGCCAGGCCCAATCACTTGCCCCAAAGAAATACTTTTTCCTTTTAAGGCCATGAACTAGCTATTTATATATTGAATTTTAGGGTCTGATTAAAACCGAGCACTGAATGCATTTGTCTGGAAATCCAGTCTCCGGCCTTATTTTCCAGCATCATTGGAATTCTCCACGCCTCTCCTCACTCCACGCTTTTCTAGATCCCTTGGCAGCTGCTCACCAAGCACACGCTGTGGTGTGTCCCCATCTAGGCACCAGGAAAACCACGGTGAGGGAAAGGAGACCCATAGTGTACTGCTGAGGACCGATGGTGGAGAGATAGACAGGAACGAAATGATCACAGACACGAAGCTAAAATCCCAGCCACAGGAAGCTGAGGGCTGCGGTGCTAGGGGCATGTGACTGAGTCAGGATGGTCAATGAGGATGAGCTAAGGTCAAAGGGAAGGGGGAAAAGGGCAAAGCATTCCAAGCAGTGGGAACAGCACGTGCAAAGATCCTGTGGCAGAGGAGCTTGGTCCCTCAGAGGAAGACAAAGAATTCCCCTCCAGTTTTCCTCCTGTACTTTTTTCTCCTGGGATACCTTCTTCCCTGCCTGAGTCCATCTCTGTCTGTTAGAAGCCTCTCCATTCTTCAAAGAAAGGAAAAGTGTTAGCAGCTCAGTCGTGTCCGACTCTTTGTGACCCCATGGACTGTAGCCCAGCAGACTCCTCTGTCCGTGGGATTCTCCAGGCGAGAATACTGGAGTGGGTTTCTACTCCAGGTGATCTTCCCAACCCAGGGACTGAACCTGGGTCTCCTGTATTGCAGGCAGCTTCTTTACCCGTCTGAGCCATCAGGGAAGACCCCTCATTCTCCAAAGAGAAGCTCAAATGCCTCCTCTTTCAGGAAGCCTATCATGGCATGCCTTTCTCCCATTCCCTAGGAGGAAAGGATTTCTGCCTCACCCCCCAGATCCCTCCTTGTGTCCTCACTCATGCCATATTGTACATAAGCTACGTCCAGATCTCATCTTCCCAACCATGGCAGAAATCTTCAATGGCAGGAGCCATGTCTTCTCCAGTGTAGACGTGGACCACACGGTTCTGGGTTCAAATCCTAGTTGAGGCCACTTAGTAGTGGGACTTCGCATAACTGGCTCCACTTCTCCGGGCCTCTGTTTCCTCCTCTGGCAGAAGGGGAGGATGTGGTGAGGGTGTGTGTGGTTGCACAGACCCCAAATGGGCTCTGGATGCCTGAGAGAGAATGGGGCTTGTCACGGGGAACAAAGAGGATGTCCTTAGAACAAACAGGATGGGGAAAGAGTGGTTATGGCCCAGAGAGCCCCAGGGCTTCAGGGGCTCACGGGGCTTTGCTGTTGTTGTTCAGTTGCTGTCAGGTAACTCTTTGCGACCCCATGGACTGCAGCACGCCAGGCTTCCCTGTCCTTCACTGTCTCCCGGAGTTTGCTCAAACTCATGTCCATTGGCTCAGTGATGCCATCCAACCATCTCATCCTCTGTTACCCTCCTCTCCTCCCGCCTTCAATCTTCCACAGCATCAGAGTCTTTTCCAGTGAGTCTGCTCTTTGCATCAGGTGGCCAAAGTATTGGAGCTTCAGCTTCAGTATCAGTTCTTCCAATGAATATTCAGGATTGATTTCCATTAGGATGGACTGGTTGGATCTCCGTGCAGTCCAAGGGACTCTCAAGAGTCTTCTCCAACACCACAGTTCGAAAGCATCAATTCTTCTGTGCTCAGCCTTCTTGATGGTCCAGCTCTCGCATCCACAGATGACTACTGGAAAAACCATAGCTTTGACTATACAGATCTTCATCAGCGGGGGTTTGGATTCACTTAAACTTGACTCTCCCAAATCTGTCTAATGGTAAGAAACACTTGAGCCACTTGTGAAAAGTGCTGATTCCCAGGGCTTATTCCTGGGGTTCTGATCCAGCAGGTCTGGGGTGGGGTCAGGGGACCTGTGTTCTGAAAAACCTTTCATAGATTAAAAAATATTATTTATTTATTGGCCGAGCTGGGTCTTGGTTGCTGTGCGCGGGCTTTCTCCAGTTGTGGCCAGTGGGGGCCACTCTTCATCGCAGCGTCGGGGCTCTCACTGCAGTGGCTTCTCTGTTGTGGAGCACGGGCCCCACGGCACGCAGGTTCTGTAGCTGTGGCCCACAGGCCTAGTAGCTCCAGGGCATGTGGGATCTCAGTTCCCGGACCAGGGATGGGACCCGTGTCCCCTGAATTGGCAGGCAGATTCTTAACCCTTGGACCCCCGGAGAAAGTCCCTCTCGTGGACTTTTGACACACAATTTGGTGGGGAAATGGAGGTCCAAAGGGAGGAACTGATTTTCCCGAGTGCGATAGGTTAGATGGCCGATCTCAGCTCTACCTCTCTTGTAACAGGATCTCACACTCACACTCTTTCCAAGGAGCCCTGCAGGCTGCGTTCACTGTGGACCACTGTGCCACAGGTGGTGGCATGTGTTTATGTGGCCTGATAGCGCTCGGCCACTTACATTCCCAGCATCACCACAAGAGAAACAAGCCCAGGGAGTTGCTAATCCAAGGAGAAGAGGGACACCGATGGAACCGCCCCAATTCAGCCACATTCTGGAGCTCTGCCCCGTTCAGAGGACCTGGTGCAGATTAGATATACCCTAGCTGATGCACAAGCTAGTGAGTGAGGAAATACATGTTATTATGGTAAAATTCTGGGTTTGGGGGAGGTTTTGTTATACAGCGTTATCGCAGCAATAACTGACCTGTATGGTAAAGTCACAAAGCAAAGCAACAACAAAACTGGGATTCAAACTCAGGTCCCCCTGCGACTAACCCAGGGCTTGTTACCGCTCCTGCCTTTCAATCCTGAGGGCTCCCCCAGCATCCTCCTCTCTGGGGCCTTCATTTCCACTCTGTCCTGCCTTTATTCTCTGGAAATGTCCCGCTCCAGACAGGAGGGGTCCCCTCCAGCAGCCCTTGTTGCTAGCAAGCTGAGCCTTGTTAAGTAGGCAGGTTGACTCTTGGGGATCCCGAATGGTTGCAGGGGAGGCCTGCACACCTAGGGAAAGAACTCCAGGGACTCTGGGGAATTTCTAGCCTCTCACAGTTGAAAAGAGTTCCCTCGTCTCCACCCCGCACTGGGAGCCTGGGCTTCCCTACCTCAAGGGCTTTGTCAAGCTGGAGAGACTCAAAACCAAGGCTTCATAATCTGCCACGTGTCTTTGCCGACAGCAGCTGGCATTGGAGGGGTTTCTCAGATTGCCCGCCTTGAGTCAGCTCCATCTGGAACCCCATTCGAGGCGGGTTTAAATGCACCCACGAGCCTACAAGGGCTGCAGCATATGCTCATAAACGCGCCCTCTTGGCCCAGCAACACCATGAACACTCACAAACAAGACCACGCTCCTTCTACGGCACACACGGGTGGGCTGAGCCACCCTCAGGCACAAACTCAAGCTCAGACGTGGCAGAAGCATGCACACGCACACATGGACACTCATCAGGCCCCCCCAGTCCATGGTTCCTTGGAAGTGCCCTAGATGGTGCTGAGCACCGGAGTCTGTTAGACCTAGTCAATTTCTGCCTCACATCCTGCCTAGCTTTGTGACTCAACTTTTCTGAGCACTATCTGTGAAATGGGGACACAGATGCCTCCTACTCCTGGAGGCTGCGGGGTGGGTGGCAGTGAGGTCATGTATAAAAACACCCCTCAACCAGGTGGAGCTGGCTGCTGCCTCTCCTTCCATGTGCTTGTGCATGCCCTTCCTCCTTCTCAAAATC
Organism: Tragelaphus eurycerus; assembly: GCA_935064755.1. Lineage (NCBI taxonomy): Eukaryota > Metazoa > Chordata > Mammalia > Artiodactyla > Bovidae > Tragelaphus > Tragelaphus eurycerus. The sequence goes on along the minus strand of CAKXYN010000099.1, from coordinate 6,608,069 downwards.
CCATCTGTTTCCATCACGCCCTTCAAAATTCTGTGAGTCTTTCAAACCGCAGGTCAGATTCTGCCCCCTCCTCGAAGACTTCCTGGACCTCCATCTCTGGATGCCCAGCCCACTCACTCTGGAGCCTGGTCTCCCTTTGCCCCACTTAGATGGGCCCCAGACCACATTCACAGCACGGCCTTGCAAAGGCTGCTGAGTAAATTACTAAGGCGCACACGTAGAGGGCCAACCCAGTCTTCTGAAGGAACTGCAGGAACCATGAGACCCTGAAAAATCTCACATGTCCTTGGATGGGGATGAGACTGCGAAGTGTCTCCTGGACCTGGCCATCTGGAGGTCCCAGGTGACGCTGAGGACAACGGCCTTGGTGGAGAGGTGGAGCTGGAAGCTTGAGTGCTGTGGAGTGAAGGGGGATGAGGGAAGGTGAGGGGAGGTGATGGGATGCATCCTTTGCATCTGTTAAGGAAACCAGGGCATAAGATGGGGGTGGGCAAATGGGGGTCACAGAGGGATTATTAAAGGTAAGCCTGGGGAGAAGAGTTTTTATGGAATTAGACTGGAGGGGGCTGAAGGTTCAGAAAAAGCACCTGTGGAAATTGCTAGATGGCCACTGATGTTTGTCTCCTCACCTGCTGTTGTGATGGACGGTTAAATTAGGCTGGGATAGATGATGTTTCCCGACCTCCTTTGCAGCTTGGGGAGGCCATGAGACCACGTTCCTTCCAGTAGAACGTGCCCAAGAGTGGTAGGCGCCACTTCTGCCTACCTTGCTTAAAACATACTGCCGCCCTGGTCTTCTGTCTCTCCCGTGCGTACAGGTTAGAGAGCAGACAAACCCGAGACTCAACTTCGAACGGGCAGATGAGGAGCATGGAGGCTCGTGAGACAAGAGAGAAGGAGGCCAGGTCCCTGAGTCTCCAGGTGCATCAGAGGTGCCCCGCTGACCTGGCATGCTCACCCCTGGACTCTTACACGAGAGAGAAAAGTTCTTCTGTTGTTCTTGAAGCCACTGAACATCGGGCCCTTTTGTTATAGCAGCTTTACTTTCGCCTTCAAGAATACACGCTCAACAACTGCCAGCGATTATGATAAATGCCACTACAGCCGAGAGTTAACACTGACTCTCCCAGGTGGCCGGATCACACAAACAGCCTTGGAAAAGAGAAAAGCGCTCTGCAGATGTGAGGGAGTCTTTAACGAGGGCTTGCAGGATAGCTATTTGGCACGGCATGGCACAGCGCTGCCCCACGAAGCCTGCATCTGAAGCCGCTTACCTGCCTGGTTGGTGGTGATGTTCACGGAGGCAAACTGCGGTGAGAAGGGGCTCTGGTCCGTGACGCCATTCACAGCCTGGATCTCGAAGGTATACTGGGTGTGGGCCAGCAGGTCGCTGATGTAAATGCGAGGCTCGGTAAGGCCCAGCTGGCGGGGGGCGTACTGCACGTTGTCCCCGCAGCGGGTGCAGGCACCCCGGCCCGAGCCGCAACTCTTGCAGATGATGTTGTAGACGAGGTCCTCTCGGCCTCCTGAGTCCCGGGGCGGGGTCCACTCGAGCATGAGTGAGGTCTCATTGACACTGGAGATCACGGCCTGGGGCGCGGAGGGGATCGCTGGGGAGGGGGAGAGGTGTCTGTCAGTGGGGGTGGGGGTGCATTCCTCAAGAGACTGCTCTGTGCCCACTGCCCTGGCTCCAGCCTAGGCCTCCCCAAAGCTTTCCTCTAAATCCTTTCTCCTCTCCACCCAAGAGACACGCTTCTAGAATATAACTCTCCATCCTACTGCACCCATCTGCTCAAACCTTTCTCCCTGGACTCCACCCTCCTCGGTGTTCCTTACTAGGGACAGTCTTTTTGTGTTGGAATCATATCCACCTGGTATCTATTTCCTGGAGAAGGAAATGGCAGCCCACTCCAATATTCTTGCCTGGAAAATCCCATGAACAGAGGAGCCTGGCAGGTTACAGTCCATGGGGTCACAAAAGAGTCGGACAAGACTGAGTGACCAAACAACAAATATCTATTTCTCCCTTTTTCCTTATAACAGGACCTGCTTTTATTCAAGGTGGCAATATGTCCAACTAAGGACTCTATTTCCCAGCCTCCTGGGATTAAGTGCTGGCCACAGATATACAGAAGTTGACAGTTCGGACTTTTTCTTAAAAGGAGATAGCTATAGTAGGTCCCTTTATCCCTTCCCCTCTTTCCATGACTGAGAATGTGTGTGATGGCTGGAGCTTCAGCAGCAATGTTGGACCATGAAGTGACCCCAAGGGTGGAAACCTCATGCTGTGGCTGGAAGAGCAGAAGAAAGTGCTGGGTCTCGGGGAGCTTCATGGATTTATCACATGACCCAGGGGTTGCCTATTTTTGGGTTTCCAAGAATAAATTCTTCGGGTTTAAGTTACAGGGGTCAGTTCTCTGCTCCTGGCAGCTGACTGCCTTTCCTCTCTGATACAGGGTTGTGACATGGCCCTCGTGGTCACCCTGTTCTTGGAGAACCTTGGCCTGTGATTCACGCAACTGTGGCCAGAAAAGCACACTGGGAAGCCTTTTCCACCACAGACACCACCTGTGTTGGTTGTTCTTCTGCCAAGCTTTCCCTTCTCTGTCCCTTTGTGAATCAAGACCTTGACTTCATCCTGCGTGTGACTTAGCAGAAGGGGGTAAGGAGCCAGATGCCAGCTCTGCGGTGTCTGCCTGTTGGCAGCACGACCACCCCAGGATGGTCCTTTCTAGCCAGTTTTCCATTTCCCCGCCCCCAGGCACCTGGCTGCCCCTTAGTTGGGAAAGGTTATTGGGGCCGGACAGCCACCCCACCCTCTGAGAGTTCCTGCAGGGGGACTCGGACTCGGTCGGGCGTCACCCTCTGGGGGCCCTGGACATACTCGTGCAGGGCATGTCCACGGGGTCCAGGTCTGCTCTGTAGTAGCCATTGCGGCAGACGCAGTTGGTTGCCCCTTCTGAGGTGGTCCGGCTGTTGATGGGGCAGTGGGTACAGGCCTCGTCCCCTTGGTTGGCCTTGAAGGTTCCAGATGGGCAACCTGGAGAGAAGACAAGGAGGGTCACTGGGGAAACCAAACGAGAACTCAGGCCACAAGCCACGGAAAGGCCATGCAGCATCCCAGAGGGGCCACACAGTGGGGGCGGATGGGGAACCGCACCTCTGAAAGCTATTGAGGGTCTCCAGGCCCCAACATGGCAGTGCCAGCTGTGCCCAGGGGGTTCCCCTGAAGCTGAAGTTTGTCTCTGAAGCTGTCTATGAGCTCAGCTGGGGCCCCCGGCAGCCATCCCTTCCTACTGCAGGTGGGCTGCCCCACAGCTTCTAGGACCAATCCTGACTTAGTCTGAAGACTGTGACGAAGCCTAGGGCGGTGCCCATGGTCCAGGCTTGTCGACTAATGGCTGGCTGGGCTCTGATTCTCGTACCTAGATTCCTGGGTTCTAGATGACTGTGAGGATAACACTGCAGGAGAAAAATCCTAGCCCAGCACAGGGCGTGCAGAGAGGTGACGTGGGAGAGCAGGAAAGAAGGCTGGCTTGGGAAACTAACTCAGGCTGAGTCTGAGTTCCGGTGTGGCCCTTGTTCTAGCTGTGTGGCCCAGACAAATAGTTTAACCACTCTGAGACTTGTTTTCTTTTTTAGTAAAATTATGATGTACGTGTGCATGCTTAGTCACACCCAACTCTTTGTGACCCGATGGGCTGTAGCCCATCAGGCCCACGAGATTTTCCTAGCAAGAATACTGGAGTGGTTTGCATTTCCTTCTCCAGGGGATCTTTCCAACCCAGGAATTGAACCCACGACTCCAGAATCTCCTGCAATGTATGCGAATTCTTTACTGCTGAGCCACTGGGGAAGAAAAATTATGCCAAGACCCATTTCTGAAGGCCATTGTGAGCATTTGGCATAAATATGCGAGGCACATGGCCTGAGGCCTTGCACAGTATAGATGTCCAATGAATAGTAGCTGTTAGAGCAGGTGTTTGATCAATTGAGTAAAGAGGACATGCAGTACCAGGGACAGCCTGAGGAGGGCAGTGTTTGCACTTGGTGGGCATTCAACAAGCTGGATTTTCCACTGGGCTTTGGTATTCTTCCCTGCTCTGGGGGCCTGTTTAGGATTTGGATTCAGGGCCTAATGCCCAGCGCTTAGATTCTTCAAGAGGTGTCCACTCCTGTGTGTTCCTATGTGTGAATTCATCCCCCCACCCTCCTCCTGGCCCTGGACTGTAAATCAGGAGGTCTGGGGTCTAGGTCTTGCCCATTTCTTGGCCTCAGTTTCTTCCGCATTCTGGGGTTCATAATCAGCTCTCCTGTGGTGCCTCAGGTCGGGGGGTCAAGCAAGGGGTAAGTGAGAGGTGGACCAGGAAGAGCTTTGCAATGGGCAAGCTCTTCCTGGGGATGAAATGTGGCTGAACTGCCCACAGGCCAGGGGCTCTCACCTGGACTGCATTCCAGGCCCACGGGCTGTGTGACCTTTTGCAAGTAACTCTACCTCTCTGAGCATTAATTTCCTCATATGATATAAATGGCTCACATAGATTTCCCTGAATCATTTTTCCAGTCCAGTTTAAGTCTTAGCAACTTGCCTTACTCCGAAACCCCTCCGAGACACTGCTCTCCTTAGTCTCACATCAGGGGTCCCTAACCTCCATGCCATGGGCTGGGACCAGTCTGTGGCCTGTTATGAAGTGGGCTGCACAGCAGGAGGCGAGCAGCGGGTGAGGGAGCAAAGCTCTGTCTGTATGTACAGCGGCTCCCCATTGCTTGCATTACCACGTGAGATTGCAAATGACTGGCTCTAAAAGTATGTTTGAGACAACTTCTACTCTCCACACATTCTGGATTGAAGTCAAGGTGGAATATCCTGAGATGGCCAAAAAAGCACTGAAAAGCCTGCTTCCGTTTCCAACATCCTATCTATGTGATGCAGGATTTTCTGCAGTGATCGCAACCAGATGATGCAGTAGACTGGACATCAGCAACACACTAAGGGTGCCACTGTCTCCCGTCACCCCAGATGGAACCATCTAGTTGCAGGAAAACAAGCTCAGGGCTCCCACTGATTCTGCATGATGGTGAGTTGTATAATTATTTCAGGGGCTTCCCTGGTGGTTCAGGAGGAAAGAATCTGCCTGCAATGCAGGAGATGAGGGTTCAATCCCTGGGTCGGGAAGATCCCCCTGGAAGAGGGCATGACAATCCACTCCAATTTTCTTGCCTGGGAAATCCCATGGACAGGGGAGCCTGGCTGGCTACAGTCCATGGGGTCAAAAAGAGTCAAACACACACATAATTATTTCATTATATGTCAAAATGTAATTATGATAGAAATAAAGTGCACAATAAATGTAATGTAATTGAATCACCCTAAAACCATCACCCCTCCTCCAATCTGTGGAAAATTTGTCCTCCACAAAACTGGTCCCTGGTGCCCAAAACGGTGGGGATCACCATATTACACGACTTGAGTTTAGGGTGCTTTACTCCTCTGTCATAATTACTCATCAAGGGGAATCTTTTGGCCTTGTTCTTGGCTCCCCCAGGACTGCAGCCATGTCTGATCCACGGCTCCTTCTCCTGTGCCTAGCACAGAGCCTGGAGCCGAGCAGCTGCTCCATAAATACTCCCTGAAGCTGCCTGCTGAAGCAGAAAGGACCTGGGCTTTGGGGATCATGTAGGCTGAAAGGCAGCAAGGAATGGTGCTTACTGTGCAGGCTGCCGAGTGAACCCCGGCTCCGCCTGTGTCCACCATCTGGCCTGGAGCCAGTTGCTTGTCTCCTCATCTGTAAAATGGGGGCAATAGCATCTACCTCCTGCAGTTGTGAGGATTACACGGGTCAGTTCAGGCAAAACTGCCTAACCAATTCCTGGCATTCGTAAACTGTGTCTGGTTCAAGTACCAACCTGCTGGGTGACCTCAGAGAGGTGGTTCAACCTCTCTGAACTAGTTTTATCCTTGGTAAGAGAGCGTCTACCTCAGAAAGTAGCCATGAAGGATTGCAGGTGATGAACAGTGCTTGGCCCAGGGTCAGAGAGGCGTTGCAGTTCCAATCTCAGGGAAGTTTCCATGATGAAGCAAAGGACGGTTCCCCTGGGGGTGCTAAAACACAGCACCCTCCCTTCGCCTGGGGTCCTACTTTGCCTGTCTTTTGCAGGGGAGCTTCCAGAAGGTGGCATCCCCCCTAATCCTGCAGCCCTGGCTGGTGCCACCCTGACTAGGCCCTGCCAGGATCTCAGAGAAGAACCAGGTTCAGCCCAGTCCTTAAGGAGCTGCCGGACAAGGGAAAGTGAGTACCGTGAAGCAACCAGCCAGGCCACGGTGACACCAGCGAGGAAGGCGGCAGAAAGTGCCTCATCCATGGTACAGAGGGGGAAAACCAGGGCTCCGGAGTGTAAATATGAAACGCACAGCATTTATTGAGTACTTATTCAGTGCTGGCCCTGTTCAAAGGACTTAACCCATAGGAACTCATGCAAACCTCACCCGGCCCTACGTCAGAGATAGTATTTTCTGACGAGGGAAAGAAAGCATAGAGGTGAAGTAGTTTTCCGAGGATGTGAGCTTACGGGGGCAGTGCTGGGATCTGACCTCGGGTGGTCTGCCTGCAGAGGTCACTTCCCTAACCGCCACACTGTCCTGCCTGTAAGAGACTCGTGCTGCACCAATGGTCCACGCGTGCTGGGCAGGGGCTGGCGGCTTCTGTTCTGGGAGCCCGTCCAGGGCTCTCTGCACTTTGCTGCGCTGGTCCTAGAGCTCCTGCCCGCCCTCCCTCTCAGGCACCAACCTTCCTCTGCTGGGTGGATGAAGGGACAGCCTTGCCCTCTCAGCCTCTTGGCACCGTCCCGTCCAGACACGCAGGCTGCAGCCCTGTCTCTACCTGAGTGGTTGGCCTCTCAGAGCCTCAATCTGCTCTGCAGTAGAATGGGGACACGGGGATCCCGCGAGGGCCACCTGATAGAGGCCAAAGGTTTTGGTCCCAAGACTGGGATCCTCCTGGCTCCCTCCCAGGCGAGAGCCTGCCCAGCTTTAGCACGCCTCTCCCATCTGCTGGCGGTTCTGTGGGCCTGGCCAGTGGGTTGCTGCCCACTCTCCGCTCCAGGCTGTGCCAGCCCCTCCATCTGGACCACCTTCCCGGCTGGCCTCCCCGCATCGCCATGTCCCAGGCCCCCTCTCTGACTCCCCAGTCTGCCTCCATCAGAAGGCTTCCTGCCTGGCCACCCCTCAGCCCTCCTACGGGACATTCTACACTTGCTGTATCTTTGGGCTTCATGAAAACCACCCTTTGGTCTTGAGAAATGGCATTGCTCTCCACCTGGGCACCAGGAGCCCTGGGGGCCTCCTCCCCTCCCCCACCCCCTGCAGCCAATCAGTTACTAGGTCTTCCCTCCTCTGCAGGGCCTGGCTCCCCTCGGCCACCCGCACCCCTGCGGGCATCCAGAAAGCCCCTCCTGCCCACTCCTTAGCCTCTCACGGCCATCTGGCCTCCTCCAGCCCACCCTCCAGAGCCAGCTTTCCAAAGCCGACTTTTTTTGCGTCCTTTGAAAATCCACAATGGCATAGACAATGGAGTATTATTCAGCCAGAAAAAGGAAGGAAGTATGGATACACGCTACAACATGGGTGATCCTGGAAAGCATGGCGCTTGGTGAAAGAAGCCAGACACAAAGGCCACCAGTGCACGCTTCCATTTATATGAAAATGGGTGGACGGGGCCCATCTAGAGAGACAGAGTAGCTGAGGGGTTGCCCGGGGCTGGTGAGAGCAGCGAGTGGGGAGTGACTGCTAATGGCCATGGGGCTTCTTTCTGAGGTGATGAACATGTTCTAAAGTCGACTGCTGTGAGGGTTACACAATTCTGTGAAAATACTAAAAAAAAAAGTCACTAACTCATACAATTTAAAGAGGTGAATTTTATGGTGATGTGAATGGTATCAAAATAAAATTCCTATGTAAGAAAAATCCACGATTGCTCCCTAAATTCCCCAGGGTGCCCGGGACCCCAGGGCTGGCACCTGCCCCCTCTCAGCACCCACCGCCCCAAGCCTCATGCTCCACTGTCAACCACATGTGGCACCTCCCTCCCCCAAGCCCACCCCCACGCCTGTGCCCCTCCTGCCCTCATTACCTGGAACGCCCTCCCTTTGTCATCAGGCAAACTCTTACACCCCTTTAGGATAGCACAGGTATCCCCCTTCCAGGATGTCTTCCCCAAACCCCCCAGAAAGGGTTGAGGGGCCTATCTGGATTACTTACACATCTGTAAGTCCGCTGCAAACTCTCAGTGTGATGTTGGGCGCCTAGCGAGTGATGGATGGAGGGAGTGAGGGCCTGAGAGTATCCGCCCAGCTACTGTGCTTGACATTGGAGTCATCAGATCCACAGAGGGGCAGACAGCACGTGGCTCTTTAGCAGCAGAGGCAGAGTCTGATCCCAGGAGTACTGTGTGATGGGGGTATGCTGGGGTCCCAGACCCCTACCAGCCACCTCTTCTCGTACAGAGAAGGGGTTGGAGGCAGCCCCCAGTCCATGGTGCCCAGGGGCCCAGGGCCCACGCTGCTCCTAGCATTTCAGCTGGGAAGGCACCCTCCTGCCAACACCTGAGTCTCGGGTACAGAAGTGGGAAGAAAACAGAGACAGCTGAGGTCACAAGCGTGGGCGGCTCCACCCCGGACAGGTGTGGGTTCAGACAGGTTTCCTGCCCTCTGAGACTCAGTCTGCTCCCTGGAAAGGGAACTGACGCCTGTTTAGATGCAGCAAGAAGCCTCTGAATGTGTCTCTTGCTCCACCTCAGCCTCCCTGCCAATCATCTGCAGTAGCTGGAGTGATCTCATGAGAAGGAATCAGAGCTCAAACTCACTAGGGGTGCCCCACGTGCTTAGAATGAATGCACGTACCTAGGCTGGAAGGGCGGCTCTGGGGCCTTCCTGCCCCTTCCTCATACTCTCCCCTTTGTCTCTGTTTCCTTCACTGACCCCTATCACAACTTGTAATCATATTAGCAAATAGGTTATCAACTTGTGTGCAGTCTGTCCTTTGCCTGCATTTGGAAGTACCTGGAGAGGAAAAGAACCCAGCTGGTCTGGTGATCCTTGGTTACCTAGCAACTGGCAGAGTGGTGGGAACATAGTAGGTGCTCAACATACATTTCTTGAGAGAACAGATATGTCCCTTACAAGGTGTTGTGAGAATCATATGAGAAAGTGGGAGAGAAAAGATTTAGTAAATGCCAGGTTGGGTACCACGGTTATCATGTCAATTTCACCAGAACTGCCTCAAGGCTCAGGTCTCTCCTCATCTCACTTTCCCCCATGGGTCCTCCCATGGGCCTGTCCACCAGGGAGGCCAAGTCATCCCTGGTTTTCAGACCAGAAGTTCTGCATCCCAGAAATAGCCACCGTCCCAAACAAGCCCTCATGGATGCTTCCCAGCCCCATCTGTCTGTCACCTCTCTCTCTTGTTTTCAGTGCTCTGGATGCCCCGGGTGCACGCAGTGGTCCCTGTACCTGCATGCCCTCCTGCCCCATCCTCCTATCCCGCTGGATCGGTGTGTCTGACATGTGCTCCTCCAGGAGGCCTGCCTTCCGCTGTCTACAGCAGATGACTCAGACTCCACCGCAGCAGATCAGGTACGGGTTACACGGGCAGTAGTGTGCCGGTGAACGGCTATTTGGTGGTGGGGAGGGAAGCCCTGATTTGTTGTGTTTGCCAACTGCTATGGTGAACATGCCCCCACCAGGGCAAATTTCAAGCTATCAATCTGAGACAACCAAACACCGAGTTAGGAAGAAATGGCCCCAGTCAGCTCTCGTGAGCCAAGCCAGCAAAATCCAGCCCATCCCACCTCCACCGGCTGGTGAGCCCTGGTTCAGGCAGGGGCTGGGGCTCTAATCTCTACATCTTGAACACTCAGTACCGGGTACAGTGCATAGAAGGTGCTCAGTGAACTCAGTCTACCAGATGAAGGCGGGTCTGTCTCTCTAACTGGACTGCTTAGGGGCTGTGGGTTTGATAGGTTAACACACATAAGATGCTTAGGACATACAGCAAGTGCTGTATAAACCTTAGCTGTTATTACTCATTCAGCATGTAGGGACAATAATAATCACCCTTTATTATGTGCTTTCGGGGTGACAAGTCCGGTGCAAGTGATTTACATGGGTTCTCTTACTGAATCCACACAACCACTCATTGAAGTAGGTTATCATTATCACCCCCATTTTACAGATGATGAAACTGAGGCTCAGAGGGGATGAGTGAACGTTACAAGGTCACACAGCTACTCAGTGGCAGAACTGAGGTTTGACTCTAGGTCTTTGTGATTCCAGGTACTACCGGATACAGGAATCATCAAGTGGTGGAGTGTCAGGGTTGGAGACCATTTTTCAGGCTGACAGAGGGGACAGGGCTTGGTGGGGTCACTCAGCAAGGTAGAGAGGCACAGCCTGGGCTCCAAACCCAGGGCCTGGAGCCAAAGTGGGCAGCCAGCACCTGCCTTCTGCAGACGCCCAGAGTCCTCAGCCAGGCAACCCGAGGTGGGGATGGCAGTCAGCCGGGAGGAGGAGAGAGGATTACAGGGAAACAGATTTTCTCCCCGCCTGCCCCCTGGGCTCTGGGGATAGGTGATAATTGACCGAGTGAGCCCTGAGTCAGGCCGAGGCAGGGCTCCATCTGGGCCTGGCACGGCGGGGCTGCTAATTGGCATGGAGTGATCCTCGAAGCCTCCCTGGCTGGCCTGCCGCTCGGCTCCCCCTTCTCCGCCCAGAGACTCCAGATTAATCCCCAAACGACTGATGGGCAGGGGACTCAAATGCTGTCAGGCCTCATGTGCCAGGCCTCAGGGGAAGCAGTGTCTCTATCTTTCCGGGGGTGTCCTGCAGACCAGGGGGTTCTGTGTTCTGAGTAGAGGTAGGCTCACCACAGTCTAGCTCCCACTCCTCAGAAATGGATGAAATTGAACCAGCGCCTCAACCGTGGAGCTGGCTGCCAGAGCAGAATCCCAGGCCTGTCTCTGGCTAGCAGTGTAACTGTGGGTAAGTTCCCTAACTCTCTGTGCCTCAGTTTCCATGTTTATATAATGTGGGGGTGGAATGGTGACACTGTCTTATATTTGCTGGGAAGATGACATGAGTTAAGGAGAAGAAGGCACTTGCCGTAGTGCCTTCCTGGTTCATATGAAGGGCTATACAAGCGTTTACTTTTATTATATATGTTCATTCTTGGCCTGCCACTTGCTGTGTGATAAGACCTGGGGATATAGAGACAAAGAAGATGTAGTCTCTGCGCTCAGGAGTGTGGGTCCAGTTGGGGAGATGGTGTGCTATGACTTTATTCAATAGGCACTTATTAAACCCTTGTTATTTCATGGCTGGTGACTGCAGTTTGCTCCTTGGAAGAAAAGCTATGACCAATCTAGACAGCATATTAAAAAGCAGAGACATTATTTTGCCAACAAAGGTCCATCTAGTCAAAGTTATGGTTTTTCCAGTAGTCATATATGGCTGTGAGAGTTGGACTATAAAGAAAGCTAAGCACCGAAGAATTGATGCTTTTGAACTGTGCTGTTGGAGAAGAATCTTGAGAGTCCCTTGGACTGCAAGGAGATCCAACCAGTCCATCCTAAAGAAAATCAGTCCTGGGTATTCATTGGAAGGACTGATGCTGAAGCTGAAACTCCAACACTTTGGCCACCTGATACGAAGAGTTGACTCATTAGAAAAGACCCTGATGCTGGAAAAGATTGAGGGCAGGAGCAGAAGGGGACGACAGAGGATGAGATGGTTGGATGGTATCACTGACTCGATGGACATAAATTGGAGCAAGCTCTGGGAGTTGGTGATGGATAGGGAGGCCTGGCGTGCTGCAGCCCATGGGGTCACAAAGAGTCGGACACGACTGAGCGACTGAACTGAAGTGAAGCCTTTGTTGTATACTAGGCACTGGGTCATGGAGACAAAAGGCCCAAGTCCTGCCTATGAGAGGCCACAACTGAGCAGAAGGCTGGCACGTCTTCCTTTAACCAGGACTAACTGCTGGCTGCTGTAGGCAGAGGGGCCCGGGAGTGGTGCTGGGCTCAGTAGTGCTTGGTTTGAAGGGCAGCTGGCCTACCTTCCTGCCTTGAGATCTCCAGGAAGTTCTGGATTTGGGTAGTGGAAGGGAGTTTGGACCGAGAAAAGAGTCCCAGGCACAGAGGAGGGAGGGAGGGAGGCCAGGCCTCAGCTATGCTCTGGGCCCGTTGCTCTGTGAACCCAGGCCACTTCTGGCCTACTTTGGTGTGGTTGGGACCATCGCTGTGGCCTCTTCCAACCACAGTGGAAGTGTGGCTGTGGACACACTCAGGCACCCGACCCTGGGCTTACACTCTCCCTGAACTGTGAAAGAACTGATTTGTGTATTTTTTGGGGCCTTATGCTGAGCGTATGTTGGGGCTGAGCTGGCGGTGTTCTTGTGGCTGAGTGGGCGGGGTTCTGGGGTCTCCCTCATGCAAAGTGGCTTTAGCGTTTTGCACGCTTTCCACTTTGGCTGCTGAAGTTCAGCCAGTGGAGCCAGTGCCCCTGCACTGGGCTGGGCAGGGTGCTGATCCTCTGTGCCAGGGGCAAAGTCACATGGGACGCAGGCGGCAGGCAAGCCCCCAGGCTGGAAGGAGGAGCTTCCGATCTCTGTGTGTCTACAGGCACCTCCTGGTGCTGGGCCAAGGGCTTCCAGAGCCTATAACCTCATCCATCCTCATGATGGCCCTGTGCAGCAGGAGGTGTTATCCCCATTTTAGAGATTAGGAAACTGAGGCTCACAGGAAGGAAGTGTCTGTCCCAAAGTCACTCAGAGACACAGCAGCAGAGCCTGTACCCCCAGAGTCCACGCTCTCACATGGCGTCCGAGACTCTCAGTGTTCCAATCTGATGAAGAGGGCCCCTTCTGGCCCTTCTAGCTCTTCCTCTCTCAAGGGTGGCGGGGTGGGGGAGGGCCCTGCCCTTCCAGGTTAAATCCAAGAAATGACTCAGGGTCAACCCCCTGCTGCGGTGGCTCCTACTGGGACCACCCAGGGGATGTCAGTCATCCTGCAACACCCCCGCCTCCCGCACCCCCTTATGCCCAGGCTCCCCCTGCTTGCCCCTGCTGGGACCCTGGCTCTCTGGATTGCTGCCAACAGCTGGCAGGACTACAGAAGTCAGAAGGCAGCGGCGGGAGTTGTGTTAACAGCTTCCTCTCTGCCTGAGGGGGGAACCCAGGGTCTCCCCAGGCCAGCCTCCCACACAGCCATCTGCAGCATGCTCTCCCGGCTTGAGACCCGTCTGGGGCTCCCTTGAGCCTGTGGCAAGTGGTGCCCGCTTCAGCCTCCCCTGCACGGTCTACACCGTTATCTTCAGCTCCCACGGCCTCCCAGCGTCACCCTGGGCTCCACTCACAGGAGGCCGCTCCCCAGCGGGTGTGCTCGGGGTCACCTCTACCTGATACATGGGTCCCAGCTCCAGCCTGGCTTAATTCCTCTTCATCTTTACGTCTCGGCTCCAGTTCCTTGTGGGTCCTCCTGGAGTGCCGCCCCCACCAGGCCTGGGTTTGGGGCTTCTCTTCTGTGTTCTTGAAACACCAGTCCCTAGCCTTGGACCCTGCACGATTACACGGGTGTGACTGCCTCCCTCCCAAGGCCTCGAGCCCAGTGGTGGCAGGAACTCACAGTGACCAGCAGCTTTCAGCCCCACGGTCTGGCTGAGAGGTGATGAACAGGAGGTCTCAGCACTTATTTGTTGATTGACCGACTGACCGAGGCTTAGAAAGGTGGAATCTTGCGCTTAAGGTCACTCAGCTTGTGCGTGGACTGGAGGTTTGGTTCTAAGGCCTCTGGGCCATGGTGGCCCCAGGGCTCATCTGGGGCCTGGGCAGTAGGCTCTCAAAGCACCCTACCTTCCTCCTTCTTGGCATTTGGGTGACATCCGTCTCTCTGCCTCCCCCAGACTGTGGGCTCCCCGACGCCTTGTCTGTTCAGGGCCAGCCCTCCGTAACACCTCCCTGAATGACAGGCCCCAAGCAGGGGAAGGGGCAAGCTCACAGCCTCCTGGAGAAGGCAGACCCTGAACCCCGTGGCCGCAGAGGTGGGTGAGAGCGTTTCAATGCCAGCTCTCTGGCCCTGGGATCCTCTGTCAGGGGCCCCGGCCTGGCTCTGGCCCGCCTCCCTTCATGCCATCCCCACGGTGGGGGCCCAAGAGCTCCCGCCCGCCCAGCAGGGAGCCCCATTCCTCCAATTTCCTCCCAATTAATCAAGCTCTGAACTTTTTAATTATCTGCCTGCAGGGTGACTCCCCACTCTGGTGAAGCAATTAAGGACATTTCCAAGTGTTGTGTGGCTGCTGGTAGGCAGCTTTGACCAGACCCTCGTGGAGGAGGTGAGCAGAGGGAGGGGCTGGGGGCGGGAGGGGTGGATAGGAAACCCCTGGGGTCATGGGCTACCGGGAGGTTGTCCTGGGGTCCTGACTAGGGCTATTCCAGGGGTCTGTGGCTACATTATCCTGGAGTGTCACCTCCCACCACCGACACGTTCACGCAATGGTCCTTTCTCTTCAGCTAGAATCTGGCTTCACAGATTCCCGACAGTTACCATGTGCCAGGCGCTGGGTTAAGGCGCTTGACAATTTTACTGTATCCCCACATTGACCCTGAGAGTAGAAAGTGTAACAATCAGAGGACGCAGAAGCTTAGACAACTCCAGAGATGCAGCCGGGATTTGAAGTCAATTCTGAGTCCACAGCCGCTGTATCAACTGTCTCTTACAGAACAGCAAGCATGGCCTGTCAAAGTGCCCCAGAACAAGGCTGGCGGCAGGAGGTGCCAGCCAGCTTGAGAGCCGCTGAAGAACACGGGCTCTCCCTGGGCAGGACGGCTGGTGGGAGGGGGCCCTGCAGGCAGAGTGGACAGGCTGTGCCAAGGCACGGAGGCCTGAAGTCACAGGGTGTGTGTCGTGCACGTGTGCAGCTACGCATAGGTCAAGGTCGCTGAGGCAAGGAGTTCGAGTCTGGGAAGGGTGGGAGGTAAGGCTGGAGAGGTGGCTGGGGTCTGGGTCACCGGAAGTCAGGAGGATGTTCACCCTCTTCCGTCCAAGCTCTTTGTTTTACGACTACAGAATACATGACCCAGACAGGCACAGTGACGTGCCTGACCTCACACAGCAAGGTAGTGGCTGATGGAGCTGGGGCGGCAGCCAGGAGTCCTGATGCCCAGAATGGAAGGGATGAGAGAGGGGCAGAGGAGCTGCAGCTGTAGGCTCATGGTGGCTGCCTCCAGACTGGCCTCCTTTGCCCTTGCCTCCTGCCCCCACCTCCCTACTTTCCGCTGGCTGCACACGGCCCTCAACACACCAGCCAGAAGGATCCTGCTGAATGGGAATCCGTGATGTGTCGCTTCTCTGCTCCAATCCCTGCAACAATTGCTGCCTCACTTGGAATGAAAACCAATGGTCTACAAAGCCCCCTTTACCTCTCTGGTTACATTTGCCCCCAGGTATTTTATTTTTCTTGGTGCAATTATGTCCTCTTTTACTTCTCCGAACACACTTCTTACAACCCTCCCTCTCATCCACCCTGCTCCAGCCACACTAGTTTCCTGGCTGACCTGGAGTAGGTGGGGTTTCTTCTAGCCTCAGGGCCTTTGCACGTGCTGTCTCCCTTGCCTGGCGCAAGCCCTTGTTCAGCTACTCCTTCACTCCGCCCCTGAGCCTCACATCCCTTGTCTATAACTGAGGTTAATGTTGTACTCCCTGCCTTCCTCCCCAGGCTAACATGGGATTCTGATGAGAAAATGGGGAACAAATAGAGCTCCCCAAAAGGGCCCCCTCCATCTCAAGGCTACCACTGCAAAAGGGCTTGTAAAGATCTTCACTGGGTCCTTGAGAAAACAGTGCCTCTGATGAACCGTGGGCTCCAGGCTCCCCCAGAGCTGAAGCTGGAGCAACACAGTGGAGCTCCCTAACCTGTAATCCTCAGGACTCACAGATGCTGGAAAAGCGAGTGTTAAATAATAATCACGATGTGCCCCGGGGGGAAGCCGGATGTGTGGGGAGAGCTTGACACATCTGGCAGGGCAGGCCCGAGTCCCCCGGCACATCTGGCTGCTGTATTGACAGGTGGTGTGGCGGGTCACTGAGGAAGGGCCTGTCAGGTCCGGTCCGTGTATCACGAGGTGGGTGATGGCTGGATGGAGCTGGGAGCATCTCCCAAGGGCCCGAGGGCCATCGCCCCACTGTGGGTCGCTGCTTCAGACCCCACTTCAGGCCATCCACTGGACCTTATGGTTGTGCTCTGAGAGGCTGAATTAGGACCCAGAACCTGGGCCATCAGATTCCAAAATCCCTACCTCATCTCGTCTGCGCCGGCCGCCCCTACTGGGGCTTGGGGAGCCTGGGAAAGCCTCCTCTCCTCTCCAGCTGGGCGGTGGGTGTTTTCGGGGTCACCTCATGGAGCACTTCCCCTTTTATGGGATCCAGAAACGTGGTCATCAGCTCCACCTGAGACAGCCCCCTTGGGCTCCTCCCCTCCTCCCACCTGCCCCAAGAAAGCCATGGTCATTAATAAAGGACACAATTAGCTGTCAGCACAGAACATGTCTGGAATTTTTTTACCTGCTCTGTGAGTTCGGTTAAGGCAACAAAGCCCCAGACCCCCCCCGGGAAGCAGCTGCCATACACCTTTCAGGGGCCCCCCTTGCCCGGGCCCAGGGCAGGAGGGGGCCTGTGACTTCTGCGGTGTGGGTTCCGCAGGTCTGGGCCTGCACAGGGTGGTGTTTTCCAGGCCAGTGGAGAAAGTGACAGAGTAAGAGAGATTTCCTGGCAGAAGTTGTTTTTTTCAACCCAACAGGCAATACAATTCAATACAATTTCCTCCTCCTTCCTGTGCGGACTTAAGGGTCTTTTAGAGCTCGAAGGACTTGAGAGAAAGGAATTAGTTCAGCCTCTCATTTTATACCTCATTTTACAGGTGGGGAAACCGAGGCCCCGGGAGGGGAAGTGACCTTGTTCATGGAGGAAACATCTATGTGCTGCTGTTTTGGGTTCTGTATGGATCCCTGAGCTCTTTGAGCACGATCAGAACCCACAGTCCGCATCTTTTAAGTCCGCGATGGTCACTGTCCAGGCTCTGCTGAGTCTTGACTATGTGCTGGGGGGCGAGGGACAGTGAGGTCCGAGGAAAATGTGGTTCCTGCCCTCGCAGAGCTGAGGGTCCCGTGAGAGGGACGGAGGGAAAGGGGCAGTGGATAAGCATGAATCCTCTATGTGCGATGGCCACAGAGGAGACAAGGGAGGCCGAGGCAGGACCACAGGGGTCACTTTGTGGTCAGGAGAGACTTCTCTGAAATACGGCATTTAAAAGGCAATCCCTGGGTGAGAGGAATGACTGAGAACAGGATTTGCAAAGATGGGACCAGTTCCGGGCCTCGGTTCCTCTCCACGTATCGAAGCGGGACATTACAGGCGCCTGCTACCCAGCTGCCTGGCCCCAGCTGACTCTGACCCTGGCAGGCACTTTCGGCCCGGGCACTTATGTCTAAGGATGCCATGAGGTCAAGATTTGTCACCCCTATTCGGCAGACGAGGAAAGGAGGGACTTCCGTGGTGGCCCAGCGGCTGAAGGCTCCGTGTTCCCAGAGCAGGGGGCTCACATTCAATCCCTGGTCGGAGAAGTAGATTCCACATGCTGCAACTCAGAGTTCGCATGTCACAAGTAAAGCTCTTGGATGCTACAATGACGACTGAAGATCCTGCGGGCTGTGAATAAGACCCAGAGCAGCACCCTGCCCCCGTCCCCCAAATAAATTAAAAAAAAAAAAAAAAAGACAAGAAAATGAGGCTCAGAACAATGAATTGCCTTCCCGGGACACTTGGACACCAAGTTCAGGCGCCTGGGCCTCCAACACCTGCCTCTCTCTGCCCTTCTGGGAGAGTCCCAGAACTACTGCGCTCCCCCTCAGCAACCCTGAAGGCTGGTCTGCTCAAGCCCTGGTGGCCTGTGACTTGAATGCTAATGAAAACCCCACTCAAGAGGTCCTGGCATTTGGCGCCTCAAGGAAAAGGGATTAAGAAACACGAATAGGGAGAGCTGGGAGCTTGCCTGCTTCACCCGGAGGCTCCTGGGTTGTGGGGGGGGCGGGTGGCCTGCAATCACTCTCCCTCCTAGGGGTACAGGAACCATTCCCCTTCTCCTGTCGGCTTCTGGGGAGCAGGAGTGAGCCTCAGCGAACCCAAGCCATAAATCAAATGTGCAAGATGTGGCTTGGCAGCCATCCCAGTGAAAAAGATCTGGGGGTTTGAGTTGACCACAAGCCAAAAGCTGCTGAAAAAGCCAATGTGGTCTTAGGCTGTAAGAGCAGACAGAGACTGACAGCCCAGCATCGCACGCCTCCCCCCTGCTGCTCAGGGAAGGTCAGTGTTGAGCTCCACATTCTAAGGAGGGCCAAGGAGTGATAGCGGACAGGGTATCTCAGGCATCCAGCTGTTTGTCTATCTGCAGGCATTTCTGGATGGTGCTGGAGGGGCCTGGCGTAGGGTCCCAGGTTCAAACTCTCCCAGCAGCATTTTTCAGGCACACAGCCGAGCTCTGGAGCCTGACCTGCCCCGGAGCACTTCCTCGCCTGGATCTCTGAGAAGTATGAGTTCTGTCCTTAATCTCGCTCAGCTTCTGTCTCTATGTCCTAGCCCTCCTGGACACCGGGGATTTGAGATCACATGTGTGGTCTCACCATGGCCTGCCCTCGGTTAAGGACAAGACTTCATTAAAAACAAACAAACAAACAAACCCAACATTCTAGATAAAGACTTTGTGCCCAGCCCTGTGTTCAGCACCAGGCACAGACTGGAATAAGCCAGTCCCTGGCCTTACAATCGCTCTCTAGAATGGGAGAGTGAATACCATCAGTTAGGATATCAAAGCAGTTTTCCAGAGGAAGGGCCGTTTGAACTGGGTGTTACAGGATGAGTGGGAGTCTGTGAGGCCCAGAAGAGGTGAAGGATGAACAGCGTGTGCAAAGGCGTGGAGGGGAGACGGGCAGGGGCAGGGGTGGCTGGAGCGTGAGCGGTGTGGGAGAAAGCAGGGGACACAAGGCAAGAAAGGTGACCCGGGGTTAAGTCCCAATAGCCTTATGAGCTCAGTGATGGAGTATGGGGTTTGATTCTCCAAGAGGAGCGAAGCCAGTGGGGGTCCTGCGCCAGAGCTCAAATGGCCGTCATGTGCCCTCCGTCCGTCCCTCCCAGCTGCTTGCCTGGGCTCTCACCTTCTTGCACTACAGCCCCCCTCCCCTTGCCTCAGCCGACCCACTCCCCTGTCTCAACCCTCACCCATCTCCTCTCTGTTTTCCCTAGTTCCCCAGCCTTTCCTTTGTTGAAACCAGTTCCACCTCTTCCGTCATTAAAAAAATGAACTGAGCGATTAACAACAACCATTAACACCATCTCTTGTGCCCCCACCTTGTGCTGGACTGATGGCTTCATGTAAGTTATGGGGGGCGGGGCTGCGCACCCCAGGGATTGGGAGCACAGGCTCTGGGGTCAGGGTCCGACTGGCCTTGAACCCTGGCTCTCCCACTGACTTTGGGCAGGTTACTTTTCTTTGGGCCTCTACATCCTCATCTGAAAAATGGGTCTATCAATAGGACTTAGCTTGTAGGGAAAATTCAGAGTCAATACCATAGCGTGTACATTCATCAGCAATTCCTACCGGAGTCCTAGAAAGGCAGGTACTAGTGACATTCCTAGTAGAGGAGACAGTGAAGGTTTTGTGAGGATAAGTAACCTGTCCAGAGCTGGTATCAGAGCTAGTAGAGGAGCAGCGGAGTGCTACATCTGAGGCCAAAGACGAGGTATTAACTATTCTATTCCAAGGCCTCACCTCACCCAAGCTGGGGACTGGGCTGGGCCCAGGGACCTAAGTCTCAGTGGGCTCCCAGCCTGGTGGGGAAGATGCCCAAGAATATAGCTGGTTTTCAAACAGCGTGACCAGTGTCAGCAGATGCATGAGGTAAAGGGAGGAGGTGCTGGGCCTGGAAGCCCAGAGAAGGGGACCTTAACATTGTTTCCTAGAGGTGTTAACAATTGAACTATCTTAGGAGAGAAAGAAGGACAAGAGAAAAGAATGCAAGGAGGGGTGTGCTGGGCAGAGAGGGGACAGCCCGTGCCGAGGGGTGGAGATGTGAGACCTGCAGCTGATAACTTGAGTCTCTGAACGAGGGTGTGCGGGGTACGAGGCTGGGCAGGCAAGCAAGGGTGGCCAGCACTGAGTCTCCCACCCGTGCCCTGTGGCACTGCCTACAGATCAAGCAGCTCTGCCTACAGCTTGACAGCCTGTGAACCCACAGAGAATCAGGAAGAAGCCTGCTCGGTCCCTGGACTGGAACATTCCTGGATCAAAAAATCCCCCACGGCTGAGCAGAGACCTGGGGATCCTAGCCTCCTCTGCAGGGCCCTTCAAGTCTAACAGATCCCAAACCTTCCCAAAGATAGATGGCTTCCTTAACAGTTCCTTTAGAAACACTCCTATCCCCGAAGCTTACAAAAATCCCACACCTTCTCAGTTTTAAAGGGTCGAAAGTTGAAAATTACGAGCCAACAGCAAGATCTGCAGAACAAGTGATCTTTGGCCAACAGCCGGGATACCTCATGACAAGTTGCCCAGATGCGGTCATTTAAGAGCGAACACCTCTAAGTGGCACTCCAACCTTCCTCTAAATGTCTCCTTTATTTGAACAGCGTGTTTATGGAGCCCGGAGCTGCTGCTCCCAGCTCGTGCTGGAACACAGGCTAGTTTTGTAAAAGAGAAGGAAACCGACAGAGAGACAGACATCAAAGCAAGGGATGATGACAAGCCTGTAATCTCATAAACTCGCCTCTTATCTCAGTCCTTATAAAAACGGGGAGGCCTGGTTGTCACTAAAAGCAGCTCTGAAAGCTCATAAACTTGACAAGCACTTAGTTCTAGCACTCAGTGGGAAGGACTGTAATCCTTGAGAAGACTGGAGAGGAAGAATGGGGGGGCAGGGGAGAAGAAGGGGAGGGAAAGCCTACGCTGTCACCAAGTGAGGGCTGGAGAACGTAGCGTCCTGGCTTACTTTGTTTGACCTCAAGGCTCAACCCTGTTGGAGAGAGTCTCCTTGGTTACAAGAGAGGCCGAAACCGCTATTTTAACATTTGTAATCTTCCAATAAATAACAGCTCACACTTAGAGCTTATTTTGGGCCAGGCACTATTTTAAGTGCCTTATGTGGATTAATTTATATAATCTCAAATTATACTGTAATTATCCTCATTTACGGGGGATACGGGCAGAGGAGTAAGTCCCTGGCCAAACATCACAGATTCAGCGAGTGGCAGAGCAGGGATTCCAAGTGAGAGAGGAGCCATGTGCTTCCCCTCACTCGCTGCTCGCTCATCATTCAAGGGGTCAGGCTCCAGGCTGGGGGGCGGGGGGTGCCTGGCTCATGTCTACCCCTCCTCTCCTCCCATTCCAACATCCTGATGAACTCCCGGCCCCGATTCACAGCCGAGGAAGGTATGGCCCAGAGTGGTGGAGTGCTCCAGCCAAGAGCACGCAGTGGGCACAGCTTGGGCCCACCCCTGCTGCCTGGCTACTGGACCTGGGCACCTGGCACCGAGGTTTGGACTCAGCCTCCGTGTCGGACCCGCCTATGAACCCACAAGGGGCTGGGATCAGTCAGGATCCTGAGGATCGGAATTCAGTGGCCGGGGGCCACAGGCTTCATATACTTTACTGGGAGTAAATGCTTGGAGCCCCTTCCTGAACAGAGGGCTCTAAAGCCCTGCCTGGCTTTGCCTCCTCGGAGGGGCAAATAGAGTACAGTGGTTAGCTCCCAAGCTTAGCCCAGAGGCAACGCTTCTAGCTGGGTGATCTCAGAGAACTCACATAACCTCTCTGTAGTTAGTTCTGTCATCTGCAAAGTGGGTATAATAACGCTACCTCTCTTCCAAGATTGTTGAGATGATGGTTAATACACTTACAGTACTTGGAACATTGCCACATGCTCCACACAGTGTTTTGAACTGTGGTGCTGGAGGAGGCTCTTGAGAGACCCTTGGACAGCAAGATCAAACCAGTCAATCCTAAAGGAGATCAGTCCTGAATATTTATTGGAAGGACTGATACTGAAGCTGAATCTTTAACACTTTGGCCACCTGATGTGAAGAGCTGACTCACTGGAAAAGACCCTGATGCTGGGAAAGATGGAAGGCAGGGGGAGAAGGGGGCGACAGAGGATGAGATGGTTGGATGGCATCACTGACTCAGTGGATGAGTTTCAGCAAACTCTGGGAGATAGTGAAGGACAGGGAAGCCTGGCGTGCTACATTCCACGGGGTCGCAAAGAGTCGGACACGACTGAGGGACAAACAACAACGTGTGCAGGAAGTGTTCAACAAATATCATTACTGTGGTCTCCTCTCTCTGTGGGTGTGTCCTGAGCCCTGGACTTGCCAAACCAGACAGTCTCTGCCCACCCTTAACACCGCTTATATTACAGACTGCGCCCTGACCAGCCAGCCTCCCAGTCGCCTGAGCCTCCTGCCAGCCCTGTCCCTGGAGAGAAAGCAGCATTCTGAGTTCAAATCCCAGCCCCAGATCTTAGTGGCTGAGGCCTTCAGGCCCAGGAACATGACTCTGTGAGTCTCTGTTCTCTTGTCTGGAAAACAAGGGTAATAAGCCCTGTTTTAATAACACAGAGGTCAGAGTGGGGACTTAGACAGACCTGGGTCTCTGCTTCTAGCTCTCTGTATTACCTTAGGAAATGCTTGAACCCCTGGGGCCTCAGTTTTCTCAGCTGTAAAATGGAGCACTCTGCAGGGCTTATCCTGTGAGGACAGAATGATGTTACAGCCGGATAGTGCCGTGTGTCTGCAGGGGCTCATTGCATGGCTGTTAGTATTACTCATTTCCTCTGGTAGAAATCATTCTTTCAACAGACATGAAGCCGTACTATGTGCCAGGCACTGTTCTAGCTGCTGGGGACACAGCAGCAAAGACGACAAGCTAGGTCCCTACCTGTAGAGCTTATAATCAAATGAGGAAGACGGCCAACAAACAGATATCAAATACAAAGTGATGTCCTGGAGCGTGCTGAGTAGGGGAACAACTCTAGCTGGGGTGGTCAGGGAGGGCTTCCCTGAGGAGGTGACATGTGAGCTAAGACCTGAAGGATGTGAAGGAGCTGGAGGTGAGGAGAGCGCAGGGACGGGGATTGCAGGCCGAGGAAGCAAAGGCCCTTCTTCAGGAGGGACTAGGGAAGCCCCGTGAGTCTGAGGAGGGCAGAGGCCCTTGTGGCTGGAGGGGCATCGATGAGGGGGAAAGAGTGGGAGACCAAGCCTCAGGCCCTCGGGCTCAGAAAGAAGCCGAGAAAGCCCCGGAGGGGGTTCTGCAGGGTGGTGAAATGGCCTGTGACTTGAACAGGTGGAGGTGACGGTGGATGGACAGGGCAGTGACAGGGAGGGTGGAGAGAGGAGGCTGGGATTTAATGAGGAGCTGGCAGCAGTTTCTTCTGCCCCCGGGAGCGCCCCACGTGAACATGAGCGGGTGAGAGAGGAGTTGCCATGTTCTGCTTCTGCGAAGGAACAGCAGTGTCTCCTTCTGGGTATTACTGTTTCAGTAGCGCCTTCTCTCCAAGGACGCTCAATCAGCGAGCGGACTGCCCATCGAGAGTCCGTAATTAGGCTTCTGGGACAAGTGCCCGGGGCTGAGGGGGCTGGCAGCGCCTTCTCTCTGGGCCGTGTGGAGCCTGTGGCCACGCTGTTCCTTGGCAGTAAGTTGAAAGGGAAGACAGCTGCTCCGGGCAGCTCCTGGCTCCGCTTTTAGGGTCCTCCGGTTGCCCTCCCCCAGCCTTGGGAATGGGGCTTCCCGGGCTACTCCAAGGCCCTTGAGGACCCCTGGCTCAGGGTCTCAGATCTTGCGCAGCTCCTAGCATCCGACCCTCTGCTCCTGGCTGCATCTTGTTCCCTCTGCACTCGGCTCATGGTGGAAGGGGTCAAGGATGCATCTTTGCCAGGCAGTCAAAATGTCACTCTGTACCTGGGTGCCTCAATGTGGGATCGCTCCCAGAGACACCAGGCCTTCACCTTGGGAGGGCGTCAAGCGGGGCACTTCAGGCACTGCATTCAGGGAGGAGAGGCGGACTTTGGGGCTGATAGGGCACCGGGCTGCCCTTTATCTCCGATGGTCTCCTGCCACTCTCATCTTCAAGACTGACCCACCTGTTCTTGAAACTAGACTGTAAATCACAACCTTCCAGGACAATCTGCTTCAGCCTGAGCGTGGTCACGGGTGCATCTCACAACAGCCGTGATGGGCCGTGATCATTGTACCCCTCGTGCTGATGCAGAAAGCGAGGCTCAGGAAGCGATGTGACTGCTCGGGGCCACACGGATGCCTGGGGCAAGGTCTCTACCTCTGACTTTGAGTTGAGCATGGCACCAGGCCCTCTCTGCCACCCAGGCTCCCTCCCGCTTTGCAAGGACAGAAATGACAGCAGAGGGCTCTGGTGAAGATCTGAGGGATGACTGACAAGGCTGTTAATGGGCAGTGACGGGCAGGAATGGACAGCAAAGCACGTGACTTGGGCGAGCTCTGAAACTGACCGTGACATCCAGTGAGGAATGACACAGTCACTCAGATGGTTTAGGCACTGGCCCCTGTCATCTGTCTACTAATGTCAGGATTAGAGCCTGGCACACTGATCTAAGATTCATTCATTCGCTTACTTACTCATTCATTCCCCAGACACTGATTGAGAACTTGCTATGTGGCAGGCACCTCGCCAGGACAGAGAGAGGTTGGTTACAGGGCCTTGGCAACTGTTCCGCAATAGCACAGCTCTGCCTTTTCCACTGGACTGGGAGCTTCTCAAGTGGTTAAGAGAGTGGTCTCGGGATTTCTGTGTATTAATTTGGATCCTATGATTTTACTAAATTCATTGATTAGCTCTAGTAACTTTCTGACAGCATTTTTAGGATTTTCTATGTATCGTATCGTGTCATCTGCAAACGGACAGTTTTGGTTCTTCTTTTCCAATTTGGGTTCATTTGAGAGTGGTCTTTAGAGACCACATCCTGGCCGTGTGATTTCGGGCAACTCACTTCACCTCTCTGTAGCTCAGTTTCCCCAGATGACAAATTGGGATAATAACAACACCTATCCCACCAAGCTCGGGCTTCTCAGGTGGCGCAGTGGTAAAGAATCCACCTGCCAACGTAGGAGATGCAAGATACGCAGGTTCCATCCCTGGGGTCAGGAAGATCCCCTGGAGTAGGAAATGGAAAGCCGCTCCCAGTATTCTTGCCTGGAAAATTCCATGGACAGAGGATCCTGGGGGGCTACAGTTCACGGACTTGAGCGACTGAGCACACACAAACCATCAAGGTCATGGTGGCGGGGTAATGAACAGTATGGATAAAGTGCTTAGAAAGGTGTGTCTGCAGAGTTAATGTTTAGCTTTGTCCTTCCAGGTTCTTCGGGGAAGGCAATGGCACCCCACCCCAGTACTTTTGCCTGGAAAATCCCATTGACGGAGGAGCCTGGTAGGCTCCAGTCCATGGGGTCGCTAAAAGTCGGACACGACTGAGCGGCTTCACTTTCACTTTTCGCTTTCATGCATTGGAGAAGGAAATGGCAACCCACTCCAGTGTTCTTGCCTGGAGAATCCCAGGGACAGGGGAGCCTGGTGAGCTTCCATCTGTGGGGTCGCACAGAGTTGGACAGTCCAGGTTCTTATGGATGTACAGGGTTTCCCACGCAAGCTCTTACTGTCCTGACAGGACCTGTTTGGTTTTGTTTCTGACAATCATGTCCCAGCTTCCCTCCTCTTTTAAGCATCCTGGCAGACAGTATGCAGAATGCACTTGTCAGGAACTGTCTGTCAGGAGCGCCTTTACACTTGTGCTCAAACGGTCATCATTATGCCTTCAGGACATGTTTTCTGAATGCCAGACACTGTTCTAGGACTTTCAGCTACATCATCTTACTTAATCCCTACAACATCCCGATGAAGTTGGCACTATTTCCCACTTTGCAAAGGAGAAAGCAGGCTTAGGGAGGCTGCACGGCTGACCATCCATCCATCCAAGATGTACTGAGTATCCACTAGGAGCCAAGCAGGCACTGTGCCAGCACTAGGTTTGAGTTCCAGCTACTGACAAAAGATACCCAGTCCTTACCCTATCAGAGCTTCCGGTCTAGCCAGGGAGGACTGACCTGCGTTAAGCAATGCTCGGCCCCACGAGGGTCCGAGTGAAGGAACACAGGGTGTGATGGGTGAGTTCAACGGGGGCCTGACAGTGCGTGGAGTTGGAGGAAAGCAGCCTAGAAATTTCTCCTACCGTCTCCTAAGCCTCTCCTCCCAGGCTCCACCTGTGCCCCTTCTCAGCATTCATCAGGGTCAGTGCCCCCGCAGCCTGCGACACCTCTCATCGTTTTCACGGGCCGCAGACGGCCCTCGTCCCCAGAGAAGCCCAGTGTATCTGAACCCTGTCCTGCAGCTCACGTTTGTCACTCGTTTGGTGGCTGAGTGCTGACTGCAGCAGACCCTCCTTTGGGAGGTCTTCCTCAGCTACCAACCCCATCTGTGAACACCAGCTTCCTCTCTTCGCCAAGTTCCCACAGGAACCTGTTTATATTTCCAAATCCCTCCATAGCATCATTATTTTCCTTCTGACTTTTCCCCCACCAGACTGGGAGCTTATAAGCAGGCCTTATTCATCTTTGAATCTAGTACACAGCTGAGCAGAGGATGGTTACTCAACAAAAGCTGGTTTAAGGAATAAATGGAGAAGCAGAGTGGGTGAGAGAACCCGGCTCTGAGTGCCAGCCTCGCTAATTCTGGCCACACAGCTTTGGATGAGCCCACGGCTAGGATTCAGGGTTGGTATGCAAATAGTCTCGTGTTACCCTCCAACTTCAGTCAACCGGCTGGGAGCTGCCTGGAGCGTTGTGTTGAGAAGAGTCCTGACATGGTATCAGGTTTAATGGAAAGAGTGCTGCGATTGATTTGCAATGCCCGCCCCGGATTCAAGAGCAGTGGCGACAGGGGGCTCCTTAGTTCTGATAACCTTGAAAGTCGTGGTTCTCTTTAAGGCTTTGTTTTTTTCCCAGCTATACAATGAGGGGACCAGACTCACTTATATCTGACACCGTAGGATTCTGACTGAGCCCCACATTCGCTTCTAGAATGATTTTTCTTTAGGGACAGGAACCACATGCTGGCCTAGCCCAGGGCCTAGCACACAGCAGATGCTCAGTAAACGCTGGTTGGATGAATAATCTTCCTTGGTTATCACGAGACTCTGCAGGGAGAACAGGACTGGATAAGTTCCAGTTCTATATGAGGAAGTCAAGATTCAGGCCCAGAGCCACACAGAGCCCACACTAGTGTCTGGATCTTCTGATCCCTAGGCCACAGGACTCCTGCCCCAAGTCAGCGGCATGTCCCTTTCTCAGTCAATGAAATAATGGTGCCAATCAGCAGCCATATTGCAGTTGACTCCGCAGAGCATTTTCACTTTCATTCTTGCACTTGAGTTTCTTAAGGACTCTGGGAAGAGGGGGTGACCACTGCCCTCATTCAGCAGACTGGGACAGTGACGCTCAGAGTAGGCCTATGATTTGCTAGGTCACAGAGAGCTGGGATGCAAACCCAGGTCTCCTGGTTCCAACCCCACCCACTCCCCCGCCCTGCAACTCTGGCCACCTGCCCCTGACTAACCAGCTCCTACATTCCACTGCACTCTCACTTTCTTCACGGCCACCTCTGCTTTTTCAGGAAAGATGAAAGAGCAGAGACATGAAGGGAATGTAACAGGAGCCATGCTCCCCTCTCCTAGGAGGCCAAGCCCCACCTTGGGCCACCTCATCAAGCGGGGGCCTGGAAGGGGAGAGATGGGGTCAGAAGACCTGAGCAGTGGGGCGCCAGCTAGACGCCAGGCCTCCCAGGTCTTCCCCATGACCCCAGCCTGGGCTCACACCAGCTGGGTAAACAGGCACTGGCCCCATCCAAGGGCGGGGGGCATTCCTGCCCCTTTCAGACTGCCTGTCTGTTGCTAAGGATTCTGGGAAGGACGCAGGGAAAAGCTAAGGCGGGAAGCTGACCAGAAGCAGCCACACACTGGTCTGGCATTGTCCTTGAGAAGACAGAGATGATCTGGAAACAGATGAGAAAATGGCTGGACCTGGTCTGGCATCCGCCCTCTTCCCTCTCTCCTGCTCCATACAAGTTTGGTTTCATCTTAAACACTTTGCAGCTCCCAGTGTTTGACTTGGTCTCCTGTGACTCAACTTTTCCAGCTGTAAAATGCGTCTGCTGCTAAGTCTGCTGCTGCTAAGTCGCTTCATTCGTGTCCGACTCTGTGAGACCCCATAGACGGCAGCCTACTAGGCTCCTCTGTCCCTGGGATTCTCCAGGAAAGAACACTGGAGTGGGTTGCCATTTCCTTCTCCAATGCATGAAAGTGAAAAGTGAAAGGGAAGTCGCTCAGTCGTGCCCGACTCTTAGCGACCCCATGGACTGCAGCCTACCAGGCTCCTCCGCCCATGGGATTTTCTAGGCAAGAGTACTGGAGTGGGGTGCCATTGCCTTCTCTGGTAAAATGGGCCTAGGGACCAATAATTCAGAACTAGAAGAACTCCCCCCCTCCCCCATCTGTACCCTCTTTCTCACGACATTATAAATATCACATTGTCTCCACCCCACACCTCAGCCAGCCAGAGCAGAGAAAGCAGGTGCCTGCATGTGTAGGGGAATCACACCAGTGAGGTTCTCACCCCTGACTGTGGAAATGGTCCCGCATAGGAACTTGGGGATCCCAAAGGCCCCTCTGACAATGGGAAATCACCTCCTGTCTTCAGGACTCAGTTGCTTCCTTCGTAAGCCCTGGGAGATGATGATAATGAGCCCTTTCTGGCTGAGACATCTTTTTTTTTTTTTCCTTTAAATATTTACTTGTTAGGTTGTGCCAGGTCTTAGCTGCAGCATGCGGGATCTTAGTTCCTTGACCAGGGATCAAACCCAGCTCCCTGCAGTGGGAATGCAGAATCGTAACCACTGGACCCCAGGGAAGTCCCTGACCGGGACATCTTTTGTATGACTCCACACTTTCCACCTCTATGCCTTTGCTTACCCAGTGTCCCTGTCTCCTCACGTTCAAATCCAGCTTAGAGGTCCCCTCCTGTGTTATGCCTCCCCTGGTCCTGCCCCAACCCTCCAGATCTATAAGCCTCTCTTCCCACCTCCTGTGTCCCTACAGACTTGGTCTGCCTCTCTGAGAATACAAAAGGCCTGGGACTGTTGACTCCTTAAGGCAGGGCTCTTTTTTTTTTTTAAGGCTGTGCCATGCAGCATGGGGGATCTTAGTTCCCCAACCAGGGATTAAACCCCTGCCTCTTGCCAGTGAGAGCACAGTGAGAGCACAGTCTTAGCCAGGGCTCTGCCTTCTACTCAGCTGCCACAGTGCCCAGCATAGGGCCCAGAGCATGGCAGGTGCCCAGCATGGATTTGTTCACCTGGCAGAAGAAATGTGCATGAGGGCGGTCACACCCCTCCTTGGCCCTGGGTACAAGCTATAGAAGGTCAAGGGGGTTATGCAGCTCTGAAACCCACTCATTTTCTTGGTTCCCAGAGAAGAGGAGAGACAAGATGTGAGCCTTGGGCAGAGAGGGCTCAGGTTTCTAACTCTCCTGGAATCCAAAGCTGCAGGGCGGTGCATAAGGGCCACTAGAAGGTCAAGTTCAATTAACGGCTGGCTCTAAGACATTAGCCAGTTGATCTCTGACCCAGCAGCAGCTACCATGCGCTCCCGTCTGCATGTAAGATAAAAACTTCCAATGCACAATAGTCTACGAACCAGGCAGCTACCTATCACAAAACCAAGATAGTAGTTCTCCTCCACGGTCTTTTCAAATAATGGGAAAATGAGAACAATCAAGGGACCTCGACTCCTTGTCTGGTTCATCTCTGCACCCCTGAGTGGCTGGTGCAGAGCAGGACTTAGCTGAGCTGGGGGAATGAGACTGATCCCCCCATCCCCACCCCAGCGCATGGGCTGCGCTCTCAGCACGCCTCCCTTAGGATACACATGCCCTGTGGAGTGTAGACGATCAGAAGGCTTCGGGGAAATCAAAAGCAGCTACTCAGGAAAGGCCGGGGCCCTGCTGCAGAGGCCGCTCTGCGGGGCTTCGGGGCCCCCGGGCTGGTGATTCATGTCTCGCTGGCCCAGGGTGGGAGCACGGGCCGAGTATGAGCTGAATTCATAAGACCTTCTCTGTTTTATCTCACAGATGTTTCTGGGATGGATGTGTCAAGGAAAAAAAAAAAGGCTGAAGTTGAAAAATTCCAACTCAGCACATGTCCTCCAGCCCTTGGAGACGTGACGAGGGATTAAAACGCCTTTTCTCCTCATTTGCCCAACATCTCAGAAGAAAGCTAAATTGCATCCCCGTCAGAGCTGCTCTGGGCACCTGCTGGCTACGAAGACGACCTCCTCATTAGCCCGGCTCTCCTTTAGAAACCAACTGGCAAAAACCACATTATGGGGACGTGTGTGAACGTGTGTGGTGTCACGGACCCCTTGCTGCGTCTCCAGACCTCTTCCCATATATTATGAAAGCTAACTTCTGAGTGCCTGCCACGTGCCAGGCTGCACAGCGAGTATCACCTCATTTTAGCCGCATAACCCACTGAGGTCTACGTTCTATGATCCCATTTTCTAGATGATTTGCCTACATGTGCGTGTCTAGTTGTGTGCACAAAATGTGCTCATCTCTACACGTTAGCCTGTCTTCATCCAGAGGCAAACATATCTTTGTGTCTGGGTCTTTGTACATACATGCACATATATGGGTCCACACCCTCATGCTATGTCCTTGTTTCACAATACAGACCATTAACTGAGCTCATTCTGCGTAAGATACTTTATTTCAATTACTATTCTTTATGTCATCATTAATCCTGGCAAGGCCAATGGTATTATCTACATTGGAGTAGATAAACTATGGTCCAGGGGCCAAACTGAACCCGCCACCTGTTTTGGAGAATAAAGTTTTATTGGATCACACCCATGATCATTTGTGTCTGAACTGTCTGTGCCTGCTTTTATATTATGAATACAACAGCAGAGTTGGGCCGCATATTAATTCTCTGGCTCTTTTCAGTCTGCTGACTGCTAATCTGCTTTTTTTCACATGAGGAAACTGAGACTCAGACAGGGTATCTGACTATCCCAGGTCATGCATCAGGTGAGGGTTTAGTTAGCCAAACACCTGGCCACCAGACCCTCTCCCACGTCCTGCTGTCTTTGTGGATGTTAACTGCACTTGTGCCTGAACACTTGGGATTCTCTGTCCCTATGCGCTTACACGCCTGGCAGACGTTTTGTGCGTCTGTATGACCCTCTCTGTGTGCACAATCAGAGGAAAAAAATGTGCCGTTTTTATTTGTTGGGAATAGGGTTCTTATTAAATAGGCCATTCAAATCTAGTAATTTGTGTCTACTTAGTCGATCAATTTCTGAGAAAGCTATCCTAAAATAGCACTAAGAATGTGGATTCGAGAAGTCAGAGAAAGACAAATATCATACAATATCACTTACATGTGGAATCTAAACAAATGATACAGATGAACTTGTTTACAAAAATGTAAAGACTCACAGACATAGAAAGCAAACTTATGGCTACCAAAGAAGAAAAGAAGGGAGGGAGAAATTAGGAGTCTGGAATTGACAGATACATACTACATATAGAAAACAAACAAGGACCTCATGAATAGCACAGGGAGCCATATTCAGTACCTTGTAATAACCTGTAGTATGGAAAAGAATCTGAAAAGGAATAGAGATTAGAACCGAATCACGTTGCTGTATACCTGAAACTAACACAACACTGTAAATCAACTATCAGTTCAGTTCAGTTCAGTCGCTCAGTCGTGTCCGACTCTGTGACCCCATGAACTGCAGCACGCCAGGCCTCCCTGTCCATCACCGATTCCCGGAGTTCACTCAGACTCACGTCCATCGAGTCAACTATACTTTAACTTAAAGAATGTGGATTTGACAATTTCTTTTTTGCAAGTCATTGTTTTTTTTAAAAGTGTTTTGAGATGATGGTGTAAGCGCATGCAAGCTCAGGATTACCACATCTTCTGGGTGGATTATTCACTTTGTCATTAAATAATGACCTCCTTTGTCCCCAATAATGCTTCCTGCCTTAAAGTCTTTTTTCTCCCTGATATTTTTCTTGCCGCCCACTTTATTATAGAGAATATCTGCTGATACATCGTTTTCCATCCTTTACTTAACCCTCGGTGCATCACTATCTCTTAGGTGTGTCTCTCATCAACAGAGCTGGACATTTTTCTCCCAGCTAAACTAAGAATCTCTGATTTTCAACAGTCGAGTTTAATCCATTTTCATGCACTGTGATTACTAAATATATTTGACCTTATCTACACTATCTTACATTATGCGTTGTATTTATCATCCATGTAAAATTTTTTTTCTCCTTTCTTGCCTTCTGTGGAATTGATTAAATTTTCTGTATGCCTTTTTATTTCCTCTACTGGCTCAGTAGTTATATATTCTAGTCTTTTATGGCTACCCTTACATTTTAACTTCTATTTATTTTTATTTATTTATTTGGCTGTGTTGGGTCTTTGCTGTGGCACATGGGATCTAGTTCCCTGACCAGGAATTGAACATGGACCTTCTGCATTGGGAGCTCAGAGTCTAAGCCACGGGACCACCAGGGAAGTCCTGACTCCTTAGATTTTTAAAGTGCATATTTGTCTCAACCAAGTCAAAAGTTAATTGACATCCCCATCTACTTCCAAATGATCTTAGCATGTTTTTTTTTTTTTTTCCCCCAATCTTACCCTCCTATCTTCTGTTGGAGTGGGTTGCCATTCCCTTCTCCAAGGGATCTTTCTGACCCAGGGATTGAATCTGGGTCTCTTGCACTGCAAGCAGATTCTTTACCATCTGAGCCACCAGAGAAGCCCCATTTTTGTTCCACTTATTATTTTAAAAATCACCCAAAGATTTTCCTTTCTTTCAAGCTATGCCCATATCATCTCTAATATTTTTGTGTATTTTGCAGGTGTGGGGAGAAGATGGCATCCATGTCAGCTTAGTCTATCATGTTCGCCCTCTACCCACACACATGTGTACTCATCAACCCACATGTGCACAACTGTGTATATGCCCACCTGTGTACTTGTGAGTCTGTGTCCACCTGCATGGTCCTCTGTGTGGGAATAGCTGCAGTCATTACCAAAATATTTATTATGCTCCTTCTCCTTCTATAGAGAGCACTGCTCAGGCCCTTAGAGTCTTAGGTGGGGGCACCTAACGATTGTGACAAAAGCTAGTAAGTGCTCTGACAGAGGAAGTCCAGAGGGCTGTAGGAAAACAGAGGAGTTGTGCTTACCCAGGCTACGTGGTCAAGGAAGGCTTCCTGGGGGAAGAGGCGCTTAACCTGAATTCTGACAGAGAAACAGACCAAAGACAAGTGGCCTGGCTGGGTGGCTCACTGTGATGATCACGATAAAGTTAGAATCTGTGTGATTCTAAGTCCCTTAATCTCTCTATGGTTTTTCCAGTAGTCATGTATGGATGTGAGAGTTGGACTATAAAGAAAGCTGAGTGCTGAAGAATTGATGCTTTTGAACTGTGGTGTTGGAGAAGACTTTTGAGAGTCCCTTGAACTGCAAGGAGATCCAACCAGTCCATCCTAAAGGAGATCAGTCTTGGGTGTTCATTGGAAGGACTGATGTAGAAGCTGAAACGCCAATACTTTGGCCACCTGATGCGAAGAGCTGACTCATTGGAAAAGATCCTGATGCTGGGAAAGATTGAGGGCAGGAGGAGAAGGGGACGACAGAGGATGAGATGGTTGGATGGCATCACCGACTCAATGGACATGAGTTTGGGTAAACTCTGGGAGTTGGTGATGGATAGGGAGGCCTGGTGTGCTGTTGTGGTTCATGGGGTCGCAAAGAGTCAGACATGACTGAGCGACTGAAGTGAACTGAATCTCTCATAAGAATCCTCAAATTTTTGGAAGAAGGAAGAAAATGGATGTGAATGTGCTTGGCAAGCTGTGAAGGGATCAAGACTGTAAAACCATGGCGGTGGTAACAGCCACCATTCCTGAACTCCTACTGTGTGTCAGGCGCAGTGTTGCTGGTCTGCCCAGAGACGGGAAGAGCTGGTGTTGGTTTGCCCTCACTACAAGCAAGGAGGAATCAAGAGATTTGAGAGGTGACGTGACTTGTCCAAGGCCATGTGCAGAAGGGACAGGCACGGCGGCTCGGGGCTCTGGGTTCGGATGGCCTGTGCTGCGCTCCCCAGCCTGGATTCCCCTGTTCTTTCTTCCTGGCTCAGAATCCCTCTCCCTACTCCCTCCTCAAAGAGCCAGGGGCCTCGAAGGCCCTCCTGGACTGCAGGAGAGGAAACTGGCGCCATTGGCAGCTCCACCTGGGGCCTGGGGAAGCCCAATTCTTTCCCTCTCCAGTGCCCCTCCCTCGCGGGGCTCCCTCTGCAGGTTTATGTGGGGCAGAGAATCAGGTTAATGGAATCCTGGCTGCCTCTGGCTAGGAGGTGGCGGTGGGGTGGGGAACGGGTATAACCCCCTTCTAGAATCCACCATGGTCAGCCCTCTGTCTCCAGCCCAGCCTAACACAACCCTGCCTGAGCCCTTGAAGAGCCCCAGGGGAGGCAGCATTTCATACCTTCCTGAAGGAGGCCAGGTAAGAATGTCCCATCAATAGCTTCCACTGGGAAATGATTTCAGTGTTCACTCTGGACCTTCCCTTTCAAACATCTCAGGCAGCAGCTCTGCGTATCTATACCAGCGTGGTGTGGCACAGAGGTAAGGCTCTGGGTTCAGAAAGTCCTGGATTCCTGCCCTGCTCTGTCTGACCATAGGCAAAATGCTTCCGGAGCCTCAGTTTCTTCCTCTGTCCAAAGGAAATGATAATGGAG
The DNA here is from genome assembly GCA_935064755.1 of Tragelaphus eurycerus. Taxonomy (NCBI): domain Eukaryota; kingdom Metazoa; phylum Chordata; class Mammalia; order Artiodactyla; family Bovidae; genus Tragelaphus; species Tragelaphus eurycerus. The sequence goes on along the minus strand of CAKXYN010000099.1, from coordinate 6,573,072 downwards.
TTGTTTGGGCTTCCCAGTGATAGTTCAGCTGGTAAAGAATCTGCCTGCAATGCAGGAGACCCCGGTTCAATTCCTGAGTCGGGAAGATCTGCTGGAGAAGGGATAGGCTACCCACTCCAGTATTCTTGGGCTTCCCTTGTGGCTCAGCTGGTAAAGAATCCACCTGCAATGTGGGAGTCCTGGGTTTGATTCCTGGGTTGGGAAGATCCCCTGGAGAAGGGAAAGGCTAGCCACTCCACTATTCTGGCCTGGAGAATACAGTCCATGGGGTTGCAAAGAATTGGAAATGACTGAGCGACTTTCACTTTTCCTTTTCATGGAGTTGTTCATACGGGTTGATGGGTTTAAATGAGATGATCCGTGCAAAGGGTCTAGCAGGTTGCCTGGCACATAGGGACTCAATAACTATTTCTTGTGCGTGTGCGTGCTAAGACACTTCAGTCGTGTCCAACTCTATAAGCCCATGGACTGTAGCCCACCAGACTCCTCCGTCCATAGGGATTCTCCAGGCAAGAATACTGGAGTGGGTTGCCATGCCTTCCTCCAGGGGATATTTCCAACCCGGGGGTGGAAACCATGTCTCTTATGTCTCCTGCATTGGCAGGCAGGTTCTTTACCACTAATGCCACCTGGGAAGCCCATTACTTGCATAGGCAAATGTTATTAGTCTAAAAAGCTACGTAGTGTCTACAGCTGAGTTTTTGTGCAAAAATCTTGCCACTCTGCTGGATGGGGTTGGCAAGGGGCAGTCATTCCCATCCCAGTTTTGGTTTGTATCCAGTGCTCACACAGCCTGCCGATACTCTGTCCTAGAGCCTAGGCACCTACTGTGTGCAGGACGCACCAGGAGGAGCTTTACTGAAACCGTCTTGCTTAATACCCCTCACCATCTCTGCAGCTGCCCCTCACCCTCAGCAGAACTGCTGCCCTGTTCCTCCATGCTGTGGTGAGGCTGCCGGCGTGGACCTGCAGAGCCACAGTGAGTGCCCGACACGCTTACCCGTGTGCCCCTGGGTTGACAGTCTATCCTGTCATCCCCGGTTCAGACTCTGGTTTTCACTGTTTATAGTCCACATTGAGCTCACCTAGCTCCCCTCCTCCAGGTTACCAAATGCCTGGCCATTCTACCTCTCAGATGTCTGCGGTCATTTGAGGCTCAGTTTGCCTACCTATAAAATGGGTCAAAAGTGAAGTGAGTGAAGTCGCTCAGTTGTGTCTGACTCTTTGCAGCCCCATGGACTGCAGCCTCCCAGGCTCCTCTGTCTATGGGATTTTTCCAGGCAAGAGTACTGGAGTGGTTGCCGGTTGGACTAAATGCTTCTTGTTGATTCTAAGACTGTTTGCCTAAAGGGAACAAAAATGAATTGCAGGCCTACTGGGGACAGGCATCCACTCCCTCTCAGGAGCCCTGTCTTCAGTCCCATATTACAGATGGGGAAACTGAATCACTTGTTCCACTAACTCAAGTAACAGGAGGCCAGTCTAGGATTTGAGCGCAGGCCTTTCTGGCCCTTTTCCTGGTGTTCATGCCTCCTGCTCTGAGAAGATGACTGAAGAGGCTGCCAAGAACCAGATGGAATCGCATGGCGCCCGTGTGGGTCCCGCTCAGAGCCTGGGCATCTCCCGAATGGCGCCCGTGTGGGTCCCACTCAGAGCCTGGGCATCTCCCGAGCCCCTGCCTGAGGGCCTTGTCAGCTGCCAGCCTCCCTGGACAACAGGCTATGTGGCCAGCACCCGTCACACAGCCTTGGAATTCCCGCGAAAGCACTTTCTCTGTGCTTTTGGAGCCCAGCCCAGGGTTGGCCCACCCGTCCTGGGAAGGAATTTGCAGTTTCTAGTTTCTAAAGAAGGCAAAGCAAATTGCAAGCTCCTCAGCCCCCCTTCCTACCAGTCAGACTCAAGCATCGTCATGGACTTGCCTGGCCATTTACCAATTCTGACCTCCCTAGCCTGGCTCCCAAAACCTCAGCCCACTTCTCCCGCCCCACATCCATCAACCAGCAGCTTTTGCACTGCCCGACGAGTGCTCCCTGATGGTTCCTGAACACATGGCACACGTGGCTGCCTCTGAGCCTTTGCTCTTTCTGCTTCCTGTCTGGAATGCCCTTCCCACCACCCCTTCCTACCACTCCTGCTTTGCAAAAGTGTGCTTTATGCCACTTCACTTTTTAAAAATTTACAAATTTATTTTTGGCCCCGTCACTTGGCATGTGGGATCTTAGTTCTCCAACCAGGGATTGAACCTGTGCCGCCTACATTGGAAGCAATCAAGTCTTAACCACTGGACTGCCAGGGAAGTCCCCAAAGCCACTTTTTTTTTTTTTTTTAAACAAAGTACATTAGTACTGTTTTCATTAAACAAAAAAGAATCTGAGGAGGATTTTCACTTTTATGATGAAGAAAATTGCATCTTGTCTTTATGTCTTTTCAGCTTATGAAAGATTTCATAGGGACACTCTGCTTTTAGAGAGCAGGGGAAAACCTGTATATCCCAATTCTGCCTCCCTCTAGGTCCCATCTCCTCCAAGAAGGGCTCCATGATGCCCTGGCCATTTCTGTCTGCTCTGACCCCATATAAGCACTTTCTCTGTATCCACAAATAGCCCCACGATTCCATTCCTTAGGGCAAAGGCCTTCTTTCAGGGCCCTGAATGGGGCCTGGTCCTCAAAAGGTGATCTGAAAATGGCAACTGATGGAAGAGCTGAAGGGTGTTTGGTGAAAAGCAGCATGGTCACCCGTGCAGACAAGCAGGTGAGGTCAGGGCGGTGGGGGAAGGCCTTTGGGAACCCTGCACCCCTGGCGCCTCACACCCAGGCTAGGAATCTGGGTGGGGCCTGCAGGGCTGACCCCAGGAGGCCGCAGGCTTCCTGCCTACACACTGGAAGCTGATCCAGCAGGCCCTGAAGCCACAAGTTAACAGAAGGAGAAGCACTGTCCGAGGTTCTCTCCTCTGGGTCTGTGTTAAGGGTGGGGAGGGGCCAAGTACAGGCCCAAACAACTACTACTGCCTTTTTTCCTTACAAGACTCCAGGGTGGGAATTCCCTGGTGGTCCAGTGGTGAGGATTCCACACTTTCACTGCTGAGTCTGTGGGTTCGATCTCTGGTCAGGGAACTAAGATCCGGCAAGCCCCGCAGCACAGCCAAAACCACAACAAAGAGACTCCAAGACATGGGGGGGCTTGCATGTGGCTTCTGCCCACCCCCAGAGTTCCTTGTCCATCTAGGAGGGGCTCACTTCATGAGCTGCTGGGAGGAGTAAGGAATTAGTTGATGTCACATAATTTGCATAGGCTCTGGCAATAATACATGTAAAATGTTCTTCCAGCTCTCACATTCTCAGATTCTTGAGTGTGACATTATAACACCTGAAGAAGATTGAAATATTCTACAGTTCTTGACTGTGCCTTTCTGCTACTATGCTGCTGCTAAGTTGCTTCAGTCGTGTCCGACTCTGAGACCCCATAGACGGCAGCCCACCAGGCTCCCCCATCCCTGGGATTCTCAGGCAAGAACACTGGAGTGGGTTGCCATTTCCTTCTCCAATGTATGAAAGTGAAAAGGGAAAGGAAGTTGCTCAGTTGTGTCCGACTCTTTGCGACCCCATGGACTGCAGCCTAGCAGGCTCCTCCATCCATGGGATTTTCTAGGCAAGAGTACTGGAGTGGGGTGCCATCGCCTTCTCCGATTCTGCTACTATAGCATTCTACAATTCCTGCTTTTAAGTCTACAAGTGTATATACCGTGTGTGTGTGTTTACTGCAACAGGCCAGTTTCATGGTTGTAACATTTAAAATTCCTGCTTGTAAAGCTAAATTTTTAATATTCTAAGTGAAAGTGGAGAGTGAAAAGGTTGGCTTAAAGCTCAACATTCAGAAAACGAAGATCATGGCATCTGGTCCCATCACTGCATGGGAAATAGATGGGGAAACAGTGGAAACAGTGTCAGACTTTGTTTTTCTGGGCTCCAAAATCACTGCAGATGGTGACTGCAGCCATGAAATTAAAAGACGCTTGCTCCTTGGAAGGAAGGTTATGACCAACCTAGATAGCATATTCAAAAGCAGAGACATCACTTTACCAACAAAGGTTCGCCTAGTCAAGGCTATGGTCTTTCCTGTGGTCATGTATGGATGTGAGAGCTGGACTGTGAAGAAGGCTGAGCGCCGAAGAATTGATGCTTTTGAACTGTGGTGTTGGAGAAGACTCTTGAGAGTCCTTTGGACTGCAAGAAGATCCAACCAGTCCATTCTGAAGGAGATCAATCCTGGAATTTCTTTGGAAGGAATGATGCTAAAGCTGAAACTCCAGTATTTTGGCCACCTCATGCGAAGAGTTGACTCATTGGAGAAGACTCTGATGCTGGGAGGGATTGAGGGCAGGAGGAGAAGGGGACGACAGAGGATGAGATGGCTGGATGGCATCACTGACTTGATGGATGCGAGTCTGAGGGACCTCCGGGAGCTGGTGATGGACAGGGAGGCCTGGCGTGCTGCAGTTCATGGGGTCGCAAAGAGTCGGACACGACTGAGCGACTGATCTGATCTGATCTGATCTGAAGGTTATAAAATTATATAATTCTATGATTATTACCGTTTTATGCCTGCAACATTCTCCAACTCTTGCTTCCTAGTCTTCTATGTGCTTATTCTTCTGGGTGCTACTATGATTACACGATTGCAACAGTCTATCATTCTATGATTACAACCTTTCTAGGCCTGAAACATTTTGAGATCCTTGCTTGACTGTGATGTTAACACTGCACAATACTGTGGCCGTAATAGGCGGAGGCCGTAACATCCTGGGAGGCCACGATCCCGGGCTGTCTGACCTCATGACCTTCCCTGAATGCCAGCCTCTGGCTGCTGGTGGTTCTAGCGGGGCACACGGTTCCTTCAAAAAGGCCTTCTGCCTTCTGTAGAGTCTGGACCCTCTGGCCTCATCCTGCCAGAGCAAAGCTTGGGTCAACTAAATGTTCATCCGTGCAGATGTAGAAGGGGCCCCAGGGGCTCTGGGGTCGGGGTGGTGGGGGCTGGGGCTTCTGAGGCCTTCTGGATGCCTGTGCTGCGGCCTGGCCACAGCCGGTGGGAGGGGCTGTGGAGCAGCCCAGGCTCTGTTGCTGCTATATCCCACTGGAATCCACAGAGAGGCATGTGCACCCTCTGACAGGCCCCCAGTCAGAACTAGTCAGGGGATGGTGGTGCAGTGGATAAGAACCTGCCTGCCAGTGTAGGGGACACGGATTCGATCCCTGGTCCGGGAAGATCCCACATCCTGTGGAGCCGCTAAGCCCATGCACCACAACTACTGAGCCCGTGCTCTAGAGCCGGGGAGCTGCAACCACTGAAGCCCATGCGTGCCTAGAGCCTGCGCTCCGCAACAAGAGAAGCCGTGGCAATGAGAAGCCCACCACCGCAACTAGAGAGAGCCTGCGCTAGAGAGACCCAGCGCAGCCAAAAATAAGAAATATTATTCCAAAGAAAAAAAGAAATAGTCAAACCACCATGCAGTCCCTCCAATTCCCCACACAGCTGAGACCCGGGTGGTATCCCGGCTCCGGGCCATGGGCACAGATCTCTGTCTCCAATGGAACTGAACTGGAACCCATGCAGGAGGGCAGGGAAAGCAGAACAGGAGAGCTGTTGGCCCCTCACTCTGAAACGTTTGCGTTTGCCTGGGAGTCAGCAAAAGTGGCCTCTTTTTCCTTATTCTGAGTGTGTGTGTGTGTGTGTGTGCGTGTGCGCATGTATGTGGGCATCTCTACGCATGTCCCTGGTGTGTGGGTCTTTGTATGTGCGTGGATGCGGAAGCCTCGTGAGACAAGAGCCAGGAGTCTGGCCACTTTTCTGCAGGCCATGCCTGCAGGAGCTTGAGCCCAGGCCCAGCTGTTTCCTGGTGGGAGTGAGACAGGAAAAAGGAGAGTCAGCAGTGCTCACACAGGCCTGACCCCTAAACTGAGAATTTTTCTAACTCCGAGCCGTGTCTCCCTGGACCACCCTGCCCCCAGCTGTGGGGGCGCAGGGGCTCTGGCGTAAGGTTCTAGCACTTCATCACCACTGTCACCAGCATTAGCTCACTTTACTGAGCACTTACTGCATCCCAGGCACTTTACATGGAGTCCCTCACAGAGCCCCCACTGGGTAAGTTACCCATTTTCCAGATGAGAAGAGTAAGACTTCCAGCAACGCAGCCCAAAGCCATCAGCTGATTGGGGGTGGAGTTGCAGTTGAAACTCAGGCTTGATGGACAGCAAGGGTGCCGCTATGACTACTGTACTAGAGGCCAGGCTGGTGTCCGCTGGCCCCTCTGCCGAGAATACAGCTCAGGGAGCATGTCCGCCCACCAGCCCAGCGGTGATGGGTAAACCTCTTCTGTGGGGCCTCCACTGTGAGCCAGGCACTGAGTGGGTAGAAGTAGGGGACACACGCCAGCAGTTCCAGTTCTTGGCTGACTACGGACCACTCAAGGCAAGAAGAAGACCCAGGGAGGCGCACGTGCTTCGGGCGCTCCATGGTCCAGCTGGGGAAATCAGGGAGGGCTCTCTGGAGGTGGCATGGTTGGACTGGGACCTGGGCAACTGTGCAGGGTTGCTCTGGAGAGGTGGACAGGTGTAGAGAAATGTGAGGCTTTTTCTCCTTTCAGAGGAGTTTTGTGCATTGGTGTGTGGGTGGAAGAGAAGGGGGAAGGCAGGAGCTCTGAATTCCACACTAATTTACTAAGAATTTCAGGAAAAACTGGTTTGGCTCTGCTGGACTAGAAAACAAAGATCAACTGAAGGTCAAAGGCAGGGGGAGGGGGCCTATGGGGCTTCCAGAGAGAGAATTCACCTCAGTTCACAAGCCCTCTCTGGGTTCAGACCAGTGTCGGGCCGTGGGGACATGGAGATGAGCCAGAGACGGATCCTGCATTGGAAGGGTCTGCCGTCCTGGGGGAAGGTGGGTCTGACAGCATTTCTTGGAGCCCGACAAGGCTCGGGCCCTGCGGCGAGGGAAATGTTCTTCTGAGGATCTTTACGGACTTTCTCTCCAAACCTCAGATGCCAGGCTGAGAAATAAGGATGCTCCCCTTTGTGAAGCCAGGCGAAATTAGTGTTGCTTCAGAGATGGTAAAAAAAAAAAAATCTTTTTTTTGTTTCTTTCTTTGGAATCAGCTGCTGCTGCTAAGTCGCTTCAGTCGTGTCCGACTCTGTGCGACCCCACAGACGGAAGCTCACCAGGCTCCCCTGTCCCTGGGATTCTCCAGGCAAAAACACTGGAGTGGGTTGCCATTTCCTTCTCCAATGCATGAAAGTGAAAAGTGAAAGTGAAGTCGCTCAGTCGTGTCCGACTCTCAGCGACCCCATGGACTGGAGCCTACCAGGCTCCTCCGTCCATGGGATTTTCCAGGCAAAAGTACTGGGGTGGGGTGCCATTGGAATCAGCAGTAAAATCTAAACACAGAAATTGTAGATTCTCTTAGAATTCCTGGAGCCCTGAAAATACTACTGAGACCACACCTCCCTAAATCCTGGGGTTTGCAGACCCAGTTTGAAAAAGCGTGGGCTACAGCCTTGGATCTGGGGTCACAGAGAAATTCCAAACATATTCATTAAGCCCAGGGCCATAGGGAGAGGGAGGCACACCCTGCCTTTCCTGAAAAGTGCGCACTTTACGTACATTAGCTCACTGCTTCTGGAAGTCTCGCCGAGGCTGTCCAACTCCGCAAGACTGTACTGCTTTGAGTAAGACAGCAGCCCCCCTCATGGCCCTTCCTGCGTCCTGTCTCTTCCCTTCCCTTCACTCATCTCTGACAGTGGAAGTTGCTCAGTCCTGTCTGGCTCTTTGCGGCCCCGGGCACTATACAGTCCATGGAATTCTCCAGGCCAGAATACCGGAGTGAGTAGCGTTTCCCTTCTCCAGAGGATCTTCCCAACGCAGGAAGTGAACCTCGGTCTCCTGCCTTGCAGGTGCATTCTTTACCAACTGAGCAATCAGGGAAGCACTCCTGTTTGCAGGTGCTCAATTACCAGACCAGGCCACACTCCTGCTCTAAATCCTGCTATGGCTCCCCAGTGCCCTCAGGGTTAGAGTAAACTCCTGAGCTGGCATTCCCCCTCAGAGAGGGCCTTTTCACGTCTCAAGCCTCAGTCCTCACCCCTGCCCTACGTTCCTAGCTCCTTGCACTCTTGGACCAGGGGTCCCCTCTTGGCTTCCAGGCTCTCCTCTCCCCAACTTCTGCCACTGGCCAGCTTCCCCTTGGAGGATCCTCAGTTGTCTCACTATCTTGACAGCTGCTTCTCTGGCTCCCCCCACGGGGCAGACATGTTGATTTGTTTCCCACCTGCAGCAGGACCTTGTAACCAAGTCAGCCTTATCCTCCCTGGTAGCACCTGCTTTGCCTTGCAAAATGTGGAGGCCTCGCCTGGCCCCCAGGCTGGTCCGAGCGTCCCGTTCCCACTTAGACCTCCTGTTTCAGCTTTGGGTTCTCTGCACCAGCTGCACTTTAACTCTCCACTCCCGATTAGAGCAGGGGGTGGGCGGCGTGCTCAGAAAGCGTCTTCTTCTTCCCTGCCTCTGTCTCTTCCACTTCTGGTGGGAGTGGGGAAGATGCTCAGACTGGCCGAGAGATTCAGAGGCACTCGCACAGCTGGAACTGGGACCTGGGTGTCCTGACTTCTGGCCCCATGCTCTGCCCCCTTCAGCCCTCTCCACTGTGGACTCAGGGGTGGCTGTTGCAGTGTTTACTTGCCTTGACCATGAGGGGCTGGGTGTGTGGACCCCCCTGAGCCCTGCATCCTTGGCAGGGGCAGGGGGCCACGTCTAGATGAGCGCCCCATCCCACCAGGGTTCAGGGAGAGCAAGTGCTTTCACTAAGGCCACACACCTAGAAAGTTCCAGAACTAGGACACGAATCGTTCTGAACCCAGAGTCCATGTTCAGAAAGTGCGGTCAGTGGATGGGGCCTGTTTGAGTCCAAGGGGCAGTCACAGACTCTGCTCCTGACCTGTGCATGCTCTGGGAGCAACTGGTGGCTGAGAACGCTCCCTTGAGATGGGGAGGAAAGCATCCTGTCCCCAGGTTTTCTCCCCCTACGGCCAGGGAGGAGCCAGGCTGTTTGTCACCAGCTCTGCCCAATCTAGGGCTGCCTGGGAGTGCCCCCCAAGAACCGGGCATTGGCTGGCCCACCCTGCCCCGGCCACAGGCGCCCTGGGACAGAATACTCACAGGGCTGCCATCCTGGGCTGGAGCTGAAAATTAAATTAAAACCACGACAGGGACAGTTAATTAAAGCAGATTAGCGCGAGACTAATTAGGGACACTGACACTGGAACCATCGCACTCCAAGATGTTAATTAGCTGTTCATTAATGTCAGCTCCCTGTTCAAGAGAGAAATATGAACAACTCTTCTCCAGGGCTTCATTCTGGAGCTGAGTAAACAGGGACGGCTGACCAATGGCAGCCCCAGCCCCCACCCATCTCCCCTCCCTCCCTCCCTCCCTCTGGCCCTGGTATCTGCCCACTCCCTTTGTCTCCCTCCTACATCAGTTTCTGAGCATTGACCCTTCCAGCAAGACCCTGGACCTGTGGCAAGGAAGAGCTCAGCTGGAGCCCCGCCCCCTCACACACACACAAGGTTTGGAGGAAAGGTGGCTTATCTGCTCTGCAAGCCAGCCTTCTGTGCAGGAAACCCTCTGTCCCTGCCTCATCACTCTCTGGCCTGGGTTAGATGGAAGCCACTGTCCTTCCCTCTCTTCCTTCCTTCTATTCACCCGTCCACACATCCGTCCACCCTTCAGACCGTCTGTCGACACACACTATACCTCCCATGTGCACAACATACGCACACTGCCTACGGTTTTCATCCATCCATCCATTAGTTCGTCCAGTCATCAGTTTAGCCATCCAACTGTCCATTGGTTCATCCATCCAAACATCTCAAAATCCCTTATGTCAAGTGAAAGCGTTAGTTACTCAGTTGTGTCTGACTCTTTGTGACCTCATGGACTGTAGCCCTCCAGGCTCCTCTGTCCATGCAATTCTCCAGGCAAGAATACTGGAGTGGGTAGCCATTGCCTTCTCCAGGGGGGTCTTCCTGACCTAGGGATCAAACCTGGGTCTCTTGCATTGCAAGCAGATTCTTTACCATCTGAGCCACCAGGGAAGACCATAATCCCTATATGTACATATAAAAATCTGGTGTACAATTTCCATCCATCCATCCCTCCATTTGTCTATTCATCTACCCATCCCATCTGTCCGTCCACCTACACGTTGATTCACAAATCCATCTATGATCCATCGATCATGTGTTTTTCATTTTCACCTATCTACTGATTCTTTACATAAAAACTCACCTGCTTATCCACCTCTTCCCAAACATCAATCTTCCCTTTGCTGATCCATTCATGTAGTCATTCATCTGGACATTCATCCATTTGTTCACTCTATTCACCCATCCATCAACCAATCTTCCTATCTACTGATTCATCCATCTAGCCAATGAACCTACCAATGAACCTGCTGAATCTTGACATTCACCAGCCACTCACCCATGCACTCGCTCGCCATCATTCATTCTTAAAAACACCGATTCTTCCATCTACTTACCAAATTACCATCTGTCCATTCCCCTCAAACCCATCCATAGAACACCTACTATGTGTCAGACACTGGGCTGGATACTAGGGTAGAGGAGAAATACAGAAATGAGGGACAGCTGAGTGGAATCTCTACTTATCCCCATTTTATGGATGAGAAAATCAGGATCAAAAAAGGTGAAGTAACTTGCCTAAGGTCATCCATTGAATTATTCATCCAACATTTCATTCAATTAACATTTGTTGTATTGCCTGCTGATTACCAAGATACAGTGACAGACACAGTTTTTAACTATAAGAGCATCACAGTTTACAGCAGGGATCCTCAAAAAACCTGATGAAAGTTTTTACTGTTATTCCTCCAAATTCACCTATGTACACAAAGAAAACACGTCGTGGACAATCTTAGTGAGTTTACAAACCTCCTTAAAGTCCATCTATCTATCTATATATTTAGGGGGCAGTTTAGAGTGATGCTAATGGAAGTAACTGATGATCGTCCCAATATCTGATACTCCTTCATTTCTTTAATAGTCCCTGATTTTTAGCTGGGCACATGGCCTCTTGGAATCAAGTCTACATTTCCTTCCCGTCCTGCAGATGGACTTTGCCCTGTGATTTAGTTCTGGCCAGTGAGATGTTGCAGTGAGATGATGCAATGAGAGGTGCACCATAAAGAAGCCTGAATGTTGAAGAATCAATGTTTTCAGACTGTGGTGCTGAAGGAGACTCTGGAGAATCCCTTGGAGATCAAACCAGACAATTGTAAAGGAAATCAACCCTAAGTATTCATTGGACAGACTTGCTAAAGCTGAAGCTCCAATACTTTGGCCATCTGATGCAAAGAGGCAACTCATTGGAAAAAGATCCTGATGATGGGAAAGATTGAGGGCAAGAGGAGAAAGGGGAGTCCGAGGATACGATGGTTAGATAGCTTCACTGACTCAATGGACACGAATCTGAGCAAACTCCGGAAGGTAGTAGAGGACAGAGGAGCCTGGTGTGCTACAGTTCGTGGGTTGCAAAGAATGAGACGTGGCTTAGTGACCAAATAACAGCAGTGAAAGTGAAAGTCACTCTTTGCAACCCCATGGACTATAGTCCATGGAATTTTCCAGGCCAGAATACTGGAGTGGGTAGCTTTTCCCTTCTTCACGGATCTTCCCAACCCAGGGATCGAACCTAGGTCTCCCACATTGCAGGTAGATTCTTTACCAGCTGAGTCACAAGGGAAGCCCAAGAATACTGGAGTCGGGGACCTATCCCTTTTCCAGCATATCTTCCCAACCCAGGGATGAAACCAGGATCTCCTGCATTGCGGGTAGATTCTTTACCAACTGAGCTATGAGGGAAACCCCAATAACAACAGTGGATATTAGCAAAAATGGTAGGTGCAATTTCTGGGAAGTGTCCTTAAAAGACATGTGCATATCTGTCTTTATCGTTTCCTTTTCCCAGTTGGCTGGAATGCAGATGTGATGGCTGGAGCTCTTGTAGCCAAACTAGATCACGAGGTCAAGAGAGAAGGTGCCTAGGACCTTTGTGATCATGGAGCTACCATAGCAGCCTTGAACTACTCTGGACTTCATTTAGTTGAGAGAGGTATAAAGTCCTATCTTGTTTAAATCATTTTTATTTGGTTTTCTGTCACTCTCAATTCAAACTGAAACAGTTGGTTAAACAGGCATGCCATGGATTAAAACATCCGGTCTGAAACCGAATTTTACCACTAATCTGGGTGATCTTATATAAGTCACTTGACCTCTGAGGTTCAGTTTCCCTACCTGTGAAATGGCTGTAATAATATATATTTCTCAGCATAGTTCTAAGGAGGAAATGAAATATAGATGCAAAGCTACTGGCATAGCCTCTGTTTCATAATTAAGAGCTCAGTAAACCAGCCGTTGTTGCTGCCATTATTGATGCCGCTATTATTATCAGCTAATCCCTAGGAGTCTCATGAAAGCTGTAATTCCTGTAGTGCTATAGCTTCTAGGGGAACCACCGTCACTTTACATGTAACACTTTGAAAGGTACAAGTAAGAACAGGGAAACCCAGGCTTCGATGCCAGAAACAGTTGGGTTCAAATCTCAACGTCATCATTTATCAGCTGTGTGACTTTAGCCAAGTCTTGCCATATTTTTGAGCCTGCCTCGTCTCTCACCTTGCCTTTGACATGGTGAAACATATCACATGAGGGTTACTGTAAGATTTCAATCTGGTAACCTTGGGAAGGACCTGGGATGGGGTGACTGCCAAGGAAAAGGAAGCTGTGGCTGTGGCTTTAGGAAGTTTCTGCTGAATGAAGGATACATGAATGGTGTGGGTATGACCAGCCCTTGCCTCAGTTCTTACAAGGAGTAAAATCATACCATCACTCAGCTTTTGGCCTAACAAGTCTTGAGGGGTTAGTTAGGATACAAGGGGGAAAAAAAAACAAAACCACCAAAGCTCCATTAAAAAAAAAACCCAATCAATTTGCAACAATCCAAATAAAGCCATTAGAGGTGGCTTCCTCACCAGAGACACCCAGAGGCCTTTTCCCCACCAGGATCCCAGGAAATTGATTGGCAATTACTGACACTAATGGGGGCCAGAGAGGCCTGGTAATTTCCCCATCACTCTCTGGGGAACAGTGATGACACCTCAAGATCTGTCAGGCTGAGTCGTCCTGGGGCGGTCGAGACCCCAGATCTGGCCAGAGACAGGGCAGCCAGCTGGGGTTGCGCCCCCTGGGGACCCTCACCCCTTTACTTATTTATAGTATCGTTTGACTCATGGTGAGTTAATGGCCCTACTGGGGCTGTGCAGATGGCGGGTCCCATGGCGGGAGGATGGGTAAGGGGCTGGGGTGGCTTCCAGGCCTGCCCTTCGACCTGGATCTGGAGTTGTATAAAGGAGGCCTCAGTCCTCACAGGAAGCCTGGGGGCAGACAGGGAGAGAAAATGTCACCGAGAGGCCCAGATAGCTTGCGAGAGGTGGTGGCTGGAGACGGACTTTCGAGACAGAATGAAAAGGCACAAAGATCGGCCGAGAGGGGTCCTCCGCTGGGTGTCCAAGCTGTGGAACTGTAGAGCTAGCAGGCCCTTAAAAAGCCGTCTAGTTCAGACTTGCCTTTTTGGAGATCCTTGGCAGCTGAGGCACAGAGAGGAGCAGGCGCTGGGCTGAAGGCTCACAGTGCGGTCCTGGGGAGGCTGGGACTACATACTGGCAGGCTGCCCAGTGAGCTGGGAAGTGAGGTTACCTGGGACAGGAGGGCCTGGGGTGCAGTGTGGGAATACTTGCTCTCACTCACTATAGAGCCAACTCTGAGCCTGGAGATGGGGGCCCCTGTCTAGTGGGCAGGGAGACATGTAAATAGACAACAGGACTTCCCTGGTGGTCCAGTGGTTAAGAATCAGCCTTCCAATGCAGGAGACACAGGTTCAATCTCTGGTCAGGGAACTAAGATCGCACGTGCCGCAGGGCAAATAAGTCTGCTCTGTACCTAGGGAAGCCTGCAAGCTTGCAAGGAAGACTCAGCGCAGTAAAAAAAAAAAAAAAAAAAGATGATAACAGTTCAGAGGGGAAGCTGCTCTGACGGGGGTGTGGGCTCTCAGGGTGACCACCTCCCCATCCTGGCGAGTGGTGGCGATGAAGGATTCATGGAAGGAGGGCTGTCAAAACTGAGACCTGAAGGCCAAATGGGTGTGAAACAAAGGGTGAGGGGGAGGGTGAAGAGAGAAAGGGATTCTAGGCTAAGAGAATAATGTGTGCAGAGGCTTAGAGGTGGATCTAAGCGCATCCATCCAGTATGACTGGAAGAAGAGGGGTGTGCCTGCTTTGGAGGGAGGCGAAGGTTCATCCTGTGTGCAGTTAGGATGCGTCTCAGGCCGTCACAACACGACCAGATTCCCCTTTCAGAGACGTGGTTCTGGAACTGCCAGAGGGGAATGGGTTGGTGGGCAGGGCATGGCAGGGGGCAGCGAGGAGACTGCTGCATAAATCCAGGAGAAAGAAGGCCTGGATCAGGGCAGGGAGGTCGTGAGGACAGAAGGGCAAGTGACCACTCAGATATTTAGAGAGGAAATGAACAGGGTTTGGGGTCTGATAGTCTGGAAGGGGTGAGGGTGCGGGAGGGCTGGAGGAGGACTCGGGGGTGGGCCTGAGGGAGGGGGCCTGTGGGGGACCGGCCAGGTGCACTGGGCTTCAGGGAAGAAATGGATGTGTGCAAGGATCCTGAGTGTGGATAGATCGTGTGGCCTGGAGACAAGTGAAAGAGAGGCAACAGACTGAGGCTCAAAGAGGTTTTTGCCCAACGTCACGTGGCTAGGAGGCAACACGCTGAATTTAACACCAAGGCCCACACATTTCCTACCACCTGAGCTACCCTTTAGGGAGAAGATCACAGAGCTGGGCCTACCTCGCAGCTCCACACCTCATGTCCTGAGCATCTGTCCCATCTCCTGGCTTAACCCCATCTAGGGCTGGGGCTTCTCTTGCTTTGCCTGTGACGTATGGAGCTGGCCAAACCTCAGGCTGGCCCATCCTTGGCTATGGACGTGCCATCTCTGGCCAATGGGCAGTGAGGCTGGGACCACTCAAGGCCAAGGCTTTAGGCCCCTGAGAATTCAAGTCAGCCAGGGAGGTCTCCCCTGTCCAGAGTGACCACAGGGCACCTCAGACCTGTGTGCTCTGAGCTCTGGGTTGGGGCTTCGCCCAACCTATCAAGAAGCATCCGCCTGGCAAAGAACATGCCAAGCATTGAAAATGTGGCTCAAGGCCCCAGTGCCTAGGGCACAGAGGGAGCTGGGACGGAGGTCCCAAGTGGGCATTCTGAAAGGCAAAGAGCCTGTGGCTGTGAGTGCCCACAGAGTGTTCTGTATGACTAAAAAACTCACAGAATATGCTTGCAAAAGCACGGGCTCTGAGTCAGGGAGGTGTGGATTCTGATCCTGGTGGGCTGCTTTCTAGCTCTGAGACCCTAGGCGAGTCACTAAACCTCTCTCCGCCACATTTCATCTATAAAATGGGGATATTATCAGAACCTGCCTTAAAGGGTGGCTAGGAGGATCCAGTGAGTTCATACGCTGAAAATACTTAAACAGAGCCTGGCACATGGATGTTGCTTGGTGTGATGACATGATGATGATGATGCCACAGGTGGCCACATCAAAACCCACATCATTCTGGTCTGGCCCGGGCTGACCCTACAGAGGGAGCAGGCCTGGTTATATTTATTCTCGGCCCGTTTTCACTCTTGGGGGTTGGCCGTGGCTTTGAGCGAAGCTGCTGGTCCACTGCAGTATCGATCTTCCCGTCTCTCAGGAAAGCATGATGCATTTAGCACATCAGTTGGCTGCTGGTGGATCATCTCAGCTGGGAGCCAGCCTGCCCGCCCGCAGCTCTGCAAGTGGGTCAGGGAGTTGCAGAAAAGTAAAACTTCTCAGAGGGGCCCCCCAGGATGGCCTGGGGTTCCAGGGGGAGGAAGTCTTCATCGGGGCTCTCATCGGAGCCTTGGATCAAGATTAAGGTCCTGGGGGCTTCCCTGGGGGCTCAGTGGTAAAGAATCTGCTTGCCGATGCAGGAGACACGGGTTCGATCCCAGATCAGAAAAGATCCTTCATGCCTCGGAGCAACTAAACCCGTGTGCCACAGCCACTGAGCGTGTGCTTTAGAGCCCCAGGAGCTGCAACTACTGAGCCCTCCAGCCACAACTGCCAAAGCCCTGGTACCCTACAGCCCAAGCTCCACAACAAGAGACGCTACCGCAGCGAGAAGCTCTGGCACCACAACCAGAGAGTGGCCCCTGCTCGCCACACTAGAGAAAAGCCCACACAGCAACGAAGACCCAGCACAGCCAGAGATAGATAAACAAATGAAATTAAGGTTAAGGTCCTGGTTTGGCCCCCAAACTCCCCAGGATGACCTTAGGCAAATCGCCCAGCCACCCTCAGCCCCATTACTTTAAGAGTTTCTATACCCTGTTCCCACGCATCATCTAATTTAACCCTCACAACAAGGAGGGAGTCAGGCAGAGCGTGACTTACCATTCCCATTTTATGGAGGGGGAAACTGAGGTTCAGAGGGCTCAGCCCCGAGCCTGCCCCAGGTCACTCTGTGGGGCAGAAGCTTAGCCAAGCCTGGGGTCAGACTCCTCACCCCACGCCTAGTCCACACAGTGAGGAGTCACTGGGGTAGCAAGAATTGTTGGGAGTCTGTGGGGCATCACTGGGGTAGCAAGAGTTTTAGCCCAGGAGGTGACAGACCCTGACTGTATCACTCTGGCCACTGACATGAAAAAGGCAGTGGGGACTAGAGAAGGAGCTGAGGGAGTCCAGGAAGGCCGTGGTGTGTGTGTGTGTGTGTGTGTGTGTGTGTGTGTGTACAGACATTCTGGGCAGAGCAAATAGCAAACCTGAGATATAAGGTACAGCTGGGCACGGACAGGGCAGTTGGGCCAACGATAAAGAAGAGAGAGGGAAAAGGCCACGGGTGCCTGTGACGTGCGGAAAAGGCAAAGGCAGGACAGGTCTTTGACCAGAGAGAACCTTCCACAGGGGCCTGGGCAGGTCTGGGCACTCTGGTCAACCGAGGCCTTCCGCCCATGGCTGCTCCTCCAGAAGTGGACACGGCAGGACCGGGCCTCAGGCTCAGGGTGGTCTGGTCTAAGCAGGACTGGCAGGCCAATTATTGCACCCTGAATAGAGACCTCCCCCCACCCCCCACCCCAAGTCCATACCCAGAAGCAGTCAGGAAAGTGTTAACCAACCCTGGAGTGGGGTGTTCTCTGACTTAATCCTGAGATGGGAGGGGGACAATCTGGCCTGCAGAAGACGGCAGAAAAGGAGGCCCAGGGAGGTTAAGCAACTGGCCTGAGGTCACACAGCCTGTGAGTGGTAAAAGTGGGATCCAAACTCTGTCCCCCTGCTGCCAACACCCACACACCTTCTGTTCCACAGAACAGCAGATGTCCTGACGGGCTTGGTGGCTCCCCAGGCTGAGCCCTCGGGGAGAAAGCTGGGAGCTCCCGTTGCCAGGAGCCCCGTGTCCAGTGCTCCCTGGGGCTCTCAGCATGCTTCTGCCCCAGACCCCAACACTGCCTTGGGGGACAGTCAGCTGGGACCTCGAACCTCTCTGGAAACCACGCACAACAGCCTTTGCAAATGCAACACGTTCTGGGAACCTTTAAAATAGTTTTTGGAGCTTCCAAACAGCTTCCAGGACTGACAAATTGCTTCCAAAATGTTCAAATGCCTTTGGAATCTTCGAGCAGCCCCTGAGACTTGGACCATAACAGAGAGCCAAGGAAGGCCCAGGGCCAAGGTAGGGCTCAGGCGGCCTTCCCAGCCAGCGAGCCCGCCTCCGGATTCGGGCTGGCTGCGTCCAGCCTTGGCCTGCAGTGGGGGCCCCGCCACTCCCTGGGTCTGCCCGAGCACCCTTCTGGCAGCCTAGGAGCCCTGGGCTCAGAGGAGGCGGCAACCCGGCTCTGGCTGGCCCCTGCCTTGCTGGTGACCTTGGGCAAATCGCTTCTCTGTACATGGCAAATCGCTTCTCTCCCGGGCCATGTACAGAACGGGATTTCCGTGTGAGTTTTAGGGGGCTGTGGGTGTGCAGCCAGCCAATCCCTGGGATTCAAATCCAGCCCTCCCAGCGCTCGGCTTTAGCATGTCCAGATTCCAAAGGGGGTGGGCTGGGCAAAAGCACTGCTTTGGTGCGGAGGGGCGGGCGGGGGAGCGCACAGGAGGGTGGAGACAGGCGCTCCTGCCACAGTGAAGCGGCCTCCACCGCTTCACTTTCCGTGGGAGGTAGGTTTAAAGCCCTGCCCTCAACAAGCATCTCTTCAGGAAAGGCCTCCGTGGGTGCCCACCCGGCCCCCCGCACCCGGCGTGGCACCCGCCCCTAGCACTAGGCAGCCTTCACGCGTGGCCACAGAGGCTGGCCGGTCTCAGCCACCCAGAGCCGTCTCCATGGTGACGGGCACAGAGCCGAGCCGGGCCTTTGAAGAACGCTCATAAAGGCGCAAACTTACCCCAGATGAGCCGGCGTGCATTTGTGAAGCAAAACATCTCAGGCCAGCCCTGTGCCTCGTAAACCGCAGCTGCCAGTGGCCCTGGCTGGCCTGGAGAACACGGTTTCCGAGCTGCTACGCGTGAATCTCGGGCTTCCTCCCAGGATCCTGGGGCCCCTCCCAGGTCCACCCTCCCTTCCCTGGTAATTGTGGAAGCAGATGCCCCTGAGGCAGAGTCAGCTTCTCGGCTGCGTGACTTTGAGCAAGTGCATTCACCTCGCTGAGCCAGTGTCCTCACTTGTAAAGTGGGCATGAGGAGGCTACCACAACATGCTGCAAGGAGACTGAGACGGGTAGAAAGGGCAGAGCAAGGTGAGAAGTACAGCTGGTTCCCCTCCACATGCTCCTGGTCCCCGCCCTTCAGCATCACCCGTGTGTGGGGGCATAGGGTCACC
Source organism: Tragelaphus eurycerus (assembly GCA_935064755.1). Taxonomy (NCBI): domain Eukaryota; kingdom Metazoa; phylum Chordata; class Mammalia; order Artiodactyla; family Bovidae; genus Tragelaphus; species Tragelaphus eurycerus. Next base: position 6,554,050 of record CAKXYN010000099.1, on the reverse strand, counting down.
TCCCCCTGGCAGCATCAGGGACCACTCCCCCCTGTTCCTACGGGATCCTCAATGGCCTTCTGCATTACAGCACTCAGCACAGTGAATTGCAAGAGTCTATTTACCTGTTTCCCAGATGGGGGCCTCCCCGGTGGCTCCGTGGGTAAAGAATTGGCCTGTAATGCAGGAGACACAGGAGATGTGGGCTTGATCCCTGGGTGGGGAAGATCCCTGGGAATAGGAAATGGCAACCTGCTCCAGTGTTCTTGCCTGGAGAATCCCAGGATAGAGGAGCCTGGCGAGCTATACAGTTCACGGGGTCCCAAATAGTTGAATATGACTGAGTAACGAAGCACAGATAAGCTTGAGTAACTGACACTGTGCTCTACTATCTTTGCCAAGCCAAGTTCAAGGTCGGCATTCACAGGTCCTCAGTAAATGAATAAGAAAAACAAACGTGGTGACGATCATTTCTGAACCTCTAGTCCAGGACTGAGGTCTGGGGAGCGCCTGGGGACATATTTTTGGGTGGGGGGTGGTGGAGGTGGGGACAGTGGGGGGTGGAGGTGGTGGGGGTGGGGTAGAAGACTTATAACTGACAGGAAAATCAGCCAGGGTACCCTGAGTTCCACATGGAGGGCTCTGGGTGAAAACTTTCATTCTCCCATTGAAGCTTCCATTTTGCAGGGGAGGAAATCAAGTTTCCGGGCAGTGAATCACTTGCTGGGGGGACACGGGCAGGGGCCAGTGATGTGGGCACACGCACTTCATCCGGGAGGATCTGGGCGTGCCCACCTACCCCCAAGGCCTGTGACGCCTGCTGCCGACCTTGCCTCCTGGCCGGCCCTCCCGTCACTCCCCCTCCAGCATGCACCTCAAATGCAGTGTGGAGGTCACCTGCCTGGGGTGCAGTTCCCTCATGCCCTCACGAGGAGCCAGACTGAGCCCTGGAACGGGCATTGAGCTGCCCCCCCCCCACCCCCGCCCCGGCCTCTGATCTCTGATGCCCGACTGCACCCTATTTTTATTGCTCCCACCCCTGATGCGAAGAGCTGACTCATTGGAAAAGACCCTGATGCTGGGAAAGGTTGAGGGCAGGAGGAGAAGGGGGCAACAGAGGATGAGATGCTTGGATGGCATCACCGACTCAATGGACAGGAGTTTGAGCAAGCTCTGGGAGTTGGTGATGGACAGGGAAGCCTGGCATGCTGCAGTCCACAGGGTCACAAAGAGTCGGACACAACCGAGCAACTGAACAACAAAAACCCTCAGTGCCTCCTTTACACCTTCGTGTTAGGCTCCAAATGATCTGAAATGCCCCACCCAGAATGACCTACTCCAGCAGGCAGTGTCCCTGAAGACAAAAGACCCAGGGTTTGAATTCTGGCCCTGCCACTTATGAGCTGTATGTCAGTAACTCTGACAAGTTACGGAACCTCTCTGAGCCTGGATTTCCTCTCCTGGAAAAGAGGACCTGCCTGACAGGTTGTTGTGAGGTTGAGGCGGCCAGTTGATGAGTGTGGATGTGCTGTGTAAACAGAAAAGCACTGGGTAGTTGGTGGACTTTAATTAAAGAACTATAACGGATTATAGAATCGGACCATAACTTAAGTACATAACATAATATGCCCAATTATAATGAATTACAAATAATCAATCAAAAGGGTACCACATGTCAGCAGCTGAGTGCGGGCTTTCGGGTGATAGAAGGAAAACACATAATGCAGATTTCAGCGCCTGAGCCCAGTGAGTGTGGTCTGCAGTCATCCGCTCATCCCTTTGCCCATCAAGTCTGTCCACCCACCAATCCGTCACTCCGGCCATTCTACCTACACTCACCAACCTCCTGCTGAGAGCAGGGCGCTTGCAGAGTCTCAGATGGGGTGAACAGCACACCACTCCCACCCACAAAGGAGACCAATCCCAGCTTCTCTTCACGGAGCCCCAAGGATGCCTTCTTTAATCCTCATACCCACCCAGTGTACAGGTGGGGATGCAGAGGCTCAGGGAGGCTGGGACCAAGATCCAGGGGCTTGGAAGTCCTTCCTGACCTTGGTGCCACATCCCTCTCTTCCACTTACTGGCCCTGATGTCCCCTTCTGGCCTGACTGGCAACATCATCTCATGTGTTTTATGATCACGTCACTCTCCACAGCCCCTGCTCCCAACTTCCTTCCTTTTGCAAGACCCCCTCCTTGCCCCTGCAGCTCACCCGGGTGGGTCTGGCACCTCTGAGTCCCAACCCCGCATCTCCACCCCCACCCCACCTCCTTGGCTTCCAAGAGCTCATAGTTTCCATCTCCAACCGTTCCTTATTAATTTTCCTACAAAATGTGTTCCATGATTTCACTGACATCACTACTGCTGCTACGAGTAGAAGCCTTGTGGAAAATCCCCAGGTGGGCCTGAGGGACCCCCAGTGCCCACCTCACTGCCCCCCTCACCCCCTCACCCAGCAGGGCTGCAGCTTTATTACTCTCTCTGCAAGGCTATCTTCTCTCCCTGGCCAGGCAGGACGCCAGGAGCAAGGCAGCACTGATGGTACTTAAATTTGCCATTATTTCAAACTCCTCAATATCCAGAGAGGCAGATGCCACGCCTGCATTTTACAACCATGTCCAGGGGTGCAGAGAGTGGACTGACTTGTCCCAGGCCACACAGCTAAGCAGGGCTGGACCTGAGGTGTTAAGCCCGAGTCTGACCTGCAGGCTCACCCCTCTTGGGCTCCTGTACAGTGTTTCTGACCTCCACTCTCAGTGCCCAGGATGGGTTATTTTCAGCCTCCATCTTGCCCAGGCCACCCACAAGGACAGACTGGCTTGGGGACTGGCATGCTGAGAGTGAAAGTGAGGGGGAAAGATGACCTTCTGGCCTGGACATCCCAAGGGTGATTGGGCTAACGGGGTCAAAACTGCCTGGTTCTGTGGTCCCGGTCATTAGGGTGCCAGGAGTCAGACTGGGGCAAACGGAGAAGAAGAGTTCACAAGTGTTGGAGCCGAACTTGGCCCTTAGGGGTCTCCTAGGCTGGCAGTGTTCAAGCACAGGGTGGCTGGGCCCTTTCTCAGACCAACAGTATCAGAAATGGGCTTAGAGGCCCAGGTGATTCTCATATACTCTTGGGGCTAAGAAGCATTCGTTATCCAACCCCCCTTCATTGTACAGATGAGAAAACAGAGGCTCAGAGAGGGCAGAGAACTCACCCAGGGTCACACAGAAAGCGGGTTTCCAAGCTCCAGGCCAGGTCCTGTTTCTTCTGACTCCCCAGTTTAGACCCCGTCACTTGACCCCAGAGGCCGGGAATAGGGCATTTTAATAGAGGCCACTCGGGGGCTGTTGGTGGGCTGAGTGGGGCTGGGGAGGGGAACCTGGGGTTGCCAGAGCCCTTGCCCACATACATACCCTCTTTGATATGTCAGAATGTCTGAATGTCCCCATGGAGCTTTCCCAGACTTGAGGAGGGATGACAGGGACCAAGCGACACATCAGGGGAGCTTAGGTGACAAGGACCAAGAAGGGGCCTGAGTCGTGGTGGGATAGGAAGGCAGAGAGGTTGGGAGTTACAATTCCTGCCCTGACAGCTCTGCGGGTGAGGGTCCTCACGGGAAGTTCCCAGACTCCCTGCCTCCACCCCCATCCACTGGCAACTCCCACGGGACAGAGCTTCCTCACCCGTGTTCTCAGGGAACTCGGGGATACAGAGGTTAAAGGCCACCGAGACCTCTGATTTAGTTCCTTCTTAGACTTTTGGGGAGACTGAGGGCCAGGTAGAAGTGACTTGCCACAGGTTACAGAGTGAGTGAGTAACTGCCTGACTTGGGGAGGTGGGAGAGGACAGGGAGGGAGGTCTGTAAGTCCTGGAAGAGAGCAAGGAGGAGGTGGCTCCATGGACAAGCAACCAGCTTGGCCCCCTCTCCTGCCCCTCCCTTTCATGCCACCATGAGACCATATATTCCCTGGAACAGGAGAAAGGGTCAGACGAATGGGGAACCCCTGCTGTGTGGTACTGGGTAGAGGGGTACCCATAGGATGGCACTGGCAACCAGGCCCCTGCTCCATCTCCTGTGCCTCTCCTCTTTGGCTAGTACCCAGGTCACTGCTCAGTCAATAAAGAATCTGCCTGAAATGAGAGAGACTTGGGTTGGATCCCTGGGTTGGGAAGATGCCCCAGAGGCGACATGGAGACCCACTCCAGGATTCTTGCCTGGGAGAATCCCCATGGACAGAGGATTCCGGTCGGTTGCAGTCCATGGGGTCTCAAAGAGTCGAACGTGACAGAGTGACTAAGCACGGTCGCCCCAAGAGCTGCCCGGTCCAACCTGCTCAGCCAGGCCTTCAAGGTCCTTGGTCATCCGTCCCAGCTGTCTTCTCTGCTCTCTCTCCTCCCCTTTCTGCCCCACCTCAAGGATCTCACCAAACACCAGACTGAACTCTGAACACTTCCCCAGCACACAAAGCACTGGGGTGTCCATGCTGAATTCTCCCCTCTGGAATGCGCTTTGGCCCATCTTTATCTGGCAGGCTCCTATTCAGCCTGCAAAGCCCCAAACAAGGTTTGTTTCCTCCATGAAGCTTTACCCTATCATCAGAACTGACTCAAGTCGGCCAGATATTCCTGGAATCTCGCTCTGTACCACACACACCTCCCACGTGGCACTCCCCAAGGCAGGAAAGGGATCTCACATTCTTACTCTTCTCTATGCCTGGCACAGAGTTGGTACACAGCACACACTAGACCAACTCTTGCTTCTGGCTCAACCTTGGTGCCTAATTCAGGGCTATGTATGTTAAGAGACCTATTCTATGGCAAGAAGCAGAAGTTTGGAGTCAGACAGATCTGAGTTCAAATCCTACCTCCCCTGTGTGACCTGCTAGATGTCCCCTAACCTTGCTGAGCCTCAGTCTCTTCATCTGTAAAATGGCAATAACCATGTCTATCTTGCAGAGAAAAGGTGAGGCTTGAACATGGCAAGCCAGGTAAGGAAAAAAATGAATGACTATCTATGTATATGTTATATATAAACATATTACTAGGTAATATACTAATAAGAATGAATAAAGACCCCAGTTCCCTGGAAATTTGTTCTCAGGCACTGATCCCTTGGAAAAACATCTTAGGAGGGTTTCCATCTGATCTGTAGACATCTCTGCACCCCGGCCTAAGCTCCACTTAATTGTCTTGCTCTGAGGGTGCCGAGTAAATACTCCAGGCCAGCTGGTGCCTGGAAACCGCCAATTGCCGAGGAGCAGCTCGTTAATTTTCCCCGACTCTGCACACAGACCCCGCAGCTTCTGCAACTCATCTTGGGAAATTGAGTGGAGCGGGTCAGGCCAGGGCCAGGGGTCGCAGGAAGTGGGGCTGGGGGTGCCAGGGGACTTGAAAGGGCCTGCAGAGGCACCACTGGGAAGCTGTCCAGGCTGGAGGAAGCCGGCCTGGAGCTGCCGAAAGGCAGATGGATCCCAGGCCTGGCCTGGCGCTGCCAGCTCTCTGACTAAGCTTTTGGGTCTCCACTGTGGGGGAAGAAGCCAGGGCCTCATAGCGAGGCTGGAGGTACATCAACCCTGGGGGCGGCCAGCTCTGAGGGCCAGGAGGTCCCACACTAGTGGAGGAGAGGCCGTGAGGCATAGCAACAGAGGGTGTGACTCTGGGGTGAGGCTCCCTGGGTTTGGAGTCTGGCCTTGCAAAGTAGTAATGTGTGCTCTAGGGTGGCACTGTCCTTTATCGAGCCCATCTTTGCATGAAATGTTCCCTGATATCTCTTATTTTCTTGAAGAGATCTCTAGTCTTTCCCATTCTATTGTTTTCCTCTATTTCTTTGCACGGATCACTGAGGAAGGCTTTTTATTTTTATCTCTCCTTGTTATTCTTTGGAACTCTGCATTCAGATGGGTATATCTTTCCTTTTCTCCTTTGCTTTTCGCTTCTCTTCTTTTCACAGTTATTTGTAAGGCCTCCTCAGACAGCTATTTTGCTTTTTTGCATTTCTTTTTTTTGGGGAATGGTCTTGATCCCTGTCTCCTGTACAATGTCACGAACCTCCGTCCATAGTCCATCAGGCACTCTGTCTATCAGATCTAGTCCCTTAAATCTATTTCTCACTTCCTTATAATTGTATAAGTAAAGTAATCTCACTTACTTATAATCGTAAGGGATTTGATTTAGGTCATACCTGAATGGTCTAGTGGTTTTCTCTACTTTCTTCAATTTAAGTCTGAATTTGGCAATAAGGAGTTCATGATCTGAGCCACAGTGAGCTCCCAGTCTTGTTTTAGAAAAGGCAGAGGAACTAGAGTTCAAATTGCCAACATCTGCTGGATGATCGAAAAAGCAAGAGAGTTCCAGAAAAACATCTATTTCTGCTTTATTGACTATGCCAAAGCCTTTGACTGTGTGGATCACAATAAACTGTAGAAAATTCTGAAAGAGATGGGAATACCAGACCACCTGACCTGCCTCTTGAGAAATTTGTATGCAGGTCAGGAAACAACAGTTAGAACTGGACATGGAATAACAGACTGGTTCCAAATAGGAAAAGGAGTACGTCCAGGCTGTATACCGTCACCCTGCTTATTTAACTTGTATGCACAGTACATCATGAGAAACGCTGGGCTGGAGGAAGCACAATCTGGAATCAAGATTTCCGGGAGAAATAGCAATAACCTCAGATATGCAGATGACACCACCCTTATGGCAGAAAGCGAAGAACTAAAGAGCCTCTTGATGAAAGTGAAAGAAGAGAGTGAAAAAGTTGGCTTAAAGCTCAATATTCAGAAAACTAAGATCATGGCATCTGGTGCCATCACTTCATGGTAAATAGATAGGGAAACAGTGGAAACAGTGTCAGACTTTATTTTTGTGGGCTCCAAAATCACTGCAGATGGTGACTGCAGCCATAAAATTAAAAGACACTTGCTCCTTGGAAGAAAATCTATGACCAATCTAGATCACATATTAAAAAGCAGAGACATTACTTTGCCCAACAAAGGCCCATCTAGTCAAAGCTATGGTTTTTTCCAGTAGTCATGTATGGATATGAGAGTTGGACTACAAAGAAAACTGAGCGCCGAAGAATTGGTGCTTTTGAACTGTGGTGTGGAGAAGACTCTTGAGAATCCCTTGGACTGCAAGATCCAACTAGTCCATCCTAAAGGAAATTAGTCCTGAATATTCACTGGAAGGACTGATGCTAAAGGTGAAACTCCAATACTTTGGTCACCTGATGCGACAAACTGACTCATTTGAAAAGACTCTGATGCTGAGAAAGATTGAAGGCAGGAAGAGAAGGGGACGACAGAGGATGAGATGGTTGGATGGCATTACCTACTTGATGGACATGAGTCTGAGCAAACTCCGGGAGTTGGTGATGGACAGGGAGACCTGGCGTGCTGCACTCCATGGGGTTGCAAAGAGTTGGACATGACTGAAGCGACTTAGCACCCACATATGCTCTAGGGTCAGTTACTTAACCTCTTTGTGCCTCAACTTCCCCTTCTGGAAAATGAGAAGAAAAATACTCATGTCACGGGTGCTGTAGGACTTAAGTATATATATTAAGAGCTTAGAACAGTGCCTAGTATGTGAAAATCACTCAGTAAATGTTGAACTATTATTAGTATTGTACCTTCCTCCCCATTTGGAAACATCCTCCTTGGAAATTCTCATCTGCAAATTGTGAGCCTGGGCTTGACTCCACTGTGATTTCACCACATACACCAGCTCCAAGGAGTCTGCCTGCGGCCCTTCTGGACTGAGTGGAAAAGTGTGGTGATGGATTGGTGATGTCTGTCCTGGACCTCAGAAGGGAGAGTGGAGGCCAGCAAGTCTCTCACATGCCTCCACTGGGCCATTTCATTGACTCAGCAGATATTTATTAAGCTCCTGCCCAGGTCAGGACTGGGCAAGGTCCCAGGCTATAAAAATGAGCAAAAACAGGCTCCCTTCCCAACACTTGCTTGCTGTGTGACCTTAGGCTGGTCACTCAGCCTACCTGGGCCTCTGTCCCCCTTATCCATGGTGGGCTTAGTGATCCCTTTTCTGCCAGAACCACTCACCTTTCTTGAAATTGGTTCTCTTTTAATGCCTGGACTTTGCCTACAATGCTCTTGCCCACTGTCCTCTTTTGAAAAATACTTATTCATTTGGCTGAGCTGGCTCTTAATTGCAGCCCATGGGAGCTTCAGGCTTCATCGCAGCATACAAGATCTTTAGTTGAAGCACATGGAATCAAGTTTCCTGACCAAGGATTGAACCCAGGTCCCCTACCCTGCTGGAAAAGTCTGCAGAGCCCTCTGCTATCACAGGGTGCTGCCGCTGTGCACTGGTCTGTTCATAGCAGCTCCCCTTCGACTGGGAGCTCCTGGAGGCCATGGCTGTGTCTACGTTCTTTTCAGCACCCAGAGGGGGCCCAAGATTGCCTGGCACCTGGCATAGACTCAGTCCCCGGGGGCCGAGGCAAGTGGAGAGCTAGACCAGATGACCGTTTGAAGTCTAAGAAGAGGCTGGGCTCCCAGTTTGCTGGGGTCCAACCAGTATGCTCAGCTCAGAAGGCCTCATCTTGATTACTGGTTCTGATACTTTCTAGTCGTGCTTTGCCAAGTTGCTGAGCCATTCTAGCTTTGGCACGTCTACTATAATAGAATTACGCTGTGCAGTCAGTCTAGACGGGGCCCCAGCATGTAACAGGTGCTCAGTAAAAGTCATTTCTCCCTTTTCCTTTCTTCTTAAGGGAGTACTCAGGGCCAGCATCTGTGATCAGACACAGGTCAGACACAGAGTTCTGGGAGAAAACACATGGGTGGCTCAAATTCTAAGAAGCAGAGGAGGAGAAAAGAAGGTGTCAAGTCCCTCTTAGGTGTCCCAACTGGACTTGGCACCCACAGGTGATTCCTCGAAAAGCAAGACCCATGGCCCACGTGTGCCAGGCCACCCCAGGGTCCTTGGCTTTTCACGCTCCCCAGCCTTGCTGGGAAGCGCTCCCTTCCCTTTCTTGAGTGGAGACGCCTGTCTCTTGGTGCGGCAGCCTCGGTGCTGATAATAAAGGCACCTCTGTGTGTCTCTAGGGAAGCGGGACTGGGGGCGGCGGTGGCAAGGAGGAGGGGGGCGCCCACAAAGCTCCCGCAGCTGTGTGTTTGCAAACAGGGGAGCTGAGCTGTGCAGAGGGGCTGAAAGCACTAATTGTCTTTAATTAAAGGAGGTTGGAGGCAGCGCAGGCTTTGACAAAAGAGATTTCCAGCCTGTTACAGCTTCAGCCTGCTCTGGGGCTGGGCCGCCTGGGTGCGCCCCTGGCTTTGTCCCTGTGGGGCCTGGCCCTGCGGAGGGCACAGCCAACACCTGCCTGCTGGGGGCAGGGGCGGGGGCCACGCACATGCAGTAGAACTGTGCTGCAAGAGCTGGGCTCCTGGGGCCTGGGAAGATGTCTCTGTGGTGAAGGTCCTCTCTTGCTCATTCACCCACTCAGCAAGCATCGCTGAGCACTTGCTATGTGCCAGGCCAGTGCTCAGAACTGGAAGGACAGAGACTTAACGGTCCCCACGTTTCAAGAATTCCACGTTCGAAGAGGCTGCATGGTACAGTGACCACAAGCATGGACTCTGGTACCAGCTGGCCTGGTCTGGCCTGGTCTTGAACCCTGGCTCTGCTGCTTATGAACTGTAGGATCTGGAGCAAATTACCTTTCTGGGCCTCAGTGTTCCCATCTGTAAAATGGGGATGATAAAAATGGCACACATTTTAGAGTTTGTGTGGGTTTCACCGAGTTCGCCTCAAAGGTTTGCCCAGTGCATTTGACAAACATCTCCAGTCGTGACTCATTCCTTCATTTGTCCAACTCTGGACCCAGCTGCAGCCCCAGAGGCACTCAAGACACGGAAGAACCCTGGACTGAGAGGCTGGCTGGGTTCCAGTCCCAGCCTGGCCATTTTACTTGCCCTGCGGCTCCCCAGCCTCGGTTTCCCCACCTGCACAATGAGGGCTCGGCAGGATGGTGTGTGAGGGAGGGGCTCTGCCTTGCTTGCTCCAATGTCCTGGGAATGGAGGCTCTTCTGAAGAGCAGGCCTTGCTGGGCTCCTGCTCCTGCTGCATACAAACAGCCTCAGCCTCCCGCGCCCAGCAGCAGCAGCTTCTTCGGCTCATGCCGTTCTTTTGTCTTCTCTCCCCGGGCTCACCCTGCCAGGTCCACAGACACATCTGTAGCCCCCCTAGCAGCACATATGCACTGGCGATCTCTCTCCCTTTCACTCACACACACACTCACACACCCATACACGCACCTGCCTTATGCTCACCCCTGCCCCCACCCCACCCCCACCCGGCACAACCTCGGTCTCCATTCCCTCCCACACTCGAAGGCCTGCTGACCCAGGGTCCAGGCTGGGTGGGAGGGGGATTGCAGCGTGCAGCCTCTGATCCCCTGCCGCCCAGCTGGCTGGGCTGGGTGGTCGCAGGGCGGTGGGGGGAGGGGGCAGAGGGCGCAGGCGTCCTGGGGCCAGACTTCTCAGGCTGTGGGAGGAGAGGTCAGTTCCTGAAAGGGAGGGTCTGAGATGAGCCCCCCGAGGGGCGGGGCAGGTCTGGAATTTTCAGCATGGGGAGCACCCTGGGAGGTTGGGAGATGGTGACCCCACGCCCACTCTGAAGTTGCAGCCCCTTGTCTAAGCTCCTCAAGGGCCCTGATGAGGAAATCGAGGCTCAAAGAGAGGATGGGTGGGATTCAAGGATGCACAGTGGGGTCACGCCAACCCGGGGCACCACCGAAGTCTCTTGGAAATCAACAAGCCAGGCCCCCTGTGACCAGCCTGGGAGAGAGATGATGGGTGGATGATGCGAAGGTAGGTGGCTCACCCCAAGTATGCAGGGTTCTACCCTTGGTATGAAGGTGAGGGGCCAACCAGGCATGCTTGAGAACCCCTAGACCGACAGACAAACTCCAGGCTGGCCAGATCGTAAGCTGAATTCCCAGCAACAGCTCCCACTGAGGCGTGTGGCCCAGCATCACTCAGGATGAGACCTATCTCTTCCCTGTGATTCCTGACCCCAGCTCCTCAGAATGACCTCCAGGACAAATAGCCTCTGATTATGGCTCTACCAGCTCCCCAGAGCCTGAAGGGGGTGACTTCCCCCGGCCACCTGCCTTCCACCGGGCCGTAAGTCCTCTGAGGGCAGAGCCTGTCTCTTCCAAGGCCACCCATGAGCACCTGCTGTGTGTCGGGCAGGACATCCGAGCTTCACACAGCTCTTCCCGGGTAAGTCTCCTGTCCCCTCTTTACAGAGGAGAAAAACTGAGGCTCGGAGGCATGGAGAAAATCGAACTGGGCTGTGTGAGTCTGCAGCCTTCTCCCCCACCTCGCCAGGGTGGGGCTCAGTAGACACGTGTGCAGCAAATCAACGGCCAGGCCCGCCGACTCCCTGGGTTAGCAGGTGAGGAGACTGTGGTGGCCGCCCTGGGTATGTGTACCATGCCCCTTTCTGAGGGGGAAGGGAAGGGGGCTGCTTTTGGACCCCAGCTTGACCCCTGTGTCTGGGTTGAGGAGAAAGTCTTCACTCTTCAGTTCACAGCTCCACCTGGGCCCCAGATGAGTCCAAGATGGGGTGCTGGGTGGGGGGTGGGCAAGGGGTCTCCTTCAGGTCTGAGGAGATCTGAGGGGAATAGGTGAGGAAGGGTGAGACAAAGAGAAAGTGCCCAGCGGATGGACAGATAGACAGGTGGAGGATGAAGCCAAGACAATGGAGGATGAAGCCAAGACGGGAAACCAGATTAAGGTAGAGAAACCAAGAGATGGAAGAAGAAAGGAAACACGGGACAACGACGGGAGGGGAAGACAAAAGGAAGGAGAGAAGGAGGCGAGGAAGGCAGGTGAGGAGGAGCAGTCAGGTTCAGAGGGAGGGGAGGGGCTGGAAGAGGCTGCGTGCCTGTGGGCAGGGCCAGGGAGGCCTCCACCCGGGACTGGGGAGACGGAGGGGTGGGGGGTGCGGAGGTCCCTTGCTGGGGGCGTCGGCTGTGCAAGAGTGTGTGAGTGGGTGACAACGTGTGAGCAGGTCTGGGTGGCTGAGCGTGTGTCTTTAGGTCCAGACAGGTGTGGGAAGCAGCCTAGGATGTCTTTTCTGGCTCTCTTGGGTCCACACACACACACCTTCCCGTTTTGTATTCATGAGAACTGAGCTGAAAGATTAATCCATCATTAATACGGTCTTTGCTGGCAGGATGGGGACAAATGCCACTTTGTTATTTTTTTAAGGTAAGGAATCCATTGATTGTTTTTCTCCATCCATCCATCCATCCATCCACCACTCACCCACTGAGCACCTTCTGTGTGCCAGGCATTGAGCTGGGACAGGAGAACCTAAAACATAAAGACGATAAACTCGTACCTGCACTGGCTGTGATAGCCCAGAGCAGGAAGAAAGGCCTGTGGGGGTCCTGAGTGTAGATGCTGGGGCCATATATTAACATGCTGAGTCTGGGCAGCCCCTTTGCCTCCCTGAACCATTTTCTCACTGGTAAAATGGGGTGGCACTTCTTGCTTCTTGGGCTGATGTGGGGTCTACAGAGGTGGTGTGTGGAAGGGGCCCGGTTCTCTAATGCACGCTCTCCAGCCCTTTGCCGTCCCACCTCTGCGACAATTCTTCCTGAAGATGCTGAGCATCCAAAGCTGCCAACCCTTCCAGGCCCAGGAGGCAGTCACAGCTGTGCAGCCCGGCTGGGGCGCTGGGACAGGAGATGGGTCAGCCCTGCCCAGCCCAGGCAGCTGCGGAATGAGGACAGGGATGAGGGTGGGCAGGTGCCCCTCCCCGGGAAGCCCCACACCTGCCCTGCCTCTCATGCCTGGAATATTCGGTGGGGCGGGGGGGGGGGGGGGGCGGCTCCTCAGGCTATTTTGGCTTGTCCTCCAGGTCTCAGCTCAGGTGCAGCTTGTTCCAGGAACCCCTCTGGGACTCCCAGCCTGAAGTGTGGTTCCATCTCCACCCCACATTTCTCCTGTGGGTCCTCAAGGTCCTGGGCTTCCCCTTTACACACCTACCACTGTGAGCTCCTGGAGGCAGAAGCCACCTCAGATCCAAATCTCCCTGGGTGCTTGGGCCCAGTGCACTGTGGGCTCCAGCCGTTTCTGGAGGGGCTGGGGCATTTGTTGGCCCATATTCTGCCTGCTGCTCCTGGGGCTGGTGGTGAGGCTGCTGGTTTTCCCTGAGGGCTAGAAATCCACTTCTTCAGACACCAAATCCCTCCTTGGGGAGGGGGCATCGGGGATTCTCCTGACTTAGGAGGTGGGGGACAGGGTCAGGGTGATACTGGGATAGGAGCAGGGTGTGAGGGGAGACGAAACCTAGCCCTGCTTCAGACTGGCCTTCAGTCCTTGGGACCCTCATCTTCCCTGGCAGTAAACCAGGAGGATAACTTCTTGGCAGTGGGTGGGGAAGGGCAGGGTCTCGGCCTTAGGCTGGTGGCCACGCCAAGGAGTAGTTGCAGTGGGCAAGTCTTCAGACACCATCATGAAGTGGCCGCTCCTTGCCAATTTTGGGGGTTGCCTCTCCCAGTCATAAGTAAAGTGTTTTACGAATGAAGCTTCAAGATAATATCCCACACTTGCAAGCACCTAAACCCCTGATATCCCTCCTAGGTGGAAATTCAGGTGTCTCTCCTACAGCAGGCAGACCTGAGGCTGGCTGCCAGCTCTGCTTCAATCTAGCTCTGGAACCACATAACCCAAATGGGCTGCGCCGTCACTTCCCCAAGCATCCTATCCGCCAACATGGTGACCCACTCCATGCCAAGGCCATCCTGCCTCCTGTCCCTTCCCCTTGCTTCTTCCCCATGCTGGGCTCCCCACAGAACAGAGCGGGGATCCCCCACTCTCCCCTCGATGTGACATTCACCAGCAGCACTTCTGGTCCCATCTGCGGAAGAGGCCCCACCCTGGCCTGGGCCGCTAATCCCCACAAAGCCCCGCACTGGGCCAAGCATGACAAGCAGGCCCAGCGTCGCCCGCAAGCTCTGGCCGGGCGTGCTCGGAGGGGCCGAGGCGGGATTCAGCGTGGCTGTCACTCTCCCTGTCCGCGCCTCTAATTGGATTCCCAACACGCAGAGGTCAGCAGAAACGCTGGGGAGAGGAGAATCAAAGGGAAGGGGCACCCGGGAGATAAAGAGAGGCATTCTTCCCGGGCCACAAAGACAGCAGGGCAAGGGATGGGAGGGGACCCCGGTGAGGGGGTGCCCAGCTGGAGGGGGCCGGGACCCGGAGAGCTGGAGCCGGTGGGCAGGAGGCCGAGGCTGAAAGGCCTGCCTTCCTCCAGCCTGGGGCTTCCCCTCCTTTGTTCCCGGGGCGCCTCGGGCTTGGACACCCTCCAGTCCCTGCTCTGGGGAACGGGGGTCCTTTGAGGCCTGACCTCTCTCTCCCGCCTGCTCTAGGAAGCATTCTTAGCAGGCTCGAGAAGGCCCTGGAGTCAGCTGGATCTGAGTCCCAATCCTGGCTTGTCTCCTGTGAGGTTCGGGCAGGCCCCTGCAGCTCTCTGGCCACAATGTCCTCCTCTGTGGAATGGGGGTAACAGAGGGCAGGGGGCAGGCCAGGATGAGGGGATGCTAGCTTAGAGCACAGTGGGGATGCGTGGGGAGGGGCGGCACACAGTTGCCCCTTCCTCCAGGAGGCACCACAGCTCCTCCGCCGGCCTGTCCACCACCGGCCCTCGTGTATATGCAGCCTCTCCCCCAGAGAAGAAGGCAGAAGCGTTGTGTGAACAAAACACGGCCCACAAATGTGAGAGAAACGCTGAGCCAGCCTGGGCAGGGGCCTTGCCATCAAGTCTGTACCACCGTTTGGGCTTCCTTGGCAGCAGAGAAACTGAGGCTCCAGGAAGTGAGGGGATGCCCAAGACCACCGACTAGAAGACAGCAGAGCCTGGTGAGGAGCTGACCCCAGCCCAGCACCGTCACCGAAGCACCCCCAGGGCCCCTCCTGCTTTCCTGTAAATCATAAGCAGATTCTGGGTATATGTGCTGTGCACACAACCAGCGGGGGAGGCTGGCAGGCCGGGGACAGAGGCTTGCTGTAAAACGGGCCGATTTGCTTTAAGGGTGTTGGAACTGCTGAGTTTGGTTCATGAAAGAGACATGAAGAGGACCTCAAAGGGAATTTCTAAGAGACAGAAAATCAATGACCCTGACATTCTGGCTCCCAGAAAGTGTGTGTGTGTGTGTGTGTGTGTGTGTGTGTGTGTATCCCTCCCTGACACACACACTTCACTAGTGGGGTCCCTTGCATGCACAGAGACACACATGCACACAAATACCCATTTCCAAGCATGTGTACATGTGGTTTGATACAATATATAAACGAACATAAACATTTGGGCTTGATTTCCTCGTGGTTGGATATTCACAAATACACACACATCTACTCGACTCAGGGCACACACGCCCATGGACACGGATCCCCTCACACCATGACGGGTGCACACGCTCATTTTGTGGCACCTACGTTCCTCTGCGTGCACTGGTCCAAGTGAGCCAGCATGTGCGTGAGTATGCTCCTCCTTGTACACACGTGTACTGGGACAAGTCAGGCAGACACAGGAGCACACAAGCACAAGGGCAGTAATGACTAACGGTGGGCTCCAGGGTGAGCGTGTGGGCAAGGGCACGCACGGGCCCGCCCCCAAAATGTACGCACGTGCTTTTATGTCCAGAGATGTTCCAGTCACACATGTAGAGGGATGTTGGGTCAGTGGGCATGCTTCTACACACACAGGTGCACAAACAGACTCCCATCAGGCCCCGTGCACACTCTGCCACGTCTACCGGGGCCAGCACACACATACATGCAGCCATGTCAGGGATGCCCTGCACTGACCCAGCACACGCGTGTGTGTACACCTCTCCCAGGACTCCAGGGAGTTCCCACAGACAGACAGCTCTGACAGCAGGGTGTAGGGGGAAGGCAGCCCAGGGCTGCAGTTGCCAGGGATATGGATGTGGGGCCCCCGAGGCTGCCTTGTCTGCCCAGGCAGCTTAAAAAGGCCAGTGACCATTCTCGGCCTTTAAAATGCTGCAAATCAGATGGTGACAGCTTTAAGGGATGAAGCCTGAGTCTGGTTCCCTGGAAGAAGCCAAGGTAACATGAGGCTCTGGGCCCAGAATTGGCCAGGGACATTGGGGACAGAGGTGGGAAATAGCTCCGCCTGGCCCTCAAGTCCCACCCAGGCCTCTGCTTTGCTCGCTTGGACGACAGAGGTTAGGGCCCTTACTTGCTGTGTGGCCTGGAGTAAGTAACTCACTTGCTCTCTCTGAACCTCAGTGTCCTCATCTGCGAAAGGGGATGATGACAGCCTTGAGCACTGAGATAAGTTACTTCCAGGCTATGATCAGCACTGACCACGTGCCACGTGCTGGGTGTGTGCCCGGTGCTTTACTCTGATTATCGTATTGAACCCTCACAACTCACCTGTAACGTTCCATTCATTATTACATCCATTATTTAGATGAGAAGGTTGAGGTTTTTGGGAAGTGATCACACGCCAGGAGTCATATAGCTCGTAAATGTCACAACTGGTATGAGAATCAAAGCAGCTGGCTCTTCCCCTTAACCTTCCTGCTTGAGGGCACCAGGGTGTGGCAGGTAACAGGGGGTCACTATTCTCATGTCAAAAATGGTCACAGCTGCCCTGCTTGCGACCAGGAAGAACAGAATTAGAGGCTGCTGGTATATAAGAGCTGCTCTACAGGTGGCCACGCTGAGCCCCAGAGGTGGGAGGGGCAGGGGATGTGGTCTGCCAGGGTCCCAGGGTGAGTGGGTGGGGGGCACAGAGCCCATATTCAGACCCAGGCACCCTGAATCTGTGAGCTGCTCCTGCGCTGCTCAATCTGGCTAAAACAATCCGTGCCACAAGCATGTATTAAACACCTGCTGTGTACTCAGGCTTGCTTGTAATTGAGAGGGGATTACCAGCAACCGCCAGCCTCCTGAATGATGTACACACGCTCTGTCCTCCAGGCACTCGGCCAGGGCACTGCCTGGTGCCCAACCCGAAAAATACCCCTTCCCAGATGGAGCAGGGGTGCCCCTCCCCTCCCCATCCTTTGCCTTTTTTCTGAGCTCCCATAACTCCTCTGGGCCTCTTCTAAACCCAGTGAGGCTGGGACCACAGGCCCCATTTAACAATGAGGAAACTGAGGCTCAGAGAAAAGAGTTCCTCAAGTAAGACAGGCACTGGGGCTAGGGTCTGACTCCTGAGGCTGGAGACTCAGTGGGCTGGGCACCTCCTCCTGCTTTGTGTCTGTACAGACCCAGGCCCCTGGTGGGTTCCCGCAGGCTCCTGCTAAGAGATGGGTCCCCCAGCAGGCCCTGGTCAAGGACCACCATGTGCGGAGTCTAAACACATAGGCCAGTGCAGGCAAGGGAGCAAGAACTGGAATTATGGTTGTTAATGGTGAAGACATGAGGAATACTGAGAGATGCTTTCTGAGGCTCCCAGCTCCAAGAAGGTTTTAAGATTTTTACAGGAAATACTGCATCTCAAGAAAAAGAACCCTTAATCCAAGTCTAGAAACACCTGTCCCAACCCCAGATAGACCTGCTGGGCATCCTGGCCACTCTGGTTGTCCTGGAGAAAGAACTCCCAGCCTCTCCAAGGGCCTTTGTTAGCATCATCGCTCACATCAGGGTTGGGAGGGTACAGGGCGTGAGACTAGGGTGAGTGGGGCTCTGCAACATTTATGGAGTAGCTTCTATGAGCTAGGTTTTCCCTGGTGGCTCAGACAGTAAAGAATCTGCCTGCAACGTGGGAGACCTGGGTTTGATCCCTCAGTCGGGAAGATCCCCTGGAGAAGGGAATGGCTACCCACTCCAGCATTCTTGCCTGGACAGTTCCACGGACAGAGAAGCCTGGTGGGCTATAGTCCATGGGGTTGCAAAGGGTCGGACACAACTGAGCAACTAATGCTACTTTCACTGTCTATGAGTTAAACATCACTCTAGAAGCTGGAGACAGCAGTGGATAAAACAGAAACATCTGCCCTCCTGGAGTTTGCATTCCAGCTGGGGAGACAAGTAGTTAAGAGATAAAGAAGTGAGCCTATAGCATGTCAGGTGGCAGTAAGGGTGATGCAGAGAAATAGAGGGAAGAGGACAGGCTGTGTGCACATGTGTGTAAGTGCACATCTGTGCATGTGAACACATCAGCACCCTTTTGAAAACTAGGGCCATGAGGGACCTTGGTGAGAAGGTGATGTTTGGAGAGAGACCTGAAGAAGATGAGAAGGCAATCAACGTAGACACCCAAGGAAAGGACATTCCAGGCAGATGAAACCACCATGGAGGTGAGCGGGTCTGGAGTGAGGGAGGCGAGAAGAAGTGAGAAAAAGTCTGTCTGGAGTGGCAAGGGACAGATCACGGAGGGCTCTATGGGCCCTTCTGGCTTTTGCTCTATGTCAGATGAGGGGCTTCGGGGGTTCTGAGCAGAGGAAGGGCATGACCTACGTTTTAGAGGGACCTCTGGCTGCAGGGCAGGGAACAGACTAGAGGGCAGGGAGGAGGATGGGTGGAGATGTCCAGTTGGTAGTTGGGTATGTGAGTCTGGACATTAGAGAAAGGGTCCAGGCTAGAGATTGGCCAGAGAGGGCCTGGATGAAATCAACTGGAGAGAGAGAGAGAGAAGAGGAGGAGACCAAGGACTCAGCACTGGGTCCTCTGGGGTAGAGAGGTGGGAGGTGAGCAGGAACTGGCCACAAAGCACCTGGCAAGCAGGAGGGACACCAGGAGTCAGTGGTCTCTCTGTCACATGCCCCTGGGGAAGCTGAGGCCTGGGAACTGACCAACGGATTGGTGACATGGGTGTCACTCATGTGGGAGCTGGACCAAAAGAAGGCTCTATGCCGAAGACTTGATGCTTTTGAACTGTAGTGCTGGAGAAGACTCTTGAGAGTCCCTTGGACTGCAAGGAGATCCAAGCAGTCCATTCTAAAGGAAATAAACCCTGAATATCCACTGGAAGGACTGATGCTGAAGCTGAAACTCCAATACCTTGGCCACCTGATGCAAAGAGCCGACTCACTGGATAAGACCTTGATGCTGGGAAAGATTGAAGGTGGGAAGAGAAGGGGACGACAAAGGATGAGATGGTTGGATCTGCATCACCGACTCAATAGACATGAGTTTGATCAAGCTCCAGGAGATAGTGAGGGACAGGGAAGCCTGGCGTGCTGTAGTCCATGGGGTCACAAAGAGTTGGACATGACTGAGCAAGTGAATAGCAAGAGCAACGTGGCCTTGACTATGAGCAGTTTCAGTGGAACGACGGGGCAGGGGTCTGATATGAATGTGTTCATGAGAGCTCTCAGAACAAGAGTCATCAGCGAGAGGCTGGGAGGGTCACACAGCCTGGGCGTCAGAGTCGAACCGACGCAGTGACCCAGCTCTAGTCCCAGCCCTGACCCTTCCTAGCGGTGAGCCTCAGGCAGGACACCTCACCTCGCTGAGCCTTAATGTCCTCAGCTCAACAACAGGGATAAGATCCCTCTTACACCCTAGGGCTGTCAAGAACCAAATGAGATAAAGATTGCAAAAATATTTCACTCACAATGAAATGCACAAATATTCCAGTGGGAAGACAGCAGGTTTTGGATTTCAGTGCTGGCTCCACCATTCATTAGCTGCGTGATCCTGAGCTGATTTATTTAACCTCTTTGAGTCTCCGCTTCATCCTCTATAAAATGAAAATAACAACCGTACCCAACTTCTAGGGAGTGCAGGGATCCAGAATTCTACACCAAGCCTAAGGCAGAAGGCCTAGTACACAGTGGGCGCTCAACCAATGCACGTTCCCTGCCTCCCTGGGCTCTTGCCTCTGATATTTACAATCAGGGCCCAGTGGGAGGTACAGGGAGCGCAGGACTAGACCCTGAGTTTGATTGCCGGGTCTCTGGATAAGCCATTTTGTCTAACGTCTCGGGGCCTCGGTTTTTACAAGTGTGAAGCTGGTGAGCAGTTGTCTAGGCCCCTTTGTTTAGGAGGTGCCAAGCGGGCAACAGTCAAAGTTCATGTATTGTGCCTGGGTGCCAGTGACATGGGAGCCCTTGTGAGTTTGTGACCCTCTCCTGGGTCAGCGTGATCAGGAAATAAATCCTTGAGATGGAAACAACAGTATCGTCCAACCTCCACAGATGGGGCTCCACGGAGAAAGACTGGGAAGGCCTGGTGAAGGAGCAAAGAGCCCGAGGGAGCTGAGAGGGTGGGAGTTGGAAGGCCTGCCCCACCTCAGGGTGACCCTGGGGCCCCTTGATCTGTGTGGTTGTCAGGGGCCCACCACACCTTCCTCTTCACATAAACCATGCGTCCTAGGGGCCGTGAAGAACTCTGCCAGGGTACCTCTCTTGTGGGGTGGAGACTAAGATCTTCTGTGGTTCCAGGGGTCCCTGGGGTCTTGTTCCTGCAGAGGTGGAGGTAAAGGGTGGGGGCCATCTAACAGGACATCACGGGGACAACAAGGGGCTCCCGTGAGAGCCTGGGCCAGGAGGCCGGAGCTCTGCCCCCAAGGGCACTGTGACCCTGGGCAAGTCCGGTCCTCTCTTGGTTTCAGATTTTCTTGCCTCTAAAATGGCGCTAATAATCTTCGCCTTGCTTGTCTCATGTGGGCATCACTCAGATCAAAGCATCTCATAGGGTGAGACCAAATGCTACACAAAAGCAGCCTCTAATCTTTTTCTGGAATGAGGCAGAGTGTAAGTAAATAAATACTGTACATATGTAAGACATTATAATTACAAATGGCATTCCCTCCCCACCCCCGACAAGCAATGGAAACAAATCAAAACAACAAACCTCGTTTTGTACTGTGTGAAGAATTCTCATTCGGCCTGAGTTCTGATTCCAACTCGATAGCTGACAAGGTGAGTGACTCTGGGCAAGTCTCCCCACCCCCACCCTGTTCCCAAAGCCCTGGTAGAGGTCAGATGCTGGTTTTGAGGGGGGTGGTTTGTAAATCCTGCCAGTAGGGAGTTAACAATAGACCATCCTCCCGCCACTCCCCTACCCAAGGAAGGCAGTCCAGGGTGTGGGAAGGGACTCAAGCTTTGCCCGGCAGGTCTCAGTTCAAGCCTCTCACCTGCTATGTGGCCTTGGGCAGCTCCCTTCCCCTCTCTGGACCCCAGTTCCCCTCTAAGGTCAAAGTTCATCCCTAGGCAGTAGGAATGAGGGGAGCAGGGAGAAGCGGCAGGGTGGGGGCTGAGGACAAAGGGCCCCAGGGAGGAGGTGCCCCAGCAGAGAGAGGGGTGGAGGCCAGAACGGGGCCTGTGGGGCCCAAGCCAGCTGCCGCACAGCCATGAAAATCTCTTAACCACACAGAATTGTTAACGGCTCTGAAATCCTGTTGTACCACAGGCTTAGAAAGGCTTAAACTGTTAAATGCATAAACTTCCTCAATAAACGGGCTCCTCTCGCCAGATCCCGAAGCCCAGCCAGATGAAAAGGCAGCCGCTGGAGGGAGGGGAACTTCCCCCAGCTGTTTATGGTCCTGTTGGAGTGTTCTGGGGCAGTTTGTGGCCAAAGCTGTCAACCTGATGCCCTCGGGGTCCCAGGTCAGTCTGGGGCTGAGAGAGGGCAGTGCTGGGGCTCCAGGGTCAGATGACCTGGGTTCAAATCCGATCCCTTCCTGTGTCACCGTGGACAAGCTGCTTCACCTCTTTGAGCCTCAGTTTCCTCTTCTGTAAAACAGGGATGAGGATGCTAAACTGGTGACTGGGAGTCAGTGAGACCCTCAGTGGGGAGCTGCCTGGTCCACAGGAGATCCTTGGATGTACTGGGTCTTAGCTGCAACACTTGGGAGCTTCACTGTTTGTTGCGGCAAACAGGATGTTTAGTTGCGGCATGTGGGGTCTAGTTCCCAGACCAGAGATGGAACCCCGGGGACCCCTGCATCGAGAGTGCGGCGTCTTAGCCACTGGACCACGAGGGGAGTCCCTACCAAGCCTTTCTGACACCCCAAGAAGCCGAGGGTATCAGAAGTAGGAAGCACAAGAGTACACACCTGCCTCGGCCCCCTACGAGGGGGTGGGATGCCGGCCCTTGGTCTCGGTTTCCTCATCTGATGGAGAGATTCCAGAAGGTGAGAGGCAAGAAGGCAGCGCGACACAGCGCTTGGTTACTGCTGTGCGGGGGCTGGTGGTGGGGGGCCCCTTCTCCCAGGCCGGCAGTTAACTGGGGTGGCTGCGCCCCTTTCGTGGCTCAGTGTGAAGAGAGGAGGCCCATGGGGGGCTTCCCCACCCCTGAGCCTCTGCCCTGGGAGTGTGCTCCATCCTGCTAACACCTCCTGATGCGAGAGCAACTCGCCCTCCACGGCCCAGCCATGAGCTTCCCTCTTCCCCTCAGAAGCCCTTCAGCTGCCCTCCCTTTCCTATGAGGTCTTACAATCTCATACGTGACCACCCCCCCACCCCCACCCCCAAGCTGGTTATCTGTCAAACTTTTACTTCTGTCATCTCAGAGGCCCCTGGGTAATCAGGAAGGTGGGCAGGACGGGGTACCTCCAGATATCTGCCCACTCCCGGGTAATCAGTTGTCCCAGCAAATTGGAGGAAGCTGGGTTCACAGTCTGCCTCTGCTGCTTGCTGCTGGCTGTGTGGCCTTGGAAGCCTTGCCGAGCCTCTCTGGACCTCACTCTCATTTGCAAATGGAGCTCATCACACCAACTGAAGATTCAATGAGACAATAGAGCCCAGCACATAGCCCAGAGATGGGCACACCAGAGGCACCTCTCACCCTCAGCTCTGGCCCTCTCCAGTCCTCCGGACTCCTTTCAGCCTCTGCCTCATTCAGCCCTCGGACAGAGTGAAACTAAAGTGCTGACAGCCCCTCTGCCCTTCTCCCTTGGCTAAGAAGACTTCTCCCATGCCCCCTGTCCCCCAGAAGGCTGAGGCTCAGTGAGAGACCAGGGTTAAAAACAAAAACATCAGTATCATTTCTGACTATCTTTTTTCTGGACTAATTTCTGCCCCCAACTCCTCTCATTCTCCAAAGCCCTGGGAAAATGGCTCCTCCTCCAGGAAGCCCCCCTCCCAGCTGTCTCCTGACTTCCTCTGGAGTGCCCCAAGGCTATAGTTACAGATGGAGCCATCTCCCCTATACCAGACTGGAAACGTTAGGAGGGTGAGAAGGGCCTTCTTCGTGTCTGCAGTCCCTATACCTGATCCAGAGACTGGCACACAGCAGGTACCTGGGGAGTGTGATTTTACTAGTGTGTTAACTTCTTGGTCCTCTATACAAAGATTCTCCAAGAAGCAAAAAAAAAAAAAAAAAATCAGAAAATGGAGTTCAGTGAATGGATGATGGCTAGCTGGGTAGGTGGATAAACAGGTAGATTAATGGATGGAGAGATGGATTAGTCGTGAATAAAAATAGACGCTTTGAGAGCATAGAGGAAAGGGGATGTGGGGAGAGGGAGGTACTTCCAATTTTTAAAAGCAAAGACTTGAATAGCCTAAGTGTATTGGCCAGGATTCCCATCCAACCCCTTTCCCCAAAGGCTGGTGTGTGTGGTCTCAGCCCTGGCCTGAGTCTGGGGTCTGGAGGGGTTATCTATGACCCTTCCCCCTCCCCAAGCTGGCTGTCTCCACCCTGTCCTTGAAGGGATGTTGCAGAACTTTCTGTAGGGGTGGGGGGCAGTCTGGGTTTTTCCTCCCACCCAGAATTCCAACGCTCACACTCCTTTCCCAGCACAGGCCTCGCCAGCTGGACGCCTCCTCCTCTTCACCCTGAGACTGACCGCACCCCCAGAGACTCACCAGATACAGCTGGGCCACTGGTCCAGCCTCTGTGGGAAGGGCTGGAGCTGAGAGCAGGGTGGGAAGGAGGCCACCCTGAGGGTGGCCCAGGCTCCAGCTCTGAGGGCCCAGAGAAGATCTCTGACCCTGGCCCCTCCCTACCTTGCTTGGCTGGGGAAGCACAGGATTCTAGAATTAAAACAGAAAATAAAGCCACAGGCAGAATATCCCATGCTGGTGAGTATGTGGGGAAACAGACACTCCTAAAGGCTGCTGCCAGGAGGGTAACTCAGCCCAGTGTTTCTGGAGGGCAATTTGGCAATGTGCGCCAAAAGCTCTAAAAAAAGGTACATATCCTTTGACCCCACAATTCCACGCCAGGAGACATCCTACACAAATACCCAGAGCAGTGCAGAAAGGCAGAGGGACCATGAAATTCATCTCAGCATTTAAGATAGTGAAAAATGAAGCAATTTACATGTGGATCACCAGAGGATTGGTAAAAAAAAATTATCATACAGATAGCCTATGGAATTCTAAGAGCCTTCCCACATGATCCAACATGACATCGAAAAACACCAACAAAATACTAGTAAGTCAAAAATCCTCATGTATTCCCAAAAGGAATCTATTTTTTCTTTAAAAAAAAAAAATCAATATGTGTAAATACACATAAATACACCTCGAAGGATCCACACCAGTCTGTTAACAGTGGTTACTCACTGTGTTATTTTAATTTTCTCCTTTTGGCTTATCAGTAGTTTCTAAAGATTCTGCAAATAACCTGTATTGCTTTTGTGATATGGAAAAGTTATTTTTTCCTCAAAATAAAAAGCTCATTGGGAGAAACAAAAAAAAGCTCTCAGGCAAGTTTGTAAAAGTTCTTATTTTTCTGACACTTTTCTAGGTATTTTCTCATTTACTTTGCACAGCAGTCCATCTGTTTATTCTGTTTTGCTGATGAGAAAAAGATCAGGAGAGGGTCCATGGCTTGCCCAAGGTCACACAGCTAGCAAGAGGTAGGACTGGGGTTTGAAACCAGGGCTCCAAGACCAAGGTCAAGGAGAGGCCACGGGTGCGGGGGAGAGCAGGGCCAGGGGCTGCCAAGCAGGGCAGGGGGAGGAGAAGGAGAGGCTGGGAGGGGAAACCCGAGGCAGCTGGGAGCTGGGAAGTCTGAGCTGGAGCCAGCTGATCAACATGTGCGTGCAACCATCCCCCCCAACCCCGCTGCCCCCTCACCCCTCTAACCCTCTGGCTCCCAGCCCCTCTCCCTGTCCAAGCTAAATATTAAAAATCCCATTACACCCCGAGAGCATCGCAGAGATCACACTCACTGTGGAACTCCCTCCAGACCCCTTCGAGACGCACGTCTGCCACTGGGAGAGAGAGAGGGGCAGGGTCCCCCGTGGTTTCTGGGCT
The DNA here is from genome assembly GCA_935064755.1 of Tragelaphus eurycerus. NCBI lineage: Eukaryota > Metazoa > Chordata > Mammalia > Artiodactyla > Bovidae > Tragelaphus > Tragelaphus eurycerus. The sequence continues at coordinate 6,528,917 of CAKXYN010000099.1, read as the reverse complement.
GGAGAGGGGGCGCCCACACATGGGCAGGGAGGGGCAAGTAGGAGTTTCATTAGGGAAGGAGAGGCCAAGATAAAACTTGGAGAAACTGAGGCTGGGACATGTTCCCAATCAACCCCATCAACATCTGGAAAGAGTCAGGCGAATGGACTCAGGGCTTGGGTGGAGCAGCTGCTGCAGAGGTTGGGGGGGCAGATTCCTGGGCCACCCTCCTGCTCCCCCAACCCTGGCCTCAGCAGATCCGCTGGAGGCAGGCCCCAGTGGGGACTGTGCTACCGAGGGGGCTGGGGACCGGGGTAGCGGGAGAAGGCAGAGGTCTTCTGCAGACAGTCCCTGGAGTCTCCCACCCACCATCGCTATGGCCAGTGCAGGCTCAGACTAGGCACTCAGCAAGGCAATGGCACCCCACCCCAGTACTTTTGCCTGGAAAATCCCATGGACGGAGGAGCCTGGTAGGCTCCAGTCCATGGGGTCGCTAAGAGTCGGACACGACTGAGCGGCTTCACTTTCACTTTTCGCTTTCATGCATTGGAGAAGGAAATGGCAACCCACTCCAGTGTTCTTGCCTGGAGAATCCCAGGGACAGGGGAGCCTGGTGAGCTTCTGTCCATGGGGTCGCACAGAGTCGGACACGACTGAAGCGACTTAGCAGCAGCAGCAAACTGTGAATAGATGAATCACGGAGAGAAAGCCGTGCCCCAGCCCCACTCCCAGTGGGGCGCTGGACACTCACCAAACGTGCCCTGTACTGTCACACCGTGGGCCTTTGTTCATGAGGCTTCTTGACCATGAGGTTCCTTCCCTCCCTTCACCCATCCAAATCCTACTCACTCCTGAAGGCCTACTTCAAATGCCACCTCCTCCTTGAAGCCCTCCCAGATGGCCCATCAGAAAAGATGGCTTTCTTCCATCAAAGTACTTGGCCTGGACAGATGTCACTTCTGGAAGGACCATGCTCTGCCTTGTTCCTTTGAGTCTGAATCCTCTGCTCACCCAGGAGCCACTTGAGGCCAAACCCTGAGTCTCAGGCACTCTCTTCCAACCATCCCAGGTCAGCCCTAGTCAACTCAAATTACACCTCGTCCAAGAAGCCTTCTCTGAATCCCCTGGCTAAAGCAGATCCTCCTTTTAATCTCTACTGTTACACCTTATATTTTTCTTTTCACTCCTCACAGTTTGTAACTATTTACTTGTTTATTTACTTTATTTCCTCCATCTTCCTCTGTCCATCCACCTGGACCAAAAACTCTGGGAGGGTAGTGAATGTGCCCTCTTGTTCACTTTGATGTTCCCTAGGACTGGCATATGCCTGGCTCATAGAAGGTATTCAGTAAATACCTGTCAGAAGGCTAACTGGTGCACAGAAGGTGCCTAGGACATGCTGGTTGAGGGGTTAACTGGGCCCCTGCCCTGCTCTCCCCACTGTGCCAGGCACACAATAGGCTCCAGAGCAAGCTGGTCTGATTGAATCAGTCTAGCCCAGTTTCAGGAACCACTGAGTGCATTAGAATAGCCAGGCCACCGTTATTCACAACAGCCCACCCCTGGGATCGCTGCCACGCCCCAAGAGGACTCATCTACTCCTTCTCTGCCAAGTTTTCTCTAACTTGCATTTCTTTGAGAAAGCAAGGGATTATTTCCCCATCATATTATGCTTCAACCTTAACTGGATCTTTCCAAACCACACCCTCCCAGAGATTCTGCTAAGGTCCCCTCCCACGCTTTAGGGTGGATGCTCCCTGGGGTGGCGGTGGGGCTGGGCCTGTGGTCATTGCCTGGCCTTGAGTCCTGCTTGGTCTGGCCAAGGATGTGTTAACACATCGTGTGTCTGAGCTAAGAGTCCTGTTATAGAAGCATCAGGGCTGCTTGTTTAAAAAAATGATGATTCTTGGCATTACCTCCGAGGCACAGAACCAGACCTGGAATGAAGTTTGCACCATACCCAGGAATCTGCATTTTAAGAGACTTGTCAATTGTTCTGGAGGGAGGCAGAGAAAAGGTGGAGAATCCCTGAGCTGGAGATGGGTGAGCACTCTGCCGACCACTCGGATGGGAGCTGTAATTACCATTTCGACACGTCCCGGGCTGGTGGGGCCAGCACCTCTGGGGCCTGGGCTGAAGCAGCCCCACATCTGGGTGGCTGCACACAGGCCACGGCAGCAGCTGGTGTCCTTCTGGCTCCCTGAGCTCATTAATCACACCCTGACTGGCCTCCACTCACGCCCAGCAGCCGGGGGGGCTAGGCTGGGCCTGCTGGGGGTTGGGGTAGGGGGGAAGCCAGCCCTGGACACACCCTGCCCTCGTATTACCTCGAGCCCCCACCACTTGCAAGAAGCAGCCCAGACTCTGATCCTGTGACAGGCAACCTCTGCTATGGCCCCAGTGACCCTACCTCCTGGCATTCACACCCCCATGTAATTCCCTCCCCTGGAGCAAGGACTGAATTGGGTGACTCACTTTTAATGAAGAGAACTTGGGAGAAGTAATGAGACGTCCCTTCTGAAAGCGAGAGGATCAAAAGATTGTGGCTTCTGTCGTGGGTACTCTCTCTTTCATACTCTGGGGAAGCCGCTGCACATGCGAGAGGCCCATGTGGGAGGGACTGAGGCCTGCCAACAACCATGTGCAGGAACGTGGAAGCAGATCCTCCCCTGGTCAAACCTCCAGATGCACCCTCAGGAGAGACCCTGAGCGAGAGGCACCCATCCATCAAGCCATCCATGCCTGATTCCTGACCCTAAGAAACTGAGAGATAACATGTGCTTTCTGTTTTAAGCGGCTAAATATGGGGGTAACTTGCTATGCAGCAGTAGATAACACACCTCCTCATCTAGGCACCCCTCCAATCATGGTTCTTCTTACCTCCCTCCTTGTGCCCTGAGCCATAGCCACACTGAACAACTGACCGGTCCCTCTAATGAGCCACACTGATTCATGTCCCCAGGTCTTTGCTTATGCCAATCCAACTTCCAGAAGGCCTGGGCCACCTGGTCAATGCCTCTTTCTCCCAAGACTCAGCTCCAATGCCATCTCCTCTCAGAAGCCCTCCCTTTTTTGATGCCCATCATGGCCTGGACCATTCCTCTTAAAACAAATCTGACACGGTCTCACTCTTGTTCATTTACAGCTGGTCCTCTCTTCTAGACCATGAGCTCCTAGAAGGCAAGGCCACAGCTGGATTCTTCCGTCTTACCTGGTGCTCAGCACAAGGTCTGACACAGAGGAGGGGCGGGAAGGTTGGAGGAGTGAATAGCCAGCTGGTGGACAGTGAGGGACTGATTCTGTTCCCCACGGCCTGTCTCACCCCCTCCATCTCCCAAGATGGTGCATTTTCACACTCAAGTACAGAAAACCAGATGCGTTGTCTTCCCCAATAAATCAGCCTTTTCTCCCCATTTCCCCATCTCTTTCCCAAGATCATCAAGGCTCTGTAAACTGGAATTTCTGGTTCCTTTGAGTCCTCTCCCCGCTCTCTTTCCAACTTGTCTCCACGTCTCATTGGTTCACTGCCAAAGCACCCTTTGACTATACTCCTCCTTTTCCCCAGCACTGGGGATGCCCAGTCCAGACGTCACCATCTCCTAAGGTCACTGCAGTAGCTTCCCCAGAGACCACTGCTCCTGTCTCTCACAGACCCACTTCTCCCAGGGATCTTTAACACGCTTCCTCCAAGGGCTGGAGGGAGGTGTCACGGAGATGGTGGATGTGCTAGAATTTCATAAAGGTGAGGATCACTGTAGCTTCCCCAGGCTCAATTTTAACGGACTTTCAAGGCTCCTGGGCTAGCATTTGGAATACTCCAGGATTCAATTCCAGTTGGGAAGGCAAGAGGAACTGGCACACGTAGGCTTCCAGTCTCCTATGCCATCACCATCGACCACCACAGCTCACAGTGCAGAGACTGTGCCATGCTGGGCTTCATATGTAGCATCCCATTTAGTTAACATTTATTAGGTTTTTACTAGAAGTCATTATAAGTGGTTTACATGTTTTGAGGTCTTGGATCCTCACAACTATCCTATGAGAGAGGGTTTCACACTTGGTTCAAGACATCCAGCTGCTAACTGGCAGGGCTGGGATTTGTACTCAGCTCTGTCTACCTTTATAGGCTTCTCACCACCATGCAGTACCTTTTACAACTTCTTACATTTGTAAAGTAGCTTTGTGACTCTTGGCTGTCATCAAAATACCACCTGTACCATTGTTTACTTAACATTTTTCCTTAAATTAACTTAAAGGGCACAGTGGTTAAAAGGGTGGCTTGGAATCACACAACCTGGTAAGCCCCCAGGCCACCTCTGCTTACTCCCTGTATGGACTCTCTGAGCTCTGACTTCTTCCTAAAAGATGGGATGTTCCTTCACAGGGTGGTTCTGAGGGTTAAAAGAGTTCGACACATAAAGTGCTCGGTGCACAGTAAAAATAGCTCACGGTGGGGCTGTACTTTCCCATTTCTCTGGATTGGAAGTAATCACATTACTTGCCTTGGCCACTGAAATGTGGACAGGCATGACGTATGAGCCATTCTGGGGGGTGGGAGGTGCTTTAGAGCCCATATACAATCTGTCTTACTTGCTCCTTCCCTCTGCCTGGTGATCACAACATTCCAAAGAGTGGCTCCTTCATCTGCGCTCCCAGAGGGAGGAATCCCAAGCTGACTCATGATGGACATGCAGCGTTAAGTGGGAAATAAACATTTATTGTTTTCTTACTTCAGCCTGGCTTGGCCTATACTGACTGACACAGCAAAAGCTCAATGAAGGTGATCTTATCAATATCATTGACTATGACTTACACATTTTCCCAAGCTGACTCATGATGGACATGTAGCATTATGTGCAATATAAACTTTTACTGCTTTGTCACTTCGGCATGGCTTGGCCTATACTGACTGACACAACAAAAGTTCAACGAATATTATCTTATCGATGTTATTTACTACAGCGTACACGTTTTCTTAAAAAGGAAATCACATCACTTTTGTGAATGAAGAAACAAAGTACCACTTGCCATCATTAATATTCACATGGTAGTTAAAATGAGAAACATTTATCCTCATACCAACGAAAATCAGCGGGCACACCCCCTGCAGTGTCTGCACACACCACCATTCATGAAGCGGTATTCAACACCTCCCTCCAAGAAGCTGAACCATAGCTATAGGTCTGGAAACTCTGGCTGCAGAGGGCCTCCCGCTCAGCTCCAGGCCTCTGCCCTGACCAGCCTGCCCTCCCAGCTGCCAGGCTCAAGGCTGCAGCCGATACCAATGCCCCATGCGCTTGTGGAGGGCACCTGTCCCGCTGCGGCCCTTACCTCGGCAGACCGTGCCATTCTCCACAGCCTCGAAGCCCGCCTTGCACATGCAGCGCCCGATGGGCACCAGCCACTCGCCGTCCCCGTTGCAGTAGAGCTTGATGGGCACGTCCACCTCCTCCGCGTTGGCGATGCAGCTGCCCCGGGCGGCCACCAGCGACGTGCTCTCCGCCCCCGACAGCGTCTCCTGGAAGACAGCGCCATTCTGGATGATGCGGGGGCACTTCCGGTAGAAGACGCGCACGGCGATGAGGGACATGCAGCCGCCGTAGTCCTGGAAGGCCAGGTAGAAGCCGCTGCGGGACACGGGCCCGAAACTCCGCACCTCCGTGTTGATCTTCATGACCCGGCCGCCCAGGTCCACCTGGGAGAAGCTCTCGTCGGCGGCAATGGTGTCCACCTTCACCCACGGGTTCTCCATCCAGGTGGGGAAGGTCTTGGTGGCCGAGTCGAAGTCGGCCTCGTAGTAATAGAGGTTGAAGGTCTCCTTGCAGGAGCCGGGCACGCTGGGGATGCTACTGCAGTCACGCACGGAGAACTTCATCTCCACGTGGATGCGATGGGCGCCCCTGCGCCGGATGAACTTGGTCCGTAGCCAGTTGTTCTGGCTCGACTCAAACACATTGCATACCTGGTACGTGCGGATCGTGTTCATGTTCTCATCGTAGCCACTCACCTCTTCCCACTGTGGGTGAAATGCCAGTCAGGTGGGGCAGCTAGGGGCTGAGCCCCAGGGAACATCCTAGGGTGGGGGGCACAGACTTTTCCTTAGGGGATCCCCCAGCCGTGAAGGCGGCAGGCAGGACATCTACCATCAGGGGCCTCCTCGTCTCACGGGGGTGGGGCACAGACTCTACCTAAGGGATCTCCCAGTTTGACAATGCCTACCATCAGAGAAACCCCAAACTGAGCTGGAGACTTGGCTCTGGCCCTGAGGAATTCCCCGCTCTACGCAGGAGACGCGCCAATCTGACAGGAAGGGCACACGTGCTGCTCTTGGTGGTATTCCCCTAATCCACGTGGGAGATGTGACCCTTACCCCCCAGGGGTAACTAATCGGGTAAAGAAGTCATGGGCCCCCTGCTGTTGCTGGGAAGCTCCCAACGGAACGGAAACCAGGGAGAGGCTGAAAGCGCACGAGGTATGTGCTTGAGGAGCAACCAGCCTGCTGGAGGAGGCAGGGCTCTGTCTGCCTGGAACGCCCTGTCTGACCAGGCACACGCAGCCCTTGCCCTTGGGGATCCTCAGCCCAGTGGATGATGAGCCCTCACCCCCATAACAGAAACATGAGGCCTTTTCCCTGTGAGAGTAGTTGATACGGAGACTGGAGGGAGACCTCCCCATCTTCTTGCCGGGGGTCATTGCTTTGGCACCTCACCACGCCCCGGCCTGGGTGCTCACCCACCCAGCTGTGAGCTCCCCCACTCCCACTGCTGGAGGGGGCTTGGCAGGGCTGCGGAAAGCTGGGAACAGAAGGGCAAAGACCGTGTTCCATGCACAGACGCTCACTCGCAGGCTAAGCCTTTGTTCACCCTTTCATGCCCCCTTGAGCACCTCTCTATTCAGCCTTCTGGAACCTCCGGGAGCGGGGTCTCCCTCCGGCTGCTGTGTCCAGGTTCACCAACTCTCCCTTGGGCCTTTGGGGACAGCCTGCCTAAATGAGTGCCAGGCATGCCCAAGCTCTCTTGGTCTGGTCTCCCCCAGTGGGTCTGAGAGCTTGCTGGGAACAGCTCCCCGATCCCTCCTTCTCCTGCGCCCCTCTTTGGTGCTGGGCTGGCTTCACCTGGGGCAGGCCCCAAAAAGGGCCCCAACAAGCAGGGTGAACCCATGCCGAGCCCAGTGTGGGTGCTGTAATAGCATCTCATTTCTTTGTCATGATTATCACATGTGGGAAGCACAGTTATCCCCATTTTACAAATGAGCAAGTAGAGACCAGAGAAGTGCAGTCACATACCAGCACTTGACCCCAGGTCACACAGACCCAAACTCAGACCCACGTGCATGCTTGTCCACACTGCTTCGAAATACTGGGCTTTGTTCCAGCTCTGCTAACTTGGTGTGTGACCTTAGGCAAGTCACTGCCCCGCTCTGGGCCTCTATTTCCCCAACTGCCAGAAGTGACTGTCAGGGGGAGGGTAAGTGGTCGGGGAGGTGTCACCCTCGCGTGGGTGCTCTTTGTCTTTCTGCCTCCCTCAGATTCTCCAGGCCCAGCCTGCGCGGGGTGGGGTGGTGGCTGTGGAGGCTGCGAAGGGCGAGTGTGTGTGAGCAAGGCCGAGCGGGCCCAGCCACTATTTCAGTGGCGGCTCTGAAGCTCCCTACATTGCATTTAATTTTTTTTTTTTTTTTTTTTTTTGGTGGCACCATGTGACAAAGTCAGCCCCTTGTTACAATCACTGCTCTTCTTCAGAACTTAATTAGAGCACTTAATTAGAGCACTCTGCCTTTCTCCCCTCTCTCTAATTAACATGCGGAGGCCCTGCAGCCTAAACACCCCAAATAATTGCGTCCGGGGGCCCTGCAGCCCAGCCTGGCCTCATTACTGGCAGGGTGGGGCTGTGGGCCCAGCCGCCTTCGCAGATGGAAAATTGGTGACAAGAAAGAGCCACAGAAAGAGGCCTGACCCTGGGGCCCTGCCTATTGAGAGCACAGGCCTGAGGGGGGTAGCGGAGGACGCAGTTCCTTGGGGTAGCAGCTGAGTCCCCATGGAGGAGCTGGGATGGGGGAGGGGGGCTGGGGGAGCCCCGACCCCCCACCAGAGACCAGGGGGTGAGGAGGGGCTGATATTAGAAAGGATGGTGATGAGGATGATGCCGGCGACAGCTCCCATAGCCACTTGCCACCGGGAGCCCCCTCTGCGTCAGGCGCTATGCTGGATAGTTTGCAGAAAAACCGCACAACAGTTCTGTGAGGAAGACATGATCACCACCATCTGATACACGAGGAAGCTAAAAGCTCAGACAGGTTAAGGAACTGGCCCCCAAATCACACAGCTGGTAAGTGGCAGAACTGGAATGGCTTCCCTGGTGGCTCAGGCGGTTGAAGCAAGGTGGGAGACCTGGGTTCGATCCCTGGGTCAGGAAGATCCCCTGGAGGAAGGAAAAGGCAACCCACTCCAGTACTCTAGCCTGGAAAATCCCATGGACAGAGGAGCCTGGTAGGCTATAGTCCATGGGGTTGCAAAGAGTCGGACATGACTGAGAGACTTTTCTTTCTTTCTTCAGGGGTCTGACTCCACAGTCTATAGGTAACTGCTGGGCTGGTTGTTGTGAGAAGAAAGAGGAATCTCAAACTGCGCTGGATTCTCTTTTTTTTGTTGGGGGGGCGTATGTGCTACGTGCCATGTGGAATTTCAGCTCCTGGACTAGGGATCGAACCTGTGCCCTTGCAGTGGAAGCAGAGTCTTAACCATTGGAACACCAGGGAAGTCCCTGTGCCTGATTGTATTCCTGGGAAGCTCATAGCCTACGTGGGCTCAGACCACAGGACCCAAGGAAGTGTGATGGTAGGAGCTCAGGAAGGTGGAATCTAGTGTGGTGGGAACCCAGAGGACTAGGTCACAGCCTTGGTTACAAACCTGAGCCCTCATCACTTACTAGCTGTAGGGTCCCCGGCAGGTGGCTATAGCTCTCTGAGCTTCAGTTTCCTCATCTGTAAAATGGAGGTGGTTCCTTCCCATAGGACTGGAGATGATGTGTGTAAAGGTGCTTTGATACAGTATGACACTCAGTGCACGCTCAGGAACTGACAATTCACTTTCCCTATCTGTAAAACAGGGGTTGTGAGTACCCACTTCTCAGCCTCACTCTTAGAATTCTATGGGACAAGAGCTAAAAGCATCCAGCCTGTTGTCATGGTAACTGGTACTTGATCAATGGTAGGGGACCAGTAGGATGGGGCAATGAGAGCCCAGGTCCTGGGACCTGAACGAGGGGAAGGGGCTCGAATGGGGTGGGGTAGGGCATCCAGGCCCCGCAGCAGAACCGGAGGTATCCTGGAGACCAGGCAGGGTTTGAGGACCACTGACTTACCCCCGATGGAGGATGCACAATCCAGCCCAGCTCCGCCGTCGCTGTGGTTGAATCCATCAGCGTTTCTGTGGAGAGAGCAGAGTCACTGCTGAGCTGCCTACAAAGCACGGTCAATCACCAAGAAAGTCCCTCTTAAGGGCTCTCTGTATAGAGGAGCCACTTACTTCCTTGCTTCAAACAATCACTGGGTCTAACCCTGTAGACTACCCTCCCTGTAGGTCCTGCCTCTTACTCCATGATCCTGCCCACTGCCACACTCCAGCCAATCATCTGAGTCTATTCCTCTAGACTCCACCCCTTAAATCCAACTCCAGCCCTTCTACACATGGTCATGCCCCACCCTCTCAGCCAATCACATCCCTCCAACCTAGGTTTTTTTTTTTTTTTTTTTTTAACCTTCCTTTACTGGGGAAGGGTCTTAACCTGGGGTCTCCTGGATGGGATTCAGAGAGTCCTCAAGAAATTTCAATTTTTTCCTTCAAAATGAGGGTCCTGTTTGCTTTTCTGCATGCATCAAATTCTCACCAACTGGAATGCTGGCCTTACAGAGGCCTCCCTTGGGCCCCAGACAAGCTGTCTCAGTTATCCCAATTTTGCCATCTGCCCCACGCCGCCCATCAGGGATACCGTTCCCCTTTCTCCAGGAACTGGGAGTTCTCCATCGTGTCCTTGTCCCTGGGCCCCCTCCCCCGGGGCTCAGCCAACTCTGTCCCAAGGACAGGGCCCTGGAGATGGAGGGGTGGCAGGGGTGAACACTGTCCAGTGGGGCCAGCCCATCACCTGCCCTCTGGGGGTTCAGAAAACTCAGATCAGCTTCTGACCCAGCTGGGCCCTACTTGCTTCCCGTTATTCTAGGTGGAAGGGCGGAACCATCCAGTCAATGACAAAGAAGACCCACAGGGCCAGAAAGATCTCCATTCACCCTCTGATCGGGCTCAGCACCCCTCCCCTCTCCCCCCTTTCCGGCCACAGGGGATTGAAAATGCTTTTTGAACTGAACTGTGATGCACTGAGTAGATTTAAATTGGTTGGGCATTCAATCCACAGATATATCCTTATGTACATTATGTGCCCGAGCACTGTACCGGGTGCCCTGAGGGTGACTAGCAAAGCCCTTCTAAGGGAGCAGTTCACAGTCTGGTGGTGGAGATGGGGTGTGAATACAAAGAGTTGTCAGAGGGTAGGCGGAGAGACCTAGGGGATCACAGCTGGACCTTCCACACCCCCTAGGTGAGCAAATGTGAGTGCAAGGCAATGCTTGCTGCAAGCTCCCATCCTGTGCCCAGGACAGACATCACTAATCAATGCCCACACTCTGTGAGCACACAGGGCTTCTCACCACAGTGCTCCAGGAAACCACCACCCACCATCTGAGATCCTATCTCTGGTCTAATCTAACAGCCTCATTTTGGAAATAGGGCAACTGAGGCACAGAGAGGGGAAGAGGCTTCCTAAAGATCACCCAGGAGTTGGTGGCAGAGTGGGAGGTGAGGGTCTCCTGCCTCCTACCCTGTAAACTTCTAGACACTTTCTTTGATGGCCTGGGTTGAATGAACTAGGGCAAGGAGAGTTGGGGCAGAGGGAAGTGTCCAGGTCGCTGTCAAGGTCGAAATGGGAGGAACAAGGTCCTGAACCAGGCAGGGGCGGTTCGGATGGGAGGGTGGGAAAGAAGGAAGCGTTGAGCCAGAGGTGACCCCAGTCAGACCCGCGGGCTGACAAGAGAGGATGCGGCAGTGTCCCCATGACCGCCTGTGGCTCGAATTTGCGGTCACTGTGTCCTTTTGCATTGGGGGCTGGCGGGTGGGGGAGAGGAGGGTGCCAGGGACGGTGGAGTCCAGTGCCAAGGGCGTCCTTTTGATGGCAAATTGGAGGGAAGTTCTATTGTGCTGCTTTGGAGCTTAAAAAAGGGTTCCTTTTCACACTCCGAATGCTACAGATTTTTCTTCCTGGAGAGAACAAGGGCTGAACTTTTAACCTGTTTTCTCTCATCGGCCTCAGCCAGAGACGCGCCAAGCCGGGCTCTCTGCCTGGGCCCGAGGAACAGCTGCTGGGAGCTGCGCGCAACAAGGGAGAGAGGAGACTGCGCTTGGGACCAGAGAGGGCTTGCTGGGGAGGCAAACCCGCCAAGCAGGTGGCCCCACCCCTTGGCTGGATTCTTGGGCTGACCCAGAGGCCAAGCGAGGATTCTACAGCCCAGAGGAGGGACTGCGAACGGACGTCCTTCACGCCTGGGTGGAAACTCGGGCCCAGAGAGGTGCAAAGGACTGGCCAAAAGTCACACGCCAAAAGCTGGTCCTCAAACTCTGGGCTCCCAGGGAGTTCAGGTTTGGGGCTCCACTGTTCCTCTCGTCTGCCTCCCACCACAACTGGAACCAGCAAGGGGAGGATCTCAGAAGGAAGTCAACGGGCTGTTTGGTCATAGACTGGAAGAGGCTAAGAGGAGGGGCCAGCTTGCAGGTCCGCTGGGGAGGACGCAGAAGGCGGCCCCTATGCTCCTTTCTCACCAAGCCGGTCCTGGGCTCTGCCTGGAAGGCTGTTACCCGCCTGGAGCCATAGCAGGAGGGAACCCCCAGGGTGCTTTCCCCACAACTTCCCCTTGGCCTTTGCCTTTCCGTATCCACATCACCCTCCACCCTCTGCAAAAAAGGCAGGTAAGCAGAGCAGATGGACTGGGACTGGGCGGTCAGACTTCAGTTCTAACACCTCTTCTGCCACCTTGGACTTGCAACCTTTCTAAGCTTCAGTCTCCTCACCTACAGAAAGGCCATAATACCTTGTGGAGGAGAACAGGAGAGCTAAGTGAGATGGGAGGGTTCTTAGCTTGCAGCCCAGCCCAAGCAGATCATCAGTAAGTGGCGGCTATTCTTTTTTCAGATCCAGCGTGGTGCGTTTTGGCTGACCCTGTGCTGGCGTACACACATCGTTTCCTTTGGGCTCATCAGGTGGCCCCTGCAAGTGAAGGCGAGTCCAAGCAGCTCCCCCCACACCCCAGACCACGCCTGCCAACATCTGATGGACATCAGCCTCTCGTTCGAGGGCTGAGGCCTCCAGGGAGCCCCTCCTGGTCTGTCTGATGCCGCTTTCCTGGAATGCCCTGGTTTCCTCTTTGTTCCTCTTAACCAAGTATTGAAGTTCAAGCTCAGTTTCCCTGGGAACCTGGGTGGGTTCAGCAAGCCATGCCCTATTTCCATCACCAGCACTTCCCTCCTCCCCATAACACCCCAGACCTCGCCCCTCTGTTCTCAAAAATCTACAGAGGGAGAGAACTCATGTTCACTGAGACCAGAGACTCTGTCTATTAGGAGCCAGAAAACCTCACCAATGTTCTCACAGTGATGCCAAGAGATAACTGATACTGTCCCATTTCACAGATGAGAAAACTGAGGTTTACAGAGGCTTAGGGACTTGCTCGGGGTCACACAACTATTCCATTTAAAGCTGTGCTCTGCCGCACAGACGGTTTGGTACTCTCTCTTGCACATTGGTTCTCCTAATCTCTTCCCCTTCCAACCCGTCTGTAATTTACTTACCCCAAGACCCAGCAGAGGGCTTTGCACTTAGTAGGTCTTCAGTCAAAGGCTATATTCCCCTTCCCTCCCCTAAAACTGTAGGGCTCGAACATGCTAGTGTTCTGCTCCTTCAGGACAACATCTATGACTTTGGCTGTTTCCACCTACAGCCTGTACTATTATATAATTACAAAATTTCTTCCGACTCTTTCTTTTTTTCCTTAAGTGCATTTTAAAGAGGAAAAAGTTATCATTATTACAAATGGGAAACCAATATCACTTGCCATAAAAGGAAGGAAAACAAAACTAAGACTATTATCATTTAAAAAGTTTGCCTGCAGACTACCTAATATCTCACTCCTCACACTTTGGGGTCCACTAGGCTCCACCAAGCTGCCTCTCAATTGCTTGAAATGTGCTCTCCACTCCCCCGCCCTGCTCCGCCCCACCAGCTGTGACAGTGACAATCCCATGTGCAGGGGAAGCCACTTTCACTGTACACAGATAATTAATCACCACACGATGAGACAAAACCACAACAGGAATGCGTGTGGGGGTTCGGTACGTGATGCCACTGGGTACAGCAGGAGAGGAAGAAAACAATCCAGGGACGGCTTCCTGGAGGAAGTGACACAGATAAAGGGCTTGAAGGATGAGTTAGGAGAGAGTCGTGGAGGCTAAGTGGGAGAGCGCGCCAGGCAGAAGGGACACAGAAGCACAGGCATGGAGGTGACGGCAGCGCGGCTTGCGGGCGGGCATGAGGGAGGGAGGAGCAGGGACTGACGGGGGCTGGGGGCTGAGCCGGAGAGCCGGAGCAGGGGCCGCCCAGGAAAGGCCAGCGACTGTCCGATGCCCCCTTGCTGGACCACACCCATCTGCCCACATCTTTCCCGGCTCCCCTGGTACCATACACCCCCGCCCCTCCTACCGCTGCCCTTTTACTCTCCTCTGGGCCCTCCCAACCTTCCAGTTAGTCCTGGAAATGCCCAGATCCCGATCCCTGGATGTTTGAAGTGACCGTTAAAAAAAAAAAAATCGCAGTGGAGAGACGGGGAAACTGAGAGTACGTGGACAAGATTTTCAGCACCCAGCCACCAGCCCGGAGTGCCTTACTTGATGGGGAAAACAGGGTCCAGACCCTGGGAGTGGCTTTGGCCCTCGCCCCGCTGCTCCCACACACCCCCCTCTGCTTCCTGGAGACTGCACAGAAGAAAGCAATCAGGAGGCCCTGATCGCACAGGCTGGGGAGGCCCGAAGACCCCTCTGGCTATGTGTGAATGAGCGGTGCACATTTCAGAAATATTTGCGCTAAAAGGAGACACACTGAAGTCGTTAGCATTTGGGCCTACGGGAGAGTGACTGTGCGGGGCCCTGTTTTTAGGCTGGAGCGGAGGGGGTCACCCCCTGCTCCCCGACCCAGCCCTGGTCAGCTCCATCTGAGCCCTTCTTGGATCACACTTCTCTAGGGCCACGGACACCGTCTGCACTAATGACAGCAGGTAAGAGTTCCAAAGACACGAGGAGAAGCATTTATTAAGTGCCTGCTGTGTGCTAGGCATTGAGTTGGGCGCTCTAAGCACGGACTCAGGCTCCTGGCAACCTGTGGGGTACATTAGCCCCACTTTACAGATGTGGGAACTGACATCAGAGAGGCGAAGTGGCCTGCACAAGCACTCAGAGGCAGGGCTGGGGTTTGAACCACCATCTGTTTCATTCTTCATCTGTGTTATTTTCAGGAGACTGTAGCTATAGCCTTAAAACACACACACCCCCACACACTCACACACTATGCTTTTTTTGTTTAAGGGCCTGTGTAAGGATGGGAGGGGAAAAAAGGCGAGGGCAGCAGGGGAGTGGTGCACAGACTGTCCAGGCTGGAACCTTGGCTCTGGTACTCCTTTAGTGAGTGACTGTAGGCAAGCCTGTGCTCCTCTCTGGACCTCAGTTTCCCCATCTGTATAATGGGTCATGTGAGAATTAAGTGGCATCACATAGCTAAGTCCCGTTGATCTGTAGTCTCCAAGGCAGTCCACAGGGTCGAAAGAGTTGGACATGACTGAGCGACTGAACTGAACTGAAGGCCCTCATTCTGGGAGAGCTCCGTGTCTGCCTCCTTCACCGCTGTGACTTTAGCACTGAGAAATGATTCTGGTACACAGTAGATTTGATTTTACACACGGGTGAGGTTTCTAAAGCCCATGTCTCATCATGTCTTAACTGAACCGAATGCCCTTCAGAACTCGCACTGCCAGCAAGGTCAAGTCCTAGCTCCTCAACAACCCATTCAAGGCCCCTGTCAGGCAGGCCAGCTTAATTACCTCCAGCCGTGACCAGCCTTCCTGAGTTTCCTTCTGCGTGCAGAAGGTGCTATGTTTCCTTGGGCCTTGGTGACTTGAATGTTCCCAATTTTTCTGCTTGGAATGTCCTTCCAGCTTTGGAGCCTGGCTAACTTCTCTTCCAAAACTTAACTCAAGGGAGCTTAAGTTTCTGGCAGCTGTCCCTGAATTCTCCCAGTCTGAGAAACAAGATCATGGTGATTCAACAAACATCTACTTGATTCCACCTCTTGTGTGTCAGGCCCTGTGCTGAACACTGGGGACGAAAAAACAGATCAAGTCCTTCCCTCAAGGAGCTTTCCAGACTAGTGCCCAAGATGTAAACTCTCTACAGAGAGAGGCAGAGTGAAGCAGCTGATATGGGCTGCGAACCAGGAAGCCCAGGGGAGGAAAGGATTACCCTTGACCAGGAAATCAGCAAAGGCCTCTCAGAGGAGGTAGCATTTGGGCTGGGAGGAGAGGGGAAGGGCATGCCATGTAAAGGGCATGGCAGAATCAAAGGCTCAGAGGTGTGAAACTTGAGTCTGGGCAACAGTAAAACCCGAGGGTCTCGGTGGTGGGCTCTGGGCTAAAGGCTTAGCATTCATTATCTCATTTCATCATAACTGTTTATAAAGTAGGTACTTTACTGAACCTCCCTTTACAGATGGGAAAGCTAAAGTTAGGAGAGATTGGTCAAGGTTTTCACGGCCAGGCAGCGGTGGAGCTCCGTCTGCCTCACGCCAAAGCCCATGTTCTTCACCGCTGCATTGGGCTGGCATGTCTGTGCCGTGGGGCGGGAGCAAAATGCTTTGTGGATGAATCTGTCACCTCAAGATGGGGCCATACCGTAGGGCCTCAAGTATGGCGCTAAGGAGTTTGGATCTTGTCATGAAGATCCAAAACGGGGCAATAGGGGGTTCCTGAGGACGGTAGTGATATGGTCTATCTTAAGAACATGGACATGAGAACACGGTCTGTCCTGAAGATGGACAGATATCTTGCAGTGATTCCCTGGGATCTTTGCTCCAGACTGGCCAGCAGCCCTCAGCCCAAGCAACCAAACAGCCTGGCACATGACCCAAGCTGCAGATGCCACTCTGAACCCTTCCCAGCAGCTCCAGCTGCTCTCTGCCGGGGCTAACGGGCTCAGGTGACTTTAACACAGGCCTATGTACCCTGCCACGGCCTGGTCAGACGCTAGCTGCGGTCTGGAGGCCAGAACTGGTCTAGCCGTTGCAGGGAGTTGGAGCATTCTTCCTCTGGTCCATGATAGGATTCCAAGAGGAGGCAATCGTCAGGATCAGAAGATAAAGTTCAAGGCCATGGATAAGCTGGGTGATCTGGAAAAGTTCACTGTACCTCTCTGAGCCTTAGTCTCTTCATCTATAAAATGGGGATCATAATATTCTCACTCGATGTACCTCCCAGGGCTGCTGAGAGGCTCTAAGGAGGCACTGGGTGCAAAGGGTCTTTATCACATGCAAAGGCTGGGGCCTACGAAAGCAACAGCGAAAACTACTGACACTCGTGGAGGATGCAGCTTGGGCTTCAATGACATCATCCCACTGATGCTTCAGAGCAAGTAATGGAGAAGCCAAAGCTTGGAGAGATCAAGGACTCCCCAGAGGCCACACGGCCGCTAAGAGGCAAGGCTGGACGGGACGTGTTTGGTCTGACTCCAGAAGGCACCAGGTCGCGCTGATTCGCAAATGGGAGGGAAAAAATCAGAGTGTTCAGGTACCACGCTCTTGGTGCCAGGCCTTGAGCCATCACTCCACACATTCTGCAAGGCTGGCATGTTACCCTCATTGTACAGATGAGGGACCTGGGTTCTGAAAGGCTCAGAGACCTGCCCAAAGCCACACAGCCCCACAGCATCAACGCTGGATTTGAACTATCAGCCCTGGGTTTCCTGTGGCCTCCTTCTCCCCTGAAAACCAGGCAAGAAGCATCAGCTGAGGGCATCTTGGGGTCTCTGGTCCAAAGCAACCAAGTAGAAGGCGGCGATGCCAGCAGGGCAGCCCTGGGCCAGCTGCGGGCAGGCCGTGGATCTCACAGGCTGAAATGTGCCAAGAGGCAGCGTGATGTTTTTCCAGCTCGGCCCTCCCACACCCGCTCAGCCCTCAGGCTCACGGAAAGAGGACCCAGCTAATGTAAAATCCTTCTGCCCGCTGACTCTCCCAGCACACACCCCTCCTTGTCCTCCTGCCATCAGAGGCCCTCCTCTGCCTCGGTTGCCTGCCTGGAGCTTGTTCTTGTTTTCTCAGGCCCCGGGCGAAGGAGTCCCCGCGACGCCGGGCTCCTCCGTTCTGTCCTCTTGCCTGCCCGCCGCTGGCCTGGGCATCTGCCAGCCCTGGCCGCCCGGCTGAAACCCAATCCTCCGGGGCAGCCGGGGTGCTCACTAACAGCGGGCCGTATTGTGCGGCCGGGGCTTCGGGAGAGTTTGGATTCGCTGCTTGGGGACCCACTTAACCTCCGCAAAGGACAGGATGATGGATGGGGGTCTGGGAAGGGGTTGCTGGGGGTGGGGTGGGCGGTAAATGAACACCAGGGCTGCTGGGGAAGGAGAAGAAGGGAGGCGGGGATGGGAACAGCCCTGCACGCATAAGAGGCCTGTCAGTCTTCAGGACAACCCTGAGGGATGCCCGGTATTCTTGCTGGCCCCATTTTATAACAGAAGGAAAATGAAGATCTGAGAGGTGAGGCGACTTGGCCCAAGTCACACAGCAACTCAGAAATTGAACTCGAGTCTATTGTCCTTGACGTACCTGACACACCAGGCCGCCTCTCACAGCCAGCATTTGTCCGCTGTCTTTAAATTTTTAAAGCCCTTTTATTTAAATAAATCCATAGGCAATTCCCCCCTATTAAGTAGTTAATGAAAATATAGGGATGACACTGCTGTATTTAAAATGAATAAGCAACAAGATCCTTCTGTATAGCACAGGGAACTCTGCTCAGTGTTGGGTGGCAGCCTGGATGGGACAGGAGTGTGGGGGAGAATGGATACATGTAAATGTATGGCTGAGTCTCTTTGCGGTCCACCTGAAACTATCACAACATAATCGGCTATACGCCAATATAAAGTACAAAGTTTAGAAAAATACATATAGTGATGGCAGCTGGCATTACTGAGCACCTACTATGTGCCAGGTCTGTGCTGAGCACTTTTTGGCTTTATCCGGCGAGACCCTGACAGTGACTGCTCAGCTGGGAACATTAGTCACAACCTTTGTTTTTTTTTTTTCCTTTTTGGCTACACCATGAGGCAGGCAGGATCTTAGTTCCTTGACCGGGGATCAAACCTGTGTCCCCTGAGGTGGAAGCATGGACTCTTAGCCACTGGTCCACCAGGGAAGTTCCCATCATAACCATTTTAAAGAAGAGGAAGCCCACTCAGGAAGGCAGTTACTTCTGGGACCTGTCTCGGGCTGGCTAAGGGAAGCAGGAGCTCAGGCACCCCAGCTGTTTACAGTCAGCAGCCCTTCTGAGTGGTGGTTTAACATTTTTTCATCTCCCTTCAGCCCGCTGGACAGAGCTCCCACCCTGCAGTTCGGCACTCAAGGCGTTCCTTCTCCCTGCAACGATCCTCCTCCTCTTGACCTGCCCAGGACACTCATACGCATCCTCCAAGCTCCATGTCAAGGGCTCTGCCTAGTGGGTCAGTGGTTAAGAATCCACTCAGCAATGCAAGGGGCGCAGTTTCCATCCCTGGTCGGAGAACTAAGATCTCACATGTTGCTGAGCAACTGAGCTCGTGTGCTGCAACTACTGGAGCCCGAGCACCTCAGCCAGAGGGTCCGTGCACAACAACAAAAGACCCCACATGACACAGTGAGATCCGCACACTGCAGCTAAGACCCAATGCAGCCAAAAAAAAAAAAAAAAAAGTCCATATCAAAAGTCATCCCCTCCTGGAAGCCTTTTCTGATGATCCTGGCACTGGGGCTTCTACAGTCCTGTGCGTACCTCTCATTGTCACCCTGGTAACCCTGCCCTGAGACTTTTACTCATCAGCCCAACTGGGCTGTGAGTACCTTGTGGGCAGGACCAAGCCTGGATCACTGTCATAGCCCTCAGCTTCTGTTAAAGCCATCGAACCCGCACCTTGCCCCAACCTCCAGCCAACCCAGACATCAAATGCCCTTTCCCACTTATACCACCTGGGTACCTGGACTTTTCCTCCAAAAAAGGCGGTTACTGTTATCAAAATGGCTCCATATACTATATAATTCAGGCTTCCCTGAATTATACAGTATTATGAAGTTCTCAGGTGGTACCCTGGAGAAAGAAATGGCAACCCACTCCAGTACTCTTGCCTGGAAAATTCCATGAACGGAGGAGCCTGGTAGGCTACAGTCCAGGGGATCGCAAAGAGTTGGACATGACTGAGCGATTTCACTTTCACCAGTGGTAAAGAACCGGCCTGCCAATGCAGAAGACATAAGGGTTCGATCCCTGGATTGGGAAGATTCTCTGGAGAAGGAAAGGGCAACCCACTCCAGTATTCTTGCCTGGAGAATCTCAAGGACAGAGGAGCCTGGCAGGCTGCAGTCCATAGCACCACAGAGAGCTGGACATGACTGAAGCGACTTAGCACGAACTATATAATTCAAAGCACTTACTTCATCCCATGTCTGTGCTGTCGCTCCTTTGATGCTCACAACACCCTATGAGGTCGAATTATTATTGTCCCCATTTACCATCCACCCATCATCCATCCAACTATCCATTCATCCATCCACCCTCTCACTTATCCCATCCATCCGTCTACCATTCCACTCCCCTTATAACCCACCACCTATTCATCCACTCACCCACGTATCAAGCTTCCCACTTAAGCATCCAATCATCAGGCATACACTGTCCCCATTAAACCAACTTTCTTTCCTTCTTTCAGTTCTTCTTCCTTGTCTTCCTACAGATGGGAGAAACGAGCTTCAGAGAGGTTAAACCACCTGCCTAATGTCACGCAGCTAACAGGCAGCAGATCCAGGGGTTGAACCGGGGACACTTTGATAACCACTCTGCTCTGCGGCCTCTCACTTCCTCACTTCGTTTCAAACTGTCCCGTTGCATGCAGGTTTGGCATTGCAAGTCACCTCAAACCCTTCTGGATGTGTGCACAGTGTACATTACAGATCAATAAGGCGCAGGCCAGCGTCAGTCCAAGCCGGGGTCTGTCAGGTTGGAGTCAATTAGGAAGCCTGCTGCAACACCTGCTGGGACTGGATCTATTTGCCTAATTGGCACGGGTTTCTTCCACTGAAGGACAATTAACTCAAATCCTAGGATCCAGAACACCCCTCTGCTTCTGGGCAAGATGTCAGACATTTAGTCACATGGAATTCTCCTGCTCATTCATTCACCCATTGACCCCACACACCCACTAATCCAACTCTTTCCAACCACCCAGTCTTCAAAATTATCCATAAACTATCCTGCCATCTACCCACCCACTCACCTCCCTGCTTACCTATTTGCATGCGGATCTATTCACTTATTCATCCCTCTAACCCTAACCCTCACCCTTTGGCTGCATCCTGAGTTCTGCCCTGTTGCCTCTGAGTCTGGTTCCCCTCTGCCTCCAGGCAGCCTGCTTTACTGGGGTCCCCTTTGGTCTGTAGACCTGGCTTCCCCCATCCCAACAGGCATGGATATGGCTGAGGCCTCTCCCACCCCCAAAGAGGAGCCAATGAATGAGGACTTCAGCCCAGATGCAGGCTTATTGCCAACCATGACCCCCTGTTGCACAGTCTGGAAGGAAGAGGTGGTGATTTTGCCGTCAGTCATGTCCGACTCTTGTGACCCCATGGACCGTAGCCTGCTAGGCTCCTCTGTCCATGGGATTCTCCAGGCAAGAATACTGGAGTGGGCTGCCATTTCCTTCTCCAGGGGACCTTCCTGACCCAGGGATCGAACCCTGGGCTCCTGCATTGCAGGCAGATTCTTTACCAACTGAGCCACCAGGGAAGCTCAGTCTGGAAAGAGAGCCAGAGCAGAAAGAGAAAACCGCAAAGCAGAGGAGAGACCCCAGCCCTGCCTGGGGAGTCGGTGGAGACTTCTCAGATGTGGGACATCCGGCTTGAACCCCAAGGTTCCGAGTGGGAGGCAAGCCAGTCTGGAAGGAAAGAAAGGGAGAACTGAGAGCAGGATAAGGGGGTGTTCCAGGCAGGAGGAACAATCTGGGCAAAGGCCAGGAGGAGAGGACGAGCACAGCTCCTGCAGGGAGCTGCTCAAGGAAACAGGAAGTCTTGGGAGAAAGAGAACGACAGACGCCACCAAGAGTCTTGAACGTTAGGCCGGTCAGCCCAGGCCAGCCTGAGAGCAGCAGGGAACCATCGTAGGCGTGTGGCCTGGTTCAGCTGTCACTGCATTCT
Organism: Tragelaphus eurycerus; assembly: GCA_935064755.1. NCBI lineage: Eukaryota > Metazoa > Chordata > Mammalia > Artiodactyla > Bovidae > Tragelaphus > Tragelaphus eurycerus. Next base: position 6,507,372 of record CAKXYN010000099.1, on the reverse strand, counting down.
CTGGTGTGACTGATCTGTTTTATAGGCATGGACATCGCAGCCGAGGGATCAGAGAGGTGCAGGGGGTGGCCCAGGTCACGAAGTTACGCCGGTCAGGGGCACAGCAAAGATTCCACTCCAGGAGTGATGGCTCCAAAGCCCCTGCTCATTCTGAAAGCAGCTTCTGTCTCAAGAGGAGCTGTTTTTACAGAAAGTCTGCGTCCCCGCAGTGCCAATACCCGCCTCCAGCTCTGCCTCTGTGGCCCTCGTGGTTCTGCTGTGCAGCGACAGAACCCCTGGGGCACCATCTCGGCTCAGCAAGACTCTGCCTGTTCCCTCCGACACCCTGGGCCCACGTGCCAACCGCATCTGGTATCTCAGGCAGTTAAGCAGACGCAGCTCTGCTGGGGCATTTTCTCCTGTGCCCATACCCATCACCATCTCCAGGACTGGAGCTTACACATGTTCATCACCCTCATCATACCGTTCATTCCCCACCATCCCCAACATCCTGAGGGGTGACCTCTGAAAGAGAGCCAGGTGGGCCCAAGAGCTTTCCAGTATGGGGGCTCGTGACATGACAGCATGGAAGGTTCTTGACAGTGGACAGGCCTGATAAGGGATAGGACTTGAAACGAGGAGCCCTTCGGGTGGAGAAGACATGGAGGAAGAGGCTCTCTGAGTCAGGAAAGAGGTTATCCAGGAGGCGAGGTGGCACTTGCATCTCCATCACCATGGACATCATTTACTGAGCACCTACGCTACGCCAGGCACTGAGCCATGCAAGGGACATCCCGGAGCACATCTGAGCCTCCCCAAATCCTCCAGGGGGCATAGTGTCTCCATTTTACAGATTAGTAAACTGAGGTTCAGTGAGGACAAGTCTGGAGAAGGAAACAGCAACCCACTCCAGTATTCTGGCCTGGAGGATCCCACGGACAGAGAAGCCTGGCAGGCCACAGTCCATGGGGTCCCAAAAAGCTGGACACGGCGCGTGCGTGGACACACACACACACACACACACACACACACACACACACCAGACTAGTGGGCCCAACTGTCCCTAAAAGTTGGTGGGGAATGCAGAGTTTGTTTTCTGGGCTGCATGACCCCATCTCTTTCCACAATCCTGAGAAGGCTTTTGGGAGTCCACAGTCTCAGGTGAGGACTGAAGCAGGCAGTGGGGTTGGGAAGGAGTCGGGGGTAGGGGTAGGGGGGCTTCCACAGCAGCATGGACACAGGGAGCGGGCATGATCTGATTCGGAGGTGGGATGTTGCCCCCAGGGAGGGGCAGGAGACAAGGCTACAGACCTGAGCTCTTCCCACCACAGGCTGGGGGTCCTTTGCAGCCTGAGGGTCTTCAGAAGGAGGGCGCTTCCAGCTCTAGGAGGTGGGCTCTGACAGGCACATCGACTGTCAACGGGCTTTTCTGGGTTTCCGGTGCAGGGGAGGCACAGGGGACAGCAGAGGAGATTTCTTGTCTGTGTGAGATCATTCCATGAAGGCACAGAAGGCTTCCAGCAGGGAGTCAGCCACAGTCCAGGGAGGGCAGATAACCTGTGGTTTTACAGGCCTCCGGGTGCCCATGGGCCAGACAGAGAGGCTTCTTCCATCTCCTACCCTGGGGGGAGGATCCAGACTGGCCTGACCTGGAAGGCCTTCTGTGGGCTGCCCTGGCCTCTGATGCTGACGGCACCTCCCTCCACCCCAGGCCAATCTGCTAACTATCAGAGTCCACACCCTCTTCACTCCACTGTCAAGCCTTTGCTCTTGGTTATACCCCCGCATGGAACACTTTCTCTGAAAAGATGGGGCCATGGCAGGCAGGCAGAGCAGCAGAAGCCAAACCCAGGGCAGGAAAGAAGAGTTCCGACAACATTCGACACCTCCTTGTGGCTCCTGCCCAAGCCTCTTCCTCTACCCGGGATGTTCACGTTCCTCACCTGGAAAAGTCCTCTTTACCCTTAAACACTTAGCTCAGATATCTCTCCTTCCAGGAAGGCTTCCCTGACCCACACCTCTCCACTTTCCCAGCTTGGGTTAGATGCCCCTTCTCTGAGCAACAATTCTGCAGAGTGTATCTGATGCCCTTTCCTAGCCTGGTGTTTGGATGGAGGCAGGAGTCCTGCCCTGCTGGCTGCTGAGTGGAAGTGGTGGCCCCTGGTGTCCACAGTGACCAGGATGTCACAGTTACCCCCCGGCATAAGCAGAGGCCATGTCAGATGACAAGCAGGTGGTCTGTGCTGAGACCACAAGCACAGTAGGCCGGCCCTGCCTCAGAGCTGAGCCAAGGAGCAGCCTCCTCAAGCGGCTGGGCTGTGCCACTCAGCTGGGGCACCTAGGAGCTGGAGAAGACCACAGGACCACTGGCCATGGGCAGGCCATCTCCTTGCCCTGACTGATCAGCCCTCTGTTCCCAGACCCACACTGGGGCTCCTCCTCCTGAGGAATTCCACTGTAGTGTAGCTGCAGCTGCAGCCTGGATTGGCCCCATGGAGCTGCGGATGCTGGGAGCAGGCTCAGGAATTCCTGCTCTAATTAGGGTATTGGACCTGGAGCCTCAAGCATCTTGCCACACTGGGATAGGATGCTCCTCTGATGGGGTTAAGGTGTGTGGTGGGTGGTCCTGTGCCCTCATGATGATGGGTGTTCCCCTTCCCCGATGGCCCTGTCTCCTCCCCAGACCCACTCCAAGTCTGCAGCCTTGATGACCTCATCCAGAGAATGGGAGCACTAAGCAAGGCTCACACGCAGGTAGGGATGCAAAGCTCTTGGCACAGGCCTGGCACAGTCAGCTTAGCCCAGGAGAGGTTAGTATCACAATTTGTATCACCCTTCATTACCCAGAAGCCAATGGGACTGAGGACAGCTCCCAGAGAAGCCTCTGTGGGGTGGGGGGATAGGATGGGCAGCTGCATTTAAACTGGGAAAATTAATAACCCTGATCCTGACCTCCAGCTGGGCACCTCTGGCTGCCTATGCCAGGCCCTATGATAGTTCATTTTCATGGGTGATGCTAGTTGGCCCCCATTTCACAGGTGAGGAAACTGAGGCTCTGAGAAGGGCAGTGACTTGTCTGGAGTCACCAGGGAGTTAGTGGCAGCACTGGGATTTCTCAGCGTCATCGTCGAGGGCTTCCTGCTGCCTTCCGTGGAAGCTCAGGAAGTCCCCCGTGCTGGGCTTGGCAGGGAGCGCTCACTTGGCCTTATTTAAAGTTGCAATTATCTGTCCCATTTCCCACTGGTTACAACCGAGCTCTCTGGGGATGTGGGAAGACCCTGACGGAGGAAGCCGGGAATGGGGAGTTTCCAGGGGATCCTCCCTGAGCCTGAAACTGAATGAGCACAGAGGACACGTGTCTCTTCCTTCCTGAGCCTCTCTCCCCTCTGCCTCTGCCCGGGGAGCTGCCCAGGCCAGCGTTGGGGGGGTGGGGAGATGCTGAGAGGGGCTGCCCCACGGTGGGCGGAGGCTGCAAAAGCACCATGGGCCGAGGCACAAAGATGGAGTCCAATGTAGAGATGGGAAGACTGAGGCACCCTGGGGATTGGTCCAATATCCCATGGCAAGGCAGCAGTGTGTGGGGTCTTAGACCCAGACCTAGAGAAGGGCCTCCAAAAGCTCATTGAGAGGGAGAATGATGGAACTGGTGAAGGGACCCACTAGAGAGTAATCGTGCTCGCAGGTGTGGATTTGGGGTTTTCAATGGGCTGGTGCCTCCTGAAGGCCTTGCCGGGGGAAGAGGGCAACAGTCCCAGAAAAGGAGATCTGGGCCCTGGCTGTGCACCAGCCGCTCTGCAGTGTGGGCAGAACTGGGGTCCAGATTGTCCGGCTCCCAGTACCCCACCTCCCACCCAGACGCAGAATTACTCAGGCATAGCGCGCCTACTCTGCTGTCCCACACACAGTCCTCAACGCCCCTGCCCGCCTCCTCCGCTCTGATTTTAGCACATTCGCTCACGGAGCGCCTGCAGCCACGGTCCCAGCTGGGAAACCACAGACTGGCCGGGGTGACACCGAGCAAGCAGTTCCAGCAGCCACCACTGGAGCAGGGTGCAGACGGCAGCCACCACTGGAGCAGGGTGCAGACGCTGGCAATGGGATGAGCTGGGCGGGACAGTGGGAGCCTGGTGGGTGGGGGGGCTGGTGGTGGAACCCAGGTGGGGTTGGGTCCAAATGCCAGGGAAGCAGCGTAGGTATATCCTGGGGAGCAGAGAGCATGGGCTCAGCAGTTACATCTTGATTTGAACCCCACTTCCTGACCCCAGGGACTTGGGGGTAGGGGGACACTTCCCAGGTCCATGAGCTGCAGAATGGGAAATTACATTAGCACCTGCCTTGCAGGTGGTGGTGATGGTTAACGAGGGCATGCCCAGAAAGCGCTCTGCTCAGGACCTGGGCTCAGGTAAAATAGAGCGCTCGGTACAATACTGACTGTCCTTATAACTCAAAATCCTATACAAATTGGGCACAAAGCAGTCACTAAATAGGGTTCCCTGATGACTCAGATGGTAAAGAATCTGCCTTCAGTGCAGGAGACCTGGGTTCGATGTCTGGGTCAGGAAGATCCCCTGGAGAAGGGAATGACAACCTACTCCAGTATTCTTGCCTGGAGAATTCCACAGCCAGAGGAGCCTGGCGGGCTATAGTCCACAGGGTCACAAAGCTGGGCACGGCTGGGTGACTAGCACATTCAGTCACTTAATAAATGGAGGTTATGATGCTGTTATTATCAACATTAGCCAACATAGGCCCCTCTGGTCAAGGCTGAGGTAGATGCCAGTTTTTCCACCCATGGTAGACAGACCAGTGACCCCAGAAATTGTCAACATCCTAATCCCTAGAACCTGTGAATGTTACATAGCAAAAGGGACTCTGCAAATGGGATTAAAGTAAGGATTTTTGAGATGGGGAGATTATCCTGGATTATCCAAGTGGGCCCAATGTAATCACGAGGATCCTTTTAAGAGAAGCAGGAGGGTCAGAGTACGAGAAGAGATGCAAGGATGGGAACAGAGGTTGCAGCGATGCGCTCTGAAGACAGAGGGAGGGGCTCCAAGCCAAGGAATACAGTCAGCCGGGGGGAGCTGGGAAAGGCAAGGAGACAGGTTCTCTCCTAGAGAGAGACAGGGCACCGCCCCCAACACACTGATTTCAGCCAGTGACACCCATTACAGACATCTGACCTCCAGGACTGTAAGAAAACAATGCATTTGTGCTGTTTTAAGCCATGAAGTTCATGGTTATTCGTTACAGCAGCAAACAGAAACTGATACACCATTCTTAACAGAGAAAAAGTGATCACTCCCTGCACCCTAGCGATTACTCTACGCTCAAGCATGCCTTCGTGTGAGCGTGTGTGTGTGTGTGCACGCGTGCATGTGTTGGGCTTCCCTGGTGGCTCAGATGGTAAAGAATCTGCCTGCCATGCAGGAGACCCGGGTTTGATCCCTGGGTTGGGAAGATCCCCTGAAGAAGGGAAGGGCTACCCACTTCAGTATTCGTGCCTGGAGAATTCCCATGGACAGAGGAGCCTGGAGAGCTACAGTCCTTGGGGTCACAGAGTCAGACATGACTGAACAACTAACACACATACCCTCAAGAAGGCCACACACTCACTCCCTGTCACTGAGAAGAAGCCCCCATGCTGAGAGAGGGCAGTCTGGGGGGCTTGGGGGGTGGTTCAGGGCTGCGGTTGATGAGATCCCTCTCCCCCAGCATTTCCGGTTCTGCTGACCCATGGGCTGGGAGAGGCTTGGGACTCGGGCAGGGCAGGTGCTGGTCCCATGTAACTGGGCACCCATGGGCCCAGCAACAGGCTCTGTTCTGGATAGATGAGAGACCAGGTCGGGGTGGGCTACTCTTGGAGCCACCATCTATCTAGTGCTTACCATGTGCCAGGCACTGCCCAGGATCCAGTCTTCCCAAAGCAGGAGGACTATTATCAGCCCCATTTTGCAGATGTAAAAACCGAGGCTCAGAGTAAGTTGCCCAAAGCTATGCAGAATGGTGTGGTCTGGCTTCAGCTTGCACAGGCCCAGCACAGGCAGCTCCGCCCCCTCTCAGTGCTCTGTCTGCCCCCAGGCCACTCAAATCTGACCGCTCTAGTGGGCACTGGACCTCTGCTGCAGGCCGGGCTGGGGGACCTGGTATGACCCCCTTGCTCCCCCACTCTCTGGGCCTTGGGGGTGAAGATCCAGCACCCTTGTCTGCCTCACAGAGGTCTGCACAGTAGCCGATGTTACAGGTGCCCTGGAGAGTGCTGGACCTCTGGGAGAACGAAGAGCCCCTCTGGAAATCACGGAACCAGTGCTCCTGGACGAAGGCCAGGCCTTCCTTGTGGTGAGCAGCTGCAGCCAGTGCACAGCAAGCCCGCTGCCATCTGCATGACCTCTCTCAGGCTTCTGACAGCTTGCCATCACACCCCATTTCCCAGAAAACAGTGAGAACAGCTGTCATCGTGGCCATTCATGGAGACCCCTCCATACTGAGTTAAGAGCTTGCTGGTCTCTCATGCATCCCCTGGAGGAAACTCCTAAATCAGACTCATCTCCAACTAGCCACTGGGGTTCAGGAACCCAGGCACAAGCCACCCTCTGAGCCTGTTGAGCCCCTCACTGAGCAGAAGAGGAGACGAGCCCTTAGAGATTCCTGGTTTTTGCTCAAGGTGATTCCTGGGTCTGTGGTCATGTATGGATGTGAGAGTTGGACTGTGAAGAAGGCTGAGCACTGAAGAATTGATGCCTTTGAACTGTGGTGTTGGAGAAGACTCTTGAGAGTCCCTTGGACTGCAAGGAGATCCAACCAGTCCATTCTGAAGGAGATCAGCCCTGGGATTTCTTTGGAAGGAATGATGCTAAAGCTGAAACTCCAGTATTTTGGCCACCTCATGCGAAGAGTTGACTCATTGGAAAAGACTCTGATGCTGGGAAGGATTGGGGGCAGGAGGAGAAGGGGACGACAGAGGATGAGATGGCTGGATGGCATCACTGACTCGATGGATGTGAGTCTGGGTGAACTCCGGGAGTTGGTGATGGACAGGGAGGCCTGGCGTGCTGCGATTCACGGGGTCGCAAAGAGTCGGACACGACTGAGCAACTGAACTGAAACTGAACTGGCAAGTCAGTGCAGGGATAGTGGGGGGCAGGGTGAACCCAGGTCTCCAGGCTCCAGTGTCTGCCCTCTTCTTAGTCACATGGCGCCCCTTGGTGAGACCTCCTCGGGAGGCAGAGGCCTCAGCCCCCACCTGATGGCTCTAAATCCATCTTCTGCAGCCTCCAACAGGGCCCCAAGACCTCTGGACACAAGCAGGATGGGAGCCTGGACATCAGAACCGGAGGTCCCTGACAACCCTTGGAGCTACGGGTGATGCTGTCTGTACCCTGGCCCCTTCCCAGGAGACATTCGCCTCAGATGACTTCCCGGTGGCATCGCTGCCAGGCGGGGAGGTGGGAGGAGGCAGGCTGGGCGTCTCTGCCACAGCAGGCCTCAGAGCTCCGCTCGGAATCCCAATTGAGCTATTTTTAATGTGCTTCAATTTTCATTTTCTTTTATTGGAAAACACAGATGGTGACTTGCTGCCCCTCACACACACTGAGCGAGGCGCCGACAGGGAGAGAGATGTGCAGTGAGCACGTGTACGCCTCTCCCGCGGTGGGGGAGCTGGTGTGGCAGCCGAGCTCGGGGGCGGCTCTGAGCCTCAGTTTCCCCAGCTGTAAAATGGATCGGCTGCGGTTGCACCAATGCCCCACCCCACCCTGCAGAGTTTCTGCCAGCCCCACAGTCTATGAGGGTCCAGACCAGACCAGGGGATGCGGCTCCAACTGGACATTGCAGAAAAGATGTCCCACGTAAGGGCCACCAAGGCCAGGGGGAGAAGCATAGGAGAGGGAGGGAAGATCATCTTACTTAACACATCCAGTCACACTTTAAGGTTTTCTCGCTCCCATTTTACAGATAATGAAACTGAGGCTCAGCAGATCTCATGCCCGGCCTGAGAGTGCTGTAGCAGGGAAGGGGCAGGGCTGGGCCACTGACTAGGTCTGTGTAAGTGCACACAGTCTCTTTCTCACTCGTTTCCAAACTGCTCCTCTCCTGATGCTGTTATTTACTTTCCTTATCGTAAATGCCATTGTGCTTCTGCTCAGTCCCTTCAGTCGTGTCCTGACTCTTTGCAACTCCAGGGATGGTAGCCCGCCAGGCACCTCTGTCCACAGGCAAGAATACTGGAGTGGTTTGCCATTTTCTCCTCCAGGGGGGTCTTCCCGACCCAAGAACCAAACCCGCATATCCCACATGCAGATTCTTTACCACCGAGCCACCTGGGAAGCCCCGGTAAGAGCAATACACGCTCTTTAAAAACAATCTGGAAAATGTGGGAAAGTAGGAGGGAAAGTACCAAAAAATCGCCATCCCCCACCTCCACCATCCCGCCACCCACCTCTACTGTCCCGCCACCCCTACATGATGACGACGCCAACGTTCTGGCTGGCGTGCTCTTTCAGCTCTTTGTTTTTTCCCTCATGTAATTTGTGATGCTTTTAATACCGCTTGGTGGTGGCATGAGGTAGCAGCTGGCTGTGCATCACAATGGACTCAAGCGCCTTTTAAAAACACCCGTCCTGGCCTCCCTTCCCCCACAAGATGGGAAGAATCAGAGTCTTGGGAGGGGGCTGACAAGTGGCAGCTGGGAATCTACATTTTCAACAAGATTTCCAGGTGACATCGAGGCAGCCAGCCTGGATCAGCCCACAGACTTGTGCCTGGCCAGACCCCGGGGACAGCTGGAGCCACCTGGCTTGACCACAGGCTGAGCTGTGTGGCCTGGGGTGAGTGAATTTACCTCTCTGAGCGTCAGTTTTCTCATCTGGAAAAATGGGACGCTCTTTTGCAGGGTTGTGCAGAGAATGAGGGCTTCCCTGATATCTCAGTCGGTAAAGAATCCGCCTGCAATGCAGGAGACCCCGGTTCGATTCCTGGGGTGGGAAGATCCCCTGGAGAAGGGATAGGCTACCCACTCCAGTATTCTTGGGCTTCCCTGGTGGCTCAGCTGGTAAAGAATCTGCCTGCAATGCGGGAGACCTGGGTTTGATCCCTGGGTTGGGAAGATGCCCTGAAGAAGGGAAAGGCTACCCCCTCCAGTATTCTGACCTGGAGAATTACATGGACTGAATGAGAAAAAAGCCAAATAGCATTTTACACTCACCCGAGACACTGCCACCCTCCCAAGGCTATCATCATACCTGTCCCAAAGCCACTGTCATAAGGGTCCTAAGGCCATTTTCCTGGGGGTGCAGCTGGTATGGTGAAGAGGGCCCCCAGAAGAGAGGAAGTGGGTTGTAAAGGGGGAAGTGAGCACCACAGGCCCCTTGCTCTCCATCGGCCTCACGTGCCCCAGTTCTAGCTGCCCTCTGAGACACGGGGCACATGTGAACCACAGGCACCCGCTGGTCCCGACGGCCAGGGAGATGGGAGACAAATTCTTGCGGGGAGCTTTGGGAAGAGTGAGGAGCTGCTCCCTGAGGACAGGAAGGAGCCACCTGGGAAAAAAGACACAAGGTGTGGCAGGAGGGTCTTTGGGAAGCAAAACCGCAGTGGATGCTGATTAAGACCCTGACTCCCCAGGATAGGTTTCCACGCATAAGTCAGATCTTGTCACTCAAGAATCATGCACGGCCCCACCACCCATAGGCGAAGGTCCAACCGAGACTGACGGTCATTCCCGCCAGCGCTTACTGTGACGGGCTTCTAGAATGCATCTCCTGTTCTTCCCTTCCTCACTCCCGCCTGCCCCTCCTAGTTCACACACCAGCCCCTCTGGTTCTTAAAAACCAGCCCCCGTGGCCAGGCCCAGAAGTGGTCTCGGTCCAAAGTCTGCCTGCTCCCCTCCCCCCGCCCCTGCCATTGTTGTTTAGTTGCTAAGTCGTGTCTGACTCTTTGCAGCCCCAGGGACTATAGCCCACCGGGCTCCTCTGTCCATGGGATTTCTCAGGCGAGAACACTGGAGTGGGTTGCCATTTCCTTCTCCAGGGGATCTTCCCGACCCAGGGATTGGACTTGCATCTCCTGTGGTACAGGTGAATTCTTTACTACTGGACCCAGCTGGGAAGCCCATCCTACCTGCCCCAATTCTGCTCAGCCTCCAGGGCCTGCCTCAAAGGTCACCTCCTGGGTGCCCTCAGCGCCCCTTTCTGGGTGTCCCTAGCCTTCATTGCCCCCTCCCCGGGATATGATTATTTCTGAGTGCCCCTACCACCACCAAACTGTGGCTCTAGGAGGGCAGGGTTGGGTTAGATTATGCCCCATCTGAATAAACCAAGCATGAAGGTCTTTAAGCCTCAGTCTTCCTAGCTATAAAATGGGGTAGTCCTGTTATCTGTCTCACCTGCCTCAGAGGTTTGGCATGTATAGCAAATGAGAGGATATGGCTGCATTTTGAGAATGACAAAGTGCACAGGCCTTGGGCTGCTGGAGAGAGAGAGTTGCATGGGTGGGATTTGGGGCAGGCCTTGGAGGCCCCCTGCCCACACACAGCTGCAGGCGTGCTGTCTGCTGGGCCCAGAATTACCTTTGCAGGCTGTGGGCTGCAGGAACCATCAGGCTAGCATGGCCATGGGGAGGGGACCCCTCCAGCACCAGCACCAGCTGCCATCACCAAGGAAGGTGAGCTGATCGCCCCTTGTGAGAACAACACCCCTCACACCTCCCCTCAAGAGTGTCACAGCACACAGCCCAGGGCTGGGGGCACTGCTTTGAAGCCTCTGCCCAAAGACCCAGAGACACACAGAAGGGCAGCCCAGACAGAGCCGTGGGGGGTGTGGCCGGTGTGGCCACTGGCCACAGGGGCCAAGGTTCCTTGGAGATGAAAACACATGGCTTCATATCTGCATGTCACTTTCTCCTTCATACAACTATCCCGCAAGCTGGACCTTCCCCCATTCACCAGGCCTTCACTGAGCATGTGCTATACGAGGCCTCATGCCAGAGGAAGGAAATCCAGCCCCGGAGCAATGCAGCTAATGAGGGGGCCTGTGAGGACAGGAAGAAGAAGGGGCAGACAGACCACCGTTAAGTGCAAAAAAAGGTAGCAGGTGTGGGGGGTGGGGAGGGGGTGCGGGGAGGGGGCACACAGCAAACAGACCAGCGTCAGTGTCATCTCTAGGTGACGTAACTGGGGCTCAGTGAGGCCGAGGGTTTTGCTCAAGGCCCGAGGTGATTAGTGGCTGTGCTGAGTTCCTCGGGAGGCCTCGTGGCAGGTGAGGAAGTGAGCAAGGAAAAGAACTGGGGGTAACAGTGTCCCACAGAGAAAAAAAAGAGCAAGTGCAAAGGCCCTGTGGAGAGAGCATTCATTATCTGAGTCTGTCTTCTGTTCTGCTCATTACCTGACCAGCGGATGGGTACCACAGTGCCTGCTTTGTGGATGTCCCAAGGCCCACTCGGGAGGCAGTGCCCATGCAAACAAGTGCCAGCTGCCCCTGGAAACCCAGACCTTTGTGGGGGGGGCCTGGATCCAAGGGCTGCCTGGTGCCCATATGAGGGGCTGCAGTCTCTCTGCCCTTGTCCAGGCGCCTGGGAAGCCCCCTCCTAGGAGGAATCACCTCCCCTGCATGTTGCTTCACACAATCCTCCCTGAACCCTCTGCCTTTTCAGGCCAGGGTCCTAGATATCTGGCAGGGTACTTTCAAAATCTCTGGGGCCATCCCCCAGCTTTTGGGACCTCTACACCTAAAAAATAATAGCTTACACCTATTTGCGGGGAGAAATATCAATAACCTCAGATATGCAGATGACACCACCCTTATGGCAGAAAGTGAAGAGGAACTAAAAAGCCTCTTGATGAAAGTGACAGTGGAGAGTGAAAAGGTTGGCTTAAAGCTCAACATTCAGAAAATGAAGATCATGGCATTCAGTCCCATCACTTCATGGGAAATAGATGGGGAAACAGTGAAAACAGTGTCAGACTTTATTTTTCTGGGCTTCAAAATCAACTGCAGATGGTGACTGCAGCCATGAAATTAAAAGACACTTACTCCTTGGAAGGAAAGTTATGACCAACCTAGACAGCATATTCAAAAGCAGAGACATTACTTTGCCAACAAAGGTCCGTCTAGTCAAGGCTATGGTTTTTCCAGTGGTCATGTATGGATATGAGAGTTGGACTGTGAAGAAGGCTGAGCACCGAAGAATAGATGCTTTTGAACTGTGGTGTTGGAGAAGACTCTTGAGAGTCCCTTGGACTGCAAGGAAATCCAGTCCATCCTAAAGGAGATCAGTCCTGGGTATTCATTGGAAGGACTGATGCTGAAGCTGAAACTCCAATACTTTGACCATCTCATGCGGAGTTGACTCATTGGAAAAGACCCTGATGCTGGGAGGGATTGGGGGCAGGAGGAGAAGGGGATGACAGAGGATGAGATGGCTGGATGGCATCTCCGACTCGATGGACATGGGTTTGGGTAAACTCCAGGAGTTGGTGATGGAGAGGGAGGCCTGGCGTGCTGCGATTCATGAGGTCGCAGAGTCGGACACGACTGAGTGACTAAACTGAACTGAATGAGCAGTCTGATTTTGAATAACATTAGCATTCCCATTACACAGATGACAAAACTGAGGCTCAGCTCTCTTTCCCATCTAGTCAAATCTTATCAGACTTCAAGGTCTACTGCCTCTGGGAGACCCTTCTTAACAGACCCAACTTACCTCCATACTCCCAAGGACCTGTCTGCACATGGGTCAGCACTGTCTCCCCACTGCGGGTGGGGTCTCTAGCAGTAGGGGGGGGCAGAGTTTTCAGCAGAGAATGACCTGAGCTCTGAGCACCCTCAGGCCCTGGCAATGAGCATGGAACATGCTACCCCACCCATGAGCACGGAGAAGCCCCTCCCTTTTCTCCCTGACTTCACCGCCCTCCCCGCCCCCTGCCATTATTCTGAATTTTAAAAACACAGTTTTTAAGTGGAAAAAAAAAAAATACATGCTTATTATAAGACAGTGAAACATCATATTTAGAAGAGTAGAAAGTGAAAAGTCGCCACTCTTTCTCCGGAGGCAATCACAATTAGATATCATTTAGACATTTTGCTGTGCATAAAATGTATACGGAGAGACACAAATGCATATTTATGCTTCTGAAAGTCACAAACGGAATCATACCCAACATACTGTTTATAACCTACTCTTAATGTTTCATAGACATCTTCTGACCCTGGTACAGAAGGTTCCGGCTTCCTCCTGGCGGCTCGGGAATCTAGCTGGCCCAGCCTCCTCACGTCTAATAAGATTCTCATATGTGGTCCCTCTCTACTCACCCCCACCCCAGAGTGTCCATGAGGGGAAACTGAGGCAGCAGGTGCTGGCGCGGGGCCTGGCCCAGGCCAGGGTAGGCTCTCGGTCACGGTGACAGAGTGGTGGGGTGGCAGAGGGGTCAAAGCACGTCGGAGGCTGGAGAGCATCCTCCAATCTCCCCGCCGCACTGGCCTGTCTCCCGTGCCGCCACCCCCGCCTGCTTCCCCGACACCTCATAAATCTGCAGGCGGCTGGGACGCCCTCCGGAGGCTCCCAGATAAAGCCAAAAACTGGCGAAGGGAAGGAGGGTTGAGTCTCTGGGGCCCAGTCAGCCTCTCTGGCCCCGGGCCCTGACCTGGTTGGGCCTTCTCCAGGGCCCCCGGGGTCAGTCTGACTCAGGGTCCCTTGTGAGCGTCTCAGGGACCTTTCCAGTCCTGCCGCCAGGCTGGGCTTCCTGCCTCCCTTCTGGACACTTCTGCTGCCCATCCATCCTGAAACCGCAGCCGCACAGAGCCTTTCCGAACACCCCTTTTATCATGTCACTCCCTGCCTGTGGCCTGCTGGTGGCTCCTCGGCGCCCGTGGGAGAGAGTGCAAGCTGCTTCTCCCGGAATTCCTGAGCCAGCCCTGCTGCCTCGTCCAGCCTGTCTCCCACCCCTACCCTGGAGCCCCCTGCTATGCTAGTTCAGCTCCCCTTACTGCAGGTCCCCACGTCCACACTTGGCCTGAGTCCATGCGGTCAACATCTGGGCACCTAGACAGATGCAGGCTGCACCCCCACAACGGTGTGACCCTGGGCATGTCACTTTCGGTCTCTGCTCATCGGACAAAGAACTACCTTCCTAGAATGATCCTGAGCACGGTGGAGGATGAACTATGCAAACTGCAGGCACAGTGCTTGACCCTTCAGAAGGGCTAAACAAATGCTAGTCTCCTTCCTTTCTTCTCATGCTTAATAATAACAATAATAATATCACCGAACACATGCAGTGCTATGCCAGGACAGTCAGCATTTACATGAATCCTCAGATTTAATCTTCTAGACACTCCTACGAGATAGGTATTGTATTACCCCCATTTTACAGATGAGGAAACTGAGGACCGGAGTAGGGAAGTAATTTTTCAAGGTCACATGACCATTTGGGAGCAGAAAGATAGATCTGAACCCCATGCATCCAGCTTTCCCAGGAAGCCCTCTTGAAGCCAGAGAGAAACCTCTCCTCTCTGTCCTGTGTCATTTCTCGAAGGACAAGAAGTCAGAAATCACCCTGAGGGCGCTGGGCTGGGGTGGGGGTGGCAGTGGAGAGGAGGAGAGACCGCTGGGACAGCAGGCCTTTCTGAGGCTCTGGTTCTTTCCACAGACCACAGCTTAGCTGACAGTAACCTTCTGCCCATTTAGTTTTGGGGATCCCCTCTCCTGTACCTATCGGGACTCCCTGGTGGCTCAGACAATAAAGAGTCTGCCTGCCGTGCTGGAGACCCAGGTTCAATCCCTCGGTCGGAAAGATCCCCTGAAGAAGGGAATGGCAACCCACGCCAGTACTCTTGCCTGGAAAATCCCATGGATGGAGGAGCCTGGCAGGCTACAGTCCATGAGGTCGCAAAGAGTCGGACACGATTGAGTGACTTCACTTCTTTTGTATCGGTCTGAAAATATTTCCTGGCGTTTGCTTTGAAGAAAACTATTATATAAAAAAGTGAGTGAACATGAATTCAGGGAAGGCGGGTCAGGGCAGGGAAAGGGAAACCCAGCTTTCTAGCTCCGACGTGCCTTAGACAAGTCCCTTCTCCTCTGGGAGCTTGTTCACTTGTGGGGCCAAGTCTGAGAGGCGTTCGGGGGATCTGAGGCTGTGTCCTAGGACGTTATGCAGGGAGAACGTCTCCTCCTTCTCGGTTCCCTCCAATCCCCTGCTCCCTCAAAGAGACAGTCTCACCTGGGGGCTGCTGAGACGTCAACACCCCTGTGAAACACGCTGCTCTGTTTAAGCGAGAGTGGCGAGCGGGCCTCAGCTCGGGGCCGGTGCAGAGTTGCCTTGGAGGCTTTCACTCCTCACCTGCCAGCCCTCCCACTTCCACCCTGGTGTCTGCAGAGGCCTCATCCCCTCACACACAGCAAACGGGGACGAGCGAGAAAACACCTCCCCCGGGAGCAACCTTGGCTGGTGAAGGTGCTGGCGAGGCCGAGGTCCGTCTCCACCGCCCTACACTGGGTCCCCGTGAGACGAGCCCCAGTGGCCCACAGCAGTGACAGCCCCATGACTTGCTCCTGAATCCCCTTTGCCTACTCCCCTTTGCCCCGCTGGCCCCTGAACCCCGTCTCAGGCTCCTCTCCCTTCTGCAGGAGCCGAGCCAAGAGAGCAAATGTCAGGCTCGAGATGGACCGTAATCACCCCGTGCTGTTTCTATTGTATTTATAGTCGCAGTTACCTTCTGTTTGTGTCAAGAGACATCGATGTTTTATTTATGGCAGGAAGATGGGCTTTCCTTCTTAATACATTCACTCCGGGAAGGAGAAAAGTGAGTCATTTCAAGAACAGTGAGACCACAAGTGGAGAACAGCAGAAATTGGGACTGACAAGCGGGAACCACAGGACAAAAGGTTTCTGAGCCCCTTAAAGCCCGAACATTCTGGTTTGGTTTAGGGACATTCCTGCTCTCCTTGTGGCTAGAAAGAGCTTCCTGGCTCTGCCATCTCCCTCCTGGAGGGGGTGCCCCTAGAGGAGCCCACAGACGCCCTTGCAGGCAGAGCACTCAGGCCTGGGACTGGGCGGGGGGTCTCCCAGTAGCCTGGAACCCCCGGGGGACCCTATGCCCACCTCAGTTCGGGTCTTAGGCCCATGGAAGGATGAAGCCAGGCTTGGGGAGCAGCCGCTGAGGCCTTCCCCTCGGCCCCCAATCCCGGCACCCTCTGGGCCCAAGGTAGAGGTTTCGGGAAGGCCCCCCTCCCCACATCTGGAGCTCATTACCCTGTGAAGCCGAAGAGGCTGAGGATATAAATGGGTCCAGCAAGGGTTTAGATAAATACAGGGATGATAGATCCGCGCCAGGTTATTGAGGGGAAGTGAAAGGATGTTCGGGGAAGATCCTTAACCTTGTCAAGCTCCCCGACAAAGCGTCCCCGGGGGACCCGTCGACTCAGCAACCTCATCTCCCGTCTCCCCCTGCCCAACACGCAGCCTGAGTGCAGCCCCTCTCAGGACCCTGAGCTCGCGCCCGAGCTGGTCCGTCTGCCAGGGGGGTCTTCTCTGTCGCCTCCACACCCTGCACAGGAGCGTCTTCCCTGACTCTGACTGCCCTGGCTGGGCATGGCCTCAGGCCTCCTCCACCAGGACGGAGGCTGACCGACTCACCGGGTGCCCACCGAAGCCACGGGACTCAGCCCTGAGAGCCTGGGGGAGGGCCGTTGTATGGTGACAACACGCATGGACAGGCGGCTATGTCTCACATGCCCGTCACAGGCCAGCATGTGCACCACGCATCTCACACGCATCGGCTCCTTTAATCCCCAGTGCAACCTGCAGAGGCAGGTCCTAGGACCATTCCCATTTTATAGACGAGGAACCTGACGGCTCAGAGACATGAAGCAACTTGCCCAGGGTCACCCAGCCAGGAGGTAGGGGAGCCAGAATGCAAACCCAGGGCGACCCCACCTTGGAGCGCCTGCTCCATCTTCCATACCCAGTAGCGGGCGAGAAAAGATTGTTGGCTGGAAGAAGGAATCGGAAATAAAACACGAGCCCAGATCCAGCTCCTCCAGGCCCCTCTCGGAGGCTCTCACTAGAGAGGGGATTTTATTTCCCTTCCGTGTCCTGTCTACACGGTAGGAGTGTCGTACGGTGATTTTCCTGTCTACACAAGGAATAGAGCCAGTCATAAATAACATCTGGAGAGTGCCTCAGACGTTGCAAACAACATCCATCACATTTCAGTCTCACATTAACCCTGCGTGGTAGGCTTCACTTGACAAATGAGGAAACTGAGGCTGAGAGAGGAGAAACCACCGGGCCAAGGCTACCGGCGCCAGTGGTCAGCCAGGGTCCAAAGCCTGGGAGTGAGGCCATGGCCCACGGGGTGGAATTCCAGAGCAGTGCCAGGTTTTGGAAGAAGCTGGGTCCCCCACGTGGGATCTCGGTTTTCTCCTCTCTGTGATAGACGATAATCCCAACTCATTCTCCTCTTCAATGGACTCTTCTTCCTCCCAGGACACAGAGGTGGCCCTGTGGCCTGGGGACTCCAAGGGCAGCTGAGCAGAGGTATCTGCGCCTGCCTTCCTGAACAGCAGGCACACCTCCCCTCAGGCATCCTCCAGCCAACAGGTCCCTGGTCTCATTCATCCTCACTTTACGAACGGGGACAGCAAAGCTCAGAGGGGCTGGCGGTCCTGCTGAAGGTGGGTCCAAGGCAGCCAGGATTTGAGCCCAAGTAAGCTCATGTCGGGCTTCCCAGGTGTTCTAGTGGTGAAGAACCCACCTGCCAATGCAGGAGACATGAGAGACTTGGGTTTGATCCCCGGGTCAGGAAGATCCCCTGGAGGAGGAAATGGCAGCCCACTCCAGTATTCTTGCCCAGAGAATCCCATGGACAGAGGAGCCTGGTGGGTTACGGTTCACAGGCTCACGGAGTCGGACACGACTGAAGTGACTTAGCACATGCACACACAGCTCATGTCTCTGCATGGTGGAGGTGTGGAACTTTCTACAAAGTTATGAAGGTAATGAGCAGGCAGAGGACAGCTCCCCACCCAGGCTGTAACTAGACCTGAGAGAGAAGGTAGAGAATGTCACGGCAGTCAGTTCAGCCATGGCCTAAATGCTGATGTGGGCTTGGGTCTCAAGGCTCCGGCCTCCCTGTGTTGGTAACAACAGAGATAATGGGAATCCTGTTACAGCTCTGGATACCTCCGGTCAGGTGAGTACCCCTCAGACTCCAGCCATCTGGCACCCATCAGCCCTGACTGCAGGAAGGAGGTGTGCCTGGGCTGCAGGTGATAACACAGCCCCACCTGCCCAGGCGGTTCACAGACTCACTTGCTGTGTGATGCTGGGCTGGTTCTGTCCTTCTCTGGGCTTCAGCTTCCCATCTGGCATGTCAACGGCCCTAACTTGACCAGAGTGCCTCAGACTTCACTTATTCCTGAACCATTTTTAGGATTTTGGCCATATGCACGTAACCACTTGAATGACTGATACATTTTATTTTTAAATGGACTCACCTAGTTTTACTGAAATAAATTCATTAGTCAAGGAAAAATCAGGCTGCTACTGTGAAAGTGAAGTCAAAGTATTAATCGCTCAGTTATGTCCGACTCTTTGCAACCCCATGAACTGTAGCCCGCCAGGCTCTGCTGTCCATGGATTTCTCCAGGCAAGAAGACTGGAGTGGGTTGCCTTCTCCAGGGAACCTTCCTGACCCAGGGATTGAACCTGGATCTCCCACATTGCAGGCAGATTCTCTACTGTCTGAGCTACCAGGGAAGTTGCACTGATTCCTCTACCAGAAAGTCTGGTGAAGTGTTTAAGAACAGGGGCTAAGAAGTCAGCTGCCTGGGTTCACAGTCTCTGCTCAGATCGTCGCTAACTGTGTGACCTCGGGCAAGTTACTTAACCTCTCTGTGCCTCAGCTCACTCATCAGTAAGACAAAGATAATAACTGTGCTGAGCTCATAACGTTATTATGAGGATGAAAGGAGTTAATGTCTGCAAAGCACTGACACTCCGTAAGGGCTGTCCATGTGTTTGTTAAACAAAAATACATCAACAAAGCAGGCACGGTGAAGTGAGATGGCGCCCCGGCATTCCAGCTCCCGGGTCGGGGCTGAGCCTGAGGCCCGCTTTTTCCTATTGAAAAGGGAGATTAGGGGCTGTCAGAGAGGTGTTAGAGACATGTTGGCAGGAACCAGAGACTTTCTCCGTGAGTAATCAGCGGGCGTGGAGGGGAAGGGAAGGGGAACTTTCTTACCGTATGATTCAGTGTTATTTAATGCCATTTCCGTGTTCCCCCCAGAGTCTGCCCTGTTGGACACCCTGGTGAACACGGGATGAAAGCACGTCCAAAGTCTGGCTCTGATGACCTGGAGCTCCAGGAAGAAACGGGGCTCTGAGGCCACAGAACGGTCGGTCCTCCTCTCCCCTACCTGCTGAGAACCGTCCTCCCGCCGCAGCCACCACCTGGCCTGGATTTGCTCCGTTGGCTCCTATTTAAACCATCCCACTCTGCTTCTTTGCACTGGGAGGTGGTACATGGTCAAGGTTAAGAGTAAGGATTCTGAACCTTACATTCCATTTCTGACCTGCCTTGGGCAAGTCACATCCCTGCTCTCTTCCGTTTCTTCATCCGCCAAATAAGGAGAAAACTACCTAACGGGTGGGGGACTGGTGAGTGTGTCAACGTGATAATGCAGCTTAAGGGTCTAACACACGCAGCTCTGGGTTTCCCTGGTGGCTCAGATGGTAAAGAATCTGCCTGCAATGCAGAAGAGCCGGGTTCGATCCCTGGGTGGGGAAGATCCCCCGGAGAAAGAAATGGCAACCCACTCCAGTATTCTTGCCTGGAGAATCCCACGGACAGAGGAGCCTGGCAGGCTACAGTCTACGGTGTCGCAGAGAGTCAGACACGACTGGGCAACTAACACTTACTCCTTACTTACAGCTCTGGGCACATAACAAGCACTTAACAAAGGAGAGCTGTTGTTATACATAAGTTCAAACTTTGAGAACAAAGTCCTTTGTCAAGCTGTGTGTCTTGGTTACAGTAATTAGACCACTTCCCACATTCTCTCCCCATCCCATCCTTCTGTTTGCTTCTCTTAGGGTTCCATGAGGGCAGGGACTCTGACTCTGGTCAGGACCCTCAGCCCTCTGTGCAGGGATGGAGCCCCACGGAGGTCTGGCTGAAAAAGTGTTCACTGAATGAATGAATGGAATAACGGCTCAGGTGGACCTAAGCACCCTGAGACGGGGAGGAAGCAGTGTCCCTTCCCCTCTCCATCTGGGATCCCACTGCTTCAGCTTCCTCTTCCCTTCCTTCCAAGAGGAACCAGGAGGGACAACTTTCCTCAGTGGGAGTTGATGCCAGCCTGGACCTGTGAGATCAGACAACTAAAACACACTTTCTGTTGTTACCTGTGGAACTGAACTGAACACCTTGAATTACTCCGTTAGCTACCAGGTCTCTGCTGGATGTTTATGACATGCCCAGCCCCGGGCTAGGCAGTGAGAGGGAGGAAGATTCCAAAGGGAACACACACGCCCCAGTCTCTGCCCTTCTTTCCTTTTTTTCCAGGGCCCCAATAGATGCTGATATGCAGCAAAGTCAGGAGTACAAAGGAATGCATGAAGACGGGGGCTCACAGAGAAGAGGCTCGATCGTGTGTGTTACCTCCCCTGCTGGTTTTCATAAAATCCCACGTGCATGCATGCTAAGTTGCTTCAGTCATGTCCAACTCTTTGCAACCCTATGGAGTGTAGCCCACCAGAGTCCTCTGTCCATGGGATTCTCCAGGCCAAGAATATTGGAGTGGGATGCCATGCCCTTCTCGTAAAATACCATATACTGTATTATTACTAGAAAGAATTACAGGGAAGTTTATCAATTTAAAAAATATGTGACATTTGAATTATATCTATGTAAAAGGCTGCTGTTGTTGCTTAGTTACTAAGTTGTGATTGACTCTTTGTGACCCCATGGACTCTAGCCCACCAGGCTCCTCTGTCCATGGGATTCTCCAGGCAAGAATACTGGAGTGGGTTGCCATTCTCTTCTCCAGAGGTTCTTCCCGACCCAGGAATCAAATCCACAGTCTCCTGCATTGGCAGGCAGAGTCTTTACTGCTGAACCACCAGGAGAGCCCTATGTTAAAAGAACACCCAGAAAGCCCTTAGAGGTAAAAGAAGGAGAACTGTTCCATGAATCTGGGATGAGATAAAGATTGTAATCAGTAAGTCACATTTGCTTTGAGCTTCCTAGCAGCCTAAGTGAGAAAAGAGGCAGCTTGAGATGGGAAGAGGAAGGAAAATAAGAGCAAGAGGCAAAGCTTATTGAAAGCTTACTCTGAGCTGGTCATCAAGAACTTTATGTGTGGAAACACACTGAATGTTCATAGTAACCCAGCGAGACACATAAGATTGAAGTGAGTTGAAAATCGCTCAGTTGTGTCTGAATCTTTGCGACCCTATGGACTATATAGTCCATGGGATTTTCTAGGCCAGAATACTGGAGTGGGGAGCCTTTCCCTTCTTCAGGGGATCTTCCCAACCCAGGGATCAAACCCAGGTCTCTCGCACTGCAGGCGGATTCTTTACCAGCTGAGCCACAGGGAAGCCCAAGAATACTAGAGTGGGAAGCCTCCCCTTCTCCAGCAGATCTTCCTGACCCAGAAATTGAACTGGGGTCTCCTGCATTGCAGGCGGATTCTTTACCAACTGAGCTATCAGTTCAATTCAGTTCAGTCGCACAGTCGTGTCCGACTCTTTGCGATCCCACGGACTGCAGTACACCAGGCTTCCTTGTCCATCACCAACTCCTGGAGCTTACTCAAACTCATGCCCATCGAGTCAGTAATGCCATCCAACCCTCTCATCCTCTGTCATCCCCTTCTCCTCCTGCCTTCAATCTTTCCCAGCATCAGGGTCTTTTCCAATGAGTCAGATCTTTGCTTCAGGTGGCCAAAGTATTGGAGTTTCAGCTTCAGCATCAGTCCTTCCAATGAATATTCAGGACTGATCTCCTTTAGGATGGACTGGTTGGATCTCCTCACAGTCCAAGGGACTCTCAAGACTCTTCTCCAACCCCACAGTTCAAAAGCATCAATTCTTTGGTGCTCAGCTTTCTTTATAGTCCAACTCTCACATCCATACATGACTCCTGGAAAAACCAAAGCTTTGACTGGATGGACTTTTGTTTGCAAAGTATCAGGGCTATCAGGGAAGCCCTGATAAGATTATCTGCCTCCATTTTACAGACGAGGAAACTGAGGCAAGAAAGGACAAGTTGCTTGCTCAAATGGCCAGAGAATGGTGAAGCTAGGATTTGAACTAGGGAATTTGGCTCCAGAGCCACAGCAGTGCTTAGCCATCATGTCATTCTGCCGGGCCCGTCAGGTCTGCTTTCTCGCTGGCTTTGCACAGCTCTTCCAGGTGGAATTCTTTTTAACATTTATCTTTTTGGCTGTGCCAGGCTTTAGTCATGGTATGTGGGGCCTTTAGTGGCTGCAGGTGGGATCTAGTTCCCTGATCAGGGATTGAACTCAGGCCCCTGCCTTGGGAGCGAGGAGTCTTAGCCACTGGACCACCAGGGAGGCCCCTCTCCCAAGTGGTGTTATTACCTTCATCTCCCAGCAACATAACTGAGGCACAGGGAGGTGGGGCGACTTGCCCAAAGTCACAGAGCAGAGAGGGGCCCACCTAACCTCCCCGCGCCTCCCCTCTGGCAGACAGGCTCGGCTCCACAGCACGTCACCGACGACGAGAGAAAACAAAGCATTCATTCCAGGGGACCAGACAGGCCACGCCCGAGCTCCCCGAAGGCAGCGGAATCCCGCCGGCCCACTCTCCCGCGGCTGCCCCTGCTGGCAGAGGTCCCTGATGACTGGGGGTCTGGCAATGCCAGCTCACAGCCACATGCCACTCAGAGGTGTTTGCTTTGCTTCGCTGGATGGGTGAGTCATCTCAGACCCCCACCCCTCCTCTGCTGGGCCCGTGTGAAGGTGTGGACAGATGGGACTGGGAGGACCCCAAGCCCCTCTCCTTGTGTCCTGGCCAGGAAAACAGAGAGTTCCTGGAACAGGCTGGCTGGTCCGGAGTCAACAGACCTTGACTGAGCCTTATCTTGGGCGAGTCACTTCATCAGCAGTGGGGCAATGTCAAGGACTAAATAATATAAGGCAATAAAATCACCGAGTGCAGTGTCTGGCACATAAAACGTGCTTAATAAACGAGCTCTCAAAAATATAATTAACCTGGCCTGGGCCTGTCTGTGGGCCGGAGCTGCTCTGACCACGATGGGCAGACGTGAGCCTGCCTTACTGGGGCTCCGGCTCAGGGACTGAGGTCATAGCAACAGGCCTCATCCACCATGCCACGTGGGTTCCTGGTACGCAGCAGCTGGTGCAGAAACCCGAGCTGCAATCCCAGCCCTGCTTCTAATGGCTGTGTGGGCTGGGGCCAGCCAGTCTTCCTCTCTGAGCCTCAGTTTCCCCTTCTCTAAGAGGCTTGGATTAAAAAAGAGAGACAGAGAGAGAGACTTGGACACAGGGGCTTGCCCACTCTGCCCATGTCATTTCATCCTTTACGTCGTCTGCCTTGGCAACACCCCCTAGGAGGCAGGCAGGGCTGGCCCCTAATACCTTTTCCGAAATGAGGAAATCGAGGCTGAGAAGGGAAGTCGACTCACACCCAGAGGCTGTTGTAGATCAGAAAGGCGCAACAGGTAGCGGGTGGACACGGCCTCACACAGAGCTGGGTTTGGATCCCAGCTCCTCCACTCCCAGCTCAAAGCGCATGAAGAGAACGCTTAACACCTCCCTGACCTCCTTCTGCATCTTGAAAGCGGGGAGCGAGTTCCTTGCAGGAGGCAGTCAGGATCGGGAGCGTGGTCAGAGGGCCCAGCACAGAATACGGCCCTCGGTGGGCGGTCAGTCAGATGGCTCTGTTTTTCTCCGCAAAGGGCCGATTTCACCCTCTCATCTTTCCCCTGCAGAAAACTCTGGACGGGAGGGTTTCCTGGGGCTCCAAGTATGAGGAGGTTCCGGGTGGCCTCAGCCACCCATCGCCCTCCCTCCCTCTCAGTTCCAGCCACTCCAGGTCCCTTCAGCCGCCAGTTATCCACACTTCTGCTGGGTCTTTGGCCTGGCTGATCCCCTGCTTTGGTGCACTTTCCTTTTCCCTTTGAGCCAGGTCAGCTCCCAACTCATCTTTCAGGCCACCTGTGTGTCACTGCCTCTAGGGAGCTTTCCCTGGCCTCCCTACCAATCTGCTGGAGTCCACGCGGTGGTCCCATGGGTGTGAGGTTCTTTGATGACTGTCTGTTCTGCAACCAGGCTCTAGGTTCCTTGAGGGCAGACACCTCGCGTGGTCTTCCCATGGCTCCACCCTGGCCCCTGGCCCAGCCCTTAGCAGGCACTTGGTCGTTCCCAGATTTTTGATCAGAGCAGAGTGGATGATCACAGGATTAGTGGTCTCTTTCTCCCAGCCTGGGTAGACTGCAGAGATGTTTAAATTGATCCCACTTTGTCATCACTTTCAGGCTGCTTGCTGTGGGTGGTGGGCGGGGGTGGGGGGCAGAAGGGGAGATATACTTTGGAAGATAAGCTAGAGATTGTCACAGAAACCAGATGAGTGCCAGCTAGATGCCCTGGTCACATCCGTGGATACAGACACCAGACTCCTCCTATGCTCATAGCTGCTGACCCAGCTGGGGCCCTTCTGGACAATGTCAACACAGGCTCCCACTGCCCGCCAGGCCCTGCTCAGACTGCAGTTACTCATTACATTTTCATAACCCCATAATGTGGGGAAGGTCACCCTCTTGTAGAGATGAAGGAAACTGAGGCTCCGAGAGGTGAAGTTGGTCACTCAAGGTCACACTGTTATAGACTGGAGACGGGGACTGCTTTGGATCCTTCACTTATTTATAGTATTTTTAGTTACTTATTTGGCTCCGCCAGGTCCTATTGCAGCACTCAGAATCTTTGATTTTTGTTGCAGTGTGTGGGATTACGTTTAGTCGCAGCATGAGAGATTTTTAGTTGCGGCGTGTAGGGTCTAGTTTCCTGACCAGGGATTGAACCGGGGCCCTCTGCATTGGGAGCTTGGAGTTTTAGCCACTGGACTGCCAGGGAAGTCCCTGGATTTCTTCATTTTTTTAACTGAAGTGTAATGTATACACAGCAAAAGTGCACAGAACCATCCATGTTCAGCCCAACAAATTTCTCAAACGGATGGACCCAAATAACTGCCACCCAGCAAGTTCCTCCTATCCTTTCCTCATTAATGACCCCCTTCACCGCGTGCAGTCACTGTTCTGACTTCCATCATTACTGACGAGTTCTGCCTGGTTTTGAAGTTTTGGAAAGAGAACCATTCCATACAGATTCTCTGGCGCCTGGCCTCTTGCTCAGTACCATGATTTTGAGATTCACCCATCATGCTTTGTGTTATCAGCAATTTGTGTGTTTTTTTTTTTTAGTTTTTGACTGCCTGGGTCTTTGCTGTGACCTTTAGCTTCTCTAGTTGTGTGCACGGGCTCCAGAGTAAGTGGGCTCAGAAGCTGGGGTGCATGGGCTTAACTACCCCACTGCAAGTGGGATCTTAGTTCCCTGACCAGGGATCACACTGGTGTCCCCTGTATTGGAAGGCAGATTCTTAACCACTGGACCACCAGGGAAGTTTCTAGTTTGTGCTTTTTTTTTTTTAACTGCAGTGTGGTATTCCATCGTGTGGCTTCACCACAATGTATATGCCTGGTCTTTGCTGACGGGCATTTGGGTCTTTTCCAGTTTGGCACTATTTTGAGCAGAGCTTCTATAAACATTCTAGTCTGGTACCTGCCTTGGTGAACATGTGTACTCATTTCATTTAAGTACATACTTAACTGGGAGTGGAACTGCTGGGCCATGGGATAGGCATATGTTTAGCTGTATTAGAAACTGCAAAATTGTTTTTCCAAACGGGTTATATGACTGATTTTATTCACGTCACTGCTCTAATCTTTTCTTAGGGAAATCATGTGGGGTGATTTTAATATTTTGGATGGAGGCAATTTATTGTGTTAATAATGAAATGTGATTTGATTATTTTTAATATTACTGGGTGATTTCTACTAGAAAAAAATTTCACAAGTCAATTATAAACTCTTTGTCAGATCTCCTATGGGCAATCTGGGGTTCAGATAAATGTGGCTCTGTGAACAAGTGACACGGACACCAGGTTCCCAGTCCAGAAGCAGATATAATTACCATTTGTGGAGGTGTAGCAAGAGGCCTACTATGTGCCAGGTACTGTACTCAGAGCTTTTTTTTTCCGTCTCCTTTAATCCTCCCAAATGTACTGTGAAGCAGTAATGACTATCCCATTTCACAGAGGAGGAAACTGAGGCTCAGAGAGGCAAAGGCCTCGGCCTGGGTTTCACATAAGTAAGAGTATGCAGAGTGGCCTCCTGGTATTGGAGGTCAGTAGTCTATCACGACAGAGAAGTGGCCCGGGCATTACTGAGCTGTGGGGTGATGTGATCATTAATAACCAACACATCCCCAAGAGTACAGTACCTAGCAAACAGTCTGTGCTCAGTTGAGGCTTGTTGGCAACTGAATGGCCAAGAGAGTGTGCACGCGTGCATGTGTAGTTGCTTCAGTTGTGTCTGACTCTTTGTGATCCTGTGGACCATAGCCCGCCAGGCTCCTCTGTCCATGGGATTCTCCAGGCAAGAATACTGGAGACGGTTGCTATGCCCTCCTCTGGGGATCTTCCCGACCCAGGGATTGAACCTGCATCTCTTACGTCTCCTGCATTGGCAGGTGAATTTTTTTTTTTTATCACCAGAACCACCTGGGAAGCCTGGGCAAGTGCATATAACTAAAGTCAAAGCAGGAAAGGAACAAGCTCCCCAACCCTGTGGGGATTCTCTGATAGTTCACTGGTTAGGACTACAAGATGAGGGTGTAGGTTTAATCCCTGGTTAGAGAACTAAAATCCTGCAAGCCATGTGGCCAAAAAAAAAAAAGAGCCCCCGAGCAAACCTGGGTGTTGAACTTCTCTGCCCACCCTGGCTGCAGAAACAGTCTGACTTCAGACTCTCTCAGGCACCCTCCTGGATCAGCCGGGCAGTCTTGATGGCAGCCACCCTATGACTTGCCCACACCAAGAGCTGAGTTTTGCAAGACCACTATGGTCCTTGAGCTCACGTGGGCTCAAGGAAGGCAGAGTGCACGGACCCCAGGATGTGAGAAATAGATGGAGTTTTCTTGCTGAAAGGAAAACCGGGCTGTCAGAGCAAATACATCTTGCTTTCTCTCAGGCTTTTAGATTTCGTTCTAAATCTCCCCCAAAGAGGACCAGGCGGCCCACATAGTGCAGGCACCTGCTCGACAAATATTCAGGCACACTACTATGCGCCAGAAGCTACTCTAAATGTCAGGCACCGAGCACCTAAGGGGTAACTACGGTATCAGTGGGGGTGGGGGGAAGGGAATCCCCTTATCTCCCAAGGAGAGACAAGCTGGCTTGGGATTTAGATAAGAGGGAAACTTGGGGTGGGAGGGTCGGTCATGGGACAGGGGGAGCAAAGCCAGGTGTCAGGAGGGAGGGAACGCAGACAGCTCCAGGAACGCGGCTTTAAGGGGTTTTACTTAGAAGGAGGATAAAGCGGAGGGGATGTCGAGGTGTCAGGTTAGGAAGACAAGTCCCAGCGGCCCCAGGGGGGAGAGAGGCGATGTCTCCTGAGGTGCTGCTGCAGGGAGGTCCTTGGGAGACACTGGTGGGGTGGGGGTCTTCCAAGCCAGAGCCAGTCCCCACTGAGCCCCAGGGCAGCCTCCTCGCCCATGTGACCAGGCCACTGTGGCTGAGCAGGAGGATGGGACTGTCCCCTTACCCCCGCAGGAGAGGCCGGGGACCTGGGAGCAGAGCCAGTGCGGAGCAGCGGGGTGGACAAGGGGAAGGCTTGGCCGCAGCAGGCCCTTGACCAGCACCAAGTTAAGAGCTTTGCGGGAATCAGGCTACTATGGTGTGCGGTTGTTGGGGAAGGCAAGCTCTGTCCTGGCCTTCATCTCACTGACGAGGAGAATGAATGAGGCTCTGAGAGCTTCAGGAACAGGCCAAGGCTCCACAGCAGTGAGGCTGGAGGAGCCAGCATAGAGACGCCTGCTCTGGACAGACAGCTTCTTGGACTAAGATGGGTGGGATCTCCAAAAGAGAATGGAGGGGTGGGGAAGGCACTCCAGGCCGGGGAACGGCAGGAGCAAAGGCAGGCAGGCAGGTCAGGAAGAAGCAGCAGGGTGCATGCAAGGAATGGAAAGACACTGGGTGTGGAAGACACAGCAGCGATGACGGCAGTGGGTCTCGGCACCGTGCCCCTCTGCCGCACTGGCACTCATATACTTTTTTTTTTTTTTTTTTTGAGAAGTCTTTAAAAATTTTTTTTTATTTATTTATCATTTTTGGTTGCACTGGGTCTTCGTTGCTAGATGCAGGCTTTCTCTAGTTGAAGTAAATGGGGAGGGGTCGGGGGGGCCAGCCTAGTTCCAGTGTGTGGGTTTCTCATCACGGTGGTTTCTCTTGTTGCAGAGCATGGGCTCAGAAGGCTCCCGGGCTCCAGAGCACAGACTCGGTCATTGTGGTGCACAGCCTTAGTTGCTCCATGGCATGTGGGATCCTCCTGGATCAGGGATCGAACCTGTGTCTCCTAGCACTGGCAGGTGGATTCTTTACCACTGAGCCACCGAGGAAGCCCGGGTTGGCATTTAGAAATGTCTAGTGGCAACGCTGATTGTTTTAATGACAATGGAGACTTACAGGCAAGCTTGCTCCTTGCTGACACCACAGGAGTGCCACCTGAAACCCAGGGCTGCAGGAACCCAGGGCCACGGATCCAACCATCTGAGAACCAGGGTGGCACAATGACCTTGGGGGAGGGGGATGCTGTTGGCATTCCACGGGCAGGAGACTGGAGTACTAGATATTCTGCAATGGGCAGGATGGTCCCACAAAAGGAAGAATTATCCTGAGCAAAGTATAGCAAGCAATCTTGTTTTAAAAAAATAAAGGCAGATTAGAGTTGGTTCCCAACCTTTGTGGCACCAGGAACCGGTTTTGTGGAAGATAGTTTTCCACAGACTGGGGTGGGGAGCGGGGAGGTGATGGTTTCGGGATGATTCAAGTGTCTTACATTTATTGTGTACTTTATTTGTACTATTATTACATCAGCTCCACCTCAGATCATCAGGCATTAGATCCCGGAGGCTGGGGACCCTTGGGTTAGACTAATCATGACACTCAGCCTGCAAAAGACCCATCCATACTCCAGTGACCCTAGCTGAAGAGAATTCCAATGAGGCCAAATGGTGGGGACATCACCCAGATGGAAAGGACCTGGCTGCACTGGTACCACTGAAAAAGAGCTCAGGGTCATCGGGGACCTCAAGCACCAGGAAGCAACCTGAGGCTCAGGCAAATCATCGGGGCCTGAAGCTTCAAAACTGGGGTTTATTTAGATAATCCCTCCCCAGGCCT
This sequence comes from Tragelaphus eurycerus, assembly GCA_935064755.1. Lineage (NCBI taxonomy): Eukaryota > Metazoa > Chordata > Mammalia > Artiodactyla > Bovidae > Tragelaphus > Tragelaphus eurycerus. The sequence goes on along the minus strand of CAKXYN010000099.1, from coordinate 6,477,893 downwards.
CCCTGCCTCAGCGCCTGGTTTCTCTAAGGATTTATTTTGTGAAAATGTCTCTCTCAACAAGTAAGTTATCCTACCCTGAGCCGACGAGGGAATTCTTCCCTGCGATCAAAACCACAAACCCTGGGCAGCCCTTCTGCAGCCCGGCACAACTTTCTGCAGCGTCAGGTTATGAATCACTCGTCAAATCCCAGTCTGATTCCGGGCCAGGCTGGTGAAAGGGGAGGGCAGCCCGAGCTCCACTCCCAGCTCCGGGCGCTGGGCTGCTATGCCCGGCGGGCTCAGTCCAGTTTCTGCTGACTCTGACTCTAGGGTCATCTGCCCGTGGCATCAGAAATGCCCAGACTGGGTTAGGTCCGATTGACCATGCCAGGCCCTCCACAGAGATGAACTGCTTGAGGCCTTGGGATAACCAGCTGAGCTAGGGGCTGGTCAGCCCACTTCAGAAATGAGGCGCAGGGAGTGATGAGGTGGTGGAAAGGGAACTGTGGCAGCTAAGACAAGAAGCTCCAAAACCCCGAGCATGCCTCAATATGCCCAAGACCCCTGAGCGTGCTGGCTCATTGCCCATGCCCCTGTGGCACCATCATCCCCAAACTGCCAGACTGCAGGACCTCTAAGCCACAGGTTCAACCTTACTAGGACTGTGGGTGCACCTGAGCCCAAGGGGTTCCTCCGTCACAGCTTGAGAACCCTTCTCTTCCTCTCGGCCAACCGCAAGCGCCAACTCCAGTCTCATCTTTCCTAGAAACCTCTACAGCAGAGCCCTAGGACACAGTAGGCCCTCAACAGACATTTATTGAATGCCAGGAATGAATAAATGACCAAAACGACTAATAACAGCATGTGCATTCCTTAAATGGCTACTGAATGGATAAATGAACAGATGTATGGGTGCAGAGTAGTCCTAGCACAGGAAAGCATAAGAAACTCATAAGTAGATTTGAATCCTGGTTCTGCCATTTTTATTAGCTGTGTAGCTTCAGGAAAATTCCTTAGCGTCTGGGAGCCTTGGTTTTCTCGTGTGCAATAGGGGATAATGGTCATACCTACCATAAGGAGTTGTTAGGAAGACGTGATGGGCTAAGGTACCACATGAGATTGGCACAGTGCCTGGCACTTGGGCAGGCCCAGAGATGGAGACTGTTCCTCTCACGGCCATGACTGTTATTTACAACTGCTACTTGAGGGCTGGAGACCAAGAACATTTGAGGTTTCCTGGCTTTGGAAAGATGGTCAAGACAGACATGGACAGAGCCAGGCATATTGAGGAATAAGGAAAATGATCAAGAGAAAGTGAAGCTCAAACCAAACTCCCAAGTGAATCAGTCATCCCCAAAGTTAGGCTGGGCCCCCACTAATCCTGCCAGCCCCGAAGTGGGCATTTCTCATCTCAGACGAATTGGTGTTTTTCACCTATAAATGGTTTCATTAGGTCCTGCCTCAAGGGCATGAACTCAAAGATCACTTCAAGGCAGGGATGATAAAAGAGCCACCATGTTCTGGCCCGAGACCCAGCTCCCTTCTCTCTCCAGATTCAACCCAGTTTTAGAAGCATCCGAACAGCCTGTGCATTACGATCACTTCCTCCCACTTCCAAGGTCTTGAGAGGGTGTCACGCTGAGTTGTAAACGCCTCTAGGATAGCGGAAGAAGTTATTTTTATGGGCAGACAGTGCATTCATTCACTCGTTCATTGAGTAAACATCAGTTTGAGAGCCTCCTGGTAACAGATCCTGAGCTAGGCACTGGCAGCCTAGCAATGAGTAAGAACAGAAAGTCCACATTCCAGTCTGGCGGAGGACACTGACGCGGACAAGATTAACCACACCTGATGTTCTAAAGTCATCTATAAAAGAACTGTAGCTAATGCGGAATTCCCTGGCGGCCCAGTGGATAGGACTCAGTGCTTTCACTCCTGGGACCTGGGTTCAATCCCTAGTCAGGGAACTGAGACCCTGCGGTGCAATTTTTTTTTAAAAAGTGAAAGTGAAAGTCACTCAGTCGTGTCCGACTCTTTGTGACTCCATGGACTGTAGTCCATGGAATTCTCCAGGCCAGAACACTGGAGTGGGTACCCTTTCCCTTCTCCAGGGGATCTTCCCAACCCAGGGATTGAAGCCAGGTCTTCTGCATTGCAGGCAGATTCTTTACCAGCTGAGCCACAAGGGAAGCCCAAGAATACTGGAGGGGGTAGCCTATCCCTTCTCCAGTAGATTTTCCCAACCCAGGAATCGAACCAGGGTCTCTCCTGCATTGCAGGTGGATTCTTTACCAATTGAGCTATAAGGGAAGCCCCCGCCCCCCTCCCCCCCAAAAAAAAAAAAAAATAATTGTGGCTAAAGGGGTGAGGGAAATATACTAGGGGAGGCAAAATATACTAGGGAGGGGACATTTGATTTGGGCCATGAAGGATGATTAAGAGTTCACTAGACTCGGAATTCCGTCCAGTGGTTAAGACTCTACACTTCCACTGCAGGGGGCATAGGTTTGATCTCTGGTCAGGGAACTAAGATCCCACACGTGTGAGCTTAAAAAAAAAAAAAAAAAACGGGCTCACTAGATTGAAAAGTGAAAGAAGAGTGTTCACTCCAGGGATCAGCTAGAGCCTGAACAAAAGTCTGGGGGCACAGGAGTTTATGACACATATGTAGGAAACCTAAAGCTTATGGATGAGAATGACAAGGACAGGCAGGGAGGTCAGCAGGGGGCCAGGGCCCCCAAGCAGCTGGGTTAGTAAACCAGGTGGAGGGGTTTGACTTTGATTTTTCAAATGACAAGGAGACTACAGTCTGAGCAGGGGAGTAATATGATCTGACCTGCAGTCCTGAAGACTCAGTAGTGATGCTCTGTGAGGTCAGAGGTCACCGAGATGGTCCAGGAGAGGAAGGGGAAGGCCGAGAGGTCAGGAAGCAGTTGGAATGGCCAGGGAGAGAGGGAAGCACAGATGAGAAGGACTGTGCAGGCTCTGGCCAAGATGCCCTCTTCCCCCAGCCACAAGGCAGCCAGGCTAGGAGACGGAAGCTCGGGATGACTGGCCCAGGATTCCTAGGCAGCCTACGGCTGGATTCACAGATACCCGGAGGCCTCTGGGGGGAGTCCCAAGTTCTCCATTGCGTCTTCCCTTCGGAATCCACCCAGAGAGCCATTGCCAAGGTGGCAGCCAGGATTTCTGAGCCAACCAGCTTCCCCAACCTCCCCTTCCCGCCCCCCACCCCTGGCTCTGCTGCGGGGTGGGGGTGGGGGGCAGGCTGGGCCCTGTGTCTCCATCAACGAAGTTCCATTATCCTCCGGGGCCGGGTGACCCCCTGCCGCCGCCCCGCAGTGTGCTGGGAAGAAAAGCTCCTCTCTGACAAGCCCCTTTCCAGGCTGGGCCCGGGGTCTGGGCAGCGCCTTTATGCACGGTGACCTGCGGCAGTGTCAGCCGCACAAACACGTCGGCCTGCAGCGGCCGCCCCCACCCTCAAAGGGCCTGGCGCTGATGCTGTGAAGGGGCCTCCTCCCGGGGACTCTGGGAACCAGACCACGGCCTGCAGGCCTCACTGAGGCTCCCAGGCCCCTTCCCACCCCCCGAGGAATCAGGTTCTGCCAGCATGGAGACCAAGGCGGGTCTGTGGGGTGGGGGGCAGCTCCATAGAGCCCTTGCTTGTACACTGGGAAGGGGCCCCAAGGAACTCTTTGTCCAGCCTCCAGAATTATTTGGGAGGAAAGCTGAAGGGGAGAGGCTTTTGTGCCCCTGGGCCCAGCCCCTGGGGTCTCATTCCTCCCACCGCCCAAGCAAGAGGGGCTTCCTAGTCTCCAACCTCCCCCCAACCCCACCACCTCCCATAAGTTTGCAAGCTCCTCACCCGACCCCCCTCCAGGTACAGTCTTGCCAAGGAGGAAACAGAGGCCTAACCCCTGGCCAGCCTCCTGCAGACCCATCGGGGCACACCTCCAGAGGCTGGGCAGTGTGTTCCCTGAAAAACACACACCCGGCTTATGGCAATAGTTGCTACGACCAATGATCGCTGTCCTTAGCAAACACTTCCTCTGTGCCTGGCACCGTGCAAGGTGGATCTTCGGACAGTCTTATTATCCTCAAGCCACTGATGGTGAACTGAAGCTCAGAGAGGGAAAGCGGCCTAAGGTCACAGAGTGTGTGAACAGCGAAACCAGGGTTCAAACCCAAGTCCACCAGAGCTCAGGGCCCAGCAACCTCTTCACACCGCACAAGGCCGTTAGGGAAAGACAAACAGGTCTAGAGGCGCTGCTCCAAGTTCAGCGACCTCATCAACCCCTGGCCCTCGGGGCCGACTCATTGCCAAAGAACTCTGAGTGCCCGACGACAATTATGGGGCTGTCCCGGGTGGGAGAGGCAGTTTCGGGGGAAGATAAACTCCCTATAATTTAAGCCAAACGAGTTCAGTTTAAATTGCTGATTTTTCCAGTCCTACAACCAAGAGAGGGGCTCCCCACAAGGTCCTCCAGTGGAAGCCCTAGGACGTGGAAGGAAAGCAACCAAGCAGGAGCTCCCGGGGGCTAGAAAAGCTGGTCTCAGGGGTTCTCTTTGCTCTCGGGCCCTTTCCCAGAGGCAGAAACTCACCAGAGACTCTGAACTTCCTCAGAGTCCCAGGTTCTGGGTAATAGCCTCTGAAGGCAGCCGCAACACTGTGACCCCCAAGGCCAGAGATGCAAGAGCACAACCTTCAGGACTGGGCCGGACTGGTCAGATCTCTGCTGTGCACAGCCTTGGGAGCATTACCCTCTCTGGGCCTGTTTCACCACCTTGCAGGGAGGCGATGAGGATTCAGTGAAATAATGTATGCAAAGCATCACGTGCCTGCCACAGGGTAGCATGTTGTCACCACCATCATAGGACCCCCAGAGCAAAACCACAGAAGCTTTGAATCTGCTGCTGCTGCTGCTAAGTCGCATCAGTCATGTCCGACTCTGTGCGACCCCATCGACGGCAGCCCACCAGGCTCCTCCGTCCATGGGATTTCCCAGGCAAGAGTATTGGAGTGGGGTGCCATTGCCTTCTCCCTTGAATCTGTGAGCCCCTTGAAATTATATATGAAATTACACATGTGCACATGTCTCCAGTGTTCTGGTAGGTGGGGAGTTCATCAGCTTTTGTCAGCTTCTCCAGGCTCTTCATGACCCCAAAGAAGTTAACCACAGCCAAAGAAAGCTGACGTTTCTCGAGCCCTCTCTTGGGGTATACACGTCTCTGGGCCTCGGTTTCTCCATCTGAAGACTGGGGACCCCGGCCCTGCCTGTCTTAGGAGGACAGTGTGAGGCTCAGTTGGGACTGTGGAGCTGAAAGGGTACGTGGCCACTGGGGAGGGAAGGGCTATCTTACCCTGCCAAGGGGGGCAGCTGGGTCAGCTGCCTCCAGGCCCCTTCACTGAAGGACCTGGGAGAGACACCAGCCCCTTACCCCACCCTAGGCTGGCCTCTGAGTGTGGGGGGCCCAGGGCGGGGCCCTGTCTTGCCCAACTAGGGAGCTCCTGATGGGGGTGGCCTCTTGCTTGTAATTCTGGTTTTGGAGGCCAGGAGGCCAAGAGTCTAAAGCGTCCTGGGTTCTTGGCTCTGTCCCCACCAAGTCCAGCCAGCCTGATGTAGTAGCCTGGAGCATGGGCTTCAGACTAAGAAGGTGCTGGATTCAAACCCCAGTCCTGCCACTTCCTCGCTGTGTGGCCCTGGGCAAGTTACTGAACCTCTCAGAGATTCTCTTATCTGGAAAACGGAGCTAACAGTCCTGCTTCATGGTGGCAGATTCAACAAGGTGACTATCAGCACAGTCAGGCCGCAAGTAGGCGAATTCCTAGGATGGGAACCTCCTTGGTCAAGTCAACCCCTTGCCAACATTTTTTGTGGGTCACATCATCCCTGTGTGACCCAATCCAGGTCCTCTGGCCTCTTTGGGGCTTGGTCTCTCAGTCTCAAAATGATGGGGCTGATTAGAAAGACAGTGGAGGAGGGGAACACACAGTGAAGGACAGTCCTGGTTTAAATCCGAAGAAAAATCCACCTGGGCGAATCCGTTCACCACTCTGAGCCTCAGTTTCCTCCTCTGTATAATGGGCCTCATCCTTCATCTGCATTCAATTGACATCAACTGGGTCTGAATGTGGAATGTGCCAGGTCCAGGGCCAGATGCTACTGCTAAAAACATGGAGTTGCCATAGTCCTACCTTCCAGTGGTGGATCATGGGGACAGCCCCTCTCTTACAGGACTGCGGGAGGAGCAACGGAGATGGCGCCGGTGGACATGCCCGGTAAACTGTAAAGAGCTGCGGTGTCAGCTATTGTCACAGGCCCCCAAAGGGCCTCCAGCTGCAAATCAGAAGATTTAGAGGTGGGGGGGTCCCTTATTTACCTGCTACACAATAAGAAGAACTCTTTAGAAGAGGCACGAGAGACAGCTTTAAAATCTAGTCGTGTGTGTGTGTGTTGGGGGGGCGTGGACTGAAATGAGGTCATATGGAAATGGGCTATTTTTGTTTCAACACAGCATTTTAAAAATACTCTTAATTATATGAAGATGGGGGAAAGGTTTTCTCAGAAATTAAAGAGAACTGTTAAGAGCTGCCCTCTGGCCACTCCCAGGCCCTCCTACAAATCCTTCTGCCCTTCACCTCCAGGGTCTGCTTACCACCCTCTCCACACCCCAGCACCTTTCCCAGGCCCCTGCAGCTCTTGGCTTGCACTCTTGGGAGGCAACTGGCCCACACATCTGAGTAGAAGGGAGCCAGAACTTGCTGAGTCCCACCCTCCAAGCCCTTTCCAAATGGCTTCTTCATTTTTCCCTAAGCAACCCTGGGAGGCACAGATGGGGACACACATCATCTCTGGAGCTCAGAGAGGCTGTGACCCCAGCCTGAGGTCACACAGCCTGGGAATGGTCTGTCCCGCCCTGGAGTCGAGTCCTTTCCTTTGGAGGGCACTGTCTCCTGGGGGCCACTGCTGCCAGGCTCTGTACATCGAGGCCCAGGGGCGAAACCTAGGGCGGCTGGAACCAAGGATCAGGCAAATTCTCCTTGGGTGGGCAGTGGGTTGAGGGCACAGCCTGGACAAAAGGCATTGCCGGCTCTGCCTTTTCTGCCTGTCCTCTACACTATGCCGATCATTTCCTGAGCACTTACTATGCATCACAACCTCAATAGGTGAAAAAGTGAAAGAAAGTGAAAGTGAAGCTGCTCAGTCACGTCCGACTCTGCGACCCCATGAACTGCAGCCTCCCAGGCTCCTCTGTCCATGAGATTTTCCAGGCAACAATACTGGAGTGGGCTGACATTTCCTTCTCCAGGGGATCTTCCCAACCCAGGGATCGAACCTGGGTCTCCCGTGTTGTAGGCAGATGCTTTTACCATCTGAGCCACCAGGGAAGTCACTAGGTGAGGACTATTATTATACCCATTTTACAAATATGGAACTGGGGCTCCAGGGCGCTCACATCTAGTAAGAGCTGACCCTAGGACTTGAACCCAGTGTTTGCACAGACCCTTGGTCAACTGCCTCCGGTCATACATTATGTAATCATCTTGGGCTCAATACACGTATTTTGTTCAACCCAGTCTTCTTACTTTGACTCTGATCTCCTTGAGGATGGCAAAAAGGCATCGTCCTCTCTGTATTACTCTAAGGAACTCCACACACATCAGGAGCCTAATATATGTAGATCCAATCAGGAGGTTATGGTGGCCAGGGCAGAAGATGCCAGGTCTCATCGTCCCATTCTACAGACTGATGAACCATCACCTGAGGAGGGGAAGGGACTTGTGCAAAGTCAGCCAGAGGGTCCTGACTGAGATTGGACCTGAACCCAGGCCAGGGCCTTCCCCTTTCCTTCAAGCCACTCCGCCAGAACAATCCAGCCTCAGTCGCCAACATGGCTGCCAGGATATGGAGTTGTCAATAAATTATTACTTTATGTTAGAAACAAAAAGACAGATGATTCTACCTCATAAACACCAACAGAGCCTCCTGGGTGGTTGGAGGGGGTGAAGGGTCAGGGTGAGAAGGCGGGCATGGAGCTTCCTCACCCCTGCCTCTCCCCTCAAACCAGCAAAGCCAAGGCCATCTATCGACTGGTTTCCATTCCCACCATCCCAGCCCCAGCACCACCACCTGCCTGGGCGCTGCAGGGGTTCGGCCCCATCCCCTGCATGGCCTGTGCCCCCCAGTCTCTTCCCTTCATTGCAGCCAGAGCCACGCTTTCCAAACACAAGTCAGATCCTGTCACCTCCTCAAATCCCTCCGTGGCTTCCATGCTGCTTGAGGCAGAAGCCAAGTTCTGACCATGGTCCACTCCCCGCCACCCTTCATTTTTCTCCTAAACATCCTCAACACCTAACCTGCTCACTAGATACTGCGCCCGCTGGAAGGAAAGCGCCATAGGGCAGGACAGTTTGCATGGCCCACTGGAACTTGTCCACAATCACAAGGCTGGTTAAGAGGCTTGGATATCAAGGCACCAGGCTGCCGGCCCCCTGGACCATTCAAGGACCCCAGGGTACTACTCATCTGAGTGCCAGACAGAAGTGGGGGAAGGGTCAGCAACTTGATGTCCACCAGATAAATGTATATTCATCCCCCCTTACTGAGTGGCCCCACCAAGCCACTTCCTGTCTCTGAGAATCAGAGCCTCATCCATCCATCTAGAACAATCCCACTGGGCCTTCCTCCCAAGCGGCCGTGCAGATCCAGTGTAAGAGCTCCCGAAGGCAAGACCCGTGATGCTTGATTCGCTCTGGAATCAAGCGAATGGAATCCAGCCCACCCCCACCCTGGGGCCTGCTTGGCCCTGTGCCAAGCCCCCGCAGACTTCAGTATCAGTCTATTCAATTAAAGGGAGATGACGGATGTCACAGCACTCTGCCAACTGTCACCCCAAAGAACAAACAGAAGCGTATCCTCCTTTCACTGATCCCGAGAACTGTTCATTCGTTCCGTCCTTCCCTCATTCTTCCAATCAGTACACAGCTACAGAGCACCTACAATGGACCAGGCTTTACAGCAGGCCCGGGAATCTAGTGATGAAGCAATTGAATCATGGCTCCTGCTCTTAGGGAGGGTATAATCAGGTAGGAGAGAGAGAGCTGATCAAAGAAACAACATTAATTTTACAATTATGACTTTGACAAATGCTGTCAAAGATCGGCCAGTGGAGCTGTTGAGAGCTCAGGGAAAAGTTCCCTGAAAGAGTGGAGGATGGGTGAGTTATCCAGGTGACGAGCAAAGGAATCAGTCCAGGGGAATCAGCCAGTGCAAAGGCCCTGTGTTGGCAAGAAGTCTAGTGAGAATAAGGAATTGAAAGGCTGGAGTGGGTAGAACTGCTAGACCCATGCGGGTGATGGAGAGGAGTCAGAAAATCGGCAGTAGCCAGCCTAAGCAGGGCCCCTGGCCTATGGGGAGGGGGGATCTATCCTTAAAGCAATAGGAAGTCATGGACAGGTTTTAGAGAAATTGCATAATTAGATTCAAAATTCAGTTACAGGTGATGCTCACCTAAATGAGGTCCATGTGTCTCTCTGTCCCAGTGTGGCCAGGGGTAGTGGGGTGTTGGGCTCAAGTCTCCCAATTTGGAGATGCCAAGGCAAAAGGTCCTCTCCTCCCAGCATCTCATGCCCAGGTAGGAACCCTGACCATTCTCAGGACTGAATATTCCAGTGGTGTCTAGGTGCTCGCCGGCTGAGGTCTACCCACTGGCCAAGGTCTGCCCAGCAGCACAGTTGTCGAAGAGAATGAAAATCTGCCCAGAAATTCAGGAAACTCGGCACGGCTCCCCCTGTGATCCTAACTGGGAGGCATTACCCCGAGTGAGCAGATTATCAGGATGTGTAATTTCTGGAATAAACACAGCTGTGTTTGTTTCTCCGAGCAGTGCTCCAGACAGAGCGGCAGCCCGGCCCGCCGCATGCAGCTGGAGCCTCACACCTTGGGACGGACAGCCGTCAGGGGATGGGGGACACGCCCCTCCCTGCAGGCCTCTGGGCGATGCCATCCAGGCGGATCTGTCTGGCCGCCACTTCGGGGCCCCTTGGAAAGCTAGTGTGAGAGACCACAGAGGCACTAAAGTCCCAGGAAGGGGAGGGAGCGTGGAAAAACCTCCAGGTCTTTTCCCTTTGGGATGAGGGGACTGGTCACGATCGCTAGGACAATCTAGAGTTGTTCACTGTGGGAGCACCCTCCTCAGTGCAGGCGGTCCATGGGCAAGGACCCTGAGAAGGTCAGAGTCCAGATCCGGAGCTTCCAGACAGGAGAACGGAGGTCCAGGGAAGGGGACTGGGGAGAACAGGGAGAAGGACACGGTATGGCAAACCTCTGCTTTGTGCCAGCTGTTGAAATAGGTCCCCGAAACACCACGGCGTTCACTCAGTTCTGCAGCAGCTGTGCAGCCCTGCCGCCTGCAGAGCTTTAATCTCACTTGTGTCTCCCAGGAACCCAGTGACCATGGGCAAGTCATATAAGCCTCTTGCATGCGCACTAAGTCACTTCAGTCGTGTCCGACTCTTTGTGATGGACTGTAGTCCGATGGTGTAAAGAACAATACTGCATAGGAACTGGGAATGTTAGGTCCATGAATCAATATAAATTGGAAGTGGTCAAACAGGAGATGGCAAGAGTGAAAGTTGACATTTTAGGAATCAGTGAACTAAAATGGACTGGAATGGATGAATTTAACCCAGATGCCCATTATATCTACTACTGTGGGCAAGAATCCCTCAGAAGAAATGGAGTAGCCAATCACGGTCAACAAAAGAGTCTGAAATGTAGTACTTGGATGCAATTTCAAAAATGACAGAATGATCTCTGTTCATTTCCAAGCCAAACCATTCAGTATCATACTAAGCCAAGTCTATGCCCCAACCACTAATTCCACTAACTGAAGTTGAATAGTTCTATGATGACCTACAAGACCTTCTAGAACTAACACCCAAAAAGATGTCATTTTCATCATAGGGGACTGGAATGCAAAAGTAGGAAGTCAAGAGATACCTGGAGTAATAGGCAAGTTTGGCCTTGGAGTACAAAATGAAGCAGAGCAAAGGCTAATAGAGTTTTGCCAAGAGAACACTCTGGTCATTGCAAACACCCTGGTCCAACAATACAAGAGATGACTCTACACATGGACATCACCAGATGATCAATACCAAAATCAGATTGATTATATTCTTTGCAAAGATGGAGAAACTCTATAAAGTCAGTAAAAACAAGACCAGGAGCTGACTGTAACTCAGATCACGAACTCCTTATTGCAAAACTTAAGTTATTGCAATACTTAAGTTAAAGAAAGTAAGGAAAACCACTAGACCATTCATGTATGACCTAAATCAAATTCCTTACAATTATATAGAAGTGACAAACAGATTCAAGGGATTAGACCTGATAGACAGAGTGCCTGAAGAATTATGGATGGAGGTTTGTGACATTGTACAGGAGACAGGGATCAAGACCATCCCCAGGAAAAAGCAATGCAAAAAGACAAAATGGTTATCTGCAGAGCCCCTTCAAGTAGCTGAGAAAAGAAGAGAAGCAAAAGGCAAAGGAGAAAATGAAAGATACACCCATTTGAATGCAGAGTTCCAAAGAATAGCAAGGAGAGATAAGAAAGCCCTCCTCAGTGATCAGTGCAAAGAAATAGAGGAAAACCATAGAATGGGAAAGACTAGAGATCTCTTCAAGAAAATCAGAGATACCAAGGGAACTTTTCATGCAAAGATGGGCACAATAAAGGACAGAAAAGCAATGGAAGATATTAAGAAGAGGTGGCAAGAATACACAGAAGAACTATACAAAAAAGATGTTCATGACCCAGATAATCACGATGGTGTGATCACTCACCTAGAGCCAGACATCCTGAAATACGAAGTCAAGTGGGCCTTAGGAAGCATTACTACAAACAAAGCTAGTGGAGGTTATGGAATTCCAGCTGAGTTCTTTCAAATCCTAAAAGGTGATGCTGTGAAAGTGCTGCACTCAGTATGCCAGAAAATTTGGAAAACTCAGGAGCGGCCACAGGACTGGAAAAGGTCAGTTTTCATTCCAATCCCAAAGAAAGGCAATGCCAAAGAAGGCTCAAAGTACTGCACCATTGTATTCATCTCACATGCTAGCAAAGTAATGCTCAAAATTCTCCAAGCCAGGCTTCAATGGTATGTGAACCGAGAACTTCCAGATGTTCCTGATGGATTTAGAAAAGGCAGAGGAACCAGAGATCAAATTGCCAACATCTGCTGGATCATCGAAAAAGCAAGAGAGTTCAGAAAAACAACCCAGTTCAGTTCAGTTCAGTCAGTCATGTCTGACTCTTTGTGACCCCATGGACTACAGCACGCCAGGCCTCCCTGTCCATCACCAACCCCCGGAGTTTACTTAAACTCATGTCCATTGAGTCGGTGATACCATCCAACCATCTCATCCTCTGTTGTCCCCTTCTGCTCCTGCCTTCAATCTTTTCCAGCATCAGAGTCTTTGCCAATGAGTCAGTTCTTCATATCAGGTGGCCAAAGTATTGGAGTTTCAGCTTCAGCATCAGTCCTTCCAATGAATATTCAGGATTGATTTCCTTTAGGATGGACTGGTTTGATCTCCTTGCAGTCCAAGGGACTCTCAAGAGTCTTCTCCAACACCACAGTTCAAAAGCATCAATTCTTAGGCGCTCAGTTTTCTTTATAGTCCTACTTCTGCTTTACTGACTATGCCAAAGTCTTTGACTGTGTGGATCACAACAAACTATGGAAAATTCTTCGAGATGGGAATACCAGACCATCTTACCTGCCTCATGAGAAATCTGTATGCAGGTCAAGAAGCAACACTTAGAACCAGACATGGAACAACAGGCTGGTTCCAAATTGGGAAAGGAGTACGTCAAGGCTGTATATTGTCACCCTGCTTATTTAACTTATATGCAGAGTACATCATGAGAAATGCTGGGCTGGATGAAGCACAAGCTGGAATCAAGATTGCTGGGGGAAATATCAATAACTTCAGATATGCAGATACCACCACCCTTATGGCAGAAAGTGAAGAAGAGCTAAAGAGTCTCTTGATGAAAGTGAGAGAGTGAAAAAGTTGGCCTAAAACTCAACATTCAAAAAACTAAGATCATGGCATCCAGTCCCATCACTTCATGGCAAATAGATGGGGAAACAATGGAAACTGTGACAGACTTCATATTTTGGGGCTCCAAAATCACTGCAGATGGTGATTACAGCCATGAAAATAAAAGACGCTTACTTCTTGGAAGAAAAGCTCTGACCAACCTAGACAGCATGTTGAGAAGCAGAGACATTACTTTGTCAACAAAGGTCCGTCTAGTCAAGGCTACGGTTTTTCCAGTGGTCATGTATGGATGTGAGAGTTGGACTGTGAAGAAAGCTGAGTGCCGAAGAATTGATGTTTTTGAACTGTGGTGTTGGAGAAGACTCTTGCGAGTCCCTTGGACTGCAAGGAGATCCAACCAGTACATCCCAAAGGAAATCAGTCCTGAATATCGATCGAAACGACTGATGCTGAAGCTGAAACTCCAATACTTTGGCCACCTGATGCGAAGAACTTACTCATTAGAAAAGACCCTGATACTGGGAAATATTGAAGAAAGGAGCAAAGGGGACGACAGAGGATGAGATGGCTGGATGGCATCACCAAGTCGATGGACATGAGTTTGAGTAAGCTCCGGGAGTTGGTGACGGACAGGGAAGCCTGGCGTGCTGCAGTCCATGGGGCCACACAGAGTCAGACGGAACTGAGCAACAGAACTGACTGACTGAAGTCCGCCAGACTCCTCCGTCCGTGGGATTCACCAGGCAAGAATCCTGGCGTGGGTTGCCATGTCATCCTCCAGGGGATCTTCCTGACCCTGGGATGGAACACACGTCTCTTACGTCTCCTACAGTGGCAGTGTAGCGCCACTTGGGAAGCCCCCACATAAGCTTCAGTTCCCCCATCTGTAGAGAGGATAATCATACCCACTCCATGGGGTTGTTGTTAGGATTAAGCAGGATTTGACATGTAAAGGACTATGTGCCTGGTGCACTGTAGGAAGCTCATATATGATGTCTAGTCCTCCATTCATTCATTCATAACCAAGCACCACTATTTCCCAGGATGCATGGGGGATACTTGCAAACAAGAGTCAAAGTCGCACAGGGAACCTAGTCAGGCGCTCTGAGATGACTGGAGGGATGGGATGGGGGAGGGGACGGAGGCTCAAGAGGGAGGGGATGTATGTATAATTATGGCTGACTTGCATTTTATGGCAGAAACGAACACAACGACGCTGTAACAAATTTTTTAAATTATTTGCGTAAAATAAAGAAAAATCCTGCCTTCATGAAGCTTACGTTCTTACAGGGAGGACAATGACTACATGATGTTCTGTTTTTCTCATTACTATTCCAGCCAGTTGACAGAAGGGCAAGCTGAAGGCTGGAATGGTTAAGTCATTTTTCAGATGTCCATTATTTTTATCCCATGTTATTCTCAGAAGGGCTAGAGGCAGATGTTAAATAATTTATCCAAGTCTCTATAGCTAGAAAAGGGAACCACTGGCTTTAAAGGTCTTCTCTCCCTTGGAAAGACTTTTAGCGGCTACAGACCTAGTTCCTGGCCTGCAATGGGCTTACTGAAACTTCAGGCAAGGGTAAGCCCCTTCTGGGCCTCAGTTTCCCCATGTTTGGCTCTAGTATTTTGCATCCTGGGATGGCTCCTGGTGTGCTGCCTGGATTGTATAGGCTCTGTGGGATTGCTGAGCCCTCGCAAGGCGCCCACAACCCTTCCCTGGCACTGAGGGGTGAAGTGGGTGGGCTGGGACCGGCTATCCGGAGAAGCTGAAGGGCTTCTGGAAGGGGAGCAGGGGCCAGGCAGACATGTTCCCTCTGCCATGAAGTGAAGTGAAAGTCACTCAGTTGTGCCTGACTCTTTGTGACCCCCTGGACTATACAGTCCATGAAATTCTCCAGGCCAGAATACTGGAGTGGGTAGCCTTTCCCTTCTCCAGAGGATCTTCCCAACCCAGGGATTGAACCCAGATCTCCCTCATTGCAGGCAGATTCTTTACCAGCCAAGCCGCAAGGGAACCCCAAGAATACTGGAGTGGGTAGCCTATCCCTTCTCCAGCAGATCTCTGTGACCCAGGAATTGAACCAGGGTCTCTTGCACTGCAGGCGGGTTCTTCACCAACTGAGCTATCAGGGAAGCCCCTCACTCTGCCATGGGCCCCACCATTCTGGCCCCCTTCCCAGTGTGTTCCTTATGTCCTGGCCCCTTGCACAACCAGAGGAGCTGGCTGGGCAAGATTTGCTTGCACCCAGGGTATAGTTTAATCCTCCGGGTCAGAACCATACAGCCCCTCCCTGCCCGCCTCTCCCGCACTCTGGATCATCCCCTGACATCAGCCTCCACGGCCCCTGAACCCATCCCTGCTTTTGAATTCCTTCCATGGCTTCCTATTGCCTCCAGTATCAAGTTCAAACACCACAGCTTGTCACTCAAGGCCCTGCTTCCCTGGCTCAAACCTTCTCCCAGAGCTTCATCATCCTTTTCTTTCTTTTATACATTTTCATTCACTGTGGTTTTTACAGGGCTTCCCAGGTGGCGCTAGTGGCAAAAAACAAAAACAAACCAAAAAAACCCTCCTGTCAGTCAATGCAGGAGACATAAGAGACTAGAGTTTGATTCCTGGGTCGGGAGGATCCCCTGGAGGAGGGCATGGCAACCCACTCTAGTATTCTTGCCTGGAGAATCTCCAAGGACAGAGGAAGCCTGGCGGGCGACAGTCCACAGTGGTGCAAGGAGTCGGACACGACCAAAATGACTTAGCATGCGCTTAGCACATGGTTTCTACAAACCTGCCCTGCTCCAGCCTCTCGGCCTCTGCTCAAGCTGTCCTCTCTGCTAAGAATGTTCTCCATTCCATTGACTGTGTCAAAAATCCTACTGGGCTAAACATGCCTTCCACCAACCCAGGCTGGAAGACACTTCCCCTTTGCAGTAAATAATATTCCATCTCACACGCTATATATCACATCACTGAACATCTCTGAACCTGCCTTTTTATCAGCAAAATCAGTGTTAATAACTATGATCCAGGGTTGTTGAGGGGAATAAATAAGAATGTGTCAGAAGAGCAGAGCCAGTATAGTACCTAGTACTCAACAGGGACTCAGTGGTGAGCAGTTGCTATGATGCTGCTGCTGCTAAGTCGCTTCAGTCATGTCCAACTCTGTGCGACCCCATAGACGGCAGCCCACCAGGCTCCCCCATGCCTGGGATTCTCCAGGCAAGAACACTGGAGTGGGTTGCCATTTCCTTCTCCCGATGCTGATGACGGAAGAGAAAGAGAAAGAGAAGAGAAGGAGAAGGGAAAGAAGAAATGGAAAAGAAGGAATAAGAAGGAGAGGTCACCGATCCCTCTGTTGGGATGTCACTCCTTGACATGAGAATGTCAGTTCTTCTTTTTTTTTTTTTTTAAACCTTTTTATTTATTGTATTGAGTCTTAGCTGCATCATGCAAGATCTTTCACTGGGGCAAACGGGATCTTAGCTCCCCGACCAAGGACTAAACCCACGTCTTCCACACCGCAAAGTGGACCCCCAACCACTGGACCACCAGGGAAGTGCCTGAGAATGTCAGTTCTGATTAATTCCTCTCTACGTCCCAGCATACTGGAGGCTTCCCTAAATGACTACTGAATGGACAGAATGAAAGGACGGATGGATGGGGAGAAGGAAAGAAGCTAGGACTGTGGGCGAGAAGAAAGGACGTATGGACAGATGAATGGGAACAGATAAGCCTGGAGGAGACTGAGCGTGCTCTCCCAGAAGTCTAGCAGCGCAGCATCCCACTGGCAGCCGAGGTTTCTGGGAACAGATGCCAAATCTGTTCCCCTGGCTCCAAGCTCCTGTGCTCCTGGCCAGCATCAGGCTGCTCTCAAGGTTGAGCGAGTGGAAGCTCAGGGCAGCTGATGCCCCCGGGAGTTCCAACTCTTTCCCCACCTGTCACCAGCCTCTAAGAGCACCAGCCCCTGACAGCAGGAACACAGCTCCAAAAGTGTGAGCCAAGTCAATGGGAAAATAGGATTTATTTTACAGAAATTCACTTTGGGGGCCAACTTCTTTGGAACTCCCCAGTGCAGAAACGTTGGCAAATCCACAGTCAAAGGCTCAGAAGGTTCCTCCAAACCTGGGGAGTGTGCAGTTTGCCAGCTCTTTTTTTAAGTCCCAAAAGTGGAGAATAAGGAAATATCACAATCTAGATGCCAAAGAGAATCTGAGGGGGAGAAATGCACTCTGGGTTTTCAGGTTTGTTCATTCTTCCATTCATTTATCCAACCATCTATCTAAAATGTGCAACAATTTTGCTATTATCCATCCGTCCATCCATCCCAACCCTCCACCCATCCAACCATCTCTCCACCCATCCAATGCACTCAGTTGCCATAAAACCACCCTTTGCTCTCTCTCTCGATCCATCTATCAACGTGCCCATTACTGACCCAACCATCCAATCCATGCAATTACCCATGCACTCATCCTCTATCCAACCAGCCATCAATCACTCAAGCTCCTATCCAACTGCTCAGCTATTTACCTCTCCAATTGTACTCTGTTCAACCAGTATGACTGAGGATCTCCCAGGATGGTTGGCGGTAAACCAGACATGCTGACGCAGTACCCAGTACAGTCTAAAGTGAAGTTGCTCAGTCATGTCCGACTCTTTGTGACCCCATGGATTGTAGCTCACCAGGCTTCTCCGTCCATGGGATTCTCCAGGCAAGAGTGCTGGAGTGGGTTGCCATATCCTTCTCCAGGGGATCTTCCTGACCCAGGGATTGAACCTGGGTCTCCCACATTGGAGGTGGACACTTTAACCTCTGAGCCACCAGGGAAGCCCTGTGTAGTCTAACCGAGGCAATATAAAAGAGGTACGTAGCAAGGTGCCACTGAGAACACAGTGGTCATCAAGGACAGTTCAACTCTACACATAGACAGGGGAGGGGTCAGAGAGGTCACAGCCGGCTTCAGACAGGAGACACTCGAGCTTGGTCTGAATGCTGCTACTGCTGCTAAGTTGCTTCAGTCGTGTCCGACTCTGTGCGACCCCATAGACGGCAGCCTACCAGGCTCCCCCGTCCCTGGGATTCTCCAAGCAAGAACACTGAGTGGGTTGCCATTTCCTTCTCCAGGTCTGAATAAGCAGCCAGAGAAAGAAGGTGAGAAGGGTACCCAGAGGGGGCAACAAATATGCTGGATTCTAGAAATCCCAAGGCCTGAGTCCTCTTAACTACCTAGTTAACTGTGGATCCTGGGCCATCCCCAATTTTCCCAAGTCCACATGCCTCTATAATAATGCCCTCTTGATTCCCACAGAGAAAGGCCCGTGTTCATCTACTGCTGGGAGCAAAGTTGCCACGTGCCGCCCTGGTGGCTACAATAAGGGCAGACGTGATGGGGAGGAAAGCGGGTCCCTAAAGTTTTGTGCGACGGGATTTGCCGTCAAGCAGACAGGTGTAAATTCAAACCTCCCATTTTGCTCTAAGTTACTTAATTCTTGAGCCTTATTTATTTAGCTAGCTAGCTGGGCTGGGTCTTTGTTGCAGCGTGTGGGATCTCTGATGCTCGCTGTGGCATCCTTGCTGCACCATGCAGGATCTTTAGTGGCAGCATGCGAGCTCCTAGCTGTGGCATGTGGGATCTAGTTCCCTGACCAGGGATTGAATCTGGGCACCCTGCATTGGGAGTGCAGAGCCTCAGCCACTGGACCACAAAGGAAGTCCCTCTTCCTTCTTTTAAGAATGAAGACACCGCTAATAGTTCCCTCCTAGGCTACAGGGACGGGGAAGGCAATAGCACCCCACCCCAGTACTTTTGCCTGGAAAATCCCATGGACAGAGGATCCTGGTAGGCTCCAGTCCATGGGGTCGCTAAGAGTCAGACCAGACTAAGCGACTTCACTTTCACTTTCATTCATTGGAGAAGGAAATGGCAACCCACTCCAGTATTCTTGCCTGGAGAATCCCAGGGACGGGGGAGCCTGGTGAGCTTCTGTCTATGGGGTCGCTCAGAGTCGGACACGACTGAAGCGACTTAGCAGCAGTAGCAGCAGGCTACAGGGAAGACTAAATGAGGTAATGCAGGGGGACTCCCTGGTCAGCTGTAGGTAATACCAGCTATTGCTCCCAACTGCTACCAATATTCAAGTCCTACTGTGTGCCAGGCAAAGTGATCTAAAATGGTGGTTAAGAAAGTCAGCCTTAGGCCTATATGAATCAATTCTCAGTCAACATTAGTTCTTTGCCCATATCAGCAATTTATGTTCAAATGGCTCAGAAAAAAAAAATACATACATATAGGTACTCTCATACAAAAAGGGATACAAATACGGCAAAATGTTCACCATTGTTGAATCTAGGTAAAGGATGGGCTTCCCTGGAGGCTCAGTGGTAAAGAATTCACCTGCCAATGCAGGAGATGTGGGTTCTGTCCCTGAGTCAGGACGATCCCCTGGAGTAGGAAATGGCAACCCACTCCAGTATTCTTGCTTGGAAAATTCCAAGGACAGAGGAGCCTGGTGGGCTATAGCCCAAGGGGCTGCCAAGAGTCAGACACGGCTGAACACTGTTTTAATTACTCCTATTACTGTCAATCATTGAACCGCTGAGAAACTGAGGCTGAGAGGTTGGGTACTGCTTTTCAAAAACACCTGTTTTTTTCCTTTTAATTTCTGAAACATGATGCAGTAAGTGATATTATCCTCATTTTCCAGATAAGAAGCCAAGGCTGAGCAGGAAATGACCTATCCAAGGTAACACAGCTAGTGAGTGGAGGAGCCAGGATGTGGACAGCCTGACTATCTCCAGAGTCCAGGATCTTGCCCCAGCACCTCCTGACTCGCCTGTGTCCCTGGACCCAAGTCAAAAGGGGCCGGGCCTCATCGGAACCTTTTCAACTTCAGCAGAGGCCATTCAGAAGGGAGCCCTGTGCTTTGCTGGTGTGGGGCTGAGCTTCGGGGCGGCCCGGGAACACCCAGCATCAGGGCCTCCTTGGCATCTAGGGAGCACATCTGACTTCTGAGAGCGGCAGGAGCTGCCATTTGAAGCCGTGGGGAGTGACAGCTGACACTGACGGGAACAGGCTCACGAGGACATCCTGCCCTGGGGCCCTGACTCAAACAGACTCCCTGGGCCACATGGCCTTTCGTGGGTTCCAGAAAGGCCCCGCAGGTTCTGGCCGGGGCTGTTCCCAGGCTCTGTCTCCCCGCGAGAGGCGGAGAAGCCCCCATTCAGGCGGGACGCATCCCACTGTGCGCTAAGCCGCTTTCTCCCCACTTACACGTTCAGATGCTTTTTGTCCTTCCGGCTTCCCATGGACTCAGGCCAAGTGACAAGTTGGTGCTGTGGACATATGTCGTCGCCATAATGGGAGTGTTGACCCCACGCTCTCTGCCTGCTGGGCCCAGGCAGCTTGTACCCCGCCCCGGTGCTTGGCGTGCCCGGTTCTCAGCCACACAGGCCTGTTTCCAGCTCCCAAAGACACCACGCGCTCCGGGGCCTCCCCTTTGGATCTCTGCAGATGCTGTCCTGCTGTTTGCCTGGAATGCCTGCCTGCCTTGCCACTTCTCCGCCTGGCTGTTTCTCGACAAGCATTGTGGAAGTCGCCTTCTATGAAACCTTCCTAACTCCAGTTTACCACGGAAGAAACTGAGGCACAAAGAGGTAAGTAAGTTAAAAGGGGCCAAGGCCTGGGATTTGCCTGGAGGTCCAGTGGTTAAGAATTCGCCTGTCACTGGAGGGGACATGAATTCAATCCCTGTTCCGGGAACTCAGATTTCACCTGCCATGGGGCAACAAAGCCCACGCGCTCTAGAACCTGTGGGCCGCAACTAAGGAAGCCCGCACGCCTAGAGTCCCTGATCCACCGCAAGAGAAGCCCCCGCAAATGGAAGTCTGTGCAGTGCAGCTAGAGAGAGCCCCCACACTACAACGAAGACCCAGCATGGCCAAAAGTAATTAAATTTTTCTGAAAGGGCCAAGGTCAGGCTGTTTGTAAGTTTCAGAGCCAGAGGTTCTACTCCAAGAACACACACCTCCCATTGCACCAACTCTGCCCGCGAAGAAGAAAATGGAAGGAAGACATGCTCTCTGCCTTTAAATAGCCTAGATGCCTGCCAGAAGGAGCTTCTGCTCCTGGATTGTTCTGGAAGGCAGGAAACAGAAGCCATGGAGGGAAGTTCCAGGAAGACTCTCCAGTTTAAGATTAAGAGGCACTTCTGACAATGTCACTGCTTACCAGCTGTGTGTGTGTGTTTGCACGCGTGTGTGTGTGCATGCTGAGTCGTATCTGACTCTTTGCGACCCTATGGGACTGTAGCCCACCAGGCTCCTCTGTCCATGGGATTCTCCAGGCAAGAATACTGGAGTGGGTTGCCATTTCTTCCTCCAGGGGATCTTCCCGAACCAGGGACCCAAACTGAGTCTCTTGCATCTCCTGCATTGGCAGGCAGATCCTTTACCACTGCGCCACCTGGGGAGCCTGTGGCTACCAGCTGTGTAGCCCTGGGTAAGTCACTACAGCTCTCTGAACCTCAACTTCTCCATCAGTAAAATGGAGGTAACAATGCCCTTGCTATTTCTCTGTCATAACACCTCAACTAGAGCTTGAAACTGCCAGCTCCTGAGCCAAATTCAGCCAACAAATATGACTTAGATTGGCCAGGACTGTATTTTACAGTTGAGCAAACATTTAACAACAAGTTTTTCCATAAATGTCAGAACTTTACAAACCAGAAGTTTTGGCAAAACTGAGCCCCAATCCCTGCACAACAAGATGGTCAAGAGTGGGTAGCGCCTGCCTTCTTTATGTTGTTATTATTACGTTTTTGGCTGTGCCACGTGGCATGCAGGATCTTAGTTCCCTGACCAGGGATTGAACCAGTGTCCCCTATAGTGGCAATGTGGAATCCGAACCACTGGACCACCAGGGAAGTCCCACTTGCTTTCTTTAGACAAGACATGCACCCTCCTGGGGACACTGCTGTCTGTCAAATATCCATTCACAACCCGGCCAACTCAAGAGTCTAGGGTCTCTGACCAGGACTCTTAGGATTTGGTTGGTTGTTAATTTATTTCACTATAACTCTGTTTAATAAGTTCAAGAAGGAAAAGACTGAATCTGTTCAGTAGAGACAAGGGAAAGGGAAAGGGAAGTCACTCAGTCATGCCTGACTCTTGGTGACCTCATGGACTGCAGCCTACCAGGCTCCCCTGTCCCTGGGATTTTCCAGGCAAGAGTACTGGAGTGGGGTGCCATTGCCTTCTCCGTCAGTAGAGACAAGGGCTATATAAAAAAGACATAAATGGAAATTCTAGAAACAATACACTGGATGCTATAACAGCAGATTAGACACTGTGGAAGAAGGCATAAGTACAAAGGTGACCACCGGAACAAAACCATGAACCGTCCTAAGTACCAAGCATATTGAAATAAACCAGAGTAAAGAATACACATCTTGTAGAAAAAGAAGCGCAGCAAATAAAGTACACATCATCATACTGGGTCGGCCAAAAAGTTCGTCTGGCCAACCCCCAAAAATATCACAACAGAGTTGAGACCCAACACATCCATTACATCAATAAACAGGAGCAGGATTAACTCACTTATTAAAAGACTAAGACTTAGACGCTGAGTAACAAAACTAGAGCCCCAAATAATAATTCAGCTTCCCTTGTGCAAACAAGAGACATACCCAAACACATTCTTAGTTTTTTCTAAAAATAAAAGAGAGACTAAGGTGAATCAGAAGGACTGTGTCTGTATTATCTGTGTAGGCTTGATTCCTATTCAGTCAGCAACCCCATTTCCTGCTTAACCGTTTGACAATAAAACTCGCTTATGTGTTGCTTATGGTCTTCAACACTTCACCACATGCACATATCTCCCTTGCCACCCTGTGGTCCCAACTTAGGTCTGACAGCAACTGGCCAACCAATGCCTTCAGACATTTCATTTTCCTCCAGCGCTTTCCCGTTCCTACGGTGGCCCCCAGCCAAGGCGGGAGGGACAGACCACAGTCACCCCATTACAGGTTCTTTTTTTTTGTTTGTTTTTTCACTGTATAAAATTTTATGTTAGTTGACTTACAGCATTGTGTCAACGGATTTCTTTTTTCTTTGGACTGCTCAGCTTCTAGAATCTTAGTTTACGTGTTCTTTTATAGTTGAATGAAGAACACAGTTGCTCCTTGACATGGCCTTCTGAGGTGGTTAAATCATGATCCCCTATTTACTGATGAGAACACGGAGGCCCAGAGGGGTGAAGTGACCTGTCCCAGGCCACAAGGGTATCTTAGCCCCATCCTCCAAATGCATTCCTACCAGCCCAGGGCCGCCTCCTCATGCCTGATCCTGAATAGCTATGACTTGGGCTACCATGGCTCCCCTTGCGGTTCAGCTGGTAAAGAATCCGCCTGCAATGTGGGAGACCTGGGTTCAACCCCTGGGTTGGGGAAACTTCCCTGGAGAAGGGAAAGGCTACCCACTGCAGTATCAGTATCCCTAGGCCTAGAGAATTCCATGGACTGTATAGTCCATGGAGTTGCAAAGATCTGAACACAACTGAGCGACTTTCACTTTCACTTTATGGCTCAAACATCTATTCAGCGTGTATCATGAGCCAGGCCTCGTGCTGGGCAGGGGACATGGTGAAGTGGAGGGTCCCTGTCCTCTCGCGGAAGGCAGACAGCACGGGAAGTCAGTGCAGCAGTGGGACAGGACGGAGAGCAGGCGGGGCATGAGGCTTCCGGCTCCCTGTTACCCACACCCTGTGCAGGACCAGAAACTCCCTGGGGTGGACTGTGCCTCAGTGTGGTCACCGGCCTATACTTGCTGTCACTGAACAGAAAGCCGCCTCCCATTAAGGGGCCGAGGGACCTCCCTGGTAGTCCAGTGGTTAAGGATCTGCCTTCAAATGCAGCGGACACAGGTTCTATCCCTGCTCAGGGAATTAAGATCCCACATGCCACTGGGCAACCACACGGCAAGTAGACAGCACATCACCACTAGAGAACCTGCATGCCGTTCACTAGAGAGCCTGCACGTCACAACTAGAGGATGCGTGCGTCACAACTAGAGAGTGCGTGCACCATAACGAGGGAGCCCGGACACCACAACGAGAGAAAAGCTCACACACCGCAACAAAGACCAGCGTGGCCAAAAAAAAAAAGAGGGAGGGAGGGGGTTGCTGAAGCTACGTTTGGACCACAGGTCGGCCCAGAACACAAGATGTGTGCACACGGTGAAGGGGGTGTTTGGGGGCCGAGCATCACCTCCAAAGACACACGGAGGCCCACGGGCAACACATAGGCGAATGCTGTGCGTTAAACTGTTCACAGCACACGCTGCTTCCTTTGAAAGACTGAACAGAAAACTGAGCCCCGAGTATTTCCTCCCAGTCTCTGAACCAGATGAGGAGGCCTGGGATGCATCTGAGATGGCTCTGTGACTTGCTCCGACTGCAGGGGTGATGTTTTGTGACATCACAGTCCAGGCCTCAAGGAGTCTTCCGGTTTCCTCTTTACCCTCTTGGGAGCTAGCCGCTGTGGAAAGCTCGGTCTAGACTAGTGACGGGTGAGCAATCTTAAAGAGTGTGGGCGGCGGGGGGGCCTTCCCACCCTCCCTACCAGGGCCTCAGAGATGTATGAGAGGCCACGGGAGACCTTCCAGCGCAGCCCAGCTGAGTGCAAGCTCAAGAGTGATCCAAGCTGACACCACATGGAGCAGAATAAATGCCCAGCTGCACCCGGCCACTCCACTGAATCAGGAGGAATAATACATCACTGTTGTATTGAGACAGTACGTTTTGGGGTGGCTTATTAGGCGGCAATGGATAACTGATACATGTCCCGGGGCAGAGCCCTGGCCTTTGTCTAGCTCTCCCTTCCTTGCCTGGAGCCTGCCACTGGGCATGCAATCCCAGAGCTGGAAGGAGCCTCCGAAACCACTGAGTCCTACCCCCTCATTTGAGAGAAGAGGTAGCCGAAGCCTGGGGAGGAGAAGCAATTTACTTCAGATCGCAAGAGAGACTAGAGGCTAAACACCACCACCACCAACAGGAGAGGCGGGGCGGATCTAGGAGGCAAACTTGAACCCTGCAGGACCCAGGCAAGTAACACAAATGTGTGACGCAAGCTGATGGAGAGCTCCCCGCGCCCCCAGCCCACGTTCACGTGCTCGTCTGAAGAGGCAGTCACTATTCGGCTCCAGCCAACTGTGGCCATGTGGGAATGTGGGCCTAGAGAAGCCAGATTGTCTGACTTCTCACAAAGCCAGAAACAGGATTTCTCTGTAAACTCTCCTGATTTTTAAATGTTGGCTAGGAATTCAAACTGAATCGAGGATCTCTGAGCCATTGAGACCCGCCTTGGGCTTCAGGCATGGTCTGGCCACTGCCCTCCAGGAAGTCGTCTTATTTCCCCAGGTCTCAGTTTCCTCATCTCTAAAATGGGCCCCATGGTTCCTGCCCACTTACTGGGTTGCTAGGAAAACCCGATGAGCTAATGAGTTTAGAAACACCAGCTACAAATGGCCCTGTGACTGTTCCACAGCCTCTGCTCTCTGTGGAGGCACCCCTCACGATGTAATGAGTTAACACCCGATTTGTCTAAGTTAGAACAACATTATTCTGACCATTATGACAGCGATTGCTTTTTTATGGCAGGTTTGTGAGTTCCAGAACCCTCCCACTTGCATTATCTCAGGATGTTGATGGAGTCAGAGGCTGGATGGCTGCCTTGGAGACCCTCGTCAGAGCCAAGCCTTTTCTCTGAGCTGAGAGGTACATTCCAGAGGCTGCTGGAAGGCGGTGGTGCAGAGCAGGAGCTTCAAAGGCCGCCAGACCTGGGTTCGAATCCCTGCCTCCTGCTCCCTCCTTGGGCTAGTTGCTTTCTGAGTTTCAGTTTCCACATCTGTAAAATGGGCACAATAATAAAACCACCAAGGCAGCTGTTGAGGTGGTTGCGTGAGATGACATATATGGGGTTGGCCAAAAAGTGCATTTGGGTTTTTCCATAACCTCTTAAAGAAAAACCCAAACAATCTTTTTGGCCAACCCAATACAATGTCTTTAAGCAGAGCATCTGGCTGTTTTTATTATCACGTGTGGAAGTTGGTGTGAATTCCCTGGTAGCGCAAGTGGTAAAGACTCTGCCTGCGATGCAGATTCTTGCAATGACCAGGTTCAATCCCTGGGTTGGGAAGATCCCCTGGAGAAGGGAATGGCAACCCACACCAGTATTCTTGGCCTAGAGAATGCTATGGACAGAGGAGCCTGGCGGGCTACAGCTCATGGTTTGCAAAGAGTTGAACACGACTGGGCAACTAACATTTTCACTTTTTCATGGAAGTTGGTGGCTGGGAGGCCAAGGGTCAAGAATGAAGTCACAGCAATAAAAGATGCTGTCCCTTTCCTGGGGTTAAGGGAGGCTGCCTTGGAGGGGGGATAGGCTCTTGTGCAAAACCTGCATGGGAAGCAAAGAGGCAGGCTGGAGGGAGCTCTCAACTACTCAGCAAGAGTCAGATAGAACTCAACTCTGTATCTTTGGCTTTTTCCTGGGGTGAAGTGAAGAGGGATGGGGGGTGAGCTGCAGACAGAGTCCTCGAGTAAAACGGCACCCACATCCCCCTGCTCTGAATGCAGTTTCCCACTGGTTTCGAGAAATAACAACCACAGTTAATATTTACTGTGCACTCATCACATGTAAGATACACATTCAGTTACAAATTCATCTTTCATGGACTAACCCAATCATTCATCATAGCCACCTCAAGAACTAATAGCCAGGACATGGAAGCAACCTAGATGTCCATCGGCAGGTGAATGGACAAGAAAGTTGTGGTACATATACACAATGGAGTATTACTCAGCCATTAAAAAGAATACATTTGAATCAGTTCTAATGAGGTGGATGAAACTGGAGCCTATTATACAGCGTGAAGTAGGCCAGAAAGAAAAACACCAATACAGTATACTAATGCATATATATGGAATTTAGAAAGATGGTAACAATAACCCTGTATGCGAGACAGCAAAAGAGACACAGATGTATAGAACAGTCTTTTGGACTCTGTGGGAGAGGGCAAGGGTGGGATGATTTGGGAGAATGGCATTTAAACATGTATAATATCATATATGAAATGAGTCACCAGTCCAGGTTCCATGCATGATACAGGATGTTCAGGGCTGGTGCACTGGGATGATCCAGAGGAATGGGATGGGGAGGGAGGTGGGAGGGGGGTTCAGGATGGGGAATGCATGTACACCCGCGGTGGATTCATGTTGATGTATGGCAAAACCAATACAGTATTATAATTAGCCTCCAATTAAAATAAATAAATTTATACTAAAAAAAAAAAAGAAAACATATATTCTTTGAGAGCTCACTTAAATTCAACTAGAGGGGACAAGTGGACTCCAGAAGTCCCAACCTCAAATCCTTCACTACTTAAGAAGGGAGGGGGCTTGGGCGGCTCACCTAAGCTCCAGTGAAATGGGGACAAAAAGATCTACCTCACAGGGCAGTCATGAGGACTGAATGCTATACCTGTATGTGAAATGCATGGAGCTTGGTAGGCATTTATTTAATAAATAGAAAGTACCCTTAAAAAAAAAAAAAGAAGAAGTGAGGGAAGCAGGGCTCAGAGAGGTTAAATAACCGACGAGAGGACACACAGGCAGCCTGACTCCAGACATCCTTGTGACCCCGAGGCTCTGCTGTTTACGGAACAAGACGGTGGTCAGGGCTTGGCCAAAGGGCTCTGGGATTTCAAAGACAGGAGCAAGTCCTCTGGCGGGGAGCAAGGGTGCTGACATTTCACAGTCCTGAAAACGGATAAACACCGGCAGGGCCGCAGACCAGGCTGCTCTGCTGGCCACTGTATACGGACCTCATTTAACCCTCACCGCGAGCCTCCGACAGGCGGTGTCCCCAGTTTACGGATCAGCAGACTGAGGCTCAGACAGCACACCGCTTGCTCAAGGCCACAGAGCAGACGAGGTCTCTTCCCTGAGGCTACCCCTATCCCGAGGGGGCTGCGGCAGGGCTCCAGATAGCTCCAGGAAGCTCACCGAGCACGGCCCAGGCTACAGTGGTCTAAGCAAGCCCCCTGCCCCAGGTGATACAAGAGGCACCTGGGAGACAGGTGTCTCCTCTCCACCCTCCAGAAGGCACCTGCTTTAAAAGGCCCTAAAACCCTAAAACGCTTTCAAGGCAGCCTTATCAGACAGTTGATTCCAATCAGGAAGCTTCCAGGTGCTGTCAGATCAATGGCCCACCCCATCCCTGAGAGGTGTGCAAACATTCTGCCCTGCCCTGCCCTGCCCTCCCCGCACCAAGCCTCCTTCCGTTCACCAGCAGGCTGGCGGCCTGGGCTGGTGGGCACTAACTCAGACTGACTTCACTTCATTTTGGCCTTTTCCAGTTTCCTGCTGAGGTTTCTCTTCCTCTTTCCCAGGAGTCCCCACCTGCCCAACAGAAAGACCTGGGAAGCGAGTTAAAAATTACTGATCCCTGGGCTCCAGCTGGATCTATCAAATCTCCAGCAAAGTCAGGTAAGCAGGCCAGGCCACAGGATGGGATGGGGCTTTGGTCAGAGGTGCAGGCCGGGTCCACCACTGCCAGGAGGCCCTCCTGGTCTCACCCCTCCACCCTCAGAGGGAGCAGGGCACCCCCTCCCTTGTCCAGCCCAGGCCTCCTGTCACCAGCCAGTTCTATCAACAGCCCCTTCCTTTATGGACCTCTCTGCCTGCAGGGGTCCGACCTCCACCCTAAGCTCATAGGTAAGCTCTGGGCAGGCCAAACTGACCAGCTGCGACCCTCGGCCTTGCGGAGTCCCGGGCAAGCTGCCCAAACAACCTGCCCCCACCCTGGCTTTGGGGTTGATGCAAAACCTTGATGACGTGGAGGCAGCCAAAGGCATTAGGAAGGACAACCCCCGCCCCCTGGGAGGGTCTGGGACCATGGCAGGGCAGAGGGAGCTGGCAGTGGGGTCTGAGGACCAACCAAGGATTCAAACCCCCCAATGGGAGCCTGGGTACAGGCTTGTGTTTTCACAACTGTTTTGAGAATCTTCAGAAAGCTAAGACCCCGGTTCCTAGGAAAATCTACGGTCACAGCCAACATTCTATTATAACTTCAGGGTGATCCCAGGGTCCCATAACTAAGGCCTGTGGACCCCAGTTGAGAGCCCCTCTTCCAATTCCCTGCCATGGTAAGAAGCAAGTATTTTCCCCTGACAGAGCCCTGAAGAAAGAGGCAGAGATGGGGCCCTGGGCCTGCTCACACTTGGGGGGTCGCCATCCCAAGGCAGGAGCAGTTGGGAGTCTGTGTGCTGGGTTGGGGGAGACACTGAAGTTTGGTTTGTGGACTGAACAATCTGAATGCCAGAAAGAGGGGAACTGAATTAGGACATAGCCATCACCAATCACAGGCACTCACTCCGAGGACAAGGACCTCGGAGGGGCTGAGAACAACCTCTACACAGACAAGTGCCTGACACTTGTTTTTTTTTTTGACTCTATTTTATATTGGGGTATAGCCGATGAATAATGTTGTGATAGTTTCAGGTGGACAGCAAAGGGACTCAGCCATACATATACACGTATCCATTCTCTCC
Organism: Tragelaphus eurycerus; assembly: GCA_935064755.1. Taxonomy (NCBI): domain Eukaryota; kingdom Metazoa; phylum Chordata; class Mammalia; order Artiodactyla; family Bovidae; genus Tragelaphus; species Tragelaphus eurycerus. The sequence continues at coordinate 6,448,240 of CAKXYN010000099.1, read as the reverse complement.
CAGACTCCCCTCCCATCCAGGCTGTGACATAACATCGAACAGAGCTCCCTGTAGGTCCTCATCGGTCAGTTATCCATTTTAAACAAAGCAGCGTGTACATGTCCATCCCAAACTCCCTAACTATCCCTTCCCCTCTTCCTCCCCCGTCGTGTGCCTGACACTTTGTGTGGGTGTCCCCAGGAACCCCCGAGGAAATGGGAGTCCAGCTCCTTGCCCAGGGCACACACAGCGTGCAGGGCTGGGGGTTTGGACCCAGGTCTGATTGCCCAGAAAGGCCATGCCTTTTCTCCGCCCCACAGGGTTCCGGAAGTTGGACACCCTTGTTTCCCACTGAAGTTGGAATCTTTTCTCCCCACTCAGCACCTGACATGAAGAGGGTGCCTGGCGACTCTTTTAAAACATATGGATGGATGGATGGAGGAATAAATGAATAAGTCAACTTGCTTTTGAATTGCTACAGCATTTGGGCTTTAAATCTAAGCCCTGATTTCCTGGCTAAGACGAATACATGAAAGCAGCCTCCTTTAAAAATGAGAAGCAGGAGAAATAAACATAAAAGGAAAACCAATTCTAAATTAATCCCATTGAAGGTCGCTGGAGCTTAGATAGGTAATGCCCAAGAGGTGGGCCCAGCAGAGGGCTGGGCTGGGGGTGGGACAGACAAGACGTGTTTTCGGGGAAGGGGCAGGCAGTCTCCCTCGACCCCTGTAGGGAGCGGACTTGCCTGGCACTGAGCTGCCGCTGGTCCATTTGAATCCTCAGCTCTGGCTGAACTGATCTCGTTATTATCCCCAAACATCTTCCTGCATTCTGTATCTCTGCTCACATCTGCCCTCTGCTTCTCCCTGTGGGAAGATTTCCTTCATCTCCCCGGCCAGAGGGACTCCCTCCTTTGTCTCTGTATCATTCTCCCGACGCTTACTGTATAGTACAATATAATGTACTCATTCATTTGTTCACTCCACACTCATTCATTCATTCAGCATTCCTTAGTTCCTTTCAGTTCAGGGCACCCGGCTGCCGCAGCAAACAGGGAAGATAAAAACCTCAGGACTTCCCTGGCAGACCAGTGGTTATGGCTTCACGCTTCCACTTCGGGGGTTAGACAAAGATCCCGTAGGCCGTCTAGTGTAGCCAAAAAAAATAAAATTTTTAAATTTTAAAAAATAAATTTAGAAAAACCCTCTCGTCTCTTGGAGTTTACAGTCTAGTGGGCAAGACGGACACTAAGCAAGGAGAGCAACAAGTCTCTGATACCATTTCAGATGGCAGTGAGTATTCCAAAGTACGACAAACCAGGAGCGACAGACCGTGTCTGAACTGAGTCTGTGTTAGAGGAGGTGATCAGGGAAGGCCTCTGGGAGCAGCGTGAGAACAGAGCTCTTTTTACCACTACTGGGCTTCCTTGGTGGCTCAGATGGTAAGGCATCTGCCTGCAATGCGGGAGACCCGGGTTCGATCCCCGGGTTGGGAAGATCCCCTGGAGAAGGCAATGGCAAGCCACTCCAGTATTCTTGCCTGGAAAATTCCATGGACAGAGGAGCCTGGTGGGCTACAGCCCGTGGGGTTGCAAAGAGTCGGACACGACTGAGCGACTTCACTTTCTTTTTATTACCACCGTGGACACAAAACTGAGCTCCCTCAGGGACCTCACAGCCTAGCCAAGAACAGACAAGCTGGGCTTTTCTGTACTGTGCAGGACAGGTTCTAGCCCATCTGAACATTCCCACACACTAGAAGCCAGTGATCTTTCCAAAAACAAATCTGGCCAGGTCCCCTGTGGCTCAAGAACCTTCAGTGGCTCCCCAATGCCCTAAGCATCAAGCCCAAACTTCTCAGCCTAATCCCCCTTTGCTGCCGTTAGCACCATCTCCCTCAGATACACCCAAGTATCACACACCAATCATCAGGTCTCTAGGTCTTTACACATGCAGTTCCTTCTTCCAGGCCAAGACTTTGCCTCCTCTAGGTCCCAAAGTCAACCTCCTTAGCTTTTTGGGAACACAGTTCATTAATATGACAGGTGGCTGAAAAAGTTTCGAGGCAGGGAGAACGGGAAGTAAGAAAATGAGGCAAAGAATAAAGCTATACATGACAAAGTAACCGGCCTCCATCCTACACGGCTGCTGCTCCCGCAGGCGGCGCACGACCGCCTCCTGGCAGGACCCGGGGCACACTTAGCACATTGCACCTTGCCAACGGCTTCCCTGTCACTTTGTCCCGTCTCCCTGCCCGCCCCAGGGCCCAGCACCACACCAGCTAGAAAACACGCTCCATAAATGTTTGGAAACCAAAAGAACGAATGTACGGGGACTTCCTGACAGTCCAGTGGTTAAGACTTTGCCTTCCAATGCAAGCGGTGCCAGTTCGATCCCTGGTAGCAGAGCTAAGATCCCGTGTGCCTTATGGCCAGAAAACCAAAATGTACACTGGAAGCAACACTGTAACCAATTCAATAAAGACTTTACAAGTGGCCTATATTAAAAAATCTTAAGAAAAAAAAAAGAACAAATGTACAGAGGAGATGGATTTTCTCTAGACTTCAACTTTTGGATTCCACCTAGTGGCTGGTCCGGGCCTCCCTGGTGGCTCAGCTGGTAAAGAATCTGCCTGCAATGTGGGAGACCTGGGGTCGATCCGTGGGTTGGGAAGATCCCCTGGAGAAGGGAAAGGCTACCCGCTCCAGTATTCTGGCCTGGAGAATCCCATGGACTGTACAGTCCACAGGGTCGCAAAGAGTCGGACACGACTGAGCGACTTTCACCAGCTGCTGGTCCACCATTGGCCTCTTCTCCTGTTAGACTCAACCGTGGAGGCACTGAGCATCCCCTCACCCAGACGCTTAGGTTTCCTCTGGGGGGTCTCACGGTTTGGGGAGATACTAAGCTTGCCATCCTAACCTAGCCCCCATGCTGTGTGCTAAGTTGCTTCAGTCGTGTTTGACTCTTTGCGACCCTAAGAACCATAGCCCACCGGGCTCCTCTGTCTGTGGGATTCTCCGGGCAAGAATACCGGAGTGGATTGCCATTTCCTTCTCCAGGGGATCTGCCCTGACCCAGGGATCGAACCCACATCTTTTACGTCTCATGAATTGGCAGGTGGGCTCTTTACCACTAGTGCCACCTGGGAAGCCCAACCTAGCTGCCCTCCCCACCCCCCAAAACTACACACATCCTGTCTCCTCTCTCAAAGGCTGGGAATTTTCTAGACCTTAACGCTCAGGATGGCATGGTTACTACTGGGTAGGAAGAGGGGGACGGGCCAGGAGTGGCGGCTGCACATCCCTGGGTACTGGGAGACCCGAGGGCTGCCCCCTCATCACCCCGGGCTTCAGGTCTGCTTCCACAGACTATCCTGCTCCTGGGAGGCTCTTGTCTCTTCAGGGTTGTGTCACGAGCAGCACTGCCCATCTTCCATCCCCCAGAGGCCACGCAGATCTTCAAGGTGACTTCTTTCCATCCATTATCTGGTCTGAATCTCACAGACATGCCTGTGAGACAGGCAGGACCAGCGTGATTACCCTCACTTGGCAGATGAGAACACTGAGGCTCAGGAAAGGCAAGGAGGGTACATGTGAATCCTAGGAGGCTAGGTTGAACATTCTGGACTCAGGGAAACTGAGCTCCCTGTAGGGCAGGGAGCTGGTCTGGGGGTAACCGAGTAAGTGAGAAGCCAGGCCTCTGACCTCCACCTCACACCATCTCCCCCTCTGTTAGGCCAGCTCCTTCTTAACGCCTAGTGGACTAGACTCCAGAGTATCCAGGGAGCAAAGGAAAAGCCTGAAGCAAGATTCGGGATGCCCACTGCAGCCCGCCTCCCAGTCTGCCCCCAAGCGGCAGCCCACACCGCCACGCCCTCCTGGGACGTCAGCAGCTGATCAGCCCTGTGTCCAGGGCCCAGGGTCCGCTCTGGCCAGAGCCCACCAGATTCTGACCGCCCCCGCCAGGGCCAGGCCTGGACAGACGTGGCCCTTCCATCTACCCCCCTCCCCACCCCGGTAATTAAAAACACACCCAGGGCCTTTTCCAACACGAGAGGGGCCAATTTTCTTCCCCTCCAGCACCGCTGACTACAACCCAAAGAGCAATATTTATGCCAAGCTCCCCATAATACTGTAAACATCCCAACGTATAGCGGGCCAACGCATGAGTCATTTCCCCAAAGCCAGAGCTAATAAGTGGTACCTCAGCCCTATTCCAGGGAGCTCCCGCCAGCAGCCAGGTCTCAGGGCTGCCCTGCACACCCAGGGCTCGTGGAACCCTGGTGCCCCAGGGGCCCCAAGCCGGGAAACCTCAGGCAGCAGTCAAACCCTCCAGGAGCCTGGGGACAGCTGCTTCCATGCCAGAAACTATGGCTGCCATCCAGGGACACCCCCTCCACCCCCTTAACTGCGGTCACTAAAGCACTCATTACTGAGACAGAAACTAAAGTTATCACATGGGATCCCCCATCCGTCCTTTCCCAGAGTCTGCAGGCTCCATGCCTGGTTCCATCGGGTTATTTTTGGGTTTGGTTTTTTGGGGTTTTTTGAGCTGCAAGAGGGAAAGGGGCTTTGCATCACCCCTAAATGGCCCAAGATGAGGGTACCCCTCGGGCCTAAGGTGGCAGAATCCTGGAGAGGTTAGCCTGTTTAGGGACGAAAAGACCCACCAAAACGAACAGAGCACAAGCTTCCCAGACTCCAGAACCCCATTCTATTTTTATCAACCAAGGGCCAAGGCGTGAAGCACTGGCTTTTCTGGGCCTTGGTTTCCTTTTCTAGTAAAAGGAAGTTAAGACTCTAACCCATCTGGATTCCCTGGAAGGCTTATTTTGGGGAATCCAACAAAATTGAGGGTGGGAAAGCACTTCGTAAAGCTTCAAGCACCTTGTCAACTGTGCCGCACGCTGTAAACCACAGTACTTTGCATATAGTGCAAAGTACTTCATAAACTGTAAAGCGGGTTGAAAACTGTAAAGTGCAGTACACATGAGAACCATTATTCACGTTCATTTCTTGCCCCACAGGCTCGGCCATTTCTAGGGGACACACCCAGACCCTACTAACTTTCCCTCCAGAGCAAGCTGGTTCCGGAGACTGGGCAGCCGCCCTGTTTCCTTGGGGGTCGGGTGGGACCGACACACGAGGCCATGGGGGAGAGGGCCCAGCGACCCTGGCCAAGGCCAACACATGGCCAGAGCATCTGGTCTGGCCCTGGCGGCAGCTGGAGAGTTCCCGGGGCTCCAGCAGCCACGCTGAGCTCTGCCGCCAGCGGGGCGGTGGCCGGCAGGGGGTGCCCGGAGACCCCGCGCGGCCCAGAGATGCCCACGGACCCATCCCCCCCGCAGTCCTCCAGGGGAGGGGACCCCATTGTACGCCGCGGGCGACGGGCAGGCACCGGCGCGGGGTGCTGCCGCGCTCACTTCCACTCTGCCAGTCCCCCCTCTTCGGGGCTCCGATCCCATCCTGGGGGCGCGGACCGGGAACCCCCACCCCGGACCAGTCGCGGTGCCTGCCTCCCTCCGCTCCCTGCCAAACTTTCCAGCCCCGACTGCGCTCCGGGCCTCCCCACCCCTCGGCCGGCGCCCCTCCACCCGGTGCCGAGCAAGGCCAGGCCGGCGCGCAGCGGGGTGCCCGGGCCAGGGGCGGCGAGCGCGCGTGGGCAGCCCCCCGGCCCTGGGCGGCGCTCGCCGGGCTGGCTACAAAGCCTCGGCAAGATGGTCCCTTCGCCTCCTCCTGGCACAGTCAATCAGCGCCCGCCGCTCCCGGGCGCCCGCGGGGCCCGCGCCTCCCGGCGCGTCCGGACACACCTCCCCGCGGCCACCTGCGCCCGGCGCGAGCCCCGGGGCAAACTTTGCGGGGCCGCGGGGCGGAGGTGGGCGCCGGCGGTCGCCAGTGCCCGGCCGCTCCCCGCCCCCATCGCCCGGCCGCCCGCCCGCCCGCCCGCTCACCTTCCACGGCGGCGAGCAGCGGCAACAGCAGCAGCGCGGCCCCCAGCCTCCGCAGGGCCATGGCTGCGCTTCCCGGGGCCTCGGGCCGCGGCGCCGCGGGGCCCGGGCGGCCCAGGCGGGAGCGCGCGCCCCGGGCTCGGGGGGCCGGGGGGGAGCGGCGAGGCGCGGCGCACACACAGCCGCCGCCACCGCGCAGCCAGCAGAATGAGCCATCCAGCCCGGGCAGAACGGGGACCCGGGCTCCGCCAGCGCTGGGCGCGGCCCACCTGAGCCGCGAGCGCGGGGGGAGCCCAGCCGGGCCGCGGGCCCCCGCGCGCGCCCCGGCAGCCCCGCCGGCCCGAGCGAGCCCCCGGAGCCCCCAGCCTTTGGCGTCCGCTGGGGTCACCCGGGAACCGCGCGCGCGCCGGAGCGCAGAGACGCCCCGGGCCCCGGCCACTGAGACCCCGGGCTCCCCCCGCGCAGCAGTGGTCTCTCCCGGCGCTGTGGCTCCTCCAGATAAAGCAGCGATTTCAGCCCAAATGTTTCTGAATTTTTATTGAATGCTGCAAAGCCGGAGAGCGTCTGGCGCGGCTGACAGGGGCAGGGAGAGGGGACCCGGGGAGGGGGTGGGGGAAGAGGGCGAGGGAAGGGGCTGCTCAAAGAGGGGCGGGCCCTACCTGTCAGGGCCGGGAGGGCCACCCCCTCGCCTCAGCCCTGCAACCCGGGTCCCTGCAGCTCCGAAAGGGACCGAACTGCAATGAATGAGAAAAAAAAAAAAAGAGGTGGGGGGTGTGTGTGGAGATGGGAACAAAACAGGCGGCTTTCCCAGGCGCTGGGGCTGGGCTGGGGCCTCCGCCTGGGAGAGCGGGCCTTGGCGCTGACACTGGGCCCTGGGGTGGGTGGGGTGTGGGGGTCACTCTGGCACGAGGGGCCGGGCGCTGGCAGGCAGACCCCAGGCCTACTCTTCCTGCCTGGTTCAGAGCAAGCCCGCGAGCCCCTCCCTGGACACCCTTCTGTCTGTATACACTGAATTTCTCCTTCTCTGTTCATCTCGTTCCCAGGGCAGTTCAGGGGTGGTGCAGCAGGCCAGGTATCTGGGCAGACCACCCCACCCCTCCGTGGGATGGACCTGCGCGTGCCACTGTGGTTTTATGCTGTGGCGTGTCCCTTCAGGGAGGGCACAACCCCTGGTTCCATCCCTGCTCTGACAGCCTTCATCACCATCATCATTAAGGGCTTTGCTGAGGCTGGATGGTTGGTGAACTGCAGAGGGGGGTGGCAGGAATCACCCAGTCAGGGCCTCTGGCCTTTGGGAGCCACACTGCTGAAAAACTAGACTTTACCAGGAGCTCCCTGCCCCGTGGAGTGGGTGTAAGGGCCCTGCGAGGGCCACCGGGTTTCAGTTCAACTGAAGGCACCCGGACCTCTCCAAACCCTTTGTCCCACACACTATCAGCATGTCCCAGCGATCCCCTCCCTTCAGATGCACCCTACAGTTCATACCAAGAAAAGGACACCAGAGACTCAGAGACCCCATTGACGGTTTGGAAAAGTAGGGTCATCTTCAGAGGCTTCCAGGGTCCAACTGAAATGGGCCTCATCCTGAAAGTTCCCCAGGAGGAAGGAGGCCAGAAGGGCTGGCGGAGACTGCCTGGGAAGGCTACACAGCCGAAGGGAGCAGAGAGAGGAAATGAGGTGGGGGATTGCTCCTGGGAGGCTTCAGACTCCTTGGCCAGGGTCAAAATCCACTGGGGTGTGGCTGGCTTTTATTTTTAGTTCCTGCTTCTCAGCTTTGCAGGGGACCCAGGGTTTGAGAGAGCCTGAGCTTGGCCCATCCTGGGGCAAGACTCCTTCTCCTGGGCAAGAGGCTCCAAGCTGCTCTCCTCGCCAGGGTCAGCATCCAGGTGCTAAGCTTCAGTCTTTCCGACTCTCTGCGACCCTATGGACCGTGGCCTGCCGGGTTCCTCTGTCGGTGGGATTCTCTAGGCAAGAATACTAGAACAGGTTGCCATGCCCTCCTCTAGGGGATCTTCCTGACCCAGGGATGAAGCACGTGTCTCTTAAGTCTCCTGCATCGGCAGGTGAGTTCTTTACCACTAGCGCCACCTGGGAAGCCCTCTCTCTTCCCCAAATCAAGAAATATTTTGTGAGCACCTACTGTGTGCTGGTTAGATAGCATCACCAACTCAATGGACATAAATTTGAGCATATTCCTGGAGATAGTGAAGGACAGGGAAGCCTGGCATGCTGCAGTCCATGGGGTCTCAAAGAGTCGGACACAGACTTAGTGACTGAACAACAACTAAAGCTGTGTGCTAAGGGGGATTCAGCACTTCTGGCCTGTTTCTAGCCCCTGGGACCCTTGCCCCATCTTCCCACCCCAGTGGTACCTCCTTCTCTGATGCCAATTAAAAACAGCAATGGTATTTATTAAGAACCTGGTACCAGAGTTGGACACAGCTGAGCATGTGACGAGTACACCAGGCCCTGGGCTAAGCTCTGCTTATGCTGTATTTACCTTCATCTTTCAACGCGATGAGGTAGGTGCTCACCTTTTCAGGTGATGAAATTGGAGACCAGATGATTTGATCAAGGTCACACAGCAAGTCAGGGTTTAAATTCAACCCCAGGCCCTTCTAACCCCAACACTGATTGCCCCTTGTGTCTCTCATGGACACGAAGAATTCAGGGAGTCATCTGTCAACTTCCCACCTCCTCTTTGTGCAGAAGAGAAAACTGAGTCTGAAAGATGGAAGTGACTCCCTCAACCCTGTATAATTAAATAAAGACCAGTCCAGGGCCTTTAACTGACTAAAGAAAAATAGCGATAATACTAAAATAAAGCCCCCTTCTCTCTCATCTTCTCCTCCCTACACATTATCTTAGTCCCTGTGTGGGAGCCCATAGGGTGGCTGGGTTTTGCAGTCTGGCCAGGCCCCTCCTCACTGGTCTCTGTGGCAACTGCCTTCAGCTGTGCCTTTGTCCCAGCTATGCACTTCACCTGGTTACCCTCTCCACCCTAATGGCTTGGATTTGCCCCCGCCCCGTGCCCCCCACCAGGAGCTTTAATTGACATTGGCCTCACCCCCCTCAGACTATTTGCACTTGTTATCTGTTTCCTGAAAGATGGTCAGCCCCTCGCAGCCAGCCGAGTACTGGTGTCTCAGCTCGTTTGTTTCTGATCTGCATTTTGTCTCTACCACCCCTTCAGACTGGGAGCTGCCTGCAGACAGTGCCGGGACTCTGAACAACACGCACTCAGGGCAGGAGGCCCCGGAGAACCTCTGACCCAGTCCCCTCCTCAGCAGAGGAAGAGGCGGCTCTAAGCCTCATTTGTCTAATGACAACAGCTCCTCGCATTTGCAATCACGCTTTAACAGTTTACAAAGCAGCATTCACACCCATCAACTCGACTGATGCTAATTCAACCAGCCCATCCTGCCAGCCAGCCTGGCAGCAGCGGGAACTCCATTTTTCAGAAGGGGAAACCGGGGCTCAGAGAGGGCGAAAAAAGTACTTGTCCAAGGACATATGGCAAATTTGGGGTGCAGCTAGAACTAGGCTTCAGTGAAGTGATCTGTGCATGTCACTTTCAGTCAAATTTGATTAATAAACATTCATTGGGCCCCTCCTACATGCCAGTTACTGGGGAGGCAGGGTACCCAACTGTGGATCTGCCCGACAAGACCCTGCTCTTCTAGAACCTACATTCTGCTGTGTAAGACCTATGCTGGGCAAGATAATTATGATGAATGCTAGGAAGAGAGTACCAAAGGTGATGGGACAGTGAGTGACCGAGAGGAGGGGACTGGGCTAACCAGGGGTATCAGACAAGGCCTGTCTGAAAGCTGGATGATGGGAGTCCTGCCTGCGAAAGTGTGGAGGAAGAGTTCCAGGTGGAAGGGTCTGCAAAGGCAAAGGCTCTAGGGTGGGAATATACAAGGAACCTTCTAGGAACAGCAGCGGAAGCACGGCAAGCAATAGGAGTGCAGAGGGGATGACGTAGTGGGGGAGGAATATAATTGCGTTTTAAGTGCAATGGGGAGCCATCAAGGGTTATGCGTAGAGAATGCACTGGGGTAGAGGAAGAAGTACGAGCCTGGTTCAGTAGGGCCTGGGCGCAGCCCGGGTGCCAATCCATGCCCCCATCCTCCTGGTCTAGAGGGCTCCCCGGCCCCTATACCCTAGACTGAGACTCCAGGGTGTGTCCCAGCCCTCCCCTGACTCTCTGTGTGAGCTTGGGCAGGGCTCTCTACCTCTCCGGGCCCCACTTGGCACCAATGAAAATGAGGCCACTGGCCAAGGCGGTTTGTCTGAGGCCACTTTCAGCCCTGACTCCCTTGATGTTGTGGGTTTAGATGAGGACCTGTGTCCTCATCTCGGCCATGCCCGGGGATGCCACTGCGTTCTGGGTCTGCTCAGCCTTCCCTGAGTCCTTCCAACTGGAAAAGCCTTCAGGCAGGGCTTCTGGAAGGAAAGTGCTGTGCTGAGGGACAGCCTGGAGAGACCTTAGAGGTCATCTCTCAGTGTTTCTAGGTCTCCAGCTCCCATCCCACGCCCTTTGCCTGCTCAAGTGCAGGACTGATGAGCGCATGTGGCCGGTTACGATTCAGACCTCGCCTGCAGCCGTTGCCAGGCCCGGGAGAGACTTGCAGTCGACTTGCCTCAAGTTCTAGTTCTTGCACTAGTTTGCCGTGTGACCTCAGCAGGATCCTTCCCCTCTCTGGGCCTGAAATGGACATTACAGATCTATGCTTATGAAGCTCAGGGACCAGCACTGTCCAGTAGAATGCAATACAAGACCGTTACGCAATTTAAAAATTTTCCATCAGCCACATTAAAAAAATTTAAAAAATGAATTTTAATATATTTATTTAACCCAATGTATCCAAAATATTATCATTTCAACATGTAATTAATGAACTATTTTACCTTTTTTTTGTACTAAGTCTTTGAATTTTGGTGTGTATTTTATATTTCTTCATCTCTCAGTTTGCACAGCCACATTTGGAATGCTCAATGACCACATGTAGCAAATGGCAATTGGCTGCCATATTGAATAGCATAGATTCAGACATTGACATCAATAATTACCCAACGAAGTGAAAAGCATCCTTTTATAAAGACAGTTCATTCCTTCCAGAGGCACAGAGAAGGAAGTCAGTACCTGTTCCTAGATATGGAAGGAAAGCTTCCTGGTGCAGGTGACAGTTAAAAGACAAAAAAAATCTTATTGATGGCTAATATCTTTCCTACCTCCCTTAAGAAAAAATTTTCTACCTCATGATAAAAGTAGCACACACTCATTCATAAAAAATAAAGTAGGTATATAAGAGTTAAGAAGGGAAACAAAAACCAGCCCATAATTTCCCCAGCCTGAGAGACATTGTTAATGTTCCTATCCATCTCCTCTCAGGCATTTTCCCAGGCACAAGTATTTTGCGTGCAACTATAATCTTACTGTTGGAGAAGGCAATGGCACCCCACTCCAGTACCCTTGCCTGGAAAATCCCATGGACGGAGGAGCCTGGTAGGCTGCAGTCCATGCTAAGAGTCAGAGACGACTGAGCAACTTCACTTTCACTTTTCTCTTTCCTGCATTGGAGAAGGAAATGGCAACCCACTCCAGTGTTCTTGCCTGGAGAATCCCAGGGACAGCAGAGTCTGGTGGGCTGCCGTCTATGGGGTTGCACAGAGTCAGACACGACTGAAGCGACTTAGCATAGCATAGCATAATCTTACTGCATGCAGAATCTTACTATATCCTTTTTTTTTTCCTTTTTTTCCCCACCTAGCACTGTGGAGTGAGCATCTCTCTGGGTTGTTCAAAACCCTCATGCAACAGTACTACTATTGGCTGTGTACTCTTCCAGGGGAAACAGTGTTAATTGCTCAGTGGTGTCCACTCTTTGCCACCCCATGCCCACCAGGCAACTCCGTCCATGGGATTCTCCAGGCAAGAATACTGGAGTGGGTTGCCATTTCCTTCTCCAGGGGAGCTTCCTCACCCAGGGATCGAACCCGGGTCTCCTGCACTGCAGGCAGAATCTTTACCGTCTGAGCCACTAGAGAAGCAGGCATTATCGGGCAGGACTGGCCATGAAACCTTTATGCCTTCCCGCCTCGCCTAAGGGTGCCTGCAAGCCCAGCTCTGCTTTGAATGCCCCCGCGGAGCACAGCGGGGGTGGGGATTGGGGCGGGGAACAACCAGGAAGGCCAAGTGCCCTGAAAGCCACGCTGTGCCTCTTTCCTCATTGCCAGTCCCTGGGCTTTTGTGACTTGGAGAAGCCTGGGCTGGGCCGTGGCTCCTTGTCGCCAGTCTCCCCACTGCCACCTGGCGGTCCAGGAAGGGGATGCACCCTCCAGGAGCACAGCACCGCCCAGGGAGCCAATGGCAGGAGGTGTTGGGCTCCTCCTGGGTTTCCACTTTTGACCGCTGGGTCTCTGCGTCACTCTGTGACCAGCCTTCCACAGTGCAGGATATCTGAGTTTTTATTCTGGAGAGGGATTTCCTGCCTGCTTTCATTCAGAAGGGCTGCAGCTTTGAGAGAAAGACTGCTGCTGCTAAGTCACTTCTGCTGCTGCTGCTAAGTCGCTTCAGTCATGTCCGACTCTGTGCGACCCCATAGACGGCAGCCCACCAGGCTCCCCGGTCCCTGGGATTCTCCAGGCAAGAACACTGGAGTGGGTTGCCATTTCCTTCTTCAATGCAGGAAAGTGAAAAGTGAAAGTGAAGTCGCTCAGTCGTGTCCGACTCTTAGCGACCCCATGGACTGGAGCCTACCAGGCTCCTCTGTCCATGGAATTTTCCAGGCAAAAGTACTGGGGTGGGGTGCCATTGCCATCACTTCAGTTGTGTCCAACTCTGTGTGACCCCATAGACAGCAGCCCACCAGGCTCCCCTGCCCCTGGGATTCTCCAGGCAAGAACACTGGAGTGGGTTGCCATTTCCTTCTCCAATGCATGAAAGTGAAAAGTGAAAGTGAATTTGCTCAGTCGTGCCCAACTCTTAGTGACCCCATGGACTGCAGCTCACCAGCCTCCTCCATCCATGGGATTTTCCAGGCAAGAGTACTGGAGTGGGGTGCCATTGCCTTTTCCAGAGAGAAAGACTGCCCAGGTTCAAATCCAGCTCTACTTCTTAGGAGCCCTGTGGGCCTGGGATGCCAGTCCACTTTTCTATGTCTCGGGTTCCTCATTTGTAACATGGGATGATAATAGAGTGTATCTCGAGTTGGGAAGTTGAAATGAGATAGTACGTGAAATGCTTGGCTCTGAGGCTAGGCCACAGTAAATGCTGGATGTTTTTAACTCCTTGATGTCAGATGGAAACTAAAGGCAACGTATAGAGGGTGGATCTTCTTTAGTTTCATTCCCTTTCTCTAGATCTCTGCTTCTAACCTTTCAACCAACCCTTGGAAGGTTTTCTTGAAACTTGAAATCTCCAGTTGAGCCAATTTCCTGCTCAAAAGTCTTCAGGGGTTCCCGGCTGCTCCCTGCAGTAAATATTAATACAAAGGCCCTAGCCTGACATTTAAGACCCTCAAGAACAGGGCCCAGCTCACCTTCCCAGTCTTGTCTTCCATTGTTTACCTCTAGGTCCCCTCTACTCCAGCCAAACTGTTTTCCTCAAGACTTTAGGTGCTGTGCTGTGCTCAACGGTGTCTACCTCTTTGCGACCTCATGGTCTATAGCCTGGCAGGCTCCTCTATCCATGGAATTTTCCAGACAAGAATACTGGAGCGGGTTACCATTTCCTACTCCAAGGGATCCTCCCAACCCAGGGACTGAACCCACATCTCTTGCATCTCCTGCAGGCCCTTTACCACTGAGCCACCTGGGAAGCCTGAGACTCTAGGACCTCCTTCCAATTTCCCACCTCTGCATTCTTCTCATACTCAGCTTCACTCTGGACCATATTCTCCCCACCTTCCAAAGACCTCATCATATACCACCTCCTCCAGCAATCCTGCTATAGACCTAGCCCTCTTTCTAAAGCTCCCCAGCATACTAATGGCATATGTGTCAATTGCCTTCATCTTGGACTCTTGTAAATAGCCTCATGGGATGGAGAGAGTCTGGGCTTTGGAGCTAAGGGAGGTATGTGTTCATATCCTGTGTGCTCTTGAGCAGGGAGCATACTCAACCACTTGGAGCCTCAGTTGTTTTTTTTTTTTTCCATGTAAATGGTCCTAATCCTTACAGATTTGTTGTAAGTGGAAGGACAGGACACACACAAAATGCTTGTCACCTGACAGGAAGACACTCTGGGGCAGACTGCATCCTGTCCCCCTTGGAGTCCCAGAGGGCCTGGCATATGGGTACTCTAAAAATGCTTTGCTTTAGTGAATCAAGACTTTTCTCCCATCAGTGGGGAGAGATGTCTTGGTATTGGAAACACACAGTAAAAGGGTTCTCAGTGTCTGTGAGCCATGGGAATTACCACCCAGAACCAGAGTCACTTCTTCCTGGGAGCTGGGAGGGCCTGGATAATCCCTCTCCTAGCTGAGGGTCCTAGAAGGTTCGGGGGCGGCCTCTGGCTTACAGTGGGCAGCCTGTCTCTGCAGCCTGTTCACACCCACAATTGCTCTGATCCTTCTAAGAGGCTAGTGAGCCTAGTGGCCCTCTCCATATTATTGTGCTGGAAACAGCACCCAAGAGGGGAAGAGACTTTGCTAACTTCGTCACTTAACAGTCTCATGAATGTGGGGCTGGGTGCCAGGGGGCCTGACCCCCAGATAAAGGCCCTTCTGAGACTATAGATATGATGCGGCATTGGATTAAATGTTAGGAGAACCAAGTTCAAATCCCAGTGCCGCCGTTGACGTTCTGCCCGGCTTTGAGTGGATGTGTCACTCCTGACTCTCAGTCTCCTTGTGGCAGGGGGCCCTGTTGGGAGCTGAAAGGAGCCGGGAGATAGGAGTCGCTTCTGTAAACTGTGGAGTGTTATGTCCAGGTAAAAGGTTGTTACAGTTGACTCTGGAGCCTGATAGATGAGGCTTTGATCTCTGCACCACACCGGGAGTACACAGGGTTTTTATGGCTGCTCACCTGCCTGGCCGTTTCCCAATTTGCCTCTCTCCCGGAGTTTTGAAAGAGCTGTTTTGATAGGTGCCTGGCAACAGGGGTGCAGCAGGGTGGGGTTGATGGGCTGGTACGCTGGGTGTGGAGGCACTAGAGGCCACAGGAGAGCTGCCTCCTTCCAAAGAAGCTTAAAGTGGGATGGACGCTGGGGTTGGGGAAACCCACTGAAAGATAAGGCATTCCTTAAGGACCCTTGTCCGTGAAAAGAAAAAGTCATAGGACCAAGTAAAGCTGAGCACTCTGGGATAAGAGTGAAGCCCCGCTACAACTGGTTCATATTTACATAGGACCAGGCACAAGGAGGTATTTCGGAGGCATTGACCAAATGGATGGATGGGTGGATGAAGAGGAAGGAAGATGAAGACAAGCAGGCAGGCTTCCAGGTGGTGGTGACACACGCACTGTGACAACTCTCTGGGTTACAAGACGTGGACTCGGGGGTTTTTGCAAGGACGCACCTGGCAATCAAAAAACGGGACGCTCCACTCTGTTAGCAGGCCTTAATGGAACCCAGCGAAAGCCTCAGGAGGCCGGAACGGGATCTGGGATTGTTCAGAATCTAAGGCACCTCTTGTGGCAGAAAGTGAAGAACTAAAGAGCCTCTTGATGAAAGTGAAAGAAGAGAGTGAAAAAGTTGGCTTAAAGCTCAACATTCAGAAAACGAAGATCATGGCATCTGGTCCCATCACTTCATGGCAAATAGATGGGGAAACAGTGGAAACAGTGGCTGACTTTATTTTTCTGGGCTCCAAAATCACTGTGGATGGTGATTGCAGCTATGAAATTAAAAGACGCTTGCTCCTTGGAAGGAAAGTTATGACCAGCCTAGACAGCATATTAAAAAGCAGAGACATTACTTTGCCAACAAAAGTCCACCTAGTCAATGCTATGGTTTTTCCAGTAGTCATGTATGGATGTGAGAGTTGGACTATAAAGAAAGCTGAGCGCTGAAGAATTGATACTTTTGAACTGTGGAGTTGGAGAAGACTCTTGAGAGTCCCTTGGACTGCAAGGAGATCCAACCAGTCCATCCTAAAGGAAATCAGTCCTGGGTATTCATTGGAACGACCGATGCTGAAGCTGAAGCCAATACTTTGGCCACCTGATGCAAAGAGCTGACTCATTGGAAAAGACCCTGACACTGGGAAAGATTGAAGGCGGGAAGAGAAGGGGACAACAGAGGATGAGGTGGTTGGATGGTATCACCGACTTAATGGACATGGGTTTGGGTGGACTCCAGGAGTTGATGATGGACAGGGAGGCCTGGCGTGCTGCGGTTCATGGGGTTGCAAAAAGTCGGACATGACTGAGCTACTGAACTGAACTGAAGGCATCTCTAACCATTGAGATAATGATAGTAATAACATTGGCTGCCAGGGGCTGTGCTGAGTATTTCATGAATGTTGTCTCATTCGCCCCTGGAGAGATTCTCTCAGGATGCTCATAAGGAGGCTTCCGTGCCCTTTCTTCTCTCTGCAGGTTGCTCTGCTCTGCATGCGCACCCTGATGGCCGTAGTGTGGCTCTCAGGGGGAGACTGGGATTGGTCCAGCCAGCATCTCAGTCTGGTATGGGTACAGCACTCATACCACCACATGGGCCCTTGGTCAGGCCAAAATCCTCTGCTCTTGGGTCTCATGGGAGAGGAAGCAGCCCTGTCCAGGGTCTCAGGGGGTTGGGGCAGTGTCAGGACAAGAACTCAGGTCTTCTGGCACTTTTCTGTCTCTGTGCCTGGACGGGAACAGCTCTCTGGGGTCCAGGAGAGGTTCTGAGAAGAGGGAAGGAGAAAGGGCTGGCAGTAGTGGGCTCAAACTTTCCAGTCTTCTCTTGGACAGACTGTTCCTGAGAAGAGGATTTCAACATGACGTGCCTCAGTACAAGTGTTTGCTGTTGGTGACGACCGGGACCCAAGAACTTTTAAATTTGGAAGAGGCTGACATCAGCTTCTGCACCCCTCTCCTTTTATAAATGAAGAAACCGAGTCTCAGAGAAGGAAAGTGACTAAGTCAAGGTCAGCCAGCCAGTTAGTGGGCGACAGCAGTTAGGTATTCCCTGGGCTATAGAGCTGACTTGGCAATTGGCCTCAGACTTCTAACCACGGAGCTGGGACATGGGGCTCAAGGTGAGTCCAAGCAGACCAGGCAGGTGGTTTCCGTCTTTCTTGGACCTTCTTGAAGGCTGTGTGGAGCTCAGCACTATAACTGCCTGAGATGGCATTGGAAAGCAGCCAGCTTGTCAATTCTACCCATTAACTAATAGTCTATTATTTTCCTCTGGGATTAATTTTTAAATGCAAATGGCATGTTTTATCACACAATTGAACACTTAACATCCACCGATGGCTGATCTCTGATCAGGGGCCAGGCCTTCCTTTCTCCAGCAGCTCAGGGGGCTTAGGCAGGCCCAGGGGAATGCAGGAATGAGGGGACACAAGAGAGCGGGTTCACACCTCTTGTCGCTTAGTTCCAGTTCCTCACCAGATCCATGACCTTCTTGGGAGGGGCGAGCAGGATGGATGACGTGGGGGAATGTGGCTGAAAATCAGGAGCCAGTTTTCCTCACCCAAGACATTTTCCTCCACTGAATTAATATCACAAAGGGAAGCTGGGTCTGCATTGGCTTGTGGGGATTATGCAAATGAAGCCATGGAAGGGGATATTTCTGAGCTCCCTGGTTGTTCTGGCCTCCAGTAAAGTCCTGTCAAGAAAACACCCCCCAAGGCCATGGCTGGGAGGCATTTGGAGGGACCCTGACTTATTAGACCCTAGACAGCATATTAAAAAGCAGAGACATTACTTTGCCAACAAAGGGCCGTCTAGTCAAGGCTATGGTTTTTCCAGTGGTCATGTATGGACATGAGAGTTGGACTGTGAAGAAAGCTGAGCACTGAAGAATTGATGCTTTTGAACTGTGGTGTTGGAGAAGACTCTTGAGAGTCCCTTGGACTGCAAGGAGATCCAACCAGTCCATCCTAAAGGAGATCAGTCCTGGGTGTTCATTGAAAGGACTGATGCTGAAGCTGAAGCTCCAATACTTTGGCCACCTGATGTGAAGAACTGACTCATTTGAAAAGACCCTGATGCTGGGAAAGATTGAAGGCAGGAGGAGAAGGGGATGACAGAGGATGAGATGGTTGGATGGCATCATCGACTCAATGGACATGAGTTTGAGTAAACTCCAGGAGTTTGTGATGGACAGGGAACTCTGGCGTGCTGCAGTCCATGGGGTCACAAAGAGTCTGACATGACTGAGCAACAGAACTGAACTGAACTGACTTATCAGTGCCCAGCTGGGGCCCAGAACTTCTAGAGGGAGTCGGAAGGTAGGTTTTCCTACCTGAGAGGATCTTGGACTGGTCTCTGTATGGGAACTGAGCCATAGAAAGAAAATGAAAGTGAAAGTCATTCAATCACGTCTGACTCTTTGCGACTCCGTATAGTCCATGGAATTCTCCAGGCCAGAATACTGTGTAGGTAGCCTTCCCTTCTCCAGGTTGAGATCTTCCCAACCCAGGGATAGAACCCAGGTCTCCCGCATTGCGGGCGGATTCTTTACCAGCTGAGCCACAAGGGAAGCCCGAGCCATAGAATCCAGAGCTTAGGTTTTTCCTCTATTTTTTTTTTTTTTTTTGCGGGGCGGGGGTTGTACCACATGGCAGGCCGAACATCCCCGATCAGGGATCGAATCCATATGCCTGCAATGGAAGCACAGATTCTTAACCACTGGACCACCAGGGAAGTCCAAGCTCAGTTCTTCTTCTCCAAGGAGCCAGAGGCATGGGAGAAAGGCTGAGGCCTTTGGAGTCAGAACTGAGTTCAAATCCCTGCTCTGCTGCTTGCTGGCTGTGTGACCCTGGGTGAGCTATTTCACCCCTAAGCCTCAGTCTCATCTGTGAAATGGGGCCACAGAGAGCACCCTTTTGGAGCTGACGTAAGCACTGAATGAGATAAAGTCCACTAACTGCGTGGAAGGCTCGATACTGCCAACGCTGCCTCCTCTTCCACCTGCTTCATGTGGGATGACTGTCACAATAGTTCATGTAATATAATAGTATCAGTAATAAAATAATACTATAACATCAAACTATATGTATGCACACACACATGCACACTTGTGTGTATATAACAATGAAAAATAAGGTAACTAACACTTGAAGAGAACTTTCAAGAGCTGAGGACTGTTCTGAGCTCTTTATACCCATCAGTTCATTTGAGGTTCACCACAACCCTGTGAGGTACGGAGCAATACACCCATTTTATGGATGAGGGAACTCAGATAAGTTAAGAAACTTACGGAAGGTCACACAGCTGTGAGTGGTCAAGCCAGGATGACAAGGTGGTCCCTGAGTGTGGGCTGTGCCTTCTCCTCACCCTCCTCTGTGGAGGGAGAAGGATGGTAGGTACCTTGGGGCCAGGAGACCTGGGGGCCAGACCTGACTTTCCCTTTGAGTGTAGGGGCTGGGCATTCTGATCTGGGCTCCCCAGGAGAGTGTGTGTCAGAAGGGACGCTGCCTCTGAGCATAGCCTGGCTGGTCAGGGGCCTTGTTGCCAGCTGTATAGCTGCCACTGGAGGACCCTGACATTCATGAGGTTTGATCTGTTCATTTTATAGTTGGGAAACTGAGGCCAGAGAGGGAATGGCACCCACCCAAGATTGCCGAGAGAGTTATCAGCAGGTCTCCTCTCTCCCAGCCCAGAGCTTTCTTATCCCCTTGCCCCCACTCACCAAAGGGGGAATCTCTAAACCACCAACTGCCTCACAGGCTGAAATGTTCGCTGAGCCCGAGTCATGACTCTGAGCTCGGCCCTGGGGGAAGGGGGCTGACTCGAAAGCTGAACAGCCGTCGTACTTGTCTGACCACAGAGTGAGGCCCAGTCAGAGGGAAGCTCTGGGTCGGATGTGGGGGAAAGGGTTGGGGGCGAGGGCAGAGAATAAGCAGACCCTGGTCTCTGCCTTTCAGGAACTCACAGTCTATGCAGACGTCAGACCTGCGACAGTGACAGCCACCACCGCTGCAAGCGGCCTGCGTCAGGAGTCCGCCCCGCAGCATCCATCATGCCAAGGCTTGTACCCAGTCTCTTTATGAGTCTTCACAGTGGTCACTGCACTAGCTGCTATAATAATAATAACATAGAAGATAATGATCTAATAATATAGTAATTCTACATATGGAAAATGGTAGTCTCACCTATATAATAATGTTACATACAGAGAATCACAGACATTTTACAGATAAGGACATTGAGGCTCAGAAAGGCTAAATGACTTGCCCGAGCTCACGCTGCACTACAGCAGGTGAAGAGGGGAGTGTTCACCCCAGCTCTGCCGGCCCCCGAGTCCGTGCTGTCCCACTACTCTGCTCAGTGCACTAGCCACGAGCCACGCGTGGCCACCACGCACTTGAAATCTGCCCAGTGGGAACTGAGATGTGCCCTAAATGTGAAACACACCCTGGATTTCAAAGGCCTGGTAAGAAAAGAAAAAAGAATATAAGTTATTAATATTTTTAATTGATGATATGTCAAAATAATAGGATATATTGGGTTAAATAAAATATTTTGTTAGAATTAATATGTCTATTTATTTTTGCTTTTTCTTTAAGGTAGCTGCCAGAGAATTTAAAATTACACACGTGACTTGTGTTATCTCTCTACTGGACCTGCTGCTCTAAATCAGTGCTGTCCAATAGAACCTTCTGCAGTGACGCAAGTGTTCCATCCTGCTTGGTCCAGTTGGGTAGCCACTAAGTCCAACGTGGCGATGGAGAACTTGAAATATGGCTATTGTGACTGAGAAAATGAATTTTTAATTTGACTTAGTTTATATTTGAATTTACGTTCCTGGACCACATATTTAAAAAGCAGAGACATTACTTTGCCAATAAAGGTCCGTCTAGTCAAAGCTATGGCTTTTCCAGTAGTCATGTATGGGTGTGAGAGTTGGACCATAGAAAAGTCTGAGCGCTGAGGAACTGATGCTTTTGGACTGCGGTGTTGGAGAAGACTCTTGAGAGTCCCTTGGACCACAAAGAGATCCAGCCAGTCAATCCTAAAGGAAATCAGTCCTGAATATTCATTGGAGGGACTAATGTTGAAGCGGAAACTCCAAAAGTTTGGCCACCTGATGTGAAGAACCAACTCATTAAAAGAGACCCTGATGCTGGGAAAGATTGAAGTAGGAGGAGAAGTGGACGACAGAGGATGAGATGGTTGGATGGCATCATTGACTCAATGGACATGAGTTTGAGCAAGTTCCGAGAGATGGTAAAGAACAGGGAAGCCTGGTGTGCTGCAGTCCATGGGGTTGCAAAGCGTCGGACATGACTGAGCAACTGAGCAGCAACCATATATGGCTAGTGGCTAGCACAGCTCCCGACAATTATGCTTTTCTGCCCCATGAAGACAATTAGGCCCCACGGGGTGTAACAGGCATTCTGATAGCTGGGTTGATACTAGGTATCGGGGGCACAAAAAGGACTTCTCTGGGTGTTAGTGTCTGCAAACAAAGACTCAGAGAGGTTTAGAGATCACCCAGGGGCACCCAACTTGGAGGTGGTAGAGACTTAGTTTGGCCATAGGGGAAAGTCTCCAAGCCCCAGACTTGTCCTCAAAATTTGCTGCCTCCTTGGCTGGGGTACTGTCACCTAGGACCCCTCCAAGGCTAACGCTGGCTGGACCACCCCACCCCAAAGCCCATCCAGTCCCCCGTCACCCTGCCAGAAACCCCCAGCCATGGTCACTTGCATCAGTCTGTCCTCTGGTACTGTGGACACCTGCCCAGTCTCTCTCTGTCACCCCTCCCCTGACCCCATGCCCAGCACTTCGCACTTGAAGGCCCGCCATACCTCATCGCATCCTGTCTCCTGCATGCTTGCCGGACCCCTCCCATCCTGTCCCACCCTCTCTTCCTGGAAGAGTTGCCGCCCTTGGCCATGGTCTGCTAGATTTCTATGGCTTCTCAGATTTCCCGGTACGTCTGAATGCAGAGCTTGAACTCCCCGTCTTGTGTGGAAGCAATATGAGAGGTAGCCAGGCTGGTTGCCATCCTGCCAGCGGGCAGGCTTCCAGTCCTGCTCTGCTGCCAGCGTCTGCTTGACTCTAGGTAAGTCACTTCTCTCTGAGCCTGTTTCCTTACCTGCAAGATGGGAATAGTGATACCACAGGGTTCTTACGAACATTAAATGGAGCAAAGAATGCAAAGAACCCTGCTAACTGTCAAACAAAGAACAAACATGGGCTTGCTTCTAACTAATATAATAAAGGAGAAGTGATGATGCGTGTCTTTGGAGACTTGGCCATAAAGAAAGCACTGTGGCTTTCTCCTCTTGCTTGGATCACTCACTCTGCGGAGAGTTAGCTGCCATGTGTTGAGGACACTCAAGTACGTGTTGGGACGCCCAGGTGATAAGGAGCGAAGGCCTCAGCAAGGGGCTGAGGCTGCTGCCAATAGCCACATGAAGGAGCCAGCTGGGAAGCAGATTCTCCAGCCCCAGTCAAACCTTCAGATGAATGCAGCCCCTGCCAACATTCTGACTGCAGGCTGGCCAGACACCCTGAGCCAGAACCACCCAGCAATGCCAGTGACCCACAGACCCTGGGAAGTAATAAGTGTTTGTTATTTTAAGCCATGAAGTCTGGGGGATAATTTGCCACACAGTAATAGATAACTAAAACACACATAATCTCATTTAACTCTCATAACATTAAGATGTAGGTATTGTTATCATCCCCACTTTATGGAGGAAAAAACCAAAGCTCAGCCAGGAGGTGATACCTGCCCTAAGGCCACTCAGTAAGGATGCGGTGGACTCAAGCAAGACCCCAGTCCCAGTCCATTTGAATTAAAAGCTGGCCAGTGTGGAACCATGTGCCAGACATCTCCTAGAGGTGCTCCAGTGAGTCAATACAGGTCTCTCTAGCCCCACTAGGAGCTGGTACACTCCCGAGAACAGGGATTATAAATTACGTAGCTTGGCCGAAACCCCACACCTAGCAATCAGTAGGTGCTCATTAAAAAAAATTAATTTATAGTTATGTATTTATTTATTGTGCTGGGCCTCGGTTGTATCACACAAGGTCTGTGATCCTCGTTGCGGCTTGTGGGATCTCTAGTCGCGGCACTTGAACTCTTGGCTGCGGCATGTGGGATCTAGTTCCGCCACCAGGGATCGAACCTGCGGCCCCTGCATTGGGAGTGTGCAGTCTCAGCCGGGAGATCACCAGGGAAGTCCCCGTAGGTGCTCATTAACTGCATGTTTGAATGGGAGAGACAAAGCATTTGGATTACTTGTGGCCCTGGGTGGATCCCTTGGCCAAATCTGTCCAAACATTTGTGGGGTACAGGGCAAGATACGAATGGAGCTCTGAATTCTATATACCTAAATATTTTAAAGTTTTGAATCAAGCTAATCAGTAGTAAGTGAATTATGGCAACTATACGTTCATTATAACAAAATATGTGTAAAGCGATGGTTTTTACGTGAGTCCAAGTCAGCCAAGCACTGACAATGACTGCACATGCCTCAGTTGTCTCTTGATGGGCTGATGATGTTTGAGTGAGCGATAAAATAAAGACAGACGTGTCCATAGGTTATTACACGTTCATTCTGTCAAATTTGTTTTCCCTGCCTTTATTTCGGCAAAAATCCATAATTGTGCTGTGATAATCAAGATTTTCTTATAATTTCTGTTCTGTTTCTAGTCATGTGAAATTAGACAACCTTTCTCAAGTCATTGTATTTCTCAGATAGTTTCTAATCAATTTTAATTGACAAACACTTGCTCTGTTGAGGATGTAGGAAGAAACTGTCAATACTACTCTAAAAGCAATATTTAGATTCGGAAATGAGCTGTGAGTTTCACATAGCAAGCTTAAATGCCGTAATGGGATTGTATATGATAAATTATGATTATTGTGGAAAATATTACCAACTCTCTTAAGTTCTTCATATAAATCGTATCACGTATATCTTGAATTTTGCTGTCTCTTAAAGCAATATCTAGATCTAACACTCAGGTAAGTGATCGGTGTCATGCTCTAAGCTTGTTACATCTGGACCTACATGTATACCAGCTTAAGAATAATACGGATTATTTGATATTGCAAAATGTTCCCCAGCTGCCCTGTGCGACTCTTTTGGATTATATGTGCTTTTTTTGAGTACCTCTGGAGGCACAGACAAGAACATGAAAAGAGGCAAGGGAATGGACGCTGGGGACCACTGGGAATTTACTGCATTTGTGCTAAGAGGAAGGATCTAACAAGTCAACTGATTTGTCTTTTCTCTTAACAAAGAGCAACGGCTTTTCTTTCATTAAAAAACAAAGTTATTTATTTACTTGCTGCACTGGGTCTTAGCTGTGCACATGGGATCGTCAGCCTTCATTGTAGCTCCTGGAGTCTTCACTGCAGCAGCTGAGCTCTTAGCTGCAGCATGTGGGATCTAGTTCCCTGACCAGGGATTGGACCTGGGCCCCTATATTGGGAGCCTCAGCCACTGGACCACCAGGGAGGTTTCTGAGCAAAGCTCTTCCTGCACTGTTCAAAGCCTCCCTGTCCTCCAAAGCAGGGCGCATCGGCAATGTCAGCACCCGTACACTCCACAAGTGTCGGTGGCATTTGGAGGCAGTCAAGTTTTGTGTTGAGGACACAGTAAAGGATGAACAGCATTTCCCTTCCTTCCCTGGGGCCTGAACAGTGTCGGGGCCCAAACGGTCACGGGAGTGTGCTGTGACGGTTGACCGAGGCTCCAGGTTTCCTCAATAAATTGTTGGCATTGTGACACGCAGGCCTCCAGATGACTCACGTGTGGCCCGGTGGACCGCGGCTGGTTCCTGAGTTGTGCAGAAACGGAGGGTGTTGCCAAACTTCCATCCCTATCCAGCATTGCTGCTGCATCCGATCTCATGTTCATTTTCGGAGTCATTCATCTTTTTGTAATTATTTTATAAAATGTTCTAAGACAAATACAGTATGTTTCTCTCATTTCCTGCACAGTTTTAGTACTGTTGCTTTATGAAGCATCAACTGTCACTTCGAAATAGAACCTTATGTATTGGCATCTATAGCCCTGCAAGTTATGAGACTTTTTTTATTGTGGTAAAAAAAAAATCATAACATAAAATTTACCATCTTAACCATTTTTAAATGAACAGTTCGGTAGTGAAAGTATATTCACAGGGTTGTGAAACAAAACTCTTGTAGATTTTCATCTTGCAAAATGGTAACTCTGTATCCTTTAAACAACTCCCCATCCCCCTCTCCCCTCATCCCCCCAGTCCCACCCTCAGCCCCTGGGAACCACCCTTTACTTTCTAGTTCTTTCTTTTTTTAGAGATTTTTTTTTTTTTAATGTGGACCATTTTTAAAGTCGTTGTTGAATGTGTTACACTATTGTTTCTGTACCTGTCTCGATCTTTTGGCCATGAGGTGTGTGGGATCGCATTCCCTAACCCCAGATCAAACAGGCGTCCTTTTCATTGAAAGGTGAAGTCTTAACCACTGGACCACCAGGGAAGTTCCTACTTTCTGTTTGTATGAATTAGATACCTTACTAGTAATAATTTATTTTTACTGTCTTTTATAAAAGGTTCAGTCTGCGATGGATTGGAAAGGGACTGGAAGTTTTAAAAGCCAAACGGTCTTCTGCAATAGATAGTTTGAGAGCAGTTGCTCAGTGGTCTCTACAGGCATGTCTTGCTTTTTATGGATCCAGTTGATTATTTTATTATCTCACCTCATCTTACATTTTTCTGTATAGATTTCATAAATACAGTTTTTGTTGGCTTACATGGTCAGGTAAAGAAAGTAGAGGGAAGGTAGAACAAATACGTGTAGTTGAACTTGGTCCTAAAGGTCCATTTCTGATTTGCTTTGCTGGACCTCCATTTCCTTGAGGATAGAAAGGCGTGATGAAGCAGCCATGCTCTGAAGACTCGGTGGCCACACTGCCCTGGAATGCTCTGGTTGTTGGAATTCTCCATGTTGGGACTGGCTGTCCAGCTGGGCAGCCGCCCTCTGTCCCCCCTGGCCCTGCTCCAAGTCCCGTTTCACACCCTGAGGACATTTTGTCTCCGCTGACCCCTGGTTTCCCGCCTCTGAAGTCACAGAAGGGTCTTCTCATGGATGACACACTCGGGCAACTTCCATTTCTCATGTCCTGGCCAAAGACATGAGGGGGGTAAGTTCATGTTAATGGGGACACAGCCAGGGATGGGCCCTGTATTCTAGAATTCCAGAGCTGAAAGGAACTGGATTCTATTTTATAAGTAATATATACTCATTGCAAAACAACTCTAAAAGGATATAAGCTTTTGAATCACCCTTAATCCCAGCACCCAATAATAACCATCTTTAACATTTAGTGAATATTTTGCTTGTTTTTTAACATACATTTTAAAGCAACAACATCAATAGGAATGTGCTACCTGTTGTTTAGCATCTGCTTTCCCCAGTCAGTATTTTTCTGCATCATAGATGCACTGTGTATCATCAGCTTGACTGGTTACAGAATTATTCCGTTGTGTATATCTTTGGTAATTGCCAGTGTCCTTTGACACCTATCTTTGCCTGTCTCTCTCTTTCTCTCATTATTACAAACAATGAACAGCATTCAATGTTTTCATTGTTTCCTTACAATAAAATCCTAGAAGTGGAGTTTTCTAGGCCAAAGGGTATGCACATCATATTTAAAAGACTTTGTCTGTAGGATTTGATGGTACTAACAGTGCCTCAAAAGTATCAAGATTGCTCATTTCAGTTCATGTCTGCTGACACTAGGTATTACTGCTTTTTATTTTGTTGTTTTAATTTGTGTTTCTTTGTAAGATGTTGGACATGTTTTCTTTACTGATCAGTTACACTGAAACATATTTTGGAGCTAGTCTATCCAGCCCTTTACTTTCACAGCTATGAAAACAGGGGAAGAGCTTCTTCCACAAGCAAATTAGGGACAGACCAGAATGGTAAGCTGGAAAAGGCAATGGCAAGCCACTCCAATACTCTTGCCTAGAAAATCCCATGGATGAAGGAGGCTGGTGGGCTGCAGTCCATGGGGTCGCTACTAGTTGGACGTGACTGAGTGATTTCACTTTCATTTTTCACTTTCACACAATGGAGAAGGCAATGGCAACCCATTCCAGTGTTCTTGCTTGGAGAATCCCAGGGATGGCAGAGCCTGGTGGGCTGCCGTCTATGGGGTCACACAGAGTCGGACACGACTGACGTGACTTAGCAGCAGAAGAATGGTAAGCAAGTAGTTTGATGTCCAGGTGAGGAAGTTTCCCATGATTCTGGGGTCCCTTGAACTGACAGAGGGAGATTCAGGGTTAGGAATGGAGATTAGAAGATGGCCCTCCTGTACACAACAAGTAAGTCCTCCCATCCAAACCTTAGTCTTCTCACCTGTAATTGAGGAGCTTGAGTGAGTCAATTGCTCAGATCTTCCTCAGCTCTAAGATTAAGGTTACCTGCTATCTCCAAGCGGATAAGGCAATGGCACCCCACTCCAGTACTCTTGCCTGGAAAATCCCATGGGTGGAGGAGCCTGGTAGGCTACAGTCCATGGGGTCTCGAAGAGTTGGACACGACTGAGTGACTTCACTTTCACTTTTCACTTTGATGCATTGGAGAAGGAAATGGCAACCAACTGCAGTGTTCTTGCCTGGAGAATCCCAGGGACGGCAGAGCCTGGTGGGCTGCCGTCTATGGGGTCGCACAGAGTCGGACATGACTGAAGCAACTTAGCAGCAGCAGCAGTTATCTTAAAATTCCTTCCTATTTTTAACAGTTATAATGAAAATCTTACATGTGCATAGCCCCTTATGGTTTATAAAACATTTCTGTGAAATAGAAGGGAGGTCTTGTCTTTAACACCATCTCATGCATGTATTCATGCTAAGTCGCTTCGGTCGTGTCCAACTCTTTGCCACCCTATGGACTGTAGCCCACTAGGGTCCTCTCTCCATGGGATCTCCAGGCAAGAATACTGGAGTGGGTGGCCATGCCCTACTCCAGGGGATCTTCCTGACCCAGGGATCCAACCTGCATCTCCTGCATTGCAGGTCTCCCCTTAGCCACCTTTGGAAATGCCTTCTGACAAAACAGCCACCTTTAAACTTGTCCTCCGTAGGGATTCTGAACTCACCAATAATATTTATCCATCTGCCACAGGCTTTTCACTTAGCTGCAAAATTCACTAAGCCTCTACCAAGTGCCAGGCTCTGTGCCAGGTGTGGGGTGTACAGAGATGAGGGAGAAGCTTGCAATCTGGTAAGGGAGCTGCACCAAGGGAAACCTGCAAGGAGTTCTGAAAGGGGGCAGCATGAGAGTGGTGGGAGCACAGAGGAGACTAGCGGCATCAGGGCAGGCTTCCTGGAGGAAGCGAGACCTGACTCTGATCCTGAAGAGACAATAGACTAAGGAGGAAAAAGAGGGTATTTGGGGGAGGGGGAATAGCATGGGCAGAGATCTGGAGACAAACGAGGGAACACAACCTTCAGGGAACTTTGAACAGGCAACACAGTTTGGATTCAGTCCAGCAGACTGAGAAGACTTAAAAAATATTTATTATTTCATTTCAAAGTAATGGTAATAAACTCATCATATGTTAAAATAAACAATACATTTTTTATGAAAGATAACTATATTTTCCAAAATAGAAACATTTAGTGGGCAGAGTGTCACTGTTTTACATTTTTGCAGAATTCTTTTTCTTTGTCTAGTGATGTCTTTGTTTTTTCAAAAAATTTTATTTATTTTATTTCTTGGCTGTGCTGGATCTTCGCTGCTTCGTGCGGGCTTTCTCTAGTTGCAGCAAGCCGGGCTTATTCTTCACTGTGGTGCTTGGGCTTCTCATTGTGGTGGCTTCTCCTGTTGTGGAGAACAGGCTCTAGGCACTTGGTCTTCTGCATCACACAGGCTCAGTAGCTGTGGCTCACAGGTCCTAGAGCACGGGCTCAGTAGATGTGGTGCATGGGGCTCTTTGCTCCGTGGCATAGGGAATTTTCCGGGGCCAGGGATCGAACCCGTGTCCTCTGCCCTGGCAGGCAGATTCTTATCCACTGCACCACCACAGAAGTCCACAGATCTCTTTCAGTTCAGTTCAGTTCAGTTCAGTCACTCAGTCGTGTCCGACTCTTTACGACCCCATAGACTGCAGCACACCAGGCCTCCCTGTCCATCACCAACTCCCGGAGTTTACTCAAACTCACGTCCATCCAGTTGGTGATGCCATCCAACCATCTCATCCTCTGTCATCCCCTTCTCCTCCCACCTTCAATCTTTCCCAGCATCAGGGTCTTTTCCAATGACTCAGTGCTTCACATCACATGGCCAAACTGTTGGAGTTTCAGCTTCAACATCAGTCCTTCCAGTGAATATAAGAACTGATTTCCTTTAGGATGGACTGGTTTGATCTCCTTGCAGTCCAAGGGACTCTCAGGAGTCTTCTCCAACACCACAGTTCAAAAGCATCAATTCTTTGGCGCTCAGCTTTCTTTATAGTCTAGCTCTCACATCCATACATGACTACTGGAAAAACCATAGCTTTGACTAGATGGACCTTTGTTGGCAAAGTAAGGTCTCTGCTTTTACTCATTATGACTGGCTTATTTTCATGAAAAAAAAAAAAAATGTCAACCTCGCCAACTCCCTGAAAGGGGCTCCGTAGAGCCCTCGATGAGGAGGGTGAATTGGCTGAGTGGGCCCTGGAGGCCGGGTTTTGAGCTGCTATGGGGCCTGAAGGGGAGGGGCAGGCTCCAGGGGTGTTGGTGGGGCTGAGAGGCGGGGCCAGGGGCGTGGTTTTGGCTGCAGGGCTAGGAGGCAGGCTCCGGCTCCAGCTCAGGTGCCTGAGTGCCCAGCCCAGGCTCTGGTGGAGGAGAGTTTGGGGAGGAGATGGTAAATCGTGTCTGGAACTACTTGAGTGTGAAATGTCTGTGGACCCCACGTGCAGCACCCAGAGACTGGCTCCTGGGCTGCGGAGGGGATGACTTGGTCAGGGAGGGAGACCATCACTGCGCACAGGGCTGCTAGGACCCGGGAAGGTCCCCGAGGTGGGAGCACTGACCCCCGCGCCCCACTGCTGTGAGACTAACAGGGAGCCGGGAAGGGGTGTGTGGCCTGCAGGCTGTGCACTAGCCCGGCAGGAGCCAATTGATGGGGGTGGGAGTCTGTCTCCTCCCAGCCTTGCTGAGCAAACACTGTAATCCAAGCCAGCTCCAGGGAGGAGCAGCCAAGGAGAGGCTTAGCGAGGGCTCAGCCCAGAGGGGAACTGGGGACATGGGAGGAGCAGGTGGCTGGATGCCCAGGAGCTGGGTGGGAGTTCTAGGGGGATGCACAAGATGCCCAGATGGGGGGCGATGGGGGGAGATTCAGGGGAGCAGCACGTTCAAGGCTTCAGTAAGAAAGGTACCCAAAGATGTTCTGCTGTGTTTTGACAATCTGGACAGCCTGCCAGGTAGAGGCAGGTTCTAGGCCAGAGGACTGAAATGTGGGCTCTTGCACATCAAGCCACAGACCCGACTTCAGCCATGCGCTCTGATACCGTTCTGGGAGTTCTCTTATGTCTGATCTGGGTTGCAAGAACATCAGTCCCAGGCGGCTCTGGTCCTTTCACAGGCAACCGGGTGAGTGAGCACTGCGCATGTGCTAGCAGCACCTTGGCAGGGCTGGATCCAGGCCCTCCAACTACGCCGTCAGTCACCGGTCTCTTCCCTCTGTTTTCCTCCTCAAGCACTTGATCCCCAAGTCCTCTGCCCACGTGTTGGCAAGATGGCTTCCTGGATAGCAAGCCCAGTAGAAATAGGGCTCCTTTCCCGCCCCGCCCCCCCCCCATAAGCACCCACGCGATTCCTGGGTAGATCCTCATTGGCCTGACATGAGTCATACACCCATTTTTGAACCAATCACTGCTGCCATAAGGAGAATGGCTTATGTTGATTGGTCAGGCCTGGGATGTGTACCCGGAGCTTAGAGTGGGAGATGGGATGGATGAGCCCCTCTCAAATTGCCCAGATAGTGTGAGGAACCCGCGGGTCCCCAAAGGAAAAGCACGGGGCTGCTGCCAGAGGAAGGGGCTGGACCTTACAGAGGTGAGAGCCCTTTCCCTCGGTGTGGACACCCCTGGAGTTAAGAGCCTTCCTCCTATAGTGCCAAGCCCCCCTACATGTAGTACAATGTTGGGGTAACCACATTAGCCCTTGGGGATCAGTTGGACTTGGCTCCTCACCCCCTGGCTGGGTGACCTCCCGTGAGTTATTTTTTTCTTCCCTGAGCCTCAGTTTCCTCCTCTGTAAAATGAGATGAATCATTAAAATAAGAGGAGAGGGCACAGAGAAGGGGTCACACGAGGACAGAGGTAGATTGGACTGATGCAGTCTTGAACCAAGAAATGCCAGGTGCCACCAGGAGCTGGAAGAGACAAGAGAGGACTCTTTCCTAGAGTCTTCAGAAGACTCAGCGTCCTGCCACACTTTGATTTCAGACTTCTGGCCTCCAGAACTCCGAGATGATAAATTTCTGTTGTCTGAAGTCACCCAGTTTGTGGTAGTTTGTTGCAGCAGCCCTGGGAGACTAATTCACATCTGAAATGATTTTATTTATTTATGTTGTTTATTCTCCATCCTTCCCCGCAAGGGATCAGTTCCATGAGACCATGCACCGTCTATTTTTGTCACTGCTGTGCCCCTAGCGTTTGGAACAATATCTGTTGCATAGCAGATGCTCATGAAATATTTGGTCAAATCAAAGAATGGGTAATTGCTGAACACTTCAACCAGCACTTTCAAAGCACCTTGTCTCAGACTGGCTCTAATATGCTGTTCTAGCCAGGCCCTTCCACCCCTACTTCCCAGACTTTGGGCTTTTGACAAATGCTCCGGGGACAGGCCATGTCCTTATTTCCCTTCTTATCCACAGAGACACATGTGCACACATACTAGTCCTAAGTGGGCAGCACAGCACAGTGGTGATGAGCTTGGAGGTGTGGGGAGCCCAAACATGGTTTAACATCTGGCCCTGGCTTGCCCTTGGCCTTGCTTAGGCCCCTTCCCTCTCAGTTTTCTCCTCTGGAAAATGGGTATAGGAGTCTCATTCTTTCAGTGCCCGGAACACTGTAAGTGCTCAATGAGTAGCAGCTGTAGTCAACTCTCCTGGGACATCCTGTCTTTTCCCACAAGGCTGGCCTGAGTCCCTTCCTTCTGCAGGAAGCCCTCCCAGACCACCTCTGTGATGGCCCGAGCTCTCCCCAGCTCAGACTCTCTGAATGGCTCCCTTGCCGCTCGGCGCCATCTGCCTGGGATCATTAATTCTCTTTTTGTGCATACGTGGCCCGTCTCCCTGGCTGCCTCAGCCGCTGGCCATGTTTTAATGAGGATTTCTCTTTGTGAATAAAGAAGCATGCCTTTGATCTCCCTTCTGGAATCGGTTGTCTTTGATAATCTGCACTGAGTAACCGCTGAGAGCCAGGCCAGAATTCGAGCCCGTGCACTGCTGCCTCTGTCGGACCCTTGGCAGGTGGCCTCCCTTCTCCCAGCCTCAGTTTCCCCAAAAGTACAAAGGGCCCTTGCAGAGCAAACATTCTGTTGTATGTAAATGAAGCAATCCACAGATTCAGCCACATGACCCTCTAGCCCCAATTTCTTTAGTAATGTCCCTTTCTTAAATTTCAACTACAAATCTGTAGTTTATGTTCCACTCACTGATGAAGAAAAATAAGGCCTAGAGAAGAAAAGTCACGTGCCCAGCACCCTTAGCCAGTTACGGGACAGAGGAGGGATTTGAACCCAGATTGTCTGATTCCTGGTGACCTCAAGGCCAAAAGTTGACTAGGAATGAACGCTGTGGTCATCTGATGATCCCTTGGGGTGAATCCGAGTAGGGATCCACAGGCCCCCTCCGCTCTACAGGGGGTAGTCTGAGAGCTCTGGGCAGGGGTTGACCAGAAGGCTGAGACGGGGGTCGCTGGGGGGTTCAGGGCTGGGGAGGTTTGTGAGGGGAGGGGTGGGAGAGACAACATTTGGAGGAGGGACCATTTTCAAAGATGAGCAAACTTCTTACGAAGCTCCTCAAGTCACTCCATAACTCTGGTTCTTGGGGACGGGAACATGCGTGGGGCCATGTCCATCCTGTGCCCTGGCCGTGAGCACAGAGAGGGACAGAGGCTCCCGGGGAGACAGGGATCACCTGGACCCGGTGACAGAGCTGGACCTGGCCTGGATGATGAGCTGGCCCTGACCATCACCCCATGCCCCAGAGTGGGGAGACTGTCAACGGGGAAGCCCCCAGGAGAGCCCCTGGTGCATGGAGAGGGATGCACAGAGGGTAAAGTGTGTCAAGGCTGGGGTGGGGCAGGGAGACCAATGCAGAGAGATAGTATGAGCATGAGAAAGAGACACTCAGAGAGAAAAAGAGACTGAGAAATGGAGAGCGAGTGGAGAAGAGAGGGAGAGAGAAGAGAAGACCATGGGCTCACTTACTTCTTCCAAGAGGAGTCCAGCTGCTTCCAGATCCTGGGGACCAGAAGGGGCAGAGGGCTCACTCAGGCCACCTGGCACTCTGTGTGGCTCCTTGGTGGGCAGGGCAGGGAGGGAGGCTGGTGGGAATTCAGGGCCAGATCCCCTCGAGGGAGGGGACAGGGTGTCTGGGGCCTGAGCTAAGATCAGTAGCTGGGTGATCTTCAGGGAGGTCCCAGCCTCCTTTCTGAGCCTCAGTTTAGGCACCTGTAAGGGGGTCAGAGTTGGCCTCTGTGTGTGTGTGTGTGTGTGTGTGTGTAGGAGATGACATCTGCTTTCTGATATTCTGAATTCCACTACACTCAGGCTCTGGGCCTCACATGGGGCGTGGGGGACAGGGGCAGCTGGTTTGTAGTTCTCCTCCCTGGAAGGGGTTCAACCTAGGCCCCAGCCGCTGCCTGCTTCCCCCTGGTCCCTGCCCCTTCCTCACTCTGCCAGACAAACCCCAACCATGGAAAAAATGAGTGTCTGGGGCCAGCCATTCATAGACGGAAACTCACCGTTTCCTCTTCTTCCTGTTCTGGGGTCCATTCTGCTCTGAGCTATCTGATACCATAATTGGCCACCTACTATGTGCCAGGCCTGAGCTCGCGTTTTAATTGATTATCTTATCAAACCCTCAGAATTACCCTCTTCACAGATGCCCATTTAAAGAGGAAGAAAGGAAGACTCCAAGGGTAACGTGGCCAGCCCATGTTAGGTTGTTAGGAGCCTGAGGTTAGAAGCCAGAAGGTGGCAGAGTCAGGCCTGCTGAGTCTAAAGACCCACTCTTCCCCAGCAGCACCCCAACTCTGGACTACAGGACGAGCAGTCAGAGAGGTGAATTCAGGTCCCCATTCAGCTATTATCCTTAAGCCAGTCACCTCTTCACTCTGAACCTCAGTTTCTTTATAAGTAAAATGGGACAAATATCATCTGTCTACACTTTGAAATGGGCTTCCCCAGTGGGTCAGCAGTAGAGAATCTACCTGCAGTGCAGGAGACGCAAGACACATGTCTTCAATCCCTGGGTTGGGAAAGTCCCCTGGAGGAGGAAATGGCAACCTACCCCAGTATTCTTGCCTAGAAAATTTCATGGACAGAGGAACCTGGTGGGCTACAGTCCAAAGTGTTGCAAAGAGTTGGACATGATTGAAGCAAGTTAGCATGTGAACATGAACTTGGCATTCTAAATGACTGTAACAGGACCTCCCTGGTGGTCCAGAATCCGCCTTGCAATGCCGAGGATGCAGGTTCGATTCCTGGTTGGGGAACTAGGATCCCACATGCCATGGATTGACTGGGCCAGCCTGCTGCACCTAGAGAGTCTGTAGACCTCAAAGAAACATCCTACATGATTGCAACACAGATCCCACATGCTGCAACCAAGATCTGATGCAGCCAAATAAATATTTGAAAATAAATTTTCAAATGACTGTGACTTAATCAACTGAATGCTTGCAACAACCCTATGAGGTAGTTAATCTTATGCCCATTTTCCAGATGAAGATCTTGAGGCTCATAGATGCTGATTTGTCTAAAGTCGCACATAGACAGTTATGAAGGTTGGGACCAGAAAGCAGAGTGGAGCTAGGATTTTAACTGGTCTGTGATCGTGAAATTAAAATGAAAGTCACTCGGTCATGCTCAAGTCTTTGCAACCCCACGGGCTGTAGCCTGTCAGCTTTCTCTGTCCATGGAGTTCTCCAGGCAAGAAGAGTGGAGTGGGCAGCCGTTCCTTTCTCCAGGGGATCTTCCCAACCCAGGGATCGAACCTGGGTCTCTCGCATTGAAGTCATATTCTTTACCACCTGAGCTGCCAGGGATGCTCTACCTGGTCTGTGGCCTTGGGTAAATCACCTTCTGCTTCCGGGCCACAGTTTCCCCATGTGTCCAAGGGCTGCAGTAAGAAATGGAGATGGTCGTAGAGCCCTAGAGCAGAGAGGCCTGGCAACCTTCAGAGCCACCTGGGTGAATGAGTTTAGATTTAGCCCAGAGCTGAGATCCCAGCTCTGCCATGAGGCAGCTGGGTGACTTAGCCTAGCTGAGCCCACTCAGAAAATGGGGTGCTGCAAGGAAAAGATAAGGGATGCATGTAAGGGGTCCATTGAGGGCCTGGAGCTGGAGAAAGGACCCTGGAGAGGACCCAGTCCCTCCCCCACCCATCCCTTGTCCCAGCCAGGCGCAGGGCTGTGGGAAGGGAAGGCGCGGGGCAGGAGGGGATTAGCCCAGGGTCCCCCTCCTGGGGCGGCGCTTTTAACTGTGGTTCTCCCCCTGGGATCAGCCTTGCCCCCTCCCAGGCCCCGGGCCAGGCCTGTGTTTGCCATGGGGATCTGGGATGGCCGGGCCTGGCTTTCATTCCCCGGCAGCTTTTGCTTGCTTTCTGCGGAGGGCCAGGCACCGGCTCTGCCGGCTCCCCGGGAGCAGATGGATCCCAGTGGGAAGCACGCAGCGGGTCCTAAGAGGATTGGCGCCTTTCTTCCCACCCTTTGTGCCGCTCCCCACTGCGGCCCGCGGCCCGACCACAAAGGCCGCTTGTTTGGCCGCCTCTAGGGGTGCAGCAGGGGGTCGCCGAGACGTCGGCACCCCCGTGTGAGCAGGAGGGTTGGGAGCACCCAGGCTCCAAGCAGGGCAGGAAGTCCTGAGCTACAGGCTGCACCCCAGGGGCTCACTGGGGAGATGCCTCAGGCAGTCTGTGAGGGGGCCAGGCCCAGATTTTGATGGCCAACCAGGCTTTGCTTCCAGGACTCCCATCGCCTGGCAAAACTCCCTGTGATCTTGAAAATGTGGCATCCCTTTCTTGCTTGCTTATTCCAAGTGACTGTGTGGACCAGGAGGACCCGAGAAAAGGAAGGCTGAGGCCAAGAGAAACTGGCGGGACGTAGCAAACGGAAGCCTGGAGACCCAGGAATAGCCTCATCTGAGGCCAGGCTCCAAGTGAGAGGTGGTAGCTGGGCAGAGAAAAGGACAGGAATGATCTTGCCAGTGAGTTTACTTAAAAAGATAATTGTTGGGACTTCTCTGGTGGTCCAGTGGCTAAGACTCCGTGTTCCCAATGCAGCGGGTCCAGGTTCCATCCCAGGTCAGGGAACCAGATCCCACAAGCGGCAACTAAGGGTTTGGATGCCGCAGTGAAATATCCCATGTGCCACAACGTAGACCAGGTGCAACCAAATAAAGACATTAGTTAACCAATTTTAAAAAATTGTTGATTGAGTTCCTCCTCTCTGGTGGGTGCTGAGCAGACAGAAATAAGCTGAGATTCTGCTCTGAGGGGTCTCGGGGGACAGACTTGTATGAAACAAGCTCTAGACCTGGGTTTCTCAGTTTGGGCACAGCTGTTGTTGTTCAGTTGCCCAGTTGTGTGTGACTCTTTGCAGCCCCAGGGACTGCAGCATGCCAGGCGTCCCTGTCCTTCACTATATCCCACAGTTTGCTCAGACTCATGTCCACTGAGTCAGTGATGCCACCCAACCATCTCACCCTCTGCTGCTCCCTTCTCCTTTTGTCTTCAGCCTTCCCAGCATCAGGGTCTTTTCCAATGAGTTGGCTCTTTACATCAGGTGGTCAAAGTATTGGAGCTTCAGCATCAGTCCTTCCAAGGAATATTCAGGGTTGATTTTCTTTAGGATTGACTGGTGTGATTCCCTTTGCTGTCCAGGGGACTCTCAAAACTGACATGTTGGGACGTATAATTCCTTGGTTTAACCATTTCCTTGGCCTCCCCCTGCACTAGCACACCCCCCCCCCCAGCTATGACAAATAAAAATGTCTCCAGACATTGCCAAAAGTCCTCCAGGGGCAAAATCACCTTGGATGAGAACCACTGGTCCAGACTATAATCCCGCTCATTTGTTTGTTCCTTATTTCAACACGTGTTTTGAGATCTAAGTGTGTGCTGGATGCTGCTCTAGCGCCTGGGGGTTCAGCCCTAGAGTTCTAGGTGTTGTGTTCAGGCCCATAGCGATGGCCTGCTGGAGGAGGGAGTGAAATATGTCATGCAGGGCTGAAACGGAGTGCCAGGCTGACCCAAGGCTCTTGGAGGAGGTGGCATTTAGCCAGGCCTGGAAGGATGAATAGAAGGGACTGGAACAGAGAAGGTGGGTAAGAGGGCCTCGGAAGGGGACCTTGCAGGCTGACTGGACAGAGTAGCCATCCTGTATGTGTTCCGCAGAGGCTCAGAGGGCCTGCTGTACTGGGGCATCTTCTAGGGATTCTGATGGACCACAAGAGACCCCGTCCGGCATGCAAAGGGATCAGAGCATCCAAAGAAGTTTCTCCACCCTGTCTGGAGGCTGCAGAGGCATCAGGAAGGGCAGCTCAGAGAAGGAGAGACAGCCGCCAAATCTTGAGTCTTAGCAGGCGGGATCTAGGCAGACCGGGTGGGGGCGGGTGGGGAGGAGATGGGGGATGAGGAAAAGCTCCTGCCTGAGCCGTGGAGCCTGAGAGCACCCGAGACTTTGGGGGCACTGCTAGGGCACTGCTAGGGCAAGAGTACCCCATTCTGACGGTGGTGGGGGGAAGAAGACGAGGCTGGAGCGAGAGGCGGCGGAGAAAGGCTCAGTTATAAAGGGCTGGGCTTTACCTGCAGGTGCTGGGGAGCCAGAGAGGGCATGTGAGCAGGGGTGACTTGTTTTAGAAAAGTCACTGCGGCTGCACTGATGAGACTGGGCCCTCAGGGAGCAGAATGAGAAGCAGGGGGACAGTTGGAAAGGTACGGGGGAGAGATCAAGGTGGCAGGAGGCTGAGGTGGGGGAACACGGTTGCCATGGACACGTAGGAGGTAAAACATGAGGATATGGGCTTGAACGCAGGGCTGAAGGAGCTGGAGGCAGCATCAGGACAGATTATGGGTGTCTAAGCAATGCAGCCCTGAAACGAATCCGCAGATAAAAGACCAAGTGGAGAAAGATAGGCCGGTGTATCTCAGGATGCAAATTACTTTTGAAACTTTGCTCTCATGCATCATCTTTAAATATTAATAACTGACATTTTTTTAAGAGCTTAATGCCACGCCAGGCACTGTTCTAAGCACTTCGTGTGCGTTAACTCATTAAGCCCTCGAAACAGCCTTATGAGGGAGATAATTTTTACCATCTTCATTTTGCTGAGAAAGAACTGAGGGACAGAGAGAGTAAGTAACTTGCCTGAGGATATACAGAAAGCGAGTGGCCGAGCCAGGATTTGCATTCAGGCAGTCTACTTCTCCCAGAGTCTGTGCTATCTACTGCCAAAAAGTAGAGTTTGTTTAAAGTCTGCTGAACTACAGCTATTGATAAATCCCTGTAACCTTCCCTAGTGGCTCAAATAGTAACGAGTCTGCCTGCAATGCAAGGGACCTGGGATCCATCCCTGGGGCAAGAAGATTCCCTGGTGAAGGAAACGGCAACCCATTCCAGCATTCTTGCCTGGGGAAATCCCATGGACAGAGGAGCCTGTCAGGCTACATTCCATGGGGTTCCAAAGAGTTGGATGCGACTGAGTAACTAACACTTTCACTTTCTATAACCTTAATATAAAAGTTAAAAGAAAAAGAGATTCCAGTTAACAGGTTGTGGTAGAAGGATGTGAACTCAAA
Source organism: Tragelaphus eurycerus (assembly GCA_935064755.1). Taxonomy (NCBI): domain Eukaryota; kingdom Metazoa; phylum Chordata; class Mammalia; order Artiodactyla; family Bovidae; genus Tragelaphus; species Tragelaphus eurycerus. The sequence goes on along the minus strand of CAKXYN010000099.1, from coordinate 6,409,182 downwards.
AAGCACCTGGGCTCTCCGTGCTGCCACCTGGCGGCAGTGTGCCCACAGGGGCAGCCGTGACAGAGGCCACACCCGGTTTGTTTGGGTGCTGAATTTATGAAACCCCAGGCCAGGGTGATGTGCGCTTGCTAAAATAGGCCTTACTAATTATGAAACTGTGTCCTCTGTTAGGCAGGAAGGAGTAAGGCAAGGCTCCCAAAGTCCAGGCTGCAAGCTCTGTCCCTGAGGACTGTGACTGTGGGTGCTTGGGAGGGGGCTTGCCGGACCCCATCCCCACAGCTTCTCCAGTTCCCTAGACAACCAGCATTCGGCATTTCTGAAACAGCTGGTGGGAGACAGGGGTGGGGTGAGATACTCTGCAAACAGGGGCTGTACCCATGACCCCGACCTTCTAATCCCAGGGCTTAACTGACTTCATTAACTCCAGGGGGCTCCTGAAAGAGCCCCCATATCATTCTCTGTCAAACCCATCTTCATGAAAGTCCCAGTCCTGAGAGCTGTGCGGGAAAGCCTCCCGCCTTGGAGGTGGGGGCCCTGGGGTATGCACCCTCGGCAGGCTGGTGACAGGGCAGGGCCAGCCCCACCCCCCTGTCCGCCCGAAGGGCAGCGAGGGAGAAAACTGGGTGAAAGCAGAGCATGCTGGGTAGCCTGGCCAGGAGCTGAGCAGTCCAGCCCCCCGCCCCCCACTGCAGTTGCCATGACAACCGAGTGGTGGGGGGGAAGGAGGCGAGGAGAGACCACTTGCCCCTCAAACAATGGGAACGTATTCCAGGTCACCCTTGGCCTTGTCCTAAAGGCCTTGGGGAAGTCAGGAGTTCTGAATTCTTCATAGCCTGCAGGATCAGGGTTTGGGGGAGCAGTCCCACAGCTCAGGTCAGGTCTGGGGAACCCAGAATGATGAGGGGTGGTCACAGATGGGTTCCCTTTCTCTGAAAGATCCAACCCTCTTTCCTGGGCTCTTTGACATCCACTGTAGGCTAATGTCAGATGAAGTTCGGTTCATATTCTGAGTGCCTCCTCCTCCCTACCCCCATCCCCCACTGAAGAACTTGACCTTGTAGTGGGAGGTGAGCAGCGGGTGCGGGGAGGAGGCGGCAGTCGCTTTGGGGACAGGCCAAATATTTTATGAGTAATTTAATATCTGGAGCACGAACCACTGAGCAGAGAACCCGTCAGCTGCCCGGAGCAAGGAGCAGGTCTGGTCCTCATAATGCACTGGAGAGGATGGGAGACTGACAGGGACGGCCCGGGGCCTCAGGGAAGTTAACCCATTAAGGGCCCGGGAGCGAACGAGGAGGGCACACGGCGGGCTTCCGCTCCGGGTGTGCCCGCCGTGGAACGGCTGTGGGCTGAGCGCTCGAGCCCGGATGGGAGAGTGCACGCTGGGGAAGGTGCACTGGCTTTGAGACCCAGGGGCCTGAGCTTGACTCCTGCTAAGTCACGTCACACTGGACCAGTGACTCCATCTGTCTGAGCCTTAGTTTCTTCATCTGTAAAATGAGGATGATCATTGATGGAACCTACATCACAGGTGACAAGAAAGAGAGAAGAATTCAGCGTGGTACAGGGGATACCACAGGTGCTCAATAAAGAGACTTTCCCCTCAACTCCAATGCCCCGTGAAGCTCACAACAGCTCTCTGAAGCTCCCAAGCCTCCTTTCAGGGGGTGTCCCCACGACCTACCTGACTAGGTCATGGGACATGGACTAAGAGAGCGTGGCCCTTGAGCTGCTCTCTTGAAGTGTCAATGATGAAAAGTCATTTAATGAGCACTTAGTGTGTACCAGGCTCTCTGCTAGCTTCTGACTCCTTGACTCCCTCTTCTCTGGCCCCAGAGTGGTGCCTGGAGGGCGTTTGTCACATTCCACACCACCATGGGTGTGTCTTCCTTCAGACATCGGCTTTCGGACCCCCTTGGGGTTTCTGGGGAGGAGTCCTGTCCAGCCTGATGGCCTAGCAGGGGCGCCTGCAGGCCCTAGACTCAGGTTTGGGTCAGATTCCCAGTTCAGCCACTTTCCAGGGAGCTCTTCATCACTCTGGGCCTTTATTTCCTCATCTGCAAAACATTAATCAAAAAATTTCCTTGTAAAGAGGCTGTTAACAATGAACGGAAGCTCATGCGGCGCAGAAGCTAGCAGAGAGCCTAGTACACACTAGGTGCTCATTAAATGATTTTTCATCACTGATACTTCAAGAGAACAGCTCAAGGGCCACGCTGGCTTAGTTCGTGTCCCAACTCTGTCTTAGCCAACTTATGTAACCTTCCTGTACCTCAGTTTCCATATCCATGAAATGGGTTTAATAATAGTACCTGCCTCATGGGACTCATACACGTTAAGATATAGAAAGTGCTTGGAATGGAGCCTGGAATAAAGGAGGAGCAGAGCCAATGCCAGCTGCTATCCTTCTCTTCTTCTGAGGTTAAGGAGCAGTCAGTGAGTCTCCATCTCCCTCCCCTCACACTGCCATTCCTGGGTCTGGCATGCGGGTCCCATCTTCGTGTGGTGTTTGGGGCTGCAGCCTGGTGAGCTTGCTTCCCACTCTGGGTTTTTCCTTCAGCCTGGCTGGTGCACTCCAAGAGCGTCCAGGGGCTTCTCCCCCCACACCCTCTGCCCTTTGGTTAATTATTAAACCACTCCTCTCCCACAGCCCCGTCCCAACCACTCTTTCACTTCCTGGAAGAGATTTCGAGGTCCCCAAGTCGAGATGACCCAGAGATTCCCCGGGCCCAACCCTTCTCATGTTGCTGCTGCTGCTGCTGCTAAGTCACTTCAGTTGTGTCCGACTCTGTGTGACCCCATGGACGGCAGCCCACCAGGCTCCCCCGTCCCTGGGATTCTCCAGGCAAGAACACTGGAGTGGGTTGCCATTTCCCTCCCCAGTGTATGAAAGTGAAAAGTGAAAGTGAAGTCGCTCAGCCGTATCCGACTCCCAGCGACCCCATGGACTGGAGCCTACCACGATCCTCCGTCCATGGGATTTTCCAGGCAAAAGTACTGGGGTGGGGGTGCCATTGCCTTTCCCATGTTACAGATGGGGAAACTGAGGCTCAGGAGGGAAAGCCAGGGACGTCCCTGGTGGTCCATTGGTTAAGAATCCGCCTTCTAATGCAGCGGGTGCAGATTTGATCCCTGGTTGGGAACTAAGATCCCACAAACCTTGGGGCAACTAGGTCTCAAGTTGCAACAAAGATTCAGTGTAGCCAAAAAATAAAAGTGAGAGGGAGACTTAAAAAAAAAGGAGGAGGGGGAACCACACACAAATGGCCGCTCAGGCCAGAACTTGAACCCAGGTCTCTAGCTCCCTGTCCAGGGCTGTTGCTCTGCACCGACTTGATTTTGGAAGTGCCTGGTCATAACTGGTGCTCAGTCCAGGGAGGGGCTGGGACTGAAATCCAGGCCTCAGGGGCATCTAGAATCTCAGTAGTTCTATACCTTGGGCTAGCAAGGACCTGGGCAGCAGATTTGTGTCTCATGACAGTGCTCTGGAAGGTAGGGCCTAACCAGACCTTGGGTCACCCCACCACCTGTTATAGTCCCAAAGAGTAGAGTCACTTCACTGAGGTCACAGTGAGTCAATGACTCTGGAACCAGCACACCCTCATCCTACTCTGCCCGTATTAACTTTTTAATGTCCTTTCACTAAGAATCTCAAAGTCTTACTGCTTGAATCCAATTCACAGGACATTCTCTGAGCATCTCTGCAGACAAAGTGTGCGGCTCCATTCCCCATCGTCTATGCTGGGTACCATACAAGCATTATCCTTTTCTTCTTAATAGCCCTCAGCTCACAGATTATGGGTTTGGGGTTTTTTTTAACAAGTGAGAAAAAAAGGCTCAAAGGGCCTAGGTGACTCCAGGTCACACAATTATTGGCCTTGTCAGGGGGCAGATTGTCTCCCTCGCCACCCCTTGCAGACCCTGTACTGGTTTCCAGCCCCGAGAAACAGGAGGAATGAAGACACGTTTTTCAGAGCTCCTTCTCCGGAAACCAGCTGGGGCGGTCCCGGCGAGGCTGACATTTATGTCCTGCCTTTAATCACCTTAGCTGACGTGTTCCAAACAAGGTCTGCACATGACTTTTTAACGAGGGCCCAGCTGTCTCTCCCAAGGAAACCTGTGCCTATGGGGAAGGCTGCCCAGAGAGGTGTGAACTCAGGAACCAGAGCCTGTAGTCCGCCCCGCGGGGCAGCCCACACTCCCACTGCAAACCCAGGCTGGGGGCAGATACAGAAGTTTGTCCCAAGATGGGCTCAGGACTTTTCTGTGTGCAAAGCTTGTCTGCCTCTTGCAGCTTCTCCAAACCCCACAACAGCCAATAATCTCATTTTTCAGATGAGGATGCTCATAGTTGTTGTGGATCTACTGTGTATCAGGTGTGGCAAGCGGTTCTTGATAAAAACCACTCCTTTTTTAAAAGATTTTTTTTTCTTGTGTGGCAGAAGTTTTATTACAGTGAAAAGGGGCAAAGAAAGCTTCTGACAAAGACATCAGAAGAGGGATGGAGAATGCCCCCCTCTTTTCTAAAAAAATTTTTTAATGTTGACTCTTTTTAAAGGCTTTATTGAATTTGTTACAAGATTGCCTCTGTTTTATGTTTTGGCTTTTTGGCCAGAAGGCGTGTGGGATCTTCCCGACCGACTGGGGAATGAACCAGCACCCCTTGCTGCGTTGGAAGGTGGAGTTTTAGCCACTGGACTGCCAAGGAATTTCCCCCCAAATCACTCTTGGTGGTGTGCATACTACATACCAGGTGGGCATTTTACACACACTAGCTCATCTAGCACTCGCACCAGTACTAGGCGATACAGCTCCATCTTGCAGCCGAGGAAACAAAAGCTCAGGGTCGAGCTGACTTCCTCGCCCCAAGGTCACCCAGCTAGAATGTGGCAAAGCTGGACGGGGACCAAGTGGGGCTCCTGTGAGAAGCCAATGAGAGAAGGCTCGTAAAGCATCGGGCACGGTGCCTGGTGCCTGGTAGGTGCTCTGTAGACTGTGCCCCTCCTGCCTTCTTTCGCCATCAGCTTGTTTGCATTCTCCCTCCTCCCCCAAATGCTGTAAGAGCTTGTAGGGACACATACGTGGCAAGATGGCCCAGGTGAGGAGAATCTGCAAAAGACAACGGGAAAGTGGGGTGGGGAGGCAGGAAGATCTGCAATGGAAGCGAGGACGGAGGCTTCCAGGAAAACGTGTTCCATCAGATGTGCCCACTTGCTGCTGGTGCATCGCGTGGGAGCCACTAGGGACTCAGCTCTCTTTGCGTCATTGAGGAATAAGCCCCGGTCTCATTACCTCTGAGTGAGGGTGATAAACCCACATCGGGGCTGGGGAGGGGGGTAGCCCATTAAATGGGCCAGTGTCTGTGTGACATTCATGATCCCAGCTAAGTTTCTCCCACCTTCCTGTCTGTTTCCCTTGGACATGCCAGGTCTTCCCAAGGAGACAGTCCCATGGGCTCAGGAAACATGATCGCATTTCCTTTCATTCTGGGCAGGACCTGATTCTGATATTCCTCCTACCTTGCCTTTCTCCCTTCCATTCAACAGCATTTACTGACCTAGTATTATGGGCATCTGTCTCCAAACCCTGTACTCTCTGGAGTAAGAAAGATTTACCAATTAATTTGTTAACAAACACACATTTGCTGTCATTCATTCATCTGATAAAGCATGAATCTTCCGGGCTCTCTGACCCGTGACATGTCTGTTTCTAGCCTCCTTTGTCGGAGAAGGCGATGGGATCCCACTCCAGTACTCTTGCCTGGAAAGTCCCATGGATGGAGGAATCTGGTAGACTGTAGTTCATGGGGTCACTAAGAGTTGGATACGACTACTGAGTGACTTCACTTTCACTTTTCACTTTGATGCGTTGGAGAAGGAAATGGCAACCCACTCCAGTGTTCTTGCCTGGAGAATCCCAGGGACGGGGGAGCCTGATGGCCTGCTGTCTATGGGGTCACACAGAGTCAGACACGAATGAAGCGACTTAGCAGCAGCAGCAACAGCAACAGCCTCCTTTGTTCCCTTAGGGCCCTGGCTGCGTCTGTACAGGTGAGGGTACTGGATAAGTGAGATGTGACGGGGCATATGCTCCCTTGCATCCTCCCTGATCAGTCACCTGGTAATAAATTTTCTTTCTTTCCCTATGGGGAACACAAGCCCTCCTAGATTCCTGGTCAGTACACTTGGGGAGGGCCTGAGAATCTCTGTCACAAGGCGAGTCTAATGCGGCTGATCTAGTGCAAATCCCTTCTTCTGTGGGGAAGTCTGAGGCTCAGAGAGGGGTAGCGCTTTGTCTGAGGTCACACAGTGAGTCGGAGTCCAAGGCTGGCGTGGAGCTAGGAGCTCTTGACTTCTCACCCAGGGTGCTTCCTGCTCTGGCCAGGTCGCCTCGCTGTGGGTGTCCCTGCTTGGGTGGGCCCTGCTGGATTTCTTGAACAAACACCCTTTTCTCTTGCATCTGGCCAACAGGGTTGTCTATGAGAATCCCTCCTGGCTATGTGCAAAAATAAACGCAGCTCTCAGCCTGCTCTGAGAGGAGGGTATGTATTTGTGTGTGTGTGTTGGGTCGTAGGGGTGGGGGGTAAAGGAAGGGCACCTGGTGCCCGTCGTCAGCTGCTGCTGCTGCTAAGTCGCTTCAGTTGTGTCCAACTCTGTGCGACCCCATAGACAGCAGCCCACCAGGCTTCCCCATCCCTGGGATTCTCCAGGCAAGAACACTGGAGTGGGTTGCCATTTCCTTCTCCAACGCATGAAAGTGAAAAGTGAAAGTGACGTCGCTCAGTCGTGTCTGACTCTTAGCAACCCCATGGACTGCAGCCCACCAGGCTCCCCCATCCCTGGGATTCTCCAGGCAAGAACACTGGAGTGTGTTGCCATTTCCTTCTCCAATGCATGAAAGTGAAAAGTGAAAGGGAAGTTGCTCAGTCATGTCCGACTCTTAGCGACCCCATGAACTACAGCCTACCAGGCTCCTCCATCCATGGGATTTTCCAGGCAAGAGTACTGGAGTGGGGTGCCATTGCCTTCTCCGCCGTTGTCAGCAGGAGACCAGAATGGCGGGCATGTGGAGATGGGAGCTGAGCCCGCAATGCTCAGAGCCAAGGGGTGCTTGGTGTCAGGGAGATGGACCCTCCGTCCTTTGCCCTTGCCTGTGTCTGCCAGTGAACTCACTCAGCATCACCATCAGAACATCTTCACATTACCATGATGGCAAAAATAACAGCAAGAGATTCATCACTGAGCGCTCGCCAGCTCCCAGCTCCTGTACTAACCGCCACTGGTGGTCAAGAGACTTCCAGTTGACAGCGGATCAACAGACTGAACCAGGGCCCCTAACCCTGCTGCTTAAAGGCTGGTCCCTAGTCCAGCAGCGTCAACTTTCCCAGGGATCTTGTTAGAAAAGCAGACTCTCAGGCGCCACCCCAGGCCTGTTGCACTTGAAGACACGTTTTATCAAGACTTGGGGTAGGGCTTGAGAGTTTGAGCAGTCTTGCAGCATCACAGCACCCCAGTTCCAATGACAACTCACCAGCAGTAACTATAGCCAATACCTGTGGAGAACTTTGTGTGTGTCGGGAGCTCTGCCCATAGAATCCCATTTAGCCCCCTTTAGCTTTTGAGGGTGTCTACAATCATCACCCTCATGGTACAGCTTGAGGAAACAGAAACAGGTACAGGTACATACAGATTGAGTAGCAGCAACGGCAGCAGTTAATTAAGTGCTCAGCCTGAGAACACACAGCCTGTGCGTGGCGGGGTGGGAACTGAATACAGCTGCTCTGTCCTTCTGATTGGTGAGCTCACTGTGTTTCTCATCTTGTGTAGGTCCCAGCAGACAAGAAGCTTGTTTTCCCTTCTTCCCTCAACCCCATATGGCTCATGGATCCTTGTGGGAGGAGGCTGGGCTACTACTGGTCACGGCTTTCATGTCCACCAGCTCAGCCTTCTCCCTGCAGGCAGAGGGCCCCCTGTACGGGAATCACCTGGGGTGTTTAGGAAAGTGTGGACTCCTGGGCCTCCAGGTCATACGGAATCAGAAGCCCTAGGAGGCGGAGCTAGACAGCAGCACATTTCCAGGGGATTTCATCACCCATGGCAGTTAGAGACCCGGTGCCTTTGGTCGCTCAGGGTGGGAACCGCAATGTCCATTTTACAGTCAAAGACGACGAGGCCCAGAGAGTTTTTCTGTCAATGTCCCCAGGTTGGAACCTAGCAGGAACCTAACCTAATGGAATGTGGACTGGCTTGGGAATCAGGCAGTTCTGCGTCCAAGTTCCTGCTCTTCTCTTTCCAAGCCTAGAGCCACAGTTGGGTCTGAAGCAGAATGGCAAGTCCAGCCCAGACATAGTGTGGCTTGCTAGCTAAGAATGGTTTTTACATTTCTAAATGGTTGGAAAAAAATCAGAAGAAAAGTATTTTGTGACGTGAATATTACGTAAAATTCGAATCCAAGTGTCCCTAATGACTGATTGGAACAGAGTCACGCTCACGTGTTTTTATCTTGTCTGTGGGCTGTTTTCACGCTACGGAGCAGAGCTGAGAAGTACAATAGAGATTGTACAGCCCCCAAGCCTAAAGTAATTCCTACTGGGTTCTTTACAGAAAAGGTTTGGCAGCCCCTAATGCATAGAAGCGGAGAAGACAATGGCACCCCACTCCAGTACTCTTGCCTGGAAAATCCCATGGATGGAGGAGCCTGGTAGGCTGCAGTCCATGGGGTCGCTAGAGTCGGACATGACTGAGCGACTTCCCTTTCACTTTCCACTTCCATGCATTGGAGAAGGAAATGGCAACCCACTCCAGTGTTCTTGCCTGGAGAATCCCAGGGACGGGGAAGCCTGATGGGCTGCCGTCTATGGGGTCACACAGAGTAGGACATGACTGAAAAGACTTAGCAGCAGCAGCAGCAGCAGCAGTGCATAGCAGTGATTCTTAGACTTCAGCTGCATCATAATCATCTGGAAGGCTTGTTTAAAAACACAGAATGCAGGGCCCTATCCCCAGACCTCCTGATTCACTCAATCTGGGATGGGGACTGAGAATCTGTATTTCTTTTTTTTTTTTCCAAGAATCTGTATGCCTAACAAGCTCCCAGCTGATGCTGATGCTGGAACCATGCTTTAAGGACCCTGGTTTAGAGGAACTTGGGTCTTCAAAGCTGACCCTCGGCCCCCCTCCAGAAGCTCACAGCCCGTCCAGGGAGCGGGATATGCTTGGGGAGAAGGGAGGGAGAAGGCAGGAGCTTCAGGTCCCATCTCAGCCGCCTGCCAGCTCCTCTTTCAAGCTGTCCTTCGTCCTTCTCCTGGTGTATGCTCCCCTCTGGTGGCAGCAAGCCTGGAGCTGGCCTGGCGTGTTCAGCCTTGACAGCCCATCCTTCCATTTGGAAACACATTTCAGAGATTTCAAAGTTTACATATCCTTTCCCCAGGGAGTCTGCTTCTAGGAATTTAATTCAAGAGAAGAATCACGGATGCATACCAGGATGCATACTGCATCATTTGTCTGTAAGGGGGTAACACAGAAGAACAGGGAAGTCACTTGACACGCTCGCACAGCTGGTACAAATGTTCAGGCAGGATTTGATCTTGAGTCTGTCTGACTCAGGAGCCAGTGGCCTCAGCTGCCACCCCACACAGCCCCGCCAGGGTCTCTTGCCAGCTCTGGGGAGCAGTGACTCTGCAGCCAAACGGCCCTGTGTTGAATCCTTGTGTTACTTACTAGTGTGTTATGTCAGGCAAGCCACGCCTCTGCTCCGCGCCTCCGAGATCCCCTCTGTAAAAAGGGGACATGATTGTAAAACTCACCAAGCGTCAGGCACTCTGTGAGCTGTTTTTATTATTACTTATCAAGCCCTCGCCTTCCTTCTTTGCTTTTACCCTCCTTTCCCTTCCTTAAGTGGCTCAAAGCTTTTGAGTCCCTGGGAGGGACTGGGGTGGACATGGAGAAGCAAGGATAGGGCACCGAGGTGCCTACCAGGTGGCAGACCTGGGAGGGCCGCCCACGCCATGCTGGGAACTGCCCTGCCCACCCTGCAGTCTGGGCAGGAGGGCGCAGAGTATAACACATGGTTCCCTGGGTTCCATGGAATGCATGGTTCCCTGGATCCACGTCCTAAATTTTGCGTGGGGCATGGTCAAAAAACATCCCCTCCGTGAGCCTCAACATTCTTATCTATAGAATGGGAACAATTAATTAGGAGAGTGGTTCTTTAAGTGTGGTCTTCAGGCAGTAGCAGCAGCAGCAGCATGCAGGAATTCTCAAGAAATGCTAGTTCTAAGAAGTCCTCCTGGTGATTGTGATGCCTGCTGACATTTGAGAACCATAGGATTTGAAGATTTGCTCCTTAGGCTTGTGACTAGTGCAGGAGAGAATATTTGCTGGGCGTTTAGGTCAATAATCGTGAACTATTATTATTTCTGAAAAATATTTATTTATTTGCCTGTGCCAGCTTTTAGCTGCAACATGTAGGACCTAGTGTCCTGACCAGGAATTGAACCTGGGCCCCCTGAATTGGGAATGTGGAGTCTTAGCCATTGGACGCCCAGGGATGTCCCCTGAACCACTATTATAGGCCTGCTCCTTCTTGGCCTCAGCTGGTTGGGCAAGGAGTGTCCTTGTTCCAAGCTGGGTCAATCAGATTATCCCCTCTCCTGGGAACTGGGGATTGGGGATGTTAGTCTCTGTATTACTTCCTCCAGGGGTATGGGCTGACTTGGCGGTCAAGGCTGTCACTAGGGGCATGCATTTCTCTCCATTTGCCTTAACAGTTAAGAGGACTAGTCAGCAGAGAGAGGCTCAGATCCATGAGCTCTCAGAGGAAACCCCGGTCAGGCTCTCATGTCACCGAGACTGGGCTGTCCCACCTGTTCCTGGCTCCTGAAGGGGAATCGGGCCTCTCCTGATAAGCCCGTCCTTTCCTACTTATTGTTTCTAGGAGGTTTCTTGGAAACCTGGAAACTAAAAGGACTCTGGCATGTCGAGGGTTATGAGTCAGGGTCAAAGTGGCTACATGAAGGTCAAGGTGCACAGGCCCAAGGAGATCACTTCCCTTCCTTCCCCTGCCCAACCGTTAGCCCATCCAGAAGATCTGAGTTTCAACCCCATCCCCCCTGAGAAGGGGCACAGGGGAAGAGGCAGGTCTGGACAGTGAGGGAATAGGCGAAGTCCCGAGACCCATCTAGGGTCACCTCTAGAATTCCCCCATTATTCTTGGTTTGGGTTCCTGTTTGATGAAACCTCAGCTGGTTCCCTGGAGAGCTGAAGAAGTGAACCCTCCCCAGGGGGTGGGAGAGTGCAATAACAAAGGTGAAGGGTTTAGATATATTCATGCTTATGTAAAGCAAGGTATGTTTGATTGCAGTGGGCATGGCTGAACACGCAGTGAGAGTCCCGGGTTTCTGGCGGGTCTGGAATCTGGGTGGGGAGGCTCAGAGGGGCACTGTTCAGAGTGCTGTTGTTGCGGGGAGGCTGGTGGAGGAAAGGCGGCAGGGTCAGGGTTTACAGATCAGAAGTCAGAGGAGTGCAGGTCTTGCAGGAGAGGCAGCCGGCCTGAGGCAGCACCAGAGACAAGCTCTGCTGTTACCTTGGCTATGGCTGACTTTGCCTAGATCCTTGTGGCCAGTTGAGAGGCCCTAAACGTGCGTGACCAGCAGCCAGATCTGCCCTTGGGGTGAAGTGTGGCCATGTGCAGACAGACCCAATGGTAGAAGCTTGAAAACATGAACTCTGGGGTCTGATGTGTTCAGGTGAGAGGCTGGGAGACTGCAAAAGGGAATTCCAACAGGAGAGGGTATCGAGACCTTCTAGAACTAAAAACACCCAAAAAGATGTCCTTTTCCCTACTTCCCTCAACCCCATATGGCTCATGGACTCTTGTGGGAGGAGGCTGGGCTACTACTGGTCACGGCTTTCATGTCCACCAGCTCAGCCTTCTCCCTGCAGGCAGAGGGCCCCCTGCACGGGAATCACCTGGGGTGTTTAGGAAAGTGTGGACTCCTGGGCCTCCAGGTCATACGGAATCAGAGGCCCTAGGAGGGGGAGCTAGACACCAGCACATTTCCAGGGGATTTCATCACCCATGGCGGTCAGGGACCCGGTGCCTTTGGTCGCTCAGGGTGGGAACCGCAATGTCCATTTTACAATCAAAGACGACGAGGCCCAGAGAGTTTTTCTGTCAATGTCCCCAGGTTGGAACCTAGCAGGAACCTAACCTAATGGAATGTGGACTGGCTTGGGAATCAGGCAGTTCTGCGTCCAAGTTCCTGCTCTTCTCTTTCCAAGCCTAGAGCCACAGTTGGGTCTGAAGCAGAATGGCAAGTCCAGCCCAGACATGGTGTGGCTTGCTAGCTAAGAATGGTTTTTACATTTCTAAATGGTTGGAAAAAAATCAGAAGAAAAGTATTTTGTGACGTGAATATTACGTAAAATTCGAATCCGAGTGTCCCTAATGACTGATTGGAACAGAGTCACGCTCACGTGTTTTTATCTTGTCTGAAACTCCAGTATTTTGGCCTCCTCATGCCAAGAGCTGACTCATTGGAAAAGACTCTGATGCTGGGAGGGATTGAGGGCAGGAGGAGAAGGGGACGACAGGATGAGATGGCTGGATGGCATCACTAACTTGATGGATGTGAGTCTGAGTGACCTCCAGGAGTTGGTGATGGACAGGGAGGCCTGGCGTGCTGCGATTCATGGGGTCGCAAAGAGTCGGACATGACTGAGCGACTGATCTGATCTGATCTGTGGGCTGTTTTCATGCTACAGAGCAGAGCTGAGAAGTACAGTAGAGATTGTATAGCCCCCAAGCCTAAAGTAATTCCAGAAAAGGAATGCAGAAGAATGAAGTCAAGAAACACTTGGAATAACAGGCAAATTTGGCCTTGGAGTACAGAATGAAGCAGGGCAAAGGCTAATAGAGGTTTGCCAAGAGAATGCACTGGTCATACCAAACACCCTTTTCCAACAACACAAGAGAAGACTCCACACCTGGACATCACCAGATGGTCAACACAGAAATCAGATGGACTGTGTTCTTTGCAGCCAAAGATGGAGAAGCTCTATACAGTCAGCAAAAAGAAGACCGGGAGCTGACTGTGGCTCAGATCATGAATTCCTTTTTGCCAAATTCAGACTTAAATTGAAGAAAGTAGGGAAAACCACTAGACCATTCAGGTATGACCTAAATCAAATCCCTTACAATTATACAGTGGAAGTGACAGATTCAAGGGGTTAGATCTGATAGACAGAGTGCCTGATGAACTATGGACAGGGGTTCATGACATTGTACCAGAGACAGGGATCAAGACCATCCCCAAGAAATAGAAATGCAAAAAAGCAAAATGACTGTCTGAGGAGGCCTTGCAAATAGCTGTGAAAAGAAGAGAAGTGAAAAGCAAAGGAGAAAAGGGAAGATATACCCATTTGAATGCAGAGTTCCAAAGAATAGCAAGGGGAGATAAGAAAGCCTTCTGCAGTGATCAGTGCAAAGAAATAGAGGAAAACAATACAATGGGGAAAGACTAGAGATCTCTTCAAGAAAATTAGAGATACCAAGGGAACATTTCATGTAAAGATGGGCTCGATAAAGGACAGAAATGGTAAGGATCCAACAGAAGAAGATATTAAGAAGAAGTGGCAAGAATACACAGAAGAACTATGCAAAAATTCTTCATGACCCAGATAATCACAACGGTATGATTAATAACATAGAGCCAGACATCCTGGAATGTGAAGTCAAGTGGGCCTTAGGAAGCATCTTTACAAACGAAACTAGTGGAGATGATGGAATTCCAGTTGAGCTATTTCAAATTCTGAAAGATGATGCTGTGAAAGGGCTGCACTCAATATGCCAGCAAATTTGGAAAACTCAGCAGTGGCCACAGGACTGGAAAAGGTCAGTTTTCATTCCAATCCCAAAGAAAGGCAATGCCAAAGAATGCTCAAACTACCGCACAATTGCACTCATCTCACACTCTAGTAAAGTAAGGCTCAAAACTCTCCATGCCAGGCTTCAACCGTATGGGTACTGTGAACTTCCAGATGTTCAAGCTGGTTTTAGAAAAGGCAGAGGAACCAGAGATCAAATTGCCAACATCTGCTGGATCATGGAAAAAGCAAGACAGTTCCAGAAAATCATCTATTTCTGCTTTATTGACTATGCCAAAGCCTTTGACTGTGTGGATCACCGCAAACTGTGGAAAATTCTGAAAGAGATGGAAATACCAGACCACCTGACCTGCCTCTTGAGAAATTTGTATGCAGGTCAGGAAGCAACAGTTATAACTGGACATGAAACAATAGACTGGTTCCAAATGGGAAAAGGAGTCTGTCAAAGCTGTATATTGTCACCCTGCTTATTCAACTTATATGCAGAGTACATCATGAGAAACACTGGTCTGGATGAAGCACAATCTGGAATCAAGATTGCAGAGAGAAATATCAATAACTTCAGATATGCAGATAACACTACCCTTATGGCAGAAAACGAAGAAGAACTAAAGAGCCTCTTGATGAAAGTGAAAGAGGAGAGTGAAGAAGTTGGCTTGAAGCTCAACATTCAGAAAACTAAGATCATGGCATCCAGTTTCATCACTTCATGGGAAATAGATGGGGAAACAGTGGAAATAGTGACAGACTTTATTTTTTTGAGCTCCAAAATAACTGTAGATGGTGACTGCAGCCATGAAATTAAAAGACACTTACTCTTTGGAAGAAAAGCTCTGACCAACCTAGACAGCATATTAAAAAGCAGAGACATTACTTTGCCAACAAAGGTCCATGTAGTCAAAGCTATGATTTTTCCAGTAGTCATGTATGGATGTGAGAAAGGCATAAATGAAAGAAAGCTGAGCGCCGAAGAATTGATGCTTTTGAACTGTGGAGTTGGAGAAGACTCTTGAGAGTCCCTTGGACTGCAAGGAGATCCAATCAGTCCATCCTAAAGGAAATCAGTCCAGAATACTCATTGGAAGGACTGATGCTGAAGCTGAAGCCCCAATACTTTGGCCACCTGAT
The DNA here is from genome assembly GCA_935064755.1 of Tragelaphus eurycerus. Taxonomy (NCBI): domain Eukaryota; kingdom Metazoa; phylum Chordata; class Mammalia; order Artiodactyla; family Bovidae; genus Tragelaphus; species Tragelaphus eurycerus. The sequence continues at coordinate 6,394,168 of CAKXYN010000099.1, read as the reverse complement.
GTGAAGAGCTAACTCATTGGAAAAGACCCTGATGCTGGGAAAGATTGAAGGCGGGAGGAGAAGCGGATGACAGAGGATGAGATTGTTGGATGGCATCACCAACTCCATGGACATGAGTTTGAGCAAGCTCCGGGAGCTGGTGATGGACAGGGAGGCCTAGCGTGCTGTAGTCCATGGGGCTGTAAAGAGTCAGACAGGACTGAGAGACTGAACTGAGCTGAACTGAACTGAAGTGCCTTAAATCCCTCCTACCTCTGGACAGGATTGGTTGAGAGTCTTGGTGGGCGGGGCTAGTACGAGGGGCTGCAGAGGGCAGGTGCAGGGCTGGGAGGGGGTTCAGCAATGAGCAGGGTAAGGGGCTCACAGCTTAGCCCCGGAGACGGGGTGAGCATGAGTAAAGGCTAGATGAAGGCAGTGTGTGCTCAGACCTGAACAACTGAGAACTGGGGTTAGAGAGGTCCGACGAGCAGGGGCTGTGAGAGCTGAAATGGTCCACTTTTAGTGAGAAGGTGTGACTTGAAAGAGGTTTAAAAGGATGGCTAGATAGGTAGAGTGAAAGGGGAATGTAAGATCATTGAGGCAGGAGAGCTTGCATCTTGCCTAGAGGACAGAAAGGGCCCAGCTGGTCTGGAGTGAAGATATTCTTTGTCCAGGAGAGGCGAGATTGGGACTAGAAGGTCAATTCATAGACAGGCTTGAATGCCAGGCTCGTGGGCAGGCATTATGTCCAGTTGGCAGCGGGGAGCCATTGAATGTTACTGAGCAGAGGTGCCGTTGAATGTTGTGTGTTCTAACTGGATGGCTGAGCCTGAATCAGGCTGTGAAGATATTGGGAGTGAGAGCATGTGAGGAGAATCAGAAGGGGAAGGATTGTGATTCCAAGGTCACTTAAGACTATAGAAAGGCTCTTTGACTCTTTGGGTGGAGGTATGTAACGTTACATGCAGAAAACCCCTTTAGGGGCCTAGATATCTTGTCTTGAAAGAGGTCTCAGGTCATCAGTGGACAGACCTACCTCCCAGCTCATCTGTGGAGTTGAGAGCAATCCCTTCACCCCTACAAATCCTCAGTTTTCTCCCTCTGGGAACTGGGCATGATTTAGCCTGTCTTCGAGGATGAGTGTGGGGATTAACGAGAGAAGGAGGAAAGGGTCTAGTCCAGTGTTTGGAGTCAAAAGGTGCTCAGCAGATGGTGTTCCCTCCCCATCCCCCACTGTGTGGCTGGCACAGAGCTGGCACAAAGCCTGGCCCTCCAGTCACCACCAATTAGATAGAGTTTCTGCTCTCAGAAAGGGAAGTTCGGGCTTCCCTAATAGCTCAGTTGGTAAAGAATCTGCCTGCATTGCTGGAGACCCTGGGTCGGGAAGATCCGCTGGAGAAGGGATAGGCTACTCACTCCAGTAGTCTTGGGTTTCTGTTGTGGCTCAGCTGGTAAAGAATCTGCCTGCAATACGGGAGACCTGGCTTTGATCCCTGGGTTGGGAAGATCCCCTGGAGAAGGGAAAGACTACCCACTAACTCCATGGACTGTATGGTCCATGGGGTCGCAAAGAGTCAGACATGACTGAGGAACTTCCACTCACTCTGCTTTCAGAGGTCATTTAATTATTCAATCACTCAGAGTCATTTCAGAGGTCATTTATTGTTCTGTCATTCAACCAGCATTCAAGCAACATTTCCAAGCACCTACTATGTGCTACTTGTGGGGACACAGAGTTGAATTAGACCACTGTCCCTTGGCCTTGGAAACGTTATTAACTCATCCATTCAGCAATGCCTGTGGAGCCCTACTGTGCGCTTTGGCCGGGATATAGGGGGTGGTGTTGGGGAGAAAGACAGCTTGGCTGGTGGGGGCGGGGGTGAATCGGCCCCACAGGTCACGCTTCTGCGTCAGGGAAGAGCATGAACCCAGAGAAGATGCTGTTGGCACCTTCGATGCCCACCAGGGCATTCTTTTCGGTGGCTTGCAGGAAGACGGTCTCATCCTTCTCTAGCTTGAGCACGATGCTGCCCGTGGTGACCTGGAAGGTGTTCTGGACGTAGTCGCAGAAGGTCACCACCTTCTGGGGCTCCGCCCGGCCCCGCATGAGATCCACGCACAGCTGCCCTCTGGAGCTGGCGTGGTAGGTGAAGAAGTAGAGCCCGGGCACGTTGCACATGAACTTGCCGCTCCGAGCCTGGTAGTTTTCGTTGGCGTTGGTGATCACGTGGTCGAAGCGGATGGGCTGGCCTGGTCTCAGGTGGTGTTTGATGGTGTGTGAGGCCGAGAAGGCAATTTTCTGTGTGGCCTTGTAGTCTCCCGATTCACCCTTGGGGCCGCGGGCTCCGGGAGGCCCTGGGACACCCTTGGGCCCAACAGGGCCCTTGGGGCCAACTTTTCCCGGCATCCCAGGAAACCCTGGGTCCCCCTTCTCACCATTCTCGTTGAAGTGGCTAACTAGCCCCGGAAGCCCTGGAAAAGCAGAGATGAGAGAAATGAGGGGGGCCAGAGATGGCTGGGGACTGGAAGGAGCTGGGCTGGGAGGCAGGGAGCCTGACTGGGTAGCCTCAGACAGGCCCCTGCTTCCCTCTGGGCCTCTGCGTCCTATCTGTGAACAAGAGGATGGGCAGGCCTGCAAGCCTCCTTCCAGAAAGCCCAGCTTTCCACATCTGGGATGTGCTTGGTGGTAATGGGGACCGAGAGCTGTCGGGGTGGGGAGTGGTGTCTTGCTGAACCTGGAAGTGGGCATTTGAACTTTTCTCACTCCACCACTCCAAACCCCTCCTTGGCTTGGCACAAGATATAAAGCCTTCTTTTCCGGGAAAGCGGCAGAGTCTGGTTACTGTGAATGGGGGCTCTGGGGCCAGGCAGGTGAGTTTCTCACATCACCTCTGCCATTCTTAGTCGTCTCCCCTTGACTGACTCATGTCCCCCAAAGCTCAGCTTCCTCATCTGTAAAATGGGGATGATGATATTTTGTGGGCTTGTGAGGATTTGACGAAATCGTGTGATGAGAGCAGCTGGCTGTGGTTAAATGGACGTATGAACTACATCTCAGCGGGGTTTGAGGGGCAGGCAGCTTCGTTTAAACCCACTGACAACTCTGCAAAGGAGCACCGACCTCATTTTACAGGTGAGGAAAGAGCAGTTCAGAGGGCTGAAGCCGCCGACCCTGGAGGGACCCCAGGACTCTGTGGCCACAGTGAGTTTAGTGGTAAGACAGCCAAGGTTTGGCCTTGGCCTCTACATTGACTGGGCTTCCCCAGTGGCTCAGACAGTAAAAAAAATCTGCCTGAAATGCGGGAGACCAGGGTTCAGTCCCTGGGTGGGGAAGATCCCCTGGAGAAGGAAATGGTAACCCACTCGGGTATTCTTGCCTGGAAAATTCCATGGACAGAGGAGCCTGGTGGGCTACAGTCCATAGGATCGCAAAGACTCAGGACACGACTGAGACACTGACACTTGACTTTCAACATTTAGTGGGCTCCCTTGGGCAAGTCAGTAGCCTTTCTGGACATCAGTTTTCCCATCTGTGAAGTGGGAATCCCTTCCTTGCAAGGTTATTGTGAAGGGCTCAGCAAGCTGATGGCTTTGCATGTGTTTTGTGCTCTCTAAGGAGGACCGCTGACTTGGGAGGTGGGTGACAGGTCCTTGGGGAGTGACCCTCATGCGTTCCCAGCGTCCACAGTACCTTTCTCTCCCTTTGTCCCTGGAGTCCCAGGCTTGCCATCGGAGCCTGGTTTCCCGGGAATGCCCGGGATGCCAGGGATGGACGGCCTGTTGCAGCTGCTCTGGGCCCAGGAGACAGGGAGCAGATTCAGGAGCAGCAGCACCAACACGCTGCCCCGAGGGGTCTTCATCACGGCCTTGTCTCAGCTGTTCCCTGTGGGGGGACAAGACAATGTGCTTGGTCATGGCCACAGCCTATTTACTCATTCCTTCACTTGTTCCTGTGTTCCCTGAGTGTCTTGTCCACCGGACCCCATTCTGGGTGCTGGGGATACCGTGATGAACAAGACAGATGTGGTCCCTGTCTTCATGGAGCTGATGGTCTGGGGGACTAGACACAGCTCGACATGCAAATCAGTGGAACTGGTCACCCGCTGTGAGGAGCACTCTGGCTGAAAGGAAATGAAAGGGGGCCCCAAGGGCTGGATTGTGAGGGGCATTCTCCTGCCAGAAAGGTTTTCTAGACAAAGGAGGCATCTCTGAGAAATGATGTTTAGGCTGAGACCCAAAGGATCAGACAGGGCTGGAGCAAGAATGTTCCAGGAGGAAAAGACAGAAGACAAAGGCCCAGAGGCTGCACAGTGTCTGGAGTGCTGAGAACCAGCAGGGAGGTCAGGGTCTTGATTGCTGTGGTTTGAGATTTTGGTCCAAGGGTTCTCAGTCATCAGAGCTTCTGAATCCGGGCTGCCTGTGCTTCTTCCACAGTTATATCCTCAGAGCAGCCCTGCACGGAAGAACCAATGTTTCTACGCTGAAGAGGAGGCTGAGGTTCAGAGAGGTCAAGTCACTTGCTCGGGGTCACACAGGAAGGCCTGCAGCCAGGACTTGAACCCAGGCCTGCATGGCACTGAAGCCAGTGACCTTGCCAGCATAGCAGGCCACCTCTTCTGGTAGAATATTCTCAGGTCCCTCCAAAGGCTCTGGGCCCTGGTGAGAATCCTGGGGAATGAGACAGAAACCCTGGGGCATCTTGAGCTTGTCAGCATGGCCAATGCCCATGGCATCACTTCTCAGGACAGAAGGGACCTTAAAATTCATCTAGTCCAACCCTTAGCTTCTTCCTTTTTTAAAATTGAGTTGATATTCTCATAACACAAATGTAACCTTTTAAAGTGAGCATTTCAGTGATGTTCAGCACATTCACAGTATTGTATAACCCTCTCCTCTGTCTAGTTCCAAACTAGTTCCATCAATTCAATAACCTTCAAATAACATTCTGTTACTCACTAATCAGTTACCTCCAAAACCCCCTCCCCGCTTCGGTCCCTGGCAACCCACTCCTCTGCTTTCTGACTCCATGGATTTACCTATTCTGGATATTTCATAGAAATAGAATTGTATATACTATGTAACCTTTTGTGTCCGACGTTTCATTTAGCATAATGTTTCTGAGGTTCGTCTGCATTGTAGCATGGATCAGTACCTTGTTCCTTGTTAACGGCTGAATAATATTCCATTGTGTGGACATATTACATCTTGTTCATCCATTTGTTATTGATTGGCATTTGGGAAGTTTCCACCTTTTGCTTATTGTGAATACCACTGCTGTGAGCATTCACATACAAAGATTTGTCTGAATACTTATTTTTAATTCTTGGGTATATACTTCGTGGAATTACTAGGTCTTATGGTAATCCTGTATTTAACTTCTTGAGGAGCTCTCAGCTTACTGTTAAGTATCCTCAACAACATCTCTGCCCAGGCCTCTTCCCGTCTAGCGTTTATACCATCTCAGTGATGGGAAGCTCATTACCTTCCGAGGCAGCCCGTTCCACCTTTGCCCATATCCAATTTCTCCCCATCTTTCAAAGCTCCTGTCAAAGCCTTTCTCTTCCAGGAAGCCTTCCCTCATTACCGCTCAGCCCACAAAAGCTGGGCAGTCTCCTGCTCCTAGAGAGGCGAGCAGAGTGGCCCCAGCTCATCTCCCAGGATAACCATGGGGACCCAGGCAAGACCATGGCTGGGAAAGAGTCACAGGCTTTGGGGGCTCTAGTTTAGACCCATAGGTGCTGTAGTCTGATCCTCACAGCTCTCTGGAGAGGTGGGTTTTGATTATTTCCCCATCTTGCTGATGAGGACACTGAGATGCAAACATTAGGAAACAACCCTTCCTAAATCGCCCAGTGAGTGGTTAATGGCAGTGCTGTGGTCAGGCTGTGGTCTCCTTTGCCTTACGGTGCCTGTGCTAACACAGAACTTGGTACCTGGAGGCCTTCCTGAGACCAGAAAAACCTGCTGATTTGGGCTTGTGTGCTCAGAAAATCAGGCCCAGCCCCCTCGGTCTGGTCCTGATCAGTTCATGGCTCAGAGTGAGGCCGGAAGCTGTGCTGGGCACCAGGCAAAGAGGGACTGCAAAGATGGATGTGACCAGGGCCACGAGTGACCAGCTTGGGTTCTGTCATGCTCCCGAGAGAGGCTGACATTCTATGTATCTTGCCCGAGGTTTTACAAATGACAGTTTGACAACCTTAATAATCAACACGTTGGGCACTTAGCAGGTGGCAGGCTCTGTGCCAAATGCTTTACAAGTCGTTCTTTCATTGAATTTGCTCCTGACAGCAGCCCCCTGAGAAAGCGCCCCTGCTGTTCCATTTCACAGATGAAGAGACTGGGCAGTGGAGAGACTGGGAACGTTGATCGAGGTCACACAGCCACACGCGGCTGGGATGCAAACCCACTTCCACTGGGTCTAAACCCCATGGGGTGTTACATTAAGGGGCCTCTCTGCATGCATGCTCAGTTGCTTCAGTCGTGTCTGACTCTTTGAGACCCTGTGGACCGTAGCCCGCCAGGCTCCTCTGTCCATGGGATTCTCCAGGCAGGAATACTAGAGTGGGCTGCCATGCCCTCCTCCAAGGGATCCTCCCAACCCAGGGATCGAACCCACATCTCCTATGGCTCTTGCATTGTAGGCAGATTCTTTACTGCTTAGCCACTGGGGAAGCCCAGAGGCTTCTCTACCTGGGAGTTAAAACCCAGGCTTTGGAGCCAAACGGCCTGATACAAGGAGCTGCAGCATGGCCTGTGCTTAGCGCAGTGCTGGAGGCGGGGCCAGTGCCCACTGATGGCTGTTATTACCATTACTATTATTGCTGCTGTTGTTAGGGGTGTCACCAAAGGTGAGAGGCCTGGAGGGTCACAAGGAGAGGATCACTGCTCCCAAGAGGGTCCAAACCAGGCTTCTGCTCCTTCTTAGCTATGGGCCTTAGGCAAGTGGCTTCTCTCTGGCCACAGTTTCTCCTTCTGTAAAATGGGAATAATCCTGACCTCTGCCTGACCTCTGCTGAGCTTTCTCATCAGTCTGCGAGGAAATAAGAAAAGGCAGGTGTCAGAGAAATTGCTGGGTTGGCGGAGGGGGTCCTGGGTCCTGATTTCACCTCTGCCTCTGACATACCCCGAACCAGGCAGTGTGCTAAGCAGTGACTGATGGGGTTGGTGGGAGGACAGATGAGTTAGGGCTCACAATAGCCTGGCGTATTGGAGATGCGTAATGAATACTAGCTATTTTTAAATTATCACCATCATCCAGGAATCCCCAAGTTTCAGGACACCGCAGAGGAATGCTTGGAAAACTAAAGAAAGAATTTGGTCCCTTTGGGAGGCGGGGCTCAAGGAGGGGGTCTCCCAGGCACAGACAGCGCAGGAGTGGGGGGAGCTCTGGTTGGCTGCTAGGGTGGTGGGGTGGGGGTAGGGGTTGACGATGAGACTCAGGTCTCTTGGGGAAGCTGGAGGTGGGGTGGGGGAGTGGGGGCGATCTGGGTTCTGGCCTATTTCAGGGGCCACTGAATCTTAGGCGTGGGCCAAGACTTAACCCTCAGCAGATCTGACCGCCCTCTGCCTTCAGCATCACTCAGCCTCACTCAGCATCACCACCATCAGCCTCACTCCTCACGTCTTTCCTGGCATCAGCCATCTTCCCCAGCTCCAACAGCCCCTTTCGCCCTGACTTGGGGTTAGGCCAGTTTGACCTTGAACTCCCCCTCTGCTGCTACCTTGCCGCATGACTTCAGGCAAGTACCTTGACCTCCCTGAGCCTTTGGCAAAGTTCATTTCCACCTGACAGGGCTGCCAGAGGATTACAGGAGATGGAGCCTAGAAGGAGCTCCGTCTCTAGCACGGTGCCTGACCGACCTCTGTCCTGCACAAGCATAGTTGAGTTGTGTCAACGCTAACTAATAACTGATCACAACTCCACGTGCCATCATCTCACCTCCTCCTTGAAAGAGGCTAGCAGAGCTTTCTCACCAGACTGAGAGGAAATAGGAGAAGACAGGTGTCAGAGAAAGGCTGGGTGGGCGGAGGGGATCCTGGGTTCTGGTTTCACCTCTGCCTCTGACATACCCTGAGCCAGGCAATGTGCTAAGCAGAGGCTGAGCTGATCTCCTTTAGGGCTCACAGCACCCCTGAAAAGTTGTTATCCCCCAAGAGGATCCAGGCTGAGAGAGGTTGTCACTTGGCCCAGATCGCCAGCTCCTGAGAGGCAGAAGCAGGGCTCAGCTCCAGTCTCAGTGACCCCAGAGCCTTTACTCTGATGCCTCCCCATTACTTGGAGCCCCAGGTAGCAACAGACTCTTGAGCTGACCCCCCAAGAGGAATTGATTCCTGAGGTCTGGGATGGGGTGCAGGAACCCTCAGAGTCCAACCCTCCAAGTGGCTCAGAGACAGAGGATGTAGGGCCCTCTACTCAGGAAGCGCCACCCTCCAGCATACTGGTCCTGCCAGCCGGTCCCCCTATCGCTAAGCCCCGTCCTCACCTGGGAGCCTGTGTCCTCTGAGGCCGCTGGGCTGGGCAGAGTGGGACCGGGTGCCGGGAGCCTCCTGCTCTCTGTCCAAAGCGGAAGTTCCATGCCCCAGAGATGAGAAGGGCCTCTCCCTGATAGCACCATCTGAGGGCCGGCAGGCCAGCCTCCTTCCCCGTTGACCCCACTCTCACGCTTTCTGCTGTCCTCAGGCACTTTCAGGTCCCATTTCTGCAATCGGATTTACTGTAAATAGGATGGGTGGGGGGTCAGTTTGGTTTCGCCAGCTCAGCAGCTGTTGCGGGGAGTAGGGTGTTCCAGGGGAATGTCCACAGTGGTGGGGGGGAGTGCCTGCCAAGGCCCCTGACCTCATGAACTTCTGCAGGAACTGTGGTGTTCCTCCACGAAACGGAGATGTGGCCGGCCTGCTGCCTGAGGGCGGGTTTGCAGTCAGAAACCCTGATTCAGATTCTGGCTTTGCCACTTAGCAGCTAAACATCTGTTGTTTAGTTGCTTCAGTCCTGTCTGACTCTTTGCAAACTTATGGACCGTGGCCCGCCAGGCTCCTCTGTTCACGCGATTCTCCAGGCAAGAATACTGGAGTGTATTGCCATTTCCTTCTCCAGGAGATCTTCCTGACCCAGGAACCGAACCCGCATCTCCTGCATCGCAGGAGGATTTTAGTGGCTGTATTTACAGAATTAGGATTCCAAAGAAAACGAGTTTTTTGTTGTTGTTGTTGTTGAGTTGCTAAGTCGTGTCTGACTCTTTGCGACCCCATGGACTGTAGCCCACCAGGATCCTCTGTCCATGGAATTTCCCTCGCAAGGCCCAAGGATCCAACCTGCATCTCCTGCATTGGCAGGCAGGTTCTTTACCACTGAGCCACCAGGGAACCCTTGGGAGCCCCAATTTCCTCTGTTGTGCTATGGGACCATAATTGCACTTGCTTTCCAGGTTGCACAGGGCACTGTGGAGCTCAGATGGGATAGTGGAGGAGAAAGAGGAGGGTTAACTGTGAAGTGCAGTGCACATGTTAATTGTTAGTATCAAACTGTGTCCCAGGCTCCCCCTTTCTGGGCTCATCTCTTCTGCTTTGCTTCTCTTCTACAGCCCTACTCTTTTTCTGTTCTCAGAGAGTAATCTAATAATGAAAAGTGAATTTTAAATGTGGTCATTATTTATTTATATCCCTCCCTCTTCTTCCAGTGGATCTGATCTTGTTGCTTGTTGATCCTGGCATCATAGGATTCCAGGAGAGCAGGACTTGGAGGTCACCCCACCCATTGCTGTTCATGTTATATATAAGGAAACTGAAGACCAGGGGGGAGAAAGTTATCATTTAACAAATGTTTATCATGAGCCTCTACGTACACTGGAGATGGAGTCACAAGCAAATCAGCTCTGGGTCTGGCCCCCAGGGAATGTCTCTTCTACTGGGGGAGACTGGTATTAAACATCAGTTCAGTTCAGTTGCTCAGTCATGTCCAGCTCTTTGTGATCCCATGGACTGCAGCATGGCAGGCCTCTCTGTTCATTACCAACTCCTGGAGTTTATTCAAACTCATGTCCATTGAGTTGGTGATGCCATCCAACAATCTCATCCTCTGCCATCCCCTTCTGCTCCCGCCTTCAATCTTTCCCAGTGTCAGAGTCTTTTCAAATGAGTCAGCTCTTTGCATCAGGTGGCCAGAGTGTTGGAGTTTCAGCTTCAGCATCAGTCCTTCCAATGAATATTCAGGACTGATTTCCTTTAGGATGAACTGGTTGGATCTCCTTGCAGTCCAAGGGACTCTCCAACTTTTTGCAACCCCCTGGACTAAAGAGTCCATGAAATTCTCCAGGCCAGAATACTGGAGTGGGTAGCCTTTTCCTTCTGCAGGGGATCTTCCCAACCCAGGGATCGAAGCCAGGTCTCCCGCATTGCGGAAGGATTCTTTACCAGCTGAGCCACAAGAGAAGCCCAGGAATACTGGAGTGGGTAGCCTATTCTTTCTCCAGTGGATCTTCCCGACCCAGGAATCGAACTGGGACCTCCTGCATTGCAGGCGGATTCTTTACCAACTGAGCTATCAGGGAAGCCCCGGTATTAAACATCAAGGGACACAGTGGTTTCATTGCTCCTGTGAAGAATGTCACAACAAGTGGCTACTGGAGCCCGTGCCTCACCCTTGTGGCAGATCAGGACTCAGAGCCAGGCATCCCTGGTGCTGAGCCCTCTCACTAAGGCTGCATCACTGAGGCCCCTCTCAGGGATGCTTGTCCAGCAAGTCCCAGGAGCTGCCACTGGTCAGGAGGGCTCTCTTGACATTGGTGCTTGGAGGTAGAAAATTGTTTCGCTTATGGATGCTGCTTGATGGAAATGAATTGTTTAATGTAGTGGGTGAGAGATCCATTTGATAAAACCCAAGGGCCTCTGGGCCCAACCAAATATAGACCCTCCAGTAATTTGGTGGCTGGTGACAATGGGAAAAGTGAACTTGAACTTGAGGTATACGCAGAAGGAGCCTAGAATAGGAAGCAGCACGGTTTGGGGCCAGGAGGGTTGGAATCGGCCCCCTGCAAGTTTGAATCCCAGGCCTACTTCTTTCTAGCTATGTGGTCTCAGGCAGCTTCCCCAAATATGAACCAGGGACCTGGGCACCTACCTCCTGGAGTGGTTGTGGGGGGCCAGTGAGGTAGCCCTGGTTAGCTGAACACCCAGGCCTTGGTAGGCACCAATGCAAAGTTGATAGTAGTATCATTTCTCAGAAGAGAAGACAGAAATCTTGGAGCCTATATGCACAGTAGCCATACCTGAATTGGAAGTCAGGAGCTAGGGAGACCCTGGGCCCCTGAGAGAGAGCCAGCTGGTCTCATGTACGCGTGCATGCTAAGTTGCTTCGATTGTGTCTGACTCTTTGTGACCCCATGGACTGTAGCCCGCCAGGCTCGTCTCTCTGTGGGGATTCTCCAGGCAAGAATACTGGAGTGGGTCGCCATGCCCTCCTCCAGGGGCTCTTCCCAACCCAGAGCTTGAACCCAGGTCTCCTGCGTTGCAGACAGATTCTTTACTGTCTGAGCCACCAGGGAAGGCCAAGAATACTGGGATGGGTTGTCTTGCCCTCCTCCATGGGATCTTTCTGATCCAGGGATGGAACCTGGGTCTCATGTCTCCTGCATTGGCAGGCAGATTTTTTACCCAGCTGGTCTTTGACTTTGGGACTTCCCTGATGGTGCACTGGATGCAGGGGACGTGGGTTCAACCTCTGCTCTGGGAACTGAGATCCCATGTGCCAAAACCACTGAAGCCCACTGCCCTAGAGCCTAAGAGAAGCCATTGCAATGAGAAGCCCACTTAAGTGCAACTAGAGAGTAACCCCGCTCGCTGCCACTAGAGAAAACCTGCACACGGCAAAGAAGACCTAGCACAGCCAGTAAATAAATAAATCTTTAAAAAAAATCACTGACTTTCCTCCCTGGTAGAGAGGGATTGATGAAAAAGAAGCCTAAGACCCCTCCACACCCCATGGTCTTAAAAGAGGCCCCCTGCCCCTTGGGATGCCTCATTCCAGCTCCTCTCCCACCCTTGCGTCTGCCCTTGAAAGCCCTCACCAGCTCCCCTAAGCCCAGCAGACAAGCTGGCATTTTTCAAAGGCCAGTCCCTCCTGACAAAGAGAGAGCAACAAGGAAACAATTATGGAAAACAGAAATGGCACAAAAATGGTCGCTTCCAAAGTACAGGTCTCTGATCTGACACCGTGGCCTACATGAACGGTGTATTGATTTTTTAAACAAAAGAGAAACGAGAAGAAAGATGTATCACTTGAGGCACTGCCGGGCAGACCGCTAAGTGGTTGCTGGAGGTGCACTGTTAGTGGACTGGCCCTGTGACCTCCGCCTTGTCCCCGCCAGAGGCTCTCAGACCCTGTGAAGCAGCCTGGGTTCCTGGGCCCTGGCCTGTTATTTATGTGTGTGTCTTCTCTCTTTCCTTCTCATCCAACCCGTTTCACATGCCCTCCTATGCATGAGCCAGGCGTGTATCAAATGCTCCTGCCCTCTAGGACGCTCGTGGTCCAGTAGGGAGGCAGACTTATAAGGAAATAGGTGCATAAAAGCCAACTGGTGGACGATATCTATTGACTTCACCTGGCAAACCGCCTGCCCACCCACATCTCTGTCCTCCTCAAACCTGTCTTTTGGTATGATCATATTTATTTGTGAAATCAAAAAAAAAAAAAGAGATTAAACTCAGAAAAAAAATCACGTTTGCGGTTCACAAGGGCAGAGAACTGGTGGAAGGAAATACTGGATAAAGGTTGTCAAAAGGTACAAGCTTGCAGTTATAAGATAAACACAAAACATGTAATGTATAACAAAAACCCACATACCACAATAGCAAACATCAAATTGTGGGATAGACCAAGGAACTGAATAGACATTTATCCAAAAAATATATACAAATGACCAATAAGTTCATAACATGTTATTCAACATTTTCAAAGATATAATGAACAAGGTGACCAAAATCAGCACAGCTGTAGGATATTACAAAAGTTGTTAAGGGAGTTAGTCCTAAGAATATTCATCATCATAAGAAAAAAATTTTTTTGGTAATCATTTCATAATATATGTAAGTCATATCAGTATACTGCACAGTTCAAATTTTGATATCCTAAAACAAGAAAAAATTTAAAAGGTAAAAATACAAAATGTTCAAAGAGGGCAAGCCACTACTGTTTTACTTTTGGAATTATTTTATTAAATCTTAAATGTACAACAGCTTCTTAACTTTGGACATGAAATACATTTCTTAAGAAGAATGATATTATGTCTTAGTATCCCTGGATTCTGGCTAACAGTTTTTCAAAACTTCGAGAAAAATCTTGAAAAAGGTTTCCCATGTCACCTAAAACTTGGAAATGGGACATTATCAAAGAAGGGATGATTCTACACTCTTCCAGAGACCGCTGGGAAGACAGAACATTTCAAAAGCTAAAAACCATCTCAAAAGCATTTTCTTTAAGTCTTCCCTCCATGGGAAGATGGTGTTCCTACATGACTGAGTCCACTCACAAAGCGGCTCTCGGTACTGGCTCAGGTGTCTTCTGCTGTGTCGCTGCGCATCTGTGCATGACTGAGATGAGAGTTTCCTTAGCACTGTTATTTTGATCACCCGCAGCTCCTCTCTTCCCTCTGGGCGGTAATTCCCTCCTCTGTACACAGTCATGGAGAAGGAAATGGCAACCCACTCCAGTGTTCTTGCCTGGAGAATCTCACGGACAGGGGAACCTGGTGGGCTGATGTCTGTGGGGTCGCACAGAGTTGGACACGACTGAAGCGACTTAGCAGCAGCAGCAGCAGTACACAGTCAAGCCCATGGCCACTGAGAAGGCCCCCACCGTCTTGTCTCTCCATAACTCCCACGCCCTCTACTGCCTCCTGGGTCGTGGGTTTCCTCCAGTATACAACCCGCCCGTGTTCCTGCTATCTCTCAACTTTCCACTCTTCAGTAAGTCGTACTTAGAAGGTTTCTGCTTCTGATTGCCCCAGTCGCTGTCATTGCGACTTGCATAACCTCTTTCTCCATGGTTGTCATAACGGGCTCTGAAGCCCTCATCCCGGTAGCCATCTGCAGACCCTCCACCACCGCATCCTCCTCGTCCTCCCCCGTAACCAGGCCTAACCCCCCAACTGCCACCTCCAGCTCTTCCTCCATACCCGTGAGAGCCATCCCCAAACTGACACCCTCTTCCATACCCACCGGCTCCTCTGAAGTTCCTTCCTCGTCCTGCTCCCACATTTCCACCAACACCGTGAAAATACCCCAAGCCAACATCGCTTCCTCCTTGACTTCTCAAATGTTGGCCTTCTTGCCTCTCTTGTCTAGACAAGGCCTTTCTTACGTCTGCATGATGACCATTGATGGTATGATTTTTCTGCAACACGATCTTATCCACGGGATCATGGTCCTCAAAAGTAATAAATCCGAAGCCTCTTTTCTTGCCAGACTGTCCATCAGTAACTATCTCAATGGCATTGATTTTTCCGTACTTCTCAAAGTAATCTCTAAGATGATGTTCCTCCATGTCTTCTGTAATTCCGCCGACAAACAGCTTCTTCACAGTGACGAGAGCCCCCAGCTTTCCATGGTCCTCTCTTGGGACAGCACGTTTGGGTGTAACCATCTTCCCATCAATGAAATGAGGTCTGGCCGCCATGGCGGCATCCAGCTCAGCCATGGAAGAAAATGTGATGAAACCAAATCTTCTTGATTTTTGACTGGCAGGATCCCTTATTAACACACAGTCTGTAAGATATCCCCACTGCTGGTAATAGTTCCACAGACTTTCTTCTGTGGTCTCAGAGCTCAAGTCACCGATAAAGAGTTTACGGAATTGTTCGTTTTCTCTCCTACCCCTCTCCAAAGGAACAGATTGTGAAGCTTTCTTCATCACAGGCTTACTAGCTTCAGCCATTTTTCCGATGCTGAGGAGGGTGAGAGAGATCTTAGGGGGTTAACTGGGACTGAACTGGGTCCCCACACTATGATGAGAACTTGAACCTGACCCGTCCTGACCCTGGGGTGAGAGCCTCCACTGCCCCCGGGAAAACACCCCTAGGAGCACTTCCACTGGAACCCAACACTACTGCTACTGCCTCTGGAGTCGCTGTGGCCCTGGAATCAACCTTACTTTCAGTTTTTCAGAATAGGTTGATTGGTAAAACAGGTTGATGCAGGTTCGCCTGGTTCCAAGAGCTCTTCTGTGACCCAATCCTGAAATGTAAGACAGTCTGGAGCTTGCTGGAAATAGTAGTCTTCTCAAACTTCTATAACAGGTCTGAGTCCAGAGATCTGCTTTTTGTTTTGTAAATAAATCCACAGGTAATTTTGTTGCACCCCCAAGTTCGGAAACCTGGGCTCTAACAAGTCATGGGTCTGTGGTCCAAGTCGGCGGAGGATGCTGTGGGGACACGAAGGGAAGAATCAGAGAAGGCTTCATGGAGGAGGTGATCCTTGTGTTGATTCCTGACAGCTGAGTGTGTATTATCTAAGTGGATTGTGTGAGTGGGGCAGGAGCCCTACAGAATGAAGGAACATCATGGGTAAAGCTCTGGAGGTATGAGACAGCAGCTTTCAGGAACAAAGAGCCAACGTGGACGGAGGCGGGTGGAAAGCTGGGCTCCAGCCTCTGCTGTTATGGCTCACCCTGAGCCTCTGTGAGCTGCACAGGGCCTTGCAGAACCAAGCTGAGACCCCAGCCGGGCTGTGCTGGCTCTCCCTGCCCTGAGCGAGTCTCGGGTCTCACTGGGCTCTGAGGCCAGAGCCACAGTCTGGGCAGGAAAGTTACACTTTTTATCTTTTTGAACCTGAGCTGTCAACCCCTTGTGGTCGGCACAGTGAAAGTGCAGCCGTTCACGGCCCGCTTCCTGCTTCTCCACCAAGATGACCCCACTGGGCCCACCCTCAGGAATCTCACAGTGAAGCCCAGATGGCTTACGGGAAGCCATGGTTTTGAATGATCTCCTGGGGGCCCCCAGAGTCTCAGTTATTTGGGGGAAATCAGACTCCAAGAGTCAGATCCTCCCTCACCCATCCATGCCCATCCAGAGCATAGTTATGAGTATTAAATGATTTAATAGGTGGGTTAGCATCACGCCTGGCGTTCAATAAACGTTAGCTATCACGATTCTCTTGACTCATTCACTCGCTCTGCTTTTGGTCATTCATTTACCCACTGTTCATTCATGCATTCACCCCAACTCATTCATTAATTCAGCACAAATTCATTGCACATCTTGTCTGTGTCTGTGCTGCGCCCACCTGAGCCCCAAACCCTCCAGAAATTCAGCAGGGATCAACATAGGATGGGAATTCAAACACTTTCCCCTTCACCTGTGAGCATGGATACCTTTAAGACAGTAGCGCCCCTCATATGAACAATTGACAGCAGACACCCCCTTGGGGACCCCTTGCGGCCTTTCGGCCACATTTGAGCAGCTCTCTCCCAAATGGCCAAGCGGTGCCGAGCGTCTCCACCTTGGCACCAAGCTGTACTGATGCCTGAATCTGGAGGCCACAGATGGCTGTGACAGGTGCAAAGCGGGAGATAAAGGGAATCGCTTTTTAGGGAATTGGCAGTGAAGATTCAGAGCCATGCGTAGCTGTTGATTTAGTTATTTATTTGTGTGCCTCCTGCCTCTTCCCAGACTTGGAAAACACTAACAACAGTACCAGAGGAGGAGGGAGAGAACTCAGGGCAGGAGGGTAAGGTGGGCTTCCTAGAGGAGGCGGCGTCCATCGGTGGCAAGAGGGGCCTGAGCATGGATGCAGCACAGCGGGTTCTCACGGGGAAGCTGGGGGAGATGGGGCGGCCCCCGGGGGACCAGAGCAGACCTGCCCACCCTAGTCAGGGAAGAGCAGGAAGCCGGAGAAGACGCTGTCAGAGCCTGCCGTGCCCACCATGCCGTTGTAATCGTTGACCGCCAGCCACACCTGCTGGTCTTCCTGCAGCCGCAGCAGCACGCCGCCCGAGCTGACCTGCTTGCTGCTGGTCATGTGGTCGCAGAAGGTGGCCACCTTGAAGCCGCTGCGGTACAGCAGCACGCACAGGTTGGACGTGTGCGACGTGTGGAAGACGAAGTAGTAGAGGCCTGGGACTCTGCAGGTGAATTTGCCAGAGTCCTTGTCGTAATGCCCCTGCGGGTTGGTGATGACCTCGTTGAACTTGACCAGGCTGTTGGCCTCCGGGGGCTGGACGGTCTGCCGTGTGACTGAGAATACTGACTGGTGCTTCTGCTTGTACCTGCCTTCCACACCCGGCTCCCCGGGGGGCCCCGCGGCGCCGGGGGCCCCCGGGATCCCTGGCGTCCCCATGGGACCGTTTTTCCCAGGATAGCCAGGTGTGCCGGGGTCTCCCTTCTGGCCCTTGGGTCCTCGGGTCCCAGGGGTAGCTGGGATGCCTGGGGAGAGAGCGGGTGGGAAGGCCGTGATGGGGCAGGGGATGGGAAGAGGAACCCGATGGTCCTCCAGGGGCCGCCCACCAGGGTTTGGTCCCTGGACTCTCCTTCCCCCAGATGGCGGCCTACCCACCTGGGAGCACTGTGCAGGGAGTGGGAGGGGAGGGAGACCTTGGTTGAAATCCTGCCTCCCCCGGTCTTGCCCTCTGACCTTGGCTAAGGCTCGGCCCTAACTGTCAGCCTCGGTTCCCGCGATTGTGATGGAGAGGGTAAGACCAGGCGGCTCAGGAGGTGTCAGAGCCGGGCTGGATCTCAGAGAGCTTTCCAGAGGCCACGACTGTCAGCCCATGGACACCACGTAGCCTCAGACACCTCCTCACCTAAAAGTCTACGTTCCTACTTTTTCTTGACAAAAGATCAGAAGATGGGTCAGAGGCAGATTTTCTGGAGAGCTCCTAAAACTTAAACTTTAGGCCCCATTAACTTGCACTGACCCCGTCAAGGTCCTTTGGGTAATTTTATATAAGTTTTTCAACTTTTTATGTTGAAATAATTACAAATTCACAGAAAGTTGCCAAAAAAAAAAAAAAAAGGATAAGGAAGTCTTGAGTATTCTTTACCCAGTTTTCCCCAATTTTGCAGAACTAAAGTATGAAATCAAAATCAAGAAATTGACCACAGCTCCTCTTTTACACGCACTGTTTGTGTGTGCGGTTCTCACACAGTTTTGTAGTGTATGGAGGTTTGTGTAACCTTCCCCCCACCCCCAGCATCAAATGTATCCCTAATTTTGTACTATTTTTCTTAAAGAGGGTCCTCGGTATTTTATAAGATTCAGAGCTCCACAAAACTGCTTTCTGTGTCTGAGCTGGAACCACTCAGGCCAGCTTAGCACATGGGGTCCACCAGATGGAGCCTTCCAGGCTGCCTCTCTCCAGCCCCTCCACCCCCTCTCAGCCCAATTCAGCCCATCTGACAGCTGGCCCAACTCAATTTCCTTCAAGTTACGGATGGGGAAACTGAGACCAGAGACCTGCCCAGGGCCATGCCACTGGTAGGAGGTAGAGTCAGGACTCAAAAAATCAAGTCTGGCTGAGTCCCAGTCCAAGTGTCTGATGCTTGTTGCCACCCTGGTTATTGGAGCTTCTGTGAGCTTCTTCTTCCCTTGTCCAAACCATACTCATCTTTCAGGGCCTGACCCCAGTCTCTTCTTCCAAGAAGCCCTCTCTGACCACCCCTGCTGGCTCTCGTGGCTGTTTTCCCCTCTGACTGCCTTTATGGTGGGTGTTGGTGGAGACCCACTGTAACAGAATTCTCTGCAACTGGTGAGCCGTGTAGATCCCAGATTAGGAGAAGAGAATCAGAACCCAGCAGACCTGGGCTTCAGCCTGTGTGATCCCGGGCAGGTGACCTCCCCTCCCAGAGCCTCTGTTATCCTAGGTGAGATAAAGGCATAATGGAAGGGATCCCCACGGAGTGGCTAGCAGAGTGGGGTGGGAGCATGCGTGTGCTGAGCACCTCATAGGTAGTGCTCAGTAATGTCAGGTCTCGGGGGTGGCCGTCAGCGATGCTGAGCAAGGCTGTGCCTCCTTCTCCAGGCAGTTGGGGAGGACACACCTGCGGGGAGGGAGGCTTCAGAGGCAGTGGACGGTGGTGGTGGAGGGTGTGGCTCGGGAATCCAACAGGACCCCAGTGAGTGACTTCGGGGCAGTGGCTCAATCTCCCAGAACCTCAGCTTCGATATTTGTAAAAGGGGGTAAATCACGTCTTCAAAGGATTTTGGCCTCAGCTTTCTCATTTGTAAAATAGAGTTAGTTTTTTCTGTCCCAAAAGATGAATCTATGGAGAGTACTTGGAACCTGGGTCTGGCACAAATTAGGAGCTTGGTGCCCATCGACCACCCTGGGCAGTGAGACAGCCAGAGGCAGTGGTGAAGTTCAGGGTCCGGGAAAAATGGCAGATCTGGGGGCTTCCTTTGACTCAGGCTGAGTTGGAGGATTCCTTCTGGAATGCTGATATAATTCCACTCTCTTTCCAGGAGGGCAAGTGACTGTGAAATTCCTAAGGACATCCGTCTCCACTGGTCTCCCTGGCCCAATGCCTCTGCCGCTTCCACCACCTCTGCCCAGCCCTGCCCCAGCCTCCTTCACACCCACTCTGGA
This sequence comes from Tragelaphus eurycerus, assembly GCA_935064755.1. Taxonomy (NCBI): domain Eukaryota; kingdom Metazoa; phylum Chordata; class Mammalia; order Artiodactyla; family Bovidae; genus Tragelaphus; species Tragelaphus eurycerus. The sequence goes on along the minus strand of CAKXYN010000099.1, from coordinate 6,374,619 downwards.
CATACTCCACCCCCCCAGATGTGTGCCCACTGCCAGACAAGGTGTCCCCAGACTCCAGCTCTCACCCAGCACCCAGCACCCATTCATGTCCTCAGCCCTCTTCACTCATGCTGGGGCTTGCCTGTGAATCTCTGACAGATGATTCTGTGAGTGTGACCCTGACTCCTCACTCCCCACCCCTCCAACTACCCAGAGCCCTAGGGAGGGAGGGGAGCACACACCCCTGATAAAGACAGGGATGACAAGAGCAGCAATGATCAGAGTTTGCACTTACAGATCCCTACCACATGCTGTTTTCTATTTAATCTTATTAATCATCACAGCACCCCTGTGCAACAAGTGCAACCATTTCCCCATTTTACAGATGAGGAAACTGAGGCACTGGGAGGCTACATAAGCTGGGCAAGTACACACAGTGGGTGGGGGGCAGGGAAGCAGTGGGGCTGGGACTTGAACCCTGACCATCTGGGCTGTGGTCACTGGGAACCACGTTAGAGGGTAGTCGGTGGAAGGGTTGGAATAAAACAATAGCAAAGTGTTTTAGAAGTTTGCCGAAGCTTTCGCCTGGATTACCTCCTGGGACCCCCCTGCCACCTTCTCAGGCGCTCTAGGTATCTCCTTGAAATCAGATGGGAAATCCGAGGGGCAAAGAGGTGAATTAGGGAGACTTGAGGCCTGGGCTCTGAGGGGAGAGGGGGGCCAGACCTGCCACAAGAGTTAAAACTCAGCCGTGGGAGCGGGTGTGGTCAAAGGGACCACCCTCCTCACCATCAAGCCGCTGTCCACCTTCCCCCGAGTTGGTCCCGGATGGACAGTCCAAGCCCTGCCCGCAGGCCCCAGGTAACCTCTCCCTGCCAGGCCGGAAGACTCACCTGGTTCACCCTTGGGCCCTGGCAGTCCGTCATACCCATCCTTCCCGGGGGCCCCGGGCAGGCCCGGCATCCCGGGGATCCCATAGCAGTATGTGCCCGTCTGGCCCCTGAGTGGCCGTGCCAGCAGGAGCAGCAGCAGGTTTAGCGCCAGGAGGGGCCAGGCACCGGACCCCATGTCCACCTGGGGAAGGAGCTGGATGGGGAGAGAGCTGAGTTGGCCCCTGGCCCACCCCCCTCACCCTCTCTCTCCCCAGGGGACCATCCTTCTCAGCCCTTGGCCGCCGACTCCCCTTCCCTGGCCCCTCGCCTCTGGGGGCCGCCCGATGGATAGGGAGTGGGGCCCCTGCTTCAAGCTCAGGCCCCCGGCTCAGCAGAGACAGGGACCCTCCTTCCCATCCCAAGTCAGGCTGCCCCTCAGGCCACATGTCAGGAAGTGGCAGCGGGGAAAAGCTGCCATCTGCCCTCACCTGGACAGGTGGGAGGTGTCTGGTCTGGTCACGGAGAGATCCTTGGACCGGCTTCCCCTCTCCAAGGCCAGAGTACGCCGTGTCAGAGTGGACCCAGCCAGGAGGACCCGGAGCAGACTGGGCGGCCCCCTCCCCGCCTCCCCCCAAAACCACATCCCCTTTCCCATAATTTTTCCTGACTCAATACTTTATTCTGGGTGCTGAGCTAGGCTGACCACAGTGATACCCCTGTATGCCCCTTGGGTCTTGAGTGTCTGAAATGAGGAAATGACCACTTCCTTGGATCTGGTGAAGGGTGTGTGTGTGTGTGTGGATCAGTGTGTGTATGAACCTCAGCTGCCTGGACAGGCTTCTAGAGTCAAGTTCAGCCCAGCGAACGCCCATCCCTGTTTGTTGCCACTTACTGTGCTTGAGACAGCTATTTCACAAGATCCACAGGAGGAAGCTATAACCTTCCTCTTTACAGATGAGGAAACTGAGGCCGAGAAAAGTGAAACCCTTGTCCAAAGCTGCACAAGTGAGTGGTTTCTTGGGTCCAAAGCCTCGCCCTGACCCCAGAAACAAGTCTTGTATGCACTTGCCAAATGGCAGGTCTTATCTTAGAAACGTCCACACTGTGCGTGCTAAGTCACTTCAGTCGCGTCCGACTCTGCGACCCCATGACTGTACCCCATCAGGCTCCTCTATCCACGAGGATTCTCCAGGCAAGAATACTGGAGTGGCTTGCCGTGCCTTCCCGACCCAGGGATTGCACCCACGTCCCTTATGTTTCTTGCGTTGGCAGGTAGGTTCTTCACCACAAGTGCCACCTGGGAAGCCCAACCTTCCATATGCCCCGTCCCATTTTCCCTCCTTGGGGGTGCACTCAGAGGGGGTGAGCTTTGATAGAAGGCAGCCTGCCGTGGCCGACAGACTCCTCTGAGGTCTCCTTTCAGCCCTGCCGCTCTCTTGCCTGGAGGCCTTCAGCAAAGCACTGGTGGCCCTAGGCCTCAGTATTCCCATCTGTATATTGGGGTGGGGTGGGGGAGGGGAGGCCCAGGCTTTGTGTGTTGGTGTTTCTTCCTCTGCGGGGGCCCCAGGTGAACCTCCCTCCCCTGCCGGCTCCGCCTTCCTCACCTCCATCCCCAGCACCCCACCTCTGCTCTCAGAGCCCATTATGGCTGGCGAGGGGTTGCCAGTCGGGGCCCGGCTGGCAGAGCTGAAGGACATCCATTCACCCCTTCTCACGAGAAATTCTGGGGAAGAAGGAGGTAACAGGCAGTGGAGTGTCCCAGCCCTGACTCTGCGCCTGCCACTCATGTAAGTGAGTGGTTTGACCTCCCCCAGCGTCAATTTCTGCTCTGTAAGTGGGTTTCCAGGAGCTTCCATGCAGGGCAGGGCTAATGCACACGCCGTGCCTAGCCCTGTGCGAGTCATGAGCTGAGTTTGGAAGGCCGCCCCTGCCTCGTTCAGGGCCCGTCTCCCCAGCTGGCCCTCCACCCCGTGGCTCCGGGCTTCACAGTGAGGAGCAAGAGTGAGAACGTGAAGGCACTTGGCCCTGGAATTCTCAGGAGGGTGGAGGGCTGGGGAGAGCAGAAAGGACAGCCGCAGCATCGTGAGGGTGTGGAGGACCCACCAGAGGGCGCCCAGGCCCCCCGCCCATCTTCCGCCCTCACCTCCTCTGCGCCTGGTCTGGCTTGTCCAGCAGGTGGCAGCCTCTGCCCGCGCGCAGCCCTCCCTCGCCCCGCCCACCTGGCCAGCTGGACGCTGCTGGGTCCCCTCCTCTTCGAGAGGCTCAGCAAAGAGGGGTGGCTGTGGATGGAATTTAGGGCACAAGGCAGTGACGTACCGCTCCCCCGCACCCACCATTTTTACAGCCAGGTCTCCAGGTTCTTATGGGACCTCCACCACGATGGTGTCTGTGAGCCCCATTGCGATGAGAGAAGCCCTCCAGTCTGAGGTCAGGCAGAGTTCAAATCCAGCCCCTGCCACTTCCTGCCACTGGGCCTTGGGTAGATGCCTCCGTCCTCTGAGCCTCAGGGTCCTCATTTGTTTTGTTGGGATTAAATGCATTGATGGCTATGAGATGTCCAGCACACAGTAGGGGCTCACAGATCTGTTTTGCTTCCCAGTCCATGCGTGTGTGTGTCCCAGGCTTGGGGGGAAACCAGGGCAGAGTGGAGGCCAGAGGGGAGCTGAAAAGTCTCTGCAGCCCCACTCTCTCCTTCATGATTCCCCAAGACTGTTGATGGGGCCAGACAGCCCCCCAGAGGGTCCCAAGTGTGTGGGGAAGGCAGGGGCTGGTGGGCTGTGGGTACGTGAGGACGCCAAGGTCAACGCTCGAGAGAACGAGGGTATTTCTAAGGCGCACGCATGTGGGAGGGTGAGGCGTGAGTGTGCACCTGTGTGTCAGGGCTACGTCTGGGACACGTGTGAGTGAGAGCACTGCTGATGGTCGACGGGAGCACCGGAGAATTGGCGGTGGGGGTGTGCGGGTGTGACCGTGTGTATCCCGTAGTGTGTCTGTGGGTTTGAAGGCATAAGTAGTGTGTCCAGGGGTGTGCCCTGCAGGTCTCAGGGAGTGGGTGTGTGGGTGAGGAGTGAATGAGTCTTGGTCCAGGAATGTGGGTCCACGTGCGTCTCAGGAAGTGTGTGTGAGTATGTGATGTGTTGAGTTTGAGCAGCACAAAGGTAAAGTTGGCTTCCTTTGGAGCAAAGCTCAGGGCATGTCCAGGACTGAATTTCTGGTCTCCTTATCCTTCTCACGCACAGAGGACACAGTGGGGCTTTTGCTTCTCAGCAGCACCTGGACAGGCCAAGTGGGGCCCTGGGAATGGACCAGGAACATTCCAGACCCTCCAAGGCCCCAGTGCAAGCGGGATGCATGCCCCGCCCCCACGCCTGCCAGGGTAGAAGCCAGGGCTGGACCCAAGACACCCGGCGGGGAGGACTTTTGGATGTCCTTGGATCAAGTGCTCCCTGTCTCTGAGCCCCTGCCTTTCTGGATCAGCCTTGGAAGGGACATGTGCCATGTGTCAGGTGTGTGGCTGTATAGACTGACAAGGGGAGCAGGTAAACACGCATGTTTGGGCATCAGCAGGACCTGGGGTCAACCTACCCCCTGCCCTCACACGCTGCTGCTGCTAAGTCGCTTCAGTCATGTCTGACTCTGTGTGACCTCACAGACGGCAGCCCACCAGGCTCCTCCATCCCTGGGATTCTCCAGGCAAGAATAATGGAGTGGGTTGCCATTTCCTTCTCCAATTCATGCATGCGTGCTAAGTCACTTCAGTTGTGTCTGACGCTGTGCAACCCCATGGACAGCAGCCCACCAGGCTCCTCTGTCCACTGGATTCTCCAGGCAAGAATACTGGACCGGGTTGCCATGTCCTTCCCCGCCTTACAGGCTAATCTTGGGCTTTAAGTTTTCCTTAACACTTACTCAGTTTCATTATCTGTAAAATGGGGTCAGCCATAATACCCAACTCAGAGTTCAACTGTAAAGACTAAACAAAATACAATCAAGGCTAAAACATATGTGTGTGGGCTTAGTCGCTCAGTTGAATCAGACTTTGCAACCCCATGGACTGTAGCCTGCCAGGCTCCTCTGTTCATGGTGATTCTCCAGACAAGAATACTGGAGTGAGTTGCCACGCCCACCTCCAGGGGCTCTTGCCAACCCAGGGATCGAACCCAGGTCTCCCACATTGCAGGCACATTCTTTACAGTCTGAGCCACCTGGGAAGCCCCTTATTAATGCACCAGGAACTCCTCTGCAATTTTCATATATCAAGTCATTTAATCCTCCCAACAACACTTCCCTGGTGGCTTAGACGGTAAAGCATCTGCCCGCAATGCTGGACACCTGGGTTCAATCCCACGGTTGGAAAGATCCCCTGGAGGAGATGGCACCCCACTCCAGTACTCTTGCCTAGAAAATCCCATGGACGGAGGAGCCTGGTAGGCTGCAGTCCATGGGGTGGCAGAGTGGGACACGACTGAGTGACTTCACTTCACTTCTCTTCAACAATGCATTGAGGTAGGTGCCGTCAGTATTCCCACTTTACAGATGAGGAAACAGATTCACCAAAGTAATGTAAAATGCACATAATTGGATTTAAGCAAATGGTGGCCCAGGATCCGAGCCCAGGCTGATGAGGCTCCCAGGACCTCCTAATTACATGCTGTAAACTGCTAAATATGGGCCTGCCTTGTAAGCACTTAAATAACTGTTGTCATTCTTCAGCCTCCCTCCCAATGCCCGAGGTAACCAGTGAACTTCAGGCTCGGCAGATGTGGATTCAGATATTTATTCCAGGAAGAGTTCCAAGACATGATCTCCATTCAGGCAGCTAAAGCAACAGAACCCCCACTTGATAGGGCAGAGCAGAGATGGCCAGAGAGGTGGAGTGAGTGGGCCAGGGTCACACAACAGGATGCAGAGGCCACGGTGGGGCCCGGGGGCAGCGGGGGTCTTCCCTGCTCAAGCAGATGGGAAGATGAGGAAGCCGCTAAAGATGCTATCGGCCTCTGGGCCGTGGTAAATGCGGCCCTTACTGGGATCTTTCTCAATCCAGACCTGATCTCCCTGCTGGAGGTGCAGCACCGTGCCCCCAGACACCACCTGAAAGAGTCCCTTGCTGTTGAAGTCACAGAAGCCCAAGGACTGGATCCGGTCCCTCTGAGAGGACCTGATGGACAGGCAGATGTCCCATTTGGACACCACCTGGAAGGTGAAATAGTAGTAGCCTGGGACAGAGCAGTGGAACCTGCCCGTGTTATTCTGGTACACATTCTCCTGGTTGGTGATGACCTTTCCGAAGACGACCACGTTGTCTCTTGAGACAGAGTTCGGTCCCACAGCTGAGAAGGCTGGCCGTGGCTGGTCCTTGATGTTTCCGGGGCTGCCTTTGGTGCCCTTAAACCCTGGGAGGCCAGGGGGCCCCATGGGACCAGAGGGTCCTGGGTAGCCCATTCTGCCCGGATTTCCAGGGGGTCCAGGGTCGCCCTGGTCTCCTTTAAGGCCGCGGATGCCCGTCTGGATGGCAGGGGCCCCTGTGAGGAGAAAGGTCAAGTTGGGAGTGAGAGTCTGGTATCCTCCAGACCTCAGGCAGGTGGCTGGGGCCCCAGATAGCTGTGGGATAAGACGATAGGGGACTGTCTGGGCCTAATTGATTCTGACTAGTTCTCTGTGACCCTGGACAAGTGTCTCAGCCTCTCTGAGCCCCAGCTTGTTTGTCTGTAAAATGAAGAGAAATTGAACAGACACTGGGGGAAGGATCAGGTTCTAGAAAAAGGAGTCCCCTAGCTTCACTGCACTCCTGCCCACAGCTGGGCACTCCACACCTCCCCCGTCCCCCGCCAGACCATTGACCTCGACTTCTTCCGATTCAGGGACTACCTGTAGGATGCCTGGGTGCAGATCATTGCAAATGCCTAGGCAGATCTTTCTGGTGGTCTATGGACTGGGAGCCTCACGGTGATTACACAAGACCATCTTTCCCAGCTCTGGTCTTGCCCTCCTCCGTTCTCCTTCACCCTTGGCCGTTTTTCTAGAATATGAGTTTCTGAAGCTTGAGGGGGCAGGGAAGGGGGAAGCAGGGACAGACTTGCAGGGAAGCTGGACGCAAAAAGGGTAGTTGTCATGGATTGATCCCTCTCCACATGCTAGGTGGGGTCTTTCTCCCTTTTACAATTGAGGCAATGAGGCTCAGAGAGGGTGAGTAACTCACTCAAGGTCAAACAGCAAGACAGGGCTCTCAAATTTAGAGACTAGGGCATTCATCTTTCTGGTGATAGAACAAAGACCAAGGCTGGGCACAGCATTAGGACCTTTCATAGGCCTTGCTTGAAGTGGCCTACGCTCCAGAGGGGGATGGCAAGGCCAAAGAAAGAGGATGTGGCAGTTAAGGGGGATACAGAGAGGCCCCCGGGGGCCTGTGTACACGGCCTTGGGAGAAGGCTGGGCCCTGGGACCAAGCACAGACTGGAGGGGCTTCATGTGGGGGCCCAGGTCATTCCTCTGTTTTCACCACCACCCTGAGCCACTACCCCCAGGAGGCCAGCCCCAGCCCAGGGATGCGGGGCCGGGGGCCCGAGGGAGGGCTTACCTGGCTCCCCTCGCTCCCCCTTGAGGCCTGGCCGTCCGGGTCGGCCAGGTATTCCTGCGCTCCCGTGAGTCCCGTCCGGGGCTCGGCACGCTTCCTCAGTCACGGAGGAGGCCAGGGAGATGGCCAGCACGCTGATCACCAGCCAGCCCCAGGGGGCTTCCATGGTCCCACTGTGGAGACAAGGGCAGGGCTTGGGCAGGCTGGACATCACACACTCATGCACACCCAACTCACATGCTTGGACTGTGCCCCACCCCCCACCATGACATCTATATATGTCTCTGATCATTGTGCACATACCCCATCCAGGGCCTTTGAAGTCCACCCTCCACCCAGCTACAATGACCCCCCAGCATACACAGAACCACAAATTCACACAGATTGACACACACAACTGACCGTACCCATAGGGTTACACACTCAGACACATGAACACAGCTTCTAGCGCTCGCACACCTACACAACACAATAAGCAAACTTAAAAGTCCGCCACACACCCCTGGACACTCCGACGGACACACTCCATCCCTCACTTACCTGGACACACACAGTCATGTGCTCCCTACAGATGATCGGTTCCTTTGAATAAATATTTTTTGAGTGCCCCCTCCCTGTTTAATGAACACTCTCTCACCCAGATGGCAGAGTTGCACAGCCACACGGGAATTCACAAACACACAATTCCCCCACACATGCGGTTCCTCTTAGCACCCACCAGAGGACAGATGGCTGACTGTCCCCTGCTGGCCCCCTCTGTGGGCCCCCTTTGTGGTCCCCCTTTGTGGGCCCCCTCTGTTGGGCTCTGACACCCCAGCCTTTTCCCAGCCTCTTGTGTTTCGGTGGTGGGCCAGGATCCAGGAATTCTGGTTAGAGCTGATGGCTCTGTGGCTACCTCCCACCCTCCCCCCAAGCCTCTGGAGTTAAGGTCCCCCCATTTACTTGTTCTGGGTCTTGGATCACTGCCCCTGAGCCCTGTCCTGGCACAAAACGAGCCACCAGCACTCTCCCTCCTCCCTGCCCAGTCCAGTCTCCTGGGCCACCTCCCCTGGGTTGCTAAACATCATAGCCGCCTTCCCCATCCAGCCATGGCCTCACCTGCGTCCAGTCTTCAACGCACTGGATACTCTGGCCCTTCACGCGGGGACCCCTGTGGGACACCCAGCAGGGCGGTGCTGGCCCGGGGCCAAGTTTCACATCCCTTCCCACTTCTCCTTCTCCTTCCCTGGCACCACCCCGGGGGCCAGAGGCCAGCAAGGGACATTTTGAGCAGACCTCAGCAAGACTGGAGCACGGGACATCCTACCCCAGCCACAGCGGGCGCAAGCCGAGGGACAGCGAGGCGGAAGGCTGCCGGGATGGGGGCGGAGGAGGGGTTCCCGGCGGGGCAGTGAGACTCCCGGAGGCACAGAGCAGCAGGGTAGAAGGAACCTTCTCTCAAATCAGTGACTTGTAAGACTTTTTCACGATCACGGAAGCAGCACGTATTCATTGCCAAAAGCTTGGAAATACAGAAAGGCACCGAGAAACAGGGACAGTGACACAGTGGTGAGAGGCTCAGTCATCAGCTTTCTAGACGGCCACCTCCTCGCTGCGTGTCCTTGCGACTGTACTTAACTTCCTGGGGCCTCAGTCTCTTTTTTGGTTGTCGTTCATAAGTTGGAAGCAAAAGGTTCTACTTTGCTGAACAGTATAAAGGTTTAGTGACAGAATACACATACAAAACACTGGACACTTAATAATCAGCTTTTATCAACATTTAAAAATCAAAAAGTAAAAATCAGCAATAAACGCCCATCCAGAGAACTGCTGTCACCATTTGGAGGAATCGCCCAGCCTTGCTCGTGGTCACCAATGGGGGAGCTCACTGCCTGCCAGCCCAAGAATGCCTTTCTTTAGACTGAGTGAGTCTACCTCCCCCTGAGTGGAGGCCCGCGTGTCCAGGACTGGGCTGGCCGCGTCTTTCCGCTTCTTCCCATGGCCGTGCTTCATCATTGCTGTTGTGGCTTTATCTCCTCTTCCAGAGGGAGAGGGAGAGGACGAGGAGGAGGAGGAGCAGCAGCAGAGGGAGGGTTGTTGCACCTGGGCGGGTGAAGACAGTCTAGCACCAGGGTTTCCAAGCCTTTGGGGCTCCCTTTTTCTTACAACCTTGTGTGACAGACGATGTCACACAACAAGTACAGGTGGGGATACTCTGGCTTAAGGGTGGGGGCCCAGAGCTCCTACCGCCAGCCCCTTTCCTGCTTCTCAGGATTCAGGGGCTCAGGGGAGCTAGAGCCTCTGTATGAGCTTGTGCAAGCCACATCACTTCTCTGGACCTCGAGTTTCTTTACGTGTAAAATGGGGAGGATACAGTCCCTTTGGTGGGTTGCCAAGGGATTATATGAATACATAAGGAAGTTTGGGTTTCCCAGGTGGCGCTAGTGGTAAAGAATCTGCCAACCAACGTAGGAGACATAAGAGATGAGGGTTTGATCCCTGGGTCAGGAAGATCCCCTTGAGTTGGGCATGGCAACCCACTCCAGTATTCTTGCCTGAAGAATCCCATGGACAGTGGAGCCTGGCAGGCTGCACTCCATAGGATCGCAATGAGTTGGACATGACCGAAATGACTTAGCATGCATGCACACACATAAGGAAGTTTATACTGTCAAATACCACATTAAAATAAGTCATCATTATAAATAATATCTGTGTGACCTTGGGCAAGTTGCCTAACCTCTCTGAACCTCACTTTCTCAAGAAGAGGGAGAAGACGAGGGAGAAAGCAGGAAGGCTGATCTGTAACATCCCTTCCAGCTTCATCTTCTTTGATTGCATTGCGTCAATCTTGCTTCCCTGCAAGAGGAGTTAGAAATACTGTGTCAGAGCCAGAACAATCAGCCTGATCGCTCCCGTTTTACAGATAAAGAAACTGAAGATCAGAAACAGAAGGACTTTCCCAAGATCATATAGCAAATGACGGAGTTGGCATAAGGAATAAACAAATACTATGAAAGGCTTCTCAGAGTACAACTTTCAAAATACTACATGCACAATTCATATAGAAATATATAGTGAGGGGCTCCCCTGGCACTCCAGTGGCTGAGACCCTGTGCTCCCAATGCAGGGGGTCTGGGTTCAATAGTGGTCAGGGAACTAGATCCCACCTGCCGCAACTGAGATCAAAGATCCCAAGTGCTGCAACTAAGGCCCAATGCAGCCAAATAAATACATAAATATTTTTTTTTAAAGAAATACATAGGGAGCATGTGTTAGTTTCTTTTGCAGTTTATAAACGAAGGAACAAAGCTTGTTCAATGAAGGATATGAGAAAAAAATTATATATACCTCATTAGGGTGAGAGAGATTCAGTGAAAATAACAATAACAAAAAAAAAAAAACCCCAAGAATTCTGGAATATTCATAGGTTGCTAAGGTAGTTACAAAACTGGTTAATGCTCTTTAGGACAATAAAATCATCATGTTGGTGTTATCTACTCTACTGGAAAGAAATCATTTGCATCTCTACCAGACAAAAATAATTGGCAACTTATCAGTTTTCTACCAGCTAACAGCTATCTTTACAGAGCCTGGGCCCTAATCAATAGTAAATAATAATTCAAGCAATGTGACATTCCCCTGGAGTGTCAGGTGACCCTTAGGAGGGCTTGTTAGACACGACTCTAATTTGACTTTGAAAGGACACCAGTTATCTATTTGCCTTATTTCCTAGTGTTGGATGATTTCACTTATCAGGCTGTTGCAAGAGTATAAACACTTCCCAAGAAATGAAAGACATCAATAATAATGAACATACCATTAGTGTGAAAAGCAATGGGTCAGCAGTAGCCCTGTGAATGTCACAGCTGGGACAGCTTCAATCAGGAGAGGAGGGTGTCTTTTTCATTTTCTCCAGAGCTCAGGGTCCTGGACGAGAAGCGGGAGTGGAGGGATGAGAGGAAATCCCTTGTCATGCTTGTGAGATCAGGATCAAGGAGCCCCATCCCAGGGAGCAGTTGAGGGTCTGGGGGTAATCAGAGAAATAATTTCTAAATTACTCAGATTCTTCCTGGTGGAGTCATCACCTCCCACTCAAGGGCTGCATTCCAAAATCAGCATATGAAGCAATAATTGTCAATGGTCAATATCACCCTTGGAAAAAGTTCTCAGGAAAACACCAGATTGAAGACCATTATTACTGTTTCGGGACAGTTCTATGTGGTCACTTTTAGCGTTGGTGTTAGAACAGGTTTCTAGTCCTTTAGGGGAGTATCAGTTGGCTAATGTGTACCCCCTTTTAAAAAAAATTAAATCTTTAAAGACTGGAGCTGTACTCAGTGGTGAGGTGTTTAGACCACAAGAGGCTCTGGATCTGAGGCAGACGGTGGTGGGAGTTTGGGGGAGGGGTGGGTAGGCGGGGGGGGGGGGGGGGGGCGGGCGGTTGGGGGTGGGGGTTGGAGGTGGGGGGGTCGGGGCCTGCAGGTACATACTACAGATTAGGCTCCTTGAGGGTCTGAAGCAGCAAGGATGGACAGCAACCCCTGCCGTATTTTAATGGGTATCTTTAGTTCTTTCTCTCCGAATTTTATTAGGCAAAACGCAGATAGCCAAATGTGTATGTAATTTAACTCTAAAGTTCTTGTATTGCATTTAAAAACACGGAGGTATTATTTACACACAGTAAAACGCATGAACCTTAAATGCCCCTGTTCAATGGCTTTTTATGTAAATGAAGACACCATTTACCACACACCCAGATCAAAACACAGAACATTCCCATCACCCCAGCAACTTGCCTCGTGCCTCTTGCTGTACCATTGGCCCTCAATGTCTGCATCCACGGATCCCACCAACCACGGATCAAAAATATTTGAAAAAGAATTCCAGCAAGTTCCCCAAAAAGCAAAACCTGAATTTGCCACCCGCCCGGCAACTATTTACTACCATTTGCATTGTATTTACCATTATTTACATAGCATTTACATTGTATTAGGTATTATAAGTAATCTAGAAAGGATTAAAAGAATACAGGAGGATGTGTGTAGGTTATATGCAAATGCTACGCCATTTTATAGAGGAGACTTGAGCATCCTTGGATTTGGGTCTCCAAGGGGATACAGGGGTATCCTGGAACCAATCCCCCGCAGATGCCAAGGGACGACTGTATTCCCTTCTACCTGCAAAGAGCCCAGGGGTTTGACCTCTCTCACCACGGGTTACTTCTACCTGTTCTTAAACTTCACGTAAATAGGATCACTCAGCGTCTTTTGTGTCTGGCTTCCTTCATTTCACACGCTTGTGAGATTCAGCCTTGCTCTTGCCGCGTGCCGGTTAGGTTTTATCTCTGAGTAGTACTCCGCGGTGTGCGTGCAGCACATTTCGTGTAGCCCCGCTCCTTTTCATGGAAATTTTCTGTTATGATGAAAAAAACTAAGAACATTCTCTACAATCCAACTCCCTGTGCCATCCTGTGAACGGATGTGTTCAAATCCCCACGGTACTGTCTGAACCCCAAGACGGGGACCTGGCGTTGACACGGACACCCCTTCACTCTCATCTGCTACTCCGCACCTCCCTCTCCATCAGAAATACAAACCTCCAGACTCGCTACCCGATCCCCTTTTTCTCCTTCTCCGGGCCGGCTCTTTATTATGGAGATTGTCTTAATCTTGGCTTTCTTGCGAAATCCTTCCCCTCCTCTGGGGGCCTTCAGAATCTCTCCTTCCATTCTCCTTCCCTCCACCCGTAAGATCAGGGTTTCTTTTTCAGGGCGGGGAGTGTTTGGGAATTGGGAAGGGAACTGTCAGAAACTGCCACACGTCTTCAGTGCCTGGACTTTATTCTTTGCTTCTCTCAGCAGATAAAAGAGCTTCGGGGGATTGTTTTATGAAAAACGGAGGTGATCGCAAAACGACAAATAATTTGTTGTGGAGATGGAGGCAGCGCAGATTCAAATTCAGTATCTCCCCCCTTTCTGCTGCGTGTGCTCTTGTAAGATAGAATGCCCGTGTTTGAGGATGACATTGACCCCTCGGACTGGGATGAGGCTTCTGATCAGTGTTGTCTGAATCTGGTGCGTGGCAGGCACTTAGCAAAATACCCACCTGCTACTCAGGGCTGCCCATGCAAGGAGACCAGTTGAGAAGTTTGGTGGGGGGAGGAAGTAAAAAGAAGACCAAACACAGCAAAAATAATTTTGTGGGGAAGAGTAAGAAAAATACGGGAAAAAAAGTAAAAAAGCAAACAAGCTCCCCTAACTGCTGGGTGCAGCTGGAGACCAGCATCCTGGCTGCCCAGGAGGGAGAAGCCGAGCCTGCCGGGAGCCAGGTGGAGCTGGTCTTGGAGACGTTCCCAACATGGAGATTGCAGATCCGGCTGGAAAGGCGCTAATGGAAGCCACCAGGCATGCAAGCAGGTGAGATGTAAAAAGATTAGGAGGATTAGGAGCTAGTTTGGAAAACAGATAGTGTCGGCTGTGGGAGCCAGCCAGGACACACTTCTGCCTGGTGGAGGCCAGGTCTGGGTGCTGAGGGATGTCTGGATCCCACATCCAGGGAATGTGGCGCCCAGAAGGCCTGGTTAATGCGACCTTCCAAGAAGTTCACACAGATGCAAGGAGAGGGGCCGGGCAAAGCCCCCACCCCACCCCACCTTTATATCCTCACCCCTAGTCACCATGTGGAGACAATCTCCCTCGTTTTCCTATCACTGGGCCTGAAGTTCCACCTTGACTCATTCTTTCCCTGGGGATAAAGGGTGTTCTGTTAAACGATAAGATTAAAAGTGTGTCTTAGGGCATTTGCAAGATTGCTAGACTTAATACTAGTGTTTTATATACTAATTTAGTCAGGACTTCCCTGGTGGCTCAGACGGTAAAGCGTCTGTCTACAATGCAGGAGACCTGGGTTTGATCCCTGGGCTGGGAAGATTCCCTGGAGAAGGAAATGGCAACACACTCCAGTACTCTTGCCTAGAAAATCCCATGGATGGAGGAGCCTGGTGCAGGCTACTGTCCATGGGGTCGCAAAAGTTGGATACGACTGAGCGACTTCACTTTAGACATTGCAACCCTAAGGAGGTCATACTATGATCAGATCAGATCAGATCAATTGCTCAGTCGTGTCCGACTCTTTGCGACCCCATGAACCGCAGCACGCCAGGCCTCCCTGTCCATCACCAGCTCCCGGAGGTCACCCAGACTCACACCCATCAAGTCAGTGATGCCATCCAGCCATCTCATCCTCTGTCGTCCCCTTCTCCTCCTGCCCTCAATCCCTCCCAGCATCAGACTCTTCTCCAATGAGTCAGCTCTTCGCATGAGGTGGCCAAAATACTGGAGTTTCAGCTTTAGCATCATTCCTTCCAAAGAAATTCCAGGATTGATCTCCTTCAGAATGGACTGGTTGGATCTACTTGCAGTCCAAGGGACTCTCAAGAGTCCTCTCCAACACCACAGTTCAAAAGCATCAATTCTTCGGCGCTCAGCCTTCTTCACAGTCCAGCTTTCACATCCATACATGACCACAGGAAAGACCATAGCCTTGACTAGGCGAACCTTTGTTGGCAAAGTAATGTCTCTGCTTTTGAATATGCTATCTAGGTTGGTCATAACTTTCCTTCCAAGGAGTAAGCGTCTTTTAATTTCATGGCTACAGTCACCATCTGCAGTGATTTTGGAGCCCAGAAAAATAAAGTCTGACACTGTTTCCACTGTTTCTCCATCTATTTCCCATGTAGTGATGGGACCAGATGCCATGATCTTCGTTTTCTGAATGTTGAGCTTTAAGCCAACTTTTTCACTCTCCACTTTCACTTTCATCAAGAGGCTTTTTAGCCCCTCTTCACTTTCTGCCATAAGAGTGGTGTCATCTGCATATCTGAGGTTATTGATATTTCTCCCAGCAATCTTGATTCCAGCTTCTGTTTCTTCCAGTCCAGCATTTCTCATGATGTACTCTGCATATAAGTTAAATAAACATGGTGACAATATGCAGCCTTGACGTACTCCTTTTCCTATTTGGAACCAGTCTGTTGTTCCATGACCAGTTCTAACTGCCGCTTCCTGACCTGCATACAGATTTCTCAAGAGGCAGATCAGGTGGTCTGGTATTCCCATCTCTTTCAGAATTTTCCATAATTTATTGTGATCTACACAGTCAAAGGCCTTGGCATAGTCAATAAAGCAGAAATAGATGTTTTTCTGGAACTCTCTTGCTTTTTCCATGATCCAGCGGCTGTTGGCAATTTGATCTCTGGTTCCTCTGCCTTTTCTAAAACCAGCTTGAACATCAGGAAGTTCACGGTTCACATATTGCTGAAGCCTGGCTTGGAGAATTTTGAGCATTACTTTACTAGCGTGTGAGATGAGTGCAATTGTGCGGTAGTTTGAGCACTCTTTGGCATTGCCTTTCTTTGGGATTGGGATGAAAACTGACCTTTTCCAATCTTGTGGCCACTGCTGAGTTTTCCAAATTTGCTGGCATATTGAGTGCAGCACTTTCACAGCATCATCTTTCAGGACTTGGAATAGCTCCACTGGAATTCCATCACCTCCACTAGCTTTGTTCGTAGTGATGCTTTCTAAGGCCCATTTGACTTCACATTCCAAGATGTCTGGCTCTAGGTCAGTGATCACATCATCATGATTATCTGGGTCGTGAAGCTCTTTTTTGTACAGTTCTTCTGTGTATTCTTGCCACCTCTTCTTAATATCTTCTGCTTCTGTTAGGTCCATACCATTTCTGTCCTTTATCAAGCCCATCTTGGCATGAAATGTTCCTTTGGTATCTCTGATTTTCTTGAAGAGATCCCTAGTCTTTCCCATTCTGTTGTTTTCCTCTATTTCTTTGCATTGATCACTGAAGAAGGCTTTCTTATCTCTTCTTGCTATTCTTTGGAACTCTGCATTTAGATGTTTATATCTTTCCTTTTCTCCTTTGCTTTTCGCTTCTCTTCTTTTCACAGCTATTTGTAAGGCCTCCCCAGACAGCCATTTTGCTTTTTTGCATTTCTTTTCCATGGGGATGGTCTTGATCCCTGTCTCCTGTACAATGTCACGAACCTCATTCCATAGTTCATCAGGCACTCTATCTATCAGATCTAGGCCCTTAAATCTATTTCTCACTTCCACTGTATAATCATAAGGGATTTGATTTAGGTCATACCTGAATGGTCTAGTAGTTTTCCCTACTTTCTTCAATTTCAGTCTGAATTTGGCAATAAGAAGTTCATGGTAAGATCCTTTAACAGATGAAGCTCAGAGAGGATAAGCAACTCACCCAAGGTCACACAGCCAGAAGGTGGTAATTTCCACCGCATCGGGTAGCTTTCTGCAGATGTTCACTGGAATCCTTCAGATCTGAAGCAGGAACTCTGGAAGGGAGACAGGAATGCTGGAGATGAAAAGGCTGGGTATGGGGACTCTGAGGGCAAGATTTACCAGCTTCACAAATTTACCTCCCCTGTGCCAAAGATTTTACATATATCGTCTTACTTAACTTTACACAGTATCCTTACAGGGTAGTGTACTGGCTCATTTTCAAGATGAGACTGAGGCTCAGAGAGGTAAAGTGACTCACGGGTCTAGGGTTGCCACACTTTGTTGTTCAATCGCTCTGTTGTGTCTGACTCTTTGTGACCCCGGGGACTGCAGAGTGCCAGGCTTCCCGATCCTTCACTATCTCCTGTGGTTTGCTCAAACTCATGTCCACTGAGTCCGTGATGCCACCCAAGCATCTCATCCTCTGTCTCCCCCTTCTCTTGCCCTCAATTTTTCCCTGCATCAGGGTCTTTTCCAAGGAGTCAGCTCTCTGCATCAGGTGGCCAAAGTATTGTCAGATTTAACAAACAAAAAACACAGGATGGCCTGTTCAATTTGAATTTCAGATAAACGACACTATGCATAGAATATACTTATACTAAGTATATCGGAGAAGGCAATGGCACCCTACTCTAGTACTCTTGCCTGGAAAGTCCCATGGATGGAGGAGCCTGGTGGGCTCCAGTCCATGGGGTCGCTAAGAGTCGGGCACCACTGAGCGACTTCACTTTCACTTTTCACTTTCACACGTTGGAGAAGGAAATGGCAACCCACTCCAGTATTCTTGCCTGGAGAATCCCAGGGACAGAGGAGCCTAGTGGGCTGCTGTCTATGGGGTCGCACAGAGTCGGACATGACTGAAGTACTTAGCAGCAGCATGCTATGCTGAGTCACTTCAGTCGTGTCCGATTTTGTGTGACCCCATAGATGGCAGCCCACCAGGCTCCCCCATCCCTGGGATTCTCCAGGCAAGAACACTGGAGTGGGTTGCCATTTCCTCCTCCAATGCATGAAAGTGCAAAGTGAAAGTGAAGTCGCTCAGTCGTGTCCAACTCTTAGCAACCCCATGGATTGCAGCCTAACAGGCTCCTCCGTCCATGGGATTTTCTAAGCAAGAGTACTGGAGTGGGGTGTCATTGCCTTCTCCAAGCAGCATGCTAAGTATGTACATATCCATCCTGCACTTCATCTGGCAGCCTCCAGGGGCCTCGCAGCCTCTGAGTGGCTGTTCTCCCTCCACTCCCTGGTTCACGAGGAAGCCTGTCCTGGTAGGAAGGGGTGGGCTGAAAGTGTGCACCTCTCTGCCTCCCAGGGCAAAGGGGAAGAGGCGCCTTCATCTCCATCTAGGGTCTCCAAGACACCTGCTCCTGTGGGCGAGCCAAGAACCCCAGTCAGGTTCCCTCACTCTGACCCCCCTCCCCACTTCATCACCACGTTTCTTCCTGCCCTTGATTTTCATCAGGAGAGGCCACTGTGGGCTGGAAGCAGGGGACTCCCAGCTCTGTGGGTGTCCATGGACAGATCACCCCTCTGGGCCTCAGTTTCCCTATTTGTTAAAAAAAAAAAAAAAAAGAGGGAGGAGTTGAACCAAAATAGTAGTTCCCTGGGTCAGAGTCCCGCTGGGGAGCTGGTTAAGGAGACCATTACTCAAGTTGCACTCTGACGTCCTGAACAGAATTTCTGGGGTGGGGCCCAGAGATTCAGCGGTTTTCATAGGTGCCTCGGATGAGCTGAGGCAAGCAGCTCAGCACCTTTCTGGAGCTCTGACAGCAACTAGGCGTCTGTCCCATCTTGACACGTGGGCTGTGCCTGTCTTCTGCTTCTGACACGTGGGGATCAGGTGCTGAAGGGTCTCTAGACACCTCAATCAGAGTAGGACAAAGGAGGAACGTCCAGGTTTGTTGGGTTGGGCCAGGGTGAGAGGGAAGGAAGATCACTAAATCTCCCCTGAGCTGAGATCATTTCCAACCTGGGAATTTCAGGAGTATCTCTTACCTGAGTAGAGATGGATGTTTTTCACAGCCCCTGCCTGGGTCACGTGACTGCCCACCAGGGCACCACGAGGCTACCGCTGTCAGCGCCAGTGAACTGATGGGCAGACAAGGCTCAGAGAGGGCAGTCAGTGTCCGGTGTCACCCAGCAGAGCTTCCCTGGTGGCTCAGCTGGTAAAGAATCTGCCTGCAATGCGGGAGACCTGGTTTTGATCCCTGGGTTGGAAAGGTCCCCTGGAGAAGGGAATGGCTACACACGCCAGTATTCTGGCCTGGAGAATCCCATGGACTGTATAGTCCGTGGGGATCACAAAGAGTTGGACACACGACTGAGCGACTTTCACTTTCCCAGCAGAGCTGCTTCAGTCTCCAGTCTCTGGGGGTGGGATTCTGTCCCCCAGCCTCACCCTAAGGCAGTCCTGGAAGGTGTCTGGGGTAGACAATGTCCTGCTCCTGTGGTCCAGACGCTGGTTTCTTCACGGGGATGTTCTGAGCCTCTGCCTCTGTCCTACCAGCCGCTCACAGCAGCTCACAACTGTCCACTCCCGTACCTCAGGTCCAATCTCCTTTCTCCTTTCCCTGAACAGGGGCTTAGGCCTGGGGGCAGAGCCAGGATCTGGGCGCTGGTCTGCTGTGAGGGGCGCCTCCTTATTTTTGCCCCCGCGGGGCGGCTGCGGAATCTGGGCAAATGACAGCCGCTTCAGCCGGCTCCCTCCCCCTTCTCTCCAGCCCTCTGCTGATTACAAATAAACACCCGGGCTACGGGCTACGGGAGAGTAATTAACTCTCCAACAAGGGGAGAAAGTAATCAGCCTGGAGTTTGCTGCAGGTGGGAAAAGAGCAGGCTTTTCCTAAGGAGTATGCAAATACATCGGTAGTTTGTAAACCACCCCTCGGGCTCCAGGGAAAGGCTGTCAGAGCCGGGGGTGCCCAGCTGCTAAGCAGGGACAGGCACCGGGTGATGCTGCCCCCAGCTGCTGGGGGGCCTGGCCTCCCAAGATTACGGGGAGATCGGAGGGGTCAATGTAGGAGTGGGGGGCCTTGCCTTCGGGGTTCCCTTGCACACCTGAGTCCTTGAGTCTGGAGCTCTGCGGGGAGGCAGAGGGAGAACGAAGCTGTGGGAGGACTGGCTTTGAATCACACCACTGGTCCTTGCTCATGTGACCCTGGGCAAGTCACTCCAAACTTTCTGAACCTGTTTTCTCACCGAAAGATGGGGATACAAAGACACACTTTTCAGGCTTGTACGGAGAGCTGAACAGACATAAAGCCTCTACCCTGGCCTGGCACGTGGGTGTTCAGCAAGTGGGAACTCTTATCAGAAAGCCTCATGACCCATGTGGGCCACGTGCTCCTGAGTAAAGGCCACGACCCTTCGGGGGGCTCATGGGTGCCTGGTCTGCCTTTCAGGGGGTGCAGTCAGCCTTGTGACATGTAACTTGAAAGGCTTCAAGAATGGCCCTTCGCTTCTGTTTCCAGGTATCTGATTTGGTTGGCCAAAAAGTTTGTTTGGGTTTTTCAAAACTATCTTGAGAACTTTTTGGCCAGTGTAATATTGCCCCTGCCTTGCTTGAAATTCTGGACCTGGACTAGGGTAAGGAGAGTGAGGGCCCCGTTGCAGAAAATTTAAGGAGGCATTCACTCAAGACGGTGTGATTGCAGAGCTGACCCCGAGGGTGAGCACCGCCTTAAACACGTCCGGGGCACTTGATCCAGCTCATCCTCATCCAGGCTCTGATGAGACCCCACCTTTGTTAAGCCCTCTCTCTCAGAATTAAGCCTCGCCCTTCAAAGAGATTCTGGAGGGGAGCAGGGAGGGAGCAAGAGGAAATTTTCTGAGTGATGGAAATGTTTTATGTCTACACTGGGGTGTCAGGGGCACAGGTGTACGTGTTTGTCAAAACTCACCAAATAGCTCATTTAAATTATGTGTATTTCACTGTATATACATTTTATTTCCATAAAACATAATTTTAAATTACATAAAATGTGGGTATCTTCTGGGAGACATCTCACATTAATGTACAATTACGGTGATGATCAAGGTGGTCCTTCAGCTTCTGCTTGTATACCTAGTGTGACAGGGAGCTCACCACCTATGAGCCAGGACATCACTTGTTTGGCAGTAGAACTAGGATCTGAACTCAGATCTTACTCCAGAGTCCATGGCCTTGAGCTTGGCTTTACTGACTGTCCCAGGGTTGTGTGTGCTCGGGAATCATCGTGAGGGTTATATAAGGTGTGACATGTGAAATGTTTCTCACATATCGCTGAGATATTTAAGAGCTTCTGTACATGTGGAATTGCACTTCCCCAAGATTGCCGGGAGAAATATCAATAAACTCAGATATGCAGATGACACCACCCTTATGGCAGAAAGTGAAGAGGAACTAAAGAGCCTCTTGATGAAAGTGAAAGAGGAGAGTGAAAAAGTTGGCTTGAAGCTCAACATTCAGAAAACTAAGATCATGGCATCTGGTCCCATCACTTCAAGGCAAATAGATGGGGAAACAGTGACAGACTTTATTTTGGGGGGCACAAAAATCACTGTAGATGATGACTACGGCCATGAAATTAAAAGACGCTGGCTCCTTGGAAGAAAAGCTATGACCAACCTAGACAGCTTATTAAAAAACAAACACATTACTTTGCCAACAAAGGTCTGTCTCATCAAGGCTGTGGTATTTCCAGTGGTCATGTATGGATGTGAGAGTTGGACTATGAAGAAAACGGAGCGCTGAAAAATTGGTGCTTTTAAACTGTGGTGTTGGAGAAGACTCTTGAGAGTCCCTTGGACTGCAAAGAGATCCAACCAGTCCATTCTGAAGGAGATCAGTCCTGAATATTCATTGGAAGGACTGATGTTGAAGCTGAAACTCCAATACTTTGGCCACCTGATGCAAAGAACTGACTCACTGGAAAAGGCCCTGATGCTGGGAAAGATTGAAGGTGAGAGGAGAAGGGGACAACAGAGGATTAGATGGTTGGATGGCATCACCGACTCAATGGGCATGCGTTTGGGTAAACTCCGGGAGTTGGTGAGGGACAGGGAGCCCTGGCGTGCTACAGTCCATGGGGTCGCAAAGTCTCGGACACGATTGAGCAACTAAACTGAACTGACCTCATCCTAGCAGTTGGGTGGGATCTGGGACCGGTTTGGTGCAATGACATGTGAGTGGAAGGGACATTGTTGGCGCAAGTCCTCTAACACGCTCTTGTCCCACTGCTGCTGTTGTGGAGTCCTCGTGTTGCGATGCTTGGAGCCACAGAGTCCAAGCGGCCTGGCTCACTGAGTGTCTGCACGGAGGACACCTGTCCTGGAGAATCATCTGGCCCACGACAAGCTTTGCTGGAGCAATGGGTAAACCTCGGTGCTGTCGAGACACTGAAGTGTGGGCTGTTCCTCTGGCGTGCCTGCCTTGTCCTGGCCCATATAGCACAGGGTGGGCCTGCCACAGAATGATATGATGTTAACACTGTTGCTAGCCTCGTAGTCTGAATCACCTTCCTCCTCTTCATTTTCAGACTGTCATTGTCAATGACAGCACCCTCAAAGAACCCTTCAGGCCACACCGTTTTCCGCTTATGCCCACTGAGCTGTCCAGGGTCCTGTCCTCTGTCTGAACTCTCCAGCACTGCTCAGACTTTCATCAGCTCTGTGTAGTCTAGGCTGGGCTGCAGAGTTTCTAAAATGAGAAATAACCAGATTCACCTTTGGAGAGCTTAAATTCTGTTGTGGGGAGGCAGGTGTGGAAATAACTCCCAAAGTAGGAGGTTTATCAAGTGCCAGAGAGTATAGAAACCGGAGGTGGGAGCTCCCAAAGGGTAAAACAAGTCACCCCAGGGCAGGAATCTTGGGACATTTCCTTGGAGGAGGAGGAGGGGAGAGGAGGAATGGGAGGGGGAGGGGGGGTGGGGAAGGGGGCAGGCCTCAGTAGCTCCCTCTGGCTACTCTGGGCTCTCATCACAACTCCAGTCTGAGTCCCAGTTCCTCTACTTCCATCTGCTGTGTAAGGTGAATCAGGCATTCTGGTTTTCTCATCTGTAAAATGGGGACGATAAAAACGTACTTTTACAGGGTTGTTGTGAGAACTCAACAAGTTAATACATGTAAAGTGCTTACTCAGCGCCTGGCATGCAGTAATTGCTCAGTGAAGAGCTGTTATTCTGACCGCGTTTGGCTCTTACAACTACCCTGCAAGAAGACAGAAATAACTAGCATTGCCTCTGCCTCGCAAATAAGGAAAAGGAGGCTCAGCTGAGCGTGGCCTGGCAGTTCTGCCTGCTCTCACCACAGCCCGTTTCGGATTAGAATCTGGGTCCTCACTGCTTCCTCTGTCTTGACCACTTTTCCCAACTCTTTCCACTTTTGAGACTCCACTCTTCTTTTTCTTTAATGTTTATTTAATTTTTTAAATTGAAGGATAATTGCTTTACAGAGTTTTGTTGTTTTCCGTCAAACCTCAACATGAATCAGCCATGGGTACACATATGTCCCCTCCCTTTTGAAGCTCCCTCCCGTCTCCCTCCCGTCTCCCTCCCCACCCCACCCCTCTAGGTTGATACGGAGCCCCTTTTGAGTTTCCTGAGCCACACAGCAAATTCCCGTGGGCTGCCTATTTTATATACGATAGTGTAAGTTTCCCTGTTACTCTTTCCATACATCCCACCCTCTCCTCCCCTCTCCCCATGTCCATAAGTCTATTCTGTCTGTTTCTCCACTGCTGCCCTGTAAATAACTTCTTTAGTACCATTTTTTCCGTATATTTATCTTTCTCTGTCTGACTTACTTCACTCTGTATAATAGGTTTTGGGTTCATCAACCTCATTAGAACTGACTCAAATGCATTCTCCACTCTTCTTTTTTAAACTATGGCAACATATACATAACAAATTTTTTTTAACCACTTTGACCATTTTAAAGTGTGCGATTCAATGACATTAAATACAGTTACATTGCTGTGCAGCCGTTGCCACCATCTGTTTCCAGAACTCTGAAACTCTGTACCCGTTAAACAGGAACTCTCTGCCCCCCTCCCTCCAGCCCTTGGCAACCATACTCTATTTTCTGTCTCTGTGAATTTGACTACATTAGGTACCTCTTGTAAATGGCATCATACACTATTTATTCTTTCGTGACTGGCTTATTTCACTTAGCACGAAACATCCTCCAAATTCCTCCGTGTTTTAACGTGTGTCAGAATTTCCTTCCTTGGTAACTCTGAATACTATTTCATTGTATGCTCATTGAGTTGGTGATGCTATCTAACCATCTCATCCTCTGTCACCCCCTTCTCCTCCTGCTCTCAATCTTTCCCAGGATCAGGGTCTTGTCCAGTAAGTTGGCTCTTCACATCAGGTGGCCAAAGTATTGGAGCTTCAGCTTCAGCATCAGTCCTTCCAGTGAATGTTCAGGGTTGCTTTCCTTTAGGATTGACTGGTTTGATCTCCTTGTTGGCCAACGGACTCTCAAGAGTCTTCTCTAAGCACTGTGATTTGAAAGCATTGATTCTTCGATGCTCAGCCTTCTTTATGGTGCAACTCTCACATCCATATATTGCTTATTTAGTATTTATTTACGGCTGCATTGAGTGTGTTGCTGTGCTCAGGCTGCCTACTCAGGCAGTGAGTAGGGCTGCGGCATGGATTCTTCGATGCTCAGCCTTCGTTATGGTGCAACTCTCACATCCATATGTCGCTTAGTTAGTGTTTATTTACGGCTGCATTGAGTGTTTGTTGCTGTGCTCAGGCTGTCTCTAGTTGTAGTGAGTAGGGCTGCTCCCCAGCTGCGGAGCTCGGGCTTCTCATTGCATTGGCTTCTCTTGTTGCAGAGCATGGACTCTATGGCCGTTGTCCCCAACCTTTTCAGGACCGGTTTCGTGGGAGACAACTGCTCATCTTCTGCTGTGCAGCCCAGCTCCTAACAGACCATGGGCCGGGCTGGGGACCCCTGCTCTAGGACAAGTGGACTTCAGCAGTTGTGATTCACGGGCTTAGTTGCCTCACGGCATGTGGGATCTTCCTGGACCAGGGGTCGAACCTGTGTTGCAGTCAAATTCTTACCCATTGGACCACCAGGGAAGTCCGGCTCTGATTACTTTACACCTTACATTACTATTGTCTGTGCTTGCCTGATCTCACCAACCCCCTTCCTTCCAGAATAGGGAGTTCCCTTTAGCATGTTGTTGAGATAATCTCCCCTTGAAGGGAAGCAAAAATGGCAAAAAGGAGAGTCCTCCTCCCACCAACCTCCCCCACGCCCCCGAGAATGTGTCCAGATAGAGTGACCAAACACCCCTGCACTAGTGGGATGAATTAGATGAACTAGAGGTGATGTGGCTTCCCCTGTCTTGTCTCACGCTGACTTTTCAATCTAGAAAAGTAGTGGCCCTGCTCACCTGCCAGGCCACCTCTGTCACCTGAGGGGTTGGGGCTGAGTGACTTCAGAAAGCTTTCGCTGCTCGTCTCGAATGCGCCTGCCTTCCACTAAGCTTCTGGATTCCTGAAAGCTCTCTGCCTGGTTTCATTCGCTCTGCTGTCAGGCTTTACTCACAACCTAAACCTCAAGGGGCTTGGTTCTGGTTTCCCCATCTCCAGGCTGGGTTTCTCAGAGCCCAGGTGGGTGCTGGGTCTTCTGTAGCAATGAGGTGGTTGTGACTTCCAAGGGCTTTCAGCCTCTGCAGAGGGCTAAACGGGGGTGCCACTCCAGAGCACCCCTCTTGGCTTCTCAGCAGGCAGGGGTGGCCAGGTTATTTTTGAGATAAAAATTTAATAAATTGAAAGGCACGGTTTTCATTCTGTGGGTAATTAGCTGCCGCCGCTGTGCTTCCTCCTAATTGTCTCCCTCACTCCAGACGGGCGTAGATCAATAGGAAGCGGCCGCTGCATGGTGAAAGTCACAATTAATTAATTGTCGGGCATGTGTGTGTCTCCATCTCTGTCACATCAAAGGCTCGGGGGCGGCAGCTGCCCATATTTCTGGCCCTGCTGGGCCAGCCCAGCCCAGAGCCCCAGATGCACATGACCACACGCCACCGGGCACGCTTCCTGCCTCTACCCTGGGCAATGAGGCTCCTGGACGAGGGATCCCCTGAGACCTCTGGCTCAAGGGCTTTCTCTGACAGCCAGCATTTTCTTGGTACCCCATCCCAAACGTAGGCTCCACTAGATCTTTGCCCAGGTACGTGTCCCCTGGTCCCCTGCCTCATGCTCCAATTCATTCTCCTCTCTGTGGTCTAAACCCTCAGCTTCTGGAGCTCTGAGATGAGCTAGAGGGGTGGGATGAGGGGTAAGTGGGAGAGAGGTTCAAGAGAGAGGGGATACATATATACACATGGCTGATTCACTTTGTTGTTCAGCAGAAACTAACACAGCATTGTAGAGCAATTATACTCCAATTGAAAGAGAAAAGAAAAACAAAGTAAATGAAACATTAGAGAAAAAAAAATCTGTAGCTTTTCTAGGTTAAAACTTTGGCTGTATTCAGAATAGTGGTTGATTGTCTCTGCTGGTGGGAGTAGGTATTGATTAGAAGAGAGGACATTCAGGGATGCTGGGAATGACCTACGTTTTTATTTGGGTGGTAGTTTCATGAGCTGTGGGCTTCCCTGGTGGCTCAGATGGTAAAGAATTGCCTGCAATTCAGGAGACCCAGGTTTGATCCCTGGATTGGGATGGGAAGACACCTGGAGAAAGGAGTGGTTCCCCACTCCAGTATTCTTGCCTGGAGAATTCCATGGACAGAGGAACCTGGTGCGCTACAGTCCATGGGGTTGCAAAGAGTTGGACATGACTAACACTTTCATTGGTATATACCTTATACTAAGCTATTTCGCTATAGACTTCAGTTTAGTGCAAACTGTTAAACACGCAAGACTAATAATGCCTCTCCCCTATTCAGTACGAGCAACTTTATGTGCCAGGCATTGAAACAGGATGGCCATGAGGAACATGGCCCCGGGATGATGAAACCACAGGCTCTGCTTAAACATACTTTCCTAACCTTCACCATCAGCCTTGGAGAAAGACAGTGTGATCCCCGTCTTACGTTTGGAGAAGCAGAGGCTTGAAGAGACTGCGGGTTGGAGGGGAAGGACCTGTGTGTGTTGAGGGGCTTATGCGCACCCCGCACAAGCTCAGCACCTCACACACCTCCACCGCTCCATGAAGGTGGAGCAATCTGTCCCATTTTACAGACAGCAAAACTGAGGCTCAGGCAAGCAGGGTCCCTTATCTGAGGTCATGCACCCTGGGGGTGCTGAATTGGGTCTGGAACCAGGGTTGTCTCATTTTTAACATCTCCCTGAAGGGCAGATATGGAGGAGGGGGGAAGGACAAGGAGAAGTGAGGGGGGAGGTCCTTAGGGGCCTGAGAGGGGACGAGCCCACGGGGAGTAAGCCCAATAAGGTGTGAGCCTGAAAGGGTGGTGTTGAGGACAGGCTTGTGGCCGCACCCACGCGCATGCACACACGTCCACTGCCTCTGTTCCATTCCATCCTTCCTTCTAGGGCTCCCTGCTGCTTTTCTGGGGCCAGTGAGGCCAACCTGCCCTCCCCCGTAGAGCAGGAGAGGAGCTGAGTGGTCTCACCTGCTCGGCACCCAGAGGGGGCTGGGGGGTGGCGCTGGGCTTTCCTCCTCCATCTCAGCTGGGCTCCCAGCCCCACCCCACCCTCCCCAGCTTGGCAGGTGACCCTTGGCCCTGGGAGGGGTCAGCGCCCCCTACCCCGTCCTGGACCCTCCCTAGGGCCAGAGCTCCATGCTGTCGCCTACCCCTTCCCCCCTCTCCAAGCAGGATGATCCTCCCCGACCCGGAGCCCGTTGGGTTGACAAATATTGTAAGAACTTCGTTGCTGGTGGGGCGAGGAGGTGCCTGTCCTTCTGTCGGCTGCATCTCGGTGAGAACACAGCAGCGGGTCCAGCCTCCCCTGCCTGGCTGGGCGTCAGGGGAGGCCACCTCCGTGCTCCCACTGCCGGGGCCGCCTGTCATCGAGCCTTTGAAGTGGCGCCTGATTTTCCAGTCTGTCTGAAGTTGCTGGCTGTTTATGCAGCAGCTGGTCCAGCAAGTCCCCCCGCCGGGCCTTTTTCCATGACGGTGCCAGCCACCAGGGACTCGGGGAGACAGCCACCAGGTCTCTGGGGTGGGGGGAGGGGAGAGCAGGAGGAAGCTGAGATGCCATCTCTGTCTTAAGGGTCTTTTCTAGACTGAGGTTTGCTTATTTTTTGTTTAAAAGGACAAAAAAAAAAAAAAAGAGTTTCCAAGAACCCTAATGTGCTATTCTCTTCAAAGAAAAAGGAATAAAGATTTTTAAAAAACAAAAAAAAATATTAAGGGCCAAAGGTAAAGCTTTTAAATGTCTTTGAACATTTTTACTGTGGTGGCAGCCACACTGGGGAAGGTGCCGGGCTGGGAATCCTTTCATGGATGCTAATGTGCCGTGTGACCTTGGTCGAGTCACTTCTCCCTGCTCGTCAGATCCCTGGTGAAGGGTGGACCAATTTTGCCCCCTTCCCCACTTTGGGGCCTTCTTACAGGCTGTGCTGTTTGTTTTCCCCGAGACTCACTCCCCCAGGCCACCTCTTTCTTCTCAATATGAAAAGTCTTCTTTAGCCCAGGAAATCAGAGAGCAAAGTGGAAGGGCCCTCCAGGGATCAGACAGGCAGTATGATCCCTCTCCAACACGGGTGCAGAAAAATCTCCATTTGGAGGACTTCCCTGGTGATTCAATGCCCAACACTCCTCACTCCCAGCACAGGAGGCCTGGGATCAATCCCTGATCGGGGAACTAGATCCCACATGCAGCAACGAAGACTGGGCATGGCCAAATAGATAAATAAATAAAAATAAAAATTTTTAAAAATCTGCACTTTGAGGATGTCACAGCTGGGAATCAGAGAGGGTAAGTGACTTGCCCAAGGTCACACAGTGAGGGAGTCTGTGGCAGCAGGGTTGAATCTGTGTGTTCTAGCTTCCCAGCTGGTGGGGGGTGGGATTGCTTTTTCTCCTGCCTCATTAAGCAGTAGGAGGAAGTTCCCAGAGAGCAGTGGCCATGATCACATGATTTACATTTTTCAACTGAGACCCTTGAGAGTGGAGTTTAAGTGTGAGGACTCTGGGGTAGAACAGAATTTGGGGTCCTGCATTCACCGCCCCATTTATGTAGATCTTAGGCAGTTTGCCATCTCTGAGACTCAGTTTCCCTAATTGTACAATGGGCCTATTCCACGGGTTTCCTTTGTGCACAGCTATAATGTGTGGCTCCTGGCACGCACGGGCCTTCCCTAAATCCGGCAGCTATTCCTGCAGGTCCTTAGCCTGGGGCTGGAGCCATGTCTGTTCTCTCCATCAAGCACTTGGAAAAGGAGAGCGCCCAGGGCCCGTCTCCCAGGCCAGCTGTCACGTCTGCTTTGCACGCCACACCCCTCCCTCCTGAGCCCCTTCCTGGGAGAGACAGGCGGCCCATGGCAGGCTGTGCGGAAATGTCAACCTCATCTCACTGAGGGGACCCTGCTGACACTGCTGAGACCCCCGGCAGGAGCAGCCCAGGGCCCAGCCTCGCTCCGTGGGGCTGTCCAGACTTTCTTGGTCTCCCCGTCACAGCCTGGCTTCCACCGCTGGGAGACAGCCTTGAAGCTTACCTGGGGTTGAGGCACCCTCAGTCCGGAGGCCTTAAATGGAGCCTTAAGTAGTGGGTAGTTGTGTGGGCTCAACCTCAAGCAAGAGGTGCACAGGGCAGATGCCCAGTAGGTCTGGGCTCAGGACTGGGAGACAGAATGAGCTGGGCTGGAACCCTGACCCTGACTCCACCACTCACGGACGGTGTGAGCTGGTATGTGCGCGCTTCGTGGACTGCTCAGTAGTGTCCGACTCTTTGCAACCCCGTGGACTGTAGACCACCAGGCTCCTCTGTCCATAGCGTTCTCCAGGCAAGAATGCTAGAATGGGTAGCCGTTCCCTTCTCCAAGGGATCTTACCAACCAGGGATGGGACCTGGGACTTCCGCCTTGTAGGCAGATACTTTACCGCCTGAGGCACCAGGGAAGCCTGTATGACCTGGGTCAGGTCTCTAAACTCAGGTTCTTGAACTGAGAATAGGAACAGGGTTAATGCCCTCTCCACAGGGCTGTTGGGGACACTGCAACAATCTTCCAGAGCCAGTACCTGACACATACAGTAGGAACCTAATAGGAGGAAGATGCTATGAATATGTAAAGCTCTTACCCTCACAGCCGAGCATGGGATTCTTTCATCCATCCATTCATTCACTCACTATTCAGTTAGGCCGCCTTGTGCACTTGATATAATTTGCCAGCCCAGTTCCAGGCACTGGGGAAGCATTACTGAACATAGAAAAGATCTCTGCCCTCCTGGAATTGATATTCTAGTAGGAGAGGCCCAGAGAGGACAAAGAGTGGGGCTGGGCAGCAGTAAAAGTAAAGAAGACGACACAGAAAACCTGTGCTCAAATCTTGACTCAGCCACGAACTTGCTGTGTGACTTTGGACAGAGTGCTTCACCTCCCTGAACTTCAGTTTCCACATTTGTAAAATGGGAGTAATTGCCCAGCCTGGCATCATCAAGAGATGAGTCTCTAATGAAGCACTAGGGGAAGGGCCTCCTCCCCACTGCTCAGCTTTCTTCCTGAGACTCGGGGCTGGGGAGCTAGCGGAGGATGGGTGGGTCTCACCTACAGCACTTCTACTCAACCACGATGCCCAGCCCAGCATATCCCAAAGTTCCAAACCTGGAAATGCCTGCCCCACCTATTCAAGTCTGGCCCTAAGGTGGGGGCAACAGCTCTGTATGTCTTCTCCAGCCCTAGACCCTCCAAACTAGGACCCTGAGATCCTGTTTCTTCCAGTCACCCTCAGGGTGCGATCTGGGGATCTAGGCAGGCTTGTTGTTGGAGAAGACCACCTTCATCCACTCATCCACTTTCTGTTTTAAGCAATCAGCCAGGCAACAAATGTTCATCTGGCATTGACTGTGTGGCCACCCCATGCTAGGTCCAGGAGCTCAAGGGTGTGTCAATTTCTTTAGCAAACATTAAACATCCTCTGTTCTAGGCTCTGTGCCTGGCCCTGGGGACAAAGCGATTCATTGATTTGTTCAAGGTTTAGAGCGCCTGCCATATTCCCTATGCTGAGTGTCAAGCAAATATCGAGGCCCTATTCTGTGCCAAGCACTATGACAGGTGCAGGGAACAAAGACCCAGGGGCTCCCTGAGCACCAGCACAGAGCCACGTGTACCACACAGATGGGAGAAGGGCGGCCAGCATTTTGTATGCGGACCTGAAACCCAGAGTTTCTCCCTGTGGCTAATGAATCATCGGGCTTCACAAGAGAAGTGCGAACAGACCCCCTTGTCCATGAATTTGCTAATTGAGCTCCTCGAACTCAGACATTAACCTGCATTACCATAAATACTGCAGAGAACAGCCGTCCGCAATTGATGCTCAGCGCTAATGGAGAAAATCGGTCGAGGAATAAAACTGAAATGGAATCATAAAACCTTATTTTCACCATTAATTTGAACCTAGTCTTCCCTAAGTACCTTCGGCTAAATCTTTCTATAATGTTCCGGGGCTGGGAGAGGGGGTGTGGGAGCCAAAAGAAGGGAGCAGCTGTAGAGGCTGGGGGTGGGGACCCTGGAGCTGGAGGGCTGGGGTGGGGGGGCCCTGGGCTGGCTGGCCTGTCTGCTCTGCTTCACCAGTGGCCAGCCAGCCGTGGTCCACGGCAGACAGAGGTGGGTTTTGGTAATGAGCAAAGCCGTCTCCACACATGGAGAGAAGTGAGGGATGGGAAGAAAAAGGTTGACGGAAGGGCAGGCAGAGAGGAAGGCAAGAGTGACCCCTTGGCAGGTGGATGGGGGAAGGCACAGGTGCTGAAAGACAGATGGGCTGCGGGCCTGGCCAAAAAGACCGTTAAGGAACAGACAGACCAATAGGTGGAGGAGAGAGATGGGAGGCCGTCTGACCACTGGGAGGACGGACAGATAGACCTGATGGCGAAACAGAGAGGAAGACCGATGGACAGACTGACAGAAGGACAGCCAACCTGACCTGACCCACGAGAAGCCTGACGACCGGCAGGCAGACGGACAGCATCACAGGCAGACAGACGGGCACAGTGACAGTCCGAGAAGTGGATCAAGGGGGAAGCAGGCGGCCAGTCTGCCTGTTGAGAAGACAGATGGACAGACGGACTGAAGGGCTGTGGCGAGCGGAGGCTGGGTTTGGGGCAGAGGCTGGTTGCTAACCCTCCCTGGATGCGCTTAGGGGGAAGGGAAGCGGGGGAGGCCTGGTGGATGTCTTCCTCTTGCGTGTCAAACCCAAACCCCTTGCGTGAGGGAGTCTGGCGTGCAGGGTGCTCCCCTGGGCCCCAGGCTTCCCGGCCTCTTCCCCTCCTTCTCCTCCTCCCAGCCACGTGCAGCATCTGGCACGCAAGGCAAGAGGCTCAGAGTTGCTGACGAGGTGTGCTCCACAGTTGGAAGGTGGGGGCAGTGCCTGGACCCCTCCCTGGGTCACCAGGGCTCAGATCCAGCGAAGGGTCCTAGCCCTCGTCTGCCACCCCTTTGCCTTGTGTGTACCCTCTAACCCTCACCACCACTCTCTGTGGAAGGTTCTACTATTACCTCTGTTTAACAAAGCATCAAATTGGGCTCAGAGAGGGGAAGTGCCCAGGCCAAGGACTCAGCATGAGGTGGTGGGAGCCAGGCTGCCCATAGGAAGCCCAGGTGGGCACGGATCCTCAGCAGTCAATGGGGCCGGCAGGTCCAGTTTCCTTGTGGCTGGGCAGTGTGTCTACCAACCCCTGGAGTTCACCTTAGGAAACCTCCCAGCTCTTAGACAGAGGACGCTTCCTTCCTCCGGGATCAGCTTTTCCAATGACCAAGATGCCTTTGGCCTCCCTCTGAGGGACTGCCATCTGCCTCTCAGCTGGATGCAGAGTTAGGTGGGCAAACCCCCAATAACCAGAGCCCTGATCACTCTGACTGTTGCTTGTTCTTTGCTCCATGAACATGGCTGGTTGGGAAAAATTTGAGACTCCCCTAAGGAGTGCCCTGCTTTTCCATGAATGGAGCTTCAGTTCCCACCCCCTTGATTTTTATCCATTTCTCTTTCCGGTCATCAAGTGCTCAGGACAAGAAATGCTTCCATTCATCAATATAATAGTAGTGTAGTAGCAGCAGCAGTAGCAGCAGTAACAGCCATTGATGGAGTGTTCAGTGAGAGAAGATAAACTATGTTCTGAGCTCCAAATACATTAACTCACACCTCACAGTGGGTCTGCGAGGCAGGCCTCTTCCCCATTTTACTGGAGGGAAAGGTAAATCTAGGTGGCTTCTCTACAGTCTCATAGTAAGAGGCAGAGCCAGGATCTAGATTCTGCTTAAACCCAAAGCCTGGGCTAGTTCTGCTGCCCCAGGCAGGCTTGGAGATGCAGCTGGAGCTTGGTGGGGCTTCTGAGAGCCATGACTGGACCACGGGCAGTACAGGAGGAGGGGAAGGGGGTGGCAGATGGTGGGGCAGGGCGGGTCAGGGAACCCACAGAGCTGGGAGGCAGGTGGCTTGGTGACTTAGAGACAGCTTCCTCCACCACCCTGGGTTGCTGTAGGTGAGAATTACCGTCCCATCCCTCATGAAAGAAACATCAGTGTTAATCGGATCAGGCCCCATACCCTGTGCTGGGTATCTCATCCATTTTTAATTTATTTCTTTCTTAAAACTTAACCCTTGGGGAGGAGGTGGGGAGGTAGCTGGGAGAAGGCTATGGAGGGATGTGGGCGAGAGGATAATTCCACACCTTCTGGATGCATTCAGGGAGGCTTTGTAGCACAGCAGTTTGGAATCACATACATGGGGGTGATTTCAGCTCATTACTTGCTAGCCACGTGACCTTGAAGAAGTCATTTCCTCTCTCTGTGCCTCAGTTTCTTCCTCTATAACATGAGACTAATGATAGCCATGCTTATAGGTCATGCCAGGCACATAATAACATGAAAAAAAAGTGAAAATGAAGTTGCTCAGTCGTGTCTGACTCTTTGTAACCCCGTGGGCTGTAGCCCACCAGGCTCCTCCATCCATGGAATTTTCCCAAGAGTACTGGAGTGGATTGCCATTTCCTTCTCCAATAATAGGCACATAATAGGTGTTTAGTAAATTGCAGCCATTGTGCCTAAGGGCTGGTCCGAAAGATGGAATGTTTTGTCATTCTCATTACCTGGAAACGCCTTTCTTCCTGAGGCAAAATGATCCTTCACTGAAGGGACTCTGACCCTAATAAGGGGTTCTTAAGTAGAGTTGAAATCTCTCTTTCTGAAACCTCAACCTTCTGACTGTGGGAGGAAATATCCCAAGCCCGTTTCCCAGGACAGCCCCTCCAGTATCTGAAGACAATGATAGGAAATGTTCCCCTGTCCTTACTGGGGTCTTGCTACAGTTTCTAGTTGCCATAGCTTCCAGAACCCCCTTCAACATAGTATCCTCCCCTTGACACACCCAAGGGTTTGTTTTTCTCCTCCAGCACAGTCTAGCAAATATTACTGAACCAGGACATAAGCTGCCTCAGCTTCACTTAGGCCACAAGACACTGA
Organism: Tragelaphus eurycerus; assembly: GCA_935064755.1. NCBI lineage: Eukaryota > Metazoa > Chordata > Mammalia > Artiodactyla > Bovidae > Tragelaphus > Tragelaphus eurycerus. Next base: position 6,340,309 of record CAKXYN010000099.1, on the reverse strand, counting down.
ATCAGTAGTATTTGGACAAGAAGAGAGGCAAGTCTCTAGATGTGCCAGGCCAGCATGGAGCATGGCAGGAACTCAGTACTTCCAATAATCCAGCCTATGCTGCTGCTGCTGCTGCTAAGTCGCTTCAGTCGTGTCCAACTCTGTGCGACCCCATAGACGGCAGCCCACCAGGCTCTGCCGTCCCCGGGATTCTCCAGACAAGAACACTGGAGTGGGTTGCCATTTCCTTCTCCAGTGCATAAAAGTGAAAAGTGAAAGTGAAGTCGCTCAGTCGTGTCCGACTCTGCGGCCCACCAGGGTCCTCTGTCCACGGGAATTTTCCAGGCAAGAGTACTGGGGTGGGGTGCCATTGCCTTCCCCGAATCCAGCCTCAGTCCCTCCTAAAGTCCAGAGGTGGCCTTAGAGGCAGGCGCCTGCAGATGCAGCTTCAGCACCAAGGACAGCTCCACCAGATTTGGCGGCAAGATTGTCCAGCTGGGTTTGAGGCTCAGCACAGTTCAGGTAAGGTGATGGCTCCAGACCTCAGACAACTGGCTCAAGGCTGGTAGTTATCTGGTTGCAGGGTGGAAGGGCTGAGTAACTGTTGAATGAATGCTTGATTGAGCGCCTTGGTTTCAGTCAGGGCCAAATTATGGAGCATAAATTCAGAAATTGGAGACCTTGAGGGGAAAGCAATTCGGACCTGAAGTTGGAGGCAAGAGTCTTATCTCAGCTGAGCCTCAGTTTCCCCAGCTGTGAAAGGATGGGGAGAAGAATGGAGATATAGAAAGGGCCTGGTACATAATCCTTTTGAGACTTGACCTTTCTTGATGATAGAGCCAGGAGTGTCTGTCTGGCCTGTGAACGATGCTGGGAGGATCTCAGAGGAGGAGGCAAATGCATGTGTTAAACTGGATTCCTGGGGCTCTGCTGTGCATCTGAAGCTGGGCATTCCACGTCTGGGATATCTCTGTGAGTATCCTTACACTGAGGCTGAGTGACTCCTATTCTGAGCATCTTGACGGACATGCAGTTCTGTCTTTGGGGGAGAGACTAGGGGAGGGAGGGAATCAGAGGTGACCGCCTGAGCTTGGCATGTGTGCATACATACACACACACACACACACACACACACACACACAAATGCTCTTACCACCCTCTACATACTCTCATACTGTCACCCTCTACACCACTCATATGCTCAGTCACACACTGATTCATGTCACAGTCATGGAAATGCATGTATATCACACACACGTACAATCACATATACAATAGTATTGAACGTGAAGTCACTCAGTCATGTCCAACTCTTTGCGACCCCATGGACTGTAACCTACCAGGTTCCTCTGTCCATAGGATTTTCCAGGCAAGAGTACTGGAGTGGGTTGCCATTTCCTCCTCCAGGAGATCTTCCCAACCCAGGGGTTGAACCCAGGTATCTCACGTTGCAGGCAGACGCTTTACTGTCTGAGCCACCAGGAAAGCCACATACAATAGTATACTGGCTCCAATCACACACATTTTTATGTTTTGTGTATTTTGGTTGCTGGGTTCTACATACAAAGACATCCATTAACTTCAGCCACCCTCACTTTCACGGTGTATACTTACTCATCAGAGTCATACTTCAGACACCCAGGCACTGCTGCTGCTGCTGCTAAGTCGCTTCAGTCGTGTCCGACTCTGTGCGACCCCATAGACGGAAGCTCACCAGGCTCCCCTGCCCCTGGGATTCTCCAGGCAAGAACACTGGAGTGGGTTGCCATTTCCTTCTCCAATGCAGGAAAGTGAAAAGTGAAAGTGAAGTCGCTCAGTCGTGTCCGACTCTTAGCGACCCCATGGACTGGAGCCTACCAGGCTCCTCCGTCCATGGGATTTTCCAGGCAAAAGTACCGGGGTGGGCACACGCAATCCTAAATCAAGTCATATATCCTCATGGAGATAATGTTACACATGCCCTTTTGCATAGTCACATGCTACCACATGCACAAAAATGCCTGTGCGATCTCTCAAAGTCACTGAAACACAAACCCATAGCAATAGGTACCACCCCGCACCCCGGTCTGCCCCATCCTTCATCCTCCTTGTCCAGTGAGCCTGGGCTGCTTTCCCAGGTGTGATCAGCTAACTGACTGGGTGACTTCTGATCTTAGGACAGGGTCCACATCCCTAATCACCCCCTCCAGCACACCTCACCACTGCAACTCCCCGCAGGGGTCAGAATGACTTAGTTTGGGTCCTGGTTCACCACTCACCAGCTCGGAGCAAAGTTTCCTGTGCCTTGATTTCTTTACTGATATAAACGGGATGCTGACAGCAACCTTCTCATAAGGCTGCTGTGCAGACTGGAAAGCATGCCTGGAAACGCTTGTCACCATGTCTGGCACATGATAAAAGGGTGGTAAATCATGACTCATTAGTGTTAATAACAGTAAGCCACCCACATAGGTTCCCATTAGATGCCATACAGACGGCCTTCTCCCCACAGCCCCTTTCACACAAGTGGGTGGAGGTGGGGGTAATTACTCTCAGCATCCAAAGATGACGTCAGCTTTGGGAGGGAGGGGGCTGCCCCAGGCTCCTTTCCCCTCACTGCCCTGGCCCCCACCCTTGGGTCACCTTGGCTGTGCCCCCACTTGAACTTTCTCCTGATGGTTCCCAGCCTCCTTCGCCTGGATCTACATCATCTCGACTCCTGCCAAGGCCTCCAGCCCGCTTCTTCTTCCCTCGGGCTCCTGGTATCTCAAAGCTGGGAGGTGGCTTTCTGGTTTATTTTATTTGATGCTGGGCCCCTCACTTTTGGTATGCTGAGAGAAGCTCTTGCACTAATCTCCCCACTCTAAATGCTCATCACATTTCTCTTAAAGCCACAGGAGCTCCCCCCTCCACCCCATTCCCATCTTTTATTCATCACCTTCCACCAGCCCCAACACAGGAGACATGGAAATGCAAACCCTCCAAGGATTGCGAATTTCATGCCAGCAGCTGACCCTTCGCCAGCCGCCTAGGGTGGGACAGATGAAGGTATCCTAACGAGGTGTCTAGGCATTGAGGATGGAGTTGGAGAGCTGGTCGTCCATGGGCCTGGGCCATCACCCCCTAGGCAAAATGAGAGCTAGGGGAACAAGGGTGAGGGGGCTTCCCTGGGGGCTAGGATGCTAGCCCACCCTTGCCTGGTTCCAAGGCCTCACCCACACTCACCAACTGCCTCAGACTTGCACCATCCCAGAGACACCCAGTCACTCTCCTCCAGTCATAGACACTGTTCCCGTGTCTTACCCTCATATCGTCTCCTGATCCTAGTGACAAGCCTGTGTAGTGTGTATTGTATTGACCCCATGTGATGGGCTCAAGGTCACGTGGAAGGGAGGATGAAGAAACTGACCCTGAGATAGAGCAGATACCTGGGGCCCCAGGAAGGGTCATTTGCCTGTGCCTCTATCATTCACTGAATTCTGACCATGATCCAGCCCTGGGCTGGGTACTGGGGTTGTCTGGCCACATAGGGACATTCTTGGCCTTAACCAGTGGTGATTAATCACAGTGCCATGTAAGTGCTTTCATAGGAAGCCTGAGGGTCTGTGGGCATTCAGAGAAAGGAGGCATCCAGCCCTAAGTCAGGGGAGGTGGGTACCAGAGTTTGAGAACTTCAGTATGGGGAGGAATTAGCCAGAGAGGAAGGGAGAGGAAGAGTATTCCTCTAATGGAACACACATGGCACAGCTGCATAAGAGGCTGAGAGTGTTTACGGACGTGCAGGTGTTTTCTTGTAGCTGGAGGGTCCTCTGTGGGTTTCAAGGGATGAGACAAGATACGCAGGTGGGGCCAGGTAAGAAGGTTCTGCTTGATGCCTTGGAACATCTCTTCCCATGCCTCCTCTAAACCCCAGCTGCACTGTCTGTCTTCCTCTCCCCAGAAGTTCCCTCCGAGGACTAGGAGGGTTTGGCCAGCTTTGCCCACACTGAGGGACCAGAGGGTCATTCTTCCTGGTGCTTCTGTGCTTTTTCAGAGGAATTCAAGTAGAACAAGACTTGCTCCAATGAGAGGAGATACTAATGGTGAAGATTCAGACCTTGCGTCTGATTAAAGGGTAAGGTCCTTGTATATTTGAGAATGTCCTTTTGCTCCTCAAATGGCTCCTCTAGGTAATTTGTTTTCCTTCTGCAGGTGGTTCCTAGAATAGTGATGCCAAGTACAGGAAGTAGAAGAGAGTCCAAAGCTGTGTTGGGAAGCCTTCCTTTGACTCACACTATGAGAAGTTGGGTGGCCTAGGTTCAGAACCAGGCTGTGTCTCTAATGCTGTGCAAACTTGGGTGAATCCTCTCTGGGTAAGGCTAGGTTTCTCTATTTAAGAAACATGAAGGGGATGTCGCTGGTCATCCAGTAGCTAGCCTCTGAATTTCCACTGCAAGTGTGGGGTTTCCATCCTTGGTTGGGGAACTAAGATCCCACATACCACATGGCCAAAAAAAAAAAAAAAAAAAGAAAGAAACACGGAGGGTGTGGAGAACGAACAAACTGGTCCTCTCAAGGCTCTTCTCTGATTTTATAATAAGAGCAAAGGAACTTATTCCAGTTTTCTATGATCCTATAATTTGGCTTCTCTATTTTCTTTAGCCTGTGAGCATCTTGAGGGCATAAATTATCTCATTTATTCCAGAATTCACAGATTCAAGAAAGAATCTGTGACATGACACAGATTCATGTCACATAAGAAATGCTCGGTAAATATACAATCATTCATTTATTCATTCAAAAAACATCTGTTTACATACAAATGAAGGCCAACAGTGTGCTGTGTGCTAGTGTTGAAGCATTGAGTAAATTAGATACCATACCTGCCTGTTGGAGTATGTTGAGTGATAAGGGCAGAAGATAAGTAAATAGACAATGTATAACTTCAACAGGTTTTAAGTGCTATAAAAAGAATAACCTTGTGTAACATAGCAGAAAGTGACTCAGGAAAAGGCAGTCATTTTGGGTGATTATTTTGAAGACATGGAGGAACATCCCAGGCAGGAGGAAGAGCTCATGCCAACACCTGGTGTGTTCAAGATATCAAAAGAAGGGTGTGAAGGAGGGGGAGGTTGGGTGGAGGGAGATTGCTTTAAAGCTGGAGCAGGTTTGCTTTAGGCCAGGTGAGGATTTTAGATGTCATTACCAACTTGATAGAAAGCTTTTGGAGGGGTCATAATCAGAGAAGTGGTTTGTGTTGTGAAGATCCCTCTGGCCAGAATCCCTTGTGCAGAATGGATTATGGGGGTGAGAGAGGAAGAAGGGACAGCTGTGAAGAGGCTCCCACAGATGTCCAGAGGAGAGGGGGTGTCGGTGGCTCAGACTTGGCGGCAAGTGTGGAATAAGTGGTTAGATAGAACCCACCCAGATTCTATGCCCTGCAGGTGCCCCCAGTCACTGGGGTCTAGCACCCTGGACAGTGCACTCCACTCATTCCCATAAGGGCTCATTCCGGGTTTCTCCCAGACACGAGATTCCTCAGAACACCCTCCGTTGTGGCTTTAAAACATTTTAATTTCTAATTAGAAAATGTTCCAACATACAGGAAAATCAGAAAATTCAGTAACAGACAGGTATGTGCCCACCCAGGTTAAATGGGTGTTAACATTTTGTCATATTTGCTTCAAAGCCCTCTCTCTTTTTTAAAAAAGAAAATGGATGGAACACAATCAATACAGCTTAATATCCCTTTCCTCCTTGCCTTTCCTCCACAGAAGTAACTAAGCTGAAGCTGATGTTTACTGTCCCGGGCATGTGTCATCTTCTATTTATGCATGCAAAACCTGTAAGTCTATTGTTACATATATTTCAAAAGTTTATATAAATGGTATAATACTGTACACATTTCTTTGCCATTTATTTTTTCATTCCATATTTATGTTCTGGAGATTTACCCATATTGGGAACATGTTGATTTAGTTTGTTCATTTTAACTGTGATAGATGATTTCATTGTGTTTATAAAGCAGCTTATTTTCCTGTTCTCTTGCTGAGAGGCAGTTAGACTGCTCCTCACTTTTCTGTCACATACTAAGATGTGGTGAATATCCTTGACCACATATCCTTTTACACACGAGTATGAGTTTCTCCAGGGCTTCCCAAGTGGTGCTAGTGGTAAAGAACCCGCCTGCCAATGAAAGAGACATAGATGCAGGTTTGACCCCTGGGTTGGGAAGATCCCCTGGAGGAGGGCATGGCAACCCACTCCAGTATTCTTGTCTGGAGGATCCCATGGACAGAAGAGCCACAGTCCATAGGGTCGCAAAGAGTCAGACATGACTGAAGTGACTTGGCATGCACGCACACGAGTTTCTCCAGGATGCATGGAAAACACTCTGGCTTCTCCACCCAGATTCTGTGACCTGCAGGTGCAACTCATCCCCCAGCTGCTGTGAGTGCTGGCTGCTAGGGATTCACAGCTGCTCACAGCTTCTTGGGAACTTCTTCATCCAGGAAGCTATAAGTTACCCACCACCTTGCCCCCTACATTGGGCAGCCCACAGTCAATGACTGATGGATACAGCCAATGACTGATGGATAAGTCTTATCCATCAATGACTGATGGATAAGTCAATGACTGATGCAAAAGCCTGGCCTCTTTGCCTCAAGGCAGATTCACTCTGCAATGTTATTAATGCTTCAGAGCTCCCCATGGGGTCAGATTGAAGATAATCTCCAGCTGAGAACCTACCGTCACTTAACATTTCCTCCTACCCTATCTGCCTGACCCTCTCTCTCCACCTGAGAGTCCTCCCTCTAGAAACCGCTTGCACAAGAATCTCGGGCACTGCTTAGGGGACCTAACTTCAGACAGTTCACACACCTAACCTAAGGCAGAGCCACTGCATCTCAGATTTGCTCATCTTAAAACTGACTGTTTCCAAAGTGTTCTCCAAAGTAGTTGTACCAATTTACATTCCCACCAGCAGTTTACAAACACTGCTGTCCCCCCACCCACAACACTCATTTGTACCAGTGTTATAGGCTAATTTTGCCAATCAGATTGTGTAATATGCTATCTAATTTTTGTTTTAATTTGCATTTCCATGCTCACTAGTGATATTGAGAATCTTCTTACTATCTTTATTGGCATTCAAATTTCTTCCTCTGTTATTTGTCTGTCCACATCTTTTGTCCATTTGCCTACTGCTTTGGAATTTCTATGGTAAATTGATTCTTTGAGGCTTAAATTTTTTATTTTGGAGACTAATTCTCTCTTGGTTGGTTATCCAAGTTGCAAATACCTTCTGCCAGCTGTGGCTTTAACAAATTTGCTTGTTTTTTGTCATGTAGAAGTTTTTGACTTTAAGGAAATAAGATTTATCATTTCCTTTCATCATTTGTGCTTGTGTCTTATTTATTTTCTACTCTGGGATCTTAAAGTTATTTCCCTGTTTTGTTTGAAAAGCTTTGTACTCTGCTTTTTATACTTACTGATAGGACTTTGATCAACCTGGAACTTATTTTGTGAGTGGTGTGAATGGGGATGTACTTTTATCTTTTTCCATGGGAGTATTTAATTGTCCTAACATCACTCATTGACTACTGTGTTTCAAACACTCAGATACATTTGGATCTGTTCTTAGTCATTATTCTGCTCTTTTTCTCTGTTTCTCTATTTCTGGGACCAAATCAAATGATTTTAATTATTTAAAGCTTTGTAGCAATTATTGAGATCTGGAGAGGTAAGTTTTCCTTCCTCTTCCTCTTCTTTCTTCTTCAAAATTGTCTTAGCTATTCTGGGTTCTTTATTATTCCATATGCATTTTGGGATGACCTTGTCAAGCTGCAGAGAAAACCTCATTTCAAATCTGATTGGGTATAAAATGTATAGATTAAATTGGAGTCTACTGGCCAACTTGATAATAGGGAATCTTCTCACCACAAGCACAGTTTGTTTCTCCCATGACTGTTATTCTTTCTCACCTCTGCATTCCACCCTTGCACAGGGGGCTGCCTGGGAAAGGAATCTCCAAACCCTTCTCATCCTCCAATGCTCAGGCGAATGCTCCCTCCTCCAGGAAGTCCTTGATGATAGCCCTGGCCCTCCAGACTCGATCTCACTTTCTCTCTTTCTCCTTTGACCTCCTCTAACCCCACTGTGTGTACCATTTTTCTGGACATAGCCTCCTGGATCTGATCGAGGGAACCATTTTTGGGCTTTCTGTACCTCTACCTGCTCTCAGCTTCTGAACAGAAGGGGCTGCATGTCCATCTTTGTATCCCCAATGGCACCCAGTCCATGGTAGGTGCTCAGTAGGCTCTGATGGTTGGTCCTTAGAGAAGAGAGGTGGGTAGTAACACACTCTTCCTCACAGGAAACTGCTGGTTCCATGGGGCAGAGTCTGGAGCAGAGCTTGGGGTTTTAGAGGGATACACATCTGGCTTGAGATCAAAGAGCTCTGGCTTACGTGAGGGTTCTGCCATATGGGACACTGGCCTCTCTGAGAAGGATTAGTAGTGAGACTGTAGGGAACACACCACATGGGTTTCCTCTCTGGTCCTCCTTTCCCAAGTTGGAGGAGGGGCAGGAATGAAGACCCTTCCCTCAGCTGGAGAGGTAGCTGGAGATCACTTATTTGTTCACCAACAAGCCCCTGGGGTTATTTTCCCCAAATGTCTGAGACACTGACTCAAATGGACACAGCTGGGCTCTGCTCTGTCTCAGGCCACCCGCCTGTCTCCTGCAGCTCTTTCCTCTCTCGGGGAGCAGAGGTGTGTCCTGAGCCCCTGATATAACTACGGAAGCTGCCTGCATCCTGTCTTCCTTGCCCTGCCCTATAGCACCCAGGTGTCTCAATGGACTCCTTGTTCCCAGGGCAGCTGTTTGCATAAGAAGACCTTTCCTCACACATTCCTCCTCCAGGGGAGTCCCCAAGAGAATGGGGCAATCAAGCTCCAAGGTTAAGCGCCATCTGCAGTTCACAGCGGGGAAGGCAATGGCACCCCACCCCAGTACTCTTGCCTGGAAAATCCCATGGACAGAGGTCCCTGGTGGGCCGCTGTCCATGGGGTCGCTAAGAGTCGGACCCGACTGAGCGACTTCACTTTCACTTTTCACTTTCGTGCATTGGAGGAGGAAATGGCAACCCACTCCAGTGTTCTTGCCTGGAGAATCCCAGGGACGGGGGAGCCTGGTGGGCTGCCGTCTATGGGGTCGCACAGAGTCGGACACGACTGAAGCGACTTAGCAGCAGCAGCAGCAGCAGCAGTTCACAGAAGAGAGAATTAGGGATGCTTCCTAGCAGAGGATGCGCTTTGGAGTTGGACAAACCTGGGTTTCAACTTGGACTCCCATAAACTTGACTTTAGGCAAGTTGACTTCTGTAAAACTCAGCCTCCTCTAATAACAAAATGGGCACATGAATCCTACCTCCTAGGATAGATGAGAAGACCAGAGAGGGGGGAAAAAACTGTATGGGATTCATACAGTAGGTGCACAGCATGAGGCTGCTCCTTCCTTCCCAGGAGAGGTCAGAGTTGTAGGGATGGAAAGAAACGGGAGACACAGGCAAAGATTAGGCAGAATTTATTCTCCTTGTGGGCGAGTACAAGGTTCAGGATGGAGCCCACAGCGCAGGTCCCTGGGGTGCCCCACGCTATGGGCAGGGGCCACACTTTTCCAAGTGCCAGGCCCACTGTGTGCCCCTGGCCATGAGGATCCAGAGTCCAGGACCTGGGCAAGAGTGGGATGGGGTGGGAGGAAGACAGGGTCCTCCCCGGATCGTGTCCTGACCACGTTTCCGACTTCCATAGGAAGGAAGAACAGCTCGGCGATATAGTAATATAATATATAGAGGTGTAGAGAGCTGGCCGCGGCACCTGGGCAGGGCTGAGGCTCCCCGAATTATTGCAGGAGGGAGAGGGGGCTCAGTGCTGGCGTCTCCGCGGGACAGCTGTGCTGGCTACGGGGAGGGCTGGGCAAGGGGGTGGGGCTGGGCTCGTCCCCTCCCTGGGGGCTGGCAGGGCTCAATGAGTATCCTGCTTGGTGGGGTTCCGTGGGCCCTGCTAGCTTCCCCTGGGATGGGGTTTTCTCACCCTGGGTGATTTTTTTTTATGTGCTTTGAAGACCATTTTTGCATTGTCAGGAGTGAGGAAAAAAAATATTCTGACATGGTAGAAAAAAGATATTTACATACCCTGGTGGGCCGCAAGGGGGAAGGTCAACTGAGTCGGTGGGGGCGGGGGTGGGGGCGGGTGAGGGCTTCCCAAGTCCCTCCCACCACATCCGTCTGTGTGGGAGGATTTGGGGAAAAGAGCCCCCGGCGGAGGCGCAGCTCTGAAACTCTGAAGCTGCCGTGTGACCTTGGACAAGGCACACACACTCCCTTGGTCTGCCCAGAAGGTGAAGGAGGGGTGGACTTGGGGCTGAAAAACTAGGATCTTATGGTCCTTGATCCTAGGCATGGGGCCAGGTGGAGGCAGGGGGCGCGGGGGAGGGGGGAGGGCAGGCCAGGGCTGGGCAGTGACATTGCCAGAGGCCCTTCCAAGTGAGAAGCCCTGGGCTGTGGAGGGGTACCAAAGACTAGGGGGAAGGTGGTGGCCCCTGGCCCCTGGCCAGGTAGCCAAGTTCAGCTGAGGGCATCGCGTGTGAGCCGTGGTGATGCCTGCACAGAAGGGGGCCAGGGAGGCTGGCCGGGAACCCTGTTTTCCTGTTGAAGCAGTGATGGGAGCCAGGTGGGGGAAGCGGGTGACCCCCGCCCCTACCAGCTAGAGGGAGGGCTCAGACCTGAGATAGAGCCGGGGGTGGGCCCACCCGGGCGGAGAACTAGGGTGGGCCTGGTGCTGGTGAGGTTCAGAAGTAGCCCCTGGCTCCAGCCTCCAGGTGTGCGGGAGGGGCTGAGCCTCTCCCCAGACCCTGTGGGTGCTGGGACCTGGGCCCACATTCGAGGGGCAGTGTCACACCGAGCTCCTCGCTCACACATCCTCACGCTTGTGACACGCCATCCACAGTCACACACACACGCACCCCCAGCCTTAACGAATAAGCAGGGTCACCGGAACTTGCACACATCCATGGGGGACCTGAAAGATGGGCACACACACACACACACACACACACATGATCACACATGTTGACCAGGGCTCCCACGACCTCGTGAGAAGGTGAGTGCGTGCACACACACATTCGCACGCACACGGAGGCAGGTGAGCAACATCTCAGGGGCCTTGACGCTCCAGCTTCTGGGAAAGAGAAGGCCCTCTGCCCTCTGCTGGGCGCCAAAGTCCCTTCCCAGGTGGCCTGACCCCGGATAAGTCCGGGTCTTGCGGCGGGATCCTTGGTCTCCCTGGCACCTGAGCGGAAGGCAGCTGAGGTGGAAGGGCAGAGGCCTGGGACCGCCCACCTCGCGAGTCCTCCGACGACTGCAGGCGGGCCTGGGGGCTGAGTTTAGGTCAGAGGTGCCGGCGGGGCCCCTGGGTGCTGGTCAGCTGGGCCCTCATGGTCTGGATGCTGCCCAGGATCTTCTTCTGGTGGCCCATGAGGGTGATGCCCAGGGCACGCACGTCCCTGGAAAGGAAGGCGGTGCTGACCTGGGAGGCTGGGACCCAACCCGGGAGCTGCCGTGCTCAGCGGCTCCGCCCCTGACCCCGCCCCCTGCCCTCTAATCCCTCCGGTCCCAGTAGGCCCACCACACTCACTGAGCGTTCATACGGAGCACCATGCCCAGGGAGGAGTAGCCCCCAGCAGCGAAGTGGTCCCGGTAGCGGCCCATGCGGATGGAGTCCAGCCAGTCTCCCACCGTGAGGCCCCCGCTGCCACCCCCGCCCCCTCGGAGGTCAAAGCAGCTCCGGGCAAAGGCGGGGGGCGGACACCTGAGGCACAGGGGCCCTGGGTAAGGAGCCTGCCAGGAGACACTGGCACCCGCCACCATCAGGTTTGGCAGCAGCTATGGGGTTTACCGGGGCTTGGAAGGAGAGGGGTGAACAGGGGTCAGGGGCCCAGGCTGGGTCTGGGCCAGGGGTCCAGGCCAAGCGGTCCCAAGGCCTGGACGAAGCCGGGGCCTTGTCCAGGGCAAGCGGGGAGGGCAGCTGGGCTTGGGTGGGGCTGGGGTGGGTGCCAGGCACCTGTGCACAGTGGCCGTGGCCCTGAGACTCTCAGGGTTGTGGATGAGCGAATCCAGGACGCTGACGATCTGTGAGAAGCGAGGCCGCTGGGCGTGGTCTTTGTGCCAGCAGTCAAGCATGAGCTGGTGTAGTGCGTGGGGGCAGCCCATGGGTGCGGGCAGGCGGTAGCCCTCCTCCACGGAGCTGATGACCTGCGGGGGAACACGGCGCTGGGCTGGAGAGGCCCCCTTGCCCCCAGCCCCAGAATGCCACTGCCCAGCCAGGCTCCGGCACTCACGTCCCGGTTGGTCATGTTCCAGTAGGGCCGCTCCCCGTAGGCCAGCACCTCCCACATGACCACCCCGAAACTCCACACGTCGCTGGCCGAGGAGAAGGTCCGGAAGGCGATGGCCTCGGGGGCCGTCCAGCGAATGGGGATCTTGCCTCCCTGTGACGGACACACGCGTGTTGAGAACACCTCCCCAGCCTGACCAGGAGCTGAGCGCAGGGGTCCGGGCTGGGAAACTTGCAGGCTGGTTGGAGAGACACGGCCTCCATGACCTTCCACCATCACCTGTTCTGATGCGGGGGGGACCTGCACACGGAGCAGGAGTGGAGACTGAACGAGAGACAGTGAGTGGTGGGCTCAGCACCCAGGAGATGGTCAGTAAGAGCTGGTCAACAGGTTGAGGCAAAGAACTGACTCATAGGAAAAGACCCTGAAGCTGGGCAAGACTGAAGGTGGGAGGAGAAGGGGACAACAGAGGAGATGGTTGGATGGCATCACCGACTTGAAGGACACGAGTTTGAGTAAACTCTGGGAGTTGGTGATGGACAGGGAGGCCTGGCGTGCTGCAGTTCATGGGGTCACAAAGAGTCGGATGCGACTGAGTGACTGAACTGAACTGAACTGATGCCTGAACAAGTGATGAAGCTCAGACAACATGGTCTAGCAGGTTTCCAGCTCCCCCTTACCCCCCTTCCTTTTTTTGGTTACAAAATCCTTTCTCTAAGTGAAACCTCAGTGGGTGAGACCCTAAGGGCAGGCTCTGATTGAGGCAGACCTCTGCACTTAAGGCCCCTTTCAAAAGAAGCCCAAATCCCCATAGAATACATTGTGAAAATGCTGGGGGGTTTTTAGTCAAACTTTAGAGACAGATGCAGAGTAGATGTGTGATTCAGAGAGAAGCCAACTCTCCCCAAATGTCCCAGTGAATGAGGGGCCGTGGGGACCAGCCCTGGTGTCTCCCCAGTGGCACAAAGGTGGGGAAAGCTTGCACCCATTTGACAGAGGGGCAAACAGAGGTGCAGAGAAGAGACAGGACTTGCCCCAGGCTGGAGGCAACCCTGAAATCTCCAACCTCCCTAACGACACATGGGGCATGGGCTACGCACCGTGGTGGTATAGGCAGCATCAGGGTCGTCCTCCAGCACCCGGGAGAGCCCGAAGTCGGACACCTTGCAGACCAGGTTGCCGTCAACCAGGACGTTGCGAGCAGCCAGGTCGCGGTGGACGTAGCCCAGGTCTGAGAGGTAGCGCATGCCGGCGCCCACACCTCTGAGCATGCCCACCAGCTGCACGATGGTGAACTGGCCGTCGTGCGTCTGCAGAGGGATGCGGCGTGGGCTTCAGGAAGGCTCCTTGAAGTTCACAAAGGGCCTCCCTGCTTAGGAAGCATGCTAGTGTCCAAGGTTTGTCCTCCCGTCTTGTTTACCCTCACTGCAACCCTGAGAGGTAGGTAGGTAGGTGGGGCGTGAAGACTGGTCATCCACTTTGCCCAAGGGGAGAGGGAGACCCAGAGAGGTGTGGCCCTGTCCCTGACAACCCAACAGACACATGGCCCGGCAAGGGCTGGGATCTCGGTGTTTCCAGCCCCCACCCCATGCCTCCCATCTGGGTGGGGCCCTGGGAACCCACAGAGGCACCGCTCTTAGCCTGTGTGCAGAACAGGGTGGCAGGACCCACAGCAGAGGGGCTTTCATGTGATGGGGGCTGAAAGGCACTTGGATGGACTGACCTGCTCCATGCCTAGCTCCCCCTTCCCCAAGTCTGTTAGGTCCAAGCTCTGGGGACGAGGGGGTATTTGGAGGCCTCACGTGATCTCCCATCACCCAGACTGAACTTCCCTCTCCCGGCCCACGTGGAAAGCAGAGTGGGGCACGCACCCTCAGGAAGGCATCCAGAGAGCCGTTCTCCATGTATTCAGTCACGATCATTGCCAGACGGCCTGGGGGGTGGGCAGGGTGTGACAGGGAGGAAGTGGTTCTTGGCAGGGGATCAGGGCTGCAGGGCCGTGACCCCATGAACATGCCGCCCCCCGCCCCACTATGAGCTGCCAGGAGCTGGGCCAGCACCACAGGGCCCAGGGAACGTAGGATTTCCACTAGGGTCCTGGGCTCTGGGTTCCCTTCCCTGCCAAGTCATCCAGGGACCTGAACCAGGGGAACGGGGCAGGGCAGAGTGGTAGATGGATGGACCCAGAGCCCTGACCCCAGCAGGAGGGGCTCTGAAGGCTGAGGCTGTTTTCTGCCTGGCACCTACCACGGGTGACGACACCTTCAAGGCGGATGATATTGGGGTGGTCAAACTGACCCATGATGGACGCCTCACTCAGAAAGTCCCGCCGCTGTCTCTCCGTGTAGCCGGCTTTGAGGGCCTTGATGGCCACGGGCACGTCCCGCTGCCCCGGCATCCGCAGCCGCCCGTAGCAGACTTCCCCGGACTCGCCTGTGGACCCAAGTGGGGCAGGCAGGGGGCAGACGGTGGGACCTTCCCCTCCTCCACCTGAACTCTGCACTTGACCCATCTTGCATACCCATGTGCCTGGCCACGCCTGGTATCTTGGTGCCCCGCTCCCTCTGCCCAGCGTGCCCTTCTCCCAGGCACCTCCAGGACGTCCCCACACGCCCAAGCCCTGCAGCTCACCAGAGCCAATGATTTTCTCGATGTGGATCCGAGATGCCTCGATCTCTCGGGTGAAACCACGGCCCGTCCGGCCTGGCTCCTCGTAGGTGTGGGGTTCTGTATAGAACTTGGGCTCTGGAATCTTCCCCGGCGGGTGGTGCAGGGGCAGGAAGACTGGTGGAGGCGCTGAGGGGCCAGGAGAGAAAGGCCATCACTAGGGTCCCTGAGGACGTTCCCTCCCAGCCCTTCCCTGAGTCTGGGAAGGGTCTGAGGGTGGGGTGAGAAGCGTCTTTAGGGATCTCAGGATGTGGGGGGCAAACAGCAGGCATCCAGTAAGTGCTTGCCAAGTGAAAATGGGGTCTCTATGGAATGGCTCTGAGGTCTCTAGGGGATCTGGGGATTTCTAGTGAGTTCTGTATGTCCGACATATTTCTGGGCTCACTTTCAGGGTCCTTAAGATCCTTTTCAATTGGTCAAACTAACCCAAGGTCCTTATGAAGATCTTTCTCATTCCTAGGGTAGGAGTGTGACCAAGAGTGGTTTCACCACAGTACCGACTGAGGTGGATGGAAAGTGGTTCTCTAAAAGACTGGGTTAAGAAGGATTCTGAGGCCACATTCAGGCTCCATGGGAATCAGTACCATGATTGATTCTACCATGGGCAAAGAAGTGGAGTGTTGAGGTAGGTATCTTCATATTTGCCTTGTTTTCTGAGGTCTCTGCAGGATCCTAAAAAGTTCTCTGTAGCAAGGGTTCTTGTCCACGAGTATATGACCAACCCCCCTGCCCCCGCCAAAAAAAACCTGTGTGTGAACGTGTGTGTGAGTGCAGAAATCTGTGCAGTTCTCTGAGAAGATCTCTAGAATCCTCTGCAAACCCAACAAAGTTGAACCGCAGCATGCCCCTGGGGGCTGGGGGCTGTGTGACATGCTGCTGTCTCTCCGGGTCTCTAGTCTCTTCTGCGAGCACTTTTTCCCTTCCCTCTTTTTTTCCAGCCCCAGCCCAGCACTGACTCCTGCTATGATCGTCCTCTCCCCTCCAGACCCCGGGGCTCCTGCACTCACCCTGCCCGTTCTGATAATGCATCTTCTCCTCGTCCGAGTGCTGGAAGGCCTTGCTGTAGCCGCAATGCCTGTGGAGGAGGACGGTCCTCAGCTTCGGCCCTGACCCCCATCAGCGACACATGCAAATTCCCCCTTTCTTTCCCTTATCCCCTTTCAAGTCAGCTCTGGCCACCCCAGCCACTGCCCTTGGGACATCCTTGACATTCACAAACACGGCACGGGACTTCGCCTGTGGTCCAGGGGTTATGAATCAGCCTTGGAACATAGGGGACGCGGGTTCAATCCCTGATCAGGGACTAAAGTCCCACATGCTACAGAGCACCTAAGCCTGCCACAACAGAGAGGCCGTGCACCACAACGCAAGATCCCGCGTGCCTCAACTAAACCCAACGCAGCCAAATAAATAAACAGTTTAAAAATACTTCGTAAAAAAACGCTGTATAGTTTACACAGTTGAGTCCACTCAGCCTTCGCGGCAAAATCTATGGTATTCCTGGCTCAATTTTACGCAAAAGCACTCCTGGCAGAGGGTCTGGGAGAAGAGGCTTCTGACGCCAACTCTGCCACGTGACCTCAGCAAGCCCCTTCCCTCCCCTGGGCCTCAGTTTCTCTGTCTATGGATGATCTTTCCAATTCTCGCTGAGCAGGATCCGAAGCCCACCCCGCCTCCCTCTGGAACCGAGTGGAGAGTGACCAAGAGCCTGGTCTTCAGTTTTTTAACAGATCTGTGTTCTGACACCTATTTAGCTGAAGTGGCCTCACCTCTCTGATCCCCCCTTTACTCCCTGCAGAACGAGGTTGGAATCTATACACCCCTGGGGCACCGTTAGGATTGAATGAGATGGAGGGGGTCACGCTGCAGGGAGACCCAGTGGGACTGGCTGGTGGGCAGACATGGCATGAGGGAACGAGAACCAAGGATAATGGCTAGGTTTGGGGTTTGTCATGCCACCAACGGTGGTGCCACATTCTGAGACGGGGCTTGGGGAGGGGCTGGTCTGGGGGTGCTGTGTGTCTGAAACACATTTGAGTGGAGGTGGGGGCGGGCAACTGGACCTCAGGGGAGAGGCCTGTGTGGATGCCATGTTTGGGGGCATGTCAGCGTGAAGGTGGAATTCAAAGCCTCGGACCCTGATAAGGTCGTTGAGGAAAGGTGCAGGGTAAGCAGGTGAGAGAGGAGGGTCTGGATGGGCCAGGGCGCTCCAGCTTTTGGAAGGTGGTTAAAGAGCTGGAGATGCAGAAAGACAAGGCCGGACAGGTGGATGGAAAACAGGAGGTGGGCCTGAGCATGGAAGGCCAGAGGGAAAAGTGTGCCAGGAAGGAGGGAAAGAACAGGTCTGTCCATAAGGGAGGCCTGCCCCAAGCACAAAGGGTCACTGGCTCGGTGAGGGCTGGGGACAGGGAGGAGACACAGGGGCTCAGGGTGGCCGGGGGCACAGGACCACCCACCTCTTCTTGCAAATAAGCAGGAGGAGAAGCACAACCAGGCCAGTGATGAGGGTCAAGCAGATCCAGACGATGGTCCGGGTGTCGTAGCGGGGCCCTGCGTGGGGAAACCAGGGTCGTGGGGGGACGTTGCCTAACGTCTTAGCCCTGGCCTCAGAGGTCTGGCAGCCTTCCTGGGGCCCAGTGGCAGCCTCCTCAGCTCTGAGAGTCAGGGCACAGGTTGCACCTGCCTCTGCCCCGACCCTCCCCTCTACAGCCTGCCGCTTCAACATCCTGCTTCCCAACCTGGTGCCACCACTTCCTGGGACGGTGCGACCCGGGCAGAGTCACTAGACTTCTGAGCCTCAGCTTTCTCACCGATGAGTCCAAAACCACCTGCCCTGCCTGTTACTGTAAATGACAAAGTTGGGTATACAGTGCATTCTGGCCAGTTAACCCACAGCTGCTCCAGGGAGATCCCAGCATTACTGTGAGTTGTCAGACCAGAAAACTGAGGCCCAGAGAACTCAAGGAACTGGCTCAAGGACACAGAGCACGGAGTCAGGCAGGATTCCTACTTGGACGGTGCTGACGTGGAGTCAAACCTAAAAGCGCTTGAGACACACAAGTTCCAAGGGCGTGCCAGGCAAGCGGCAGGGCGTCAGCTCAGCCTTGGAAACCCACTGTCCTAACACTGCCCCCTGGAGGGTGCTGAGCATAGGAGAAGACCCCAGTTGGCTGGAGATGTGCTGGTGGTGGGGGGGTGGATAGGGGGGAGGGCAGTGAGCAGAGGATTCCCCGGCTTGAATGTGCACTGGAATCACCCCCAAGGGTTTTGATCCAACCAAAATTCCTGGGGCTCCAGTCCCAGGGTTTCTGATTGCAAAGATGTGGGGTAGGCCCTGAGAATGAGCATTTCTGACACTTCCCAGGGCCTGCTGTGACTGCTGATCCTGGACTATGCTGTGGGAACCGCTGTTCTGGAGGCGGGGGGTGGTGGGGGGAATGATACTGGGGAAGGAGCACAGAGCCTGTCCCCAGGCTGATGAGATTCAAGTCTTGCTCTGCTGGGTCACCTTGGGCAATCTGTTTGACTGCTGTGACGCTCATGTCCCTTGCCTGAAAAATGGGGAGGTGGACACTGCCAACTTCCTAGAGGGTCTCAGGGCTGATTAGAGGGTCATCCTGTCAGGAAGGAGTGCCAGGATCTTTCTAGTCACACTGACACTCGGGAAAAGCCCACAGATGATGGGCTGTTATGAGCTCTGTCACCCGGGGTGTGTAACCTCCCTTCTCTGAGCCTCAGTTCTTTTTTCACCTATGAACATGGCAATCGGTCCCCACACCGCCCCAGACCCTACTAGCTCCTTTCCTCTGATCCCCGCGACCCTGGCCCCGCGCCCTTGCCCCCCACTCCCTACACTCACGGGGTTTCCCGGTCTCCACCTCCATGGCCTGGCTGAAGCGGCCGCAGCCGGCCGAGGTGCGAGCTCGGACCTGGAACACGTAGCGAGTACCCGGCTTGAGGCCCGAGACGGTGGCCCTGGTGGTGACTGCCTTGAGGGTAGAGTAGCTCTGCATCTCCTTGTCCTGCCCGCGGGAGGGGGGCGGTCAGCCTCGGGTCCCCCCGCCTGCCGCCCTCCCCCTGCTCCCCGTCCCCGTGGGTGGTACCTTCTCGTAGTACTTGATCTCGTACTCTAGGATGATGCCGTTGGGCTGTTCTGGCTCCTGCCACAGCAGCGAGACGCTGGTCTGCCCCGCTCGCTCCTGGCGAATCACCACCACCTGGGACGGGGCTGTGGGGCAGAGGATTGGGGGCAGGGGGGACTTGGTTAGGTCAGATAGATAGATGGTGATGTTGGGGACTGGCCTCTGTGTGTCCCTTGCCCAGGCGCGGCCCCAGGATGCTAGCTGGGACCACACTCACCCTGCCAAGTGTCCTGCCGCTGCCCCAGGAAAACCAGTCCCCTCCCCCTCCTCCTGGCAAATCACCGCCGGGCAGCCTGGTCAGTTACGCGGGGTCAGTGCAGACTGGCTGCTATCTAAGAAGCCGGGCTGGGCTGGACTCATGTGAGGCCTGACCACCCCAACCTCCACTGCCTCCTCCCTGGCCAGGCCCACCCACTGCAAGTTTGCCAGACCCCTGCCAGCCCTCCTGACCAGCCCTTCTCATCCACCTTGACATCTGTCTTGCCATGTTGCCCGCCCCGCCCAGGGCCTCGGGGGGTGTGCAGCAGGACCTCAGGACTGCTTAGAGGAGGAAGAAAAGGAGAAGGGAGGGAAAGAGTCAAAGGAACGGGCGCCCTCACTGCCTGGGTTTGGAGGGTGTGAATTGGGGGTGGCGCTAGCTACTTAGAGAAGGGACATGAGCTGACCCGCTGCCCACGTAAGCTCAAGTACCCTGGCTGCCACACTAGATAGATCACCCTTTCACCCCCTGGCTCATTCCCTCATCCTCCCATTTCCTCCCCATCTCCTGCATTCTGGGCAAATGCCTCTGACGTGAGCCTGACGGGAATGTCAGATGTCAACCCGGCCACGGCCAAATGGAAGGGACTGTTCTCAGAGCTGTAACCTCGTCCCCCCTGCCCCCTCCGGCCACAGCCTTCCTGTTTCCTCGCTGCTCATCCTCCAAAGGCTGGAGGACCCCTAATAAGAAGTCCTCACTCAGGAGAGATGGGGCTGGGTGAGTAGGAAAGAGAGGAGGGTCCTGGACCAGTTGGGGGTCCTCTAGCTTTTGGAAGTTGTTAGAGAAGAGTTGTTGGCCATGAAATTTAAAGACGCTTGCTCCTTGAAAGAAAAGCTATGACCAACCTAGATAGCATATTAAAAAGCAGAGACATTACTTTGCCAGCAAAAGTCCGTCTAGACAAAGCTATGGTTTTTCTAGTAATTATGTGTGGATGTGAGTTGGACTATGAAGAAAGCTGAGCGCTGAAAAATTGATGCTTTTGAACTGTGGTGTTGGAGGAGGCTCTTGAGAGTCCCTTGGATTGTAAGGAGATCCAACCAGTCCATCCTAAAGGAGATCAGTCCTGAATGTTCATTGGAAGGACTGATACCAAAGTTGAAACTCCAATACTTCGGCCACCTGATGGGGAGAACTGACTCATTTGAAAAGACCCTGATGCTGGGAAAGATTGAAGGCAGGTGGGAGGAGAAGGGGACAACACAGGATGAGATGGTTGGGTGGCATCACCAACTCGATGGACGTGAGTTTGAGTAAGCTCCGGGAGTTGATGATGGACAAGGAAGCCTGGTGTGCTGCAGTCCACGGGGTTGCAAAGAGTCAGACACAACTGAGCAACTGAATTGAACTGAGAAAAGAGGGGCTGGCAGAGACGGAGGACAGGCCAGACAGGTGGATGGGAAGTGGGGGTGGGCCTGGGCATGGAAAGCAAGAGAGTAGGGGAGGGAGTGCCCACTGCAAGCTGAACTTCTAGGGACAGGCGGGCAAAGGCGTCCGACTGGAGGTGCCCGAAGGTGTCCGTGGAGGAGAGGACACAGGTGTGTGAGCACGACAGTTCTTTTCAGGAAGCTTCCACGTGAAAAGAAGTAGTCTGGTGGCTGGAAGGGCGTGTGGGTTCTTGGGAGGCTGTTCTTTTTAACAGTGGAGCCCCTGAGCCGTGTGAGTAACTCTGGGTTCTCCTTCACTCTCTACTGGTCACCGGCCTCAGTCGCCCCAGAGACGTGTGGGCAGGGGCAGGGCCAAATCCTCGCTGAGTCATCAGCATCGAGCGGAGAGCCTGGCATCTGATGGGTGCTCCACAGACACCAGAGCAATGAGGGTCTCTTGGGAGGGTGAAGCCTTGGCCTCTGGGAGGGAGGTGCCCTGGGCTCTGGGCTGGGAAGCCTGTTTCACCGGGTTCGAATCCTGACTCCACCACTTTTATGTGAAGACCCTGGGTGGCTCTGGGCCTCAGCGTCCTCCTCAGTAACACAGTGGGGACGGAGTTGCTGGGCCAGGCCTGCATGGTGTTGGAGGACACGGAAGTTGGGGTGGGGTGAGGAGCCACAGGGCGCGTGCCAGGGGGCTGTTAAAGGGAAAGCCGCCTTTCCCAGAGGGCTCTCGGGTCAGGCCGCTGCTTGACAGGCAGGACCCACCAGAATGCAGAAAGAAAGGGGCTACATTCAGCCCAACGACTGGCTAGAAACAGAGAGCTAAATGGCTATTGCCCAAACCGGTGTGGCCGAAACCATCCCAGGGACAGCAGTGGCCGCTGTTCTGGAAAATGACAATCAGAGTGACTTTATTTTTTAATGACATTTATTGAGCACGTACCACAGGCCAGGTGCTGGGCTCAGCATTTTTATTTCCTTCACTTAGGCCTCATGACAGTAATCGTGCAGGTATGATTATTCCTACTGCTCAGGGAGGAAACAGAGGCAGAGGGGAAAAGTTCTGGAACCCAGGCCTCGGATGGTCATGCTGGTCTACCTCGGGCCTTTCTGGATCGCTCCCACTTACAGGAGGGCTTCCCAGGTGGCACCAGTGGCAAAGAACCCGCCTGCCAATGCAGGAGATGTAAGAGACATGGGTTCGATCCCTGGGTTGGGAAGATCCCCTGGAGGAGGGCATGGCAACCCATTCTAGTACTCTTGCCTGGAAAAGTTCATGGACAGAGGAGCCTGGCGGGCTGCAGCCCACACGGTCGCAAAGAGCTTGTGTTCTATTTTTCTAAGGGCATGAAAAGCCTGTAGCTCGGAAGACAGGGTTAGACAGGTGGGCACTTGCCCAAATGCGGCCTGCAGCTCTGAGGCTGCGGAGGGCGAGGGCTGGGGAACTGGGGACCAGCACCTCCGCCTACCTGCCTGGTTCGTGGTGATGTTGACCACGGCGGCCCGGCGGGGCTCGGGGCTCAGGTCGGACACGCCGTTGACCGCCTCGATCCAGAAGGAGTAGTTCATGTGGGCCAGCAGGTTGGCCACCATGAGGCTGGCCTGCACCAGGCTGGTCTGCTGGGGCACGAAGCGGGTGCCGCTCCCGCACGTCTCGCAGTGGCCCAGGGCCCACGGGCAGCGGCGGCACACGGCGTTGTAGGTGATGTCGCTGCGGCCGCCCCGGTCCAGGGGAGGGGCCCACTCCAGGGTCACAGATGTCCCGTTCACACTGGAGATCAGATTCACCGGCGCTGAGGGGGGTCCTGGGGTGTACAGAGAGGCAGGCGGGCCTGGTGCGTGTTCTGGGCTGGTCTAGTCTCCCCCACCAGATCAGGGAAGGGCTGCGGTTCCCCGCGATCCCTGGGGCTCCCTCGGGATGAGGGCACACCCACTGGATCCTCTGGAAGCTCCCCGAGGGCACAGGTGGTGTCTCTGCCCTCAGAGTAAGGAGCGCAGTGTCAGGGTCTGGGCACGGAAGCCACCCTCCCCGTGCAGGACCACAGAGATGCCGGGGTCTGCTCCACAGAAAGTCTGCTTCACAAACTTTTCCTCCAGAGTCGGGGAGAGGCTGCACACAGCAGTCCCCCAGGGTGAGATGCTCCAGGCACTTGCATCCCACACTCCACTCCTTAACCCCTGGCTGGACTCCACGTAAAGGACACGGAACGCCGTGGTGGAGGAGAGTGGAGCCTGTGTCCCATGAGACCCCTCCTTTCCCACCATCCCTGGGTGGGCCCCCCAGCTTGGTCAGCACAAAGACATTAGGGAAAGGGGTGGGGCTGAGGGCTGGGGGCTGGGGTAGGGTCCCAGGGGTCGGGGTTTGAACAGAGGTGGAGGGTGGGTAATGGAGACCCCTGAGGCTCAGAATCCCAAACAGGGAATCTCAGATCTTAAGAAAACAGAATCTCAGAATCATAGAGAAAACTTCGAATCTGCAGGGTATGGAAGGCAGATGTCTAGCCTTTCACAAGCTTAACATTCCTAGAAGTGGAGGGCACTGCATCATGGATCTGGGGAGAAATCGGGGTCCAGCCAGCTGAACGCAAGTGTCCACGAGCGAGAGCTGGGCTCACTCGGCCTGAGGAGCCCAGAGCGGTCACCGTGTCCCTTGCCTTCCTCTCTCAGCCTGCAGGGGCCACAGGGGGCAAAGGGACACAGGGGGTCCGGGGAGGAACAGTGGAGGGAGGGTGTGTGTGTGTGTGTGTGTGTGTGTGTGTGTGTGTATGTGTGGTGTGTGGATGTATGGTATATGAGTGTGTGTGGGGTGTATGGTATATGAGTGTGTGTGTGTGTGTGTGATGTGTTTGGGTGTGTGTGTGTGTGTGATGTGTTTGGGTGTGTGTGGTGTGTGTGTGTGCATGTGTGTGATGTGGTGTGTGGGTGTGTGGTAAAGGAGTGTGTGTGTGTGTGATGTGTTTGGGTGTGTGGTGTGTGTGTGTGCATGTGTGTGATGTGGGCTGTGGGTGTGTGGTATATGAGTGTGTGTGTGTGATGTGGTGTGTGAGTGTGTGGTATATGAGTGTGTGTATGTGGTGTGTGAGTGTGTGTTATATGAGTGTGTGTGTGTCGTGTGTGTCTGTGTGATGTGTGTGTGTGGTGTGTGGGTGTGTGTGATGTGTGTGGGTGTGTGTGGTGTGTGTGTGCATGTGTGTGATGTGTGTGGGTGTGTGGTATATGAGTGTGTGCATGTGTGTGATGTGTGTGTGTCGTATATGAGTGTGTGTGTGTGAGATGTATGCGGGTGTGTGGTGTGTGTGTGTGATGTGGTGTGTGGGTGTGGGTGGTGTGTGTGTGTGTACATGTGTGTGATGTGGTGTGTAGGTGTGTGGTATATGAGTGTGTGTATGTGTGATGTGTGCGGGTGTGTGTGTGTGTGCATGTGTGTGATGTGGTGTGTAGGTGTGTGGTATATGAGTGTGTGTGTGATGTGTGTGTGTGGGTGGTGTGTGTGTGTGTGTGTGTGATGTGGTGTGTGGGTGTGTGGTATATGAGTGTGTGTGTGATGTGTGTGTGTGTGGGTGGTGTGTGGGTGTGCATGTGTGTGATGTGGTGTGTGGGTGTGTGGTATATGAGTGTGTGTGATGTGTGTGTGTGGGTGGTATGTGTGTGTGCATGTGTGTGATGTGTGTGGGTGTGTGGTATATGAGTGTGTGTGTGTGTGTGTGTGTGTACACGATATATGAGCACACCTGGACCCTCACCGACCTCTGTAGGGGGCCTGGGGCTGAGTGGGGATGGACGCGGGGACAGGGGACACAGAGATCACGCTGGGGGATAAATTCTAGGGCAAAGCTCCTCAGCGCTGCATCAGGCCCCCTCATGCCATCCCAAGAGCCCAGGGCGGGTGCAGTGGGGGGAGGCTGAGCTGGCTGCATCTCCTCCCAGCTGGGCTGGGGGTGACAGGCCCCCCCGGGCGAGGGCAGAGGAGACCAGGGGGCCAGTGAGGAGCTGCATCGGCAGAAACACTGACAGCACACAGCCCTGCGGGCCCGGTGTCCAGGCCCCTCAGAGTGCCCCCAGGTACAGGCATGCGCACACGCTCTCCAGGCACACGTCTCCCTGGCTGGCCAGGTGTGTACACGCCTAGCTCACAGAGCTCCACGGGAACTCAGGAGGCCACTGCAGGTACCCAGATGCACACAAGTGTGTGCACTGTACACCCAGGGGCACAAGCACTTGATCAACTCATGCTCTATGCAGGTATCTTCTGTCCCCCACACACAATAGCAGCTCCTAGAACTCAGGAGCTCCTACCAGTGCATCAAGGTCATCATTGATGGGCAGCATCTTCTGATACTCGCCTTGTCTCAGGGGCAACCCCCTCCACACTGCTTGCCCACCCCGGCCCCTGGGACACTGGAAGATGACCACCGTCACCTGGTGTTGGAAAGGGAGGAGTCCAGCTCTTGGTCTGCCCTTCGGAGCAGAGGACAGACCGAGGGAAGAAAGGCAAGATCTCCCTGGAGAGATGGCAGGTGACCGACGACAAGAAGCTGGGGGCCCAGAGAGGTCAAGGGCATGGTGGAAGGGTCGGAGTCACCCCCAGGCCCAGACCGATCCCTGGCCCAAGAGAGTCACCTGTCCCTGCCTCACCCACAGAGCCCTGGCTCCCTGGGGGCATGGGGTCCTGGTCTCTGGGGCCACGGGGCGGTACTCACGGGTGCAGGCGGCGGACGGTGGGTCCAGTGCCGCCCGGTAGTAGCTGAGGTCGCAGCGGCAGGCCTGGGCGGCAGGGGCCGCAGAGTGGCTGTGGGGAGGGCAGCGGGCGCAGAGCTGGTCCCCGGGGGCTGACTTGTAGAAGCCCAGCTCACAGGCTGTGGAGGAGAAGGCGGCCTCAGGTAAGCCAGCCGGGCCCCACTGATGGGCCTCAGGGACGGGGCTCTCAGGCCCAGGGCTCCCCCAGGGGACAGCGGTCGCCCCTTTCCTAGTCTCATCTGCAGGGGCGGGGACTGAAGCTCAGAGGCGGCCGGTGACTTACACAGGGCTACACAGCAAGGCAGGGGCAGGGCGGAGGCTGGGGCCCTGACACCTGAGAACCAGCCCCACAGCCGGCTCAGGAAGAAACCGCGCTGAACGCCCCTCATCTCCAACGACTCCTCCTGCCCAGGCTCCCAGGCTTTGTCCCTCACAGGGCACCACCAGCCTTGGGGGAGGGGTCACGGCTAAGAATCC
This sequence comes from Tragelaphus eurycerus, assembly GCA_935064755.1. NCBI lineage: Eukaryota > Metazoa > Chordata > Mammalia > Artiodactyla > Bovidae > Tragelaphus > Tragelaphus eurycerus. Next base: position 6,314,321 of record CAKXYN010000099.1, on the reverse strand, counting down.
AAAGAAAGTGAAAGAAAGTTGAAGTCACTCAGTCGTGTCTGACTCTTTGCAACCCCATGGACAGTATGTAGCCTACCAGGCTCCTCCATCCATGGGATTTTCCAGGCAAGAATCCTGGAGTGGGTTCCATTTCCTTCTCCAGGAGACCTTCCCGACCCTGGGATTGAACCCGGGTCTGCCTCATTGTAGGCAGATGCTTTACCCTCTGAGCCACCAGAGAAGAATCCAAGGGGGGCCAAAAACCCCAGGAATTGGTACTGTGTTGGGGGGGGAGACAAGAAAGCCAGCCAGGGAATGGGGGTGGTCGGGAAACACGGCTGGAAAACATGAGTGATGAGACCAGAGGTCCCCAGATGCTGGCAGACATGGAGGTAGCCCTAAGAAAACACGGACCCTGGGCCAGCACAGTCACCGAGTTAGGAGAGCGAGGGGTGTGGCCTGGGAGGCTGTGTCTTACAAGTGCCCTGAGCGACGCTGACTGTTTGGGAATTGTGGGCTTCTGACGTGCCCAGAACCCGTGTCACCGTCACTGTGGCTGGGACTGACGCATCTTACATCTGACCCTCTCTCCGCCCTCTGCCTTACCTGCCATGTGTCTCTGCCCTGATGGCCAAGCAGCCCTCAGCCCCGCTGCCTCAGCCCCAGCCCATCCCATTCCTTCTGCCCATTTCCAGGAGCGCCTTGTCTACACCAGGCTCTGAGCTGGGTGCCAGAGACACAGCCTTGAACAAGGTCCGCATGGTCTCTGCCCTCAAGAAGCTGGCCTTCTTCAAGGTGGGGAAGACTCAGTAAAAGCAGCTGTGATCATTTCCAGAAGAAAATAAAAGCCGAGGATGTGGCAGACGGTAAACGGCGGGCGGAGCGACCGGCCCTGAGAACGAGTCAGCTGCACATGGAGAGCAGATGAGCGTGTCGGGGGGCTCTCGAGTGACACTGCCGATCCAAACCCTCGCAGGCTCCCCGTGGCCTCAACAATAAAGCCTGGCATTCGAAGCCCCCTGGAAGCCCCCGTCAGTGCCACGTCTCACGCCCCTCTTTCTCAGGTCGAACTAGAGGACCGGCCAGTCTCCGTACTCCGTGCCTCAGGGCCTTTGCACGCGCTGTGCCCATTCTCCTTCATTTCTCTGTGAAATTCTTTAAGAATTCCTTTTCACTGTGCCCTTTGATGCAGCCTTTCTGGACACCTCCACACACACACACGAATACACACACACACAGACGCGACCACTACCCTCTCTGTCTGCATCCCTGCTTAGTCTCACCACCTGTAACACTACTGCGGTGTTTTTTTCATCTGTGTATCTGACTCTCTCTCCTCGAGGGCAGATGATCTCTCTGAGTAGGGCCTTATTTATCTCAGAGTTCCTAGGGTCTGGCCCAGCGTAGAGCTGTCAACACTGGTGGGAGTTTTCAAAGTGAGCTAATCCTTCCATTATCTGCTCTGAGCAGAGACAGACCCTGGGAGTTCAAGAGGACCAGATGACACCCCGTCAGGCGGCTCCCAGCTCCACCTGTGGAACTGAATGCTTTGAAACAGGACCACCAGGGAACACCGGGCTCTGTCTCTGCCGAGTCCTGTTTGGGAAAACTCGGGGCTTGAGAGAAGCTTCCTTTGATTTGATTGTATCTCTTGATTATAATAGCTAAACTCCAGTTAATTTGTAAAATTCTACAAACTTGGGAGGAAACTTGCAATCAGGAGACATGAGGATGTCCTTAAGTTGCTTCCCAGACTCAAGAGACTGTGAAGCCAGAAGGCTGGGGAGTCGGGGAGAACGTGGTTCAGTTTTGAGACCTCTTCCCTGGCCCCTGGGGAGGCCCCTGACTGGGGCCAGGTGCTTGGAGTTGTGGGGGGGCTCCTAGCTGACATCTCGTGACCTTGCCTCCTCTTCCTGGGAGCCCCCCAGGAGGCCTAGTGCTGGGGCACAGCCCAAGAGCATCCTTCTGAGCCCAGGAAGCAGGCAGAAGAAACAGGCTTTACACTTGGCCAGCAAATATTTATCCAATCTGTTAGTGAGCTAAATGACGTTCTATCACACTGGAATCATCGGATCCACATCGATTAATGTCGTGGGAACCGCCTGCTTATTCTGTCTCTCGTCTGCTCCCTCACCCACACTCACCGAGCTTCTGCGATGGATTGGAGACAAACAAGAGCTAACGCTGCTTTCAGGGAGCTTTCTGAGCAGTGAGGGGCAGACCAGTCCACGTGCCTTGTGACATCTCTGTGTGACACGTGGCACTGAGGAAGCGCCCCTGGACAGCCTTTGTGTTTGGAGTCCTGGACCCTTCAGAGGTCAGCGGGTCCTCCGTCAAGAGCAGAAACTCAGGAGCAGGCTGCCTGCTGGGTTCCTTTGCTCATGCAGTCCCCTCCCTCCCCGAGGCTAAGTGGCGTTGGGCAAGTTGCTGGGCCTTGGTGTCCCCATCTGGAAAATGGGGATAAGAATAGTTCCCACCTCCAAGGGCTGCTGCGAGAATGACCGGAGTGAATACACGTGAATTCATGCCAGCACAGTACCCGGCACTTGTTACTACCACCCTACTTAGTGGGCGTGAATACATCTGTTTGGCAGAGAGGAAACAGAAGCTCGGGGGAGCTTGAGGGCCTTGCCCCAGGCTCCCAGCTAAGCCAGGATGCAAACCCGGGTTGAGGGGGAGCCTCCGGAGCTGGGGCCTTTCCCCTACCAGCCTCTCAACACCCGGCCTCGGCTCAGAGGCAGCTCCGCCATCCCGCCAGTCCACGGGGGGTGGCTCTCTCACGCTCGGCTAATACCCATATGGCTATAAAGTGTCAAGGCTAGATTAATCCGCTCAATGAAAATAAAATAATCTTTAATAAGAATACTAATCACCAGGCCTCGGGGAGCCCGGAGACCTGGAGGCAGAGCCGGGAATTAATGGCCGAGACAGATGGAGCGGCTCTGGGCTGGGGCCCGCAGACCCAGGGCGCTTCCGGCGTCTGTGGTGCCCGGTGTCGGCCGCAGGCCAGGAGGGGCTCCCGCCCCTGCCGAGGGCACCTTGCCCGGGCCGCCTGTCAGGCCGGCAGCTGCCGGGGGCCCCGGCCACCTCTCTCCTCTCCCCTGCGAAGAGCTTGAGATTTGACAAATAAGGTGTCTGCCGGTGGCCGACCAAAGGAAATTAATTCTAAATCAGATTTTAAACACAGTCAGGAAGGCAAAGGAGCTCGTTGTTCATGCTGCCCCTTCGAAATGAGATGCTCTGATATTTATAGAAAGATGATTAGGGCCGCAGAGGGTGGCTTATACTCTGCGTCCAGGTGGCAGAAAGGATGGTGCTAGGGACTTGGGACTCTGGGCGGCTGGTGCATTGGGCGATGTTCTGAGAGGCCCTTCCACTCTCTGGATTCGGGGTGGGGGGCGCAGCCACGTGGGTGGTGGGGTGAAGGTCATTGGGTCAGGAATTGGGTGGTGTGGGGAGTTTTCTAGTCAGGAGCTTGGGAGATTTGGGATTCAATCAACTACTGCTAGCCGTGTGCTCTCGGGACGGTCACTTGGCCTCTCTGGGCCCTTTTCCCCCCTGGTAAATTGCACTAGCTCCGCCCGGCTCTGACATGCTTCTGTGGGTCCCCGAGGCCTGAACGCGGTCTCAGGAAGGCTTCTAAAAAACCATGTGATTGGGCTGGTCCCCTCTCCTGGGCTTTACTGTCATCTCTGTAAAACTGATGGCTGCCTGGCCACTCTAAGGGGGGCCATGAGGGTGAGACCACCGAGACGGGAGCCTGACGGCTGTCGCCATAGCCCTGGCCGCTGCTGCAGCCCTCAAGCTCCGGGTCCCTTCTCCTGTCCCTAGAAAGAAGGTGGAGGGGCATTCAGGCAGGGGAGGCCAGGACCCCCTCACCCAGCCCTGTTTGTTCAGAGAGAACTGCCCGATGGACAAGGCCAGGCCCCACGGGTCTCCAGAGGTCCTGCTCAGGCTGGGTCTGGGGCTGCAGCTTTGAGATCATCTCAAGTAGATCGGCAAAGGCATGCCCAGTCTGTGCCAGCTCCTTTTAGGCCCCTACCCAACCCCAGTTCACGGGCTACCCACCAAGGAGCGGGTGGGGGTCCCTGGGCCCCCATAGGGCCGCTGGCCCCGGGCTCCCATTAAGCGAGCACCTCAGTTTGTACCTGTGCTGCTTCTTCAAAGGAGGCCAGCAGACACCGCACACGCCCACCGACAGGGCTGAGAAACGTCTTTCCCTGCGTGATTTAAAACTGGCATCCTGTCCCCAAACCCCACTGCCTGCAGTGCACGATGAATTAATATTTTTTTATAAAACCTGTAATTATCCTGCAACTGGCATAATTATGTTGTATTGTGATTTAAATGTAAAAATCAAAACAGGCTGCAATTCCCTAACCCTGCTTTGGCATTACTTTATTATTTTTTTATTAACGTGCCAGAAGTGTGAGGAAATGGGAGTGGCCTTGACTTCTCCCAGCTCTGGGGACATCCGGCTGCTCAAGCCTTGGGGTCTTCACCAGGACTCCTGCCCTTGACATGCTGTGGGTCCCTGGGCAAGATGCATTCCCTCTCTGGGCTTCACTTTCCATCTCCACCAAAATAGGAGGCTGGAGTAGTACCTCTGAGTGAGGTCCCCACCCGAAGTCAGGAGGACCAGTCTCCCTCAAAGCGAAGGACGCATGCTGGACAAACAAGCAGCCTGGTGGTCTCCCTGGCTCAATCCAGGGCTGGAGACAGCTGGCCCTGAGCAGGTATCCACAGGCTGGCCCACCCGACTATGACAGCTTATGTAGTCCTGCTTACTAACTGTCTTAATGTTACCCCAGGGAGGTGGGAAGCAAGGCTTTGCAGAGGGCTCTGTGGACAGAGGACGCTGTTCAGGGCTCTGGAGTGAGAAAACATGGGATCAGATCCCTACTCTGCTACTTAAGTTGAGGGGACTCAGTTTTCCCCATCTGTGAGATGGGGATACAATACCTAGCTTTGAGGACTATTGTAAGGATGAGAAGCTGTGAACTCCCTGGAGACAGGGATGCCCTGGGCCTCTATCCCCTATGCATGGATGAGTTACTGACATGATCTGTATGAAGTGCTCGTTGAAGTGCCTGGCACACAGCAAACGCTTGAAAACTTGTCTCTAAGAGATTTTATTATCCCCATCAGAATAAGGCGGTGTTGGGAACTGGGTCTAGTGGGGAATGCAGTCAGGATGGGCCAGGGAGAGGTGAAAAGCCTACATGGAGAAGGCAATGGCACCCCACTCCAGTACTCCTGCCTGGAAAATCCCATGGACGGAGGAGCCTGGTAGGCTGCAGTCCATGGGTTCGCTAAGAGTCGGACACGACTGCGCGACTTCACTTTCACGCACTGGAGAAGGAAATGGAAACCCACTCCAGTGTTCTTGCCTGGAGAATCACAGGGACGGGTGGGCTGCCATCTCTGGGGTCGCACAGAGTCGGACACGACTGAAGCGACTTAGCAGCAGCAGCAGCATCTCAGAGTAAAACAGACCTGACTCAGAACTCAGCGCCACCTCTCATCAGCTGTGAGACCTAAGCAGGACACGATCTCTTGGGCCTCAGTTTCTCCATCTGTAAAATGGAATTGTAATACCTGCCTTGCTACAATAAGCCAATGAATTGATGTCCTAGGAATCCCCTTGGAAGCTGTAAAGGCGATAGCAATGTTTGTTGCTACTGTTACCCAGCAGGAAGTTGAGAAGTACAGGAATGTCTGTGAAGGAACCGGGAGAGGTTGGAGGACTGGCGAGCCTGGCAAACTAGGCCACAGAAGGTAAAACCAATCCAGAAACAGGCAAATGTCCCAGAAAGTGCTTTGGAGTTTAGGGTCCGGGAGAGTGAACTTATAGCAGTCAGCAGGGTGAAAAAAGATTTAAGGGCTTCACAGACGGAACTAGTGGTAAAGAACCCACCTGCTAATGCAGGAGATATGAAAGACATTGGTTGGATCCCTAGATCGGAAAGATCCTCTGGTGGAGGGCACGGCAATCCACTCCAGTATTCTTGCCTGGAGAACTCCATGGGCAGAGGAGCCTGGCAGGCTGGAGTCTATAGGGTCACAAAGAGTTGGACACAATGGAAGTGACTGGGCACAAGGAAATCAGACAGCCCCAGAGAAGGGCCAGAAAGGGCCTGGTGGCTGGACGGAAGAATCTAGTCCCGGAGTTCCTGGGGCAAGACAACTCCTAAAGTGGACTGGGGTGGTCTCTGAAGCCACCCTGAGCATCTCCTGAAACGGCCAGCCTGTGTCCTGCTCCTGTGAGTACCCAGGGGCCTTCCTGCTGGCTAGGACAGAGGCATGGTGCTGAGAGGCCCGAGGGTCCCTCTAACTGTGGTCCCGGGGCCTGTGTAGGAGCAGCTAAGGGCTTTGAGGATATTCTGAGTGTCTTTCAGGGCCCCATCCCAGTCTTCCCCAAGACTGGGGGACAGGCCCTGGTCTCTCTGATCCCCGCCTAGGAACATCTCCTTCCCCAGGAGAAGCAGTGGTCCCCATGGGAGGCCTCACCAGGCTGGGCTGAGTGGCTGGCCTGACATGTGTCATGCCCCTGGGGAGATGAAGGGACGGCAGAGGGCAGCCAGGCCAGGACCAGTAACAGCTGGGGCACCAGCTGTGTGAGCTCACCAGCCCTCCCGGTGTTCCTGCGCTGTCGGGGTGCCTGGCTGCACCGATCCAAGATGAGTGTCTGCTGACCACACACACACACACACACACACACACAGCCTGGACTGTGAGCCCTGCTCCTGGTCTGTGACATGGGGACCCCAGCAGAATACCTGTGGGAACAGGTGCTATTTCAAGACTCAGCTGCTCTCAGATGTCCCCTCCCCCACATCTCTGCCCACCTGCTCGTGGGCAGACACACCCAACGCAACCCAGAAACACCCTGGCTGTCCCCGGCCACCTATCTTCACAATGCCCCTGTACGCCACGCGTGCTTTCACCCCGAGCCCAGATTCCAATCGACACCCCTTACTCAATAGGGTAGCAGTTCAGTGGTTCTGAGTCTGGACTCTGGAGCCAGACTTCTGAATTAAAATCACAGCTCTGTTGACTTCCCAGCTGTGTGACCTTGGGGAAGTTACTTTCCCTCTCTGGGCTTCAGCATCCTTATCTTTAAAGCCAGGATAATAAAAGCTCCTATTTCACTGGATAGCTTTGGGGATTAAATGCGTTCATACGTGAAAAGCGCTTAGAATAGTGCCGGCTGCGGTAGGTTCCATCGCTGTTCCCTAACACGGGTAGGCACCCAGTTAGTATACCGCAATCGCACAGGTGCCCAGAGATGGACCTCTCCACAATACGCACGGAGGAGCTACCTGGCTGTGGTGTCTTTTCCCTCCCGGCAAGACACACACAGCACACACACTGGAGGCCTGGAGACACAGGAGCACTAGGGCTTCATACTTCTTCCCAGGTGCTGTGTGTACCACTCAGACACCTGCCGACTGTGCCAACCCTGCCTGCCACCCCCATTCCCCCACCAGCCCTGCCGGGACTGAGCCCAGCCATCAGCCCACCCGCACAGAGGCGTGCTCACCCACGCAAGCGTCCCGCCGCTCCTCGTAGCCCGCGCTGCACACGCACTTGCCGATGGGCACCAGCCACTCGCCCTCGGCGCTGCAGTACATCTTGGGCGTGTCCCGCTCCTCAGAGTGCCGCACGCACTGGCCCCGCACCTCCACCAGCGAGGAGGAGTCGGCCCCCGTCACCGCCTCCGAGAAGGCGGCCAGGTTGCGCACCATGGTGGGGCACTTCTTGTAGTAGATGCGGAGGGACAGGATGGCCAGGCAGGCACCGATGTCCTGGAAGGCCAGGTAGAAGCCGCGCTTGCTGAGGGGCCCCACGCCGCGCACCTCCGTGTTGAGCTTGAGCCGCCGCACGCCCAGGTCAGCCCCCGTGAAGCTCTCGTCGGCTGCGATGGTGTCGATCTTGAGGAACTGGCTCTCCTGCGTGCTGGCGCCCAGGTCGCGGTCCGACTCCAGGTAGTAGAGGTTGAAGGTCTCCTTGCAGGTGCCCAGCACGCCGGGCATGCTGTTGCAGTCCCGCAGGGTGAACTTGATCTCGGCGTAGACACGCCGGGCGCCGTCACGGGGCACCCAGCTGGTCCGCAGCCAGTTGTTCTGGTTGGGGCTCATGACGTTGCATACCTGGTACGTGTGGATGGGCCGGAAGGACTCGTCCACCTCATTGATGGAGTCCCACTGCGGGCAGAGAGACCACAGCCGGCTGAAACGAGAGGCAGAGGCTGGCCCTCTCTTGCCACAAGCCACATGCATGGTGCTAGGGGAGGTCTAGGAAAGAAGACTGAACATTCTCCAGCCTCGAGGGGCTGCCCTTCCAGTGGACTGTCAGCCATTAAGAGGCCAAGCACCCTACACACGTGGTTATGGGGAAGCATTATTAGTCACTCGGTTGTGTCCGACTCTTTGTGACAGTGGACTGTAGCCCACCAGGCTCCTCGGTCCATGGGATTCTCCAAGCAAGAGTACTGGAGTGGGCTGCCATTCCCTTCTCCAGGGGATCCTCCCGACCCAGGGATCAAAAGTCTCTTTCGTCTCCTGCACTGCAGGCGGATTCTTTACCGCTGAGCTACCGGGGACATCCTGGGGAAGAGTTATCTGTTGCCTTTTCACAGAACCTAGGGGTTCACACCTAGAGCCGTGTGTCCAGGGTCACATAGCCAGTGAGTGATGACGCCAGGACTGGAACTGATGCCAAGCCACAAAGCTCTGACTTTGTTTCTACTCAGCTACTCTGTCACTCCCAGAGTGGGGGTGACTTGTGTGGGGAAGACAGTGAGCCCACTGGTCCAGTTTTCACATCAGCTGCCAGAAAGATCTTTTTAATTGCATGAAGCTATGTTGTACCCTGGCCTCAAATCCTTCAGCAGCACCCCCTGAACTGGTGCCTGTTGAGTGACAGTCTGATGGACGGATTCCTCTGCCTTGCTGTGTGTGATGTTCCCTCTGCCCCCACCATGGGCTGCCCTGGGTAAGGGGGTACTGGGATGCGGGAAAGTTGAGTATGATCATTTCTGTGTCAGATGCTGGCCAGGCGTCACTGACTCAGAGGTAAACCAGTGACCATCACTGACACAATCAACAGAGTGAAAAGGCAACCCGCAGAATGGCAGAAAACACCTGCAAACCACATATCTGATGCGGGATTAGTATCCAGAATATATAAAGAACTTCCACAATTGAAAAGCGAAGAACCAGACAGACCTAATTAGAAAACGGGCAAAGGACTTGAATAGACCTTTCTCTAAAGAAGATACACAGATGGCTGAAGACCATGTGGAAAGATGCTTAGCGTCACTGAGCATCAGGGAAATTCAAATCAAAACCACAGTGAGGGGCCACTTCACACCCATTAGCTATTATCAAAGCAACTGAAAATAACAAGGGTTGGCGAGGATGTGGAGAAATTGGAACCCTGTGTATTGCTAGTGGGACTGTGAACTGGCGCAGCCACTGTGGAAAACAGTGAACACCAAGAAATTAAACATAGAATTACCACAAGTTCCTCTTCTGGGTGTGCACCCAAAAGAAACAAAAGCAGGGGCACAATCAGAGATTTGCACGCCCGTGCTTAAGTTTATTGAAGCCCAAAGGTGGAAACGCAAATGTCCCTCTGGATAATTGGACAAACAAAATGTGTGCACTGATACAGTGGGGCACTGGGAAACTCTGACACGTGCAACATACAACGTGGGGGAACCCTGAAGACCTTATGCTGCGTGAAATAAACCGGGCACAAAAGGACAAGTCCTATAGGCTTCCACTTGTATGAGGCACTTACATCAGGTTCCTAGAGACAGAAAGTAGACTGGTACTTACCAGGGGCTGAGGCAAGAGGGTCATGGGAGTTATTACAGTTTAATGGATACAGAATTTCAGTCTGGGAAGATGAAAGCATTCTGGAGACGGACAGGGGTGATGGTCACATAACAGTGTGAATGGACTTAATGCCACTGAACTGGAGGCTCACAAATGGCTAAAATGGCAAATGTTATGTTAAGTGTATTTTGCCACAGGAGGAGAAGAGGACGACAGAGGATGAGATGGCTGGATGGCATCAGTGACTCAATGGACATGAGTTTGGGTAAACTCTGGGAGTTGGTGATGGACAGGGAGGCCTGGCATGCTGCAGTCCCTGGGGTCGCAAAGAGTCGGACACGACTGAGTGAGTGAACTGAACTAATAAAAAGAATTGCACAAGAAATACTCTCTCCCCGCAAGCCCTCTCACATTCTCACAGATAGAGTATGGAGGGTGTGGGCATTCAGGGTGTGGCAAAACCTCCTGCAGGGCTGAGGCTGGACCTTCCTGCAGGGGCGGGAGAGAGGAGCCCTAGCAGAGGCTGGCAAGGACCAGCAGTGTTCAGCAAGCCCAGTCTGGACACAGAAGAGCCACGCCAAAGACACAGCACTGAGAAATGAAACAGAAGTTGAGAGGCCTGGGTTCAGTCTCAACTGGCTGTGCGACCTTGGGCAAATCGCCACTCTTCCCTGGGCCCCCGCTTCCTCAGCGGCAGAATGCTGATTGGCCGGGAGTAGTCACTGTTGGGCTGAGTTCAGTGGACTCCTCAGGGTTCTGAGGAGGGGCTGGGGGCCAAGGGTGGACGGAGGAGACAGGCTCTGGGGTCGCTGTCCTGGGTGCACCAGAGACGCAGGGCCGTGATCTCGCTTGGGCCTCTGTGGGTATTGTCTCTGAACTAGGGACCCTATTGCTTAAGCAGGAGTCAGGGAGGGGAGGACAGTTTGGGAGGAGGCGGGAGGAAGCAAAGACCACTCCTCACTGTGCTCTGAGAATCAGCAGGGTCCCGAGCTGTCCCACAAGCACTAGAGTGGGGATCTGGGGCATCCAGAGTCTTCTCTGCCCAACAAAAGCCCCTCGATCTGACTTCATCTTGGTCAGCTATGTAGTCTCAATCCCCAGCCCGCTTATCTGTAAGAGGGGCTTAGAAAGGCCCCACTTCAGTGAGACTTGAGAGGATGAACAGAAAAGAAAACTGCTCGGTGCTTAGCTTGGGCCTGGCCCCGAAGGGGACTGACACGATGCTGGACTGCCATCATCCCAGCTCCCCGTGCCTGCCTCCAGGGACCCCTGGGGAAGCAGACCAGGGCGTGCCAGCCTCACCTGAAAGACTATATGCCTCCTGCATGCCCTCCACCCCAAGAAGGGCCCCCACGCCACACCCCACTCTGCAGCCGGGGCTCTGGGCAGAACACTGCATCACATCTGGGGTTAAAGACATTGTCACAGTTAATGGAGCACCGAAGAGCCAGCCAGCCGCTCACTGTCTGTTTCCTGCCAGGGACCCGGATAAATTAATCAGCTCGATCCCAGTCTGCTCCAGCCGCCCGAGCAGGGCCAAAGGCCTGGCTTAGCCTCAGGGGCTGCCGCAAACACAGAGAGTGGCACAAATTCCTGGTGGGTGGTACAAGGGCAGAATCAACCCTGTTCTCTACCTGGGGCACCCCCACTGCATGCCAGGTGCCACGCCCACCCCAGCTGCCTCTCTGGCCCCTGGCACATACCGCTCCCCTAGAGCCCCCACTATCCCTGTGGAACTCCGTCCCCTTCCAGGAACCGAAAGCAGCAAAGCAGCTGTGCATCCCTGGGCAGATCACATTCCCTCTCTGAGCTTTGGACTTCTCATAGGTAAACCGAGGTAGCTAACGCCTGCCCCTTTCAGCTACTCCAGGGGCTGGTGAGGATCAAGAGACAATAAAAAGGAATATTCACAAGTGGCTGTTAATTCACCAGCTGAGGTGGAGCACGACCCAGTGCGTGGCCAGAAGGGTCCAAAGAGAGGGGTACAGCCTGGTTAGAAGCATGAATTCTGGGGCCAGACTCCCCAGATCTTAGCAGAGACGCTTAACCTCTCAGAGCATCTGGTTTCTTGCTGGTACAACGTCCTTTTCCTGCATCATCTCTCAGATGACAACCGCAGGGAGCAGGTTCTGTGATCATCCTTGTGTTATAAACGAGGAGGTGGAGGCGAGGTAAAGGGACTGGCCTGAGTCACGCTGATTAGAGGCTGCAGAGCACCGGCTCGTCCAGACCCAGCACCGCTGGCTTTAGGCTATGCGGCCTGCCTGACGGTCTGATAACTTGCTGATGCTGGAGACAGTCATGGATGACCCTTGTACCCAGGGTGCTTAACAGACTCCAGAATCAGAGGATGGATGGAACCGCAGGGACTATCAGCCTCCACCCAGCTACAAATTTATTCAACAGAAGATTCCCAAGCCCCTCCCCAGACCCCCTGGACGTGGGCCCTGCACGTTTCACCTGCCAGCCTGGCACAGGTTCAAGATCCAGAGCTTGGAAACAGAGATCTCATCTGGCTTTCTCTCTCCTCTGGGCAAGCCCCATCTCCAGGCCCCGTACTGATAGGAGGTGGTCCTTGTTTCAGTGAATAACGCGGGGTAGATTCCCAGCCCCTCACAAGGTGACAGAGGGACTCAGTGAGGGCTCCAGGCCCAGAGATCTGAGCTTGCACCCATCACTTGAAACCTGCCTGATGGTGGAAAGATTTTTCTCACTGCTCTGAGCCTCAGCTCCCTCATCTGTGAAATGGGATGGCTGTACCACTTGCAGGATTCGTACTGGTGATTAAACGAGATAATGCCCACAAATTGTTAAGAGCTATGTGACTTCCCCGGTAGTTCAGACGGTAAAACATCTGCCTACAATGCGGGAGACCTGGTTTTGGTCCCTGGGTTGGGAAGATCCTCTGGAGAACGAAACGGCAACCCACTCCAGTACTCTTGCCTGGAAAATCCCATGGATGGAGGGGCCTGGTAGGCTATAGTCCATGGGGTCACAAAGAGTTGGACACGACTGAGCGACTTCACTTTATGTGAATATAACTGATTTGTTCTAATTCTCAAGAGAAATGAGTAACTCTGAACCACTCTTTTTTAGGCGGTTTTGCTTGGTTTTGGCTGTGCCATACAGCTTGCGAGATCTTTAGTTCCCCCGACCAGGTACTGAACCCACACCTTTGGCAGTGAAAACGCGGAGTCCTGGCCAGTGGACCAACAGGGAATTCCCCAAGCCACTCTTCACAGCATCCCGCAAGCAAAAGAACCTTGCATCACCAGCAAAGTCCAGTCATATTTCTCACCACCTACCCCTGCTTAAAATCCTTCCTACTTCTTGTTACCCTAAAAACCAAGTCCTAAGCTCTGAGTGGGACAGAGGGACAGAGACATCCAGCACCAACTAGGGGTTCAAGTCCATTCCTGCCCAGCTGCTGAGTCTCAGGGAAGACGCTGACCCAGCTCACAGCCAGGCAGTCGCCTCCTCTTGGGTCAGCCCCTGCCACTGCCAGAGCCGGTTCCCTGCACCAAAGCCCTTCACACACACGAGCACTCCGGGAGGCAGCCACGCGGGACACACAGAAGAGCCCCTCAAGAGGAGAGGCTGAGGCCCTGGGGGGTAAAGGGACACTCCCAGGGCCCAGCCTTTGTCTTCAGGCAGGGCTGCCGTGCTGAGGCACAGAAGGGGTCCCTCCTGGCTCTCAGGGCCCTGGTCTGCCCCTTCAACTCCCTGAAGCCCGGTGCATGGCGACTGATGGCAACAGACTCAGCTTACCGCCGCCTGGGGACCAAACCCCCAGAGAGAGAGGAGCCGGGATTGTCCTGACCCCACTCACAGCCCCCAGACAGCCCAGATTACAATCTTACCCCAAAGTAAAGAGATACTCAAAGATCGGCTCAGTGTCACGGTCATCATTAATATTATTATCACTCCGTCTCCGGAGCCATGGAAGCAGAAGTGTTTATGAAAGAAGTTATGGCTACCAGACGTGTTTGTGTCTATGGTGGGGATGTGTGTGTGTTTCTGATCATGTTTAAAGGAGGAAATTTATATGAGATATAGCCATGCTGCTGGTAGGTCACTTTAGTCATGTCCGACTCTGTGTGACCCCATAGACGGCAGCCCACCAGGCTTTCCTGTCCCTGGGATTCTCCAGGCAAGAACACTGAAGTGGGTTGCCATTTCCTTCTCCAATGCATGAAAGTGAAAAGTGAAAGGGAAGTCGCTCAGTCGTGTCCGACTCTAGCGACCCCATGGACTGCAGCCTACCAGGCTCCTCCATCCATGGGATTTTCTTGGCAAAAGTACTGGAGTGGGGTGCCATTGCCTTCTCCGGAGATATAGCCATAATACACACTAATAACAATGATAATAATACATGTAATGGAGGCCTGTGTCAGGCACGGTGCCAAAATCACGTGTCATCTCCCTTCACCCTCCCAGCAAACGCCACGAGGTTGCCACGTGCTCATCCCATTCTACAGACAGGGAAACTGAGACTCATGGAGGTGAAGTGGTGACCCAAGGACACTCAGCTGTGGACGGTCCCACTAAGCTCATGGGCTTGCGTTGGCTTTACCACCCTGCCCTCCTGAGATTTTAGAGAATCGGGGGGACTGGGCAGTGCATCCTTGGCTCTGGACACTCGGGGTTACCATGCCAATGCCCCGGGAGTCACAGGGAGTCACCTGTGAGTACAGGGATCTAATGGGCTGAGCCCAGCATCACCATGGAGGCCAGAAGGGCCTGGGACACAGATGTAAGAATACCACATTCAGGCCTCAGACTGGAAGAAGGGGGAGCTGGCCCAGGACTTGGTTCTGGAATTCCAGAAGTCCGCATGTGCTAAATTTAAGAAGTCAGCAGCTCTGTCTCTGACTGCTGTGTGTCCTTGGGTAAGTCTCTTCACCTCTCGTGGCCTCTGCTTCCTTCTGATCTGCCTGATGATAAGACCTGGGCATCATGGCCTCTCTGTTCACAGAGAGAGAGCACTAGCCCCACGCCCATCACTCACCCCGTGAGCCGGATATGTGAGCCAGCCCCAGTCCCCATGGATGGTGGACGTGTCCAGCAAGTTCACTGCAGAAAAGAAGACAAGAGCATATGAGATCCCTGGGCCCCCCTTCCCCAGTCCCCCAGGACCAGGGTGGCCTGGCCACACTGGCCTGCTCTCAGCACCGAACACTCCAGCTCCAGTTTCCGGGTCCTTTCTCACCTCACTGGCCTTCAAGGGTCAGTTCAAGTTCTTGCTCTTTCTTGAAGCCTTCCTCCACCACCACAAAATATAATCTTCTCACCTCCCGGAAGACTTAACTGCCCCGAGTGCTAGGCTGCCTCGATTGGGGGGTGCAGTGAGATGCCGGAGGTCTGGGCTTGGCGGTCCAGGAGGTCTGGAACTGAATCACAGCTCTGCCAGCTGGGAGCTGTGTGTCCCTGAGCGAGTTTCCTCCATCCCTGAGCCCCCACTTCCTCCCCTGTAAAATGGGGTGACGGTGATGCCTGCCTTACAGGGGGCTGTGAAGATGACCTGACCCCGAGCCACTTACAGGACATGGTGGCATTCCCATGCACCCACGGATGTTTGCACTGTAAGTCAAACCTCCACCCAGAGGACTGGACCCAGCTTTCCCATCACCAAGGTCCCCAAAGGCACCTCGCACCGAGCAGGTCCTCGGTGCACATGGGCATGGAGGGCTTTGGAGGAGGAAGCACTGCCTCGCAGGGAGCACGTAGTGCGTGCTGGGCTCTGTTAGGGAGCTTGCGGTGCCTCATCCGCGGCCCACACAGCAACACCGAACGGTGCTCATTCCTCTGCCCATTTTCCAGATGAAAACACTGAGCCTCAGGGAAGATCAGGATGGTGCCTGGAGCTCCACAGGTGTGACTCCTGGGCTGGCACCCAGAGCACCACAGACAAAGCCCCCAGCCCTGGCAGCTTGAGCCTGAGGAGCAAAATCTCTGGGGTGTCACAGTGGTAGAGAACGGAGTGCTGGCCCGACAGGCAAGTTTACTCTAAGCCAGACCCCCGAAGGGGACCCTGCGAAGTACCAAGAACAGGGTAGAGAAAAAAACCTGCTTTTAGAATCAAACACTGCTGGGCTCACATCTCAATACAGCTACTTGGTAGCGAGTGACCTGCAATTCACTGAACCTCAATTTCCTCATCTGTAAAACGGGGATAACGATACATAAGGGTGGGCATCAGTAAACTGCCGCGCCTGGACCCCGTGCTTCACCAAAGCTGGCTCCTGTTCCCTGAGTCCTGGCCCTCCTGCCTCTCTCTTGGTACCTAGGAGCAGTGAGTGTCACTCATTTTAAGGTGATAAAGATGCACCAAACTGGGAAGAAATCAGGGCTTGAATCCCAGCACTGTCTCTAACTGCTGTGTGTCCTTGCGTAAGTCCTTTTACCTCTCAGGGCCCCTGCTGCCTTTGATCTATCTGATGAAAGGAGTCTGGGCTCGAGTCTCACAGCTTTCATTTCCCTTTCTCTTCTATCTACCCACCTCTCCCAGCCAGCAACCACTCCAACCAACCTGAGCTGCTAACTTAGGCAGGCCGCAGAGGGTTAAAATGGGCCTTCCTGGAACTTTCCTGAAGAGAGGGTGGGTGCTGTCCTTCGGCCTGAGATTTGCATAGCTCTGCGCCTGCCCCTCAGTGATGGAGACAAGTGTCCTCAGGAAATGTTGGGAGTGCGGATGCTCTCATGCGCTGATTTTCTTCCTCTTCCTCCCCTCACTCTCCCCACCCAGCATCGGCTGGGGGTGTTCCAGAGGCCAGCTGGAAAAAGGACTTGCCGAGCCAGGGAGGGCCTTCTGAGCTCTGGCTTCGGATCCCCCCCAGGGGCGGGGGGTGGGGGTGGGCGGGACCAGGGGATGGAGGCAACTGTCCGCAGGGGTATCTCCCTTCCCCAAGCCGAACCGGCCCCACGCCAGGGCGGCAGGCAAAGAAGCCTTCCCGCCTCCCTCCCTACTCAGCAATGGCGAGAAAACTGGGTCAGGAGCTCTCTCCTCCTGCTGGCGGGTGGGCGGGGGAGGGGCTGTGCTGCAGTTTCCCCCAGACCAGCAGGCTGAGTTTGGGGAGTGTGGGGGGGGTTGCGGACAGGGACCTGTGGGCTCCCCCGCCCCACCCCACATCCCAGATGGGGGTCTTGGAACTGAAGGGCCCCTGGGCCAGCACCACCCAGAGGCAACTCAGACCTGCGCCCACCCAGGGGCCCCTGGGACTTCTCCCCCTGAACACCCCGACTCTAGAGGCAGAGGCCTGCAGACCCCCACTTTCCAGGCCCTTCCCTCCCCTCTGGGAATCCCCAATCACATCTGCAGCTGATTCATGATCAATAAGCCAAGGAGGGGGCGGAGCTCAGATAATCCAAAGATAAATCAAAAGTCGATTCTATTGGATTCAGGAAGAGCGACCAGATTCCAAGGCTGCTTGTTCCAATTCCTTCCAGACCGGCCTCTGTCCATCCCTCCCTGATTCTCTGTCTCTCTCTTCCCCATGTCCTGTCCCTTTCTCTTAGGGGGACACAGAGGGTCTCTCACGGGAGGCTCCAGGCCCACAGGAGGTCTCACGGGGCTGGAGGGAAGTCTAGGGCTAGGCCCCTCCTGCCGGGACCTGAGTCCCCTTGGAGAGGCCAACGCTTCAGCTCACCAGGGCCGGGCTTTCTCTGTCCTCTTGCGCTGCTGGACTATAGGTCTGTGTGACCCCTGGGAAGTCGATGGCCCTCTCTGGGCCCATCTTCCTACTGGCAAATGGGAGAACTGGACATTCAGTGTCTCAGGGCCTTCAGGGAAGCAACCACTTAACCCCTCTGTGCCTCAGTTTCCTCACTGGCCAGATGTCTGCAGGCGTCCCTCCCAGGCCTAGCTGCTGGCCTGTTCTGGGGGATCAAACGGGTCCCTCCCCTGCTCTGAGAAGCACAGATAATTCTTAAGCCTTTCCTGTTTGACTGAGGAAGGTATTATGCGATTTCTTTTTTTTCCTCCCGTGCCATCACCTTCCCCCATTCCATTTCGCTGAGACTAATACTTAAATTGATTTACATTCCCGGAGGACACAGCGCATGGTGGTGAGGCTAGAGAATTCGGGGTGGCCAGGGGATGTCAGCTGGGATGTGAATGCCTCGGAGATCACCCCAAATTGGTGGATAATCCACATCAGAGAGTGATAAGGGGCTCTGAGCCTGATGGGGTTCGAGGGCATCCCTGCAGGTGCAGGTCCATCCCCAGCCCTGTGAGGGACCTGGAAGGGGGGCACTTGGGTAGCCTAGGGGCACTGTCACCTTTGCAGGACTGCCACCGGGGAAAGAGTCCCCTCCCTGAGTTCCCACAGTCTCCCCCGGCCGGTCCTGGCCCTGCACCAGCGCACAGACTCCTGACTGTCCTGCGTGGAACCCAGGCCCCAGGTCTCCACCCAGAACCTTTGGACCTGCGAGGGTAACCTGTGCCCAGGCAGGGGCGCCCTGCTGTGCTGATCAAATGGGTGTGGCCCGGCCCTGGCACCAGGCCTGCCTGCCTCCCTCCCACCCCTGACAGACGTCCCCCTCTTCCTCTCCTGGTGACCTCACCTCTTCCCCAACTGCTGCCCCTCCCTGGACACAGCCTCTCTCCCAGGCCAAAACGGTCTGCCCTCTGCTCGGGAGCCGGGTCAAAGTCCTCTCCTAGGTGGATCTGGGGTTTGCCAGTCTGGCATCCTGGAGGGTGCTGGATCCTCCTCAAGAAAAGGGTTGAAGCACGGAGTTGGGGCTGCACCACCCAATGCCCAGGCACTCGTTGTGGGCCCCGCAGAATTCCCTGGGCAAAGAAACTGCCAGCTTCTCCCTATCCAACCCAGAGGAAACTGTGTCCTCGGGCCACAGCTCCCAGACCTCCCAGGCCCCTTGTGTCCCCTTTCCTACTCACCCCTCAGCTCCCTTGCTCTGGTCCCTGCTCCGTGCGTGGCCCCTGTTTCATTGCAGGTTGAGTTTATGTAGGTCTGTGTGTGTTGGTGCTGTGCACATGCATTTCTAGGGACACGAATGCGAGTGTGAGGGTCTTTTCACATATGTGGTGTCTGCCCACGATGTGTACATTTTCACACGCACGAATCTTTATATGCACATGCATGCACCTGTGTACTGGCCACACTTCTGTGCATCTGACTATAGGGGTGTGGAGGCTGTCCATGCACATGCGTCTCTGCGGGCCTGGGTCTCTCTGTGTGAATCCCAACATGTGGCTGCTGGTGCATGTGTGATTGTGGGTTCGACTGCATCTCTGTGAGCTGCTCGTGTGAGGGGTGGATTGGTGGTGTGTCTGAGTGCGGATGAGGAACACCGGCTCTGGAGCTCCCTGGAATCTGGGAGTTCATCCTGCCACGCTGAGGATGAAGCTCTGGAGCCAGGCTGTGAACCCTAGCACAGAGCCCCGGGTCAGGCCTCCTCCTGGCAGAGCTGCAAGAGGAGAGGAGGTCCTGGGCAGAGGTCGGGTGAGGAGCAGAAACCAGGGCAGTGTCCTGAGCTGGACCTGGGGTGCCTGGTGGACTAAGGGGTGAGTGTGTGTATGTGTGTGTGTACGCACACACTCATGTAGGTGTGCAGCCCTAGGTGTTGGGGAAGCCTGACAGCTGCCTCCTCCCAGCTTCCCTTATCCCCTCCCAGATCCTTTTGGTCTCTACTGCTCAGCCCACACCCTCATCCTGCATCCCCCCGGAGTGACCGGACTTCCCCAGCCTTGTCCCTAGACAAGACCCAGCCCTCTGGGCCTTGCCCAGCTCAGTCTGTCTGCAGCCTGCTCAGCCCCCTCCTCCCGGGCCCCTTCTCCCCAACTCCCACCGAAGCTGCTTCCCTTCGGGCAGGCTGCTGTCCTTCCAGCCAACCCCAGCCCTCCAGCCCAGCCCACTTCCAAGACCCTCATTCCCTGCCCTTCACGCCCGTCTTCCCCCAAACCCGGTCCTATTCTCTGGTCCTCCTGCCTCCCTGCCTGGTCCCCATCCCTGGACGCCCGGCCGCTTCGCTTCAGCCCCCTGAACCTCCCCCTGCATCCTGGGTCCCTCTGTCCTCTGCCCCCACCGCGTGCCGTGCCCTGCCCTGCCTCCTCTCTCCCCTACATCGCTTCTCTTGTCTGCCGTCCTCCGGTCTGGCCCCTTCATCCCGTGTCCGACCCTCAGTTCCCTGTCCCCAGCTCCGAACCTCTGAGTCCCGTCCCCCTGTCCCTCGTGCTTCTCTGTCCCTCAGCCTCAAGCCCTCGGGTCCCTCTCCCCCAGCCCTGTCCCAGGCGCTCCATCCTCTGACCCCGGGTGTCTCGCGGTGCTACCCCTCCCCACGTAGATCCAGGGATCCCAGCCCCTCGGGCACTGGGGTCCAGGGGAAGGAAGTTGAGCCTCTGGCGGGCTCGCTCCGGCTGCTGCGCGCGCCGCGCCCCCGGCCCCTCGGCCGCCCCCGCCCCGCCAGCCGCCGCCGCTCACCTTCGCCGCGCGCCGCGGACACGCAGGTGGCCGCCGCCGCCGCGGCCGTGACGACCCAGAGCGCGGGGGACAGGCGGCCCCGGGCGGGGGCCATGGCCGGGCCGGGCGGGCCGGCGGGGGCGCCGCGCACCCTGGGCTCGGCCGCGGCCGCCCGCGCGTCGGCGCGCTCCCTGCTCTCCCGCACACCCGGCGGCCGGGCGCACACACCGGCGCACACGCCGGCTCGCAGCGCACACGCGGGCACCCGCGCCCGCCCCTGCCGCCGCCGCCGCCGCCCCGGGCGGGGGCCGGCCTGTCACGGCGGCGCCGAGCCAATCAGCATTCGAGGCGGGTGCGGGGGGGGGGGACACGGAGTCTGCACCGCGGACACCTACCCGCGGATACCGCCGCCCGCCCCACGTGCGCACGCTCGCGCCAGCACCTTCACCCCGCGACCCGCGTGGACTCAGCCGCCGCGCACCCAACCAGGGGTCCGGACGCCCAGCAACACACTGACCCACCGGTTGAGGGGGTGAGGCCCTGCGTGGATAGACACGGACACGCTCACTCTTACACACGTGACCCTCAGGCACACGCATCCCCCAACAAACTGCCTCGCACGCGGTGATGTGCACACACTAGTTCACAGACAGAGGCTCAGACACCCGCTTAGAGACAAACTCACGAGCGCTTTTAGTTAAAAATGCTCTCCCCTGCCCCACCCCCAATGACTGGGCACCCCGAATTTAGGTGAGGCCTTAGAACCCCTTGATCATGAGGTCAGCACTCAGGGACCCGACTGACGTTTTAGGGCTGGCTTTCAGGAAGTTTCAAACCTCCCTGAGTCTTAAGGTCCATGTCTGTAGAACAGGGATAAGAGGGTCTGTGTCCTAGAGTGGATGTGAAAATTATATGCAAGGACCCAGGTAAGGTGCCCGCCGTCCACCAGGCACACAGCCAGGTGGCCAGCTTGGCTGAAGGCGGTTACCATTCCCTGCTTCTCCTCCCTTGACCTTCCCCACTCCAGTTCCAGGCCCAGGATTAGGGATCGCCTCCTGGGGGGGTTGGGGGGAGGCTGCAGTCTGTGGGGGAAGGACTGGAGAAGGGGCTCCCTCCTGAAGCTGACTCTCTCCCGGGGAGTACCCGGTGGGCCAAACTGTCTGGGAAGCAGGGATCTGCAGTCCTGGGGGCTGGCCAGCAAGTGTGTGCCCACCAGGGCAAGTTCCACCTCCGCCTCTGCCTTCCATCTGCTGCTCAGCACCCTCTGAATGTATTCCCACTCTTCTGCTCCCTGGGGAAGAATCAGACCCATGGCTGGAGGTTGCACAGGATGATACAGGACATTTGGGGAGTCCATGCGGCGTCCCAGACCCTGCTTTAGGCATTTTATAAACTTGCTCTACTTTAAGCCTCGCACAGCCCTGCAGGGGAGGTGCAGCTACGAAAACTGAAGCACACAAAGGCCATCATTTGCCTGAGATCGCACAGCTGGCTGAATGCTAGAGAGGTACTCAGATCCAGATCTGCCGGACTCCAAAGCCCACTTCTTTTTCTGTGCGTCTCTCTTTGTTACAGAAAGGGGAAGACGGCTTGTATTAGGAGCCCTTTATGAACGGCTCAGAGCAACTGCCTCAAAGATGTAGTTAGCCCCTTGTTACCAGAGGCATTCAAACCGACACTGGCTAGAGACTGCTCGGGGAGGCTGGGGGTCAGGGGAGCAGACTGGACTAGACCCAGAGAGGCAGACAGGCAGGCACGCTAATGAAACCTGCCAAGGGAAGTGTTCCCAGCTCCAGTCAACTTTGCCCTGGGGGTATCAGCCCAGTTTTCTGCATTTTCAAGAGAAGCTGTATATCTGGGATTTTTATGTGGTGTCTCCTAGTATTTAAAGTTACTAATGCAAACATTTTAATTACAAGTGTGTGGAAATCTGTGGAGAGGTGGCCATAAGATGCAGTACTCTTGACCTTCCTTCTGAGCTTCCTTCAGACAGAAGAGTCTATGGCTGGCACCTGGCTCCTGGGCCACTGGGCTGTGGGCCAGGCAGGGCAGAAAGAAGCAGGCAGTTCAGGATGCAATCAAGGCACTCCCGGGCATCCCCTACCCCATCCAGGGCTCCCAGAAATATTCGCTGGTGGAGGAGGCTTTGTAGGGGGCTGGGGTTCTCCATCCCTAGGTGGAGACCAAGCCCGTCCAACCTAGGCTTTGTCCATTTTGCAGGTAAGGAAGCCAGGGACGCCTCAAAGGACTTGGTGAGCATGGGGGGTAGTTCTCTGTCAGGGGCCTGCTCCATATTCTGAATCCTCTTGGGCAAAGTGAGAAATGTATTCCACAAGATGTTCCACGGGCTAAGAGCAGTTTGCTTTCTTTTATCTATATGAGCTTCTGATACCCCCAAGATGACCTCTCCTGGGGTCTCTCCTCCCACACCTTCCCTTCTGCCTGTCGGGAGTTTCCAAGTAGCAAGTTGCCAACCTGCCCATGGTGAGGAAGCAGCCATTGACCACCTCCACTGATATCCCAACCCCCCTCCCCCCGCCACTCGTCTTCAGCTCACCTGCAGCTTCCCTTCACTGTGTACCTCCCAGGCTGGACCCTGCGTCCCTCTCTCATAGAATTCCTGCATTCCCCGCCCCCACCCCCATTTTAAAAAGGAGCGTGAGTTTTGTGAGGGTTGACTGCTGGAGGGGGAAACTCTGAGGCGCACGAGCGGATTCCATGATGCTTGTGGAGCATGTCACCCCTCCCGATCGGGTTCTGAACGCCCATGGCAGGGTCCCTGCTGGGTCCTGATGCTTTCTCCTGGTGCACAGTGGGTGCCATGAGAACGTTTGCTGAATGATCCAATACACCTCGAGCAGATGCGTGGAGACCCACGCCCTGCTGGCCTAGTGCTTGAGGCCATCGTTGCTGGAAGGCCATTTCTGCTTTACAGGACATCCTGCTTTCTGGACTGCTGTACAGCTGTGCTAACCAGACCTGCTACGTGAACTTGACCTCAACTCTTCCCAGTGGGTGAATCTGAACAATGCTCAGCCCTCCCATCAGCTCAGGGGCGCTTTGGGACTTTACTATACGGAGCAAGATGGAGGTGGGGCAGGCAGGGCTGGACCTGCCCAAGCAGAGAGGCCATGGAGCCAGTCCTTTCCCAGCTCAGGGCCCCTCTCCAACCCTCGTCTTTTCCTTCTGGGAGTGAGGAAAGAAGTCACAGGAATGTCTGGCAAGCCCCCCTGTTACGTTCTCCATTACAGTCTCCATTTCTGGGAGAAATACCCTCCCAAGAGTATTTCTTCTCACTGCATCTTTCTGAGCCTGTTTCCCCAACTGTATGAGAATAAGGAGAAAAGTGCATAATGAGGATGGGTATGCCACCAAAGAGGGTTGCTCTGAGGCTCACAGGAGTTCACAGGTGCAAATGTGCTTGGAGACCTGTCAAGACAGCTGAGGTTGGAAGGCATCACTGTTCTTTAAGGGAGGGGGCGAGAGCCAGGCTGTCCTTTGCCCCCAAGGGGTGGGCCCTGCAGAGTGCCCCTTCAGGCACAGGGAGAAGAGATGTCCAGCAGGAGATGGGTATGTGGGGGGCACTGGCTAGTGGTGAGACCTTGCTCACCCTTGAGCCACCCTGACCCCTACCCTGATGTCTTACTGCCCCAAGCTGTCCACACAGGGCCTAGACTTCTGCAGGGAAATGCCTGCTCCTTCTCAGCCTCTGCCTGGTTCACTCTGTGAGGGGACTGAAGGGGTTAGGCATCGCTCACATTTGCATAGAAACCTCTCCTTCTCCCCAGGGCCAGGATCTGGGATGAGCCAGGGGTCAGGGTGAGCCATTGGAGATCTCAGGAAGAGCCAGCTTCCTAACGTGAGGGCCCAAGTTGCTTAGGGCCTCAGTTTCCCCATGTGTGACCTGCTGGCTCTATTCATTTTCCCAAGTGTCCTGAATATTCATCGGAAGGACTGATGCTGAAGCTGAAACTCCAATACTTTGGCCACCTGATGCGAAGAACAGACTCATTTGAAAAGCCCCTGATGCTGGAAAAGATTGAAGCAGGAGGAGAAGGGGATGACAGAGGATAAGATGGTTAGATGGCATCACCGACTCAATGGACATGAGTTTGAGTAAACTCCGGGAGTTGGTGATAGACAGGGAGGCCTGGTGTGCTGTAGTCCATGGGGTCGCAAAAAGCTGGACACTACTAAGCGACTGAACTGAACTGAACTGAATGGTCATGAAGGGAGCATGGAGCTACCCCCCACCATACTGGGCTGGTGCTGGGGTTCCCAGGTCATAAGATAGGACCTACCCGTGATGTGCTCCCAGGCTGGAGGGGAAGCAGCCTCCTGGGGACAAGTGAGCAAGTCACTTCCATGACATAGCAGCGATTCACCCAGACCACAGGAAAGGCGTTTAAACTCAGGTGGTACGGTGGTAAAAATCTGCCTGCCAAGGAGAAGACGCAAGTTATATCCCTAGGTCAGGAAGATCCCCTGGAGAAGGAAATGGCACCACTCCAGTATTTTTGCCTGGGAAATCCCATGGACTACGGTCTGTGGAGTTGCAAAGAGTCAGACATGACTGAGTGACTGAAACAGCAGCCGCAGCACTTCTAGAGCCATGGCAGGAGTGCCCAAGCCAGCCCTGTCCACTGGAAATATAGTGTGTGCCACATGTCTAACTTGATTTTTTTCTAGTAGCTCCATTAAAAAATAAAAAGAGGTGAAATTAAGTGTAATAATATATTTCTTGCGGGCACATTGCCCGGTGTGTAATATTAATTTATTAATCGATTTGGTAATTCAACGGTGATGTATTGAGTCCCTCCTGTGGGGCTGTGCCAAGTGCTGGGAATAAGGTAGGTGGGCCGCACAGAGCTGTGGTCTAACGGGGAAGCAGATCATTGAAGAGGCAATTACAAAATCCCCCTCCACGTAAGGGAATATTTCAGGAACCGTAGGCACCAAAACTTAAGATTTACAATTTAAAATATAAAAAAAAAAGTTCTCTTGAAGCAGAACATACCGAGTGTAACTCAGCCCTTTCTCGGGCGCCCAGAGTCATGGTGTGAACAAAGAATCAGTGAACCTTGATGTGGAAAAGGACCCAGAGACGAGTTGTCAAGCCACTGCTGGCGGGGCCATAGGAGACAGAGGTGCCCTCCGCGTCGCAGACATGGGTGAGCCTGTTTTCCCTTGTCCACTGAATGAGCCCAGGCTTCTCTGCTTGCTAGTATCTCTCTCTCTGCTCTCTCTCCAGGCTGTCAGCTGCCTCTGCTCTCTGAGCCTTTGACAGTTCCCAACTGCCTCCTAAACTGCTGCTTCTCTTGTGTTGTGGACTTAAATATGAACGCTGATTAGCATTGTACGTAAAGTGAGAGTCAATGGTCAATGGGTTCTAAGCGCGGATCTTCCCGTGAATAAAGAACGTGAGATGAGTGTCCGTGGTCGTGGCTGTTCAGAGGCCTCTTCTGCTCATTCCCGGCTGTTCGTTCTCAGGTTGGAGGGTAAATGAGGTGTTGTTATAAATACATAAGAGGCTTATTAATGGCCAGGCATGCACAGACTAATTGCTTCCTCCTGTTTACATATAATCAATCACTTCCACAGTTTGGAACCAGTGGCAAGCAGCAGAATGGAGTAGAAAGATGACGAAATTGGGATGAGCCTCAAAGGTCTGGGCTTGCTCCATCCTTCATGCTCAAGTCTTTCCTGTCCTGGAAAAACAGAACCAACCCTCCCTTTATTACACATTCCCCCTGCCCATCCTTCTCTCCTCCCCTTCCCAGCAAACTTCTTGAATCATCTGTCCTCACGGACTCCACGTCTTACTCTCTCTGTCCCTCCTTGTCCGTCGTCATCTCCACAGTCCCCCAAATATCCCCCGCCCAGATGCTCGCTCTGTGATTCTCTGTCCCATGGCCGGTCCTCCTCTAACACCACCATTCACCCAGTTGTACGTATCAGGAACCTGAACTTAAACCCTCTTCCTCCTTCTCCATCAGCTGTGTATCCAGGACATTTCAAGTCCTTTGATTTTACCACCAAATCTTTAAAAAAATTTTTTTATTGAAGTATAGTTGATGTACAATGCTGTGTTAATTTTCAGGTGTATAGCAAAGTGAATCAGTTAATACATACACATATATCCCCTCTTTTTAGATTATTTTCCCATATAGACCATTACAGAGTATTGAGTAGAATTCCTTTGTGTTATATAGTAGGTTCTTATTGTTGCTGTTCAGTTGCTCAGTCGTATCCGACTCTTGGCGACGCGACGGACTGCAGCACGCCAGGCTTCCCTGTCCTTCACTTTCTCTCAGAGTTGGCTCAAACTTATTAATCCCCTATTTTTTATGTGGTAGTGTGTATGTGTCAATCCCAATCTCCCAATTTATCCCTCCCCCGCAATTCCCTAGTTGGACTATAAAAAAAGCTGAGCACCAAAGAATTGATGCTTTTGAACTGTGGTGTTGGAGAAGACTCTTGAGAGTCCCTTGGACTGCAAGAAGATCCAACCAGTCCATCCTAAAGGAGATCAGTCCGGGTGTTCATTGGAGGGACTGATGTTGAAGCTGAAACTCCAATACTTTGGCCATCTGATGTGAAGAGCTGACTTATTGGAAAAGACCCTGATGCTGGGAAAGATTGAAGATGGGAGGAGAAGGGGACGACAGAGGATGAGATGGTTGGATGGCATCACAGACTCAATGGACATAAGTTTAGGTGAACTCCAGGAGTTGGAGATGGACAGGGAGGCCTGGCGTGCTGCAGTCCATGGAGTCACAAAGAGTTGGACACTACTGAGCGACTGAACTGAAGGGAACTGAACCGCAATCCCCTGGTAACCCTACATTTGCTTTTTCCCTCCATGACTCTCCTTCGGCACCAAAATGTATCGTGACTGCTTCTGCTCCTCACCACTGCCAGCGCCCAGGCTACGCCCCCATCAGCCCCAACGGGACAGCTCTGGGGACACACAGCTGGACCCCATCCACACCCTCTAAGCCCCTTCGGCAGAGCTCCATGCCACAGCCAGAAAGACTGGCCAGCGCAAACTCTCATGCTCGGTCCCTTCCCCAGGGCTTCCTTCCCTGAGTAGAGCGTTTCCAGAGCCTTCCCCTGCTCTCTCCAGACAGGGACCCAGATCCTTACCATGCCTGCAGGACCTGTCCTGGCAGTCTGGACCGGCCACCTCTCCAGGCACCACCTCCTCCCTGTCTGCACGACGCCCCCTCCACGCACAGCCTTTGCCTAGGGAGCTCCTTCCCTTGGACCTCCCCCCGCCCTCCAGCTCCTCCTGCTCATCCTCAGAGAAGCCATCCCCGGACCCTGGCCCAAGTCCGCTCTCTAGCAAAGCACTCCAGAGCTCAGCTCAGTTTGGGAATCCACCTGCCCCCTTCCTACGAGAGCAGGGCTCATTTCAGCTGGCGCTGGACACCAACCTTCCACACGCGGTGTGGGGCCGCCTCCATGAGGACTTTCTGCCTGGGTCCCGGCACCCTTTGTGCGGGAGGGCCTGGCCCAGGCCCGGGAAGGGGGCTAGATCCTCTGTGCCCCCTACCTGTCTGTGTGACTGCAGGCAAATGACGTGACCTCTTTGGGAGCGCAGCTCAGCATGGTGGGGAGGCCTCCACGGGCTCTCGACAACTGGGATGATGTGGCAGGATATTCACTATTCTTATTAATCTTAATAACAGCCCTTTGAAGCAAGTTCTATTATTATCTACACTTTATAAATGAGGAGAATCAGGTGGAGGTGAGGCGACATGATCCATCCAAGATGCCACAGCTGTGAAGCCGCAGACCCAGGGTTCAAACCCAGAACTGTGGTTTTAAGAGCCCTCATTCCCGCTGTGGTGAGGCGGCGGGGAGAGAGGGATAGTCAGATGAGTGGGAGCTGCCGACTTGGGCCTGGTGGGCAGTGAGGGCGGGCAGAGGCCATCCCGGGTGATGATTTGTGGGTTACGGAGGTGGGGGGTGGGGTGGGGTGTGGGCCGTTCCCAGAGCTGTGTGTCTTTGGGAGGTCACTTCACCTCTCTGAGCCTCAGGTCCCCGTCTGAAAAAAGGGACACCACCACCTGCTGTTTAGAGGGGTTGATGATTTCGAAGGTGCCTGGTGCCCATTAGGCCGTCCTGCCTCTGCTCCCTGTGGCGCAGCCCTGAGACCATCCTCTGGGAGGGGGGGCGGGCAGAAGTGATCAGGGTGTGGCTTGTTATTAGAAAGAGGAGCATTAATATCCCTGATATTAAAAAAAATAACTTTATCATCATCATTCTGCTTGTCGGGAGGAGATGAGCACCCATCGGTATTCTGACAGACAGGAGCCGCTCTCTGTTTCTGAGGGAGACAGTCAGAGAAGGAGGGAGGGAGAGATGCAGAGAGACAGAGAGACACACTCAGAGAGAGCCCCGCGTATGCGTGTGCGTGTGCATGTGTAGGAGAATGAGAGCGCCTGGGTGACATGACTTGTTGGGGGTGGGTGGGTGGGGATGGCACCTCTCCAGAGTAGGGAAGAGCTTTAGGAGGGTGACTTGGTGATACCCAATATTGAATGTATTGAAATGCTAAGCAGCTCTAAAGATCTCTGTCTGATTTTCATTAAAGCTGCTGAGGCAGAGGGTGTGATGGGAGGGGCAGGGCCTCCCTGGCTGCCTAGGAGGATCTGATTACAGGAGCCCCCCAGGGTCGTGACCAGCGCTGAGGCCACACCCCCACCCGCTCATGGGCGCCACCGTCACTGCCTCACCGCACGACCTGCAGCACGGGGGATGCCCTGGCCCTGCATCG
The DNA here is from genome assembly GCA_935064755.1 of Tragelaphus eurycerus. Taxonomy (NCBI): domain Eukaryota; kingdom Metazoa; phylum Chordata; class Mammalia; order Artiodactyla; family Bovidae; genus Tragelaphus; species Tragelaphus eurycerus. Next base: position 6,285,297 of record CAKXYN010000099.1, on the reverse strand, counting down.
CTGGGTCGCTGAGCAGCCTCGGTGATCACGGCTGCTCCAAGCCGAGGGGTACTGCACCCCACCCACCCCTTCTCCCTCCCTTCCAGCCCCACCAGCTCCTCTGCCACCAGGGCCCTGTGACACTCCCACCCCATCCCCTCCACCCAGGTTTCTGAGGTCCAGGAGTGTTAGGATGTTGGGGCGGGGTGGGGGACACACCAGTAGCCCTCCAGTCTCTGCCTGTCTGAGAGAGCTAGAATAGATCCTTTCAGGGCCTTGCAGCAGGAACGCCGACAAGCTGCTGAACGGCCCAAAGGAGGGACAGCTAAACAGGTTGGTGATGGTGCTCTTGTGGAGGAGGTGGGGAGGCGTCACAGGCCCAGAGAGGGCAGGTGATCCCCCCAAGGTCGCACAGCCAGCAGCAGCCACACGTCTGGGACCAGCACCCAATCTCCTGGCCCCCTGTCCAGTGCTAGGGCCCCTACATGAGGCCACCTCACCATGGAGCGTTTTTTAGGATGTGGAGAGGGGCCTGGGCCGAGGGTTTGATCACAGGTCAGCCTCAGGGAGAGGTGCGGTGGGGTGGGGCTGCAGGCAGCTTCCCCGTGGGAAGGGGAGATCAGCAGCTGGAAGGGGGTTATCATTTGTGGGGTGTCTGCTGGGATGCTCTGCAATTCACCTGTCCAGGAACCCCGCACCAAGGGTATCACACCATGTACATTAGTCTCCCTGGAGGGCTCAGAGAGGGAGAGTAAGCTGTCCAAGGTCACCCAGCCAGCAAGCGGCCGAGCTGAGATGTGAACCCAGGATATCTGATGCTCACACTGGTGTGTGCCACTCTTGGCCAGACGACCTCCGGGGGGAGGGCTTCTTGAGTAAGAGAGAGAGAGTCAAGTGGGAGCTGGAGACCCATCAGTGGCCAGAGCTCCCAAGAGTCCAGTTTAGTTTGAAATGGTCCCAAATGCAGATTTACTCTCAAGGAGGAGGGGGAGAGAGCCCAGGGCTGCCGGGGGTTGGGGTGGGCTGGGGGCCTGGGCTGTTTGAATTCCGGCCAAGTTCTTCCCAGCCTGGCCCAAGGTCATTTGTTCGGGGAAGAGAGGCAGCTTCTCCGCCCTGGGCGCCCCGCCCTCGCGGCTCTGAGCGGGGAGCTGGCGGAGACTGAAGGACAATGTTCCTGGTGAAAGCAGATTACCGGGCACGGGGCCGGCGGGGCTGGGCGGCACCGTGGTGACAGGTCCATCAGGCGCCTCGGCTCGCATCTCCTCTCCGAGGGGATGTTTCCGGGGGCTGCTGGTGACAGGCCCAGGGCTGTGGAGGCAGTGCTGATGACGGGGAGACAGCCTGGCCCCTCGCCTGGAGACGGCCATGAGCAGGGGCTCTCAGCCTCTCCGATGCCTCCTCCCCAGAAGCCCCAGGAATCACTCTCTTCTGGTTTGGGACCACCCAGTGAATCCACCCCCTCTTTAACTCCATCATGCCAGGGCGGGTCTCTGCCCCAGGTGCCCCCTCTCCCCTCTCCAATCTCTCTTCCAACCGCAAGCAGGGTGACCTTTCTCAAGCACCACTCTCCCCTGCTTACTCGCTGCAGGTACCCCGCGGTCCCAGGAGAAAGCCCTGCTCCTTAGCCTGAGAAGCAAAGCCCTTCAAAGTCTGGCGTCTGCTCCTTCCCTGCCCTCTTCTCCTGTCTGCCCTGGGCCTCTGCGCACCCTCCCCTTGCCTCGCCATCTCCCCATGGGGCCCAATTCTACTTCTCCTGCAGGTCTAAGCTTGGACATCACCTCCTCCCTGAAGCCTTCCCTGAACTGCAGTCTGGAAGTCTAGGTAGGGTGCCCTTGCCCCCAGCATCCTGGCATTTACCCCTTTGATCATCCTCACCCTCCTACAGCAGCTCACTGGGGGTGGAGTCTCAAGTTGTGCAGGGCATGCGCTCAGTGTTGTGTTCACGTCGCCTCGTTCCACCCTGGCACCCCCCAGAGTGTGGGGAATGCCGGATCGTCTGTGGCATGCACCTTACGACACTTGAGTGCCTTGTTTTCACCTACATTTTAAAGGAGGGGATGGGGGGCTCCAGATGGGAATGATGTCCTCAGAGGCACCAGCAGCTAAGTGGCTGATGTAAACCAAGACTTCAAAACTCCTGATTACCCACTTCTAGTGCACATCCCGGGCTTCCCTTGTGGCTCAGCTGGTAAAGAATCCACCTGCAGTGTGGGAGACCTGGGTTCGATCCCTGGGTTGGGAAGATCCCCTGCAGAAGGGGAAGGCTAACCCATTCCAGTATTCTGGCCTGGACAATTCCACGGACTATATAGTCCATGGGGTTGCAAAGAGTCGGACAGAGATTGAGTGCACATCTTAACCTTTGATATCTTGGCTTCTGGGAGCTGGTCCTGAGTTCTGGCTGGAAGCAGCACTGGGCAGTCTGACTGTAGCCAGGACCATCCCTCCCCGGCAGCCCTGGGCCTCTGGGGACCCGACAGTTCTGAGCGACTTCCAGGGAAGGGCATGCACTCTTCCCAGTGCAGCCAGGAATTCTCAGTCTACTCCTGGGACTCTCAGCTCCATTTCGGCAGCCCCTTGACTGACTCTGGAGTTCCTGACCTCACCCAGTTGTGACCTCCTGGTTTCCAGATCCTGGCTCTTGCTGGTCCCCCATCCTTATCTCCACGTGCAGATCCCGCCTTCGGCCTCCCCCCGGCCCCCCACCCCGCTCCCTCCAGCCCGCTGGCTCTGTGCGGGGCAGCTGGGGATTAGCCTGACCTGGGACCCGACCCCAGGGCCTGCCCCGCCCTCAGCCTGGGCTTCAGGCTTGTTCTGCCAGCCTGTTCCCCCACCAGAGCTTTGAACCCCACCTCCTCTCCGCACACCGCTGAGGGGCTGGGGGGGCTGGGGATGATGAAGTCGTCTCCGAAGGAGGAAGCTAAAGATGTAAACGAGCCCGTGAAATCTCCGATGACAGCCGTGACCACAGTGGCTCCAGCCATTAAACACGGAGCTTTAACGGCCCCCGAAATACACCTGGGGCACTTGTCAGCAGCTCCTGCTCGTCACACATGCACATGCGAACCAAGCACACGCGTGCACGCACACAGGCGCAGCGAACAGCACAGAAGGGCAGAATAGGAAACCCTGGCAGATGGTTTTGGCAATCCCCTGGCCTCGGGGTTGGAAGGGTGGGGTCCAGGGTGGGCGGTCCAGGCATCCTTTCATAGTCTGCATCCCTCGTGGCCTCTTCCCCTCTCAGATCACACTTTATCTGTGCACAGCACTCACTTGTCTCCCGTATGCTTCTGAAAGGGCCTTGGTGTGGCTCAGACGCTGTCTGATCCCTGCCCCTCCCCTGTCCACAGCACAGCCTCCAAGCGTGCAGCACAGTGCCCAGCATACCTCTGGCAGAGGAGATGTGTGTAGGCTGAACGCGTTAGGTTTCAGCAGCATCAAATTCCTAACCGAGACCCTCATGCTTTGAGGCTCATTCGATCGCGTTGAAAGTGCTAGATGAGGGCTCTGAGTTCTGGCCTTGACACTAACTCAGGTGTGACCTTGGCTTCTTGTGTGACCGAGGCGTCCTCCTCTGTAGTATCAGCTTGCTTACCTGAAAGGTCCTCGGGCTGCCCTGGTCGCCAGAGCATCTGTGATGGTCGCCTGAATTACGTGGTGAATGTTGGTAGGCCTGTGGTCCCTGCAGCCTGACCAGGGATGATGGCCTGGCTGCTGTGGGCACTCAGAGCCTGCAGGACCAAGGAGGCTCTGTTAGGGGTGTTCCTATGTCGACAGTCATTTTTTGTTCACATAGCGCTTAGAGCACATAGTAGGTACTCAGGGTAGTCTGGCTAGTCTGAACTCAGCCATCAAATCCTGGAAGAGTGAATTTTCAGGCAGCATTTGGAAAACCCTTCTTCTGTGTCAATTCCCCACCTAGAGAGTTCTGCATCCTGGCTCTTAATTACCTCTTCAGCCACGGGTCTCACCATGCCTCCTTCCCCAAGCTAAGCAATAACCACTCTGAGCTTTGGTGTTTCTAGGCTGCCGCGGTCTCCCTGGCTCCCCTCTGCCAGTCCCTCAGTGGGTACACTCCTCTTCCCCTGGCCCCACCCCTTTGCCTGGTGAACTCAACTTCAAACTACTCCAACTTCAGGCATCCAGAAAGCCTTCCTTGACTCCCTGCCCCTGGGTTGGGCGGGTCCTCAGACTCCCAGTGACTCCCTGAACTTCTGCCATCACTCGTCACGGTGATGTGTCCACGCGAGGCGCCTTCTTCAGGCACCTAGGCGCCTTCTCCAGCCACCTGGGACTTGGGAGAGCCGTCTGGTGTCCCCTTCAAGGGAAACTCAGGGTTGGTGGGTTCTGGATGCCCTCCCGCCTTCTCACTGGTTCCCACCTCATAATTTGAACATCCACCTGGCTCTTCAGTGCCTGCCAAACATGGCCATTCCTGGGGCCAAGGCCCCTCCCCAGGGCTGCCCGCCCAGAGGGCTCCAATCCTGTGCCATAGGCAAGCTCAACTGAGGGCCGTCCTACAGCACCAGGCCCGGGACTGGTGCACAAAAGCCAGCCATGCCCTCTTGGGTATGACTTTTCCGAACACAGTGGGCCCCCTCTCTCATGCTCCCAAGGTCTTCGGGGCTCCGTCTCCCCATCACAGCCTCATAACTTTTGCCCTTTCCAGGAGGCATCCTTCAGTGATAACCGGAAGCAGAGTCCAAGGACTTTGAAAGTTCCTGAGCAGAAAACTGCCTGTCCTTGCTTGTGACAAGACCAGATGCAAAGGATTATCTGCAGTGGGAAAGGTCAGATGGGTAGGGGTACAGTAATGGTGGGAAAGCGGGCAGACCCGGAGTGGGGAGGGGAGGGGAGGCCGGGCCGGAGGAGGGAATGGTGACAGGCCCTCGTCTGCCCAGACATCTGGTCACAGGGGTGGCCCAAAGGCTGCTGGGGAAAGGAAGTGCTGGCCGTGGGCGAAGGGCAGGCCCAAGACCGAGCGCTAGGCCCTGGGGCGGGGACACTGAGGGGCCAGCAGCGGTGGGTAGGGGAGCCCTGCAGAGGAGCCTGCACGAGCTGCTCTGCTCCTCTGGAATATGGAGGTGATCCCTGCAGCTCTTCCCAGGGTGGTTCTGAGTCCACAGAGATCCAGGTCTGAGAGGCAGGCCTGGCGTGTACGTGTTTGCCGTGATCGAGATGCTGCTTGGCTACCCACGTTTTTGCTCTTGCTGTTATGATGGTGGGTCTTTATCGAGCCGTGAGCTGGCCCTAGTCATGTGATGGCTCATTTGATCCTTGCCACACCATGTGGGTAAATACTCTCTCCCCTCCTGGGGGGTCAGAGGAGCAGGGAGCTGGGGAGGGGATGAGGGACCTGGAGGCAGAGTCTGTGCAGAGTCGAGGTCACGCCCTCCCCATCTCTTGCCTCCTGCTCTCCGTCATCCTTCCTGTGTGGGTGATCCCCTGGGGAGGGGTGGGGACCCTGTGCGACAGTGGGATCTCAGTCAGCAGAGCCTGGCGGCTGACCCTGGGAGTGTCTGGGGGTCGGGGGGGGACCCATGTGGCAGGGCAGGTCTGGGGTGGCCTGGCTCAAACCCTCTGCCCGCCCCTGTTTCCAACAGAGATTCGTTTAAGGGCAATGGCCAGCTTGCTCGGGGACTTCAAAGATAGTATTTGATGAGTTTTAGCAGCTTCAGCAAAACTCTAATTTGAATTTCAGGCGCTGGTGTGTGATTTCCTCGGTGACAGCTCCGAGGGAGGCTGGGGCTCGGCTGTCATCCGCTGGGGCCCTCTCGCTGGCTGCCCACCTTCGCGGGGAGGAGGGACGGGAGGAGCCGGGAGCCGGGGCTCCACTGAAGCTCAGGGAGGAGGAGAAGAAACAAGTGACAGGGAGAGAGGGGGCTGGGGGGCGATGAGAGCAGACACCGAGGAACAGAGAGAGAGGACGGAGAGGCTGGAGGGGCTGAGGGCGAGGTTAGGGACCCCCGGAGGACACCGCAGACATGGGGGGGAAGATGGGAAGGCCCAGAGGGAAAAAGGTGAGCGAAGGGAGAGAGAAAGAGACAGAGACAAAGAGAGACGGGAAGGAACAGAGGGACAGGCCAAGAGCCAGGCTCCGGGGGCGAGCGAGAGAAAGAGCAGGGAGGTGGAGACAGGACTGCCAGGAGGAGGGCGGGAGCGGGGAGGACGGGCAGACGGACGAGAATTATGGGCAGACGCTCTTTCACTGAGCGTGTGCAGGGCCAGGCCCGGGGGCCCTGGGGTCCCAGAGATCAAGACAGGGGAAATGGGGGTTAGGGTTGGGGGTGAGACATGGCTCAGGGCGCTAGGTATGGCAGGAGAAGAAAGTTCTGTCTCCCAGCCTCCCTTCCCCAGACCCGCCACCACCCTCCCAACCTTAGCTGAGGGTCTTAGGTCCTGTGTCTCTGGGTCTCAGAGTCCAGCTCTGAACCCAACCTCTCTCCACTGTCCTGACCCCCAGCCATGGGGCAGCTCGCGAGCAGGATGATAACGCCTGGTGCCAAGGCTGTGTGTGGGTCCCGTGTGCATTGTAGCCAACCCACCCTCCCCACCGCCCCACGTACCCACACACAGACATGCACGAGGGGCGAGAAGGAGCCAGAACGGGAGAGGCAGAATGAAAGAGGAATCGAGGAGCAAGGGAGAGAGTCCCTTCTTCTCTCTGAGCCTCAGTTTCCTGTTCTGGGAAAAACCAGGATCCGAGTTCCCACCTCTCGCCGGGCTCTTGCCAGGGTAAATGAGATGAGTCGTGTAAAGGGTTTAGCACCTGGCTCAATAGAATCTGAGCTGAAGGGGACCCAGGCCCTCGGAAAGAGACCCCCGGTTCTGAGATCTGTCTTCCTCGTGATGTCTCCCCTCCTCGGGGAGAGGAAGGCAGTGCCCCTCTCCCCTGCGTCCCCTCCTCCCAGGTTGAGTGGGCAAGGGGAGCGTGGGGGAAAGCCTCATAGGGTCACACAGACCTTCAAGGCCACCAGGACCATCCCCCAGCCTCAGAGCAGAACTCTGGGTGTCACAGGCCCTGTGTAGCTGCCATCCAACTGGGCTCTGGGGAGTCAGTGAGAGCAGAGGCTGGGGGCAGGACAAGATGAGGACTCCAGCCCAGCATGCGTCGCGCAGGCGGCCACTAGCCCCGCGTGGCTACAGAGCACATGAAAAGCAGGTAGTTTGAACTGAGATGATTTAGCATGAAGAAAATGTCGACTATTTCATTGGTATTTTTGTATTGATAACACGTTAAAATGAGAATAATAATTTCGATGTTCTGGGTGAAATAAAATATATGGTTAAACTGAGACTTCCCTGGTGGTCCAGTGGTAAAGAATCTGCCGGCCAATGCAGGGAACATGGGTTTGGTCCCTGGCCCGGGAAGATTGCACACGTGACTAAGCCCATGTGCCTGCAGCTACTGAGGAACTTGAGCCTGGAGCCCATCTCTGCAACAGGAAAGGCCTCTGCAGTGGGAGCCCTGCACCCCACCGCTGGAGCACAGCCCCCAGTCGCTGTAACCAGAGGGGCCAACGACAGCAATGAAAACACAGCACACACTCCACCCCCCAAAAATATATATAGTTAAATTAATTTCCTCTGTTTTTTCTTATTCTTTTAACACAGCTATTGTAAAATTTAAAATGGCACTTGTGGGGACTGCCCTGGTGGTCTGGTGGCTGAGACTCCAAGCTCCCAAAGTAGGGGGCTCGGGTCCCACCCGTGGTCAGGGAGCTAGATCCCACACGCCACAACTAAAGATCCACCGAGCCACAACCAAGACCTGTGTGGCAAATAGATAAATAGTACAAATATTTTTATAAAGATGCCACGTGTGGCTTGTGTTCTATTTCTCCTGGTCTCAGAACATCTGAGCTGGAAGAACCATTCGCCCTCGTGGTATAGGTTGGGGGCGGGGGGTGGGGCTTGCTCCAGGTCACACAGCCTAAAAGGAGTATCCAGAACTCACCAAGGATGGGAGCAGGCCAGTGAATTAAGGACACCATAGCTGCTGAGGGATGCGCTCATTTAAAAAGGAGAAAAAGGTAAAGCTGAACTCTGGACTCAGCCTTCAGTGGTGAAGGCTGCAGGCCTTACACGCTTCATAAAAGGCAGAGCAGAAGTATTACAAATAGGCCCAGCTCTGGACCTCAGGACCTCAGAGACCCACAGCGGGCTGTGCGGAGGACAAAGGCGAAGCTGGCTGGGGGCTGAGGCCAGTCCGTCAGCCTCTCTGGTGGCTGCTTCCCCGTTAGCGGCCTAGTGTCTAACGGGTCAGCGGTGAAGAGCCTGCCTGTCAGTGCAGGAGACGTGATTTGATCCCTGCTCTGGGATGATCTCCTGGAGAAGAAAATGGCAACCCGCTACAGTAGTCCTGCCTGGAGAACCCCATGGAGCCTGGCGGGCTACAGTCCGTGGGTTCGCAGAGTTGGACACGACTTAGCAGCTGAACGACAACAGCAAGTCCAAGAGGGTAGGCTTTGGAACCCAACGGGCCTGACCCCTGGCTGGCTCTGTCACCTATCAGAGGCCCTGAGCAAATCACTTGACAACTCTGGGGGCCCCCTTCCTCTTTGAAAAAACCTCCTATGTCCAAGGACTGCTGGGAGGGTGGGTGGGTGAGAGATGTGAAGGGCTCGGGCCCTGTGGGCACACAGGCATGGGAAGTGTTCATTCGTTCAGCACCTGCCCTGTCTTAGGTGCTGGGAACCCAACAGTGAACCAAGAAGGCCAGGTGCCCCCCTACGGTGCTTCCCGTGTAGGTGAGGAGACAGACCAGTGAGGAGAGACTGTATAAACATGTAGATGGTGACAGGTGCAGCGAAAACAGCTAACGAGGGTGAAGGGACAGAGAGTGGCATGGGCACATTGTTTTAGGCCGTGTGCACAGGTGACACTCAGCTGCTGTGGATATTATTAGAATCTGAGAGCCCTGATGTTGGAAAGTTCTACAAAGGCTCCACAGCTCCGGCCCTCTGCCTCCCCAGGTCCCACTCCTCCTGCAAGGCTGAGACGACAGCTTTGACGTTGGACTTGTGGGTTTCAATCCCAGTTCCACCTCTTAGTAGCCGTGTGACCTTGGCTGAGTTCCTATTCCGTCCTCTCTGCCATGAGGATGATAACACAGAACAAGGTTGTGCTGGCCTCCCAGGACGGCCAGTGGGGGGCTTGGTCCACCTGCAGATGACGACTCTGGTCCAGGCTTGTCTGGCAAGGCTGACCCCAAGGCAGGGGTCAGGGCAAGGCAAGGGTGCAACGGAGGCGCGAAGGAGGGTTTCCTGAAAAAGGCAACATCCCGGTCACAGCTCGGGATGCCTTCCAGTGGAAGCAGGAGTCGGCCAGGAAGAAGGGAAGGCCAGGCACCCTGGCCTTTGGGACCACAAGCAGAGGCGCAGGGGGCCATGCTTCCTTCTTGCTGCCGAAGCAGGACGGGCACAGCGTTTAGGGGGCTGCTGGCAGTCTGGTAGCCTGGAGGGGGAGGTTGGAGGCCGGGACTTGTGAGTGATGAGTCGTGGAGCGCCCTGTCTGTCGGCTGAGCCGCCAGGACTTCATCTCGGCCACTCTGCGGGTCTGGAGCCAGGGCACAATGTGACCCCATCCCCATTGTAAGCAGATCCTGCTGACGGTTGAAGGGCTGGGAAGACAGCTCTAGGGCCCCAGGGGCCTTCCCTTTTCTAGCCTGGGATCTCCAGCTGCATCCGAGGCCGTCTCTTCAGCATGTGCCCTGCTTGCAAACGAGGCCCAGGGGAGTGAGGGAGCATGGCTCTTAGACGGACAGCTCAGAGCACCCGGTGTGTCTGGCTCCCTAAACCCACCCCTGTCTGTGTCTTCTCACCACATTCGTGCCTGCTTTCAGCCAGTGGGTTCAAATCCTGGCTCCCTCACTTACTATCCGTGTGCCGTTGGGCAGGTGACTAGCTCCTCTGTGCCTCGGTCTTCTCATCTGTACAATGGGGAGGAATCTCCTCCTCAGAGCAGTGGGTGCATGTGAGTAGAAGAGTTCATGTGTCTGGGGAGTGTGACTCATGGCTCCTGCGTGCCTCCCTCATCCAACACCCCGTGAAGTAGGTGCGGGGAGAGACTGTACTTACCTCCCGTGTTAGAGACAAGGAAGCTGAGACCGAGAGGGTGATGGCCTGTCCAAGGACACTGACTCCGTGTACACCAGGGGCACTGCTGGGACTGTCAGGTGTTTTGGTATCTGGTCTGGAATGCTTTCCAGTACCATCAGGAGTAATATTTCAAACTGCCCTGATGGAGCTCTAACAGGAGGAATCCGGGCATCTCCCAATGATGTTATTTTTGAGCCGAGGCTCTGAAAGCAGGAAATTCTCAGCCTGCACCTCCATTTCCCTAGAGGAATCACTCTATCTGGGCATCTGCTCTCTCTGCCCCCCAGGACTGGGAGCTGGGGTCAGTAGGCTGCCCTTGCCCAGAGCTGCCTGCTCTCCCATCCAGCCCTGTCTGCTCGGCAGCGTCCCTGGAGCCTTCCTGGTGCTAGCCCCACCCCCAGCCCTACCCCAGCCCCAGCACAGCACTTGTCATCGTGTATAACGATTGTCTAGTTTCCCGCCTGTCCCTCACTAGATTGTAGCTGCAGGGAAGAGTCTCTGAGCTTGGTCACCTCTGTCCCCAGCATGAGGACTGAGCCCTATTATCGTCTACTCCAAACTCTGACCCTCCCTCCCTCTCTTAACCTGGTGCTTCTCACTCTTCTTTCCAGGATTGTTCCCCAAGGAGCCTTTTAAGACATCTTCTCCCCTAATTCTCCATGCTCATGAAATTTTCATACTATAGATACACTGTATGTTTGTGTATGTACTCTACACATCTATGCACCTTATACATAACAAGAGTAAGATTTTTTCACCCTCTAATTGCAAAATATCATCCCCCTTAATTGGGCTTTTCTGTTGTCTCAGCAGCAAAAAAAAATCTGCCTGCAATATAGGAGATGCAGAAGATGTGGGTTTGATCCCTGGGTTGGGAAGATCCCTTGGAGAAGGAAATGGCAACCCACTCCGGTGTTATTGCTGGGAAAATCCTAAGGATGAAGGAACCTGGCGGGCTACAGTCCATGGGGTCACAAAGAGTCAGACATGACTTAGTGACTGAGCACATCCCCCTTAACCCACATCACCTGTGAGTCCTGTGGCCTGCAAACCACACTTGCTGGATTGATTTAATTGCTTCACCAAGAGTTAATCACTTTTCGGTGGAAGATGAACATGGCAAAACCGAGGTTAGGGCAATTTTGCTAGGTCAGGTGGGTGTAATGGGAGCAGGAAGGCAACACGGACCCTGGCCTAGATCCATCCACCCCAGCTGGGGGGCCCAGCTCAGAGGAGGGCGAGGGCAAGTTGGTCTTGTGAGGTTATGGGAGATCTGAGTTGGCAGAGCCCTTCAAGATTGTCCGGCCCAAACTCTTTTTACCAATGGAGAGATTGAGGTCAAGGGAAGAGTGGAAGGCCTAGAGAATTTGTAACAAGACTGTGAGTCTGTTGAGGGGAAGACGTGTCTTCCTAATTCCTATATTCCCAGCACCTGACACCATGTCTGACACAGATTAGATGTACAGGGCATGGTGGATCAACAGATGAACAGATGGATGGGTGGATAAGTGGATGGATAGACAGACGGGCAGATGGGCAGATGGATGGATGAGTGGGTGGATGAGTGGGTGGATGAGTGGGTAGATGAATGGATGGATGGATGGATGAGTGAGTGGACGAATGGATGGATGGATGAGTGAGTGGATGGATGGATGAATGGATGGATGAGTGGGTGGATGAATGGATGGGTAGATGGATGAGTGAGTGGACGAATGGATGGATGGATGAGTGAGTGGATGAATGGATGGATGGATGAGTGAGTGGATGGATGGATGAATGGATGGATGAGTGGGTGGATGAATGGATGGGTGGGTGGATGGATGGATGAGTGAGTGGATGAATGGATGGAGGGATGAGTGAGTGGATGGATGGATGAATGGATGGATGAGTGGGTGGATGAATGGATGGGTAGATGGATGAGTGGGTGGATGAATGGATGGATGACTGGATGGATGGATGGATGAGTGAGTGGATGGATGGATGAATGGATGGATGAGTGGGTGGATGAATGGATGGATGGATGGATGAGTGAGTGGATGAATGGATGGATGGATGAATGGATGGATGAGTGGGTGGATGGATGGATGGATGGATGGGTGAGTGAGTGGATGAATGGATGGATGGATGGATGGATGAGTGGGTGGATGAATGGATGGATAGATGGATGGGCAGATGGACAGATGTGCAAAGGATCGTAGATTGTGACACCTGGGTTTCTAGAAAGCTCTTTTGATGCCAGGTGCCAGCTGGGCCTCAGAAAACAAAATAGGAACACTGGGCAGGGTGATCACTAAGGTCCCTGACTCCAGACTCATGTTTCAAATGCCTCCTTGGGTGTTTAACTTAAACCTCAAGCTTAACACGCCCCCAGTTGTGTTCCTTCTCTTTCCTCCAAAACCTGCCCCCCGCTCTTCTCCCCTCCACAGCCTACGGCGACTTCATGCTCCCACTTTCAGACCAAGCTTGGGAATCATCCTTGAGTCTTCTCTTTTTTCTCAGATCCCACGTCTAATCCATCAGCAAACCCTGTCTGCCCCACTGTCAGCATCTGACCACCCCTTACCAGCGCCCTGGTCCAGGCCCTCATCATTTCCCTGCTCGGCTAACAAATGAGCCTCTCAGAAACTTATTTAGGTTGCAGCCTCATTTTAATTTTTAATCTTTATGAAATTCTTCTGTGATGAGATACTGCAATAACCCCTAAGTAATCTCCCAGCACCCGCTCTCTCTCCCTATATTTATTCTCTACATAGCAGCCACAGCACTCACTCAAAACTCGCCACTGGCCAAACCCTTACAAGGCCGTGGAAGGTCTTAGGTAATCTGGCCTGGCTACTTTTCTTTCTTTTTAATAGTTATTTTTATTTTTTATCGGGCTGCGAGGGTCTTAGCTGTGGCACACGGGATCTTCAATCTTCACTGGGGCACGTGGGATCTAGTTCCCTGACTGGGGATTGAGCCAGGGTCCCCTGCACTGGGAGCGTGGAGTCTCAGACACTGGGCCACCAGGGAGGTCCCCCTGACCACCACTCTAACTGGATCTCCTCCTAGGCTCTCCCTGGCCCACCCTGCTCGAGCCACACTGGCTCCTCTGTACTCCTCACACCAGCCACATGTACACGCTTTGGGGTTCTTGCACAAGCTGTTCCCACTGCTGGGGAAGCTCTCCTGTAGACACTGACATTCACATGGTCAGGCTGTGGAAGTCATCAGGTCTTTGCTGGTGTCACTTAATAAGTGAGGCTTTTCCCAGCCTCCTATCCACACCTCTGCCAGGCCTTTCTGTCCCCTGTTGATATAATCGTTCTCTCTTTTTAAAAATTTTTATTTTGTTAATTGTTCTCTTGGACACTCAACATTATCCATCAGACTACTGACTCACGTATAGTCTCTCCTACTAAAATATGAGCTCCACGAGAGCAGGGATTTTATTCTGTTCTGTTCACTGCAGTGTTTATAGCACCTAGAACCCTGCCTTGGCCACACTGAGTTTTATAGATGCCCGTTGTTGAATGAATGGATGCTAGGTACGTGGTGTGAGGGGGCGTGGCAGGGGACCAGGCCTGTCTTGGGAGCCTCGGGCATCATCACCTTTGTTCTTTTGCTCCTTCCCTTGCCCCTCTTCCCCAGTCACTCAGTAGAGGCACAGGGCTCCATGGAGGGTTAAGCCATGAACACAGATACTACATAATTTCACTAATTCCACTTCCAGTTGGTGATGGAGAGGGAAGCCTGGCATGCTGCAGTCCATGGGGTCACCAAGAGTTGGACATGACAGAGCGACTGAAGATGGTAAACCTAGACTAGCCAGCCAGAGACAGGGAGTGGAATGGTGGTGTCCAGGAGGAAGGGGGACCAAGGGCTGATGCTCACAGGAATGGGGCCACCTTCAACCCTGATGAAAACGTTCAGTGGGAATAGAGTTTCAGTATGAAGAGGCAAGAAAGTTCTGGAGACGGACAGCAGTGATGGCTGTGCAGCAATGTGAGTATAGCAGTTATTGCCACTGAACTTTCACAAATGGCCACAAGGGTAAATGTTGTATTTATTTTGCCACCAAAAAAAAAGTAAAAAGAGAAGGTGTGAACACATATTATCAAGTGCTTTAATATTGTAGGTCATATAAGGGGTCAGAGAAGGACAGAGGCCAACCCTTTCGGCTGGGGTGACTGGTGGAGACTTTCTAGAGTGGGAGTCACTCGGGCTGGTCCTTGAAGGATGGGGAGAAGCCGGGTGGAAAAGGCCAGCAGGGGTCATCGGTGGGCCATGGGGCAGAGTATCTGTGCTTGGCTGGGGTCCGTGGGCCCCATGCTTGGAGCCTTGAATCCCTGTCCCCTCTCAGGGCCTGGGCGTGAGCCCCCAAGACTGCCTGTGGGGAAGCCGCTGACCAGGAGATGGGAGCCAGGGCTCCTCTCTCCTCAGGCTGCCTGATGGCTGGGGTAAGGAAGCCCCTCATAAACCTGGGGTTCTGGTCTCCACTGCCAGCCCCTCGGGCCTCTCCCTATCACTGCAGAAGCCGCAGCCTAACCGAGGTCGGGGTGGGACTCCTAGCAGGCGCCTCCTCTGCTCTTACTTACCCCGCGGGCCTCAGAGTCCCGACTGTGCATCACAGCCTCGTCCTGCAACAGCTGACCTTGCCGGGGTCAGGGGCCAGGAAAGCTAATAACCACTCACCGAGTCCCTGCTTTGCAGGGTAAGGTCAGGGCCTTCACGGGGGTTATTTTATAATCCTAAGAGGCAGGCAAGGACTATTATCCTCCCCATTTCACATGAAGTGAAGTGAAGTGAAGTGAAAGTCGCTCAGTCGTATCTGACTCTTTGAGACCTCATGGACTATACAGTTCCTGGAATACTCTAGGCCACAATATTGGAATGGGTAGCCTTTCCCTTCTCCAGGGAATCTTCCCAACCCAGGGATTGAACCCAGGTCTAACGCATTGCAGGCAGATTCTTTACCAGCTGAGCCACAAAGGAAGCCCAAGTATATTGGAGTGGGTAGCTTATCCCTTCTCCAGTGGATCTTCCCGACCCAGGAATCAAACCAGGGTCTCCTGCTTCGCAGGTGGATTCTTTACCAGCTGAGCTATCAGGGAAGCCCCCATTTCACAGATGAGGAGAATAAGGCCCGAGAGGTTATGTGGTTTGCCCAGAGCCAGAGAACTGGGCAGTGGCAGGGCTGACCTTTGACCACGTGACCCCACAGCCCTGACCACTCAGCCCTGGGGCAATCCCCGGCGTGGGGCTTGCTTCAGACCCCGGCTTGCGGGGCCGCTGTGCTCACTTCCCCTTCCCTCCAGGGCAGCTCCTCCCCACAAGCTCCAGGAAGGCCTGGAGCTGCTGTCACCTGTCCCGCCAGCTCCTCCCAGCTGTGCAGGCGGTGGGTGCTGCCCCCACTGGGGAGGGGGTAGGCGGGGCTGGACCGGATGGAGGGCGCCTTGGGAGGCTCTCTTTGGCACAGCTCTGAGCACCTGTGGCAGCATCTTGGCCCGAAGGGGACCCATTCCTCTCCCCTCTGAGGACTGGGAGTTCCTCTATTGTCTCTTCCTCGAGAGTGGGGCGATGAGGTACTGCTGGGTACTGTGTGAGCCCCCGAAGCCCACCAGTGGCGCCCCGGCCCCCTCGCCACGTGGCAGCCCCGTGCCTGGCCCAGGCCTCTGCTCTGCAGGGGCAGCACCAGCCCAGGTGAGGAGCCGGAGGCTCAGAGACAAGTCACATAATGTGAAAGTGGCAGAATCGGGCCCCGAATCCTGATTTCTCCACCGCCTGTGCTCAATAAGGAGTCACAGAATGCTGGAGAAGGGCCCTTAGCGGTCATCTAACCCGCTCGCTGGGGTGGGGTGGAGGAGACCTGTCCAAGGTCATGCGGCTCATGAGTGACAATGAGTTTAGTTTTCCCATGACTCTCATTATAAACGTGCTGGCCTGCTGCCACAAATCCTGCTAGTTCCAAGATAAACAAAACTCTCATTTGAGATGTGGTAGGCTTTAAAAAACGTGTTTGAGGCAAGGAGGCTTCTACTGCAGTAGGAGACATGCAAAAGGTATGCACACTGAAGCCCCTGCCGCCCCCTCCAGGGTGGGCAGTGGCTGGTGCCCAAGGCGGCGAGCTCAGTGCCGTGGTTTCAGGACAGGAAGAGCAGAGGGCTTCTTGGCTGCCTCCGTGGCACCTTCTAAGTTCAGTTCAGCTCTGGTGTGGAGCTGGAGAGAAACAGGAGCAAGAACTGGGCATCCTGTATTCACACCAGCTTGACTCTTCCAGCAGGAGATCACGCAGCTTGGACGAGTTTCTCCGCCCTTTGGAGCATCCATGTACTTGCTCGTCGGTAAAAGGGGATGGCAGGACCGTCACTGCAGAGGACGTATCAGGGTCAGTCAGCAGGGAGGTAGAGCCCCTGGTACAAAGGGTGTGGACGAGGATGAGGATGAAGACGGCGCGAGCCCAGAGCAGGGGAGACACGGAGCACGCAAGCATGAAGACTTCAGGGAACGACGTGTTCCGAACCTCAAGGCCAATGCTCACCACTCGCTAACTGCACTTCCCTCCTGACAAGAGGGGAAACGTGGTGGGTTTTGGAGCCTGACGGACCTGGGTTTGAATACAGGCTCAGCCACTTCCTGTGCAGTGATCAGCTCTGAGCCTCCACCCCTTTCTCTGCCATCTAGACGACAGCCACTAGCCACACACAACCATTTAAAATTCAAAATCTGGCCTCTTGGCCACGCTGGCCACGTTTCAAGTGCTCAAAGCCACATCTGACAGTGGTCCCACATGGGACAGTGCAGGATGGACTGCCTCTATCCTCAGAGAGAGTCCTGTCGGAGGGGGCTCACCTGTGACGTGCACCGGATGGGGGGTGCACACCTGGCTGGGCCAGGGCAGAGGGTGGTAACAGACGCTCAGCTGTCCCTCCTGGGGGCCTCCAGCTGAGCCCCGAGTCCCCTCCCTCACCTGGGCTCAGGTGTGCCCTTCCTTCCAAGTGAAGGTAATGCCGGGTCCAGCTGCTCTGACTGCATCTTTGCTACTGACTTCCCACGGGATCGAGTGACGTCACCTCCTGGAACCTCAATTTCTTCATCTGCAAAATAATCATTCAAGCCCTTCCAGCCTCAGGGTGATGCTGCCCAGAGTCAAGCAAGCAAATGACTGCAAGTCATGAATTCACTGGGGGGACCAGAGCGTCACAGGGCAGCGTGGCGAGGTGGGGAAAGACTCCATCTGGTATCTAAACCATCTCACTAGTTGAGGACCCTTAGGTCCTCAGAGGAGGCCGCATCTGAATTCCTTCACTGGAAAAGGGTAACCGTGAAGATACTGACTCTACGCTTTGACGTTACCGAGAGGATGGGTGACGCAAATGGAAGTGATCTGAGAGCAGCAGAGTGCTCCTCAAGTGTAAGGTGTTATGGACCCACTGCTCCTGCACAACACGAGGGTGGCCCAGTCTCTGGGCCAAGGACCTGCCACCTCCTCGCCTTTCTGTGCTCCACACCCCTCCCCTCTACCCACCTCCCCACCTCAGGGCTCTCCTGCTGCAAGCCGAGAGACTAGGTTGGCACAGAAATGGGTCGAGACGACCTAGTCTGCTGATGCCAGGACAAGGCAGCGAGTCCACTGGGGCCACAGGGCCAGGTTCTATCCAGGAAGTCTGCTTGCCCCCGTGACCCGTCCCTTGGGCTGTAGGATCTCGCTCCAGGTGGCCCCGAGGTGCAACAGGGACGAGCATCAGGAGCGCAGTTCCAGGCATACAGACCCCAGCCCTGGGCTTGCTGCTCTCCAGTCTTATATAAGGTGCTCCTTGGACACCAGATGTCAAGGAAACGGGGGACGGAGAGATGCCAAGGCCGGTCCCTGCCCTCCAGGGACTCTGTCCGGCTGGCCCTCTTTTTCACCTTCCACTCCCCGACAGAAATCTACCCTACTTGAGCTTTGGAAGCACCCCCATGGGATCTCTGCACTGGGGCAAGGACTGCCCCAGGCTTCGGGTCCCTTGATGAATGGTATCATTTTTGTGGAGCACTTCCTACATACCATGACCTATGCGTGCATGCAAAGCTGCTCCAGTCATATCTGCCTCTTCGCAACCATGTAGAATGGAGCCCACCAGGCTCCTCTGTCCATAGAATTCTCCAGGCAAGAGTACTGGAGTGGATTGCCACGCCCTCCTCCAGGGGATCTCATCAAATGCAGGGATCGAACGGGTGTCTCTTCGGTCTCCTGCATTGGCAAGCGGGTTCTTTACCACTAGTGACACCCAGATGACCTATACCAGAATCTCACAGGTGTTCCTTTTAATCTCCACCATTATCTTGAGATTTTCATTACCTCCAATTTACAGAGAAGAAAAACAATCAGGGAAAGACATGCAAATATGCCCAAAGCACACACCTATCAAGGGACACAGCAGGGATCTGAACTCAGATTTGAGTAACTCTACAATGGGCTCTGAACCACTGCATTCTCTATTGTCTCCTGATCCTGAGTTCTCCAGAACAATGATTGCTGTTCTAGGAAACACTGCTTCCTTCAGAATCCCAGGATAAGAGGAGAGATGGGGAAGGCAGAGAGGCTGTGATGCTTCCCTGAGCTGCCTGGCGGGGAAGCACCCTCACACACTCGTGCCCGACCCCAGGCTGGGCTCAGCGGGAGCTCACACAGGGCCTGAATGGTCCTCTGATTTGAAGGAAGAGCCCCGGCTGAGCCCATCAAGGGTCCACTGAGGACTGGTGACACTGTGAGAGGTAGCAGGGGCCCCTCAAAGTGACAGCTCCTAGACCACAGACGATCTAGTCCCAAAACAAGGCAAAGGGCATGACTCCTGTTGCTACTGGACACATTTCCAGCTGATAAAAGCAGAGTTTCTGGCCTGGTTGGCTGTCTCAGGTAGGAGAGACGAAGGGGGAGGTCAAGGATAAAGCAGGTTAGGGGATGAGGTAGGTCTATGACCGTCCAGGTGGACCCTGACCAGTGGCCCAAGAACTAAGAAGTTGGCGGCCCAGGTATCTTCTGGCTAACTGGGTATCAAGCAAGAAATGCCTGGATGTAGCCTGGTGTTTAAGAGTGAACTCTGGGTGGCCTGGATGGGAGCAGGGTTTGGGGGAGGATGGACACATGATACGTATGGCTGAGTCCGCTGGCTGTCCACCTGAACTGTCACAGCATTGCTAGTCGGCTATACCCCAATACAAAATAAAAAGTTAAAAGAAAGATGGAGCTCTGGAGTCAGGCGGCCTGGATCACGTCCCAGCTGAGCTGCTCGCTGGCCATGTACCCGTCAGGTGGCTTTCCTGGTGTAGGTGTCCTTGCCTGAAGTGTGGGGCAACAACATGGTGCTGGGGAAGTAAAAATTACATAAAGCTCTCCATCCAGTGTCCATCATGTGCTAAGTACTTACTAACACCAATTATTAATAATGAGAGCATTTCTGGAAAATATTAATCCCCCCTGCCACCAGTGAAAAAGACAAAACTAAAAAAAAAAAAAAAGAGACAAAGGAACATAGCATTTATAGGCATTTAGTTTGCGCATCTGGAGAAGGCGATGGCACCCCACTCCAGTACTCTTGCCTGGAAAATCCCATGGACGGAGGAGCCTGGTGGGCTGCAGTCCATGGGGTTGCTAGGAGTCAGACACGACTGAGCGACTTCACTTTCACTTTGATGCACTGGAGAAGGACATGGCAACCCACTCCAGTGTTCTTGCCTAGAGAATCCCAGGGACGGGGGAGCCTGGTGGGCTGCCGTCTCTGGGGCCGCACAGAGTCGGACACGACTGAAGGGACTTAGCAGCAGCAGCAGGTTGTGCATCCGCACTGGCTTGCTGTTCTTCACACTTGTTTCTCATACGTAGCTCTTGCCTGGCCGACCAGGTTAGCAGTCCCTTCGGAGCAGGCATCACACACTGTCTTCGCCTGTTGTTGCTGTTGCCCAGTCGTGCTGGCTAAGTCATGCCTGACTCTTTGTGACCCCAAGGGCTGCAGCACACCAGGCTCCCCTGTCCTTCACTACCCCGGAGTTTGCTCAAACTCACGGTCCACTGAGTCAGTGATGTTATTTAACCATCTCATCCTCTGCCACCGTCCTTCTCCTCTTGCCCTCAGTCTTTCCCAGCATCGAGATCTGGGTCCTGGTTCTTCCCATTGGGTGGCCAAAGTATTGGAGCTTCAGCTTCAGCATCAGTCCTTCCAATGCATATTCAGGGTTAATTTCCTTTAGGATGGATTGGTTTGATCTTGCTGTGTTAGCCTGATCCATCCTCACCCTCCACAGCGTCGGGCATGGGACCATGCACACAGTAGGACCTCACAGGCTCCAGAACTTCAGCTCAAGAGGACACCTGCTGTGCCGGCCTAACTGTGTGTGTGTGAACAAAGAAGATAATGCACAGTTCTTGCCCTTGAAAGGGTCACAGTTTAGCAAGGGAGGATCTCAAGTCATCCTGTGACAATCTAACAGTCCCCCGCTCCCAAGCCCACGCGTTCTTACCTGACATCTCTCTCACCCCCACAGTTCTGTGTGCACACACACGTCCCCTTGGCTCCCTGGGCTCACAGGCAGCTCTGGCCCTGGCCTGTCTGGAAATGTGGGCTTTGGCCTGAACTCTGCATGGAGCACAGAGCTTTCAAAATGGAGTGAGAAGCTCTTTGGTCCAGGCCGGCCCCGTGGGTCCACTTCCCCACCCCCTGTCCGTTTTTATCAGACCCTCCTGATGGCAGGTGTGTGAAATCTCTCTTGGAGGGGGACTGTGGGTCCCTGGACTGACCTTGTCCTGATGTGTTTGATCAGCTGTTTCCGGCCTGCGCTGGGGGAACCGGTGCACGCAGAGCCGGCAGGAGTGGTGTTTGATCAGAGCAGCTGGGGAGCTCCAGGCTGGGCGAGCTGCTGTCAGCCTTCTGCCCAGCTCTTCTCGGAGCACAGAGAGAGGAGGATGTCCTGATGGATCCACCCATAGGTAAGTGGCCGGGGGGGTGGGCGCCACTCACTGGTGGTGGGGAGAGGCAGAAGGTGGGTCCTGCCTGAGGGTGTGAGGCCAACTGGAGGAGCTCTGCGGGTCCCTGGCTGGGCAGGAGGGGCACCCGCCAAACTCCCAAAGCTCGCTGTCTGGTGCCAGGCGTGTGGGAAATACAAGTGTCCAGTGGACGTGGGACCAACGCTCTGGTAGCACCGGGTGGCAGAGCAGAAGGCAGGACAGACGCACAAGAAAGGCCTGGTGAGCATTCACAGGAAGCTGAGCTCACCCCCCACACCAACCCCCACAACCGTGTCCTAGATCCTCTCTTCTCGGTAAAACCGTGAGTCCTCGAGTGCTTCCCAACAAAGGTCTAGGACAAGGCATGTGGAGTCATAAGTTCTTTCTTTTTTACGCAAACACGTGCCTGAGTACCAGCTCGTGCGAGGGAAGATGAACAATGAATCTGAGAGCTCCAGAGGCAAGGTGGCACGGCCAGACACCACCGCATCCTCCGTGTTTCCGCTTCCCGCCCTCTTGCTGGATGCATGCCCACCAGAGCTCCAGTCTGTGCCCTTCCTCAGACGGGAGCCCTAGGCTGCAGGGCCAAGGAGCTCCGAGAATCCTGGCTCCTTCCTAGGAGCTCCTGTCCCCCTATCGCTGTCCACCCCGGCCTGAGACAGAGGCTCTGGATTGTTGTATATAGTGTGTGGCCTGGGGAGCTCCACGGGGCCTTCTGGGTCTGGGTCTGGGGTCCGGGTCTGGGGTCTGTGGTCTGGGTTGGGGTCTGGGGTCTGGGGTCTGGAGTCTGGGTCTGGGGTCTGGAGTCTGGGTCCAGGTCCGGGTTGGGGTCTGGGGTCTGGGGTCTGGGTCCAGGTCTGGGGTCCAGGTCCGGGTCCGGGTCCAGGTCCGGGTCTGGGGTCTGGGGTCTGGGTCTGGGTCCGGGTCGGGGTCTGGGGTCCGGGTCAGGGTCCGGGGTCCGGGGTCCAGGGTCCGGGTCTGGGTCTGGGTCCGGGTTGGGGTCTGGGGTCCGGGTCGGGGTCCGGGGTCCAGGGTCTGGGGTCTGGGTCTGGGTCCGGGTTGGGGTCTGGGGTCCGGGTCGGGGTCCGGGTCCGGGTCCGGGGTCTGGGTCTGAGTCCGGGTCGGGATCTGGGGTACGGGTCCGGGTCCGGGGTCCGGGGTCTGGGGTCTGGGGTCTGGGTCAGGGTCTGGGGTCTGGGTCTGGAGTCTGGGTCTGGGGTCTGGGGTCTGCGTCTGGAGTCTGGGTCTGGGGTCTGCGTCTGGAGTCTGGGTCTGGGGTCTGGAGTCTGGGTCCGGGTCCGGGTCCAGATCCAGGTCGGGGTCTGGGGTCTGGGGTCTGGGTCCGGGTCCGGGTCGGGGTCTGGGGCTCCCCTGCCCTCTGCTCCAGGCCCTCCATCTTAGGGCATTTCCTGCATGTCTGCCTTCTTCCCTCAGGTTCAAACACTAGAATCAGGAAGAGACGTCATCTATGAAGCACTTGTACTATTAGGGCATTTTACAGATGTTGACTCTCCCCCTCACAGCTGTTGTTAGGAATGACTCGCCCAAGGTCACGATCAGTTGGGAGCTGGGGCTGGGAAGCTGCACCACGGCTCTGCCTCCAGCAGCCGCCCCCTGGCCCAGACGGAAGGTGACAACACCTCCGGGGAATCGCTGGGCCCCTCTCCTACCTCTGCTCAGCCACTCCTGACCCAGAGCAGCACTTTACCTCTGTACACACCTCCATGGCCAGAGCCCAGCTCCCAGACACACCCCAGGATCTCTGCTCGACACGACCAATGGCTCCAGCCCCTTTCCCCAAACACACTGCTCAGGCAGAAGGGCCTAGGTCCCAGAGGCCTCATGGGCTCTGGGCAAGGGTCAGGACTGTCCCAGACGTGAGCAGAGCCACCCCCACCCCCGCCTCGGGGCGGACCTGAGCTTAGGGGGTGCGGGGTACGATGCCCCCGCCTTCCCCCCAGGACTCTCACTGCGGAAACTATGAACATCCTGTCCGCGTGTCTACCTCTCGTTCCCATGTTGGCTGCTGGAAACGTGACATTTTCAGCTGTTCACCACGAAAGGTTTCTGCTTATCTCACAGTTATCTGCTCAGCACTTTGCGCTTTGGGGGCAGTTGAGGTTCAAGACATAAATGGAAAGCGGTGGGTGTTCTCAAGATCCCCAAGGATGCAGAGAGAGAGGGGGAAGAGGTGAGATGGCAGGAATGAACGCTGTCCCCAGTGCTGGAAGATGTAGGGAACGGCTGACCTGTATGTGAAGGACTTATTAATAACAACTACAATTTTCAACACCAAATTCATTAAACCCGGGCTTTTAATTAGAACTACAATTCTGTGGGGTGAATACAATAATTTCCTCTATTTGTGAATGAGCGCTGGGAGGAGGGAGCTTAGAAGAGGATAAGGATCTCACCAAGGTCGCAGAGTCACAGTGACAGCGCCGGGATGCGCGGAGGCTGGTCTCGGAAAGCGACACCACACCTGCTCCCTGGGAGCGAGGGCTCAGGAAAAGCAGACTCCACCCCTCCACCCGACAGGCAAGCTCACACGTCCTTGGGTTCAAGAGCCCCTAGGAAAGCAGGCCTGTCCAGCCTGGTCCCATCTGACAGCTGCCCACAGCCACAGAAAACATGGGTCTATTATCACAGTCCATTTGAAACTCACACAGCATTAATTCTTTCCAAAGTACGTATTTTATTTATATAGAGTAGTGCAAGTTGAATGCGAATTAATGGTCTGTAATCCAGTTTCAACAGCATCCTGTGCTGGCTAGCTGCCCTCACCACGGCTGGTAGCCGGTGTGGCTGGCCTTTGTAAGGGACGTGATCAAACATTTCTCCTAATGGGAAGAAACCTAAATTAGCCCAGCGGATAATTTTTTTTTTCCTTTTTTTCAACGTCATCCCCAAAGCACAACGTCTTCTCCCTTCCTCCCAGGCCAAGTCAGAGGGGAGAGACTTTGTGACTTCTTTCTGGCTATGCTGCTGAGCTTTGGGCCCAAGTCCTACCAGCCCCCACGTTTTCCATGGCCACAAGACACTCCCTTTGACCCCAGATCATTCTTTCGTGCCCAGTTTCTCCCTGACTCCCCAGAACCCAGGAACATGCTGGGCCCAGTGGAGCTGGGCAGAGGCTGCTCAAGCCCTCCTGTGATGAAAGCACCCCAGGATTTTCTCCATTGCTGCCCAACTATCTACTCCAATTTCACAGAGATACCGCTTGTCCCCTGGAACCGTTCTGTGTAAGGCTGGCAGTTCCTCCAACCCTTGGTCCATTCGTAGATCTCAGGGACATGAAATATAAACACCCTCCCCCAATACTAATATGTAGTTAGCCTATGGTATGGTGGCTGCAGCGTTTCCTGGGATAAACTCTGGGTCCGTCCTTTCTCCTTGGTGCTAGTTATATACCACGGGCAGAGAACGGGTTCCTGGTCTCCCTGTGTGCCCTTGTTTGACTGGGTCTCCTTCGCCCTCAGCCCACGGCCCTCAGAGCTCTTCCGCAGGGAATGAAGCTGAAGAACACATCGTAGTTGGGGCAGGGGGGCGGGCAGGGAGAATCAGACAGCTTCCTCAGAAAGGACTTGAACCACCAGGGGAACCTGCTTTCACACCGTACACTGTGGTACTTTCTGGGCTCAGAGTTTCCCAAACATACAGCTTCTGAGACGAAGAGACAGGCTTTATCAAATAAACAAGTACAGACCATTGTCTCTGCTTCACTCCCTTTCAGGCTCTGTTCACACACTTGCCTGGGCCCATCTTCCCAGGGCAGGCCTCGCTCCTGAGCGTCTATTTGCTGTCTACCTCACTCACCTGTGATGAGCAAATGCCATTCCATCACGGATCCCCCACTGTTCCCATGGAGTCAGACTCCAGCCTGGAATCTGCCTGCCCTTTCTTCCTCACCAGGTGTTTCACGAGCTCTGGGATTAGAGAAGGGGCGGTGGGGGGGTCTCATGAATAAATCCAAGTGTTCCAAGAAAGCCCACAGACTCCTGGGTACCATAGCCAGTGCCTCAAGGTTCAGCCCCGAGACCATCGGGGTAGCAACCCAGCAGCAAAGGCCACATGAGAGCCAGTGATGTAGACAAAGGGACCCGGGTAACAGCATCCTCCCTGGCGGCAATCCAGAGTCTCTTGGGCAGACAGAACTAGGAAAGTCTTCCTACAATGGAATCCATGCTTGGGGGTCTCCAGGGAGCAACTGTGTAAAAATCACTGTTGATGCGGCATCTCGCAAAGGTCCGCTCGGAGCAGAAATCAGACTCCGGCTGGACCTTTCCCTGGCGCTGACCAGAACCAGCACAGGCCTTGTGATCCCGCTGGCCGGCCGTGCCGGGGCTCAGAGTGCAGCTGGCAGCAAGGCCCGCTTCCCCACCTGCTCTCAGCACAGCGAGCTGCGGGTCTGGTGATTCTGAGGCGAAGGAGTGTCCCGCCTCCACCTGGGTCTCCGTCTGAAACCTGAGAAAAGGCTGTCTCGGTACTTGAAAATGATCGGAAAGTTGGATTGAAAGTTTACAGCTTTCTTTATTCAGAGGACTTTTTTAAGAAGAAAAAAATCACTTTCCCCTACAGGTCCCCAGTCATTAATTTTTAAATTTTTTCTTTTTTTGGCTGAAAGAAGTTTTGATGATGCTGCGATTCCCAAGTACCCATGCCTTCTTATCTGCCAGGATCGGCCTCCACACCCTGCGGGTTGGGCAGCTTTGTAATCTCAGTGGGGTTTTATCTGGTGCCAAGCGGAGGTTCAGTGTCATCTCGTCACTTGCTGATCAAGAGCAGTCCTGGTCTGACAGCTCAGGGGCTGAGCAACCTCAAGAAGACAGAGACAGCGCAGGCAGAAGCAGAGAGGGCCTCACAGGGAGGCCAAGTCTTAAAGGTTTGAGCACCATCTTCTGGTCAGTCATTGGCCTTTGAAAACTTCATTTACTTCCTAACAGGAAGATCCCTGAACTGACAAGCTCAAGCGATTTGCACAGAAAATGAGCGCGGGGCTGAGGTGGGAGCGAGCTGCTGAGCTCCCTGCAGAGCGCGGGCCGGTGGTGAGGGCCAAACCGTGGCCCTTCCGGTAATGTGTGATGGCGATAAAGGACTCACCGTGGCTCGGATCGACCCCCTCCCCTGCTGGTGCCTGGTGATGTGAGATGTGCTGAGAGAGAAGGGGTGGCCTTGTCTTCGGGCGGCCTGTATCGTGAGGGTGAGGGATCAGACGGGGTCAGCCGCACAAGCTGGCAGGGAGCCGTGCTGGGTGTGGACACGCTGCCCTCGCAGACATCAACCTTCTGGCATCAAGGAAAGGAAGATAAATGCCCGCCATTCCCTCTGAACGGCAGGAACCTATATCCATCTAATTGCACTTCATAATGGATTCCACAAACCATTAATTATCGGATTATATTTTGGGAACTGAAGACAAAAAAAAAGCTTTGTGAAATTCAGACTCCAGAGGCCCGCTGGCCAGCACACCCCGTCGCGGCCGGGAAGGGTGCTGCCAGTGGGGCTACGCACAGGGCAGGGGAGACCAGGGCAGCAGGAGGAGGGGCCAAGGCCTCCAGGCTGGGTGAAAGCGTGAGGCTTTAAGGACAGGGGATAAGGACACCATGGAAACGCTGTGGGAACCAGCCTCCAGTGCAGAACACCAGGAGGAGTTTCCTGGAGGGCAGGCGTGGTTTACAGCTACGTGGCCTCACACGGACACCCACACGGCTATGGGAAGGGCTGATGGAGCCAATAGGGTGGGCCTTGGCCTGGCAACAAGGGCTTCCTGATGGGCACGCTGCTACCAGGCCTACTGCTGCCGTGCAGGGGGCTGGGAGGATACCAGACGCGAGGAAAGGGATCCTGCACGGCCTGATGGTCTGGTTCTCTTGCTTTTCAATGGCCAGAAGGCCCTGGCAGTGTGTGCTGGCCCACTCCGTGGGCCACAGTCCCGCCTGGAACTGCCCCTCCGCATACTGAGGGCTGCCGGCGCGCCACACCTGTCCCTCTGATCACCAGCCCTTGCCCCACTGCTCCTTCAGCCTGTTTCAGAAGCCACACTCTGCTTGCGGGTAGACAGGGTCACAGAGGC
The DNA here is from genome assembly GCA_935064755.1 of Tragelaphus eurycerus. Taxonomy (NCBI): domain Eukaryota; kingdom Metazoa; phylum Chordata; class Mammalia; order Artiodactyla; family Bovidae; genus Tragelaphus; species Tragelaphus eurycerus. Next base: position 6,258,179 of record CAKXYN010000099.1, on the reverse strand, counting down.
TGCCGCAGGAGGCCTGTGGGGAATGGGCTTGCCGGCCACGGAGGGCGGTCGTGTTGGCTGCCGATGACTCAGAAGCTGGTTTTATGAAAACAGCCATGCTTCTGCCCCCTTCCCAAGGGAGACCACTTAGGTTGGTGTGAAGCTAAGATGCTCAATACTGTGCCAGGGAGGAAGGGCAACAGGCAAGTATGGAGCTTTTCCTCCACTGCACACGCAGGACCCCCTCCCCCAGCCATGAGCAGCCACTCATTTGGCCTCCCCACAGATCAGGGTCACGGTCCCGTCCAGCAAGTCCTCCACGGTCACAGCCACGAGCTCAGAGCTGGTCTGGGCTGTCTGTGAATCCGGCAATGTCACGAACACCTGTGAGCCAGCAAGCTGGGTCTCCTCCAGTGTGACCACCTGCTCCGTTGGGGCCACCGGCTCTGGGGTCTGGATCACCTGCAAGGGAAAGACCACGATGCAGGGCTGGGCAGTGTCCACAGCTGGCTCCCCAGAATTTACATGGTTTTCCTCTCACGCTGTAATGATGGTATTTATGTTTTCACCTGAGGAGAGCAATTACATGTGCCTAATGGGAAGAGGCAAGTCTAACACACCCGTGATGCAAAAGAGAAGGCAGGCAAACAATTTAAATAACTCTGTGTGCTAAATTGCTATAATTTAGCTCAGTACGCCATCTCAGGGCGCCCGGACTCTATGATTACACACCAGTGAACGTGGGCTCAGTTTCTCACACTGGTTTTCCTGTCTCGAGGATTACACCACAGAGCTAAGTGCCATGTGAAAGATGCTACTGAACAAAGGTGGTTCATGTCATGCTTGGACCAGGGAAACGGGGATGGCTGACCCGAAGCCTCGGCTTGCCATAGGTGGAGTATCTGTGCCTTGATCAGGCGGAGGGCCTCACTTGGGAGGCTAGGTGGCTACAGGAGGAAGAACAGGAGGGCAAAATGTGGCTTCTGTTAGCTCCCCCGCGCAGCTCACCTGGCTGGAGGCATAGGCTTCTACAGGCCACACGCACCCCTTTCAAATGGGCATCGGCTCTTAGAGATGACGTCCCCATCACCGGGAGAACTAGTTTGCTTAAGAACACCTACTTCCTGCCTGAACCTCAACCTTCTGAGCCATGGAGCTCGGAATAGCTGATGCTGTCAATGCGGAGCGCCCGCAGAGGGCTCAGCCACCCTGATTCCTGAGGGGCAGCTGAGAGCGGAGAGTGTCCTCCTCTAGACAGGAGTGGAGAGACAGGGACGCTAAGCTCAGCCACATCTCTGCTGTGAGAGGGAAGAGGCTGACTGTGATGTTCAATAAAAAATCATCTAGATAGCAGCTTTCAAACTGTCGTTTTCTTTTAGCAATGGACTCTTTTCTGTTTCCCTCTGCAAAGGACGTCTTACCAAGAATCCTAATACATATATATACTAAAAAATAAATAAAATCAGAGCCGTTCTTGAAATGGCAGCAGGAGCAGCACCCGGAGGCCTGGCACCTGCCTTGCCCTCTGCTCTGCACAGGGGCCTGCAGGAACTCGGCCAAAGGGACTGCTCAATGGGATAGGATGGGGCGCAGCCCAGCCAGCCCACAGTCCCTCTCTGGTCCATCTGCAATTTACTGTCAATCAACAGAATGGAGCTTCATTTCCTCTTCTGCCCACCCTCTCTGGAACAGATGGGACGAGCAGTAAGAGTTCCAGAGACACAAAGAGGGGTGGGAGCAAACACAGCCTTGAGACCCGAGAAGAGGTGGGGTTTCCCCCAGAAAAGCCCAGACATTCAAACATGCTCCTTGCCCAGCTCACAGGGGCTATCAAGCTTAGGGCTTTCAACCGAAGCTGGTCCCAACAAAGAGCTCACCCACCTCCTCCGAGGGTTCCCGCAACCCTGACCACACCCCATGGTGGTCGCAGAGGGTGAGAAAGGGTGTGAATGGGAAGGAGAGGCCCAGGTCATTCTGCTTTTAGAATTCTTTTTCCAGCCTCTCTAGACCCAGGGGCCGTTTCACAGGTAGCCACCAGGTGGTCCAGAGAGACTTCTGCAAGATCCTCCTGGCCATGAAGTCATCACTCAGGGGGCCCTTGAGAGTCCCAAGGAGAAAGGCTAGTTGTCTGAAGGGCCTGCCTCTGGAGAAGCCTCAAGACCCCTGGATCCGCAACCCTGCATCCAAGGCCCCACAATCACCTGCACCATCTGCGACTGGGTTTCAGTGCCTAGAACCTTCGGGTGTTCAGACTCCAGGTGACAGTCCAGCTGGGCCTGGGAGGTGAAGAGCTCCCCGCAGAGCTCACAGGGGAAGGTGCTCTCCGACTGCTTGAAGTGCTCGGTGGTGACGTGGTGCTGAAGGGCCCCGGGGAAGCGGAAGGTGGCCGCACAGTACAGGCAGCGGAAGGGCTGCGACCCTGCGGGACGAGGACAGAAGTGTGGCTGGGGCAGCCAGAGTGGGGCGGGGCCGGGGGTGGGGCCGGGCAGGGCCAGGGGCGGGGCCGGGCAGGGGCAGAGCGTCCAGAGGCAGCTCTTCAGCTTGTGTGGGGCCTGGAGCTTGAACAACTTGGGGAGCCCTCTTTAGGAAAGTGAGTACAAATTTACACACACAGAACTGGGGGCAGAGCTTTGGAAAAGTCCCGCCAGTGAGAGGCCCCAAGTCCAGGCTAAATCTGCCTCTGCCAAAGCCCATTATTCATTCATTCAATGGTAATGCCACTATTTTGTCACTTTTAACATCTCTGAAAAGGGATCAATGACAGCTGCCGCTGCTGCAAGCCATGGAGGTCAGGTGTATCTGTCAACCAGTGCCCGTGCGCGCACGCCTAAAGGGGCAGCATGGAGACCTGTAGGATGCTTGTCCACTGCCTGAAAGAAAAGCCCTGAGATGGGAGTGGTGTGTGTTTCTAACTCACAGGAACCAAATGTGAGTTAAATGAGAGGTCAGGGTTGGACGGTCAGCTGCATTCCCAAAGAGGAATCAGAAGAGACTAGCTCTATATTAATGCTCAGGAGACCAAAACTGCAGGCGCTACCACACGCCCCCTGACTGGCGCCCTTGATGGCAGAGGACAACCCCGTGCGGAATAACACGCACGTCAACAATCTCACCTGAGCACTACTCTGGGAAGCTGAGATCTTATGTTAATCAACTTACTTAATGGCAGACGAGAGTGCATAAAAATCTACGTCAAACTGAGCCCAGAGCAGGACTTCGGATAACCAGTTTTTCTAATGCTTCATTAAAAATGGTGCCTCTTAAATAACCGGCATATAGGTTTGAAGGGACACAGCAGGAACAACGCTAATCACAGGTAATGCGTAAGGTGCCTCCCCGTGCGGGGCCTGCACTAACGTGTTCGGCTCTCACAGTTACCCTGTGAGGTAGGCAGTGCCGTCGGCCCCGTGCTGTAGATGAGGCACAACTCGGCTGTCACTTGGCCTGGGCTGCGCAGCTGTAAGGGGACGGGGAGGGGAACGCCCTGGGCCACCCTGCCCCGGGGCACCTCACGGGCACCTACCTGAATGCTGGCACTTGATGTGGACCTGCAGCAGCGCTGGCGTGGGGAAGAGCTCCTTGCACTGGTCACACTCATGGAACTTCACGTCTGCGTGGCGCACAAGCAGAGGCATGGCGGAAAGAACAAAAAGAAGACTCTCGCAGTCTGGGGAGTAACGGGGCTGGGGCGAGGGTGCACAGCAGCAGGCATCTGCCAACTACTAGGAGCCCGACACCTACACTAGGGGCTGGCCCAAAAGTTCGTTGGGTTTTTCTGCCCAATGTTGGCTGCTGGCCAACCCAAAACACTAGCGAAATGTGTGGTAAAGAGCGCCAGAATGCCTGGATGTAAAGGGGATTACTGCAGAATCAAAGGAGGAAATATCGCTGCTTAGTGACATGCCACGCGCTCAGGAAACCCTCCCTGAGTGCGAGCTGCTGTCATTCTGCCCCCATTTACCGGCCACACAGGTGTGAATAATCGACCTTCTGAAGAGCAGGAAACGGGTTCAGAGCGAGGGGTCATTTTCCAAGGTCACACACTGGAGTCAGAATTCCCACCCTGGCCTGCGTGCCACCTGGGGACGGCGGGACTCACGCTGCTCAAGGTCCCAGAACCTCTGCCACTCAAGCTGGTGTCATGGGTGGACTGACTGCTGTGGCGCCTGCAGGTGTGCCGGGGCCCGCCAGGGAGTCACCGAAGCACCCTGCGCTCCAGCATGGGGAGCAGTGGATGTGGGGCTGGAGCCCAGGGCGCTAGGCCGCCAAGCCCCTCCCACTCGCCGGCCCCCACTCCCTGTCCGGGGCACCCCGACCTTACCTGCATGCTCTGTTTTGATGTGCTTCTTGTGCTCGAGCGTGTTGGAGAAGGTTTTGTCACAGGAGCTGCACTGGAGGGACGAGAACTTGGAAGATCGATGGTTCTGAGCAGCAAACACGTCTGGGTGGTGGGTCCGATTGTGGTACCACAAGCCCGACAGTTGCTGAAAGGAATGTGGCAACCGTCAGGTCTTAAATGCTCCGGCAAGCCAGAGGGTTCACAAAGACTCAGGAGAGACAAGCGCTCCCAGGGAAGCTTATGATCTGGAGTTCCACTCTCTTATTTTTAAGGAGTCTACTTGAGCAAAAATTGATTTGAATAAGGCAGCAGCCAATCTTAGCAAACAGAAAGGAGCTCCGAGGAGTGGGGAGCCCACTTAGTTAGTCGGCCTGGAGCCTCACTCTTACCCGTCACCATGAGCGCTGGCAGGCGAGGGAAGGCTTGTTCATGGGAATAAGGCACCCATGTATTTGCTGAGGACACTACAGGGCAGGGCTGGGCCCTTCAGAAACGCAGCCTCACAGTACGCCGAGGAGGGAGGCGCTAGGCTCTCTGCAGTGCCCAAGGTCACACGATTAGCAAACAGAAACACCAGGAGTCACACCCGGACTGGAGAAACTGTCCTTCACCATCCAGCTGTCTCTCAGAGGCCCAGGGTGCAGCAGGGAGACCTTCTGGAGAGGCTGCTGTGCCAGCTCTGAAAGCCAGTGTCCCTTCCTCCCGGTGCCGGAGCAGCGCTATGACACTCTCCCCACAGTTCCAGGGTTTCCTAGAGACTCAGCCCAGGTCTCACCCGGCTCTGCAAACCCAACGTCTCAGCACAAGGCTCAGAACAAAGCTAGCTGTCCGTTTCAGTTGGGCTGAAATGAGCTGCTGGGCATCTCTCTGTCCCCAAATGTTACAGACGCCAGCAAGGGCCATCCTCTGCTCTGTGGTCTCAGAGAGCTTTTCACAGATGTGGTTTCTTTTTAGATCCATATGGGGTTTCACTTAATTACACAGTGAACTTTAAGGTAAAAAAAACAAAAACAGATCTCTTCCCTAGGAGTTAAGGAAAAAAAAAAAAAAGAAACCCACAAAACACCAGTAGTTCTGCTAAACAAGATAATTCCAGCTATTGTCATCCTCACATCCCTTGACACAGGGATCAATAGGTTCCAAAGAACGTTGAGTATCCAGGGGAAAAGCACCATTCAGTTCAGGACAAGGCTGAACTCTAAGAGAAGGAGGGCAAGGACTCTTGGCTCCAATTAGGCTCCCTGCCAACCCCACTCTGACCAGTCACGGCAGAGGAGCTGAGTAAGCTACGAGCTGCATGCTTCGTGAGAACCAGCCGCCCGGTCATATCCTGGTGACGAGGGGTGTCCCAAGCCGCCAGCCCTGGGGGCCCGAGGGAGACCAGAGGGATGGCAGAGGTGTGGGGGCGGGCTGGGCAGGCTCCCGCGGGGGCCAGGCTCACCTGGTAGGCCTTGTTGCAGATCCCACAGCTGAAGGGCTTCCCCCCAACGTGGGTCACCATGTGCCGCTCCAGCATGGACGGGGCGCTGAAGATCTTGCCGCACGTCGGGCAGGGGTGGTACTCCTTGGAGTGCACCTCGTGGATGTGCTTGCGGTGGTCCTGCAGGGTGGGGAAGCTCATCCTGCACTTCTTGCAGTCGTATGGGTCTTCGATGTCTGGTGGGTGGGGGAGACACCACAGGCAACAGTCAGTTCCAGAGGCAAGGCTGCTCAGAGGTCGCACGGGGCCACGGATCCAAGGGCTGGGAGTCACTGCATCTACCACCCAACCACCTTCCACCTTCGTCCCGGGGTGGGGGGGAGGGGCTCCTCTGAGGCTTCTCATCTAAAGACTGAGCATTTAAGGATTGATGCTGAAGCTGAAGCTCCAATACTCTGGCCACCTGATGCGAAGAACTGACTCATCTGAAAAGACCCTGATGCTGGGAAAGATTGAAGGTGGGAGGAGAAGGTGACGGCAGAGGTGAGAGGGCTGGATGGCATCACTGACCAATGCACATGAGTCTGAGTGAGCTCCGGGAGTCGGTGACGGACAGGGGTCCCGGCGTGCTGCAGTCCACAGGGTCGCAAAGAGTGGACACAACTGAGCGACTGAACTGAACGGAGCATTAAGCAGTTTAACCTCGATTCCTCACTTCACATCTTACAAGTCAAACTTCATTTTACTATTTTCCAGAAAGTATGGCTCTTCCCTTCTCCCTGACGGTGGGGGGTGTTGTGAAGTTTTCTAATTCTCTACAGAGACTATGCGCACATCACTCCTGAAGCATCATTACTTCCTTTGCGGTCAGTAGGATGACTCAAGAGGAGGAATGTGTCCTTGATCCCCACTTTAGATTCCACGACAGAAACATTCTCCTAAGCCATGTCTGCTAAGTGCCAAATGACGGGTGAGTTTTGAGTGCCCTCCATGCCCTCGTTCACTCAACCCTTCCAGTAACCCTATGTGCAGATGCCATGACCAGGCCTACTTTACAGATTAGGAAAACCGAGCTTTAGAGAACAGCGTGAGTAGGGTGCTGTGGAGCTGGGTAACAAGGCCACCCTCTGCACTGCATGCTTAACTGGACAAGGCAACTCCTCGGGGGAACCTCAAGAATGAGAACTGGCACTGACGAAGGCTGCATCTGCCAGCCCTGTGGCAGGAGACTTCAGTCCATTCTCCGAACAGAAAGTAAGATATTTTAATAATAAAATCCTTTGCCCACAAGAAAGGCCTAGCCCACAAGCCAATCTCCTGTGTGCGCTGCTGATTCAGATTAGCTTGGGAATTCCGACATGGAGCAGCACTCGGGATCGTTAACTAGTTTCCCTGTGGACATGAGCTCGTGAGATCTCAGATTCACACTGTCTTCTAAGACACCTGACGGAATTCTCCAGAAGCAGCGAGGAGACCATGAAACAGGCAAGAACAGTGGACAAAAGAGGGGCCTGGATGCTAGAGGGGCCGGCTGCAGGTGACGCGCGCCAAGTCATGGCAGAGTGTTCAGGGTCTGCTCTACTCTGGAAATTCATGAAGTCTGCCCCTCTCCTGACCCCACGTAACACTACTGGACACTGACTGGAGCAGAATGCCACTGAGAGAGGCTGAGAGGACTTCCAAGTTGCGGCACTGGCTCCAGGCCAGATCTCACCCATCTGCAAGTCTATGGCAACTAGATCTGCTGGGCAACCTTGTAAACTCCCTGGGGGGATGGGGGGTTGGGGTGGGAGGCACTTTACATTTTACTGTACTGCCCAGTGTCCAGCCACATGCTGGGTACATGCAGGCTCTGGCCAAGTGCCTTGCTGGCCGGCTGACAACAGGCCTGAATGTGTTGACAGAAAGCACATGTTTGTGAGATACTGTATTTGCCAACAGCTAGAAACTGGTGAGTGGGGAACAGAGGCAGGGAGGGGAAAAGGGAAGAAGGGAATGTAAGGTGCAGAGTGTGAGAAAGGAGGCGGGCTCTGACGGTGACAGATGGCACCGGAGACGGCTGCTCTTGTCGCCAACGCGACCTGGCGTTCATGTGTGCTTCTGCATGTCAGGCATGGAGCTTCATGCTTTGTGTGTGAGATCTCTTCTGCTCTCACAGCAACCCAGTGTGGTAGCACGACCACTTCCTCCAGCTTACAGACGGGCTGAGCTCAGCGAGATCAGGAAATCTGTTTAAGGCCTCAAGGAAGTAAATGGCAGAGTAGTCAAGATTCAAACCCAGGCCCCTGTGATTTCAGACCTGGGCTCTTATGCCCCTGCTGGACTGTGCTGAGCACGCGCCTGCCACAACTAGAGCAGCTGGAGAGGGGGTGACCTCGGAGGTCTCCTTGATGGTTTCTTGATGATGCGTGCGTGCGTGCTCAGTTGCTTCAGTTACGTCCAACTCTTGGTGACCCCATGGGCTGTAGCCCACCAGGCTCCTCTGTCCATGGGATTCTCCAGGCAAGAATACTGGAGTGGGCTGCCCTGCCCATCTGCAGGGGACCTTCCCAACCTGGGGACTGAACCTGCGTCTCCTGTGTCTCCTGCATTGCAGGCGGATTCTTTACCCACTGAGCACAGGGGAAGAAGCCCTTTCTTGATGATGGGGGATCACAAAATCTCCTCTACCTCCCTGCCGCGTGTGTAGAACGGACCTGTGTCTCTACCTGTAGCAGTTCTAGTCGAAGGGGACAAAGACGGGGCAGACCCCACTAACTGAGTGAAGAGGATGCTGGGCAGCAGGCTTTTAAGGAGCACGGCGAGGGGCCACACGTTACACATTAATTCACAAAGTGTCTGGGCTGCTCCTGGGGGAAAGGCAGGTTATGAACAGGAGGACAGTGGGGAGAGGCGGGGTGGGAGGAGAAGAAAGCAGCTCAGTGGACAAATGGGAAATATTCTGAGGCCCTGTGAGCCTGTCTGTCACAGAGGCTCTTTCCTTCAAACATAATTGGCCTCTGTCAGCCAAGCAGAGCCAGGTGGGCTAAACCAGAAGACAAGGAAATAGCCCGGACGGGGAAATGAGGCATCACACAGAGACACGTTAAAATGGGATTCTTCTGGAAATAGCAAAGAGGGACTCCAGCTTTTTGCAGGAGGACAGGGGAGGGGAAGGCGCTGAGTGGGGGGCCCAGGAGGGTAGAGAGACAGGCACTGTGAGGACCGCTGCATGCCTTCCCAGGGCCTGGCTGGTGCCCAGTGCCTGACATCCGCGGCCTCAGTACGTACTGTGAAAGGTGTGCAGGTGGATGGAAAGGCCGTTGGCCTGCCGGAAGCCCTTGCCACAGTCTCTGCAGACATACGGCTTGTCGCCGGTGTGGGTCCTCACGTGGCGGGACAGCTCGATGGACTGGGCAAACACAGCATCACAGTACTGGCAGGCGTACATTTTCCCTGGAAATACACAGGAGTCTATCAGAGCCAGCAGCAGACGTGTAGGGCATTCATAAAAACATGATCACGTTCTGAGGTGCACGGCAGGGAGAGACAACCTGGGAGGTGACAGGGGAACAGCAGGCAGCGTGTAAGGCGCTGGGGGCAGGGTCTGGGCCATCCGATCGGATGGCACCTCACCCACGCGGCTCATCACACAGAGAGGGCAGTAGTGCGGTCTCCCTGCCCTGCGGGGAAGGACAGAGTTCTCAACACATGACTAGCCGTCTGTTAATCGGACCACTGCAAGTGTGGAAGAGTTTATTCCATTCCCAGGAAACAGATATATACTTGAGCCCAGGAACGCCTGAGTCTGGACCCCTTCGCAAACACATAGGGCAGAAACGCATACAGAAATGACAGATGCAGCTTCAGAGAGGAATGGACATTCTCTGCCAGCAACTTGCTCTAAAGATTCTCCTGCCTTCTCTATTTTCTCATGCATGGGATGAAAATACAATGACCAGACTAGATTGCCAAAGAGTATTATAAAACACTGGTAAAGAACGTGTCTGGAAACCTGGTCCTTGTAAAAAAAAAAAACTAGAACAACTGTACCTCCAATCTCCCTCATGGGCCAACAGCAAAGGGGGAAAACCTGTAAGGTCAGGGTCCAGACCCCCCAGATCGTAGGGTCGACCTTAACTAGGGGGATCAACCTCATTTTCATTTTTTGTATGTTTACCCTTTGGAATAAAATTTTGTTAGGGAAGAAAAGGGTTTCTAGAACCAAGAGCTGAAATTATTGAGAAGCCCGGGGCTCAGCCTTTGGCCTTCTTCTCCACCTCTACCTTCTGCATGATCTCATCTCAGAGCCTTGCATTCCATCTGTACACTCACAGCTCCCACATTTAGGGCATCAGCTCCAGACTTACAGTCACTGCCTACCAGTCTCCTTCTCCACTTGGAGGTCTAAGAGGTGTCTCAAATTATCATGTACCAAGACAGAGCTCCAGATTCTCTACCCCACCCCCCACGCCATACACACACTCTCCCCGCCCCCTCCGGGTTCCCCCATTTCCTTAAAGGGCAGCATCACTTGCCTGGTTGCTCCTGTCCAAACCCCTAAGCCATCCTTAATGCCTCTCGTTCCCTCACATCCCACATCTAACCCATTCTCTGTCCTGTCGCTTCCACTTTCAACAGTACAGCCCCCAACTTGAACGTTTGTTTACACCTCCCCCAACACAGCTCTCATCAAAAAGCCCCGAACCTCCACAATGGATTAACTGTCTCTTTGTTTATACTATACGCCTGCCTTGTTAAGGCTTATTGTCCAGAGTGGCCAGAGTTAACCTGAAAAACCGTGTGTCAGATCCTATCCCACCTTGTGGTGGACAGAACAAAGGTCCCAAAGAGGTCCACACCCTCGCCGCTAAGGCCTGTGCACGTCACCTTACATGGCGAAAGGGACTTGGCAGATGCGACTAAGGATCTTGAGATGAGGGCACCCTGGGTTACCCCAGTAGGCCCAACTGGAATCTCAAAGGTCCTTCGAAGAGGCAGGGAGGACAGGCAAGTGGGGTCACAATGACGAGGCAGAGACTGCGGCTACAGAATCCCCTCCGGCAACTGCGAGAAGCAGGGAACAAACTCCCCGAGATCCTCCAAGAGGGACGCACTCCGCTAAAACTCTGGTGCTAAGCTTCCTAAGACCCGTTTTGGATTTTTAACCATCAAAATGGTAAAAGATAATACACTGATGCTGTTTCAATCCACTGTTTCTGGAAATTTTTTATAGCAGCAATAGAAACTAACACTCCTCACATTAAAAGCCAAGTCCTCACCTTGGCTCCTAAGATCCTGTAAGAGCCGGCCTTTGGTGACCTCTCTGACCTTATTTCTCAACACTGGACCCTCGTACTGTGCTTTAGCCCCTTCTAGTTCTCTCAGGCCCCTCTTTCACGCCCGTGTGGGATGTGGGGGGTGTGGTCCGCATCGTGATGGTCTTCTCCTAGATCTTCCACTGGTTCCATAGTCACTGCATTCACGTTCCTACTCAGATCTCATCTGCCCTCACTGCTGACACACACACACAGGGCCCGAACCCCACCCCACTGCTTGCTTGGCTTTATTTTCCCTCACTGCAGTCACTACTATCTGACTTTATATTATGCATTGATACATGGTCGGTTTTACCCACTGGAAGGTAAGTTCCATGAGGGTGTGTATAGTTGAACTATCTCTAGTGCCTGGAATGATGCTCAAGAAACTCATTCACTCTGTAAATGTTTATTGAGGGCCTCCTGTTGCTGAGCACTATTCTAAGTTCCACAGATACAGCGGAAGGAGGGGAAAAAAAGACTGAGTGCTCTATCCTCATGCAGCTTGCATTCTAACGGGGAAAATCAACTATAAACAAAATAAATTAAGACGGTAGATGACAGATTGATCCTATGGTAAGCTCTATGGAGAAAACCAACGCAGGAGGGCTGGAGTGCTATTTCACACAGGGTGGGCAGGAGAGGCCTCACGGGAAAGGCGAGGTGTGCGCGAGGACTTGCAGATGGGGAGGAAGTGAGGCCTGGAGGCGTCTGAAGGGAGGGCCTTCCAAGCAGAGGAACAGCCAGAGCAGAGGTCAGCAGGAGGTGCCCCGCCGGTCAGAGGCCTCACAGGGAGGCTGCAACAGGTGTAACGGGGCGAGCGAGGGGAGAGCGGTGAGAGATAAAGTCGGAGGGGCGTCGGGGACTTGATGAGGAGACTAGCAGGCTACCTTCAGAGTTCACACTAACAGGTGAAAAACCTTTGTGGGGCTTTGAGCAGACAAGTGACCTGCTACAGTTTAGCTTTCAGAGGCTCACTTGAGCCTGCGCGTTGAAGACGCTGCCCAGGGAAAGCAGGTAAGACGGGGAAACCAGTTAGGACACGACAACAGTGCTCCAGGGGAGATGACGGCAGCGTCCGTGGGCACACGTAACTGCTCCAGAAGACGCGCAGCCTCCTCCGGGAAGCCTTCCCCGACCACACACCTCCTCCCCCTCCCACTGGACTAGAAACCCTTATGCCCGCCTTCCATGTGTCCCTGTGATGGTTTTATTCCACCTCACACCACTGAGGCCTCTGTTGCCACACTAGAGACACTCGAGACCATCAGCTCCGTGCTCACTGGGATTCCAGGTAAGACACGTAACACCTGCCACTGCCCGATTCATAGCACGTGCTCAACCACGGTTTTCTTATGCTTGACCTCCACCTCAAAGCCCATGGGATTCCTGGCTTATGTAAATTCTGTAACCATAAAGTCACCATATTATGTCAGCTGGCCACTCTTTAGAGACTCTCACCAGAAGCATCTTACATGTCTGTGCACAAAGCTATTCCCATCATCTGTGGGCCTGGAGATTCTGTGTCTGTTTCTGCTTTTGATCTGCAGTGGGTTTTGAGGCAGCCCACACTGTCAGCATCTGCAGGAAGAACGGAAGCGTGCTCCGCGCCTTACCTTCCGAGAAGGCGTGCTCCGCGCCTTACCTTCCGAGTGCTTCTTCTTGGTGTGGTAGGCCAGGGCAGAGGCCTGTGTGAAGGTCATCAGGCAGTGCTTGCACATGAATGGCCGGTCCCCCGTGTGAAGGCGAAGGTGGTTCTTCAGGGTGGAATTGGCCGCAAACTTTGCCCCACACTCTTCACAGGAGAATGGCTTCTCGTCAAAATGCTCCGTCAGTTTGTGGTACTGCATGCCTAGGGAAGCCGTGCCAGGGACCGGAGAGACGCGTGATCAGAGCTATAAATCCAGCAGGACACACCTGAGCACTGCCAGGCCAGGCCTCAAGAGAGAGCACGGCGTGAACTCACTGTTCTGTTTCATTAGGTCTCAGGCAAGGGAAAACAATCTACTTCTGCTGGTTCCTAGGACGCTTGTTTACTCTCCAGAAACCAGTGATACTTGGAAACCAGAGTATCAGGTGAGAAAGCTGGCTGTCGTCATGAATACCAACGGCCACAGTTTACTGAGCACTAACTCTGCGGAAGGCACTGCACCAGCTGTCTCAGCACCACGGTCTCAAATCTTCATGAAAGCGAAATGTCGCTCAGTCGTGTCAGACTCTTTGCGACCCCATGGACTGTACAGTCCACGGGATTCTCCAGGCCAGAATACTGGAGTTGGGAGCCTTTCCCTTCTCCAGGGGATCTTCCCAACGCAGGGAACAAACCCAGGTCTACCGCATTGCAGGCGGATTCTTTACCAGCTGAGCCACCAGGGAAGCCCTAAATCTTCATAACAGTCCAAAACAGTGGGCGTTAATCAGGGTACCTATTTGACAGAAGGGGAAATGAAAGCTCAGGATGCCGATTCCCAAGCTCCTGCTCTTCTCAAAACAGTCCCCTGCCTCTGCTTTATTTTCTAAGCACTTACACAGTCCTTCCCGTATCCTGGAGGCAAGGCCTGGAATCCAAACTGCAACACAGTAAGTGCCTTACATACGAATCTTCGGGTTGCGAACTTTCAAATGTGCCCCTGTATGCCAGCTGCTGAACTGGACTGCTGTATTTTTCAAGGTACTGTACTGTAAGATTTAAAATGTTTTCTGTGTTTTGTTTTTTATGTACTGTTTGTGTGAAAAGTATTATAAACCCATTATAATACAGTACTACACAGCCGATCCTGTTAGTGGGGCACCTAGGCTAACTGTGCTGGACTTAATGCACGCGCTCTCAGAATAGGAGTCGTTCGTATGTAGGGCACTCACTGTGTTTGAATTATCATCCTCCGTGACCACGCCTTCCTGAACATACCTGAGGCATGAGCAAATTCTCGTCCGCAGAGGTCACAGGTCACCGGGAGCCTCTTCTTCTTCTTCTTGGGGACACTGGGCTCTCCGCCCGCGCCGTGGGCCTCCAGCTGGTGCTTCTCCAGCTCCTTCTTGGAGTCCTTGGTCTCGTTACACTCCTCACACTGCACCTGCCTGCTCTTGGCTGCCCGGCAGCGCCTCACGTGCACCTTGAGGCGGCAGTAGAAGTGAAAGCTCCTGCCGCAGGCCTTACAGACGAAGCTCTTCTCGGCAGAGCCCGGGGCGGCGGACGCGTCTTTCTCCTGTTGTTCAGGCAAGGCAGCCGTCTCTCCTTGGCCGTCCTGGTTTCCAGGCTGGCAGTCTTCTCCAGCTGGCTTTTCACCTGCTTTGTCCTTGCCTTCAGAGTGAAATTTACCACTCACTGTCCACCTTTCCTTCTCTCCCTTTTCCTGAGTAAGAAAACCTGTGCAGGAGAGAGAGATCACATGGCTCTGGGAATTCTCCTGGCTTCTACTTTGCTTTCTAACTTTCCTTCTTTGGGGGAGACTGGAAACTACTTAGGACCCTCATCAAACTCTAATGAAATATCATTGTCATCCCTTCTCTCTGACAAACACAAATCACATCTGTGGTCTATGACGTCTCTAAGTATTCGCGAGCACACAAAATAAATAAGGTAGTGATGGATGAACTCTTCTATGAACTGCTGCCTCTTCTCTCCAACAAGGAGACAAGCTGGGGCCTAACAGGACCCCACCCACCGTTTCTTACCAGCGCACGCTAACTCCCGCATGACGGGCTGCAGGCCTGGGGAGGATCTGTGGATGCTGCACAGAAGCTGACATATTTCAGTGGCTGAGATGGATTTTTCCACGGCTCTGCTCAGCAGTGCTCCCAGGGAAGCTTCGGGGCTGGCTGTCTCAGAGGAGCTGCTCAGAATCTAAATGAATACCACGAGACTAAGGTTTGTGGTTAACATCAGCAGATTTTTTCTATGGTTTTCAACTTAGAAAACAAAGCTAATTTCAGAGAGGCATTGCCCCATCTATAATAAATAACACATTTCTCACTATACATATAGCAGAGAGTCCCCCCTTTTCTCCAAGCGCAGGGAAATTAACAAAATTTAAACAAGGAGACACATGTGAAGACCACTGTGCAAATACAAAGGTGCAAGCAAGGAATCGTTGAGGATTTTCTATGAGAAATATCTTCTCAGAAACCAGGAGTCTCCCAAAGAACTTTTCTAGATCTCAGTATCAAATGTTTGGGGTGGGCTATAAGACGTGGCTGTGGGCACTTCTGTCTTGAAGACTGAGATAATTTTTCATTGTATATAATGGTCTCAGTGTCGGGAAGCAATTCTGCATGATCAGTGCAGGCTTCACATTTTTAGATACTTAGATGTACCCTTTTAAACATCATTTTCTTTCATAAAGAAACTCAGCTTTTTAAAGAAGGTTCAAATAGGGGCTTTAAAGAGGCCAAGAATATTATTTCAAAGCCACCCTCTCAGAATGTTAGAGCTATCAGCAGAAAGAATCAGTATGCTGAGAAATAAAAACTAAAGCATCCGCAGATGGCCGAATGGAATTTTCATTTTGGGGGATATTTTATTTCTGCTCTTTTCAAGTCTATCTAAATAAACCTGATGTCCCTGGAGGCAGGCATGAGACCAATTAGTGAGGCTAAAACTGATCAACGGCAGAAGCCCCATCTCTGAAGTGCGAGGCATGCTGGAGAGAGTCTAGCAGATGTATCTCTCCTCTGAAGCCCCACACAAACGTGTGCCATCTTCTGCCCATCTGAGAGTCAGACCAAGGTGGGGCTGTCACCTGTGTGGAAGGTTAGAAACTGCCCTTCCACACACCACAGCCACGCCCATCTGGATCAAAAAGCACCATAGGTGAATCTGTAGCTAAATTTCATGTTCCTTTATGATTCTTTTGCACTCAAGATGCACATGATCCTGGGATGAACATCCGTGAATTCCCCCCCGCCATCCCCACCTGGTTTTTCTGGGATGCTGGCCACATTGCGAGAAGCCTTACAGAAAATGAGTTGGCACTATTTGCTACCCCATATGGGCAAAAGCTTTGTTCTTTCTATGTTTATTTTGGCTCTTTCTAGAAGCCAGAATAGAGCGTGTAATAAGACCAATTTTACTTTTCTTCCTCTGAAAAAAGTTGCTTCTTAGAACATGTGACAGGAGAGTAACATGGTTCCCTCTGAGTTTTCCTAGGTTCAGACAGACTCAATCTGCATCTGAGTAACTTGAACCCGCGTTCCAATCCTGGCTGCTTCTCTGACCGGTTGGCACATGCTAGATCTGCCACTGACCCCTCAGAGCCCCAGGTCCCTTATCTGTAAAATGCGGGTGACAGCACCCGCCACGCAGAGTTGGGAGGATTAAAAGAGCGAAAGCGTGACAAATGCCGCTTGGCCCTGGGCCCGCCCACAGTAGTCACTGAACAGGAGCTGGCTCCTCCCCTAGGAGAGAACACAGTCCTGGGCACCGCCACTGTAGAGCTCCCCCAGACGCTGCATTGCCATCCCCAGCGCACCTCTTTCACGGTCTCTGCCAGCTGCTCTTCCTCTGAGGCCAGGCACTTGAGTTGAGCCGTCTGCTGGATGGCCTCTAGGATCGACCTGTGATGCCTCAGGATGGTCTCGAAGGCAGCACTTTCTGGGGTCATCACTGAACAAAGAAGGATTGAAAACTCATGAGCAGAACTCTGAGCTCCATTTTTCTCTTTTACCTTTTCTCAATTCTTCAGCATGAGAATCTATTTTATCTGGCTCCCACCTTGGCGGGGGCCGGGGGGAATGCCAAACAGCACTGAAGTTGGAGAAATGATATTAATAGAAGTGCAGAATAACTGCCCATATTTTACTTTCAAAGGTTTACAAACTCCCATTTCCTTGAACAAAACTGCCGGTCCTTACTTCTACTGGTTGGGATGCAGAAGACTGAAAGAGAGCTCTACTTTCTGGCAAGACTGACAGTAACCTCTGGAGGGGGCAAAGCGAGCACAGAGTCCTTGGCACCCTACCTGCCCGGAAGAAAGCATTAGCGCCGGGCTCCCTTCGTATCTCCTCCATGAGCAGACTCAACGGGCAGGGCTTCGTCTCCTGAGCCGCCAGGAGCAGTTGCCAGATGGCCGCTGCAGACACCGTGTGCTTCTCTAGAACTGCTGACATCAGAGCATGGACACCACCAGAACCAGCGGCAAGTCTCACGAGCTTCTCCATGACCTTCAGGACGTAGCACAAACACACACGTAAGGCACGTTCTAGCCGGTGGTCCAGCTACAGAACTGCAAGTCTGGGCATTGCGTCACAGTGAACATATTTCTGGGGAGTTTTTCAACATCCTTCACCTCCTTCAACCTGAGAGATGTTGATGCATGAGAAGGGTTTCCATTCCTCCTTCGGAAAGCCCTTCCTTATATCAGTGCAGACGTCACAATGACCCTACTTGTCACTCCGCCTTAGAAACGGAATCGCCTTCTGTTTCTCCTTCTCTGCTGACTTCCTAGCCTATCATTTCTCAACATGGCTGTGGTGCTTATATAGAATATATATCAAACAAAAAAAATACATATATGTTAATCTTTTCCCTTCTCTCTCATTATGCCCGCCCTTCCTCCTTCTCTCTTACCTCTTTTTCTCCAGGGACTATACTCTTCACGTGTGGGATCATTCCTAGTAACACCTGGTTGTCTGTGAAAATCTCAGAGAGGTTCTCATGATACCGTCTCAATAGTTCAATCCCGTAATCATCAGGGTTTGCTTGGGCTGTAAGGATATTAGCAAAACAACAACGTTTGATGCGACAAAGCCTCCTTAAGGGCTTCTTCCAGGTGACGTGAGGGGAGTTACAAATGCGGGTGGAGCAGCAGATCGGTGCGGGAGCCTGGTCTCCTTTGGAGCACAACTGCAGCTCCTGGCATGGGGCCTCACACACATGTGCTCACGTCTCCTCTGGGCTACACTTAATCACTCACTGCTGCAGGGCCACGAAACCCACCAGCACTTTGAAAGTTAGCGCCCAGTGGGAAAAGCTAGTGATTGCTCAACAGGGGGGTAATTAGAAGGCTGCACTTGTAAGAGACTCAGATGTACAGATTCAAGGGATATTATCCATCAAGCCCGAGGTAAAGCATCCACGTGGTGATCCCAAGTACAGGCAGGCATGAGTCGCGAGTGCAGTAGCGAAGCTGACCCATCCTTCTGTTTAGATGCCCTCGGAGCCAATCTGTTAGCAGCTCTCTTTCAAGAGGTCATATTTATTTGAAAGCAAAGAAAAATCAAAACTATCGGGCATTCCCTTTAGCTTTGCAGATATTTAAAAATTTATTCTCCTCTCTGGCCCAGTAACTCCACTTCTGGGAATCCAGCCTTACGAAATGATCTGAAGGCAAAAAAAAAAAAAAAAAAAAAAATCTGTGTACAAAGATTTCTGCCACTGTGTATACCTATGGCTGATTCATGTTGATGTATGGCAAAAATCAGGACAACACTGTAAAGCAATTACCCTCAAATTAAAAAAAAAGATATTTGCCACTAAGAAACTTGAGATGATGATGATGAAGAAGGTAACTATTTACTGAGTGCCTATCATGTGTATAGTGAAGCCTATGGTTTTTCCAGTAGCCATGTACGGATGTGAAAGCTGGATCATGAAGAAGGGGGAGCGCTGATGAATTGACGCTTTCAAACTGTGGTGTTGGAGAAGACTCTTGAGAGTCCTTTGGAAAACAAGGAGATCCAATCAGTAAACCTCAAAGGAAATCAACCCTGAATACTCTTTGGAAGAACTGATGCTGAAGCTGAAGCTCCAATACTTTGGCCACCTGATAGCAAACAGCTAACTCACTGGAAAAGACCCTGATGCTGGCAGAAGGAGAAGAGGGCAACAGAGGATGAGATGGTTGGATGGCATCACCGACTCAATGGACACGAACTTAGGCCAACTCCGGGACATGGTGAGGGACAGGGAAGCCTGGCAAGCTGCAGTCCACGGGGCTGCAGAGTCTGGCATGGCTTGGCGACCACACAAGGACAGAGTTCTGTGCTGAGCTCTGTGCTCGGTGTTTACATATTATCTCACAGTGGCCATGAAAACGAAGGAGGAGGTAATCTCATCCCTATCTCCTGGAGGAGAGAATGAGGTTCAGAAGGGTTAAGTCACCTACTCAGGGTCACACAGCTACCAAAGAAGGCAGGATGCAAACCCTGGGAATCTTGAGAGACGTCACTGTTGGGTTTCACGTGCCCCCAGATACAGGCACAAGTAAAACAGCCTATGTATCCTGATGGTGGAAACTATACAGCCTTAAAAAAAAAAATCCAGAACTCTAGGGAGTGTTCTGAAATCTGGAGAATGTTTAGGTTACACTGTTAAGTGGGGGAAATGATAAAATGTAGTAGAGTATCTCAACACTGTAAAAATAATGTGACGGAATGTGTTAATACTGACATAATCAAGTGGGATTTGAGGTTCTTTCCTTCTTTATTTTTTGAACAGTTCAGGTTTGTATAAGGATATGTTATTTCTATCAGCTAGTAAAAACGTTGTCTCACTTCCCAAATACCTTTTTTTGAAACCCACCTCAGTCTCAAATGCTCTGGGATGGGGTCAGGGGGTGGGGGGTGTGTGTGTGGGGGGTGTGGGAGTGGGATTGGCTAGAGCTGGGTTGTTTTTCTAAGGGATGGGATGTGGACCCATTAACCCAAACTGGCTGGACACGAGGGGTGGTCCACTCTGGGCACTGCTGGAAGCAGACGGCACTCCAGTGGGCGTGAGGGCGTCGGGAAGTGAGTTCCTGCTGCTCGTGTCTGTGAGCCCATCTGCTCCACAGGCGTTCCGCCCCGGGAAAGCCGTACTTTCGTAAACCCTGAACT
Source organism: Tragelaphus eurycerus (assembly GCA_935064755.1). Taxonomy (NCBI): domain Eukaryota; kingdom Metazoa; phylum Chordata; class Mammalia; order Artiodactyla; family Bovidae; genus Tragelaphus; species Tragelaphus eurycerus. The sequence goes on along the minus strand of CAKXYN010000099.1, from coordinate 6,238,333 downwards.
AGGGGAACATCACAGGGGAGGTTTAATGGAGAAGAGATTCTCGGATTTCCAATCTTAACTCCAGAAATGCTGAGAATCACTGATGGGAGACAGCAAGTTTCTCTCTCATGATGGCCTTTCCTAACACTGTCTTATCTCCCCAGTGAGGAGCCAAATGGGGAGTTTCAAGCTATCACTTTCTGTAACAGTGATCCCAGTCCAGAGAGTCAATAATTAACTTATACCTGTGGTGCTCGGCAAAGCGGCTAATTTCTGCAAATTCTCCAGCAGAAGGCCCAAGTCTGGGAACGCCATCTTCACAGCCTGCAGCAGTTTTACCAGACTCTCAGCACTCAGGGTCTTCTCTTCAGACATCCTGTGCAACAACTTTTCTATCGTCTCCTTGGGCGTGCTGCCCTCACAGCAATTCAGAATCACCTGCAGTGGCGAGCAATCAACCCGACACCAGTTACTGGGCAATTCTGAGCGTATCTGACACGCCACCGGCAGGCCCAGCAAGACCGCGTTACCAGCTGCCCCATCTCCAAGCCTTCTCCTGCTCATCTCTAGAGCTAGCTGTCACAGTCTCTTCCTTATTCTGTTTCAATAAAATCCAAAGCATTCTCCAAACAAACAGCTCTATGAAAATCTTTCTCTTTCAACTGCGGGTCTGTGCATCTTCTTTACCTCACTGCATTTTGAGAAAATATTCTTATGCTAGGCCTATGTGACAGAGCGAGCAGTTCACATCAAAGCTTTAGACTGAGTCTGTTCAGACACTAAGATTGAGAAATCGACTAGCAATTAATAAATACGGTTACAGTGTTTTCCTGTTTTATCCAATAAAGTGGCCAGAAGTTGTAAGTTCAGAGCAATTCTATTATTTTCCTTCCTTTATTGATACAGCAATTTGAATATCCAGATACTTTGTTTGTCTGTGGTCTCCAAAATAGATAGATTCAAAGTGCACTTTCGGATTATTTTCCTTGTGGGTTCCTCAGTACCCCTCTCCTCCCCACTGGCCACAGATACCAGTTCCAGGCATCACCCCACGGTTCTACCCACTGGTTCTTCCCTGGCATGCTAGAGGGTTCTCTGAGTGAACAGGGCACAGGGCCCCAGCAAGAGGCTGAAAAGTCAAATTCCTGACAGTTGGTTACTTTATAGCTATTTTCCTATTACAGTAGAACTAATTCTTCATGGGCTGCAACTCACTCTATATAACTTGGTTCTTGTGGATGACTTTGGGGATTATTTCAGCACATGTAGTCTACAGGTTCACAGTAACTGAGTCCTGAGGCTTCCCCTGGGAAAAAGCCAGCTCTCAGGGGCAAGACTTAGGCAGATCAGTCATTGTGGCATGTCAGAGGATGCCGCTGTCAAACTTCTCCCATTTAAAAAATAATGAATTCAGGTATAAAACCAAATTGGTTTTATATATGTAAAAGGAGTTTTATATCTATGGTTTTATATCTATGAAAGACAATCTATAAATTGTCATTTCTTGTCCGTACAGAACACAGTCATTCTCTTTAAGGTCTCATACATATCAGATTTCTATCTACTAAATGAGACAAAATTTAAAATAAGGACTTGTACCTAAAAGCTATTCTGATTTCCATGTTACCTCTTAGATCCTAAGCGATAACCTGATCCAAAATGAGGCAGGTGGATACTGTTAAGAGTGAGAAGGAACTGCTAAGCCAGACAGGTCTAGTTTGAAACCAAGTTCTAAAATGTATGGCCTCTGTGACCTTGGGCAAGTTATTAAAGTCTTTAAACCTTAATTTCCTCATCTGCAAAAGAAAATAACAATACCAACTCTTGCACAGTTGTTATGAGGATTCTCTAAAATGAAGTTCCCATTTGTAGAGCCAAGCCTAACTCCTAGGACAGGTAGATGATTGCTAGTAAATGATAGTGGTTACCAATATTAATAGGAACCAAGATGCACAGGGGTTAAGAGATGTGCTTTGTTCACTTATTCATTAAAATATATATATTTTTTAATGTGGACCATTTTTAAAGTCTTTACTGAATTTGCTACACTCTCGTTTCTGTTTTATGTTTTGGTTTCTGGGCCACGGGGCATGTAGGATCTCAGCTCCCCAACCAGGTATCGACCCGGCACCCCCTGCACTGGAAGGTGAACTGTTACCCACTGGACTGCCAGGGAAGTCCAGATGTGCTTTGTTTAGAAGTCTGGGTTCCAGTGCTGGCCCCAGGCAACTGTGCCTTTGGGTGTGCTGCTCACACTTCTAAGCTTCTGTTTCTTCATCTTTAAATTAGGGTAATATAGGAAATGGCAACCCATTCCAGTTCTCTCGCCTGGAAAATCCTATGGATGGAGGAGCCTGGTAGGCTATAGTCCATGAGGTTGCAAAGAGTCAGACACGACTGAGCAACTTCACTTTCACTTTTTTCCCCATAAAGTTACTACAAGGGTAGAATTTAGTAAGGCTTAAAAGGTCCTCAGCACACTGCTTGGCACACAGAAAACAATAAATAAGTGGCAGCTATAGTAATTACTATTTCTGTATCTGTTTCCAGTCCTGAAGTAAAGAAATGCCTATTTACCACTTCTTACAGCACCCAAGGTATGTTTACAGAAGGGCCATGGTACTTGTGATTAGCATCATTCCAGAGGAGAGAAAGTTCCGAAGGCCCGAGACGGCACGCTCCAGATGGTATGAAAACACTGTGCCTCTGTGGTCGACATTCACCTCTGCATTCCTGCCTTTTTATGCTCCTTCAATTTTCGCGAGAAAGAGTAGCTTAATGAAGCTCTGGGGGAACCCTAGTCCTAAGAAGTGCTTTTGTGATTTACAACTAATTTAAGTTCTTCTGCTTCAGCCCTTTCTGTCAAGCAAATCGAAAGTGACAGAAGAAAACGATGGTGGGGTCTGCTGGGCTGCGGGGAACGAGGCAGAGTCTGGGCTCTACCTATAAGGGCTATTTTACCAAGATAATGAAGCAGTTCAGAGGACACATTCAATCTAGCTAATAAGGAAAAAGTCTGAATGAGTAATTGAATGAAATCACTAAACAAGGACGGGGTACTTCTAGAGCTAGAAGCAACTCATTTAAACTGAGTGTCTAAAATTACACTTAATCTCAAGTCTAAGGAGAAAATAGGGGTTTAATCTTATCCTGTGAGTATACCATCTTTCTCAAGAAGTTCAAAGGAGTTAAATTTTTAAAAATATAATTTTCAAAATACAATTTTGAGATGAAAAGTTTTCCCATTTTATATGAAAAAAAATGGCAATGCAATATCATCAAGAATAAGAAAATCTAGGATCCATCTCCTCACTGTGAATCCAATACTCAGCCATCAGACCCATGGTTCATAAACATTTTCTCTCCTGAACAGTTAAACCACTTCCCACAGTTTGATGGCACGAAAGTTCTATCTCCCTATTTCTTCCTTCCCAATATAAAAATATTTTTAGCACAAAGTTGAAATCGATAACACCAACAAATACAGTTATCTAGTTGGCTTGAGAAGTCATGTTAGCAGTTTTATGAGGACTTTAGCAACTAGCTGGAGGGAGAGTAAATTGGTACAACCTTCCTGAAGGGCAATTTGGCAATATATAACAAACACTTGAAAAACTTGATACTCTCTCTTCCAAAATCTCACTTCTTAGAAATTCCTCTGAGAAAATAATCTGAGATGTATGCAAAGATCTATGTGCAAAATGATCCCTGAAGCATCATTTATGGTAGCAAAATACTGGAATAGCAAAAAATAAGAAAAGAATGCCCAACAGAAAAGCATTAAAGAATCATGGTATAGCCATTAGAACAGAATACAGCTACCATAATCCATACTGCAGGTATGGAAATACATTCACAATATATTCAATTAAAAAATAAACTCACAAAACCATATGATACTCCAGTCCCAGGGTGATTTAGACGAGGAAAGTGGAAGCACAAGGTCCAAAATGTTAGCAGTGACGACCTCTGAGTGCGGAGATGCTGGGAGGTGTAGGTGTTTTCCTTTCTGCTTACTTTCCCAATTGTGACTTCTTTACTTTAGCACTTACTTACACACTTTAGTAAGTGACTACTTACTTTATAGTGACTTCATCACTAAAGATGAACAGTGTTATCATTTCTGTAAAAAGTATCACAATAATTAGAAATGTGCCTAAACACACACACCCCTAACTCTTTTGGGGGCAAAAGAGTTACAGAGCCTGAATCTTATGGAGTCAGAGCAGGGAGAGCCATCCATCCGTGCATCTAAAGACGCAGGGCATACAGGAGGCATGAAGTAAGAACCTGAGCTTTAGGCGCTTTCCGTGTAGCATGTGAAGAAATGCTGCAAGGGGAAAGGTGCTCTGTGCCACAAGAGAGGCTTAAAAATAAGTGTCACATGAGTTCAGGAGGGAGCAAGAGACACTGGACAGTTACCCTTTTCTCAGAGTCAGGCAGGAATTCCTCCTCCGTTTCCAGGAACTCCAAAATGGGTCTCAGCTGTGTTACACACTGGATCAGGTCCTCTTTGTGTTCCAGTAACACAACAGACAAGGTCTTTCCCTCCTCTGTGCTCCCTGGGGGAGAAAGAGCTGGAGACGGACAAGAGAAGCTAGTCAATTTGAAGAAAATGACAGTGTGGTTTGTCAAGAGAGATCTAACAGAATAGTAAAGTGATTCTCAGCCTATTCTGAGCACCCGAACGCAGAATCTCTTTTTGGAGAGGAAAATACTTTATTATTCTGTTTAAACTCTTCTATGAAAGGGAAAATGTTTCATTTATCTGTCGAAACACAAAGCGGGAGAGCCAGCCAGAGGTTAACGTCTGGTTGGCAAGGCCACCGCTTTGTACCTAACCCAAACGAGAGAACCCTCAGCCTTTACGTGCTGTCAGCAAACCGGTCCACCCTGGGCACGCCAAACACTGATTTGGACGTGTGGCTTTTGAAGGGCAGGAGAACACGGATGATATTCTGCAACTTCAAGGTGTCAGATTTAGCCAACTAGGGGGCAGAAATGAAGACTCAAATTCAGTTTGTGTATGTTAACACGCAGCCTCTGGAACTACAGGTAGAAATTGACGTGCAAATCACTTAATACTAACTGAGCCACTGAAAAAATGGGATCACTTGAGCAAGCTTTGTAGCATCTTCCCAGAACAAAACGCAGTCACTCAGGTGGATGGGGTTTCTCCTACCTTTTGGCTGCACTGCTTCCACAGCCTCCGGCTTTCTGTCTGACAGTGCTGTCTTGACTGCAGGATTGGAATCTTGGTACAGCCGCAACAGGGACACAACGGTCTGAACCTCCAGGCTCTCACTTCTTACTTTATCCAGGATTCTCTGAAATGCTGATTGTCCTTCACCCTCAAGGCATCCCATTATGGTCTGCGGAACACAAGTGCGCAGAAAGAGATGAGTCAGGAATCCTATGCTCCTTGGACTGGGCAAGCAGGCCCTCAACAGTATGATCCCCGCTGACATGACCTTTCTACGACATTTGATGTTACTATTGCTTCTGTGACACAATTCTCTGACTTCCTGACACGGAAGTGTTTTGGTAAGAACTTGCCTTTCTGAACTGAAGTCGCTCAGTTGTGTCCGACTCTTTGCAACCCCGTGGACTGTAGCCTACCAGGTTCCTCTGTCCATGGGATTCTCCAGGCAAGGATACTGGAGTGGGTTGCCATTTCCTTCTCCAGAGGATCTTCCCAACCCAGGGATCGAACCCGGGTCTCCCTCACTGCAGGCAGACGCTTTACCGTCTGAGCCACCAGCGAAGCCCAAAGTCCAGTGCCTTTCTGGCCACTCTTTCTCTGCCTTCCTCGATGGCTCTTCGTTCAAATCGGTAACCAAAAGCAGTACCTGAGACGCCTCAACTCTGTTTTTTCTGCCTGATACGCTCTCCTTTTGAAAAGCTCTCACACATGTCGCTTTATGAAGACAACTCTGAAAACCAGCGTGCTCATCCTGAACTCTGTTTCAATCCAGAATCACAATGTCTGCGGGATGTACCTGATCCTCCAGGGGTCTCAGCACCACATGCCTAACACCCAACTCACCTCCATGACTCTTTAAACCTAGAGCACTAAAATGCCAACAACTCCAGGGGTAAGATAAACAACGTTAGCATTCGACGGAGCGTCTCATGCAGATGGGAGGAAGGCCAACTGGAAGGCAGGATTACTATTTCTATCTCAGCAGTAATGAAAAATCTGGTAATCAAAACTTAATTTCATGTGGATAGCATTATGTATAATCTTTACATTCCTACTTGGCAAAACTACGACCTACCTCTGATGCTTTTTAGTATTGATACTACAAAAGAAAATAGTTTTCTAAGGAGAGTCTTTAGAGAACAAAAATCTAAGGTTTTCTAGACACACACACACACTCACCGCAATATACACAACACAAAAGGATCTCATGAATATGTACACTGGCAAAGTTCACCCAGTTATTACATATTCTGACAGTAATTACATGTTTAAAATTATTGTTTAGAGAGACTTGATCTCCTTCCCCTCCCAAATAAACAGGATTATAAATGAGTCAGACTCTGTGTTTCTTGAGTTTGCTCAAGCTTGTTTCCTGATCAGAAAGGACTGCATAAAGCTAACTTAAAAAAAAAAAAAAAAAAAAAGGTTCCTATGTTTTTCGACCATCTCCAAAAGTAAACAGAGATAAAATACATAATCCACACTAAGATTTTACCGGAATAAGTAACTTTCATGAACAAAAGATAAATTGTTTTGTCTCTATTTCTAAAATAATAAATAAGATTTAGATACCAGTTGAAGGCCTAATTCTCTTTGGTCTCATTTATTCGGGCTTTCTGGCTTTCAGCAGTTGGCCCACAGTCTCTTTGGAACACCTCTTCTTTGACAGCAGCAGGGACCTGCGGCAGGCAGCCTCTGAAATGGCTCCTAGCATGCCTGCCTCCAGGTTTTCACGCCCTTGGGCTGAGCCTCGTGACTCGCTTCTAAGAAAAAGAATAGGGGACAGGTAGCGGGCCGGCAAGTGTGAGGCTGGGTCACCGTGGCTGCCGTCTCGCCCCTGTGTGGACTCTCTCAGCGTCTTTGCTCTGGGGGATGCAAGCTGCCGTGCTAGGAGGTGCCCAAGAGAGAGGCCCTCGTGGCAAGGAAGTCAGTCCCTGGCCAACAAACAAATGAGTGAGCTTAGGAAGAGATGCCCCAGCTGAGCCTCGGTGTGTCTACAGCCCAGGCTTACACCCTGAGTGCAGCTCCATGAGAGACACTGAGCCAGGGACTCAGCTGAACTGTGCCTGGATTTCTGACCCCCAGAAACCGTGAGGGCATAGATGTTTGTTCTTTGAAGCTGCCAAAGTTTAAGAGAAATCCGTTCAACGTAGGGCCCTGGGAATAGGTATCTCCTAAAGACCCATGATCGCTCATACCCTTAGTTTTAAACCTGCTTCTTCCTTTTTATTTTCCATTTCCTCCCTCCCTCCCTCCCTCCGACCGTCTTGTGCGCTTAGCTGGTAACAGCCTACAGCTATCTCATTGTATCCTAGGCCGCTTTTCGTTCACCGAAGCTCTCCAGATATCCCAGGTCCGCCTCTCTCAGTATCCAATTTGTCTGCATTATCATTTGAGCCAGTGGGGAGGGGAAGCTTTCATCAATGGTGGGATCTGACGTGCTGCTCATTCTCCTCACCGCCGTCTCCTCCTCTGCCGAACTGCTCAGCAGTGAAATTAAAACATTTGTTAACTTCATTGCTCAGCAGTGACACCAGGGTGGCCATCTGGGAAGAGAAGCAGGGCTGGGCTGATGAAAGGGCCAGGAGTGAGCAGTCAGCTGCTGAGACGGCCCTGCTCCCTGCTCCTTCTTCCAGAACCTACTGCGGACCTGCATCAGAGCCAGCGCAGTTAACTGTTAGCTCCATCAGCGCCCTAGGCTACCTGGGGCTTCACAGCGGAGTAAGCCCTTTTCTGGAAATAGGGAATCTGCCTAAACAGAAGGGTGTCACTATTGCAACAGGCTGGAACTCACTGATTGCTATCACGGAACAGAACTCTAGGAAAATGAACCAAAACAGACTTTTATTCTTCAACCAGACATTTAGAACCCCTTTGATTCTTAGAGTTAAAAGTACTTCAATAAATTCGTACCAATTCATGGTCACACAAGTACTCAAAGTACTTTTATCTATGAGTGAAATACGGGTCAATATATTTCAATACGGAACAGTTTTCTTTGCCTCTGTTGTCTGTGAAAAAAAAATGACTCAATCTTTCCCTTACACTCAGATCTTTTAATGGCATTTACTTATTTTCCCAACTGCCTGCCTACGGCCTTTGGACTTGTCTGGGTCACACCATACTCTTGTCTGCTCACGCCTTCCCTGAATGCTGAGGGCCAGACAAGGGTAACAACGAGACAGACCACGCCAGCTCAGCGCCACCCCAGACGCTGTGCAATCCGTGCCACCTACTTTCCTCCCCACGCCAGACCCTGCAGGCGCTACCACAACTACCTAAAGGAGAGTCAGAGAGGTGCAGTAACTGGCCCGAGGTTGCATGGCTGGTGAGCAGAATACCAGGACGGAACGCCTGCTCACTCCACTGACCTGGCGCCTCTTTCACGAGGTTCATCTTCCAGACTTTGAGTGTAACCAAATCCACTTCACTGGATTTTATTGGACTTCTTAGAATCAACATCAAATGGAACACTGGTTAGCCTCCAGATAATCTATACCATTCTTCCTGGTCTCAACGATTAGTGTGGAGACCGGTATACAATAGGTGCTTAATAAATGTTTGTTCAACTGAATGAAATTCCCTTCCCATAAGACTACCAACCCTTTGAGCTATAGCTGCATATCTTAGACTTGATAATTAGAAAGAATTTGAAAAAACAAGTTTATCTCTCATAAATCTGTAAAGTGAATCCTACCCCTTCACTTCTCAAGAAAGTCACCCTATTTTGTCAGTGAGCACAACACACAGACCTGCACTTGTTAACAAACCCTTGAAGTCATGACACAGTTGAAAACATCAGGTTCACATAAGAGCCTTCAATGTTATTTGCCTTTAAAACAAAGGTGAAGGAGAAAAGGATGCTCCCAGGCCTTTGGTCTGGGAAGTCTTTCTAGAACTTTAGGTGAAAAGTAGATCAAACAGCAAGGAAATCAATAGTGGAAAGAGATATCTCCTTATTCTAGTCAGACTCACTTTGCTATATACACAATGATTTAAAAAGCAGGGCCATGGCTAGGAATAAAGAAAGTAGACAATTAAAAGTTTTAGCATAAAAGCTGAAAAAAAGTATGTGTTTCTGGTGGTTCCAGGCGGTAAAGAATCTGTCTGCCTTGCAGGAGATAGAGGTTCGATCCCTTGCTCGGGAAGATCCCCTGGAGAAGGAAATGGCTACCCACTCCAGTATTCTTGCCTGGGAAATCCCATAGACAGAGGAGCCTGGGGGGCTACAGTCCCTAAGGTCGCCAAGCGTCAGACACAACCAAGCAACTAACACTTTCACACTTTTCTTTTTCTCAGCTCAGCCAGAAAGCCCTTTAGGTCAGTACCTGCTTTTTCTAATGGGTCAGAGATACTACACTGAGATGAAGACAAGCGGAAGACACTTTCCCATCCCAACACCCCAGAGAGTTCTCCTTAATCAGTTTTGGCTTTGGTTTCACACAATTCAAGCCGCCCAGCCTCTTCTCATGTTGCTGCAATCACTGCTCAGGCAATGGCTTTGCCGCCTTTCATCACTCACCTCAGGAGATAAAACAGTCAGGACACTGGTTCACGTGTCCTCCTTAACTCAGTGCAGGCCAATTGCCTATCTCCTATCTGTTTTTTAGGGAAAAAAAAAGGAACCAACTGGTCCATCTCAATCAGAATATCACTTATAAGCCTTAACAGGCCTCCAAATTACACATCTAAGTGTAAATTATTTTTAACATTGAGCTATCTCTTTTTATATAATTTTATTAATTTATTTTTGGCTGTGTTGGCTCTTTGTTGCTGAGTGGGCTTTTCTCTAGTTGCGACGAGCAGGGGCCACTCTCCAGCTATGGTGTGTGGGCTTCTCATGACAGCGGCTTCTTTTGTGGAACATGGGCTCTAAGGTGCACAGGCTTCAGGAGTTGCAACTCCTGGGCTCTGGAGCACACACTACCGAGTGTGCAGTGTATGGGGCTACATGCTATGCAGTATGTGGGATCTTCCCAGACCAGGGATCAAACCTGTGTCCCCCGAATTGGCAGGAGGATTCTTTACCACTGAGCCATCAGAGAAGCCCAAGCTAATTTTTTTTTTTTTAATGTGATGATGATGAACCAAATAACCACCACCACTACTACCAAAAACAGTCAAAGCTATCTGGGAGCTAGAAATGTATAAACAAAACAACAAAACCAAACAAACTCCCCAAATAACCTTTAAAACTGTAGCTGAAATGTAGAGTGCCTATGTGCCAGGGTTTCTTTGCTGTCAAGACATTCTATAAGGATAGGGATCCAGCCTTATTTATGTTTTTTCTTTTTTCCTAGCAACCAGCTCAATGCCTGGCACACACCAGTTGCTCAGTAAATATTTGCTGAATCAAGAGGAAAGCAAAGAATAACACTTGGGAAAATGGGCATTCAGCAACTCCTCAAAACACTGAGAGCTGTCAGCATAGATGCTGTGACATCTGCCATCACACATTAAGAATTTTGTAGGCCGTTAACTTCTCCAGCAATGCTTCTCAAAATGTAGTCTAGAGGTACCAAAAAAGCCATCCACAGGGAACTCGTTCAAGATGGAGATTCCCAAGCTCTACCAGAATGTAAGATTCAGACTCTGGAAATGTGGTCTGGAGGCGTACATTTTAACAAGATCATTTTTATATACACTGAATTGTTACTCTAGAGACTGATGGCTTCGTGTGAGACACTACACTGGCAGTTCAGAAAACTACTTTCAAGGGTAATGGCACCCACTGGAAAGCATGACTTGCAAATTAAGCTTAAACATCAACAGCAAACCATCTCGTGTCAAAGCAAGTGACCAAAGTACTAGGATATTATAAGACATTAAGTGAAAAAGGAGTTTCAAGGCTGAGTGAGTCCAAAAATACTGAGTGAACGTATCAGCAAGCAGCAGCAGTCAGCCTCTGCTGGGCTCCTGCCATGTGCCTGGCATCTTAGTATGAGTTTTACATAAACCTTAATTAATTCACAATGACCCTATGATGTAGGTGATAACACTCCCAAATTTTACAAATTAGGAAATTAAGCCTTACAGAAATTAAGCCGATGAAGGTCACGCGGCTAGTAGATGGGGGGTGTGCGCGCTCAGTCACTCGGTCCCGTCTGACTCTCTGCGGCCCCACGGACTATAGTCCGCCAGGTTCCTCTGCCCACGGAAATTTCCAGGCAAGAATACTGGAGTGGGGTGCCATTTTCTACTCCAGAGCTAGTGAATAGTAGAGCTGGATAAATAAATGGTATATACATACAATGGAACGCTGCTCAGCAATAAAAAGGAGTGAATATGCAACAATCTGGGTGAACCTCAAAATAGTTATGCTGAATGCAAAAAGCCAGGTCAAAAGGAACACAGACTGTAGGACTCCATCTATGTAATACTCGAGAAGATGCACATTCATCGAGACAGAACGCAGACCAGTGTCACCTGGGGAAGGGCGAGTGGAAAGGGGGAGGATGGATGGATTGCCAAGGGATGTGAAAATATTTTTAGGGGGGATGGACATGGTCACGATCTTGACTGTGATGATGATTTCAGGTTTTGAAACTTAGCAAACTGTAACCTTTAAATATGTGCAGCTTGCTATATGTCAATCATACCTCAAGCTGTCTAGAAGAAAGTGAGGGTCTGAGAACAAGTGAGAGAAAGAAGTACACAGGGCCTATGCACAAGGCAGGGACTCCCAACTCTCTCCTGCTTGCTTGCTCTACATATATACACATATTTTTTTGGCTCTGCCAAACGGTTTGCCAGATCTTAGGTCCCCAACCAAGGACTGAACCTGGGACCCCTGCAGTGGAAGCGGCAAGTCCACCAAGGAATTCCTCCTACAACTCTATGTTTAATTTAATCTTATGTTCTTACAGTATTTTTGCCTTTTTCTTTCTGTAGCTGAACAATTTATTGTAGAATAAAATAGAATCAGTTTTAAATGTAGCCACCAAATGCTTTGTAGAGCTCTTACTCTGACCTCTAAAACGGAGGAAGAAATAACATAATCCTATAAAGATCACCCACGGAGAATCAGTGTTGTTGCAAAGTACTATTAACGTTGCCATCAAAGGATTAGGGCAAGGAGAAGGGGGGAAATGCTGAATGAATCCTTATACAGCAAATATTTTTTGAGCACCTGTTATGTGCCAGACACTTTTAGGTACCAGTGCTCAGAAAAGAAACATGCATAAGACACAGCTTGAGTGAGTGCACAGCTGACACTGACAGTTTGAGGACTGCTGGTCTAAGGAGTGATGATGCCCCTCTGTAACCCAAGTTACGTGGGCAGGAAGTCAGAAGAGAGAAAACGAAGAGGTGTGTCTGTAAGCTATCGAGGTAACAAACTAGTGACAAAAATGATGGATTGGACCGTTAAGAGAACATCCAAGTGCAAAAATATAAAACCATCATGTCCTTCTGCATAATCAGTGCAAAGAGTGCCAGGATTTACAGTCTGAAACCTCCCCTAAGAGAGTCATCAGGGTCCAAGCAGTCTTGTAAACAGTTTATCTCTCAAGAAAACAATTTATAGCCAATTGTCAGTAAACCATGGCTGCGGTAAACACTTGACCTTGGATTTGTTTTTTCAAAAAAGTAACTTGTGGTGGGGCACAGTGAGAGAGGCTCAAGATGAAGGGGACACACACACACGCACACACACACACACATACACACGGCCGATTTGGGTTCTTCAGCAGAAATCAACACAACACTGTAAAGCAACTATCCTCCAATTAAAAATTAAACAATAAAATAAAAAGTAACTTGCTATGAATTAGGGAACTATTTAAATAGTAGAAGGCATACATTGCTTGGATGAATAGTAACTGGTGATTTAGTCACTAAGTCCTATTTGACTCTTGCGACCTCATGGACTGTAGTCCACCAAGTTCCTCTGTCCATGAGATTTTCCAGGCAAGAATACTGGGGTGGGTTGCCATTTCCTTCTCCAGGGGATCCTCCCGATCCAGGGATCGAAGCAGGGTCTCCTGCACTGCAGGCGGATTCTTTGCCAACTCAGTCACCAGCAGTAACTAACGGCCACTAAACTGCCTACAGCACCAGAGGAGGCCTCCCCACAGGACCCACCAGTCAGATGAGCAAGCCTGCAGGGCAGCGCCCAGTCACTCTGCCAGCAGCCCTCAGAATAAGAGGCGAGGCCACAAGAAAGGGGAAGCGAGGGAGTCCTAGAGTGGCTGTGTGGTCAGTCCTGCACCGTCAGGTGTGAGGAGCTGGGCGGTGAGGGAGCCCACTGGTGGGCGCATCTCACTGAGATGACGAAAAAACAGAAAACATCAACCAAGTAACAGATGATAAGATTCGCCAGTTTTCTGTAGACAACACTGAGCAGTTATACACACGAGACACACACACATCATTTTCACCCCGTTGGGAGGCAGTAACTCCGTGTGCGAGGGGAGAGTGCTGACATCAGAACGCTCAGGTTTCACTTCTTGCTCAGTTTAGTTTCGTGACCTCTGCAACCTTGGCCAAGCTATATCACTTCTTTGAGATACTTCTTCTCATCCGTAAAACAGGGATATAAAATAATAAAATAGTATCCATTTCAATGATTTTTGTGAGGATTAAATGAGATAACTAACATATGTACCAAGCATAGCACAGGTAAAGTATTTAATACAAGTTCCCCATTACTGTCTGAAAATAGAGACTGTATTCCTAAAAACTGGATGCAATTTACCATGTAAGTTTATATTAAATCCTTTTTGTATCATGTTTTCAGTATTTATGGTTATTTTGTTTTTTGTTTCTATTATTTGATCTATGATTTGGGGTTATCTGTGACTACCTTCTGCCTCATTTTACTTCTGATTAATCAGGAGGAAATGGTAACCTTAGTTAAGCATCCTGGTTCAAAACTGGGGATTCACCTAGTGATCAAAATGTGTTTTTGTTTTGAAAATACCTTGCCTAGCACTTTTGCAAGATTGTCCTTTTAGGGGGTAAATGTCCCCCCACCCAAAAAAAAGCTTAAGGTTTGAAAAAAATTGAGACCCTGATACCTGATCTATCCTGAGAACATGAAACCAGCAAACAAATACAACTCACGGTACCTACCTGCTTCTGGACATCTTTAATTTCTGAACACTCTTCTAGTCTTTTTAAAACATCCTGGGTAATCAAGAGTGCGTCTGAAAAGATTTTTTCATTTTCTAGAAGAAAATTCAGCTGGTAATGTTTCCCCTCATACTCTGAATGTAAAACAAAACAAAATTAAAAAAAATCAGTGGCTGATTACTTGAAATGATTTTTACAAGTGTAAGCTGAGAACTTTTAGGTCATGCACTGCATTTATAAATGGTATCTAACATATCAATTATGAGCAGCAGAAACACCATTTCTCACAGCTTCCTCCTTTGTGTCCTCTTCATCTTAGTTAAGATAACAGGTAAAAATAAGAAACGGTACATGGTTATTTCAGTACAATACTGCTTTTCTGCTTTGTGGTTCATCTTCAGGCTTCCAACACTTAAAACTATAGACGTGCTTAAAAGAAGAATGCCCTAGTACGATTATTGCATTGGATCTTGGTTTCCAATCTAACAGTGGTCTTTGACAAGTTTATCAATGAAACAAAAAAACTCATAAAGGTCACTGAGTCCAGTAATAGAAGGATAGGTTACAAAACAACGATTAAGTGAATATTACCTTGTTCTGTGCTTGCCTCCTTGGCCTCCCTAAAGGTTTGTACAACAGGGGAGGAGGGACAAACTTCAGCTGAATGAGACACCGGGGTGACTGTGTGCCCCTGAACCTCCTGGGCAGCGGGAGGACCCACTCTCATCTCTTGCACTGCCGTGTGGACCCCGTGCATCACGTCCACTTTCACGGGGCCCCCTGGAGGAGTGGACACCTCCGGGGAAGCGTGATGCTCTCCAGCACCCTCGGAGGAAAGGATGTCCGTTTCAGGCTTCTCCGACTCCTTCCTGGACGGCTCTGATGGTGTGGAGACGTCCCTCACCACCTGACCCTGGACAGAGCAGTTTACAAGGCTGGCCAGAAGGTTTTTACAACTAACAGCCACGTCGAACATCTGTAGGCTGTCGGCTAAGGAGATGATTTTGGAGAAGTTGTGCTTGCCCACAGGCAGTTTGCCTGTGTACATCATTTCCAACAAGAGGGCAAACTCCTCGGGGCTCACGACGGATGCGTCGATGGAGATGGTGTCTGTGTTGTCCAGCAGGGTTTTGAACAGGAGGCTGGCAGCAGCCAGGACCAGCTTGTGGGCCCTGAAGTAAATGGTCCCAATGGAGATGGTGCAGTCACAGAACTGCTGCTCCTTGCACAGAGTGTAGAGCTGCTGCAGCAGCTGCCGGCTATAGTTGGGAAGCTCCATCACTTCAGCTCTGTCCGAGGACTCGCCCTTCTCTCTTCTTCCAGAAACGCTTGGTGAGGGTCAGCACGCGATCCTGGAGGAACCCCCAGAAATGCCACGTTAACGCTTCACAAGCACACAGGGAAATGCCCTGAATGAAATATTAAAATGAACATGCAATTCACTGGTTCATTCAGCAAATGCTGCTGAATAGGAAGGGCTGGGTGCACTGAATTAATCATGAAAATAACTGGCATGGGTCTGACTGCATGAAAGGGACTCTGCTTGGTGTGCCATCTGGACAATCTCATTTGGTCCTTACGAGATACTCTAACCTTCCCATTTCACAGATGAGACTGAAGCCCAAAGAGACTAAGAGAACCAGCCTAAGGAAAAATAGCCATTAAATGGCATGCCCACGTCTCACTGATTTCAAAGCTGTAAGTAACAACACTGCTAAATGTGTCTGCTCTCGAGTTCTCAGGCAACTGAAGGAGACAAACACATATGAAGAGGTCTACAACACAACCCTGACCTGCCTGGCGCTCTGGACACAGGTCATCATTCCCTGCCCTCTAAGATGCGTTTCTCGCTTGTGCCTGCACTCTCTGGTTCTTCTGCAGGGTCCTCTGCACCACTTTGGCCTCCAAAGTTTTCTTTGCTCCAGGACTGTCATCTCACATCTTATCTTCTCTCTCTTCTGATTCCACACCTTTGAAACATCTAAATGCTCAGAGCTTTCAGATTTATATCTTTCGCTCAGACCCTTCCTCTGAACTCCAGATGCACACTTGGAACTACCTACTGAACACCTCCAACTGGAGGCCCAATCAGCTCCTTAAACTTAAATCCGAACTCCCCTGCCATCTTCCCCCCATTTCATAGCAACTCTGTCCCTTCTTGTTGTTCAGATACAAAACCTGGAAATCATTCTGGACTCCTGCTTTTTCTCATGTCCCTTATCCAAGGCTTTATAAATCCTGTTGGCTCTGTCTTCAAAATACATCCCAACTCCAATCACTAATCACCACTTCCCCTGGCTCTACTTCGGTCAGCCCACGCCACCATCACCTTTTATACGGGTTACTGCAACGACGTCCTAACTGGTCTCCATGGCTCCACCCCTTCCGAGCCCTACCTCTCTCTACCCTACTCTATCTTCAACCCAGGAGTCAGAGTCATCTTTTAGCACACAGACAGGTACCGTCCCTTTGTACAAAAGAATCCGTGGTTCCTGGTCTCAGAGTAAAAGCCAAATGCCAGAATTTGACTCTGGCTATCATTAGCTCTCGAACTCATCTTCCCCCCGTTCCTCCTCACCCATGTGCTGAAAGCACCAGGCCTTACTGGCTGCTCATGGAACACACGAAGCACACTCGTGCACAGGTTTCTCCACATGTGTGTGTGGCTCACTCCCGCTACCATCAGGGCTCTGCTCAAAGCCACATGATCAACGAGGCCTTCCCTGACCATGTTCTTTAAACACTAGCCTCCTCTCCAACCTCAGAACATTCCGTCCCTCTTATTCTATTTTTCATCATAGCTACTGACACGTTTTTATTACTTACTTATTATGTACCTCTTCACTAGGATATAAACTCCATTAGGAGACGAGCTTTTTTTCCCTCATTGTCTGCTGTATCCCAGTGCTTAAAATTCTGCCCAACACGAACACTGTTGGTTAGTTGGTGGAATGAATAAATGAATGGGAGGAAATGTAATGACAGAGATTTGTACCTAGAAGCCCAGCTTGGGGAACAGGGATATCCAAAAGTCAGAGTGAGGCTTCTGAGGAGGCGCTAACAGCTAACCTGCCTTAGGAAATGAGTAGGCACTGATGAGGGAAAAAGGCATTCCAAGCAGAGAAGCCTGAGGGAAGCACACAGATAAGAACACATCACACAGTGGCAGCAAGGCGGTTTAGCAGGGGGGAGCATAAGGAGGTCAGTGATAGTGGGACAGAAGGGGACAGGGAGTGCCCGGACATGGATCTGGAGAGGCAGGCCAAGGCTCCGCCCGCAGAGAGGCACACAGACCACGCTCAGGGGCTTGGATTTAGCCTAACAGCAGTGAGGAGTCAATAACGGCTTTGAGGGACTTTAACTAGGACAGTCACATGGTCAGATATGCATTTGGGAATATATCATCCAAGTGACACTTGTGCAGAATATGAAGGGGATAATGCTAGAGTCAGGCTCTATTACTGCAGAAGTTCAGGGGGAAATCATTGGGGGCTTTGACCAGCAGAAGTGGTAATAGAAGGGAGAGAGAGGGGTAGCCAAAAATATTTAGAAAGTGTAACCGTCATGACTTAGTATCTGAAGAGATGTGAGGGAAGTCAGAGACAATTCCCAGGTTCCTGGTTTGGTGAGTGAGTTATCCGAAATGATCCAGATAACACGAAATAGTTTAGGGAAGGAGACATCTAGTTCTGTTTTGGGTCTGAGGATATTATGATGATAGCAAAACTATACAATCTCACTTGTATAAATGTTTTAAAAACTACAAAAAGGATGGAAACACATTTATCAAAATAACAACGGTTGCCTTTGTTAGAAGGATTATGACTACTTTTATCACTCTACCACTATTTCCGTATTTTCCCACATTTAAAACTGACAAATAGAAATGAAAATATTTCCAACTTCTGGTTTCCAGGTTTCTCGTCTGGCATGTAAGGAGATTAAAAGTCACCATTCTACCCTGACAACAAGTGAAAAGGTAAATGGAAAAATCAACAATGCTTCTAAGCTCCGTCAGAGAAGTGAAGTCATAGGGCAAAAGCACTCCCCCCAAAATTGGAGAGACAGGCAGAGAATCACAGCTTCTCAGAGAGAAAGCCACCAACAAGTCCATGGGAAACAGCACCAGAATAGGAAAACTGAGCTTAAGTTGATAGAGGCTCAGGGTGGACAAGTCTGAGAGTTAAAACCCCAGAGGGATGGAGTCATAATTTTGTGAGTTTTAACTCCAAGAGTTCTACTGAGTTCTAACAGCATATCCTGGAGAAAAATTCCCTTCTGTTCTGGCAGGAGGAAGGAGAAAGTAACCATTTTAAAATATGACAAAGCATTCTGTTCTTCTCAACAAGGTGTAGAATCAGAAGAAAATATTTCACCAGAGTCTAACCTAATTGGAGGAGGGGAAATACCCAATTTCAACTTCAGCCCACTCCAGTCATCCTGAACCACTTAAAGGTATGGCAGGGGCAGGTGAAAGCACCGGTGAAGCTCACAGGCCGGGGGCGCAGGTGTGTGGAAAGACTGAGGCCGACTGTCTGTAAAACACACTTCCTCCTCCTCACACCTCACCACCTCAGTGTTCTAAATACACCGATTAAAAACAGACTGTCAGAGTGGACCAAAAGACAAGAGCCATCTCTTATGCTGTCTATAAGAAACCCACTTAAAGGTGCACACAGATTATAGTCCAAGCTTTCTACCCAAGAACAGTCACAAGGCAGGGATGTCTCATTTCACCATCGCTTTTCAATATCATTCTGGAGAGAGTAAAGGTATACATATGGGAAGGAAGACACAAAATAGCCTGTTCACAGATGATATGACTGTCTGATGAGAGGATATATAGAAAATCTGAAGGAACTGACAAAAAAAGTTAATACTAATAATAGCAAGACTCCAGGATACAAGGTAAATATAAAAGTTAATTGCTTTCCTCATCAGCAATGGAATTGGAAGCTAAAACATTCCCATTTCAGTTGCACCCCCAAAAGTAAAATTTAACAAGTGAAATACTTAAGAATAAGTCTAACAAAATATATATACCATGTATATGAGAAAAACTACAAAACTCTGAGGAAAGATATCAAAGAAAAACTGAGTAAATGGAGAAATATCCCATGTTCATGGACAGGAAGACTCAGTGTCAAGATTTCAGTTCTTCCTAACTTGATCTACAAATTCAAAACAATCCTAATCAAAATCTCAGCAAGTTATCTTGTGGATACTGACAAACGGATTCTAAAGTTTATATGGAGAGGCAAAAGATCCAGAATAGCCAGCTCAGTGTCAGGGTAGAAGGACAAAGCAGGAGGACTAACACCACTCAGCACCAACTTCAGTCCTCAGCCACAGCAACCTGAACGGCGTGCGACCGGTGCAGAGCAGAGAGACCCACAGAAATACAGCAGCTGATCGGTGACAGTGGAGCGAAGAGAGAAGACAGTGTGACGGAAAAAAGACAGCGTTTGCAACAAATGGGGCTGGAACAACTGGACATCTGCATGTGAAAAAAAAAAAAGAAGAAGAATCTATTAAATAGACACGGACCTCACAGCCTTCACAAATTTAACTCAAAATGGATCACAGACTTAAAAGCAAAAACACAATATGATAAAACCCTTACAAAACAGCACAGCAGAAAACCGAGATGAACTCAAGTATGGCAATGCCTTTTTAGATATACCTCCTAAGCCCTGATCTCTGAAAGAAATAACAGATAGGATGGATTTCATTAAACTTAAAGCACTTCTGCTCTGTGAATGATTATGTTAAGAGAATGAGAAGACAAGCCACAGAGCAATAGTCTAAGAGAAAATATCTGCAAAAGACACATCTGTTAAAAGGCTATCATCCAAAACATACAAAGAATTCTTAAAACTCAACAATAAAAAAAAACAACCGGATTAAAAATAGATCAAAGACCTTAACAGACATCCCACCAAGAAAGAGCTACAGATAGCAAGTAAGACTATAAAAAGATGTCTAACTTCATATGTTATAAGGGAATTGCAAAGAAAACCTATTACAAACACCAAAACCCAAATCACTGACAACACCAAATGCAGGTGAGGATGGATGGCAACAGGAACCGCTATTCACTGCTGGCAAGAATACAAAACGGTACAGCACTTTGTAAAACACTTTAGGAGTTTCTTATAAAATTAAACATACTCTTATCATACGATCCTACAGTTGTGCTCCTTGGTATTTACCCAAACAAACTGAAAACTTACGTCCACACAAACACCTGCATGCAGATGTTTCAGATCAGATCAGATCAGATCAGATCAGTCGCTCAGTCGTGTCCGACTCTTTGCGACCCCATGAACTGCAGCACGCCAGGCCTCCCTATCCATCACCAGCTCTCGGAGGTCACTCAGACTCACATTCATGGAGTCAGTGATGCCATCCAGCCATCTCATCCTCTGTCGTCCCCTTCTCCTCCTGCCCTCAATCCCTCCCAGCATCAGACTCTTCTCCAATGACTCAACTCTTCGCATGAGGTGGCCAAAATACTGGAGTTTCAGCTTTAGCATCATTCCTTCCAAAGAAATCCCAGGGCTGATCTCCTTCACAATGGACCGGTTGGATCTCCTTGCAGTCCAAGGGACTCTCAAGAGTCTTCTCCAACACCACAGTTCAAAAGCATCAATCCTTCGGTGCTCAGCTTTCTTCACAGTCCAACTCTCACATCCATACATGACCACAGGAAAGACCATAGCCTTGACTAGGCGAACCTTTGTTGGCAAAGTGATGTCTCTGCTTTTGAATATGCTATCTAGGTTGGTCATAACTTTCCTTCCAAGGAGTAAGCGTCTTTTAATTTCATGGCTGCAGTCACCATCTGCAGTGATTTTGGAGCCCAGAAAAATAAAGTCTGACACTGTTTCCACTGTTTCTCCATCTATTTCCCATGTAGTGATGGGACCAGATGCCATGATCTTCGTTTTCTGAATGTTGAGCTTTAAGCCAACCTTTTCACTCTCCACTTTCACTTTCATGCAGATGTTTACAGCAGCTTTATTCATAATTGCCAAAACTTGGAAGCAATCAAAACATCTTTTATCAGGTAAATGGATAAACTGTGGTAAATTCCAACAATGGAACATGCTTCCATGCAAAAACAAATGAGCTATAAGCAATGGAAAGACGTGGAGGAAACTTAAAATGCATATGAGTAAGTGAAAGAATCCAACACAGAAAGGCTACTATATGTATACAACCATACGATGCTCTGGAAAACGTAAAATGAAGGAGATCGCAGAAGATCAGTGGTTGCCAGAGGTTAGGAGCAGGGAGGGATAAACAGGTGAAGTACGGAGGTTCTTTAGGGCAGAGAAACCATCCTCTATATAATTCCTCTATATAACATCCTCTATATAATTCACTGTGGTGAATTCATGTATCAGACACATGCCAAAATCCATAGAATGCATGAAACCTAAACTGTACCTTAATGCACAGGATACAGGGATCAAGACCATCCCCATGGAAAAGAAATGCAAAAAACCAAAATGGCTGTCTGGGGAGGCCTTACAAATAGCTGTGAAAAGAAGAGAAGCAAAAGCAAAGGAGAAAAGAAAAGATATAAGCATCTGAATGCAGAGTTCCAAAGAATAGCAAGGAGAGATAAGAAAGCCTTCCTCAGTGATCAATGCAAAGAACTAGAGGAAAACAACAGAATGGGAAAGACTAGGGATCTCTTCAAGAAAATTAGAGATACCAAGGGAATATTTCATGCAAAGATGGGCTTGATAAAGGACAGAAATGGTATGGACCTAACAGAAGCAGAAGATATTAAGAAGAGGTGGCAAGAATACACAGAAGAACTGTACAAAAAGATCTTCACGACCAAGATAATCATGATGGTGTGATCACTCACCTAGAGCCAGACATCCTAGAATGTGAAGTCAAGTGGGCCTTAGAAATCATCACTACGAACAAAGCTAGTGGAGGTGATGGAATTCCAGTTGAGCTATTTCAAATCCTGAAAGATGATGCTGTGAAAGTGCTGCACTCAATATGCCAGCAAATTTGGAAAACTCAGCAGTGGCCACAGGACTAGAAAAGGCCAGTTTTCATTCGAATCCCAAAGAAAGGCAACGCCAAAGAATGCTCAAACTACCACACAGTTGCACTCATCTCACACACTAGTAAAGTAATGCTCAAAATTCTCCAAGCCAGGCTTCAGCAATATGTGAACTGTGAACTTCCTGATGTTCAAGCTGGTTTTAGAGAAGGCAGAGGAACCAGAGATCAAATTGCCAACATCTGCTGAATCATGGAAAAAGCAAGAGAGTTCCAGAAAAACATCTATTTCTGCTTTATTGACTATGCCAAAGCCTTTGACTGTGTGGATCACAATAAACTGTGGAAAATTCTGAAAGAGACAGGAGGAATACCAGACCATCTGACCTGCCTCTTGAGAAACCTATATGCAGGTCAGGAAGCACCAGTTAGAACTGGACATGGAACAACAGACTGGTTCCAAATAGGAAAAGGAGTACGTCAAGGCTGTATATTGTCACCCTGCTTATTTAACTTATATGCAGAGTACATCATGAGAAATGCTGGGCTGGAAGAAGCACAAGCTGGAATCAAGATTGCCGGGAGAAATATCAATAACCTCAGATATGCAGATGACACCACCCTTATGGCAAAAAGTGAAGAGGAACTAAAAAGCCTCTTGATGAAAGTGAAAGTGGAGAGTGAAAAAACTGGCTTAAAGCTCAACATTCAGAAAACGAAGATCATGGCATCCAGTCCCATCACTTCATGGCAAATAGATGGGGAAACAGTGGAAACACTGTCAGACTTTATTTTGGGGGGCTCCAAAATCACTGCAGATGGTGACTGCAGCCATGAAATTAAAAGATGCTTACTCCGTGGAAGGAAAGTTATGACCAACCTAGATAGCACATTCAAAAGCAGAGACATTACTTTGCCAACAAAGGTCCGTCTAGTCAAGGCTATGGTTTTTCTAGTGGTCATGTATGGATGTGAGAGTTGGACTGTGAAGAAAGCTGAGCACCGAAGGATTGATGCTTTTGAACTGTGGTGTTGGAGAAGACTCTTGAGAGTCCCTTGGACTGCAAGGAGATCCAACCAGTCCATTCTAAAGGAGATCAGTCCTGGGTATTCTTTGGAAGGAATGATGCTGAGGCTCAAACTCCAGTACTTTGGCCACCTCATGCGAAGAGTTGACTCACTGGAAAAGACTCCGATGCTGGGAGGGACTGGGGGCAGGAGGAGAAGGGGACAACAGAGGATGAGATGGCTGGATGGCATCACCGACTCGATGGATGTGAGCTTGAGTGAACTCTGGAAGTTGGTGATGGACAGGGAGGCCTGGCGTGCTGCAATTCACGGGATCACAGAGTCAGACACGACTAAGCAACTGAACTGAACTGAATGTAAACTAAGGACTTCTGGTAACAATCGTGTATCCATGTAGGTTCACTGATTGTAACAAATGCATCACCCTGTTTCAGGATAGTGGGAGAAGTTGTGTGAGGACAGGGTTATATGGGAACTCTCTGCACTTTACTCTCAATTTTGCTGTGAACCAAAAACTGCTCTAAAAAATAAAGCTCTTTTATTTAAAAAATAATTTCGTTAGGAATGTATATTTTTCAGTATTAATCACCCCAAACTGTATCTAACACTGTAGAACATTCATGAATTCATATAATTTTTTTAAAAGTTTATTCAAAGAGCATCTTGAGAACATCTAGCCGTACTGCTTGTGTACAGCTTGTCTGAACATCTGTATTATAGAAACACATACATTGTAAAGACAGATAAACTGTGGCCTAGGAGCTAACTGACTCGCTGAAATAGCAGTAGCAACAGGAATAGGTCCAGAATATCTCCTGATTCTTGAGGAAAACAGAAAAAAAAAAAACTGTAAGACTTGGAACAGGCAAAAGTAGGAGCTATCTTTAGAGAAGAAAAAAAGGGAGCTAATTCTGAAAATCTGTAAATTATTTTAATATCTGAGAAAAAAAAGTCAAAACAGAATTTGATTTGCACATAAAACAAAGTAAAAACTACTAAACATGATATGGTTTTTCTAAAGAACAAATGATATCAAAAGAATGTGATTTTCTTCCTAAGGCAAGAAATAGACTCTATGGATTATAATATGTCAAAAGTAATACAGACATAAATCTTTTTAAACAAACATATTAATAAAGAACAAGTTACTAGGATTATATTTTTAGGATAAACTAAAACTTATTTAAAATGTTGCTCTGGAGGTCATTCTTCTGGTCATTTTTGGTCAATCTTTCATTAGATTAAAAAATACAGAGAGCCACCAATGATCCAGAGGGAGGTGTTTTGAGCATTAACTACAGGATTTTTGTGGTCAGTTATTTCATATTTTTGTAAATAACTGAATTAGATAAGAAAATAATAAAATAAGTGTAATAGAAAAAGCAACTGAGCAGGGTTTAAAAAGTTGAACCAATTTATGTCTATTTTAGTAGACACTAAAAACACGGTTATAAACTTGAGCAAGAAAATGAGAATGGGGATAGTTAAGGCAGAATAAATTCAAGGGTGATCAAAGGTTACTTAATGAATATGAGTTGGTAAAGTTGAAAGTTTACTGAGATTAATAGGAATACTAATTAAGGAAAGACTTTTGGCAAAATGGCACCCTGAGCTGATGTAAATGGACCTTTTCCTCCCACTTCACACGCAGAAACGCGAGATAAAACATAACAAAAATGCTTTTAACATATGTAGTCAAACTTTAAAAAAAAAAAAAAAAGGAAATCCCCAGGCACCTGAAATGAAAGTAACATCAAAATCAAAGCTGGAACAGTAAGTGGGATTTGAGACCATGGTGGCCCGTAGGGTTTTAAACTCCAAATCAGAACTCAGGCTTGGAGGAGAAAGCACTAACGCGCACATGGAGATCGGAAATATAGCTTCAGGCAGGTAGAATTTAGGGGAGCTGGAACTGAGACCCTTGCACAAAGCCCAGAGCCTCAGATACCTATTCCTCCTTGATTTGCAGTCTGAAAAGTCTCACTGGCTCAGGGAAATGGCAATAAAATTTGCTAATTATCTGGTTCTTGAATAGTGGAAAAAGCACTCGCAAGAAATCTAAAACGTAGGCCTATGACAGAAAGGGTGAGGGATCCAAATTTACATTCTGTGTCACACAAGCATCTTGAGCTGAAAAATTAACATAAAATCTGGTCTTTGACATGCAGGAGAAAAAACCAGAATACTTTCATAACCCAAAGCACAGAGACACACAGGGAAAAAGAAAAACAGGCAGAAAAGAGCTCACTATCACAAACCACGTGAGGAAGACCTGAGTGTGAGAGGTAGATTTATAAAAGCTACAGTAAAAGACATCAAACGGTGTCTTTGAAGCAGGAGTAGGGAAACTTCTTAAACACTGCCCCAAAAGCTTTAAAAAAAAAATGAATTTGACTATACTGATATTAAAGGTTTCTGTCAAAGAACTTTAGTCTATAGACACGATTAACAGACAATGGACAAATGGAAGAACCAGGAGATATTTGCAAAGCTTAAAGACAACAAGGAATTAATTACTAGAATATATAAGAAATTCCTGGAAACCTTCAGTGAAAAAAACTCAATGGGGAGAAAAATGGGCAAATAATGTAACTGAGCAATTCAGAAGAGAAGCTTACTTAACTGGCTAACAATAGTAGTTGGTATAATAGCAGTAAAGGCAGTAATATTTATTATACATTCAGGGAGTATTTATTATATCAGGAATATGCTTTACATATATTAATTCATTTTATCCTCTTAACAACCTAATGATGCAGATGCTGTTATTATTCCCTCTTACTAAGGAGGAGACTAAGGTTCAGAGAGGGTAAGTAACTTCTCTAAGGTCTTACAGTAACAAACAGTAGAACATAGAATTGAACCCAGGGTAAAATTGCTGGTACATAAATTCATATAGCTATTCTGGAAAAACCTGCTGCTAACATTTAGTGAAATTTACTGTGCATATATGCCTTGTGCCCTAAGAATCATATTCCTGGATACATTTCCTTCAAAAGTTCTCACATAGGTTCATAAGAAAACATTGCCAGAAAGACCACTGAGCCACTGTTTTTGGTAGCAGGGAAACAGGAGGTAACTTAGATGTCAATCATTAAAAGAATTTAGTGATTGCAGATAGATATGTAGAATATATGGGCTTCCCAGGTGGTGGTAGTGGTAAAAAACCCACCTGCCAACACAGGAGACATAAGAGATGTAAATTTGATCCCTGAATTGGGATCCCTGAATTTGATCCCTGAAATGGCAATCCATTCCAGTATGCTTGGCTGGAGAATTCCATGGACAGAGAGGAGCCTGGCAGGCTACAGTCCATGGGGTCACAAAGAGTCAGACATGACTAAAGTGACTTAGGATGCACACACATGCAGAATATATACTATGCAATAGACAGCATTAGAAAGAAGCAAACAACTAGCTATTAGACAGAATAAATACCTAGTTGAGTGGAAACAATTACAAACAGAACAAGCTCTAGAGTGTAATACCATGTATGTGAGTCAAAAACACATAATCAAAACAATAAATAAGACAAAGTTACACTGCAGCCAAAGACATTTTATCAAATACATTAGAGCGGGTGCTGTAAAGGGGAGGGAAATGGGAGCGGGGTTGGAGATTAGCGAGTGAAAAAAAAATCAAACACGAAGACCTTACCAAGACAGACAGATGTAGAGCGTCACAGATGAGGAGGATTTCTGTACATCCCTAAAAGGCAAACAGTAAAAACAAAAAGTCAGATGAGGAAATGAACTGCCACTTGGAAAGACATTAGATGCAGGAAAGAGCCCAAACGGCATCCCTAAGAACTGAAAACCCTGTAACTACAGAACACTATGAAAACACTATCAATTGTCTAGTTTTAATAAACAGGCAAAATGAAGGGAAGTCATAAAGAAAGAAAAAGATAATATGAAAAAAGAAAAGGCAGATGTGAAAAAGAACCAAAAGAACTTCTAGGAACAGAAGTTAAGTCACTGAAATTCACCTATCAATGAATTAAACAGATTTGAAAAGCTAAAGAGAAAATTGCCAACATACGCTGGATCATGGAAAAAGCAAGAGAGTTCCAGAAAAACATCTACTTCTGCTTTATTGACTAGGCCAAAGCCTTTGACTGTGTGGATCACAATAAACTGTGGAAAATTCTGAAAGAGATGGTCATCAGACCACCTGACCTGCCTCTTGAGAAACCTATATGCAGGTCAGGAAGCAACAGTTAGAACTGGACATGGAACAACAGACTGGTTCCAAATAGGAAAAGGAGTACGTCAAGGCTGTATATTGTCACCATGTTTATTTAACTTATATGTGAGTACATCATGAGAAATGCTGGGCTGGAAGAAGCATAGCTGGAATCAAGATTACTGGGAGAAATATCAATCAATAACCTCAGATATGCAGATGACACCACCCTTATGGCAAAAAGTGAAGAGGAACTAAAAAGCCTCTTGATGAAAGTGAAAGTGGAGAGTGAAACAGCCGGCTTAAAGCTCAACATTCAGAAAACAAAGATCGTGGCATCTGGTCCCATCACTTCATGGCAAATAGATGGGGAAACAGTGGAGACAGTGTCAGACTTTATTTTTCTGGGCTCCAAAATCACCGCAGATGGTGACTGCAGCCATGAAATTAAAAGACACTTACTCCTTGGAAGGAAAGTTATGACCAACCTAGATAGCACAATCAAAGGCAGAGACATTACTTTGCCAACAAAGGTCCATCTAGTCAAGGCTATGGTTTTTTCTGTGGACATGTATGGATGTGAGAGTTGGACTGTGAAGAAAGCTGAGCGCCGAAGAATTGATGCTTTTGAACTGTGGTGTTGGAGAAGACTCTTGAGAGTCCCTTGGACTGCACGGAGATCCAACTAGTCCATTCTGAAGATCGGCCCTGGGATTTCTTTGGAAGGAGTGATGCTAAAGCTGAAACTCCAGTACTTTGGCCACCTCATGTGAAGAGTTGACTCATTGGAAAAGACTCCGATGCTGGGAGGGATTGGGAGGGATTGGGGGCAGGAGAAGAAGGGGATGACAGAGGATGAGATGGCTGGACGGCATCACCGACTCGATGGATGTGAGTTTTGAGTGAACTCCGGGAGTTGGTGATGGACAGGGAGGCCTGGCGTGCTGCGATTCATGGGGTCGAGAAGAGTCGGACACAACTGAGCAACTGAACTGAACTGAAAGAGAAAATTACTGATTAGGAAAAGAAGTGTGAGAAAATGACTCAGAAGGTATCAGAGTTAAAAAAAATCCAACAACCAAAAAACAGAAATATGAAAGAGGTTAAAGGACATGGAAAATGAATATGAAGGCTTTACATGCATCTAAACAGGTGTTCCTGGTAGGAACACTGAGGAACATGTGGGAGAAGCGATTTGAATGTATAATTTCTGATACTGTTCAAGAATTAAAGTCAGACATGAATCTTTAGAATAAAAACTTGAAAATATCAACTACACAGAGAAAAAGAAATTGTAAGCAAACCAAAAGAAAAGATTATTAACAAGAGAGTGACAAGCTGGCTGATACAGACTCCTCATTAATAACAACAGATATCAGAACAAAATGGAGTTAACAGTTTCAAATATTAAGGAAAATAACAATTAACCATGTATCTATATACAGATTGAACTAAAATCACCTTCAAAGGTAAGAGGCTCAGAGAAAGAATTACAGTAAGAAGGATACTGCACCAGAAGGGAGGTACAGAATTTAAAAGAAAACCCCAAGAAGCAAAGAAACTGCTGAACACAGTCTTTAGCCGCTAAAAGTTAAAACCAGAAAGAGTGATAACACTGAATATGTGAGGATGTGGAATAACTAGAACTCCTATACATTACAGGTGAAAGTACAAAATGTTACAATTGCGTTAAGAACTGTGTGGAGGTTTCTTATAGTAAAGGATTAACCACTGATACAAGTAACGACATGGATAAACCCTAAAAATAGTATGTTACATCAAAGAAGCCAGGCATAAAAGGGTACATATATATGACCAGATCTATAGGAAACAGACATAGAGGCAAAAGTGATCGACAGTGACCGAAACCAGAGCACAGCTGCAGAGGCTGTGGGGCTGGTGTGGGGGAAGGGAATTAAACAGAAAGAGACGTAAGGCAACTTCCCCAGGGAATGGAAATGTTCTATGTCTTATTTTGGGTGGTGGTTAAAGAGTAGGTATTGGTCAAAAACTCTTCAAGTAGAATTCATGGTACTGTGTGCTAATTCTATCTCAATAAAAAATAAATTAAGAAATGTGTTAGTATACCTAAAATACACCAGGTATTTAAAGACAGATAGGGAAGGGGAGGTTAAAAATGAACTAGAACAATGACAACCATAGTAACCACCACTTTTTGCAGGCTTCTCATGTGCCAAGCGCTGTTCTGAATGCTCTGCATCTGTTAATTCATTTAGTCTTTTCAACAACTCTGTAAAGTCGGTACTCTTTATCATCCTCATTTTACATGTAAGAAAACTATAGCCCAGGGAGGTTCTATAACTTACCTAAGGTCACACAACTAGCATGTGGCAGATCTGGGCTCCAAACTCAGGCAGTCTGGCTCTGAGGTCTACCTTCATAAAAATCCAGTCTCTCTGCAATGAAAAATCAACACGAACATGGAAGATGAGAGAAGAAGAAGGAGAGTTAGAATGTTCTAAGGGCCAAGAGGATGACAAAAATAATCATTAACTTTAGCCCTAGGCTTAAGTGAAGGATGGATGTTAACAGGTAAGCAAATAAGGGAATAAAACCTGAACAAATATTTGCAAATAAGAGACATAAAAATGAATTAAGAAAATGTGATTACTAAAATAGTAAGTGGGCTTCCCCGGTGGCTCATTGGTAAAGAATCCGCCTGCAATGCAGGAGACCCAGTTTTGATCCCCGGGTTGGGAAGATTCCCCTGGAGGAGAGAATGGCATCCCACTCCATTATTTTTGCCTGGAGAATCCCATGGACAGAGGAGCCCGGTGGGCTACAGTCCTTGGAGTCTCGAAGAGTCAGACACGACCGAAATGACTGATTAGACACAACGGCAAGTAGAAAAAGGGGGAAAGAAGGCAAAGTAAGTATGGCAAGTAGAAAGCAACTCACGATGGCAGAAGTAAGTCCAAATGTATTAGTAATCACAGTAAAGAAGCAGATTAAACTTTTTCTTGTTAATGGCGATTCTCTGATTGGATTCTTAAAAAACAACACACAGCCATACATTGCTTATCAGAGAATTAATGTGTGCGGGTGTTTACACATAAAACAGTGCCCAGCACACAGTAAAGACTACATGCGTTAGCTGTGTTATTATTAGCAAGACAGACCGAATTTTCCTCATTAGTTTTGAAACTACCCATCTGACATGACAGCTAAAGCACATATCTGTACATAAACAATTAAACTATATGATCTTTGTAGATCACTTTACAGTACAGAACACTGTTATTAAATAAATATAATATATAATCATCAGGGTTACGCTAGGGGCTACTGAAATGTACTACAGAGAGAGGCTACACTATATTGCCAATCTCACAACTAAAATGTAAAAGCCTTTAACGTATATTTCACTGTTTCCTCCTGACTCTGCTTGCAAGGAAGTTAAATGGAGGGGAGAGAATATAGCACTAAATATAATGCCATGAAAGTGTGCTTTTCAGAGCTAAGAAAACACAGTGGAACACAGTACGCTGAACTGTGTAAGTGAAGTCTTATAGATTTCTGTATAGAGGCAACCTCGGTTATGTTATTAAGCACTTACCGAAATTGCTGGGCTTTGGGAAATTGTCAGAGGTCCCAAGGGAAGAACACTTAAGCAACAAAAAAGCACCAGAGAGATGGATGTTACTCAAAGGAACAATACTAAAGCCTCAAGAAAAGACTCCTGATATAGAAGATACTTAGGAAGAAAACACTTAATTGACTGAACCAAGTGCTGCATAATGACCCAAAACACAAATGGGAATTCAACAAAAAGTAGAAACTAGGCCAGCTTTCTAAAAGAAGCACAGAGTATTTATTTATTTATTTCAATTTTTATTCTGTCTACTTCCAAAAAAAGGATTTCAAAGTTTGAGAATTCTTTAAGTTACAAAGAAACAACAGTCACACACACAGGAAAAAAAAAAAAGACAACTGAAAAAACACAAGTGAGAGCCAAGTTAGAGCTGGTAAGAAACATGGAACCGCTTCAGTGAACAAGAAGGGGGATAACACTAGAGGGAGTTCCCTGGTGGTCCCGCGGCTAAGACTCCAGTCTCCCAGTGCACGGGCCCATGGGTTCGATCCCTGGTCAGGAAATTAGAGCCCATATGCTGCAATTAAGACCCAGTGCAGCCAACTAAACAAACACTAAAAAAAAAAAAAAAAAAGAAGAAGAAGTAATATAACACTAGAGACTCGTAGTCTCGATATACATCATTTAATTAAAGTAGACATTCTAAAATCCACAACTGAGGGCAACGTGCTTAGTGACACTCAAAGCAAGGCCGCCGCTGCCACTCCTGGAGGGGAAAAGACTCTTCTGTGGCCTCAGGACTGGACAGGCCATTCCCCAATTCACTGCACTTATTTCTCGGTAGGTCTTCAGCCAGCAGTACACGTGTCAACCAACAACTATTTACAGGTCAATTGCCTACCATTTACTCAGCCCACTGTTAGGTGCCGCGTGGAAGCCAAGTGAAATATAAAACAAGGTCCTTGTCCACAGGGAGTTTATAATAAAGGTGACAGCTTATTTCTACTAGAATGACTGAAAATGGAAGCCTTAAAAAGACTCAATCCACCAGACACAGAAGAGGGAAAGAGAGAAGAGGGGAAAAAAACAGATTGATCTCAGTGAGTGGAAAGGAAAGGGGAAGGGCTGGAGTAGGTCGATGCAAGTTAAGTACAAGTTCAACAGGCAAGGGTGACAAGGGAAGGAGACCCTTCTGGGATCATGTGTGCGTGCAGGCACCTGGTGCTGCACCCCCGGAAAGGCCTCCAGGGAGTCGTCGTCATTAGGACATGAGCCACGTGGGGCTCCACATGTAAGAGGAAATGTGGAGCATCCGACCGCCTAGGCTAGGGAGGCCGGAAAAGGAGCAGGCAAACTTAACCCGCACTGAGGGAGGAGCTTCTGAAAGAGAAACGGCACAATTAAAGCAGAGTTTGCCGGCGACAGACGGCATGGTCTAAGAGGGAAAAGTGACTAGCAACGGGAAGGAAGAACACGGATCCTATATATATTGTCTAAGAGTAAAGAAAGCTCCATGGAACACGAGTTGGACTCATCTCTGCCTAGATTTCTGTATCCCCAATACCCAAGAGAGAAAAGCCATTCTAAGACTTGGTCAAGAGACATTCTGGTTCTCCTAATAATTCTGAACTCTCTTTGGGGAACATCTTTCTCATGGTCTAGGATCTCTCTCTCTGGTCTGGCTCAAAGCAACCTTATCTGCCTAAAGTTCTGCTTTTACTGTTGCTATTGATAATCCCATCTCCAGAATAAAATCTTTACTTCTGTCTTGATTTCTGGGCTCTGCTCGAACCAGAGAGCTGGAAAGGGACCTTGGAGAGCCCTATTTATTGCTTTCAGCAAACAGAAATTCATTACTTTATCTATCACGCACTCTTGTTGCAGGACCAAATGACCTTAGTTCAATCCCTCCCCTTTCTAATGGAGGAAACTGAGGTCCTGGGAGGCTGAGCTGCTCTTTGATCCAAGTCAGCTTGAACCCCATGGCTATTTAGTATCTCACAAACAACCAGAGTCAGGTGAAATAACAGGCACTCTCAACATAATTAGAGCAAAGATCACACACTCAGAGACAAGAAATGGGGCATTTGCTACACACACAAAGACGATTTAAAATGTAAGGTATCTAAGGAATCAGCGAAGTTAAAAGAAAACCACTAGCAATTATTTCTGAGAACGCAAGTAGGATTGGCGAGGTTACAGAAGGGTGACTGCAGCTTTTAGCGGGCCCACATTTCTCGAATTCAAAAGCAGCTGTCATCTGGTCTCTTCTTACACTCAGGACCTGAAAGGCAGCAATATACAGTGTAAGGGATGGGGATTTTATATTTGACACTCCTAGGTTCGTGACAGTATCTTTTTATGTGTATTGTCATTGCTGTTTCTAATATTATCACCACTATCATCATCGATCCATCCCAAATGCTAGTCTACTACTGTTCCAACCTTTCAGCTGTGTAGCAATGCCTGAATGGCCTGTGTGCTTTCCTGAGGCACACAGGTTATTGGGAGATCTGGGTGTGGATTTGGAACAGCTCTGAAGAACTGCAGTACAGCAAGTCCCCTACAGTTGAATGAATTCCATTCCAAGAGCATGTTCACAAGTCCAATTTGTC
Source organism: Tragelaphus eurycerus (assembly GCA_935064755.1). Taxonomy (NCBI): domain Eukaryota; kingdom Metazoa; phylum Chordata; class Mammalia; order Artiodactyla; family Bovidae; genus Tragelaphus; species Tragelaphus eurycerus. The sequence continues at coordinate 6,204,669 of CAKXYN010000099.1, read as the reverse complement.
AGTCCAACAAAGTTAGCCCAGGTACCCAACTAACAGAATTGGCTATAATAGAACTGTACTGTAATAGGTTTATAATACTTCTCATACAAATAATACACAACAAACACAAGAAATAAAACATTTTTAATCATACAGTACAGTATCTTGAAAAGTACAGCAGTACTGTACAACAGCTGGCATACAGGGGCATACGTTTGCATCTTTGAAAGTTTGCACCTTGAAGTTTCGCGTGTAGGGGATTTACTGTACTGAAGACTCCAAGGCAGCTGAATCAGGCCTAAGATTCACCTTCGGGGATTTGGGAGGCTGTCGAGTGAGCTCTACAGTACATACCAAGCAGGGATAGGATCTTGCTGTCTACTGGGATTTATACCTTGGCACTCCATTTATCTTTGTTCTACAGATGCAGACTAAGGCTCAGGGGTGTCAAATGGCTTGTTGAAGGCCACACGGCTAACAAGGGGCATAAATGAGCCCAGGTCTCTTCAGAAGAACTATTCTCAAGACATAGCTCTTTTCTCTATAATGTGAAGGCCTCGCTGGAGGCCAAGACTTAGCTACCACTTCTGCAGATTATTCTCTCGTCTAAGAGCTCAGTGGCCATTAAGAAGTATAGCTATCAACTCTTGGTTACTTAACAAGGACACTTGTAGCGCCCTGAGGGGAACTGGTTAGTGAGCCCACCACAGCCACTGGCCCGTCAGCTCAAGAGACTGTATTCTCTAAACTACCAACACATGTCTCATGAACAGAGTTAGCTCTGATGCTACCTGCTCTCTCTTTTCATATTTTACAAAATTTCACAAGAATATTATTTATCAAATAACCACAAATAAGAGCTGCTAATAAAGTATCTTACTATGCTTCTAAGCATGTTTTACATGTTACCCTCTTTAATACTAATAACCCAGCAAAATAGCTAAAGCCAACTTACAATTCAGTTCCAATAGCTGAGAGGTTAAGCAATAGGGCCAAGTCAGTAGAAGAACAGATATTTTAATCCAGTCTGCCTGAGCCTTTTAAAGTTCGTGCCCTTCTACCCACTAGAACAGTCTCTCAAACTTCAACATATGTAAGAATCACCTGGGATCTTGCAAAAAAAAAATTCTGATCCACAAGGCCTAGGATGGGATCTGAATTCTGAATTTCTAATAAGCTCTGAATTGATTCAGATGTTGTTTGTCCAAGGAATCTTCTCTGACTAGCAAAACACTATACTACACTCTTCTCAAATCATATTTTTTCACATCTAATTATTATCAAATATGTTAATGCAACCCTTCACCCCTAAAGAGTTCTAAGTCATCCTCAAAACCTTCCCTTCTGCACCTGCCCTTTTCTCCAGTCAGGACAGCTCTAAGAACAAAACCTGCAAAATATGGAGGATTCTAATAACCTTAGGAGAATAGCTCTGTCGCCTGGAACCAACCCAAACTCCTTTAGAATGCATTCTAGCAACCTGGACTTCCAGGGATAGACAAGCTTCCTTGGCTGCTGCCAAAGTAAATGGAAGTCAAATTGCTCCTGATCTAGAGTGAAGTGGTCAACTGAACCTGGCTAAGCCTTGTCATGTCCTGGGATGGTACAGCCAATCCATAAACGCAGGCTGAAATGGACGAGTGAACAGTTCTGGGCTCATGACACCATGTGTGACCTACTGTGACATTTCCATTCTAACTACTATGCCCATCTGTCTTCCCCCACTGAACCAGACAACTGTGCTTGTCTTCCATGGCCTTCTACTCAAATCTCCTGAAAGCTGTATCAAACAACATTTCAAGGCCTATATTCTCTTTTATGTATCAAGTCTAAAGATCAAGGCTTAATAATCTGTGCTGCCTTGACATCTGGTAAAATCAGGAGGGCCTGAAATGTACTAACCACAAATTCCAATACCCATTTTGCTCCTGTGGACACAGTCCCCTAGCCAAACAATCTTCCTTATCAGAGAGGGCAGGTACTATTTCTGGTTATTCCTGGGCAGTGGGTTTCAGTTCCCTGCCAGCCCCCAAAATTACTCAAATAAGCCAATCACATCCTCTGGCATAACGAAGAAGGCATCCACATTTTTTTGATGCTTACAAGCCTGCCTCCCACAGCCCTTGGTTGCTCACTCTGCTCCTGAGTACACCCGCTGTGTCCTACCTGGGCTGTTAGTGTAAATACACGCCGGCAGGCTCATCTGCCAGTGTCCACGGCTGTGTGCCCAGCCAGCCACACAACCCTAGGGTAGGAATCCCTCCCTCCTTGACAGGGTGAAGAGGAAGTGATCAAACCATTTTACTTATTTATTTATTGCCCAATCCACTGGTCTCTGCCCTTTCTTCTATCCCTGAACCTCTTAACTGGCAAAGTCATCAACTGCTCTATGACGATAATGATGCCCAGCATTTGTTCTAAGCTCTGTCCACAGACTTTCCCACTTAATGCCCCTAACATCCCTATGAGGTAGGTCTCATTATTATCCCTAATACACAGAGGAAACTAAACTACCCAACAAGGTTATACAAGACCTTGTCCAAGACCATACAGGTCTGAGCAGAGCTCAAACACAGATCCACCTGTTCTTAATTACTACCCTAGTCTTGACAGGATTTCTGGGCTCAATGCCACTGTTCCTCAACTCCTCTCACAGACAGAGATGTGTGGCTGGAAGGTCCAACAGGATCACTTGAATTTGAGAGGTCTTGTCTTTTTGGTGATCTCTGCTACAAGATGGATGGAAATGCGTATCTGGGAAAAAGTGATGTTGGAACAGACCAGTTGGCTTACCAGGAAGAGACTGGCAAGGGCCTTCCCCTCGATGGTTTGAATTTCATTTACCAAAGGTCTAGTTTGATTATCAACCTCACAGATACAAACACCCTAGGTCTCAAAGTGAATCAGACTTGGGGAGTTTGGATCAGTTCAGTTCAGTTCGGTTCAGTCGCTCTGTCGTGTCCGACTCTTTGCAACCCCATGGACTGCAGCATGCCAGGCCTCCCTGTCCATCACCAACTCCCAGAGTTTACTCAAACTCCTGTCCACTGAGTCGGTGATGCCATCCAACCATCTCATCCTCTAATGTCCCCTTTTCCTCCTGCCTTCAATCTTTCCCAGCATCAGAGTCTTTTCCAATGAGTCAGTTCTTCGCATCAGGTAGCCAAAGTAATGGAGTTTCAGCTTCAGCATCAGTCCTTCCAATGAATATTCAGGACTGATTTCCTTTAAGATGGACTGGCTGGATCTCCTTGCTGTCCAAGGGACTCTCAAGAGTCTTCTCCAATACCACAGTTCAAAGGCATCTGAGAATTTGGATAGCACTGTCTAAACTTACAAGAGAAGAAATATAAATCAGAAAGTCAATTTATTAGTTCATTTATTAGTGAAATATGCCTACTCTTTGCAGTCATCTGTGAAAGAATTACAGCAGTAAGGTCAAGTATAATGAGAAATCCCAGAAGACCCTGCATCTCTCAACATCCAGTGGTGGCCTGGTATATGTGTCTTTGCCATGGAAGTAAACGTGTGGCCCCCAGACCAGGCAGGTAGAGTCTGGGGGTCAACGTCCACTGCATGGCCACTGACATTCTGGCTTGTCCCTTCCACTGTCAAGTTCCCGGTTTCTACTGTGGCTCTAGCCTCTGCTCCGATACAGTCGAGCTCAGCTCTGCCTCTGAGGTGACCCTGCGCAGGTGTCTAATAGCACTGACCATGGGCTAATGTTTCAGTCTTGTAGAACATAGGGAGTGCCCTCTGGTTGCTCCCACACACAGGCTTCTCTTCTGATGCTCCAAACCTCTATCCACAGCACATCAGAACTGCTCCTCCTTCAAGGAGGCTATGCCCAAGGAAGTGCTCAACTTCGAACTCATCCACCTTCTAACTTCTATCTGGGTCATCTGCCTTACACCGCTGAACCATATTCAGTCCTTACTCCCTTTCCCCTGGTCCACGCACCTCCTCCTTCCTCCCATGCACTTCGTTCACCTATTACTCTGCATTCTTTCAGACCACTCTGCCACAAACCACTAAAACTTAAATATATATATATATATATATATATATATATATATAAACAAACATGAATGATTCCTTATCAGAAGGATAATAAAAAATCAGAGAATTTTACAACGAGAATTATCTGTAGAGACTATGTAATTCAGCCCTCTCATGTTCCAGATGAAGAAATGGATAGAAATTCAGAAACCTGCCAAGTCATGTTATCCAGGCAATGGTAGGGTTAGAATCAGGATCTAGGTTTCTGGGCTTTCAAGCTAGCATGTGAACCAAGTACCAGATTCCTGCTGCTGCTGCTGCTAAGTCGCCTCAGTCGTGTCCGACTCTCTGCGACCCCATAGACGGAAGCCCACCAGGCTCCCCCGTCCCTGGGATTCTCCAGGCGAGAACACTGGAGTGGGTTGCCATTTCCTTCTCCAATGCATGAAAGCGAAAAGTGAAAGTGAAGCCGCTCAGTCGTGTCAGACTCCTAGCGACCCCATGGACTGGAGCCTACCAGGCTCCTCCATCCATGGGATTCTCCAGGCAAAAGTACTGGGGTGGGGTGCCATTGCCTTCCAGGCCCTCAGTGGGGGGAGCCTTCTGTGTATCTGACAAACTGGCAGCCGCTAGTAGTAGGTACGTTATTTGGTTTACTATTTTTTTGTTGGAGAAGACTCTTGAGAGTCCCTTGGACTGCAAGGAGATCCAACCGGTCCATTCTGAAGGAGATTGGCCCTGGGATTTCTTTGGAAGGAATGATGCTAAAGCTGAAACTCCAGTATTTTGGCCACCTCACGCGAAGAGTTGACTCATTGGAGAAGACTCTGATGCTGGGAGGGATTGAGGGCAGGAGGAGAAGGGGACGACAGAGGATGAGATGGCTGGATGGCATCACTGACTCGATGGATGTGAGTCTGAGTGACCCCCGAGAGCTGGTGATGGACAGGGAGACCTGGCGTGCTGCAGTTCATGGGGTCGCAAAGAGTCGGACACGACTGAGCGACTGATCTGATCTGATCTGATTTTTTCTTTGAATGTTGATTTAAATATCAGTCATTGATAGCTCTAACAATGAGAAAATGATTATTCTCCAGCCACAGAACTGCGCAAAAGCATCTCAGGGAATACATAACCGCAAATTTCCCAATCTACTGCCAAAGGGAGAGCTGTGGCAGGGCGGATCTGTGACTCAACAAAAACGAGAAAAACCAAAAGACAAAAAAAACTTAAAATGACTAAGATATTTAAAAGATATATTAATAAATACTTAACTAAGGTCAGGGTGGAGAAGGCCTTTCTATGCATACAAGAAACAGAATAAATTTACAAATGATCAACAGGTTTGACTACATATAAATGAAAACTTCCCAAAAAATCAGCACTAGCAAAAGTAAAACATAAATAAACACTTCATATCACATGAAGTGAAAACTAAACAGTTAATAGTAGAATAGAAAGATGATACAAAAATAAGAAAAATCTCAACATTTATATTTCTTAATGGACAAGGAAAAACAGATAATTCACTAAAGAAATAAACAGTTAACAACCCAACAGAAAAGTTCACCCTGATGAACAAAGAAATGCAAATTAAAACATTAATACTATTTAGGGGCAATCAATTTGGAAAAGTTTTGCAATAATAGTCAGTGGGAAGCAGTGGTTTTAGACCATGGACTCTGATTTAGACTTCGGTTTGAAACCTAACTTGGACACTCAATCAGTGATCCTGGGCAAGTCACTTCAATCACTGTGAGCCTCAACGTCTCTACAGTTTTGGTGTGAAGATGAAATGAGACAATGCATCTGAAATGTTTTAACAAGTGCCTGTCAACAGTAAATGCTCAACATGTGTTACCTATTATGATAAAAATAATATTTGCATACGTATAACAGAGGGAAGGAGCAATGAGGCAGGTACCCATACAGTGCTGATGGAAGTTTAAACTGGTAAAAAATCCTTTAGGGATGTAATCTAGTAAATAACCTGCTCATCTAAAGCTATAAAGAATGTCCTTGGAGAGAGACATGGGAATCTGGGGAGACTGGGGAGAAGAGACTTCACATGCATTGTTTGAATGTTTTACCAGGATATATTACAGAATACATCTGTAATACAAATCAGCTATATAATTACAGATTAAAAAAAATAATGAGTACCATGATATTAGAAGAAAAACTGGTTTTTTTTAGATGTTTATTCCTTTAGACCTACTTCTAGGAATCTATCTATAAAGACATACTTAACAATTGGAGATATAATAAAATATTTATGCAGAGCAATAGATTTAATGGTAAAGAAACTGGAAACTTAGATGTATGAGATTTTTAAAGTAAATATGGTATACAGGCATACTACGGAATATTATGCAACCATTAAAAATCAGGCTCTGTATATGATACCTATAGACAGCATAAGTAATCAAAGGAAAAGAAATTGGGCTTCATCAAATTTAAAAACTTTTGTAGATCAAAGGGCATGATCAAGAAAGTAAAAAGACAACCCACAAAATAGGCACAAATATTCTCAAATCATATATCTGTTAAGGGTTTGGTACCCAGAATATATAAACATAGCATATCAGAACAAAGTATCCAGAAGTCATAACAACTCAACAACAAGAGGACAAATAAGCCAGTTTTAAAATGGGCAAAGGATTTGCATAGATCTCTCTCCAAAGAAGACATACAAAATGGCAAATAAGCACATGAAAAGATGCCCCACATCAGCAGTCACAGAGGAAATGCCAATCAAACCACAATGAGGCATCACTGCGCACCTACTCGGGTGCGGTAATCAGACAGACAGGAAAGTTCAGCATCGCCGAAGACACGAAGCAACCGCAAACCCTGCACACTGCTGGCAGGAATGCACGTGGTGCTGCCGCTGTGAAGGAGTCTGACACCTCCTCAGAAAGTCAGAGACAGAGTTCCCAAATGACCTAGCAATCCCACTCCTGGGTATATACCCAAGAGAAACAAAAATATGTGTCTACACAAAAACTTGTACACTAATTTTCACTGTAGCAGTATGTCTAACAGCCAAAAAGAGGAAACAACTCAAGCGTCCACCAACTGATAAACAAATAAAATGGTGTATAGTTATACAGTGGAATATTATTCAGTCATTAAAAGGAATGGAATACTTTTAGTGCTACAAACAGGGGAAACCCTTGAAAACCTTATGCTAAGTTAAAGAAGCCAGACACAAGAGGCCACACAGAGCATGATCCCTTTTATATAAAATGTCTAGAACAGGCAAATCCACAGAGACAGTAAGTAGATTAGCGATTGCTAGAGGTTGGGAGGAGGAGGGATTGGCAAGGGAATGCTAATGGGTGTGGGGGTTCTTATGGAGTGATGAAAATGATCTAGAATTAGAAAGTGGTGATAGTTACACAAGCTTTGAATTGTATACTTTAAAACAGTAAATTGTATGGTATGTGAATTATATCTAAATAAATTTTTTAAATTAGGCTCTTAAAGATTTTAATAACATGGTGAAATGCTTTCAACGTACTAAAAGGAAAAAAAGCAGCATGCAACTGTATATATAATTCCAATGTGGTTTTAAAATATATGTAAATGCATATATACATATGCATTTAAAAGGACAGAAAATACATTAAAATGCTAACAGTGGTTGTCCCTAGGTAGTGTCACTATGGGGGACTTATTTTCTTCTTCACATAGTTCAAGTTTTTCTACAGAAAACATAAATTATTTTTATAATCTGCAAATTAAAAAAACCAGGTATATGTTTGCCCAGCTTCAAAGCTAGTGTCATTTCCAACACACTATACACTCAATAGATATTTATTTATCTCCTACCAGGTACCAGGACTTTCCTGGTGGCTCAGTGGTGGAGAATTTCCCTGTCAATGCAGGAGCTGCTGCTGCTGCTGCTAAGTTGCTTTAGTCGTGGCAGACTCTGTGCGACCCCACAGACGGCAGCCCAGCAGGCTCCCCCGTCCCTGGGATTCTCCAGGCAAGAACACTGGAGTGGGTTGCCGTTTCCTTCTCCAATGCGTGAAAGTAAAAAGTGAAAGTGAAGCCGCTCAGTGGTGTCCGACTCTTCACGACTCCATGGACTGCAGCCTACCAGGCTCCTCCATACATGGGATTTTCCAGGCAAGAGTACTGGAGTGGGGTGCCATTGCCTTCTCCCGTCAATGCAGGAGACATGGGTTCAATCCCTGGGTTGGGAAGATTCCCCTGGAGAAGGAAATGGCAACCCACTCCAGTATTCTTGCCTGGGAAATCCCATGGACAGAGGAGCCCGGCAGGCTATAGTCTGTGGGGTTGCAAAGAGTCAGATGTGACTGAGCAACTCAACAACTACAGCCACCACCTCCACGTACCAAGCAAAGGTAAATCAGATAAAATCAGTGCCCGCAGGGATGTACGTATGTCTAGTGTGGGGTCTGAGCCCAAGTCCAAGGACGAGGAAGGCAAAGATGCATCCGTAGGGTCTTCAAATCACCTGACACGCGACACTGCTCAGCTGCACACTTTCTGGGAGATGATCACGAGCAGAGTGTAGCTCGTTGCTTACAGGCTGGAGGCAGAGCCAGACTACCTGGGTGTGAAGCCTGAATGTCCAGTTACAAGCTGTGTGGTCTTGGGAAAATCACCTAAACTCCATGCAGCATAGTTTCCTCATCTACAAAATAGCGGTGATAACAGTACCTCTGTCACTGGGCTGTTGGAAGTTCAGAAGAATTAACACAGCTAAAGCACCAGCATTATATGCTCGGGACACAGTAGGTGCTCAATAAACTAATTAGCGGCTAGCTGCCAGCATCAGCCTCCCTGTCAGCATCACTACCACCACCTCACCAGCATACTCTCAAGGAGGCAGACACACAGAAGACCAAGGACGGCTAGAAAGGCTGTTTTCCACATCTCAAAACTGGCTGCTAGCATCTGCTTCTTAAAGCCTATAATAACTACTACATTCAACTAATTTCTTTTTCCAGATTCTCTCAATCTCTAATGAAACTCTATTTTTGAGATGTTCTGTAAAATACAACATCCAACTGTTTGGCATAACAAACTGCTTGTGTCCTCTTATCTTTTGTCTAATTCACAGAAACAAGTGATTTTTTTTTCAAGGCTATTGTAATGGAAGGCGGCTTTGAGAGGCTTATCTGCCTTTCCCCTGCCTTTCTGGGCCATGCTGCTCTGATCTAGTAGTTCACCCAAGATGACTCTTCACAGGCCAAACTGCAAAATCTCCTGAGCAACATGTCCATCTAATGAGTGACTGGGGATTGTGACTGCATTACATCTAATGCCGACCCTCCCAGCCTGCAGAGTCTCAACAAGCAATCACCACTTCAGCGGTTTCACAGCCAACCTCTTAGGTATTACAAAGGACCCTCGGCTTTGTCACTGTACTTCTACCTTGATCTGAAAATGTGGATGAGTTCTAAGTTTTTTGCCAATCTGATTATGAGAATACACTTTTCTGCAGTAGGGAGTAAGTCTGGACCACTCAGGAACAAATTTCAAATTCAAAGATACCCATCTAATGTAAGAGAGCTCAGGCAGCTAAAGAACACCAAAATAGGCTGTGTGACTCCAGAGGCTGTGTGTTGACCAGCAAAGTCTGGCGCACAGGCTGTAAAGACAGACAGCTTGCCCGAGGCGTTCACCACAGCCCGGTCTCTCTCGCCAGCTATACAAATTTAGGCCAGTTGCTTAACCCTCTGGGCCTCAGTTTCCTCGTATGTAAAATGGGGATAATATTAGTCATATCTCATGGGGTAGCTGTAAGCATGGACTATACGCTGCCAGGCTCCTCATTCCACGGAACCCTCCAGGCAAGAATACTGGAGTGGGTAGCTATGCCCTTCTCCAGGGGATCTTCCCAACCCAGGAACAGAACCCAGGTCTCCTTGACTACAGGCAGATTCTTTACCACCCAAGCCACCAGGGAAGCCCGAGCATTAATAAGTCACTGTTAATGAGTCAAGAGACATGAAAGCCTTTCCCGTAACATTGTAAACACTAAGTAAATATTAAAAGGAAGCATAAAAATACACCCGCCAAATATTCTTTTTAGTTTTTGGTTGTGTGGTCAGTTCACAGATTGACTTGTTTTTAATCACTTTGCCTCATCACTTATATAAATCACATGTTATCAGTATCTTCTATATGCTGTATGTCAAATATTACATAATTTTTAAAAAAGAATTTATAGACAATCACATTGCTAGTTTCACAGCTGAATCAGCTAAGAAAGGGAGAGAGTTGGGCCTCTCATAACAGCATGCTGAACTGTAATCCTAGAGATTTCACAGAAAGCCCTTAATTCACTGAAAATTAAGAGCAGATACAAAGAACTGAAACCACCTGCTCCAATTCTCTCATCTCTAGATGAAGAAACTGAGGCCCTGAGGAGTGTTTCAAGATCTTCCAGATCACTAATGTCAGAAATCAGACACTTCTGTTTCCTCTGACTCAGATACATATTTTTTAAGTGGAAAGCAACAAGGAAGACATGATGGAAAAGGGAAAAGACTGATGTAGTTTGGAAGGGTTAAGGCAGCAACCTAACAACGGGAGCTAACATTTTATGAAGATTATAGCCCAGGCACTGAGACAAGCATTTTGCATGGGTGGCCTTATATAATTTTTGCAAAACCTGCAAGGTAGTTACTATTATTAACTCCCCTTTTAACTGAGAAAGTGGAGGCCTAGAGAGATAAAATGACTGGCCCCAAATCACAAAGCCAGTGAGAGGAGAGTCAGTAAATGAACCCATGCTGTCTGACTCTGGAGCCAGAACCTTTTCCATTGGATACTGCCCAAGCTTGAGAATTTAAAAAGCATGGAAGCTCTTGATCCTTGAGTCCTTCTCCTACATTTTTTTTTAGTAACTTATCTGTTCAGAGGCAGTGCAGAGACAGACAGCAAATGAAGTGATTTTTTAAGGAAGAACAGATGACCTTGATTTAGAGCCTACTTGAAGTGAAAGTCGCTCAGTCGTGTCCGACTCTTTGTGATCCCATGGTCTATAGTGTCCATGGAATTCTCCAGGCCATAATACTGGAGTGGGTAGCTGTTCCCTTCTCCAGGGGAATCTTCCAAACCCAGGGATTGAACCCAGGTCTCCTGCATTTCAGGCAGATGCTTTACTAGCTAAGCCATGAGGGGAGCCCTTAATCCCTGCTATTTGAAGAAGCGCCATACACACATTACTCTAGCCCCGACTTGTTCAAGGCCACATAGCTGGTAAAAGTGCCACTGGAGGATGTGAACCCCATGCTGCCCCAGCAAAGCTCCAAGACCTACTTCCTAGACTTGCCAGTGGACAGTGTGTGCTTGTCTGTCCAGTAGATCTTTACTGAGCTCAGCCAAAGGCCCTTAACTGGCTTGGAACTACACTAAGAAGTTCAGCACACTCCCTGCTCTCAAGGAGTTTATGGCAAAGCTGGGAAGGAGAGACCACTTTCGGCTTAAGATCCTTCTTTTCTTCTACTTTGTAGTTAAGCAGCAGAAATACTGAAGAGACTGTGTGCCGGGAGCCAGCACAGGACATCCCACCCATGACAAGGTCATGTGGAGAAGACCTGACAGGCAAGGCAGATCAGGACTCGAGGGACCCCCTGGACCTGCTTGAGCATCCGCCCCGAAACCAAAGTCTGTCTGTCTGCTGCTTTCTATATTATGCCTTTCATCAGCTCTTCTGACATTAACAGGGGGCTATCCCCGATCACCTTTCTCTGAAGAAAATCAACTTAGGGCTCTAGTTACTAAGTCTCCTGGGCATGAAAGGAGTGTCTCAATTCTAACCCTCTGCTGGCATTCTAGCTTGCTTGGCAGGTTTATTCACACTCTTGCAACTAACACACGATTGTTCACAACTTCCCAACCACGAAAGGCACGGGAAGCCTAAGCATTCTAAAAGTCCTAATGGGCATAGAGCCCTTCGAGGGGTGAAAAATTACTAGAATAGTACTGGTGAAGGGTTTCATTGTTGAGCCAACGCTTGCTGCCAAGTCTCCATATCCCTATCCTTTGTGTGCCTGGGAGTGCATTAGTTAATACAGTTGGAATGTAGGAAAAACAGGTAGTAGCCTTGGCATTAGCAACATTAAACCTTTGAGTTATTAAGTTTTGTTATAACCCACTGCACCTTTGCTCCATAAGAATGTAACTTTATTTAGTACTTTCTGAGGGTGACACAGATTGGAAAAATAAAGAAAAAACACTTTAAGGGAAAACAAGTTTTCTGGTTGACCAACCTTTATCAGAAAAGGGTCATAAGACGTCAACAGGCCTCCGAGCCAGAAGATAATGTACGTAACATGAGACCCTTGTAAATGGAAAGGTATGCAGAAAACATCCTGGTTTCAATGAAGGTCAAAACTGATGGAATGTTGAGCTGACTCAGCATGACTCTGCATCTTTCACTTCTGGAAATGTGTAACTCAGGGTATAAAAGCTCCTTTTGAAAATAAAGCTGCGGACCCCTAAGCTTGGTCTCCCCATATCATCTTTTGCTGATGCCGTTCATCCTGAGGGTATCCCTGGACTCTGCTGAGGCTGGACCCCTGCAGACTGTGGAGCCCTAACTTCCTGCAAGACCGTCCTATGCCGCTACTCAGGCCACCCTGTGACCTGACACTTCTGTGTCTGTTTCATGGATGGACTCCATTCGCCTCTCCTCTCAGTGCTGTGAGCCTTTTCTCTTGTCTTTTAAGAAGTGGCAATTATTTTCATCTCAATCTTTCTCTCACTCATCACCAAGGGTTATGACAAGAGGGTTAAGTTAAGGAGCTAACTCAAAAAAAAAAAAAAGTAACTTCTCTCTTGCCTTTAACTTTTGTAAAGAGCCTATGGGATTCCATAATATTTGCTCAAAAACGTTCAAAGAAATACATGGAAAATTTCATCCTCAACATTTTGCTGCCCAGGATAAAAAAAAACAAAACCCAGAACTCTAGGGGCCAATTATTCTGCTGCCTTGGACTCTGACCTTAGAAAATCTCCCTCTGGTTTAAATCTGACTGGAACTGAGGGCAGCTGACAGCAGCTATAAGTACCAGCTAGAAGAGCAACTTGTTTCTAGGTGGTCAGATTTAATGACTACCGGGGCTGCTGAGCATCACTCAAAAGTTATAGCCCCGTACCAAACTTATGGGTATGGGCTAAATGAGTAAGAGCAGCAAGTTTCACTGTTATTAAATTTATAAGTTTTTACTATGTTCCCAACATCATGCTAGCAGCTAGGTACTCAAAACAGTGACAGGTCTTTAAAAATCAACTAGTATCAACTGCACTAATAAGACTAGATAAAAAGAAGGCAGAGTGAAAGCAGTGAACATAAGAGAAGCGGTAAAGAGGGAGAGAGAGGGGGCCTTACTGTTTGCAAACAGTGGATTGAGTGAAATATTGTGATGTGAATTAGAATGTAAAGTGGTAAAGAACCCACCTCAATATCAGCTCTTAGTGGTAAAGAATCCACCTGCCAATGCAGGAGACAGGGGTTCAATCTGTGGGTTGGGAAGATCCCCTGGAGAAGAAAATGGCAACCCTCTCCAGTCCTCTTGCCTGGGAAATCCCATAAACAGAGGAGCCTGGTGGGTTACAGTCCCCCAGGTTGTAAGAGTCGAACATGATTTAGGGACTAGATGACAACCAGCAGGTGTTTAGAAGTGTGGCTCTTGACACCTCCCTTGCTTCTGCTTTTCCCTGGCCGGTTACAGTTGAAAATGTAAAAAACAATCTTAATAAGGAAATAAAATGAGTTGGGTTATAAGCCTGACCTTAGCTCTGAAACCATGAGTTACCTAACCTTTCACAATCTGTTTTCTCAAATGCAAAATGAGTGAACATGTATATGGGAGCTCACTTTTATGGTTGAAAGTTCTATCATAATTTTAAAACTGGGCTAATGGTATCTACTGCTTAGTTCCTGTGAGGATTACAAGAAGTAATTGGGTGAAACACCTAGCACAGTGCCTGGCGCTTTCTAGCTGTTCAATAAATGGAAACTCTTAACACCAACATGGCGTTTTTTGTATTTTTTAAGCTCTTGGGTGGGGATTAGAGGAGAACAAAATGCTATGAACCAGTGAATTAAGACTGGAGTTCAGCTCAGTTGCTCAGTCATGTCCAACTCATAGCGACCCCATGGACTACAGCACACCAGGCCTCCCTGTCCATCACCAACCCCCGGAGTTTACTCAAATTCATGTCCATTGAGTTGGTGATGCCATCCAACCATCTCATCCTCTGTTGTCCCCTTCTCCTCCTGCCTTCTATCTTTCCTAGCATCAGAGTCTTTTCTAATGAGTCAGTTCTTCACATCAGGTGGCCAAAATATTGGACCTTCAGATTCAGCATCAGTCCTTCCAATGAATATTCAGGGTTGATTTCCTTTAGGATAGATTGGTTGGATCTCCTTGCAGTCCAAGGGACTCTCAAGAGTCTTTTCCAACACTACAAGTTCAAAAGCATCAATTCTTTGGCACTCAGCCTTCTTTATGGTACAATTCTCACATCCATACATGACTAGTGGAAAAACCATAGCTTTGACTAGACGGATCTTTGTCAGCAAAGTAATGTCTCTGCTTTTTAATATGCTGTCTAGGATGGTCATAGCTTTTCTTCCAAGGAGCAAGTACCTTTTAATTTCATGGCTACAGTCACCACCTGCAGTGATTTTGGAGCCCAAGAAAACAAAGTCTGTCACTGTGTCCGTTATTTTCTCATCTGTTTGCCATGAAGAGATGGGAGCGGATGCCATGATCTTTGTTTTTTGAATGTTAGGGACATCTATATCTGTAGAAGGAAAACCTCCCTAGAGTAGGTCTTACAGGCTTCCTTCCCACTCTTTTATTCTCTTTCCTTTCCCCTTACTGCTTTATTCATTCCATTCAACAAACATGCACTGAATGCCTACAGTATGTAGGACACAGAGCTAAGTACTGAGAGTGGGAAAGAGAGAGAAGAGGAGGGATTCTGAGGGGACGATATAATCGGATGGGCTTTTGGAGGAGGGTATCTATGAACCATCAGAAATGATATGCAAAATTTTTTGAGTATGTGGGTGTATAAAACTTCTCTGAGAAGTTCTGGAGGGATTCTAAAATTAATTTTTTTTTTTAAAGAATGAAAAGTATAATAAACTGAGCAAGAAGCAAACAAAATTTATATAAGCAAAAACATAAAATACTCTTGAAAAATCACAAAATTAGTCTTGAGAAAATAGAAAGATGGACCATGATACTTGGATAGAAAATTTCAACCTCATAAAGATGTCAGTACTCCCTAAGCTACTTTATAAATTAAAACATAATCTCAATAAAAATACCACCAAGTGTTTCATCTGGAAATTAGACAAACTTATTATGAAGCTCATATGGAAGAATAAACAAGCAAAACAGCCAGGAAAACTCTGAAAAGGAAAAACTAATCCCTCCAGATATCAAAACAAATTACAAGCCGCTAAAATTAAGATAATTTTTTAATGGCATATTAATTGACAATCAAACCAATGGAACAAAACAGGAAATCCAGTAGGAAACCCAAAGGCACGTAAGAGTTTAGTAGTATCTGCTAAAGACAGCATCTCAAATCAGTGAAGAAAGGATAAGAGCCTTTAATATGTAGTGTTACAATAAATAGCTGGCCATTGGAAAAAATATAAAACTCAATACTTCCTCAAACCAAATGCTAACATAAATTTCAAATGGATCAGACTCTTAGATGTTTTTTTTAAAAAAGGTGAAACCATATGTTTTTCTAGAAGAAAACAAATTCCTCATAAATTGAGAGTGGGGCAAACTTCCTAACTCTGACTCAAAATCTAAAGTAATACACTGTAGGACTGATAATTAGCACTATATAAAGATATAAAACTTTACAGCAATAACACAACATATGTAAAAGTCAGGCATGTGACAAACCGGAAAAAATATCTTTGTGACTTACACCACAGACATCGGGCAGACATTCTGAACTCATGAAAGGAGAAAACAAATTAAAAGTATACTGAAATATCATTTCTTACCTATCAGATTGACAGAACCCCAAAAACTCTGGCAGCAAGACTTAAGAGAAAAAGAAAAGAAGGGTCAGGCATGAAATAAAAACTTCAGTGAATGTCCCTTGTTACATAGTTCTGATTTTGGAACCATGTACATGGTTTTCATAGGTTAAAACACAAAATTAAATTTTAAAAGGCAATTCTTAAATTTTAAAACAAAAATCAGTCTGATTATCAAGTTGGTGGCATAACCACATAGAGAAAATAATTATATCAAGGGACTTTGGGACAGTGTTTGACTATTCATCTCAAATAGTGTATATTCGAAGGACAAAAGAAACCATATAGAAAACTAAAACATTCAGCAATCTAATGGTCAGTACAGATAACAGCACTGCTACTTGCCTGGTTAATAACGTGACCAGAAAAATCCAGAGTGAACGAACAGCCCCAAAGCCCCAGAGCATGGCCCACTGAGTGTTAATGACTGATGCTCAAGTTGAAGGGTGAGAGGTGAGTGGAGACAGTGCTAAGAGTTGAGGCTTGAGACAAGCACAGCCGGGGTTTGAGGGCAGCCCAAGCCATGCCAAGGAACCGTGCAGAGGATTAGCCTGGAGAGTAACATGTTCAGATCTGTGCTTTATAAAGATCACGAGCAACAGTGTACAAATAGACTGGAAAGAAACAAAGCTGGGAAGTTGGCCAGCCAGCTAGAAGACTGTTGTGGCAGTAATTCAAGACAAGAGATTACAGCAGCTTTGGCCAAAAGAGAAAGGGGACTTCAATGGGCTTGTAGTCTAAATAAGTGGGTGCCATTGTGGATGGGGAGAAGGGCATGGAGAGTTGAAGAGAAGGGGAAGAACACTGGATGACTCCCAGGCTTCTACCTCTGGCAACACTGTGGCGCTATCCACGGAGACGAGGAGCCCAGGAGAGTGGCAGATGAAAGAAGAATGGCAAGGTCACTGCTGCCGGGGCCCCTCGTGGGGGCAGGGAGCTAAGGAAGTCAAGAAGAAAGACCCAACTGTCAGGCCACAGTCCTAGAAAGATGGGAAACAGGTGGAAGTGGAGAGTTAGATTACCCGTAGCAAAATTTTCTCAAAGTCAGAAACAGAACCATATACTGTTCACTTATGATTTTATATTTTTAAAAGTCAACCAACCAGTATTTGGAGCCTAAAAAGCTATTTAGCCTTGTGATCCTTTGTTTCTCAACTCCCTCAACATTCCTGGGTCTTTTCCTTCACAAAATATACTCTATGGAATGTCCCAGAATCAGATTCTAATTACAGCAGAGGTCACTCATGCAAACACCTTCAGGGGTCACAGACATAAAATCTCTGATGTTTAAAAGTAAGCAACTAATTGGTAAATGCTACATGGGCCAAACTCTGGCTTAAACTGTTTTCTACTAAGGTCCCATTAAATAAATATATATCCTAACATACAGATGGGCTTTCCCAGGAGGCTCAGTGGTAAAAGAATCCACCTGCCAATGCAGGAGATGCGGGTTTGATCTCTGGGTCGGGAAGATCCCCTAGAGGAGGAAATGGCAACCCACTCCAGCATTCAGCCTGGAGAATCCCATGGACAGAGGAGCCTGGCTCTGTCCATGGGGTCGCAAAGAGTCATCACGACTGAGCATGCACACACAGAACATAAAGATGTAAAAGATATTTCCTTCTTCCCTGTTCCCCACCCCGCTTTGGGTACTAATAAAACCAGAAAACATGTCTAAAATTGACTTTTTCAGAGGTCCTAATTCTTGCCTGGAGAATCCTAGGGACAGCCGTCTATGGGATCGCACAGAGTCGGACACGACTGAAGCGACTTAGCAGCAGCAGCAGCAACACTTGCTCAAGTCTGAGATGAAAAGTGAAAGATGAAAGTGAAGTCGCTCAGACGTGTCCGACTCTTTCCGACCCCATGGACTGTAGCCTATCAGGCTCCTCCGTCCATGGGATTTTCTAGGAAAGAGTGCTGGAGTGGATTGCCATTTCCTTTTTCAGAGGATCTTCCTGACCCAGGAATCGAACCTGGGTCTCCCATATTGCAGGCAGACGCTTTACCGTCTGAGCCACAAAGTCTGAGATGAGTCTGGTTTCAGAGAAGCAACTCTGCTATCACAGAGGGGCCCCAGGACAAATGCAGGGCAGCGCCCTCTCCCCGTGTGCTGCCTCTCTGAATCTACCCTTCTCCTCCTCTCTCCCCTTTATCCCTGATTTCTAACCCTGAGGAACTGACTCTATCTGTAGAAAGTTGATGCCTAGAGCCAAAATACTGGGCTTCTATGCTCTTCCCTTCACCTGTCGGAAGAAATGACTGTTTTATCTGCTTACCAGGCAGCCAAGACAACATGTCCCCACTCACCAGCCTCGCGTGAAACAACAGAAAGGATCTCTAAAGCATCTCTGAAGCACTTCGCTGGGTAAAGGCTTCTGCACAAACATTTAACTATGTTCAACCGGTTTAGACAGGAAACAAAGCCAGAAAAGATACTTTTCCATCTTTGAGGTCAAGGGCAAAGAACAACAGAAAGTACTGGTTTTAGAGGGATTCTCCTCGGTTTCAGTTCAGTGGTGTATTGTATGTTCATTGTAGGCTCTGTACCGATGGAGGGGTCTAGGACTCACCCCTCTGAGATCTGATTAAAGTACAAGCATACCTCATTTTATTGTGGTTCAAAGACAGTGTATTTTTTACAGATTGAAGGTTTGTGGCAATCATGCATTGTCAGATGACGGTTAGCATTTTTTAACAATCAAGTTTTTTTAAAAAATTAAGATATGAACATTTTTTTAGACATAATGCTATTACACACTTAACAGACTAGTATAGTGTGAACATAGCTTTTACATGTCATGTTTGAGAATTGAGAAATCAAAATTGAGAAATCAAACAATATATGTGACTCACTTTATTGCAATGGTCTAGAACGGAACCCGCCATATCTCCGCGCTATGCCTGTAACGGGCTCTTTTCCCAGAAGAAAAATGGCATTTACACAAGTCTGCAGGCAAACTCAAAGGCTTCATAGGTCCCTTGCAACCTGACCATCTACCCCAGATTAATAAGTTGATGTGGATCAGCAGGAACATATTTATCTATGGAAATGAAATACTTGATGTCATGATTTTCAGGATATGCAGTTAAATACCATCATTAGGGCAATGTTAGGATAGACGGTTTTCTTTCCCTACCCTTCTCTCCCTTGAGAGCTGTAGGAGTCTTAAAACTGCACTCTGTGTGAATGAAATACCGAACCCACTGCACGACTTACAGGAAGTGACAACCTCGTCTCTGAATTTAAATGCCCTTAATATTTAATTCTTCCCTCTCTGTGGTTATAGCTTGCTTTCTCCACGTTATTAGGATGATGGCTTTAGAAGGCAGGCTATTGGAGATCCAGAAAAACCACATATCCCAATTCAATTTCCTCGTGAAAATCAAAGAGCTCACACTCTTGAAGAGTTGAAAGAGGCTGAAGGGTCACCGCCTGCCCCCAGGGTGCTGGCACAGGCAGTACTCCAGAAGGGTAATGTAAATACTCAGTACGAGGCAGCAGGGCACACCAATTTGTTTTTCAATCTATTTTATTTCAGTTCAAAGCATCTTTGCAGACAGACAGTCCAAGAAAACAAGCCACACTTTGGTTATACTCAGTCTTCCTCAATCTCCAAAAGCAGGTGAGGACTGCCCAAGTGTGGCATGGTCCCCTGCACTGCCTGTCTGCAATGAGGCTTTGAACTGAAATAAAATAGATTGAAAAACAAATTGGTATGCCCTGACTTTTCCTGCAGTTTTATATTATCCTTCAAATAGTGTTACCACCTACTCTTTACTGAAACCCAACAGACCCAAATCACAGAGTAAAACTGCAAGAGTTTAAATGCGAAGGTCACACCCAAACCTAAAATAGCAATTTAATTCAGGGCTTGCTGGTTAACACTGCATTAACATGCCACTCGCTGTTGGGTTCCCTGCTCCATTTGCTGGGCTGGATCACATCTTCTGGTGACTTATGCAGTATGCTTACTGGACAGAGTTTAAAAGTAAAACTTGACATTGCTGATCTTCCTATATACTCTGCTTGATTTATTACTGCCTCTGTAAATTTTCATGTTTATGAGCCCAAACATCATCATGTGTCTTTACCTGTGCAAAAAGTCTACCTGCTTTAAAGCATTCAACATTCTGCTTATAGTACGCAACACTATTTTGAAAACTTTTAGAGGAAACCCCAAATCATTTGCAAATTCTAAAACTACTACCAACTAGAAGAAGCCTATCATTTTCTTAGAATGAAGGAATACAAATATTTTCAAGCTTAAAACACCAAAACGATGAAATACACTCTACAGACAGTTGTGCAATTTTATTAAAAAAATTAAATCCCATTTGGAAATGTTCCCCTCTTAACATAAAGAAAAAAATGAGATCTGTCCCCTCCCTCAAAGATAACATACACACATACACCCATGCGTGCATGCACAAACACACCCTCAAATTCAACTGTAACGCACTTCTGAAGTTTTGTTATTATTTGGCACTTTGAGTGAGCTTCTCTGGTGGCTCAGACTGTAAAGAATCTGCCTGCTATGCAGGAGACCCAGGTTTGATCCCTGGGTCAGGAAGATCCCCTGGAGAAGGGAATGGCTAATCACTCCAGTATTCTTGCCTGGAGAATTCCACGGACAGAAGGGCCAGTGGAGTACAGCCCATGGGGTTACAAAGAGTTGGACAGGACTGAGCCACTAACACTTTCACTTTCTAGCATTTTAAGTAAGTTTCCATTTGGGGCCAAACTTGGCTGCTCTAACTGGAATTCAGCAACATGTGTAACAAAAAACACACAAGAGTCTCTGGTACCATTATCCATTATCCACATGTATCAGATAAGATGATGACTTGTAACTGGCCCAAGAGATGTCCCTTTTTCAGCAATAAAGCTGGGAACAGGGCCAGGACTCAGAGCACAGGACTGTGAAACAGCATAGTCATTGACTTCTTTCAGCCCTGGACTCTCCAAGTTGGTGCCATCTCACAGTGCTTGAACTGCTGAAAAGTTCTTCCTCCTCAACTCCTTCCCCTTTCCCTTCTTCTGAACTGGATCCTGGTCACAAGATTTAGGCACAAGTTTCAGCCTAAACTACCCAGAAGAGAGACCTCTGGGGACAGGCGGTCTCCCAAGTCAGCACTGCTTCGTTTCCTTTACAGCAGCTGCCACAACCTGGAATGACTTGGCTATTCCTTTACTGTGTTCAGACACTGGTTTTAAGTCCATGTTTCATCCTGGTAATCCCAGTCACAGTGCTGTCTGGTAGACAGCAGACACGCAAATATTTGCTCAATGAATGACCTGTGTTTATTTACCAAATGCCAGGTTGTGGGCACTGGCTAGCAGCTGATGTAAAAACAAGCAAGATGTGGTACCTGCCCTTGAAGACCTCCCAAGCAGTAGGAAAGATTTACTGAACAGAGGGGTAATGCAGGGTGGTTAGTGTGATCAGCTTAGGTTCAGACCCCACTTCCTTAGGCATTTGCTATGAAACCTTGGACACCTCTTCTGACTCTGTTTCCTCATCTTTAAAACAGGACTATCAATACCACCTATGCCATAGTGCTGGTGTGAGGAGTAAATGATAGGCTATGGAAATAAATCACATAATGCAGTCCTTGGCACACAGGAATCACTCAATAAAAATTAACTACTAATTTTACTATAAAGATGCTATGACAGCTGTATATGAAATTATCTTTGATTACCTGTATGCCATCTGTCCAAGCCTCTACAGAATTTATTTTCACGGAAGGGCAGAGATGACACTGATCTTGTTCACAATTGTATTTCTATTTCCAGGAGTCTGAATCATTGCTAGGATTTTGTAGGCACTCCACAAATACTGAATGCTTAACAAATGCATGCATACAAGCATGGGGTACTCTGAGTCTACTTGTTAGTTAAACTAGTGATGAATAGTTGGGTTTGGGAACAACTCCTACAAAAGAACAAAGTCTAAATTAGAAAGTGGGGGTGCAGCAGAAGTTTGATGATTTAGCCAAGTTAAGAGGAAATTTTCATTTTGAGGCTGTAATTAAAATCCACAAACCATACAAAGATTTGGCTTCCATTCCAAGGAAGAACCAATAGTGCCAGGTTGACAGATCTAAAAGAATAAAATCTAAACAGAATGAGATGGGTCCCCAGGCAGGTGGCACCCAGGAGCAACTTGCCAGACCCGTAATCTATTAGACTCTAAAGCAGCTTAACCTCTCAGAACCTGGGCTTTCAACCCACGCGAAAGGGACACATGGACGGACAAAAGTTGCTGGCAAAAAAGCGCTGTGCATTAATATAGATAAGTATCTGGCTTGCTGCAAGTGCTCAGTAGATGGTACTGTTATTCAAAGGAGGGGAAACAATTCCATTTGGAATAATAAACCAATAAAACCAGAAGTAATGGAAGCCCGAGTGTGTGGTTAACTACAGAGCTCTGGGGTGCACAGGGCAGTTGTAACTCGAGTTTCCCATTCGGGTGAGAAGGGGCCTGAGGAGTCCCTGAAGCCTGAAGGACAACACTGACCCAGCCTACTTGTGTCTACAGCTGGGCCTGCCACACTAGTGCGAAAAGGCCAAAGACAGCGTGGGCTTTGGAGATCAAAGGCATCAGAGCCATCAGATTTAAGTCTTGCAACTACTCAAATTCACTCTTGCACGAGGAAAGCGGCCATGGACAAATATAGAAACCACGAACACGGCTGTGTTCCAAGAAAACTTCACTGATGGACACCGGAATTTGATTTCCTGTTAAGTGTCGCAAGTTATGCGAAATACTTTCTCCCTCAACCAGTAAAAAAAAAAAAACAAACCTTCTGAGCTCCGGCAGACAAAAAAAAGAGGGGGAGGAGGGAGGGGAGCGGCGGCTTTGGGCCAAGGGCACAGTTTGCCGAGGCCTGGAGAGGGGTAGGGATTTTAGGGAGGGCGGGAGGGAAAAGCGCGAGGAGCAGCTGCGAGGAGGCCTCCCATCGCGCCGAGCAGTCGGCGATGCGGGGCGAGGGCAAGTCCCCGGCGGAGGGCGGGCCCCAAGCGGGGCGTAGGCCCGGCCGAGCATTCCGGCCGGGACCCCGGGGCATACCCCGCGGCCGGAGACGAGAGCGGAGCCTGCGCTCAGAAGTGTGGGCCGCTCCAGGGGTGCGGTAGGGGAGTTGCAAGTTCCCCCCGGGGCGGGAACAGGAGGCTGGGACACTCGGCAGGGCGCAGCGGGCTTCGCCAGGCCGAAGGGTCTCTGCGCGCCCCTCGTTTGGGGAGCCTCCCGGCCCTCAGCGGCAAAAGGGGTCTCCAACGCGGAGTCCCGGCCCCGTTTCTATGGTTACCTGTTCAGGACCGATTCAAACTGCCGTTCTTTATTGACAGCGCCATAGAGGACACGAACACTCCTACCCGAAGGGAACAATAAAGCTTTCTCCATTCAACAGCGCCAGAGACGCCAGAGGGCGGCCATCTTGAGGCCGGCGCTGAAGGCGTATGAAGAGGGGGAGGGGGCGGCCCGGCCTGCCTCGCGCGCCACAGTCACGTGCTGGGGAGGGGCGGGCCTTACGGGGGCGTGGCCTGCGTCGCGCGCGCGTGCTCTCTACCGAAACAAACACGCTCGGACCCGCCGGTTGCTAACTCCTTCTCCGACCTCTGACCCTTGACCCCTCGCCCCCTTCCCCACACTGTCTGAGGAAATTTTAACGGGTTTCCACAAGCCTGGGTGGGGCCGCGCTAAGGTTCTCTCATTTCAAACCACGGAGAGAATTAGGCACCAAAGGTTTCTTTCCACTTTTCCAAAGACAACAAGTTCACTTGCAAGATAGAGACGTGACCCGAGCCGCGTCCCCAAACGCCTCGTCGTTGGTGGAGAAGCTTGGCTCGGACGTTAAGAGGCCATTTTAGGATGCATGGGTTTGGGGGTGAAGTGATAACTTTGCTTTTGCTGTTTTTCTGTTAACACCCTATGCGTTACAGTTGGGGGCTCCTCTTGCCACCTTCACACAGCCGGACAGATGAAATCATATCCAAACTGCTGCTGCTAAGTTGTGTCCGACTCTGTGCGACCCCATAGACGGCAGCCCACCAGGCTCCCCCAGTCCCTGGGATTCTCCAGGCAAGAACACTGGAGTGGGTTGCCATTGCCTTCTCCAATGCGTGAAAGTGAAGTCGCTCAGTCGTGTTGGACTCTTAGCGACCCCATGGACTGCAGCCCACCAGGCTCCTCCGTCCATGGGATTCTCCAGGCGAGAGTACTGGAGTGGGGTGCCAGCTGGACAGATGAAATCATATCCAAACAGTATCAGATAAATTAAGTCACATTGATGCCGGCCCGCTGAACCCTACAATGTCATTCTGTCACTGACAGGCGGCAAGTTTTTCTTTTTGCCAGTCATGCTGCTGGAATCTAGTTGTCTCAGTACAAGGCCGAGTTCCCTCTTCGGTTACAGCTGTTCCATCCCCAGTGTCAGAATTCAGTCGTTCTGAAGGATGTCATTGTTAGACCCGCTCCCATCACCTTTTTAATCATAAATTCAATCTACTGGGCAAAACTGGCATTTGCCTTGTTGCTGCCATCCAGTTCATTATCGTCTACAGTCACTGTCCAGTATGCAGCCTCCCCTCTCTGTGACCACAAGCTTCCAACAGTTCCTGTGCAGTATAGCAATGGGTATGTGTGCTCAACTGTCACCCTTTCAGTTGTTTTCAGCATTGTTATCACTCAGCTATTCACTGCCACACAATCAACAATTACAGACCCCACCTGGATAGGTGGGCTTCCCTGGTGGCTCAGACAGTAAGGAATCTGCTTGCAGTGCAGGAGACCCTGGATAGATCCCTGGGTTGGGAAGATCCCCCCTGGAGAAGGGAATGGCTACCCAGTCCAGTATTCTTCCTGGAGAACTCCATAGACAGAGGAGCCTGGGTGGCTACAGTCCGTGGGGTCACAAAGTGTTGGACCTGACGGAGAGACTAACACACAGAACTGGGTGTACAGGGTCCTTGTTACTGCCCGCCTAGTCACTTTCACTAGTCATGTGGCACTGTCACATTAAGAGTCAAATTACTGGAGATGACAGTCACTTTTGTAGTCACTAAACTCACACATATAGCTGTTGTGTCTCCTAATCACTTATTTTCACCATATCTGCACTCTCCTTTGGTGGGAGCACTCAATACCACATTGTCAGATTTAACAAACACATAGAGTGGTGCTTGGCACATAGTAGGTGCTATTGAAATATTTATCCAAGCAGTCAAATTGTTAAAGAGCAGTGTTATTGCTGAGTTACTGTATGGAAATGTGGATGGCTTGAGGT
Source organism: Tragelaphus eurycerus (assembly GCA_935064755.1). NCBI lineage: Eukaryota > Metazoa > Chordata > Mammalia > Artiodactyla > Bovidae > Tragelaphus > Tragelaphus eurycerus. The sequence goes on along the minus strand of CAKXYN010000099.1, from coordinate 6,179,336 downwards.
TTATTATTCTCAAGCAACAGGAATAAGTGCAGACATAATCTATGCTCCCTATTTAAGATTGAATCCTACAGAGACAAAGAGAAAGCAAGAGAAATGTGGATATGTTGAATTCCTGGGATTATGGTTATATAGAATAGGATGAGGTTTTAAATAAGTTTTTGTTTCTTATTTTAAGGAGTATACGTTTGTTGTAAAGTATAGAAAATACAGAAAGAACTCTTTCCATCTAAAGGTTTGTTTATTTTTTAAAATTTTACTGAAGAATAGTTGATTTACAATGTGGTCTTAATTTCTGCTGTACAGCAAAGAGATTCAGTTATAAATATTGATGTATATTCTTTTTCATGTTCTTTTCCCTTATGGTTTACTATAGGATGATGAGTACAGTTTCCCATGCATTACATTACTTGTTGTTTATCCACTCTATATGTAATAGTTTTCACCTGCTAATCCCAAACTCCCAATGCCTACCCCTACCCCCACTCCACTGCTTGGCACCCACGAGTCTGTTCTCTATGTCCGTGAGCGTGTGAGTCTCTTTCTGCTTCTGTTTCACAGAAAGTTCATTCGTGTCATATTTTATATTCCACATACAACTGATAGCACGTGGTATTTGTCTTTCTCTTTCTGACTTACTCTGCTTAGTATGATAATCTCTAGATCCATCTGTGTTGCTGCAAAAGGCATTATTTCATTCTTATTTATAGTGAAGTAGTATTTAGTTCGGAGAAGATGATGGCACCCGACTCCAATAGTCTTGCCTGGAAAATCCCACGGACGGAGGAGCCTGGTGAGCTGCAGTCCACGGGGTCGCTAAGAGTCGGACACGACTGAGCAACTTCCCTTTCACTTTTCACTTTCATGTATTGGAGAAGGAAATGGCAACCCACTCCAGTATTCTTGCCTGGAGAATCTCAGGGACGGGGGAGCCTGGTGGGCTGCTGTCTATGGGGTCTCACAGAGTTGGACACGACTGAAGCAACTTAGCAAGCAAGCAAGTATTCAATTGGATACAGAAGGACGTGGGAACCCGCTCAAGTACTCTTGCCTGGAGAATTCTATGGACAGAGGCGCATGGTAGACTACAGTCCATGGAGTGGCAAAGAGCTGGACATGACTAACACTTTCACTTTCTTTCCGTATTCCATTGCTGCTGTGGTGTGTATACACACACATACACCACATCTTTATCCATTCATCTGTCAATGGGCATTTAGATTGTTTCCATGTTTGGTTATTGTAAATGCTGCTCCTGTGAACATAGGAGTGCATGTATATGTGCTTAGTTGCTCAGTTATGTCTGATTCTTTGTGACCCTATCAGAGGATGAGATGGTTGGGTGGCATCACTGACTTGATGGACATGAGTTTGAGTAAGCTCCAGGAGTTAGTGATGGACAGGGAAGCCTGGCATGCTGCAGTCCATGGGGTCACAAAGAGTTGGACACAACTGAGCTACTGAACTGATAACTGATACTGATGCCATCCAACCATCTTATCCTCTGTTGCCCCCTTCTCCTCCTGCCTTCCATTTTTCCCGGCATCATGGTCTTTTCCAGTGAGTCAGCACTTTACATCAGGTGGCCAGAGTATTGGAGCTTCAACACCAATAAAATTCAGGGTTGATTTCCTTTAGTAATGACTGGTTTGATCTCTTAGCAGTCCAAGGGACTCTCAAGAGTTTTCTCCAGCACCATAGTTTGAAAGCATCAATTCTTCAGTACTCAGCCTTCTTTATGGTCCAACTCTCACATCTGTCCATGACTACAGGAAAAGTGTGAAAGTGAAAGTCACTCAGTTGTGTTCGACTCTTTGTGACCCCACTACTGGAGTGGGTAGCCTTTCCCTTCTCCAAGGAATCTTCCCAACCGAGGAATCAAACCCAGGTCTCCCGCATTGCAGGCAAATTCTTTACCAGCTGAGCCACAAGGGATGCCCACAGGAGAAGTGTAAAAAAATGGAAAAAAAAAAGTTTTGATGATATGGGCCTTTGTCTGCTAAGTGATGTCTCTGCTTTTTAATATGCCGTCTAGGTTGGTCATGGCTTTTCTTCCAAGAAGTAAGTGCCTTTGAATTTTGTGGCTGCAGTCACCATCCACAGTGATTTTGGAGCCCAAGAAAGTAAAATCTGTCACTGTTTCCATTTTTTTCCTGTCTATTTGCTATGAAGTGATGGGACCAGATTCCATGATCATGGTTTTTTGAATGCTGAGTTTTAAGCCAGCTTTTTCACTCTCCTCTTTCACGTTCATCAAGAGGCTCTTTAGTTCCTCTTCACTTTCTGTCATTGGAGTGGTATCATCTGCATATCTGGGGTTGTTGATATTTCTCCCAGCAATCTTGATTCCAGCTTGTCATTCATCCAGCCCGGCATTTTGCACAATGTACTCTGCATATATGTTAAATAAGGGAGGTGACAATATACAGCCTTGAAAGACTCCTTTCCCAATTTTGAACCAGTCTGTTGTTCTGCATTCAGTTCTAACTGATGGTTCTTGTCCTGCATACAGGTTTCTCAGGAGGCAGGTGAGGTGGTCTGGTGTTCCCATCTCTTTAAGAATTTTCCACAGTTTGCCATGATCCACCAAATTAAAGGCTTTTGAGTATTCAATGAAGCAAAAGTAGATGTTTTTCTGGAATTCCATTGCTTTTGCTATGATCCAATAGATGCTGGCAATTTAATCTCTGGTTCTACCTTTTTAAAATCCAGTTTGTACATCTGGAAGTTCTCAGTTCACATATTGTTGAAGCCTGGCTTGAAGGATTTTGAGCATAACCCTGCTAGCATGTGTAATTAGCACAATTGTATGACAGTTTGAACATTCTTTGGCACTGCCTTTCTTTGGGATTGAAATGGAAACTGACCTTTTTAGTCCTGTGGCCATTGCTGAGTTTTCCAAATTTGCTGACATGTTGCGTGCAGCACTTTAACAGCATGATCATTTAGGATTTTAAATAGATCAGCTGGAATTCATGTGCCCATTGGTCATCTGTATATTGAAGGATTGCTTTAGACATAACAATGAATGCAGTTCCCCAACATACTCACATGTGGTCAATGGAAAATGGCAGCAGTTCCCCCATAATTGTTCCCTTGAGGTTTTGTATTATTAGAAAGTCTCATGAAAATTACTTGCCTACAGCCCATGAAGAATAGCATAAAGGGATGGAGAGCAGTATTCCTGGCTTCTGGCCAGCCATCATATGGGAGAATAAGAAGCCAAGGGTGGATTCTCTAAGGACTTCCTCTCTTGGGAGAGTCTCAAGAGTTTTGGAGAAATAACTTGTACTTCTCAATCACCAGAAAGGACCTAGCTCTTGACCATGAGGGGGAAGGTGCTTGGAGAAATAACTTGTACTTCTCAATCACCAAAAAGGACCTAGCTCTTGACCATGAGGGGGAAGGTGCTTGAGGTCTCTTCAGTCTCTTTTCTACCTTGACAGAAAATGTTCCCAGGCCGATGCCTGAAGTGGCCCTAGTTAAACTTCCAACTGTCCCTAGAATGACTACTTCAGGCCAAGAACACTGAGGTAAGTAGACCATCAGCCTTGCCCTGGTAGGAAATAACACAGCCAGGACCACTTCAGCCACTAGTAATAACAGTCATTATTTATCTCCCTCTTATTTGCTGCCAGGTACCATGCCAAGTTCTACCTAGATTATTTCATTTCATTCCCATAGCCACCAAATGAGGTAAGTAATATCATTACCTCCTTTAAAAAGGAGAAACCAGACTCAGAGGAGGTAAATAATTTGCTCAAGGTTACACAGCGATTAATCAGTGGAGTTGAGGTTAAAACCTAGGAAGTCTGACTCCAGAGCCTTCGATTCCCTCAGCCCCCAGAATTACGACATGTGGGTTTTACAAAATATATGTGTTTGTTATAAAGAGTTCAAAGATTAGAGAAACATATAAAGAAGAGAGTTAGAAACAGAATCACTCTAAATCCTATCACTTAGCAGTAACATATCATTATAGATGAGTATTTCTCCATCTCTGAGCAAATATATGTAGGTACGTAGATGGGGAGATAATGATGGTAATAAGGAAACAGTTTCCTTTCAATAAGCACCATGAGCTGGACACTGTTCTGAGTGCTTTCTGTGAATTAACACACTTAATTTACTCAGAAAGAGATGGATAGACATAATTTTATTAAAATGAGCTCATTTAACATATTCAGAGTTCATATCAGCAGCCAACCACCTGGTGATGTTTTTCCCCAAATCTGGTGCTTTGCTCAGTCTTCTCTCCGCCTTCCAATCAAATCTTAAGCCCAGAGTCCTTGGGCTGCAAAAGCTGTGTCTTTAAATAGCACTCTCTGCACAGCTGCCGCCTGGTCAAATGTCTCTGCTGTTCCCCAAGGCGGTGGTGTTATTTGTAGAAGTGAAGTTTGCTAGAGGCTCAGCATATGCTTTTTATCTGCTAGAGTAGGTATCTGGGCCTTAGCCTTCTTTTCCCTGGCTTTCTAAGTGTTAGAATTCCACTACCCTTTTCTCCAATCCAAACGAAGCTTGTCTTCAGATCTTGCCCAGTGGAGGCCAGAGAGTCTCAGATGAGGATGCTGTTGGAATTTGCCAAATGACTCAGAAAGGTCAGCTTGCTCAGCCATCCGAGATGACAAAAAAAACCGAGAGAAGGGAGAGACTACCTCGCTCCAAAGGGGCTCCCAGCCAGTAAGAGTCGAGGGTACTTCTGTGGGATCTGGTCTGCTTATGTCTTATATCGTGAATCTCAATTTCTCCTGAGACAAGAGGCTGTGTTGCATTCAGCCTCACGGAATCAACATCTTTGGTGATGGCTCCCAGGCCCATCATATCCATCTAATCCAAAACAGAAGCTGTAATTTTCCAGCCCAGTTTGCTTCTCCCCTGCAGCTCCTGAGCTCAGTGAGAACAGCCCACCCACCACTCTCTACCTGATCGCTCGGGTTAGACAGCTGGGAATTGTCCTTGACACATCTGTCACCCACCCTCAACTAGTCACCAAGTCTTGTTGATTTTACCTCTAAATATACTCTGTTTCCCTGGCCAGAGTTTGAATGAATTTTATCTCTCATCTATCCTCCTCCTGCAGTTTTATTAAAAGAAAATTATCGTTTACTTTGTTCTGCAGACAGGCCAGTGTAGTCTGTCATCTCATCGAGAATGGACTTTATTAAATATGATTTACATAAAAGAAAAAGTGTACTCAAAGTGCGTGCATGTGTGCCTGCTAAGTTGCTTCAGTTGTGTCCAACTCTTTGCGACCCCATGGACTATAGCCTGCATGGGACTCTCCAGCCAAGAATACTGGAGTGGGTTGCCATTTCCTTCTCCACATTTAAAGTGGCATTTTGGCAAGTACATACATTCATGTAACCATCACCATATCAAGATATAGAATATTTTTATTTTTAAGAGCAGTTTTAGGTTCACAGCAAAATTGAGAGGAAAATATATAAATTTCTGGTGTTCCCTTATCCCCACACATGCATAGCCTCTCCTACCATTAGCATCTCCCACCAGGACAGCGCATCTGTTACACTTGATATACCTACATTCACAGACCCTTATCACCCAAAGTTTATATCAGGGTTCACTCTTGGTGTTGTACATTATGTGGGTTTGGTCAAATGCATAACATGTATCCTACTCCAGGGGATCTTCCTGACCCAGGGATTGACTACCCCAGTACTCTTGCCTGGAAAATCCCATGGACAGAGGAGCCTGGCAAGCTATAATCCATGAGGTCCCAAAGAGTCAGACATGGCTTAGGGACTGAACGAAAACAACAAGGTAACATGTATTCACCACTACAGCATTATGCAGAGTAGTTTCACTGCTCTAAAACTCCTTTGCTGTACTCTTCAAATTAACACAGTATTGTTAATTACCTACACTTCAATATAAAATAAAAAGTTTTAAAAAAAAACACAAATGTTGCTTAGTCGCTAAGTCATACCCAACTCTTTTGAGACCCCATGTTCTGTAACCAGCCAGGCTCCTCTGTCCATGGGATTTCCTGGGCAAGGATACTGGAGTGGGTTGCCATTCCCTCCTCCAGGGGAATTTTCCTCCTCCACTGGATCTCAGTAACCCAGAGATTGAATCTGGGTCTCCTACATTGGCAGGTAGGCGGGTTCTTTACCATGGAGCCACCAGGGATCACTATGCTGCTGCTGCGTTGCTTCAGTCGTGTCCGACTCTGTGCGACCCCATAGATTGCAGCCCACCAGGCTCCCCCGTCCCTGGGATTCTCCAGGCAAGAACACTGGAGTAGGTTGCCATTGCCTTCTCCAATACGTGAAAGTGAAAAGCGAAAGTGAAGTCTCTCAGTCGTGTCTGACTCTGTGCAACCTCATAAATGGCAGCCCACCAGGCTCCCCCATCCCTGGGATTTTCCAGGCAAGAGTACTGGAGTGGGGTGCCATTGTCTTCTCCAGGGATCACTATACCCCATTATAAAATAAAAAGTTTTAAAAAAGCCCACAAATATATATACTGTTAATAGGATTTTCTTCAAGGGAAGGAATTTAATTGCTGAAAACAGGGAAAAAGACAATTTTTCCTAAAAACTAGTTGGTAACTTTTGAATTTTGAACTATTAGCATATATTTCCTAGTCAAAAATTATTGTAAAAATGAAAATTTGTAAACCCATCTAACTGCTTGCTGCTACTGCTAAGTCACTTCAGTCGTGTCCGACTCTGTGCGACCCCATGGACTGCAGCCTACCAGGCTCCTCCATCCATGGGATTTGCCAGGCAAGAGTACTGGAGTGGGTTGCCATTGCCTTCTCCTCTAACTGCTTGACATCTATATAAAGGCAGAGCCTGAGATTTGCAGATGGCTTTTCACTTTTCCGCTATATATTTGGTAATGATTGAGTTTTTCTAATAAATGTGTTCATATGCTATGTTTATAATTTAAAAATTAAAGCTAAAAAAAAACACTTGAAAAATAAGTAAGTCCTCTGTGTTGTCCCTATTCATCCTCCCTGCCCCCAGACCCCTGAAGGTCACTGGCCTTTTCAGTCCCCATAGTTGTTCCTTTTCCAGAGTGTTGCATAGTTGGAATCATACAGTATATAACCTCTTAAGAATGGCTTCTTTCACTTAGGGCTTCCTTTGTGGCTCAGCTGGTAAAGAATCTGCCCACAGTGCGGGAGGCCTGGGTTCAGTCCCTGGGTTGGGAAGATCCCCTGGAGAAGGGAAAGGCTACCCACTCCAGTATTCTGCCCTGGAGAATTCCATGGACCTTATAGTCCAAGGGGTCGCAAAAAGGCAGACACGACTTAGCAACTTTCACTTTTACTTTCTTTCGCTTAGTAATATACATTTAAGTTTCTTTTATGTCTTTTCATGGCTTGGTATCTTATTTCTTTTTAGCACTGAATAATATTCCATCCTCTGAACATACCACAGTTTACTCATCCATTCACCCATTGAAAGATGTCGGTTGCTTCCAAGTTTTGATAGTTATGAATAGAGGTGTTATACACATCTGTGTGCAGGCTCTTGTGTGGCCATAGCTTTTCAATTTGTTTGGGTTAATACCAAGGAGCACAATTATTGGATCATATAAGAAAAATATGTCTAGTTTTGTAAGAAACTGCCAAATTATTTTCTGAAGTAGATGTACCATTTTGAATTCCACCAGCAGGGCATAAGAGTTCCCACAGCTCCACATTCTTACCAGCATTTAGCGTTGTCAGTGTTCTGAATTTTGGCCATTCTAGGAGGTATATAGCAGTATCTCATTGTTTCAATGTGCATTTCCCTGATGATATATGTTGTGGAGTATCTTTTGATATGCTTACTTGCCATCTGTTTATCCTCTTTGGAGAGGGATCTATTAAGGTCTTTAGTCTATTTTAACATCAGGTTGTTTGTTTTCTTATTGTTGAGTTTTAAGAGTTCTTTGTATAATTTGAATAATAGTTCTTTTCATGTATGTCTTGTGCAAATATTTTCTCCCAGTCTGTGGCTTGTCTTCTCATTCTCTTAACATAGTGTTTTGCAGAGCCAGAAAGTTTAATTATAATGAGCCCAGCTGCCTTTGGTTTGTATCCAAAAAAGTCATCACTATAGCCAAGATTATCTAGATTTTCTCCTGTTATTGTCTAGGAGCTTTGCATTTTATGTCTGTGATCCATTTGGAATTAATTTTGTGAAAAGTAAGGTCTGTGTCTGGGTTCATTTATTTGCATGTGATGTCCAGTTGCTCCAGTGTCATTTGTTGAAACCATCTTTACTCCATTGTATTACCTTTGCTACTTTTGTCAAATATTAGTTGAATTTATATGGCTTTGTTTCTGGGCTCTTTATTCTGTTCCATTGATTTATTCTTTTGCTTATACCACAGTCTTGATTTCCATGGTTTTATAGTAAGTATTGACGTTGGGTAGTGTCAGTCCTCCAACTTTGTCCTTCTCCTTCAATATTGTGTTGGCTATTGGGTCTCTTGTCTCTCCATAAAAACTTTAGAATCAGCTTGTCAAAATCCACAAAATTATTTACTGAGATTTTCCTTGAGATTGCATAGAGTATATAGATCAAATTTGAAAGAACTGATACCTTGACAGTATTAGGTCTTCATATCCATGAACATGGGGTGAAAGTCAAAGTGTTAGTCGCTCAGGCATGTCCTACTCTTTGCCACCCCGTGGATTGTAGCCCACCAGCTTCCTCTGTTCTTGGAATTCTCCAGGCAGGAATACTGGAGTGGATTGCCATTCCATTCTCTAGGGTATCTTCACAACCCAGGGATCGAACCTGGGTCTTCTGCATTGCAGGCAGATTCTTTACCATCTGAGCCACCCAGGAAGCCCCATCAGATCAGATCAGTTGCTCAGTCGTGTCCGACTCTTTGCGACCCCATGAACCGCAGCACGCCAGGCCTCCCTGTCCATCACCAGCTCCCGGAGATCACTCAGACTCATACCCATCGAGTCAGTGATGCCATCCAGCCATCTCATCCTCTGTCGTCCTCTTCTCCTCCTGCCCTCAATCCCTCCCAGCATCAGAGTCTTCTCCAATGACTCAACTCTTCGCATGAGGTAGCCAAAATACTGGAGTTTCAGCTTTAGCATCATTCCTTCTAAAGAAATTCCAGGATTGATCTCCTTCAGAATGGACTGGTTGGATCTTCTTGCAGTCCAAGGGACTCTCAAGAGTCTTCTCCAACACCACAGTTCAAAAGCATCAATTCTTCGGCGCTCAGCCCCATAGTCCTCCATTTATTTAGTTTTATGTTTTACCAGAATCTTGTAGTTTTCTTCATAAAGATCTTAAACATATTCTGTTTGGTCTATACTTAAGTATTTCATCTTTTTAATTTCAAAATTTACTTGTCATTGATGGCATGTTGTAAGGTACTGACATTTTAATGTTAACTCTGTATCCTGCAACCTTAACATAATTATTAGTTCTAGGAAGTTTTTATTGGTTTATTCTTTCAGAGTTTCTCAACAGACAATCATGTCACCTGTAAACAAAGATAGATTTATCTTTCTTTGACAAAATTCTTGCATCTCATTTTAACATCAGGTAGTTGTTGTTATTATTTTGCTGTTAAGTTGTATGGGCTTCCCTGATAGCTCAGTTATTAACCCTTTATTAGATATATAGTTTGCAAATGTTTTCTCCCATTCTGTAGAATTGGTTGTCTTTCACTGTTAATTTTTCTTGTGCTCTTCAGAACTTTTTAGCTTGGTATAATCCCACATGTGTACTTGCACTTTTGTTGTCTGTGTTTTTGGTGTCATATCCAAGAAATCATCACTAAGATCAATTTCAAGAAAAAAATTTTCCTATGTTTTTCTTTTTTTCTAGGAGTTTCATGCTTTTGGTCTTGTATTTAAGTCTTGAATTCATTTTTAGTTGGATTTTGTATATAGTATAAGACAGGATTCAGTTTCATTCTTTTGCATGTGAATATCCAGTTTGTCCAGCATCACTTATTAGAAGACATTATCATTTCTGAACTCTCAATTCTGTTTCATATGTCTATATGTCTTTCTTAATGCTGCTACCATACTGCTTGATTACTGTAGCTTTGTAATATATTGATATTTTGAAATCAAGAAGTGTAAGACCTCCAGTTTTGTTCTTCTTGCTCAAAATTGCTTTGGGTCTCTGAGGACTTTTGTGGTTCTATATGAATTTTAGGATTGTTTCTCTATTCCTGAAAAAAAAAATGCCATTGAAATTTTGAAAAAGATTTCATTGAACCTGTAGATTATCTTGAATAATATGGACATTTTAAAAATATGAATTCTTCCAGTCCATGTGCACAAGATGTGTTTCCATTTATTTGTGTCTGCTTTCTTTCATCAGTGTTTTATAGTTTTAAGGGCACAAGTCTTTCATCTACTTGGTTAAAGTTATTCCTATGCATTTTATTTTTTTGATGCCATTGTAAATAAGATTGTTTTCTTAATTACCTTTTTTTTAATAGTTTCTTGTTAGTGTTTAGAAGCCTACTGATTTTTGATGGTGTTATGATCTCTTTTAATTAGTGTATTGTGTGACTTCCCTGGTGGCTCAGATGGTAAAAGCAGCTGCCTACAATGCGGGAGACCTGGGTTCGATCCCAGGGTTGGGAAGATCCCCTGGAGAAGGAAATGGCACCCCACTCCAGTACTCTTGCCTGGAAAATCCCATGGACGGAGGAGCCTGGTGGGCTACAGTCCATGGGGTTGCAAAGAGTCGGACACGACTGAGCGACCTCGTCACACTACTACAGTCTATTGATATTCAAAGTGATTATTATGTAATGGGATTAATGGCTTTCACATTTGTCACTATTTTCTATTTGTTGTTGTTTTTCTTTGTTCCTAATTTTGTCTTCTACACCTTTTTATTCTTTTGTTTTAATCAAGCATTTTGTATTATTCCATTTTCTCTTCTTTTTTAGCATATCCATTATATTTCTTATTTTACTTCCGTTAATAGTTACCTTAGATTTGCAAAATATGTTTATAACTAATTCAAGCCTGTTTTCAAATAGCACTATAACACTTCACAAGTAGTGAATACATTATAAGAACAGCCAATACATTATAAGAACAAAATAATCTTAATTCCTCCTTCCTACTCCTTGTATCATTGCTATCATTCACTTCCTTGAAACATAAGCATACATAAATATATACTTGTATATATTATATATTTATAAAATCAAGTACATCATTTATATTATCATTTTGAACAAACTGTTATCTGTTAACTCAATATGAATAAGAAAAATAAAAATTTTATTTTATCCACACTTATTTCTTCTTTTATTTTTCCTCTTCTCTAAAGAACTTTTGGCATTTCTTGCAAGGCAGTTTTGCTGCTGCTGCTATTGCTGCTAAGTTGCTTCAGTCATGTCCAACTCTGTGTGACCCCATAGACGGCAGCCCACCAGGCTCCCCCATCCCTGGGATTCTCCAGGCAAGAACACTGGAGTGGGTTGCCATTTCCTTCTCCAAGGCAGTTCTGCTACTGCTAAGTCGCTTCAGTTGTGTCCAGCTCTGTGCGACCCCATGGACTGCAGCCTACCAGGTTACTCCGTCCATGGGACTTTCCAGACAAGAGTATTGGAGTGGGTTGTCATTGCCTTCTACTGGCAACCAATTCCTTAAAATTTTGCTTGTCTGAGAAGTCTTTATTTCTTCTTCACTTACAGAGGATAATTTTTGCAGGATACATGCTTCTAGCTTTGTGGGTTTCTCCTGTTAACACTTTAAAGATTTCATTCATTCTCTTTTTGCTAGCATGGTTTCTGAGAAGTATGATGAAATTCTTATCTTTGCTCCTCTGTAAGTACGGTGGGTTTTTTTCCTCTCTTACTTCTTTCGAAAATATTTTCTTTATATTTAATTTTCTGAGGTTTGAATACAATGTGGATTGTGGATTATTTTTTTCATATTTATCATGCTGACATTCTTTTAGATTTTGGATCTGCAGTTTGGTATCTGTCACTAACTGGAGGAAATTTTCTCATTATACCTTCAAATATTGCTTTGAAAAAAGTAACAACTTTTTCTGCTTCTTCTCCTTCTGGTATTTCCATTATGTATCTGTTACTGCTTTTGCAGTTGTCCCACAGATCTTATATATTCTAGGGATTCTTTTCTTTTTGTTTTTCAGTCTGGAAGTTTCTATTGAGATCAAACCAGTCACTCTTAAGGGAAATCAACCCTGAATACCCATTGGAAGATTAATGCTGAAGCTGAAGCTTCAATACTTTGGCCACCTAATACAAACAGCCAAATCACTGGAAAAGACCCTGGTGCTGGGAAAGATTAAAGACAGAAGAAGATGGCGATAGAGGATGAGCATCACTGATGCAATGGACATGAACTTGGACAAGCTCTGGGAGATGGTGAAGGACAGGGAAGCCTGGTGTGCTGCAGGCTATGTGGTCTTAAAGAGTTGGAAACGACTTGGTGGCTGAACAACAATAACATATCCGAACTTCCTGATGTTCAAGCTGGTTTTAGAAAAGGCAGAGGAACCAGAGACCAAATTGCCAACATCTGCTGGATCATGGAAAAAGCAAGAGAGTTCCAGAAAAACATCTATTTCTGCTTTATTGACTATGCCAAAGCCTTTGACTGTGTGGATCACAAGAAACTATGGAAAATTCTGAAAGAGATGGGAATACCAGACCACCTGATCTGCCTCTTAAGAAATCTGTATGCAGGTCAGGAAGCAACAGTTAGAACTGGTCATGGAACAACAGACTGGTTCCAAATAGGAAAAGGAGTACGTCAAGGCTGCATATTGTCACCATGTTTATTTAACTTATATGCAGAGTACATCATGAGAAATGCTGGACTGGAAGAAACACAAGTTGGAATCAAGATTGCCGGGAGAAATATCAATAACCTCAGATATGCAGATGACACGACTCTTATGGCAGAAAGTGAAGAGGGGCTAAAAAGCCTCTTGATGAAAGTGAAAGTGGAGAGTGAAAAGGTTGGCTTAAAGCTCAACATTCAGAAAACGAAGATCATGGCATCTGGTCCCATCACTGCATGGGAAATAGATGGGGAAACAGTGGAAACAGTGTCAGACTTTGTTTTTCTGGGCTCCAAAATCACTGCAGATGGTGACTGCAGCCATGAAATTAAAAGACGCTTACTCCTTGGAAGGAAAGTTATGACCAACCTAGATAGCATATTCAAAAGCAGAGACATTACTTTACCAACAAAGGTTCGCCTAGTCAAGGCTATGGTCTTTCCTGTGGTCATGTATGGATGTGAGAGCTGGACTGTGAGGAAGGCTGAGCGCCGAAGAATTGATGCTTTTGAAGTGTGGTGTTGGAGAAGACTCTTGAGAGTCCCTTGGACTGCAAGGAGATCCAACCAGTCCATTCTGAAGGAGATCAATCCTGGAATTTCTTTAGAAGGAATGATGCTGAAGCTGAAGCTCCAGTATTTTGGCCACCTCATGCGAAGAGTTGACTCATTGGAGAAGACTCTGATGCTGGGAGGGATTGAGGGCAGGAGGAGAAGGGGACAACAGAGGATGAGATGGCTGGATGGCATCACTGACTCGATGGATGCGAGTCTGAGTGACCTCCGGGAGCTGGTGATGGACAGGGAGGCCTGGCGTGCTGCGGTTCATGGGGTCGCAAAGAGTCGGACACGACTGAGCGACTGATCTGATCTGATCTGATCTGATGCATAGTTTTGTTTATCTGAAATTCAAATTGAACAGGGATCCTGTGTTTTTATTTGTTAAATCTGGCAATACTTTGGCCACCTGATGCAAAGAACCTGCTCACTGGAAAAGACCCTGATGCTGAGAAAGACTGAGAGCAAGAGGAGAAGGGGGCAACAAGAGGATAGATGGTTGGATGGCATCATCAACTCAATGGACAAGAGTTTCAGCAAATTCCAGGAGACAGTGAGGGACAGGGAAACCTGGCGGGCTACAGTCCATGGGGTTGCAAGGAGTTGGACGTGACTGAGCAATAACAACAGCCTTCTCTAGATCATAATTTCTTTCCTCAGCCATGTCCATTCAACTAGTATGCCCTTGTCAAAGGCATTCTTCATTTCTGTTACGTTGTTTTTGATCTCTAGCATTTTGGGCTTTCTTTCTTATAATTCCCATCTCTATTTGCATTGCTGATCTGTTCTTGCATGCTGCCTACTTTATTCACTGAGCCCGTAGGATTTTAGTCATAGTTGTTTAAAACTCTCAGTCTGGTAATTCCAATGTCTCTGGCATATGTAACTCTGTTTTGTTTTTTATTTTTTTCAGTTTTATTTTTTGGCTGCACCAAATGACATGCAGGGTCTTTGTTCCCTGATCAGGGATCAAACCCATGACCCCTGCAGCAGAAGCTTGGAGCCTTAACCATTGGGCAACCTGGGAAGTCCTTGTAACTCTTGGTGCTTGCTTCTCTCTTAGGATTGTGGTTTTTGTCTTTTGTTATGCCTTGTAATCTTTTTGTTGAAAGGTGGACATGATGTACTAGCTAAAGGGAATTGCTGAGAATAGACCATTAGTGATAGGGTGGTAAGGCATGGCGGAGGGAAAGTGTTTTGTAGACCTATGACTAGATTTCAGATTTTTGGTGGAGCCTGTGTCTTTGGACTATGAACTTCACCAGTGCGTCTCATCCCCAAACCCCTTTGGTGGGAAAGGTTGGCTAGAGTGAGCTAGAGTTGTGTATTTACCTTCACCCATGTCTGTTACACTGTGACAGAACCCTGCAGGTTAGACTCTGTTTCAGTGGTTTCCTATGAGGGAAGGCCTTATTCTTAAAGGAAGAAAATAAAATGCTCTCAGATCAGATCAGATCAGTCGCTCAGTCGTGTCCGACTCTTTGCGACCCCATGAACCGCAGCACGCCAGGCCTCCCTGTCCATCACCAGCTCCCGGAGGTCACTCAGACTCGCATCCATCGAGTCAGTGATGCCATCCAGCCATCTCATCCTCTGTCGTCCCCTTCTCCTCCTGCCCTCAATCCCTCCCAGCATCAGAGTCTTTTCCAATGAGTCAACTCTTTGCATGAGGTGGCCAAAATACTGGAGTTTCAGCTTTAGCATCATTCCTTCTAAAGAAATTCCAGGATTGATCTCCTTCAGAATGGACTGGTTGGATCTTCTTGCAGTCCAAGGGACTCTCAAGAGTCTTCTCCAACACCACACTTCAAAAGCATCAATGCTTCGGCGCTCAGCCTTCTTCACAGTCCAGCTCTCACATCCATACATGACCACAGGAAAGACCATAGCCTTGACTAGGCGAACCTTTGTTGGCAAAGTAATGTCTCTGCTTTTGAATATGCTATCTAGGTTGGTCATAACTTTCCTTCCAAGGAGTAAGCGTCTTTTAATTTCATGGCTGCAGTCACCATCTGCAGTGATTTTGGAGCCCAGAAAAACAAAGTCTGACACTGTTTCCACTGTTTCCGCATCTATTTCCCATGCAGTGATGGGACCAGATGCCATGATCTTCGTTTTCTGAATGTTGAGCTTTAAGCCAACCTTTTCACTCTCCACTTTCACTTTCATCAAGAGGCTTTTTAGCCCCTCTTCACTTTCTGCCATAAGGGTGGTGTCATCTGCATATCTGAGGTTATTGATATTTCTCCCAGCAATCTTGATTCCAACTTGTGTTTCTTCCAGTCCAGCATTTCTCATGATGTACTCTGCATATAAGTTAAATAAACATGGTGACAATATGCAGCCTTGACGTACTCCTTTTCCTATTTGGAACCAGTCTGTTGTTCCATGACCAGTTCTAACTGTTGCCTCCTGACCTGCATACAGATTTCTTAAGAGGCAGATCAGGTGGTCTGGTATTCCCATCTCTTTCAGAATTTTCCATAGTTTCTTGTGATCCACACAGTCAAAGGCTTTGGCATAGTCAATAAAGCAGAAATAGATGTTTTTCTGGAACTCTCTTGCTTTTTCCATGATCCAGCGGGTGTTGGCAATTTGATCTCTGGTTCCTCTGCCTTTTCTAAAACCAGCTTGAACATCAGGAAGTTCACGGTTCACATATTGCTGAAGCCTGGCTTGGAGAATTTTGAGCATTACTTTACTAGCGTGTGAGATGAGTGCAATTGTTCGGTGTACTGGTGTACTGATGCTCTGGTGTACTCCAAAATGGTTCCTTTCCTCCTCCTGATGCCAGAAGGATTAGGGGATTTCTCTGTGATACTCACTGTGAGAATTCCAGGAGATAAAACTCAAAAAAGTGTGTTGCTTCCCCCTTCACCCCCACCCCCATCCATTACTGGGTCCCTCTGTAGTTTTTAACCTTCAGATTTATCCACTAGAAATCCATCCATTTCAGTTTAGTTTTCCTGTTCTGGTACTGGTTCCCATGGAGGTTTCTGTTGCTCTGTAACTGCACTTCTCTGATGAATCTAAGAAGAGGTGTCCACCTTTCAGTTTGTTCAGGTTTTTACTTCCTGTTAGAATGGAGTGGTAACCTCCAAGCTTCTTACGTGGCAGACTAGAAACCAGAGGTTCTAGAATATGTTTATCACCTGAAAAAGTTCTCTTGTTCCCCTTCCCAGTTCAACTCCCCTTTCCCCCTCCCACTCCCCAAGCAACACTGATGTACTTTCTGTCAGTATAGATGACTTCTGACTGTTCTAGAATTTCATATATTGAAATTATGTAATAGACAGTATTTTATTCCTGGCCTATTTCATTCAGTGTAATTAGTTGATTTTCATCTGTGTTGTTGCATTTATTAGTGTTTTTCTCTTTTTCATAGCTGGACTCATGGTTATAGATATCAGTTCAGTTCAGTTCAGTTGCTCAGTTGTGTCTGACTCTTTGCAACCCCATGGACTGCAGCATGCCAGGCTTCCCTGTGAGAGTCATTTCCTAGGCAGGTTGATAAGGAGTCTCCCCCAAGGAGAGAGGGGTCTGGAATTCTCAAGGAGGAAGAAAGGACAAACTTTTTTTCCTTCTCTACATTCCTTAGGATTATATAACAATAATGTATCCTGCCTGAGGACAGTCTCTGGATTAAGGACAGTCTTTGGATTAAACCTTCTGTTATTTAAAATGTAAATTATGGGAGTCAGATCAAATCAGATCAGTCGCTCAGTCGTGTCCAACTCTTCGTGACCCCATGAATCAGCACGCCAGGCCTCCCTGTCCATCACCAACTCCTGGAGGTCACTCAGACTCACATCCATCGAGTCAGTGATGCCATCCAGCCATCTCATCCTCTGTCGTCCTCTTCTCCTCTTGCTCCCAATCCCTCCCAGCATCAGAGTCTTTTCCAATGAGTCAACTCTTCGCATGAGGTGGCCAGAGTACTGGAGTTTCAGCTTTAGCATCATTCCTTCCAAAGAAATCCCAGGACTGATCTCCTTCAGAATGGACTGGTTGGATCTCCTTGCAGTCCAAGGGACTCTCAAGAGTCTTCTCCAACACCACAGTTCAAAAGCATCAATTCTTCAGCGCTCAGCCTTCTTCACAGTCCAACTCTCACATCCATACATGACCACAGGAAAAACCATAGCCTTGACTAGACGAACCTTTGTTGGCAAAGTAATGTCTCTGCTTTTGAATATGCTATCTAGGTTGGTCATAACTTTCCTTCCAAGGAGTAAGCGTCTTTTAGTTTCATGGCTGCAGTCACCATCCGCAGTGATTTTGGAGCCCCCAAAAATAAATTCTGACACTGTTTCCACTGTTTCCCCATCTATTTCCTATGAAGTGATGGGACCAGATGCCATGATCTTCGTTTTCTGAATGTTGAGCTTTAAGCCAATCTTTTCACTCTCCACTTTCACTTTCATCAAGAGGCTTTTTAGCCCCTCTTCACTTTCTGCCATAAGGGTGGTGTCATCTGCATATCTGAGGTTATTGATATTTCTCCCAGCAATCTTGATTCCAACTTGTGTTTCTTCCAGTCCAGCATTTCTCATGATGTACTCTGCATATAAGTTAAATAAACAGGGTGACAATATGCAGCCTTGACGTACTCCTTTTCCTATTTGGAACCAGTCTGTTGTTCCATGACCAGTTCTAACTGTTGCTTCCTGACCTGCATACAGATTTCTCAAGAGGCAGATCAGGTGGTCTGGTATTCCCATCTCTTTCAGAATTTTCCATAGTTTCTTGTGATCCACACAGTCAAAGGCTTTGGCATAGTCAATAAAGCAGAAATAGATGTTTTTCTGGAACTCTCTTGCTTTTTCCATGATCCAGCGGATGTTGGCAATTTGATCTCTGGTTCCTCTGCCTTTTCTAAATCCAGCTTGAACATCAGGAAGTTCACGGTTCACATATTGCTGAAGCCTGGCTTGGAGAATTTTGAGCATTACTTTACTAAAGTGTGACATAAGTGCAATAGAGGAGCTATCCCACATTGAAGGTCAGGAATGGTGGTGGTGAGGAGATACCCCTCATCCAATTATGGGAGTAGACCTGGTTTTAACAAGGATGTATCCTGCCTGATTGTGGAGGTGATGGAATTCCAGTGGAGATGATGGAATTCCAGTGGAGCTATTCCAAATCCTCAAAGATGATGCTGTGAAAGTGCTGCACTCAATATGCCAGCAAATTTGGAAAACTCAGCAGTGGCCACAAGATTGGAAAAGGTGAGTTTTCATCCCAATCCCAAAGAAAGGCAATGCCAAAGAATGCTCAAACTACCACACAATTGCACTCATCTCACACGCTAGTAAAGTAATGCTCAAAATTCTCCAAGCCAGGCTTCAGCAATATGTGAACCGTGAACTTCCTGATGTTCAAGCTGGATTTAGAAAAGGCAGAGGAACCAGAGATCAAATTGCCAACATCCGCTGGATCATGGAAAAAGCAAGAGAGTTCCAGAAAAACATCTATTTCTGCTTTATTGACTATGCCAAAGTCTTTGACTGTGTAGATCACAAGAAACTATGGAAAATTCTGAAAGAGATGGGAATACCAGACCACCTGATCTGCCTCTTGAGAAATCTGTATGCAGGTCAGGAAGCAACAGTTAGAACTGGTCATGGAACAACAGACTGGTTCCAAATAGGAAAAGGAGTACGTCAAGGCTGCATATTGTCACCCTGTTTATTTAACTTATATGCAGAGTACATCATGAGAAATGCTGGACTGGAAGAAACACAAGTTGGAATCAAGATTGCTGGGAGAAATATCAATAACCTCAGATATGCAGATGACACCACCCTTATGGCAGAAAGTGAAGAGGGGCTAAAAGCCTCTTGATGAAAGTGAAAGTGGAGAGTGAAAAGGTTGGCTTAAAGCTCAACATTCAGAAAACGAAGATCATGGCATCTGGTCCCATCACTGCATGGGAAATAGATGGAGAAACAGTGGAAACAGTGTCAGAATTTATTTTTCTGGGCTCCAAACTCACTGCAGATGGTGACTGCAGCCATGAAATTAAAAGACGCTTACTCCTTGGAAGGAAAGTTATGACCAACCTAGATAGCATATTCAAAAGCAGAGACATTACTTTGCCAACAAAGGTTCGCCTAGTCAAGGCTATGGTCTTTCCTGTGGTCATGTATGGATGTGAGAGCTGGACTGTGAAGAAGGCTGAGCGCCGAAGCATTGATGCTTTTGAAGTGTGGTGTTGGAGAAGACTCTTGAGAGTCCCTTGGACTGCAAGAAGATCCAACCAGTCCATTCTGAAGGAGATCAGCCCTGGAATTTCTTTGGAAGAAATGATGCTAAAGCTGAAACTCCAGTATTTTGGCCACCTCATGCGAAGAGTTGACTCATTGGAGAAGACTCTGATGCTGGGAGGGATTGAGGGCAGGAGGAGAAGGGGACGACAGAGGATGAGATGGCTGGATGTCATCACTGACTTGATGGGTGTGAGTCTTAGTGACCTCCGGGAGCTGGTGATGGACAGGGAGGCCTGGCGTGCTGCGGTTCATGGGGTCGCAAAGAGTCGGACACGACTGAGCGACTGATCTCATCTGATCTGATCCTGCCTGAAGCCTGGCTTGGAGAATTTTGAGCATTACTTTACTAGCGTGTGAGATGAGTGCAATCATGCAGTAGTTTGAGCATTCTTTGGCATTGCCTTTCTTTGGGATTGGGATGAAAACTGACCTTTTCCAATCCTGTGGCCACTGCTGAGTTTTCCAAATTTGCTGGCATATTGAGTGCAGCACTTTCACAGCATCATCTTTCAGGATTTGGAATAGCTCAACTGGAATTCAGGAGGCCTGGCGTGCTGCGATTCATGGGGTCGCAAAGAGTCAGACATGACTGAGCGACTGATCTGATCTGATCCTGCCTGAGGACAGTCTCTGGATTAAACCTTCTGGCTAATTCTGTTATCTTAAAATGTAAATTATGGGAGTAGGTATGGTGAGGTCTCTACAACGTCTGCTTTATTGACTATGCCAAAGCCTTTGACTGTATAGGTCACAATACTGTGGAAAATTCTGAAAGAGATGGGAATACCAGACCATCTGATCTGCCTCTTGAGAAATCTGTATGCAGGTCAGGAAGCAACAGTTAGAACTGGTCATGGAACAACAGACTGGTTCCAAATAGGAAAAGGAGTACGTCAAGGCTGCATATTGTCACCATGTTTATTTAACTTATATGCAGAGTACATCATGAGAAATGCTGGGCTGGAAGAAACACAAGTTGGAATCAAGATTGCTGGGAGAAATATCAATAACCTCAGATATGCAGATGACACCACCCTTATGGCAGAAAGTGAAGAGGGGCTAAAAAGCCTCTTGATGAAAGTGAAAGCAGAGAGTGAAAAGTTGGCTTAAAGCTCAACATTCAGAAAACGAAGATCATGGCATCTGGTCCCATCACTGCATGGGAAATAGATGGAGAAACAGTGGAAACAGTGTCAGACTTTATTTTTCTGGGCTCTAAAATCACTGCGGATGGTGACTGCAGCCATGAAACTAAAAGACGCTTACTCCTTGGAAGGAAAGTTATGACCAACCTAGATAGCATATTCAAAAGCAGAGACATCACTTTGCCAACAAAGGTTCGCCTAGTCAAGGCTATGGTCTTTCCTGTTATCATGTATGGATGTGAGAGTTGGACTGTGAAGAAGGCTGAGCACTGAAGAATTGATGCTTTTGAAGTGTGGTGTTGGAGAAGACTCTTGAGAGTCCCTTGGACTGCAAGGAGATCCAACCAGTCCATTCTGAAGGAGATCAGCCCTGGGATTTCTTTGGAAGGAATGATGCTAAAGCTGAAACTCCAGTACTTTGGCCACCTCATGCGAAGAGTTGACTCATTGGAGAAGACTCTGATGCTGGGAGGGATTGGGGGCAGGAGGAGAAGGGGACGACAGAGGATGAGATGGCTGGATGGCATCACTAACTCGATGGATGCGAGTCTGAGTGACCTCCGGGAGTTGGTGATGGACAGGGAGGCCTGGCGTGCTGCAGTTCATGGGGTCGCAAAGAGTCAGACACGACTGAGCGACTGATCTGATCTGATCTTACAACCTCCAGACATTCTTTGGATTCATTGGAGAGTATATAACTTCATTGCTAACACTAGCAAGTGGGTACTCTTTCTGCCCCCTTCTGATGCCTATGTCAGAAGCTCTCTCTATCTCCTTTATACTTTAATAAAACTTTATTACACAAAAGCTCTGAGCGATCAAGCCTTGTCTCTGGCCCTGGATTGAATTCTTCTCCTCTGGGGGCCAAGAATCCCAGTGTCTTCGCGTGATTCAACAACAACCTTTCATCTTGAGGGCTCGTCCGGGATCCTTCAGGACAAGGTAAGGATGCTTGGAGCTTTAGTTCTTTGTTCTCTAAGCGAACACATTTTCTGCTGTGCTTTACTAACTCTACCGTGTGCTTGTGTGAATGAATGACATGCCCTGCGTGAAGCAAGTAAGGAGCCCTGCTCTGCGGTTCCATGGTGATCTCATACGGCTCATGGCAGAAACCTGTCGGGGGGTTATACCGATCTGCCAATGCCAAGAGGCACCCAATGTCTCCTTTGGGAGCCGACCAGAAATGGGCAAAGCGTGTGGACTGAACTCTCCTTTCTTGGTCACACTTTTCGGTCTTTTTGACCATTTCATAACTCCTTGGGAATTAGAAGTACTAACCTAATCTATCAGTTAGACTTTCAAGGGACTTGTGATCTATACTGTTATTGTATACTAAGGCTTAGGTCCCAGACTTGGATTGGTAGTCAAGAAAGCGCCTAGCCTCGCTAGGAATCAAAAGTTCGGAAGCTAGATGGAGCTCTAGCTCCAAGAACATCTCTGAGGTTAAAGGTTACTCAGACTGGGACTGCAATGGGTTTTTTCCTTTGGTAACGCCAGCTCTTAGTGGATCAGAGGAGGCTATTATTATACTGGTGTGGTGATGTTTGGAAAGAACATCTCAGTTTCATGTTCGTGTCAGTCTTATTGTAGTCAGGAAATACTCAGGGTCGTGCACAGGCACTCAGGTGATGAATGTTTTCCCCAGCAGTCTTAGCTTGGGAGGCATTCTGGAAGGTTACTCTGATTCACCCCGGGTGACATCAGAGGCAAGCAAGGTTAAAGGTGAAGAGCTGGACATCAAGTAGGGATGCTATCAGGTGCTATCAGGTCTACCCCTGGTACATCCTCACCCCATCTTGGTGGTAGAACCGGGAGGGACGCAGACTGCGCCTGCGTCGGTAAGGGACAGACTAAATCCGACCAGGAAGGAAAAGCTTTTGGTGTAACGTCTGTCTACACCCCCATCTAGAACAGGGAGGGACACCTCTGGTAGAAAAATGGCCTTGGTCGCTTTTTTTTCTCTCTTACAGATGGGAGCTAACAATTCCAGCCTCACTCCTTTGAACTGTATCCTGAAAAACTGGGATAGATTAGATCCTCAGGGCTTAAAGAAGACACACCTGGTCTTCCCATGTGATACTACATGGCCACGGTATCCATTGGAGGACGACGAACAGTGGCCAGTTGGAGGGTCTCTTAAGTATAATACTGTTCTACAATTAGACTGGTTCTGTAAGGAACAAGGGAAATGGGTAGAAGTAGCATATGTGTTGTCCTTTTTCTCTCTGCAAAATATGCCAGACTTATGTCCTAAGGGTATAGATTTGGGCATGAAACCTTCCAACTCCCTCCTGTCCTCTTACTTTGCCCCCTTACCTGGGATTCCAAACTGAGATTCAAACTGCCCACATGGAGGTCCAAACAACTCCTGTCTCAGTACGACCTCAGACTACTCTGGTTTCAGTAGAAACTCAGACCATCGAAGTAAGAGATGAGATGGAGGACAGGGGACAAAAAGAAAAAGAGAAACAGGTTTCTCCAATCTATCCCTGGGATCATATGTGCAGAGCAACCAGAGAAACTGAGGAACAGCCACACAAGCTATTGCCTCTTTATGAAACACCCACTGGGAGAAATAATCAGTCTGTGAGAGTTAATAAGCCTTTTTCTTATCAAGAAATACAAAGAATCAAGGAAGATCTGGGAGACTATTTAGAGGACCCAGAAAAATATATTAGAGCTTTTAAAGGTGTTACTCTGATTTATGACCTCACTTGGAAGGATGTGATGTATATCTTGGGACAAACGCTGACTCCCAAGTCAAAGACTGGAGTTTTGGTAAAAGCGGTTGCTTATGGAGATGAATGGCTTGGTAATGAATCAGTAGGGAAGAGGGAGAACGAGATAGCGGCCCTCCCCAACCGGGAATCAGGCGGTCCCAACTATAGAACCAGACTGGGACTACAACACAGCTAAAGGAAGATTGCATCAGAGTCATTTTGTTAGATATATTCTTGAAGGACTTAAGCAGGTGCGTTCTAAGCCTTTAAATGATGGCAAATTGGCAGACATAGAACAGGAGGAGAAGGAAGCTCCTGGTAAATTCCTAGATAGACTGAGAGAAGGCCTTCACAGATTCACTGAGATTGATCCTGAAAGTGAAGAGGGAAAAGTGATCTTAAAGGATAGATTTCACACCTAGTCAGCTCCAGATATCCGCTGTAAGCTATTAAAACGGGCGTATGGACCAAATCAGTCTTTAGATACTCTGTTACAACTAGCTCAGACAGTCTATTATGGTAGGGAATATGAGGAAAAGAAAGAAAGGCAAAAAAAGGTGGAAGCCTTCGCCATGGCTATGAAAAACGTTCTTAAACAACCTGAGAAAAATGCCCAAAGGGACCCAGGTGAAAAGGGATGGGCTTGCTATTGCTGTGGAAAGGAGGGACATCTCAAGCAGGATTGCCCTCAGGCATCTAAGCTACCCCCGGCTCCATGTCCAGTCTGCAAAGGACCACACTGGAAGAGAGACTGCCCCCAGAAGCATAGGTCTCTGGGGTCCGACTCTCAAGACAATCAGGACTGAAGGTGCCTGGGGGTCCCTACTCAAGCTCCCGTCCTAATTACACCTGAGGAACCCCGGGTATTAATAATTGTGGGGGGCCAATCCGTCGATTTCCTCTTAGATACTGGGGCAACTTATTCTGTGCTTACTGAAGCCCCTGGCCCACTTTCTTACCCATCCGCTTCCGTAATGGGACTGTCTGGATGAGCCAAAAGGTATTATTTCAGCTATTCTTTATCTTGCAACTGGGATTCTGTGCTGTTTTCACACGAGTTTCTGATCGTGCCAGAATCTCCCTCACCCCTTTTGGGAAGAGATATACTGAACAAGGTCCATGCCTCTGTTTTCATGAATATGGAGCCCTTCCTTTCTCTCCCTTTAGTTGAACAAAATGTAAATCCTAGAGTATGGGCTGATGGAAAATCTGTGGGTCGAGCACAAAATGCTATTCCTATAGTTGTTAAGCTCAAAGACCGGCACGTATTTCCACATAAGAAACACTATCCACTGAAACCTGAAGTTAAGGAAGGTTTAAAACCCATCATTGAAAATTTAAAGGAGCAGGGACTATTAATTCCCTGTAACAGTCCTTGCAACACTCCTATTTTGGGTATAAAGAAATCAAATGATAAATGGAGACTAATTCAAGATTTACGAATAATAAATGAGGCTGTAGTTTCTTTACACCTCGTGGTGCCTAATCCTTATACTCTATTGTCTGAAATTCCTGAACGAGCCAAATATTTTTCAGTAATTGATTTAAAAGATGCCTTCTATTCAGTGCCTTTGGGGGAAGAAAGCCAATTTCTATTTGCCTTTGAAGAACCTACACAGCCAGCCTCTCAGTTAACCTGGACAGTTTTGCCCCAGGGATTTCGTGACAGTACTCACTTATTTGGACAAAGTTTGTCACGGGATCTACAAAACTTTAATAGCTCTGAAGTGGTGGTGTTAAAATATGTAGATGATATTTTGCTCTGTGCTGAGACAGAGGAAGCTTGTTCCCGAGACTCAGAAGATTTCTTAAACTTTCTGGCAGGCTGTAGTTACAAGGCATCAAGAGAAAAGTCTCAGCTTTGTCAACAATTGGTTAGATATCTGGGCCTAATCATATCAGAAGAGACTAGGACCATAGGCCCCGAGAGAATTAAACCTATACTAAATCATCGGAAGAAACACAAGTTGGAATCAAGATTTCTGGGAGAAATATCAATAACCTCAGATATGCAGATGACACCACCCTTATGGCAGAAAGTGAAGAGGGGCTAAAAAGCCTCTTGATGAAAGTGAAAGTGGAGAGTGAAAAGGTTGGCTTAAAGCTCAACATTCAGAAAACGAAGATCCTGGCATCTAGTCCCATCAATACATGGGAAATAGATGGAGAAACAGTGGAAATAGTGTCAGACTTTATTTTTCTGGGCTCCAAAATCACTGCAGATGGTGACTGCAGCCATGAAATTAAGAGACGCTTACTCCGTGGAAGGAAAGTTATGACCAACCTAGATAGCATATTCAAAAGCAGAGACATCACTTTGCCAACAAAGGTTCGTCTAGTCAAGGCTATGGTCTTTCCTGTGGTCATGTATGGATGTGAGAGCTGGACTGTGAAGAAGGCTGAGCGCCGAAGAATTGATGCTTTTGAAGTGTGGTGTTGGAGAAGACTCTTGAGAGTCCCTTGGACTGCAAGGAGATCCAACCAGTCCATTCTGAAGGAGATCAGCCCTGGGTGTTCTTTGGAAGGAATGATGCTAAAGCTGAAACTCCAGTATTTTGGCCACCTCATGCGAAGAGTTGACTCATTGGAGAAGACTCTGATGCTGGGAGGGATTGGGGGCAGGAGGAGAAGGGGACGACAGAGGATGAGATGGCTGGATGGCATCACCGACTCAATGGATGTGAGTCTGAGTGACCTCCAGGAGTTGGTGATGGACAGGGAGGCCTGGCGTGCTGCGGTTCATGGGGTCGCAAAGAGTCGGACACGACTGAGCAACTGATCTGATCTGATCTGAAATCACCCTCTACCTATGACTTTAAGGCAATTGAGAGGATTTTGGGGAATCACAGGTTACTGTCGCATTTGGACTCCGGGTTATGGGGAACTTGCCCGGCCTTTATATAAACTTATAGCTGAAACTCAGCAGGCCCAAACCGACAAACTGGTTTGGTCTCCAGAAACTCAAAAGGCTTTTAAGGTTCTTCAGACTGCTCTCCTGCAAGCTGCACCTCTGAGCTTGCCCACAGGGTCAGAATTTAATTTGTTTGTCACTGAAAGAAAAGATGTGGCATTGGGAGTTTTAACACAAACCCTAGGGCCTCACAAGCAACCTATTGCTTATCTAAGCAGAGAATTAGATGTAATTTCACGTGGGTGGCCCCACTGCCAAAGAGTAATTGGGGCAGCGGCTTTATTAGCACCTGAAGCTTTAAAAATAATTAATGGACGAAACCTTTCTTTACTGACTTCTCGTGATGTGAGTGGAATCTTAAATTCTAAGGTTAATATTTGGATGACAGACAGTAGGCTTCTTAAATATCAGTCACTGTTGTTAGAAGGACCAGTAACTAAGCTTAAAGTTTGTGGAAATCTAAATCCTGCTGCTTTCCTTCCTGAGAAGGAAAATGAAACACCTGATCATGATTGTTCTCAATTCCTAACTTTAAACTCTGCAGCTCAGGAGGATCTAAAGGATACCCCATTAGACAATCCTGACATGGAAATATTTACAGATGGCAGTTCTTTTGTTTGGGATGGAAAGCTAAAGCAGGTTATGCCGTGGTGACTGCTAAACAGGTTTTGGAAGCAAAATCTCTCCCCCAGGGAACCAGTGCTCTGTTAGCGGAGCTTGTGGCTCTGACCCGAGCTCTAGAGTTAAGCAAAGGGCAGCGAATGGGCCTGATAATCTATGTGAGTCTTCTTCTGCTGACTCCAAAAATCCTGAGTCTGCCATTTGATCCTCAAGACAATGTCTTCCTGTCGTGGGCTCACTCCTACGCTGCATTCCACAATCGCTCTAACTGCTGGGTCTGTGGAGCACTCCCGTCTTCATCAGTGGAAGGCTTCCCATGGTGGACATCTCCACTTCAAGGAAAAGACTTTCTCCAAGTCTGTGAATACCTTCAACAACAATCACACTCGATGCCTCTTCTTCATCTGATGACATCTACCAACCCTAAAATGGAAAGTATGGACATAATGTGACTTTTAATTTTGATTCTGACTGTTTTGTTTTTGCTGTTTGCTCCCTGCATCTGTAACTGTATAACTGGATTTGTTTCTAGCCACATGAAAGTTTTAAGTTACAAATGATTGATCAAGCACCTGCTACTGCTGCAGCTTCCTCCAACTAATATTTGGGGCCCCTGGATCAGATATCCTCAATATGAGGATTAGGAGAATATGTTGTCTCACCAATTTAGGGACAACGCCCCTTGTCAGCTTGGAAGCAGTTATGGAACGAAAACTACGCCCCTTTCCCCTAGGCAACATAATTCTCCTAAAAGAAAAGGGGGGAATGAGAGAGTCATGTCCTAGGCAGGTTGATAAGGAGTCTAGGGGTCCCCAAGGAGAGAGGGGTGTGGAATTCTCAAGGAGAAAGAAAGGACAAACTTTTTTTCTTTCTCTACACTCCTTAGGATTATATAACAATAATGTATCCTGCCTGAGGACAGACTCTGGATTAAGGACAGTCTCTGGATTAAACCTTCTGTTATTTTAAAATGTAAATTATGGGAATAGACCTGGTCTTTACAAGGATGTATCCTGCCTGAGGACAGTCTCTGGATTAAACCTTTTGGCTAATTCTGTTATCTTAAAATGTAAATTATGGGAGTAGGTCTGGTGAGGTCTTTACAACCTCCAGACATTCTTTGGATTCATTGGAGAGTATATAACTAAATTGCTAACACTAGCAAGTGGGTACTCTTTCTGCCCCCTTCTGATGCCTATGTCAGAAGCTTTCTCTATCTCCTTTATACTTTAATAAAACTTTATTACACAAAAGCTCTGAGTAGTCAAGCCTTGTCTCTGACCCCAGATTGAATTCTTCTCCAGGGGCCAAGAATCCCAGTGTCTTCACGTGATTCAACAACAACCTTTCACCTGTCCATCACCAACTCCTGGAGCTTGCTCAAACTCATGTCCATTGAGCTGATGATGCCATCCAACCATCTTATCCTCTGTTGTCCCCTTCTCCTGCCTTCAATCTTTTTCAGCATCAGGGTCTTTTCCAGTGAGTCAGTTCTTTGTATCAGGTGGCCAGAGTATTGGAGCTTCAGCTTCAAAATCCATCCTTCCAGTGAATATTCAGGATTGATTTTGTTTAGGATTGACTGGTTAGATCTCCTTGCAGTCCAAGGGATTCTCAAGAGTCTTCTCCAACACCACAGTTCAAAAGCATCAATTCTTAAGCACTCAGCTTTCTTTACGGTCCATCTCACATCCATACATGACTACTGGAAAAACCATGGCTTTGACTAGATGGCCTTTGTTGGCAAAGTAATGTCTCTGCTTTTTAATATGCTGTCTAGGTTGGTCATAGCTTTTCTTCCAAGGAGCAAGTGTCTTTTAATTTCATGGCTGCAGTCACCACCTGCAGTGATTTTGGAGTCTATCCCTCCTCCCCACAAATAGAATCTCTCACTGTTTCCACAAACTGCAGAACAATTACACCAAATAAATTCTCGCACTGGTAAGAAAGTTCTGTGACCCACAACAGATTTCCCAACCTAGGGATCTGACAAAGGAATTGAGAACCCCCAGGGAATTTGGAGGCCAGTGGGATTTGATTACAGAACTTACATAGGACCGGGGAGACAGACTTTTGGAGGGCACAAAGAAAACTTCCTATGCACCAGGACCTAGGAGAAAGGAGGAGTGATCCCACAGGAAACTGACCCAGACTTGCCTGTGAGTGTCCAGGAGTCTCCAGCAGAGGTGTGGGTACAGAGTGCAGAGGCGGTGGCCTGCTGCAGGGTCTGGGGCACTGAGTGCAGTGCATGCACAGGGCCTTTTGAAGGAGGTCACCATTATTTTCATTAACTCCACCATAGTTTGGCCTCAGGTCAAACAACAAGGAGGGAACACAGCCCCACCCATCACCTGAAAATTGAATTAAAGATTTACTGAGCATGGCCTCACCCATCAGAACAAAACCCAGTTTGTCCCACAGTCAGTCTCTCTCATCAGGAAGCTTCCATAAACTTCTTATCCTTATCAGTCAGAGGGCAGACAGAATGAAAACCACAATCAAAGTAAACTAATCAAACTGATCACATGGACCACAGCCTTGTCTAACTCAGTGAAACTATGAACCATGCTGTGCAGGGCCACCAAAGATGGACAGGTCCTGGTGAAGAGTTATGAGAAAACATGGTCCACTGGAGAAGGGAATAGCAAACCACTCCAGTGTTCTTGCCTTCAGAACCCCATGAACAGTATAAAAAGGCAAAAACATAGGACACTGAAAGATGAACGCCCTAGGTTGGTAGGTGCCCAATTATGCTACTGGAGAAGAGTGGAGAAATAACTCTAGAAAGAATCAAGAGAAAGAGCCAAAGTGAAAACAACACCCGTTTGTGGATATGACTGTGATGGAAGTAAAGTCCGATGCTGTAAAGAACAATATTACGTAGAAACATGGAATGTTAGGTCCGTGAATCAAGGTAAATTGGAAGTGGTCAAGCAAGAGATGGCAAGAATGAACATTGACATTTTAGGAATCAGAAAACTAAAATGGACTGGAATTGGCTAATTTAATTCAGATGACCATTGTATCTACGACTATGGGCAAGAATACCTTAGAAGAAATGTAATAGCCTTCATAGTCAACAAAAGAGTCCAAAATACAGTACTTGGAGGCAATCTCAAAAATGACAGAATGATCTCTGTTTGCTTCCAAGGCAAACCAAATATCACAGTAATCCAAGTCTATGCCCCAACCAGTAATGCTGAAGAAGCTGAAGTTGAATGTTTCTATGACGACCTACAAGACCTTCTAGAACTAACACCCAAAAAAGATGTCCTTTTCATAATAGGGGACTGGAATGCAAAAGTAGGAAGTTAAGAGATACTTGGAGTAACAGGCAAATTTGGCCTTGGAGTACAGAATGAAGTAGGGAAAAGGCTAATAGAGTTTTGCCAAGAGAATGCACTGGTCATAACAAACACCTTCTTTCAACAACGCAAGAGAAGACTCTACACATGGACATCATCAGATGGCCAGCACCGAAATCAAATTGATATAGTCTATGCAGCCAAAGATGGAGAAGCCCTATACAGTCAGCAAAAACAAGACCAGGAGCTGACTGTGGCTCAGATCATTAACTCCTTATTGCCAAATTCAGACTTAAATCAAAGAAAGTAGGGAAAACCACTAGACCACTCAGTTATGACCTAAATCAAATCCCTTTATAGGGTGGAAGTGACAAATAGATTTAAGGGATTAGATCTGATAGAGTGCCTGAAGAACTATGGATGGAGGTTTGTGACATTGTACAGGAGGCAGTGATCAAGACCATCCCCAAGAAAAGAAATGCAAAAAGACAAAATGATTGTTTGAGGAGGCCTTACAAATATCTGAGGAAAGAAGAGAAGCAAAAAGCAGAGGAGAAAAGGAAAGATATACCCATTTGAATGCAGAGTTCCAAATAACAGCAAGAAGAGATAAGAAAGCCTTCCTCAGTGATCAATGAAAAGAAATAGAGGGAAACAATAGAATGGGAAAGATTAGAGATCTCCTCAAGAAAATTCGAGATACCAAGGGAACATTTCTTGCAAAGATGGGCACAATAAAGGGCAGAAATGGTATGGACCTATCAGAAGCAAAAGATATTAAGAAGAGGTGGCAAGAATACACAAAAGAACTATACAAGAAAGATCTTCACGACCCAGATAACCATGATGGTGTGATCATTCATCTACAGCCAGGCATCCTGGAATGCGAAGTCAAGTGGGTCTTAGGAAGCATCACTACGGAAACAAAGCTAGTGGAGGTGATGGAATTCCAGTTGAGCTATGTGAAAGGTGACTGATTAGAAAAGACCCTGATGCTGGGAAAGATTGAAGGCAGGAGGAGAAGGGGACGACAGAGGATAAGATGGTTAGATGGCATCACTGACTCAATGGACATGAGTTTGAGCAAGCTCCAGCAGTTGGCGATGGACAGGGAGCCTGGCATGCTGCAGCCATGGGGCCGCAAAGAGTCCGACATGACTGAGTGACTGAGCTGAACTGAACTGAATTCCCAAAATAAAACTCTTTCATGTCTATATGTATCCTTTTGATTCTGTCTCTCTGAAGAACTCTGACTGATATACTGACGAATGAACTTTATACAGAAACCACTTAGAGGAGATAATAGAAGAAAAGACCATACATACAATAGTAACAAAAAATAAATTATCAATTAATTTTAAGTATAAACCTCAAATATTGATGCAGAATACAACAGAAAACTTGAGAGGAAAGATATATCATTTCTTAAATATCAAGAAGACTAAATATAAAAATGTTTAATTCTCAGCAAACACAACATTTTTTTTTTTCTGCAAGTGGACAAGGTGATTTTAAATTACTTATGGAAAAAATAAACAACAAAGAATATGAAGAACCAGACCTATCATATTAAATTGCATTGTAAAGCCTGAACAATTAAAACAGTGAATAATTAGCACATAAACAGACAGACTGATGGAATAAAATAGAAAGTCCAAGATTAGACCAAAATTCGTATAGAAGTTTGATATATTCTAAAGGTATAAGAGTAAAGTTAAACTTTATAATTAATGGTTTGAGGATAACTGGATAATCATTTGAAAAAAGAGTTTTATCTATACCTCACATGTTATGCTGGGATAAACTAAAAATAGATCAAAGAACTAAAGGTACGTAATTGTAGACATTAAAGTACTAGAGGAAAAAAATGAGCAAATTTCCTTATAACCTTGAGGTACTGCAGGACTTTCTAATTGATTCAAAATCTAAAAACTGAAAAAGAAAAGATTGATCAATTTAGCCAGAGTTTTTAAAAGGCTCATAAATAAAGTTTAAACAAAAATGGCAACCTGGGAGGATTTATTTGCCACACATAGTATAGATGAAGATCTAATTTCCCTAGCACATGAAGAGCTTCTAGAAATTAATAAGAACAAGACTGCAAGTCTTCTGAAAATCAAAGGAAAAAAAAAAAGACATCAAGAGGTAGTTCAGAAAAAAGACACGAAGACGGCCTATAAACAAACAAAAATGTGCTCAACCCATTCATGATGTGAACAATACAAAGTAAAACTGCTCTGAAATGTCTTTTTTTTTTAAACCTATCAAATTTCAAAAAATTCTGGAAATTTGACAATGAGGTGGGAAACAGGCACTCCATCGCTGATTGGAATGTAGATTAGTACCATTCCTGTGTAGACTAAGACTTTACTTATCTGGGCGGTCCCTGGCCCTCGCGGCTGCTCATGGACTTTAGCTGTGGCAGGTGGGCGCTGCTCTCTAGTTGCCGTGAGCAGACTTCTCACTGCGGTGGCTTCTCCTGCTGTGGATCACAGCCCTCGAGGGCATTCGAGTTTCAGTAGCTGAGGCCTGTGGGCTCTAGCACCCAGGCTTAGTCACTGTGTAGCTAATGTGGAATCTTCCCGGACCAGGGGCAAATCCACGTCCCCTGCATTGGCAGGTGGACTCAATCCCTGGGCCCCCAGGCAAGTCCCAAGACTAACAAATTTTATCAAACTTTACAAATGCATTTTCCCTTTGATCAATAATTTCACTTCCAGGTGCTTATTTTGTCTGTGTACCTACAGATGTACAAAATAATGCATATACAAAGTTATTCACTGAAATAACCCTTGAAATAGGAAAAAAAAGATGGGATTTGAACCAAAGGAACAAACTTAAGTATGCTGTGATGTGTCCACTCAGTGGAATAGTATACAGCTTCAAAAAGAATGAGGAAGCACTAACATTCTCACAGAGAAAGAACTCCTTATATATATTACTAAATTTAAAAAGCAAGATGAAGAACAGAGATCAACAAACTTTTTTTTTTTTTTTTTTTTTTTGGTAAAAGACCAGACAGTAAATATTTTTGACTTTGCGAGCCATGCAATCTCTGTTGCAGCTGCTTGACTTTCAACTTGCCATTTGTAGCCTGGAAGCAATCAGATAATACATATGGGTGTGGACAGATTTAGCTAGATTTGGCCTGCTGGCAGTCGTTTGTCAGACTTCTGCTCTATATACATAGTTTGCTATCTTTGTGTAAATAAGTGTATGTGTTGGAGTGGATAGAGATAGGAATACATATTTGTTAATACAGATGAACTTACAAAACAGAAAAAGACTCACAGTCTTAGAGAATGGACTTATGGTTGCCAGGTTGGGGGAAGGATGAGGGGAAGGATTACTTATGGAGTTTGGGATGGACATGTACACACTGCTATATTTAAAATGGATAACCAACAAGGACCCACTGTCTAGCACATGGAACTCTGCTCTATGTTATGTAACACCCTGGATGGCAGGGGAGTTTGGGGAAGAAAGGACATATGTTGTATATATGGCTGAATCCCTTTGCTGTTCATCTGAAACTATGACAGTGTTAATTGGCTCTGTGTATGTATTAGTTGCTCAGTCGTGTCTGACTCTTTGCGACCCCATGGACTGTAACCTGCCAGGCTCCTCTGTCCATGCAGTTCTCCAGGCAAGAATACTGGCGTGGGTAGCCATTCCCTTCTCCAGGGATCTTCCCACCACAGGGACCAAAACCAGGTCTCCTGCATTGCAGGCAGATTCTTTACCCTCTGAGCCACCAGGGAAACCCATAATTGGCTATACCCCAATACAAAATAAAAAGCTTAAAAAAGGAATATATATTTGTATTTGCTCATATTTGCATAAACCTATTGGTAAGTTATGTATGAAAAACAGAATGTGTATCATTCATGGGCCAACCAGCAGCCAGAAACCAGGGAAATCAGAACAGGAAATAATAAAAAGTGTTATTAGTTAGTAATGCAACTAGTGGACTTCCCTGGTAGCTCAGCTAGTATGAATCTGCCTGCAGTGCAGGAGATACCAGTTTAATACCTAGGTCAGGAAGATCCCCTGGAGAAGGGATAGGCTACCACTCCAGTACTCTTGGGCTTTGTTGGTGGCTCAGATGGCGAAAAATTGGCCTGCAATGCGGGAGACCTGGGTTCAGTCCCTGGGTTGGGAAGATCCCCTGGAGGATGGCATGACAACCCACTCCAGTATTCTTGCCTGGAGAATCCCCATGGACAGAGGAGCCAGGCCGGCTACAGTCCATGGGGTTGCAAAGAGTCATTCAGACGACTGAGTGACTAAGCACAGCACAGCAACGTAAGTAGTATAAAATTAATTTGAACAATGTAAAGAATTATTAGCTAATAAAGGTAACTAACTCCTAAGAGAAATAGAGAGGCTGCTAAAGCATCACCAACCAGTAGAACATTCATGTTCTATATCGGCACTGTCCAGTGCAATAGTGAACTAGCCACGTGCAGCTGTGAAACACCTGAAATGTAGCTAGTGAGGATGAAGAACTGAATTTTAAAATCGATTTTATTTTAATTATATTTGAATCTAAGTTCCCACATTTGGAAAGTGGCTACCATATAGGACACAGGTGTAGAGAGTGAGCTGCTGCCTCTAAGGATGAAGGAGTGTATTCAAGGAAGAACAAACTCAGAAGAGCCCCTCTCCTCAAAGGTGAGATTTACACTCCACTGGAGACGGTATCGCAATAGGCCATGGGATGCTGGAGCGTGTGCACCACTGTTTCCCACACATCTCTGACAGAGAAGCCACTGGCTAGCAAGGAAGCCATCTGCTGGCAGCCACGCTATAAAAGCCAGAAAGAAAAGCATCAGAATCAGAAGATAAGCCCTTTCCTCTTGCAGTTTCCCTCAGCCCTCTCTGCTTGACAAGGTGTAGCGTGATACCATCTGCCAAAGAAGAAGTGTTTACAGGGTCTAGTTCTAGTATCACAGAGCAACACAAAGAAGAATGCATTTAGAGCTGAGAGACAATGAATTGATGACTGGCATACGGTGGATGGAAACTGGACACGAGCAAAACTACCCACTGTATGCCTTTGAACATCATTTCATGTAAACATGCTCCTTACTCAGCAAATTAAAACCCAGATGATCAGAAATATATACCAAGCAAATGCAAATGCAAGTTAGAAGAAAGCTAAACCAACAAAGCATCTATACGGACTAAAAGGAGCCACAAGTATCAGTAAAAAGAACTTTATACTGAGGAAACATAAGTATAACCATATATGCGCCTAATAATATAACTTAGAAATATTTTTAACTGATAGACTTATAAGGCAAAGTGAGTGAATTTCCAACAGTAGCTGGTGATTTTAACATATACTTCTCAGAAACTGATAAGGAAGGCAGAATTTTTAAAAAAAAGTTCAAAGACTTTTTGAATTATAAGTTTAAGCTTTTATATATACCTACACAGCCAGAATAAAAATTATTCTCAAAATCACATGAAATGTGTAAAAAGGGATCATATATTAAGCTACAAAGGAATGATCAATAAATTTTAAGAAGTGACATCATATTGAACAACTATCTAAGTCAAATGCAATAGAAGCAGAAATCACTAACAAAGGGAAAATGGACATGTGTCTGAAAACGAAAAATCATCTCTCTGAATAATCCATGGGATAAGGATGATATGACAAGAGAAACTAAGATCTAATGTTAAACATGTTGTTCTGTCTCTAAGTTCTGTCTGACTCTTTGCAACCCCATGGACTATAGCCAGCAGGCTCCTCTGTCCGAGGGATTTCCCAGGCAAGAATACTGAAGTGGGTTGCCATTTCCTTCTCGAGGGGATCTTCCCATCCCAGGGATTGAATCCACATCTCCTACATTGGAAGGCGAATTCTTTACCACTGAGCCAGCAGACACCATATTAAAAAAAAAATCCCATAGATATCCGCTTAACATGAAAACCACACATATACTTCTGTATACCACATGTATGCCACATATACTTCTCAATACCACTATTGTTCAATGTAGAGCTAAGAACCTGGTATACAGTGGAGATGGTATCACAGCTCAGTGAGGAAAGAATTACTGTTTAATAAGTGGTGGTGGGAGAATTGGCTCATAATGTAAAGAAAATGAAGGTAGCCTCCTGAAACAAATCAGAATATTTCAATATGGCTTAAGAACCGTGTGAAAAAGCAACGCTACAAAAACTATTAGAAGAAAAGTGTAGGCAAATATCACTGTGACTTTGAAATCAGCTAGAATATCTTGAAGGAGAAAACAGATGGATTTGATGAAGGAGACTTTGCTTGTATCAGTCAGATTTAGGTTTAGCTCTGAGATATGTTGGAGAAGGCAATGGCAACCCACTCCAGTGTTCTTGCCTGGAGAATCCCAGGGACGGCAGAGCTTGGTGGGCTGCCGTCTATGGGGTCGCACAGAGTCGGACACGACTGACGTGACTTAGCAGCAGCAGCAGCTGAGATATATAAGCAGTCCAGGGCCCAGCATGATGAATCTGGTCCTTCCATCACAGTTTTTCCATCCTTGGCAGGTGGCTCCTAACTCATGACCC
This sequence comes from Tragelaphus eurycerus, assembly GCA_935064755.1. Taxonomy (NCBI): domain Eukaryota; kingdom Metazoa; phylum Chordata; class Mammalia; order Artiodactyla; family Bovidae; genus Tragelaphus; species Tragelaphus eurycerus. Next base: position 6,142,478 of record CAKXYN010000099.1, on the reverse strand, counting down.
AGTACTCCAACTGGTGAGAAGGAGAAAAGGAAAGAATGGAGCTCTTCTTCTTTCAGAATATTTCCTGCGTATTTCCCATAATACCTTCTCTTACATTGAGGTATACTGGAAAATGTAGTCTTTATGCCAGGAGGCCTGGTGTCCAATTAAAATCAGAGTTTGTTTGTTTGAATTAAGAATGGAAAAAACTGAGCACCAGAGACAGAGTTAACTGGCAATTAACAGACTGGGAGAATATGTTTTCAACATATATGATTGACTTTAATATCCTAAACATACAACATAGAAAAAAAAAAAAAAAAGGAGGAGGAGAATTTTATATAAAAATGTGAAAAGAAGAAAGTATGGGCAAGCAATTCATGGAAGAGGAAACCAGAGACTAGAATGGCTAATAAACAGATACAGATGTTTAACCTTAATGATCAAAGAAAGCCAAAAAGAAATGGATGCCACTTTACAGCCAAAGGGAAATTATGGGATAATATCAAAGTGCCAAAGATGTGGGGAAAATGCAACTTTTATGCACTGTTCAGGGAGTGAAAATTGGTACAGTTTTTAGGAGAGAAATTTGGGGGATATTTAGTGATATGGACACAATGCATATCACTGTACACTGAAAATCCTGTCTTGAATGTAAACGCCAGAGAAATTCTTGATTAAGTACATTAAGAGATATAAATATTCAAGGATGTTTACTGCAGCACTGGTTTATACTAACAGAATTAGAAATAACTTAAATTTTCTTTTTTGTCTTTTAAAAATGTTGTATTATGTTGACGTATCATTGAATAAAAAAGTTGTGGTAGTTTCAAGTGTACAGCAAACTGATTCAGTTATACATATATATGTTATCTCTTCTTTTTCAAATTCTTTTCCCGTTTAGGTTATTGCAGAATTTTAACAGAGTTCTCTGTTAAATCTTTGTTAAAACCTGCCTGTGCAGTAGGTCCTGGATGGTTATCTATTTTAAATACGGCAGTGTGTATGGGTTAACCTCAGACTCCCAAATATGAGTTAGTCACTCAGTCGTGTCCAACTCTTGGCAACCTCATGAACTGTAGCCTGCCAGGCTCCTATGTTCATGGAGTTGTCCAGGCAAGAATACTGGAATGGGTAGCCATTCCCTTCTCCAGGGGATCTTCTCGACCCAGGGACTGAACGCAGGTCTCCTGGCAGGAGACTCTCTGCCTTCTGATCCACCAGGGAAGCCCTGGTAAGGGATAACTAAATAAAACACGTGTCAATGATGGAATATAAGGCTACCATCAAAAAGAAGACTAGCTGTACATTAATCAACATGAATAGATCTCAAAGAAGCAGAGTCAGATATGTAGCAATATATCACTTACATACATTAAATATGCACACATAGCAACATCACATCTTGTTTATGTGAATGAATTTATACATGTAAATAAAACGGACCGCGAACCTTGAGAACAGGTCCTACGCGGGAAAGGTAAATGGACTGGAAATAAAAGCAAAAAGTAAATTGAAAAATAGTAGTAAATAAAATAAAAATAATAAATATGTGCCAACCTGGGGCAAGATGAAAGCTCTGTAAACTAAATCAAGTAATCTTTCAAGCCATGAAGCACAATAATTGGATGTTCTATAATGTTTCTTGAGTAAGTGGATGACTATTCCCCAAAAAGAAAATTGCTGAGTTTGATGTGCTCCAGCACGGGATTTGTGAAATGATTCATAGGAATATTTTCCTTCTTGGGGCTTGCATCATTTGCCTCCAACTGTTTAATCTCATCAAGCAGCGCACTCACAATTTGAAGTTATTTCTTATGAGGCCATTATCATTGCTGGGTTCTTTTGTTTTTCATTTGGAATTGTGTTTCTAAAGCATCTCTTTCCCTGCAGATTTTGAGCCATCTGCAATAAAGGAGGTACTTAAGATTTCAATAGCAACAAAAACAGATTAACTAAAGGTTTGCCTTTCATGTGGAGTAGATTTCTGTTCAACTTTCAGGCAGTGCACTACAAAGAGTCTTTATTTTGTTTCAGTCGATTGAAAATGAGGCCTAGGTACTGGATAAAATGCATGTGTTCTCTTTTCAACTGTTTTCAAGTGTGGAAAGCTCTTCCTCAGATATCCACATGGCTTCACTCATGTGTCTGCTCAAATGTCATTTCTTGGAGAGATTTTCACTATTTATAACAGCATCTCCATTACTCCCTAGATCCTTTCTTACGCTTTACTTTTCTTCATGGCCCCAATTGTTAAATCACGTTTATTCATTTATTAGCTATCTCCGCCCCCTCCACTTAAATGTGAGCTCCATGAGAACAGAGACCCCAGAGGAACAAAACAGCCCGCTTTGTTCATGGTTCAGTCCTCACACGGGGAACAGTGCCTGGAACAGAGAAAGTGCTCACTAAATGGGCACTGACTGCATTAAAGGAATTTTCTCAAGAGTTTTGTAAAGACTTCTCCATTATGCTTCTATATTTTTTTTATAATGAATCCAACAAGCATTTTTCCATTTTGCTGTTCATCTTTCCACCCAGTCTATAGTCATTCTTCCCAAATTTACTGAGCACCTACTGTGTGCCAGGTACTGTGCCAAGTCTGAGGGATTCTGTGATAAATGACACAGACCACACCCCATCATTTTTGGTTCTTGCTTTCAACAGTGACAGTGACCTCATGCTTCTAAAATCAGCACACGCTTATCAAAAGTTTACTCCATGCCAAGCACAGAGTGAACCTTGTTACATCCGTTGTCGTTTTCAAATGTCACAACAGTTCTATGAAGTTGGTATTATTTGTGTGTCTCAAACTTTCTTTCCCCTAAGCATGCAGTTGAGGAGCAATAAATGCAACAACAGAATCATCTTGTCCCAGGTAGAATTTTCCAGAGAGTAGCATACAGGGCACAGCTACATGTCGTGGCTCAGACAGTAAGGAACCTGCCTGCAATGCAGGAGACCTGGGTGTGATCCCTGCGTCGGGAAGATCACCTGGAGAAGGAAACGGTAACCCACTCCAGTATCCTTGCCTGGAGACTTTCATAGACAGAGGAGCCTGGCGGGCTGCCGTCCACGGGGTCACAGGGTCGGCCACACTGAGGACTGCACTCGGAACAGGTGCCGAGCCCCCGTGGAGAGCCGCTCCAGTCCCCCAACCTGCACCCAGGCCTGATGCGCTCAGCGCGGCAAAGACTCGTTCCCTTCCACCTCACAGATTCTTTTAGTGACTATCTTATCACTTTTATCCAGAAGAAATGCAGACATGCATGGGTAGAAGGACTTTGAGGCGTATCTGAACCCGATGTCAAACATGTTTACATAAACTGCTTTTCCATCCCACACTCAGCACGACCCCTTCACAATAAAAGACTTTTGAGTATTTTTTTTATATCATTTTAGGACAAACTGATGGTCAGAGAGGTTAAGGAACTTACTCAAGGTGAATAAGTGGCCAGTTCAGGATTCATACCCAGGCCTGTCTTCCAAACCCATGCTCTCGTCCGCTAAGCTATGCCCAGTCCAGTGGGACCATTTTTACCCAGTGAGGCCTCTGCCAATTTCTCTTTCATATTTCCCACTAACTTGGAAGACAAGAGGTCTAGATTCTCGTTCTGACTCTGCCTCTAATTTACTCTGTGACTTTGGGTTGTGTTTCTACCCGTCACTGGCCTTCTGTTTCCTCATCTGCAAAATGAGAGGGAAAAGAGCCCTTTTCATATTTTTCTTCCAATGAAATCACATGTAGAAACACAGTATGCAAATATGTAAAACGTGTTAACGTGGAGCTTCTCTGGTCGAATCTGGAGCTGGAGTTCTGCGTTCTGTCCGTGTGGTCCTCCCCCGCCACTGGGGGGGTTGTGGATGGACCTCAGGGAATCTGTCAACATCCAGAATGGCAGGTTGAATTGTGTGTGTACACGTGTGCATTTTCATAATCTCAAAAGGGATCCTGATCCCCATTAAAAAGTGTGATGACACGATGATCTGAATCTTAGCTGACAAGTACCAGGAGCCATGCTAAAGCATGTCATATGCATTAACTCATTTCATCTTTACAACAACCTGATGAGTGGGTATTAATGATAGAATCTCCATTTTATAGATGAAAAACAGAAATGGCATGGTAAGTCAGTTGTGTGAAAGTCACTCAGTCATGTCTGACTCTTTGCGACCCCATGGACTGCAGCCTGCCAGACTCCTCTGCTCATGGAATTCTTCAGGCCAGAATACTGGAGTGGGTAGCTGTTCCCTTCTCCAGGGATCTTCCCAACCCAGCAATTGAACCCAGGTCTTGCACATTGCAGGGTGATTTTTTACCATCTGAGCCACCAGAGAAGCCTGGTAAGTCAGTTTCTGAAGGTTATAGAGCTAATGAAAGCTTTTCTAAACATCTTCTAGGTTTTGGCAAAGATGACCAATTCTCTTTGGCTAAGTTTTATGCACTCAGAAAATATTATACTGTTTGCTATGGGATATTGTTTTTTTATGAAATGAAGTATCCTGTTATTGCCCAGGACACATCTCATGTAGCTCTGGGCCCCTACTGCATTCAAGTTTCTATTCAAACAATCCTCAGAGGGGCCTTCCTGACCACCCTAGAGAGCGTGGCGTTTTCCTCCATCAATAAATCTTCTCTGGTTTATTTTTATTCCCAGCACTTACCACTACTTGACAACTTTCACCTGTTTCCTTGTATATTTCTCAACACATATGCACTAGACGGTAAATCTATGAAGGCAGGGGTTTCGTCCGTCTCGACGTATTCCTAACCATATAATAAATAATGTTTGGCATGTGGTAGACCAAAATATTTATTGAAGAGGTGAATAACTCGCTGACTGGATGAGTGAGTGACTGGAAGGGTTTTAAGCAGGAGGATCCAATTCTGATTTTAGAAGTGTCACTCTAGCAGTAGAACAGCAGATAGATCACCTGGGGCCATAGGCTGCCGGCCAGGCTCCTGGGTGGCTAAGACAGTGGCCAGGCTTGCGATCATGGTGGCTTTGATCAGAGTGGTCATGAAGGGTGGTGGGGAAAGTGGGCAGGGAGAGGCTTGGGCAGGAAGGAGCTGCAGGACTTGGTGGCCAAGGGGGTGCTGAGGGACAGGCAAGAGTCAGAGATGGTCCCCCATCGTTCTGACTTGGACAGCTGGCCGGTTGTGGCCATTTACGGCTTGTGGCTGTGAGCTGCCTTCAGCCAAAGATGAAACCTCAGGCCTGTGAGAATGATTTTGGGGTCGCCCTGGTGAGGCCAGGAGACGCTGACTAAAGACTCGTGCCCAGTAGCAGAGCGGCGAGCACCTGCAGGAGAGGGAGCTGCTGGGCATAGCTGATGTCAACGGTTTTAGCAATGCAGGATTTCCGACTTCCTGGCATTCACACAATGGAGGCTCCCTTAGGACCCGGGAAGAAATATCATCCAATAACCAGCAAATACCCCTGGCCCCTCAGAGATGCGGTGCTGCCAGTGACCTTGGTGTCGATGACATTCCGATGAAGGTCCAAGTGAGCACAAGGCCAGCTGGGGGGACAGTCCGGAACCCAGGGGCTGCAGCCACACCAGCTGCAAAGGGCAAAGCTGCCTGCTTCTCCGACCTGGTTTCAAGCAGAACTGTGCTTCTGCATCGGTCGAACACGTCAAGATGAGACAGATGGAGATTTGCCGAAGCCCTGCCTTCCACCGACACCCAGCTCTGATTCTGGTGACTCTCAGGATATGCTGTGATACCTGGCCTCCATTCCATGGTGGATGAATTTATACTCAAAACAGCACCAAGGGCGAACCCAAGCCTGTCTCCAAGACAGAGTCCCTCCTTAAGTGTATTGATTTGGGTCCTGCTTGGCAGTTTGGGCGAGCAGTGGTTTCCTTATGACATGAAAGCTTTTTTGGCCTGGCTGTTTCTTAACCGTGGGGCAGCCATCCCACTGGAGGGAGCTTGCTACCCTGCCCGCGCAGGGCACTGTGGGGAGCATTTGGTTCACTTGCATATAACCCCAGTCTCTTTGTCGTGGGCCCCTCAGAGGACGGCATGTTTTGGGGTTTGCCTCTAGGCTTATCACCAGGGCTTCCCTGTTAGCTCAGTTGGTAAAGAATCCTCCTGCAATGCAGGAGACCCCGGTCCAATTCCTGGGTCCGGAAGATCTGCTGGAGAAGGGATAGGCTACCCACTCCAATAGTTTCGGCTTCCCTTGTGGCTCAGCTGGTAAAGAATCTGCCTGCGACGTGGAAGACCTGCGTTCAATCGCTGGATTGAGAAGATCCCCTGGAGAAGGGAATGGCAACCCACTGCAGTATTCCGGCCTGGAGAATTCCACGGACTGTATAGTCCACGGGGGCTGACAAGAGTCAGACACGACTGAGTGACTTTCACTTCACTAGGCTTTCACCCGTGCTGTCCCTTCGACCTAGAAGGTCTTTCCTGCCCCTTCTTTACCTGGCCGACCACCTTTGTCCGGAGGGGCTCAGATCAGCTCTCACTTGCCTCTCCATCACTCTCATGTGCTGGCCACCGTGGCCCTCCTCTGGCTTCCACAGGCCCTGGGGTCCCCACTCCTGCTACTAATCACACCAGGGTCTCTTAGTATATACTCGCTTTTCTGTCCTGTGTGCCTAACCCAGTGTCTGGCATGTGGCAGCACCCACCCCTCCACGCCCCCTCTCCAGTCAATGTTCGTGTAGAGAATAAAGTGAATTTACGCTATTGTATTGGAGAAAAAGAGCCAGAAGATTTCAGCTGTGTCAATGATCTCAGAGTAGTAGGATTCCACTGTACCAGCTGTCATGGGAGAAACCAGGGTTGGAAGGTCGAGAAATGGACTCTTCCCTGTTGCGTGATGTTGATCCCTCTCCTTCCTTTGAGACGGACATCCTCACCTTCCGTGTGGAGACCTGGGACTGAGGGTTGGCTTCGCCACTTACCTGCTGTGTGGCCCCAGCAAGGCTGCCCCCTCTCTGGGCTCCAGTGACCTCCTTTGTAAAGTAAAGTGGGTGGACTACATACAGACAGAGCTTATATTTATGCAAGTGTGTGTATATATATATAAGGGTGTTTGCAAGTGCCTGGCAGTGTTGTAAGAGCAAATAAATAGCTAGGCTTCCCTGGTGGCTCAGCTGGTAAAGAATCCCCCTGCAATGCGGGAGACCTGGGTTTGATCCCTGAGTTGAAAAGATCCCTTGGAGAAGGGAAAGGCTAACCCACTCTAGTATCCTGGCCTGGAGAATCCCATGGATTCTCCATGGAGTCACTAAAAGCTGGACATGACTGAGCGACTTTCACAAGCACAAGGCACTGTTCTAAGTGCAAATGTACAGCTGGTGGGAAGCTGCCGTGCAGCGCAGGGAGCACAGCCGGAGGGAGCACAGCCGGGTGCTCTGTGATGACCTGGGAGGGGGGATGGGAGTAGGGTGGGAGGCTCAGGAGGGAGCAGATACATGTATAAATGTGCCTGATCTGCCTTGTTGCGCAGCAGAAACTAACACCCCATTGTAAAGCAATTATACTCCAATTTTAAAAAATGAAAACAAAAAATAAGTGCTGTATATGTATTAGTTCATTTAATCCTTACAACAACCCTACCATGATAGCATTTCCTCATATTCTTAACAGTGAAAGCAAAGCAAAGCAAGGTCATTTGCTCAAAGTCTCCCAGCTGATGACGAACAGAGCTTGGCTTTTACCAAACAGTCTGTTTCCAGAGCCCACGTGTTAGCCCCAAATCTCAACTGCCTCTCAGCTAGATGCTTTCTAAGACCCTTTCTCGTTTTACAATGGAACCTCTATTATTATCACATGGAGAATATTTCCATTTGGCGCCTTCAAAGACCATGTTAACTGGTCACTTCCTGGACAGAACAGAGGAATGCAGTCTTTTCTTTCCCTCTCTGCCCCTTGTGTTGATCAAAGAGGAAACTGGTGCAGATTTGGGCATTGGGCAGAGCTAGAACCACAGCCCCACACTTCACCTGCTGCACAGCAATCTGGGCAAGTCAGAAGTGACTTGGAACCTTGGTTATGATGCAGGTTGAGGTGAAGATGGTTCCAAAATCTTCCTCCTCAGTGGCTGTAAGGATGAAATAATACAGATAGGGTTGTCAGATTTGGCAAAGAGAAATACAGGATGCTCAGTGAAATCTGAATTCCAGATAAGCAGGGAATTTTTTTTTTTTTTAGTACAAATATACCCTGTGCAGTAAATGGGAAATACTTATCCTTATAAATGATTCCTTGTTTATCTGTAATTCAAATTTAAGTGGGGGCCCTGAATTTTATCTGACAACCTTACATGCAGAGGAAGCATCATGCCTGTCCCATTGGAAGTGCACAATAAACGTTAGAAAGATTTCTCTGCTGAAACCCGCTGGACGGTCCTTAAAATCTGCATCCGCCCTTGTTTGGATGCACCGGGCTAGCCGTAACTGTGCACCACCCCTGATTAAGCATGTGGCTCGGTTATCTGTGGATTCGAGAGGACTGACCTAGGATTTCAGTACAGGAGGCTTGGAAGAGCCTTTCGGTAGAAAGCTGGCTCATCAGACGCTGGGCGGAAACACCGGCTGCCTTGTCTGCGGGCCTCGGCTCACTCCAGTCAGCTCCCTGGCCAAGGGCGCCACCTTGTGTCAGCCTCTGGGTTGCCAGGCTGGCGTGCAGCGCAGAGCAGAGGCTGAGACCCCTGGAGGGGCCCCCGGAGGCCCAGATTGTCTTGTCCTGTTCTGTCTTGTCCAGTCGCCGCAGTATAGGGCAGAGCTGCCCTCCTGAGATCCCTGACGGTCCTGCTTTCTCTCCTCCCATCCTCCTCTGCTGACACGCCATCAACTTTCTAAACAAGACCTGTGCCATACCATGTAGGGTCTCAGAGGGGCTGCAGGTATGTGAGAAACCACACAGATGAGTTAGAATACCATAGGTCCAGATCCATATGACTAACTCCTCGCTGCATGACCTTAAGGTATTCGCCTTACTCCTATGAAAGTGCAAGTGAAAGTCACTCAGTCTTGTCTGAGTCTTTGCGACCCCATGGACTATACAGTCCATGGAATTCCCCAGGCCAGAATACTGGAGTGGGTAGCCTTTCCCTCCTCCAGGGGATCTTCCCAACCCAGAGATTGAACACAGGTCTCCCACATTGCAGGCAGACTCTTTACCAGAAGCTATTTGCTTTGTAAGATTGTGATACTATCCCCTGCCTTGTATATCTTGAAGGACTTTGGTGAGGAAAAATTGGTTGGGCATGTGAAAGGGCTCTGAAAACTGTAATGTGCCAGGACAGTGTAAGTAACTTGATAGCATATTCCTACATAGCATCTGTAATAACAGAGTATGTTACTAATACCAGTAATAATAGCAGCAGCTCCTGGGCGTCCTAATACCCTGGTCCTGAACGCCTGGAGACGTTTGTGCATCTCTGTCTATACTGCTTCTGACTTTCAGACCCAAGACTCCCCCTTCCAGGTCTGTCCTTCTGTGCTGCAACACGTACCCCGGGCATCTGGGGGACAGAATGGCTTATGTAGCAGTAAAGAGTCGGGCATCTGCTGGCAGTTACCCAAACTCTCTGTGCCTCAGTTTCCTCATCTGTATAGTGGGGATGATAGATAGCAGCCTCCCTTCTTGTGAGGATTAAATGAGATAATGAGTGAAGCACCTAAAAGCTTTCTTTTTCATTAATTTCTAAAAAATTGATTCATATTTTAGGCACACTCTATGGAACTTCCTTGACCAAGGATAGAACCCGTGCCCCCTGCATTGGAACAGTGGAGACTTAACTACCTGACTGCCAGTAATTTTATAGTCCCCTGACAACCTTAACAAGCTCTCAATAAATGCAGTTATTATTTCCTTCGGGTGCTGGCTGCTATTCTGACTTGCTCCCCTCTTAGGAAGCAGTGTGGAGAAGTGGATATCACGTGGGGTTTGCAGCCAGAGAGGAGTGACTCTGGATCTGGGCTGTGTCACCAACATCATCACTATGGTTTCTGGCAGGTGTCTTCACCTCTCTGAGCCAGGTTCCTCTCCCATAAACTAGGGAGACAGAAATTGTTTCCATGGTTGGGGTGAGAATTCAAAGACATCACTCTGTAAAGTGCCCTGCATGTTTCCGTCACTGCCTCATTATCAGATAAATGGCAGTTCTTACATATTTTTTCTCTTTCAGTCACATCCATTCATCTTTCTATTAAAAAAATCTACTAACTTCTGCTATGGCCAGAGCCCATGCTATTTGTTGGGGATACAAAGGTAAATAAGCCAGGTATGTATTCAGTTGCTTCAGTTGTGTCCGACTCTTTGAGACCCTGTGCATCATGGTCTGCCAGGCTCCTCTGTCCATGGGATTCTCTGGGCAAGAATACTGGGGTGGGTTGCCATGCCCTCCTCCAGGGGATCTTCCAGACCCAGGGGTTGAACCCGTGTCTGTTATGTCTCCCGCATTGGCACGCAGGCTCTGTACCACCAGCACTGCCTGAGAAGCCCAAATAAGACATATCTTGCCTTCTGAGAGTTTGCATCTTGTGCGGGGGACAGGGTGTGGGAATAAAAAGAATCACTTCCATCTGTTGAGTAGCTACTGTTCATGCTACGTGGAAGGAGGAACCATCAGAACCTAACTCTGGATCGAGAGCAGTGGCTGAAGAGGCTGAACAGGGTCAGCCGGCAAGGAAGGCGTGATGAACTGACCTCCTCACTCACCGAGCTGACACAAGGTGGGAGGACCCGAGTCTCGTGTCGTTGGGTCACTGGGTAGATGCTGCCACCTACCAGGACAGGGACTCCAAGAGAAGGATCAGGCTTTGGGGGCCAAATGCTGACTTTATCCTGAGGTGCTGTTCAAAAGCAAGTCGAAGGGCCACACTTCGTGTACTGCACCGTCCACCTGCTTCCAGATCCAACAGCTCTGTACAACCCTGTCACCAGCCCACTTTACAGATGAGGAAACTGAGGCTTAGAGGTGCCAAGTCTCTTCCCAATATCACACGGCTCTGTGACCAGAAGCCAGGATTTGACCCCACATCTGCCTGCCTCCAAGCCTGTTGGGAAGCAAAACAAAACCAAGGAGGGATTTTCAAGGCTCCATCACGAAAGCAGGGCCTGGTGACGTCCGACCGATAGAGCTAGGCCCTTTAGAATCATTCCAGAAGCCCTGGAAGGTATTGCTTGTGCTCGTGTCCTCTTGGCCTCAGAGGAACCCTGTGGGGTTTCAGCCCACCTCTGAAATTCAGCCTGGCTCACTGTGGCCTGATGACCTGCAAGGGAGCAGTGTCCACGCTTCAGTTCCCACCCAGGCCACCTCGTCTGCAGCACCCCACATGGGAGAGATGTGAAGTTCAAGGGCTGGGGACTCCTTTGCCACTTTAAGGCTTGAGGAGAAGAAATGAGCGAGAGAAGGGAGGAGGAGGGATGTACTTGGGAGACCTTGTAGCCCCCTGGAAGTGAGCCAGTGAATTAAGGGCACCAATGATATAAAATAAAAATTGTGGCAGGGGTTGCATGTTTGGGGGCTGGTCACTCCCTACCAGCAATGTGCCGCTGGTCTCTACTTGACATCTTATTTGGTCTTCACGGCAAGCCTATAGACATATAAGGTTGTCTATATAATAGACATAGACATAGGTGCTATTATTTCTTCCTTTCACTGAGGAGGAAACTGGGGCGCAGAGAGGTCAAGTAACCTGCACGAGGTCACACAGTCACCAAGAGTGTGAGTGCCTGTTGCTGGCGCTTTGCCTCTTCGACCTGCCCCACTCTGCCTGGTGTGTCTGGCAACCCCGGGGGCAGAGGGGAGAAAGGAAGCAGGTGGGAGGCAGGTGCAGGGTTGGTGAGCCCAGCTTCTCTGAACTTCCTGCTGGGGATGAACGAAAGACGGGCAATCTGGGCTCTGGTCTCCACTCACTTCCCGTGTGACCTTGGATGTGCCGTCTCCACTCTGTGTTCATTAATTTCCTCTGTGTTGGCATCTTCCCTGAGAGGTCCAGGGGTTAAGACTCCATGCTCCCAACGCAGGGGGCGCTGGTTTGACCCCTGGCCAGGGAACTAAGTCAAGGCCATGGTCTTCCCAGTGGTCACACACGGTTGTGAGAGCTGGACCGTAAAGAAGGCAGAACACCAAAGAATTGATGCCTTCGAACTGTGGCGCTGGAGGAGACTCCTGAAAGTCCCTTGGACAGCAAGGAGATCAAACCAGTCAATCTTAAGGGAGGCCAACCCTGAATATTCACTGGAAGGACTGATGCAAAAGCTGGCGCTCAAGTATTCTGGTCATTTGATGCGAACCGCCTACTCATTGGAAAAGACCCTGATGCTGGGAAAGAGTGAGGGCAGAAGGAGAAGAGGGCATCAGAGGATGAGACAGCTGGACGGCATCACCGATGCAGTGAACATGAACTTGGGCAAACTCCGGGAGATGGTGTGGGAAAGGGAGGCCTGGCGTGTGTCCACGGGGTCGCAAAGAGGCAGACACAACTGGGCGACTGAACAACAACAGGGACCCAAGATCCCACATGCCTCATGGCAAGGCCTAAAAAACAAAATAAAATTTTAAAAATGAAATAGATATGAAAAAAGAATTTCCTCTGTGCAAAGAAATAGTTCATTTAGGTGGTGGTTAAGTTTCTTCCCAAGTTAAAATAATGAAATTCTAAGCTCCTTGGGATAGAGGCACTACTGGGTGTCAAGGAGCCAATGACCCTGGGACTCAGCTGGGACAGGTGCGGGAAGTCATGGGACTGTGCCCCTGATCAGGGCTGCAGCCTTTGTGAAAGGAGGTTTTTCTGAAAGCTCAGACTCCTTAGTGCACAGGCACCACGCACTTGCGACTTCAGCGTCTCTCACTGCTGCACAGCAGCCACTTGAGGGCGCTGTGTGCTCACAGTTCCCCAAGAGCTTCCCGCCGATGGCCCAGAACGTCCACTTGAGGCCCAAAAGGACCTGGGAGGCCTGGGGCTGGTGCCTGGGGGTGGGCCCCTGAGCACAGCTAGACCTGCTCAGGCCACACAGGCCCTGCCCTGTGAGAGGGCGTGCCAGAGCCCTGACTGGAGGCCAGGCCACAGCCCTAGCCTGCTGCTGAATCACGGTGAGCTCTCGACACTTGGCTTCGCCTCTTTGAGCCTCCGCCTCTTTAAACCTCTGCTTCAGCAGCTGTAAAGTGGGAACAATGGTGTCTGCCTTGTGGGCCGTTTGTAAGCAACGCTGTAACGAGAGCGTTTGTGTGAGTGCCTCTCAGAACTCGGACGTTCTGTATGCCTGAATCAGGTATCATTATTACCCTCAATGGAGAAGGAAGTGGCAACCCGCTCCAGTCTTCTTGCCTGGAGAATCCCATGGGCAGAGGAACATGGCAGGCTAGTCTGTGGGGTTGCAAGAGCTGGACACAACTTAGCACTAAACTACTACTATTAAAACTCACATTGGAGAAAGAAATGGCAACCCACTCCAGTCTTCTTGCCTGGAGAATTCCATGGACAGAGGAGCCTGGCGGGCTGCAGTCCATGAGGTCACAGAGCGTCGGACACGACTGAGTGACTAACACACAGGCACACGCACACACACACAGACAATACCCTCAAAACATCATTCAAAACACTTCTCAAGGCAGGAGAAGAACGTTTGATAAAGCCCTACGTGAACTTAGAACTGGCTTGGGCCCTTCCCCTGACTACCTTCCTGAAATTCCAACGGCCACACGAGGGATGACTCCTAAGCAATTTCCATTTCACAGTTGGCAGAGCCCATGCCGGTAGGATGACGCGGCTTGCACGGGGTCTGTCTTGACTTCACGGAGCTCCTTCAACCACTGCCCGATCCCGCCTGCCTCGTGCCCAGCCGGGTGGGGTTCCATGCATCTTTCTACAGTGTTTCAGGCTGAGGTTTCAGGTGAAGATTTGTTTAGTCCTTTGGAGGTGTGGGCTCCCCTCCTCACTGCACTCTCACTGCACACTTGATACGGAAGGATGTGTCATTGGGATCAGGGACTCCCTGACTTGACTTTTGCGATTTTCTCTTCTCTTGAATCTTCCTCCTCTCTGGGAAACAGAGCTGGCCCTGGGGAGTAGTTGGCTTCACCTGCGACTTAAGCAAGCATGAATAAGTGGCAGATGGGTGGGAGAAGCTCAACTTATGGTCCCTCCCCAGGCTCCCCAAGATATTTGGGGGTGCAGAGTATTTGCTGTAATGGAGGAACATGCCTCCAGGAGATGGTCTAATAGGAGAGCTTGTAGTTTTTCTGTTTTTCTTTTCTATCTTGATAAGAGAAAGATTGTGCTGTTTGCAAGGCTGAAGATAAAGAGAAGTGTGGCTTTGTTTTCACAGTCGCTGTTCTCTTTTCTTCCTATCCTTCCATCAGCTCGGGAGGGAAGAGCCAGGTAAACTCTGAAATCTTCCCACCTAGGAGGATCTTAGGGTCCCCGAGTCACAGAACCGTGGTGCGGGGAGGCTCCTGAGAGACCAGATAAGCCAGACCTCTCAGGGTAGAGATGACGCACCGAAGCTCAGGGAAAGAACCAGACTTGCCCAAGATTGCCAAAGTCAGTGATAGGCAGGGATCAGAACGTACCTGTTCTCTTGGTCTCATGTCAACATATTTTGCTAAGTTACTTGTTGCCTGGAGGGTGGTTAGTTTAGGAAATGGAGAGAAGGGATGGGACAGTGAAGGGGGAATAGGGAGGTGCTGACCTTGCTTTCTGAAAGCCCTCGTGGGGAGTTGATCATTTTCATCTGACGTCAGGCAAATAATGGCCACGGAAAGCAAATATTATGAGAGTAAATGTGTAAACACGCAGCTGGCAGCAGTTTCAGTGTCAGAAACAGGCCGAGAGCTCCAGGCTCTAGCAGACCGGCCCCCTGATGCTGCCTCTTACAAAACGCTGGGGGAGTAAGATCCCTCAGCTAAGCTGCAGCAGGGCTGGGGGGCGGGCCCTAGGAGAGTTCTGGGAGAACTGAGAAGAAGCTTGCCCAGGGGTTAAAAGAGAAGGTATCGGGACGCAGGAAGGAAAGAAAACTGTCGGGACCTCCCCGGCAGTCCAGGGGTTAAGACTTCCGCTTCCAATGCAGGGGCTGCAGACTCAATCCCTGTTCGGAGAGCTAAAATCCCACAAGCCTTGGGGCCCAAAAGGCAAAACAGTAAACAGAAGCAAGGTTGTAACAAATTCAATAAACACTTTGAAAGTTGTCCCCATCAAAGAAAAAGAACACTGTCAATTACTGAGGACCCTGACCCAACTGAGCACTTCAGAGAGATTTGTGTTTAACTTTCCCAGGGGCCCTAAGGGACAGGCATTGTCGTCCCCATTTTGTAGATGAGAATGCCGACTCAGAGAAGTTAAATAACTTGTGCCCAGTCATACAGATAGGACGCAGAGAAGTAGGGTTTTGATCTCAGCTCTGTCTATCCCAGTCTGTTTCAAAATCTGGACTGGGAACCTCCCTTTATCAGAATGGCTAGGAACACTTGTCAAAAAGGAGTTACGCAGGCCTCTCCCCAGAGCTACTGAATGGCAGCCTTGGGGTGGGCCTGAGAGTATGCTTCTAACAAGTTCCCAAGAGATGGGGAGGAATCTGTGCCGCTGAGACCTGGGAATCCCTGCTCAATGGCAGGAGCTGGCCACCTTTTTTTGGTAAATGGATAGATGATAAACGTCTTAGACTTTGCAGGCCTTTCAGTCTCTGTTGTAACTACTCAACTCTACTTGTAGCGTAAAAGTTGTAGCGTAAAAGAAGCCGCAGACAATACACATGTGAAGGAGTGTGACTATGTTCCTATAAAACTTTATTTACCAAAGCACGTGGTGGGCCAGATTTGACCCTTGGTGTTTTGCTACCCACTCCAGTGTTCTTGCCTGGAGAATCCCAAGGACGGGGCAGCCTGGTGGGCTGCCGTCTATGGGTTCGCACAGAGTCAGACACCACTGAAGCGACTTAGCAGCAGCAGCAGCTTAGTATACCACATGCAAAGGACCCTCATAGGCTGTCTCTCCTGCTGTTTCCCTAGCAGCCCTGAGAGGAGGGTATGATTATCTCCATGCTGCAGACGGAAAGACTGAGGCCCAGGGAGGTTAGACAGCCATGGTCACATTGAGAGTGTGTAGCAGGGCTGAGGTTAGAACCGGACCTTCTGAGTCCCAGTCCACTGCTGCTGAAAACTATGAAGCTTGATAAGGAAGCCTGGGCCCCAGGGGAGTGTTATTATTTAATGAAAGCAGCCACCATTCATTAAGCACTTACTATGTGCCCGGCGGAGTCATTGGCTCACATAAGCTGCTTACCCAGGTGTTGAATGTCATTGTCCCTGTCACAAGGGGCCGTCACAACCTCCCTGGGAGGTGGGAAGGCATCTGTGATGTGTCAAAGCCAGCTTGTCTCGAGAGCCCCATACACCTGATGTGCTGCAGCTGGACAGTGGGAAGATGGAAGCTCCTGACAAGAGGTATTTGCCTTTTCATTCTTGAGTCTGCGCACACTACCACTCTTAAACAAACATCAAATAGACATGTGGTCACTTCAGTGACCTCCTTGTCACAAGTACGAGAACACAAACTCCAAGGCATGGAACGTCTTGTTTGGTTTGTATGAGATGTCCCCGCTGAGATCAGGGACTAGGAAATGCCAGGTACGGGGGAAAGAATGCTGGGCTTCTAGTTGGTCTGGATTCCACACCACTCTCTGGCCCTGGTCTGCTGGATGACCTTAGATGTCCCTTTACTAGTTTATAAGTGAGTGCCACTCTCTGGATGCATACACTGGGGGGAAAAGAGAGGTGCTCAGTTGTTTAAGCCATTGGTTCATTCATCCATTTGCTTACCAGGTATTAAGTACCTACTGTGTGTCAAGCACAACTAAGATCATTTTGATTTAAACTTCCAAAGATTTGAGATTCCGTCCTTCCTGAATAGGAGTTAGTTCCTGAATAATAGATAGGTCCTTTAGGTCAAAAATGTCTTGGGCTAGGATTTCTCCCTTTGTAAAAAGTGTGTCTCTCTCCTTTGCATAAGGTAGGTCTTGGCAAGTATGCAGAGCCAGCAGTACCCACCAATCCATTTAGCAATCCAACCTTCCATCCATCCATCTTTCTATCCACCCATCTTTCTGCCTCTTCATCTCTATTTGCAACCTTCCACACAGTCATCCATATATCTCGATCCATCCATTTATCCATCCAAGTACATGTTGAGTACTGACCATGTGCCTGGTCCAGAACTGTGTCTACTACCTCATCCCCAGCAAGTCCCCACTGTAGTACACACAATAGCCTGGGGTTTGAGGCAGAGGTGCTAGAAATCTCAGAGCCTGGGTAGCAATAAGTCTTTATGCTCAGAATCCAGGGGATTTCTGGAATGACTTCAGGTACTTGAAGAACGTATAGGGCCAGAGACTGATCTGCTCAGGCTGCCGCCCACCTTTGCATCCAGACAAGGCTGCTCCTCCTGGTTTGCACTGGCCTCTCTCTCTCTGAGGACACTGGAAGCCCCAGCCCCGGGCCTGTGCACGCTAAAATGGTCCTGCATGAATGGGCAAACAGAGCACGATACATCCATTCAGCGGAATATTGTCCAGCCATGAAAAAGGAATGAGATATCTACTCATCCTGCAACACAGATGAACCTTGAAAACAGATTTAAAAGACCACGTATCGCATGATTCCCATTTATGTGAAATGCCCGGAACGGGCAAATCCACAGAGACAGCAGACAGATTCGTGGTTTTCAGGGGCTGAGCCAGAGAAATGAAGACTGGCGGCTAATGGGTACGGGGTTTCTTTCAGGGGGAGGGGGTGATGAAATGTTCTGGAATTAGTGGTGATGGTTGCAAAACCCTGGGACTATAATAAAAACGATACGACTGTATACTTTAAGAGGGTAAATTTTATGGGATGTGAATCATTTTTAAAAGATTTTAGATTTATTAGAAAACATGAAACATTTCAAAACAATACTCCCGTTAGCTCCCATGCTCCTCCCAACTTCCGGTCACACGGCCACCGGGGCCGGCCACAGCCTGGGAGCTCAGGGCTGGTGAGGGGCCTGTCAGGACTGTGTTGCTAATTGGTGCCAGGGGAGCGATGAGAAGCAGAGGCGAACGCCTGGCCAAGGGCCCGTTTCTTCCTCCCTTTTCTCTCCTTCTGGCTCTGTGGGGTCTTCATGGCTGCAGGTAGGCCTCCTCTAGTTGCAGCAGGCGGGCTCCTGTCTAACGGCACGCGGCCTTCTCATCGCAGTGGCTCCTCCTGTGGAGCAGCGACTCAAGGATGTGTGAGCTTCAGTAGCTGTGGCACATCAGCTTAGTTGCCTCGCTCACGTGAGACCTTCTTGGACCAGAAATCGAACCCATGTCCCCTGCATTGGCTGGTGGGGTTTTTAACCCACTGAACCACCAGGCAAGTCCCTCAAGGGCTCATTTCTTCACACCAGGCTGCCTGATAAGTAGACAGTTTCCTGGTGAGCACCACTGCCTGCTCTGTGTTGTCTGCTGCTGCTAATACTGTCCAGGGGTCTCTGCAGGCAGGGACCTGGTTGCCATTCTAGGAGCATTCCTTGGTGCCAGGCATCGGGGAACCATGAGTATTGTCTTACTTTGTCCTCAAAGACCCCAATCATGAACCTTTGCTGTTAGCTCCAACCTCCCTTCTCATGAGTACCTGGTGATCCCTGGGGAATCCCTGGGAGCCTGCAGTGGTAGGAAGTCATGTTCCTCCACTATGGAAACCGAAGAAATGGGCAGGGTGTTGTCACGTTGCTTAGGTTGGGCCATGAGCGCTGAGAACGAGCAATGGGAGGGTCCAGGGACCGCCGGGGCCGTCACTGCACCCGGGCTGCTCGGGGCTCTGCCCTGTCCTGCGTCTCTCCTTGCTCTCTGGCTGCTCTCTAGGCCTAGTCTTTCAGCTTCCTGTGGATTCTGTGGGCTCCCACGGTCCTTCCGATAAATCCCCTTTGCGCTCAGGAGAGAAAGAGTCAGCTTCTGTTGCTTGCAACCGTTTCCTCTGACCAATGTGTTCCTATGAGATAGATACTCTTATTTTGTCCATTTTACAGATGAGGAAGCAGAGGCCCCGAAAGGCAAAGTGACTTGCTCAGATTCCCCCAAATAATGAGCGGCAAAGCCGAGATTTAAACCTAACCTCTCTGAGCCCAGAGTCTGGTTGCCGAGCCTCTACAAAAAGGAGGGGACAGCAAACATTTTCTCTAAGCCAGACACTGAGCTGGCCACACACTGAGCTGGCCAGAGCCTCTCAACAGCTCTATGCAGCAGAGATTGTTCACATTTTAGAGGTATGAACTTGAGGCTCAGGGAGATAACTTATTTACAGGTTCTAGAGCTAAGACTAAAACAGAGGTTTGCAGGATTGAAAGAGACACATGTACCCTAATGTTCATCACAGCACTGTTTGCAATAGCTGGGACATGGATGCAACCTAGATGTCCATCAGCAGACAAATGGATAAGAAAGCTGTGGTACATATACACAATGGAATATTATTCAGCCATTAAAGAAAATGCATTTGAATCAGTTCTAATGAGGTGGATGAAACCGGAGCCTATTACACAGAGTGAAGTAAGTCAGAAAGAAAAACACCAATACAGTATATTAACGCATATATATGGAATTTAGAAAGATGGTAACGATGACCTTGTATGCAAGATAGCAAAAGAGACACAGATGCATAGGACAGTCTTTTGGACTCTGTGGGAGAAGGCGAGGGTGGGATGATTTGAGAGAATAGCACTGAAACATGGATATTACCATATGTGAAACAGATCGCCAGTCCAGGGTCAATGCATGAGACAGGGTGCTCAGGGCCGGTGGACTGGGACGACCCTGAGGGATGGGATGTGGAGGGAGGTGGGAGGGGGGTTCAGGATGGGGGACACATGTACACCCATGGCTGATTCATGTCAATGTATGGCACTACAATATTGTAAAGTAATTAGCCTCCAATTAGAATAAGTAAATTAAAAATAATAATTATTATTATTAAAAAAAATAAAATCGAGGTTTGCCTGATAGCAGATCCTATGCTGTTTTACAGAGGTGGGAACAGAGACTCAGAGGGTGGATCTCGGCTCTTCCCAGTTACAGAGTTCTGATCTCTGCTCTCCGCTCCATCAACACCTCCCTGCCAAGCCTTGTGCGGCAGAAACCAGGCTCCCATTAACCCATGAGCTCAGGGGTCGGGGCAACTTCTGGGAAGAATCCTGCCCTGCAGTGCAGGTTCCCTAAAAATCAGGGACTGAAGAAGCCGCAACACGGACGCATATTCATGGTCGCCTCAGAGAAAGTCTCACTCCGTGTGTTTCACTTGTGAACAGGCAGTCAGTGACAGGGCCTTGCTCCTTTTGGGCCAGTCCAGCATAGCTGTTAGGATGCTCCAACTCAGTGGGAGCTGGACCCTCTCCTACCTCCCTACCCTGGGGCACCTCTGCGTCTCAGGCTCCAACCCTGATCAGAATGGAACCTGGGCTCCAGGGGGCCTCAGGCAGGACTCTGGGGAGAACTCACTGGGCAGGCCTTGGTGGAGAGAGGCGTGGGACCAGGGCAAGTGAAGGAAGGGGCGTCAGGTCCTATCCCTCCAATAGCCTCAGAATCAGCCTTAGCCCAAATCTCTAGGTCATTCCCACACCAGCTCAATTCAGGCTGGACCTCAGCACTGACCTCGAAATCCCGTTCAGCACCAGCCCCGGCTCTGAGTATCTCCACACACCCCTGCCCTGACTCCGGCCCTGTCCATGGTTCAACCCTGTGTCAGTTTTCTCCTAGGCCAGGCCTCAACTCCTCTCCCAGCTCCGCCACGCCCTGCTACTAACCTCAGCTCCAGCTCACCCCCAGTCCTAAGGGTGGCCACGGTAGACTCTGGCCAAGGGCAGGAGTGTCACCAGAAGGCGTTCCTCTGCCTCAGGGTCTGAAGCAAATGTTTATCAAATGCCTGCAGGTGCCGGGCCTTCTTCTGGGCGCTGGGGACCCCTCTGCGAACGTGAACGCCAGCTTGGGCACAGGGGACAGGCGCCCCTCCCCATTTCCTCCTTGCCCTCTGCACCCCCTGCCCCTGCTTCCCCATCCTCTATCCTCTCACCCGCCTCCTTCCTCTTCCGAGCCTCCCTCTTGCCCCTCGTTCTCCACCCCCACCCATTCTCTGTACTTCTCCAAAGCCAGGAGTCTCCGGCAATGCTTCTGGGAAGCTTCTATCTCCCTTTGTGATTTAAATAGGTCTCCTACCCTCTGAGCCGTGAATAAATTTCACGAGGGACAGGGAAAGCGGTAGGGTTGGACAAGCGGGCCTCGAGTTTCCACGGTCCTGTGACCTTCTAGCCATCCTTGATCTAATGTACAAAGGTTAATATCTGAGTGGTCAGCAGACACTGGTCTTCTGGACTGGACTTTGGGGGTCAAGAGGAGGTTCTGGCATCAGGAACCAAACAAGATGGGCTTCTCTCTGGGGAACATCTGGGGAGCACATATTGTCTCGTCAACCGGACTCAGAGCCATGCAGTTGAGGAGTCACGCGGCCCTGGTCCTGTGGCCACTCACTCGCTGATTCTTGCCCATCCATCACTCATGCCTCGGGGCCCTCGGGGCCCAGCCCTGGGCGGTGCCGGGTCTACTGCCCCCTGCCCTCCGCCCGCCTTCCCCAGCGGCAGCCTCTCCAGTCCTCACCTCTGCTCCCGCCCCGTCCTCACTCTCCGTCCTGGCACCCTGCGGTCTTTCTGCATTGGGTTTTCAGTCCCTTTAATTGTCATAGGTTCCTCTCTGTTCCTCCATCTCCCTCCGGTCTCATTATTTTGCCCGAAGCATTTTTCTTTTTGTTAGGATTTGTCGGTCTCTGTCTGTCTCTCTTCCTTTCAGTCCTCATCATCTGTCACTTACAATCAAAAGAATGCAACGGAACTGAAGCATCCGATCAACGGTGGCTTGGGAAATGCGGAGTTTTCACTCTCAGTGCTTAAGAAATTCTTACGATGTTGTCCCCACAGAGTGGATACTTATTATCTGTGTTCAGTCAGCTGGGTGACCTTCTGCACGTTGTTCCTTGAGGTTTATAGTAAACTGCACGGTAGCATCGTATCCTGTGAGGAAGGCAGGGCAACTCATTCACGTTCCCCGTTTTCCAGATGGGGAAACTGGTGCTCAGAACGGGGCAGTGACTTTTCATGGCAGGTCAGAAGTTAACCCTCAGTCCATTGCTTTTTTCTGTTACTGTGGACTCTAGCACCCGCCTCACACGCTCGGAAGAACACTTCCAGTTGGTTGTGGGAGGCACAAGGGCCCCCAAAGCTGGATAGTAGGTGAGCCGGCCCAGCTCTGTGATCTACAGGTCACTGCAGCTTCTACAGGAGCGTGAGGAGAGGCAATACTTCATCCATCCCCAGAGGGAGGCTCTATGCAGAATACAGAGGAGAGGCTGTTATTCTTCGAAACCCAGAGAAACGGATCTTCCTTACGCAGAGAAGACCCAGTGGGGAGAGGAAGGCTGGTAAGGGGGTGGATAAGAGCCAACGTCTACCCAAGACGTCAGGACTCAGCTCAGAATGGGGACCACTGGGAAGACACAACCTGACTGAGGACACCAAGTCCGGTCCGACTCTGCGATCTCACGGACCGTAGCCCGCCAGGCTCCGTCCATGGGATTCTCCAGGCAAGAATACTGGAGTGGGTTCCCATTTCCTTCTCCAGGGGATCTTCCCGGGAGACTAAACCCACGTCTCTTGCTTAGCAGGTGGATTCTTTACCACTGAGCCACCGGGAAAGCCCCATCAGTATCAATAGTCTGTGTTATTAACAACGAGCACCTGTCCTGCACCACACATGTAACAGAGTTTTGGTATCCATCACACTTCGAATGTGTGACATCACACACACACCTTAGTTTGAGTGCTGGCTGCCCCCTGACCTCTCCAAGTCTCCATCTCCATTATACAAAGTGCTGCCTCACTTCAAAGTGTGATGGATACCAAAGCTCTCTCACTAGTAAAGTAATGCTCAAAATTCTCCAAGCCAGGCTTCAGCAATATGTGAACCGTGAACTTCCTGATGTTCAAGCTGGTTTTAGAAAAGGCAGAGGAACCAGAGATCAAATTGCCAACATCCGCTGGATCATGGAAAAAGCAAGAGAGTTCCAGAAAAGCATCTATTTCTGCTTTATTGACTATGCCAAAGCCTTTGACTGTGTGGATCACAAGAAACTGTGGAAAATTCTGAAAGAGATGGGAATACCAGACCACCTGATCTGCCTCTTGAGAAATTTGTATGCAGGTCAGGAAGCAACAGTTAGAACTGGACATGGAACAACAGACTGGTTCCAAATAGGAAAAGGAGTACGTCAAGGCTGTATATTGTCACCCTGCTTATTTAACTTCTATGCAGAGTACATCATGAGAAACGCTGGACTGGAAGAAGCACAAGTTGGAATCAAGATTGCAGGGAGAAATATCAATAACCTCAGATATGCAGATGATACCACTCTTATGGCAGAAAGTGAAGAGGAACTAAAGAGCCTCTTGAGGAAAGTGAGAGGAGAGTGAAAAAGTTGGCTTAAAGCTCAACATTCAGAAAACGAAGATCATGGCATCCAGTCTCATCACTTCATGGGACATAGATGGGGAAACAGTGTCAGACTTTATTTTTTTGGGCTCCAAAATCACTACAGATGGTGACTGTAGCCATGAAATTAAAAGATGCTTACTCCTTGGAAGTAAAGTTATGACCAACCTAGATAGCATATTCAAAAGCAGAGACATTAGTTTGCCAACAAAAGTTCATCTAGTCAAGGCTACAGTTTTTCCTGTGGTCATGTATGGATGTGAGAGCTGGACTGTGAAGAAGGCTGAGTGCCGAAGAATTGATGCTTTAGAACTGTGGTGTTGGAGAAGACTGTTGAGAGTCCCTTGGACTGCAAGGAGATCCAACCAGTCCATTCTGAAGGAGATCAGCCCTGGGATTTCTTTGGAAGGAATGATGCTAAAGCTGAAACTCCAGTACTTTGGCCACCTCATGCCAAGAGTTGACTCATTGGAGAAGACTCTGATGCTGGGAGGGATTGAGGGCAAGAGGAGAAGGGGACAACAGAGGATGAGATGGCTGGATGGCATCACTGACTCCATGGATGTGAGTCTGAGTGGCCTCTGGGAGTTGGTCATGGACAGGGAGGCCTGGCGTGCTGCAGTTCATGGGGTTGCAAAGAGTCAGACACGACTGAGCGACTGATCTGATCTGATTGGTACTGATGGGGCTTCCCTGGTAGCTCAGTCATAAAAAATCCACCTGCCAAACCAGAGACATGGGTTTGATCCCTGGTTTGGGAAGATTTCCCTGAAGAAGGAAGTGGCAACCCACTCCAGTATTCTTGCCTGGAGAATCCCAAGGACAGAGCAGCCTGGCGGGATACAGTCCATGAGATCACAGAGTCGGACACGACTTAGTGACTAACAGCAAACAACATTGATACTGAATGTCAAGGACGTGGCATTTAGCAGAGGTCTCTCTGTTTACCTGTTAACTCCACAGTAACTTTAAGTGGCTTGTGAATGTCATCCAACTTGAAAAAGCAGTGGAATGTGAATTGGATGTATTCTACCATCTGGAAAAAACCTGGCAGCTAATAAACTATTAATATGTATCCAAATAGTCTTGTGTATAATCAGATGTTGTGAAGGTTGTGTATAACTAACCGGTGGAGGATGCAAAGATACTACTTGAAATGAGTAAGCACTAATAATTGCCAACTTTTTTTATTTCATTGACGCGTTAGCATTTGCCAGGAATAGGCAGGCCTTTTACGTGCATTCTTCATCCTCACAAGGCTATGGAGTTTTGCCCCCATTTTACAGATGAGGAAACTGAGGGTCAGAAAGGTGAGGGAACTTGCCTACTCTTGGGTGGTGGATCCAGGATACGAATCCAAGCAGTCTGGCTCCAGAACTCGAATTCTTAATAATCATGCTCTTTAATTGAGTACTGACAACTTTCCCTGCGTTATCTCATTTAGCCTCCCAAGAATTCTGCTCGATCAGAATAACAATATTCACCATAGCTAGCATGACTTTAGCTACATGGCAGACCTGGTGCAAAGTACAGGACCTGTGTCATTTCATCCTAACAGCTCTGCATGATATCCTAGGTTTATAAATGAGGAAATAGAAGCTCAAAAGCAAGATGTAAGTCAACTTTAGAACAGTGTTCAAACTCAGCCCAGCATCCAAGGCTTAGGGGCCCCTTATGGCCTGGCACCTGGCTCCCTCCATGGACATATCAGCTGCCTCATCCCCGTCACGCGTGACTGTCCAGCGCTGTTTGCAGTTCTCTGAGAGAATCCAGGCATTTTATGCTTATCAGTCTTTGCAAACCCTGTTCTCTCTCCAGCTGAGATACGCAGTCTCTCTATAGTGCCTAATGCCTACATGTCCTTCAAGTTGTAACTGTGATGTCACCTCCTCCAGGAAGCCTCCTCTGATTGCTTACGACTCACTAGGTGCCTTTGTGTGGTCTCTGCTCCCTCCCCGCCCAGTACACTGTGTTACAGTCACTCTTGGCTGCTCTGCCTTTCCGACTGAACAGGGGGCACCATGAGGGCAGGGACCTGTCACATTCTCTATTGCCTCCCTGGTTCCTAACCCATCTCCTGACTTCAGGAAATGCTCAAATAATACTTGAGTAAACAAATAAATAAAAAGTATCAAAGTAGACAAAACACCTAAGCGCACAGAGTGCTTACTCAGTGCCAATGGTTTGCACACGTATCATCTCATTTAATTTTGACAACAAGCTTAGGAGGTAGAGACTATCATTGTCTCCCTTTCAAAGGTGGGAGATGGAGGCACAGAGAGGTTAATGATTTGCCCACCGTGGCACAGCTAGTACTGGTGGAGCTGGGATTCAAACCCAGGCCGCCCTCCTCCAGCATCCCTACATTATCCTGCACCCCAGACACCTAAAAAGGACTCAGGGTACTTGGAAAGGAGTCCAGTCACAGTATAATGATCAAGACACAGTTATAACGGATTACTCAAAGGAACAAGTGCCTTGATGAAAAGTGAGCTAAAATAAAACGCTTCCAAATACTCAAAAGTAGGCAAAATAGGGGGAAAAAATGTGTAGCAGGATCTCCATCCCCAGACATGAAATGCTGATTGCAACGGGGAGGGTGGAGCTGCGGGTGAGCTGGCCTCCAGTGATGCTCCGGATGCTTCCCTGCGAGGAGACAGCAGGACGGTTTGCTGGACCAGATGGGTACACTCTCACCACCCTGTCTCTCCCTGCCGCCCTGGCTGGACCCAACCCTGTGCTGGATGTGCAGCACGGCGAGTGTGGGAGACTCCAACCTCAGCTCTTCCTCAAAGGCACATTCCCCCCAGTGCTCTTATATGTTCTGGGGCTGTTACCTGTCTGGTTTGAATTAGATGCTGGGCTCTGCGAACCTCGGGCTCATTAGCGGTTTCATCGCCCAGCCTGGAGCCTGCAAGATGGTAACATTTTATTGTTTCCTTGCTTTTTCTTTCTTGTTTCTGTCACTTTTCTCCCTTTCTTTATTGTTTCAAATTTCCACCTCAGGCCACAAAAATGCAAGGGCTGCCCCTGTTCCTCTGGGGACACATTCAAGTCATCGGGACCCCTGGTGCCCACGCCCCTCATTTCTCTCCAGCAGCCCACCCAGTACCACAGGTTACAGACTCACGGATCCCTCCTCCAGGGAAAGAACTTACAGGGAAGTGGGTCGTGTTATTTACCTGCTCCCTCACCCAATGTCCAATGCACCCATGCGCCTGCATTTCTCAGGGTGGCAACAATGGTTAGCAGGCATTTCCGGAGTCTCTCTGCCCCTGTGTTCCCCTGCCCCCTGCAATCCAGTGTTGAACTCTGATCCACAACTTACTCTTCTCCTTAACAGCACAGCCTTTTCTCACCTGGAAAACGGATGTTGCAAGAGTCTCTGTCTCCTACCATTGACATTAGGCTGAAAGAAGAGTGAGCAGGTGCTTATCCCAAACCTGACGTACCAAAAATGCTTAACAAATAGTGGGTTTTGCTGCTGCCCTGCAGGTGTCAGGGACGGCCACTGTCCCATGAGACCACCTACCTCAGTGGCTGTAGGGAAATCTAGACAAGTCTTTCGAGGTCAGGCATGGAGAGATGCTCAGTAAGGGATATGGATATTCATCATCATTACCCCATCAGTATCTCCAACTTCTGTTCCCCCTTCTCTGTTATCTCCTATAGCAGACGATGGGAGTGCATGGCATGAGGAAAAAGGGAGAAGGGCTGGCAGACTTAGAGGCACTGTGAACTGCAAGAGACCCCTGAAAAGGGAGATGGGCTATGTTAGGTGGGGCAGGAAGCATGGTAATGGATGGTTGAGTTTGGTCCTGGAGGAGCAGGAAGGAAAGGAAAGCAGTTGGAAGGAGGAGTTAATTTCTGATGACCAAGATCAGAGCTTGCAGTACAGAATGTGCCTTCTGCCACCTTTGAGTGGACAAGGACTCTCCTGAGGTTCTTGAACCCTCCCAGCGATCTACCCCTTCCCCGGTGCAGGGCCATCATCTCAGGCCGCGGGGTGAGTAGGCATGGAGGAGGCGGACGCTGCAGGCCAGGGCCTCTGGCAAACCGCAGCATGTGTGGTTCAGCTCTTGCTGGCCAGGAGGGGCTCTGTGCCTGGAGGGGTCTGGGAGGGCGGTGCCAGGTCACTGACCAACACTTTCTTATGATCCTTGGCCAGACACCTGGGTGAGCAGAGAGGTCATTATTGCTGCCGGTGGGTCTGTGGCGGGAATCCTCGGTCTGCGGCTGCCAAAGAGAAGATGCCTCACGTACAGCGGCAACTAGCCGCCAAAGCGGGCAATCTCAGGTTTCATCTCCCTCATCTTCCAAGCAGTCTTTGTCAAAGCTGCTTTTTCCCTCTCATCTCAAACACTGGCTTCTAGGACTCCACACCCTTGGTTTCCCTCCTTTTTCCCTGGCCACACCTCTCAGGTTCCCTCCTGGGATTTGTCTCTTCTTCCAAATCCATCAGTGTCGGAGCACCCAGAGCTCTTTCCCACCCACTCCTGAGGGGGTCTCAGCCAGTCTGAGGTTATGGACAGAGTCCCTACATGCTGACACTCCCAGACGTCCATCTCCAGACCTAAGCCTTGACTCTGGCCCCAGACTCTTACTTCCAGCTTCCCACTTGGAGGAGTCCGGCCACATCTCAAAGCAGATCAAGTTCCTAAAACCCACTTGCCTTCAGGCTTCTGCTTCTAAGTAGACGTCACCCCTGGTTGCTTACATTACCCCCCTGGAGCCATCCTGCGTCCTCTCTCTGCCTCGCATCCTGTGGCTCACCCATCCGCAGGTCCGGTCAGTGCTGATCGGAATAATGAATTGACTCTCACGGGCCCCTCACCGCCACCCTGATCTTGACCCATCAGTGCTAGCTCCCTTGCTGTCCCCCTTCCCTCCTGTCCTCCAGCCCAGTGATCTTTCAAAAGTGGACATCAGGTCTTGTCACCTCCCTGCTTAAAACTTGAAGCCTAGATGTGATATAGTCCCACCCAGCAGCCAAATCCCCCACGCGTGTTACACCTAACCACCTCTCAGCTGGCATCTCCTAGAACTCTGCCTCACTCACTCGGGTCCAGACACACTGGTCCCCTGGGTGTTCTTGCCACGGGGGCTTTGCACTCCCATTCTCCATGCCTGGATTGCACCATCCCACCTGTTCCCAACACTTTCTCCCTCACTTCATTCAGATCCCTTTTCCAAACCTACCTTATCAGAGAGGCTTTCCCTGGCAGAATTCTCTAAATGCACTCCACTGGCTTTCCTGCTCAGACCCCCACACTGGTCATGCCAGCCCTCGCCTTGCTTGATTCTTCTTCATAGGATTTACTTCCACGTTAAAGGATATCATGCACTTGTTTGCTTGGTTAGTTATCACCCACTCAGCAAGGAGACCAACCAGTCCATCCTAAAGAAAAGCAGCCCGGAATATTCATGGGAAGGACCGATGCTGCAAAGCTCCAATACTTTGGTCACCTGATGTGAAGAGCAAACACACTGGAAAAGACCCTGATGCTGGGAAAGATTGAAGGTGGGAGGAGAAGAGGGTGACAGAGGATGAGATGGTTGGATGGCATCACCACCTCAATGGACAGGAGTTTGAGAAAGCTCCAGGACATAGTGATGGACAGGGAGGCCTGGCGTGCTGCAGTCCATGGGATCGCAAAGAGTCGGACGTGACTTAGTGACTGAACGGTAATACCAACATCACCCACTCAACTGTGTGTTGGCCTGTGAGGACTTTTCTTGTCCACCTCTGTCTCCTCAGGGTCTACCGCTGTGTCTGACACATGGTTGATGCTTAACAAACATCTGTTGGATGACTGAAATAAATGAACAACCACTGAGGCCAGACCGAGAGGATATATTCATGGGACCCCTCACGTGGTGAATGTTCGTGGAATGAATTAATGTAAGTTTGTTGTAGTTGTCTTTTTGATTGTCTGCTCCTTGGGGCTTCCATGGTGGCTCAGATGGTAAAGCGTCTGCTTGCAATGCGGGAGACCCAGGTTCAATCCCTAGGTTAGGAAGATCCCCTGGAGAACGAAATGGCAACCCACTCCAGTACTCTTGTCTGAAAATTCCAAGGACAGAGGAGCCTGGTGAGCTACAGTCCATGGGGTCGCAAAGAGTCGGACACGACTGAGCGACTTCACTTTCTTTCTTCCTTGAGGGAAGACCCTGCTTCTCTTGTATTTAGTAAGCTGTGTGACCTTGGGCAAGTTACACAGCTTCTCTGCACTTTAATTTCTCCATCTGTAAAATGAGAATAGTAATGGCCTCCCTGTCCTGAGGTTGTTGGTTGAATTAAATGCATTAATATATCTAAAGCTTTTAGAACAGTGCCTGGCACAGAGTTCACCAAACTCTGTTCACTAACTGTTCACTAAACATTAGCTGGTATCATGTTGGTTTCACACATAGTAGTAGGTGCTTTGAAAGTTGGAAGGCAGGGGGACTGAGCAGACACTGAATTCCCCTGAGCTGAGCCCAAAGAAGCCTGTTCATCTTGCCCTTTGCTTTTCCCAGACTAGGAGCTGGAGAATTGTCTGATAACATGAACTGAACTGAAACTAGAAACCACATTATGCCGTCAACTCATGCTGAGTTTGTGGTCACCTAAACCCCAAAGCCTTTCTTCACAGTCTTATTGCACAGCCAGCAATCCCTCATCCTGTATTTGTGGGTTTCACTTTATTTTTTGTGGTCTTTTGCTTTTTTTAATGTTCCGGATTATAAAAGTAATATATGCCCACTGTGGAAAGTTTACAATGAGCATAAAATTACAAAGGGCAGGAAAAGAGCAGGTTACAAATCAGCATGAATGGTTTGAATCCACTTGCATAAAACGTTTTTATATATTTATAAAGAGAGGCAGAGACAGGCAGGAACAGAGGGAGAGGGAGGAGAGTGAGAAGCGTGCTGGAAAAGATGTCCACGCACGTGCTGGCTTTACCCTGTGTGGCTGCATTTCATGATTTTGTTCTACTCTCTCTTACGTTTTCCTTGATGCTGCTTGAATTTGCATAAGCACAGACATGTGTTATCTTTTCAAAGCAATAATACTCCAATAAAAAATACTTAAATTAATTTTTTAAAAAAAGACCAGGAAAAAACCCCAAACAAAATTATTGGAAAATAAATTTTATGAAAAAAAAAAGAAAACTTTTTATACAAATTATTTTTAAATGGAAATCAGGTAATTTAGCTTCCCTATGTAAAAGCTTTGAAAGTGAACGTGAAGTCACTCAGTCGTGTCCGACTCTTTGCGACCGGGTGGACTGTAGCCCACCAGGCTCCTCTGTCCATGGGATTCTCCAGGCAAGAATACTGGAGTGGGTTGCCATTTCCTTCTCCAGGGGATCTTCCTGACCCAGGGATCAAACCCAGGTCTCCCACATGGCAGGCAGAGGCTTTAACCTCTGAGTCACCAGGGAAGCCCACTCATGGAGTGGGTACTAAGGGCCAAGCCAGGTCTCTCTCCTCTGTCTTGCTTTTATTGTGTTTCATTCTCTCAAGTCCAAGGAGCAGCGGCTGTGCGGGCGCAGGAGGGCCAAGAGGAGCTACTCCAAGTTCAAGGTCAGGAGGGGTGGCCGTGAGGAGATACCCCTCATCCAAGGTAAGGAGCAGTGGCTGCACTTTGCTGGAGCAACTGTGAAGAGATACCCCATGTCCAAGGTAAGAGAAACCCAAGTAAGATGGTAGGTATTGTGAGAGGGCATCAGAAGGCAGACACACTGAAACCACAATCACAGAAAACTAGTCAATCTAATCACACTAGGACCACAGCCTTGTCTAACTCAATGAAACTAAGCCATCCCCGTGGGGCCACCCAAGACCAGCGGGTCATGGTGGAGAGGTCTGACAGAATGTGGTACACTGGAGAAGGGAATGGCAAACCACTTCAGTATTCTTGCCTTGAGAACCCCATGAACAGTATGAAAAGGCAAAATGATAGGATACTGAAAGGGGAACTCCCCAGGTTGATAGGTGCCCAATATGCTGCTGAAGATCAGTGGAGAAATAACTCCAGAAAGAATGAAGGGATGGAGCCAAAGCAAAAACAATACCCAGCTGTGGATGTGACTGGTGATAGAAGCAAGGTCCGATGCTGTAAAGAGCAATATTGCATAGGAACCTGGAATGTCAGGTCCATGAATCAAGGCAAATTGAAAGTGGTCAAACAGGAGATGGCAAGAGTGAACATGACATTCTAGGAATCAGTGAACGAAAATGGACTGGAATGGGTGAATTTAACTCAGATGACGTCACATTATAGCTACTACTGTGGGCAGGAATCCCTTAGAAGAAATGGAGTAGCCATCATGGTCAACAAAAGAGTCTGAAATGCAGTACTTGGATGCAATCTCAAAAACGACAGAATGATCTCTTCGTTTCCAAGGTAAACCATTCAATATCACAGTAATCCAAGCCTATGCCCTAACCAGTAATGCTGAAGAAGCCGAAGTTGAACAGGTCTATGAAGACCTACACGACCTTCTAGAACTAACACCCAAAAAAGATGTCCTTTTCATTATAGGGGACTGGAATGCAAAAGTAGGAAGTCAAGAAACACCTGGAGTAACAGGCAAATTTGGCCTTGGAGTACAGAATGAAGCAGGGCAAAGGCTAATAGAGTTTTGCCAAGAGAATGCACTGGTCATAGCAAACACCCTCTTCCAACAATACAAGAGAAGACTCTATACATGGACATCACCAGTTGGTCAACACCGAAATCAGATTGATTATATTCTTTGCAGCCAAAGATGGAGAAGCTCTATACAGTCAACAAAAACAAGACCAGGAGCTGACTGTGGCTCAGATCATGAACTCCTTATTGTCAAATTCAGATTTAAATTAAAGAAAGTGGGGAAAACCACTAGACCATTGAGGTATGACCTAAATCAAATCCCTTATGATTATACAGTGGAAGTGAGAAATAGATTTAAGGGACTAGATCTGATAGATAGAGTGCCTGATGAACTATGGATGGAGGTTCATGACATTGTACAGGAGACAGGGATCAAGACCATCCCCATGGAAAAGAAATGCAAAAAAGCAAAATGGCTGTCTGGGGAGGCCTTACAAATAGCTGTGAAAAGAAGAGAAGCAAAAAGCAAAGGAGAAAAGAAAAGATATAAACATCTGAATGCAGAGTTCCAAAGAATACCAAGCAGAGATAAGAAAGCCTTCCTCAGCGATCAATGCAAAGAAATAGAGGAAAACAACAGAATGGGAAAGACTAGAGATCTCTTCAAGAAAATTAGATACCAAGGGAACATTTCATGCAGAGATGGGTTCAATAAAGGACAGAAACGGTATGGACCTAACAGAAGCAGAAGATATTAAGAAGAGGTGGCAAGAATACACAGAAGAACTGTACAAAAAGATCTTCATGACCCAGATAATCATGATGGTGTGATCACTCACCTAGAGCCAGACATAGTGAAATGTGAAGTCAAGTGGGCCTTAGAAAGCACCACTACGAACAAAGCTTATGGAGGTGATGGAATTCCAGTTGAGCTATTTCTAATCCTGAAAGATGATGTTGTGAAAGTGCTGCACTCAATATGCCAGCACATTTGGAAAACTCAGCAGTGGCCACAGGACTGGAAAAGGTCAGTTTTCATTCCAATCCCAAAGAAAGGCAATACCAAAGAATGCTCAAACTACCGCACAATTGCACTCATCTCACACGCTAGTAAACTAATGCTCAAAATTCTCCAAGCCAGGCTTCAGCAATATGTGAACCACGAACTTCCAGATGTTCAAGCTGGTTTTAGAAAAGGCAGAGGAACCAGAGATCAAATTGCCAACATCCGCTGGATCATGGAAAGAGCAAGAAAGTTCCAGAAAAACATCTATTTCTGCTTTATTGACTAGGCCAAAGCCTTTGAATGTGTGGATCACAATAAACTGTGGAAAATTCTTCAAGAGATGGGAATACCAGACCATCTGACCTGCCTCTTGAGAAACCTATATGCAGGTCAGGAAGCAACAGTTAGAACTGGACATGGAACAACAGACTGGTTCCAAATAGGAAAAGGAGTGTGTCAAGGCTGCATATTGTCACTCTGCTTATTTAACTTCTATGCAGAGTACACCATGAGAAACGCTGGGCTGGAAGAAGCACAAGCTGGAATCAATATTGCTGGGAGAAATATCAATAACCTCAGATATGCAGATGACACCACCCTTATGGCAGAAAGTGAAGAGGAACTAAAGAGCCTCTTGAGGAAAATGAGAGGAGAGTGAAAAAGTTGGCTTAAAGCTCAGCATTCAGAAAATGAAGATCATGGGCATCTGGTCCCATCACTTCATGGCAAATAGATGGGGAAACAGTGGTAGACTATTTTGGGGGGCTCCAAAATCACTGCAGATAGTGACTGCAGCCATGAAATTAAAAGATGCTTACTCCTTGGAAGGAAAGTTATGACCAACCTAGATAGCATATTCAAAAGCAGAGATACTACTTTGCCAACAAAGGTTCGCCTAGTCAAGGCTATGGTTTTTCCATTGGTCATGTATGGATGTGAGAGTTGGACTGTGAAGAAAGCTGAGTGCCAAAGAATTGATGCTTTTGAACTGTGGTGTTGGAGAAGGCTGTTGAGAGTCCCTTGGACTGCAAGGAGATCCAACCAGTCCATCCTAAAGGAGATCAGTCCTAGGTGTTCATTGGAAGGACTGATGCTGAAGCTGAGACTCCAATAGTTTGGCTACGTCATGTGAAGAGTTGACTCATTGGAAAAGACCCTAATGCTGGGAGGGATTGGGGGCAGGAGGAGAAGGGGATGACAGAGGATGAGATGGCTGGATGGCATCACCCAACAATGGACATGAGTTTGAGTGAACTCCAGGAGTTGGTGATGTATAGGGAGGCCTGGCATACTGTGATTCATGGGGTCGCAAAGAGTCAGACACAACTGAGCAACTGAACTGAATTGATTCTCTCATTATGTTCAAGTGTTGCTCTTCTCAAGTGCTGGGTTTAATGTCTGTCCTTCCTAGCCCCATCCCCCTACCCTAGAAATTAACCTATGTGGAGGGACAGCTCGGTGTAATATCTGCATCTGTCTTGCACACAGCCATCCCCCAGGGCCCAAAATAATGCCTGACATGTGAAAGGTAATCCAGAGATACCTGTTAAATGAATGAGTGAGTGAATGTTTAAACACAAAAATAAGGAAGTAAAAGGAAATCTTTCACAATTCTACCTGTCTCTCAGAGATTATTGTTAACATCTTGGCATGTTTCCTTTGCAAGGCGTACGCAATGCCTTTGGGGTATACAACGCCTTCCCTCAGTATGAACATTGCCTAGGTGGGAAGCACCACTTTGTGCACAAACACAGCCCTTTCCCTATTCTATGTATGGATATAGTTGAAGATACATGTCTCATCTTTTCTTTTCAACCCCATACAACAACGTAAGCATTTCCCATGGCATTAAGAAGTATTATTTTTCTTGAATGTACAGCAGTGTTTCTCAATCGAGGGTGATTTTGCCCCCTCGGGGGCATTTGGCAATGTCTGGAGACATTTTTGGTCATCACAGCTGGTTGGAGTGGGGAGCATTCCAACTGGCTGCTGAGCATCTCACAAAGCACAGACCAGATCCCACATCAAAGAATCACCCAGCCCCCAGTGCTGATGGTTCCGAGGCGGAGAACCCTGCTCACCAGTCGTCCATCGTGTAGATCTCAAGATTCCACTTCCCCAGTCCCTTCTTGTTGGAAGTGGCATTGTTTCTTGTTTTCCACCACTACAAGTGAGGTCATGATAAAAGGTTTCAGACATAAATCTCTACCCACATTCCATATCTTTTCCTTAGGATAAATTGTCATGCTCGATTTTCATGAACTTAAAAGAAGGACAACACTGACCTTGCTTGAACTTCATTATGTCAATTTCAACTAAGCAGTCCAGCCCCTCTGGGCCTGCTGTCCTCTGCCGCATTTGTGGTCTCTCCCTGCTATGAGTCATGTCAAAGAAAATATCCAGACTTTCGTGACCAGGATGTTTTCTGTGATGAAGGCTGCCTCAGTAGCACCTCACCTGTCTTAGTTTGGGCTGCTATGACAGATTGGCATAGAACAGGTGACTTAAAAAACAGACACATATTTCTCACAGTTCTGGAGTCTGGAAGTCCAAGATGAAGATGTCAACATGTCTGATGTCTGGTGAGGACCCTCTTCCTGGTTTGAAGATGACTGTGTTCTTGACATACCCTTACCTGGTGGAAAGAGTGCTCCGATCTCTTTCTCGTCTTATAATCCCATCATGGGGCTCCACCCTTGTGACCTCATCAAAACCCAATTACCCACAAAGACCCCCACCCCCACTTGGGGATCAAGATTTCAACACACGAATTTGGAGGAAGGGAGACAAATTGCAGTCCATACATCACCCGTCCAAGATTTAAACCCTCATTTGGGAAAAGCCTGCTTAATCATGACCTGTTGATGATGTCTGTCGTGGGGGTGGGAGGGCAGAATTGACGCAGGATGCTGTTTCTTGCCATCCCTGACTTGCACCAACAAAACCACTATTTTTGCAGTTTGGACAACCCTTTGAGAATCGCTTTTGGGATACACAATGCCTTTCCTCAGTAAGAGCATCTCTATGGGAAGCTTTGCTATATGTACAAACACGGCCTTTATTAAACAGAATATTGATTCATTCAATAATTTTTTTCTTTTTAAAATTAATATTAATTTTTAATTGGCAGATAGTTGCATTACAATGTTGTGCTGGTTTCTGCCTGTATATCAACATGGATCACCATGGGTGTACATGTGTCCCCCCTCTTGAGCCTCCCTCCCACCTCCTACCCCATCCCACACCTCTAGGTGGTCACAGAGCACCAGGCTGAGCTTGCTGCGCTGTACAGCAGCTTCCCACTCGCTCTCTGTTCTACGCATGATAACGTGTATATATTTCAATGCTACTCTCTCCATTTGTCCCATGCCCTCCTTCCCCAGCTGCATCTGTTAGTTTGTTCTCTATCATTCAACAAATATTTACCGAGCCTCTCCTATGCACCAGGCAGGTACTGTGCTAGGCCTTAAGGACACAGATGAAACAAGACATACTGAGCCTCTGCCCTCACAGAATTCATATTCCAGAGGGGCAGAGTAGCATTAACTAGTGATGGCAAATGCGATGTTAGGGAACTTTCCAGAGAGTGCAGTGGCTAAGATTCCACACTCCCAATGCAGGGGGCCTGGTTGGATCCCTGGTCAGGGGTCTAGATCCCACATGCCACAGCTGAGACCTGGTGCAGCCAAATAAATAAGTAAATTAAAAATATATATATATAAAATATATATATGATGTCAGAAAGTGATTAGTGCTTGAAAGAAAACAACAGCAGGGACAGAGAGGGGCAGGTCAAGGAGTGCTGTTTTAGGAGAGTCAGAGATGGAGTTATTTGAAAGTGATCTCAATAAAGAGAGGGAGTGAGCCCTGGGAATATCATAAGAATATGTGCAAAGGCCCTGAGGCAGGAGTGTGTTGAGCAAGGGTAGGAAGCAGCAAACAGGCTGATGTGAAACGAGCAAGGGGGAGAGCCATGGGAGATGAGGTTAGAGTGACAGGTGGTGGCAGATGAAGTAGGGGCCTTGTAGGTCACGGTCACCGTGAGGACCTGAAGTTGTTCTCCATCAGAGGGCTTAAGCAGGATAGGGAAGAGATCTGATGTCTATTTTCAAAGATCTCTCTGGATGCTCTGTGAAGGATCGACATAGGGAGGCAAGAAAGCAAGTGAGAAGCTCTCATCATAATGCAAGTGAGCGATGATGGTGGCTTGGACCAGGGAGGTAATAGTACAGATGGTGAGCAGTGGTTCAGATCCCAGTTAGACGTGGAAGGCAGAGCTTGGGGGTCTGATGGATGGCTTGTTGGTGAGGAGTGGAAGAATGAGGAATTGAAAACGACTGACAGCTGGGAGTTGAGAGGGAGCTCTTAGAGCTACACAAGTTCTCTGTTGAGTTGCGTGTTTCTAGCAGAGACATTACCTTGCCAACAATGGTCCATCTAGTCAAGGCTATGGTTTTTCCAGTAGTCATGTATGGATGTGAGAGTTGGACTATAAAGAAAGCTGAGGGCCGAAGAATTGATGTTTTTCAACTGTAGTCTTGGAGAAGACTCTTGAGAGTCCCTTGGACTGCAAGGAGATCCAACCAATCCATCCTAAAGGAGATCAGTCCTGGGTGTTCATTGGAGGGACTGATGCCGAAGCTGAAACTCCAGTACTTTGGCCACCAGGTGTGAAGAGCTGACTCATTTGAAAAGACCCTGATGCTGGGAAATGTTGAAGGCAGAAGGAGGAGGGGACGACAGAGGATGAGGTGGTTGGATGGCATCATGGACTCAATGGACATGGGTTTGGCTGCACTCTGGGAGTTGGTGATGGACAGGGAGGCCTACCGTGCTGTGGTTCATGGTGTCACAGAGTCGGACATGACTGAGTGACTGAACTGAACTGATGACGTGGCTACCCGTGATGGAACCCCAAGACAGCTGGCCCAGCCCTGGATGGCTGGATGCTGACCAGCTGGCAGGACGAGGCATGCTCCAGGGTTTTTTTTTTTTTCAACCTTGGGATTTTTATCACTGTTAATGTGTTGCCTTGGGCCGGGCCCCCACCCTAGCCCCGCGGAAAAGCCGTGTCTTCCATCCAGAGGACTGTCAGGACAGGGGCCCGCTGGCTGCAGTTCAGCCGGGAAAGTGGTGTGAGCCCTCCTCTCCGGTCTCCTGGGCTGGACAGAGCACAGCAATCTTGATGAATGTGAAGCCACCTCAGTTCCCGGGTCTCGGGAAAACTGCTGCCTGTCTGGCCTCCATGCTCAGCTTGGCTGTTCTCATCTTAGTCAAGCTGGCCGGCATGATAGAGAATAAATTAACACTTCCATTAACGTGTTTTTATTGTTTGGTGATGAAGTATGGGAAAATGTGTGATTTGGTGATTGGCCCAGGGGGAGAGGGGCATAGCGGGCAGGCACCCAGGAACAGGAACGGGGATGGGCAGGACAGGAGGGTCAGTGTCAGGAGCTGCCCTCCAGGGAAGGGGTCCCAGGGGTGGGTGTCTGCACTGGAGGATGCCAAGGTCCTTGGTAGCTTCAGCAGACTCGACTTCAGGAGGCGGCATGCCAGACCGAGGCTGGACAGAGCTGGGTTCCAGCTCTGGGTTAGAGCTACCCTGGGGCCAATCCCTGATCCCTCGTCTGCCCACCTGCTAAAGACGGAGTAGAGCCAGTTGGCCTCTCAGGCTCTCCCTCACTACCCGTCTAGGAAGCACACTGCCTCAGGGAGCAGAGCTGTCCCTGAGGGTGTTTCTGATACCCTCACCCCTCGTGTGGGGGAGAAGCAAGGTGCGCCACGTTGCAAGAAAAGGCAAGCTTCACTCGAAATACTACACCTGATGGAAGTTCAGCCACAGGCACCACCTATCAGCCTCGGAGAAGGCTGGGAGATATTAATATTCATTATTTTCTTAATATTTAACGTATTTAAGAATGTCCCAGGGAGTTGGATGGGAGCTTCCACGGAGGGCAAAGGCCAGGCAGGAAGCGAGGAGTGAGGCTGGAGAGACCCAGCAGAGGGCAGGGCTGACCCTGCGTGTGTGTGTGTGTGTGTGTGTGTGTGTGTGTGTGCGTGCGCACGTGTATGTTGGAGTGGAAGGGGGACTAAGTGACTTCTGTTACGAGCTGCACTTAACGGTTCAGATCCGACGAGAGCTTTTAGTGGGGGTTTCAGTGCCAGACATGACGGCCAAACCATGGATCAGTGTGGACGCCACCACGGATGCCAGAGTCCAGACCTGGGGCAGGGGCAGGCAGCCGGGAGGCAGGCGAGAGGCCTCCCTGCCCTCGTGGGAGGTTCCAGGGCACCACGGCTCTGCGGTGGGGCTCCAGGCTTGGATGGGATGAGTTCACAGCTGGCAGCAGCTCCTCCTGAGCCACCCTGGGAACAGATTCCACTCTCCGAGCCTCGGTTCTTCCCCTGTGAAAGGGGAGTGAAGCAGTTGACATCGTCGAGCTGGGGCGAGGATGGAGATAAGAACTCCTGCGTCGGGGCACCAGGGCGCAGCTGTAACTGTCAGTGAGGCTCCTCTCCATGCAGACAGGAGGCTCTTGTGGCAGTCTCTGTCCCCCTTCTGAGCTGAGCCAAGCAGCTCTGGGCAGAGCCTACCCCGGCCAGCTGCTCTTGTGCCTCAGGACCTGGGGTCCAATCTCTAGAGGTGGACCCAGGGAGAGCATTAGGTGACCAGAGATTTCAGCCCCAGGCCCAGATCCCCTCCTGAGAGCCCCCACCCAGCTTCATCAGGCTCTGAGAAGACACGCCAGTCCCAGGCCAGGCATAAGACCAGGGCTGCTGGCCACTTCCTCCTCCGATGGCGTGGAGTGCCAGACCCTGCCTTGTCCCCGAGGACATCTCTGCCTGCTCTCCCGCCTCCTCGGCAGGGTCCAGGGTGACCAGCCAGTGACTCACAGCCCGAGTAGAGTGCTTGGCACCTCCTAGCAGACGCTGTTTGTCCCACTCCCAGGCCATGTGAATGGGGACCACCCACTCATCAAATGATCTTCTCTGTGGATGTCTGACATTCCACCACCAATACTTCATTCTTTTGGAAGATATTATTGCCTTATCTCAGTTCCATTCTTTCAATATAAGCCCCTGGGGATATATAACATACCTGAATCCAGATGCACATGTCATAACACTTTCCTTCCTGGCAGGAGGGATCCAAGGTCTCAGGCTCCGAGTTCAGCGCTCTTTCCGATACCTGGCACTTTCCGTCGCTCAACAAACACGACCAAGCTCCTGCTTTGTGTTGAACCCTATGCCTGGCACAGAGGGGAGAGAGACAGGGTCCTGTCCTTGAGACGCCTGGTAGGTCCTCCCCAAATGTTGATGGGAGACATTACTCCCCGCATCCCTGGCATCTCGCTCCATGCCTGACGCATAGTAGGTGCTCATTACATTTGCTGAATGGATGGGTGGAGCTCCACAGTACAAAAATAAGCACAACGCCACATCAAGACTGTGAGCACAGGCTCTGGAACCTTCTGTCTGAGCTTGTCTTCTGTCTCTGCTACTCCCCAGCGATGTGACTTTCCACAAGTTTCCGTACCTCCCTCTGTCTGTCTCAGTCTCCTCATTGGTAGAATGGGACTAAGAATGGCCGTTATGAGGATTAACTGAGTTAATCGCTGTAATGTACTTAGAACATTTCCTGGCACTTAGTATGCACTATGTAAGTGTTTGTTAAATAACTAGAACTCAACAAACATTATTGAATACACATGGAAGGCATTTGGTAATGTTTGTTGGCTGGTCTAAGGCCGGCACATGGCAGGAATGATGTTTTAACTGTTTTCCATATCCTCAAGAGGCTGGCACGTGCAGACATCAGTAAATGTCGCTTCGCTGGACGCAGCCCATCCTCCTGGGCCCATCTGCACTTTTCCGACCAGGAGCCGTGTGTCTCCATGTGCTGGGAGCCACGGCAAGGCCGATGCCTTCTGGCAGCCTGGATTCTTCGAGATGCAATTGTGAATCCAGTCGCCTGGGTCAGGTCCCCCCACAGGGTTGCTTTCTCTGCCTGTCTGTGTGCAGACAGAAACTGTCGATATAGAACGGATCTTTACGAGGCAGAGGCTAATGTGTGAGATGCTGAGATGTGGTATGGAGACAAGCGGGAACAGCCTGTACTCCCTGAAACTTCCCCCACGGCTCTGGGCGTGGGGTTGGCTCTCGGTGAACACTCAGTAATGGTGTCTGAGCCTGCTTTGAAACAGCCAGTCTCTCCTTGAACCACGCCTCCCCGACCCCAGTACACTATGATGGGGTCAACTCCAGCCTCTGGGGCCGATCTCAAATCACAGAACATCTTTTCCCACCTTCTCGCTCTCTTTTTTTTTTTTTTAGTGATGCGATCTTTTATTTATTTATTTATTGGCCCTGCAGCCCGAGATGCAGGGTTTTAGTTCCCCAACCAGAGATCGAACCCTTGCCCCTGCAGTGAAAGCGCACAGAGTCTTAACTCCTGGACCACCAGGGAAGTCCCTTCTCTTTTCTTAATTCCTTCTGCCTCTCAGGGTTCAACCTTGGCCATGTGGCTTTTCCCTAGATCTCTGCTCCATTTTTTTCAATCCCTTTCTTTCTATGCACACGACACCTCCGACCCATGAAACTGCTCATTGCTTTTCTGCCCTCTCATTCAATAGATGTTCACTGGGAACGTCAGTCAGCAAGGATTTTTGGACGCTCTACTCTGGGCTGAGTACTGAGTACCGCTGGAAGCTGGGGACACCAAACTCACAGTCTTCTGGGAAAAATAAACAAGCCATCACAAGGTGCAAAGGAGCGGTGGGAACTGCAGGGGGGCCGCCGCACAGGGAGGCCCAGCCCCATCTTGGGGGTCAGGAAGGGCCTGTGTGGGGAGGTGAGGCTGCAGGGGAGAGTCCAAGAGTAAATCTGAGTTAGCGGAAGAAGGAAGGGAGAGAGGCGTGCAGGTTTTAAACTAGATACCAAGAGCAAAGGGAGGTTTAAATTGAGAATCAGAGGATGGAATGCCAATTTTAGACATGAAATGAGGTTGACGTTCTAAAATATAAAACTGGTGTTTTAAAAGATTTTTAAAAATCAACCATATTTGAGTATAATTTACAGGTATTAAAATTCACTGGTGGGGAGGGAGGTGGGAAGGAGGCTTAAGAGGGAGGGGACATAGGTATACCTGTGGCTGATTTATGTTGATGTATGGCAGAAACCACCCACTCCAGTGTTCTTGCCTGAAGAATCCCAGGGATGGGGGAGCCTGGTGGGTTGCCGTCTATGGGGTTGCACAGAGTCAGACACAACTGAAGCGACTTAGCAGCAGCAGCAGCAGCATAGCAGAAACCATCACAATATTATAAAGCAATTATCCGACAATTAAAAATTAAATAAAATTAAAATTTTTTTATTATTTTACTGAGGTATAGTTGATTCACAATGTTTTGGGTGTTCAGTTCAGTTCAGTCGCTCAGTTGTGTCTGACTCTGCGACCCCATGAATTGCAGCACGCCAGGCCTCCCTGTCCATCACCAACTCCCGGGGTCTACCCAAACTCATGTCCATCGAGTCGATGATGCCATCCAACCATCTCATCCTCTGTCGTCCCTTTCTTCTCCTGCCCCCAATCCTTCCCAACATTAGGGTCTTTTCCAGTGAGTCAACTCTTTGCATGAGGTGGCCATAGTACTGGAGTTTCAGCTTCAACATCAGTCCTTCCAATGAACACCCAGGACTGATCTCCTTTAGGATGGACTGGTTGGATCTCCTTACAGTCCAAGGGACTCTCAAGAGTCTTCTCCAACACCACAGTTCAAAAGCATCAATTCTTTGGCACTCAGCCTTCTTCACAGTCCAACTCTCACATCCATACATGAATACTGGAAAAACCATAGCCTTGACTAGACGGACCTTTGTTGGCAAAGTAATGTCTCTGCTTTTAAATATGCTATCCAGGTTAGTCATAACTTTCCTTCCAAGGAGTAAGCATCTTTTAATTTCATGGCTGCAGTCACCATCTGCAGTGATTTCTGAGCCCCCCAAAAATAAAGTCTGACACTGTTTCCACTGTTTCCCCATCTCTTTCCCATGAAGTGATGGGACCAGGTGCCATGATCTTAGTTTTCTGAATGTTGAGCTTTAAGCCAACTTTTTCACTCTCCTCTTTCACTTTCATCAAGAGGCTTTTGAGTTCCTCTTCACTTTCTGCCGTAAGGGTGGTGTCATCTGCATATCTGAGGTTATTGATATAAACATATAATTTGGGTGTTCAGCAAAGTGATTTGAATATGTATAGATTCATATATTCTTTTCCATTATAGATTATTATAAGATAACATAGTTCCCTGTGGTATACAGTAGGTCCTTGTTATATGTGTGTGTGTGTATATATATATATATATAACGGAATATTACCCAGCCATAAAAAGAATCAAATAATGCCATTTTCAATAACATGGATGGACCTAAATTTTACCAGTTTTAAGTGTACAAGTCAATCTTTTGAATAAGGATATGCAATTTTATGGGCTTCCCTGGTAGCTCAGCTGGTAAACAATCCATCTGCAATGCAAGAGACCCCAGTTTGATTTCTGGGTTGGGAAGATTCCCTAGAAAATGAACAGACTACCCACTCCAGTATTCTTGGGCTTCCCTGGTGGCTCAGATGGTAAAAAATCCGCCTGCAATGCAGGAGACCTGGGCTTGATCCCTGGGTTGGGAAGATCTCCTGGAGGAGAACATGGCAACCCACCCCAGTGTTCCTGCCTGGAGAATCCCCATGGACAGAGGAGCCTGGCGGGCTGCAGTCCATGGGGTTGCAAGTCAAACATGACTGAATGACTAAGCACAGCACATATAGTTGTATAATTAGCACCACAATCAAGACAGAATATTTCATCAGCCCCCAACATTCCCCTCCTGACCCTCTGCAATTGATCCCCTCCGCTGTATGCCACCAGCCCAGGCAAACATGAAATGAACTAATTTCAAATCTATAGGTTTACCTTACTTGCAATTTCTTATGAATGAAGTCACACA
Organism: Tragelaphus eurycerus; assembly: GCA_935064755.1. NCBI lineage: Eukaryota > Metazoa > Chordata > Mammalia > Artiodactyla > Bovidae > Tragelaphus > Tragelaphus eurycerus. Next base: position 6,098,396 of record CAKXYN010000099.1, on the reverse strand, counting down.
ATATGTAACCTTCTGAGTATGGCCTCCTTCACTTAGTGCAATGCTTTTGAGCTTTCCATTTGTGTCTCAGGGGGGATCTTTTTCACTTCTGAGTAATATTCTGTAGTATGTCTGTACCACAATCTGGTTATCTTTTCACAAGTTGATGGAGAGTTAAACTGTGAAAAGGTTGCTTTCACTTCTCCCCTCCTCCCACCCTAAGGCATGTTGCTTTGGAGCCTCTCATGAAGAGAAGTCCAGGAGGCTTCCCAGGAAAAGGGAAATCTAGTATTCTTTAGAACAAAGAGGCCAGACTGGCTTTCTGAAGTCTGCAGTGAGATAATGATTTTGAAAGCCAGCCCTATGGAGAGAAAAAAGTTTTTTAAAAAGATGCCCAAAACTCCTTGTATTCACAAGTCAGGCCTGACCAGTTTGGACCAGAGACTTTTGCTGAGATTCTTGTGTAGGAGGAATGCAGATAAGATGAAAGAGAAGCACTCACCTGGAGACAGGGGCAGAGTCCTTCCTGTGGGGGCAGGGGTGGGGAGCCAGTTTGGGGTAGAAACCCTGCCCAGAATGTTGGGGCAGGGGAGGAGGTAGAAGGTCCCTTGGGCTCTTTGTGAGAGTGATGGGGGAACTGAGAACACTGGGCTGATGGCCAGTTCTTGCCAGCTCTCCAGGCTCAGGCAGATATCAAAAGAGTCCAGACTAGCAAGCCTGAAAGAGCCCTTCTGGTTCCCTGTGGCTCGTGGGTGATGGACACGAGTCCTGGAGGTCCCTGTGTGCCTCCTATAACAGAGGGGTTTAGAGGGGCTGACAAGAGCAGGACAAGAGGCCACAGAGAGGAGACTGGAAGTCGTAGGGCCCACCAGCAGCAGCAGTGGCTATGGGCACACAGCTGCAGGCAGGAGGGACCAAGGACAGCACCAGCAGGTCAGAGAAGACAGAGGCCAAAGCTCAGTGGTAAGGGAGTCAGTGAGGCAGGTGAGGCAGGCCAGAGGCCATGCGTGGACCAGCAGCAACTCCTCCTGCCGCCCTCAGAATACACATGATGTGTGCACCTCTTGAATGCACACATCATATCAGGAAGGAAAGATGGAGTGGGAGGTGGAAAGAACCCCAGAAAGACAGAAAGTGTTAGTTGCTCAGTCGTGTCTGACTCTTTGCAATCCCATGGACTATAGCCCACCAGGCTCCTCTGCCCATGGACTTCTCCTGGCAAGAATACTGGGGTGGGCAGCCATTCCCTTCTTCAGGGAATCTTCCCAACCCAGATACTGAACCCAGGTCTTCTGCACTGCAGCCAGATTCTGAGCCACCAGGAAAAACAGAGCATATTCCACAAAAAAAGGATCAAGGTAACCCAAAAGAGATAGCATCACCTTGAATTGGTAAAATTAAGATTGTGTATTTATTTATTTCCTTTTCTTGTTTATTTGTCTGCAGAATAAGGACACTCGTGAGGAAGCTGGGGTCAGTTAGAGAAAGTAAGTTTGATTTCTATGCATTTGGGTCATCTCTGTTAGAGTGGTAGTCTTTTTTCCTGCTATGAAAGGCCACTCTGGCTGATGTGTGTAGGATGGACCAGAACAGGGCTACCCTGGAGGCTGAGCAGCAGACTGCCTCGATTGTCCTTGAAGGAGGCCTGACAGAGGGTGGGGACCATGGGGAGGCTGAGAGGGACAGTGGCGAGGGTGGCAGGTCTCAACCCCAGCTGCACAATAGCGCTGCAACATCCAGATGCTCAGACCACAGTCGAGACCAATTCAGTCAGGGTCTCTGGAGAAGGGACCCAGGCAATAGTATTTCTAAAGACCCTCGGATGCTGTCAATATACAGCCAATGTTGAGAAAAATGAAATGTTGGAGAGCAGCGCTTCTCACACTTTAATATTCATAGCACTCATCTGGAAATGCTGTTAAAGTGCAGAGTTTAGTCTGTAGGTCTGAGCTGGGGTGAGAGTTTGGTGTTGCTTGCGGCTGGTCCATGGAGCACACTCTGAGCAGCAAGTATCTGGAGATAGTATTGGAGGAGGTAGAATCAACCAGACTTGGTGATGCCTGGTTGTAGAGGAAGCCAGGGGATTCCAGGAAGATTTCCCAGTTTCTGGCATGAGCAACTAAGGGGATGTGGAGCCTTTAACTCTCCATGAGTGTTGGAGACACATGCTGAGTGGGAGTAGAATTGAGGTTCGGGAGGATGGCAACCCAGGCTGGGGCTCACTGGGCAGAGCTGTCTATCGACCTGGAGCTTGGAAGGCAGTATGTCTCTGAGATGTGGATTCGGTGATTCTCGCCCGTAACTGACTTGCCTGTCACATCTTTCTGTGGCTCCTCCCCTCCCTCCTGCATTCTTATTGCTCTACACTTCTGTTTCCTGGGTGTATCAGTCAGGGCTCTCCAGAGGAGCAGAAGCAATGGGAGATTATGCCTGTCCCCATACTGATCAAGTGAAGTCGCTCAGTCGTGTCCGACTCTTTGTGACCCCACAGACTGTAGCCTACCAGACTCCTCCATCCATGGAGTTTTCCAGGCAAGAACACTAGAGTGGGTTGCCATTTCCTTCTCCAGGGGATCTCCCCGAGCCAGGGATTGAACCTGGGTCTCCCGCATTGCAGGCAGACAGACGCTTTACCGTCTGAGCCACCAGGCAAGTTCAAATACTGATCAAGAGATTTAATAATGAGATTTATTATGAGGAATTGGCTCCCATCATTATGGAGGCTGAGAAAACTATCCACCATCTGCAAGCCAGAAGCCCAAGAAAGCTGGTGGTGTAATTCCAGCCCGAGTTCAAAGGCCTGAGAACCAGGGTGCCTGGAGTATAAGTCCAAGTCCAAGGATAGAATAAGCCCGACATCTTAGCTCAAGCAGTCAGGTAGAGAGAGAGAAATTCAATTTTCTTCCCCTTTTTGTTCAAGTCAGGCCCTCAACAGATTGGATGATGCCCACCCACATTGGGGAGGGTGATCTGCCCTAATCACTCCACTGACTCAAACACTGATCTCTTCCAGAAACCCCCTCACAGACACACCCAGAGATGTTTAACCAAATATCTGAGCTCCCCACAACCCTGTCAGGTTGGCACATAAAATGAGCCATCATGCTGGGATTCCATCTCCTAATAAAGTAATAACACTTGAGCCCTGTGCCCCAGGCTCTGCTTTAGAGGAGCCTGGGCTGGGAGAGAATTCGCCTCTCCTCAGTACTCCCATAACTCCTGGGTTTTACTTCTCCTGTGGTTCAAGCTAGGTTCATGGTCGCTTTACACTTGGTGCTCTTCGTCTGCTGCCTTAGACTCACCAGGCTGTGGCACATGACGGGTCCAAGGGACTGGGCTCTTTGCAGGACTTAGGGAGATGTTTCCTAGCGACAGGCCTGGGGTAATGCATGGGATGCCTCAGGTGCCATTGAATGGGTATTTAATATCAGTATAGCAAGAAAACTATTCCTTTTTCTCCCCAGTTTTATTTGAAGTGGCTCAGACGGTAAAGAATCCACCTGAAATGCAGGAGACCTGGGTTCAATCCCTGGGCCGGGAAGATGGATCCCTTGGAGAAAGAACGGCTACCCGCTCCAGTATTCTTGCCTGGAGAATTCCATGGATAGAGAATTCCAAGGACTGGCAGACTACAGTCCATGGGGTTGCCAGGAGTCAGACACGACTGAGCGACTATTGCTTTCATTTTCAACCTATTCATATTTCAGTTGTACAGTTTTGACATACATTTACAATTATCACTAAAATTGGGATAAGAAACCTTTTCCCTGATCCCAGAGTCACAGATGGGCATCTGTCACTATAAATCATTTACATTTCCTAGAAGTTTATATAAATAGAGTCACACAGTATGTGCTCTTTCTCTGTCGGGCTTCTTTCGCTCAGCTTAGTTACTGTGATTTACCCATATTGTTGCATGCACCAGTACACTCCGTCCCCTTTGATTCCTGAGTAGTGGTGTTTATATGCATTATGCCATAGTGTGTTTGTCCATCCGTCCATTGAGGAGCATTTCAGTGGGTCCTGGTTTTTAGCTATTATGAATAAAGCTGCTATGAACATTCACCCCGAGGTTTTTGTGAACACCTGTATTTCCTTTTCTCTTGGGTAAGTAGCTCAGAATGAAATGGCTAGATCATAGGGCAGGTATATGTTTAACTACTTGAAAACTGCTAAACTATTTTTCAAAGCGGTTAGGCTATTTTCTGTTCCTACTGGAAGTATATGAGTTTCCTTCTCACCAATACTTGATATGGTCAGCCTGTTAAATTTTAGCTCTTCCAGTAGGTGTGAATGGTATTACACTGCAGGTTTAATTATCTGTTCTCAGGTGATTAGTTATTCTGAACATCTTTCATGTGCTTATTCTCTCTCCCTAAGTCTTCCTTGGTGAAATGTCTATTCAAATCTTTTGCCCATTTTGGGGTGGTTGGGCTGTTTGCTTTCTTATTATTTTTGAGAGTTCTTTATAGATTGCAGATGCAAGTCTCAGCAGATATGTGGTTTGCAAATGGTTTTTCTCAATCTGTGCCTTATCTTTTCATTTCCTTAATAGAGTCTTTCAAAGAGCATAAACTCAATTTTGATGATTCATCCATCTCTTCTTTTATGGGTAGTGTTAACTGGTGCTGTCAAGAAATCTTTGCCTGACCTGAGATCCCAAAGATTTCCTCCTATGTTTTCTTCTAGAATTTTTGTTTTTATGATTTATATGTAGGTGATGGGCAGGAGGAGAAGGGGGCCACAGAGGATGAGATGGCTGGATGGCATCACTGACTCAATGGACGTGAGTCTGGGTCAACTCCGGGAAATGGTGATGGACAGGGAGGCCTGGGGTGCTGCAATTCATGGGGTCGCAAAGAGTCGGACACGACTGAGCGACTGATCTGATCTGATATAGGTGCATGATCCATTTTTACTTCATTGTTATACATGGCTCATGATATATCTCATAGGAGGAAGCATTCAGTCTTTCACCATTAAGTATGTTGTTAGTTCTAGACTTTTCATAGATGTCTATGCAGATGGACAATCACTGCAGATGGTGACTGCAGCCATGAAATTAAAAGACGCTTACTCCTTGGAAGGAAAGTTATGACCAACCTAGATAGCATATTCAAAAGCAGAGACATTACTTTACCAACAAAGATTCGCCTAGTCAAGGCTATGGTCTTTCCTGTGGTCATGTATGGATGTGAGAGCTTATGGATGTGAGAGCTGGACTGTGAAGAAGGCTGAGCGCCGAAGAATTGATGCTTTTGAACTGTGGTGTTGGAGAAGACTCTTGAGAGTCCCTTGGACTGCAAGAAGATCCAACCAGTCCATTCTGAAGGAGATGAATCCTGGAATTTCTTTAGAAGGAATGATACTAAAGCTGAAACTCCAGTATTTTGGCCACCTCATGTGAAGAGTTGACTCATTGGAGAAGACTCTGATGCTGGGAGGGATTGAGGGCAGGAGCAGAAAGGGACGACAGAGGATGAGATGGCTGGATGGCATCACTGACTTGATGGGTGTGAGTCTGGGTGACCTCCGGGAGCTGGTGATGGACAGGGAGGCCTGGCGTGCTGCGGTTCATGGGGTTGCAAAGAGTCGGACACGACTGAGCGACTGATCTGATCTGATGAAAGTTGTAGACTTTTATGCGGTTAAGGGCCTTCATATCTTCATGACTCTTTCTATGCTGATAATTTAGGATTGCATCCTGGATGTTGTGAATGTCACGTTGTGTAGATTCTGGGTTGTTATTGTCTTAAGAGAATCTTGAGATTTTTCTTGGAGCAGCCAAGCAACCTGGCTGGATGCAGGCTCTAAGTTCTGTATGATCCCTGTGGGTGGTGGTTCGAAGTCCCAGTTCAGTCCTCTGAGCCTCTGCCTTGTAGGCTTGGGTCTGCCCAGGGTTCATGCAGTTCCAGATTAAGACAGGATTTGTCTGGATCATTCAAGTCTTAGTTTTGTTCTCTGAGCCCTGTCCTGATTTGAGCTGTATAACAAACTTTTGTGACGCACAAGGCAAAAATCAACCTCCTCTTCTGGGAGAGGAGACACCATGGGCCCATAACCACATAAGCGCATGGAGAAAAGGCTATGGGTCGGGCACACCTTCCTTGCCAGCTCTGAGGGCTGAGGGTGCCCCGGATCAGTGACCTTGAGGTACGAGGCTGCCACACAGCCGAGGTGGGAGCTGAGGACTGGCCTCTCCAGCCACACCCTGGCTGCTCTCCCCCCGCGACTCCCCCACCCCGATGACGAGCACTCTGACTCAGATGGCCTGCCCTCATCCTTCCATCCCCAGCCCCAGAGCATGCGGTGGGAGTGGGAGGAGGGAAGGAGATGTGTAGGCAAGGGGTGATCCCATTTCTCTGGGCGTCGCTGGGGCTCACCATGAAGTCAGCAGAGTCCTAGCTGGTGATGTCAGAAAATCACCATAAGAGCCCAGGCTTACTGAGTGTGTGCAGTGCACCAGGCAGGCTGCAAAGTGCGTTGCAAACCTGCTCTCCTCGATTCCTGGTAACAACCCCGTGATGCAGGAGCTGAGACAACACCCATTTCACAGATGGGGAAACAGAGGCTCAGAAGGGCGAACTCCCTTGCCCCAGGTCACACAGCTGGTAGAGCCGCCAAGAGGTGGACCTCAGGGTTGGACCTTTCTCTCTGTAACCCAGCCAGCTCCAGCAACTGAACCAGCTCCCCAAATGCCCTGTCATGTTCCCCAGAAACCTCCTACCCACCTAACGCCACCCACAGGTGCAATAGCCCTTCCACAGGGTGCCCCATCCCCCACCCCAAAAAAGAAGAGGCAGATTCCCAGGGGCTCTTAGGCTGAGCAGGGCCCTGCCTCCAACCGGAAATTAACTCAAAGGGAGAAGGGAGCCGGCTCTGGACTCAGCAGTCGGGCTGATTGTTTTCTGTTCTTCATTAAGTAACAAAGGAGAAAACCAACTGGGCACGAGCTCCCCCACCAGCACCACCCTGGACTCCTGGGGAACATCTTTATCCACTTACCCGGGGATTCAGGAAATTCTCCTCCAAGTCAGTTTTATTGGAGATTTTGGAAGCAAAGCTCATAGCCTCTCAATCAATAACAGATGAACAATGCTCATATCACATTTTTTCGGGAGGACGTTTGGCCCAGGCTTGTCCCATTTGAAGGGCCTGGGCTCGGACATTCCCGTTCGATTGGACATTGCTGGGAAATGAGGTTCAGGACAATTCTAGAAACCAGAGTCATAGTCATGGGGGTGCAGCGGGAAGGGGTGTCCTTGTCTGGGCCGGGGCGGGGAGGCCTGTGTCTTGTAAGGGTTGGGGTCTGGCCCACAGAGCTCCCCCTTGCCTCTCCTCTCCCTCTCCCCCTGTCCCCGGTTTGTCTTCCACATGTGCTCGGCGCAGGCATCGAATCCTCAGGCTATAAAGAATCAATCAAATCCAGTCCTGGCTGAGCTGGGGGACAAGGCGCCAAGGCACTGATGGAGAAAAGGGCAGGCCGGGCAGGGGAGTAGGTGTGACGGCACGCCCAGCTGCCCGCGGGCAACGGAAGCCAACCCTTCTCCCCACCCACCCTCCATGCCATGGATACATGATGCTGGAGAAGATGATCCAAGATAGGCACCCGGAGCATCCGGTGAGCCCCCAACCCCAGAGCTGGAAGGGTGGGACGGGGGACAGAGGTGGTGACGTTACAGGGATGGTAACATTCTTGTTTCGGTCAGAACATCACTAGTACAAGAAATTAACTAAGAATGGGAAGCAGGGTCCAGGCTTCCATTTTCCTCTCTCATCACTTGAACACCTATAGTACCTCAGGCAGGGAGAATGTAAAATACAGGTGAGCACGGCAGATTCAGGCTGCAGCGCCGGAGTTGACAGTCTGGCAGGTTCACAGCAGCTCCATCAACATCCCAACTCTCGGGACTTCCCTGGTGGTTCAGTGGTTCAGACTCCGCCTTCCAATTCAGGGGATGCACGTTCCATCCCTGGTCGAGGAGTTAAGATCCCACATGCCTCGCTGCCAAAAAACCAAACCAAACCTAGAAACAACAGAAGATCATCCATCTCCTTTGATGAAGAAACTGCTAAGCGTGGGAGGGATAAATGGGGGGCTTGGGATGAACACCTACACACGGCAGTACCTCAAACAGATAACCAGCAAGGACCCACTGTAGAGCACAGGGAACGGCGCTCCATCATTTTGTAATAACCTATGAGGGAAAAAAAAACAGATACTTATATGCATGGTGATAATGGAATCACTTTGCTGTGCACAACACTGTAAGTCAGCTATACTTTAATTTTTTAACTATACTTCCACTTTATTTTAAAAAAAAGAAAAAATTCCTTTTAACCCAAGGTTAAAATATGAACTCCTTAAAAAAAATTACATTATGGCATTTCCACTCCAAAGTTTTACATATTATGTAAATGCAATAATCACACATCTTTCTGTCTTACCTCTAAAACATTTGGTATACCCTCAGGTTTCCTGCGAAACCTGTATGCAGGTCAAGAAGCAACAGTTAGAACTGGACATGGACCGACAGACTGGTTCCAAATTGGAAAAGGAGTATGTCAAGGCTGTATATTGTCTCCCTGCTTATTTAACTTCTATGCAGAGGACATCATGAGAAATGCTGGGCTGCATGAAGCACAAGCCGGAATCAAGATTTCCAGGAGAAATTTCAATAACCTCAGACATGCAGATGACACCACCCTTATGGCAGAAAGCGAAGAGGAGCTAAAGAACCTCTTGATGAAGGTGAAAAAAGAGAGTGAAAAAGCTGGCTTAAAACATAACATTCAAAAAATGAAGATCGTGGTATCCCATTCCACCACTTCACAGCAAATAGATGGAGAAACAATGGATACAGTGACTGACTATTTTATTGGGCTCCAAAATCACTGCAGATGGTGACTGCAGCCATGAAATTAAAAGATGTTTGTCCTTGGAAAAAAAGCTATGACAAACCTAGACACCATATTAAAAAGCAGACATTATGTTGCTGACAAAGATCCATCTAGTCAAAACTATGGTTTTTCCGGTAGTCTTTGAGTTGTGGCATTGGAGAATACTCTTGAAAGTCCCTTGGACTGCAAGGAGATCAAGCCATTCTGTTCTAAAGTAAATTGGTCCTGAATATTCATTGGAAGGACTGATGCTGAAGCTGAAACTCCAATACTTTGGACACCTGATGTGAAGAACTGACTCATTTGAAAAGACCTTGATGCTGGGAAAGATTAAAGGCAGGAAGAGAAGAGGAACACAGAGGATGAGATGGTTGGATGGCATCACCCACTTAATGGACATAAGTTTGAGCAAGATCCAGGAGATGGTGAAGGACAGGGAGGTCTGGCGTGCTGCAGTCCATGGGGTCGCAAAGAGTCGGACATGACTGAGCAACTGAACAGCAACAATAGGTGGGGAAAAAAGGGCGTCCCAGATGCTACAAGTGGTCAAAAACCCACCTGCCAATGCAGAAGACGTAAGAGACAAGGGTTCAATCCCCGGGTCAGGAAGATCTGCAGGAGGACATGTCAGTGCACTCCAGTATTCTTGCCTGGAGAAGCCCATGGACAGAGGAGCCTGGTGGGCTACAGTCCACAGGATCACAGACTCAGACACGACTGAAGTGACTTAGCACACACACATGCAGGTGAAAAGAAAAGGTGATAATCTAAAAAGAAAAAGAAACTGCTAAATATTTTGGTCCTGCTACAATTCCAAATACCCCCTCATTGGTCAGGTGTTCTTTGAGAACCAGCAGGTTCAGGGCCCTGAGTGGACATATTCTCTGGAGGCAGGAGCCAGCTCAGTGATGGGAGAACCTGAGGCCGGGAAACAGACATGAAAGGTGGGAAATTCAGTCCTCAGAGGGGAGCCCCAAGCAGCAGTGGGGAGCGAGCCCAGGCCTACAGGGCACAGTTCTGGTTTAGTCTGGCTGTGCCAGGGAATTCCTGTGTGGCTTTCAGATAATCTCTGACCCCCGAGGACCTTAGCTATCACACCTGTATTAATCAAACGGGATAGTGGGGAGATGGGTATTTTCCTGAGCATAGCCTATGGACCACTTCAGAATCATCTCAGGGGTAGGAACTTGGTGAAATGCAAATTCCTGGGCCCCACCGTAGCATTCTGGCAAGGATCCTCAGCAGGCAGGGCTGGGAACGTGCATCCGTAATCCACTTGCCTTGAGGATTCTGATATGCCAAGGTTTGAGCAAAATAGCATCTGAGCGTGTGGCAAGTTTGCCCACTTGAATTCTGCCCTAGGGGAAGTAAGCTGACGGGGACTCAGTTGCTCAGAGGGGACTTCATGGAGATGGCTGTGAGCTGAGCCTGAAAGCATCAGGACAATAATGGTCATCGCTGCTGTTGATTATCCAATGCCATTGCTTTACCAGGCCCCCCTGCCAAGTGTTTTAAATGCATTATCACATTTAACCATTGTGACAGCCTGTGAGATAAGACACAGTGGGGAAATTCAGGCTCATCCAGAGGTTAAGGCAGGTTTGCCTAAGAAGGATGTTTGGACGTGCTCTGAGAGGGAATGTAAAATCCTGCCTGAGAAAGTATTAATATGGCTGAGTCCTCCGGATACCTGGAACCACAGAGGAGCCTATTCAGGAACAGGAAGTGTTAGCATCTGAGAATAAAAATGGATTGTTTCCTGGAATATTTCACTCACTCATTTGTTTCCTTGCTCCTTCATCCATTAACTCATGTACTAACCTCTCTGTCTGTTTGTTCAGTTCAGTTCAGTTCAGTTCAGTTGCTCAGTCATGTCTGACTCTTTGTGACCCCATGGACTGCAGCACACCAGGCTTCCCTGTCCACCCTGTCCATCACCAACTCCCAGAGCTTGCTCAAACTCATGTCCATTGAGTCAGTGATGCCATCCAACCATCTTGTCCTTTGTCGTCCCCTTCTCCTCCTGCCTTCAATCTTTCCCAGCATCAGGGTCTTTTCAAATGAGTCAGTTCTTCACATCAGGTGGCCAAAATATTGGAGCTTCAGCTTCAGCATCAGTCCTTCCAATGAATATTCAAGACTGATTTCCTTGAGGATGAACTGGTTGGATCTCCTTGCAGTCCAAGGAATTCTCAAGAGTCTTCTCCAACACCACAGTTCAAAAGTATTGATTCTTTGCTGCTCAGCTTTGTCGCAGACTTTACTTCTGGACTGTGCTAGGACACTTTCATTGCAAGTTATAGGAACGTGACTCAAATTGGCTCAAGTGAAAAAAGGAGTGTCCTGATTCATGTGTCTGAAACGTCCAAAGGTGAGGATGCACACAGCTTCAGTCGTGACTTGACCCAGGTTCTGGTGCTATTGTCAGGAATTCTTCCCATGCGCTTTGGTTCTGCTTTCCTCTGTGTTGGCCTCTCTCTCAGGCAGGTTGCTTTCTTTTCTCTTTGTTTATAATGCCCACCAGCTGCTGCAGGCTGATGTCCTATCAGCTTAACCACTCCAGCTGAAAGAAGATGCCTCTTTTTCCAAAGAATTTAGCAAAAATCCCAGAGAGGTCTCTCATTGACCTAGCCTGGGGTCTCTGAACCAATCACTGCGGTTGGAGGAGTCAGGGCTCTGATTGGCCAGGCCTGGTTCTGAGGAGGTGGTATCAACCTCAAAAATCCCATAGACTGAGCATGGAGGAGGGGTCATTTCCCCAAGGAAAGGTGGGGTGCTAGAAGAGAAATATGGATGCTGGGTGGGCAAGAACTATGAGGGGTCCTCTATTTGGGTTTTCCCCACCCAATTCCAGTTTGACTCCAGGCACATTCACCAATTTCTTCTTGATTCCAGGATGGAGTTGTAGAGATAGCCCCTGCTGGTTTGGGAATGACAAGCCACGATGTCCTTCTGTGACCTAGACCATGATGCCAACAGCTGCCAGTCCCTGGCCATGCATTACCTGGCTGGCTAAATTCTTTAAGGACAGATCAGATCAGATCAGTCGCTCAGTTGTGTCCGACTCTTTGCGACCCCATGAATTGCAGCACGCCAGGCCTCCCTATCCATCACCAACTCCCAGAGTTTACTCAGTCTCACGTCCATCGAGTCAGTGATGCCATCCAGCCATCTCATCCTCTGTCGTCCCCTTCTCTTCCTGCCCCCAATCCCTCCCAGCATCAGAGTCTTTTCCAAGGAGTCAACTCTTCGCATGAGGTGGCCAAAGTACTGGAGTTTCAGCTTTAACATCATTCCTTTCAAAGAAATCCCAGGGCTGATCTCCTTCAGAATGGACTGGTTGGATCTCTTTGCAGTCCAAGGGACTCTCAAGAGTCTCCTCCAACACCACAGTTCAAAAATATCAATTCTTCGGTGCTCAGCCTTCTTCACAGTCCAACTCTCACATCCATACATGGCTACTGGAAAAACCATAGCCTTGACTAGGTGAACTTTTTTTGGCAAAGTAATGTCTCTGCTTTTGAATATGCTATCTAGGTTGGTCATAACTTTCCTTCCAAGGAGTAAGCGTCACTGGAAAAACCATAGCCTTGACTAGGTGAACTTTTTGGCAAAGTAATGTCTCTGCTTTTGAATATGCTATCTAGGTTGGTCATAACTTTCCTTCCAAGGAGTAAGCGTCTTTTAATTTCATGGCTGCAGTCACCATCTGCAGTGATTTTGGAGCCCAGAAAAATAAAGTCTGATACTGTTTCCACTGTTTCCCCATCTATTTCCCATGTAGGGATGGGACCAGATGCCATGATCTTCATTTTCTGAATGTTGAGCTTTAAGCCAACTTTTTCACTCTCCACTTTCACTTTCATCAAGAGGCTTTTTAGTTCCTCTTCACTTTCTGCCATAAGGGTGGTGTCATCTGCATATCTGAGGTTATTGATATTTCTCCCGGCAATCTTGATTCCAGCTTGTGCTTCTTCCAGTCCAGCGTTTCTCATGATGTACTCTGCATATAAGTTAAACAGGGTGACAATATACAGCCTTGACGTACTGCTTTTCCTATTTGGAACCAGTCTGTTGTTCCATGTCCAGTTCTAACTGTTGCTTCCTGACCTGCATACAGATTTCTCAAGAGGCAGATCAGGTGGTCTGGTATTCCCATCTCTTTCAGAATTTTCCACAGTTTATTGTGATCCACACACTCAAAGGCTTTGGCATAGTCAATAAAGCAGAAATAGATGTTTTTCTGGAACTCTCTTGCTTTTTCCATGATCCAGCAGATGTTGGCAATTTGATCTCTGGTTCCTCTGCCTTTTCTAAAACCAGCTTGAACATCAGGAAGTTCATGGTTCACATATTGCTGAAGCCTGGCTTAGAGAATTTGAGCATTACTTTACTAGCGTGTGAAATGAGTGTAATTGTTCAGTAGTTTGAGCATTCTTTGGCATTGCCTTTCTTTGGGATTGGGATGAAAACTGACCTTTTCCAGTCCTGTGACCACTGCTGAGTTTTCCAAATTTGCTGGCATGTTGAGTGCAGCACTTTCACAGCATCATCTTTCAGGATTTGAAATAGCTCAACTGGAATTCCATCACCTCCACTAGCTTTGTTCGTAGTGATGCTTTCTAAGGCCCACTTGACTTCACATTCCAGGATGTCTGGCTCTAGGTCAGTGATCACATCAAAATGATTATCTGGGTCGTGAAGATCTTTTTTGTACAATTCTTCTGTGTATTCTTGCCATCTCTTCTTAATAGCTTTAAGAATATCTTTAAGGACAGACCCTCTCTAATCCTGTCAAACCTTCCCTCTAGGGTGGGCAGGGGAGGTGCCCTTTCCACTTCACACTGGAGGAACCCGAACATAAGAGAAGTTAAGGACTTTAGCCACTGTGCTGTGCTTTAGTCGCTCAGTCATGTCCATCTTTGGCTCAAACTCTTGTGACCCCATGGACTGTAGCCCACCCGGCTCCTCTGTCCATGGGGATTCTCCAGGCAAGTGTGCTGGAGTGGGTTGCCACTCCCCTCCTCCCAAGGGAATCTTCCCATCCCAGGGATCAAACCCAGGTCTCCCACATTGCAGACAGATTCTTTACCATCTGAGCCACCACAGCCCAAGATACTGGAGTAGGTATACCGCGGTAGCCTATCCCTTCTCCAGCAGATCTTTCTGACCCAGGAATTGAACTGGGGTCTCCTGCATTGAAGGTGGATTCTTTACCAGCTGAACTATCAAGGAAGCCTGGGCTAAGAGATGCCCAGATAACTGGTAAAACATTATTCCTGGGGGTTCTGGAAAAGATGAGCATTTGCATCAGTAGACTGAATAAGGTAGTGGGCACCATCCAATTCTTTGGGGGCCTGGAGAGACTCTACAGAGAGTCAGAGGAAGGGTGAATTCTCTCCTCTTCTTAATCTGGAACATCCATCTTCTCCTGCTCTTGGACATCAGCACTTCTGGTCCTTGGCCCTTTCCAACTCAGCCTTGGGTTTTACATCATTGGTCCCCCAGATGGTCAGGCCTTCAGACTCAGACAAATGACATCACCAGCTTTCCCTCTCCTGGGTCTCCAACCAGCAGAGGGCAGGTTGTGGAGCTTCTCAGCCTCCATGTCACATGAATCAACAATAAATCTCCTCTTCTATATCTCTACCCTGGAGAAGGACGTGGCAACCGCTCCAGTATTCTTGCCTGGAAAATCCCATGGACAGAGGAGCCTGGCGGGCTACAGTCCAAGGGGGTCACAAAGAGTTGGACACGACTGAGCACATCTCTCTATATACCCTAGTGATGCTGTTTGTCTGAAAAACCCTGGCTGATATGACTGCAGTCACAGCTGCCAAGTAACGGAGCTTGGGTTTCAAACACGTCTGTAATGGAAAGGTCCACGTCCTCCATCTCTCTGTGTTGTGAAGGCAAATGCCTGCCCACAGGTGAAGCTCAATTCTGTCTAGGGTGAGACTGCAGGAGAGGGCAGAGTTGTCAATTTGGAACCGGTCGAATAGATGCTTCTGCAATTCCCCGGGGGGTTTCTGAGACTCACTGCAGCTGAACAAGGTCCTGATTTCAGTTGCTCTGGCTGCGTGGATGCAGGCTCAGGAGGGGTGCGCCCTGCAGGATGCATCTCAAACCTCCCGGGTCGGAGGGTAACTGAGGTCACGAGGCAGCCGGGGAGGGGTGGGAACCAAATGTTTGCCGAGCATCCATTGTGTTCCCAGAACCGTGCTGGCTGACCAAGATACCAGGAAGCAGAGCTGTCATAATAATCGCGGGCAGGGATTCTTAGGAAGTTAGCACAACAAGTGGCCCCCAGAGGCTATCTCGTGTGGGGCTGGCAAGCTCCGGTGGCTCTCAGGGCTGCGCCAGCGACATTCCTGGAGAACAGCAGGAGGGTCGAGAGGCCTGGGGTGGGCGGGGAGGCGTGAGGAATAGAAGAGCAGAAGCCCCCTCAATGGGGACACCACCCCTCAGCATCCACCAGGTGGACGTGTGGCCCTGTGTTCTGATTTTTCAGAGAGAACCTAGAAATCTTTTTTTACCCCCTGACTTTTTCAACTTTAAATTTTTAGTATATATATATATATTAATTTATTTATTTATTTTAATTGGAGGCTAATTACTTTACATCAGTTTTTATGTGAATGCCTCCAAATCTTTAACAAATAGGTTTGAATTTTTAGGGGTTACTATGTGGGTGAAACCTACCCGTCTGTAGGTATTTTTGTGACTTTATCTCACTTTACCTTGGGGAACAGTGAGGCCCAGAGAGGGGAGGCGACGTGCCCAAGGTCACACAGCCGGAACAGGAACCAGCTCTTTCTTACTGCCTTCCAGGCCCGTGCCTGACCCTGGGCCATTGTGTCCCTGACGTGTACGTGTCATGCACAAGGCAGTTTACACAGCACTTCTACCCCCAGTATCTCGGTTTATCTTCACCTTGCCCCAGGAGGAGGCGGAGCCCGGGGGGCAGTCACCGTCTCAGAAGAGCTGAGCAGGGTGCCCAGACCCCACAGCTGGTGGAAGGAATGCAGACATCTGGCTCCCAGCGCAGCGTCTGCTCTCCTTGTTGGTGCTAAATCCTGTGGTCTATGTTTCAGCCTGAGTCAGTCCTTCCAGAAGCCTGAAGCCTATCAGGAGAGAGAGTTTAAACTCAAATTAAATATGCTCAATGGAGCACAAGTGTGTGAGACAGGAAATGAGGGAAATTAAGAGCAGCAGCTGACGTGGGTCAGGCCCAGGATTGTTTATACGAGTTGTCTCATTAAGTCTGAACAACCACCCCCATGAGAGATGTACTCTTGACTGACAGGAAACTAAGGCAAACAGAGGTGAAGAGATCCACCCAGGGTCACACCTAGGAGGTGACAGAGCCAGAATTGGCACAGGTGGGGTGGATCCAGGAAGTCTGTGCTCTGGAAACGTTACTGGGAAATGCACGGTTGGTTGGCACCATCAGGGAGGGTGCATGAGGACTCCCCTGGAATACTGCAATGGATCGTCCGGTGGGGGATGATCAGCATGAGGTGATGTTTAAAAGCAGGAATATGTAGGTGATTAAAGATCAGCCAAGAACCCAGTCAGCCACGGATGGCAGAGCTAGAAGAGTGCTCTGAGACCAAGGGACCTGAGGTCTTCTATGTCACACTGA
This sequence comes from Tragelaphus eurycerus, assembly GCA_935064755.1. Taxonomy (NCBI): domain Eukaryota; kingdom Metazoa; phylum Chordata; class Mammalia; order Artiodactyla; family Bovidae; genus Tragelaphus; species Tragelaphus eurycerus. The sequence continues at coordinate 6,081,871 of CAKXYN010000099.1, read as the reverse complement.
TATCTGAAGAGAGGTATAGGTATAAGTATAGATGGCTCAGTCAGTAAAGAATCTGCCTGCAATGAGGAAGACCCAGGTTTGATTCCTGGGTCGGGAAGATGCCCTGGAGAAGGAAATGGCAACCCACTCCAGTATTCTTGCCTGGAAAATCCCATGGACAGAGGAGCCTGGCAGGCTACAGTTCATGGGGTCCAAAGGATCAGATGCAGTCCATGGGGTCACAAGGGTCGGACACAACTGAGCGACTAAACCACCACCACCACAGGTCCCCAACCACACAGCAGCCTTATGGAAGAAGCCAGAACCCAAGTACTCATCTCCCAGGTGCTCTTCCAGCTGTCCTAAGCTTTTCTTATATATCAGATCAGATCAGATCAGATCAGTCGCTCAGTCGTGTCCGACTCTTTGCGACCCCATGAACCGCAGCACGCCAGGCCTCCCTGTCCATCACCAGCTCCCGGAGGTCACTCAGACTCGCATCCATCGAGTCAGTGATGCCATCCAGCCATCTCATCCTCTGTCGTCCCCTTCTCCTCCTGCCCTCAATCCCTCCCAGCATCAGAGTCTTCTCCAATGAGTCAACTCTTCGCATGAGGTGGCCAAAATACTGGAGTTTCAGCTTCAGCATCATTCCTTCTTATATATCAGTGTGTTTGAATTCCTATTGACGGGACTTTCCTAAGGCAAGACCCAGAAGTGTCAGAATCCTCCCTGTCTCACCTCTCTGTTGCTTCATGACGCACCCTCCCTAATCGTAGTGGCTGAAAACAACAGTTTTATGATCTCTCTCCTGTGCCTGTGGATTGGCTGGGCTCAGCTGGTGGCTCTTCTGCTCCATGTGATGCTGACTGAGGCTGCAGCCATCCCTGGGCTGGAATATTGAAGATGGTGCCCTCACACAGCCAGTGGCAATGCTGGTGGTGAGCAGGGCTGAGCTGGAGCTGTGAAACATAGAGCCTGCCTACCTCTCCCCTCGCCCTCTGGGACGTGGGCTTCTCACAGCATAGCAGCTGGGTTCTGTGATATGATAAAACTATGTATGTTGATCTTCATCCTTAGCTCCTGGCCAGAGTTCCTAAAACCTCTGTGGTTTGCTAAGAAATAAAAAGGGGGACTTCCCTGGTGGCCCAGAGGCTAAGATTCTGCACTCTGAATGCAGGGGACCCAGTCACAGAACTAGAACCCACATATGGCAACTAAAAAACCCTCATGCCTCAGTGAAGATTGAAGATCCTGTGTGCTGCAACTAAGATCTGGTATGGCCAAATAAAACCAATATTTTAAAAATATATATATATTTTTTAAAGAGCATAAAATAAATATTTTTTATAAAGCATCTTTTGTTGTCATATTTGAGTTTTGTCCCCAGCTCCCCTTTAAATCACACATGTTTTTATGTTAATGAGGTGACTTTTGTTGTTGTTCAGCCTCTAAGTTGTGTCCAACTCTTTGCAACCCCATGGATATAGCACACCAGGCTCCTCTGTCCTCCACTATCTCCTGGAGTTTGCTCAAATTCATGTTCACTGAGTCAGGGATGCTATCTAACCATCCCATCCTCTGCTATCCCCTTTTCCTTTTGCCTTCCATCTTTCTCAGCTTCGGGATCTTTTCCAATGAGTCAGCTCTTTGCATCAGGTGGCCAAAGCACTGGAGCTTCAGCTTCAGCAACAGTCCTTCCAAAGAATATTCAGGGCTGATTTCCTTTAGGATGGAACTTTGGAAAGCCTCTAAGGTTTGGGAATGTTTTCTGCAGAAACTAAGGTATAATCAGAGGGTTCAGCCTCACCCCCCTGACCTCCCAGCAAGAGAGAGGGGCTGAAGGTTGAGTCAATGACTCATGGCCAATGAGTTAATCATCCATGCTGCTGATGTAATGGAACCTCCACAAAAAAACCCTAATGGAGAGGTTTGGAGAGCTTCTGGGTCAGAGAATGTATATGGAGGCCCTGGGGTAGGGGAGCGCACCCACCTGGAGAGAACACGGGATTGCTGCACCCCTTCCATGTACCTTGTACTTCATCATCTGGCTGTTTGTCTGTATCCTTGTGATATCCTTTATAATAAACTAGTAACTATAAATTAATGTTTCCCTGAGTTTTGTGAGCCACTATAGCAAGTTATCCAGACTGAGGAAGGGGTTATGGGAACCCCTGATGGAGAGCCAGTAGGTCAGAAGTCCAGGGCACAACCTGGGACTTGAGGTTGACATCTGAAATGGGAGGGCGCAGTCTATGGGGATTGAGTTGTTAACCTGTGAGGTCTGTGCTCCCTCTGGGCCGTGAATGTCTGAACTGAGTTAGACTGTAAGACACCTGTTGGTTTTCTCCAAGAACTGGAGCATGGTTTGGTGTGGAAAAACCCCACACGTCTGGTGTCAGAAGTGCTGTGCCTAGAAGAAACAGGAGGAGTTTTCCCCTTTCGGTCCCAAGAGAGGGTGTCCCAGGAGTGAGCCTTCTAAGAGGTGAGAACCACAGGCTTCTGACTCAGCCTGAATGTTGCCGGCATCACTTCCACAGCACTCTGCTGGCCAAAACCAGCACAGGCCAGCGCAAGGCTGGGGGCAGGCCAGGCGCTGCACAGGGTGTGAGTACTGGGAGGGGTAGCTCATCCCTGGAGTCCAGGTTCTGCCCTTCCATTCTCACACCCCCTCTGTCTCTCCTGTCCCCGTTTCAAGGACTCTGTGCCCTTCAGCTTCCTCTCTGTTGACCAGTGAGTCAGTCCAGCTCATCCGGGTGCTTTGCAAGGCACCAATATCTACTACAGGGCATGGCAACAAGTAGGTAGTTACTGAGTACTTGCTGAAGGAAGGGAGAGAGGAAGAAAAAGGGAGAGAGGATGGGAAGAAAGGGGGGACAGAGGAAAGCTTCTTGAAACCAAGGTCATAATCTCGCTCTCTCACAAAACCTCCAACATACCAAGTTTCTGCCCACGTGAGATCTTTGCACTGGCTGTTCCCTTTATCTGGAATCTTCTGCTCCCCATGCATTCCACGATCAGATAGGTCCCTCTTACCATCCAGGTCTTAGCTCAAAAGTCACCTCCTCAGAGGGACTTCCCTGTTGGTCCAACGTCTAACACTCTGGACTCCCAATGCAGGGGGCACAGGTTTGATCCCTCGGTCAGGGAACTAAGATCCTGCATACCACACAGTGTGGCAAATGATACTAGTAAAAAGATTTTTTAAAAGTCACTTCCTTAGAGAGACCCCCCTCTGGTCACCCAGTGTCACCGTCCTTACCAGCCACTCTCTTATTACCTTAAATCAGTTGCTTCAAGAGTATTTACCGTCTGAAACAATCCTGTTTATTCATTTATGTAAGTGTGCACTGTCTGTCTCCCTCCCTCTAGACCAAGGTTTCCTGATGTTGGTGCTATTGACAGTTTGAGTCGGATAAGTCTTTGTCTGGGGTGGTGTTACCCTCTACATAGTAGAATGTCTAGCAGCATCTCTAGTCTCCATCCACTCTCTTGCAAACTGTGACTACTAACAGTAACTCGAGACATTGCCAAATATCTTGAGGTAAGTGTGCGTGTGTGTGCATGCAAAATTATACCTGGTTGAGCACTACTATTCTAGACCATTGCATCTCACATTTTAACATGAGTTATTATCACCTGGAAGACGTAACACAGATTGCCACGCCGTACTGCAAAATTTCTGATTCAATAGGTCTGGGGTGGGACTGAGGGTTTGCGTTTCTCACAAGTTCCCAGGTGGTGCTGGTTCTGCACGTCTGAGGACCACACTTTGAGAACCAGTGGTCTCAATGCTCCCTGAGAGAAGGGAGATTGTTCTGTACTCCGAGTGCCTGGGCAATTGGCCGCACATGGTCAGTACTCATAAATACTTCTCGAATAAACCACCTTAACATCTCAGCAGGAAGGAGACAGCTCCTGAAGCTTTACAAGGAAAACTTACCTGCTGGGGGAAGGAGGGAGATTTATGTGTTTGAGGGGAGGGTGTGAGAGTACTTGAAATTCCTAACGGTGCCGTGTCTTAGCAGGCGGATCGCCACTGCCTGGAGTAGGGTAGGAAAGGCTAACAGACAGGACACTCAGCAAGTCCATGCTGGCTTCAACCTGGGGGATCTTGGCCATTCTTCTTGAATTTCTCCTGCATTCTCCTCATCCAGAGGCTGGCAGCAGGATTCCCGGGAGGCATTCTCCCTTCCTCTGGGTCTCTGGCCTCTACGGGAACTGAGGTTCACCTCCAGCCCTTGCTGCCTCACACCTGGAGGATTCAGAAGGGGACTGAGAATATGATGGGTCCACCAGGGGTGAGACGATTCCTCCTGTAGCCGTAATAACAATAATCACAGCAACGAGAGCTGACATTTATGGGGACTGGGCCCTAGGGCTTCCCTTGTGGCTCAGCTGGCAAAGAATCTGCCTGCAATGTGGGAGACCTGGGTTCGATCCCTGGGTTGGGAAGATCCCCTGGATGAAGGGAAAGGCTACCCACTCTAGTATTCTGGCCTGGGGAATTCCATGGACTGTATAGCCCATGGGGTTGAAAAGAGTTGGACACGACTGAGCGACTTTCACTTCCTACGGGCCGGGTGGAGTGAAGGCGTGGGCACATGTACTTTCATTGGTACCTCCCAGGGGCTCTGTGAAGTAGGTCCATGTTGTTACCCCTCTTTTCCACGTGAGGAAACTGAGACTCTAACAGGTGTCCTCATTTGCCTAAAGATTCATAGACTGGTAGAAGAGAGGGGCTTCCCTGGCGCTAGTGGTAAAGAACATGCCTGCTGATGCAGGAGACATAAGAGATGCAGATTCAATCCGCGAGTTGGGACGATCCCCTGGAGGAGGGCATGGCGACCCACTCCAGTGTTCTTGCCTGGAGAATCCCATGGACAGAGGAGCCTGACAGGTCCATGGGGTCACAAAGAGTTGGACATGACTGCTGCTGCTGCTGCTGCTAAGTCGCTTCAGTCGTATCCGACTCTGTGCAACCGCATAGATGGCAGCCCACCAGGCTCCCCCATCCCTGGGATTTTCCATGGGGCGTAACACACACGATGCAATAGAAGAGATGACGTGGGATAAACACAAGGGTCTTTCTGACCAAAGTCTTGTTCTTAAGCTTTCTACCTGTTTCTCTAACTGCTTTGGTAGATGCTAAAGTATGACCTGATGGTGCTATGCTAAGTCACTTCAGTCGTGTCCGACTCTGTGTGACCCCATAGACGGCAGCCCACCAGGCTTCCCCGTCCTTGGGATTCTCCAGGCAAGAACACTGGAGTGGGTTGCCATTTCCTTCTCCAATGCATGAAAGTGAAAAGAGAAAGTGAAGTCGCTCAGTCGTGTCTGACTCTTAGCGACCCCATGGACTGCAGCCTACCAGACTCCTCCGTCCGTGGGATTTTCCAGGCAAGAGTACTGGAGTGGGGTGCCATTGCCTTCTCCCGTCCTGATGGTGGAGGGGAGGCAAATGTTGGTGACCTCCCTCTGCCCCAGGACCTTCGCACTTGCAGGTCCTTCTGCCTGAAATGCTCTCCACCTGCTACCTCCAGGCCTGGGCTTTCTCACCCCCTGTAGGTCTTAGATCAAATATCACCTTCTCGATTAGGGATTCCCCACCAACATACCTGGAAAGTGTTCCCCGTCCTCCTCGCCCACCGCCTTCTCCTCCATCACACCTGCCTCCAGGGCACCGAACGTCCCCTATTTTACTTGTTTATGTTCACTGTCTCCTTCAGCTGGAATGTCAGCCCCGCAGTAATAACGAGACATTTTTTTTTTTTTGCTCACTGCTGTATCCCAGCACACGGGACGGTCCTTGATGGATATTAGGAACTTAATCTCTGTTGAACAAAGGAGAGAGAGGGAAGGAGGAAGTGAAGGATGGAAGGGAGGGAGGGAGAAAAGAAAGACAAAAACATGGAAATTCTCAGCTAAAACCCAACAAAACTTCCTTCCTGCGGGACTTCTCGGGGCCTTCATCCCACTAATGTATTAATATATACTATAAATTTAAAGAAACAGATATAACTTTTGGCATTTCTCAAGCTCATTTGACGCACTTTTTGGAGGAGGTGGAGGCAAACTTGGCTGTCTCAAGGCACAGACTGACCTGCGTTCCCCCGGCCCCCGCTGTCTCTTCTCCTGCATTAAGGGCACACCTAGTGTCCAGGGCACACGGACAGCCACCTGCACACCCACTTGCCGGCTGTGATGGAGATCTGCCTGTGAGACAACACTGCCCCCCGTGTGGACATGCAGGCCCACCTTTGAGTGGGTCGATGGTCAAAGGTGGAGAAAGGCCAGCTCATCTTTGAAGGAGGCCACTCATTAGGTAGAAGCAGGGTGGCCTGAGCCTGGGACGACAAGATGGGGCAGATGATGAATCCATTAGAAGAAGCTGGGGGCTGTGAGAGGTTGGCCTTCCTGGGCCAGGAGAACAAGGAGCCTGGGCACACTGGGACAGCAGTTTTCACACCTTCATCTGCAATCAGAACCAACAGCTCCAGGGGCTGAAAGACTCTGGAAATCAACGACACCTCGCCCAACCAACTGACCTCACCTTCTGCACCCAGGGGGACCTTCAAGGCAGTCAGACCCAACCTTGGAGCCTTGGCACTTTTCTGAACCTGCAAAACCACTGTTCTGTGCAGCTCCATCAGTTAAAGAGAAACAGACTTAATATTATACACTGTGAAATCGACAGGCTTTGGTTTAAATCCTGGCTCAGGTAATGACCGCCAAGGGACCTCAGGCAAGTCACTCCACCACCCTGAGCCTCAGTTTCCTCCTCTGTAAAATGGGGTGATCATATCTGACTTATTTCCTCCCTCTTTGTTCTCCCTACAATCTGATTCCTTCAGCCACACTATACATGCCATTCTGGGTTCTTCTGACCTGCTGTGATCGTCTTTGGGCTCCAACATCCCTCAACATCCACCCTCCCCTCGTGCGGGCCAGAGGATGAAATCAGTGGGCTCAGCATGTGGGGGGCCAGCTTTCAGTCCTGGTTCTCCTGTCCTGCCAGGGTGCCCACTGTGTCACACACAGTGGTATTAGGGGTGACATTTTTCTTCCCTTTTCCATAACTTTGTGTTTCCTCTGATTTCCAAAGTAATAAGAAGTGAAAGTGAAAGTGTTAGTTGCTCAGTTGTGTCCGACTCTTTGCAACCCTACAATCTGTAGCCCACCAGGCTCTGCCCTCCATGGAATTCTCCAGGCAAGAATACTGGAGTGGTTTACCATTTCTTTCTCTAGGGGATCTTCCCAACCCAGGAATCAAACCTAGGTCTCTGGCATTATAGGCAGATTCTCTACTGTCTGAGCCACCAGGGAAGTTGCAATAAGAAATAAGAAACCAAAAATCTTAAGAGATGCACTTTTAATATTTTATGTATATTCCACCAGTTTATATATCTCTGTGTGTGTCTGTGTAAGTGTGTGTGTGTGCGCGCGCGCATGCATGTACATTGCTGTTTAGTCTCTCTGTTGTGTCTGATTCTTTGCAATCCCATGGACTATAGCACAACAGGCTCCTCTGTCCTCACTATCTCCCAGAGTTTGCTCAAATTCACGTCCATTGAGTCTGGGGTGCCATGCACGCAAACACATATATACAGATATATGATATGCTTTTCCGAATTCTTGCAACATGCCAGGCTTTGCACTGAGCAAATTACCTACATCATATTCTTTAATTCCTCTGTTGACCTTATGATGTATGTACTATGACCATGCTCCTTTTCTGGATGGGGAAGCTATGGCTCAGAGAGATTACACAGCTGCTAAGCGCTAGAAGCGCCCACAGGCAGGCAGAGGCGGGGGAGGGGACAGAACGACCTGGGTGGGCAGGGAGCGCAGAACAAGTTGCCTCAACCAGGTGACGCGGCCTGGAGTCTATTTAAAGCATGGAGCACGGTGAGTGGGTCGTGCTGTCCTATATAAGTGGTGTATGCCGTCTGTGCAAAATAAAGAAAAGCAGATAAACACAAAGAAAGGAATCGAAATGAATGCCAAACCCACCCACCATCCCGAAACAACCAGAGTTAAAATGCTGGTGAGTTTTCCTCACTGCATCTAATTTTTTTCACTTCCATTTAGTTCTAGAATCTGTGCCTTTCACCTCCATGCTGTGGCACCTCTTGGAGCTGCTTTATAACAGGCTCTTAGAAACCTTTTTTTTTTCCTGGAGTGTAATTGATTTCCCGTTGCTTTAGTCTCAGGTGTGCAGCTACGTGAATCGGTTACACACACAGCCGTTCTCGTTCAGATTTTCCCCCCATATAGGCCATTAGAGAGTATTGAGTAGAGTTCTGTGTGCTTTGTAGGTTCTTATCACTTATCTATTTTATATAAAGCACTGTGTGTATGTCAATCCCAATCTCCCAACTTATCCCCTGCCTCCCTGTCCCCTGGTAACCATAAATCTGTTTTCTACACCTTTGACTCTGCTTAACAAAGCAGGTTCTTTTTACTTCATAAGACACCATAGTCATTTCCACATGCAATTAAACATTCTTCAGGAAATAATGGTTGTGAAAGTTTCATGGTATTCTGACCGTGGGATAAGTAATCTCCAATAGGTGGATTTATCTCAAATTTTACTTATTTACACTGAATCTAGAGTTTAGCAGTTATATCGCTGATACTAGGATGAACATTCTTGTAGCTAAGCCTTTCCCCACATCCTCAATTATTTCCCAAAAATTTCCCAAGAGAGAAATTTACCCAGTCAAAGGGAGGGCAAAATAGCACTCAATGCCCACTGCCAGGACAGGAGGCACCTCTGGTTCAGGAGACCTCTCACCTTCTGCCCACTTCAGTCGGAGAGGCGGCCCATCATCTGGAATGACCACTGAGCTCACAGCAGCATGTGACACGTGCAACTCTCCCGAGATCTTTTTCTCCACAACTCCAGCAGATTGTAGAGATTTTGTCTATAGTGTTGAATTCATTCTAAAAGAAAAGGGAAAGTAAGATATCATTAATAATAACGTCTAAAGGGGCTTCCCTGGTGGCTCAGTTGGTAAAGAATCTGCCTGCCAAGGAGGAGATGTGAGTTCGATCCCTGGGTTGGGAAGATCCTTTGGAGAAGGAAGCGGAAACCCACTCCAGTATTCTTGCCTGGGAAATCCCATGGACAGAGGAGCCTGGCGGGCCACAGTCCATGACCCAGGGACTGAACCCACATCTCCTGCATCTCCTGCATTGCAGGCGGATTCTCTACCACCTGAGCCATCAGATAAAATCCAGCTCAGGTTGGGAGATCTGCACTCTAGTGCTGATCTGCATGGTCTCTCTACGGGACCTTGAAAAGTCGCCCCACCACAGTGTCCCCCCCTTTCATAGGGAGGGCAGTGGTCTGGACCATCCAGGAAGCTTCCAGGTCTAAAGTCCTTCAGTTCACCCAGTCCCTTGCTCTGCAGATGCTTACTTATTAAGTTTATTGGAAAGACTACATTTTAAAACTTTGGAACTGGAGGTCTAGCTTGGAAAGTATCTTGCTAAAGGTCACACCACATACTGGCAGGCAGACCCAGGGGCCAGAACCCAAGTGCCCGTGGTTCTCTAGGTCCTGTGGTTTCTCCTCTGCCACCCAGCTTCCGACCAGCTCATGCCCGTGACTCTCAGGAGGGGCGTGTCTGTGTGCATGTGTGCGCGTGTGTGTGGGCACGCATAGCTGTGAGGGTCTGCAGTTCTGTGCACGTCCACGTGTCTTCATGTCCAGGTATGTGTGTTATTATTTTACTTTCCTGGAGGACAGAGTGAGAGGAGCCATCACAGAATGACCTCGCCATCCCCAGGTGGGCGGCTGAGGTTTGGCAGCTGCCTTTCCACTCACCTCTTCATCCCCAGGCTCTGATCAGAGCAACAGCGTCTGATCCTGGAGAACAAGCCTCCCAGGCTCTCTCCCTCCCTGCCTTCTCTCCCCACTGGCCCTTTCAACTCCTCCCCTTTCGGACACTACCACTCCCATCCCTTCACCTCTATTTACCATACCCCTTCACTCTTTTCTGTGGATTCCGATCCTGAGCATGTAGGGTAGGGGGGGACCTTCAAGGCTTGATCTGAGGTCTCACTGGAGAATTTAAAATGGACAGAGACACAGTAGGGTCTTCTTCCCTAGACAGAGTAGCTTCCCTCATGATGCCTCCTCTGCCGGGCCACGCAAAGAACACATCTTCTTCCCTAGATGGAGCTATGTTGAATAGTCTCCATCTATTACCTTAGCCTGGGAGACACCAGGCTTCTGGAAGGGACTAACATTGACACTTCCGGGTGACCACGTGCTTTCTGCCCACTCTGCACTGATTTCTCTCTGCAGCCCTGTAAAGGGAGAGCTGCCGTCCCCACTCACAGAGCAGGGAGGTGACCCACTCAAGGCATCCTCCAGCTAGCAACAACTCAGCTGCCTGGGCTGCAGACAGAAGGGCCTGGCCTCCCCTCCAGCCCGCCCAGCCCCACCCAGGCCCTGCTGGGTGTGGGGAGCTGAGATAGAGGGAGAGATGCTGGCCAGGGCTCAGCCGATAGGGCCCGAGGTGAGGTCAGCGCTGGGAGGCCCCATGGAAGAAGTGACTAGTCAGGATGCATTGACTAGAGGGGAGGAGTGTTGGTGGCTGATGCGGGAAGCCGGGGCTGGTGATATGAATGTCCTGAATGCTAGGGAGAGACTACCTTGAATGTGGGAGGCAGGAGAGGGCTGCGTTCTCAGGACCAGATGGCCACGTACGTGCCGTGACCATAGCATCGGTGACCATGACAACTTGCTGAGCGCCTGCTCATACCAGGCACTGTACCTCGTCCTCATTCAGCGTCCTCCTCTTTCGTACGGGCAGGTATTCTTGTCTGTATTTTTTCAGATGAGAAAACAGGCTCAGAGGGGTGAAGTGATTTGCCCAAGGCCACACAGCTAGCGCTTGGCAGAACCGGACTCACTCCCAGGACTGCAGAACTCCAAACAGACTTCTCACTGGGCAGAATTCTTTCAGGATCCAGGAGAAAGAGGGTGCACAATATTAATGGTTTCCAGACCTTCCTGCCTGTAGATTCATCTTTAAAATACGGAAGCCCAGATCCTGGTGAGAGTCCCATCACAGAAAGGGCGCACCCAGAAGCAGACCCTTCCACCTGCAGGGGGCGTGAGAGAGCCTCGAGACTGAATCAAGGGCCGTGCAGCAGAGGAGAGCACTTACGCTGGCGACCTGGACACCACTGGTTGCAATGTCACTCCCCTCCTCCCTTCCGTCGTTCCCTGCAAACAGGGAGAAAAACTATCTGTCTTGTAATATGAAGGGCCAAAGAGACTATCTGGGGAGCCCCTGGAAGACGGGGAAGCTCCAGGCAGCTCAATGAGATCTTTTTTGCTTGGGTTCCAGTCCGAAGGGCAGGGCTTGACCTTCCTTCTCTTGGAATCTTTCATAATAGCACCCGGCATAAGTCTTAGCACATTTATTGCTGCTCAGTATAGAGTTACTAAACAAGTTTGAAGTGCATGTTTAAATATGCTCTGTGCTTAGTCAGTCAGTCGCGTCTGCTCTTCGTGATCCCATGGACGGTAGCCTGCCAGGCTCCTCTGTCCATGGGGATTCTCCAAGGAAGAAGACTGGAGTGAGCTGCCATGCCTTCCTCCGGGGTATCTTCCCAATGCAGGGATGGAGCCCAAGTCTCCCGCACTGCAGGCAAATTCTTTACCTTCTGAGCCACAAGGGAAGCCCATATTTAAATATAAGCCCACGTTTTATTGGGCTTCCCAATCGGCGCTAGCGGTAAAGAACCCACCTGCCAATGCAGGAGATGTAAGAGATGTGGGTTTGATCCTTGGGTCAGGAAGATCCCCTGAAGGGGATCTTTATTAGTCATTAACACTTTAGTGTGAATTAGTGTATAGACCCCCCCCCCCCCCCCCAACTCAAGGAGTTGGGAGAAAGCTGTAGCCAAACTGTTTGGGAACCAGCTCAGAATGTGAGGGAAAGGGATCCTAAAGGAGAAGGCTGGGCTTGGGGGGAGGTGTTAGAACTAGAAGAATCCCTCCAGTTCTCACAGGTAGAGAAACCAAGGACTAGAAGCAGAAACGGAATTGTCCATAGTGGCCATCTGTTTGTGCCAAGAGCAGGATTTTCTCCCACAATCACAAAGCACTTGCTCTGTTCCATTGTCCCCCTAAGCACCCACCCCTATTCAAGCTCCCCACCTCCATTCACCCACCACCTGCTTTATACCTTCCTTCCAATGATGCCACAGAATCAGAGCTTATATTTAATGGAGCCTTCCCACTTTCCAATTCCAAATAGCTTCTTGACATCTTTTAGCAAAAAAGCATCTAAAACTTAACATGTTCAAAATCAGACTCTTCATCTTCTGGACAGACCACTTCTATCCTATTCTTCCCATCTCAAATGGCATCCGTGTTCACCCAGGTGATCAAGCTGAAAGCATGGATGCAGTCTTAGATCAGCTTTCCTGGGAGCAGAGCCTGAGGCAGGGGTCCTTGGGCAAGGGTTTCTTGGGGAAGAGCTCTCAGGAGGGAGGGAGTGAAGGGAGCAGGTTAGGGCACATCAGTCAGGGCTGGGGTCTCAGCTGGAGGCAGCATTAGCCACATCCCATGGGGAGCTCTGTGTCCTCTGCATTTCAGGCAGACTCTTTAACCATCTGAGCCACCAGGGAAGCCCAACTAACCCACAGGGAGCTCTGGAGGGTGAATTGTGACTCAGAGTTAGTCTCACCTTGAAATGGGAAGGAAGCCTGCCTTTCATAACCCTCTATCAGTTACTGCTGGGGCTGTCACCGGTGGCCTCCTAGTGGGTCAGGTCCTTTTGGCTGAGAGTGATTGTCCACACAAGGGAGTGACCTATACTCACATAAGTGGGGGTCCCAGAGAGGCTGAGTGCTGGGTGGGGACTAACAGAATCCACTGCACAGTCTCCCTTTGCTTCCCCCGCCATCTCTTCTCACACCCAGCCCATCAGCAAACATGTGCAGACCCGCCTCCCCAGTGTACCCAGGTCATAACGGGGGCATCTCACCACACCAGCCCCTTATCTTAGTCCAGGCACACCACTACCGTTGCCTAGACTAGCCTCCTTCCAAGCTGGTCTCCTGATTTCCACTTTTGCCTCCACCAGCCATTCTGCATCTCACCACCAGAACAGGACTTTCCTGGTGGCCCAGTGGTTAAGACGCCACACTTCCAATGCAGAGGGCGGGGGTTTGCTCCCTGATTGGGGAGCTGAGATCCCACGCGCTGTGCAGCATGGCTAAAAAATATAAAAACAAACAAACAAATAAAACTCTGCCACGATGATCTTTTAAAAACATAAACCACATTAGGTCACTGTCTTACTTTTGAAACTCCCCAGAAGCTGTCCATTGCACTTGGAATAATAACCCCAAACACTGAGCTTGGTCTACAAGCTTCAAACTGATCTGACATCTCCCTGCTTCATTAACTTAATTTCTTACCATCTCCTTCCTCATTTATTACACTCCTACCTAGCACCCACTTCAATCCAGCTAATTCCGCCTTTATAATACTTTATAATACTCTACTTTAGGTACCAATTTCTGAATACATTGATATTTTCTTAGATGTTGCTAATGACCAAAAACACAGCCCAGTGAGCTTAAGCATAAAGGGAACACTGGCTCCCATAATTGAGAATACTGGGGGTGGAACAGTGTCAGGCATGGCTAGACCCAGGGATACAAGTGATGTCACCAAGACCCTGGCTGTCCTTGTCTATCCCTCTCTCTACAGTTTCAGCTCTGTTTCCTTCAGCTCTGAGATATTAAATGTTGGCTTTTCTCCATGGGGTGAGGAAGATGGCTCCACAAAGCTTATGATATAATAGGCTGTTCTCTTCCAGAGTCCATAGATCTGACCTCTCGGTAGGAATCTGATTGGCTGTGTTTGGAACAACTACCCACCCCTTGGGCCCAGTGCTATGTCCGGGGAAGGTGGGAGGGGGCGGGGTCGATCTCAAGATTGGCAAAGTGGTCGGCACAACAGAAGTCACTGTGATTGATGTTTCCACAGGAACCACGTGGCCTGGAAATCTGGGAGACAAAGAAAAAACTGTCTCTTGCACCTTTCCCCCCAAAGTTATCCTTGATTCCAATTGAAAAGGAAATAGCAATTACTATAAAAATAGCAGTTCATAAGGACTATAATTGTTTTCACACAGGTCATGATGCCAACAATATGTCCTTGCTAAGGCACAGAGAGGTCATGAGTCATGGGTGATTTCCAGGGCTAACATGATAACTCCATACCTTCCTCTCTTACTCCAGAAACGGTCCAAGAGTGAACGAGAGCCACAATCTTGAATCTCAGTGACTTTGATATTTACACCATTGAAAGTGTAAAATTAGTTGAGACACCTCCCACAGATCATCAAAGGCTAGTGCAAGGACTAGGAAGCTGTTGTTATAATGAATGGACACAGTAGTTTGGGGGCATAATACAGCGGTTCCCAGAGTGTGCTCCATAAGACATAGTTATCTTGGAGAGGAAGAAGAGTTACATGGTCAATAAATTCAGGCAAAGACTGGATTCAACAAAATCAATCCAGTTTCTTTCATGTAGTGCTTCTCAAAGGCTTTAATATGCCAAGGACTACTATGACTTTCCAAGAGAGAAAAATAGTTTGCAACATTTCCCAAACTGGTGATTCTGACATCCCTTGGGAAACACTTGGTGCATGAAAAGATTGTAGGATTTAGAGTTAGAACACCTGGGTTTAGAGCCCAACTCTGCCATTTGGCATCTGTGTGACCTCTCTATTTTGAGCCTCAGCTTCCTCATCTGTAAAATGGGATCGTTATAATTATTGCCTTATGTGCTTTATTTTTGCCTTATTGTAAGTGTTGTGCATATGAAGTCATCCATCAGAGTGCCTGTAACAATTAGCTCTTCTCTGACTTAAATTCAGCTCTTGCAGCGGAATTATCAAAGGATATAAATATTGCCAACCTACTGAATTCCCCAGGTACAGAAATCTGATTGCTTGGGGAACTCAATGGCTTACTAATGTCGGACCTGTGGCTGTCATCCAGGTAGCTGATCCCTCCCGCCTCTGTCACTTGGAGCTTCAGGAACGGTAAACGTCAATGTCAAATAGTTCCGGCCAGCAGGTTGGGGTAGAACAGAAACCTTCGGGGAATTTCTTTGTCCAGTAGCCATTGCTGTCTAATTATCCTGGGGACCACCTGACCTTTCACTTTAGAAATCCTTAAGTTACTGAAATGTCTGTTTCAAGCTTTACAAATCCTATGCTATGAATAGAGGGTGTGCAAAAAAAAAAAAATTTTTTTTTAAGATGCTGGATTTGGCAGAGTTGAAGTTTTGCATAATACTGGGCCTACCCAGGAGCTGTCCTTTGAGAAACAAGTGGGGCTAGGAGGAAGTGGTTCAGGAGCTGTCAGTGGCCATCTTCATGCTGAAACTGGGTGAGCCAAGTGGGGATGGGTGGGGGATGCTTTGACCCTGCTCCCCAAAACTGTTCCTTCAAAACGGGGAGTCTCAGCTGTCAATCAAACGCATTTCCTTTTTCCCTTAAACTGAGTTATGCTTCTGTCTCTTCAACCAAAAGAATTTTGATTAATAAAAGGAGTGCTTGAACTAATTATTCATAAGCACTTTTTCAACAAATGTTTGTTGAACACCTACCACTCGCCAGGCCCTGCTGTGAGCGCTAGGAATGTAGCAGAAATGAACCGGGCATTTTCCCTGTTCTCCTACACCTTCTAAAGTATAGAGATGAATTTACTTTAAATATTATTTTATATGTTAATTACATCTCAATCAAAAATAGAAAAAAAATCTAATTCCTAATATGAATCTAATTCACTGGAATTAAAATAGAATGGTAGAAAGCAGATATATGCAAGAAAAGTAAAAGGAAGAAAAAAGTCCACTCATATTTCCATCATCCAGGGACAATCATCATTAGCATTTTCCGGTGTTACAGTTTTTTCAAAACAAATCTGTTTTTGAAAAATGAAATGGCGTGGGATATACAGCTTTCATTGTGGGTTTCCACAAAAGGCATCTTGAATATTTTCCCATGTCATTAAATATTCTTCAAAAACATCGTTTTGAAAAAAACATGATTCAAAACAGCTGCATGACATTTTTCCACATGGATAAACAGAGTTTTTAAACACAAATCGCCTATGGTTGGGCAACCAGGTTATTTCCAACTTTACACTATTATAAATAACAAGGAGATGAACATCTTGGTCCAAAAGACTTTGTATCTCTTGAATTCTTGAGATAAATCTCCAGAGATGGAATTAGGATTGGCCAATGGAAAGGAACCTTTAAATGTTTTCTTGATGCCTATCGGTTTCCCCTGTAGGTAAGCTGTATCTGCTTCCCTGGCGGCTCAGAGAGTAAAGAATCTGCCTGCAATACAGGAGACCCAGTTTCAATCCCTGGTCGGGAAGATCCTCTGGAGAAGGGAATGGCTACCCACTCCAGTATTCTTGCCTGGAGAATTCCATGGGCGGAGGAGCCTGGCGGGCTATCACCTATAGGGTCACAAAGAGTCATTGGGTGTGCATAAATTTTAAGGGAGCACCAAGAAAAACTCAGTAATCAAGGTAAATAGTATTTTAATATATGACATCAAAATTCAAAATTAATGCAAAAGAAAATCCATGATGAACAAAATATCATTTTAAATAAAAACACACTGTTGTGAGCTTATAGAAAAATGTGTGCCCCATTTGAGTAGTTCTATTTTTAGAAAACATCTTTCCCAAAATGTTAAAGTAGTTGAAACATGAAAAAAACTGAAAAGCAGATATCTTTAAATTCTCAATACTAAGTTTAAATATTTGAGAAGCATATTCATATCTTCTGATATGGCTTTATATTCATCAAACACACTTTCAAAAATTTTCTCTTATTTGTTGTAACTTATGATCCTTCAACGGAGAAGGCAATGGCACCCCACTCCAGTACTCTTGCCTGGAAAATCCCATGGACAGAAGAGCCTGGTAGGCTGCAGTCCATGGGGTCGCTAAGAGTCGGACATGACTGAGCGACTTCCCTTTCACTTTTGACTTTCATGCATTGGAGAAGGAAATGGCAACCCACTCCAGTGTTCTTGCCTGGAGAATCCCAGGGACAGGGAGGCCTGGTGGGCTGCAGTCTATGGGGTCACACAGAGTCGGACACGACTGAAGTGACTTAGCATAGCATAGCATGATCCTTCAATGGAAAGTAAAACAAGTGAAGTAGATTTTGAATTTTGATTTGTATTGATGAGTTTGCTTCCATTCAAGCTGAGAAGGCAATAGTATAATAAATTCAGGTTTGGATATAAGTAAAAATATCTAAACTTAAATAACATGAGTTTTAATAACGTGTTTTTCATTTTTCAATATTCTTTAATAATCGAGAAAAATTAACTAATAAATTTATGTAACTGTATACATAGAAAAAGAGAGAGAGTGTATATATTTTCCTCTTTTTGTTTCAGGTTTTTCTGTGCCATGGCATACCCCTGGAATTTGGCTCATTGGTTGTTGACTTAAAAAACAAAGCAAATGTCATTTTGTCAACGAATATCATTCAGATTTCATTCACTGCCATTCTATTCTGTGCACCTATTATGCTGGGTCCTGAGGACACATCCAGAGGGGAATACAACATAGTCCCCGCCCCAGAAGAGACTATAATTTAGAAAAGAGAATTGATACAGCTGTAATAGGTCACTAGCTGGACCTGGGTCCCGTTGTTTACCAGCTCTTTGATCTTGAACTAACCTTCAGACTTCCCAGGCTCAATCTTTTCCTCTTGTGAAACGGTCCTCTCAGGGTTATGCTAGGCGAGGCATTAAGCCCCCAGTGAGTCTCAACACTCTTTTAACTCTAACTGTGATGATCAAGGTCATTTGTACACCCAATTAATTTGAGCCATTCATTCTGCAGACAATTATGGAGCATTGTTTAAGCCATGTGCCAGGCATGGGGCTTGGCTCTAAGAATCGTACCAACAAAATTTAACTCTGCCTTCAAGGAGCTTATAATCCAGTGAGGGGGCAGCAGACACACAAATGGCTAAATCCCAACATAATGCAGTAAGTCCTTGACAGCAGTTGGATCTTGCAGGATGAATAGGAGTTTGCTAGGTAGAGTCGAGGGGAGGGGGCCTTATGGCAAAGGGGACAGCAGGAGGCGAGATGTGGGGTCAGAAAGAGCCTGGGAAAGAGTGTAAAGTCCATGTGTCTCCAAGTGATGGGTGGAGGGGCTCCAGCAGGCTCTTCTCACCCTTGGAAGAGATTCCTCAGTGATTCCAGCAGCCAGGGCATGAGCTCATCCCTTCCTGTCTGCCTGTGGTCAATGGCGCTTGAGGTGCTGAGTGGCTGAGGGATTTGATCCAGGTCACAGAGCAAAGGACTCTGGGACAATTGGTTCAAAGAAGGCCAAACTTCGTATTTGTTCTTTGGGAAAACCATAACATTTGTATTTGTTTTTCCTTTTCAAAAATTCCATCTATTGATTCACCCTTCCTTCCGCCACCACGCACGTGGACTGTCCCTGACATCTGGCAATAGATGTGCTCAGGAGTCATTGCCTGTAAACCACATTGAGTCGATCTGGAAGCAGGGTGAATCTGATTGATGTTAATTTTCTCACCCACCCGTACCCTGGAAACTCGATGAGGACCCAGGCGGTTCCTGTCTGGTTACCACACCCCTGTGTTGGGACTGTACCTGGAGCAGAATAGGTGCTGAGTAAGTATGCATCACATCAACACAACCCA
Source organism: Tragelaphus eurycerus (assembly GCA_935064755.1). Lineage (NCBI taxonomy): Eukaryota > Metazoa > Chordata > Mammalia > Artiodactyla > Bovidae > Tragelaphus > Tragelaphus eurycerus. Next base: position 6,063,132 of record CAKXYN010000099.1, on the reverse strand, counting down.
GATGACTCTGATGCCCTTTCAGGGATTTTTTCCCGCCCCCTGCCCTCCACCCCGCCAGGCTGGTTAAGAAGGGGCGCGCTCTCTTCTTCTCTGCATCTTCCCAGTTTCCCTTGCCCTTTGTGGGGCCTCCCAGCCTCTCAGTCTGGAAGTTACTGAGCTATAAACAGACACTTAAATGAAGGAGCACAGCCTTTAAAGAGTCCTTTGAAGAAAGGCTGCAACGTGACTAATCATCCTATAATTTATTGGCCTGTAAATTTGCATTTTCCTATAATACATTTTTCTTAATGGAGGGCCCTCCCACACTGTGGACAAAGGCGGTTTTAGCTGGGGTTGAGCTTCTCCATTTAGAAGAGTCATTATTGTTTTCTCGTCTGTAACAAGACCATACGCAGGCTGGGACCACAAGAGGGTGGGCGAAGGAAGGGGATGGCAGAGAATGGAGCGGGGGCAGACCGCTTGGACCCTGTCTTTGTCCCACCCTTCATCAAGAGCCCCTAGTCAGCTCCAAGTCATTCAGTACCTGGAACGGCTTCCCCCCTCCTTCTCCCCTCCCCCATCCCTTGGCCAGGGGACAGGCTTGGGCAGGATTTATGGGGCTGGCCCCTGCGGAGAGGATCCGGGGATAAATCTCAGCTTATTTAGGAGCGTGATCTACATTTATTGCACTTAATGTGATCTTTAACGTGTCCAAGAGGGGCCCATAAATCCCAGCCTGGCCAGTTCAGCCAGCAGGGCCCCTGGGCCAGGCCCCTCCCCTCACTGGGGTGAGCTAGTGGGAGTCCCTGGGTCTGTTGATTCCCTCTGCTTGCGCCTCCTGCCCTGGCTCCACAGCTAAGACCCAGTGACCTTCCAGGCTGTCTGAAGCCACAGGGTCGAAACTGCATGCTCCTCAGCGGGTAGGGCTGGTGTGCACCCTGCTGTTGAGGCTGGGCCCTTCTCTGGGGTACAAATCCTTCATGCCTCTTTGACCAGGTGACTTCTAGGAGCCTTTCCTGAACTAGATTTGAAAGATGCTAAGATTTTCCAATGTGCCTGACACGTGTACAGAGGAGGAAAGTGGCAGAGCAGAGGTGTCCCATCACAGCATCCTTCCAGGCAGGGGGAGAGGAGAGGCAGACTCCCTGACTGTTAGTATTTACCATCATTCTAATAAATACCAGCATGTGCATACATAGTAATCACAAGCCTTTCAACGTGGATAGCATTTTGCAATTTATAAATCACGTCCACACCCATCCCTCCTACATCCCAGAAGAAATCAATGGCTTATAGAGGCCGCGACTCGCCCAAATTCACAAGGTTGGTGAACAGCAATGCAGGACTTGGGAGCTGAACGTCTGGCTCTTTTCACGGCTCCACACTGCCCACATGTATGGGCACATGTACCACTGAAGCACGCATGCGTACTAAGCACACGGATGCCGCGTACGGGGACGCACACCTTTTAGATGAGCAGAAGTTGGACTGCTCCCAGTGGGGATCCTGCAGACATACGAGGTCATCACACATATCTTTTAATCCTTCTGCCTCTGGTTTTCTGCCAGCAAAGAGAAGCCCTGCCTTGCTGTTAGGAGTACGTGTTGGCGTGCGTGTTTCTTGGATGTGCGAGCATGCACTTGGGGTGGGGTGGGGAAGGGGTGGGGAGGTAGGCCGAGTGAGCCCAAGCTCCTGGAAATGATGAGAGCAAGTCTAAGAGCTGACGCCAATAGTCAGAGATCATTCGGGGCTTCCCTGGTGGGTCCAGTGATTAAGAAGCCGCCTGCCCAGGCAGGGGATGCGGGTTTGATCCCACATGGTCCGGGAAGATCCCACATGCCTTGGAGCAACTAAGCCTGCGTGTCAGAACTACTGGGCCCCTGGGCTGCAACTACTGAAGCCCAAGTGCCTAGAACCCACGCTCCGAAACAAGAAAGGCCACTGCCATGAGAAGCCGGTGCACCACGACACAGAGCAGCCCCTCCTCGCTACAACTAGAAAAAGCCCTCGAGCAGAATCGAAGACCCAGTGCAGCCAAAAATAAATAATCTTTTTAAAAAAATTAAAAAGATGATTCTCGCCTCTGGGTTTGAGAAGACCGTCCCAGGCCCTATTTTGCTACCCACTGGCCCCATGCCCGGCCCCAAGAAACACATCTGTGTGTAGATTCGTCTGCACACCCATATGCGCGTACACATAACACACAAGAATATGAGGCCCCGGACCCAGCAGGGCCAGATGTGGTCATCAGGACCACCACTTGGGGTTGAGGGTCATATGTTTTCCTTGGGTGAGTGTCTAGAAATGGTGTCACGTCTGCACTAAAGGTTTGCAGCTGAGCACAGGGGAAGGCTTAACAGTGACTGTTTCATGGAATTTAATGGAGAAATTATATTTCTGTGCATTATTTTCTAACTATATGACTAATGCGCGTTCAGTACAGAAAATGTAGAAAACCAGGAGCACATAATTAACCAAAAAAAATTTTTAAATCATTTGTAATGCTTCATACAGAGATGACTCATTTTTAATTTCTCCAAAGTACATCCTATCAGATATTTTTCCACGTGTGTATATATATATGTATAAATAATTTTTTTAAAACTTGGTTCGTCCCATGAATCCTACGTTGACAACTTTCTTCCTTAATATATTGGGAAATGTCTTGCCTGCCATTTCACATCCTCTCACCCACTCTTGTCACAGGATGTGTCGCTTTGTCAGGCCTAAGATGGGCCATGATTTTCCTCCCCAAGCACACTTTTATGATCTTCGCTCTTTTATGGTGAAGGACAGGGAGGCCTGGCGTGCTGCATCCCATGGGGTCGCAAAGAGTCGGACACGACCGAGTGACCGAACAACAACAAACAGTCCCTAAGGCTGAACCCATGATGGGTTCCTTAGATTAAATTCCTTAAAGTGGAATTGCTGGCTCGAGGTTTCGCCCATCAGAGAGATTTTCAGTAACTTGCTGGGCTGCCCTCTAGAAAGCAGGGTATGCTCATGTTGGCCAGAAACTGGCAGGTCCACTCGGTTTTGTGCAGTTTTTTTCTTCTTTTTTTTTTTATGTATTTATTTGGCTGTGCTGAGTCTTAGTTGCAGCACGAGGGATCTTCAGTCTTCATTGGGGCATGTGGGACCTTTAGCTGCAGCACACAGGATCTAGTTCCCTGACCAGGGATTGAACCCCAACTCCCTGCAGTGGGAAGACGGAGGCTTAGCCACTGGAAAACCAGGGAAGTCCCTGGAGGATTTCCTGTATAAAGGAGGAGTTTGGGCACGAGCCCTTGGGAGCAGGGGGCTGGGGTGGTCCCGTCCCTTCTGCTGTGGCACAGGGCAGCAGAGGCAGGGACAGAGAGGTGGGAGGAGAGAGTCTACCACTCCGAGTCCTTTGCGGGGGACTGGCCTGGCCCCCTGGTGCTTGGTGTCCCTGTTGCTATTGCCAGATCCCCGCCCTCGGTAGGCACAGGGCAGGAATTGAGTCAACATGCGCAAGTGAACAAATATTTGTCAAACGGACCAATGTTTGTTGAATGTTCAAAAGTTTACGGATAGAACAAATGTTTGTTAAAAGAACACTATTGTTCTTGGAAAAGCTCCGGCCGGTTCACAGGCTGTCTTCCCTCCTCTGGGGGTCCCCAGAGCAGGCTGGAGGCTCAGAACCACCTCAATAGAGCTGCACAGGGGACGTGCCAGCTGGGCAGCTTCTTGAAGACGAGCCTGGCATCTATCATCTCTGCAACTCTGGGGTGCAGCACAGCACCCTCCCACTGCTGTGTTCCAGAAACGTCGGTTAAATGAGTAATTGGTTTCAGATCCCTGCTTGACTGCCTGCTAAATCCCACTGTGGCCCAGAGCAGCCGGCTTACCCACTCTAAAGCTCCTGCTCTCGAATATGAGATGAAAAGATAGGCCTCTCCGTGGTTTTCCACCTTTTTTCTTTAAAGTAGAATTTTCTCTTCAAACAAACCCCACTCCAAAGAGTTGCCTTCCCTTCGTCAGCGGAACCCCTAGGGCACATGATTTGAGAAGCGCCAGCATCGTTCGTGTCTGAAGTCCAGACGAACAGAGGGGAGCCGTGCCTGGGACACGCATTGCTCAGCACCAGGAATTTACCCCCAAATGCAGCCGAACTGTCCAAGAAACTGGGGAGGAAAGTGACTTTTAAACCCCCAGGGAGTGCTATGGATTAGATGAAAGCTTTGTATCAATGTTAAATTTCCTGGATTGTGTAACTGTGTGTTCTGTGGTTATGTAAGAGGAGATCTTTATTCTTAGAAAATATACACAGGAATATGAAGGCGAAGAGCAGCATCACACAGCCTACTTTCAAATGGTTCAGAAAAAAAAAAGTATGAATACGGATATATATGTATGAGAGAGTGATAAAGCAAATCTGGCAAAATGTGAAAAGTGATGAATATGGATGATGGGTACCCAGGAGCTTGTGGTGCTATCTTTGAAATTTTCTGTAGATTCCAATGATCTCAGAATAAGAAATCAAAAAAAAAAAAAAAAACTGTTAGTCTTTTTCAAAATGCTGGGCAAAAAATACCATTAAACATTTTTAAATGCCTCACCAAAAATAATAATAATAGTAGAAAAAGGACTGCAAGGGAAGGAGGGGTAGATGTGTATACAGGCCTCATTAGATTCATCTCTTCCTAAGGGGGCAGAAGGCAAGGAAGCCTTGCATGTTAAGGAAACTCACTGGCCAGAACTGCATATACACTGAAGCTGGGGCTTGGATCCTTCTATTAAAACCCGAAGTGGCTGAAGTTCATAGCATGCCGACAGTTTCCACTGAGGAAATTTGCTGATGAATAAGAGCTTTGGGTTGGTACCACTCTGAGCCTCTCAAGAATGAGGTGGAAGAGTGAGAGGGAGGAGAAACAGGAGGAAGAGGAAGGTTGTGGGAAGGTGATGCTGGGATAGAAGGAGGAGGGTGGTGGGAAAGAAGGGGGTCAGGGAGGACTCAGCAGCTGGGTATCCACTTGGTTCGGATGTTGTCAGGAGGATTCAAGAGATGCCTCTGAGGCCCCTTCCAGCACCCAGAGAGAGAGAGAGAGACTCAAGGACTCAGAGGGGCAAGACATGCACGCCCCTGGTGTATGTACCTGCCTGCACACACGCACACATGCACACCCATCCCACCTGAGCCCACGAGGAGACCAGAGCTCCCGACTCCATCACGAATGAGCACAGTGTGGGTCCCCCATGTGTGAGGGCAGACCCGCCCACCCTGCTGGGGGCCTCCCAAGGGGTCTGCTGTCACTCACCCGTGGTCCTGAAATCCAAGAAGCTCCAAAAGCCAAGTTTTCACTTAACTCCTGAGTCTGTAAAGCACAACTTGAACTGTCAGGAGGCTATTTATGGCCTTTATTTTTCCCACTTACTGAGAATATTCATACGTTCACTGCAGAAATATTAATGTGTTTACATACAGAGTGCTGCTCAGGCCCCTCAGGGGTTATTACATCTGTGGTATGTGCACCGAATTACCCTTCCAGAATGTGAAATGTTCCGAAGTCTGAAACACATGTGATCCCCAGGGTTTCAGAGAAGGGACTGGGGACTCATACTATAGTGAAGTCGTAGTTTCCAGAAGAGGGTAGGTGTGTGTGTGTGTGTGTGTGTGTGTGTGTGTGTGTGTGTGTGTGTGTGTGTCTAAAGGCTTGATTTGGGTGTCAACGTCCAGCCAAGAGCAAAGTTGACCTCTGCAACAGGCATCCAGATGTTGGCTTTAGGTTTGACTCCCAAATAGCAGAAGAGAATTCATTCATTTATTTTGGAGCTTCAATATGGTTAGTTGAAAACAGCAAAGCTCACTCTACACATATGGCAAATTATAAGTAATGCACAGAGGAAGTAGGGTGCTGGGGGAGGCCAGGGTAACCCACCAACCACCTAGCCGGTCCTGCTGCCTGACCCCTCCTGACTGGTTGCCTTTACCTGCTCGTTTGCTGTTGGACTGTGCTCCACAGCACCTACCTGACAGCCTCCGAGTCCCAGAGCCAGTGTACGTGGAGTGGACAGGGCTGGTATACCAGGAGTGGTCAGGTTTGGCGCACCAGGGTAGACAGGGCTGGTACACCAGAGTTGAGTGCGTTTAGTTTTTGGTCTGTGTTCCCAGCCCTGCCCTTGCCGACTTGCCATCTGGAATTCCCAGAACACACCAGCTACAGTGGAGAAACAGTCTCAGCTCTGGTTCTGAAGTCAAGCCCCATGAGCTGGAATCCTGGCTCCACCTCTGACACTGCCTGGCCTCAGGGAAGTCTTTGCTCCTTTCTGAGCCCCTCTCCTCTGCCACTCCGCATGCCCCTGGGGTTGTTTTTCTCTTGGGGGATGGGGTTCTAAATGCGATTATAAGTGGAGGTGGTTGTAAGCAGGGAGCATCATTTACCCTCGGGGGGCATGCTTGCTTCTGTGCTCCACCCCGCAGGCGCAGCCCGATCAGTGTGACCCGTGGTGTCCTGGCTCCCTTTCCTTTGTTCCTGTTCGCAGATCACTTCAGTAACCATCACCTCTCACTCACCTGCTTCACCAGTCCCCTCCCCTCCACTGGACTCTTCCCATTAGCTCTCACACAGGCAGAATGCCCCCACGTTTTAAAAAAAGAAAAAGGCAAAAAGACCCTCTCTACCAAATGCAACTTGGTATCCTAGGGATTGGACTGGATCCTAGAACAGAGAAAGAACATTCATGGAAAGCCTGGTGAAATCTGAGTAACGCCTGTAGTCTGGTTATTAGTCTGGTACAAGATCAGTGTCTTAGTCTTGACAAATGAAGTCTGACCTTTTTTTTGGCCCCACCCCATGGCATGCAGGATCTTACTTCCCTGACCAGAGATCGAACTCATGGCTCCTGCAATAGAAGCAAGGAATTTAGGCCACTGGGCTTCCAGAGTGGGGTAGGTGTCTCCAAAGTGTGGTTATGGGGAACCTTAGCACCAAAGGGAGCTGTATAAAGGGGATATGGGAGCCCTCTGTAGTATCTTTGCAACTTCCCTATGAATTTAAGACTATTCCAAAATAAAAAGGTTATTGAAAAAGAACCTCTCTCTTGATTCCACACTCCATCCCATTTTTTTGCTTTCTATTTTATCAAAACTCCCCAGAACAGTCTCACCGTCTACGGTTCCACTTCCCTCATTCTTTCATGAACTCATGTACCAGTCAGGTCTCTCCGCCACCCACACCCTCTACGGCCCCCAAACTGCTTGGTCAAGGTGTCCAGGGGCCTCCCTGGGGATGAGCCGAGTCTCTGATTCTCCTCCAGCCTCACCGTTCCTGGCCTCTTGGCAGGACCTCCTATCAGGCCTCTCTTCTTGAGCGGCTTCCCTGACGGCGGGGCTGGGAGATGCGCTGCTTCTTTTTCTCCGCTCACCCCGAGGCCTCTTCCTGCTCCATCACTTTCACCATGCTCCTCTCAGCTCTCAAACCTCTAAGGGTGGCCTGAGGCCCCAGAGCCAGCCTTTGGACTGTTTTCACTCTCTCCCCAGGCAGCCTCCTCCAGCTTCACAGCTTTAAACACCACCTGCCTGCTGACAGCTCCCAAGTCCACGTCCTCAGCTGGGACGGCGCCCCACCCCCCAGTGCCCACTCAGCACCTCCCCTCCGACTGCAACAGGCCCTCACCCTGAATGCTCCCTAAATCCGCCCCACCCACGCCTGCTCCTCACTCATCTCTGCCATCGCCCTAACTGGCAGCTCCATCCTTCCTGTTCTGGCCCCACACCTGGAATCTGCCCTTGACTTCCCTTTCTCCCACATCCGGTCTATCAGCAAATCCCCCCTCTCTGTCTTCATGACACGTCTGCTGCTGCCCACCGTCCAAGCCGCATCACCTCTCATCTGGATGAATTCAAAAACCTGCCCCCGCTCCCAGGTCTGCCCTTGCCACGCTTCAGCCTGTCCTCAAAACAACAGCCAGAGGACAATTTCAGAATGGGTCTGATCAGGTCAACTTCAAGTCCAAACTCTTCCATTTCCTGCATAGTAAGAGTCCCGCATAGTAAGAGTCCTAAATGTTCACTGGAAGGACAGATGCTGAAGCTGAAACCTCAATACTTTGGCTACCTGATGCAAAGAGCCGACTCCCTGAGAAATACCCTGATGCTGGGAAAGATTGAGGGCAGGAGGAGAAGGGGACAACAGAGGATGAGATGGTTGGTTGGCATCACCGACTCAATGGGCATGAGTTTGAGCAAACTCTGGGAGTTGGTGATGGACAGGGAGGCCTGGAATGCTGCAATCCATGGTGTTGCAAAGAGTCGGACACGACTTAGCGACTGGACTGAGCTGAACTGAAGAGTCCTTTCAATGGCCGTCACAGTCCTACTCCACCTGATAGCCCATTTCTCGTCCCTCGCCTCCCAGAACCCTTCGCCTTGCCCACTCTGCTGCAGCCGCACCAGCCTTCTTCCTGACCTTCAAATACACTGGGTATGTTCCTGCCTCGGGCTTCCCAGGTGGCTCAGAGGGTAAAGAATCCACCTGCAATGCAAGAGACTCGGGTTCGATCCCTGGGTCGGGACGATGCCCTGGAGAGGGAAATGGCAACCCACTGCAGTATTCTTGCCTGGAGAATCTCATGGACAGAGCAGCCTGGCAGGCTACAGTCTGTGGGGTCGCAAAGAGTGGGACATGACTGAGGTGACTTGGCATGCAAGTTCCTGCCTCAGGGACTTCACACGAGCCAGTCCTCCTGCCTAGAAAGCCCTCCCTCCTCACTTTCTTCAAGTCTCTGCTCAAAGCTCCCCTTCTCAGGGAGACCTTCACTGACTGCCTTTCGTAAAATAGGAACGCTCCCTTTCTCTTCCCCAGTTTCGACTTTTCTGGAGGGCCGATCATCATGTGAACACTGTGTCTACTTGCTAGCTGTTGACTGTCTGTGTCCTGGACTGGATATCAAGTCCAGAAGACAGGTACTTCGTTTTGTTCTCTGCTACATCCCTGGGATAGGACCTGGTGGGTGAGAGTTTATTTGTTTGCTTTTTAATCAACTAACATGAATTAAAGGTTTCCCTGGGGGCTCAGGTGGTAAAGAATTTGCCTGAAATGCGGGAGACCCACGTTCGATTGCTGGGTTGGAAAGATCCCCTGCAGAAGGAAATGGCAACCCACTTCAGTATTCTTGCCCAGAGAATCCCATGGACAGAGAAGCCTGGTGGGCTACATATAGCCCACAGGGTCGCAAAGAGTCGGACACGACTGAGCGACTAACAAGACATCGTGACTTGAGTTGGAAAAAAATCCCCTGCAGAACGGACTCCGCCTGCAATGCAGGAGACCCTGGTTCGATTCCTGGATTGGTAAGATCCACTGGAGAAGGGATAGGCTACCCACTCCAGTATTCTTGTGCTTCCCTTGTGGCTCAGCTGGTCAAGAATCTGCCTGTGATGCGGGAGACCTGAATGCAGAACTGAATAGTGTCTGAACCATCCTCTGCAGGTTTGGGAAGGCCTTTCTGTGGCCACCAGGGCTAAGGCAGCCTGGCCAACTGGGCTTTGAGAGCCAGCATCTCCCTCTCCACCCACGTGAAGGCCCCTGCTGGTGAGCACGGGCACTCACCTGCGCATGGCTGGTGTGCGTACTGGGTACATAAGAGTGTGCTGCACACTGGTGGCCCCAGGCCCAGGGATTCCTCACGGCTGCTGCCCGAGTCACTTGCCTGCTCTCAACGGCCCTGCGTGAGAACAGGTGTGAGATGGAGACCCATGGGTTTGGAGTCCAGGAAGCTGTAGCCTCCTCCTTCCCGTTCTCTCCCAGCCACTTAGCCCTCTGTCTGTCTGGCTGCAAAGTCCCCCATGTGAGGTGTGGAGGGAAAAGTGTCCGAGTGTTCCCTGGTGGCTCGGACAGTAAAGCATCTGCCTACAATGTGGGAGACCTGGGTTCGATCCCTGGGCTGGGAAAATCCCCTGGAGAAGGAAATGGCAACCCACTCCAGTACTACTGCCTGGAAAAATCCTATGGATGGAGGAGCTTGGTAGGCTACAGTCCATGGGGTCTCCAAGAGTCGGACTTCACTTTCTGCAGGGGAAGCTGGGGGACCCTGTTGAGCTGTGATGGGGCAGCCCCAGTTAATGGTCTGGACCGGCTGCCCTGTGCTTGGACCCTTGCCCTGGTTCCTAGCTGAGCACTCTGTCTGACATGTGCCCCTCCGTCTGTCTCTGCTTCCTGCACTCTTTGTCTCTCTGTGCTGCTCCCTGCTTTTTCTTCTCTCCTCCGCTCTTCCATGCTGTTTCCTGCCTCTTCTCATAGCCTCACTTCTAGCCTTTCCCTCTGTCTCCATCTCCATCTCCCTCTGCGTGTCCGTCGCATGAGCCTCCCTTTGTTTCTGTCTTCCTGCCTCCTTTCTAGCCCCCATCACCCTGCCTCTCCTCCTCTCCCCTTCCTCTCTTCCCCCAGCCTTTCTGCCTGCTGTGTCTGTCTGTCCCTGGCCGCCGGTCCCTCCGTGGTGCCTAGCCCCACTGCCTCCCTCTCTCCCCGCCGGCCTGTCCGCGTCGTCTCTTCCTCGCCCAGCCTCGTCTGTCTCCCCGTCACCCTGTCTGTCTCTCGCCCTGTTTTCCGGGAAGGCAGCCGTGATTTACGAGCTGCGGACAGGGCCAGCTGCGGGTGCGGGAGGCCCTGATTACAGTTTCCCGGAGGAAGCTGCCTGCTCGGGGATGGCAGGGTGACAGCGTTTACACAGAGCAGCCCCGGGCTCGGAGCACGGCTGTCAGTCCTAGACGGATGGCGTGCCGGAGAAGGCCCATTACTTCATTCACACCTCTTCGGGCAAACAATAAAACACTTACACACGGCCTTGACGCGGGCGGGCGGGCGGGGCTGCCCCTCCCCCGCCCCGCCCCCCCAGAACGTTCCCAGCCTGGCCCAGGGTCTGGGCCTTTCTGATGGGAAGGAGTGCGGCAGGGAGACAGGGGTGGTCCCTGAGGAAGCCCACCAGGCCCAAGCCCTAGAGAAGGCCCCACACCTGGCTCCCAAGCCTGGGCTTTGGCAATGCCCCAGGCCAATTGGTCTCTCTGAGCCTCAGTTTCCTCATCTGTGAAAGGGGTTGTAATGCTCACGCAGGATAATGGAACTAAAAGCATAAATAAATTGGAGAGTGCTGCCCAATGTCAGCAAGATTATTAATATTCACTTAAAATAATATTTGTATTATCCCGGGTAGAAAGCAAAGTACCCAGGATCCTAAATTTGGCCCTGCAGAGGAAAGTTTACAAACGGGGCTTGATGTGTAATCCAAGGCTGACCCTTGATGGGCAGGAAACGACAAGGTTGGCAATTGCCCCCTTTGTGACTGTTTCTTGAGGAACCCCTTCACCCAGGCACCCAGTCCTAGAATCTTCATTTATGTGGAGGTGAAAGTGATTACCAGCAGCTACTGTGTAGCCGTCTCCCTGTCCTAAACCCCTGCCAATAGGAAGCTGCATTTTCTGAGAGCAAAGCTTTCCATTTGAAGGAAAGCTGCCCCAGTGAACTTCAGGCACCAACCATGATGTGGAGAAAGGACTGGAGCCTGACATGGGATGGTGGGTGGATTTGTGACTGACTCCATATTTCTAGACAATGAAGAAAGTGAAGTCGCTCAGTCATGTCCGACTTTTTGCAACCCTGTGGACTGTAGCCCACCAGGCTCCTCCATCCATGGAATTTTTCAGGCAAGAGTACTGGAGTGGGTTGCCATTTCCTTCTTTAGGGGATCTTCCTGACCCAGGGATCGAACCTGGGTCTCCCAGATTGCAGGCAGACGCTTTACCATCTGAGCCACCAAATATCCATTATGGTACTCTCACTGTGAGCCAGGCACGTGTACCCCAACAGCAACACCATTTGTGACACCCCTACGTTGTGCCAGCCACCTTCTCTCCTTGAGTGCCTCCAGAAACCCTGCCAGGTGGGAACCATAGCCCACATCTCCGAGCGGAGGAAGCTGAGGCTCAGAGAGACGAAGCAGGTGGCCCAAGTGGAACCACAGGACTGGAATCCAGTTCCAAAGCCCATCTTGTGCTCTGGGTGTGGAAGAGCTGTTGATGGGTGGGCTCCGGGGCTTGGGGCCCACTGCTGGCTTCACCACTTCCAAGCTGTGTGACTTTGGACAGCCTCTCCTGGGTTCAGCTTCCTTGTCCACACAGTGGGGGAGGGGGCAGGAACATCCCCTGGGATGGCCTGAAGATTCACCAGGATGATGCTGGGCCAGGGCTGAGAGCAGGGCCAGGCGCATACAGGCCGCATCCAAAAAATGCGAGGTCAAGATTAGGGCAGAAAGGGTCCACGAGCCTTAGGCCAGCCCCCGTGTCCTGCCCCGCCCCGCTCCCGGGATCCCACTGCTGGCCTCAGAAAAGGTCTCCATTTAACACCTGGCCCTGTAAGGGGTGAGGCAGGAGCCCCACGCTGGAACCTAAGGGGTTGCCCACAAATAGACTTAATTCATGAAATAAAATCCTCACCAACCCTCTCCCCAGTCTCTTCCTGTGCTCCACCCCTACCTGCCCCCCACCACCAAAAAAAAAAAAAAAACCCCAAACCCTGCACAAACCTGCCTGGGGAAGAAGTGGGTAGCAGAAGCCAACAAACCAAAGTGTTAATCTCTTTCTTTCCTTATATTAAAGCGATCATTGGACATCATCACGCTCAGCCAGCCCCGAGGTCAAGAGCAAAGAGAAGAGGGCTGGAATCAGGGTCCACACTGGGCTTGTAAATTAACCAACTCCTTTCACTTCTTGGAGCCTCAGTTTCCCACTTCCAAAATGGGACTGATTATAGCTCCTGTGAAGGTGGTTTAAAGATTAAATGAGATGACACAGTTCTGGGGCCACTAATCAGTGATATTTATGGAGCGCTTACCGCTTGCCAGGCAGTGCCCTGAGTCCTGAGGAGAGAGTGATGAGTCCATGATGAAGTGTCTGTCTTCCAGGAACTCCCATTCTGGTGGGAGAAATTGCAGATCAAGGGGTGGAGGGAGGGTGGAAGTTGTGGAGAAGATAAAACGAAGAAGCAGAACATGGGGGTAGGAGAGGGTCTATGGCCGGAGTGGTCAGGGAAGGCTCCTGGGTTACTCAACAAAAGCCTTAAAGAAGCTTCTAGTCTCTTCCTGTTCATAGACACCCTGGCTACTCTGATTGCCTGTCCCTTGTGGGGCGCTTGCATACCAGTGCTTATGGTCCACAGGTCTACCTGGATGCTTTCATCTCCCTGGGAACACCTACCTCTCCTGCAAGGGTATCAGAGATGCATCCTTTTCCATTGCTTCCACATCCTTCCCAACTTCCTTTGGCAGAATCTGTGGCTCCACCATCTGAGGTCTAATGATCACAGCTTATGTGAATTCCCCCTCTCTCTCACATGGCAGATATCATGTCAGTTGCGTGCGTACTAAGTCACTTCACTCATGTCCGACTCTTTGCGACCCCACGGACTGCAGACTTCCAGACTCCTCTGTCCATGGGACTCTCCAGGCAAGAATACTGGAGTGGGTTGCCATGCCCTCCTCCAAGGGATCTTCCTGACCCAGGGATCGAACCCACGTCTCTTATGTCTCCTGCACTGGCAGGCGGGTTCTTCATCGTGTACATTAGGAGTCAGTAAACAATGGGCGTAAAGTGCTTACTTGGCACAGGGCCTGGTACACAGCAGGACCGCAGTAACTGCTTTGCTGCCGATGCTGTCGATGGGCTCTCGGACCATCTTTCAGTTAAGTGGAACTCAGTGGATACGTGCAAACAGGAAGAAGCGTGTACCTCGGGGCAGGGGAGAGAGTCTGGGTGAGTGGGGCAAGGGCCGGAAGCCTGCCCAAGGGCCGCCAGGACGGAGCAGGGAGGCGGCATTCAGGGGGGCCTGGAGTGGTGTGAAGATCTGTGGACGTGGAGGCCTGATGGGGGAACCGAGTGGGCGGAGGGCGGAGGGAGGCTGTGTGATCCTTCATCCAGATGGATGGTTCCAGCAACAGCCCAGACAGGTAAACACTGGGGCTGGGGCCAGACAGCCCCCCGCCACCCCCCCACTAGCTGACTCTGCTGGTGACAACTCCTGTCAAGGCTTGACGAGAGGCTGCTGGCTGCTCCTGCCCCCCTTGGCCCAGCTTTTGGGAGCTTTTCCCAAAGTTGGGGGGCCGGAGGCTATTCCAGTGACTCAGCTTCGTAAGAAAGCTCAGACAGAGAGAGAGAATGGCCCTTGCTTTCTCTCCACCTCCATGGAAACTCAGGAGGACACTGCCCAGCCAGGTCCTTGGGGTTGGTTAATGCCTCCCTCCTCCTGGAAGCCCCCCTGACCGATCTCTTTCATCTCCCCCTCAAATCACTCCCACCACCCCCCAAAGGAACGGATCGGTCCATCGAAGCCCCCAGCATCCACGGTCCATCTTATTAACTTGATGCTTGCCATACCCAGCTCTACCCTCGCTGGCTGCGTGGCCTGGGCTGCTCTGAATGGCAATTTCTTCATCTGCTTCATGGGGACCTGAGACAGACGCTCTGAAAAGCAGATTCTGATTTTTGGATCTGCCGATTTCTGGATTTGAGCCTCGGTTTCTGCGTCTGGGAACTGAGAGTCAGCATAACGTCTCCCTCATGGTGTGTGTGTGTGTGTGTGTGTGTGTGTGTGTGTGTGTGTGTGAGGATACAGTAAAGTGCTGGTGGGCAGGGCTAAGCCCAGGCACAGACAGGAGAGGGCTACAGTCACCTCTTCATGGACAGATGAGCGCAGGGGCTTACAGAGGACTCCCCGGCACAGCCCGCTGGGCAGGGGCTCGGACTCAGGGTCTTGTTTCCACCTCTCAGAGTCAGGGAAGGGACTCAGGAGGGAGGGATTCAGGGGTCTGGCACAGCTCCCTAAAGTCCTGTTGACCCAAAGACCTGTTCACCCTCGTCCCTACTCTCTTCACTGTATTTCATGTTGCTTGCTCCATTTTATTCTTCGAGTGTTGAGGATTGTGTAGCTAATTCGTCTAAAGACATTCCAGCTGAATTAGGGGCTAATTAACAAGTACTGTATTTCTTAACTGTCCAGTGTTTTGGTTGGTGGGGGTGGGTTCCTTTGAAAATTTATTTAAATTACTTTGAAGCTCTTTAAGACAACACGTCTAGTTCTTTTACAAAGATCTAGTCATCATAATTTTGGGGTAATTGAATGAAAGTCACATTGTTGAGCTACATCTTCTGTTTTATTTCAAGACAACTGAAGACATAAAAAGCACCCCTCCATCCCCAAAGCTGGAGCCACTGTCAGAGTTCCAGAGGGGCTGGGACTGTCTGGGCGTTTTACACAGAGGACATAGCTGACTCCCACCCTCCGGAGGTTGATCTGCTTCATTCCTAAAGGGAGCTGTCAGGACATCCCTGAGGAGAAGGGAGACTGGGACCAAAGGGAAGGGTTGCTGCAGGCTCCCACTGTCCCCCTGCATCCTCGTGGGGCTGGGAGTGAAAATTAGACATCCAGGTCACATAGGTGGTATGGGGAGAATGGAATCTCAGCAGAACTGAAGCAGCATCCCTCCATCTCATCCCTCCAAACATCCATCTGTCCATTCACCTGCCTTCCCATCAGGGTCATTTGTCCACTTGCCCACTTTGCCATCTATCCACCTATACAACACCTGCCTGCCTTCCCGATCACCTATTCGTTCACCCACCCACTGAGTATCTATCCATTTACCCACCTAACCTAGTCATCCATTAATCCATCTCTCCATCCAGCCATCTATCCCTCTACCCACTCATCCACCCATCCAACCACCCACTCATCCATCTATCCAGTGAATAAATATTTTAAAAGAGGAAAATAGGAGTAGCAGCAAGATCCCTCGGGTAGGGAAGAAGAGGGAGTCTGCAGATACAAAAGAAGAAAGATGGTGCTGAAGGGCGTGGAGAAAAAGGTAAGAAGAGAGATGCCTGAGGAAGCAGGCAGGGCTATGCTGGTCCCTATGGGCCACCACTGGCATGAGCTTGGGGCCTGAGACTGAGCTGATCGTGGAGCGGAGGTAACAGGAAGGCAAAGGCCAATAGGAACCCCCGATTCTGGGGGTCTCTCTGCCATAGCCCTGGTACTGTCACCCCTGGTGACCAGCAGCCTCAGCAGAAGCAGGAGCTGGGGCCAGAAGAAAAGAGTCGGATTTGGAAGAAAGCAGCAAACCTGAGTCTAGATTGGGGTCTGCTTCCCATGCTCCCATGACCTCCCTGGGCCTCTGGTTCCTCGATGGCAAAATGAGTTTTTCTATCTCCTGGGTCACTAGAGGAACAAATGAAATAATGCTAGTAAAGAGTCGTGCACCGGTGAGGTTGCTGGGAGCGGAAGAAATCCAAGTGGGCCGGAAGCGGCTAGAGCCAGGTGGGGGTGGTGGTCCAGCTCTGGGGCCGGAGGCAAGAGGTGAGCTGTCAGTCACACTCAGAAGGGATATAGTCAACTGATTGAATGGCAGATCACAGGATGCTTTTATAAAGGTTTTCATCTGTCCCTCTGGAAGGAAAGTTATGACCAACCTAGACAGCATATTAAAAAGCAGAGACATTACTTTGTCAACAAAGGTCCGTCTAGTCAAGGGTATGGTTTTTCCAGTGGTCATGTATGGATATGAGAGTTGGACTATAAAGAAAGCTGAGCGCCGAAGAATTGATGCTTTTGAACTGTGGTGTTGGAGAAGACTCTTGAGAGTCCCTTGGACTGCAAGGAGATCCAACCAGTCCATCCTAAAGGAGATCAGTCCTGGGTGTTCATTGGAAGACTGATGTTGAAGCTGAAACACCAATACTTTGGCCACCTGATGCGGAGAGCTGACTCATTTGAAAAGACCCTGATGCTGGGAAAGATTGAAGGCAGGAGGAGAAGGGGACGACAGAGGATGAGATGGTTGGATGGCGTCACTAACTTAATGGACATGGGTTTGGGTGGACTCTGGGAGTTGGTGATGGACAGGGAGGCCTGGCGTGCTGCAGTTCACGGGGTCACAAAGAGTCGGACACGACTGAGCGACTGAACTGAACTGAATCTGTCCTCCTGGCCCGCAGGCAGGGGCTGGCGCCCAGGCACCCTCTTCTCTTGGATCCACTTGTCAGGGAACATGAAGGTTGGATGAAGAGCCAGGATTCAGATCACACCCAGCTGCCTCTGAGCGTGTGGCGCTGAACCAACAACTGCTAACCTCACAGCAAACCAAGGACGGCTGGGCGGTTGGGAGCGAGTGAAAAGACGTCCCTTCTCTCCCCGCGCCGTCCTCACTTGGTTCTAAAAAAGGACTCAAGTCTGGTGTAGAATGCCCGGCACACCGCGAGGACTCATTTAATCTAAATCACGTTTGGAGCGGCCCCTCTGTGGCCAGACCTGTGCCCTGCCCCCCAGGGTCCAGCCAGAGAAGCCACCCACCTCTCCCCTGGGGCCCTGTGGGCTTCGGGGCGAGCAGGAGCAGCAGTCTGGGAGGAGAACCAGGGGCGCGGGGGCAGCTGCCGGGGATGGCCTGTCGGGTGCCGGCTGGGCCGTGGAGGTGCGCTGGCTCAGGGTACCCTGGCATTTACACTGTTTCTTTCTGGGCATTCACGCTGCTGATCACAGAGTCTGGCTTCCAGAGGGCTGGGGGGCCTCCAACAGGCTTGGACCCAGGGTCCCCTGAGCCCAGGGCGGGGGAAGAGGAGGTGGAGCTGGGTGGGGGGTGTGGGGGTGGGAGGTGTTGTCACAAACAGACGGACAGACTGACAGACCGAGCCCCTAGAGTGTAGTCACCATTTCAACTTTTGACGTTTGAACCCAAGACAGCCGATGTCAAACTCAGGCCCGGGCCCAGACTCCCACACCCTCCCTCCCCCTTCCGGCGGAGGGGGGAGCCCTACTCCTCCACCCGCCCCCCACACCCACCCGGCGTTTATGGATGGCTCCCAACCTCGCCCTGACACTGCGGGCTCCTCACTTCCTCTGTTTATCTTGGAGATGGATGGGGCTCTCTCCTCTCACCCCCTGGGCGGCTCACAGGCTGCCCCACGCAGGTTACAGGGCGTGTGTGTGTGTGTGTGTGTGTGTGTGTGTGTGTGTGTGCGCGCGTGCACGGTTCTGTGTGAGTGCACACACATGGGCACCCGGGTGCTGGTGTCTGGGGCGCTGTGTGCCTGGCTGTCCTGCTGGGACCTGATGTCCCCCGGGCAGGTCTGCGGGTGTGCAAGGGCTTTGTGCATCATCTCTGGGGACCTGAGTGTGTTTGGGGGGCAGGCAGGCCCCCTAGGGACCCCAGGCACAGCTCTCTCTGGCCTCACCTCATCCTGTGTCTCCCCCCAGGTAGCCAGGAGAGGTGAGGCTCAGTGAGGGACGTGGGGGAACAGTCACAGGGCGGCCAAGTGGGCGGAGGGGAATTAGAACTCAAGCATCCCGTTTTTTTTCTTTCCTTAATAGCCGCGAGGTTTTTCACCCCAGTTGGAAACATAAAAAGTATAATGGAGAAAAAGAAAATAATCCGTAATTTGATGGGAGAGAACCATTGTTAACATTTTGTATGCACGCTCCTAGACTTTCTTTATGTATACACGCATGTATGAAAGTGAGAGTGAAGTCGCTCAGTCGTGTCCGACTCTTTGCAACCCCATGGACTGTAGTCTACCAGGCTCTCCGTCCGTGGGATTTTCCAGGCAAGAGTACTAGTGTGGGTTGCCATTTCCTTCTCCAGGGGATCTTCCCGACCCAGGGATCGAACCCAGGTCTCCGGCATTGTAGGTAGACGCTTTACCATTTAAGCCACCAGGGAAGTCCACACACACATGTATAGAACTTGCTTAATTAAAAATGGGATTGTGTGAAGCATACGGCTTCCTTCCCTCCTTCACTCCCACCTTCCTTGTTTTCTTTTTACTTTTTCTTATTAAAAATTCAGTGTATACTAAATTAGAGAGAACAGCACAAACACCCCCACGGTGCGGGCACAGGGTTTAGGTAGTGAGTCTGGGTGAGCCGCTTGTCCAGACATGGCTGTGGTTGGCCCAGATCATTTTCTCAGAGAATTGTCTGGACCAAGGGAGCCCGAAGGGTGTGGAAGGTCCGGCTCCTAACGCCCAACAGCATCCTCCCAGAGCAAGGTTAACCGCCACCCTCCGCCCACCTGCACCCCCAGGGAGGGTCTGGTTCCTTCCTCCTGGGAACACCAGAGGTGCTGCTCTGCAGCCCAGGAAGGGGTCCTCGGGTCCCTTGGGGGGACCTGCACAGGGAGGACCCAGACCTCCCCCACCTCCCCTTATACAGCCCTTCCCCATAGTCGCTCCGGCCTCCCTAACGCTTGGGCTCCCTCTCCTCCCATCCAGAGGGAAAGGCCAGGGCACAGACCTCTGAAGACCAGTTTGATTTCCTGCAGTGTGTGCTCACACACGGAGCACCCAAGGCTCCCGTAGGTGAGCAAGGCCCACGGGGGACAGAGTAGCCAAGGAGGGTTTGTGTGCATAGAGGACGGTGTTAGCCAAGGCACAGCAGTCACCTTGCCCAGCCTGTCTCCTCATCTGTGAACTGGGGACGATACTCACCCCAGCCTGGTTCGATTGCTGTGAGCACTAAATGGGTTCACACGTGGAAAGCACTTTTACAAGCGACAAGAGCTAAATCTTGTTTGCTGTTACTGTCAAGGGAGCTGATGCCTGCTCCTAAGGCAGCGCATTGATGGCAGAGTGGGCCTCCTTACCCAGAGGAGCAACTCATAGGAAGGGAGCATCCTCAAGGAGCTTACAGCTAAATCATTAAATAAATAAATAAATTCTGCCAAGTACCATTAGGAAGACAGAGGACTGGACTGGACCGGAGAACGGACTGGGTTACCAGTTGGAGGCTGCCCAGAGGAGGTGACATTTAATCAAAGACCTGAAAGATAAGAGGCCTTGGGAGCGGTGGGGAGAAGAGTATTCCACACAGAGGGAGTTGCACGTGCAACGGCCCCGAGGTGGAGGGTGGGGAGTGAGCTCATGAGTTTCAAGAAACGGAAAGGAAGCCAGAGTGGCTGGAGCAGAGTGAGCAGCAGAGACCGGCCAGACAGGGCTGGGGTGGCGGAGGGCAAGGCGCCTAGGGTCATGCATCCCCATCCCGGCTGATGCTGTGCTGGGGTCTGATTCTGTGTGTTAGTCACCTGGTCGTGTCCAACTCTTTGTGACCACATGGAATGTAGCCCTCCAGGCTCCTCTGTCCATGGGATCCTCCAGGCAAGAGAGCTGGAGTGGGTTGCTGTTGCCTTCTCCAGGGAATCTTCCCAACCCAGGGATCGAACCTGTGTCTGCTGCCTTGCAGGCAGATTTTGTACCATCCAAGCCACCAGGGTTGTCTGATTAGGGCCCCCCGCTCTAAATCCGACTTTCCAGCATGTGAGTCCGCTTGCCCCTGGACAGGCCTTAGGTCGTTTTCTTTTGCCTTCCCCCAGTACCTCTTCTGAGGCTTAGTGTCCGGGGCCCCTCAAGGCCACAGACCCCTGGATGGGCGGGGGCCTCCTCCAGGCCTCTCCAGACTGTGTAGCTCTGACTTGGCCTTGACCAGAGTGTGTGGCGGGCCCAGGGCCAGGCCAGGGCTGTGGGAAGGCCAGTCTCCCTCCTGCTTTCATCTGCGGGTGAGATCTTTTTCTTCCGATCTGTTGTTTTTAGACCATGTGCTGGACTGTGGACAGAGAGTGAAAGTTCAGGATCACACGCCTATAAATCTGCACAGAATAGGAGAAGGGTCCAAGTATCGGGGTGTGCAACGCCCCCCGGGCCATCTCCTCCTCCAGTTCCACCAAGGACTCTTTGGGGCCTGCCGTCTGGGGAAATCTAAGAAAATCGAGAAACTGCGTAGGTAGCAGACAGATTGGAACTGGAGGGGAATCGACGCATGGAACCGGTACACGGGACCAGAGCTAGACTAGAACCCAGGACCTGCCTGGGGGGGCCAGACACCACAAGAGAGATGAACAACTGCTGTGAGAAGTGCCCAGGTGTGGGATGGCACACCAGGCCAGAGTCAGAGCCTCCGGACCAGCTGGGTGACCTCGGGTGACCTTGACCAAGTTTGTACCCCTCTGAGTCTGTTTTCCTCCTCTATAAAGGGTTTCTGCCTATAATGTTTGGGAGGCCTTGAAATCACATCAAACCAGACTAAGGGATTCTGCGAGCTGTGAACTGCTCTATCTATGTAGGGCTGTTTATCTTTGTTTTATAGTAGCTTGTTATTTTTTTAACCAGTCAGGACCTTACTCCATCCTTGCTGGTATGTTCTCTTACTGTCCAGCTTGGATTAAAGGTGGACATCGAGGGCTGGAAATCAGACTCACATGTGCTATTATTTAGCAAACAGCGCAGTGGTGATCCAGCATCTGGCACCAACTTGCATATCTCCACTGACAGGCAGCTCACTACTGAACAAAGCTGCCGTGTTTCATGGTGGAACAGCTCTCCCTGGTGCTTCTTACACTGAGTTGAAATCTGCTCCCCATGCTGGTGTCCCTGGCTCTGGAATAATCCCATTTACTCACCCTTTTCCTTGGAGATCCTTTCAGAATCCCATGGCCCTGGGTAGGCTTCCCTGCCAGCTCCAAGAGGCCAGTCTGACTCTGATTTCTGGGGTCTTTCTCTTCTCTTTCCTGACTTTGCTACAATGAGGATGTGCTGCTTTTTCTATTTTCAAAATTAATTTTAAATTATATTATTGTGGGAACCAAATAATACAGGATATCAGAAGAGGAAATAAAAGTCTTCCCATTCCTCTACCTCCAAACCCACATTCTACTTTCAGTCTAGAGGAGCATCCTCCCCAGCTTTCCTGGGCCTTTGGCCATGTGCGTGCATAAACCTGGAACTGCGGAGAGAACACAGAGCAGGCTGCATGGGGGAGGGCTGTCCTCACCGCAGCCTGCGCTTGAATCCCACTTCTCAACCTCAGTTTGCCCATCTGTAAAATGGGGCAACGGTGGTACCTATAGAGTAGGAAGTGAGTTAATGCACACATAGCTCTTAGACCAGCCTGGGAGTTGGTGGAGATGTTTATTTTTCCAGTTAAAAACAAGTGGGATAATATATGCATTTCTCCCCACAACTTGCTTTTCCATGGTGGACAGCTTTCCACGCAGGCACAGAAAACACTGCTTCATCTTGTTAACAGCTGCACGGTGGTGTGTGTGTGACTGTACCCATGATCTGTTCATTTTTAATATCAGAAAAAGTCACTTTTTAGCAGAAGCCCCAGGGTGAGGCTCTTAGGCAGCCAGTTGCCACTGTGGGTGTCATTTTCCCCCCTTGGAAACCCTTTACTTCTCTCCTGTGGGGGTAGGTAGGAATCAGGCTCTGAATGAGAAGGCGGCTGGGCACACACAGGTTTGGCCCTAGTGGTGACAGTGGTCTGCAAAGGGTGAGTGCAAAAGAGAAGTGACCCCATGATGCTTGTGATGTGGCCAGGGTCCCTCAGAGAGTGGCAGGTCTAGTCATGGAAGGCTTCCTGGAGGAGGCAGTCTGAGCTGGGCCTTGAGGAGTAGGAGGGAGTTGGATAGAGATATCTAGCAGATATAGATGAGGTTGAAGGAGGTGTGCTTGTGGCAGAGATGAGCCCATCTGGGACAGGAGGATTTGGGGTATCTAGAACTAAAGGGTCACACACAGGAAGAGGAAGACCGTGAAGGCCAGGCTACATGTGGGCATCCCCTGTCAGCAATGGGGAGCCACTGAAGGTTCTGGAGAGGAAGAGTCTCCACTCTGAGTGCCTGAGAAAAGCTCTAAGCCTGTCTAGGCCCCAGTATCCTGTGGGTCTGGAATAGACTTGGGGGAAGTATAGGGAGCTCCTTAGGGGCTGAAATTTGGGATATGGCCTTGCTTGCTCTCATCGAGGGGACCCAGAGAAGTGGGGGCCATGCCAGAGGTCAACCCCTGCCTTCTGATCCCTGCTTCAGAGAATTCAAACCGTTTCCTATCCTTTCAACCTGCCGGCTTTGCAGAGAAATCTGATTTTGCAAACATGTTTTCTTAGCCGAGGGGAAACGAGCGCTATGCAAACAATGAAGATAGCTGTGTGTGATAAGGGCCTTCGGGCTGTTCTGGCGGCCTGGCCAGAATGGAAAAGAGGGACCGGTCGCGTGGCCCTGGCGCCACTGGCTGCCAGAGGCTTGGAGAAGGCCCTGGGCTTCAGACTGTCCGAGCTGGAGGGGACCTTGGGCATTATCCTCCCCAGGGGAGGATAGGGACTGGCCCAGGGCACGCAGCAGGCTGGCCGGACCCTCAGCTGTCCTGCTCCCCACGCTCAGCGGGAGGGCTGGCCAGACTCCCTTTGTCTGGAGCAGACTGTGCTGTTTGACCCGTGCTTGGATCCAGGGTCTGGCCGATGGTGGCCCTGGAAGGTCTGCTCTAGGCAGGGACTCATAAAGGGGCATGGATACTTAGGGTTAAGGCAGGGGCATTGGGATAAAGGTGTGGCTTCTGCCTGAGCAGTGGGTTTAAGCCCTGGTAGAAAAACGGCAAGAGAAACTGCTCAAGCTATTGTCAAGGAGACCACAAAAGACCAGGCCCCGTTCTTGTATGACACAGTGACAAATCCTGAGCTAGATTTGGCCTCAACCCATCCCGTGGCCACCTCACTGTGAGCTTCCCAGCAGCTCTGGCACCTGAAGAGGAGGCTTTTTCTCAGGAGCACCTGTAGCTATGTCAAGAAAGATTCTGAGCAGACCTGTTACAGAACGCAATGCTCAGAGCACCTCGTTGGAAAGTGCTGGAAGTAAGTGGCCTTCCAAGTGGAGGTGGGGAGGGGGTGTATGGGGAGATGAGGTCTGAGAACCTTCTTTGTCTGGGTATTGGTGTCACGGTGATCTCATGGGTACCTGCAGGCCTGAGAGGCCTGGAGACAGTTGGCTTCCATGAATGGTCACCGTCCTTTGCTCTCCAGCGAGCCAAGGTGCTTAGGCTCTATTGGGTTGACCATCCGTTCAGAATGAACAAGTCTCTTTGCCCTCTGGGATGTCAGGCACTATACCGAGAGCTTTCACACCCAGTGGGGGTGGTATTTGTTCCATTTCCCAGAAAAGGAAAGTGAAGATCCTCAACTGCGCTGCAAGTCCCCCACCTCCCAACCCACCACAGTGTGGGCTTTTCCTGGGAGAAGCCGTAAATGGTGGGATTTCTGGCACTGTAATGGACTATATGTGGGGGACACCACTGGGCTATTTGCTCTTTGGGGGGCACCCGCAGCTTCAGCTGAGCACTGGGAAAGAGAACCAACTTCTGCAACCATCCTACCTCCGCATCAGCACCTCCTGGTTCCACTTTGGTAACCTGGCATGTGAGATGCATTATTTCATCTTCCTGAGGATCCCTCCACTCAGAACCTGCTGCCCCGCAGTGAGGCACAGCCACATCCACTGTCTTTGTTGGCCTGTTAGACGTCAAAGTCAGTTCAGCCTCTGTCTCACTCACATTACCAACTTTGGACAGCAACACAAGTAGAGGGGCGGATGGTCCCAAAATCTCCTGTGCTTTCCTGCAGCCAATATCCTTTGTGCACAATCTCTCTAGGCCCTCAGTTTTCCCACCTATAAAATGGGGAGAAACCTTGCCTCATAGACCTGCCGTCTCTCTCCGATGCCTAACAAGGACACTGAACAAACTCAGAGGCCAAACTCCACCCACTCTCTATCCCACCCAGGGCTAGGCTCCCTGTTGGCTTTCCATCAAGCCAGGGCCCCCAGCAGCCCACAGGAGGTCACGCTGGCTCCATATCTGGGCACCTCTACTTCTCAGCCTTCTCCCCAGAGTCCTTAGGCAAGTCCCCAAGCCTCTCTGAACCTCTGTTTCCTCCTGTCTAGAATGGGGACTACAGCAGCACCTCGTTCACTGAGTTGTTTTGAGGATTAAACGAAACTTATCCCAGGGCTTAGGATGTAGTTTATACTCAGAAAGCATCAGCCATGAATGCAGCTGAGAAGTGCAGTAAATAGGGGGACTAGAAAGTGTCTCATCCCTAGAGAGGCCACATCCATCTCGCTTTATTAGATCATAAGTGCTTTTAACAAGGCAAACAGCAGACGGTAGGCAGCCCGCCAATAAGGGCCAAGAACCCAAGTCTAGTCCTTCAAGCCCCGGGACATCAAAAACAACAACAGAAAAGGCCAAACATCAAAGAATGAGCCAGCAAGTCCAAACATTTCACTGTGCTCTTATCTTAATTAAAGCAAGTCATACGCAGGGATTTTGATGACACAAGTCAAAAAGCCAGGGTCTGGTTTTATTGGCTCTTGCTGATACCCACAGAGAAGTCTGTGACTTGCCCAAGTTCACCCAGCACCCTGGGGCCAGAGTCGGGGCCAAAACCCAGGCCTCAGATGCTAAAGCCAGGGCACCTTCCATAATCCCTGTCCCCTGACCCCAGCCTGAGCAACCGGGATACAGGGTTGGAGTGTCAGGGGAGGTGCATTAGTTCATTCGTTCATCAATATATTTAATAATATTAAATATATTTAATATTATTATTAAATATTTTTATTAAATTTAATAAATCTTCTATCTTGCAGGCACTGTTCTAGGCCCTGGGAAAGCAGCAATGAGCAAGATAATGTGCTGGAGGGAGGAGAAGGGTCAGATGTCAGTAAATAATAACAAATAACTATTTCATTGCAATTGTGTAAATACTATTCCCTTTGTCCCTTCTCTGGGCTCTGGATTGCTTGCTCAAAGGAATACAATAGAAGTGTTACTGCAACTCTTTCCAGGCCCAAGCCAACTTCCCAGTTCTTGGAACCAGGCCATGCGGTCTGGGGAAGCCCAGGCTGCCCCATGGAGAGGTCCCCACGAGGAGAAACCGACTATCAGTCATGTGAGGGCCCCGTCTTGTAAGCGGATCCCCCAGACCCAGTCAACCAGCTCCAGCGGTCCCTGCCAAGCCCTGCCCATATTGCGCATTCACAAGCAAAACAAAAGATTGTCGTTGCATTTCAAGCCATGAAGTTGCAGGGTGGTTTGTTACATGGCTACAGGCGACTAGAACATTACATTTCACCTTCATAGGGGTGGGGTAGACTCAGTGGTGATGCCACTTTATAGATGAAGAAACTGAGGCTCACAAAGACAAAATGGCTTGCTCAACATCGCACAGGCAATGCGTGGCAAACCCAGATTCAGTGACTTCAAATCCCGTATTTTTCCATCTAATCCCATTACTGTCAGTTCAGCAGCATGGACACCAGAAGCACCTCCATTAATGCCTTCCTGACCCCAAAGCAGTAAATTACAAAAGTGGGCTTTAGGCATGATAGAAAATGAATGAGGAAGCCCATTTTTTGAGCAAGGAGGTTTCCAGCAATCTTAGAGCCATGGAGATGGGTGTCTGCTGGTCGTTTGTGAAGAAACTGCAGGGCGGTGTTTGAGACAGCAGAGGCTCATCTCCCTGTTCTGGACCTTTCTTTCCCCATCTCCTGAAAGGGAATGAGAAAACCATCCCTTTTCTGTTCAAGCTGGAGCCGGAGATGAGCTTACAGATAACATACGCCGTCTTCCCCAGAGGCTCCTTGTCAGATGCGAGCATTCCATTTGGATAGAAATGAATAATAGCTAAGACTCCCACGATGAGAATTTTAATGCAAGGAAGTCCACGGTAGAGAGGGCAAAACCCACCCCTGAAAGCTTTGTAAGTAAAGCCCCCTGCAACATGTGTTGCTTCTGAGGCTGGAAGGAGCCTAGAAAGCTACAGGCTGGGAAACAGGAGCCCTGGGTTCTGATCCGGCACTGCCCCTGCTGTGCTGTGCTGCATGACCATGGCCAAGTCACCGCCCCTCTCTGGATCCTCATATGTACAACGAGAGGACGAGCCAGCTGCTTTGGAAGGTCCTGATGTGTCCAACAAACAGGCAGGATGACCAATCCCTCAAAGCCATGAGAAGCTTCCCAACTGCCCTCCCCCAACCCCAGAAGCTCACTGAATTTAGCAACTGGCGAAGAACAAATCCCTTGAGCTGTTTCTAGAAGCAGTGAGCTAGGTGAGCTCCACTAGGCAAATCCTTCTCCTCCTCCTCCATTGTCATAGTTATTATTTATTTGACTTTTAGATGGGCCACCCAGAGTTCTTTTTAAAGATAAAAATATCATAACTCAAAGCTCCCACCAGCAACCCAGTCCCATCTGAATGATGGAGGGTTGCACTCAGTGGATTTATTCCGTCCAGCTCTGACCCTTTTAAGGTCTCATAAAATGAGAGCGTGCACTTTAAATGTCAGAGGGAAGATAGTGATGCCAACGTTGATGCTGATGGTAGTGACTCTCCGGTGCCAGCATTCTCTTTGTGCCAGGTGCTGTGCCCGGTTTATGGGCACCATCTCGTTAACACTTCTCGGTAGATCTACAGAGTAGTCACTTTCATCCT
The DNA here is from genome assembly GCA_935064755.1 of Tragelaphus eurycerus. NCBI lineage: Eukaryota > Metazoa > Chordata > Mammalia > Artiodactyla > Bovidae > Tragelaphus > Tragelaphus eurycerus. The sequence goes on along the minus strand of CAKXYN010000099.1, from coordinate 6,035,845 downwards.
TGCTCTCACACCCATGAGGAAACTGAGGCCCGGCAAGGGAAAGGAACCATCCACATGAAAGGAGTCAGCAGTCAGGATCCAGACCCAGGCCGTCTGCCTCCAGAACCTCAGTTCTGAAGAGTTAGGCTATTTCACTGTTTGCCAACAACAAGGACAGTTGCTAAGACCACGACTGCTTCAGTGACCGCCTCCTTCGCTGAGCACTGGCTGCATGTTTGTTATTATGCATGAGGGAAGGACTTTATATCTTGTTCTCCAAACTCCATGCTGCAAAACCAATGGACCCAAAACTTGATGTCTTAAAACAAGAGCTGTTATTTCTTTTGTTTATGACTCTGCAATTGGGGTAGGGCTCGGTGGGGACAGCTCACCTCTGTCTCAGCTGGGATGCCAGCAACACCTGGAGCAGGAAGGGCTGGGGGCAGGCCAGGCCTCTCGCTCTCTCTTTGTGGAGGCTCAGGATTGTGAGATGTCTCTAGCTCAGCTCACCCAGAATGGTCAGGTTTCTTTTAGAATGATGGGGCTTTACTGAGAACTAAGCGAAGCAGCAAGGCTCCTTCTGACCCGCTTGGGAAGGCTGTCCATGTTATTCCTGCTATGAGCGAGCACCAAGTCCAGTTCAGATTCTGGGTAGGAGAGCTGAACCCCCACATCTCAGTGGGAGGAGGGTCGGAGGGTATGTGACCATCTTTAATCCGTCATATTTATGCTCTTGAGCAAGGGTGTGGACGGGCTTCCCTGATGCTTCAGCGGCAAAGAATCCACCTGCCAATTCAGGAGACATGGGTTCACACCCTGGGTCAGGAAGATCCTCTGGAGAAGGAAATGGCAACCCACTCTAGTATTCTTGCCTGAGAAATACCATGGACAGAGGAGTCTGTTGGGCTACAGTTCATGGGGTCACAAAAGATTTGGACACAACTTTGCAACTAAAAACAGAAGCAACAAGAATGTGTACAACCCCAGAGATTCATTTATTCACTCACATTTATGGAGCATGGCCATTCAGATACTGTTGCAGACCCTGGGAGAGAGCAGTGTGTGGAGATGTTATTATACCCATTTAACAGATGAGGCAATGGAGACTCACAGAGGTTTAAGTGCCAATGAAAGGGCCCAGCACTGCACTTTCCCTCTTGACTCAGTTGCTGATTCTTTTTCCTTTGATAACTTGGCTGCTCTGGGTCTTAGTTGTGGCATAGGGGACTAGTTCCCTCACCAGGGATCGAACCCGGGTCCCTCTCATCAGGAGTGCAGAGTCTTAGCCACTGGACCACGAGGGAAGCCCCATCTTGCTGATTCTTGGCAAAGAGCATGAGGTAGGCACTGGGATCACTGGCCTCAAAGTGGAGTTGCTGGATTCCAAACCTTGTCAATGGGCAGTAACCTAGCAGCCTGAGCTGCCTTGTCTTAGCAGGTTCTACATCTGAGCTTCAAAGAGATACCAGCACTGGGGGCCCACTGAACATGTGGGCACCCTGTAAGAAGAGCCTGGCTAATGGAGGAGAAGACTGGTTGATGGTGTTAAAAAGCCAACCCAGATGAGAGCTTGAGGGAGGGAAGGGCCAGATTGTGGATAATGGCCCAGCCTGAACCGGTCGTCACGGCAACCACAGGGGCTGTCTGGAGCCAGCAGCCTGCCAGGCCTTGGCCCCACAAAGCCCGGGAGGGAGGCGGAGGGGGAGGGGCCTGGCGGGGCATAAATCAGGGAGTTCTATGCCCCTGACTCCGGGCAGACGATTTATGGGGCTGCTCACAACCCAGTGGATGCACTGGGGAAAGCGGAGAGGATCTCCTTGTTCCCACCACCCCGGCGGCCCCACTTGGTGCAGGCTGGGCAGGAAGAGGCCCCCGAGCCTGGGAGCCCCTCCAGGCCACCCTCGCGCCGTGGGAGAGCCCTGCCCCCTCTAGGCGTGCCCTGGCCCCCCTGTGCCCACCTCACCAGCGCGCTGCCCCCGTGCTGGTCCTAGATGCTTGAGACGCAAGTCGCTATTGTCCATCCTATTCTGTTCCCTCCCTTTTGTAAAGTGCCGGGACAGCGCGCTGAACTGAGTCAGCATGCACTCAGGGTTTGTGGCCTGCAATTAGATAGACAGGAGCCGAAGGAAGCCAGAGGGGAGACTGAGGCTCCCTCGGCCCCTCCTCCCGCACACAGCTGAAACAGGTTTTGTCATCATCGTCTCTTCTTCTACCTTCCCTGGAAGCACCTGGGTCTGCCTCCAGGCCCCAAAACTCACTCCACTGTCCAACCAACCCAGATAATGATCCAGGATGGAACCAGCTTCCTTACGAGGTCATGAGCCACCCCAAACCCTGGAGTCACCCAAGCCAAAGGTGAACAAATCCTGGCTGCGGTAATTCATGGGATCCCAGCCTCCTTCTGGGAGAGGGCAGGCCTGAGGTCTCTGCGTTGACACGAGATGGCAGGCAGGCAGATGCTGACCGCTGAGCCATAGATGGGATGGGAGAGACGCTGTGTGCCAGGCTGAGCAGCTGGGGAGGTCTCAGAGCTTCCGGCAGGCTCCAAGAGACAGGAAAGCAAGCAGTGTGTCATTACGAAGGTGATGGGGAGGGAGGTGGGAGGGGGGTTCAGGATGGGGAACACATGTACACCCATGGCTGATTCATGTCAATGTATGGCAAAAACCACTACAAGATTGTAAAGAAATTAGTCTTCAATTAAAATAAATAAGTTAATTAAAAAAAAAAAGTGAGTGTGTCGGTAGGGGCCTGGCAGAGACAGCCAGGGCAGCTGGGCCCATTAGGCTAGGGCCCTGGGCACCCAGCCCCTTTCTGCCTGGCACCCCTGCACCCTCCTGTCAGAGCCAAAGGTGGCTTGTGCCACCCTGGCTGGTGCCCTCCTGCTGAACCACCCCTCTACCTACTTACCTCCCGCCCCCTAGAACCGTCTGCTCCTCTCAGCCCTCTGCCTTCTGAAGGCTCTTCCTCTTTCTAGGTCCTGCTGAGATGCTAAGACTGGCTGATGACAATATTTCAGCACAACAGAAAAGCCCATTCCTCCAGATTCAGACGGGCCTGGGTCCCAGTCCCCGCTCGCTCACACACCCATTTGAGACTTTGAGCAAAACACTCCACCTGTCCAAGCTGAGTTCTTTCACCCGTAAATCTCCCGTAATTCCTACCTCAGGCTGATTAATAGCACAAAATGGCAAGATACCCACTGTACCTTAACACCAAAGGGCAAATATGTTCCTATATCTGTTAAAAACAAAAACCTGCAATTATATGTTTGCTGTGCACAGAAAAGTTTGGAAGGAAACACCCAAACACGTACCACAGAGGCATTGGATGGGGAGAGGTGGACACTTTTTATCTCGTACTCTATACAGTCCTAAATTTTAAAAAAAAAAATTGAAACCAATAAGCTTGTGTTAATTGTGCAATGAATAAATCAAAAATTTAAAAATCTGCCGCCCTCCCTCCACTTCATTCTTGCTGTGAGGATTAAGAGGGCAAATATACAGAGACGGCTCAATCCAGCATCCACCTATCCCTCACTCCCTGTTCATTCTTTCTTCCAGAGTTTTTGTGCATTCTTAAGGGTTTTTTTTGTTTGTTTTACTTTTTATTTTATATTTGAGCAGAGCCACTCAGCCATACATATACATGTATCCATTCTCCCCCAAACTCCTCTCCAGGGTTTTTTTTCAAACTGATGAATTGAAGATATATAAGGATATATAAAAATGCTCTTCCAATTAATTGGACAACCAATGACTCTCCTTCACCACAGAGAATGCTTGCTGGCTGCGATCTGGCCCCAAAGGACTGAGATGGTGTTTTATGAGTATCAGGGTCCCCTTTTTCCCTGCCTGGGAAAAGCAGCCTTTAAACTTCACACCAACCCTGTGAGGTGAACACTGTTATTGTCATTTTACAGAGAAGGAAAATGAGATTCAGAGCTGAAGGTCTCATCCAAGGTTAAAGAGCTTAAGAAGGGTGGGGTTTGGGGAGCCGGGGTCCTTCCACCTGACTCTGTCTCATCCAAGGTTAAAGAGCTTGTGAAGGGTGGGGTTTGGGGAGCCGGGGTCCTTCTACCTGACTCTGTCTGGAGCCTCCTGAGGGGTTTCCCCTGGAGCAGGAGTGGAATTTCCGCTCTGGTGACCAGAGGGCAGAACTAGGAAAAAAACATGAACTGCGGGAAGTGAGGCTCATTACTGCCAGCCTCCTCTACTCCAGGCCTGAGCCGAGTCCTTTCACTGCTTTAATCCTCACAGCAGGCCACCGCCTCCTCAGGGCCTCCACGCCAGCTCTTCCCTCTGCCTAGAATGCTGTTCCACCACATGTATGAACTTCAGGTTTTCTCAACATTCAGGTCTCCTCAGGGAGGCCTGCTCTGACCATTCAGGTTCAGTGAGGGCTACCCCATGACCCTGGCCAACCCCCATCACTGTGCACCCCTTCCCGCTTTATTGGGCTTAAGGACACCTCCTGGTTTACTGCTGTTCAATGGGACATACTATTGTCTGGGTCCATCCTAGAGGGCCAGACCTGGCCCATTGACTAGGGCGCTCCTTTCCAGGTACTTGGAATGGTGCTCTGCACACACAGCTGGCACTCAACAGAGGTCTGGCAGGCAGTGTGGGTGCCCCACCCACACCCCCCAGCATCCCCTCCCTGTGAGTCCTAACCCCAAACCTTCCAACTCCCACCAGCTGCAGTTCTCATCCAGGAGCTTTTCTGGCTGTCTGAGCCTTCCCTGTGCAACACTGGCCAGGCCAGAGCGTCCAGCGTGGGGAGGGGCGTCAGTGTCCCTGGGAAGCGTCCTTCTGGCAAGGACAGATGATGCTGGTGGACGAACACCTCGCCCCCCACTTCCCTTGGCTGGCTGGGCCCTGAGCTCCACAGAGGACCCCGCCTCAGTTTCCCCACAGCAGCAATCTGCTGAACAGCATGCCACTTTTTATTATTTCTTCCCCCTCCTATTTGTCTTATTAATAGTTTCTAAGGCCGTCATAGCAAAATATCACAAACTGGGTGTCTGAAAGCAACAGTGGTGTATCGTCTCACAGCTCAGGAGGCCAGAGCACAAAATCAGGATGTCATCAGGGCTGGTTCCTCCTTGGGGGCTCAGAGGGGGAGTCGGCTCCAGGCCCCTCTCCAGGCTTCTGGTGGGTGCTGCCGACCCTTGGCGTGTGGCAGTCTAACTGATCCCTGCCTCCGTCAGCTCCTGGCTCTCTCCCTGTGTGTGTCTGTGTCTTCACAGACCTATCTTCCCTCGGAGTGTGTCCACGTGCCCACATTTCTCTCGTCTCATAAGGACACCAATCACTGAATGAGAGGTTGCGTTAGATCACTAATGTAGTACAACTTCGTCTATACTTCATTACAGCTGCAAAGACCCTGTTCCATTAGATCACTAATATAGTACAGCTTCGTCTATACTTCATTACAGCTGCAAAGACCCTGTTCCCAAAGACGGTCACGCTCACAGGCACCTGGAGTTAGGGCTTCAACATTGCTTTGGGTGGGGACACAATGCAAGCCACAGCACTTTCCCTGTCTCAATCACCCTGACTCCTTCCTTGAGGTTTTCCCTGGGATCATTTCTCAACTGCCGGCATTCAAACCCTTGTCTTGAGTTTGCTTCTGGGGAAGCACAGGCTAAGATGAAATATTTGTTGAATGCATTTGAATACTGTCAAATGTCAACGACTTTTGACAGAAGAGGAAACTCTCAGAGATAAGAGCCCTTGATCTGGGACTGATGATGATGCTGGCGAGCATGGGACTTTCCCCCGTGTCTGTCTGTTTCTTCAGCACCCCCAGCAGAGAGGCTCTGCAGAGCTGCCTGTCAACAACAGGCTTGCTTTTACGGTAGTGAGCTCCCCATCCCTGGAAGGCTGCAAACACGCCAGCAAGGATCATTGCACAGGCTGAGAGTTGGTTTGGGTGACCTCAAAGGCCCGACTAGCCCTGACATCTGAGTCTGTACATTTTAAAAGCGTGTGGTAAGAAATCCAGGCCTCTGGGTCAGAGAGCAGAGTAACCTTCCCCTGACCTCCCCAGAGCCTCGCAACAAAGCCAAGTTTCTCCAGAATCAGCTTTAATTTGATGTCTCTTCTTCTCGTTTATTAAAGGGACACAAAAGAGAGAAAACCACTTGAATGGTCCCCCAGCCGGGCTAGCTATAAATGTCTCCGTAAAAGGGCCCAGCCCGGGCTCTGGTGCCCAGCAATTACAGTTGCCGTGAGATCCGCCCAGACGACCAGCCCAAGGCACCTCTTTGGCTTCCTCCCCGCTCGGGCAGGTCACTGCCAGAAAGAGTACCTCTTGGGGGGTAAGCTATGGACCCCCAAGGTTCCCCCAGGAACTCTGTAAACACTCCCAGCTCCTGTCTGAACACAAAGGCGACCTCGATCCGGGGGGCATGGGATCCCCAGTTTCCTTCAAGCTTATAGAAAGCCCAGCTGGGACGGCACAGAGAAAGACAGCCAGTCATGGGCTCCTCGGGGAAACAGATCTTCCTGCTCTTCCCCCAGAGCTGTGAGGGCTGTGCCTCGCCCAGTGAACAAAGCCCCAGGCCCCATTCTGATTAGAGGCAGAAGGGTATGTGTGTGTGTGTGTGTGTGTGTGTGTGTGTGTGTGTTAGTCACTCAGTTGTGTCCAACTCTTTGCAACCCCATGGACTGTAGCCCACCAGGCTCCTCGTCCATGGGAATCTCCAGGCAAGAATACTGGACTGGGTTACCATTCCCTTCTCCAGGGGATCTTCTCAATCCGGGGATCAAACCTGGGTCTCCCGCATTGCGGGCGGATTCTTTACCATCTGAGCCACCAGGGAAGCCAGAGGCAGAGGGGTAGAGATGCTTAGCAGAACAGCAGCTATGGAACTTCCCCGGCAGTCTAGTGGTTAAGACTCCCAGCTTCTGCCGCAGAGGGCAAGGGTTCTATCCCTGGTTGCAGGATAGCCAACCCAGCTCAAGTCCCCGCTGCCCCACTCACCAGCTGGGTAACTTGAGGCAAGTTGCTGAAGCTCTCTGAGCTTCTGTGTCCTCATATGTTAGATGGGTTGAGAATAAAGACTCTTATTTCACAGGGTTGTTTTAATGCTTACATTTGGAGTTAACACATGAAAAGCCCTCAGTGTAGAGCCTGCCGCCTGGGAGCACTCAATAAAAGCCATGTTTATTACCTGTTGAGTACTCTCAATGTGGCCTGTATTACGTTGATTATCTCATTTGATCGTCACAAGCATCTCATGAAGTAGATGTGCTCTTTGCCCTCATTTTACTGAAGGCACAACAGATTTCGAGCAGTCAAGTGGCCCCACCTCCAACAGTGTCACAGGAAAAGGGGTGGAGATAATTTGAATACTAGCTTCTCAGACCCCAGGACCTGGGATCTTACAAGGCTCTGGGCAGTCCTTGGATAGAAAAGGAAGGTCGGTGTCTGGCTCGCCCCAGATCTGCCATGGATTCCTTCTCCCTTTTCCCCTGCCTTATTTATTTGACAAACGTGCTGAGGTCCTGCTGCAAACAAGTTTCACACCCTCAGGGGACTCATAACCTGCAGGCTTTCTCCAAAAACTATGGTTTTCAACTGTAGAGTTTTAGATTCTATTAATCCTTCCAGCCCAGCTCAGAGCCTCTCTCCGGGAAGCCTGTCCGACCTACTCTCTCAGCTCAGTCATCGTAGTTTATGTTTCCTGACATCAGCTGTATGCCAGGCACGGTGCTGGGTGCCGTCCTGGTTTGAGCCCATTGGAAGCAGTAGGATGCCCTGGCCTTTCTGACTGCTGAAGAAGGGGGCACACGGAGGTCCAGAGAAAATGCTGGCCCGTAGCCTGTCCCTTCTGCTAGGGGCAGCCCCCCACCCCCGCATGTTTGCAAAAGCCAAAGTGCTTCCAGTGGCTGAACCTGACCTGCCCCAACCATGACTTCATCTCCTACTGCTTACTGCCTTGCTCACTCTGCTCCAGACACTGGGGTCTGAGAGAGCTATTCTCTTCAGTTCGGTTCAGTTCAGTCTCTCAGTCATGTCCGACTCTGCGACCCCATGGACTGTAGCATGCCAGGCCTCCCTGTCCATCACCAACTCCCAGAGCTTACTCAAACCCATGTCCACTGAGTCGGTGATGCCATCCAGCCATCTCATCCTCTGTCCTCCCCTTCTCCTCCTGCCTTCAATCTTTCCCAGCATCAGGGTCTTTTCAAATGAGTAAGTTCTTCGCATCTGGTGGCCAAAGTATTGGAGTTTCAGCTTCATCATCAGCCCTTCCAATGAATATTCAGGACTGATTTCCTTTAGGACTGAATTCTTTTATTCTAGCTGCTGCTGCTGCTGCTAATTTGCTTCAGTTGTGTCTGACTCTGTGCGACCCCATAGATGGCAGCCCACCAGGCTCCCCCCGTCCCTGGGATTCTCCAGGCAAGAACACCAGAGTGGGTTGCCATTTCCCTCTCCAATGCATGAAAGTGAAAAGTGAAAGTGAAGTCACTTAGTCATGTCCGACCCTCAGCGACCCCCATGGTCTACAGCCCACCAGGCTCCTCTGCCCATGGGCTAGTCCAGGCAAGAGTTCTGGAGTGGGTTGTCATTGCCTTCTCCATCTCTTATTCTTAGGTAGGTTGATAAGGATACCAGGACCCTTGAAGAGGAAACAGGGACAGATGGGTTGTTGTTTTTTTTTTTTTTCCACATTCCTTTGCCTTGCTGCTACTGCTGCTAAGTCGCTTCAGTCGTGTCCGACTCTGCGCGACCCCATAGACGGAAGCTCACCAGGCTCCCCTGTCCCTGGGATTCTCCAGGCAAGAACACTGGAGTGGGTTGCCATTTCCTTCTCCAATGCATGAAAGCAAAGAGTAAAAGTGAAGCCGCTCAGTCGTGCCTGACTCTTAGCGACCCCATGGACTGGAGCCTACCAGGCTCCTCCGTCCATGGGATTTTCCAGGCAAAAGTACTGGGGTGGGGTGCCATTGCCTTCCCCTGTCAAGATATTTTTGCCTTAAGCTCTGAGTTGTTATGGCAACAATCTATTTCTTCTAAAACTAACTTTCTTTAAGCCCAGAGCTAATGATTACACAACAAAACAACTCATCTTGCTTAAGGGTATGTTTTTCCTTAAACTCTGCACTAATGATTATATAACAACAATGTATCTTGCTCAAGGACATGTTTCTCCTTAAGATGTATATTGTGGGAGTAGATCCGGTAAGACCCTTCTATTGTTAGTAACCAATTGAAAAAGTATGTAAGGCCTTGGTAAGACTAGAGAGTGAGGCACTCTGCCCACTTCTGATGTCTATGTCAGAAGCTTTATCCCTTTCCACTTTTAGTAAAACTTTTGCTGCACAAAACTCTGAGTGACGAAGCCACGTCTTTTGGCCCCAAAGCACAATTTTCTCCTTCCGAGATCACGAATTCAACACTGTTCACTGTAAGCTATCAGATCCTTGCTACTTCATGATCTGCCAAGCATATTCCACCTCAGGACCTTTGCATATACACTTTCTACTGTCTAGAAGTCCTTCTCCCAAACAGTGACATGCTTCACTTCTTCATCTCCTTCAGATTTCTCCTCAAACGTCACTGAGGTCACCCCCCCCCCCCGCCCCGCTCCTACCCCCTCTCCTGGCTTCTCTCCCCTGCATAGTACTTGTCATCACCTGACATATTAAATATTAAATTACTTGGTGGCATTTGCCTCCCCACCCATTGCTCCACCCACCAAGAACGTGATCTCTAAGAAGTCAGAACTTTTCTTGGACTGTTTCGTAGACTGACGTATTCCCAGACCTTTGCATATAGTGTATAGAGTATATGGCAGCCTGGTAGGTGCTCAAAAAGTGCTGGTTGACAGGGAGCTCTACTCGATGATCTCTCATGACCTAAATGGACAGGACATCTAAAAGAGTGGATATATGGACAGGTATCACTGGCTCAATTTGCTGTACAGCAGCAACTAAGCATTGTAAAGCAATTATACTCCAATAAAAATTAATTTTTTATAAATGCTTGTTGCATGAACGAGTTAGTGTATCTCTGCTTCCAAAAATGCTTTGTAAATGGTAGGTAACTGCTCATAAACAGTAGCTGGACAATAAGTGAATATGGCTTTTTAAATCAATTATGTTGCTCTTCTCTGGTGGTCCAAGGGTTAAGAATCCACCTGCCAGTGCAGGCGACACAGGTTCGATTCCTGGTCCAGGAAGATCCCACATGCCAAGGGACAGCGAAGCCCTCATGCCACAACGACTGAAGCCCGCACTCCTAGGACCCCTGCTCTGCAGCAAGAGAAGTAACTGCAATAGAAGCCTGTGCACCGTAATGAGAGAGCAGCCCTCACTCACCACAGCTAGAGGAGGCCCGCGTGCAGCAGCAAAGACCCAGGGCAGCCCAAAATAATACAGAAATGATTTTTAAAAATTAAAACAAAATAGAGCAGCTGTATAGAGCTATGATAAGCTACAGTTATTCAAAGCGTACAGTTTGATCAGCACTTGTGAAGCCCGCACTACAAATGAGGTCATCGCCTTGTGATTCCTCCTTCTCTTAACAACCAGGAAACCACAGATCTGTTTTCTGTCTCTAAAGATTAGTCTGAATTTTCTAGAATTTTACATAAATGGAGTCATAGAGTTTGCATCACTGGCTTTTGCACTTAGCACAATTATATTGAGATTGATTCATCCTGTCTCATATATCAGAGTTTGTAACTTTTTATTGTTGAGTAATATTCCATTGAATGAATAGATCATAATTTGCTTATCAGATCAGATCAGATCAGTCGCTCAGTCGTGTCCGACTCTTTGCGACCCCATGAACTGCAGCACGCCAGGCCTCCCTATCCATCACCAGCTCTCGGAGGTCACTCAGACTCACATTCATCGAGTCAGTGATGCCATCCAGCCAACTCATCCTCTGTCGTCCCCTTCTCCTCCTGCCCCCAATCCCTCCCAGCATCAGAGTCTTCTCCAATGAGTCAACTCTTCGCATGAGGTGACCAAAATACTGGAGTTTCAGCTTGAGCATCATTCCCTCCAAAGAAATCCCAGGTCTGATCTCCTTCAGAATGGACCGGTTGGATCTCCTTGCAGTCCAAGGGACTCTCAAGAGTCTTCTCCAACACCACAGTTCAAAAGCTTCAATTCTTCGGAGCTCAGCCTTCTTCACAGTCCAGCTCTCACATCCATACATGACCACAGGAAAGACCATAGCCTTGACTAGGCGAACCTTTGTTGGTCCATCATCTGTTAATGGACATTTGGCTATTCCCAGTTTGGGACTATTATACATAAGGTTGCTGTGAATGTTTCTGTACATGTTTTGTATGGGAATATGAGACTTTTGCCTTCTTTTCTTTATTTTCCTTCCTTACTTCTACCAGCATGCTGATATTCAATTGCTTCAGCACTATTTGAAACAAATACTTTCTCTCTGCATTGAATTGCCTTTGCAAAGTCAGTCATCCATATATGTGTGTGTGTGTGTCTGAATTTTCTTTTCTATCCCATTGATCCATTTATCTGTCTTTATGTCAATGCCAGTTTGTGATATGCAGATGACACCACCCTTATGGCAGAAAGTGAAGAGGAACTAAAAAGCCTCTTGATGAAAGTGAAAGTGGAGAGTGAAAAGGTTGGCTTAAAGCTCAACATTCAGAAAACGAAGATCATGGCATCTGGTCCCATCACTACATGGGAAATAGATGGAGAAACAGTGGAAACAGTGTCAGACTTTATTTTTCTGGGCTCCAAAATCACTGCAGATGGTGACTGCAGCCATGAAATTAAAAGACTCTTACTCCTTGAAAGGAGAGTTATGACCAACCTAGATAGCATATTCAAAACCAGAGACATCACTTTGCCAACAAAGGTTCGCCTAGTCAAGGCTATGGTCTTTCCTGTGGTCATGTATGGATGTGAGAGCTGGACTGTGAAGAAGGCTGAGCGCTGAAGAATTGATGCTTTTGAACTGTGGTGTTGGAGAAGACTCTTGAGAGTCCCTTGGACTGCAAAGAGATCCAACCAGTCCATTCTGAAGGAGATCAGCCCTGGGATTTCTTTGGAAGGAATGATGCTCAAGCTGAAACTCCAGTACTTTGGCCACCTCATGTGAAGAGTTGACTCATTGGAGAAGACTCTGATGCTGGGAGGGATTGGGGGCAGGAGGAGAAGGGGACGACAGAGGATGAGATGGCTGGATGGCGTCACTGACTCCATGGATGTGAGTCTGAGTGACCTCCGGGAGTTGGTGATAGACAGGGAGGCCTGGGGTGCTGCAGTTCATGGGGTCGCAAAGAGTCGGACACGACTGAGCGACTGATCTGATCTGATCTGATCTGATGTCAATGCCACTCAGTGTTGGCTACTGCAGCTTTATAAAAGGCTTGAAATCGGGCAGCGCAAGTCCTCTTGCTTTTCAAAATTGTGTTAATTGCTTTTAGGTCCTTTGCATTTCCCTGTGAATCCTGGAATCAGCTTATCAATTTCTACACAAAAGCCTGCTGAGAATTGGGGGAGAATTGATATTGTAACAATGCTGAGTTTTCTAACCCATGAACATAATACATCTTTCCATTTGGTTGGGTTTTCTTTAACTTTTAGCATTCTCTTGGCAATGTTTCATAGTTTTCAGAGTATAGGTCCTGCACATCATTTTCCAGTATTTTTAATTTTTCAATGCTACTGTAAACGCTATTTTAAATTTTCAATTTCAGATTGTTCATGGCTAATATGTAGATATAATTTTTGTATATTGACTTTGTACCCTTCAAAATTCAGTTACTCATTCTAGTGCATGGTTGGATTTTCTACATACAGGATCATGTTTTCTGAAACAGTTTTACTTCTTCTATTTGAACCGAGTTATTTTTTTTTTTTTAATCTTCCCTTATTTCACTAGCTAGAACTTCCAGTACAATGTTGAACAGAAGTGATATAAGGAAGTTCCCTTCTATTCCTACTTTGCTGAGAGTTTTTCTGAAGAATGGTTGTTGATTTTTGTCTAATGCTTTTTTCTGCATCTTGTTGGGATGATTACAGAGTTCTTTTTTAGTTTGTTAATATTGTGAATTAAATGACTAATTTTCAAATCTTAAACCAACTTTGTATTCCGGGGATAAGCCCCACTTAATTATGATGTATTATCCTTTTTATATATTGTTGTTGTTATTCAGTCCCTCAGTTTTGTCTGACCATGCAACCCCATGGACTGTGGCATGCCAGGCTTCCCTGTCCTTCCCCATCTCCTGGAGTTTACTCAAACTCATGTCCGTAGGATCAGTGATGCCATCCAACCACCTCATCCTCTGTCATCCCCTTCTCCTCCTGCCTTCAATCCCTCCCAGAATCAGGGTCTTTTCTAGTGAGTCAGCTCTTCACATCAAGTGGTCAAAGTACTGGAGCTTCAGCGTCAGCATCAGTCCTTCCAATGAATATCCAAGGTTGCTTTCCTTTAGAATTGACTGGTTTGATCTCCTTGCACTCCAAGGGACTCTCAAGAGTCTTCTCCAGCACCACAGTTCAAAAGCATCAATTATTCAATGCTCAGCCTTCTTTATGGTTCAACTCTCACATCTATACATGATTACTGGAAAGACTTTGACTATACAGACCTTTGTCGGCAAAGTAATGTCTCTGCTTTTTAATACATTGTCTAGGTTTGTCATAACTTTCCAGGAAGCAAGCATCTTTTAACTTCATGGCTGAAGTCACCATCTGCAGTGATTTTGGAGCCCAAGAAAATAAAGTCTGACACCATTTCCATTGTTTCCCCATCTATTTGCCATGAAGTGATGAGACCAGATTGGAGAAGGAAATGGCAACCCATTCTAGTATTCTTGCCTGGAAAATCCCAGGGACAGAGGAGCCTGGTGGGCTGCCATCTATGGGGTTACAGAGTTGGACATGACTGAAGCAACTTAGCAGCAGCAGATGGGACCAGATACCATCATCTTAATTTTTTGAATGTTGAGTTTTAAGCCAGCTTTCTCACTCTCCTCTTTCACCTTCATAAGAAAGCTCTGTATTCCCTCTTTGCTTTCTCCCATAACGGTGGTATCCTCTGTGTACCTGAGGTTGTTGACATTTTTCCTGGCAATCTTGATTCCAGCTTGTGCTTTACCCAGCCCGAGAGTTGGATCCAATTTGATAAAACTTTGTTAAGAATTTTTGCATCTTTGTTCATGAAGGATATCAGCTGTAGTTTTCTTTTAATGTCATTTTCTGGTTTTGGCGTCAGAATAATGCTGGCTTCGTAGCGTGTGTAGAGGAGTATTCCTCCTTGTTCAATTTTCTCAAACAGTTTGTGTAGAGTTGATGTTGCTGCTGCTGCTGCTAAGTCGCTTCAGTCGTGTCCGACTCTGTGCGACCCCAGAGACGGCAGCCCACCAGGCTTCCCCTGTCCCTGGGATTCTCCAGGCAAGAACACTGGAATGGGTTGCCATTTCCTTCTCCAGTGCATGAAAGTGAAAAGTGAAAGTGAAGTCGCTCAGTCATGTCTGACTCTTAGCGACCCCATGGACTGCAGCCTACCAGGCTCCTCCATCCATGGGATTTTCCAGGCAAAAGTACTGGGGTGGGGTGCCATTGAGTTGATGTTATTCTTCCTTAAATGTTTGGTAGAATTCACCAGTGAAAGCTGAGATTTTCTTCATGTGAAGATTACTAACTATACTGCGATTTTTTAATAAATGTAGGGCTACATTTGTTTCTTATCTATTTCTTTTGGAGACATCTTTGGTAGCTTGTGTCTTTCAAAGACCTTGTCCATTTCTTCTAAGTCATTGATTTTATTGGCACAAAGTTATTAATAACATTCTCTTATTATTCTTTAACTATCTGTAGACTTTAGGTGTCATCTTTCTCATTCTTGTTACTGATAATTTGTGTCTTCTCTCTTTCCTAATGGGTGTGACTAGAAGCTTATTAAATGTAATGATCTTCTCAATAACCAGCGTTTGGTTTTATTAATGTTTCTCTTCTTTTCTGTTTTCTATTTCATTTATTTCCTCTCTTGTTTTTATTACTTTTTTTTTTCTACTTCAGTTCAGTTCAGTCACTCAGTAGTGTCCAACTCTTTGCAACCCCATGAACTGCAGCACGCCAGGCCTCCCTGTCCATCACCAACTCCCGCAGTTCACTCAGACTCACGTCCATTGAGTCAGTGATGCCATCCAGCCAACTCATCCTCTGTTGTCCCCTTCTCCTCCTGCCCTCAATCCCTCCCAGCATCAGACTCTTCTCCAATGAGTCAACTCTTCGCATGAGGTGGCCAAAATACTGGAGTTTCAGCTTTAGCATCATTCCTTCCAAAGAAATCCCAGGGCTGATCTCCTTCAGAATGGACTGGTTGGATCTCCTTGCAGTCCAAGGGACTCTCAAGAGTCTTCTCCAACACCACAGTTCAAAAGCATCAATTCTTCTGTGCTCAGCCTTCTTCACAGTCCAGCTCTCACATCCATACATGACCACAGGAAAAACCATAGCCTTGACTAGATGGACCTTTGTTGGCAAAGTAATGTCTCTGCTTTTGAATATGCTATCTAGGTTGGTCATAACTTTCATTCCAAGGAGTAAGCATCTTTTAATTTCATGGCTGCAGTCACCATCTGCAGTGATTTTGGAGCCCCCCAAAATAAAATCTGACACTGTTTCCATTGTTTCCCCATCTATTTCCCATTTTCTACTTAATTTGATTTTAATTTGTTCTTCCTATTTTAGCTTCTTTAGAGGAAAGCTGAGGTCATGGATTTCAGACCTTTTTCCTTTTCTGATACAGATTATCAGTGCTACAAATTTTTATCCAAGGACTGCTTTAGCAATATCACATGAATTTTTATATGTTATGTCTTCACTTTCATTCTGTTAAAAAACATTTTATAATTTCCTTTTTAATTTCTTCCTTGAGCTTTGGCTTCTTTAGAAGTATATTATTTAGTTTCAGATATTGGAGGGATTTTCCAGAAATCTCTTATTGATTTCCAGTTTAATTCCATTGTGGTCAGTGAGCATATTTTGTATGACTTAAATCATTTAAAAAATTTGAATTTGTTTTATGGCCCAGAATATACTCTATCTTATAACCTTCCTTGTGCACTTGGAAAGAAGATATATTCTGCTGTTTTGGGTGAAACATTCTATCAAAGTCATCAAAGTCAAGTTGACTGAAAGAGTCCAAGGCTTCTATGTCCTGACTAACTTTTGTCCACCTGTTCTATCAATTATCAAAAGAGAGGTATTAAAATATCTGATTATAATTGTAGATTTTTGTCTGTTTCTCCTTGCAGCTCTATTAATTTTTTTTTCCATTTCTCGAATATCTTTTATTAGGTGACATAAAATTATGTCTTCTTGGTGAATTGACTCTTTGTAATTGTGAGATGAACTTCCTTATCCCTGGTCAAATTATTTGCATAGAAATCTACTTTGATAATAATATAGCCACTCCAGCTTTCTTTGATTAATGTTACATGCTGTATCTTTTTATATAACTTTCAGTCAGTTCATTTGCTCAGTTGTGTCCGACTTTTTGCAATCCCATCAACTGCAGCACAACAGGCCTCTCTGTCCATCACCAACTCCCAGAGTTTACTCAAAGTCATCTCCATTGAGTCGGTGATGCCATCCAACCATCTCATCCTCCATCATCTCCTTCTCCTCCTGCCTTTAATCTTTCCCAGCACCAGAGTCTTTTCAAATGAATCAGTTCTTTGCATCAGGTGGCCAAAGTATTGGAGTTTCAGCTTCAGCATCAGTCCTTCCAATGAATATTCAGGACTGATTTCCTTTAGGATGGACTGGTTGGATCTCCTTGCAGTCCAAGGGACTCTCAAGAGTCTTCTCCAACACCACAGGTCAAAAGCATCAATTCTTCAGTGCTCATCTTTTTTTATAGTCCAACTCTCACATCCATACATGACTATTGGAAAAATCATAGCTTTGACTAGACAGATCTTTTTTGGCAAAGTAATGTCTCTGCTTTTTAATATGTTGTCTAGGTTGGTCATAACTTTTCTTCCAAGGAGTAAGCGTCTTTTAATTTTGTGGCTGCAGTCACCATCTGCAGTGATTTTGAAGCTTAATAAAAATAAAGTCTGCCACTGTTTCCACTGTTTCCCCATCTATTTGCCATGAAGTGATGGGACCAGAAAAGATGTCCTTTTCATTATAGGGGACTGGAATGCTAAAGTAGGAAGTCAAGAAACACCTGGAGTAACAGGCAAATTTGGCCTTGGAATACAGAATGAAGCAGGGCAAAGACTAATAGAGTTTTGCCAAGAAAATGCACTGATCATAGCAAATACCCTCTTCCAACAACACAAGAGAAGACTCTATACATGGACATCACCAGATGGTCAACACCGAAATCACATCGATTATATTCTTTGCAGCCTAAGATGGAGAAGCTCTATACAATCAGCAAAAACAAGACCAGGAGCTGACTGTGGCTCGGACCATGAACTCCTTATTGCCAAATTCAGACTGAAATTGAAGAAAGTAGGGAAAACCACTAGACCATTCAGGTATGACCTAAATCAAATCCCTTATGATTATACAGTGGAAGTGAGAAATAGATTTAAGGGCCTAGATCTGATAGATGGAGTGCCTGATGAACTATGGAATGAGGTTCGTGACATTGTACAGGAGACAGGGATCAAGACCATCCCCACGGAAAAGAAATGCAAAAAAGCAAAATGGCTGTCTGGGGAGGGCTTACAAATAGCTGTGAAAAGAAGAGAAGTGAAAAGCAAAGGAGAAAAGGAAAGATATAATCATCTGAATGCAGAGTTCCAAAGAATAGCAAGAAGAGATAAGAAAGCCTTCTTCAGCGATCAATGCAAAGAAATAGAGGAAAACAACAGAATGGGAAAGACTAGGGATCTCTTCAAAAAAATCAGAGATACCAAAGGAACATTTCATTCAAAGATGGGCTCGATAAAGGACAGTAATGGTATGGACCTAACAGAAGCAGAAGATATTAAGAAGAGGTGGCAAGAATACACAGAAGAATTGTACAAAAAAGAGTTTCACGACTCAGATAATCATGATGGTGTGATCACTGACCTAGAGCCAGACATCCTGGAATGTGAAGTCAAGTGGGCCTTAGAAAGCATCACTACAAACAAAGCTAGTGGAGGTGATGGAATTCCGGTGGAGCTATTCCAAATCCTGAAAGATGATGCTGTGAGGGTGCTGCACTCAATATGCCAGCAAATCTGGAAAACTCAGCAGTGGCCACAAGATTGGAAAAGGTCAGTTTTCATCCCAATCCCAAAGAAAGGCAATGCCAAAGAATGCTCAAACTACCCCACAATTGCACTCATCTCACCCGCTAGTAAAGTAATGCTCAAAATTCTCCAAGCCAGGCTTCAGCAATATGTGAACCGTGAACTTCCTGATGTTCAAGCTGGTTTTAGAAAAGGCAGAGGAACCAGAGATCAAATTGCCAACATCCGCTGGATCATGGAAAAAGCAAGAGAGTTCCAGAAAAACATCTATTTCTGCTTTATTGACTATGCCAAAGACTTTGAATGTGTGGATCACAATAAACTGTGGAAAATTCTTAAAGAGATGGGAATACCAGACCACCTGATCTGCCTCTTGAGAAATCTGTATGCAGGTCAGGAAGCAACAGTTAGAACTGGTCATGGCACAACAGACTGGTTCCAAATAGGAAAAGGAGTACGTCAAGGCTGTATATTGTCACCATGTTTATTTAACTTATATGCAGAGTACATCATGAGAAACGCTGGACTGGAAGAAACACAAGTTGGAATCAAGATTGCCGGGAGAAATATCAATAACCTCAGATATGCAGATGACACCACCCTTATGGCAGAAAGTGAAGAGGGGCTAAAAAGCCTCTTGATGAAAGTGAAAGTAGAGAGTGAAAAGGTTGGCTTAAAGCTCAACATTCAGAAAACAAAGATCATGGCATCTGGTCCCATCACTACATGGGAAATAGATGAGGAAACAGTGGAAACAGTGTCAGACTTTATTTTTCTGGGCTCCAAAATCACTGCAGATGGTGACTGCAGCCATGAAATTAAAAGACGTTTACTCCTTGGAAGGAAAGTTATGACCAACCTAGATAGCATATTCAAAAGCAGAGACATCACTTTGCCAACAAAGTTTCGCCTAGTCAAGGCTATGGTCTTTCCTGTGGTCATGTATGGATGTGAGAGCTGGACTGTGAAGAAGGCTGAGCACAGAAGAATTGATGCTTTTGAACTGTGGTGTTGGAGAAGACTCTTGAGCGTCCCTTGGACTGCAAGGAGATCCAACCGGTCCATTCTGAAGGAGATCAGCCCTGGGATTTCTTTGGAAGGAATGATGCTAAAGCTGAAACTCCAGTATTTTGGCCACCTCATGCGAAGAGTTGACTCATTGGAGAAGACTCTGATGCTGGGAGGGATCGAGGGCAGGAGGAGAAGGGGACAACAGAGGATGAGATGGCTGGATGGCATCACTGACTCCATGGATGTGAGTCTGAGTGACCTCCGGGAGTTGGTGATGGACAGGGAGGCCTGACGTGCTGCGGTTCATGGGGTCGCAAAGAGTCAGACACGACTGAGTGACTGATCTGATGGGACCAGATGCCATGATCTTGGTTTTCTGAATGTTGAGCTTTAAGCTAACTTTTTCACTCTCCTCTTCTACTTTCATCAAGACGCCCTGTAGTTCTTCTTCACTTTCTGCCGTAAGTGTTGTGTCATCTGCATATCTGAAGTTATTGATATTTCTCCTGACAATCTTGATTCCAGCTTTTGCTTCTTCCAGCACAGCATTTCTCATGATGTACTCTGCATGTAAGTTAAATAAGCAGGGAGGCAGTATACAGTCTTGACATACTCCTTTTCCTATTTGGAACCAGTCTGTTGTTCCATGTCCAGTTGTAACTGTTGCTTCCTGACCCACACACAGATTTCTCAGGAGGCAGGTCAGGTGGTCTGGTATTGCCATCTCTTGAAGAATTTTCCGGTTTGTTGTGATCCATGCAGTCAAATGCTTTGGCATAGTCAATAAAGCAGAAGTAGATGTTTTTCTGGAACTCTCCTGTTTTTTCTATGATCCAACTGATGTTGGCAATTTAATCTCTGGTTCCTCTGCCTTTTCTATAATTTTACTCTTAATCTATCTGTGTGCTCATATTTAAAGTAGGTTTCTTGTAGGCAGCACATGGCTGGGTCCTGCTTTTTTGTTCAGTTTAACAAGTCTGTCTTTTAATTGAGCGATTCAGATCATTTATATTTAATGTAATTGTTGCTATGGTTTAAACCTACCATAATAGATTATTTGTTTTCTAATTGTTCCATCTGTTATTTGTTGTCTTTCTCCTCTCTTTGTGCCTTCTTCTTTGATTAATTGATTCATTTTATCTTCTTTGCTTACTAGCTAGAATTTCTGTTATTTTCATGGTTGTTTTAGGGTTTATAGTATACATATTAATATTTAACTTATCATTCTATCTTCAAGCAATAGTATACATTTCATGAACAGTATAGGAACCTGAAACAGTATACCTGTATTTCTCTTCCTCTCCTGTTTTTATTATTTTCTTCTTCTTCTTCTTCTTTTTTTTTTTTTCCACTTACTTCGGTTTTAATTTGATCTTCTTTTTCTAGTTTCTTTGTGTGAAAGTTGAGGTCATGGATTTCAGACCTTCTTCCTTTTCTAATACACATACTTACTGATATAAATTTCTACCTAAGTACTACATTAGCAGCATCCCACATGTATATATAAATCTAAAATGTATTGTTTTTCAAACATTTTACATCTATATATGCTATAAATTCTCCATTGCTTTTCTATATTTCTTATATGGTCAGTTAACTTTTAAAGAGTTGAATAATAAGAAAAATATCTTGAATTTAAATCTTCAGAATTACCATTTCCAGTGTTCTTATTTCCTTTGTTTAAATCCGTATTCCATCTGGTATCATTTTCTTCTACCTAAAGGACGCTTTGAGACATTTCATAGTGTGGATCTGCTGGTAAGGAATTATTTTGATTTTGTATACCTTAAAAAGTCTTTATTTCACCTTCATTTTTGAAAAGTATTTCTTTTCTTAGAATAGAAGTCTAGATAGACAATTTGGGGGCTTGATTATTTTTCAGTACTTTAAACATGTAGTTCCACTGACTCCTCATTTTCATCGTTTCTAACAAGAAATCTGCCGTCATTGTTATCTTTGCTTCTTTGTACAGTACGTGTCTATTTTTCTGGCTGCTGTTAAGATTTTCTCCTAACTGTTGATTTTGAGCAATCTGATTTTGAGGATGGTGAAGCTTTCTTCCCGCTTCTTGTGCTCAGTGTTCTTTGGAAGTCCTGAAATCACACACAGAAAGACCCCACGTGTGCTCTTGTCAGCTAGCATTTGCATCCTATTTTCCATGATTGTTCGTACTTCAAACATTGCATAACGAAGGTCAAGAGCCCACTCTCCAACCCGACATCTGCTCTGAATTTTAAAAGCAAATCCAATGCCAATGATACGAATCAGGGACACTGTCTAACATAAGTGTACTTATAATAAGTACCTTATAATAAGGTACTGTCCTTAGTGACTCATCTCACTCTTAGATTTCTCACTAACTATTCTATTGATACCATTATCAAAGTTAACAGAAATCATTTATCAAGATGTGGAATCTATCAAGTAGTGTAACAAAAATTTGTCCTTGGCAACCAGAAAGGGAGTATGAACCTCTCCTGAAATGTCAGAAAAGAATCAGTTAGCTCCAGCATCAATGCCCCTAGCTGAAATTCTTTTTAAACAAACAAAATGTTATACATGTAATGTGCTCTATTGGTATTGATAGCATTTAATTCTATTTAATGTTTTCATATACATAATGCTTTAATCATTGCTGCATTAAAATGTACTAACTGTAAACAGATTCTTGAAGGAACCAGCTACCAGAAAGCAAGTTAAGAGTAATCATCAGAGGTAAGAATTGTTAACACTCAAGGCTTTCCCGCGCCACCTTTATTCTGCCCCGACTTCTCTCCTCTCCCGACACTCCAGTCTCCTTCTTTGTCTCTCCTTGCCCTTCTCACCCTGCCTCTCCCACCCCCCGCCTCAAGTAGAAGTCTGTGACCTGGGCTCACATCCTGGCCTTACACTGTCTTGTCGGGTGACCTTAGTTAAGGTGATTTCCTAACCTCTCAGAGCCTCAGTTTCTTAACACATAAAAGAGGGACAATGACATTTACCTAAGAGAGTGGTCCTGCAGCTCAAATGAGAAGATGGGCATAAAACACCGGGCACATAGTAGGTGCTTGGTCACAGGAGACATAATGTCTTCATTTGATGAACATGTACTGAGCCCCTACTGTGTGCCAGGCCCTGTGGTAGGTGCTGCAGAAACAGAAAGGAAGGAATTTGATAAGGGAGATAGGTGAACAAACAAATTACATTAAACTAGAGTAAGAGATATTTTGGAAGGCTGAACAAGTTATCAAAGGACAGGGCTGCCTCCATGCCTGTGAACTCTTTATCACTGGAGGGGTATAGATGGAGAATGTGGGCACCATTTTATTGGAATGAGAACACATTTATGGTCTATATCCTGGTGTTT
The DNA here is from genome assembly GCA_935064755.1 of Tragelaphus eurycerus. Lineage (NCBI taxonomy): Eukaryota > Metazoa > Chordata > Mammalia > Artiodactyla > Bovidae > Tragelaphus > Tragelaphus eurycerus. Next base: position 6,013,295 of record CAKXYN010000099.1, on the reverse strand, counting down.
GGGATGAGGGTTGTATAGACGTTGTACCTCTAAACTGCCGGCAGAGTTGACTCTACTGCCAGCTTGGAGTGGAAGTAGGGGCACGTTGTGACTAAGCCTGGCCAACTGGAAGATCACATCTCAAGATCTTATGTGGGACTTGAAGACGAGGGTCTGGAGCTGCTGACAACCATCTTGCCTCCTTATAATGTTGAGAATGTGGCCACAATAGAGGGAGCAGAGCCAAGGGATGTTCTGACACCAGGCCTTGACAGCATGGTTGGAACAGCTGGATCCAGCCATACCTGAAGCCAAACTCTCCTTAAACTTCACACCAGCTGAGTCATAGAACCTCTCTTGATTTTTCCATCTAGATCAGTTTAGGTATGTTTGATGTTTCTTGTGGCCAAAAGAGTCCTATAATTGATAAACGAAGATGCTGAGATATTTAGTAAATGTTTGGTAGGGAGGAAAGAGAAAGGAGGAAAGGGATGACCTTTAAGAGCCCTTCCGGCCAGAGAGACTCTGCCTTGGGCATTGAAAGGGCTGAATTGGTGGTTGTTTGAGGAACAGAGCACCAGAACAGGCAATGCAGTGCCCCTGCATTCCTCTGACTCCAGTTTCCATTTCAGGGCACTTCCTGGTGCATTTAAATGCGCCCCTGTGTGTGTGAGTGCCTTCAGGGTGTTTCAAAATAGCCTGAAATATAAACAGGCTGGAAACCCACTCCTTCTCTTTCTCTGACTGCATTTCCTCTCTCCCTAGGGCAGGGGTGGGGGGCAGGGGCTGCAGAACCTCTACATGGAGGATTCAGAGAGCATTTCAAATTAGCTCTCCCTCTTTCTGGGCTAGGCAAATGTCCCCTGCCCTGGGGAAGGGGGCTTTTCCCCCTGAGTGCCAGGGCCCAGGTGTGTGGGCAGGAAAAAGTGGCCAGTTATGCTCCAGCTTCAAGTCCTTTTGGTTCCAGGACCTGATCCCCGCTCTACCCTCGTACCCTTATCAGCCTCCAATTCCCAAGGAAAAGGGGCCTGCAGGGAACAAGGGGCCATGGAAGAGCCTGATCCCTGTCATTTTCCAGCTGATAGAGCAGAGCCTCCCCATCCCCATCACAATATAATTCAGCATAACAACAATTTATTAAGCAACTGGAACTTCCCTAGTGGCCCAGTAGCTAAGTCTCCACACACCCAATGCAGAGGGCCTGGGTTTGATCCCTGTCAGGGAACTAGATCCCATGTGCAGCCACTAAGGGTTCTCATGCCACAACCAAAGACCCCACCCACTGCAACTAAAACAGCCTGCGTGCTGCAGTCAAGACCGGGTGCAGCCAAATAAAGGACTTCCCTGATAGCTCCGTTGGTGAAGAATCTGCCTGCAATGTAGGAGGCCCCGGTTCGATTCCTGGGTCAGGAAGATCTGCTGGAGAAGGCATAGGCTTAAAAAATGTTAAGCCACTACCTCTGTGCCAAGCCCCATGAGTGACCAGGTTGGACAAAAACAGAGACGAGAAGGCACTTTCATCTGGGGTGTGGGGGATGCATATGCTTGCCATGGAACTGGGATGGCTTATTTCCAAGTGTTGTTCCTACCTCGCGGTATGCACGCCCTGGAGTGGTCCCCTCCTCTGAATCTGTGCTGGCCTGTGACTCGCTTCTGACCCACAGAATACAGCAGAAGGGACACTGTGATTTCGGAGCGTAGGCCAGAGAAACCTTGCAGCTTCCACCTGTGTCTCTCTGAACACTTGCTCTGGGGCTGCTCCCTCCTGGAATTCAGCCACCATGCTGTGAGAAACCCCAGCCACAGGGAAAGCCTGCAGAGACTGTTGTGATTTGAATTGTAGCTCTCCCCACAATTCCTCTGGTAAAGTCCTAACTCTCAGAGTGTCCTTATTTGAAAATAGGGTCAGTGTAGATGTAACTGGTTAAGATGTGTGTGCTCAGTCGCTCCGTTGTGTCCAGCTCTTTGCAACCTCAGTCCGCCAGGCTCCTCTGTCCATGGAATTTTCCAGGCAAGAATACTCGAGCAGTATCTCCTCCGCCAGGGGATCTTCCCCTCCTCTCGGGGATCTTCCTAACCCAGGGAATTAATCCGCGTCTCTTGCATCTGCTGCACTGACCGGGAGATTCCAAGTGGTTCAGAGGAGGTCCTACTACAGTGGACCGGGCCCTGATCCAGTACAATGGCTGTCCTTATAAAGAGGAGGAATTTGGATGCAGACACACACACAGTGAGAAGGCGGTGTAAAGATGGAGGCGGCGAAGCCAAGGACGCCAAAGACGGGCAGCACATCACCCGAAGCCAGGAGAGACACACAGAACAGCTCCCTCTCACGTCACAGAAGGAACAGACCTTGCCAACAGCTTGAGCGTGGACTTCAGCCTCCAGAACTCAGACAATAAATTAGTGTGTTTAAACTCTGTGTGTGTGTGTGTGTGTGTGTGGGCAGGGAATCAACTAGGTTTGGAGAAATGAAAGGAATTGGGGAGATGGGGGGTATCTACATGAAACCCCCCTGAAGGCCTGACCTGTGGGTCTCTGCTTCTGCACTGCTTTGGGGTAAGACTCAAACAATTTAGGAGAAACTGGCTAAAACTGCCCCTGAGCAAAACGTGAATCTAATTTGGGGACATGGGTCTGGCTCTAAAAGAACCCCCATTTCCTACCCTCAGAGATGCCAAGAGGAGGGTCACGGATCAGCAGAAGCCCCTCTGCCCCTCTGTGATCTTCACCCACCTCCACCCACAGGACGCAGGGCAGAGGCCTCTGTTTACTTACGAAGGACTTTGCATTTGTCATCTATAAGAGTCTAGATGCAGCCTCTGCCACCGAAACAAAAAGGCCCTGACATACAGTGGTCCAGCAGGAAGGGGGCTTGCTTCTCTCTCACGTCCAAAAGTAGACAAAAGATGCAAGGGGTATAGGCCAGCTCCCCAAGATTATCTTGGTTCCCAGACACCTTCTGTCCTGTTGCTCCTCCATTTCCCAGGGAGTCATGTTCATCAACATGGTAGAAGCTACCCACCATCATGAGCCTCCTTCTAGATTCCAGCCAGCAGGAAGGGAACGGGGAGTGTGACAGGAGGGCAGATGGCATCCTGAGGTCGCCTGTCTCCCTTCCGCTCATACTTCAATGGTCTGACCTCACTGCAAAGACCAAGAAATGTAGTCTTAGATGTGCATATGTGCATTTGGCCAAATAGGGGAGTCTATTAATAAAGGGAAAAGAGTTGGGAGTGATGAGGAACAGCTAGTGGTCTCCCACACAAATCTAACCATCAAGATGGTTTCATCAATTTCACATTCTGGAAGAAAAGGTCTCAGAGAAGGATAGTGGCTTGCCCAAACTTACCTAGCTAAGAAGCTGCAGAGCCACACGAAGCCAGGTCTGGCAGGATGCCGCAGCCACAGCCCTCCACACAGAATTCAGACCCTGTTACAGTGTTGCGGGTGGGCCCAGGGAGCTTTCTCTGTCTCAGTCATCCATCCTAGGTCAGCCAGTCTCTGAGACTTTTACCCTTGGTCTTGGGCAAGCGGCTGAACTGCTCTAAACCTCAGTTTTGCCATCTGTTTAATGGGGTCATAGTCGTTGCTCATAAGGTTGTGGTGAAGACGAGATGAAACAGCATCTGTAAATGTTTCGGCACAGAGCAAGGAACAGGGAAAACATTCAGTCCTTGATAATTATTGCTGTCAACGGAGCCATCTGTGAACCCCCGCTGCCACACCAGCTATTTTAACGAATTTGTAATCCGGCCAGCCCACTGTGGTTTTGCCCTAATGCACCTTCAGAAGTTGCGTGAGTTGTCCGTTGTTCCATTAACAAGAGTACCACAGGTAGGGCCCTTAAAACAATACGCAATTATTATCTCAGCGTTTCTGTGGGTCAGAGCCTGGGCATGGCTTAGCTGGGTACCCTGGAGGCCTGCGATCACCGTGTGCGCCGGGCAAGGAGCTCGTCACAGGGGAAGGATCCACTTGCAAGTTCATGGGGTTGTTGGGAAGGATTCAGCTCCATCTGGACTGTCTTGCCAGCCGTGGAGCCCACCCTCAGCTCTCACCACACAGGCCTCCCTTTAGATAGCTCACAGCATGGCAGCTGGCTCCATCCAAGCTAGCAAGGCAGAGAGTCTAGCAGGAAGCAAGTGAGGATCTCATGTAACATAATCATGGAGGTGACTTCCCATCACCTCTGCTGTACTCGGTTGACTTGAAGCAAGTACATTTGAGGGGAGAGGAGGACCTAAAGACTTGAGAGCAGGAAGCAAGGATCACCGAGGCCATCCCGGTGTTTCCCCACCCTGAAGTAAAGGGCACATTCGATGAGTGGACAGCTGCCAGGGACCATGGTGTTTGAGGAGACTGAAACAATCCTGAGGTGTTCAGAGACACAGAAAAAGTTCGCCAGCATTTATTGAACACCTACTGGGCATCAGGCACTGTCCTAGTGCTTTAGAAATATTTATCTTTTTAAAAATTTATTTGTTTATTCTTTGGCTGCGCTGGGTCTTGTTATGTGCAGGCTTTCTCTAGTTGCAGCGAGTGGGAACTACTCTCTAGTTTCGGTACACGGGCTGCTCATGGCAGCTCTTCTCTCGATGCAGACAGGCTCTGAAGCATGGACTCAGTGGTCATGGCTCACGGGCTTAGCTGCTCCTTGGCACGTGGGATCATCCCAGACCCAGGATCAAACCCGGTGTCCCCCGCATCGGCAGGTGGATTTGTAATCACTGGACCACCAGGGCAATCTCTCATTTAATCTTTTAACAGACCTTTGAGAAAGGGGTTCTGAGGATCTCTTAGACTCGGAGAGATTCCACAACTTGCCCGAGGTCGCACAACAGAGAGGCGGCCAAACTGAGATTCAAGCTCAGGCCACCTCACATCAAAGTCCTGGCTCTCAACTCTGATGATGCTTCGTCTGTGTCGGCCAGTTTAAAAAATAAAAGGTTGGAATCAATGACTGCTGAATCTGGGCTTTTCTCTAAAAATAAAAATAAAGGTCATTCGTCGTCACACGAGGAAAGATGAAAGAATTAGGGGGGAGGGTGTGATGAGAGAAGACGAGGAGGAAAGGGGTCACGGTCACTGACTTCAGACCTCAGAGGGCTTGGCGGGGGGAGGAAGCACATGCTTTCTGATTGGCTCCAAGGCTTGACGGGGGAGGGGCACACCCTGGAGAGCGAGGGGCGGGCCGTGATGGACCCCCACCCCAGGCCAGTGTCTTCCCCCTTTGTATGGAAGGACGGACCTTGTGAGCTTGTCTTTGCAGCTGAGCAAATATTTCTGCTTCCCCTTTGCAGGCTGGAGCCAGCCTCTTTTCCAGCCAGCTCTGCGGGCCTTCAGAGCGGCGGCCTCGAGCTGTGAGGCGGAGGTCATCTTGGCCACCCTGACCAGATGGGACCACGGCGGAGGCTGCCTGGTGCAGGTCAGAGGGCACCACCGATCCCATCTCCCTCTTTCGGGCCTCATCACCCGGATGACAGCTATGGGCTCCCGGGTCTCCCCTTGTGCCCATTCTCCCTGGAACAGCTGAGTGCTCTTTCTACCACTGAAAGCCAACCAGGTCACCCCCCTGCTCAAACCGTTCCACGGGCCCCAGCTGTCCTCAAGATAAATTTAACTTTTCAAGGTGCTACCTGACCGGGCCCTGCAATGCTCCCAGGTCTGAGCTGCAGACGCTTCCCCCATCAGCTCCCATCCGACCTTCCAGGCCTCCTGAACGATATGTGAGTCTCCACACCCCACACACAACCCCAAACTTCCATGCTCACTCTGCCTGAACTGCCTTTCCACCTAGAGCTCTCTTATACATCCTTCAAGAACCGATTCAAACCTCACCTCCTCTGAGAAGCCTCCCCAGGTTCCCTCCATAGGGAACCCCCGGCTCTGTGCCTCATGAAAGCAGACATTTCTTGAGGACTCACTGGGGGCCAGACCCTGTGCTCAGTGATTTGCATCCAGGAGCTTCCTAAGATTTTTTCCACTTTTATCAGCTTTTTATTTTCATCCCCATTTCCCAAAGGAAGAAACAGGCAGAGAGATTAAGTAGTTTATTTTAAGACACACAACCAGGAAGCAGCAAAGCCAGGACAGGAACCCTCTTTGTCTGACTTCAGAGTTAGCTCTTCCTTGTTTACTTGTGTATGTGTTGAAACAAAGTAATTCATGCAAATAGTAACAAATACATTAGTAGCAAAGAGGAAAGAAGGAAAAGAAAGTCTCTCCCTCTCAGCCTACCCCAGCTACATTATCCGAGCATTTTCTTGGAAGTTTTGAGAGTCTAGATTTTGGATGTTTGAGAGTTGGTTACAGCCTCTGGGGGTCAGACATCCTAGGATTTAGATTCAATATCCACCCTTTACAGTCACTTAACATTTCTGTGCCTCAGTCTCCTCCTCCATGAAGTGAGGGTGACGATAATGGTGTCTGCCTCATAAGACTGTTTAAGGATTCAGTGAATCCCTGCACATTTAGAACAACACCTGGTATGTGGAGAACACTCAGTGAGACTGATTATCATTATTGCTTTCTTGGTTCTTCTGGTCATTCAGTTCAGTTCAGTTCAGCTCAGTTCAGTCGCTCAGTCATGTCTGACTCTCTGTGACCCCATGAATCGCAGCACACCAGGCCTCCCTGTCCATCACCAACTCTTGGAGTTCACCCAAACTCATGTCCATCGAGTCGGTAATGCCATCCAGCCATCTCATCCTTTGTCATCCCCTTCTCCTCCTGCCCGCAATCCCTCCCAGCATCAGAGTCTTTTCCAACTCTTCGCATGAAGGTGGCCAAAGTACCAGAGTTTCAGCTTTAGCATCAGTCCTTCCAATGAACACCCAGGACTGATCTCCTTTAGAATGGACTGGTTGGATCTCCTTGCAGTCCAAGGGACTCTCAAGAGTCTTCTCTAACACCACAGTTCAAAAGCATCAATTCTTTGGCACTCAGCTTTCTTCACAGACCAACTCCCACATCCATACATGACCACAGGAAAAACCATAGCCTTGACTAGACGAACCTTTGTTGGCAAAGTAATGTCTCTGCTTTTTAATAAGTATATTAAAATCTTGGTTGGTCATAACTTTCCTTTCAAGGAGTAAGCGTCTTTTCATTTCATGGCTGCAATCACCATCTGCAGTGATTTTGGAGCCCCAAAAAAGTCTGACACTGTTTCCCTATCTATTTCTCATGAAGTGACGGGACCAGATCCCATGATCTTCGTTTTCTGAATGTTGAGCTTCAAGCCAACATCCAAAAGACGAACTTTTTTCACTCTCCTCTTTCACTTTCATCAAAAGGCTTTTTAGTTCCTCTTGATTTTCTGCCATAAGGGTGGTGTCATCTTCATACCTGAGGTTATTGATATTTCTCCTGGCAGTCTTGATTCCAGCTTGTGCTTCTTCCAGCTCAGCATTTCTCATGATGTACTCTGCATAGAAGTTAAATAAACAGGGTGACAATATACAGCCTTGACGTACTCCTTTTCCTATTTGGAACCAGTCTGTTGTTCCATGTCCAGTTCTAACTGTTGCTTCCTGACATGCATCCAGCTTTCTCAAGAGGTAGGTCAGGTGGTCTGGTATTCCTATCTCTTTCAGAATTTCCCACAGTTTATTGTGATCCACACAGTCAAAGGCTTTGGCATAGTCAATAAAGCAGAAATACCCATATATAATACTTCTATTTCTTCATGTGTCAACTTTAGACATTATCTCTTGACTCCTCAACATTAAAGGTGAGACTTTCTTGAGAAAAACAAATATTGTATATTAATGCACATGTATGGAATCTAGGAAAAACCTGTTCTGATGAGCCTCTTTGCAGGGCAAGAATGGAAATGCAGATGTAGAGAGCAGACTTGTGGCTGCAGAGAGAGAAGGAGAGCATGGGATGAATTGAGAGAGTAGCATTGACGTACATACGCTACCGTGTATAAAGCAGATGCTAGCGGGAGGCTGCTGCATCACACAGGGAGCTCAGCTTGGTGCTCTATGGTGACATGGAGGGGTGGGATGGGGGTGGGAGGCAGGCTTTAGAGGGAAGAGATGTACGTATACGTATAGCTGATTCAAGTTATTGTAACAGCAGAAACTAACACCACATCATAAAGCAATTATAACCCAATTAAAAATAAATAAATGGGCTTCCTTGGTGGTCCAGCGGTTAGGAATCCACCTTGAAATGCAGGGGACGTGCGTTTGATCTCTGATCGGAGAACTAAGATCCTTCTTGCCATGGAGCACCTCCGCCCACCTGCTACCACTAAGAAGCCTACATGCCACAACTAGAAAATCCCTGTGCCCCAAAGAAGGATCCCACATGACACAATGAAGATCCATGTGCCACAGCTAAGACCCAACACAGTCAAATAAGTTAATAATATTGAATAAATAAGTCATTAAAAATAAAAGTATGTTGTGATTATTTTTAGATCCTAAAAAAAAAAAAAATGTGAGACCTTTTCTTTGAAAGTCCCATCTTCCCACCCTTCTTCAGGATGCTTGATGGCTACATTGGATTCTTTCTCCTGTTCAGGTCCACAGTTGCACTCCATGCCACCGTCCTCAGCAGAGATGCATTTGCATGTCAGATTTCTGCTCCACGTGCCCCAAGTGGGGCATCTTTATATCCCAGCCCCTCCCACCGAACTCAGAACAAGCTGAGAGGACACCTCTGCTTCCCAAAAGCGTAATGAATTCAGACAGGAGAACAGAAGTCCAGCAAGGGACAGCAGTTGGGATAAGGACAAGATGCTCAGATTTCCAGACCTTTCCACTCAATTCGTGGAACAAATTAGGTTGTGGCCTCCTAAAGTTTCAGTGATGCCCTAAAGTTTCAGTGACGCCCTAAAGTTTCAGTGATGCCCTAAAGTTTCAGCAATGTCAATACAAATTTCAGCGATGTCCACCTCAACTCTGGTGGACATGGGCAGGAACTTTTCTAACCCACCACCAGGAACCTCTCCCTGGCCACGATTTCTGGCCAGAGAGATGGAAAAGGTGAGTTTTGAGGAAAACAGAGGCTCTATTGCTCTCCATCAGTGAGGAGCTGCTGTCCAAACCTGCCTCCCCAAGACCAAACTGGGGAGAGGGGACCTCACCAGGCAGGGGTCGGTGAGAGTCCTCTCCTCCAAGGTTTAGGGGGAGGTTCCTGACATGGGGACAGGGAGCAGAGCGCTGAGGGCTGAGGAGAAGCTGGATCCAAGGAAGCTGCCCAAACACCTGCACCAAAGGGCCTTCTTGCAGAAAAAAAAGCCCAGAACCCGGCTGCCCAGAGCGCTCAACCCCACAGCAGGGCAGCTTCCACCTGCTACTGCACGTGGTCAGATGGCTGGATGCCCCGAAGTGGCTCAGAACACGAGCATCAGTGAGGAAGGGCTCCTCACACGATCCAGAGCAGATTGAGGTTGGGAAAGTTTCAAGGAGGAGAATCATGCTGGAGAGAGACTCTAGAACCAGGAAAGTGTAGGGGATCATGCCCAGGTGAGTACAGTGTGCAGATATTTTCAACCATTCCTTGAGCATCAAAAAGAGCCTCTGTTTTCCTTACAGAATATTGCATTGGCATATGTAAAGTAGGCAGCAGCAGTAACTAGTGTGTTATGAAAGATACTATTCACCACAGGCTAGTGCTTCACCAAGCATTTTGTGGCACACACTTCTTCAATCCTCACAGCAACTCTCTGAAGTATCATCACTTCTACTTCACAGATGGGAAAACTGAGGCTCAGAAGAATTAAATGACTTGTTCAAGGTTACCCAGCTCACAAGTCCTGGGGATAAGACTCAAACCCAGGCAGCATTGTTCCAGAACCCATGCTTCTTAAATATTACCCCCAAATAAAGCACAGAGCAGACTGGGCAACTGAACAACAACCACAAAATAAAGCCACTCTGGTTAAAATAGGCATGGTAGCAGAGAGGGAAGGTGAATCCACACACCCTGCTGCCCTCCAGCCATTCCCTTGAGGTACCTCTACCAAGCATCAAACACTCTCAGATACAGCTTGAAAGCCATTGATGTCAGGCAGTTTGGTAGCATTCTTAAAGGCCTGGTCATAACCTGTTCTTCTCAGATGAATCTTGTGGCGTGGTTGGTCCTTCCCAAGGCACTCTGAAGGCCGCCAGGGCTCGGGCACAGAGGTCACCAGGGCTACCAGGAAGCAGGAGGGTGCCAGGTGCCAGGAAAAGCCCCCAGACTCTGGAGAGAGGCTGAAAGGGCAGTCCCACCAGTGCCCAGAATTAGCCAGGCTCTGGCATGTCAGCTTAGGCTGACAGAAGCAGAGGGGAAACGGGAAGGGGGACAGGTCACTCTGAGCCAACGGGAGGCTGGAGACGTGGGCTCGGGGGTGGCAGGCCCCTGGGAGGCTCAGGAAGGCTGAAGACTCGCTGGCCACGAGCATCACTACGAGCATCACTGTTCCCAGGGCCCCCAGCTCAGCGTCCGGCGCAGGGCGGTGCTCCCAGGGCAGCCACAGGAGAAATAAATGAGTGCCTTCTCGCAGGCAACAGCAGCTCAGGACGTGGCTACAACTGTGATACAAAAGAAAGGAAAGGCCCCACCTGTGGCTGTCTGGCTTGGAACCATTGCTCAAGGCTCACATACCCAGAAGAACACTGTCACGTAGTCAGCTCCGGTTGTGTGGCGCACCGGGGAAGGGACAGGATGGTGGTGGCCCCCTCTATTCTGGGAGAGGGACTATCTCCCATTGCCCCCTTCACCACCAAGATGGCACACGGAGGGCCAGGGCCATTCGCCCCAATGAATGCAGAGGTCAGACTCTGGCAACCAACCCAACAAACGTCTGCTATAGCTGCCTAATCACACAGGCAGTAATCATCAAACTGATGTTAGAATGTATGTTGAATATAAGACATCCCAAGATGCTGCTAAGTACCTTCCATGTGCTATCCTACTGATTCTTCCTAACAGCTTTATAGTTATTACCCCCATTGTACAGATGAGGAAACTGAGGCTCAGAAGGGATGGGTCACTTGACTAAGGTCATGGGGCAAGTGGGTGATGCTAACAAAACTCAGAATGTTGGATTCTGAGGCCGTGTTCTCAACTACTATGGCATATTGCTTTCTCTTTCACCATGGGGCTGTGTAACTTTCAACCAGTGACTCAGTCTCTCTGTTCTGTCCTCACAGGACGTCTGTGACGTGTTGAGGAAAGAGCCTGGCACATCGCAGGCTGCTGGCATGTGGAGCCAAGCCAAGCAGCCCCCGATATTGCTCCTCTTCTCAGCCCTCTGATGGGATGACCAGAGACCTCAGCACACACTCCCTGCCTGCCCAGTTGGCGCCTAGGCTCTCTCCCACAGTAAGGGTTTGGGCAAGTCACCCTCTGGCCAGGGCTTCAGTCTCCTCATCTGTCAAAGGAGGGGGTGGTGGAGGCACTCTCCAAAAGCACCCTGGTGCTGACATCTGATTAGAAGTAGTGAAATAGCAGCGCTCAGCTCCGGAAGGCAGTCCATGTGGGTTTCACCATGTCTTCAGAACCAGCCAAATGAACGCTGTAAATTTCCCCTCCTCCGAGGACGTCTCTCCTTCCACACCCTCCTTCTCGAAGGCTCACACTTTCTCTGCTTTCAGAGAGATGTTTTTCAAGCTTCCCGTGCGGGGGCCTCCGCGACAGCAGTGTGCAGAAGCCCAACCCCAGCGGTAATCCCGGGCGGAAAACGAGCGGGAAGAAATGTGCAGGATGGAGGCGCCAAAGAGGAGACTTCAGTCCTGATTTTCCAGCCGTGCACTGGGGGTGGAGGCCGAAGACGGTGTCTCTGGGGAGTCCAGCAGGTCCTCTGAGACGGCCTCACTGGGGCTATTCACAGCCCCGGATCCTCGCCGGAACCTGGCAGGCAGGGGGCTGGCACCAGAAGGGATCCTGCTTGTTTGTGGCCCAAACACTGGCTGAGTTGTTAAGGCTGTTCTTCCTTCCACCCCCTCATGCAGCCTCAGACCAAACACCATCTGTCCAGAAGCCTGAACGGGTGTCCAGGACCCAGAATGTGGTCTGTGAGCTGTGGGCCGTCAAACGAGAGCTAGATTTAGAGGTGGGGAGTGGGGTGTAACTGCGGGATTTGGCAAGACGCTGAACGGGACTGCTGTGTCGGGTGGTTCAGACTGTGTACTGAACAAGGGCACCTGGGGTGATAAGGTGAACCCATCGTGTGCTCTGCTTACCAAGCAGTCATCCCCCAGAGGGGCACATGTTTCTGATACACACACAAAGGTGCTCTACAAGCTCACAGAGGTCCCGACCCTGAACTTGAGTTTCTGCCTCTGTCATGACCCACCCATTTTCTCCCTGTATACAGGGATATGGTGAGGACTTAGTCATATAACCTATGTGAACGCAATTAATCATTATTTGCAATGAATTATCACTATTTATTGTATAAAGTCTTTTTTAATATTTGTTTTTCTGCATCAAGTCTTAGTGGTAGCATGTGGAAACTTTTCTGTCTTTCACGGCAGTGCACAGACTCTCTAGCCTCGGCACACAGGCTCAGCTGCTCCATGGCCACGTGGGATCTTAGTTCCCCAACCAGGGATCAAACTCAAGTCCCCTGCCTTGAAAGGTGGATTCTTAACCACTGGGGAAGTCCCTATAAAGTCTTCTTCAACAAAGGCAAAATAGGAAATATTTTGTGGTTAAATAGGATACATACATACGTGCAATTTTATACACTGAACGAATCTGCACCAGTCCTTCCTTTCCTGGCCCGAAGCAGACATCACTCGTCAAGGCCATCCGTGATCTGCGTTGTCCATGTCCTGAGACTCAGGTTCTACCTCGGCACAAATGACAGGAGACTGCTGGTTAGTGCACGGCTGTACCTTACCTGCAACACAAGAGGTGCTCTGCTACCGCTAAGTCATTTCAGTCGTGTCCGACTCTGTGTGACCCCATGGACGGCAGCCCACCAGGCTCCCCCGTCCCTGGGATTCTCCAGGCAAGAACACTGGAGTGGGTTGCCATTTCCTTCTCCAAAGCATGAAAGTGAAAAGTGAAAGTGAAGTCACTCAGTCGTGTCCGACTCTTAGGGACCCCATGGACTGCAGCCTACCAGGCTCCTCCATCCATGGGATTTTCCAGGCAAGAGTACTGGAGTGGGGTGCCATTGCCTAAGAGGTGCTCAACGGACAACTATTTCAATTTGGAGCCAGTGGTGGAGAGCAGGGGCATTAAGCAGGATCGGGGAGCCCTCCACTGTTTGGTGTTACCGTTCCAGCCCCGAGCTTCACGGTGGGCAAAACAAAGAAGCAAACATTCAGGCGTGCACACAAATGTGCACACACACACAATCAGTCTCTATGATTCAAGATGACACCAGTTTCTCAGGCTTCATGCAAATCTCCTACACTGAATTCTAAATGAATTCTTCCTGTGGTTCCTCATATGGGGCCACGCAGTAAGTCAGATAACATCCTCTGCAACAGCCAGGAATAAGCACAATGGCAGGTTTTCACTGCACACAGAGCAAGCCCGGGACATAAAATCCAAGCCCAGTCTCATGACCGCACACGGAAGCCTGGTCCCCACCGACACCCGGCCCGTGGGAAGAGTGTGGGAGTGAGTGACAAGAGCCCACTCTCCTCCTCACTGTCTGGGGTTGGGGTGTAGACCTTCAAATGGCCCTCAAGCCCTTCTCTAGGTGAAGAGACCGTGGGAGGTCAGGAGGAGCCCCAGGTTCCCACCTTCCGGCCTGGGGGTATCTCAGATGCCCTCACTGCCTCCCAAGGGGCAAACCTGTGGGTCTCGCTGTTCACCACCAGGCTGGTGGTCCTCTCCAAAGTCCTGGGGCCCCACCCCCTCCCAAGCCACACCCACCTTCCCCACCGGAGGGCGAGGCTTTGGGCTTGATTGCCCCAGGGAACCCCTTTGTAGATACAAGTACCACAGGAACTCAGATCCCAAATGTGCTCTTGAGGCTTGGTGGGGGAGCAGACCACCAAGAAGGGGCCTTCCTGCCCTGGAGGTAGAAGGGACAGACAAAGCATAAGTGGCTTCCCTGGTGGTAAAGAATCCGCCTGCAACGCGGGAGACCTGGGTTCGATCCCTGGGTTAGGAAGATCCCCTGGAGAAGGGAACGGCTACCCACTCCAGTGTTCTGGCCTGGAGAATTCCATGGCCTGTAGAGTCCATGGGGTCTCAAAGAGTCGGACACGATTCAGTGACTTTCGCTTTCACTTTTTTGGGGATCAGGCAAACCGCAATTGAAATCCCACCCTGCTGCTTGTGATCCGTGTCCTTGGCAAAGTCATGTCACTTCCTCTGAGCATTACTTCTCCCACCTGCAAAGCTAGGTGAGTTCCTGAGCCCCTCATGGCGTTGTCGGGAGGCCTGAAACCAAAAGCTTCACCCAGCTTCACACCACTGTCACTGCCAAGGGGAGCCGACTCCTGGGTGCTGGGCAGAGCTCTGGAGGTGGGCAGGTCTGAGTCTGGATCCCGGCTCTGACGTGACTGGCTAGTAACTTTCTGAGCTTGCTTCTCCAACCTTTAAGTGGGAGGCGGACGATGCTAAAGACACACATCCCATGGGGGTACAGTCCTGGTTTGGCCCTGCAGACTCTGGGAAGCCCAGGGGAACCTCATCTGAAGGAAAGCTGGGAGCCTGAGAAGGCTTCAGGGCTCACCATCCGCTCTGCTCCAGGGCCTGAGCCCCGGGAATGTGGAGGAGGGAGGTCCGGGGAGGGGGCCCTGGAGCCGAGAGGAATAGCCTTGGCGGGCGGGCAGCAGCGGTGACCCAGGCGGGAGGGAGAGCTTGGCTCCAAGCTCATCACTCAGCGAGCTGTCTCCCCCAGGCCCGGAACCCCAGCGGCCTGTCCTCCCCACTTCCTGCGTGCTGGGTCAATATTGTGATTTCCCCCGTGCCGCCCGCCTGGGACGGCCTGGTCCTGCGCGCCGCCCAGGGTCACGGGGCTAGGGGGAGACAGGGCTACGGAGAGGTCACACGCTGCCTGGAAGATGACTCAGGACCTGAAGGCGGCAGGCGGCGCGGCTGAGAGCCAGGAGCCCCTGCGCAGCCTCACCACCAGCATCCACGGGGATGTCCGCCAGCGCCGCAGCTGCTGGAGACCCAGGAACCAACCCAAGTGGGAACTGGGATGACACCTTATCCACACCCATGCGTGGGCTCCTCCTGTGTACACGGAGGAGTCCACTGAGGCCCGCAGAGGGGCGGGGTCACACAGCCAAGGTCACACAGTGTTTGGGGCCAAAGTAGGACCTGAAGATCGTCTCTGAACCTCAAATCCAGATTCAGCCATGTGTCCTGGACTCTCTTCCCAGGTCCGTCTACGTCCTATTCTTCTCATCAGCATTCGGGACATCTTTCCTCCAACACCTCTGAGGAGCAAAGAGGGAGAACAAGACCCATCCCGACACAAAGATGTTGGTGTGAGGCTTCCCCAGGGTGAGAGGGCGTAAGAGGGTGCTGTTCGCGTGCTTAGGGCTTCTCTGGTGGCTTAGAAGGTAAAGAATCTGCCTGCAATGTGGGAGAGCCAGATTCAGCTCCTGGGTTGGGAAGATGCCCCCCCCGCCCCCCGCCCCCGCCAGAGAAGGGACTGGTGACCCCCCTCCAGTATTCTGGCCTGGAGAATCCCATGGACAGCGGAGCCTGGCAGGCTGCAGTCCAAGGGGTCTCAAGAGTCGGACACGGCCGAGCAACGAACACTTCCACTTTGACACACGGGTGGTTCTGGAGATGGCGGTTAGAGGCACCGGCTCTGAGAACGGGAGCTCTGTGGTCTCACTTCCGCCTGTGACCTCGTCCCGTCAAGACTCAGCGTGGATGCACCTCCTCCCCCAGCCCCTCACTGTCCTCCCACCAAGCAAGCTGTTCCCTGACCACCACCTCCCGCAGCCCACACCTGCCACCCCAGCGAAATGGGAATTCCTGCAGGGAGGGGCCGTGGCTGTTCACCCAGCCTGGTGCCATGCCTATTCCTGGTGTTTAGCTGGCTCCAGCTGAGTGAAGGAAGGGACAGACAAATGGATGGTTTCATGCCCATATTCCCACACCACGTGACCTCCATGGGACAGAAGCTCCACTCTTCCCAGTATCACCTCTCCTGGGACATCTTATTCTTCGCCTAGCTACCTCCCACTCTTCCTTTAGCTCTCCACTTAGCTATCGCTTCCTCCGGGAAGTCCTCCCTGACCACCCAGCCAAAACTGCATTAGCTGGCCCTTTCCTGAGTACCCTAGTCTCCCCTACAGATGCTCTGAACCCAGGGAAATATAAGGGCTTGTTTAATGCTGTTCCCCTCTAGGCTGAACTAGGACTTGAGAAAAGGAACACTTATCTCATCATTGTACCTCTAACTCAGGGCTTGGTGCAGAGTTGTTACATGATAATGGATGAATGAGTGAGTGAATGGATTCCTCACGGAACCTGACCCATACGTGGACTCAGTAAATATTGCAGGCGTTGCTGGTGGTGATGGTAGTGGTGGCTGAGGTGGATATTGCTTGCTCTTTTCTGCCCAGCAGCCCCCATATCACATCCTTTGTCCCATATCAGCCACCCCATCTCCCCTGGGAAGTTGCCCTTCCTCCAACATCACTTCATCAATTGCTAAAACCTCACAACCCCGACTTGATCAGTGACTATACCCCAATTCCCTGACAGCACTGATTGGTCCAAGAGTGGCCACATGGGCAGTCAAACAAGGGCAGTCAGAGTCTTTCCTCGGGATTGACACAGATCCTGGAGAAGACAGCTCTCTTGCTTTGGGCCGGGGTTGCCAAATACGGCAGCTGCTGGCCAAGTACATAGAAAGGAGAAAGAAGGAAAGTGAAGTCGCTCAGTCATGTCCAACTCTTTGTGGCCCCATGGACTGTGGCCTACCAGGCTCCTCCGTCCATGGACTTTTCCAGGCAAGAATACTGGAGCGGGTTGCCATTTCCTTCTCCAGGGGATCTTCCCGATCCAGGGATCAAACCCAGGTCTCCCGCATTGCAGGCAGACACTTTACCATCTGAGCCACCAGGGAAGCCTCTTAGAAAGGAGAGGATGAGGCCAACTCTGAAGGGAAGCAGAAGCAAGCAGAAGTGAGTGACAGACACAGAGAACCCAGGTGCCTGAGGCCTGGCTCCAGACCCCCGGGCCACTTCCCAGGCCATCAGGTTCCCTTTCCACTCAAGCTGGTGTGATGTGGGGCATTCTCACTTGTGATGGAAAGAATTTCAAGTCACATTAAACCAAGCAGAAAACAGTGAGAGGAACAGGGTGGGTCCAAGTGGAGACACACTGAGCAATGATTGGCCTGTTGACTCCGAGAGGTGAAGGGGTCTTCTGCTGGGGCAGGACACAGAGACCCACTGGCCCCACTGCAGGGAAGGACGAAGGGCAAGCAAAGAGAAGGACTTGGGGTGGGTTTGCTGCCCTTTCACTACAAATGACAGAATTCCAATTTATACTGCCTTAGTAAGCAGGAAGGAGAATTCATTAGTCCATGTAACTAAAATGTCCACGGGTCTCTGGCTTCAGGTGGGGCTGGATCCAGGTGCCCAGCTGCTGCTGGCAGGCATCTGTCTCTCTTCAAACGATGGCGGCGGTAGGCTTCCATCCTTACAGCAATCTCAGCTGAAAGAGGGCACCTCTCTCCTCAGCATTGCAGCAGAAATCCCAGAACTTAATCAGGTCGGCCTTGCTTGAGTCTCGTGTCCCACACCCCTAAGAAAATCCCCAGATGAGGCGAATGTGGAGTTCTCAGCAGCCAGGCGTCCACTGCAGGTAAACCCCTCCCAAACCAATGACCCTAGAGCAGAGGGGGAGAGGCTCCCGGAGGTGCTGGCGGAGAGGGGTGGGAGTCTATGCTGGGCAGGCAGATCTTCAGCTGGAAACCGTTCCTCACAGGAAGAAAGGCCTGAGGGAGAGGAGAGGAACGCTGTGAGGGAAAGCCAGCGCTCCCCTTGGCTGGGTTGGTCTTTGGAGGAGGTTGGGGGGACACCCCCGCCCCCGAAGGCGAGAGGATGGATGGGAGGACCCCTCGGTTACTCCCAGCCCTGGAAGTCTCCATCCGCTTTGCAGTCGTGACGCCAATTGTCTGCAGCCAGACACATTCCTGGACTTGGCTGGAAGGGCGGAGATGAGAGTCAGGCATGTATGAGCACCTCCGATTCCCACATCTGTCTGAATCCTCATGCAGGAGGGGGCCATGCTGTGCGTGCTTGGAGACGATCACGGCCCAAACTGCCTAGGACTCCTTGGTTTGGCAGTTTTCAAGAGAGAGAAAGAGAGAGAGCCAGTGGCTCCCAGGTGGTCGGAAGAAGGCAACATCCCAGAGCCAGGACTCTGGGGGTGGTTCCTAGTGCCCTTTGGAGATGTGGGAGCTGCAGATGGGAGGCTCAGAAACCCCCTGCCCTCTGCTCAGGGAACGGCTCAGCTGTCCCTTTAAAGCTGCCAGTGTCCCCTTACATCACTGTAACGACCCTGCCTCCCCCTCACATCATGCAGTACCCCAGCCTGGCTTCCTGTGGCCAGGGACACCCCCTGTAATTCTCTGCTGCCCCTTCTCTTCTGTCTGCACAGCCAGGAATCGACGCATCATCAAGAGAGCTACGCATTCCTCACGGCAGAGACTCAGTGCTTCCTCAACTGTACAAGGAGGACAGACCTTCCCTGCCAACCTCTTGGGGATGCTAAGTTGATCAAATGGACTAGAGCCATGACGAGTCTTTGGAAACAGTAAAGCATCGAACCAGGGTGCAGTATACTGACCCGACCCCCCTCAGCAAGTGGACATCTGGGGGAGGTTTGGGACCCCCCAATATGTCCTCTCCTGGAGACGGGGTTTGGGGAAAGGGATGAGTCTGTGCCTGATCTGGAGGCAGGAGGATGGACAAGAAGATGTTTCAAAACCCTTCCATGCCTTCGATTGTCTGTGATCAGTTAGTTAGTCTAACTGTGATCAGACTAACTTCCCAGAGGACTGGTCCCCCAGCCCGTTGTCATCTCCCCAGCATGTGCTGAGCATATAAGAAAAGCTCAGAAAGTGCCTGCCCAGGGAGCTGAAGGTCACGAGGAACGCGCCCTCTTACAGCCCCGTCTAGTCCACCAGCTGGTCCCATGGACTCTCCTCCACGACGGCGCGTGGCTCTAGGCACTTCTCACCACGTCCATGGCTGCTGGCTGGACCAAGCCACCCTTCCCCCTTGCATGACCATCCAGCCTCTTCTGACTGCCGGCATTTATCCCCACTGCTCCAGCATCCTTACTCCTCAGAGCAGCCAGAATGATTCAACAAAGCAAGTTATATTTATATATATATATATATATATATATATATATATATATATATATATATATGTAGGTATAACTATAAATATGATCATTATAGTAATCCCTTTCAGGGGCTTCTCATTACTCCTAGAAAAATATCCAAATTCTTGACCAAGGAGAAAAGATGATCTTACATTTTGGATTTTTTTCAATTGTGGTAAAATACATGTAACATAATCTCAGACGGTAAAGAATCTGCCTGCAATGCAGGAAACCCAGGTTCAACCCCTGGGTCAGGAAGCTCCCCTGGAGAAGGGAATGGCTACCCATTTCAGTATTCTTGCCTGGAGAATTCCAGGGACAGAGGAGCCTGGTGGGCTACAGTCCATGGGGTCTCAAAAGTTGGACACTGCTCAGTGACTAAACACCATCAATGCTGGTAAGTATGAGGTGGGAGTCTGTCTAGTCTTGGTGGAGGACATATCAGTGTTACATGGGATTCCTGTGTTCAGTTCAGTCATTCAGTCGTGTACGACTCTTTGCGACCCTATGAACTGCAGCACTCCAGGCTTCCCTGTCCATCACCAACTCCCGGAGTTCACTCAGACCCATGTCCATCAAGTCAGTGATGCCATCCAGCCATCTCATCCTCTGTCGTCCCCTTCTCCTCTTGCCCCCAATTCCTCCCAGCATCAGAGTCTTCTCCAATGAGTCAGCTCTTCACATGAGGTGGCCAAAGTACTGGAGTTTCAGCTTTAGCATCTTTCCTTCCAAAGAAATCCCAGGGCTGATCTCCTTCAGAATGCACTGGTTGGATCTCCTTGCAGTCCAAGGGACTCTCAAGAGTCTTCTCCAACACCACAGTTCAAAAGCATCAATTCTTTGGCACTCAGCCTTCTTCACAGTCCAACTCTCACATCCATACATGACCACAGGAAAAACCATAGCCTTGACTAGACAGATCTTTGTTGGCAAAGTAATGTCTCTGCTTTTCAATATGCTATCTAGGTTGGTCATAACCTTCCTTCCAAGGAGTAAGCATCTTTTAATTTCATGACTGCAGTCACCATCTTCGGACAGTTATTATCCCTCCTGGTACTAAATGCCAGTGGCCCCCAATCCTGTGAAAACCAAAAATACACTCCCTGGAGCAGGAGGTAGCCCCCAGCTGAGAATCCTCAGCCCTGGCCAGCTTCCCAGCCTCATCTCACACAGCACACCTCCTTGCCCACCACCCCAGTCACTCTGGCCTCTCTTCTGCTCCTCCGTCCTGCCAACCTCGGGCTCACCCCAGGGCCTTTGCACCTGCCATCCCTTCTGCTTCACACACTCTTCTTACCAATCCTCATGACGAACCTCTTCCTCCAGGCCTCAATCAACATTCTCTGGATGAATGCATGGCCGGTTTGCGTGCAGCGTTAGAACTGGAAGCGAGATCACTCACTCTTGTCACCATCCCATCCCCAGAGGGGAAAATGCGAGGCCCCAGAAGTGGGCCAAATGGAAGGGTCTTGACCAAGGTCACAGGAGGCCTGAGTCGGGGTCAGTCTCTGGTTTGGTGACCTTAGCCTGGTGTTCTCTCCCATCGCGGCCTCACCTGGAGGACTTCTGTGCTGAGGTTGGGGCCCATGCAGTGATGATCACGGATGCTCGGTCCGCCTCGGGGCCAGCACGTCATCTCTAGCCAACGGGTTTTGTCTTCTGTGTGGTTTGTTCTTTCTTTGGCCGCCAGATGACAAGTTAGCTCATTCGGAGGCTGGGTAGTGTGAAAATCCAGTGTCTTTACACAGCAGGACCACTGCTCAAGGGCTTGTGGAAATGAAGCTGCCTGCAGACCTGCTGCGGAGAAGGCAATGGCACCCCACTCCAGTACTCTTGCCTGGAAAATCCCATGGATGCAGGGGCCCGGTAGGCTGCAGTCCATGGGGTCGCTAGGAGTCGGATACGACTGAGCGACTTCACTTTCACTTTTCACTTTCATGCATTGGAGAAGGAAATGGCAACCCACTCCAGTGTTCTTGCCTGGAGAATCCCAGGGACGGGGAGCCTGGTGGGCTGCCATCTATGGGGTCGCACAGAGTTGGACACGACTGAAGCGACTTAGCAGCAGCAGCATCAGACCTGCTGATGCTTTCAGGCCCAACTCACAAAGTTGATGGCAAGACAGCTGCAGACTGGTCCTCCATGCGGATTTACCCCATCTATCTATTTATCATCTATCTATCACCTTATCAGTCCTAAAGGAGTACACCTGGACTTAGGCACATGAGCTGTCCAAAGGCTGTGCCTCCTTCTCTTGAGAAAGGCCAGGGCTGCCCACACAGGCTCTCCCTTAGCTCTGTTCCAACTCCAATCTGCTGAATAAGCCTTTGGCCTCCTTGGTGGATGGAGCTCTCAGTCAGCACAACACTGACGTGGGCTGGAAGGTATTTCTCCAGCTCAGTGTAGAGTCAGGCTGACCTGCGTTCAAATCCCAGCTCAGTCCCTTGGGAGTCAGGTCCAGGTTACCATCCCCCGAGTCAGGGGTTTCTTTATCTGCAGGGTGGGGCTCTTTCAGGGGTGTTGGGAGGATTGTATGAGATAATAAGGCTCATAAAAGACTTAGCACCGTCCTGGCATGCAGCTGACGGTTTGCTTAGTCACCACTCCTGGTCAGCAGTTGGAAAGACTGCAGAGCCCTCTCCTCACTCCCAAGTCTTGCCCAAGCTTCCCTGGGAAGTTCCTCCCACTTCCATTTCCGGAAGAGTGGACAAGACTCGGTGGGCAGTGAGTCAGGAGGGACAAAGAAATAAAAATAAAATAAATGTGATAATTTATTATCATATATTGTTTAAAAAGACCCTGATGGTGGGAAAGATTAAAGGCAAAAGGAGAAGAGGGTGGCAGAGGATGAGAGGGTTGGATGGCGTCACCAGCTCAATGGACATGAACTTGGGCAAACTCTGAGAGAGTGAGGGAAGGGAGGCCTGGTGTACTGCAGCCCGTGGGGTCACAAAGGGTAGGACGCCATTTAGAGACAACAACAACAACAAAATGTGATCACGCTGATCACGATTGCAGACCCATCTCTGGCACACCAAGGACTCGCCGGGTGCTGTCCTGAGCCCACACAGGCAAGAAGAGAGGGAATACCCACAGTCACCCTGGAAGCTGGTACCATTTTATTCCAATTTTACAGATGAAGAAACCGAGGCAAAGAAAGGCTAATCAAATTGTCCAAGTTCTCATGGTTAAAAGGTGACTGGGCCAGGCAGCCTGGAGACAAGGAGAGTGGGTGGTCAAAGGCCGTGAGATGTGGCTTGGAGGACGTAGGGGCGAAGAGGACTGCCCCACCCAGGCTGCAGGGTTAGACTGGCTTTGCTCCCAGAGTCCAAAGCAGTGGTTGATGAAGGAGAAGCTCTCTGCTCCAGTGTCACTTTCTCAGAAGGAACCCCAACTGATCACCCCCCTAAAACAGCAGTCTCTGCCCCCAGCCTCCCTTTGCCCAGCTTTATTCTCGTAGTGGTGGACCAGTGGTAAAGAATCAGCCTGCCAGTACAGGAGACACGGGTTCGATCCCTGGGTGGGGAAGATCCCCTGCAGAAGAAAATGGCAACCCACTTCAGAATCCTTGGGGCACAGGTAGGTGAACTCACACACACCATGGCTTTTCATAGACAACGTGGCTTGTCCACCAGTGACCCCAGACTTGGGCCTGCCTGCATGCCTCTGCTTCTGCTGTCCCTGCTTCCTGGAAGGCTGTTCACCCATCCAGACATATTTATTGATCTCTTACTCTATACTAGGCATTGGGGAAACAAGGGAAATCCAAAGCAGACATGATTCCTATCTTCCCAGAGCCCTGGTATGCCCAGGAAACTTCTATTCATTCCTCAAAACCCTACTCTGATACCCTCTGCTCAACATGAAGTCTTCCTTGAGTCCCCCAAGCAGGAGCCCTGCTTGTTTTCCAGGGCCCTCCCAGCATCCTGTGACTTCACTTGTAGAGAAAAGAAAAAGTAAAGAAAAATCAACCAACCACTGAAAAAAAAAAAAAAAAACTCAGCATGCACCAGACCCTGGGCTGGGTAATTCACAAGGCAATGTCCTGCTGCAGGCTCCCAGTCACCCTTTTCACAGATGAGAAAACTGGCCCAGAGAGGTTAAGTCTCCCACCCAAGGTCACACAGTCAGCTGACAAGTGAGAAAGCAGGGACGGGAAACCAAGCTCCACTCCAAGGTTGGCCGCCGTGCATGCTATGAGCACCCCGAAGACTGGGGTGGTGCGTCAGTGGACATTGCACTCTGTCCTCAGGCTCCAGTACAGACAGGGCACACAGTGGGGCCCTGGGCAGGTGGGCGGGCACCCAGAGGAAGCCTGGCTGGGCCTGCACTGCCCTCCTCGGGGCCTAGGTGGCGATCTGAACACTCTGTCCCTCTGGCCCTTGCAGGCGTCCACCTTTGCCCGGAAAGGCTTTTCTCTCCCTCTCCCAGCCTTCTCTGCCTGCCAGTCTCTTGGCCCAGGTCAGCCTCTGTCCCCCTGAATGGGCTCTCCCCATGCTGATACTTGTCACCACTACAGGACCTCAGGAAAGGCTAGTTCTTTGCCAAAGTGTTTGTAGAGTGGAAGGAAGGACTCACTCACGTCCACAGTCAGAACCTGGGAACACTGACTTAGGCACCCGGGGGGCTGTTGGGACCCATTTCTGCTGGGTTTTCCCTCCCCGTTGCTCTGGTTCGGTATGTGTGTGGGGTGGGGTGGCCTCCCAACACCCCACCAGGCTGAGTCACCATCTACAAAGCTCCAGAAACCAAGACAGACTGTGTCGGTAGAGACGAAGACAAAGTGGATCAGGAGCAGGATGCTGTCCAAAGCACCCCGCAAGTCAGGCGGGAGCTGGGTGGGATCTCCTCGACTCCAGCCAACGCCAGCACAGTTTGAAGCTGTTTCTCCAGGGCTCCGGCTTGGTTGGAGCATGGAGGGGTGGTGTGGTGCCCGGGGGCTGGCAACAGAAAAAAATGCAGTCCAACCAGTTATCTGATGGAGTAATAATAAAAATAACAA
Source organism: Tragelaphus eurycerus (assembly GCA_935064755.1). Taxonomy (NCBI): domain Eukaryota; kingdom Metazoa; phylum Chordata; class Mammalia; order Artiodactyla; family Bovidae; genus Tragelaphus; species Tragelaphus eurycerus. The sequence goes on along the minus strand of CAKXYN010000099.1, from coordinate 5,989,036 downwards.
CAACTTCCATTTCTGTCGAGCTTTCAGCCTTTTACCTGCATTACCTCATCTGTCCTCATGCCTCCAGGGGGAGGAGGGTCCACTGTCCCCAGAGGAGAGAGGGGTTGACCCCAGTCCCAAGGGTGCTGGGACCAGGTCCCAGCTCCCAGGCCCACAGAGCTTCCTGTTGGGGATGAGGGACAGGCAGGGGGGTGAGGGGAAGCCTGAGATTTCTGGATGGGGCGCCAGCCAAGATGGGAAGGGCGTCTCCTCCTCCCTGGCTTGTCTCCCCCACTCCCCCTAACCTTTGCGAAGCCGCAGCCCTGCCCTGGGCCAGGCCACCTCTCGTCCCTCTCTGTCCTCCTCAACTCTACCCCCATCTGGGCCTCTACCAACCATCAGATCAGGTTCTCTCCACCTGCCCTTAGGCACATTTTTCCCCCATCTTAGACTCAGTTTCTCCATCTATCCAACAAGCGAGTTGAGCGTTGAGTTCAGGCTTCCAGCACTCCTGGTCTGATCTCTTGGGGGAAAAGGCGAAATCAACACAGTAATGACTCTGTCTGTGGCCTTGACTAAGGGCCAGACGCTAAGCGCCAGCTTCTCTGCTGGCGACATGGAGCAGCCAAAGGCAGACGATGCCCCAGAGGCTTGGGGTCAATGGATGCTGCTTCCCCCACTTTCTGTGCTTCGGTTTCCTGATCTGTCTGCTGCTGCTGCTGCAGCTGCTAAGTCGTTTCATTTGTGTCCGACTCTGTGCGACCCCATAGATGGCAGCCAACCAGGATCCCCCGTCCCTGGGATTCTCCAGGCAAGAACACTTGAGGATGATAAACCTCCCTGGCAGGGTTTTGGGGAAGCCCACTGCAATACGGTACGTAATGCACTTCACAGCATCCATCACACAAAAACATCATCATTGTCATCATCTAACCCCTCCTCCTGGTCTGATCCAGCCCCCCCGCAGGGCTCAGCCTTTGAAGAAATCTCCTGACCTGACATCAGAAAAGCCTGGGTTCTACCTTCAGCTCTGTCATTAGCCTGCCAAGTCACCCAAGCCTCAGTTTCTTCATCTGCAAAATGGGACCAATAAGCTTTGTGTGGAAATGTATCATGGGCCTGAAGCAAGATTCCTCATGGAAAGGGGCCTGGATGGTGGTGGTTGATGGAAAATGCTAGTGAGCATTGTCTCCTTCTCTGTGGAACCAAAATGACATTTTATGACAGCAGAGCAGACACACGACGCTGCTACAGCTAGTAGTTAATGAGCACTCTCTGTGTGCCCGACACTGGGCTAAGGGCTTTGCTTATCGCACTCACTGAAGCCTCATAAACTATGCTCTGTGGTGGACAAGAGACATGATGCCCATTTTACAGAGAGGTAAAATGAGGCACAAAGACTGAAACCCAGCTGTGGGGAACACCTCTACCTGGACCAGACCCCATCTGGAGTCTGGCACTCCCATGAGGTCTCAGCAGCACCCAGGGATGCAGGCCAGACCTCCATAGCTCCAAGAGGTTGCGAAGTGGTGAGTGTTCATATCTGGGACCCTCAAGGAGCTGAGGTGGGTGGGTCTCGGGCGAGGCCAGGCGACCCTCTCTCAGGAGGGCACACATGCTTCCCTGGCCCTGCCACCGTGCCAGAGGGGTAGGGAACAGGTGCGCAGCCGCCTAGCCCCGGGCTCGGTAAGGGAGAGGCGCACTTGGCAGCCAGAGCCCCGCGTGAACCAGAAGAAACCCAGCCTGCAGCCCCCTGGCCTCGGCAGGAGATTAACAAAACAAATACCCGCACAATCTCAATTTCAACACTTGGGGAGGGGGCCAAGTGTCAGGGCGCAGGGGGCGGGGGGAAACGCCAAGACGTTTTACCACCTAAATAACTTTCCGTCTATTTAGTTTCACACGAATATACACCCTCAAGTGCTCTCCTCTCTCTCTCTTTTTTTTTTTTCACGTTTTTATTTTATTTTTACAAATGCTCAAACTTTCCTGCCACAAATTATTCTTGGCCAGGTTACAAGTAGAAGGGCCGTGTGGATCCTTGACTTGACAAAAAGGGGGTGGAGTGGGGGGGCAGCGTTCCTGTGAAATATTTTGGTTGTGCGTCTGAGGGGGGATTTCTTGCTTCGTTTTCCCGGCTGCGCCTTCGCCCACAAGCCGTCTCCAGGTGGCCTCAGGCCTGCAGCTGTCCTTCCCTCCGGCGGTCTCTGGCTCTGCTTCCACCAAGCAGACCCGGAAGGGTATTTGCCAAGGGCAAGTTGGAGCTGGCATGGTATGGCTCCCCTCACCCTGGTCCTGTGGGTTCTGTCTGGAAGCCTGGGGTCCCGGAGACAGGTTCCTGGATTCCCAGATGGACTTGCCCGGTTCTAGCCAGGAGCCAGTGAACGGGCTGGCTCCGGGGCCTCCCCGCTGGTGTAGAAGGAGGGGACGCGTCCAGTTCACCTCAATGCTGCTCCATCCTCTGCCCGCCCCCCAAACCCATCTCTCTGCTCTGCCTCACCCCACGCCAGCTGCATCATTTCTCAAATACACCAGGCTCTTCCCACCTCAGGGCTTTGGCCACTGCTTTTCCTCTTCCTGGAATCCCCACCCCTCCACTTTTCCTGTGGCACCCTCCTGGTTATCGTCCAGGTCTCAGCTGGATTGTCACCTCCCCAGAAAGACTTTCCAGATGACCTCATCCCAAGGAGGGACCCCATTATTTGCCATCTCAGCCCCTTTGTGGGTTTTTTTTTCATAATACTTAGGTAATTTATTCTAGTTTTGTTTGTCTGTCTTCTTGCCTTTTTTTTTTTTCCTGGTCTTACCCAACTAGAGTACATACATAAATGAGGGTGTGAATAAATAAATGAATGAGTGAGTCCATGAACAAGTGAATAAGTCAAGGAATGAGTGAGTGAATGAATAAATAACCAAATGAGTGGACACATGAGTGAGTGAGCGAATGAACGAGGGGAGTCCTGAAGGCTGGACTAATTTTTGATTCCTCACACTGATAGCAACTCTGGGCATCCATGACTGCCTTACTGAGGGCCGCTTCTCCAAGCTGGTTGGCAGGGAACACAGCGGTGCTGGGCTAAAGGTACCTGGTGTCCGTCAGTCCAGTGGGGGTTGCTGTCCCCAGCAGGGAGGATCCAGGCCCTCTTGGGGCCTGATGACATCCCCAAGAAGGCTTCATCGCATTTCTTAGAAAAGCGAGATCTCGCGGTCACAGCCACGTGGCCCAGGGCCTACCCTGAGACCAGCACACTTGGGTCAGGCCACGTTCATTTAACGTGGGTCGCACAGAACTGACTCGACCGTGTGTTTTTTGTTGACAGGCTCACTTTTCAACGTGAGCTCACACTCTCAGAGGTGCCATCGAGGCAGAGCTTCGGAATCCCATTCAACAGATGAGGAAATGGAGGCTGGGAGGGGAGAGGGGAGGTGCACAAGGCCACTGGCAGACCTCATCTTTGCCCTTTGGTGCCCCTGCTGGGTCCATCTTGCTCTGATCCGTGTTGGCTGTGGTGGTCCGTCTTTGTCCGGATGGAGCGGACCCCCAGAACTATCCCTGATGCCTCCCTCCCCACCAAACCGCTGTCCAAACGGTCCCGAGGCCATTTGAGTCCTCCTCTCTGTCTCACGGCTCCTCGTGCACAACAAACACGCTCTGGGTGACTGTTATCAGCCTCGACTTGCGCAACTGCAGACCAACGGGCGAAACCACGACCCTGCTTGCTGCCTGAGGAATTGTGTCATTTTATTAGCATGATGAGTGAGTTTATGGAGCTCTGTGGTGTATAATTACACACTCATTTTATTGATTAGCAGCTTGAGGCTGGAACTTTCTTATCCCTTTATAGAAACCCTGCCGCTCCCCTCCAGCAATTATAATGGAAATTAATGGCTACTGACACAGGATTGAGCTCCTGAGTCGTCATTTGGGAGCCAATTACATGTGAGTCATGAGGACTGAACTGTATCTCTCAGACGGTCTGTCTATTGCCCTTGTTAGGTCTTAGTGGGCTGCGTGGTGGTTCTGGGGGGCGGGCAGAACAGAAGGTATTGTCCTTCTAGCCCCCCCATTCCTACACCCCAACTCTGAGCCCCGCAGGCGCCCGACATGTCTTTGCTGAGCAGATTCCGTCATCATTTTTTTTTTTCAGCCATCCCTGGTTAAGAAGGAGAGAGGTTGGTGGAGTGCTAAGAAACGATTCCAGGAAGAAGGTATGGGGTGAGGACAGATGAGGACAGATGAGCACTTTCTCTGCTAAGCATCGTCTCAGTCCTGAGTCCAGGAGTACCAGGCGCACACCCTGGGGTCGCATCCAGTGTATGTGTGGTGCACACCCTCCGGGCACCAGACCCGCTGCTAGAGTCATGGCGTGGCACAGCACAGACAAGAACCCCTGGCTGCAAAGAGCTTCTGTTTTGGAGGGAGAGGGAAGACAACTGGTCAACCTCGGAGTGTTGGCTCAAGAACAGACCAAAAAAAGATCAGTGGACAGAACGAAACGTAGCCAAGCCTCGAGAAGAGACTTGTGAGCACTAAGAAGCAGTGGCGTTATGATCGTGGATAGGGAAGCCCTTCCTTAGCGGGTGACAAAACCTTAAAGGAGAAAACTGAATTTAAATATGTTAGCATTCAGCCTCGAGGGCTTCCCTGAGAGCTCAGTTGGTAAAGAATCCACCTGCAGTGCAGGAGACCCCGGTTTGATTCCTGGGTCAGGAAGATCCCCTGAAGAAGGGACAGGCTACCCACTCCAGTATTCCTGGGCTTCCCTGGTGGCTCAGCTGGTAAAGAATCTGCCTGCAATGCGGGAGACCTGGGTTCGATCCCTGGCTTGGGACGATCCCCTGGAGAAGGGACAGGCTACCCACTTCAGTATTCTGGCCTGGAGAATTCCTGGACTGTATGGTCCATGGGATCACAAAGAGTCAGACACGACTGAGTGACTTTCACTTTCACTTTTCAGCCTTGAGGAGCCTGGAGCAGGAGAGGGAGCAAAGGGCGTGGAGGGGGTGAAGCAATGGCCACCAGAACCGCAGCCAGTGGTGCCCTGGGGCCCGTGAGGCCCCTGGACATGGATGAACAGACGGAGCCCTGCCACACATTGCTCAGTCCGTCCCTGCCCCGGCCACTCCTGTCTCTGTATAACCTGTCCTGTTCCCCGGCCAGGCCCGACAGATACCCCAGGGGCAGTGACCAAGCCCTCCCAGCCCCTTTCTCGGTCCTGCTGGCCCAGTCAGAGGCCTGGCCTGGCCAGGGCAGCCCCGCAGCCCCCCGCTCAGTCTCCTGATGGCACAGAAGGTGAATCTGGTGTCTGAGGAAGGCGCCTGTCATCCCGGCCCTGACCCGAGGCCGCCCAGGGCCTTGCTCACCGTCCTGTCCTCACCCGGACATTCTGAGGGCAGTCCCTCCCCTGTCCCGAGCTGCGGCCCCCTCACAGACAAGCCTGACACTTGCTGTTCTTCCAGAACCTACCGGGAGGCCTTCCAGCACCTCAGGGCCCCCTCACACGGGGCCACACAGCTGGAGGTGGCAGAGCCGGGTTTCGAACCCAGCTCTGGCTGGCCTGACCCGCCTCTTGCCTCTGGGCCTGCGCGGCGTGACCAGCCATGCCCAGCGCCTGCCTGAAAGCCAGGTTTCTTCACCCTACGACACCAGAGGAAAAGGTGAACTTGTTGGGGTTCCCGGGTCCTTAACACACCTGGAACGGGTCTAGGCATGTCAGGCATGGGGAGGAGAGAAGGAGCCTGTGGGTCAAGGCATGACGAGGATGGAGAAACGGGAGAGCTGGTCCAGAATCACGGAGGCAGAGCTGGGGCCAGGAGGCCGCGGGGTGCCCTGGAGCCTGCCCGGCACCTTTGGGCAGGGGAGCCAGGCCAGTTAGACATGGACTGGGAAACAAGGCCAGCAAGGCCACGCAAGAGAGAAAAAAGCTTCCTACGCATCCCAGCGTTAGCAAACCCCACAGCCCCAGGCCAGCTGGAAGTCCCCCCTCGTCAGGCCTCCGGCTACAGCCCCCAGGTGTGGAGGAGGGAGTCTCTCCAGGGAAGCAAGGAGATCAAAAGGAGGAGGAGCTGATAAATCACTAGCATGAGCCTCCCTCTCTGCCCGCCACGCACCAGGGAGCCTTCCCATAGCCACTCCGATGTGGTTCAAGGACCCCCAGGAGGTCCCATCCCAGCCTGGCTCCCTGAAGCCGCCCCCGCCGCCAGGCTCAGGCTTTCATCCACACAAGTCTGAACAACTCCTCTCGCCCCAACAGCACACACGTGGGCACAGGCGATCATACACAGGAGATGCACGTGCAAAGGGCTGAGGGGCTGCACACACCCTCCACGGGGTGAGAGTGTAGCTTTGCCCACCTCCAGCATCCCTGCCCAAACTAAGGCATCTCAGAGGCGCTGTGCCTGGGGTCTTGTGCTCCACAGGATGGTCTCTCCACATCCTCTCCCTGGGAGCCAGCACGTGTTCTATGGAAATCAGAGTGAAATGAGCTCCAGGGCCCTGCTGAAGAGGGTTGGAGAGAGATCAGAAGGCCACACGGGCCCCAGGCGTCACACCTCTGGGCAGAGCTTTCTGGGCATGTGGCAGCCTGAAGACAAAGGTGGGGGGAGCGTGGCGGAGTCGGGTCCAGTGCAAGCCTCCCCATTGCTGTGCACCCTTGAGCAAATCCCTTAACCTCTCTGAGCCTCAATTGCCCCATTCATCAATCGTAGATGGATCCAGGCACCTAGGAAACCACTTTTTCAGCCCCAACCAGAGGAAGAAGCTGAGTCATCCAAAAGGACTCTGGTCACATCTTGGGGTTAGCCAGCATATAACAGTGGGGACGGTGCCTAGTCCAGACTCTGGACGTGTACCGACTCATTCGCAGCTCCCCCTCCAGGGAGGTACTCTTACTATTTCCACTTTGCCGACAAGAAGATGCAGCTCAGAGTTTGAAGCCGACCTTGGTTGTCCAAGGTCACAGCAAGATGCAAACCCAGCTGTCTGACACCAATATCCATATGCCCTTAACCACTCCCCAGAACTGGCCCCTTTGCTCTGCGCTGCCTGTGCTCATCCCATCCTTTGTGCCTCCCCTGGGGCCTGGCCTGGCCCTGGGGCCCTTTGCTGCAGTCCTTCAGCTACATCGGGGCCTGTGCACACACGAACACACCCAGGCAGATGTCCAGTGTGGCTCCGGCTGAGCTTGGCTCTAAGTGCTCTGCGAATAATAAATCTGCATCTCTGATCCCAGGGTTCAGTGATCATGTCCCTGTGGCCCAATAATTTTACCAAACTCAAGGTCTCCAGTAGCATATTGGGCACCTACTGACTTGGGGAGTTCATCTTTCAGTCCTATCTTTTTGCCTTTTCATACTGTTCATGGGGTTCTCAAGGCAAGAATGCTGAAGTGGTTTGCCACTCCCTTCTCCAGTGGACCATGTTTTGTCAGAACTCTCCACCATGACTGGTCTGTCTTGGGTGGCCCCACATGGCATGGCTCATAGTTTCATTGAGTTAGACAAGGCTGTGGTCCATGTGATCAGATTGGTTAGTTTTCTGTGGTTGTGGTTTTCAGTCTGTCTGCCTTCTGATGGAGAAGGGTAAGAGGCTTATGGAAGCTTCCTGATGGGAGAGCCTGACTGAGGGGGAAACTGGGTCTTGTTCTGATGGGCGGGGCCATGCTCGGTAAGTCTTTAATTCTCAGTAAATATTCATGGGAAGGACTGATGCTGAAACTGAAACTCCAATACTTTGGCCACCTGATGCAAAGAACTGACTCACTAGAAAAGACCTTGATGCTGGGAAAGATTGAAGGCGGGAGGAGAAGGGGCTGAGAGAGGATGAGATTGTTGGATGGCATCACCTACTCAATAGACATGAGTTACAGCAAGCTCTAGGAGTTGGTGATGGACAGGGAGGCCTGGCGTGGTGCAGTCCATGGGGTCGCAAAGAGTCAGACATGACTTAGCGACTGAACTGAATTGAAAAACATCTCTAAAAGTGGGGCTTCTCCCACCTCTCCTGCTCCCAGTGGATTCTTGCAGCAGTCTCCTCACTGGGCCCCCTGCCTCCCCTCCCCCTGACTCCTGAGTGAGCCTGCTCAAAGTCCTGCAGGGGGTCCCCTGTCCTCCAGAGCAGGAGCCAGAGCCCCGGCTGCACGTCCCTGTGGCTTCGCTGACTCCCCTCCCCCTCCTCTAGCCACACTGGCCTCTGCTGGCCTGAGCACACCCCGAGCACGCTCCCACCTCAAGGCCTTTGCACGTGCTGTGCCCCGAGTCTGGACAGTCACATGTCTCCTACCTCTCGTCCCCCAAGTCTCTCTCAAATATCCTGTCCCCGGGGCCCTCCCAGAACCAACCATCTGAAACCACCCTCCCAGCCTCACAGTACCTTTCCCCTCACCCTGTTTAATTTTTCCCTTGCACTGGTCACCATCTGACATGGTACTGATTTCCTTATTTGTTTAACGTCCATCTCATCACAGGAGGGTATGTACTCCTGTGAGTCCGGAATCTCTTCTGTTTTGTTCAACTGCCATCCACCCTCGGGGCCTAGAACAGTGCCTGGCTCATGGTGGACCCTCAATAAATACTTTTGGAAGGCAGAAGGCAGGCTGGTTAACATAGAAGTGGCGCTGAGGATAAGGGGAGAGAAAGGGAAAGAGGAGGAAAGGGACAAGCGGAGGAACAGACATGAAATAGACTGAGATGGACGCGTCACCGAGACGGACGCGTCAGACCACACAGACATGTGCACACATACACGCGGGTGCTGAGACCCAAGGCCACACACACACACACACACGCAGATATGCTCACCTACAGAACACGCGCCCACACCCTTGCACTTGTGCCCACCTACACAGAGTCCCTCACCAGCACTCTGCTCTGCCTTGCACTCCTGCTCCACACCCCTCCCCGGGCAGGGAGAGGAGCTTTTCCAGGTGACCTCACTGAGCGGGGAGGGAGACTCCACCAGCTCTTTTTCAAAGCTGATTTGGCTCCAGTCTCCCTTGTAATCTGCTCCCGGATCAGTGCTCACAGGGGCGCTGGCCCAGGCCCGAGGTCAGGACCTCTCGCCTTCTCCCAGGAAGTCCCACTCAGTGCCCCCCTGCCCAGCTCCCCACTCAGCTGCGGCTCTTCCCCTGACCAGTATAACCTGCTGAGCTGAATTCTTGCTGAGCATTTTCAAACAATTCCGGTTATCTTGGGGGAAGGGTGATACTGTGACTCTCAGGAGGGGCAGAAGGGACCCCCTTCAGGGTGGGGCAGTCTCTGATTATTTTGCAACCGAGAGTCCCTGCCCTTCCTCCTCCACACGTACACACGCACACACCTGCCACCTCAGTTCTCTAAAAACACTGCACATTCCCAAACCTCCAGGCGTTTGAACCTTCAGTGCCTTCTGCCTCCAGGGCCCTCTCCTCACTTCCTCAACTAGCTACGCACTCCTGTGAGATCAGGAATCACATAGGTTTCATTCAAGGCCCACAGCGAACTCCTCCACATCCCTCAAGGCCTCAGTCAGAAATCCCCAGCACCTCTTGGCAGGGGCTCCCACCACCTTCCGCCTGAACTCTTCTCCCTGTTACGCTTGTCGGCTTCAGTGTCTGCCTCCCCAGCTGGACAGGGGTCTTGGAGGGCAGAAAGTGTCATGTTGCATCTGTACCTGCTTCAGACCCTCACCGCAGCACCCGTCACAGAGCACAGCCCCAGAAAACTTGCTTGTGGGTGTGAGAAAGGGAAGGGAGGGCACGCAGAGGCTGGGCCAGGTGCCAGAAGTCCTGGGTCCCCCTTGTGGCCTCCAGCCGGTCCCTCACCCTCTCTGGCTGGTCATTCCTGAGAGCCTGGACTCATGCAGCCCGCGACGGTCTGCCAGGTGACCCTGGCCCAAGCAGAGGCTGTGTTGCCGTGAGAGAGCTGTCGTGATCAGGGGCTAGCCAGGTGCTGCCCGCAAGGCTGCAGAGGCCAGATGGAAACCAAAGGGAGCCAGGGAGGGCGGGCGCGTCACACCGCTTCCCTCGGCCGTCAGTGCCGCTGCCACCAGCAGCATCTGAGACCAGCATCACTACCTCCCAGACCACCATCCTCACAAACACCGCTGTCCCTCCCCGTTACTGCTCCAGCTCCATCAGCACCGTCGCGGTCATCAACACTTCTGTCCATCCATCACCCACACGACTCTGACACACTCTCTGCACCCCTGCATGTGCATGCATGCATGTGCGCACACACACACACACACACACACACACACAGAGGATCTGTTCTCCTCCCATGCAGAACCCTATCTTCTTCCTCTCTGGACCCTACTCTCTAAGCAGAGAGCCTGGCACATTCTAGAAGCTCCATGTTGAAGGAAGGAATTGGCTTAGTAACGATGGTGTGGCCCCGTGGTTTGGTCCCACTTCAGATGCTCTAAGAGGGCTTCCCTCATGGCTCAGATGATAAAGAATCCGCCCGCCAATGCAGGAGACACGGGTTCCATCCCTGGGTCGGGCAGATCCCCTGGAGAAGGGATAGGCTACCCAGTCCAGTATTCTTTTCTGGAGAATGCCATAGACAGAGGAGCCTGGCGGGCTACGGTCCAACGGGTTGAAAAGAGTGGGACACGACTGAGCCACTAAGCACAGAACACATCAAGATGGTGTGGCCAATAGAGAAAGCTGGAACAGAACTGACTCAAGGTGGCGGATGGTCCCAGGGACCTTCCTCCTGCCCTGGCTGCTCTGGACCAACGGGGCCACCACGTGACTGATGTGATCTCACTGAGTCCCCACAAGTTCTGTGGCAGCTGTGCTGGACTTCCATCCTGGACTCTGAGGACTCACGGAGCAGTCATATCAAGGTGAGAACTCAGAGGGCAAAGCCCCCTCACCCTTTGGAACTGAAGCCTCAGTTTCCCTGTCTGTAAAATGGGCATCATGTCCCTGACCTTCAGGACTGTGGGAAGGATGAAGTGAGCAACAGCAGGGGAGGTGGCCAGCCCAGGGCCTGGCCTCTGGCAGGGGGCAGTCCCTCAAGCCTGCCAGCCCCCCATCCCCAGCATGGCTACTGGAGGTAGGACGGGAGGAAGGTAGTGTTTCCAGGGCTGGGGCTCCAGAAGGCCGGACACTAACCCTAAGATTGTCTTTCTCTGGACCTACACACATTCCCTGGACTATCTCATTGGCCCCTCACGCCAGCCCTGTGAAGAAGCATCTGTATTCCCCATTTTGTGCTAAGTCGCTTCAGTCACGCCTGACTCTTTGCGACCCATGGACTGTAACCTCCCCCTACCCTCAGGCTTCTCTGTCCACGGGATTCTCCAGGCAAGAATGCTGGAGCGGGTTGCCATGCCCTCCCATTTTACCAATAAGCAAATGGGAACTCACCCGGTTACCCAGCCAAGAGCAAAGACCCCACTGCAATTCTCCTTATGGCCCCCCTCAGCAGGGTATCGTGAAGCCCTTAGCACCTGGTCCGACTGGGTGCCTGAACCCAGTGCCACCACCTCCTGTTCAGCAGGAGACCAGAGCCCCAGAGCAGCCGAGTTGGAAGCCTGCTACGAGAGACGTCTGCTCGGCTCCTTTGATCTGTGGGCCTGAGTTTTTTTTTCACTGTCCGTCCTCAGTCAGGACTCAGGCAACTGTGTTTTGGGGGGGATCATTCCTGTGCCCCACCCCCTACACTCATCGGGAAGACCGGCGGCTGGTGACCCAAACCAGGCCCCATCCCCTAGACCACTTCCTCTGGAAGATGAAAGGAGCTGGGTCTCCCGAACGCCTGCCCATCCCACTATCCGTGCGGGAGCAGCTTCCTGTTTGCAGGGATGGGCCCTTGTTGCTATGGTGTCAGCGGGAGGTGGCCCCTCAGGTGACTGATACCAGGCCTCCCCCCCGTTCCTCTCTGGGCCTGCCCCCTATTTCTGCAGCCGCTTCTCCCACCACTGGGCTCGCAGAAGCATCTGGTCTGTGATCAAAACGGCTGGGCAGTGCGCCCCTTATCTCTCCCAGGCCCGGGAAATTTCCAGACTCGGGGCATCAGGAGCCCAGTGAGGTAGGAGGGGCAGGCCAGAGAGCGTGGGAACAGATACTCCCCAGAGTGGCGGAAGGGACGTGAAACTTGCCAGGAATGAGGGTTGAGACTGGAGACAGGCAGAAGTGGTGGGGGTTGGGTGGGGGGGGCGGGCGGTCAGTGTTTCATCCTTAGGCGTCTCTAACCCACGCATCCCTCCTCTTGCCTGGGCCCAGGCAGCTGTGTGAACCAGACCTCAGTGCCCCTCTTCTCTGAGCCTCGGTCAGCTCTGCTGCCAAGTGGGCATCAACGCACCGGTGGTAACGATCCAGCTGTGCAAGACCCACAGCACCCTTGGAGATAGTTTTAATTCTCAAAATGTTAGTGACAGTTTATTAATTCAAGCCCTCAGTGTGCATTCTTCTCACTTAATTCACATGACAACCTGAGAGGTGGGCCCACTGTTACCCACAGTTCATAGAAGAAAACCCTGATATTCACAGAGGGGAAGACACGGCTCCAAACAGCACAGCTCGTAAGTGGCCAGCAGATGCTAGCCGCTAACCCTATTTTCCTCCTCTTATATTTTGGCTGAGTTTGCAACAGCCCTAACTGGTCCCTGACTCCAACCTCTCCCCACATTCCATCCTGCCAGGCCACCAGCACTGTCTTCATCCATTGGTTCATTTTTGTATTCACCTGACAATTATTATGAATAGCAATTATTAATGAATGGGCTTCCCAAGTGGCTCAGTGGTAAATAATCCGCCTGCCAATGCAGGAGACACAGGTTCATTCCCTGGGTGGGGAAGCTCCCCTGGAGAAGGAAATGGCAACCCACTTCAGAATTCTTGCCTGGGAAATCCCACGGACAGGGGAACCTGAAGGGCTACAGTCTATGGGGTCACAAAGAGTCAGATGTGACTGAGCACACACGCACACAGTATTTATTAGCCCTTGATTGTAACCAGCAAGTGCTGAGCCCAAGCACTGAATCAAGTGTTCTGTCATCTTTGTGACAGCCCTGTGAGGCCAGAACCGTAACAGGAATGAGGAAATGGAGGCCCAGAGAGGCACATGTGTGCGTGCGCGCGCGCACACACACACACACACACAGCAAACACACACACATTATGCTCCAACCCAGATGGACTGAACTTGTGTCTCCGGAAATGAACTTGTTTCTGTCTCACCTCTTTGCCGTGTTGTCCTCCCCACCTGAAATAACTCATCCTTTTGAAGATGGTGTCTAGGTGGATCATGGGTTCCTTGAGGACAAGGATGATGTCTTTCCAAGTACAGAACCCAAATAAAGGAGGTTTTGTGTTCAGAAACAATCCAGGACTTAATTAATAAAGGAATAATTACTCAGAATCTTATTCATATCAACTTCAGTTCAGTTCAGTCGCTCAGTCGTGTCCAACTCTTTGCAACCCCTTGGACTGCAGCACGCGAGGCTTCCATCACCAACTCCCGGAGCTTGCTCAAACTCACGTCCATGGAGTCGGTGATGCCGTCCAACCATCTCATCCTCTGTCGTCCCCTTCTCCTCCCACCTTCAATCTTTCCCAGCATCAGGGTCTTTTCCAATGAGTCGATTCTTCACATCAGGTGGCTGAAGTATAGGAGTTTCCGCTTCAGCATCAGTCCTTCCAATGAATATTCGGGACTGATCTCCTTTAGGATGGACAGGTTGGATCTCCTTACAGTCTAAGGGACTTTCAAGAGTCTTCACCAACACCACAGTTCAAAAGCATCAATTCTTCGGTGCTCAGCTTTCTTTATAGTCCAACTCTCACATCCATACATGACTCCTAGAAAAACCATAGCTTTAACTAGATGGACCTTTGTTGGCAAAGTAATGTCTCTACTTTTTAATATGCTGTCTGCTGCTGCTGCTGCTAAGTCGCTTCAGTCATGTCTGACTCTGTGCAACCCCAGAGACTGCAGCCCACCAGGCTCCCCTGTCCCTGGGATTCTCCAGGCAAGAACACTGGAGTGGGTTGCCATTTCCTTTTCCAATGCATGAAAGTGAAAGTGAAGTCACTCAGTTGTGTCTGACTCCTAGCGACCCCATGGACTGCAGCCTACCAGGCTCCCCCATCCATGGAATTTTCCAGGCAAGAGTACTGGAGTGGGTTGCCATTGCCTTCTCCAATATGCTGTCTAGGTTGGTCATAGCTTTTCTTCCAAGGAGTAAGCGTCTTTCAATTTCATGGCTGCAGTCACCATCTGCAGTGATTTTGGAGCCCAAAAAATAAAATCTGTCACTGTTTCCCCATCTATTTGCCATTAAGTGATGGGACCAGATGCCATATCAACTTGACAGAGCCTAAAAGATAATAACCAGTTTCCAACATTTTTCCAGACTCTCTCTTGGTAGAACAATCTCCATTCCTGTAGCATGTCCATGTTAGAATTCTTCGAACCCTGAATTTCCAGTAGAAGAATAGATAAATAGGTGAAAAAGTGACTGGATGAATTCTTAAGTGAGCCGGTTAGTGAGCAAATAAGTCAGTGAGCTAGAACAAGAATCAGAGATTCATTGAAACAATGAAGTCAGTGGTCAAATAGAGGAGTGAGTGAATAGATGGGAAGGGAGGAAGAAGAGGAAATGAAAGAACAGACCAGCCAGCTGGAGGGGCACCTCCTGAGGGTCAAGGGCATGTGAGCAGGTCAGAGGCCTCCAACCCACAAGCCCAACCCCCACCCACAGGCTCCAAAGCCATAGGCTCCAAAAGGTTGACCCACGGCTTGTCTTTGTAAATCAAGTTTTCTGGGACTTCCTTGGTGGTCCAGTGGTGAGGACTCCCTGCTTCCAATGTGGGGGACCTGGGTTATCCCTGGTCAAGGAACTAGGTCTCCCATGCTGCAACTAAGAAAAAAGATGGTTTGTGCCATGAAAGTGTTACTTGTTCAGTCGTGTCCGACTCTTTGCGACCCCATGGACTGCAGCCCACCAGGCTCCTCTCTCTGTGGGGAGTCTCCAGACAAGAATACTGAAATGGGTTGCCATTCCCTTCTCCAGGGGATCTTCCCGACCCAGGGATCAAACCCAGGTCTCCTGCATTACAAGCGGATTCTTTACCATCTGAGTCACCAGGGAAGCCCCTCATGCCATGAGGTTCAGCCAAAAATAAATAAATGATTAAATGTTTAAAAAATAAAGCTTCATTGGCAGAGCTACATGCTAAGTCACTTCAGTTGTGTCCGCCTCTTTGTGACCCCGTGGACTGTAGCCCACCAGGCTCCTCTGTGCATGGGATTCTCCAGGCCAGAACACTGGAGTGGTTGCCATGTCCTCCTCCAGGGGCTCTTCCCAACCCAGGGATCAAACTGGCATCTCTTCTGTCTTCTGCCTTGGCAGGCAGGTTCTTTGCCGCTAGCACCAACTGGGAGGCCATGTGAGTTGTCTGTGGCTGCTCTCACGCCACAGGGGCAGAGTTGAGTAGTAGGAACCAGGACCACATGGCCTGGAAAGTCTAAACTATTTTCTCCGTGGTCCTTTACAGGAGAAGTTTGTCCATCTCTCCAGGAGGGCCCTTTGCTGAGGGACCTGACCTGGCATCCTCCCTGGGATCCTACTGATGCTGGCTGGAGTTCTCCAGCCTGCAGGGGGTCCTCGGGGTCTCACTCGCACCTCAGGGCCCAGACCTGCCCCATCTCTTCAGAAGCGCCTCTGGCCCGTGGGCCTTTGAGAACTCTTCCTTCTGCCTAAGGGAAATATTCTGTCCGCCTTCCCATCCTTACCCCTCCTCTCGACCTCCTGCCTTGACCGCGAGTGTTTACGCCGACCTCTGCCCCACGTCTCATTGTCCATCAGCCAGGATGCCTCAGGCCCGGCTGGATCCCTTCTCAACCAGGGAGGCAAGTGAGTCACCGGGTCCGGAGAGGGGACATCTGCTGGGCTCCAGCCCTCAGCTAACTCTGAGAGGCCCCAGCCACCCCTGCTGCCTCTTGTTTGCACTTGGGCCTGGCGTGGAAGCCGGCGGCTGGAGAGGAGCGTCACTTGCCCAGAACTGCAGGGTGTTTGGACCCCGAGTGTTTACCTCATGTTTGCTCCTGGAATGATTTCCCAGAAGAGCTGGGGAAGTCTGGCCTCGACTGGGCCTGCACACTCGAAGGCAGAGCTGTTCTCATTTGACCCCCATGCAGACTTCTGGACCCACTTTACAGAATACACATGGGTTATCCAGTTATCCATCCAGCATGTCTGCCTTCTTGTTGCCATTCTCATTCTGAAAGCTTCTGGAACGATTGGAAGATCACATAAGCTTCGGTGGGTTGCTATCCCTGGTTGGAGAGCTAAGATTCCCACATGCCCCAAACCCAAAATATAAAACAGTGGCAACATTGTCACAAAGTCAGTAAAGACTGGATTTCCTCGTAGCTCAGTCGGGTGAAGAATCTGCATCTAATGCGGGAGACCTGGGTTCAATTCCTGGGTCAGGAAGACCCCTGGAGAAGGAAATGGCAGCCCAATCCAGTATTCTTACCTGGGAAATCCTACGGACAGTGGAGCCTGTCCATGGGATAGCAGGAGTCAGACACGACTTAGCGACTAAACCACCACTTCCCTCTGTGTTCCATGGGCTCCTTAGCCCCATTTCACAGATGGAAAGACTGACACACCTCTGACGAGCTGGGGCCAGGGATTCACATTTCAGGTTGGTCAATGGACAGAGGATGGGAGGAGAGAGAGGCGAGCTGGGGGTTCTGAAGCTGGAGGCCTGAATTCCTGAGCCCAGTGGTAGGGAGGGAAGGTAGGCCAGCCTGAAAACAACATGGGCACAGGTGTAGCATCAGATTCTAAGGTTCTTTTATTCTCTGTGGGACAGGAGAGGAGACGAAAGGGAGAGAAATACTGGGTCTGCCAAAAGGTTTGTTTGGGTTTTCCATAATACAGTATAGAAGACTGGAATGAACTTCTTGGCCAACCCCAAAAATGAGGAACGCACAGCACTGAGATACGGGCTCTAGGGTCCGGCTGTCCGGGCGCACGCCTGGCACTGTCCCCCTTTCAGCAGAGCCCCACTTTCCTCGCCTGCCCGTGAAGGCCTGTAACACTGAGCTCACGGCTCGTGAAGGGTGAAATGAGGTAATGCGTGTCCAACGCCGGGCCGGGGGTCTGGCACGAGCCGCGTGCTTGGCTCCAGGTTTTCCTTCCACACGGACTCAGCACACCCCTCGTCACTCACTTCGGGAATCCAGAGCTGATCTTGAGCCCCTGGGGTGAGGTTACGTCTAATCGTCGTCGGAGTGAGCCCTCCGGCGTTGCCAGTCCGGCCCGGCCAGGGCCAGGCGGGGGTCGTGCTGCCACGGGAGCATACCTGGCCTGACTCTGCCCCCATGGCGTCACCTGTGCACATTAATGAAAACTTCACGGCGTGCAGCACCGCCGGGCCAGTTCAGGAAATTGCAAAGTCTCGGACGCCTTACCTCAGCCCCACTGCACACTCTCTGCTTTTATAGCTCCACGTGTAATAACATAAAAGCATAATTTATTAAAGTATCACTTTAAGTGGGGATGGCAGGAGGCAGTCTGTGCCCAGGGGGCCATGAGTACCACGTTGACCAAAGATGCTGAAGGAGGGACAGGGCCATCCCTGTGAGCACCGGCCTGTGGGTCATAGGCCAGGGTGCAGCGGCTAGAGCACTGGGGAATTGCCCAAGAGTGATGCCGAGCTATACCTCTGAGACGGCAGAGCCTGGACAGTAGAGCTGAGCTGTGCAGGTTGGAATCCCGGCTGTGTGACCTTGGACAGGTCAGATCCCCTCTCTGAGCAGCCGCTTCCTCGTCGGTCAATGGGAGGAATTCCATTGACTGAGATCCCCAGTCCCCCGTTAGCGGCTTTCGCTCTAAGCCCATTTCTCCCAGAGTGAGAGAAACTTCCAGGCGCTGAGCTGTGTCAGGAAATGGGCCTGGGATTGCCTCATTAAACACGGAGGGGTATTTACACTAGGAGAAACAAATATTTATCTCTGGACCGAGAAGGAGGAAGGTCTTTGGAACCCCGGTCTGAATCTGGCTCAGCCCAGCTTGGAGGGAGGGCGGCCGGGCAGGAAAGGGAAAGCAGAAGAGGGAGAGAGAGAGAGAGAGGCAGGGGCAGGGCTGGGGGTCAGGCAAGCCTGGGTTCAGATCCCAGCTCCGCCACCTCCCAGCACGGTGACTCTGAGCATGGGTCCTCACGCCTCTGTGTCCTCTCAGGTACACGGTGCTAAGAATACTGCAAGCTCTTGGGGTGGATGGGCATTTCAATGAGATAATGTGTGCCTGAGATGGGAGGTGTTCATTTATTACTGACTCTGTGCCAGGCACCTGTCCCAGCTCTCCAGATCCTGCAGGGAAGAAGGCAAACAAGGAGCAGGGTTTTTTTGGTTTTTTGTTTTTTTTTTTTGGTGGGGGGAGAATGCTAGTAGGGGGAGAAACCTCTCACATAGTGACCTGCAACACTCTAAGGAGCTAGAAGCACCAGGACGGGACCACTGAGCACGTGATCTGCACAAAGTTTTTAAAAATCAGTAAACACACACCAAACGGCACAGCCCTCTCCTGGCTTTCTTTGGCCCACCCATCCCAAGGGAATAATGGTGTAGGGGAGGGGGCCTCCTCACAGGGGCCAGATGCAAATCTTCAGAACCTAAGCTCAAGATCACTGACTCAAAGGACATGAATGTGGGCAAACTCTGGGAGATAGTGGAGGACAGGGAAGACTGATGTGCCGCAGTCCACAGAGTCGCTAAGAGTCAGACACGACGGAGCGACTGACCCACAACAAATTCGAGAGCTTTAGTTTAGCTGAAGCACTGCATGATGTTCACTGCAGGGGGTCTGGTGGCTGAAATTTGTGGTTCTCACCATCTGCCCTGCTGCCACCCTGGTCCAGGCCCCCATCCTCGCCTGTCTGGACTCTCCTGGCTGGTCCCCCTGCCTCTGCCCTGAATCTCCGCAATCGTTTCATAGCAGCCAGCGTGTTTCTGCCCGTTGCAAGTGGTTGGAGGTGGCAGGGGGTTACTAAGAGGAAAGCTGCAAATGGACCAAATGAGGAGAAATGGACGCAAAGCGGGAGAGGATATGGCAGGATGTGAGACCCTCCTGATGACAGGAACATCTCAGAACCGGCCCTGGGAGAATCTACACAGTTTCCTGTGCTTCCAGTGGATGGGCAGAGGGAGGCTGGGAATCAGCCTCTCAGCGGAGCCAAAGCACAGAATTAGGCCAGAAGATCCCAAGGAGTTGTGAACACCAGAACTGGGGCAAGCTGACCATGTGACTAGACCAGATTTGGGGGGACAGGAGCAAGGGTCTCCCCAAAGCTCCCGGGGCTAGCAGCTGCCCTCCAGTCAGATCTTATTTACTTAACATTGAGGCTGTTGAGTTTGGTGTTCGTTGAAATGACTCTGAGGCTCCCCTCCTGTGAGCCCCAGGCCCCCACTGTGGACTTGAAAGTGACATTCCTCAACCCAGCTAAGCGGAGGGCAGGAGCCCAAGTCAGAAGAGAGGGAAGGGCAGGACAGCTGGGGAGACACGCAGCAGGACTCCAGCAGGAGAGAGAGCCCAGAAAAGGGACTTTGGGAGGAGAGAGAGGTGGTTCAGGGAAGCTGACTAAGGGATGCTGCCGCACCCGGGGACTGGCAACAGTGGGGAGCCGTCAGCACCGCCCCCCAAAGAGCAAAGAGACAGGAGGGAGTGGGCTTTAGACAGCAGGCTTCAGACAGAGCTGCAGAGGATGGCGGCCAGCCCAGAGCACTCGGCGGAGTGGAGCCAGCTTTTGTCCCTACCCTGCCACTGGCGGGACCCAACCAGGAAAGGCAGAGGACATGGAGAGAGTCGGTGGTGGGGGGAGGCTCTCAGACCCAGGGTTTCTCCTTCTGCAGGGGAGAGCTCGGCCACGGCCTACTATGGCTGTGAAATTCCTCCTTAACCTTGGTTCAAAGTTCAGGGGTCTCCCCAAGACCCCTGGCCACATGTAGTGGGGGATAGGGAAGGGCTCCAAGCCCCTTCATTGCAGCAGATAAAACGTCCTGGAGCCCTATTATGCAGAGTGAAGTAAGTCAGAAGGAAAAACACCAATACAGTATATTAACCCATACATATGGAATTTAGAAAGATGGTAACGATGACCCTCTATGCAAGACAGCAAAAGAGGCACAGATATAAAGAACAGACTTTTGGAATCTGTGGGAGAAGGTGAGGGTGGGATGATTTGAAAGAATAGCATTGAAACATGTATATTACCATTTGTGAAATAGATGACCAGTCCAAGTTTGATGCACGAGACAGAGCACTCAAAGCCAATGGACTGGGACGATGCTGAGGGATGGGATGGGGAGGGACGTGGGAAGGGGGTTCAGGATGGGGGACACATGTACACCCACGGCTGAATCATGTCAATGTATGGAAAACCACTACAATACTGTAAAGTAATTCACCGCCAATTAAAATAAATAATTTTTTTTTAAGTGCAAGCGGGAAGAAGACCCTTCCCTCTCCCTGCTTTTGCTCAGCCCTGCCCCGTCCAGGTTTCCCTTCTCCCTTCTGCTCCCTAGGGAACCCTGTTCCTCTGGGAAGACCCATCGGATATCATCATTGTTCGTGGACAATGACAGCTATTTACTCACACCAAGTATGTGTGGGATAAGATGGTTGGATGGCATTGCCGACTTGATGGACACGAGTTTGAGCAAGCTCAGGGAGATGGTGAAGGACAGGGAAGCCTGGCGTGCCTCAGTCCACATAGAGAGTCAGACACGACGGAGCAACTGAACGACATCTACGTGCCTGGACCAAGCCTAATGGTGAAGATCATCTGAAGTCAGCCCTGGATCCGCCCTTCCACACTGTGTGAGTTCAGGCAAGAACTCACAGGGAGGCCTCCTGAATCTCCATTTCTTTATGTGAAATCACCCCCGACTCCCTCGGGGTGGCTGTGAGGGTGGAAGAAGGCCTGATGCTCTGGTCTCTGGCTAGAAGGATAGGAAAGTCTCAGGACTGGTTGACTGTTGCTCACCTTCCTCACAGGAAAGTAACCAAGCCTCGCAGAGAGTCCATGACTCACCCAGGACACACAGGCCGAGGGACAGAACAGGGATCCAAGCCCCAGCCTTGCCCCGTGACTAGCCTTCTGCGTGAAGCCCTCCTAGGCTGCACAGGTGAGAAGAAATTGCTCCATCTTGGATGTGACTTCTCCTTCCCCCTTTTTTTTTTCTTTTTATATTTATTTATGTATTTGGCTGTGCTGGGTCTTGGTTCCGGCGCGTAGGAACTCTAGTTACGGCATGCGACCTCTTAGCTGTGACAAGTGGGATCTAATTCCCTGACCAGGGATCGAGCCTGCTTTGGAAGTGTGGAATCTTAGCCACTGCACCACCAGGGAAGTCCCATTGGATGTAATTTCTATAATTAGAAGAACAGCCAAGACGCGTGGAGTCTCAGTATGCTGGGCACCTGAGCTTGAGTTCACTTTGTCTTCCATTCAGGACGAATCTGGGGCCCAGAAAAGTTAAGCATCGAATCCACATAGATCAGCATTTAAACTTAGGCATCAGCCTGGCTCTCCAGAATCTTTCTGCTTGACCTCAGCCCAAATCTGCTCCCCTTCAGGTCTGCTCTGAGGCACTCATCTCCCGACCATACAGGAAGGAAGCTACTCGAGGTCACCCCAGCCGACCATCGCCTCTCTTCCTCCAAGCTCAAGTGGAGGGCCTTTCTTGGATATGGTCTGGCTAAGACCTGTTTGTTAGCGGAAAGCTGATGGGGAACAGGGGTGAATGGTGAGAAAGGCCAGAGTTGGGGTCACCTCTGCCTGGCAACCCTGTCTCCTCACGCCATCAGACCCACTCGTCCTGCCCAGCTGGGGCACGAGCCTCCGTGGTGGTCACCACCACCACCACCCCCTAGAAGCCAGGTTCTCCTTCTGAAACACAAATCCACACCTGCCCCACCCAACCAGGCCCAAGCCCTCTAACTCTTGCTCCCTCAGGAGCACAGTACCGCGCCCCCAGCCTGACACCATGGACCCCCTTGATGTGGCTCCATCTGCTTCTCATTGCTGTTCCCCCCACTCACCATACACGCAAATACCTGCCCCTTCCCAGGATGCCCTCACGTATTCTACTGCTTTTCTAGAAGCATCTCCAGGTCAGAGATGGTTCTATCCATCCAACTACCCTCTACCCCTCCACCTGACCCAATACCTGACCAACAGCAAGCACTTAACAATTGTTAGCGGAACTGGAATCAGAAAAGCAGAGACATCACTTTGCTTACAGAGGTCCATCTAGTCAAGGCTATGGTTTTTCCAGTAGTCATGTACGGATGTGGGTGTTGGACCATAAAGAAGGCTGAGCAGTGAAGAATTGATGCTTTCAAACTGTGGTGCTGGAGAAGACTCTTGAGAGTCCCTTGGACTGCAAAGAGATCAAACCAGTCAATCCTAAAGAAAATCGAATCTGAATAACATGGGAAGGACTGATGTTGAAGCTGAAGCTCCCATACTTTGGCCACCTGATGCAAAGAATGACTCATTGGAAAAGACCCTGACACCAGGAAAGATTGAAGGCAGGAGGAGAAGGGGACGACAGAGGATGAGATGGTTGGATGGCATCGCTGACTCAATGGACATGAATTTGAGCAAACTCTTGGAGATAGGGAAGGACAGGGAAGCCTGGCGTGCTACAGTCCATGGGTCGCAAAGAGTTGGACACAACTTAGTGACTTAACAACAACAACAGACCTGGGAGATCTGGGTTCTGGCCCCAACCTGATCTCATAGTTTAATCAGACACATCCCTTCTCTACCTCCAAACCTCAGTTTCTCCATTTATACAAGAAAGGGTATGAATGGCAAGCTCTTTGAGGGGCTTGGACACTATTGAACTCTTTTGCACACACGCACACAGTCTGGAAGGCCTGTGCCAGCCTCTCCCTGGGACACTGAACTGCTCCCTGGATTGAATTACCAACATTTCATTGGTGGGAGGAAGGGAGGCGGGGCAGAGAAGGAGTTGTAAATTCCGCACACCAAGTCTGTCCCCGCAAGGCCTGGACTGAACGCCACAGCGTGTCTGTGCCCATCTGCCTCTGGGCAGGGGATGGGAGGGGGTGAAGGTTCAGACAGAGATAGGCTCCCCAAAACTGGAGTGCCAGAGAAAAGACACCCAAGGAGACTCACATAGACTCACACACCATTCTGTCCTCTCAGACACGACTGCACGCCCATGCATTCACATGTGTGAGCACACACGCTTAAACACATGCATGTGTCCTGCACACACTTTCACACACATGTGTGACACTCTCTTTTATCTCAGCCAACAAACATTCATGGAACCAGTCTGCTATGAAAGCCTTACTCTCCATCTCTCACTCTGTTGTTCACATCCTGACACAAACACACACACCCCCCTGGTCACCCACACAAACTCACACAGCCCCAGGCTTACACTGCAGGCTTCTTCCCAGGCTCTGAAAGGGCCTAGCCATGTATTCACTCACATGATGTTGAAGCCAAGAACTACCGGTAGGAAAATCAGCACTACAGAAGTGAGCCAGGAAGTTAATAACACAAATATTGTAACAGTTTTCTGGATTTGGTCCTATTCCTGGTGTTTGTCGGCTTCAAAACTTGTGTCCCTTGTTGTGGTCTCCTTCTCATTTTGAAGTCCCTTTGGTTTTAGTCCCTTTGCATTTTGTGCCATAAAGGAGGTCCCCAAAATTGAATTCATTTTTTACTTCTCCATGCCTGAACCTGCCCCTACAAACACCCAGAGGTTCCACCAAACAATCACTCCCACTTTCTCTCACATTCACGCTGTTGCACACACATCCACACTCCCCACTTTGTCATGTGAGTCAAAGGCAGCAGCGCACACTCGGGGACAGATGACCTCTCCTGCCCACTCGTGCTCACTTCAGGTGGGTGGGCAAGCTGG
The DNA here is from genome assembly GCA_935064755.1 of Tragelaphus eurycerus. NCBI lineage: Eukaryota > Metazoa > Chordata > Mammalia > Artiodactyla > Bovidae > Tragelaphus > Tragelaphus eurycerus. The sequence goes on along the minus strand of CAKXYN010000099.1, from coordinate 5,965,147 downwards.
GCACCACCCACCCCTGGCCTCAGGGCAACCCCCTCCCTCCTTCGCTCCCAGGCTCCTGCCCCACAGCGAGCTCCAGGATGCTCTACACCCCAGGACCAGCTCAGCAAGGAACCGCCTGCTGGACGTGCTGTGAAGATCTTCTCATTGGCCCGGGGCAACTGGCTTTGACTAGAGGACAAGAGAATTGGAATTACATACAGTTCTTTCTGGGTTCAAATCCTGTCTCTAACAAAAACCTGTTCCGTGCTCACGGGCCAGAGAGGAAACACTCTGGGGCCTCAGTTTCCCCATCTGTAAAATGGGGGTGGTCATCCTACCCCATAGACTTGTGGTGAGGATTAACTGAGCAGACACCAGCCCAGCACAGGGACAACCCAGAGCCTGCTCGTGGCATTCTATCTTCCCCCCTCCATGACTGCAGGAAGGCGGCCGGGAACCCTGTCCGCTCAGGACTGGCCCCTCCTCCAGCCCTCGGCCCCCTCGAGCCCCCGCCCCCTCCTGCTGCCTCAGCCACATCACCCTCTCGGCCACCCGAGCGTTGGGATCACCAGCGCACCTGCTTCCAAGGGCTCTAATTTCCTGTAAGTGTAAGAATTCAGGTCAGACACGGCCCGCGGCCCGCGGCCCCCTCCGGGCGGAAACCCATAAATAACCCGGCTCGGGCTGCCTGGCCTGGGCACGAGACTCTCTCCTCTCACTGCGCGGGACCCTGGGCCCCTGCACCGCCCTGCGAGGCAGGCACTGCAACTTCCGTGTCCGCACAGGGCGGGGGACGGAGGCTGCAGGGAGAAATCTGGGTTCAAGAGCCGGACCTGGGCTCTGGAAAGAACCTCCTTTAAGATAGGCCTTTCCCACCCCTCCCCCTCTCCAAAATGAGGGGGTCCTTCCATCACTTCCCACCTCCCATCCTCCCACCCCCCCCCACCATCCTCACCCCTGCCGACCACTCCCCAGCCCCAGCCAACGGCTTAGGCCTGAAATCCATCTCTTAGCACAAACTCTTTCTGTAAAGGGCCAGATAGAAAATATTTTAGGGGTTGACGTCTAGACAGCGTCGCAGCTCCTCAAGTCTGTTGATGCAGCCACGGACAAGCTGTAAACAGACAGACGTGAGTGTGTGCCGGTGACACGTTCTAACAAACACAGGCGGCAGGCTGGCTTGGCCTCAGTTCGCCTACCCCTGCCTGGGTGCACCGGGTCCCACCACCACGCAGCGCAGGAATTGAGTCTAGAATCCTGGCTTATGAGAACTCAACAGACCCGGGGAGTTAAGAGAGCTCAGGTCAGCACTGGCCAGAGGATGAACCCGAGGCCCAAAGTGGGGACCCAGCCTTCCCCAGTTTCTCTTGCCACCCCATGCCGGCAGGCCTGGCACTTTGCTCAGCATCACAGGTCCGACCTCCAAGCTCCAGACTCAGCCCCCCTGCTCCGGGGACCAAGATGGCACTGGGTCCTTGTTGGTCTCCCGTACTAAACCTGGGCCTTCTGAGCACAAGGGTTGGGCCCCAGATCGTCTCCAGCGTCTGGTCCTAAGGGTCCCCTATGTGAGACGGTTGCCCTCCACCCCTGCCCTGGCCGCTGCTGGGAGACCAGCACTGGGCCCTCGGCAGCCTCAGTCTCCACAGCCCAGGATGGGTCCGTGCCATCAGCTGCAGCTCAGGCTGCTGGGGGGTGGGGAGTGGGGACGGAGGAGTGGGGTCCAGGAGGAGGAATGCGACCACAGCTGCAGGGTCCAAAAGTGCTGAGGAGACACGAAGACGTCTCCCTGTGAGTCAGGAGCCAGGAATGCGTCGCCCAGAGTGGCCATGAGCCAGAGCCCCCCACACACCAACCCCCCCTCGCCCCGTCCACCCCCCAGAGGACCCGCCTTTTATTAGAACAGAAAAGGCAGCAGGTGCCAGGTCTCTGCAAGCCCATTAAGGACCCAGTAAACTCCAGGAGGGCCGGGGGAGGCGGCCGCTGGACAGGGGCGCCCTACTCCGCCTGGGAGAAGGAGCATGGGTCGCCCTGAGATGCAAACCAGGGTACCACCTCCAGCATCGCTCCGTGCTGGTCCTGGCCCTGCCTCCTCAGCTGGCCGTTTCAGCTCTCTGAGTTGCAGTTCCTTCTTTTTAAAATGATTGGGTTTTTTTTTTTTAATCTGTAAGTGTTAGTCACTTCAGTAGTGTTCATTTCTTTGTGACTCCATGGACTGTGGTCCTCCAGCCTCCTCTGTCCATGGGATTTCCCAGGCAAGAATACTGGAGTGGGTTGCCATTTCCTTTCTCCGGAGGATCTTCCTGACCCAGGGATCAAACCCGGGTCTCCTGCATGGCAGGCAAATTCTTTACCGTCTGAGCCACCAGGGAAGCCCCTGGTGGCTTTTTAGTGATTGATTTTCCTTATTGCTGTATTATCTTTTGATTCATTTATTTTTCGTGGGAGGAAAACTGCTTTACAATGTTTTGCTGGCTTCTGCCATCCATCAGCCTGGGTCAGTCATGGGCATATGTTGATCCCCTCTCTCCTGAACCTCTCTCCTGAACCTCCCACCCACCCGCCATCCCTCTAGGTTGTCACAGAGCACGAGTGAGCTCTCTGTGCCACAGAGCAAATGCCCGCCGGCTATCTGCTTTGCAGGTGGTCATGAATATGTCTCAGTGCTGCTCTCTCAGCCGTCCGCCCCCTCCTTCCCCTGCTGTGCCCACGCGTCTGTTGTCTGTGTCTGCCTCTCTACTGCTGCCCTTTAAACAGCTTCATCAGTACCACTTTTCTAGACTCCATATATATGTGTGAATATATGATATGCGTTTTTTCCTTTCTGACTTACTTCAATCTGTATAACAAGCTCTAGGTTCATCCAGCTCACTAGAACAGACCCAAATTCGTTCCTTTTAACGACTGAGTGATGATCGGTTTTTTAAATTTCGATTTCTTCTATAGGGCTTCCCTGGTGGCTCAGCTGGTAAATAATCTGCCCACAATGTGGGAGACCTGGGTTCAATCTCTGGGTTGGGACGATCCCCCGGAAAAGGGAAAGGCTACCCACTCCAGCATTCTGGCCTGGAGAAGTCCATGGACTGTATAGTCCATGGAGTCAGACACGACTGAGCGATTTTGACTCTCACTTTGTGCTTGCAGGAGAGCCCAACATGCCACAAGCTAACAGGGCAATGTGACCGTCTCTGTGCTCTCCTTTATCACGTGTAACCAGGGGAAAGGGCTGCCCCAGAGCCCTCTGTGGGCCTCAGTCTTCCCATCTGTGAAAGTGGGTCACCCATGTGTCTTGCTCTAAGACCACAGGGTGGTCTCTTCTCCCCCTCCATCCAGCTCCCTGGTTTTGGACAATCCCAGGAAGTCCATCCTCCTATAACCACATCACCTCCCTCTGTCTCATCCTCAGGGCTCTGTCAGCAACTCCTTGAGCTCCCCAGAGGCCCCACCTCCAGGAATCTACTGCCCCTGATACCTCCTCTTGATCCTGCTACCACTGGTTCCCACCTGGACTCTATCTTAGAACACCATGGAAAGCCACACCTCCTCCAGCAAGCCTGTCCGGATGGCTCATTTCCAGCACAACCCAAGCAGGAACTGCAAAAAGCTTCTCCGTGGACACTTGCCCTCATCTGGGGCATTGTCCACGTGCCGGGTGCCAGGCCATGTTCTTTGCAAACTCTACATCCTTTAATCCCCAGATCACAACCATGAGGCAGGAACTATTCTCCCACGTTCCAGATGTGGACACTGAGGCTCGGAATTGCGCGGTGACTTGCTCACAATTCCTGCATTTCCCAAAGTGTCAGAAGGCCTGGTTTACATATTTCAAAAGTTCATGTGTACTGTAGAAAGTTACAAATTTTTCATATTATTCTTTTGAATTAGAAATGTTTCTTAGCGCTGCATCAAACTCTTTGTGAAGTGAAGTAGATTAGAGATAAAGAAACTATACATTGATGATAGACAGGATTGATATGGATTCAGCTAAAATAAGAACCTCATACACACAAGAGCACACACACACATCTGAGATAATGTGGTCCAGAGACAACCTGGGGAGTCACCAATCCCCAGCATCGCTTTCTACTTCCTAGGGTCTCCGAACTTGAATTAAGTCAGGTTCCTCTCCTGACACTGTCCTCCCCATACCTCTGGACCTTGAGTTGTATCTTCAGCCTCCTTCCTGCAGCAAGCCCCAGAACTAACACTTCATTGACTAATCATTGGGGAACTTTTCATTTTTAAAACCTCTGGGGGAGAGTAAAGGCCATTGTGGAGCCTTTGGACCCACTCCAGGGCCGCAGGGCAGGAGACCTGAGCCCCAGCACTGCCTCTGCGGGAGACACTGGGGTCTCAGTTCTAAGACTCCTCCCTTGAGAAGCCCCTGCCTCCCACGGAACATGTGGCCCTCTCCATTTGAGCTGCTCCCATCTCAATGCTTCCTGAACATTAGGTCCTCAAGGTGCTGCCCACTGTCTATTTCATTTAATGCAGGAGCCTCATCCCTGGGCTTTCACGGATGAAGCAGGGGTTCCGGAAGCATTTTGCCGTACGTCTGGGGCATGGCGCCTGGGAGGAGTGGACAGCCTGGGAGCTTCTCCCATCCGTCCCCTCTCCAGGTCTTGCCCAGGGTAGATCCTGTCTTGCCTTCTTCCCAGAAGCCTTGGCTCAGCAGCGCTGAGTGCTAGAGTGTGCCCAAGGAAGCTTTTCCCAGGGTGTGGACCCTGCCAGGAGCGGCAGCCAGCACCTGCCCAGCAGGCTGCCAGGGAGAGGCAGGAGCCCAGCTGACCTCACGGGCTCCCGTGCCCATGCTCACACTCTCACTCTGTGCCCCAAGCAGGCACTGCCCACAGACAGCAGCTTCACAGCAGCAGGGTGCGTCCCAGCAGAAAAACCAGGGCAGACAGGGGTATCGCTGTTTCCATGGCCTCAGATCAAGGCTAGCCCTTAGGCCCGCCTGTGACAGTCGTGACCTCCAGGGACCTCTGCTGACCCCCCTAGTCTCCCTCCCCCTCCATGCCCCTCCTTTGGGCTGTGCTCTAGGGTCAAATATGCCTTCTGGATCACTCTAGTGATAGCAATAACCCCAGTACTGCTATTGCCAGGGACCCAAGGAGCTTCCTCTTCGAATATTAGTTTTCTCATCATCCCTTGCTATAATCCAGAACATTTGAATGCTTCTTTTTATTTTAGATCCCTAGAAAGCTAGAATCCTTCCTTTAATCTGAGAATATTGGAACCATCCCCCCTCTTCCCTAGAAGTTTAAAGCATGAGACTTTTCTTCTGTCTCCAAAAGGATAGAAGCCCAGAAATGGATAGGACCCGAGGCCTCCAAGTGAGGCAGCTGAGGAAACCGAGGCCCAGAGAGGGCGAGCGACTCGCCTGGAGGTCACACAGTGAGGTGGCGGCTGAGCTGGGACCAGGACCCAGCCGTGCGGTTCGTCTCTCCATGCCTGTGGCCCTGGAGCCTCCAGTCCCCTGAGCAAAGAAATATCCCTCTGGGTCACAGGCCCTGCTGCTAGAGCTTCCAACAGAGTGCCACCTGGAGGGTCCCTGCCCCCGTGGCCTCGCCCCAGTCCTTGGGAATGGCCGGTGGGCCAGGACCTGCATCCCAAGCCTGCAGCAGGGACAGGAGACACCTCCTCCCCCAGTCAGCATGCTTGGGCCTCCAGTGCCACCCCCAAAATAGCCCAGCTCTCCGGCCCACAGCACAGATCGGGTTGCAGCCTCCCTGTCCAGATGGGGCGCCTGGCAGGGCGGCAGGCGCTTCACCCTCTGCACTGCCTCCACCTGCCCCTCCCCTCCCCCCACCCACCCCCCATCTCAAGGCCAGAGGTAACAGCGAGCTCAGAGATTTTGTGCAGTCATGGATCTGCTGTGTGATCTTGGGAGAGTCACTTGCCCTCCCTGGACTGCAGTTGTCCCATCTGGAAAACACAAAAAGTGCTTCGGCCTGTCCAGGCAGGTTGTGATTCGGCAGTGAACAGAAAAAGTCATCTTCAAGGAGTCTGTGGTCCACAGTCAGCAAACCCTGGTCCAGGCAATCAGGTTCCAGAGCCCGTGTCTGTAGTCCATGTGCTTGCTATATGTCAGTGGGTACTGGGGAGCCAGGAAGAGGAGGCTGTGCTGTTTTATTGAGGGTGATCCAAGGAAGACCTCTGAGGATTTCAGCAGGGATCCCCACCCTGGACCAGAGAGGTGGAGGTCATGGGTAGGGCCAGGGAAACCACACCCCCTCCCCAAACCAGAGCTCTAGGAGTAGAACTGAGTTTTCTGTTGCCAGCCCCTAACTGAACTCAGCCTAATAGCAACTCCGTCATTCCCCTCAGCAGTTCCCGGACCCAGCAATTCAGAGGGATGCAGCTAGAAGGGTCTGGAGAGACCAAGGTCCAAGGGCCTGGATGGCCCAGGAGTCCTAATTCCAGCCCTCAGACAACACAAAGCAGTTGGAGCCTCAGGGGACTTCTCACCTGGGCCTGGGGAGTGAGGAGGGGGTCATGACATGAAGACCACCAGCCTCCAAGCTGCGTTACAGGGTTGGGACCCTGGAGCTTCTGGGGCTCAGGCATGTATGGTGGGTGGTCCCAAGGTGAAGGGCTCCTGCCTGCTGGGGGCCCCCAGTACTCCAGAGACCCCACTACCGCACTAACACTCAGCGGGAACTCTCTGGCGGTCCAGTGGCTAGGACTCTGTGCCTCCACTGCAGGGGCATGGGCTCACTTCCTGACTGGGCAAACCAAGAGCCCACATCATGCAGTGTGGTCAAAATAAATAATAAAAATTAATAGGGACTTCCCTGGCAGTCCAATGGTTAAGACTTCACCTTCCACAGTAGGGGGCTTGGGCTCAATCCTTATTCAGGGAGCTAGGATCCTACATGCCTGGCAGCCAAAACACCAAAACATTAAACAGAAACAATATTGTAACAAACTCAACAAAGACTAAAAATGAACCTTAAAAAAAAAAAGAATGAAATAACACTCAGAACTCTAGGGCATTTGCCAAATTCAACGCTTTCTTCAGTCCTGTGACTTGACAGATGGGGGGCTGACTCAGTCAGGCTAAGTGACTTCCCCAAGGTCACACATCTGGAAAACAGTAGAGGCGGCTATCTGAGTCCACAACTTACTGCTTTGTTTTTTTCGGGGGAAAAAAAGATGAATGCAAATTTGAAAATCTTATCCTTGGGATTGGTTGTCTTTGTTGTTAAAGCAGTTGCTTATTTAACCTCTTTGTTATCTGAAGATTCTCTCGTTTGTTTTTTCAAAACACAGAGCAACTGTGGCATCTTGAAACAAGTGACTCAGGGTGATGCAAGATGTATGAGGACCAGTTAGTCATCTCCCACCTCTACCCGCCCCCCACCATGCTAGCAGGCTGTGCTTCTCCTTCCACACCTTTCTCCAGGCCCCTGCACCCTTCTAAGCCTCAGGCACCACTGCTTTCCAGATGGTTCTTTCCGTCTTCCATTAAGGGAAACTTTCCTAAGAGCCTACTGTGTGCCAAGCTTTGTCGGGAGCGCTGGGTGGGCTCAGAGCAAACCCCACCTTTCTGGAGACCGTGAGGAGAAACCACGAAGAGACAAGCACTGTCTGGTCAGAGCCGGGCAGGACAGGAAACGTGGGTCTGCTTGTTCCCTGATGTGCCCCTGGCACGTGGTGGGGGGCATGTCACATAGTAGCTGCTCAATAAATATTTGTTGAATAAATGAGCTCACTGAGATGGAGAACCCAGGGTGTGGTACCAATTTAGGGGGACTTGATGTTGAACTTGAGGTCCCCAAGAGCCACCCGAGGGAAGGGAGCTGGTCAGGTGTCCGCAGGGTTATGCTTCAGAATCTGGAGCTTGGCACTGATGTGGAGCAGGGAGAAGGGTCTGTCTGCCTCAAACTCTGCCGCCCTCCCTCCGCCCAGGGGAGCAGCCCTCTGCCTCCTGCCCCCATACCTCCCATCCCAAGGAGTTGGTTGGGGGGGTCTGAATGTGGCCCCTCCCTGGGGAGCCCCCTCCCCAGTCCCAGACTGGCCAGCCCTGCTTCCCTTCCCTCTGCTAAGCTGTCCCAACAAAAGCTGCCCTTGTAGGAGCCAGGACCATCGTAATTAAAAAGGAAACATAATAAAGCCTCACTCTGAAGCCAAATCCCCATCTCTAAAGCGGCCGCCCAGCCCGCCCCACGCTGCCCAGAGAGGACACATGGCCCTTTTGTGAGCCCCGGACGGATGGGAGAGGGCAGCCACTCCCGCACCGCACACCCCCTGGCCCTCCCTTACCGCCCTTCCCACGCACCTCGACTCCTGGCGGCCCTAGCCCCCTGGCTAAGAGAGCCCAGCCTCTTCTTTTCACAGGCAGGAAACAGAGGCTCCAAGAGGCAGAGCCTCACCCCAGCCTCCCGACTGCTGCCCAGCATGTGGGCTCCAGGGTCCAGAGCAGGGGGCCCAGGTGGACAATAGGGAACTGGAGCCAAGGAGCCTTCCTCACAAGCGAAGCCCAGGGGACCCTGGCACGTGAATTCTCCCCACCCATCAAGCAATGGGATGCTGAAGCCCAGAGAGGGGTGACCCGCCTGAGGTCACACACAGCAGGGACCAAACTCCAGGGCTCCTGGGCCAGCCTGAGGGTGTCTGCAGGGCACGGCTGGCTCATCTTGAGCACTGACGCAGGGTGAGCCCAGCTCCAGGCCCCGACATCCGGTCTCTGTGGTTGAAGACGGTGAGAGACGAGAGTCTTCTTCTGTGTCTGGAGTCCAGGCTCCTGCAGGGCAATGAGCACTTCCGGGCCTTCCAGAGCAGTGGGATGAGCCTCTCTCCATCAACAACAGTGAGCTATCAGTGAGGACCACCCTCTGGACTTCACCTGAAGTTCATCCCTCTGAACTTCCAGAAGTGAAGAAGTCTCCACCCGGCCCAGCCCAGCATCTTCTACCAAAGCTGCCAACCCCAGCCACCCTGGCCAGAGGCAGAGGTCAGAGCCACCCCGACCTTTGGCCTTATCCCAAGGGGTCTCTTTCCCGTCACCCCTGGGCCCCAGCTGGGACCAGCCCACAGCAGAATTGTGAGGCTGGTGAAGGTTGTCTGGGGTCCTGCCCCCCTCTTCCCTCGTCCTGCCCCCATCTGCTTCACCCTCCTAATGACCCCGCTCAGCACAGACTCACATCCTCCCCAGGCTCTCAGGGGCCCCATGCCCAGGTGATCATGGCCAACAAAGACCCAGAACAACCCCAGGGAGACACTGCAGCCTTCGGAAGACCAGGGAATAAGCCCCGTCCTCGATGGCTCAACATTAGGGGATCTTTGGTGCACTGCCAGCGGGCACATATGGGGACACCTGCTGCGGGTGTCGGTGGGTGTCGGTGGGTGTATAGAGGGGCAGGCTGTGCCTGGCATAACTGTTTAATAAAAATAAACCACCACCCTTTATTAAGAGTTGCCTTTAAGAACTCTGTCTTGCGTGTAAGCCTCCCTTCCCTTGGAGTGGGGTGGCGGTGGGGGGGTGGAATACTCTCTTTATTCCCCTTTGAGAGGAAAGGAAAAGGACCCAAGGTCAAGGGGTCATCAAGAGGTGGAAGTCTGTATTCAAAGCCAAATCTAACTGCCTGCCCGGCAAGGATACCCAAAGAGTTTGCCCATCAGTCCATCCACCTGCCCAGCACCAGGCTGGTATCATCGGTCTCGCCCTTTGCACGGCTGAGCCCTTCAGAGCTAGGTGTGAGTGAGGGTTACAGAGGAGCTAGTCACCCCCGCCCTGTTCTATTCCTGCCAGCCAACCCCAAGAACCCCGCGAGGTGTAAGAGTGAAGGTGAGTGTGTGTACGTGTGTGTCCATGTGTGTATTCAGGGAGCTGCCGGCCAGGCGTGGTTCTTGGGGCCATCCGCGGTCATCCCTACCCACCTCTCTGGTCCAGCCCCCTCAGCCACCCCTGGGCACCCAGGGCAGAGAGTAGCTGAGAGTGGGGCTGCTTGGGCCCTGCCCGCTCCTGCCCACCCCGCCAGGAGCCAGCCGGGGCGGGCAGGGATTAGACAGATAATGCTTCTTGTAAGAACAAGGGATTGTTGCAAATGGGAAGCGAGACTGTGGGGCTGGGGGTCCAGTTCAGATTTCTCCTAGGATGAAAACTGAGCCCGCCAGGAGGAGGCACTCCGCCTGCCAGGCCCTAATCCCCGGCATTCTCACCAAAACCCCAAAGAAGAGGCTGTTCACCCGCGGCAGATTCCTGGGATTCATTAATTCAGGATTTGCAGGGGGCTGCCCGGGGTTCCTCCTGCAGGCGGCAGCCTGAGCAGGGCATCAGGTGCGGGTGGCAGGGACAGGCTGGGTGCCCAGGGAAGGGCGGCCTGACCTCGAGACTTTTCTGTCAGAGCTGGGGCATCCTGGGCTCCAGGGGCCAAAGATCTGCCCCAGGCTTCCCCTGGGGACCAGGATCCACCATCCTCCTCAGACTCACCCTAGAGCTATGTTGCTTTTTACCAGTTCCCAGCTACTGAAGCTTTTGCTCTTCTTTTTATGAACTATAATTTACCTGCAGTAAAATGCACAGATCTTAAATGGGCAGTTTGATGGGATTTGATGGGTATCTACACGTGAGGAACCTCTGTCATGAAGACAGAGAACGTTTCCCCCCGCCCAGAAGCTTCCCTCATCCCCTCTTCCCATGACCCCATCACCCAGGCACCCAACCTCCTGCCTCCACTCCAGAGCAGCTCTCCAAATGCACAAGGTTCTCTCCTTCTAGGCCCCTCAGGGTCTCCCCATTGCCCTCAGGAGGAGGTCTGAGCTTCTTTGCTGGCATTCAAGGCCTTCAAGGCCCAGGCCCTCCCCATCGCTAAAGCTCATCCATTAGCATCTTCCACTGCACGCTGGGCTCGCATCCACAGAACCGCTCCAGGTGACAAAGCTACTGTGCTCCCTCTGCCTCCTTCTCTTTCCAGTGCCTCTGCTCATGCTGTCCCCTCACCCAGGAACACCCTTCCTCGGGAGCTGCTGCCCTGCAGTGCCAGGAAGCCTGCCTTGAACTCTCTCGCCCTGGCTGGGTCAGTCTCCTGCTCCACCCCTGCCCCTCCCCACCAGGCCTCGCCCATCAGCCCCTCCCCAACCTTGATGTCCAGCTTCAAGGAACAGCGTTGTGTTCAGATCTGGGTCCTGGGGACCACATCAGGGTTGGCATGTAAATAAATCTCAGCCAGGTGTTGCCACTGCAGCTCCCCTTACCCTCCTCAGCTCTGGCCTGGCATGTACCTGGGCACAGAGAAACTGGATGGAATTGGGTTGAATCAACAAATGTGGCCCTGGGGCAAAACTCAGACCCGAAGTGGCAGGAGAGGCGGGAAGGAGGAGGGCACGTCCACTTCCTCCAAGCCCCAGACAGATCTGGGTTCAAATCCTGCCCCAGCAGTTGCGTGACCTGGCAAAATCACTTCGAGTCCCTGAGCCTCAGTTTCCTCATGTGTAAACTGGGCACGCACGTCGAATCCACTTCATTGTTTGTTTTTCTGTTTGAGGATCTGTTGACATTCTGTGTGCAAAGGTCTTGGTACATCGTTGCCAAGTGGACGGGTGGGAGGAGGACAAGAGGGAAGGGAGGTAAGTGCAAATGGTAACAGGTGGGGAGGACAGAGGGGTCCCCACCCCCTAAGGCCAACGACTTCTTCCCATCAGCTTCCAGAATCCCATTCAGATGTTGAATTCCCACTGTCTGATTATCCTCTAACACTGGCCTTCCTGCCTTGGACTTGGTGGAGATGTCAGAGGCTGCAATGATTCTGAGAAAGAATCAGGTAGAAGGTACGACACGAATGTCCACTGCGGCACCATCTACATACAACAGCCAAAGCATGGAAGCAGCGTAAATATCCACTGATAGATGAATAGATAAACAAAACACGGAATATCCATAGAATCACCATAAAAAGGAAGAAAACACTTAAATTTGCTATAACGTGGATGAAGCCAGAACACATTACCCTCAATGAAAGAAGCCAGTCACAGAAGACCACGTATTATATAATATCACTTCCACAAAATGTCCAGAATAGGAAAGTCTATAGAGACAGAAAGTAAATTAGTAGTTGCTTAGGAAATGTGGGGTGGGGAGAGGGTTGTATAATATGATAGAGGAGGGTAGTGAAAGGATCTGGAGTCTCTATAGGGATGAAAATGCTCTAAAGTTGGCCGTAAGGATGATTGTGCTACCAGTGAACACACTAAAAGCCATTCAATCTTATACTTTAAACAAGTAAATGTTATGGGATGTGAACCACAGTTCAATAAAGCTTTTTTAAAAGAACAGGTGAGGAAGTAAAATTTCACCTGAGAGAGAAAAAGACATGGTCAAGATCTTAGTGGGAAAACCAAGCCCTAGATTTCACAATATCTTATTTTGTTCACTCTCCTCTTTCTCTACGGTTTTTCCAGTAGTCATGTACAGGCGTGAGAACTGGGCTGTAAAGAAGGCTGAGCACTGAAGAATTGATGCTTTTGAACTGTGGTGTTGGAGAAGACACTTGAGAGTCCCTTGGACTGCAAGGAGATCAAAGCAGTCAATCCTAAAGGAAATCAACTCTGAATATTCATTGGAAGAACTGACGTTGAAACTGAAGCTCCCATACTTTGGCCACCTGATGCAAAGAGCCAACTCATTAGAAAAGACCCTGATGCTGGGAAAGATTGAGGCCAGGAGGAGAGGAGGCGCAGAGGAGATGGCTGGATGGCATCATTGATTCAATGGACAGGACTTTGAGCAAAGTCCGGGAGATGGTGAAGAACAGGGAAGCCTGGACGCTGCAGTCCATGGGGCTGCAAAGAGTCAGACACGACTGAGCAACTGAACAACCATTTTGCTCTCAAAATGACTCCATCAGGCAGGGATCGTCATCATACCCATTTTCCCGAGCGGAAAGCTGGGGTTCAGAACAAGCACCCTGAAATCACACACACACCTGAACTCACAGCCTGGAAACTGGGATTTGAAATGAGAGAGACAGGCCCAGCCCAGGCCTGCCCACCTTGCCCCGCCTTGGGCTTCCCTGACGCTCCAGGAATGTGAGCATGGCATGCGAGCCTGGCATGGGCTGCCCTCCGATAGGCTGGAGGGGAGAGGGAGCGGCCACTGTGCTGGCTCCAGTCCCAGACAGATCAACACAGGTGTGGGCACCCCAGCTGGGCCCGCAGAACTGCTGCCCAGCCCTGCACCCCAGGCCAGGGCCGCATCCCCACCCTGGGGCAAGCCCGAGCAGCTGAAGACTCTGCCCCTCCTGACAGAACCAGCTCGGTCGCCCGAGGAGCACTGGGCCCTTCGAGGGGTGGCCGTCAAGGAGAGGGGTACCGGGCGTGCGATCTAAGAGCCAGGACCTACTGGCCAAGCATGTGAGCGTCAGGAGGGTGTTTGTATAAGCATGTCCTCGTGTCACTCAGGGTGTGGTCCCAAGAGTGTGCGTGAACGTGTGTGAGAGAAAATTCGAGTGTGGGTGAGGACGGGTGTGTCAGCCTGCAGGTGGGAGTGTATCAGGGTGTGTTCCACGCCTGGAGAAAAGAAAGGAAGGGATGGACGTGAACACCCATGCGTGTGCAAGGTGTGAGTGTGGGACATTGAGTGTGATGGGGTGAGGGGTGGGGGCGGCAGTGCACCTGGGAAGTTCAGGGCACCCTCAGTGACCATGACCATGAGACCGTGAACCAGAGACAAGTGAGCAGGCGAGGGGCTGTGGCCGCCTGCTGAGCCTAGGGCGTGTGAGTGAGCGAGCGCGGCCCGCGGCACCAGAGGCCTGCGCGGGCTCTACTGTCCCCGCCACCCTCCTGCATTTGTTTTCCTCTACCTCTCGACTTCCCCCTGTCTCAGCGGTAAAGAACCCACCCGCCAATGCAGGAGCTGCAGGAGATGTGGGTTTGATCCCAGGGTGAGAAAGATCCCCCAGGGGAGGGCAGAGCAACCCACTCCAGTTTTCTTGCCTGGGAAATCTCACAGACAGAGAAGCCTGGCGGGCTGCAGTCCACAGGGTCGCAAAGAGTCAGACACGACTGAAGCGACTGAGCACAGCACACACACACCTCTTGACTGGCCCTCAGGCCGTGAGCGTTCAGAGGATAGATGCGCCCCTCCGGCCCACTGACAGAGTGCTTGCCATCTGAGACTCAGTTTATACGACTGTACAATGGGGATAAAATAGCTCCTTCCCTGGGGGGTTGCTGGCAGACATCAAGAGCAAACAGCAAAACTCAGGTAAAGAATTCAGACTGAACTGAAGGGCTCCTCAGGAGCCTTCTCCTTGCCCCGGGGTTTGCCCTGGCCACGTCTGTTCAGCTGAAGCCCCAGAAAGCTTCGAGCTTCAGCTTTCTCCCTGCGGCAACAGCTCAGGAAGGCAGGGGCCATCTGGGGCCAGGACCCACCCTTGTGAGTGGGCAAGAGCAGCCCCGTGGGGCCTGGGCTCCTGGGAAAGCAAAGCCAGGATCCGCAGATACTCTGCCCTGATGGTGACAAGTGGAGATCAGATGGGTGTGGCCCATTACCGACGTGTGTTCATTCAGCAAACCCCTCCTGGGCACCAACTCTGTGCCAGGGCTGTGCCAGGCACTGGGGATGCCAAAACCAACAGGGACCCCACCCCTGCCCTCAAAGGGTCTGGTGAGGGAGGGTACATGTAAATGGAGGCTTTAATCCAGTGGGGTGTGTGATGGGGTGGGTGGAGGCCCAGAGGAGGGCCCAGTCCCAGCCTGCAGTGGCCTGGGGACAAGACTCCTGAGTAGTAGTGAGCCAGATGTTCCAGGCTGGGGGAACAGCTTGAATGGAGGCCTGGGACCACCCAAACACTCATCGTTCCCATGAGGAATGACAGGAGGTAAGACAGGAGAGGCCTTCAGGTCTGGCACAGGCAGTTAAGACCTGAGGTTGGGTCATAGCCGTGAAATCAGACACTGTTAGTAACTGCCACTCTCAATCCATCTTAACAGGGGTCTCATGATTGCAAAACATTTTCATAACCAAGATCTTGGTCCTTGCAACAATCCTACAATGAAAGTGGAAATAAAAAGCTCCCTCATCCCTTTTCACCTTGGCCGCTAGGAAACGGAAAGGCTAAATCAAGCACTTGTTTGCCACACAAGGAAATCCCAGAAGTCTCTTCTCTTTCCACATCCTCTCTGATGTCTTCTTTCTCTTTTACTTTATTTCCCTGGAAACCTTTCCAGAAATAAGGAGATGAAGGAGGAGGAAAATCCTTCTTCTTGGTAGAATATTTTGCTGGGGTCAGGGAGGGATGTGTGTGAGCCCAGGTATCTGTGCGGCCATTCATGTGAGCATCTGTGTGCAGGGGTCCATGTGGAACTGTACATGTGACTGCTTGATGGCTGTGTGTGTATGCGTGTGTGTGTGCCCTCAGGCAGCTATATGACACACTTGTGCGACTCCGTGCAGGAGGGACTGCCCGGAGCTGCGCGAAGGTGAGCACATGCATGCGGGATGGGGCCTGGTGGCCTGGCAGGGTCGAGGGTCACACACCCTGAGCCGACCAGACCTCCCAACCCCTCGTGCTCTCTCCTACCATCCCTTCCAACAGATCCCTTAACTAATCTCTGCCTGGCCCACTGCCAGCCACACGGGAAACCAAGGCCCAGAGAGGGGATGTCACTTGCCCCAAATCCCTCAGGAAGGCCACAGTCTGGGTCTCTCCAGCCCTGGTTTGGGGCTGTACCACCTTTACCTAAAGGACTAGCCTCTCCTCACTGTGTGACCAGGGGCACGTATCTTAACCTCTCTGAGCACTCTAAGCTGGTTCCACAATAACGCAAAGCCATAGTAAGCCAGACAAAGGGCTTGTTTCCATGCTCATGGATTTCATTCATTAATTTTTTTTTATTTTTTGATTTCAACCATTTTTAAAGTCTTTACTGAATTTGTTACAATATTGTTTCTGCTTTGTGTTTTGTTTTTGGCCCCGAGGCATGTGGGATCTCGGCCCCCTACCAGGGATGGAACCCACAACCGCCACATGGGAAGGCGTGGTCTTAACCATCGGATCGTCAGGGAAGTCCCGTCATGCTATCTGACTTTAAATAGTGAGGATTTGTTGTTGTTCAGTTGCTCAGTCGTGTCCGACTTTTGCAATCCCATGGATTGCAGAACGCCTGACTTCCCTGTCCTTCACCATCTCCCAGAGTTTCCTCAAACTCATGTCCACTGGCTCGGTGATGCCATCCAACCCTCTCATCCTCTGTCACCCTCTTCTGCCCTCAATCTTTCCCAGCATCAGGGTCTTTTCCAATGAGTCAGCTCTTTGAATCAGGTGGCCAAAGGATTGGAGCTTCAGCTTCAGCATCCCCTTGCTCTATTTCCCCTCTGAAATAGTCGTCATCCCTGTAACTGTGAAGGTAAGTGAAATGCAGCACAGAAGGAGCCCTGGCTAAAGTGCCATGCGACCTTGGGCTGCGTGCAACCTTGGGCTGCGTGCGACCTTGGGCTGCGGCTGCCCCTCTCTGGGTCTCAGTTTTCTCATCTGTGTAGTGGGAGGGAGAGGGCTCTCTAGGTTCATTCTCTCTCCTTCCCAAACTTTGCAGATGACTCCCCCTTGGATCCTCCCTGAAACAACAGCAAGAACTGTTATCATGCCCGTTTTTTAGCCCGTTTTTTTGTAGATGAGGAAACTGAAGCTCAGAGAAGGGAAGTCACTTGCCCAGACCACACAACTTCTGGTCTGCATGAACTCACAGCCCTCCACTCCGCCTCTCAGAATGGGTAGTCTCCTGCACACGATCGAGACTCCCTGAGGGTCAGAGATCTCAAGATCCCCAGGCCCCAGAAGCCCAGAAAGAGGGGCACTAGCTCCAAAGGGGCTTGACTCCACCCTGGGAGACGCTGGGCTGGGTGCCGAGTCAGCAGGACCGTGTCGGCTACTCGTGGTGCAAAGCAATTACACAGCCTAATAGCGAGAAGCTGCCAAAAACACGTGTATTTACAAACCAGCCGCCACCCAGCCAAGCTGCAGCCCAGGATGGTTGCGAAACACAGCCTGGCAGGCTGGCCACAGAGGTGGTTCCCAGGCTGGTACTGGAGCCCAGACTGGCACCATCTTAGCTACAGAGGCCAAGAGCCAAGCAGAGCCACTGTGGGCAGGCAGGTGACACTCGGAGGGCCGTCCCCCAGGCAGAGCCATTCCCATCCTCACAGGATGCCTGGCCCCGTAGCCTTCGGCTCTGAGGCAGGAGGCAGGGCTGGGTCAAAGGGAACCCTGTGGTCCACCTTGGAGGCTCTTTCTGCTTCCATCTCTCCAAATGTCAAGTCCAGCTTCCTTTGTAGGGTGAAGAGGACAAGCGAAAGGTCAGGACTTAGAATGTCCCCAGACAACACTCATCAGACACCCCCGACTGCAGGAACCCTTCTGCTTCTGCTGCTTGTTGTATGACTGAGCAAATAACTCCCCAAGCCTCAGTTTCCATGACTGTAAATGGGATAGCAACAGTGCCAACCTCATAACATTGTTGTGATGAGATGACATAACATGTTTCCAATCAAGACAAGAGCATAGCTGACTCTCAGTAAACTCTTGCTCAAGATTAGCCAGCGGAGTGCTGGTAGACGTCCAACAACAGGCTCTGGGCAGGAGGCCCTGGTTTGTAGCACTGACCAATTTCCATGATATAAATACTCTCATCATGACAAAAGTCCAGGCTACCAATAGGACACTCTGAACAGGAAGCTGGGACCAGAGGGGAAGTAACACATTGTTATACAGTGCTTCCACCATACAGATGGAAGTAAACAACCTTCAGAGAGTAGTTAATAGCAAAATGATTTGGGAGAAAGTGAGTTTTGAGTATTACTTCTCTTTGCAATATGATTTGTCTAACTTTAAATTTGTAGGGTAATTTTTGCTGATGGCTATGCCAACAACCAGTTCACACATTCCTGAGAATTTAACACTGAGTTCTCAGGAGCCAGTGCAAGCCCACCTCCAGCTCAGCACGTTTCACTCTTCATCATACTGTGTCACAGCTCTCTGCCTTTGTGACAGCCATCCCCTCTGCTTGCAGTACCCTTTCCAGCAACCTTTCTTCTTGGCAATCTTCCTGCTGTTTCCTCGATAATCTATAATATAATTTTTAAAATCCCCTCTCTGAAGATACTATATCAGGTTCATTAGAATCTCATTGAATCCTCAGGACTCTGCAAGGCAGATGTTTGTAGATCCATTTTTCAGATGAGGAAACTGAGGCCTGGCCAGGACTGCCAGTTGAATGGTGATCTTCCTATGTGGGAACAGACACTGCCCAAGAACTGCCTTCTAGAGAGAACAGGTGGACGGATGCCTTCCTGGTATTGTTGGAAGAATGCTCCACTTGCATTTTTCTCCTCTTATGCCTGTGACTTGAGCTTTGGGCCTCCAGTCCTCTGGGTTAAGCGCTGTCCTGTCCAGGCCAAGTCCTGCATGGGCAGTGGAGAAACAGGAAGTGAGGGGAGGCCCCTGGACAGACCAGGAGAGCCAGGCAGAAGTTGGACGGGACCACGGGAGCCAGTGGAGTCCTGGAACCCATTGCCAAGACCTGGGAGCAGAGCGGGAAGGAGGGCCATGCACAGGGAGGCGCTGACCCGCCCACCAGCCCGGGGGAGAAGCTTCTAGAGGAATGTAAGCTATGAGGGAGGAGGGGGAAGACAGGCCCAGACAATCCCAGCATGGCCCCCTGAGGAAAGTGGTGGGGGAGGGGGAACCAAAGCCAGGGAAGACCCTTATCGGGGCCTTGGCCTTGGCAGCCTCTCTGGAAGCAAATACCCTCCATACCCGTCCATCATGGGGGCTGGGCATCCTGGTGGGACCTGAGGGGCGAGGTCCACCCAGTGGGCTGCCCAGCAAGGATAGGTCTGCCCTCCCCAGGCAGAGGTGGGAGGTGGCATGAGGGGGTGCCAGTGGGACGTAGGCAGACAGAGTTGGGTTCACACCCAGTCTGGTCACTTCCTGGAGGTGTGACCTTGAGCATGGCGCCTCTCAGCCTCATCTTCCCCTTCTGTAATCCTACGTTTCAGAGTCACGGTGAAACACATGGGTAATACGCAAAGCGTCTGGCTGATAGCAGCCGATAGTCACAACCACAGACAATAATGACAGCCAAAAATCACAATCACAACAACCAGCATCAACTTACCTCCCTGGGGGAATTTCACTGTGACCCCAGGAGGCGGGATACTGCTAACTGCTTTGGACAAGAGAGGAGAGGAGCCCAGGCTTGGGGGGTGCACCCAAGGTCACACAGCCCAGCAGCTGGGCAGATAGAGGTCTGACCCTGACCTCCTCTATGTGGAAGGCTCCAAGATGAGCCCCGTTTCTGAGAGGTCTGACCCTGACCTCCTCTATGTGGAAGGCTCCAAGATGAGCCCCGTTTCTGAGTCCTCAACCCCAGCACAGACATTGGCAGACAGCAGGACTCAGTGACTGTGGAATGAACAGATATACCCCCAAATGTGATCATGCAGGCCCACATTATGAGGCCCCGATGATCCCCATCACTTCATGGCAAATAGAGGGGGGAAAGTGGAAGCAGTGACAGATTTTATTTTCTTGGCTTCAAAAATCACTGCAGATAGTGACTGCAGTCAAGAAATTAAAAGACGCTTGCTCCTTGAAAGGAAAGCTATAACAAACCTAGGCAGCGTATTAAAAAGCAGAGGCATCACTTTGCCAACAAAGGTCCGTCTAGTCAAAGCTATGGTTTCTCCAGTAGTCACGTATGGATGTGAGAGTTGGACTATAAAGAAAGCTGAGTACCGAAGAATTGATGCTTTCAAACTGTGGTGCTGGAGAAGACTCTTGAGAGTCCCTTGGACCATAAATCATAAAGGAAATCAATCCTGAATACTCATTGAAATGACTGATGCTGAAGCTGAGGCATCAATACCTTGGCCACCTGATGCAAAGAAACGACTCATTGGAAAAGACCCAGATGCTGGGAAAGATTGAAGGCAGGAGGAGAAGGGGATGACAGAGGATGAGATGGTTGGATGGCATCACTGACTCAATGGACATGAGTTTGAGCAAACTCCGGGAGATAGTGAAGGACAGGGAAGCCTGACGTGCTGCAATCCATGGGGTCGCAAAGAGTCAGATACAATTCAGCCATTGAACAACAACAAATGATCCCCCAAGACTTGGGACAAGTTAGTATGGAACTCTCCAGCACTTCTTCCCAGGTGCCAGGCCTCCCTTTGACAACCCAGACCCAGCCTTTAGCCCCCAAACCCAACCCTGGCGCTGAGGTGCTATGCAACCGCAGACAAGTCTTATCCCTCTCTGATCCTTGCCAGTGGGTGATGGGGTGGGGAGCTCAAACAGAGTAGGAGCTCCAACGGCAGGCTACAGCTGGAAGAGGAGCTGGAGGTGCGTGAAGAAACTCTCCAGCAGAGACTCGGGCCTGGCAATGCATCACTCCCCACCACCACCTGGCAGTTGCTAAATCATTGTTACAAAACCCAGAGATGACCCGAGAGTGCACCACATCCCCACCCCCGCCACACCCTTAGGGGGCAGCAGGGAGCTGGCTGAGTAAGGATGGGGGGTGAGGGGCATGCAAGGACTGCCACAAGCAGGGAGTGGCAGGGCTTCCCCTCTTGCCACCAGACCCAGCCGTACATGCACAAAACACACACACGCTCTGTCGCTCAGTCAGGCCTGGGGAGGACTTTCCAATGTCTGCCAAACCGATCCCTCCTTTCCATATGCCCTTCCAAGGCCTGGGACTCCAGGAGCCCTCATGCTGTGCTTCTTGGCTCTTGGGGGTCCTCACAAGTGCCTTCGGGGCTGCCAAAGAGAAGCAAGGTGTGGAGGGCTGAAGGGTGGACAAGAGGCGGAACAGTCCCCCAGCTTTCATGGAGGAGCCCTGTGACTTGCTTTCTAGACTGAAGTCTGAGACGTGGTTTCATTTAGAGAAAGAAATCTGTGCCCCCAGGCTCTGTGAAAACCACCAGGCCAGGCTCTAAAAGTCTCTCTGGGCAGGGTAGAGACCACTTTAATAATCAAATAACACTAGCTTAGACTTAGTACATTCTTGCCTTAAGACGCACGCCGAATTTAAGTCTTTATTCCTCTGCACTTATTCTGGGGCATAAATGGCCAGGCATGAAGTGTGTGACACTTTGCACATTTTTTCCCGTTTCCCACTTGTGTCCTTTCTTCAGGATAGGTGTGTATTTCTCTCCAGCTATTGATGAGGAAACTGGACATCTCAGAGAGGTAAGGTAACTTACCCAGGGTCACCAAGCAGGGAAGCAGCAAAGCCAAGACCAGAACCCAGGCCTGCCCTCTTCCAAACCTGTGCTCCGTCTACCAGGCGACAGTCTGCAGTGTCTCAAGTGTACACATGCCCCTGGTCCCTCCGTCACACGTTCATGGCCTGGGCCCTAAAACCATGGCCGCCTGGGTGGGAAAGAGCCATTCAGCACATGTGTGTCTGGGGATGGTGGTGATGAAGAGGGTGGGGGTGAGGGATGTTCTTAGTGAAGACAGGACCCAGAACAGCCGTTCCAGCTATGCCGTAACTGGGACCCCAGACAAGGGGGCCTGGCCCCGTTCCTTCATTGACATTCACCAGCTGTGTGGCTTCAGGCAGGACACTTCCCCTCGCTGAGCCTGTTTCCTGGCGTGTACAGTGCAGGTGAGAATGCCCACCTCTTGGCATTGACACGAGAGTTCAGGGAAATCCACCCTGCAAGGGAGCATTCACCCAGCAAGTGCTCAGTGATGGCTTTTTGCCCCTGTTTCTTCTCCAGAATGTGAGCCCAGGACAATCTTGGTCCAAACAAGCAGCCTCTCTGGACACCAAGATGATGAAAAGGGAACCCGGCGCCAGCAGCATCCATGGCACTGCTCAACTTCTCAAGGATGCCCAGCAAAGACCCGGTGGATATCCTCAGGTCCACCAGGGGGCTGGACAGGAAGGAAGGGCCCCAGGGTTACAGGCGGCCGATCTGTGGAAGGAGCTGTGATGCCTCTGGAATGACAGTGGCACTGGCTGTCTCTGGGAGCCTCCAAGGGACTGGAGGGCCATAAACCCAGACACACTGGAGGGCCCACTCCCACTCTGTCTGCTCACCTCACAGCTTCTGAGAGAAAGGCAGCACCTTTGGAGAGAGGGAGGGACTACAATGAGCCTGGTCAGGAGTCTCGGACCCCTAGGTCCTGGAACTGTGCTTGGCACCCAGGGGGACCGAGGGATGATGGATGTATGGGGATGGATTGGTTGGGAATGGGAGGATGGAGAATGGATGGATGGGGGATGGATGGATGGCAGATGAGGGATGAATGGATAGAGGAATTAATGGGGATGGATGGATGGATGAGGGATGGATGGGTGAATGGATGGATGGAGAGTATGGATAGATGGATGGATAGGTGGTGAATGGATGGACAGATGAGGGGTGAATGGATGGAGGAATGGATGGGGGAGGGATGGATGAGAGATGGATGGGTGAATGGATGGATGGAGAGGATGGATAGATGGATGGATAGGTGGTGGATGGATGGACAGATGAGGGGTGAATGGATGGAGAAATGGATGGGGGGAGGGATGGATGAAGGATGGATGGGTGAATGAATGGATGGAGAGGATGGATAGGGGGTGGATGGATGGACAGATGAGGGGTGAATGGATGGAGGAATGGATGGGGGAGGGATGGATGAATGGATGGATGGAGAGGATGGATAGATGGATGGATAGGGGGTGGATGGATGGACAGATGAGGGATGAATGGATGGAGGAATGGATGGGGATGGATGGGTGAATGAATGGATGGAGAGGATGGATAGATGGATGGATATGGGGTGGATGGATGGACAGATGAAGGATGAATGGATGGAGGAATGGATGGGGATGGATGGATGGATGGGGGGTGGATGAGGGATGGATGGGTGAATGAATGGATGGAGAGGATGGAGAGATGGATGGATAGGGGTGGATGGATGGACAGATGAGGGATGAATGGATGGAGGAATGGATGGGGATAGATGGATGAATGGGGGGTGGATGGATGGGTACGGATGGGTGAATGTAGGATGAAAGGATGGATGGGTGGATGGGTGGAAGGATGGGGGATGGATGGATGCATATATGCATGGACAGACAAAGATGGATTTAGGGCCTAAAAAGCCAAGTTATGACCACTCCTGCAGACGCTGTCAGTGGCCCTGCGCGCTCCCTCAGCATTCCCATGCCATGAATTTCTCACACAAACCCCTGTGGCCCTGCCTCTCCAGCCGCAGGAACATGCTGGGCAAGAGGGCCTGAAACAGCCTTCAGCCAGACAGACAGGATGGGGAGGACAAACACCCCACCCCTCACCCCCTCACTCCTTGGGGGACAACTCCAAGGCACAGTCTACACTCTCCCAGAGGCCCCTGGCGGCACTGCGCCCCACTTGCCCTGCACCCCCTTCTGTGCTTTTTGACACACCTCTATCAGCTTCATTCTTTTCCTCTCTCTTCCAATTTATCTACCTGGACTTGCAGAAGTTGCTCCCCAGGTAAACGGTCTGCACTCTAATCCTGACTCAGGTTCTGCTTTGAGGGGACACAACATATAAGACAACCAGTTCTGCTATTTGCCTGTTCTAGGACCTTGAACAAGCCTCTCAGTTTCCTGTATCTCAGTTTCCTTGTCTGTAATATGGGGATAACTATTTAACGTTCACAACGGACCCACGTGTTTGGCCCTGGGTAGGGTGTCCCATGTGCCGCACCTCGTCCTGGGCGCTGGGGACACAGGGGAATAGCCACACTCCTCCCTTCATCCCCAGGAGGAATTTACCAAAGACAGCAGAGACGTGTGGTCCGCGTCCAGGCCACAGGGTGGGCAGACCCAGAGTCAAAGCTTAGCTCTGCATACCCTCTCTGCACACTCCTGGCAAGCTACAGAATCACTCTGCACCTCCACTGAGCTTTCTGTGAGGTGGCAGCAGTAACCGAATGCATTTCACCAGGCTCTTATGGAAAGCAAGATCCTGCAAGAGAAGGGGTTAGCCCCAGGGTTGGACATAGCTCTCAACAAAGGGGAGAGCAGGTCATGGTCGTTGTGAGGAGAGAGGGGCATCCAGAGCAGCAGAAAGTAGGGCCAGGTCACTGACAGTTTGGTTATAAAACAGAGGGAAGGAGCTAGCGCCCTGCAGTCAAAGGAGGAAGCAGGTGGCCCAAGATTGAGGCCGAAATGAGGAAAGGCTCTCAGGCCAGAATCAGACCATCAGGAAGGCTTCCTGAGCCCTGGAAAGGCGGGGTGGGAGCCGTTACCATCTGTACCCGACCTGCCTACCTACCCTCAGCCCCAGCCCACACCCCAGGTTCCCACCACTTTCCCAGAGGCCACTCAGGTTCCTGGCCTTGCTGATGCCCTCCCTCTGCAAGGGTGCCCTTCCCTCCTCCTAGAGCTGAGCGAAGCCCGCCCTGAGTTCCACCCAGGGTGACCCACGGACAAGCAGAGGGCGCTTCACCAGCTGTATGCTGTTCCCCACCAGGCTGGGTGATAGCACACAGGTTCCTGGGCTCCAGCCCTTCAGCTTCAGCTCCCGGGGGTCTGTACGACCAGGATCGGGAACCCCGATTTGGCTGCACATCCTTCAGTATGCATGGGGAAACTGAGGCCCAAACTGCTGACACGTGGGGCACAAGGTAACCCAGCAAAGTGCCCAGGCCGGGGTTCTGACCCCATTCCTATACTCACCAAGCTTCCCCACCCCTTCTGGACACACCTCCCCGGTACCTGCCAGGGCAGCCCCCACTGTGGGGGGGGGGTGTCTTGCTTCAGGAGGTACATCTATCTGCCAGCTCCTCACCCCAGTCCAGGGGGTTGCTGAGCTCCGGGAGAAGCAGCCAGGTGTTCAGCCCCAAGATGCCTCCCAGAGGCTGTGCCAGAGTTTGGCAGGTGGCAAGACTAGGGTGCAGGGGTGGAGAGGGCCCAGCCTTGAGTATTTAAATATTTGCTTTCTTACAGAATGGCATTCTTTGGAATATTAGCCAATTTGTATAGAATTAGTTCGCGCTGGGCCCCCTGGTGACACCGGAGGATTCCAAGGAGGAGGAATGTGCCTGCAGCCTCGCCTGATGAGAAGGTTCTGGCAAGTCCCGGCGCAGGAGCGGCCTGCCTGCCAGGACAGGGAGGGCTGGGGGTGGCAGCCGGCAGGCGGGACCCCCGGACACTCCTTGGGCAGCCTGTGCCCCACACCAATCACGAGCTGCAGCCGCCAGAATCCTCAGAGCAGCAGGGCGAGGCCACCACCCTTTCCTCCACATGTGTGCATACACAGCCTGCTCACAAGCTCAGGGCCAGCCCTGGGTCCCGGGTCAATGTGCCCATGGACTGCAGCACGCCAGGCCTCCCTGTCCCTCACCATCTCCCGGAGTTTGCCCAAGTTCGTGCCCATTGCATCGGTGATGCCATCCAGCCATCTCATCCTCTGATGCCTCCTTCTCCTTCTGCCTTCAATCTTTCCCAGCATCAGGGTCTTTTCCAGTGGGTCGGCTCCTCCCATCAGGTGATCAAAGTATCAGAGTCCAGCTTCAGCATCAGTCCTTCCAATGAGTATTCAGGGTTGATTTCTGGAGCTGAATTCAAATCCCAGCACAGCTTCTTAACTTGCTGTGTAACCTTGGACAAAATGCTTCACCTCTCTGGGCCTTACTTGCCCTGCTTGTAGAATGGAGAATAGGGACTTCCCAGGCTGTGCTCGTGGTAAAGAATTCACCTGCCAATGCAGAAGACGCAAAACGCAAGGGCCCAATTCCGAGTAGGGAAGCTGCCTTAGTGGAGGCAAGGGCACCCCACTCCAGCATTCTTGCCTATAAAACCCTATGGACAGAAGAGCCTGGCAGGGTATAGCCCATGGGGTCCTAAAGAGTCAGACATGACTGAGCATCTAAGCACATTAAATACTTACTACTATTTTACCCTCCAATTAAAAATAAATTGGAAAAAAGGAAAATGCTTCCAGTAGGAACAACAGCTGAAGGATAGTAAAAGTGCTTGCCTGCAGCCACGTAAAGGAACACGCGCTGGGGTGCTACGAAGCGGTATGCACATCCTCACAGTCAGAACGCTTTTACCTGGGATTCAGCAAAGGAGCCGCACTCCCGCTGTCTTGTTGCTGTTCAGTTTTTAAATCATGTCCTCCTCTTTGTGACCCATGGACTGCAGCACGCCAGGCCTCCCTGTCCTTCACCATCTCCCAGAGTTTGCTCATGCTCATGTCTGTTGAGTCAGTAATGCCATCCAACTGTCTCATCGTCTGTCGCTCCCCTTCTTCTGCCTTCAACCTTGCCCAGCATCAGGGTTTTCTCCAGTGAGTCGGCTCTTCACATCAGGTGGCTGAAGTATTGGAGCTTCAGCTTCAGCATCAATGCTTCCAATGACTAGTCAGGAAAATGATTTCCTTTAGGACTGACTGCTTGGATCTCCTTGCAGTCCAAGGGACTCTCAAGAGTCTTCTCCAGCACCACAGTTAGAAAAAGATATATATTTAAGTTGAGTCTATGAACAAGCACTTCATGAGCACTTTTTGGTGACTTTGAAGAAGCTATTCTTGCTTTCAGGCCCTCAGTATCTCTACTTGTAAAACTGCCAGGTTAGGATACAGCCTACAACGTTTCTTTTAGAGCCACCATGCAAATCATTCACTCAGGCAACATTCTTTGACTGCTAAGACAAAAGGTGAAAAGAAAGGACTCCCTATGAGGGCAATGTTTAAGCAGAAGGAAGGCATGTCTAAGAGTGAAATTTCAGGTGCTAAGAACTTCAGTGTATGAGTAACAGCTGAAATCCAAGTCCAGCAGTGATTCTCTGCTGGCACGGCTATCCTCTGTCATAGAAGCCAGCATCACCAGGTGGGGAAAACACCTATGGGCTTGGTTATTAAATTTCTACCTGTAAAAATAGGGTAATAATAGTGATTTCTTCAGACAGTTTTAAGTGTTCAGGGAGATATATCTATGATACTTTAGTTGAGCAAGATCACCCCTCCCCAGATTTTTTTCCTCACTCTTCCTTGAGAAACTCTTCTTTTTCACTTTCATTCCTGTAGTCATTTAACACATAAACCCTGAGAACCCCCCACCCCCTGGGCACTGTTCTGAGAAGGAGAGTGGCCAGGGATGCAGCAGACAAGACCCTTGCCCTCAAGGGTCTCATCTTCTAGGCGGCAGGAGAGCGAGGGAGACAGACCCAGGAAAGGCAACAAATGAGACCAAGACACAGGATGCTTTGACTGAGCGTGACTATGGCCTCTAGGGAGGCCTCTCAGGGGAGGTGATATTTGAGCTGAGACCCAAGTTTCATGCAAGAGCAGCCATGCAAGGATCAGGGGAGAAACATTCCAAGCAGAGGGGACATCTGTGCAAAGGCCCTGAGACGGGGATCAGGCTGCTAGGTTTTAGGAACATAAAGGTCCAGGTAGTTGGAACTTGTCAAGTGAGTGACTAGGTTATGGAAGAGGTTCACGCTGAGCCTTCGAAGTTATTAAACTCCCAAGCAGGTCTCCATTCTAGCCAGCATCCCTTCCCTTGTTTCCTTAATGGCCCAACAAGACCCAGGACCCTGTGGGCAGAGACCACGGTCTCCTTCGAGGAAATGGGTGGACAAGATTCTCACATGGCCGTTTTAACTTTTCCTGAACTTAGGAAAGCCGTCAAGTCTTTTTCCTCCAAGGAAGAGATGCACCATCTGGGGAGGGGCAAGGTCCTGAGCAGTGCCTTCCTAGGAGCAAGGATGCTACAGGCAGGAATGCAGGCCCCTCTGGGAGCCTTTCAGGCCAAAGTCAGATCTTGAAAAGGCTCAGCCCCACGGGTGGGGATTAGACAGGCTGCAGGGAAGGGCTGGGATTATGGCAAATCCGTCAGGCACAAAGCCAGGCAGGATTTCCCCTGCCCTCACCGCCACCCCTGAGATGGCCCCTCAGCTGATCCCAGCCCTGGTCCAGCCCTGAGCCCTTGTCCCTTCCTGTCCATCAACACAAGGGCTGTGGAAGCGAGATGCTAGGCCAAAGCCCTGGGGGTGGGAGGTCCCAATACAGTCACCCCCACCCTCTTCTGCCCACCTCGTGCCCAGACGGCTGACCCTCTCTGCTCTCGCTGCTTGGAGGTTTCCGGGCCTTCAACCCCTTAAACCAGAGCATCTCTCACAGCCAAATGGGTTCCCAGTGGGCCCAGTCCACCCTGCAGCACCCCATTCCAGGCGGGCACCACTTTGTTATTGTTGCTTTACTTTCGATTTAGGTCCAACATATAAAACCGTATACAAGTCATATAATACTTTGGCCACCTGATGCAAAGAGTTGACTCATTGAGGAGAAAAAAAAAAAAAAACCCTGATGCTGGGAAAGACTGAAGGCAGGAGGAGAAGGGGACAACAGAGGATGAGATGGTTGGATGGCATCACCGACTCAATGGACATGAGTTAAAGCAAACTCCAGGAGGTAGGGAAGGACAGGGAAGCCTGGCTTGCTACAGTCCATGAGGTCACAGAGTCGGACACGACTTAGCATCTGAACAACAGCAACAACAAGTCATGCGTGTACAACTCAGTGAGGTTTTACAATCTGGATGCATCCCACATAGAGAAATCTAAGCAGCACCCAGAAAACAACTCTCCCCAGCCCCCCCACCGCCAGAGCCCCTCCAGACCGTCTCACCCACCCTTGCAAGGGTAAACCAGTTTCTTGACTTCCTTCACTGGGGGTTAGTTTCGCCTGCTTTTGTATTTGATAAGAAGGAGGGCCACACAGTGTGTGCTCTCTTTGGTTGGCCTCCTTGCACTCAACACGTCTGTGAGATTCACCCACATTGCTGCCTGTGGTGGCGGTTCATTCCTTCCCATTGCTCTATAGTATTTCACCAAGCCTGCTATCAACGGTCACTGGAGTCATTTCTGCCAAAACGAGAGTATTAATTATCTATTGCTGCATAATAAGTTATTCCAAAACTTAGCAGCTCAAAACAGCAATAATCTTATTATCTCACAGTTTCCGTGGGTCAGGAATTAGAAAGCAGCAAAGCTGAGAGATTTGGGCTCAGGGTCTCTCACGAGATTGCAGTCCAGACCTCATCTGAAGGCTTGTCTGGGGCTGAGAGACCTGCCTCTAAGACAGTTCACGCACACGGCTGTGGGTAGGAAGCCCCGGGTCCTCACTAGGTGCCAGGCCTCCGTCTCCACAGGACTGCTTGAGTGCCCTCAGAACACGGCGGCTGGCTTCTGATGCAGAAGAGAGTGATGAGGAAGCTACAACGGCTTTTATGTCCTAGTGTTGGAAGCCATGCACTCCTGCTGCATTCTATTCATTGGGGGGAGTCATTGTGCCCACATTCAAGGTGAAGAGAATTAATCTCACCTCGTGAAGGGAGAAGTGAGGCTTCCCAGGGGACTCAGTGGTAAAGAAGCCATCTGCCAAAGCAGGAGATGCGGGTTTGATCCCTCGGAGAAGGAAATGGCAATCCACTCCAGTGTTCTTGCCTGGGAAATCTCATGGACAGAGGAATCTTGTGGGCTGCAGTCCATGGGGTCACAAAAGAGTTGGGCACGACTTAGCGGCTAAACAACAAAAACAAAGGCAGAAATATTGAAGAGCCTGTGAGCATATCTTAAAACCACAACAAGCAGCAATTCCTGTTTGCATCAGGTTCTATCTTCCTGGTCCTGGCAAATGAGACCAACAGTCCCACCCCTATTCCCTGCCCACCTCCTTGTTCCCTGCCCACTCCCTCGGCTTAGTCAGTGCTGAAGAGAGACAGACAGACCCAAGTTCTGGGCCCAGTTTGGTCAAGAGCCTCTCTGAGCCCCGAGCTCCTCTTCTGAAAAATCATGATAACAAGGGGTGCCCACTTTAAAACCATTTTGAGGATTGAATTCCACCTGGAGAACTCCCTTATCCCTGAATTCCATTCCCTCGTGGCACTGAGTTTATAACGCTGGGTGTGAAATTGAGCCAAAGCCTTTAGCACATTCAGTGTAAGTCAGGCAAATCTTACAGAAAAACTACCAACTTCCCTTCCTCTCTGGCAACAGGAGCGCAAACCTGCCCATCACCTGCTTCCGGACAACTGGCCTCCTGGGGAGCTGAGGCTCTGAACCTGCGGAGCCTGAACTCCCGTGGGGACCCAGCTCAAGCCCAGAGGCCCACCTGCCTGTCCACCCCTTAGTTCACCCTCTGAACCATCCATGCCAGGCTCTGTGCAGACGCAACGAACACGGCTTCCATCCACCCCGAGCTGACCTACCGGCAGAGAAGGCAAACTGCAAACAGCTCAGTTATCACTCTACGTTGTGAGAATTGCTGCAAGGCTGTGAGAGTTTCAACCCGGGCACCTGGTCTTAGCAAGGTGGGGGCTCTCTGGGGCCCGGCTCTGAGGGGTGCAGCCCAGGGAGGGAGGAAGCACGGAGCCTGGCACCGACGAGAGGATTCTCAACTGGAATACCGACATGAGGGCCATTGTGGTGCCAGGCGGGGCTGGAGGGGTGACAGGCCCCAGACCCCACAGCTGCCAGGCCAGGCCCTCTGGCTGCATCCTGCGAGCAGCTGAGGATGCTCGTGAGTTTTAAGCCAAGGAATAACCTGATCTGTTTTGTGTTTTTAAATATGTGAGCAACAGATTCTTCAGTGCGTTCCTGGCTGCCTTCAGAATCCTGCCCAGCCAAGGTGCCATCTGCTCCAGAGAAACCTGCTTCTTGACCATTTCCAAGCTGTGTGACCTCAGCCAGGTTGCTCACCTGCTCTGCGCCTTCAATTTTCCATGGAACGCGATCACCCCTCCAGGGCTTCAGGGTGAAACCGACAAGGGAAAGACACCGCATGCGGGCCTTGACCCCTGGCATGCAGGCGACCGTGCTCAGCAGTGCTCTCACCCCAGCTCCTCCCGGAGCATCAAAATGGGCTGCCCTTCCCCTGCCCTGCCAGTGCCTGGGCAAGGAGCCTCCTGTGCGCTTCCTTTATCCCACACTATTTGTTCCTCCTACGTTAACAACCTCTTCATCCAGCTCTTGGGACTGAGAAAGGAGAATGTGAGTTTCAGCCAATTTGACTCCAAGCACAGCTGCCAGGCAGCGGAGGAAGGTCATTACCGTAGACAGAATCCTCACACTAGCCCCATCTCTGGCCCACTTGCCACCACTCCCTGTCTGAGGGCCTCTGGTTGGCACTGGGCACCATGCCAGGCATCATATATATTTAGTCCTCACAGTACCCTGGAGATAGAAATCTTTTTTTTTTTTTTTTTTTGGCCACAGCATGCGGGACCTTCGTTCCCTGACCAGGGATGAAACCTGCCCCTTCCGTGTTTGGAGTGCGGAGTCTCAACCCCCAGACCATCATGGAAGTCCCAGGAATATTACTGAACCTCATTTTTCAGGTGAAGAAACTAAGGCTCAAGGAGACAAATCATTTTCTCAAGGTCACACTTCCCTGGTGGCTCAGCAGTAAAGAATCTGCCTGCAGTGCAGGAGACCCAGGTTCGAGCCCTGGGTGGGGAAGATCCCTGGAGAAGGGAATGGCAGCCCACTCCAGTATTCTTGCGGGAGAATCCCATGGACAGAGGAGAGGCTACCGTCCATGGTGCTGCAGAGCACTGGACACGACTGAGCGGCTCACACCTTGAGGTGAAGAAACCGAGGCTCAGGGAGACAGATCATTTTCTCAGGGTCACATAACAGGACCCAAACCCAGGTTCCTTTGCTTCAAAGTATCAGTCAAACACACCCGCACCCACGCACACGCGTCCATCCCTGCCACCACACTTCAATCGGGCGCTGTGTTCGCAGACACTCACTAGGTACCTGATCTCAGTTAAGCCTCATTACAACCCTGTAAGGGAGACATGGCTTCACGGCCATTTTGCAGATGGAGAAACCAAGGCCATAAGAGATGGAGTCCCGTGCCCAAGGTCACTCCGGGGAGCTGGTGTTTGAATCCGGGTCCTGACTGTGCTAGGAGACGGCTTGGCAGGGCCGGTTGCCTTGGCCACGCCGCACAGCCAGGAGCCTTCACGCACCTCCACAGCTCTGCCACCTGGAGCTTGGGGACCGCCGGCGGGCCCACTATCACCTCCCCTCCAAGTCTTGCAGTGACTCGGCTGCGACCCACCAGGCCCTGGACCAGGTTGACCCAGCCTCACCCTACCTGGTCTCTGGGGCTCTCGGTGCCCCCCTCCCCAGCCTCCTACCCTCGAGTTCCTGGGCCCCAGGCTCTTCTCCAGTTCTTCTTTCACCCTGAGCCAAGCAGGTTAAAGACATGCCAAAAATGAGTCCCCTCTCGCTTTAGTGCACTTGCATAATGTGTGGCAGAGAAGGCTGTGCTAATCGCTTGGGACCCACATTTTTCAGTGACATTAATCTCTAGCCGGAAAAGCCTCTCTGGACGGTTCTTTTCAGTCTGAAGGCACTTAACGTTGGCCAGGGGAGCAGAAGGGGCCCGCCTGGAATTCCTCTCTAACTCCCAAACACCACACCCACCAACCCAGCCCAGCCAGCTTCCCTGGGTATGGCCGGGTGGGGGAGATGCCTGCAGGGGGTGCGGGGGGACCAGGAAGGGTGGGGTGATGAGTGAGCCGCGGGTGTGCCGTGGTGTGTAGGCGTGAAGGTGAGAAAGGCTGAGCTTCAGCCGTGGCTGGTACTCTGTCGGAGTTGCTGGGTTCACATCCCCCAGGCCTGCCGTTCACGGAAGTGCGTCCCTATATTCATGCCCACAACATGCATGCCAGGGACTGGGACACACGAGTGTGTGCGCGCATGGTTTTGAAAGTGTGCACCTGTGTCTGCATGAGTGTCAGTCAAGGGTAAGCATAGATGTGAACGAACCCATTAGAGAATGTGTGTGCAGGAGAAACTGCAGCTATGCCCATGAGCATAGCTGCACGGGCCACTTTGAGGGTATGCGTAGGTTCTGAACGCACACGTCGGGCGCAAGATGCATGCAAGGGTGCTTGTGTCAGAGCACGCCTGTGATGGTGAACTGATGAGGGTGCCTCTGACTCTGAGTGTGCACACGGGTAGGGGAGGCAGCGGTCAGGCCTTGGGTCCGTCAGCAGGAGTGAGGGTTTTGGCAGACAGATTGAGAATGAACTATGCGCTGGCCACTGTGTCAGGCAATAGGGAGACAGTGACGAATCAGGACATGGTGCCTGGAGCCCGCGGAACACCACTTAGCTCACAGGAGCCGTTCACACATCTCCTTCCAAGCCCCCATTTGGCAACTTGAGCTTGGTAACTTGAAATTGACCATAGTGAGAGCATTTACATCATATATGCTCAGTTGCTCAGTGGTGTCCGACTCTTTGCAACCCCAAGGACGGCAGTCCACCAGACTCCTCTGTCCAGAGGAATACTGGTTGGGTTGCCATTTCCTCCTCCGGGGGATCTTCCCAACCCAGGAATCGAACCCCACTTCTCCCGCATATCCTGCATTGCAGGTGGATTCTTATCGCTGAGCCACTACACCGTGGAAACTGGCAAATGCCAAATCAGGCCTTTCTTTTTCCAGAAAGCCTGTTGACAAAACCAGCCCATCACTGAAGAAGAGAACCATCCCCAATCCGCCAGGATCCTGTGGCTGCTGACGTTCTTGTCCACGGGTGTGTCTGTGTTTGTGCCATGCGCCCCAAGGCAGCTTCAGAATTGTGTGGGAATGAGCAGAATTAGCAAACAGATTCAGGGAAGAGGGAGAAGAGGCAGCCTGAAGAAGCGTGAATGGACACAGGTTTTGCAACACTCCAGGAAATGGATCCCTTTTTAATCCCAAGAGCTATTTGTGAAAATCTCCAAGAATAAAAAAACAACTGCCAAGGGAAAAAAAAAACACTTAGACTCATAAACATGAAAATTGTCATGATCCTCTGTCAACACCAAGCGCCGTCAAGCCAGGCTTTCACTTGGCTGTAAGTGGTGGCTCTGGGTCCTGGGCCCCGGGCCCCGGTCATCACACTCAGAGCTGTGCTGGCTAGAAGTGAGTCAAGACAGAAGAGGCACAACCAGAGAGACAGGAGGGAAAACAGGAGTGTGCAGGGCCCCCAAGCCAAGAGGAGAAGGAGTTTTGAGAGGCAGGCTGACCTTCAAGAGCTGCAAGAAATGTCCCTTTTTCCCTCTCTGCATGAGAGAAGCCAGAGGCTTGGGGAGGTCAGTGTCGCAAGGCTGGTCCAGATTCAAACCCAAGGGAGTCTGATGCCAGGACACCCAGAAGAAGACTAGAGCCCAAAGGAGGATCCAGAACCTTCTTCTCAGCTTCTCAAGGCCCCAAAGCAGAGGCTCGAGTCCTCTGGTCTCCTCCAAACTCGCTCATCAGCCCAGCTGCCCATGAGCCACATTCAGGCAGGACTCAGGACTCAGTCTCTTTGGGAGTATCAGTCCCCGCCAGCTCCCAGGATACTAAGCAGCCAGGGAGGCAGGTGGCACTAGGGAGAGGCCACCGAGACCCTCGTCCCCTGGCAGGCGCCCCCTTCCCCTTGGCTGCCCTTGATCTCCTTGGCGGGATGACATCAAGGGATGTTTTTAATAAGAGGGCAGGAGGCCTTGGGAGCTGACCGGGCTGAGGCAGTGCCGGGCAATTAATCTCCTGGTTGAGGAGCCTCAGCCGTGGGTAACCGGATCCCCAGAGAGCGGTTAGGCACACCCCACCTTTCATCTCTGCCCGTGGCTGCTCTGCATGGGCCCTGCATGCCCCTTCACTAACTCCAGGCCCCAACAAACCAGGCAGGCAGGGGGGTGCATGCGTATCAGTGTGTGAACCCTCCTGAGGGTGCCTGAGTACCTGGGCACAGAAATATCGACGCCCAGGGGGGTGTGTGTACAGATGAGTGGTCCTCAGGCGCATGCGAATGAGGCAGACCAAAACACTGGCTTCAGAATCAGACACCTGCATTCTGGGTCAGGCCCCGGCTCTGTCTAGCTGAGTCACCCTGGACAAGTAACTTAACTCCTCTGAGTCCTTATTTATCATCAGTAAACTGAGGATAATCATAGTAGTAGGACCAACCACACATGCTCCTGGGAAGCAAGTGATACTGTTCATATAGAAGTGCCTAGAACGTAAACCGTGATAATTAATACATGTTTTTATTCCTATTACACATGAATAGTGTACCCATCTGAGTGGTAGGTAAATTCTAAGAATGATCTCTAATAACCTTTGTATAACCCACCCCACTTTGAGTGTGGGGAGAACCTGTGAATACAATGAGATATCATGCCCATAATTATGTTCCATCCCATGGCAAAAGTGAGGTTATGCAAGTGGCTAAACCTAA
Organism: Tragelaphus eurycerus; assembly: GCA_935064755.1. Taxonomy (NCBI): domain Eukaryota; kingdom Metazoa; phylum Chordata; class Mammalia; order Artiodactyla; family Bovidae; genus Tragelaphus; species Tragelaphus eurycerus. The sequence continues at coordinate 5,929,943 of CAKXYN010000099.1, read as the reverse complement.
TCTCATGAGCCCTTTAAAATCAGAGATTTTTTTTTCCACCTGCCAAGCAGAAGTCAGGGCAATTTGTAGCAAAAAGGAGATTGACCCGGCAAAGCAAATTTCTCCATTGTTGAGCTGGAAGAGGCCGCACAAGAGCGGCCACTACAAGCTAACAGTGACCCCTGCCAACTGCCAGCAAGAATGGGGATCTCAGTCCTGTGGCTGCAAGGAACTCAATTCAGCCAACAGCCTGAATGAGCACGACGACAGATTCTCTCAAGAAACTCTAGATAAGGCTTCCCCAGTGGCTCAGTAGTAAAGAATCCACCTGTCGATACAGGAGACACGGGACCAGTTCCTGGTCCAGGAAGATCCCACATGCCACGTGGCAACTAAACCCGCCTGCCACAACAAGCGAGCCTGTGCCCTCAAGCCCCGGAGCCACAACTACGGAAACCCAAGAGCCCTAGATCCTGTGCTCCTCAACAAGAGAGGCCACCGCAATGGGAAGTCTGTGTGAATGAATGAGAAAGAAGAGAAGCCCTGTTCGCCACACCAAGAGAAAGCCAGGCAGCAGTGAAGACCCAGCAGAGCCAAAAAATAAACAGACACATATTAAAATTTTTTTCTAAAAGAGCGTCTAGGTAGAAGCTGAGCTGGGCTGACACCTTGATTTCAGCCTTATCCCTTGAGCCAAGAAGCCAGCCAAGCCTGTCCAGGTCTCTGACTACTCAGGTCAGGGTGTCATTAGTAGGGTTCTGCCAGCTTTGGACGCATCCGGGGAGACTCCTGGGTCCCTGGTAACTGACAGTAACAACTATGAGTCTGCTCTGAGCTCTGGCAGACACTTTAGACTCCAGTCCAAAGCTGTCATGGGCCGAGGGGACAAAAAGTGAGGTCTAGAGCAGGCTGAGAGGTACCCTGGGTGAGCCTGACCGAGATCTGCTGGAGAGACTGTAGCAGGTCGCTCACCCTCTCTGAGCCTCAGTCTGTTCATCTGAACAACAGGATACCAGCCCCCAATGCCACCAGCCCCAGCCTCACCTTCATCACAAAGGTAGCTTGAGTGAATGAATAGATGGTGCAAGAGCATCGTGGTGCATGAGGAGAGCTATCCTAAGGCAGGAGAGGTGATGGCCTGTCTTCTAGTAAACATTTAGTCTCTGGCCTGCTGGCCAACCTCAACCAACACCAGGGCACCCACGGGAGAAGCCTGGACCTCATCTAGCCAGCTTCCTCTCCCCAGCCCCCTTAACCACTCAGCTCTATGGCTGCCAACCCCACCTGGAAAATTTTTTCAATCACCTCCTCCCCACTGCCCCTGCCTGAGGTCCAGTGCCTAAACATAGCCTGGATGGCCACACAGCCTTCCTCCTGACATTCCCACTTCAGCCTCAGCCCCTGTAACTTAATCCCCACTGCCCTGTTCACAGCCCAACCAGGGCTCCTATTGTTCTTGGGGTAAACTTTATACTCTGCTCTGAAAATTATGCCTCATTTTCACTTTTGCCAAAACAAAAACAAAAAAAAAAACATTTTTTACTTCCCTGATGCTAGCAAATTTGAGCAGTTTTGCATATTTTGGGGGGCTCCAAAATCACTGCAGATGGTGACTGAAGCCATGAAATTAAAGACACTTACTCCTTGGAAGGAAAGTTATGGCCAATCTAGATAGCATATTCAAAAGCAGAGACATTACTTTGCCAACAAAAGTCCATCTAGTCAAGGCTATGGTTTTTCCAGTGGTCATGTACGGATGTGAGAGTTGGACTGTGAAGAAGGCTGAGCACAGAAGATTTGATGCTTTTGAACTGTGGTGTTGGAGAAGACTGTTGAGAGTCCCTTGGACTGCAAGGAGATCCAACCGGTCCATTCTGAAGGAGATCAGCCCTGGGATTTCTTTGTAAGGAATGATGCTAAAGCTGAAACTCCAGTACTTTGGCCACCTCATGCGGAGAGTTGACTCATTGGAGAAGACTCTGATGCTGGGAGGGATTGGGGGCAAGAGGAGAAGGGGACGACAGAAGATGAGATGGCTGGATGGCATCACTGACTCAATGGACATGAGTCTGAGTGAACTCCGGGAGATGGTGATGGACAGGGAGGCCTGGTGTGCTGCGATTCACGGGGTCGCAAAGAGTTGGACACAACTGAGCAACTGAACTGCACTGAACTCCCCTAGTCCCTTCTTACCCAATTATTTCCCACTCATCTTTAAAATTCTTGATCATTTCTGTTTTTTAAAGGTACTACATTTATGTGGTATAAAATTCAAAAGTATAAAAAGGCAGACATTGAAAGATCAGCTCAGCTCCAGCTGCTTTCCTCAGTCATCTGATGATCACTACAAAGAAAGCCCCTACTACTAGCTTTTGGTGTGTGCACACAGATTTATTCTAGGTGCATACTAATAAATACATATACAAGTTCATTTCTACACAGGCAAATAGCATATCATACTTCATTTTTGTTTCAGCTAACCATGGATCTTGGCAATGGTTTGTCTTGGTACATTAAGGGCTGCCTTCTCCCTTGTTGATGGTTGCATAATGTTCCACTGGGGTAGAAAGTATATAATAACCCTTCTCCTCCCAACAGACTCAGGCTGTGTCCCACCTCTTGCTGTCACAGATATGTTGCTGAAATGTCATTTCACACAAATGTGAGCTTATTTGTGCAAAAATTTCCTAGAGGTAAGATTGTTGGGTCAAAGGCAAAGATATTGCCAGGTTGCTTTTCATAAAGTTGTAACAATTTGCATTTCTACCAGCAGCTTATGTTCCTTTTTCCCTGTGAACTAACCCAGGGATTTCTCTGGTTTCACAGTCTTTTTCTGATGGGTGAAAAATGGCATCACGCTATAGTTTGAAAGTGCACTTTTCTTATTGAGTCAGGTTGATCATCTTTCATAGTCATTTCTAAGAGTCATGGCTTTCCTTCTCTGAGAATGGTCTGTTCATATATTCCATCTGTTTTTCCATTGAGTTTTTGGCCCTTTATTATTGATTGACAGGAGTACCTGATATATGCAGGAAATTAGCTCTGGGCCTATTTAAACAATTTAAATAATTTAAATAATTCTTTAACTGTTTGATGGCATTCCTTGTGAAATTATCTGTACCTAGTGATTTTTTTAGGAAACTATCTCTATTTCTTCCATGGTTATTAATGTGTTTAGATTTTAGTACCTAAATGTACCTTTAGGTACATTTTTATAAGTTATATTTTCTTTAAAAATTATCCATGTCAACTAATTTCTCAAATATATTTAGGTATTCTTTTATTTCCTCTGAAATTAAGGTTATTTCTCCATAACCATGGAGAAGGCAATGGCACCCCACTCCGGTACTCTTGCCTGGAAAATCCCATGGACAGAGGAGCCTGGTGGGCTGTAGTCCATGGGGTTGCTAAGAGTTGGACACGACTGAGCGACTTCACTTTCACTTTTCACTTTCATGCATTGGAGAAGGAAATGGCAACCCACTCCAGTGTTCTTGCCTGGAGAATCCCAGGGACGGGGGAGCCTGGTGGGCTGCCGTCTCTGGGGTCGCACAGAGTCGGACACGACTGAAGTGACTTAGCATAGCATAGCATAGCATTTCATGAAGGTGTGTTTCCTCATTTTTTTCTGGATTAGATTACCTAACATCTTATCTATTTTACTTGGTTTTAAAAAATAATCTTTGTTAGTTCTAGTATTTTTCTGGTTTCTAATTCATTAATATTCACTGTTATTTTTATACATTTTTTCTTGTGATTTCTTTAGATTTATTTTATTGCTGTGCAATCTAGTTCTTAGATTAGATATCTAATTTAGAAATTTTTAATCTTTATTATATATTAACAAAAGTGTTTGAGCTATGAACTTTTCTCTGATCTCTGCTTTAGTGGTATTTCATAGCTCTCCTATGGATTGCTATTATTAACTCAGCTCTCTGGACTCTGGATTTCTGCAATCTGTTTTGATTTCTGTTTTGATGCCAGAGATGTTTAAGTGTGGACATTTTACCTTTTGCTGTTTATTTCTTGTTGTATTCAATGGTGAGCTAAGGACTTCCCTAGTAGCTCAGATGGTAAAGCATCCACCTGCAAGGCAGGAGACCTGGGTTCACTCCCTGGGTTGGGAAGATCCCCTAGAGAAAGAAAGAGCAAGCCATCCCAGTATCCTCGCCTGGAAAATTCCATGGACAGAGGAGCCTAGCAAACTACAGTCCATGGAGTAGCAAAGAGTCAGACACAATTGAGTGACGAACACGTAGACAACCATAATTAGAAATAATGATAGACTTAGTTTGTTTCTTCTTCCTTCCTTTTTCTCCCTCCATGACCCAGTTATTATTTTATGTATTTTAATGTTTACCTTCATATCTATAACATATGGATTATGTTAATTTTCATATTTAAATTATGTCTTTGGTCCTCTGGCTATAAAAGATGAGCAGATCTGTGTGTTCACATCCTTTGTACCGTCTTTCCCCCTTGCTCTCCTAACATTTATCGGTTATTTAGTTTCTACACAATTTCATTCATGTCTGTGTTTCATTCTGTTCCATAATCATGACCCCCATTTGGTTTTAGTCTTAGAGACAAAGACAATGAATTCAATTCCCCCTCAGTCTTTAGACCTTTTGCCACAGTTTCTCCTTTTCAAGTTCATCTTTAAGAAGGGGTCATGGGACTTTCATTCCCTGAGTTCTCATAGACTGAAAAATTGGAACTATTTTTGGATTTCTATAGAGCCCAGGCTGTAGCCCACCAGGACAGCCTGGTGTAGTCCAACTGCCTTGCCAGACAGATGAAGAAGGTGAAACCAAAATAGGAACAGTGGCCCCAGGTCATCCAGGGTTGTGCCCGGGACTGAGCTAGGATGAGGATCGCACAGGCTGCCACCCCAATGGGGCCTTCCCCTCCAACACCCTCGTGCCCTCTTTCTAAAAAGCTGTAGGAAAGAGTGTCAGGGCCTCTTGATGTGTTGGGGAGGGATCTTTGTCGCTGATCCCCTGGAATCTCACCTGGGACTTGGTAGGAAGTAAGCGGCAGGAGAATTCTCTCCCATCCTCGAAGGATTAGCAGCCATGCCGGGAGGCCCCCGCCCTGGGGGGGTACATCCTCCCCAGAGAGGGGGAAAGTGTGAGCTCATCCCTGCCGCTGCCCGCCGGGCAGAACGGGACAGGGAGGGGGCCAGGGGCTCCACCTGTTCCTGATAATCTCCCTAAGCCAACCCCATAATTATTCTTTATTAACGGAGGCTGCTGCCTTCGTTACACACTGAAAGGAGGGCGTCCGGAGTGAAGACACGAGGGTCAAAAGCTGGTCACATTTTCCAAAGCGGTTTACTTGCCATGACCAAAATAACCTCCCCAGGGGCAGGCTGAGTTCCTGTCTCAGCCCGTCCCGGTGCCCAGCCTAGGAGCTCCAGGACCCCCACCTCCCCCAGCCTGGAGCGGCAATCCCAGCCAGGATCCCACAGCCCAGCAGTCCATTCATTCAAACATCTCCCAAGAGCACGGTTTACACCAGGACTTGCACTAAGTTACTCAATTGGTCAAGAATCCACCTGCAAGGCAGGAGACCTTGGTTCGATTCTTGGGTCGGGAAGATCCCTGGAGAAGGGAAAGGCTAACCAGTCCATCCTAAAGGAGATCAGTCCTGGGTGTTCATTGGAAGGAGTGATATTGAAGCTGAAACTTCAATACTTTGGCCACCTGATGCGAAGGGCTGACTCATTTGAAAAGACCCTGATGCTGGGAAAGATTGAAGGTGGGAAGAGAAGGGGACGACAGAGGATGAGATGGTTGGATGGCATCACCGACTCAATGGACATGAGTTTGGGTGAACTCCAGGAGTTGGTGATGGACAGAGAGGCCGGTGTGCTGGGATTCATGGGGTCGCAAAGAGTCGGACACGACTGAGCAACTGAACTGAACTGAACCCACTCCAGTTTTCTGGTCTGGAGAATTCCATGGACTGCATAGTCCATGGGGTGGCAAAGAGTCGGACACAACTGAGTGACTTTCACTCCACTGTACCAGGTTGTTCAGATACCCAAGTCAACATGTAGCCCTTGCCCTCTAGACTGAGCATCTAAAACCAAGTGCCCCAGGGATCACTACATGGACTTCTAAGTGCCACGGTGCGGGGGACAGGTGACCGAGGAGCAGAGGTGGGGGCTGAGGACATCCTCGCACATGGGGGGAGGGGTAGGAGAAGACTTTCTGGAGGGAGAGACATTACAACCCTGTCTTGAAGTTCAGCTAGAAGGTCCCCAGTGGACAAGGTGAGAAAAGGACATGCTATAGAAAGAATAACAATGACGTGCCAGGACAAAGCTGACCTGCGATTCAGTGTGGCCGAGCCAAAGCTGAGGGTGTAGAGGATCGGACTGACTGGAACTGGAGGGGTGGACAGGTCAAGCCACGCAGGACCTGAGGGTACTAGGGAGTCACTGAAGGTTTTGGGCAGGGAGGTGACATGGTCAGACTGTGGTTTTGGAAGACCCTTTTGGCTGCAGAGTAGAGATTGGCTTGGGGGAGGTGGCTGGGAGCTGAAAAGAGCTGGGGACACTTCTAAGGGCCCAGATGAGAAACAGGAAGTTTGGAACCTGAGCAACAACAATAGGGAAGAGAAGAGAGGCCGAACAGGGGCAATGGCGACACAATCCCTCTGACTTCAGTGGCCACATGTCGGTGGAGGCACACAGACAAGAAATCAGAAAGGCCCTCCTGTCGGGCGACCCTGACCCTGTCGCCATCACCATATGTTCAGCCTGGCCCTAGATCTATGGATAACTCCCAACCAGAGACTGTCACCACCCCGGGCACTGAGATATACGGACATGAACTCCAAATCCCAAGCCCCCTGGTCTTCCCAGCCCACACCCCTATACTGCGTTCTCCCCTCCCCAGACAAGCCCTGTTTGCTGCTTCCTTTGTGTTCTTCCTGACCAGCCCATCTTTGCCCATGTCCTGTCTATGCCCAGGTCTTCCTGAAAAGCCCAGCTTGCAGACCCCCACTGTCAGGAAGCCAGCAGTGGCCTCATGTCCGCCTCCCTCCGCCTCCCCACCTCCCTGCAGGTCCCATCTGTGCCCTTCCATGTCCATCGGCATCTGAGAAGTCCTCCCCATTCCCTCTGCCTCACATGAGTCTCAGGTCAGCCCAGAGTCCTTCATGCCGATCTCCAGTGAAGTGGCGGAGATGAGGACCACTCACCCCCTGCCACCCAGGGGCTCACAGTCTCATCAGGGAGATGAGCAGATAAATGTGTCCACAGGAAACCGTGAGGCCTGGGCTGCAGCAGGACTGGACTCATGATCCCCACAGGCCCCGAATGGCCACCTCTCAGGAGGGATTACAGAGCCGGGAGTCATATACGTGGTGCCCTGAAATCAGGAAGGCTGGACTCAACCCACCCCGCTGGCCTTGACTGGTCCTTCCAGTTCTCTGATCCTCAGCTGCAGCATCTGTATAATAGGTGTGTCACAACTCCCTTGAGGTTAATCCATGTGAAACATACAATGAAAGTGAAAGTCAGTCGTGTCCGACTCTGCCATCCCATGGGCTACACAGTCGACGGAATTCTCCAGGCCAGAACACTAGAGAGGGTAGCCTTTCCCTTCTCCAGGAGACCTTCCCAACCCAGAGATCAAACCCAGGTCTCCCGCATTGCGGGCAGATTCTCTACCAGCTGAGCCACAAGGGAAGCCCAAGAATACTGGAGTGGGCTGCGGTTCCTTTCTCCAGGGGATCTTCCCAACCCAGGGATCGAACCCAGGTCTCCCACATTGCAGGCAGATTCTTTACCAGCTAAGATACAAGGGAAGCAAAACATACAACATGTGAGCCAATATAATTGGCTTGGCAAAGAGTTTGGTGTGGAATATGTGTTCAATAAATCACCCTATGGCTTTCTGATTATTATTCCATTTTGCCTGAAGAGTGGTATCACGCGCCCTGAGCTGGACACTGAGAGACTCATTTTTGGTCCCAGATTTGCCACGACCTGGCTATATGACCCTGAATGATTCCCTGCCTCACCCTGGCACTTTTTAAGAAGAAGTTTACCGGCTTCCCTGGTGGTCCAGCGGTTAAGAATCCACCTTCCAGTGCAAGGGAGCACGAGTTTCCATCCCTGGTCTGGGAACTAAGATCCCACAGGGCTCGGGGCAATGAAGCCCATGAAATCAATTAATTAACTGAATATTTTATAGAAAGAAGGCTCCTTCTTGCCCAGCCCCTAAAGATGTGAGGGTAAGGCTGGCCCCACTAGCCTTTCCTCCTCTGTCTCTTCCCCTTCACTCCAGCCGCTGAGGCCTCCTCCTCGATCTTCCTCAAACTCCCCAGCCACGCCCTGGGCTCAAAGCTCTTGTCTCTGCTGTTCCCTCTGCCCAGCACCCACTTCCGCCCGTCTCCCAAGTCTGCCCGACTCCCATGCTCACTCCATTCCGGCCGCTGTACAGTGTCAGCTCCTCAAAGGGGCCTTTCCTGACCACCTACATACATATCTCTGGCTTTCTCCCTAACCTGTTTCATTCTTCTCTGTAGCACGTAGCACAGCCTGCTGTGTGTACGCTGATCATTCATTTGCCGACCTTCCATCCTGGCTCACCGGCACATCGGCTCTGTGGGACAGGAGGGTGTCTGTTCGGTGCACAGCTGTCCCCACACACCACGGCGCCACTCAGTTTAACAAGGACCAGGACCCACCTACCAGCTCTAGAGAAGCAGTGAGGGTGAGGCGGGGTGGAGAGAAGTCTCCAGAAGCCCCTTGGTGCCAGCTCCTGGCAGCCCTGGCGCTCTGCCTCCTGAGCCTTCTCACAGTTTGGAAAAAGTACAAAGCTCCCCCCCTCCATCCCTGCTGGGCACATGCCCCCTGCCAGGCACATGCCCCCTGCCACTGGGGTCCTGGACCTGAGACAACCATCCCCACCACCGCCCAAAAGCCCCTGGCTGTTTCCAGGTCAGGGCAGAGGAGGGGGGTGGGGGTGATGGCCTCTAGGCTCCGTCCTTTGTCCCAGGCCCCCACAGAATTTAATTCCAAGGTTCAAAGAGCCCTTGCCTCCTTCCCAGATGAAAGGCTGCTCAGCCGGAGAGATGAGCTGGTTAATAAAAGATGCAAGGGGGGCTCTGAACAGGCGGGCCCACCGCCACTCCCTGCCCACAGCTCCTGCCAGTGAAGGCTCTCAACCCTCTGCCGCCGTTCCAGCCCGCTGCCCCACAAGAAAAGCCCATTAATTTAACACTAATAGGATTTTCAATTTGTCACAATCCTCGGAGGTCCTGGGGAGGCAGTGAGGGGGAGGCTGGGATTCATAACAAAACCCCGTCAAAGACAAGCCTTGGCAGAGGGACTGGCCTGGACCATGGATGGTTCCCGAACACTCTAGGGCCTTCGGGCCAAGCCTCGGCCCCTCCTGGCCTCTGTTACCTCGATAGGGAGAAAGTCAGTAAAACCCACTTTGAAAGGAGACTGTAGGGATCAAATGAGCTTACAGAGAACTAACATCCTGCAAATGCTGCCTGGGCAGGGGTTGGCGCTCTAGGATTGCCCCCTCCTGCCTCAGCCCCTCTCCCAAGTCTGCCTCTAGGAAGCATTGGCTGCACAGACTAGAGACCTGCCCACCCCCTCGCACCCCTGTCCCCAGCCGCTGTCTCCAGATCCGATGACATTTCAGCCAAACGCCCCTTGGCAGGGCGGCAGGAGGCTAGGGGGGTGGCTTGTCTGGGAGCCCGAGGCTTTTTCATCTTCGGTGGGATCGGCATCCTGAATCCCCCGTTGTTCCAGGAGAGCTGAGTACTTGGAGCTTCCAAACACAGAGGCCCCAGCAGAAGGCCCCAGCCCGTGCCAACCGGCTGCGTCTCGGTTACAGCTCAGGACGCGCGGCCTGCCAGCTGCCAGAGCCCCGCTCTCCAGGCGAATTCCTCCTGGATCAGGAGATGCCAGACAGCGGGGACCGCATCAGAGCCACCCCCTGGCTGTGGGCTCAGCTCGGCGCTTCTCCATGGTCTGCAAGTGAGGACCCCCCTGGTGCAGGGAGGCGTCTGGGAGACTTGGGGAGAAGGGCCTGGTACCTCAGTCGATGAGAGGCTGAGACGGACGCAGTGAAAACACCGGCTCCCAGCTGCCCAAAGCCGCGGACGAGCACACCTGGCAGGCTCGAGGCCTGGCTCAGGGCCATGCCCCCTGGATTGGCTGCTGCCACTGCCACCCAGGAGACAGAGACGGGCAGGAGGACTCAGGAGCCCAACCGCCCGCCCCACCTCCCAGCACGTCTGGCTCCGGGCAGCTGCTTTCTCAGCAAAGCCCTCACTACCGAACTGGACAGGACTGGGGCCGGGGGCCGCGGGGGGCTTCCCCCAGCGCTGCCTGTGGTTGGTCCCTGTTTGCATTTGCCTCCATCCAGGCCCAACCATAATTTACAACATCTCGATTCCTTAGCGTCACATGGTCCAAACCAGACAGAGATGGGCAGGCAACAGCAGGGAGACAAAGTTGAGGGTGGTCTCAATTACCCTGTATTTCAATCACTGCAGACCCACTCAGGTGCAGAGAGAACTGTACGTCTCATGAATAAAAGAAATAGAAGAAGGAAATGGGTGTTTACCGTCATTTTAACAGTCACAGGAGGAAGCTTGATGGGGACCCCCAGCACGGGAATGGTGGTGAGCCTTCCCCAAACCAGCACAGATGAACCCGAAGATGCTGGAATGCTGGGCGGATGCCAGGGAGAAGATTCTAGAAGGGACCGTTGTCCAAGTGCCATGATGTGGACTGTAGGAAATCACTGTGAGTTCCAGGTGGAATTCTAGAAGAGGCTGAGAAAGAGGGCCAGCCTGCCTGAGACGAGGAGAGTCACTCCCTGCTCAGGAGGTGGACGAGTGGCACAAGGAAGGACCCCTCACTACGGGCCCCGTTGGTCCCACAGACTTTTCAGAACACCTTTGCTTAGGCCTAAGTCACACCTTTGGTTCGAGCTGCGGGTGTGCAGCTCTGCTCACAAACAGGGAGTCAGAGAGACTACAAGGCAGAGTGCCTGCTCACTCCTGAGTCAGCTCACTCCTGAACTGCCAGCTCTCACATCAGGAATGATCAGCAGGGCTTTATCCAGCTTCCAACCTCACTCCAATCTGGCTGTGTGAGCCTAGGGAAATTGCTCACTCTCTCTGGGCTTTTAGTTCACTGGGTGAACAACGTAAAGAGGGAGAGGGTGGATTAAGAAGGGTTCGTCTGAGCTCTGTGGTTGCCAAGAGAGGAGGGATGAGGAAGGAACAGACTGAGAGTCCGGGATTAGCAGATGCAAGTGATTAGACGTAGAATGAATAAACAAGGTCCTACTCTAGAGCACGTGTGTGTGCTCGCTCACTTCAGTCGTGTCCAGCTCTTTGTGGTCCCGTGGATTACAGCCTGCCAGGCTCTTCCGTCCATGGGATTTTCCTGGCAAGAACAGGGAGTGTGTTGCCATGCCCTCCTCCAGGGGAACTTCCCAACCCAGGGATCGAACTTGCATCTCCTGCACTTTCTGCCTTGCAGGTGGATTCTTTACTGCTAATCCACCAGGGAAGCCCTATTACTCTATAGCGCAGGGAACTATATTCAGTATCCTGTGATAAACCATAATGGAAATGAATATGAAGAGTAATGCATGTATAACTGAGTCACTTTGCTGTACAGTAGAAATTAACACAACATTGTAAATCAATTACACTTTAATAAAATAAGAAATTTTTAAAGTAGTCTCCTGCCCTATAGGGGGTGAATGCCTTCTAGAACAGAGCTTGGTGAGCCATATTCAGGAAGAAGAAAACAAGTCTATCCCTATAACAAAGAAATGGGCAGCATTTATCTCATTAGCAAGAGTTTCAAGAAGCGATGAAGGCTATGGATTGGGAATGTGAGACCTGTCCTTCATCCATTCATTCATTTATATGACAGCTATTCATTGAGCACCTACCTTAGGTCAGCCCTCACTCCTGGGACACAGAGGAGAACCCGAACCAGGCCCTTGCCTCCAGGATCCAGACAAGGATCTACCACTGTGATGGAAGTTCTGCCAGGGGCCACACAGGGGGCTTGGAAGCACAGAAGGAGGACCAGTATGGACAGTCAAGGAGCCTTCTACTAACAATGACCTCAGCTTGAAAGCTGAGGAGGAGGCAGCCAAGAGCAGTGAGGGTGGTCAAAGGGCAGAGGCAGGGCCCTGGCATTTGCAAAGGCACGAGGCATCTTCTTTCTTGCCTCCTTCATTTCTTGACCATCATGTAGTCCTCTACAAAAGAAAAAGAATAAATAAGCAAATAAATGAGCAAAAAGTGGAAGGGATACAAGCATAGATATTACAGAAAAAGCATTTATCTCAGCATCAAATGGAACAGCCCAGGACTCTGACTTCCAATTTCATCATCACACCACAGGAAGGAGACAGCGGTTCTGTCGCCTCATCCATGGAGGTGGCCTTTGGTCCCACATCCAGTTCCCTTCCATGCAAAGGCTGGGCACAATCCCACTTATTTGCCCATTCAACAACATCCCTTGATCACCAACCACACTCCAGACACATGGAGGGATCACCGATGGGAAAAGCCAGACTTGGTGATACCCACTTCATACATCCACCCCTGTCTGCAGGTCCCCACGATCACAGCAGGAACCTAGAACTACCTGGGTAGGTGTCAGGCTATTGGAGCCATCCCAGTAAGTTACCAATCAAGGGCAGGACTGGGCCTGCGAAGGAACATTCCTTCTCTGCTCTCCCGCCCAAACTCGTGGCCAAAGGCAAGGCACACGCACGGCTGAAATCCCATCGATGGCGCCTGGCCAACTGGCTGCCACTTGCTTATTTGGCTTGGAACAGGAAATACATTTTTCTACTATTTATACTGCTGACCTCAGGAATAAACTAATTACTGCTGCGAAGCTGCATTCCCACACTGTCCAGCTCACATCTGTAACCCCTGTTGGGACGAAAGCCGAGGAGGTGCCAGATGGCTGTGGGGTCCAGGGGCTCTGGCCAGGGGGCCACTCCTGCCCTGCCGGCTCCCTAGGTCTTCAGGGGAGAAGGAATTGAGACCACAAGTCACCCCGACTGGATCTTCCACTCCAACCAGGAAGAGATGGGCCTGCATCTTCCCTTTGCCTTGAGCTAATCACTTCTCCAGCTCTTGGTTTCTTGGTCTGCACGATGGAGGTACGGTAATGCTGAGCTCAAGCAATGCCATTCGGAGTAAGTGATACCGTGTGTGAGAAAGCTTCGTGTAAATGTGATTACTCCAGAAGGCCCATCACCTGACCGGCCCGGCTCCAGAGGCCAGCTTGGCCCAGGTGGACCCCACATCTGGGCCAGGGTGGCAGCATCCAGATGTGCTGCAGATCCCACCACAGCCCTCGTGTCCTGACGTGTGAAACTGGACACCTGCCTCTGAGACTGCGGTCCCCGGCAACCCGACCAGCCTCACAAACCAGCTACGGGGATATAGGCAGGCAAGTTGAGCATCATGGAAGAGGGGCCAGGAACCAGCCTATGGTTGGGCGGATGGATGGATGGGAAATGATGCGTAAGTAATAGCACTGTTTTAACTGATTTTTTTCCAGTTTATTGAAACGAGCAACTGTGTGGCTCAAGGGTCCACAAACCGATCTGTAGAAGGCTGTATAATAAATATTGTAGGCTTGAAGGCCCATACAGTTTCTGTCACAACTACTCAGCTACCACTGTAGTGTAAACCATGCCACAGAAAATACATGAATGAACAGGCAGAGCTGTGTTCCAATAAAACTCTATTTACAAAACAGTGGGATATATTCGGCCAAACCCTCTGGCTGAACTAGCCACATAGGTACTATGTAACCTCAGCTGTGTCCTTCATTCTGCCTCATCATCCTTTCATCTGATGGGTCACCAGACCCTATCAAACCTCCCTTCCAAATAGCAGCCCCTCATTCCCACATCACAGCCTTTGCCGTAGTCCAGCTCCATCACCTACCACCTAGACTCTCCAACAGCTCCCCGCCTTCAGCCTCTTGCCCTTCCAGCCCATTTGCTACTGAGAGATCTAACTAAATCACTAATATGACCTAGCATTTCCCCTCTCCTGATTCTCGCTGTCCTGAGCACAGGTCTTGGGTTCAGGTTCTGGGTCCCACTGTCTGCCTAGTCAAGGCTATGGTCTTTCCTGTGGTCATGTATGGATGTGAGAGCTGGACTGTGAGGAAGGCTGAACGCCGAAGAATTGATGCTTTTGAAGTGTGGTGTTGGAGAAGACTCTTGAGAGTCCCTTGGACTGCAAGAAGATCCAACCAGTCCATTCTGAAGGAGATCAGCCCTGGAATTTCTTTGGAAGGAATGATGCTAAAGCTGAAACTCCAGTATTTTGGCCATCTCATGCGAAGAGTTGACTCATTGGAGAAGACTCTGATGCTGGGAGGGATTGAGGGCAGGAGGAGAAGGGGACGACAGAGGATGAGATGGCTGGATGGCATCACTGACTCGATGGATGCGAGTCTGAGTGACCTCCGGGAGTTGGTGATGGACAGGGAGGCCTGGCGTGCTGCGGTTCATGGGGTCGCAAAGAGTCGGACACGACTGAGCGACTGATCTGATCTGATCTGTCCAGGCTCATCGCTCACTACCCGCCTCAACTCCCATTTTTACTTCTAACCAGATTATCGTTTATTCTCCAAACACATCATGCTCAATCTTTCTCTATACAAGGAGAAGCTTTCTCCCTCCACATTGCCCTGGCCAACTCTTACTCATCCTCAGGCCTCGGACCGGATGTCCTCTCCCCTGAGAAGCCTTCCTGGGGTGCTCAGCTTTCCCCTTACACTGAAATGATCACACAGTGTCACAGACGGCCATGTGTTCAGCAAACCCCATTTCCTATTCTTTCTGGGTACAGAGCTAGACTACATTTCCCAGTCTCCTTTGGTGTTAGATAGAGCCATGTGACTTGAGTTCTGGCCAATGGAAGAAGGGCAGAAGTGATGGAAGCCATCCCAGGTCTGACCTTGATTTCACTTCCCATGTAATTCTACAGGTGCTTTCTCTTTCCCCCTCTTTCCAGCTGAATGAAAAGGATGCTGAGGACCTACAGAGGTTCTACCTTCAGGTAGAACCGAAGGCCTGGGTCTCTGAGCCACTGCTTAGGTGAGAGTATCTGAAGGGAGCCACATGACCAGAAATCCCACGTCATATTAGCTGAGCTATCAGGGAAGCCCGCATATCAAGCTACTGACATTTTAAGGTTGTTTGTTACAACAGTTAGCCTATCCTGAGTAAGGCAATACTGAAATGGAATTAACTGCTATTTGTCTGCCTTCCCCCACGAACTGTAAGATACGTAAGAACAGGAACTTGTCTGTCTCACACAGCACCAAATCCCTAGGACTTAGCACCTAAGCCCTGCATATTGTAGGGACTCAGTATCCATTTGTTGGTTGGATAAATAATAAATAAACGAATACAGCCTTGGTGGCAGGGGCAGGCTACTCTCATCACCATGAGGATACTGTAGCAACCCAGAGCCCACCCACGTGCAGAGTGGGAGACTTAATTTAAAGCTTTGGCCTAGGGGAAGAGCAGCTTGTGCAGATTCCACTCCAGGGAGCTGAGCTCAAGCCAAGCCAGGGCCAAGGTCATCACTCAACGCGGGAACTGAGAGGCAGAGTGCCCATCAGGGGCTGGAGTGGCAGAACCAGAAAGAATCAGAGGGATGGGATCAAGTGAGCAGGAGACTAGGAGTCAGGAGCTCCAGATTCTGGGGTTCACTGCTTGGCCTTGGTACATAACTTCCTCTCTCAGAGTCTCAGTTTCCCCCAGCTACGAGGGGAAAAGAGGGAACTGGACATTCCCAGCCCCCCCAAAAAGTCTCTGGAGTCTCAAAATATAAAATAGGCGCAAGTAGGTGATGTGTACGTGCCTGCTCACACTCTTTGCCGCACCATGGACTGGCCTGCCAGGCTCCTCTGCCCATGGAATTTTCCAGGTAAGAATAGTGGAATGGATTGTCATTTCCTTCTCCGAGGGATCTTCCAGACCCAGGGATCAAACCCGCGTCTCTTGTGTCTCCTACATAGGCAGGCAGATTCTTTACCAACTGTGTCACCCATACTACGTGTAGAGAACTAGCGAGAACCTACTGTAGAGCTCAGGGAGCTCTGCCCAGTGCTCTGCGGTGGCCTAAATGGGAAGGAAATCCAAAAAAGAGGGGAGACATGTACACATACGGCTGCTTCACGTTGCCATACAGTGAAAACTAACACAACATTGTAAAGCAACTATACGCCAATAAAAATTAATTTTTAAAGTGAATAAATAAAACAGATGCACGTGGAATGGCTCTAATTAAAAGAGAAAGCTGGAGAAAGCTGACCCCAACCAACCTCCTTAGATACCTTCTCAGAACCTTGTTCCCCATCCTTGCTCAGCCAAACTAAGGCTTCCCAGAAACTTGGCCTAGACAGAAGTTTTCAGATCATCTAGCCAATCCCCCAACCCCTGCCTGAATACCTCCAGTGATGGAAAACTCACCATCACTCCGTCCTCCACAGCCCCTAAGGCCACCCTGATGGTTAGATTGGCTATGCATCCTGGGTCTAATGTGTCTCTTCTACCACAGTCTCAGAGCAAGCCAGCTAGAGACCAGGACTTGAAAAGCTGGCCTCTGAAAATAACAGTAATAAGTGACAGGTTTTGGCCACATATTTTTTCTAGGCACGTT
The DNA here is from genome assembly GCA_935064755.1 of Tragelaphus eurycerus. Classification (NCBI taxonomy): domain Eukaryota; kingdom Metazoa; phylum Chordata; class Mammalia; order Artiodactyla; family Bovidae; genus Tragelaphus; species Tragelaphus eurycerus. The sequence goes on along the minus strand of CAKXYN010000099.1, from coordinate 5,913,251 downwards.
ACATATATAGCACATTTAATCCATGTCGTAACTTCATAGATACTGTTATTATTTTACAAATGAAAAAAATCAAGGCATAAAGAGTTTGTCACTTGCCCAATGTCATACAGCTAGTAAGCAGCAAAGCTGAGACTCAAATCCAGACCACCTGATTATCTGTTCTCAACAGCTTCTCTGATATGGAGAAATCTGACTACGGCTAATAGGAGAGGACCACGGGGGTCAATATCGCTTGTATACGTGCCGGGTGCTTTTACAATAAGCGTTTTACAAATGCTCACTGATTTAATCCTTGAGCAATTCTATAACGAAGACACTGTTATCATCACTGTTTTGCAGATGAGGAAGCTAAGTCACAGAGAGGGTAAGCAAATTAGTCAAGGTCACACAGCTTGTAAATGGTGGGGTCAGGATTTGAACCCAGGCAATTTGGCTCTGGAGTCTGTTGAAAATCTCAAAGAATTAACAAAAAAACTCCGGAAACAATTATAGCCGGGGACTATAGCAAGGGGAAGGAGGAGCCTGGTAGGCTACAGTCCATGGGGTCCCAAAGAGTAAGACACAACAGAGTGGCTTCACTTAAGTAAACTGCTCTCCTATACGTCAACAATGAGCAAGTGTATTTTGTTTGTCACCTTTCAGTTACACAAATATTGAGTATTTGCCATATGCTATGCTGGATGCTCCATAGGTACTAGCTCATTTAATCTCCAAACCCTAAATGGGCAGAAAAAAACATGGGACAAAATGCAATACCCATATATGATTTAAAAAAAAACAACTCTCAGTAAACTGGAAATAGAGGGAAACTTCCTCAACTTGATAGAGAACTACCAAAAACCTATAGTTGACATCATACATAATAGTGAGAAATTAGGTGTTTTCCCCCTAAGGTTGGGAACAAAGGAGGGATGAATCCTTTTACTCCTCTTACTCACCATCATACTGGAAGCCCTGCAGTAAGATAAGAAAAGGATGTAGCCGGAATGCAGATTGGGAAAGAAGAAATAAAGCTGTCTTTGTTTGCAGATAACATGATCGTCTATATTGAAAATCTCAAAGAACCTACAAGAAAACCTCCTAGAACTATTATATCAAGGGATTACAGCAAGGTTTCAGGATTCAAAGTTAATATACAAAAGTCAATTGCTCTCCTATGTACTAGTAATGAAGAATTGGAATTTGAAATTAAAAATACAATACCATGTACATTAGCACCAAAAAATCAAATACTTAGGTATGCATATGTGCTAAATTGCTTCAGTCATGTTCGACTCCTTGTGACCCTATGGACTGTAGCCCGCCAGGCTCCTCTGTCCATGGGATTCTCCAGGCAAGAATCCTGGGGTGGGTTGCAATGCCCTCCTCCAGGGGATCTTCCCCACCCAGGGACTGAACCTGCAGCTCTCGTGTCTCCTGCACTTGAGGTGGGTTCTTTACCACCAGCGCCACCTGGAAAGACCACATAGGTATAAACCTAACCAAAAAAATAACATCTATATGACAAAAACTACAAAACTGAAAATATCAAATATCTATTAATAAATAAATGGAAAGTCTACGTTCATGAATAGGAATACTCAATATTACTAAGATAACAGTTTTTTCCAACTTCCCCCTTGAAAAGACCCTGATGCTGGGAAGGATTGAGGGCAGAAGGAAGGGGACGACGGAGGATGAGATGGCTGGATGGCATCACCGACTCAATGAACATGGGTTTGGGTGGACTCTGGGAGGTGGTGATGGACAGGGAGGCCTGGCGTGCTGCGGTTCATGGGGTTGCAAAGAGTCAGACACGACTGAGCGACTGAACTGAACTATAGATTCAGTGCAATCCCAATTAAAATCTGAGCAAGTTCTTCATGGATATCAACAAACTGATTCTAAAATTTATGTGGAAAGGCAAAAGATCCAGAATATCCAACACAAAACTGAATGAGAAAAAAAAGTCTTAACACTACCTGACTTCAAGACATCATACTACAAAGCTATAGTAATCAAGACAGTATATTTGCTAAATATTAAGCAAATAGATAAATAGAACAAAACAGATAACCCCCCAAAATTAACTCACATAAATACAACTAACTGATCTTTGACAAAGAAGCAAAGGCAATTCAATGGAAAACAGATAATCTTTTCAACAAATGGCGCTGGAAAAACTGGACATCCACATGGGAAAAAAGAGAATCTAGACGCAAACTACTTTTCAAAAAAAATTCACTCAGAATGTCCCATAGACCTAAAGGTGAAATGCAAAACTGAAGTACTTCCAGAAAACCAAAGTACTAGGAGAAAATCTAGGTGACTTTGGGTTTGGCAAGAAATGTTCAGATACAACACCAAAAGCAAGATCCCTACATGACAAACTTGATAATCTGGACTTCATTAAAATTTAAAACTTCTGCTCTGTGAAAGACACCGTTAAGAGAGTGAAAAGACAAGCAACAGACTGGGAGAAAATATTTGCAAATGCATATCTAATGGAAGACTTGTATCCAAACACACAAAGAACACTTAAAACTCAATAGTAAGAAAATAAAAAATAGAATTTAAAAGATGGGCAAAAGATCTGAATGTACTTCACCAAACAAGATATACAAATGCCAAATATGTGAATAAAAAGATGCTCGGGCCTTCCCTGGTGGCCCAGTGGTTAAGAGTCCACCTTGCGATGCAGGGGACACCAGTTTGATCGCTGGTCCGGGAAGATCCCACATGGCTCAGGGCTACTAAGCCCATGCACCACAACTGCTGAGCCCACACGCTGCAACTCCTGAAGCCTGCGTGCCCTAGAGCTTGTGCTCTGCAACAAGAGACGCCACCGCAATGAGAAGCCTGCACACTGCAGCTAGACAAAGCTCGCATGCGGCAGCTAAGACCCAGTGCAGCCATGAATATATAATTTAAGGTGCTCACGTCATATGTCATTCAGTTCAGTTCTGTTCAGTCCCCCAGTCGTGTCCGACTCTTTGCGACCCCATGGACCGAAGCACTCCAGGCTTCCCTGTTCATCACCAACTCCCGGAGTCCACCCAAACTCATGTCCATTGAGGCGGTGATGCCACCCAACCATCTCATCCTCTGTCATCCCCCTCTCCTCCCACCTTCAATCTTTCCCAGTATCAGGGTCTTCTCAAATGAGTCAGCTCTTTGCATCAGGTGGCCAAAATATTGGAGCTTCAGCTTCAACATCAGCCCTTCCAATGAACACTCAAGACTGATCTCCTTTAGAATGGACTGGTTGGATCTCCTTGCAGTCCAAGGGACTCTCAAGAGTCTTGTCCAACACCACAGTTCAAAAGCATCAATTCTGTGGTCAGCTTTCTTTATAGTCCAACTCTCACATCCATACATGACCACTGGGAAAACTATAGCCTCGACTAGATGGACCTTTGTTGACAAAGTAATGTCTCTGCTTTTTAATATGCTGTCTAGGTTGATCATGGAGAAGGCAATGGCACCCCACTCCAGTACTCTTGCCTGGGAAGTCCCATGGGCGGAGGAGCCTCGTAGGCTGCAGTCCATGGGGTCGCGAAGAGTGGGAAGCGACTGAGCAACTTCACTTTCACTTTTCACTTTCATGCACTGGAGAGGGAAATGGCAACCCACTCCAGTATTCTTGCCTGGAGAATCTCAGAGACGGGAGCCTAGTGGGCTGCCATCTATGGGGTCACACAGAGTTGGACACGATTAACGCAACTTAGCAACAGCAGCAGCAGGTTGGTCATAACTTTCCTTCCAAGGAGTAAGCGTCTTTTAATTTCATGGCTGCAGTCACCATCTGCAGTGATTTTGGAGCTTAAAAAAATAAAGTTTGCACTGTTTCCACATCTATTTGCCATGAAGTGATGGGACCAGATGCCATGATCTTAGTTTTCTGAATGTTTTGAACTTTAACCAACTTTTTCACTCTCCTCTTTCACTTTCATCAAGAGGCTTTTTAGTTCCTCTTCACTTTCTGCCATAAGTGTGGTGTCATCTGCATATCTGAGGTTATTGATAGTTCTCCCGACAATCTTGATTCCAGCTTGTGCTTCCTCCAGCCCAGCGTTTCTCATGATGTATTCTGCATATAAATTAAGTAAGCAGGGTGACAATATACAGCCTTGACATACTCCTTTTCCTATTTGGAACCAGTCTGTTGTTCCATGTCCAGTTCTAACTGTTGCTTCCTGACCTGCATACAGATTTCTCAAGAGGCAGGTCAGGTGGTCTGGCATTCCCATCTTTCAGAATTTTCCACAGTTTATTGTGATCCACACAGTTAAAGGCTTTGGCATAGTCAATAAAGCAGAAATAGATGTTTTTCTGGAACTCTCTTGCTTTTTCAATGATCCAGCAAATGACCATATGTCATTAGTTCAGTTCAGTTCAGTTCAGTTGCTCAGTTGTGTCCGACTCTTTGCGACCCCATGAATTGCAGCACACCTCCCTGTCCATCACCAACTCCCGGAGTTCACTCAAACTCACATCCATCGAGTCGGTGATGCCATCCAGCCATCTCATCCTCTGTCGTCCCCTTCTCCTCCTGCCCCCAATCCCTCCCAGCATCAGTCTTTTCCAATGAGTCAACTCTTTGCATGAGGTGGCCAAAGTACTAGAGTTTCAGTCATTCAGTTCAGTTCAGTCACTCAGTCGTGTCTGACTCTCTGCAACCCCATGAATTGCAGCACGCCAGGCCTCCCTGTCCATCACCAACTCCCAGAGTTCACTCAAACTCATGTCCATTAAGTGGGTGATGCCATCCAGCCATCTCATCCTCTGTCATCCCCTTCTCCTCCTGCCCCCAATCCCTCCCAACATCAGAGTCTTTTCCAATGAGTCACCTCTTTGCATGAGGTGGCCAAAGTACTGGAGTTTCAGCTTTAGCATCATTCCTTCCAAAGAACACCCAGGTCTGATCTCCTTCAGAATGGACTGGTTGGATCTCCTTGCACTCCAAGGGACTCTCAAGAGCCTTCTCCAACACCACAGTTCAAAAGCATCAATTCTTTGGTGCTCAGCTTTCTTCACAGTCCAGCTCTCACATCCATATGTGACCACTGGAAAAACCATAGCCTTGACTAGATGGACCTTTGTTGGCAAAGTAATCAGGGAACTTCAAATTAAAACAATAATAAAATATCACTACATAACTGTTAGAGTAGCCAATGACAAAAAAATTGACACCATCAAGTTCTGATGAGGTTGTGGAATGACAGGAATTCTCATTCACTGCTGATGGCACCGTAAAAAACGGTATCAGCACTCTGGAAGACAGTCTGGCAATTTCTCAAAAAGCCAAACATAGTCCATTATACGATCCAGCAATCATGCTCCCAGGTATTTATGATAATGAGCTGAAAACTCTGTCTACACAAAAACATGCACACAGATGTTTATAGCAGCTTTACTGATATTTTTCTCAAACTGGAAGAAATCAAGAAGTCCCTCAAAGGATGAATGGATAAGCAAATATGTATAGTGGAATGTTCAGTCAGTTCAGTCACTCAGTCATGCCTGACTCTTCACGACCCCATGGACTGCAGCAGGCCAGGCCTCCCTGTCCATCACCAACTCCCAGAGCTTGCTTAAATTCGTGTCCATCGAGTTGGTGATGCCATCCAACCATCTCATCCTCTGTCGTCCCTTCTCCTGTTATTCAACAACAAACAGAAATGAGCATCAAGCCATGAAATTTTGGAGGAAACATCAGTGCATGTTGCTAATTTGAAGAAGTCAGTCTGAAAAGGCAACATGTTCTATAGCTCAACTGTGTGACATTCTGAAAAAAGCAAAAGTGTGGAGACACTATCAGATCAGCGGTTGCCGGGGGTTCTTGTGGCCAGGGCAGAGGGGAGCAAGGAGAGAGATGTGTGGAACACGGGGAATTTCTAGGACAGTGAAACTATTCTGCCTGATACTGTCATGGGGGGCACATGGTGCCACGCATTTGTGAAAGTCCACAGGACAGCCAACACAAAGAGGGAACCCTGATGTGAAGTATACACTTTAGTTAATAATAATATACAATGATATGTCATTACAACAAATGTACCATACGAAAGCAAGATGTTAACAAAAAGAGAACTCTGTGTGTGTGTGTGTGTGTGTGTGTGTGTGTGTGTGTGTGTGTATGGGAACTCTGTACAATTGCTCAATTTTTCTATAAACTTAAAACTGTTCTAAAACATAAATTCTATTAATTTAAAAGAAAATCTCTACATGGGCAGATTATTAGTGCTCCTATTTTGGAGAGATTATTATCACCCTCATTTTAAGGAGGGATATTTTATTTACCCTCTTTTATAGAAGAGGACACTAATGTTTAAGGAAGTTGCATTCACCATTCAACACCACACAGTGGGCAGGCAAAGGGGAGGGTCCAGCTTTGACTAGTGGACAGGTGGTCAGAAACCCCTCAGGGTGCCCAGTACTTGAAACAGACACACGTTTGAGTTCCTGTTCAGCTTCCTGCCATTCACATCTCTGCATCTAGGTCCTTCCAGTAGGTGAAAACAGAGCCCTGCATCCTCTGCACGGAGACTGCTACTTGTGCAGTCATCCCTGGGCTCTTCCTGCTCACCATCTGTGTGCTGGAAACCCAGGTGTCGGCAAAAGTCCATCCTGCTCAGGTTGGTTCAGTACCAATAGGTGGATTCGTGTGCAGAACAGAAAGTTGGCTTAGGGTGGAAATCAGACCTCTGCCCTGTTACCATGGTACCAAATAGACTAGACACGCAGGATGTGAATATAAGCTTGCGCTGCCATCACCAGTTATTCCAGTATCGGAAGCACACGACTGAAAGGGACTTCCACGGGTGTCAGGTCCCATCATCTCCCACCACCAGGACTGAAAGGGCCCCCGTTCATGGAGAGGTGACCTCTGCTATGGGAACTGCCGAGACCACCCTTGGGTGGTGGTCAGGACTGGAGTGGATGGCAGTCATCCTGAGTGCTGACTGTGAAGTTAATCTCAGACAAGCGGGAAATGCCTAGGACAGCTGGCAAACGCCACCAAGTTCTGACCTGAGGCCTTGCTGTGGATGGGATGTCTGTGCTCCCCCAGAATCCATACGTTGAAGCCCTAATCCCAAGGTCATAGTATTTGGAAGTGAGGCCTTTGGGAGATTAGCAGGTCATGAGGGTGGAACCCTTACGAATGGGATTAGTGCCCTTAGAAGAAGAGACACTGTGAGATGATCTCTCTCCTCCGCAAGAGGACGAAGCGAGAAGATGGCCCAGCTGGAAACCAAGAAGCAGGCCCTCACCAGTACCTGATGCTACCAGCACCCTGGACTCAGACTTCCCGTCCTCCAGAACGGAGAGAAGGAAATTTCTATTGTTTAAGCCATGCAGTCTAGGGTATTTTTATTATAGCAGCCTGAACTTAGACAGGGCATACAATTCTTGCCAAGAGCCTGAGAGTCATCAGAGATGAAGGAAACAGGTCCATCTGATGCCTGGTCAGAGAACCACAGGGAAGCCTGGAGGCAGAAAGAACCATGACCACAGACCCTTGGGCGATCCCAGGGAGGACCTTCTGACTGGTGGAAAGAAACGAAGAGTCTGAGAACTTGATAAAAGACTCTTCTTTGGCTATGAGGTTTTTCACACTGAATACCTGTGTTTAAGCTCCTGGCCCAAGCCATTTACGAAGGCCTTTCTTCTACATCATCTTGTTTTAAATACTCAAGAGCCCTGGGAGGTGGGTGTATACATCTCTAAGTGACGGATGAGGCAACCAAGGCTCAGAGAAATGAAATCACCTCAAGTTCACAGCCACACAAGCATTAATGACCAGGGGAATTCCCCAGTGGTCCAGTGGTTAAGACTCCTCACTCTTATTGCTGAGAGCCCAGATCCAATTCTTGGTCGGGGAAATAAGATCCCACAAGCCTCACAGTATGGCAAAAGTAAATAAAGCATTCACTCTTAAAAAAAAAAGAATCGACAGAACTCCTCCTCAGACCCTCTGTTCCCACACCCTACCTCTTCTAAACACCCCTACTCTGCCTAGTACATAGAAAGTGTACAGAAAACCTTGGCAGAATTTCACTAAAAGGAATGGTGTCCTTCAGCCCTACTCCTCGCGGGCCCAATAACAGGCTGTCTTTTCCCACCATAACCCTAATCGGTGAGAGAGGACAGCTTCATCCACCACCACCCTGGGTCATGGTTACCCAGGGCACAATATCTCAGGCAAACCTGAGGTGTGGCCACTTAGAATGATCCTGGGCCAGGAGGAAGGAGGCTATGTCTCCTCCACTGCCTGGAGGCCTTGAGGCCAATGGACTTGGTTTTTGAAGGCGAGGTCAGGGTTATGGCTCACAGTCTTGATTCTGCCACTGGCTGGCTCCATGATAAGGATAAAGGGCCTTCAAGTAGCTGTATAGCTTTGACCCAATATTCCATTTCTAAATTACGGATTAGATAGTTAGACAATAGATTATCAACTCAGAAATTATTTTCTAACCTGAAATTTACATCTATAAAGATTTTAGAAATAACATGAAATTTCATGTTAGAAATAACATGAAAATTTTATATTCTAATGTTAAGTATAAAATTGAATACACAAATGTCCACTAAGTATCCATCCATCCATCATGCGCTCAGTTGTGACTGACTCTTTGCAACCCTATGGGCTGTATATTAAATAAAATCTGTAGAAAAACTATGAGAAAGACACATCATGATGTTAGCATTAAATAAATATAAAAGAAAATGACTTTGTATCAACATGTCATTTCCAAGTTTTCTGCTTTATCACATCTATAAAGGAAAATACAAAATCAACTTTATTTTTAAAACAAAGTATGACGGGTTAGGGGCTTCGCAGGTGGCACTAGTGGTAAAAAACCTGCCTGGCAACGCCAGAGACATAAGAAATGCAGGTTCAATCTCTGTCAGAAAGACTTCCTGGAGGAGGGCACGGAAACCCACTCCAGTATTTCTGCCTTGAGAATCCCATGGATGGAGGAACCTGGTGGACAGAAGAGCCTGGCAGGCTACAGTCCACAGGGCCACAAGGAGTCGGACACAGCTGAAGCAACTTAGCATTCATGCACGCATGATGGATTAGAGCATTCAGTATCAGAAAGATGTCCATTCGCCTCAGATTGATGTGGAAACTCAATGAATTCACAATAAAACTCTCGGCAGATTTTTTGTATATATATATATATAGAGAGAGAGAGAGAGCGATACATATGTGCAAAGTGACAATCTGACTCTAAAATTAGGATGCAAAGAACCAAAAATAGCCAAGTCAGATGTGAAGAGGAGCAAACTAGAGGACTTTGTACTACTTGCTACAGACTAAATGTTTGTGCTCCCCCCAAATTCACGTGATGAAATCTTAACCCCCAATGTGACGGCACTAAAAGATGGGGCCTTTGGGAAGGATTAGATCATGGGCGTGGGCATCTTCTTCTTCTGCCCAGATGCCCATCACGTCTCATGCCTAAACGAACAGGCTGGAGGTGGACAGGAACAGTTACCATGGCTCAGCCTTGACAACTTCCCCACTCCAACGCTCCTGTTTCCCTCACTGTCCACCAAGGACCAGCTGCCCCACCCCCCGGCAGGGGAGCAGGCGGCAGTGAGCCCTGTCTGGGCAGCTGAGGGGTTCCCAGGCGCCCCAGTCTGAATGAGGCCATCCCCCTTGGAAGAGTTGCTACCCTGGGCTGTGAGCTGGTTCCCAGCGCTCCCATAGAAGAGTGCAGAAGAGGAGTTGAGCTCTGTGCCAATCAGAGGACAAGATCAGAACAAATACTACATTTGGATTAGATTCATGTCTTAGTTGTATTTGCTCTTTGCAAATCCTTGGTCAAACTAAGATACACCCCAGGCCCTTTTTTTTTTTTTACCTCCTTCCTTGAATCAGATCCCAGAAATGAGGTTCTAATTCCACCCACACAAGGGGATCTACCCTTTAGGAATAATAATGACAACAGCAGCTCTTATATTGCATCAGCTCCATGCCAGGCACTGTTCTAAGCACTTCACAAATTATAACTCAGTTCATCCTCTCAGTAATTCTATGAGGTAAGCATTATTACGGGCTTCCCAGGTGGCACAGTGGTAAAGAATCTGCCTTTCCAAAAACCATCACAATACTGTAAAGGGATTATCCTCCAATTAAAATAAATAAAAACCTTAAAACTACAGGGAAGTCATTCAACAGCAGCAAAATACACACTTTTCCCCCCAAGCTCCCAAAAGAATTCAACAGGATAAATTGTATCCTGGGCCATACAATAAAGCTCAACAAACATATAAAAATTGAAATCATGCAATGTGTATTTTCTGACTGTTATGGAAATAAACTAGAAACCAATAACAGAAAAAAAAAAAGAATCTGCCTCTCAATATATGAGACACAGGAATGCCAGTTCAACCTCTGGGTGGGGAAGATTCCCTGGAGGAGGGCGTGGCAACCTGCTCCAGTATTCTTGTCTGGAGAATCCTATGGACAGAAGAGCCTGGAAGGCTATAGTCCATGGGGTTGCAAAGAGTTGGACACAGCTGAAGCGACTTAGCACACACGCACAAGCATTACTATACGCCCATTTTACAGGTGAGGAAACTGAGACACTCGAGGGCAAACATAAAGTCACTCTGACTTCGTTGGTGATTCCTGTCAGCTCAGCCCCTGACTGCTGAGAAACCTGCATGACAGAGCCCAGCACATGGGGTCTCAGCTGACTTCAGGGGATTTTGCTGTCTTCAATTGTCCACTTTCATTATGTTCTGTTTTGTAAGCAATTCCAGAAACTTCTGGAAGTAGGTGTGGGATAAATCCTAATTTTTTTTTAATTTGGCTGCGTTGGGCCTTCGTTGTATCATGCGGGATCTTTCAGTGTGGCGCACGGACTCTATCGTTGTGGCACTCAAGTTCAGTAGTTCCAGTACCCAGGCTTCTCTAGTGTGGGCTTAGTCGCTCTGTGGTGCGTGGAATCGTAGTTCTCTGACCAGGGATCAAACCCTTGTCCCCTGCATGGAAAAATAGGTTCTTTACCGCTGGACCACCAGGGAAGTCCCTCCTAAGTGATTTTGATACTAGTTTCTTCCACTCATTTGTACACTTAACTCATCCAACAAATAGCACCTGAGAGCTAGGCTTACAGGGACAGTGACGGGGCAGACTTGGGAGGCCCCATACAGACAGGAGCCAGGCCGCCCAGCACCCATGGGCCACAATCAGGCAGCTGGATTTTATCCATGGTAATGGGAAGCTGAGCAAAAAGGTCACTGAGCCCAGTGGTTAGGAGCATGGGCAAACCCGGGCCATCTGGCTCGGAGCCCAGCTCCTAACCATTGGGCTCGGGGTTTGTCCGCCAGCTGCATAGCCCTGGGTGAGCTACTGAAACTCTCCGGACCTCAGTTTCCTCATCTGTAAATGGGGCTTGAAATAGCACCAACCTCAGAAGGTAGTTGTGAAGACTGAATGAGTTTGTACGTGTGAAGTATTGGAGCAGGGTCTGACACACAGGAAGCGTTCACCCTTAAGGCCTTCAAGCCACGTCCACTGGAAAGAGTAAGGACTCCTATTTTGTCACCAGGAGCCTGAGGTCCAAGAGACGCAGCCACCCCCAAGGTCACCTGGGTGTTAAGGTCACCCAGCGTCCATGTGTGAGGGCCTCCTGAGAGCCCAGACTGTGCTGGGTGCTGCAGCGTCTCATTGCCTCACACCCCATCCTAGAGGGGCTCACCCACGTGGGACTCAGAAGGAGACCCCAGGCCTGGGATCTGGCATCAAGTGCATCTGATATTGCAGTTACTCAGGTCCGCATCCTCACAGGCTCCAATTACTCTCTGATCGAGCTCAGCTCAGCACCCTGAGGTCCAACCAGCATGTCCTCTGTGCAGTGCCAAGCTCGGCGAACACCCACTGTGCACCCAGCACTTGGGGAAGAGGTCAAGGTGCCTACATGAGATTCTGCCTCAGAGGAAACACTCTGTCTTCCTCACCCCTCTTGGCTCCTTCCCCAAGACAACAGAAGCTAGATAACATCTGTGAAAGGGCCAGGCCACAGTAGGCACTTCGTGAATAGCCACCTATTCACTGTGAAGCACGCCTCACTGGACAAGCGTAAAGAACTAACTGCATCTTTCCAGAGAGAAATAAGTCCAGAATATGGGCTTCCCTGGTGGCTCAGAGGGTAAAGCGTCTGCCTGCAATGCAGGAGACCTCAGTTCGATCCCTGGGTGGGGAAGATCCCCTGGAGAAGGAAATGGCACCCCACTCCAGTATTCTTGCCTGGAAAACCCTGTGGATGGAGAAGCCTGGTAGGCTATAGTCCATGGGGTCACAGACTCGGACACGACTGAGCAACTTCACTTAGGACAGGGTCAGGGGATAATTCAGTGTGCCAAGCTCTGTCCCATTAGGAGCCTGTCACCACCCTGGCCGTGTCTGGTGGGACAGACTCTGAAACTGGATCCAGGCACTTGGGGCTGAGTCCTAGCTTTGCTGTTAATTCCATCTGAGACTTCGGGTCTCCATGTCTCTGCTGGTGAAACAAGAGGTTTGGACTAGGTATCTGTGAGCTCTTACAGTCACTTGGCTCTACTAAAGGCATATTCACGGGTGCCCTACTCCATGCCAGACCCCAGGCTCAAGGATCCCACAGGGCTGGAGGGAAGCCTCTGTGCTGGGGACACACAGAACAGTCACTTGATCAGTCCTGGAAGGCCTCCCAGAGGAGGTGATGTCTGGGCTGGGTCTCACAGGATGCGTAGGAGTGGGACAGGTTGAAGAGTGAGGATTCTGCCTTGTGGTACTGACCAGTCACAGTCTGACTAGTGTCACAGAGAAGGCACCATGGCCACTCAGCGGGGCAGGGACTGGAGGGGACATCTGGAGTCAGAAAACAATTAGGGGCAAGTGATGGGATCCAGGTGGTCTGTGGACATCTCAGGTCAGAGCTCATTACAGAATGTTTTGGACTAGGGGCTAGGGACTCCCCAGGCTGCAGGTGGGGGCCAAAGCCATGGAAACAGACAAAAACATGAAGAAAGAGTGCACAGACAGGAGCAGCTGGCAGAGGAGGGAAGTGGGAGAACTAGCCAAGTACCCACCAGCTGAAAGCAGGAAGAGGAGGTGCAGACCAGTGACCATGCTCCTTGCCATGCTCCCCACTCAGGAGAACGAGGACCACACATCGCCCCACTCAGCACAGAGCGGCATGTAGCAGGTGCCCAACAAGTGTTTGGGTTTTTTTTTTTTTAACCCTTTAAATTATGAGTAGTCATTTATGGATGTGAGAGCTGGACTATAAAGAAAGCTGAGCGCCGAAGAATTGATGCTTTTGAACTGTGGTGTTGGAGAAGTCTCTTGAGAGTCCCTTTGACTGCAAGGAGATCCAACCAGTCCATTCTAAAGGAGATCAGTCCTGAATATTCGTTGGAAGGACTGATGCTGAAGCTGAAACTCCAATACTTTGGCCACCTGATGCGAAGAGCTGACTCATTGGAAAAGACCCTGATGCTGGGAAAGACTGGGGGCAAGAGAAGAAGTGGACGAGGGAGGATGAGATGGTTGGATGGCATCACCAACTCAATGGACAGGTGTTTGAATAAACTCCAGGAATTGGTGATGGACAGGGAGGCCTGGTGTGCTGCAGCCCATGGGGTCGCAAAGAGTCGGACACGACTGAGTGACTGAACTGAACTGAAGGAAACCCAGGAGAGATGGGTGGAACAGAAAAGTCCAGGAGGAGAGTGGACTTCCAGGAAGAGTGCTCCAGAGACATCAAGACCATGGGGTTTTGTCCCAGGATGCTCCTTGGTGGGACTGGAAGGTGGGTAAATAGATTGCAGGAGTGGCAAGTAAAGACACGGAGACTGACCGTGAATGCAGAAGACTCTCCAGACCTTTGATGGAAAATAGAGGAGAAAGAGGGAGAAGGGGGAGGAGAGTATAGGTAAGAAGAGGGAAAAAAAGTAACTGGAGGAGAGCATGAAGCCAAGAGACGGTTTAAATCCAAATTTGTTACTTACTGAGTGGCCTCAGATGCGTCAAGTCACCTTTCTGAGCCTCGGTTTCCTCAACTGTAAGGATAAAGAGCCCCCACTCTTGGGAGCACTGAACGAGTTAGCCATGCAGAGCATCCAGCACGGTGCCAGGCATGCCACAGTTTCGCAGAGAACGTGTCTGTCTTCCTTGCCCCCAAGCCCCACTCCAGCTCAGAATGGGCAGAATCCTCATTGCTGCTGCTGCTGCTAAGTCACTTCAGTCGTGTCCGACTCTGTGCGACCCCATAGATGGTAGCCCGCCAGGCTTCCCCGTCCCTGGGATTCTCCAGGCAAGAACACTGGAGTGGGTTGCCATTTCCTTCTCCAATGCATGAAAGTGAAAAGTGAAAGTGAAGTTGCTCAGTCGTGTCCGACTCTTAGCGACCCCATGGACTGCAGCCTAGCAGGCTCCTCCATCCTCGGGATTTTCCAGGCAAGAGTATTGGAGTGGGTTGCCATTTCCTTCTCCTGAACACTCATTAATGAATCATTATCCCCATTTATACTCGAAGAAACTGGGTCACGGAGAGGCGAGTGGCTTGTTCATCTCTACTTTCTCAGTCCCATCCCCAGACACACACGGCGGGAAAGGTAAGTATCTGGCACAAGAACACCTGTTGCTTGAATGAATAGGAGAGAAAAACACAGAAACCAGAGGAAGGCTACCTCGGCGTGGCAGCAACAGGGCTACCGAATAAAAAGAGGATCCTGTAAGGTGGCCAATTAGAGCCGAGCATTTGGGTTTTGGGGGCCAATCAGAGCCAGGCATTTGGGTCTTGGGGGCCAGTCAGAGCCAGGCATTTGGGTCTTGGGGACCAATCAGAGCCGGGCATAGGCTCCAAGGACCTATCTAGTCCAGGGATTCTCACACTGGGATAGGTCTCCGTTCACCTGGAGGGCCAGTTAAAACAGATTCCTAGATTGCACCAGAGGCTTACTGGATCAAAATATTAAGGGGGAACCATGCAGGAACCTGTACTTCCAACTTGGTGCCCAGGTAATGCTGATGCTTGGAAGAGACAGGTGCACTGTACCTTATTTTACAGGAGAGGACCCAGGTCCAGGGAAGGGAAGATTTAAGCTTGAGATCACAGGTGTGAAGCCACATAGGGCCTGACTGATAGCCTAGAGGTTTAGACTCCTGGGCCATTGCCACTCCTGGGGCCTGTAGGTGCCCAGAGGGTGGAAGGCCGGACCAGGAACAACACAGGGAAAGAAAGAAGGGAAAGTGTGGGATAGTAGTCACGGCCAAGGCAAGTGTCAAGAGGTGAAGCCCATTGCCCGACCTCAGAGCTGCTATGGGTCAGAACACGGACCCAGCTCTGGCTAATGCTAGCATCAACTCCCTGACCACCGGGCAGCACGGCTTCCCAGAGAAACCAAAAGAGGAAGAAGAGGAGATGGAGGTGGCGGTCCGGGTGGAGAGGGGGGCAGGGTGCTCTATCGCCTCGTGGCAGAGACAGGCTGGCTGCTGCCGGGCAGAGAGCGCCTGCCCATCCTGGTGCCCGCGGTTGCCATGCCGACCCCCAGGCTGTGTTTGTGGATGTTGTATTTGATTTCACACGTTTGGAACTCCAATTACGTCACTTCGCAACACAGGGTTGCCATGACAGCCGGCCCCACGTTCCCCGGGTGGCTCACACCTTGGCAGAGGAGGAGGGGCCCGGCTGGCTCCCCCTGCCCCGACCCCCACCAAATCTCAACCCCAAACCCCCTTTAGTGGGGAGGCCAGGAATGTGGGAGTGGGAAGCACCTTAGAAATTAGCTAACATCCACCCTTGATGATGGGGAAACCGAGGCCTGGGTGAGGAGCCTCCTGATGCTCTGACTGGGGCACTTCCCACACCCTACCTCCTGTTAATGGAGTCCTTGCACACCTGGCTGCCCACGAGCTGAGTGCCTGACAGCTGGCACCCAGCAACCAGCCTGGCCACATGCCCTGACCCAGCTCCATGGGGCCTCAAAGCCCTGACTGATAGGTTAGTTTACAGACTCACATGAGGGCAAGTATGGAGGTGGGTCGGAGTGGCTGAGGACACCAGCTTTGGGGTCCAACCTGAGCTCAAACATGAGCTGCCCATGAACCCAGGGTGAGCTCTGGACAATTGAGAGCACTTCACTGAGTTTACAGTTCTACATCTGAAAACAATCAGAGAGGTTCAGGCTGCAGGCCGTGGGAGGACTAACTGCGTTAGTGCATAGAGAGCGTCTATTACCTTAGAGAACAGATACAGAAAATAGAGACAGTTGGGGGGGGGGGGTGTTCTCCTTTTTTCTTTTGTTTTCTTTTTTTGTATTGCCCTGTCACTGTAGCCGAATTCTGCAGTCAGCTCCAACAGTCTGCTCTGTGACTTTGGCCAACTAGCATTCCTTCTCTGCTCCTCCAGACTGATAGTGCAGTGATCTTTCTCCAGGGTTCACGCCCTCAGCATTAAACTCTCCAGCCCATCCCTCGGCCCTAAATGCCAATGACGTGGCCTGTCATCTTCTGGCTCCTTTCTGTCCGTGCTGCTCACTCGCTCAGTCGCGTCTGACTCTGTGAGACCCTATGGACTGTAACCCGCCAGGCTCCTCAGTCCATGGGATGCTCCAGGCAAGAAGACAGGAGTGGGTAGCCTATCCCTTCTCCAGGGGATCTTCCTGACCCAGGAGTCGCACTGGGGTCTCCTGCATAGAAAGACTGCTGGACTTGATTAAAAACCCTGAGCAGTCCCAGTTCCTTCTCTCATGGGAAGAGAGCAAGTCCATCCATGGCTGGAGGCCCTGCCTTTCTTATCTGTAAACTAGGACTGTTGATCCAACCCCCATCTCTGTGCCATAGGCCCCTCGAGAGGACACAAAATCTCTCAGAGCCCATGGGACTTTGTTCAGCATGAAGGCACTGCCACAGCCACCCTTGCAAAGGACCTGTCCCCAGATATCTTAAGGGGAGACACTATTTTAATTCCCATTGTTTTAGATGAGAAAAACAAGAACCAGAGAGGTGACAGGAGCTGCCCACAATCTTAGCAAAATAAATAAATAAATGAAATTAAATCCTAAAATATGTGGAGCTGTTACTACAGAGGAGGGTCATGTCCTGGGACACCCCAGAGACTCACTTATGCCCCCAAGGCCAGCCAACCCCCGACCCAGCCAGGGCAGCCCTGTATGCATCCCCAACCCTGGGGCCAGGACCAACACAAGCTGTTTCCCCTGGATGCCGCCTCCAACTTGCTTGTACTTGAGTGTGATGGAAAAACCCAACACAGCCACATGTGTGGGAGACAGGCTCACTCAACCCAGTCCAACCCAGGGAGTCTTTCTGGGGCCCAGACTCTGGCCAGGAGCAAAGCGCAAGCTTGATCCACCTGCAGTCAAACCCTTTCTCCCCCGCTGCCACACTGGGTGATCCCAGCCCCTTGACCTTCTGAGCTGCAGCCTCCTCGTCCGTAAAACAGGAACACTAATGCTCACTTCAGAGTCCTCGAGAGGATAAAATGACATGATAGGTGCCGGAATACCTGGCACCACCTGCTTCCTAAATGTCTACTTTTGTCTTTGTTCCAGGCAGCCAGCTCCATACTTGGGGGGTGGGGACCAGAAGAACTAAGGCCACGATCCCTGCAACCCAGGAGCACTTTTTACCAGCTCATCAGAGGCAAGACTAATCCTCATGAGAGAACTGAGATCAAGAAAGAGGCCAATCAAATACTGAAATGGGGCATCCAGGGGGTTGCGAGAGATGCTGAGCACAGAGAAGGTGGATGGTGCCGTGGGCTGGAGGAGTCAAGAAGGACTTGCTGGAGGAAGAGAGAAGCTGAAGGGCTGCCTGAAGACAGATCATCACAGTGCCACACGGGGTGTGGGGTAACAGATACAGATGGTAAAGGAGTGGTACGGAGGCCAGGGAAGCCATCACAAAAGGGAGGGGACTCCAGAGCAGTGTTTTCAAGGATGAATGAATGGGCTGCGACAAGGAGGGGGGCGGTAAGTGCCACTGTGAGCATACAGAGGGTACCTGCAAAAGGCACAGAGGTATGAGCCAGCCCAGGCACTCGAGGAACCGCGGAACCAAAAAAGGGAAGGTGTGGCCTAGAAAGAGAGACGAAGGCAGAGCAGGGAGGCCCTTGGAGGCCAGCCTAAGCGGCTTAGAATTAGTGGGGACCCCGAATGGCTCTGTGGGAGGAACTGACATGAACAGATTTGAGATTTAGGGCGAAAAAAAACACTCTGATTAGGAAGGGGTCGAGCTGTGGATACTGAGAGTGACATTAAAGGCAGAGAGACCAGAGAGAAGGTTTTGCAGTGGCCCCGTGGAAAATCAAAAGTATGACGGCGAAAAGGGATGGATTGAAGACAATTTAGAAAGTAAAACTGCTAGATTTTTTGTAGTAAAATACGTATAACATAGGGCTTCCCTGGTAGCTCAGCTGGTAAAGAAGCTGCCTGCAGAGATTTCTCCATGTTACGGACAACAATGAACACCCAGAAGGACGTTCAACCCCCAAAGCAGCAGCCAATGATATATATCTGTGGAGAATGTCACACAGAAAATGAAATAAAATCAAGGGATCCAATCTGATGCAGAGAATGTGGATACAGAATAATGTACAAGAAAAGGACTAAAAGATGGGTGGTTTTTGATGCTCAGTGAAACATGAAATTCAGAGGAATATCTTCATTTTTATTTGGATTTGTTGTTAATGTTGTATAGATTTTGGTTAGTGTACTTTATGAATACAATTATATACACATTTCATTTTAAAAAACATATTGTATTTAGATATCTATTAATAGCTTGTATAAAGATATTATTTTTCATTCAAAAAAAAAAAAAAGAAGCTGCCTGCAATGCAGGAGGCCCCAATTCGATTCCTGGGTCAGGAAGATCCCCTGGAGAAGGGTAGGCTACACACTCTGATATTCCTGGGCTTCCATGGTGGCTTAGCTGGTAAAGAATCCGCTTGCAATGTGGGAGACCTGGGTTCGATTCCTGGATTGGGAAGTTCTCCTGGAGGAATGGCAACCCACTTCAGCTTTCTTGCCTGGAGAATCCCTGTGGACAGAGGAGCCTGACGGGCTACAGTCCATGGGGTCGCAAAGAGTCGGATACGACGGAGCGACTAAGCACACACAGCACATACATAAACTTCACATCTTAACCACCCTTGAGTGTACCGTTCTATGGTACTGAGTGCAATCCTATTTTTGTTTGTTTCTTTTACTTCTTTACTCAGGTGCCTTGGGTCACAGTTGTGGCACGCAGCATCTTCTGCTGCGTTGCAAGGATGCTCCAAGTTCTGGAAAGTGGGCTCAGTAGTTGCGCTCAGAGCTCAGTAGTCCCATGGCCTGTGGGATCTCAGCTCCTTGACCGGGAGTCGAACTGCGGCCCCTGCATTGCCGGGTGGCTTCTTAACCACGGGCCCACCAAGGAAGTCCCCTGTTCCTGCTGTTTTGTAACCATTATCACCATCTGTCTCCAGAACATTTTCTTCTTCCATAACTACACACATGAAATGCTGAATCCTCCTTCCCCCTCCTCTAAGCCCCTGGCAACCATCATTCTACCCTCTGTCTCTATGAATTTGACTATGGTAGGTACCTCGTCTAAGTGGAATCATAGGACTCCACTTGTTCTTTTGTGACCAGCTTATTCCGCCCAGCACAATGTCTTCAGGGGTCATTTGTGCTGTACCACGTATCTGAATTTCCTTTCCCCTTAAGGCTGTACAATATCCCATTGACTAGCCTTTGTTTATCCACTCATCCATCAATGGACATTGGGTTGCTCCCACATTTATGCTATTGTGAATAATGCTGCTATGAACATGGATGTACAAATATCTCTTCAAGACCCTGCTTTAATCCTTTGAGGTATACATCCAGAAGTGGAATTGCTAGATCATATGGTAATTCTATGCTCAACTTTTTGAGGAATTGCCATACTGTCTTCCACAGTGGCTATACCATTTCATATTCCCACCCAGAAATGCACACGATTCCAAATTCTCTATAAGGTCGTACAATATCCCGTTGTGTAGATATACCACATTTTGTTTATCCATTCATCCACCCAAAACTTGTTATTTCTGGTTGTCTGATAACAGCCATCCTACTGAGTATAAAGTGGTAAACTACTAGATTGTGATGAATGGTTGCATGGAAGGAGTTGAGGCAGCAGGAGGGTAAGAGGAAAGAGGAGAATAACGCTTGGGTATGCAACTTGGCCGGAGAAGGCAGTGGCACCCCACTCCAGTACTCTTGCCTGGAAAATCCCATGGATGGAGGAGCCTGCTAGGCTGCAGTCCATGGGGTCGCTAAGAGTTGGACACGACTGAGCGACTTCACTTTCACTTTTCACTTTCATGCATTGGAGAAGGAAATGGCAACCCACTCCAGTGTTCTTGCCTGGAGAATCCCGGGGACGGGGAGCCTGGTGGGCTGCCATCTATGGGGTCACACAGAGTCGGACACGACTGAAGCAACTTAGCAGCAGCAGCAGCAGTGCAACTTGGCCAGATGAGTGAATAAAAATCCATCAGCTGAGCTAGCGCCCTGGGAGGAGAAACTGGCATGAGGAAGAACTTGGAGGCCATTGGACTTGAGGGTTGTACTTGAACACTGGAATCTGGAGGTCTGGGTTGCAAGTCACCATCATGTGATGTGAAGCCATGAGCAACAACTAGATTACTTAGGAAGTATGTGATACAAAAAAAAGAAGACCCAGAACAGAGACTTGGGGTTCCCCACATTTTAGGAGCACGACAACAAAGGCACCCACACAAGGAGATAAACTGGTAACAGCCTGAAAGATAGGAAAGCCAGGAAACTATTCTGAAGTTGCATGGCCTAGGATTAGATTCTACTGTGAACAACAGGAAATCCAATCAGAGGCTTTATCAAAATATAGATTCTGTTTTTTCCTATATAAAAGAAGCTTGGAGGGAGACAGACTACCATCGTAAAAGACTGTCTGTCTCTTGTTCTGCTATTTTCAGCCTTGATTTCCACATTCAAGTTCACTTCATGGTCACAAGATTGCTGTTGCAGCTCCAGCAGTCATGTTCATGCTCCAGCAGCAAGAAGGAGGAAGAAGCAAGAGTAGGAAACTTGCCTCCTTGCTGCCTTTGAAGAAGAGCTTTCCTGAAAACTCTTTCCCATCCATGGCTTTCACATATCTTATTGGCTGCACTTAGGTGCAAGGGGGTTGGGAAATGTGGCCTTTCGTCAGAGCACGTTACTTTCCAAAACAAAACCTGGTTGCTAATAGTAAGGATCCAGAGGAGGACAGCTGCAGGGGAGGCCATGACAGGCTCTAACACAGATGGGAGAACTTTCCAGCAAGGAAAAGAAATCACAGGATAAATTAGATAAGGCATGATGAGTTAACCTATTAGCAACGAGGTTATTGACATCCTTCTGCAGGATGAGGGGAAGGGCAAGTGGTAATGCCTTGAAGCATGAAAGGGGAAAATGAAGGCATGTTAGTGACCAGACTTGGGAGGTTCCAGGTAAAGGGATGAGCTTGACACAGGATCAAGTGTCCTTTATTTTGAGATATGAGGAGTTAAACATAGTAACAGACTACAAGGACTGAACCAGAAAAGTGGGGTGAAGGGATCAGAGAGAATGGGAATTATTGAAGGTGCAAGACTCCAGGGGAGATGAGAGAGAAGAAGCATCCAGAAGACAGCGGAGGGAGCAGCCATCACCCGGCAGAAGGTCCCAACCTGGGGGCCGGATGGTGGTGGGATTGGGTAGAGGGAGGGCATGAGCCAAGCCTTCAGGGAATGTGGAGGGTGGCGGGGAGCTCAGGGAGATAGCAGTGAGGAGGGTTCCAGCCTGCCAGAGCATGGCAGGGTTAGGGAGGAGTGTGCCCAAGGGAAGCAGGGTCCCAGGAGGGGCAGGGAGCTGGTGGCAGGCTGAGGAGGTGGTGGAGCACCTGTGGGTTGTAAAGACCCCAACACCTGCACAGAGTAACAAAGGTCTGGGCAAGGACAGCATCTCTGGTGAGGGGAAGGCGGGGGCAGCAAAGTGGGCAGGTAAGAGGAAGCGGAGTTTTTAGGACAGACTGCATTACCCGCTATTTACAGATGAGAAGACAGAGGCCCGGAGAGAACTGACCCACCCAGAATCACACAGAAAGCGACTGAGCTAGACCTAGGCCTTTGCTCTGGCCACTCAAGCAGGCACAGGTCCCTTCCCATCTGTGTGCCATTTTCCCATCCATCAAATGAGATCAGCTGGTGTGGTGACTGGACATTAGCTGTGACCCATGAAGATTTGGGGGCTACACAAAAGTTCTTGGGGTGAGAGATCCCCTCCCCCCAGCCCTGCCCTTTTAACTGAGTCACCTCCAAAATGACATAACTTTTAAAATTCCCGGGCTTCCCTGGTGGCTCCGTGGTAAAAAATCTGCCTGCCAATGCAGGAGACACAGGTTCAATCCCTGGTCTGGGAAGATCCCACATGGCTTGGAGCAACTAGGCCCATGTGCCACAGCTATGGAACCTGTGCTTTAGAGCCTGGGAACTGCAACTCCTGAGCCCACACGCCACAACTCCCGGGGCACCCACAACCTAGAGCCTGTGCTCCTTCACAGGAGACGCCACCACAATGAGAAGCTCGTGCAGCAACAAAGATCCCCGCACAGCCAGATAAAGAAATAAGATCATTTTAAAATAAATAAAAACTCGCCCAACTGTGTTGGGTCCTCACCTTAGGGGGACCGAGGCACAGGGAAGGTGGCTAGGAGGGAGCTGGTGGCTGATGCAGGTGAAATCAGGCTGCCGCCAGGACCGTCACACAGGTGCACCCTTTCACAAGCACTGTATCACACCCGCCGTGGTCACCCGCCACAACAAACCCTGCACAGTGAATGGTCCTCAACACAGAACGCTTACTCCCAACTCCCCACCTGTCCCCATCCCACCCCAGTTCCTCTCCATGTTTTTCAAGCTTCCCAAGTCTTCCCACTTGCTTCCCAATTTGCTTCTTGTCCCTCCCCTATTTTGAAGTCTTCCATGGCTCCCCAATGACTACACTAAAAATGAAGTTCTCATCTAGCACTCCAGGCCTGTGTGACCCAAACCCATTGCCCATAGCACCAACACACCATCCAAGAGTCCTCCACTCCAACCCTATGCCTCTCAACTCCAGGCCTGGTCATACCGTTCCCCCAGCCCCACCCCTACCTACTAAGGAATGGCTTTTGTTCTCTGCTGGTCCAAACCATACAAACCTAAACCATAACCCCAATGTCACCACGCCATCTAGGTTCAAAATAAAATCATTCAAAACCCTATGCCCCATAGTTTGGAGAGTCCAAAGCCCTTTGTGAAATTTTAAGGACCTTGTGAGAAGGTGTATGGCTTCTGTTTCCTCTCACTCCTCACCCCCAAAGGCCGTGTGTACAACAGACCTCGCTGAAGGGTCAGGGAAAGGAGACAGATTTCTGGACCCAGCTGGCAGCTGGGTAACACCAAAGTGACTGCTTCACTCACTGTTGGGAAGGTTCCAGGGCCTTCCTGGCCAGCCCACTCCCTGGGTCTGGCTGCCCCCACATTCCCAAGCTCCTCTCTATTGAGGAACCAACTGCTCACCCCCACTCTTCTTTGAGTCCTGGGCCTCCCAAAGTCTCTCTTCTGCAGGCCCAGAGATGACACCCAAACTTTGCTCCTCATGGTGTGATCACTCACCTACAGCCAGACATCCTGGAATATGAAGTCTAGTGGGCCTTAGAAAGCATCACTATGAACAAAGCTAGTAGAGGTGATGGAATTCCAGTTGAGCTATTTCAAATCCTAAAAGATGATGCTGTGAAAGTGCTGCACTCAATATGCCAGCAAATTTGGAAAACTCAGCAGTGGCCACAGGACTGGAAAAGGTCAATTTTCATTCCAATCCCAAAGAAAGGCAACGCCAAAGAATGCTCAAACTACAGCACAATTGCACTCATCTCACATGCTAGCAACTTAGCAGCAGCAGCAGCAGCACACGCTAGCAAAGTAATGCTCAAAGTTCTCCAAGCCAGGCTTCAAGTATATGTGAACCGTGAACTTCCAGATATTCAAACTGGATTTAAAAAAGGCAGAGGAACCAGAGATCAAATTGTCAATATCCGCTGGATCATCGAAAAAGCAAGAGAGTGCCCCCCAAAACATCTACTTCCGCTTTATTGACTATGACAAAGCCTTTGACTGGGTGGATCACAACAAATGAAAATTCTGAAAGAGATGGGAATACCAGACCACCTGACCTGCCTCCTGAGAAATCTGCATGCAGGTCAAGAAGTAACAGTTAGAACTGAAATTGGAACAACAGACTGGTTCCAAATCAGGAAAGGAGTACGTCAAGGCTGTATATTGTCACCCTGCTTATTTAACTTCTATGCAGAGTACATCATGAGAAACACTGGGCTGGATAAAGCACAAGCTGGAACCAAGATTGCTGGGAGAAATATTAATAACCTCAGATATGCAGATGACACCACCCTTATGGCAGAAAGTAAAAAATAACTAAAGAGCCTCTTGATGAAAGTGAAAGAGGAGAGTGAAAAAGTTGGCTTAAAACTCAACATTCAGAAAACTACAATCATGGCATCTGGTCCCATCACTTCATGGCAAATAGATGGGGAAACAATGGAAACAGTGACAGACTTTATTTCTTTGGGCTCCAAAATCACTGCAGATGGTGACTGCAGCCATGAAATTAAAAGACACTTTTCTCCATGGAAGAAATTACAACCAACCTAGACAGCATATTAAAAAGCCGAGACATTACTTTGCCAACAAAGGTCCATCTAGTCAAAGCTATGGTTTTTCCAGTAGTCATGTATGCATGTGAGAGTTGGACTATAAAGAAAGCTGAGCACAGAAGAATTGATGCTTTTGAACTGTGGTGTTGGAGAAGACTCTTGAGAGTCCCTTGGACTACAAGGAGATCCAACCAATCCATCCTAAAGGAAATTAGTCCTGAATATTCATTGGAGGGACTGATGCTAAAGCTGAAACTCCAATACTTTGGCCACCTGATGCGAAGAACTGACTCAGTGGGAAAGACCCTGATGCTGGGAAAGATTGAAGGCAGGAGGAAAGGGGATGACAGAGGATGAGATGGTTGGATGGCATCCCCAACTCCATGGACATGAGTTTGAGCAAGCTCTGGGAGTGGACGGGGGCCTGGCGGGCTGCAGTCCAAGTGGTCACAAGGAGTCGGACACGACTGAGCAACTGAACTGAACTGAACTGACACAGACCCTAACTCAGGTTCTTCACTTTTTGAGGAACTTCCTCTTCAGAACCAGGCCTCATGAGGGGTAGGGTGGGCAGACCCTCCCCTTTCATAACCAAAGAGGGCCCCTCAAGGTCTTTTCTGAAGGAAAGCGCAGCCCTCTCCTGACAGCTGCATCTCAAGTGAGGGCAGTTGCCTCACCCTTTACTGAAGCAGCAATGTTTTGGGTTTCAACAGAATGGAAGTTTCGAGTCAGAAGCAGGACCATCAAGTCCAAGGTCACCTTTTAACAGATGAGAGGTCAACTGAGACCCAGAGGTCAGGATCTCACCTACAGAAAGCCCAGAAAATTTAGTGCCAAGCCTGGGGCAGAACCTAGTTCTCTGACTCCAGGTCTGGGGTTTCTCAGCTCCACATACCAGCCACTGCTCCACGTCCGGTACAAAGCCGGCAGGCAGGCAGGAGGGAGCTGACATTTCTGAGCACCTACTGTGTGCCTGGCACGATGCCAAGCACTTTCTGTGCGTTGTCATTTAATCCTCATGTCTACTTTTGAAATAGACATTGCTGCTATTCCCACTTCACAGGTGAGCAAACTGACACCTGAAGAGGAAGCCCATCGTCAGTTCCCCAAGGTCCGCCTGCTCGGAACTGGGGTGAAACCAAGGCCAGCTCTCGAGGGAACTGACCCAGCTTGGTCTGAAGCAACAGGCTTGTATTCTTCATAACAATAAAAGCAAACGTTGGTGAACTGTTTGTGCCAAGCACCAATGTGAACATTTTAGATGATTTATCCTTGTTTACTGGATAGTCATGTATGGATGTGAGTGTTGGACTATAAAGAAAGCTGAGCGCCAAAGAATTGATGGTTTTGAACTGTCCTGTTGGAGAAGACTATTGAGCGTCCCTTGGACTGCAAGGAGATCCAACCAGTCCATCTTGAAGGAGAGCAGTCCTGGGTGTTCATTGGAAGACTGATGTTGAAGCTGAAACTCCAATACTTTGGCCACCTGATGCGAAGAGCTGACTCATTTGAAAAGACCCTGATGCTGGGAAAGATTGAGGGCAGGAGGAGAAGGGGACGACAGAGGATGAGATGGTTGGATGGCATCACCGACACAATGGACATGGGTTTGGGTGGACTCCGGGAGTGGTGATGGACAGGGAGGCCTGGCATGCTGTGGTTCATGGGGTCCCAAAGAGTCGGACACGACTGAGCGACTGAACTGACTGAACCAGTCCTTGTTTAATCTTCACAATAATCCCAGTTTACACCCAAGGTAACTGAGATTCAGAGCGCTGAGATGATCTGCTCAAGCTCTCGCAGCTGGTTAGGCAGAACTGTAGATTCAAGCCTAGATCCATCGGGCTCCAGGTCACTGTTCTTTCCACTCCCCTTCCCCCAGGGCCCTCACTGTCCCCCGCTTCTGCTGGGGAAGGAAAAGGGGCACACAAAGACCTGTGCCTGCCCCTCTCCTCTACCTCCTGCCCGCTTTAGGGCCTCTTTTCTTTCCCCACTCATGGGTTCCCTTCTGGGCACCCGGAACAGGTTATAGTCACGGTGCCAGTCTAGAAGGGACAGCCCCTCCTTTCCCTCCCCCATGCCCCACCAGCCCCACCCTTAGGTGTCGGCAGGAAGGACTGGCTATGGGGCCAAGAGGGTAAAGTCCTGGCTGCCTGGCTCAGCCGGCCCCTGGGGCTGGACTCTGGGCACCATCCAGGGACTGAACAGCTGGTTGCTGTGGTCCCATCCACCCACACCCTCTCCTCCCCACTGGGGCCCTGGCTCTCTGCTCCTCTATCCCAGGAGTTTGTAGCTTTGCAGAGTGTCTCCCTTCACTGGCAGAAACACACTCCAACTTGGCCTCCTTAAGCTTGCAGGGTGTTTACCGAGGGTAGGAGGGGATAGCTCACAGAGTGAAGGGCTGCCTGGTGAGCCAGGTCCAGACGCAAGTCAAGAGAAGGAGGGCTTGGGTCAGTCTGTCTGCCCCTGCAACATCTCATCATGTCCCACTGGCTCTGAATGGACCAATGCCTGTGGCTGAAGGAACACGAAGACCAGGCCGGCTCAGGCAGAGCAGGGTCCACCTCTCAGGGGAAGAGGCGCACAAAACAGTGGTCTAAGAAGGCACAGGAGGATCCCCGGGATTCTGGGTGCTGGTTGGGCCCAAACCCAACCAACTGCTTCGACAAGGAACTTCAGATAGTGTTTCTTCCATCCACGCAGAAGAGGCTTCTCTGGCTTGGTACTAACGCCTCAAGCATCATACCAAGAATTCCCCTCAAGCAGGAAGGCTGTGCTTCCACATTGGAGACAGAGAGGGAGGAGACAGGGAGGACAGAAGGCGTGCTTTTAAGCACTGACGATGCGCTGAAGACAGCGCTGGCCTCTTTGACACGGGGTTCCTTGCAAGTAAGGGAGGGCCATCCTAGGAGCGCACAAAGGCACGGAGGCGTGACTCAGTGCGACTGCTGAGCAGCTCCTTTCTGGAAACCTCCTTTCTGGAGGTTGGGCAGGGGACGAGGCTGGAGGGGTGGATCAGGGCCCAATGGGCAAGGCCTGGAACCCCAGGCCAAACGCTGGCCTCAGGACCTCCCTCGGGGTCCAGTGGCTAAGACTCCACGCTCCCAATGCAGGGGGCCTGGGTTCAATCCCTGGTCAGGGAACTAGATCCCACATGCTACAATTAAGCGTTTGCATGCTGCAAGGAAGGCTGAAGATGGCGCATGCCACAGCTAAGACCCAGAGCAGCCAAATACATAAATAAAAAATAAATAAGTATTTTTTTTTAATCTGGCCTTTCGCTAGAGACGAGCCAGCCAGCCACTGGGGCTCAGCATGGTCTCCTGCACCCCAGTGAGGCCTGGGCTCCAGCCACCCCACAAAATGAGACCCTCCTGGTAAGTGCACCTGCCTGGACCACAGTGGAGGGCTCTTCTAGGAAACTCCCCATCACCCAAGTTCATACCCTCCACCTAGTGAGGCCTTCATCCAGATGCAGCCTATTCCGGTGCCTGGAAGGGCTGAACAGACCAGCGAGGAGACAAGCAGCAAAACACACAAGCCCAGACGCCAGCCTGTCTGAGGAAAGGGAGGCAGGGAGCCCTGAGCAGAGATGCAAAAACAACAGTGTTGATTTTTAAGCTACTTTTATGAAGCTGAGAGCGAGCTGGAAAGCAAAATAACCACTGCTTATCTAAAGACATACAGTATTGTTCGTAGTTTTAACACAACTAAGATGATGCTTTGCCTGGTGGCCACAGATCTGTTGTGTGATTTGATCAGTGTGTTAACAATCACCAGCCCCAAATCTCTCTGCAGCTGAGCTGTACAGACGCCCACACATCCCTATAGACATGTCATCTCTCGGTCCAGTCTGCCCAAGATGCCTGTGACCTGTGAATGTGCTACTGAGGTGTGCACAGCCCTGACCCAGTAGGGCAGGACAATCGAGCCTTGGGGTCTGGAGTGAGTGGGATTGGGATGGGCCCTAAGGAGGGGCTTCAGGACATTATCTAGAGAAGATGAATGGCCAGGGGGCCACCTGGATTCAAATCACAGCTCCACTTACAAGCCATGAAAACTTGGCTAAATCACTTCACCTTTCTGAGCTTCAACTTCCTGGTCTGTTAAATGGGAATAACAACATAGACCCCACTCCGAACTGTTGCAAATATTAAGAAATCGATGTAGGGCCTTCCCTGGTGGTCCAGTGGTTAAGAATCTGTCCTGTGGGTTTCCCTGGTGCCTCAGTAGTAAAGACTCTGCCTGCAATGCAAGAGATACAGTTTCGATCCCTGGTCTGGGAAGATGCCACATGCCTCAGGGCAGCTAAGCTCATGTGCCACCGCTATGGAGCCTGCGCCCTAGAGCCCGGGAGCCACAACTGTTGAGCCCACGTGCCAAAACTACGGAAGCCCTCATGCCCTAGAGCCCGTGCTCCACAACGAGAAGCCACCGCCACAAGCAGCCTGTGCGCTGCAACAAAGAGCAGCCCGCACTCTCTGCAGCTAGAGAAAAGGCCCACGCAACGATGAAGACCCATCACAAGCAAAAATACTAAGTACAGTTATTTTTTTTAAATCCGCCTTGCAATGCAGAGGATGCTGGTTCAATCCCTGTGTTCTTAGTCACTCAGTCGTGTTCGATTCTTTGTGACCCCATGGACCGTAGCCCGCCAAGCTTCTCTGTCCATGAGGATTTTCCAGGCAAGAATACTGGAGTGGGTTGCCATGCCTTCCCTAGTCAGGAACTAAGATCCCATGTGCAATTAAACCCGAGAGCCGCAACTAGAGAGTCCATGTGCTCCAACAGAAGATCCCGCATGATAAAACTAAGACCAACACAGCCAAATAAATGAATAAAATATTTTTAAAAAGAGAGAAATTGGATGCAAAGGCCCCGAGCAAGATGCAGCACACAGTCGCTCAGTCGTGTCCCACTCTTGTGACCCCATGGACTGTAGCCCCCCAGGCTCCTCTGCCCGTGGGATTCCCCAGGCAAGAATACTGGAGTGGGTTGCCATTTCCTTCTCCAGGGGATCTTCCAGACCCAGGGATCAAACCCGTGTCTTTTGCATTGTCAGGTAGATTCTTTACCCACTGAGCCACCAGGGAAGTCCAACCCACACCATAGATCCACAGGAAATGGCCGCTTTTCTTTCCTTAATCAGCCCCCCTAGTTGGGTAAATTTTCTCGTCTTATCCAGAATGCCCACCCCATCCCCTCCCAGGCCCCATCCTCAGGCCAGTGGGAGATCCCATCCCCTCATACGGTGACTACTGGAGGAGGCTCGCTAGGTGGGTCCAACCAGCCTCAGAATGCGCCCCCTCCCCTCGCCTGGAGCCCACGGCGTGAGGTGCCATGGCTGCTGCCAGAAGGTGACCTACCCTGAGTCACAGACAACAAAGCCCGCAGCTTCCCCTGGCAACAGCCCCACTGCCAGGCGAGTCCATTTACCTGCAGCATCTCAGCAGAGCCAGGGCTGCCCGCGCTGCCAGGGCCAGCAGGGCACTTGATGAAGACTAAAGTCTGAACCTGCCAGGCCTCACAGGGAGCAGAACAGCAGGGCTCCACTCCCTGGGCAGGGCCACCTGGGACTTCAGAGATGCTGGCGGCCATCACAGACGGCGAAGGGCTCCATCCCCCTCCTCCGCTCAGGGAGGGTCTGACGGCAGTCACCGTGCAGCTCACCCCACCCTCTGCCCCCTCCGCCTTCGTTCTCATCAGCTCCAGGCCCTTTCCTCCCTTGCTCACCCACCAGGGATCACACACTGCTGAGTCAGGGGCCAGGTCCAGCCTGCAGTTGGGTGCCATGGATAGACACAGGGACTCCGGAAACAGACTGGCCGGGGCAGGCCTCTTGCTCCGGCCCTGTCTAGCTACCTGCCCCTGGGTGAGTACACAGCCTCGCTGCGCCCGCTTCCTCACCTGCCAAAGCAGAGGCAGACGCCTCACCAAACCGCTGTAAGGAAAAGGAGCTCGGAGCTACCCACAGTAAGTACTACCAAACTGTGCCTTTTTAAGTTAAGCCAACAGTTTAAATTAAGGACATTTCACAGAAAAATCCAGACTTCTGACTTTTCTTGAAAAATCAAAAATATGGGAAGACACATTCCTGCAAGGCACCAACTGGAATTCCTGCTGGACCAGTGGTTCTCCGTGCTGGCTATACCTTAGAACCATAGAGTCACCTGGGCAGCTACTAAAATATTTGGCTGTGCAGGCCCCACCCTGGGCCAATTAAGTCAGATTCTTCGGGGATGGGGTCCAGGAATCCTATGTTGTAAAATGCCCCTGGTGATTCTGGTGGGTAGCCTCATTTGTTTTAGGCAGACCGTGGACTTTCCAGTTGGCCATGGAGACATTTGCGCTTCATCATTTCACCGTGGTTTGTTTTATTAATAATTAGAGAGCAATTATTGGATCCCTGCCCTTTTAAAAATTGGAAATAGAAGCAGACCCACAAAGCTGTAAGTTTCCTCTCAGGGACTTCCCTGGTGGTCCTGTGGTTAAGAATCTGCCTTCTAATGCAGGAGCCACGCGTTCGATCCCTGGTCGGGGAACTAAAATCCCACGTGCCACATAACAACGAAGCCCATGAGCCTCAGCTATGGAACCCACAACTCTGGAGCCCACCGGCTGTAGGCCACAATTAGAGAGGCCCATGTGTGGGAACAAAGACCTAGAACCGTCAGAATTTTTTAATTAAATAAGTAAATGGGCTGAAAGAAACTCTTTAAAAAAATTTTTCTCTTACATTTGACCAACTTAGCTTACTCATGTGCCAAAAGCAGCAGCCTGTGGCCCTGGTCTGTGCTCTCTCTGTGGGGTCCTCGTCTCCAACCCAACCTCATCATATCAGGAACACGTCACACACTTTTCAGAGCCTTCCCCTGCAATGCCTTTCCTGCCTTCTCTCCCAGCAAACTCCTATTCATCCTTCATGGCCCTGCTCAAACGCCACCTCCTCTAGGTAACCCTCCTCAGTTTGTCAGGTTGAGCTGAAGTCGTCTTCTTCGCAGTCCCGGAAGCATATTGTTCATCTCCCTACCTGCACACTGAGGCCCAGTCTTCATTCCTTAGGCATCTGATCCCACTAGACTGGGATCTAACGGGAGGCCTCAAGAGTGAGGTTCTCTCTGGAGCCCCCAAAGCTAGCTTAGGGCCTAGTTTCCTGAACTCTCATCCTCTTCGTTCACACAGCTTCCCTCTCTCATGACTCCCCTTTGCACAGCCCCTCATGGCCTCTCAGCCTCTCTCTACCTCCTCCAGCTTCAGATCCCTCTCCTGGTTGCCCTGGCCTCTGCTCATCTCAAAGCTCAAGTATGGGATCTGCTCAGGTCAGTTCAGCTCCTCTCATCAAGTCACAGCAAAAGACTGGCCTTTGGCTCTGGGTCCATTCTTGTCCAAATCACTGTGGCTGGAGGGTCATGGGGTGAAAACATGAACTCCTTGAGCAGGGGTGAGGATGGGAGAGCTTCCTCTTCCTGGGGTCATGACCACTGCAGGTGCATAATGGCTATGCTGAGTATACGTCCCTGCAGGGCATCCGGGTCCCCATCTGCTGACACCCTCAGCGACTCCACTTCTCTCTGCTCTCTTCTCTCCCCCACTTTCAATCTCCCCAGTCACCTCTCACGTCTCCAGGCTCCCTGCCCGTCCACTGACAGCTCACCATGCACCATACCTGTCTCCTCCTCCTCACTTTGTGAAAGAATCTGCTCAGAGAAACTTCAGAGGAAGTCTGGGGTAGGTTTGGCAGGTTAAATACAAGATTCTCAGTTAAATTTGAGGTTCAGACACACAATAATTATTTAGTAAAAGTAGGTCCCAAATGGTGCATCAGTTCAGTTCAGTTGCTCAGTCATGTCCAACTCTTTGCAACCCCATGAACTGCAGCACTCCAGGCATCCCTGTCCATCACCAACTCCCAGAGCTTACTCAACTTATGTCCATTGAGTCAGGGATGCCATCCAACCATCTCATCCTCTGTCATCTGCTTTTCCTCCTGCCTTCAGTCTTTCCCAGCATCACGGTCTTTTCCACTGAGTCACTTCTTCGCATCAAGTGGCCAAAGTATTGGAGTTTCAGCTTTAGCATCAGTCCTTCCAATGAATATTCAGGACTGATTTCCTTTAGGATAGACTGGTTGGATTCCCTTGCTCTCCAAAGGACTCTCAAGAGTCTTCTCCAACACCACAGTTCAAAAGCATCAATTCTTCAGCACTCAAGTTTATTTATGGCCCAAGTGTCACATGCATACATGACTACTGGAAAAACCATAGCTTTGACTAGACTGACATTTGTTGGCAAAGTAATGTCTCTGCTTTTTAACATGCTGTCTAGGTTGGTCATAACTTTTCTTCCAAGGAACAAGCTTCTTTTAATTTCATGGCTGCAGTCACCATTTGCAGTGATTTTGGAGCTCAAAGAAATAAAGTCTCTCACTGTTTCCATTGTTTCCCCATCTATTTGCCATGAAGTGATGGGACTGGATGCCATGATCTTAGTTTTCTGAATGGTGCATGAGATATACTAAAAAAAAAAAAAAGTAGTTGCTGTTTATCTGAAATTCAAATTTAAGGAGCTGTCCTGCATTTTTATGTGTTAAATCTGAGAGCTCTAAAATGAGTCCCCTGGGTGAGGAGGGTCCCAGTTGGAATTCTCACTGTCCCTTGATACATCTCAGTTGAATTACACAGAATGTGCCTTTTTGGAGAAGCTGGTCTCTCTGGGGTGATAACAACTAGCTGTGTCAGAATCCCAGAACCGCCTCTCCTATATGTCCATTAGGACCCTTGAACAGCTTAAGAGAGGGGGAATTCTTTGGCTCCAGTGATTGAGGAATCCAGGGATGAGCTGGCTCTATGAGGCCCTGGCAGAGGCTCAAACACAGCTCTGAAAGCTCCTCTCTCTCCAGCTCAGCTCCCCTCTCCTGCATGCCAGCCCCACTCACATACAGGTTTCCCTTCCAAACGCATCACTGCAGACCTTCAAGTTTAAATCCTTCAAGTCATAGTGGGCAGCTCTTTCCCAGAAGCCTCAAGGAGATACCCATTGTATCTCATTGGCTCTAAGGAGGTGCAGGGGATCACCTCCCCAACCCTGAGCCAGCCAGTGTTTCCAGGGAAATCCAGTGTTCTGATTGGCCAGATCCGAGTCACACGCCATCTCTGGAGTCAATGGGAGGAGCCAATCTCCCAGAGCTCTATCAGACTGCAGTCGCTCAGGAAGAAAAAGTGAGGTCTGGAGGCAGGAAGGGCAGGTGATCACCAAAGTCCCAGGTAACACCCTCTGCTCATCACACCCCACAGCTGTGATCCCAGCAGTTCCAGAGGAGCACGCCACTGCCACGTAAATATTTTTCCAGCTTTTATATTTAGTACTGGTTAGAAGATGATACACCACCTAATGGTTTTTTAAAATGTAAATTCAGAAATGACTTGAAACAAACTTGTATTTTATTAATCAGTTCAGCATCATTATATATATCTATGTATTCAGTCTGCTGGAGAAAGCAATGGCACCCCACTCCTATACTCTTGCCTGGAAAATCCCATGGACGGAGAAGCCTGGTGGGCTGCAGTCCGTGGGGTCGCTCAGAGTCTGACAGGACTGAGCGACTTCACTTTTTTCACTTTTCACTTTCATGCATTGGAGAAGGAAATGGCACCCCTCTCCAGTACTCTTGTCTGGAGAATCCCAGGGACAGGGGAGCCTGGTGGGCTGCAGTCCGTGGGGTCGCTCAGAGTCGGACACGACTGAGTGACTTAGCAGCAGCAGCACTCAGCCCGCAGACGACGCTTGACGCCTGACAATGCATTATGACTTTGAGGACACCCTTCACAATTACCAGTGTGCCTTTCCAAGAATGAACCCATACAGCGCATCTACAGAGCCCTGTGGGGACTCACCCAGCCCTGCATTTGACAAGGCTTCTCAATGAGTGACAGACGCCTCTCCCACCTCGTTGCAACCTCTTTGGCAGGTGTATCACTGAGGAGTCTTTGGTGGTAGACAGCAGAAATGAATCTTGTTAGCTTCAACAAAAGGAAAAAAATACTGGCAGAGCAGCTCCTGGGAGCTCACAGCATCCATCGGGGGCCAGAGTCCCAGGCTTGGGAACCAAGGATACCATGGACGTTAGACAGCAAAAGGAACATCACGTTCACAACTAGAATACTAAGGTGAGGACCCCAACACAGAGATGGTGGGCCAGCCTTTTCAGCTAAAGATTTGATCTCAGTAAAGGAGCTTGTGTTTAGCCCACCTTTGGCTTGGGAAAAGGTGGGACCCCTGCCATAATTCCAGGAAAGGAAACCAGAGTACTGGCCTGCAGGGGAGGAGATGCTGACAGCCAGAAGCGAGGAACACTCCCCCAGGGATGACACACCCTCCAGGTGGTGAGGACTGGGATACGCCCTCCTCAGCCAGGAGTGTGGCAGTCAATTATTTTGCTATTAGAGTTGCCACCACTTTTTTTTTTCTCTTTTGGTTATTCTGGAAGCATTCATTTGGATTTTTCCCTGCTCTGGTTTTCTTTATGTTTCCATAATCTTTCGGCTCCTGGGTGGTCTGGTTTCCGACAGGCAGCAGCGTCAGCTGGTTCTCACAGAGTCCATGTGCTCATGGAGGAAATGTGGCCTGAGCCGATGTCACCACGCCCACAGAAAGGAAGTGACAGCTGCACAAGGTGGAGAAATGTATGTGCTGTATCCGTATGGGTGACTCTGGTTACCAGGAACAGAACACTCAATTCAAACAGCCATAAATAATAAAGGCAATTTATTGGCTCACATTTTTTGAAAAGTCCTTCAGGAAAGGCTTGATCCAGCAGCTTAACAGTGCTAACAAGAACCCAGTTACTTTCTCTTACTCGACTTGCCTTTTTCAAGATTAGCTTCCCTTACAGTCCCAAGATACCTCCCAGCAGTTCCCAAGAAAAAGATTGCCTCATTTGTGATCAGGAGGGTATCAGAGAAGCATCTTTGTTCCAGAATTCCCAGGAAAAGTCCTAAGATTCACTCCGAAGTGACAAGTCTAGATCACATGCCTAACACTAAACACTGAGCCAGATGTTTGAAATTCACTTATTGACTTAGCCCTGCTCCAGCCTGGCACCAGAAGTGGAATCAGTCTGTGCAATTACATGGCTCCCGAAACCAAAATCAAGGCTATCTGAGATGGCAGAGGAGTTCTGGGAAAGCCATGCACATGGGCCCACGGCAGTGAGCAGCCACATACACGACCGCGAGTTGATTAATCATCATAATTGCAGGTCCTGTCATGAACTGCATTAAGCACTTCACATGCATGAGTTATGCGATTTAACAGACCATCACTGAACCCTGGGAGATGACCTTCTCATTCTATTTTGCAGAGAAGGAAGCAGGTTAAATGAAGTGACTTGAAGCATCATAGCTGTTACGAGTCAGAGACAAGATTGTTGTTGTTGTGGTTGTCGCTGTTGTTCAGTCACTGAGACACGTCTGACTCTTTGCGACCCCATGAACTGCAGCACACCAGGCTTCCTTGTCCTTCACTATCTCCCAGAGTTTGCTCAAATTCATGTCCACTGAGTCAGTGATGCCATCCTACCATCTCATCCTCTGTCATCCCCTTCTCCTCCTGTCCTCAATCTTTCTCAGCATCAGGGTCTTTTCCAATGAGTCGGTTCTTCCCATCAAATAGCCAAAGTATTGGAGTTTCAGCTTCAGCATCAGTCCTTCCAATGAATACTCAGGGTTGATTTTCTTTAGGGTTGACTGATTTGATCTCCTTGCAGTCCCAGGGACTCTTAAGAGTCTTCTCCAGCACCACAGTTCAAAAGTATCAATTCTTCAGCGCTTAACCTTCTTTATGGTCCAACTCTCACATTCGTACCTGACTACTGGAAAAACCATAGCCTTGACTATACAGACCTCTGTCAGCAAAGTGATGTCTCTGCTTTTAAATATGCTGTTTGGGTTTGTCATAGCTTTCCTTCCAAAGAGCAAGTGTCTTTTAACTTTATGGCTGCAGTCACCGTCCACAGTGATTTCAAAGCCCAAGAAAATAAAGCTTGTCACTGCTTCCACTGGTTCCCCTTCTGTTCCACGAAGTGATGGGGCCAGATGCCATGATCTTAGTTTTCTGAATGTTGAGCTTTAAGCCAGCTTTTCCCTCTCCTCTTTCACTGTCATCAAGAGGCTCTTTAGTTCCTCTTCACTTTCTCGCATTAGAGTGCTATCATCTGCATATCTGAGGTTATTGATATTTCTCCCAGCTGTCTTGATTCCAGCCTGTGCTTCATCCAGCCCAGAGATAAGATATGAACTCAAAAATCTGATCCCAAAATCCATTCTCCTGTACCCCACCCTGCCTCTTAATAATGGCCTTGGGCACTTCTGGGAACTCCAAAAAGGGGTACATTTATTTAACAGGACTTAACTGAGACCTACAATGCATCAGGCATCCTGCCAGACTCTGAGTACTCAGAAGTCAGTGAGGTATGAACCCTATTTTATTTGTGAGGCTCATGGCCTAGAAAGAGAAACAGGCACAAACCAATGAACACAACCTAATGAGAAGCACTATATTTTGCTGTGACGGGCACTTCACATACATTATCTCATTGAATCCCTAAATACCCTCTGGGGAAGATGGTCTTATTGCTTCTGGATTCCTGAGTTAACAGATGGACAGTAAGGCTAAGCCACTCCAGGTCACTCACCTGGCTGGGCAACTCTCCCTGGTCTCACTTTCTGGAAGCTGAGGGGTCACCCGCAGAGGTCAGATCAGCAAGAAGACAGCCACATCAGGTACACATTCACTGAGAATTCCTGGCCTGGAGGATGGGAAATGTGCTGTGGATTGGGGTGGCCTGGAGAGAAACAAATTTTGCCGAGCAGGGAGAGTCAGGGTACAAACTCGAGGGGTGCCACTGGTGCCAGCCATTTCCCCATGTGCCCTGGGGAATTGTCTTTGCAATTTTCCCACCTCAGGGAATCCCCATCCCAGAAACCCAAATGGGAAAGCCTATATGACTCTCTTGATATTGCTAAACCCCCAGGGTTGGCATAAGAGAATTGTAATAGCAACAATTTATACCCCTTCTCCGTGGCAAGCCTTCATCTGTCTTCATCTGTCTTGGAATTACCCTGCAAGGCAGGCATGGGGAGGAATGTAGACATCATTTTACAAGCAAAGAAACTGAGTCCTAGAGACAGAGCTCAGAAGTGATGGGGGCTGGAATGCAATCCCCAGGCCTGGCTCCAGGACCCTTGCTCACCCTGAGATTCTGACAGCCCCCAGGCGGTGCTCATCCTGGGTGTCAGGGGTGAAGGAGGCTGTGTTCATCCGGAATCACCTCCTCTAGGCTTCTCTCGGTCTAGCCCTCTGACTTGAGCTCCTGGCTATGGACGTTCTAGAAGCTTCAGGCAATTCATTGCAAGTGCTGCACCAGGAGGGAGCTAAGCTCCCCAAGCATCTATAAACCTGCTCCCCATTTCTCAAAACCTTCATGGAAGAGATCATTGCCAAGAAAGACCAGGGAGAAGACGAACGCAGGTTTTGAAGACAGGCAGACTTAGAGTCCAGGCTTGATAGCTCAGGTGTGACCTGGGCAAGTCGTCTCTCATCTCTGAGCCTCAGTTTCCAGAGCAGTTAAATGAGAGCTGATGATCCTCACTCCATGGGTTTCTGTGTCAGCCAGAAATCTGGAAGCCGTCCTTCAAATGTTTATCTCCTCTCGCTCCTCCCCTACTCAGGCGAGTCCCAAATTTTGTTCATCTCCAAAATGCATTGCACACTCATCCTGTCTCCTATGTCACTTCCTTCATCCGCGCCACCATCAGCTCCTGCTGATGCCAACCGTCCCTCAGTGCCTACTTGTCCCCTTCCGTCATTCTCCGCAGTGTAGCTGGAGAGATCTTTATAGAACGTGTATTCAGTGATATCACCCCCAGCTAGAACTCTCCAACAGTTTCCTATTGCTCTCAAGGAAGCACCAAAACTCTCACTGTTGCCTCCATACAGAGGCCGTGTGGGCTGACCCTATCAGCCTACCCTCCCCAGAGCACTCTGCACCCAGCTTCACAGCCTTCTGCTCCTGCCTGCGACCCTCTTCCCATTCAAAGCTGGTTAACTTCTACTTCTGTGTCAAACCCCTATTCAAAGGCTAATTCCTCCGGAGAGCTATCCTTGATTTCTCAGATCTGCTCAGACTCCCTCCTTTGTTGACCTCACCTTGTACTTTGTGGCACCAATCAGCATTACAACTGAACTGCTCCTTGAATGTCTGTTTTCTCAGTCACGAACAAGGCATTTTTGCCTCTTCCTCAAGAGAACACCGCCTGCCCACACACACCACCAGCAGTCTCAGAAGTGGGTCCAGGAACTTTGCTGGATGCTCAGTGGTTAAGAATCCGCCTTCCAATGCAGGGGATGTGGGATCAATCCCTGGTCAGGAAACTAAGATCCCACGTGCTGCAACTAAAGATCTTGCAGGCTGCAACGATGATCGAAGATTCCCCGCGCTGCACCTAGGGCCAGGCTCAGCCAGATACATACAGGCTTCCTCTGGGGAGAAGGCCACCTGCCAGTGCAGGAGACAGAAGACACTCGGGTTCAATCCCTGGGTCTGGAAGTTTCCCTGGAGGAGGGCACGGCAACCCACTCCAGTGTTCTTGCCTGGAAAATCCCTGTGGACAGAGGAGCCTGGCGGGCTACGGTCCATAGGATCGCAAAGAGTCAGACACGACTGAAGTGACTTAGCATGCACGCATGCACATGTATGTATGTGTGTATGTGTGAGTGTTAAAAAAGAAAGTGATGTACATAGATAACCAACAAGGGCCTGCTGTGTAGCACAGGAAACTACTCTCAATATATTGTAATTAACCTATAAGGGGAAAGAATCTGAGAAAGATTTATATATATATATATAACATTATATGGATATATAAAGTTCCAACTTTATATATATAGACATATATATATAACTGAATCACTGTGCTATCCACCTGAAACTAACACCACATTGTAAATCAACTCGACTTTAATAAAAATTTTTAAAACGAAAAAAAAAAGGTGAGGGTCTTCTTCCTCTCCCATCTCACAGATGCAGCCAGGTCGAGCAGAGAAGCGCCTCCTTGATGTCCCAACTCCAGGACCCTCCTCCCGGGAGGTGACCCTCCCAGCCCCACTGGGCCAGCCTGTGGGCCAGCAGACTCCCCTTGGGCCCTCCTGCTCCCGCCCGCCCCCGCGCTCTCAGAACCCAAGCCCTCTTGCTTCCCTCCTTCAGTTCCCGGAATGTTCCAGAGCTGACCTGTCACCCAGGTGCACGCCCAAGTAGCCACGGCGACTGTTTACCCTCTGCCCTTAGAAACCATCTCTGGCTTGTGGCAGTGGGCACCCAACACAGCTGCCCTCTGCCCGCAGCCTGGCCTAACAAGCAAAGGTGTTTCCTGCTGAGGTTGGCATTGCCAGGCTGGGTTTCCTATCCGTCCACACACCGCCCTCCCCCACCCACCACTGCTCCTGTCCCCCCCGGCTCCCCACAGCTCCCAGAGCATCCCACACTCAGTCTGGCCTGTCTGGGAGCCAAGGGGAGAGACGGTCAGAACTCACCTCTTCCCGCTCCTTGGGTCACACCGCCAAGGCATCGGCAAACACCAGGCGGACGGCGGAGGCCAAGTCCTTGAGCTCTGGAGGCACAGAGACCTGGGTCCCAATCCCCTCTCCACCTGCCGCTCTGTGACCTCTAGCCAGGAGCCCCACCTCCCGAGCCTCCATTTCTCCCTGCGTAGCACTAGGATGCTGAGCGTAACCACCCCTTTTGAGCCATTGTGACAATGAAATGGCAAAGTGCCTGGCACGCGACTTAACACTGACGGACTGGAGGGGCCCTGGCCCAGGGGGCTCAGCCCTTTCCTAGCGGACAGTGAGAGTCAGCTTTTTCCTGGGAGGCGGGGGATGCTGTGCTGGGAGAGTCCCGTCTCAGCCCGTGGTAAATCCTGCTTTGAGGGGTGGCCACCTAGTTGGAGGGGGCTTCCCAGGTGGCGCTAGGGGTAAAGAACCTGCCTGCCAGTGCAGACATAAGCGATGTGGGTTTGATCCCTGGGTCGGGAAGATCCCCTGGAGGAGGAAATGGCCACCCACCCTAGTATTCTTGCCTGGAGAATCCCATGGACAGAGGAGCCTGGTGGACTACAGTCCACAGGGCTGCAAAGACTCGAACACGACTGAAGTGACTTAGCATGCATGCACGCACCTGATTGGAAGGGAACCTGCGAGTTTGAGCTGGAGCCTCATCTGTGTAGCCAGGACCCTGTATTAACTCCACCTGTGTTATCTGGGGGGAGGCTCTGGGACGTCTGATGGTGGGATGGGGGACTGAAGAGCCCCCAGGTTGTCCCGGGACACTACTGACGGCTGCCTCTGTGACTGGGCCCCATCCTTGCCCTTTCAGGATCTTCAGAGCCATACCCACCTCCTGTCAGCACTCCAAAAACACCACACACACACACCCAATTTCCCCAGAGTTCTGCCCTTTCCTGAAAAATCTGTTCCCCAACCTGTGAACCCTGGCTTTGGAGTCAGCCAGCACGGGTGTCTACCGTGTGGCCTTGGATGAGTCCCCTCGCCTCTCTGAACGTCATACGACAGGGAAAACATTACCTAACCCCCTGGACACCCTGAGGATTAAACATGGAAACTTCAAGAAGCTCTGGACACGGCAGGCCCTACATAAGCGATGAACATACGTGGCAAGGAAATGACACATTTTCGTCCAGCCACCCTTCCCTTGCTTGCTGTCTAAGGAGGGTGCAGGCTTAAACCAGAGAAGCCGGGGAGAAGGGAGAAGTGAAGGGCCAGGCCCGGAGCGACCCTGGGACCCAAGTGGGCACAAGATGAAGCTCTGCAACTTACCCGCCCAGCTTGGCCCCTTCTCTTCCCACCCTGGGCTCATTGTGGACACCCCAGCTGGTACGTCCAAATTCTGTCCACCACCACCCCCACCCCACCACCAGACATCCACTCTGTGGCCATCTCAGCCTAGCAGGGCTCATGGCTGCAGTGCAATCCATCCTCAGGAGAACAGGTCCCGGGGAAGAGGCCCCCAAAGACCATGAGAGCAGGCTCAGGGCTCTTCAAGCTGGGCAGGCATTCCAGCATCCAGAGGACAGTCCACCAGGAGATAGAGTATGAGCTCTGAGTGGGCACATTCCCGTTGGTCCCTCACTTTGTGGGATGGAGTGTGGACGGCAGAGGACCAGAGCAGGGTCCAGGAGCAAGGTCAGGACTTGGCTAACCTAGGTCTATGGGCAGTTAAAACCTGACTCAAACCCTGCCCTCAGGACACTTATAGTCTAGCAGAGAGAATAGACATTAAGCAAGGAATTATTAGAAAGTGGGATCCATGGACTTCCCTGGTGATCCAATGGTTAAGACTCTGTGCTTCTACTGCGAGCGTCGTAGGTTCAGTCCCTGGTCGGGGAAGTTCCACGTGTCGCATGGAAAAACGCACTGAGGCCAAAAACAAAACAAAAATAAGAAACGACCCATGATACAGATGCCTGAGGGAAGAGAGAGCCTGGCCTCACCCGGAGGGAGAAGGGTCCACCCTCTACTTCCCCATACTGCTGTTGCTTGGTCGCTCAGTCGTGTGCGACTCTTTGCGACCCTTTGGACTGTAGCCCACAGGCTGTTCTGTCCGTGGGGATTCTCCAGGCAAGAATACTGGAGTGGGTTGCCATGTCGTTCTCCACGGGATCTTCCCAACCCAGGGATCAAACCAGGTCTCCTGCATTGCAGGCAGATTCTTTACCACTGAGCCACCAGAGAAGCCCCTGCTGCCCATTCTGAGGGTCCAAGGCCGCTCCTGTTACACAGCTGCCTCCCGAGACCCCCCCAGGACGGGAAGCACGGGGCCACACCCACAGCTCAGCACCCATCCTGCCATGCTCCGGGCCCTCTGCTTGGGGCCAGTGTTTCCCAAAGCATGGTGCTCCCCAGACCTGCTGCTGCTGCCTGTCCAGACGCACCCAATCCCATTCTCTGGGGCAGGACCCAAGTCATCACGGTGAGGAAGAGCTCTGGAGCTCTGATGCACCTCGACATTTGGGAACCACTGTTGGAGGGAACACACCCCATTCCTACACTGATTCAGAATTCTTTAACGGAGCACCTCCAGGGGGCCCAACACTGCCCTAGGTCCTGAGGATAAACCTGTGAACTGACACAGCCCCTGACCTTGGAGCTGCATCCTGGTTGGGGGGGGGGGCAGACAGTAAGACGAATCAATGTACGACGAGACCATCCAGATGGTGGTAAATACTGTGAGAACAGTAAAACAGGGGCAGAAACAGCAGGGAAGGCTTCCTGGAGGAGGTGACATCTGAAGTGAGACCTAAAGTTTTTCTGTATCCTCTCCCTCTCCACTTTGCTGCACTGTCTCCCTTGGCTGGTGGGCCTCCCAACTCTGAGAAGCCAGGAAAAGCAAGAGCGATGGTGGAAAGAAGAGCACGCTCCACCCCGAGAGAGAAACCTTCACAAACTCAGCGTGGAGGGAAGTGGTGATACAATGCCCACCACATATAAATAGGCCCGTCCGCTCCAGAGTCACCCTGGAAACCTGCGGTCAGTTTGGACTTTGCTTAAGGCCGAGCTCGCTTGCCACTAGGAGCCCAAAACGGCTGAACAAACTTCGAGCTTCACATGGGGCCGGCCCCTGATGAGTTCAAGGCCAGAGCATTTCTCCAAAGTCAAAACCGCAACAGGAAGACACAGAAACGGGCTTCTGAGGAGGC
The DNA here is from genome assembly GCA_935064755.1 of Tragelaphus eurycerus. NCBI lineage: Eukaryota > Metazoa > Chordata > Mammalia > Artiodactyla > Bovidae > Tragelaphus > Tragelaphus eurycerus. The sequence goes on along the minus strand of CAKXYN010000099.1, from coordinate 5,869,739 downwards.
CCGGCCTGGCTCAAGGGCTCTGGTCAGGTTTCCCGAACGCCGCACTGAGTTAGAAAGAGGGCAGCTAGAAATGTCCCCAAGCTCTAAAATCTCTGCCCTGCCCAGGTGTGCCACCTTGCCTGAAATCTCACCGTGAGAAGCTGGGGATGTGGGTCAAGCATTGCCCTGCACTCTGACTCTGGGAAGAAGCCGTACATTTAGCCCCTGAGAGTGGAGGGGGCGGGGAGCGGGGGGTTACCATGCAAGAGGAGAGGCTCGAGGGTTTAGTTGTGCTGACTCGTGTCTCAGATTTTCCGTGATTATTCTGATGTCAGATCATTCGTTCCCGTTTCCCATGGGAACTAACTTGTGAGTTGTTCGAACGGTAGGGTCTTCCTGGGGCTTCCCAAGTGGCAGAGTGGTAAAGCATCCGCCTACCAGTGCAGGAGGCACAAGAGGTACAGGTTCAATCCCTGGGTCAGGAAGATTCCCCTGGGGAAGGAAAAGGCCACCAACTCCAGTATTCTTGCCTGGAGAACCCCGGGGTGGCGGGGTGGGGGGGCAGTTTCATAGGAAAAAGGGCCCTGGGCAGGGCTCCTGGAGCCCAAGTTCTCTTAACTCTGCCTCTGCCACTAGGGTTAGTCTCTTTTCCTGTTCCTGAGCCTCAGTTTGCTCACGGTGGGGACCATGGCCTGAATCAAGTGCGGGGCCCCAGGCTGACTCTCCTCTGACCAGGGGGAGGGACGTGGGCTCCGGAATGCAGGTGGTGGTGGCCCTGAGCAGAGGGAAGGACCCTGGGAGCGAAGTGTCGGGAAGCGTGGACTGCCCAGCACCGCAGCCACCTGCTGCCCAGCCGCCCACTTCCTGCCCCCTTCCTGCCCACGGGCCCCCGGGCCCCGGGGAGCTTGACCCAGAGCAGAGCTGAGCCCACATTCCCACCAGGGTGGCCGCCAAAGCCAAGCCCGAGGACACGGCGGCCCCCTGCGGGGATAATGAGAGGCTTAGGCAAAGCTGCCCGGGCCATTCCACGACCTTGACTGGCAGTGGACAGAGGGACCAGCCCAGAGGCCTGGGTACTGTTTATGCAAGAAGGAGCGCAGGATGGGACTGGGGCTGGAATCGTCCGCCGTCTTCTATTCACTCTGTGGCCGTGACCAGATCTTTGGCCTCAGAGCTTCAGTTGCATCATCTGTAGAGTGGGTTTGAAGTGAAGTGAAGTCACTCAGTCGTGTCTGACTCTTTGTGACCCCATGGACTGTAGCCTACCAGGCTCCACTGTCCATGGGGTTTTCCAGGCAAGAGTACTCGAGTGGGTTGCCATTTCCTTCTCCAGGGGATCTTCCTCACCCAGGGATTGAACCCAGATCTCCCGCATTGCACACAGATGCTTTACCGTCTGAGCCACCAGGGAAGCCTAGAGTGGGTCTAGTCCCCCTTAAAGCCCATGCGAGGCTCCCAAGAAGCCAGGCGCCTACTTTGCTTGCCTGGGCACCCAGCACATGGGGCGCCTTATTTTTTGGCTGGCTGTGTTGCTCCAGGCGGCTTTCTCCAGTTGCAGCAAGCGGGGCTGCCCTCTAGTTGTGGTGCTCAGGCGTCTCACGGCAGCACTTCGCCTGCGGAGCACAGGTTCCAGGCTCTCAGGCTTCAGTAGTTGCAGCTCCCAGACTGTCAAGTGCTGACTCCGTAGCTGTGCTCCCTCGACCCAGTTGCCCTGTGGGATGTGGAATCCTCCTGGACCCGGGATTGAACTCACATCCCCTGCATTGGTAGGTGGACTCTTAACCACTGGATCACCAGGGAAGTCCAGCAGGACTTTTAGAAAAGCAACATTCCCTTCTCTTTATAAATAGAAGTTGAATTCTGCCCGTGATCCTGGTTCTTAACATTTAACCCCAGGGACTAAGCTTCCTCCACAAGACAAACTGGACTTCGTTCAAAAATACATTACCACCATCGGCCTCATTTCTGCCAACAAGGCTCTGCACATTTGTCACCAAGCAAGGCCCTCTCCAGGCACTGTGATCAATAGTGACTACCATTTGTGGCCCACCTACTATGCGTCAGGCACTTCCATCACTGTCTCATCATTTTCAGAACAACCCTTTCTCAAGCCGAGGAAAAGCCCACTTTACAGATGTGAAAGCCCATTTTATATCTGTTGGATCATAGAAAAAGCAAGTGAATTCAAGAAAAACATCTATTTCTGCTTCATGGACTACACTAAAGCCTTTGTGTGGATCACAACAAACTGTGGAAAATTCTGAAAGAGATGGGAATACCAGGCCACCTGACCTGCCCCCTGAGAAATCTGTAAGTAGGTCAAGAAGCAACAGTTAGACCCAAACGTGGAACAATAGACCCGTTCGAAATTGGGAAAGGAGTACATCAAGGCTGTATATTGTCACCCTGTGAATTTAACTTCCATGCAGAGTACATCATAAGAAATGCCAAGCTGGATGAATCACAAACTGGAATCAAGATTGCCAGGAGAAATGTCAATAACCTCAGATATGCAGATGACATCACCCTTATAGCAGAAAGTGAAGAACTAAAGAGCCTCTTAATGAAGATGAAAGAGGAGAGTAAAAAAGTTGGCTTAAAATTCAACATTCAAAAAACTAAGATCATGGCATTGGGTCCCATCACTTCATGGCATATAGGTGGGGAAACAATGGAAACAGAAAGACTTTATTTTCTTAAGCTCCAAAATCAATGCGGATAGTGACTGCAGCCATGAAATTAAAAGATGCTTGCTCCTTGGAAGGAAAGCTATGACAAACCTAGACAGCAAACTTAAAAGCAGAGACATTACTTTGCCAACAAAGCTATGGTTTTTCCAGTAGTCATGTATGGATGTGAGAGTTGGACCATAAAGAAGGCTGAGCACCAAAGAATTGATGCTTTTGAACTGTGGTGTTAGAGAAGATTCTTGAGAGTCCCTTGGACTGCAAGGAGATCCAACCAGTCCATCCCAAAGGAGATCAGTCCTGAATATTCATTGGAAGGACTGATGCTGAAGCTGAAACTCCAATACTTTGGCCACCTGATGTGAAGAGCTGACTCATTGGAAAAGACCCTGATGCTAGGAAAGATTGAAGGCAGAAGGAGAAGGGGACAATTGAGGATGAGATGATTGGATGGCATCACCAACCCAATGAACAGGAGTTTAAGCAAGTTCCAGGAGATGATGAAGGACAGGGCAGCCTGGCAGGCTGCAGTCCATGGTGTCACAAAGAGTCGGATAGGACTGAGTGACTGAACAACAACAGATGTGAAAACCGAGGCTCAGAGATGTGAACTTTCTTCTCAGGGACCACAAGGAGATGGAAAGGAACTCAAATCCCACAGTCCACATGCAAAGCCCAGGGCTCTACTGCTAGACTACCCTGCCTTCCTGGTGGAAGAAAGCCTCCTCTCTCTCATTGCTACAGCAAGAGGAGCTGGGGAAACTCCGCAGGAGATTGCAAGGCCTGAGTGTTTCCCCTAATAAGTCAGCGTGTGACAGTTTCACTAAAAGTCAATTTCCCTCCATCAAGGACTACCCCCACCCCATGTTTTTTTTTCCTAAAAAAAAAAAAAAGACCTATGTTTCAAGGTGGATCCCAAGCCCACTCTGAAGCCTGGAGGGGCTGAGAATAGAGCTGTCATGGGGGGCACATTTCTAGAGTGATCACATTTGCCAAATCCAAAATGGACACATGAAGCCTGCCGAGGACGGGGCTCCCCCTTCATTCAGGGCCATTGTAGCTCTCGGGGTCCTGGGGCCACTACAGCCAGCTTCCTGGGATGCTTCAGCCCTCTCCGGGAAAACGCAGCTACGCCTCCAGGCTGTGATTCAGTTCACAACACGTGTGGGCCAGCTTCATGGTGATCAAGGCCGTGTGGTCGCTGCAGCCCCCTGGACACCCTGGCTGGGCATGGGAGAAGGTCGGGGAAGGCTTATTGGAGGAGGGAGGGTGGACAGAGAGGATTGGAACAGGTATAGAGAAGGGTACGTCTCCTCTAAAGGGGCACCCTAGCCCGAAGGGCAAGGTCAGTCTTCACGGCCAAGCAGACCTGAGTCTGAATCCTTAGACGGACGGATGGCTGAAGGGATGGATGGACCGGATAGACACATGGGTGGGTGGATGGGTCCGTGAGTGAACGGACGGACAGAGGAAGGGCTAGAGAAATAAAAGAAGGAAGGAAGAAGGATCAATCAGTTCATCTCAAGGCCGCAGCCCCTCTTGCTGTCCCATCACTTCCCCGCTCCAGAATCCATCCAGCAAAATACACGGGTTATGTCACGGCAGCAAACAACTCCTAAACCTTAGTGACTCCAAACGACGACGGTTTAGTTCCTGTTCACACTACGTGCTTGTGGGCTGGTGGGAGGTCTGCTCCTTGTGGTCCTCATGCAGATCACAAGCCACTACCGTCCTGCTGGCCACTGGGGGCTGTCTCATCTGGTTGGCCAAAGCCTGTCACATCATTATCCCTAACTTTAAAGGAATAGACAGGGCATTCCCACCACAGATCTAGAAAGAGGGAACCCTGGGGGTTTGTGAACAGCCCTAAGGCCACCACACGTGCCGTGCCCTGCTCCAGCTGCCCAGGAACACTGTCCCCAGGGTTAGCAGGGTGGAGACCAGGGAGGGCAGGGGGAAAGAGAACAAGGGCCCTGGTGGCACCTCCCTGAGCATCTTCATTCCCCAGCCCCTCGGCCCTGCCTACTGAGGGGGGAGACTTCAGAATCAGCTGTGAGCCCACGTCTGCTTTAGAGGCTGGAGTATAAATCCTTCTGGTCCAGTTTGAAACGAATGTCCTGGGACCTTCATTTCCAGTTTATGCCCTTGTGGGGGCCATGGGGCTCCTGGGAGAGGGGTACAGGGCATCCAAGCTGAGGCTTCAATACTTTGGCTGCCTGATTCAAAGAGCCGACTCGTTGGAAAAGACCCTGATGCTAGGAAAGATAGAAGGAGGAAGAAGGGGACGACAGAGGACGAGATGGTTGGATGGCATCACCGACTCAATGGACGTGAGTTTGAGCAAGCACCCGGGGATGGTGAAGGGCAGGGACATTTGGCATGCTGCCAGGTCACAAAGAGTCGGACACGACTTAGTCGGACACAGTCGGACACGACTGAACAACAATAAGCTGAAATGTTCCCTGAAAATGAAAGTCAAAGTCGCTCAGTCCTGTCCGACCCTTTGTGACCCCATGGACCATACAGTCCATGAACTTCTCCAGGCCAGAATACTGGAGTGGGTTGCCGTTCCCTTCTCCGGGATCTTCCCAATCCAGGGATCAAACCCAGGTCTCCCACACTGCAGGCGGATTCTTTACCAGCTGAGCCATCAGGGAAGCCCCAGAATACTGGAGTGGGTAGCCTATTCCTTCTCCAGCAGATCATCCCAACCCAGGAATTGAACCGGGGTCTCTTGCATTGCAGGCAGATTCTTTACCAACTGAGCTACTAGGGAAGCCCTCATGTTCCCTGGAGGTTATTTAGTCCAACATTTTCATTCACAGAGAGAAACTGAGGCTGAGGGAGGGTTAGCTGGATTCCCATGGCCCAGCATGTAAAGAGCAAAGCTGGGTCTCCAGACACTCTCTCCAGAGTTCCTTCCTCCCTCCACCTGCAGGCAGGCATCTTCAAAATGGGATGCAAGGAGCAAGGATGAAATGCCTGCCCTTCCCCAGGTCAGAGTCCCGCTGCTGAACTTGCATGCAAACAGGGAGTTCAGGCCTGGAAGGCCCTTGAGCCCCTTCCCTTCTGCAAGGGAAGGAACACTGGACTTGAAGCTGGACGGTCCTGGGTTCCAGGTCCTGTGGCCACATCTCAAATGAAGGTTCTTGGGCGGGTCCCTTTACCTCCCTGAACCTTCTTTTCCTACTCTGTGAAATGATGAACAGTCCTGCCTAACTCACTGAGCTCTCAGAAGTATGGAAATGTTTCTTTCATCATGACATGTCACACAGATGTGTACAAGGCCCTGCTTTCACCCTTGTCATCTCCCCAAATGGTCCGTCATTCCTGGATCCCCAGCTGCCAGCACAAGTCCTGCCCAGAATAGTGTTCAGGCAATGTTTGCATGAACTGAATTGATTCGTTCTTGGTTCGTTTCAGCAGGTACCTCCCGACTCCAGGGTCAGCACTCTGGGTGACTGGATGACAAAGCCCCTCAGTCCTGGGAGGAGTCCAAACACATCTGCTAAAGATGCAGGAGAACAGGAGGTCCCAGGTCACCTCAGATGCTAGACACTTATCTGTGCGTCACTTGTTCACTGATTCATAGCCCATCTCCCCCACCAGGCTCTGAGCTCCATGGACACGCAGACCCTCTAAATCTCTAGCATCTCGCATGTGGTTTAACTTCACTGTGTACTGACCAAATAGAGAGGATCTTATGGATCCCAGGTCTGTTCCTCCTGGCAGTCCCTTCTCTTGAGCCCCAGGTTCCTCATCTGTAAGATGGGAGTTTGGGGAAACAAACTCAGGAAACATAGACCTTAGTCTGCAAAGTTCCTTCATATCACAAGCCTGAAGTGGGCATGGCTGTTGGCATCACCACTATGATTTTTACTAAGGGCTTTACTATGGTAGAGATGAGAGCGATCGCCCCGGGGCTCAGAGGGCTGGGGGTGGGGGGTGCGGTGCTCCAGCCCCACCCAGAGTTGGCCCTGAGAGACCACTCACGTTGCAGTCTGCACTCACAAGTCCATTTCCGCCTCCCAGACGGTGGTTCTTGTCATCTTTTCAGTGAGACAACTGAGGGTCAGCTCAATGAGAGAATTCTCCTAGGTCACGTAGTGCCTAAAGAGATCTGGTCCTGGGAGAGGGCATTTCCTGAGGGTCTGCAGGAGGCCAGTCGCTGCCAGGAGCATTGCCTTTGCCGCATTTTCTCACCCCGTCTTAACAGGGAGGAAATACAGAGGTCCACAGCCAGTGAGCAGCGCCTCCCGCCCCTGCGGAGGGCCTCAGCCTCAGCCCTCCACCCGCCCCCTAGGGGACTCGGATCTGAGCCGGGCCCTGGCCACCCTCTGCTGCTCCCGGAAGTGCCCTGTGTCTGCACCTTGATCTCCGCACCCACGATGCCAGGAAACCCCAGTGGGGTGGCAGAGCTGCTGGGTATTTATAGTGGACATGTAGCAAAGCTGCCACCCCCATCTGTTTACCCAACAACGCTCTGCTAGTGGACACTTTCAGCCCCGCCGGCCACAGACAGACCCTCACCGCCGCCTCATCTATTTTTTGCTCCCCACTTAATTTTGCATCATCCCAGCTTCCAAAATAAACTTCCCCCAAACCAGCCGGGCTCACTCTGGCCCAGAATCCCTCACGGAGAGCCCCCTGCTGCCCCAACCCCCACATCAGCCCTCAGGGCAGAGCCAACCAGACCCAGCCCGGCCCCTCGGCTGCCTCCCTGGCCTTGATTTAGAAGCAGCTGCTCCTGCCCCTGCGGGTTTCCGACGCTCCAGTGCTGGGGTGTCTGCATTTGCAGGGGATACTGACGGAATCTGCGTGCAGGTTCCTGGCTGGGGGTCAAGGGGTCTGCGCCGGCCCCCTCAACTGCCCCCTTGCAGACTCACACACATACACACACGCGGGTGCCCACAGGCACACGCTCACACACGCATAGCATGTCCTGCAAGCTGCCGTCGCCTCCAGGGCATCCCTCACATGTGTGTGGGGGGTCTCCTCTTTCAGCTCTCACCCTGACCTGCGCTGACCGCTTCCACCTTCCTCACAGGACCCACTCCTCCACCTCTGCCCACGCGCCTCGCTGAGCTGCTTCCATTCTTCAGGCACGTCATGCCCTCTCCCCTCCAGACTTCTGCATCCACTATCCCCTCAGTCTAGAACAGTCATACTCTCACCCTTGGCTGAGCTAACCTTCCTCACCCTCCAAGCCTGAACTTAGACATCATCTCGGCCAGGAGGGGACCAGCGTAGGGGAGCACCCACAGGCAAACCAGCTCTCTCATCCCCAGGAGAAAAAAGTTCCTTCACCTCGGGATCCAAGACAGTCATTTCGTCCAAGCCCTGTGGCAGAAACCAGAGATGCCCCAGTCGTTACAGAGTTACCATACAGGGAGTTTTCTGGTGGTCCAGTGGTTCGGACTACACACTTTCACTGCCATGGCCTGGGTTCAATTCCTAGTCGAGGAAGTAAAACCCCACAAGCTGCATGGTGGTGGTGAAGTCACTCAGTCATGTCTGACTCTTTGCAACCACATGGACGGTATGTAACCCACCAGGCTCCTCCATCCATGGGATTTTCCAGACAAGAGTACTGGAGTGGGTACATTTCCTTCTCCATGAGATCTTCCCGACCCAGGGATTGAACCCAGGTCTCTTGCATTGCAGAAAGACTGTACCGTCTGTGCCACCAAGGAATCCTAAGCTGAATAGTAAAGCCAAAAAAAAAAAAAAAAGAGTACAGAATTACAGTCCCAGCTTTATGAAACTTAAGCTGTGGGTTTTTCAGGCAAACAATTTAAAAGATCATTTATTTCTTCTGAGTTTTTTGTTTTGTTTTGTTTTTTTGCATGCTGTGAGAACAGAAAATGAACTAATGTTTATCTGGTATATCTATTCTCATTTAAAGGGCTTCCCTGGTAGCTCAGCTGGTAAAGAATCTGCCTGTCATTCAGGAGACCCCGGTTTGATTCCTGGGTCTGGAAGATCCACTGGAGAAGGGATAGGCTACCCACTCCAGTATTCTTGGGCTTCCCTGGTGGCTCAGAGGGTAAGGAATCTGCCTACAATGTGGGAGACCTGGGTTTCCCATTTAAAAGAAAGATAGGGACTTCGCTGGTGGGCCAGTGGTTGAGAATCCACCTTGCAATGCAGGGGATGTGGGTTTGAAAAGTAAATAAATAAAATATATTCATTGGCCCATTTTTTATTGAATGAAGAAACTGAGCCTTAGGGATGTGCACTTCATTTATTCATTCAACACTTTTTGGCTGAGCTCTCACCGTGCGCCAGGCATACAGTGGCACTAGGAACATGGCAGGCGTGCTCCCCATGCTCTTGGAGATCATAATCTGCCATGAGACACATTACACAGATAATCTTACACAGATCTATTTAATAACCATTGTGATTAGATGGATAGGGCTTCAAAGGAAAAGTCCAAAGGGCTGAGAGAAAATATGTAACCAGGAGACCAACGAAGCCTTCTCGGACATAACGTGTAAGCCGAGATCTGAAAGGAATGAGCCCAGTAAAAGGCAAGTTGAAGAGCATTCCAGCCACCAAAATGGCACACACAAAGGCCTGGAGGGGAGGTGGAGGGACAAAATTGATGGTTTGCTGGAAGCCACACAGCCAGCGAGGGACAAGCCTAGGTCAGATCCCAAGGTGAGTCGGCCCCAGGGCCTTCGCTAATGCCTCCCCAAGCACGAGGGCAGATTGCTGCTGAAGGAAAACAGCACAGGGGCTGCCTCCACTACCACCTCCTTGTCCAGAACATCAGATTTTGGAGAGAAACATGACAAACAGATTAATATCACTTCTACTACTAGAGACGCTTCTCAGGCGGCATGGTGGTAAAGAATCCTGCAACGCAGGAAACACAGGTCCCATCCCTGGATTGGGAAGACCCCTTGGAGGAGGAAATGGAAACCCACTCGCAGTATTCTTACCCAGAAAAACCCACGGACAGAGGAGCCTGGCGGGCTACCGTCAATAGGGTTGCAAAGAATCAGACACGACTGAGCAACTGCGCACACACACATTTTACTAGAGAAGGTTTGAGAAAATTAAGTCCTCGGTGAAGACATCTTAGCCATCCATTTCAGCCCTAGTAAAAACAAGCCAGGAAAAGTAAAAGTTCAAGAGCAACTTGGCACCCCATGAAATCATCCTCAGCTGTCGGTGACACCCCCTGTTACCACGACCCTAACAGAATGGCTCTTCTAACTTACCTTGGATAATTCTCTACAAATCAGACCTCTTTTTTTCTAAGACACTAGGATTACAGGTGTCAAAGGACTCATTGGTTATGTGAATTGGGAAAAAGTCAAGTTCATATTGCCCACCCCCAAGTTCCCTTCAGGCCAATGAACTGCTTTGAAATCCCACAAAGTAGAAGGGATGGGGTCAGACCCACCCCCGTCCCACCCCGGAAGGGTTTGTTTCTTGGGTTGAGTTCTAACAGCAGCTTCCATACTGGCTCAGATTCAAACTTCTGGCTCAAGGCAGAGCGCTTAATGAAGCTTCCATGTTCCCCAGCTGCCACTTGCTTCCCTAAGCGACCAGTATCACTTCTTGCTCATGTCATCTTCCAGAATCTAGCAGAAGGCTCAGCCACAAGAAGTGTCTTCACCCCAGCCCTGCTTCTGGACAGAAACAGCAAGCTCCCTGCTGACTCAGTAAGGTGGGGTTGGGGCCTGAAGGAGCAGACCAGAGAATGCAGGTGGTGAGGAATCAGCTTTCATCAGTCCAAATGGGAAGAGTGGACCAGAACAAGAGCCCTGTTGGGGACCAGAAACATAACCTAAGGCTGGGTGGGTGGACAGGATCCAAGGTCTGCCAGCCAGAGAATGCAAGGGAACCCCAGACTGATGGGCAAAGGAAAACATCCCCTGTCCTGACCTCTGAGGGCCCCCTCCTGCAGGTGAGTGGAGAAGGTATGCACAGCTTCTCCTGGGCAGGGGCAAAGGGCACAGCAAAGTTAGAACCGCTCCAGGGTGAAACAACTACCACTTCAGGCATAGGATTTAGATTCCTGGAATCACATGGTATTTGGGGTTTGTTTTTCTCCTCAGCTTTCAAGAAGACACTTGAGAGCAGAGAGATTAAGAAATTCCAGGGTTCCAAGTAGAGAAAATGGGCTTGACCTAAAGCAGGAGAGACCGCAGTTAGACGTGAGATAGGAATGGCTGACCATCCGAGTGACAGCATCCTGAAATGAACTCCCAATGGCAGTTCTTCACCCCTGAGAGAGGAATGTAGAAAGACCTGCCCAGACTCGTGAGGCCCAATCAGAGGGGCCCAGCTTTCCTGAGTATGACGACCCCTCCTTCAGAGCCGAAGATTCCATAGTCGGTGTGTGCGTCATCTAATTGATGGCGGCACAGCGAGAAGCTACCATGAATGTTTTAATGCTTTTCCTTGACTTTACATTTCATTCATCACAGAATCATCTCTAAAGGATCCACCTGCAATGCAGGAGCCGCAGGAGATGTGGATTCAACCCCTGCATCAGGAAGATCCCCTGGAGGAGGAAATGGCAACCCCCTCCAGTATTCTTGCCTGGAGATTTCCATGGACAGAAGAGCCGGGCAGCAGACAGTCCTTAGGGTAACAAAGAGTCAGACACGACTGAAGCAACTTATCACGCACCATGAATGTTTTAATGCTCTTCCTTGACTTTGCATTTCATTCATCACAAACTTACCTATAAGCATTGAACAGTTCATCAAACAGCCCAGCACCATCTATGAAGTCTTCTGGCTTCCTTCCCTCCAAAAAGACAAATGAACCAACCAAAAACTTGAGTTGAATCTCTTAGCACATGAACTGACAGGATATACAGCCAACACAGAATGGGGCCCCTCTACAGATCAATCAGCCTGATGTCTGTAACAATCAAGGCCATAAAACAAAACCAGAAAACTCAGGTGGGAAACAAAGTGGCGGGCTCTGGATTAAGAAAAATTAAGAAATGTAGCAACTAAATATCATAGGTAGAACTTCATTGGTGGAGTACAGTGCCTAAGAACAGTGGCTAAGCATTCCGTGCTCCCAACACAGGGGCCTGGATATGATCTCTGGTCAGAAAAACTGGATCCCACGTGTTGCAACTAAGACCCAGTGCAGTCAAATAAATAAATACTTCTAAAAATAATAATAAAAAAAATAAACATCACAGGTAGATATTTGACCTTGTCTTGAGATGGTGATTGCAGCCATGAAATTAAAAGAGGCTTACTCCTTGGAAGGAAAGTTATGACCTACCTAAATAGCACATTAAAAAGCAGAGACATTACTTTGCCAACAAAGGTCCATCTAGTCCAGGCTATGGTTTTTCCTGTAGTCATGTATGGATGTGAGAGTTGGACTGTGAAGAAAGCTGAGTGCTGAAGAATTGATGCTTTTGAACAGTGGTGTTGGAGAAGACTCTTGAGAGTCCCTTGGACTGCAAGGAGATCCAACCAGTCCATTCTAAAGGAGATCAGCCCTAGGTATTCTTTGGAAGGAATGATGCTAAAGCTGAAACTCCAGTACTTTGGCCACCTCATGTGAAGAGTTGACTCGTTGGAAAAAACTCTGATGCTGGGAGGGATTGGGGGCAGGAGGAGAAGGGGACGACAGAGGATGAGATGGTTGGATGGCATCACTGACTCGATGGACGTGAGTCTGAGTGAACTCTGGGAGTTGGTGATGGATAGGGAGGCCTGGCGTGCTGCGATTCATGGGGTCACAAAGAGTCGGACGTGACTGAGCGACTGAACTGAACTGAGTCCTCACTAGACGAACCATCTGTAAAAAGACATTTTTGAAACTACTAGGGACATGTGGTTAGGATGTGAGTGTTAATTTCATTAGGGAAGATAATAGCGTGGTGATTATGTGAGAAAATGTCTGCGTTGTGTGTTTTCCACGGTGGTGTATTCCACGGTGGTGTATTGGTACGTGTTTAACAACCAACTCCCGGGGGCGGGGGTGAAGGGAGCTCTGGTTTGTAGCGTCTGTCCATTTCCGTGGTGTAAATACTCCCACCCCAGCTGATTTCAAGCAACTACCTTGACGTCACGGAACGCCAAGCCCAGAAGAGGCCACATAATCAGCCAGCCCTCAGCAGCCAGGACCAGTTGGCCCCGATGCTCCACTCATTTTAGAGATCTACGCTGAAGTTATGTGCAGCCTACACAACAAGATATCTGGACTGTGTGTTGAAATAATGCCCTAAAGAAAAAGAGAAACAGACAGCAGAAAAGAGGGGAAGTGAAGCAAGTGGAACAAAATGTTAACAATGATTGCATCTGGGTGATGGATACATGGGAGATCATTAAACTACGACTTTCTTCTACTGTGTGTATTTGAATATTATCAAAAATAAAACACGTGAAACGAAAGCATCGCCTGATATGTACAAGCGAGAGAGCTTTATTCCAAGGCTTGTAGGTATGCACACCAATTCCTGGACTCCTACTCTAACTCCACAGCCCCCAGGGGTCTGAAGATAAAGAATGGGAACCACAGGCATTGACATCACACGCCTAAATCCATCTATCAATCCATCAACAGGTCATAACCAAGATGTCTCCATGGACCCTCAGCCAGGCTGAGGGTGGAAGGAGAGCCCCCAGAAGAGTGGAGTGACAGGGGGTCTGATTGGAAGTCCAATCTGTACCATCTGCTGACAGTGGGCAACTCATCCCAACTCTCTGAGCTCCTGTTTCCTCATTGGCAAAACAAGGGTAGGAATGGCCCGCGGTGAGAATTAAATTGCAATTCATAGGCCCAGCTCCTGACACACAGTAGGATGCTCAGGAAATCCTGGCTCGCTCCCTTCCCCCAGGGCTCTGTGGGGCTGCTGCAGGGACACATGCGAGCCGTTAAAGATGTGCAGAGGTCACTTTCTTTGCCAGAGAATGTGGGTGCCCTATTGCCAAATCTTCCCATTTTTCAAGAGAAGCTAGGGATCCCGCTTCTTATGTGAAATCTCCCGATCTTGAAATGCTGTCAACAAATTCATATATTTAAAAACATTGGGCGGGCCAAGCAAAACACACCTGCAGACCACTGGAGTGTGACTGCTGATTTAAACCATAGAACAAGTAAAGAGCTAACCTGCACTGACGCTGAGCCCTGCGTGTAGAAGAAGGTTTTACACAGAGAACAGCACTGATTCCTCACAGTCTCCCTGATGATCCCCACTGCACAGATGAGGACACTGAGGCTCGGACTGGCCAAGAGATCTGGCAGGGCTGGAAGCAAATATAGGTCTTCTTGAGAACTCAAAGTTCTACTCTATCCCCCTCTCCAGATTCTTAGAAGAGTCTTTTGGGAACAAATGGCAGACCCAGAGAGAGCCAGGGCACCGCCAGTGGCCACACAAGCACACTGGGCTGGCAGAGACCCAGCAGGTTTCCTGTGGCCTTCTGGAACAGGACCCCCAGAGTGCACTGCCCTGGAGAAGGTGCCTGTGAGATCCAGCCAGCCAAGCCTGCGATGGTGGCAGAGGAAAGGCACCTTCCACTTTTTATCTCCTTCAACAATGTATGGATAGGCTTAAGAATGTTCTAGACCACAAGCCTAAGCCCTCGGTTTCTCCATCTCAAAAATCTGGGAAGTTGGACAGGAGAGCCTGCTCACCAGCTGAGCGCATGCTCTGTTACCCTGTGCATCTAAGACTGGGCTGGAGACGCAGCCAACCACATTTCTTTGGACTCATTTACCACGAGCTGGCGATAATTTAGACACAGTCTGTGATTCTTTCTGATTAAAAGCCTGGCCATGTTTCCCATCCTTGGTGAATTTTCATTGTTATAGCAGTAAAGGAGATCTCACTCCAGAAAAAGGGGCCACTCCAGGAGAAAAGGGAACCCTCCTACACTCTCGGTAGGATTATAAATTGGTGCAGCCATTATGGAAGACAGGATGGAGGTTCCTTTAAAACCTAAAACCAGAGCTACCATATGATCCGGCAATCCCACTCCCGGGCATATGTCTGGAGAAAACTATAATTCGAAAAGATACTCCAGTGTTCATAGCAACACTGAGTATAATAGCCAAGACATGGGGGCCACCTAAATGCCCATCAACAGATGAATGGGTGAAGAATGGAGCGCACACACAGTGGGATACCACTCAGCCGTAAAGAAGAGAATGAAATAATGCCATTTGCCGTAACATGGATGGACCTAGAGATTATCGTGCTAAAGTGAAGTAAGTCAGAGAGAGGAAGACAAATATCATAAGAGATGGCTCTAGGCAGAATCTAAAATAAGCCACAAATGAACTTATTTACAAAGTACAAACAGACTCCCAGACATAGAAAACAAACTTACGGTCACCAGAGGGGAAAGAGGGTGGAGGTAGGATGAGTCAGCGGTTTGGGTTTAGCAGACACACACCACTGTGTATAAGACAGAGACAACCAGGGCCTAACGCACAGCACAGAGCTACACTCAACGTGCTGCAACAAACCACAGTCAGAAAACCGGGAAAAAAGAGCATGCGCAATCACATACATCTGAGTCCCTTTGTTGTGCAGCAGCAACTAACACAACATTTTAAATCAACTGTGCTTCATTTAAAAGAAGAAAAGAGGACACTCCAAAAGTTAAGGAACTGTTTCCTTCAACCAAGGATCAGGAAACAACTAATACTTGTTCAGGCTCCGTTTGTGTGGGGCACTCAACACAGTGGGCACAGAGAGGAGATATGGAGGGCGAGACCCCCACCTCAGTCTGGGGAGGTTTCTAGTAACTGCCAGGAAGAGCCTGGAGAAACCCCACAACCTTCCTCTTCTGCGCCCGGATTTAATCCTTACGTGCGGAGGACTCTTGTCTACTAAACAGTGTAGTGGGTGACTCAGCACCCAGGACACCTGCATGCAAACCTTGGCTGTGCTACTTCCCGGCAGCGTGAGTTTAAGCAAGCGCTCCGAGCCTGCTTCTCAGGATATAAAATGGGAGCAGCAACGGTACCAAGGCCAGAGGTCCATGGGTCTACCTCGCAGCACGTTAGAGCAGCACCGGGCTTCCACCACCTCTAAATGGGAATAGCAACAGTATCTATGTACTTCCTGGGCTGCCTTAGTGGTTCAGACGGTAAAGAATCCACCTGCAGTGCAGGTGACCTGGGTTTGATCCTGGGGTCAGGAAGATTCCCCTGAAGAAGGGAACAGCCACTCACTCCAGTATTTTTGCCTGGAGAATTTCACGGACAGAGGAGCTTGGCGGGTTACAATCCATGGGGTCACAAAGAGTTGGATACGACTCAACAGCTAACACACACACACACACACACACACACACCTTCCCAGGGCCGTGGCCAGGATGAAATAAGTTCATGTAAGCAAATCATCTGGTCCCATGGCTGGCACATAGAAAGCCACTCGCAATGCAGTTGCCATCACTGTACGTGATTACAGATGAGAGAGCTATTGAAGATTGAACTTTTGATTGACTCCTATTTATATCTTCACAACTGAATCCTGAGAGATAGAAGAGCATTTTCTCAAAGAGACTTTCACATGAAGACTTTCCACTGACCCAGAGCAGAGGGCTCCTCCCCCGCCCTTATCGCGGCCAGGCGGGCCTTTCTGTCTGGGCCTCTCCCTCCCTCCATCCTCCTGCCCAGCTCACAGGACTCACACCCACCGCTCCGTGTGTGTCTCCAGCAGCCCCAGGAGAAGATAGGCCGGGTAACACTGTCCCCACTTGACGGTCCAGTGGCCCCCCAGATATCAGGGCCATGTGTCTCAGGGCAGGAGCCCAAACACCAGAGCCCAGGCCCTGGGGAGCAGCAGCAGGCACCAAGGCTATGGCTCCGCCGTCCCAGGACCACCACTTCCTTTGGCAAGTCACGCCTCTAACCCTCATGGCCTCATCTGTCGAAGGGAGAGAAAAGACCTTCCCAGGTCTCTTGTGTGGAGAAGGCAATGGCACCCCACTCCAGTACTCTTGCCTGGAAAATCCCATGGATGGAGGAGCCTGGTGGGCAGCAGTCCATGGGGTCGCTAAGAGTCGGACACGACTGAGCGACTTCACTTTCACTTTTCACTTTCATGCGTTAGAGAAGGAAACGGCAACCCACCCAGTGGTCTTGCCTGGAGAATCCCAGGGACAGGGAAGCCTGGTGGGCTGCCGTCTATGGGGTCACACAGAGTCAGACATGACTGAAGTGACTTAGCAGCAGCAGCAGCAGCAGCAGCAGGTCTCTTGTGAGGACTGAATGCGTGACAACCCTGAGAACAACACCGGGCATGTGAGGACTCAGTACCTTAGCAAAAGGAGAGATGCTAGTTTGCCCGGCACAGTCCTGCTTTATGCCTGACTCCCGGCAAATCTTCCAGTTGGAGACCCTGGGCACTCTCAAAAATGTCTCAGTTTGGAAAAACATTATATGGACACTCTAAAATAATTGCCTGTAGCTGTTTAAATTATTATCATTATTACTATTATTGATTTCCACCATACCACACTGAGACTGTAAGAATCATATACGTTGACTCAGAACAGTTCAGTAATTCAGTACCTCCCTTGGGTGAACGTGAGCCCTGCCCTGGGGACCTCAAACTCCAATCCTCCAGCTAAGCTCTCACCGCAGGGAGACGAGACCCTGGGGCCAAGGTGATGTGCCACCTGCAGTCTGTGCCCCCTCTAGATCACTCTGGGTGCCCAGGTGGCCCCAAGCCCAATACCAGGAGGACCTGGGAGGGTCTCTTCTGCAGATCCAACCTCGGAGGTCAGATGGAGCCACTGACATGCCCAGCTTGGCGGCAAAGGGGTGGCCAGGGGCAGCTTTCTCGGGAGGAGGGCAATGTGCGCCCAGCTGGCGTGTGCAGGCTGAGGTGTCCACACACGTGCACACAGGGGCCCCTGCCCCACAAAGCTCCAGTGGGGGCTCTGAGGAGTCCGAGGAGTCTGCATTCAGAGCTGGCCTTCCAGGTTGCTATGAAAGTGTGCTTGTCAAGGTAGGAGAATAGAACATATTTTAGTTCACATTTTGTTAGCTTGATTTATAACTTGCAAATATTTAGACATATGGTATGTGAGCCTCCATCTGCACTCTCCCTGGGCCCCCAAATCCCTGCCACCTCCTGCCCACTCTCAGCGCCAAATGTTTACTGAGCCCCTCCTCCGCGCTGAGCCCAGGGGACGCAATGGGGTGAAGGGCGCCCTCCTGGCACCCAAATGTGACCATCTATGTGGGAGCACACCTGGTGCTCCTAAACCAGTGAAGAGCACAGTGCGGGGGGGGGGGGGTGTGGGGGGCGGGGCGGGCCTTGGACCTGGTCTATGGCTCTGCCCCAGCCCTAGTGAGGCAGGCGGCTTCCTGCCCCTTGCTGGGTCTCAGTCTCCCCATTTAGACAACAGATCCCATTCGCCCTAAGAGGCCCTGGTACCCAGGCTGAAGCAGGGTGAGGTAGGGCACAATTAGTTCAGGGACCTGGGGCGGCCATGACCTGGCGATGGGCAGCGAACTCTCAGGTTACCAAGGCGTGGAACTGAGCACTTTGCACTAGCAGGTCATCTTGTCCATTCATCCCACAAACACTGCAGCCACCCACGCTGTGCCAGCTAGGGGCTGATCTGCCGGACCTGGGAGGATCAAACAGGCATACAGAAAACCGAAAGGCAAGGCAAAAGACTGGCGAGTGTGCTAAAAAGAGACCTCCTCTAATCTCCTTCCATCCTTGCAACCCTCCAGTCTCCTGTCCATTTCTCGGATGAGAAAACGGAGGACCCGAGAGGTAAGGGGCTAGGTCAACAACACCCTGCCGCTTAGGGCGCGCCCAGATCTTGCGGCCAGCCAGAAGCGAGGTTTCAGATTCCGGCAGTCTCCGGCCACTGTCCCAAGCTGCCCGAAGCATGGGGAGGCCCCGTCCAGCTCCCGGAAGGCTGGAGGGAGGTGAGGGCAGGGAGGGGCCGGGCCAGAGGACTCGCGGGCCGGGAGGCAGGGAGGGGCTTGGCGGCGGGTGTAGGGGGGGCGGGAGTAGGGGGAGTCGGGCGGCACCCACCTCCCGGGTGCGCAGCCTGGGTGC
The DNA here is from genome assembly GCA_935064755.1 of Tragelaphus eurycerus. Taxonomy (NCBI): domain Eukaryota; kingdom Metazoa; phylum Chordata; class Mammalia; order Artiodactyla; family Bovidae; genus Tragelaphus; species Tragelaphus eurycerus. The sequence goes on along the minus strand of CAKXYN010000099.1, from coordinate 5,851,046 downwards.
TCGGCCCGGGCGCCCGGAGCGCCAGCGGCTTAGGTGCGCGCGAGCGACAGCCGCGCTCGGGCGGGTCCGCCGCGCTCGGGCCGGGGTCGGGCTCCCAAGCTCCGGCAGAGGGGTGCGGCGGGGGGCGGCGCTGCAGTGCCAGCATCGGCGGGCTGGGGGAGCTGTGCCTGCCTGTCCCCCAGGCTCGGGGGGGATCGGGCAGCCGGGACGCCGCTCCCTCGCCCGGCCAAGCCAGGCGGCGCGCAGCCAGGCGTGCCTAGAGCGGGCTCCAGCCCCAGGGACTCCTGGGCACCCGGCCGGGGAGGGCCCGGGAGAAGCCAGTCCCGCGGGCCAGGGCGTCCACGGGCGCCGCCGCTCTGGCCCGCCCCCGGGGGGTTGGGGTGGGGTGGGGGGGGTGTCCCGGGCCGCTGGGCCCGCCCAGGTAACCCCATCCTCGGCCCGCCCCCGGCCCGCCCCCCCCGGCCGCCCGCCTCCGTCGCCGCCGCCGCTGCCGCCGCCGCATCCCGGCTCTGGGGCGGCGCTGACAGTCTGGTCCGCGCCGGGCAGCGGGCGCAGCAGCGGGCAGGGCTGCCGGCAGGCACGGAGGCAGAGCCCGGCCGCGCGTGCCCCGGCCCGCGCCCGGCGCCGCGCCCCAACCCGCCTACGGGGAGCCCACCTGCCGCCCGGACGGGAGGTCCCCCCACACCCGCCCCCGCGGCTGCAGCCGCTGCCCGGGGCCGGCGCCCGCGGCGGCACCATGAGTCCCCGCTGGTGCCTGCGTTCACTGCGCCTCCTGGTCTTCGCCGTCTTCTCGGCCGCCGCGAGCAACTGGCTGTAAGTCCGGACCCGGCGGGACCGGGTGGGTGCCAGGGCGGGGCGGGCCCCGGGGGCCGCGACTGGTGCCAGGCGGCGCGGGGGGCAGCGGGCGCGGGGGCGCCCGGCAGGTGTCTCGGCCGCGGGACGCGAGGATCGACCGCCCTGTGCGCCGCCGCCGCCGCCACTGCCCCGGCCTCCCTCTGAACACCCCTCTGCCCGCGTCCGGCTCCCAGCTCAGGGGCGGCAGGGGTGGCGGCGACCGCCCGCACCCCGAGGCGGCCTGGGGAGCCCCGGAGCGCAAGGGGCGCGAGCGCCGGACGGTGGCAGGGGCGGGGTGCCGGGTGCGGGGCGCAGCCCGAGCTGGGCTGACAGGTCGCCGAGCAAGCGCATGACAGGCGAGGACCCTGGCTGCTAATAGCAGGTTAATCCCCCCTCCCCGAAGTCCAGGAGTGAGCTCCCCGCGCCTAGCTGCCCGCGCCGCGCTGCCGGCTGGGCCGGAGGCGTGCAGGGACCTGTCCTGCTTGGGGGCCCAGGAGCCGGGATAGAGGCAGGGAAGAGACCGGCCAGCCGGCCTCCGGCAGCTGGCGCTGGCCAGCCTTGGTTCTCCCTGGAGCAGAAAGAAACTCCGTCCAGAGCTTTAAGAGGCAGCAGCCCCCGGCTCCTTAAGTCTCACCTAAGAAGGGGGGCAGTGACCGCTTGTGACCTGTTTCTCCCTTATTGGGCTGGGGCTGAAGGTTTGCTGGGGGCAGTGGGGGATTCTAAATGGATGAGCTTCCATGAGTGGATGAGCAAGGAACCCCTGGACCCGTTCTTCATCCCCCTTAGTGATGGTTTTCACCCCTGCCCCAGGCTTCACCCTGGTCCCCATTGCTTCTGTCCAGAACTCTGCCCCCACTGGCCTCCGTGGATAGTCAGTGGGGAGCCAAGCTCCAATATTGATCTGAAAAGCATGAGGTGGGAAGGGGGATAGCCAACAGTGTAGCTGGGGTTTCCATGGAGACAGCGGGAGAGGAAAAAATTCTCTCTGCATCAAGACCAAAGAACAAATATCTCCCATGAAATTGCCCCGAGTGTCCAATGGCTGATGCTATGAGGTCACTGCGGCCGCTGGGGCCCTGCAGGCTGGAAGGAGTGCGTTTGCTGGGGTCAGAGCCACCCAGGGCTTGGGGGACGGAGGTGATGTGGAATTCTCCCAGCTGTTCTGAGAGCGAGAGTGAGCGACTCCAAGGCAGCCCGAAGTGGCTGCGGAGCTTTTGTTTTTCTTGGAGACTTAATTTGATTAACACTTCAGGGGCAGTGGCAAAGTGTACAGAGACCAGGGTACCACCACCTCCTCCTGCTACCCCTCGGCAGGCCACCCCCCGCCAGTGGGGCCTGGGGGTCACAGAGCCCAGGAGAGGGGCTGATTGGGACTTGGGGAAGTTCATGGTCCCTGGAAAGCATGGGTTCAGAGCCAGTCTCCAAAGCCAGCAGGAGCAAGAACTGGTATGACTGGCCCAGGGCTGAGGGCTACAAAAAGGCAGAGGAAGAAGCGACAATTCAAGGGTCTGACCCAGGCCTTCCGGGAAGAGCAAGACATCCACAGTGGAGTTCTTCAAGAGCAGCTAGTGTTTGGGCCCATTTTACAGATGAGGAAACTGAGGCCCCAGGAGGGGAAGCTACTTGCTCATCTCAGAGCAGAGAACTGATCCCAGATGCTCTGACTTCCAGGCAGTTGCATACCTCCTTCCCTGAAGCCATCCCAAACTTAAGCCAGCGTGGCCCAGGTAGTGTCAATACCCACCTTCAGCCACATCCAAGCCCCAAATCCCAACCAGGGAGGCTGCTCCAGCTCTGGGTCATGCAAACCGTGGGGAATTCCAAGGGGGGTGGGGTGAAGAGGGGCGGCCTAGAAGGAGAAGAGAGGTTGGCAAACCTGTTCTCTGCAGCCGTGATGGTTCAGGTTGCCACGCAGCAGGTCTCCGGATGACCCAGCTCGCTCCAGCCCGGGCTTCAAGCCAACGGTCTCTCTGCTCGGCTCAAGGCGGGAGAAACAAGGGGCTTCCCAGGACCCCTGCCAATCCAGAAAGGCTGTGATGGAGAAGAGATCTCTGGGCATATTCCAAGACTGGGTCCATCCCCAGGCGAGGGACTGGGCCATCTCTGAGGGAAATAGATGTCACAGCCGGGCCTCCTTGAAAGCAGATCACGGATGCATGAGACCGTGAACGTGCAGTAGCTGTCGGAGGAAGGAGATGAGTGTGAGCTGGAGCGGTCACGGAGGGGAGTTGGCCTGAAGGTTGTAGACTCCTGACAGTAATCATTAGAATAGATCCTCCTGTGCTGTCGACATCCTGACAACATCTGAATCCCATTTTACAGATGAGAAAATTGAGGCTCACGGAGGTAACGGCCCCAGGTCACCTGGCTGGTAAATGGCAGAGGCGTCTAACCCAAAAGCTGCCTGTAGAAGGAAAAGTTTCTGGCAGGCAGATGTCCATCCAGGCATGATGGCTGGCACTGTGTCTTTTCCAGCCATGCTGGAGGTCTGGCCCCAAGAGGATGGCTGGCAGCGCTCTCAGAGGGGCAAGGCCAGGGTGTCCACTCCCCTTCCAGTACCTGGAATCAGGCTTCTGGCCAGGGCCGGCTGGCTGTCCGGTTGCAAGAGCTGATGCTGTCTGTTGTCTCCACAGGGCGGGTGGCCTGGCGGAGAGGCCAGGTGTCCCGCTGCGTGCAGCTGTTGGGCAGGACGGAGCTTGGAGCTGGGAGGGCTCTGTAGCCTGAGGCCTGGGCAAGCCCAGAGAAGCTAGAAGCTGTTGATTAGACTTGTGTCTGGCACCAGGAGTGAGTTGACAGCTTGTGGCAGCTCCCACCACTGAGGGAGGGAGAGAGGGAGGGATGGATGAAACGGTCCATCACTGGAAGGCCTGGATCCTCCACAGACCTGGGCTTGTAAATGTCTCTGAGTGTTTCCCCCGGCACTGGGGCCATGCTGGAAGTCAGGAGACTTGGTCCTCAGAGCTGGGTGGCCTGGGATGGCCTCTTTTTCCCTCTGGGCCACAATCCTCAGCAGATTGTTCTGAACCCCAGATGGAAGTACTGGAAGAGTTAGACAGATAAACTAAGATAGAGTAGATAAACTAAGGTTTTATCATGGTGGATTTCCTGAAGGCGGTGATGTGCTGAGCTGGGGCCCCCTTGGAGGCCCAGCAGGCACGGCCAGGGGGCCTGTGCTACATTCACAGGCTGTCCAGCAGAGTGGCAAGGGCAGATGGCATACAGTTCCATCCCAGGTCTGCCCCTGACCAGGGGGGTGACCTCGGACAAGGTACTTACCCTGTCTGAGCCTCGGGTTCTTCATCCATAAAATGGGACAGACACGTGAGGGTGTGGAGGCTACAGAGAGAGCCCACAAGCAGAGTACGCCTGGCGCTCTGGGCCCGGTGCAGCCAGAGCCAGCCAAGATGTGCAGTGCCAGCCCCGCAGCTAAAGGCGTGGTCTGTCTGCCCCAGGAAGTGTCCCCCTAGTCTCTGGCTGAAACCCCCGCTCCCTTCTAAAGAGCAAAAGCACACCCCCGTGGGTCCCCTCCTATGGCTCTGGGTGTTGAATTACAATCACTGGCACGCCCATGGCTCTTTACAGTTTGCACTGGGATTTCTCTCCGTTGGTACTTGGGGCCTGTGCTGTGCGTTGTTGAATGTTTAGCAGCATCCCTGGCCTCTCTACCCATCAGACACCTGTAGCGCCCTGCCCCCGACGCCCCCATCCCTGCCAGCCAGGGAACCACCAGAAATGTCCCCAGACGTTGTCAAATGTCCCTGGAGGGCAGAATCACCCCTGGTTGAGACTCAATGGCTTACGAAGCATTTTCACATCCATTTCCTTATAAGAACCACATAACCTCTGCCCCTTCCCCTTCAGAGGAGGGAGTCCATATTCAACCCCACTTCAAAGGCCCAGAGGTGCAGTGACTTCCCCAAGGGACATCCTGCATGCCAGCAGTAGCACTTGACTTGCTCTCAGATGTCCAGACCTCGTGTGTCTCCATCCTCTCCTTAGAGAGCTGCTTCCCGTCACATATTGTTGTTTAGTCTCTCAGTTGTGTCCCACTCTTTGCGACCCCCATGGACTGTATGTAGCCCACCAGGCTCCTCTGTCCGTGGAATTCTCCAGGTAAGGATATGGGAGTGGGCTGCCATTTCCAAATAATGTGGCTCCTTCTGCAACGTTAGAAACCTCCAGAGGCCAAGGCTGTGGCATGAACACCTCCCAGCAGCCTCAGTGCCTGGCACATGCCAGGCCTGTAGTAGCTTCTCAGTCAGCATTTTATGAACAAAGGAAGGACGGGCCTGTTCGCTCCTGAGAGTTCTAAGTTGCTGTCACATCAGGCCCCATTTGATGTGGGCCCTCCCGCTTTGAGTGGGAGGGAAGCTCTGCCCTACTGCCCCGAGCCACGGGTGATGCTCAGATGTCCCAAAGTGGGTATCAGGATGCGTGGCTGTCACCCAGCAGATGCATGGCTCTGGCCCGCAGCTCTGGGCCAGGACACCCGCTCAGAGCCAGGCTGAGAGCACTTTCTCCCTTTACCCTTCTCTCGGGGCCCCGGGACCAGGCCTGCCTGAGGGGTTTGTTCAAGCAGCAATCACAGGCCAGCTGTCTGCCGTGGCTTGACTTTCTTCCCTCAACCCTGGATTAGCAATTGAGCAACTCAGCATCTGACAAGACAGTGCTCCCCAAACCTGTTGAAACTCGCCCAGCTCGGGCCCTGTGGGTGCCTTGGGAGAGCTGAGCGTTTGCACCAAGCCTCATTCTCTCGTCCCCCACTCTGGGAAGAAGGGCTTCATCTGAGCCAACCGGGCATGGAGTTGGCCAGGGAGCCACCGATGATGGGGGTGTGGGGGGTGACAGTTGCCCACCCCACCACCCCCACTCCAAACAAGCCTGCAAGAACCACTCAGCGGACTCAGCTGGGAGGCAGGGCTGTGACCCCATGATTGCTGTCCAGATTTCCACAGGAGGTGCCAGGTTTTATCTGAGTCCTGAGCTGCATCTTCTGTGATCCAGCCAAAGCCGGGAGAAGGCTCGCTCCCTGCCGTGACCCCCAGCTCCCCCTCTCCCCCTCCCAACCCCCTCTCTGCCTCCCCCGTCTCCTGGCAAACTCGAAACCAAACTCTGTTAGTTCCCTGGCCAAGTCAGAACCCCCGCAGCAGAGGGGACCTGGTCTGAGAAAAGAGGAGAAGGGCGGGGGGTGGCGGGGAGTATAAGGAGGGAGGGAACCCCCCGACAGCTCTCAGCTCACAAGATAACTTGGAGAGGCCCCTTAGAAGCACCATGACACGGCCGATGAGACCAGAGGGGCCTCTTTGTCGCTATGACTCCGAACGGTCCTCTGGGACCGTTTCTCACTGTGTTCACACACAAGTCACTGCAGAACTGGATCTCAGGAACTCCTTTCCAAGGACTGGAGACCGCAGGGTACTCCTCTTGGGTCAGGGATGCCCGGCTGTCCTGGCACCCCGGGGCTGAGAGGATGAAATCTCAGCCATCAGAGTCAGAGGTTCTTAGAAGTGCTCGAGTCAGCCTCCTCCGGGGACACTGAGCCTCCAAGCAGGAGGGCGAGTGCCTGGCGAGCCCTGTTTGATGACGGCGAGCACTTCCTTGTCCAGACAGCTTCTCCATCAGGTGCTGTGCTAGGCACCTGGGGGTCGCAGGGCACAGCAGTGGTACAGCTGGAACCCCACTCGAGGTCTCTGACTGCTTTCCAGACCTTTCCCTGTGGCAGGTGAAAGCAGGCCTGCAGCCCACTCCCCTTGCCCGTCATCCCTGCTGGAGGTGATGAGCGACAAGGGAGGAGCCCAGGTTTTCCCTCCAGCCCTGTTGGGGTGCGAGTGTGGGCTTAGCCGCCAGCTCCCCCAGGCCTGGGCTTTGAGCAAGGGTGCACCAAGGCCAAAGAACTCACTAGAAACCCAAGGACACGGCATGAGCCTCACTCCAGGGAGCTCGCACTGCCCCCTGGACAGCTCAGGCGGCTTCCCCATCCCTCCTGGCACCCCTCCCCCAGGACTCCCCCAGCCTAGCTGGGGAGAACCACTCAACAGTGTGATGGCTCCAAGGCAGGCAAGGCACTCCAGGGAGGAGGGTCGGATGGGTCTTTGCAAGGGAGATGCTCTCTGCTGGCAAATTCGGGGGCGAGCCACGGTCAGGAAGTGCCTTAAATTCAACGCCCACTGGGCCCACAGCCACACCTTCCCCCAAAGAGAGAAGGAAACTTCTCCCCTCCTGGCGCAGCTCGGGAACCAGCCAGGTTCAGGTCTGAGCTGCTATTTGCTGGCCCTGAGTCAGCCACCAGCTCCCCTGGGAACAAATCCTGTGAGATGGGAAATAAGAAATGGGCAAGGGGGTGGGATGCCAGGAATGGCAGGTAGGGAAGCAGAGGCAACATCGGGGTGGGAGTAAGACGTCGAAACAGAGGAAGAAACAGACAACTCTGGGACTGTAACACTGCAACGATAACCCATCTTTTTTTCATTGAGGTAGAGGTGAAGAAACATGCAAAATACTTCAATGCTGATTCGTCACACATGTTCAGCTAGACCACCCCGTTCTGCGTGCGTGCTATGACCCCTTGCTCAATAGATGTTTCTTGAATACATTTTGAAAAATAGAGAGACAGAAGATCGGGGTGCTGGGGCTTCTGAGGATGGGGAGTAAAGACAGCCAGGATCCCAGGAGACGGGGCGGCAGACAGCACCCTAGGGTACAGGAGCGGGGCCTGGGGCTGCAGGGAGGCTGTCATTCCGCTCGCAACTGAGGGAAAGCGCTTGGGGCAAAGAAAGCTTGACGTGGGCACTGAGAGCTCTGTGGAGCTGAGCTCCGTCTAGGCGAGCAGTGGCATGGAGGCAGCGCCCACCACCCCACGGCCCCTGTGGGCATCTCCAGGGCCAGCCCCTCCTCACTGGCTACCCCTGCAGGGCTTTCAGGCTAATGGCCACATTGCTTCCACCGCCTGAGAAGCTGCAGAAGTCACGGACCCAGACACTGTCCAGGTGGCCACGTAACCTCCAAGGCATTGTCCTCTCCAGCACCCCTCGCCCCTGAAAGACACCTTCACTGTCAGGCAGGAAAGACACAGGGTCTCTAGAAAGACCTATCAATGGAAGAATAAGACTACCTTTCTCAGACCAGTGCCCACTGATGGCAAAGCACCAAGTCCTTTGTGCCCTGGGCCATCTCTGGAGCCTGATGAGCCAGCCCAAGTTTAGAAGCCAGAAGGACCTGTTTTCAAGTCTTGACCACCCCTGAATGGCTGCACAGTCTTGAACACACACCCCTCTGGACCTTGGTTTCCTCATCTGTAAAACGAAGGGGATGATACCCACCTGGAGAATCCTGCGTGAATTTACCCAGTGGCTCAGTGGTAAAGAATCCACCTGCAACGCAGGAGCCACAAGAGACGCAGGCTTGATCCCTGCATCAGGAAGATCCCCTGGAGGAGGGCATGGTACCCCTCTGCAGTGTTCTTGCCTGGAGAATCCCATGAACAGAGGAGCCTGGTGGGCTATGGTCCATGGGGTCACAAAGAGTCAGACATGACTGAAGTGAGTTAGCACACACGTGTCCATGTAAGGATACAGTGGAGCACGCAAACTGTTGTTTGAGGAGCAAAGTGACAAGGGGTGTAAGGTCCCTCTTCCTGTCATCTAGTCCCAAGAATGGTTTCCAGGTGCCCTGGGCACACCACTATCCCTGCCATCCTCATGCCAGGGTCCCCAGTTCCAAATCTCTTAACAGCACCACCCCCTGAGTCCTCCGACCGCCCGTTCCTAGAGGACCCACCTGACGGGCCAGAACCACTGGCAACACCCCTCTCTCTCTGAAGAGGCCATCGGGAGACTCTGTCAACCATCCACAGTTGGGATCAAGGCTGAAGTGATTCACTGTCCCCGAAGGGCACGTGTCCTGCCCCCTGGGAGGCTCAGTTGAAAGAAGGGCTGGGAACCCAGGTGGAAGGGAGTGGATGGAGCCAAGCCAAAGAAGACAAATGAGCCGAACCAGCCTGGGGTCCCCCGGAAGAGGCTGCCGCTCAATGAACTAAGGAGAGGCTTTGGGAGGGCACGGATGCTGACGCTGCTGATGAACATACTCATGATAAGGAGTAACGGTAATATATAATCGTGTTGCCAACAGGACAGGGGTGCCTGCTGTGTGCCTGTTTAACCCACCTCAGCCCCTGGAGATCCGAATGCTTCTTCTCCCCACCCTAGAGGGGAAGACACAGAGGCTCACAGCCCCTCTCCTGCCGCCAGTAACACGGAGACAGGACGCTGACCCAGTCTGTCCATCTCTCTTCGGCAGTGCCTCGCGCTGCCTGCCACGGGAAGGAATGAGAGTCTCGGGACAGGGCCATTACGGTGACTGAGACTGCGGGTACAGAAGCCCTCCAAGGCCTGAAAACAGCTGGGGATGTGGACGGCTCCTGGGAAACCAGGGACTCCCACCTGCCAGGAGTGCCGGGGGTGCCCAAACGGGTCACAGACCCTCTCTCCCTCACCCAGCTGCATCTCCCTGGGCAGGCGGCTCTCCGATCAGCAGGCACCCGGCTCCTTCGGGCTCCTCCTCCCAGTCTCTTGGCCTCCTTCCTTCCTGGTGTCGCCCGGCAGGCATGACTGCTCCTCGGGAGGCTCTAAATGCGGCCTGGGCAGCAGGGAGGCCCGAGGGAGGAGGGGGTAGAGAGAGGCCTGGGCCGGCCTCCCCAGCCCCCACCTGCCCGCCCTGGGGCCGGGACCCAGGGCACTGACCTGCCCGGCCTCCCAAACACTCCAGCAATTTCCCGTCCCCGGTCCTCATGACTGTGCAGAGCCAGAGCCGGGGCAGGAGGCAGAGAGGTGCGGATTTTCCTCTAGGAATTTGTATATATATATATATTTTTTAAAAAGCCAGCAAACCTGGAAAAGCTTGGGACAAGCCCAGCTAATTTTAGTTTCTAATGAAAACAGCAGGTGGCTGAGAGGATCTGATCTCCCTGGCAGGGCCAAGGGCCCTCCGGCCTTGCAGGCGGCAGGCACGGGCCACAGGGAGGGCCTCCTGGGAGGAGCCTGGCCGACCCCGAGCCCCTGCGAGAGGAGACGGGCACGCGCTGGCTGGCAGCGGGGCGGCCCGGGGTGGGGGGGGGGTGGGGGGTAACCTGATCGATGGCACGGCTGTGGCTGGAGTCCTGGGTGGCCCTGGGCAGCGGGTGGCAAATGGCTAAGACTGTGCTCAGCAGCGGCCGGAAGCAGCCTAAACGGGGGCGATGCAACCCCAACAAGGGAAGAGGCAGGGGTGGCCGAGGCCCTCTGCCGGCTGGCCCCATGCTCCGCGTCTCTCCCAGAAATGGCCGGTGCACTTGACATCTGAGCCGGGCCCAGCCCCAGGTCAGAGAGCGGCACGCGTGTCTCTGGGGGAAAGGTTGAGCCACCTGAGGGTGTGTGGAGGGCATTCCTGAGGCCCCTGGGGCCAGCTGGGCCTTGCCCCTGAGCTAAGTCCTCTGCAGGCCCAACAGCCAAGGAGCCCCCAGGTTCTTCGGTCACCTCTGCCCTCCCCTCTCCTGAGCACTTTACAGGAGGGGAGCTGAAGGGACCTCGTGAGCACAGGGCCCTCCATCTATGCTGCAAGCATCCACTGAGCACCTTCTACGGTCAGAGCCTGTGCTGGACATCGGGGAGGCCACAGGCTGGACACACACTGAGCGGGGCATGACGCCCTGCAGCTGTCGAGCGAGGCAGATCCACAACCAGGATGCAGGGGAGAAAAGGGCCCAGTGTGAGCTGGGTTTGCATTCCAGCGTTGCTGCTCACTAGCTGTGTGACTCTGGGGCGTCACGCCCCCTCTCTGGGCCCCAGTTTGCTCATCTATAAAACCAAGCCAGGCATCCTAACTGAAGAAGCAGTGAGGGCCAGGGCCCATGAGGCTCGGGGTCCTAAGCCCCCGCCCCCTCTCCAGTCCCAGTCCCATTTCAGTTCTGACGTCCCGCCCTTTCCAGGCAAGAGAGAATCAGAGGGGGTTAGGGCTGTGCTGCTCTTACCATGGGAGGGGGTCAGCTGAGGGGCCAGACGAAAGCAGGGGCCGGGGGTGGTGGGCATTGGTGCCAGCCTTGGGGGGGCAGGGACACTCCTCAGCGGAAGAGCTTTCTCAGCTTCTTCCTGGAAGCCATCCCGGTGACTCACGGCCGTGGCAGGCCAGCAGCTCACCCCTAAATCCCTTCTGTTATTTCAGCCTGTGTCCCTCGTTGAGTTCTGAGCGGCGGCAGGGGCAGGCAGGGGGCGGGCAGAGGGTAGGGGGCTCCTCTGGTCCGTGTCCCCTGTCTTCAATGGCAGGGGCTTCACCTATCAGTCTGGCATGGGATGGGGCCAGAGGCCTCTGCGGCTTAAACCCCTCCATCCTCGTGGGCTCTGACCCTTTCGTCTGCAGTAGTACCTTGAAGAGATAGGCTCCAATGGGGTGGGGACTGGTCCAAGGTCGCACCATAGGCGGGTGGCTCCGCCAGGCCTCCCCAGCTTGCTCACCCTGCCCCGAGAAGCCCATCTTGGACACAGAAGCCAAGCTTCCACACCACCTGCCCTCCCCTTCCCAGCCCCTCGGCAAGACACGAGAACAGGGCAGAGCGGAGGAGGGAGCCGGCCAGCTCTGTGCCCCCATGTCACCGCCCCCTTACCTTCTCCTAGAAGCCAGCCCTGGCATCCGAGCAGGAAAGCATCCAACTTGTAGGCCCAACTCCTAGTCCCCATCACCCCGTGGCCTCCCAACGTGCACCTGGCCCGTGGCCAGTAGCCAGGCTCTTGGCGCCCCCTGCAGGCCAAGAGCACCAAGTGGTGCCAGCTCCACAGCTGGGCTGGGGGTACCGTGAACCCAGACTGGGCCCCCTCCCCTTGCAGAGGCACCCTCCCGCGGACCCTCAGCCATCTTTCCACCCCCGTCTGCCTTCTGAGGAGGCCTTACCCAGGCCTCAAAGGGATGCTACCAAGCCTCTGTGCCTCCTCTAGGCAAAGACTGGGAGCCTCCCTGGAGGCAGGCAATGGGGGGGAGAGTTGGGGGGGGGTGCTGCCTCTCCCCAAGATCACCCACCTCCACCTCCCGAGTTGCCAGGGAAGGGCGAGAGCCTCAGCGGCACGGCGCACCCAAAAATCAGCCGGGAGCAAGATGCAGCAGCCACGCACACAGGTTGACTTCTCCCAGCGGCCTGGGGATCAAAATCATTACCTCCACTTCCCGGATCAGGAAAGCCAGATGCAGGGAGGCCCGGCAAGCAGGGGGCCAGTGCAGCCGTGAGGAGGAGAGAGAGCGCCAGAATCAGGTTCCCGGGGGACTGGGGAGGGAACACCACTAGTGGTCACCCATGGGCTTCCCCTAAAGCCCCCTCCAGGTGGGTGCCAGCCTGGCTTCACAGCTGCTGCAGGGAATGTGTTAAAAAGCCCATACACCCACCAAGCTCCACCTGGAATGGAGCCCAGACACCCACGCTTTCGGCAAACCCCGCAAATATTTTCCTGCACAGTTAGGTTTGAGAACCATCACTCTAGTCCAGCCCCCATGCCTGACAAAAAGAATCCAGCTGCTGATGGTACACTGCCGGTGGGGAGAGCTCGGCAACCCACAGGCAGCCCACCGTCTACACCTTGGCCCGTGTCCTTAGGTCCAACGAACCCAGCTCCCAGCAGCCTCTGCCCACCCGTGACATTCAGGTCCTTGAGCCACTTAAAAGAATATTGTCTCTACCAAAGGCTTTGCAGCCAGGCACAACCAGGGTCAAGTCCTGGCTCTGCCTCTTACTTGCCGTGTGACGTGGCATACAAGGCAAAGTATCTGTGCCTCAGTTTTAACCTCTGTAAAATGGGAGTTCATTGGCTTGCTGAGGATTAAATGCAATCACGTAAGTCAAGTGTTAGGCTTCACTGATTAAATGCCATTGCTGTTGTTGTTTAGTCGCTAAGTCGTGTCTCTTTGCAACCCCAGCACGTTAGGCTTCCCTGTCCTTCACTATCTCCCAGAGTTTGCTCAAACTCAAGTCCATCGAGTCAGTGATGCCATCCAACCATCTCATCCTCTGTCATCCCCTTCTCCTCCTGCCTTCAATCTTTCCCAGCATCAGGGTCTTTTCCAATGAGTCGGCTCTTCGCATCAGGTGGCCAAACTATTGGAGTTTCAGCTTCAGCATCAGTCCTTCCAATGAATATTCAGGGTTGATTTTCTTTAGGATTGACTGGTTTGATCTTCTTCCAGTCCAAGAGACTCTCAAGAGTCTTCTCCAGCACCATTCAAAATCATCCATTCTTCGGCACTCAGCCTTCAAATTAGTTATTGCCATTGTCATAAAAATCTTCCTTGTCTTACTAGGATTTCTGTGTGAGTTTCTATCTGGGTACCGTGCATTTATTCACTTCTTCACTCGGCAAATAGATGTCGAGTTCACACCCCATCGTCAGGCCCTGGCTCAGACCATCTTTCACATACAGGAGCCCTGTAGTGGCCTGACAACAGTTCCTTGACTCGGCCACAACTGGTGGTCACCCCCTCACATTACAGGTGGGAAAACTCAGTCCCAGAGCGGTAACCTTCCCCCTTTATCCTTCTTCTGATAGAAATCTGTGCAGCTTCCCTTGTGAGACGCACCAGCATCTTCACCTCCACCCCCGGAGAACCATTGCTCCCGCATCAAGGAGACCTGGGGTGCTGGGCTGGTGCAGCGGGACACCTCCTCTCTTTATATTCAGAGCCCCTGATCTGTGAGGTTGGGGCTGAGGCTGAGGGTAGGTGGAGCTGGGGTCTAAGTCTCCTGTGGGAAGTTCCCTTTCCTTCTCTGAGCTTACCAGTAAGATAAGGAGTCTGGACCAGACCATCTGTCTCATTCCTGAAGGCTGGGATTCTGTGCGCTCTGCTGTATCTCCAAGAACCTGGGAGGCAGCACCTGGCAGCCCTGCCCTACGAGGTGCCGGGTGCACCTCCAGTGAAGAGGTAGAGAGGGAGGCCTTCCAGAGTCACCACTCAGCTCTCCTTCCACCAGCAGACTGCTACTTGTGCGCCTACTATGTGCACTGGCCTCTGCCAAGGATGCTGGGATGGGTGGGTGGGGACAGGTTGAGGGGCAGAGTTTGGAGCACAAGCCTCGGGGTCATCCAGACCCAGATGTGATGCAGGCCTGCTCTCCTTTACAAGTCGGGTGACTCCGATGTCCACCTCCCTGCTTTGAAATACGACCTGACCCTTAGTAGGGGCTCACTCTTCCCTTGAGAGGGAAACCACTTTTCTTCCTCACAGGGTCTTTCCCCAGCTCTGCTCCCACCCCAGTGAGCATCCTCTATCTTGCTCCGGGGCCCCTTGCATCCTGTCCCAGATCACAGTCATCGTCATCAGACAGGGTAGAGCCCTCTGGGGCCCTCATGGAGGAGGTCAGGCAGGGGAAAAGGCCCATGGGGTCGGAGGGGTCTGAAGCTTGGCTCTGTCACTTGCTACCTGGACGCCCTTGGGCATGTCACCCTCTTAGCCCCTTGGGCATGTCACCAAAAATGGGCACAATAATTGTCAACTCATAGACTGGGGGTGAAGTGGGTTTGATCCCTGGTTGGGAACTAAGGTCCTACGTCCCATGTGGTGTGGTCAAAAGATTACAAAGTCAAAACAGTCACACTTTGTCTGTCCTCCACTGAAATGGATGCAATGAAGCCCCCTCTCACATGCGCCTGGTCGCAGACTGCCTTGGCAGAAAGCTGTGTTATCTGGCCTGGGATCCCCTTCCAACCCTGTGAGGTGGGGCAAGTGCTGATGCCTCATCCCCGGGAGGTGAAGAATCCAGAGGCTGAGCAGGGAGCCTGGCACACTTTGTTTTCAAAGCTCACACGCCCTCATCGCCGTCCCCAGCGTAGTCCTCACTGCACACATTGTCCTGAGTGCCACCGCTGTGACGCTGGTCTCTGCCTGGGGGCCTGGGAAATGGCTGGCAATGAGGATCGTGGCCTTTGTTAGCCAGAAGATGGGCTTAGGTTGCGGGGGTCCCTGCCTGGGGATGAGGGAAAGAGACACATTAGACCAGACAGCAGCTCCCAGGCTCCCAGACAGAGGGCATCTCGACAGGCAGGACTTGGAGTGGACAAGGTCTGGCGTAACATCGGGGCCCAGATGCCCATGGCCCAGGGGGCCCCCAGGCTGGGAGGGATCCCACGGAGGCTCTGTCAGCGGCTCTCCTAGGGCTTCCTTTAACTCCAGCTGAGATGGATGCCTTGTACAAGACAGCCCTTCCCCATTTCTGCCCCCTCACCGCCCAGGCAGGAGGGCTGTCCCTGGATCCAGAGAGAAGCCAGGGACTCATCGCTGGGACACCTGGCTCCCAGAGCCCTGGACAGAGCGGGGGGCCTCTGCCTGGGGCGTGGAAGGAGGGGAGGTGCTCTGCCTGGCGTCCCACCCCCACCCCACCCCGCTCTCCCCAGGTACCTGGCCAAGCTGTCGTCGGTGGGAAGCATCTCCGAGGAGGAGACCTGCGAGAAGCTCAAGGGCCTGATCCAGAGGCAGGTGCAGATGTGCAAGCGGAACCTGGAGGTGATGGACTCGGTGCGCCGCGGCGCCCAGCTCGCCATCGAGGAGTGCCAGTACCAGTTCCGGAACCGGCGCTGGAACTGCTCCACGCTCGACTCGCTGCCAGTCTTCGGCAAGGTGGTGACGCAAGGTGAGGGCGGGGCTCGTGCGGGTGCCGTCTCCTCGGGAGGCGGGAAGGGGAGTCATGTGCTTGGGAGTGGCTTGACCGGTCCATCACTCATCACAGGAGGCCCGGGAGTGAGCAGGACGCAGCGGAGGCGGGGGTTGGAGGCAGGAGGGCCTTCTGTTCACTCAGTCCTGGGGTCATCATCCTGTTTCAGAGTCAGAATCCAAGACTCAGGCAGGGGAAAGGATGGAGCTGCCTGGAGCTCCTCAGGGGGTGAACAGCAGAATCAGAGATCAGATCCGGGGCCTCCAGCCCTCCAGCCCCACGCTGTTCTTACCTTAGTGCTCAGCCTGCCGTAGGCAAGACCTCCTCCTTTGTCCGTACCTTTGACAAACCCTGTTGGGAACCTGACCGTGCCCGGCTCGGAGACCCCGGGAAGACCACCACCTGGATCCTATCCTCCCAGGCTCACGGTCAAGGTCAATGCTGACAGTCCAGCTGGGGCAGTGGCCCTCACACCCATAGCACCGGCAAGGAACCAAACTGTTGAAGTGTTTTAAGTGATACAAACTCATCTGGCCCCTTGAGATAGGCGTCCATCTTGCAAATGAAGAAACTGCAGCACCCAGAGGCTAAGTCACTTGCTTACGGTCATAGAACTAAAAGCGGCTGAGCCAGGCCTTGAGCCCACGAGGTCCAGCTCCAGGTCGTGTTCTGTCTTACCCACGGTGAGGGGACACAGGAGCCTCGGGAGCCCGGGGTGGACCTTGCCCCAGCCAGGGCAGGTGCTCAGGGGGAAAGCTTCCCCGAGGAGGTGGGCCCTCAGCTGACACCAGGAGTATGAGAAGGCCTTCAAGCCAGAGGAAGGTGGGCCAGGGCATAGAGGACGCTCCAGGCAACTGGAAGGCTCCCCAGGAGGGCACGGGGTCAAGCTGCTGTCCTCCAGGGCGCACTGTGAACCAGCTTCCTCTTCTTCTACTACTTCCTGAGCGTGAAACTGACACTCCAGGCCACCGACTGTCCACGGGCCCGTGATGTGCCTGGGCAGCAGGAGGGCGATCCCGGGCCAACCTTTGTCTTGGCACCTGTGATCCCGGAAGGCTGGGGCTGCCGGGCTTGTGGCAAACCATTTAGATGTTGTTGGAAACCGACTGCGATAGAAATTTGGAAACCTTTCTTCTGAGAGCTGGCAGGGGCCAAAGAAGGCACGATCGTGCTTGGCCCAGCTGAACGTTGCTGCTTCGTGGAAGAAGCAGAGCCCCAGGGTGCAGCGGGGAGCCGAGGCCCTCCCGGGACCAGGGTGTCTGTCTGTCTGCTGAGGCCCAGATCCTAGGCTCAGCAGCAGAGCCTGGGCCTGGGAAGCCCCTGGCACACAACAGGTGTTCTGGGTTTCAGGTGGGTTGGTGACTAGATGGGCAGGGTTTCACGCGCCAGGTGCTCTCACACCCCTGTGCCTTTGCACGTGCCATTTCCTCCACTCAGACACCCAGTCCTCTTTCTCTGCCAGTCTTTCTCTTTCTCCCTCTTCAGTCTTCCCAGCTCCTGCAGGCAGGGGGGTTGCTTTGTTCCTCGGGGCTCAAGAGCTCTTTGTTCATGCTGGAGGTTTTTTTCCCCCTTTTTTGGTAATTGTTTTTTTATATAATTTCGAACTTAGAGAAAATCTGCAACAATAGTACAAGGAATTCTCATTTACTCTTTTTTTTTTAATGACTTTTTTCTGATATGGGCCATTTTTTAAGTCTTCATTGAATTTATTACAATATTGCTTCTGTTTTGGATCTTGGGCTGCCCTGAGGCATGTGGGATGTTAGCTCTCCAATCAAGGATCGAACCTATGACCCTTGCACTGGAAGCTGAAGTCTTAACCACTGGACCACCAGGGAAGTTCCCCCATATACTCTTTATAAAAAGGTTTCTACATGACGGGTTTATTCAGTCAGCTTTCATCTTCCAATTTTTTTTTAACTGAGGAATAATGGACATGCATTATATTAGTTTCAGGGTATAATATAATGATTCAATAACGTGTATATATTATAAAGTGATCACTACAGAAAGTCTAGTTAACATCCATCACTACACAGATGTAGACATTTTTTTCTTGTGGTGAGAACTTCTAAGATCTCCTTTCTTATCCACTTTTAAACATGAAGTACAGTATCGCTATCTATAGTCACTACGCTGGACATCACATCCTCATGATGCATTTATTTTTATAACTAGAAGTTGGTACTTTTTGAACCCCTTCACCCATTTTGCCCACCTCCACCCCCTGCTTCTGCCTCTGGCACCACCAATTTGTTCTCTGAATGTATGAGTTCTATTTTTCCTATGAAGAATTGCCATAGCCTCTTTACCTAGATTCACCAGCTATTTACATTTTAACCCTCTTGACTCATCGATTTCTCTCTCTCTCTCACTCCCTTAATGCACACACACACACGCACGCGCACACACACACACTCTTGTCTCAGCCTCGGTGCCCACAGGGCTCTCAGTACACCTTTCACACTGACCTGTGCTGGCTTTCTCCCCCACCCCACCCCCACCCCCATCCCTAAACCGTGAACTCTTTCAAGGCAAGACAGATGTCTCATTTACCGGCTTCCCAGCACATGGCCGAGCCTGGCATGGAGGGTACAGTCGATGGATGCCATCCAATGGCAGAGAGCAAGTCAGGGCACGGACTCAAGGGGCAGAGGAGGGGAGGCGCGGATCGGTGCAGCCTGAAGCCGGTGAGGGACCCTGCTCAGAAGTGCTTTCCTCACCTGTGTCTGCGCCAGGAACCAGGGAGGGGGCCCAGCCCTCCCAAGCAAGCTCAGGGAGACGCCAAGACTGCGACCAAGTTTGGCTGGAGCCTGCTCGGGACTAAAAGTCCAAGTGACTCGGTCAAGCATCCAGTCTCCTTGGGGCTGAGTCAGGGCAGGCACTCACCAGGCAGCCATACCAGGCCATCACACTGGGCCATCACACCAAGCCATCACACCAGGCAGCCACACCGGGCAGCCACACCAGGCCATCATACCAGGCCATCACACCAGGCAGCCACACCAGGCCATCATACCAGGCCATCACACTGGGCAGCCACACCGGGCCGCCACACCGGGCCATCACACCAGGCCGCCACACCGGGCCACCACACCGGGCCGCCACACCGGGCCACCACACCGGGCCATCACACCGGGCAGCCACACCAGGCCATCACACCGGGCAGCCACACCAGGCCATCAACCAGGCTATCACACCGGGCCATCACACCGGGCCGCCACACCGGGCCATCACACCAGGCCGCCACACCGGGCCGCCACACCGGGCCATCACACCGGGCCACCACACCGGGCCATCACACCGGGCAGCCACACCAGGCCATCACACCGGGCCGCCACACCGGGCCGCCACACCGGGCCATCACACCAGGCCATCACACCGGGCCGCCACACCAGGCCATCACACCAGGCCGCCACACCGGGCCGCCACACCGGGCCATCACACCAGGCCATCACACCAGGCCGCCACACCAGGCCATCACACCAGGCCGCCACACCAGGCCGCCACACCAGGCCATCACACCAGGCCGCCACACCGGGCCATCACACCAGGCCGCCACACCGGGCAGCCACACCAGGCCATCAACCAGGCTATCACACCGGGCCATCACACCAGGCCATCACACCAGGCCGCCACACCGGGCCATCACACCGGGCAGCCACACCAGGCCATCACACCAGGCTATCACACCGGGCCGCCACACCGGGCCATCACACCAGGCCATCACACCAGGCCGCCACACCAGGCCATCACACCAGGCCGCCACACCGGGCCATCACACCAGGCCATCACACCGGGCAGCCACACCAGGCCATCAACCAGGCTATCACACCGGGCCGCCACACCGGGCCATCACACCAGGCTGCCACACCGGGCCATCACACCGGGCAGCCACACCAGGCCATCACACCAGGCCATCACACCAGGCCGCCACACCGGGCCGCCACACCGGGCCATCACACCAGGCCATCACACCAGGCCGCCACACCGGGCCGCCACACCGGGCCATCACACCAGGCCGCCACACCAGGCCATCACACCAGGCCGCCACACCAGGCCATCACACCAGGCCGCCACACCGGGCAGCCACACCAGGCCATCAACCAGGCTATCACACCGGGCCGCCACACCGGGCCATCACACCAGGCCGCCACACCGGGCCATCACACCGGGCAGCCACACCAGGCCATCAACCAGGCTATCACACCGGGCCATCACACCGGGCCATCACACCAGGCCGCCACACCGGGCCATCACATCAGGCAGCCACACCAGGCCATCACACCGGGCAGCTACACCAGGGCATCACACCAGGCAGCCACACCGGCCGTCACACCAGGCAGCCACACCGGGCCATCACACCGGGCCATCACACCAGGCCGCCACACCGGGCCATCACACCGGGCAGCCACACCAGGCCATCAACCAGGCTATCACACCGGGCCGCCACACCGGGCCATCACACCAGGCCGCCACACCGGGCCATCACACCGGGCAGCCACACCAGGCCATCAACCAGGCTATCACACCGGGCCATCACACCGGGCCATCACACCAGGCCGCCACACCGGGCCATCACATCAGGCAGCCACACCAGGCCATCACACCGGGCAGCTACACCAGGGCATCACACCAGGCAGCCACACCGGCCGTCACACCAGGCAGCCACACTGGGCCATCACACCGGGCCATCACACCAGGCAGCCACCCCAGGCCAGGGCCATCATGTTTTGGAGGAGTCTGAGCTCTTCCCACCCGTCCATCTCCTCACTGTTGCATTTTCCATTTTCTTCCCTAGTAAAATGCCTCCCGGGAAAGCCTTACTCTATCCCCACTGAACAAAAGAAGGGACTCGTCCCTCCCAGGGTAGCTGAGATGCAGGGGAAAGAACGTGGGCGGCATGGCCTTGGGGGAGGGACCGCCCTCCAAGCCTTGGCGTCCTCGCCTGCCAGTGGGACCTTCCCCTGCGCTCACTCGTAGGGCGTCACCATCTAGGGTGGACCTCGGCCCCAGAAAAGCCACCCGTCGTCACCACATGCTGCGATTTGGGGCAGCAACTGGCCTGGGCAGGCCTCTCTCGCAGCTCCCAGGCTTTGGGGTCAGGGGGCTTGGCCGGTTCCCAGATTCATGAGCTGCCTGGCTGGGGTCATGACCTCAGACCTGGAAAGGTAATAGGTCATAGATCCCTCCAAGAGCCAGGCCGTTCTTGGAGGAGAAAAGGAGCCCCATTTGTGGAGGGCACTGCCTCACATCCAACCACCCTCACGACAACTCCAAGCATGTAGTATTATTCCCATGTTTCAGCTGAGAAAAGTGGTGCAGCAGGCAGAGGGCGTGACCCACCCAGATCCAGACCTGATCCAGGCAGGAGGCCCTGGGCAAAGTGCATCCCCTGTCCAAGCTTCAGCGGCATATCCCTTGGAAAGGCGGCTAGGGGGCAATCCTTGCCCCCTGTCAGGATTCAGAGATGATGTCTCCAGATGCCTGAATGACTCCCAGGGGCGGGGACGGCTCTCTTACTGCCAGCGCTCCCCAAGGCAGCACAGCTCTA
Organism: Tragelaphus eurycerus; assembly: GCA_935064755.1. Taxonomy (NCBI): domain Eukaryota; kingdom Metazoa; phylum Chordata; class Mammalia; order Artiodactyla; family Bovidae; genus Tragelaphus; species Tragelaphus eurycerus. The sequence goes on along the minus strand of CAKXYN010000099.1, from coordinate 5,830,002 downwards.
ACCCTGCACCCTCTCCACGGAGGGGGCAGTGGACCCCTCCGCTCCTGGCCTACAGAGGCAAGACAGATGGTGACCCATGAAGACAGTGTGTAAGTCAGGGCCAAGCCATGTGCTCTAGGCTGAGACTATGCTAGAAGTTTGGTGAAGCTGGCGGGGGAGGGGGGCAGCAGGAACGGGGCAGGCAGAGGTTCTTGGTGGGGCAGGCACTCGGGGCCAGATGTGGGATGGCCTCTGTGCGGTCTGGTCACTGTCGGATCCCCACGCCTGGGGCAGCATCTGCGCGCGTAACTGATAAACATTTGTGGAAGGAATGACGAATGACCAGGGCTTGAGCAGGGAGGGAGAGGCCGTGCGGTCCAGTGAAAGTTCAGGGTCACTGTGAACAGGATGGGCGGGGGGTCTCCTAGCGGGGCTAGCCTCAGCAGGATGCGGAAAGGTGGGGAAGACGCCAACTCCTCAGGTCCCCGCTCTTTCCCTCTGTGGAGGATGCCAGGGACCCCCCTGCCTCTTCACACCCTGCTCTGTGAGTTCCACCGCACCCCTGTTCTGAGAGAGCGGACTCCCTGAGCTCTGAGGCCCTGTCAGGCCCTGGCTGCCACCTGGACAGGACAGGTGATGAGTCGCAGCCAAGTGAAGATTCAGCCCAGGCTGTCTTTCTAGTCCCCGAGTTCGAACATCAGGGCATCTTTTTCTTTTTTTTTTTTTTTTTTTAATATTTGGCTGTGCTGGGTCTTAGCTGCATCACATGGGATCTAGTTCCCTGACCAGGGGTCAAACCCACACTTCCTGCATGGGGAGCTCAGAGTCTTAGCCACTGGACCACTATGGCAGTCCCGGTGCCACTTCCTGGCGGCAGCATCAGGCTGGAGGTGGCAGCAGATACTTCTCTGGGCTGCGACTCACTGACACCTGTGTTCTCACCTTTCTCCTCGATGTTGACATCACGCTGGACCAGAGACGGGGACCTCTCAAGCCAGCCTTTGGCGCCATCAGATAAGTCACAGGAGGCCTAGGGAGGGGCACCCCGGAGACACTCCACACTAGGGGTTCCTTGAGGACAGGTTCCTCTGGGCCTCCCTGGCGCTGGCACAGGGCCTGGCTCATGGCAGGTAACCCTCTGGTGAAGGGGGAGGTGTCTCCACCCTAAGGAAGCTTTTGGCCCGATGGCCAATATGTGGACAAGCGGCCCTCAGGGTGTAACTGCCCTACCAGTATTTGTTAGGGAATGGATAAAATGGCATTAATCTCACCCAACAGTAACACTCACAGCAGCTATTGTCTCAAGCTCCTACTCCGGGCCAGTGACTAAGCATTTCCTGTGTTTGACGTCAGTAGATTTCCAGGCCCACCTGAAGAGGTCAGGACGGTGTCAGCCCCGTTCTTTGGACACACAAACCGAAATCTCACATCTAGGAAGTGACCAAGCCGGGACCAGACTTCAGGCCTGCCTGGCTGAGCATCCACGCTCCTCTCGATAACCCCTTTCCATTTCCAGGGAGATGGGAAAGGCCTGTCACTGCCAGCTCTGTCCTGGGAGGAGGTGAGGGATAGCATGGCCCCTGGAGCTTCCCGTCTGGCTGCAGACAAGCCACACAAGACGCTTAGAAGATGAAACAGTCAGAGTGGACAACCAGCCAGCGAGGGCACCCGGGGTCCCGGGAATCCGTGATGGTGGGTGGGAGGAAGTGTCAGGGCCTGGCCTCCTGGGGCAGCGTTATCTTCCCCCTGTCAGAACTGGAGAAGGGCACAACACGGCTTTGTCCAGCTCCAGCGCCTTTACTCCTTCCCCTGTCCCACACTGTGTTGTAAATCCAAAGAGGCTTCCTGGAGGAGGTTTCAAGAAAAACAAACAGCTTTTGCTGACAAGAGAGCAAAAGAAACTGGACAGGCAGGCGAGGGGCAGGGGCGGGGAGAGACCACGGTCAGGACTCTCTCAAAGGCCAGGCTGTCCTGCCCCTCCTCCCAAGACTCCCGCTGGGCCCGCTTTGGAAACGTGAGTTATGCTCGGAATGCCAGTGCCACCAGGACACCTGCCTGGTGCCCCGGGGCATCCCCGTGCCCGCGGTCTCCTTTCCAGCCCAACTCAGCCTCTCTGCCAAACACTCCCTCCTGCTCAAATGCCCTTCCTTCCAACATCTGGGGAGACAGTACATGTGGTGTGCTCGGGACAGCACAGGCCCCGGATCCTGCTTGTCCGCTGGCTGACTGAGGGACCCCGGACAGCCACCCAGCCTCATTTCCCCTCCAGGAGCAGAGCTGGAGAGAGCTGGGTGGCTCAGGCCATCATGAACACATGGACAGGCCCTGGCACGTGGGAGGCCCTCAGAAAGGGTAGTTATCCCTGGATCCCGAGGACAACTCTGAATTTCCCAGCTGCAGGCAGCCTTTGCACCTTGGAAAAGAGGGCAGTGAGGTGGGACCCAGAGGACACTCAGGATTTAGACCCTTGGAGCCAGGGAAGGAGGTACAGGAAAGAGCAGGAAGAAAGAGGCTGGATGTGGAATGGAGCAAATGGCTTTATGGAAACGGCAGGAGCTGCGGGCAGCTGCTACCACTCTCGAGTGCTCTGCCTTGCCCTCGCTGGCTCTGCCGTCCCGGGAGGACAAAGCCAGGACTGTCCTCCCCCTGAAGCTGGCACGCGCAAACCCTCAGACCAGGGAGCAGTTATCCACCAGGCCGCTGGGGAGCTCTGGTCCACAGCCCTCACCGCTGCACCGCAGTCCTTTTTCTGAGACTCAGCGGTCTCTGCCCGGTGCCCCACTGGTGAGCAAGGCTCCAGCCGGGACATAGGGGAGAAGATAGGAGGAGCCACAGCGCTGGAGTCAAGGGACGGGGACTCAGGGCCGCTCAGAAAAGGCAGCCGCCACTGCCATCAGCTCTCAGGACACAGGGGCTTGGTCACATTCTCCAGGCCTGGGGGCAGGGGTGGGGTAGGGGGGCTCCTGTGCTGAGCACTACTCACCATCCCCCCAGAAAGAACCCATAAGAGGAACTGGACAAGTCCCACAGCTCAGGGCTTCGTACACGGAGGTGAGAAGAGATGGGCTGTTTATTCCTGGGGACTCTGGGCTCCACGGGGCAGGACCACGTCAAGGTTGAAATGCTGGAGCCAGGCTGATCGAGTCTGAATTCTGCCTCCCCCGCTTCCTGGCTGGGTGTCCTTGGGCCAGTTGCTTCACCCTTCGGTGCCTCAGTTACCTCATCTGTAAAATGGGGAGTAAAAGTCTCTACTTCACAGGGATGCTGTGTTCAGACACTACGCAGCACAGACTGAGCTCTCTCTAAGCTTCAGCTCATGCTATTATCTTCATTCCAGAACCTCTTCCATTCCACCCAGGCAGAGAGAACCATAGTGCCCTTGCTCCCGAGGCCAGAACAAGGGGGCCTGAAGTTCTGGAAGATAAGTGTTGGTTGGGGATGAGGCGGGGGTCTCCCTGAGCACCTCACGGGGCACCCTGAACCCAAGGCGACTAGCATGCAGGGGAGGAGGTAGGCCCAGAGCTTGGGGCGGGCTGGGGGCTGCCTGAGGGCCCAGAGAAGCAGAGGAGCCAGGACCGCGCCCGGCCAGGAGCTGGGGCCACCCTGCCAGTCCCTTCCACTCTATCTTCTGCCATCCCTTCCCCCTTGGTCTTTGGGGCAAAGATTTGTGCTGGTTCAGGCCTGGAAATACCAGAAATACCAGAAACTAAAGTCGTCTCTCTTTGGGCGGCCACAGCACAAAACCAACCAACATGATCCTGCTATTAACCTCGATTAACTTGGAGAGGATTCCGTCTCAGGCTGTCAAGGCCCCCGTGGCTCTGGCCAAGCCCCCTCACGCCGGCCCAGAGTGGCCAGACCACGGTAGAGGGCAGGCCTTGGGGAGTGGGCGGCGGACAGGATCCCTCACTCGAGGGCCGGACCGAGAACAGGGCGTCTTGAGCCATGGGGGCCAGGGCTGCCCCCCACCCCTGCCCACAGACGCGGGCACACAGGAGGTGATTGTTTCCGCCTGACCACGGTGACTGCTCCCCGGGGCAGCTGGGAGCACAGGCCTGGGTGTCGCAGAGGTAATTGCCAACCGCGAGGCCAAAGCCTGCCCCCTCCGCTCCTGCGGACACGGACACTCCAGCAAGAGACAGAGGGACAGTCACGGGCACACAGAGGCCCTCACAGGGCCCAGGAGAGGTGCAGGGCCTGTCCAGTCACACACCCAGCCAGCCGTGTGCACACGCACTACACACACAGACACACACACACACACACAACATACCCCTTCCCACCACCCACACCCCCAGAAAGAGCCGACACAGCAGCTACACCCCCTGAGGCACAGTTCCTAGGAGGATAAAAACACCCATTCAGGCGAGAGACCGGGCAGACACCAAAATAGAACCACCAAGAAGTCAGGGGGCGGAAGGGAAGAGACGGGGAGCAGAGGCAGACTGACCGGAGCTTGGGTCCTGGTTCTGGCACTTCCTGACCGGCGACTGGGACCCACTTCCCCTCCCCAAACCCGCACCACCGCCTGTGCAATGGTCAGCTCTCCAGAGGTAGAGGACGCCCCCTCGCTGGCAGTGGTCCTGCCTGGCAAGCCGTGGGGCCGTTGTCACGGCCATTTACCCTGAAGGGTCTAAGGAACCAAGGTGGTCTCAGAAATGGGCCCAGCGGGGAGGGGACCCCCTTGGAGACTTTAGAAGAGGCGAGAGGAGCCAGGCAGACAGGCTCGGCCCGGGACTCCTGCAGTCTCGGTACGTTAATGCACCTCTCCCTGCCTGCCTTGTCGCTCATGAAAGGACGCACCATCACTCTTCTCCCGGAGAGGCCGTGAGAGCAGGATCTGGGGGTAGCTCCGAGCACTGAAGCTGGACCAGCACCACTCAACCACAAGCTGCGTGGCCTGGGACGAGTTGGCTCATCTCTCTGAAAATGGGGATGACAGTCGTACTTACCTGACAGGTGTGGGGTGGACAAATGCCTGGCACGTGGTAAGACTGCGGAGCAGTGCCTGGTGGGTGTCGCTGTGTCCAGTCGTTGGCATGCTGAGACTGTCAGCTCAGCATGACTCATGGCTCCATAGAGTGGCTGCCTCGCTGTCTCTCTTCCTGGCCGCCATCATCCAGGAGGGTCCCCTCTACCCACCCCCATAAAGGAGGGTGCCGGCAGGGGCGAAGTGCTGGGACCCAGCCCTGCCCCCCTCTGCCTCCCACAGGGACTCGGGAGGCGGCCTTCGTGTACGCCATCTCTTCGGCAGGTGTGGCCTTTGCGGTGACGAGAGCGTGCAGCAGTGGGGAGCTGGAGAAGTGCGGCTGTGACCGGACTGTGCACGGGGTCAGCCCGCAGGGTGAGTGGGGGCACTGGGGAGGGTGTGAGTGGGTGGCCGGGGGGTGCGTGGGTGGGGCGCCTGGGCCAGGCCCTCACTCACCCGTGGTCTCCGGTGCCCCCCCACCTGCCACCCACCCAGGCTTCCAATGGTCAGGATGCTCGGATAACATCGCCTATGGGGTGGCCTTCTCCCAGTCATTCGTGGACGTCCGCGAGAGGAGCAAGGGGGCCTCGTCCAGCCGGGCCCTCATGAACCTCCACAACAACGAGGCCGGCAGGAAGGTAGCGTGGGCCCCCCTCCCCGCCAGGAAAGGGCAGGCTCGGCAAGGGCCCCAGACACTTCCTGCCAGGCCCCTCCTGTGGGGCGGGGGGCGCACGGAGAGGGCAGACCGGTGAGCAGGCCTCACAGAGCTGTGCGTGGCCATCCACACGCATATGTGCACACAGGTGTGTGTCTCCATCCCTCCGTCACACACACACCACCCACCCCTTGCTCTGCGTCCCTGCCAGGACCGTGGCCTTGACTGTGACACAGTCTGCCATCTCAGTACCCACTCCTCAAGGGTCCTTGAGTGGCAGGTGCAACGCAGCCCTGTCCTTCCCCCCACACCAGCTGTCACTGTTTCTAATGACACTGCCCTTTGAAAGGTCCCTCCTCCATCAACCCCACGCGGCCTCGACGCCAAGGACAGTATCTTGGACTGTTCCCCACATAGCTGAGCAGCTCCTGTGGCCTACAGAAGGGGCTTAAGACAGAGGAAGCTCCACCCTTCTCCCATCCTGCCGCATCCCAACCTCGCCCGCCCCCTTCCGCGGTCCACCCCCAACTCCGGCAGCCCCTCCCCAGCCCCGCCCCCAACCCTCCCCCCCCCCACAGCTCCTGACTGCCCCTCTCCCCTCCCCCTCCCCCGCAGGCTATCCTGACACACATGCGGGTGGAGTGCAAGTGCCACGGGGTGTCGGGCTCCTGCGAGGTAAAGACGTGCTGGCGAGCCGTGCCGCCCTTCCGCCAGGTGGGCCACGCCCTGAAGGAGAAGTTCGACGGCGCCACGGAGGTGGAGCCCCGCCGCGTGGGCTCCTCCAGGGCCCTGGTGCCGCGCAACGCTCAGTTCAAGCCGCACACGGATGAGGACCTGGTGTACCTAGAACCCAGCCCGGACTTCTGCGAGCAGGACGTGCGCAGCGGCGTGCTGGGCACGCGGGGCCGCACGTGCAACAAGACGTCCAAGGCCATCGACGGCTGCGAGCTGCTGTGCTGCGGCCGCGGCTTCCACACGGCGCAGGCGGAGCTGGCCGAGCGCTGCAGCTGCAAGTTCCACTGGTGCTGCTTCGTCAAATGCCGGCAGTGCCGGCGGCTGGTGGAGCTGCACACGTGCCGGTGACCGCCGCCCGGCCCGGCGCGCGGCCCCGGGGAAGGCCGGTAATTTAAACAGTCCCCCGCCGCCAGCCACCACCGCCCCGAAAGATACTGGTTGTTATTTTTTGTTTTGGTTTGGTTTTTGGGTCCCTTGTGTTATTTATTGCCCGAACCGGGCGGGCTGCCCCAAGGGCACCGACCCTGGGGCCGCCCTGAAGCTGGGCCTTTGTGGCTGCCACTGACCAAAGGGACTTTGCTCGCGCCTCGGGCTGTCCACACGTGACCGCTGCTGACCACTCACTTGTTATCTGTACCCGTTTTTCTATTTGCGGACTTCAGGTGGGTAACGAAGAGCGTCCCAGCCACCCGTGCCGCATGACTGACCCTGTCGTCCAGGGAGAGGGGTGGCAGGGGAACAGTGCCGTCTTGATGGCAGCTGCACCCCCATACTTACGCGGGGGCCCCTGGCAACTTCGGCCTCATCATCTCTCAAGCCCCCTGGAAAAGGAGTGGGTAGACACACCAGGTCTCCATGGGCAGCCGGTGGTTCAATCTCTGCAGGACCTTCTAGGCAAGAGCGGCAGATGAGGCCAGGACCAGTGCAGGCTGCAGCACCCCGGCCCTCAGAGAGGGAGACGCCCCCCTTCCCCCCAGTTCCCGATCCCTTCCAGGCAGGAATGCAGCTGCAGCCTGGATCAGAGACCCCAGCTCAGCCTTCACAGTGACTCTTCACGGGCCTGCTCCTCCGTGAAACTAAGAACGTTAATATCATACATGGGAAAGGGTGATGTGCAAAAGCCCTCACCCGACTTTCATTTCACTCTCTTAACCAAATCTGTTGAGCAAACACTGTTCTAGGCCCTGTCCTGGGCCATCTCACTGGATGACCGCGGCAGTCCTGGGAGGCCAACCGAACACGGACGCACACTTGTGCTCGTTTCACAGGGCGAAGGGCAAAGCTCAGCTGGGTCCAGGACCCATAGATGCCGACACAGAGCAGAAAGAGCCCTCCAGCCAAGCCTCCTCCTGGGAGCCTGTTCCCAAAGTCCCAGAGACTGGTAGGGCCCCCTTGGGCCGGAGCCTCAGGGACGGGACTCCAGAAGCAGGAGCCGCAGACCACAGGCCGAGCTGGAGCCCATGTGGTTCCCCAGGGAGGGCAGAGCCGGCTCGGAGGGAAGCGGGGGCCAGCAGCCAGGCTGACAAAGCGAGGTCTCAGCACGGAGGCACCCCTGCCCCCAGGTACCACGGGGCCTCAAGCAGCGCCCCCAGAGCCAGCCCCACAGCCTAGGCCTGGCCCTGTGCACCCGTCAGACCATCAGGAGTCCAGCCTAGACTTCTGTGGGCAGGACCTGTACACAGCAAGCCCCGGCCTGACCCAGCTGCTTCTTAGGTGGGCTCCTGACCCCCCGGGGACCTCACTCCCAGCCTGCTCTCCAAGCTGCCCCAACATTGAGGGTTTCTGCTCCTGGTTTGAAGTCTTGAGGTTCGGGATTCCCCCTTGCAGGTTCCCAGACTCCCATTTGTTGGCCCCAAGATTCAGTATCTGAATTCAAAGCTCCAGATCCACAACACAGGCTCCGGCCTGTTAGACTCGCTTCTCCAGGCCTTGAGGTTTGTGCCTCCTGGTGCTGGTTCCCTCACGAAGACAGGGTCAACACCCTTGGCCCCTAGCCAAGCTCTCCACTCAGTGTCCATCCGAGAAGAAGGCCAAAACCAAGTGAGATGCTGGACCCACATTCAAACGTAGAGATAATCTTGGGGCAGGCAGGCTCTGATGTGGATGAAAGCTGAGCCGATTTGTGTCCCCACGGTTAGCTGCCCAGCTGGGCTCACTGCTCCTCTGGCGGGCTCTGTTCAGCTGTCTGCTCAGCGCCAGGGAAAAACACTATCCCTCACTGGCATGGTCCAGACCCACATGAAGGAAGCGGTGGAGACCCCTCCCCCACCCCAGGTCCTGTCCCCAGAGGCAGGGGAATAGTCAATTTTGGCTGGATGCTGGTATGATGGGCACTGCCCCAGGGAGAAGTCAGAGGGTCTGTGCTTGTTCACAGGCTTCACCTTTCCACCTACTGGGGGGCTCCTCAAAGCTGATCCTCCTGTGGCTCTGGAGGGGTGTCGCCTCAGTGAAGCAGACTAGATTCTAGCAACTTCTGCCCAGCCCTACCACTGCTGCCACCAGCACCCCAAAGGGCTCCACGGCTGCAGGAAAATGGGGCTTCCTTGAACACATCCATCTCCAAACTGTCCAAATAAAGAGGAACCAGCACAGGACTGACACAGTCACCCACTTGAGGCTGGCCAGAGGGTCCAAGCACTGCCCAAAGCACCCCCCCCCAGTCTGATCACAAGGCAGGGTGTCCTCTGAGGCCTCGGGCTGGACTAGTCCCAGCTCTGGATGCTGCTACCCGCTGCTGCCCCCACCCCATGCCCTGACTTTTATACTAGGCTCCTTGCCTTTGTGACATCCTCATGAAATAGTCTGGGGCACGATAAAATGATTATTTCTTTATCTTGCAATTGTGGCAGTGACTTTTTTTTGTAGAAGAGGGAGACATGGGGACATGGGGAAGGACATGGGAAAAGCAGATACACAGTAGCCAATTCTAGATATGGGGACCCTCTTTGCTCCCTCTCCTGGGTAAGTGGTTGGATGGCTGCTATCTGGAATTCACCTTTAACACCCAGAGGCTGTATCTGCATCATTTCACTGAGCCATGATCCACTGTTCAAACCTTGGCCTGATCCAAGGTCTCAGAACCCTTCTTGGGCATCGATGTGAACAGGAGGGACAGATACGAGGGTCAGAGGAGGGTTTGGTGAAGTGGTGGGGATTGAGGAGGTGGGGGACAAGTGGAAATGAAGTTAGTTCCCACCTAAGGACACAAGTATTCAAGGCCTGTGGCTGAAAGTAAATTCCAAGATTGGAGCCCAGTCAGGATGAGGAGTCTAGACGGAAAACCCCACAGAACTCTGTCACAGCTGTGGGCAAGGCCCCAGGCGGCCTCTCAGGAACCCAAGTCCAGTGAATGAAGTCCTCATCTTTACCAAGGGGGCCATGGTCCTCCACCCCCATCCCCACCCTCGTGTGGATTTATGCAGCGAATCCACACCAGCCTGGAACACAGTGTGGCTACTATGTGCTTGGCTTCCCAAAAATTTAGTAGGGTATAAAAGGGCCAAAGCAAAGTGCTTTCAGAATAGCAAGGCTACACACAAATTGGTGAAGGACTCGGGGAAGGGACTGGGTCCAGAACAGGACACATGCTCACATCAGGGTCAAATCCTTGGTGATACAGAGGGTCCAAGATGGTGGAGCAAAGCGGTGGAGATGTCCCTGCCCAACCACTCTCTAGAAGCGGGAAAAGGACCCAGGCTTTGCCATCCAAGTGACCTGGGTTGGAATCTCAGCACTGCCACTTTTTCACTGCATGGAGCCTTGAGCAGCGCATTGCCCCTCTCAGGAACTCATTTTCTTCGTTTGTGATATGGGGTTGTTCCCCCTGCCCCAGCTTCATTCATCATATAAGACGAAATAATGATAGAATCTATTTCTTGGGGATGCCAAATAAACCATGTAAAGTTCAAAAAATGGCAGTGACTACTATAAATATGATTCCCTTTTCAGGAATGCCATGGGCAGTTAAGGTAGCTCTGAGACTGACGGGGTGAGACAGAGGATGAGCCGAGGAGGAGTGCAGACTGTGGATCAGGCCAGGCGCTGAAGGCAGGTGTCCCAGGGTCCTGGTCCTGCTTCAGCCCTGTCCCTCAGAGCTCAGAAGCCGGTGGCCGGCTCAGGGCAGAGATCCCCAGGCAGGAAAGCAGGATCAAGATAGCCCGGAGCAGTCAAGCAGTGGTAAAGCTGCCCCTGGGCCCCAGGAGGAGAGGCTAGATCGAGGTCCCAACGAGGGTAAGAAGTGGGACTAGAACAGGGAGGACGGTGAAGGAGGGCGGTCAGGAGTGGAGCGGGGCATGTCGGAGCTGCAGGAAGCTTAGGCAGTGGGGCCCAGCAGCTACGCCTCTGAGGATGGAAGGTTTCCAGGACTCCTAGGCCCGGTCAGCTCACAGAGGCCATGTCCAGATCCATCCTTGACGATGTCCTCAGACTCAGGCCTGAAGGGTTCTGGAAAGCTTGTGATTAAAGCAGACTTCCTTCTCAGCTCTTTCTCCATGGCCAGTGGCCCAAGGAAGTCTTGGGGAGACCAGAGGCAGGGTTTAAAGTGGATCTTGGGTCAAGAAAGAGCCAGAGAACACAGGAAAATGAAGAGGAGAAGGAAGTATACAGTTCTGAGCAACTGAGAGGAGCTGAGCAAGGATGAGTGAGGAAAAGGCAGAGGGTAGGAGGGCAGACAGAAACAGAAGACACCAGGAGAGAAGAAGGTGCTAAGGGACCAGAAGGCATCTGGGCAGAGGACTCCAGCAGCTTCCTAGTAAGAGGAGAAAACGCTGAGCTTCAGGAGAAGGCGTCTGACTCAAGAAGGTCTACGGGATGTGGAGGAGGGGGGCAGGGTGGCCTGGCCTGGCCCAGGCGATGACTTCATAGGCATCTCCCCCCATCCCTTCCTGAACCGCCAGCCCTACTGACCCCCTGCCCGCCTCTCAAGGGTCCAGGCCGAGCAGGCGCTGACAGGGGAGAGAAGGGGGCCCTTCTGGGCCAGGCCCCCAGGCCTGGCATCGTGCCTGCTGGGGAGGAGGGGCCTGGAGGCCCAGCCCTTGTCAGCATCCCGGCCGGCACTTCGGAGGCAATTAGCAGCCCAGCTGAGCTAATCCCCCGCCTGGCGAGGCCAACACAAACAGGCCCAGGCCGGGTGCACACTCGCCTCCCTGTTTGCTGAGGGGCCCGGTGGTCCGCCAAGAACAACACCAATAACCCGGGGCCTTCTCTAGGTTAAGAGGAGGACCGGGGCTTGCTGAAGAGCTGACAGTGCCCGACAGAGCATACTCTGGCCAGGTGCCCCAGCTGCCCCAGAAAGGCAGCCACTGTTCCCAAGCCTTGGGCCAGCCAGGAAGAGGAAGCTGGACACAAGGAGCCATATACTCTGATTCGGTGCCCACCCCCACTCCCACCCATGCCACCTGTGAGGGAGGATGGCCAACTCTGCCAGCCCAACAACCGAGGCCAGCAGGGGCTGGGCCCTCTGGTCAGGACACGGGGATTACAGGCTCCACGCTGGACGTGGGAGCCCAGAGACAATTCACACTTGGACTCTGCCCTCAGGGGACTCCCGGTCTAGTGAGAGAACCCACTACATGTGACCTTGGAGCAGGGCCAATCTCCAGCCCCATCGGCCACTCCCCCAGCCAGACAATTCACACTTGGACTCTGCCCTCAGGGGACTCCCGGTCTAGTGAGAGAACCCACTACATGTGACCTTGGAGCAGGGCCAATCTCCAGCCCCATCGGCCACTCCCCCAGCCAGGCAAGGCCATGGCAAAACCCCACAACTGAAAAGGCAAATGGGGACCCAGAAGAAGCCACCTGAGGCCCAGAGATTGATAGATGGGGAGATGGCACCAAGAGAAGCAGAAGGGATCCAGAACAAGCTCTGGCACAGACTGGTCCTGGTTCGAGCCAGCAGTCACTGGGTGAGCCCGGAGACAAGGCCCTACTCCTGCAGCCTCGCTTCTTTCCAGCCCAGTCCTACCTTCACCAGCCTGCAGCCTGGGAGCCTCTCCTTTCTGAGCTAACCCCTCTATCCTCTGTTTGGTTCTGCATCCCCCAGGTACCCAGGGACTTTGTAACATCAGGAAGGCACAGCCTCCTCAGAGCCTGGGGAAGTGACATGGCTTCCCGTCTGGACAGGCCCCTTGGGACGCTCTGCGTATCACCAATAGCCCACACCATCGCCACTGACTGAACACTGACTGGCTGCAGTCAGGCCTCCACTAACACAGCCTACCAGTGCTACCGTGTGTCATGGTCACAAGCGAATAACAGAACAGGAATACCTTCTGTCGGATAAACCAGCTGGGAGGCAAGTGCAGGATTTATCCCCACTTTATAAACAAGGACACTGAGGCCCACAGAAGGGAAGACGTGCCTACAGCCAGAGCCCAGACCTCCAGGCTCCTGGGCAGGATATAGTATCACCAGGCGCTCCCCGCCGGTCCGTTCTACCCGCAAGCCTCTTCATCTTTCCTCACCCACACTGCTGGCCTAGACCCACCTTTAGTGCGTCCTGTGCCAAAGAGCCTCAGTCTTGGGCCGACCCCTCCCCATAAAACAGCACTATACATCTCTAGCTGGGCTCAGCTCAACTCTGCTCCTCTGCCGGGAAGCTACACTTTGCTCTGTAGACAGCTTTCTCTGGGGCAGAGAATGAGGAAGGTCTCACTCTGGGGACAGAATGGTGTCACTCTGCTAGGGCTGACAAAGCCACAGCTGGAAACAGCAGCCTGGCCCACTACCCCCTGCCCTGGCTAGTGTGGCAGAAGACTTTAGGCCTGGCTCCAAGACTGCCAGAGAGGCTGTCAGCATCCTGCCCACCACAAACAGCACTAAACTCTTTGGGTTGCTCCAATACCTGGCTCTAGAGCTTCTAGCCTGGACCAAGGTATAGATGAGTCCTTTTCCCCTTCAGTTCAGCCAAAAAGGGAGGTATTTTTCAGGAAGGTCTTTTACTAGGAAACGGAAGGAAAACAAACAGATTACAAGTACACAGAAACAAGCAGATTCCTAAATAGGACTTTAACCAGCACCAAACCAGAGTCCTATGGATGCTGCTTCTCCCCTCTGGTCTCGTGAAGCCTCCTTCTAGACCCCGGGACATGGAGCTCTCATTCCAGCTCTACGGCTGGCTGCCTGTGGCATCTGAAGCAAATTAGTCACCTCTCCATCTCACCTGTAGCAGAGAGCAGGACTAACTCATGGCTAACTCCAAAGCCTCTTTCCTGTACAGCCTCCCGCGCCCTGCCCCCACCACTGTGGCTCTCGGGAAGCAGTGAGTGGGGAAGCGCTTTGTGGACTGGGAAGGGCAGCAAAGGACACGGAGGGTCTTCCTCGGCCAGCACCCTGGCTGTTTCTTCAAGAACGGGGGAGGGCATTTGCTGGGGTGCAGGAGATGGCACTGTGGGTTCCCAGTGCCATCAGGTTCGGACAACACAAGCATCCTCTGGGTGTCTGCCCATCCCTCCTCCTCCCACCTTTCAGCACCTCCTGCAGCCCAGGCCTCCTCCCCTTCCTTCTTGGGACTGTGGCTGGAGCCACCTGGGAAGTTTCAGGAATAGCTGATGGCTATCACAGCCAGGACAGGGTGCACTGCTGCACCTCTGATTCATCACAGAACTGGACTGGGTCCACAGAAGTGACCAGGAGGACGCAGGGCTGCTGCGATGAACTGAGGCTGCTTCAGTCCAGGAGGCGGGGGGCAGAGCACTCATTCAAATCAGAAGAGGGTAAGGAAGGGTGACTTTAGAATCATGCTTCAAGAGAATAGGCACCGCGTGGTGGACAGGGCCTGAGCTGAAGCCACACGGGCCTGGGACTGACCGTCTTTGAGCCCTCTCACTAGCTGGGCAGCCTCAGAGATGCTAGGTGGGGGTCCAGTGAGTGGGCTCTCTGCCACACTCCCTTCACTGTGACCTGGGATGCTTGTTCTCCCCTTTCCATCTGGCCAGGTACCAAAGCCAACCCCCGGCCACAGACACACAACTCAGCCCTCTCCTCTCAGCACCAGGGGAAGTTCAATACAGAACATGATTCCTGGGCTCTAGGCTGCTCACCTGTCTGCAAGCCTGACAGGCTTCACTTGATAGCAGGACCCCAGCATGGCGAGGGGAAAGGCAGGTGACTCCCCTCCAACTTGCCCTCAAGGGTAAGAGCTCTGTCCAGTTCACCCAGGAGAGGGCTCAGATCATTAGCAAGAAAGGGGTTCCCAACCTTTAACCTATGCCCCCTGCCTTTGAGTGACAAAACACCCTTGCTTTGTTAGTTCTATCTGACATTTCAAAATAAATCTTGTGACTTAAATAAGCACTTCACATTACATACACCACTTGTCCCCTGGCTATTCTAATACTTCCTCTCCAGGGAAGTCTAATGGTCAAAAGCTCTGGAGTCAAATAAATCTCAGCTCCACCATGTCCCAGCTGTGTCCCTTCCGTAAGTCGTTTCACGGGCTTCCTGAGGGATCCACTGAGCCACTGTGAAGGTGAAGCACGTAAGGCACTCAGTATGTTGCCTGCCACACAACACAGCGGGTGCTCAGCAGGAGCCATCACGACTGCTGCTAACGGCAGAGAATGCTCCCCAGGCAGAGACTCGCTGGGCAGGGTGCATCAGGGTGCACACCCCAGACTTCAGCTGGCAGGGGACACGCTGCAGTAGAGAACGGGTGGGTGCCCCTTTTGCAGATCCACTGTGTCACACACGCTGTTGCTTCTAATGCTCACATTCTCCCCCTCGGACTGTGAGCTCCTGATTCAGGCCAAGATCTGGATCTTCTATTTTATGTGGCATGGGGCAGGAGGGTTTCAGAAAGCACTGAATAAATGTCAAGTGACCCGAGGCATGCATTCCAGAAGAAAATGCAACGCAGACGTCTGCCAAGCCCTAGACAGCCGCACAGTGGGCTGCTGGCCCGACAAAGGACAGCAGAGCAGTGGGTTCAAACCCTTGGAAGCTCTGAAAAGCTACAGATTTATGGCTGTTCCTCTCGGTTCCTTCTCCAGCACAAAGGAGTTAAGAAAGTAGATTAAAGCATCTCCATCCGCCAGTACCCAGGACTGCAGGAGCCCACTTCCCTTTCAGGGCCCCCAAGAAAAGCCCCAGCCTGGCCCCCCAAGCCCTGGTTCTTGCACAAGGCCTGCCAAAGGGCCAGCCCACGTGGCTTTGTTATAAATGATGCCCTGACGGCCATCTGACCCACTGTCTCCTGGTCTCCTCATCTCCAAGTTCCCGAAGCCTTAGCCAAACACAACAGTGAGGACTCTTTCTTCAGGGCCCAGAGTGCAAGGCTCCCCAACACCTGGGAGCAGCTGGAAGCTGGAACTCAAGGACTCATCACTGCTGGTCTCCCCAGCCCGTGCCAAATGCATCTGTAAACAAGCCTTCTCAGTGGCTCCCTACAGCTGCTCCCCAGGGGTCAAAAGGGAGAGAAGCAGGCTAGAATTAGGGCAGCCCAGAGCTTACAAGTGAGGACTGAGCCAGGCGGGGCCTGGCCTGAAAGACTGTCCCTGGGTACGGCCAGGCCTGCACTGCTGGCCCTGTGCCCAGAGCCTTAGATGGGTTCACCATTGCCCAGGACTGCTGCCCTGTACCAGGCTGCTGGGACCCCAAGAGGCATGGGGTCTGTGTCACACTGCTGTAGGTCCCACTGTTTTACAAGCTGACAGAGAGAAAGAACTTGCTGGGGCGGAGATGCCTGGATGCTGGGCTGTTGTGCATGATCTTGTTTGCTATAAAACAGCCAGACATTCCGAGAACCTGGAATCGTGCCGAGGCCATGCAGCTAGCCTTCCTGGCCATATATCTCCAGGCGGGGGACAGGCCTAAGACATCTGAGATAATAAAGACATGATTGTCTCCGCCCTGGGGCTTGTCTCCCCTTTGTCCCAGGGCCCAGCAGCCAGCAAGAAGTTTAAAGACATCCTCCCCCTTCTCCTGGGAAAGGACAAATGCATCAGATTCTATAGCCCCTGGGGTGAGCTTCCCAAGAAACAGGCCTGTGATTCCTGCTCCCAGCTTCCCAGAGGAGAAGACAACCCAGGATCTGTCCCCAGGAAGCACACAGGCCGTTCCCCGTGCCCCATCTCCGATCCTCCCCAGCTCTCTAACAAAGGCACTGGTCAATTTTAAGGAAGAGGAAACTGAAGCTGAGAGGGGCCTAATGGGCTTGTCCAAAGTCACAGGTATTCATTCAATAGCAGATGGTTTGAAACCTAGATCTGTTTTACTCCAACGCCTATAGCCTCCATGTTAATTTTAAAACCACCCTGCAACCCTTTTAATGCTCCTTCTTTCCTATCATCGTTTCCCAGGCTCAAAGCAAGGTTGTTTACCCTTTAACATCTGAAGGGAAAAAACTCATGAAGGAAGCAAAATCCAGACTGCTGAATCTGGAAGCCAAAACAGCACTTGCCAGCCTGGTTTCCCCTGAGTCATTTCTACCTCAATCTGACCAAGTGACAACCACCACCTATCCCAGAGGAAGGCGGCTTCATGAGGGAAAAGGGACGTGAGAGGTGCTAAGGATGAGCCCCACCCACTGTGTGCATCAGTGGAACGCCAGCCCTAGCTTTCCTGACCACAGGAGCCACTGAATGGAGAGGGGGCATCGTCTACACGGACGGGAGCCTTGAGGAGAGGGCACACCGGACTCAGAGCCAGAAGACTCTGACTCGGTCTGTCAGTCTCACAGAAGCCCAACCCTACACCAGTTTTCTCATTTTGTAAAGTAAATACCTGGTCTGCTTGCCTCACAGGCTTTTCTGAAAATGAACATGAAAGTGTTTTATCGACAGCTTTACAAATAGATGGTATTATGACCCCATACATGTTTCTTCCCCTCTTGGTTTCTTTTGCATTCTGGCTCCCTCTTCCTCTTCATGACTTTCTTCTGTTCAAACATCTGAACTCACTATGTGCTTGACACCATGCTGGATACAAGGAGAGGCTCACACACAGGTTAAGAAAAGGTGACAGAGACATAAGATCAGACACTGTGAGAGTCAACTGGCTTCCAGTGAACCGAAGGGCCAGGCCTGATGAGAAATGGCCAGGATCTGGTTAAGCCTCAGGCCTCCCCAAGACCCTCTCACCCTGGCTGTAGGGGCCCCAGGACTAGTTCAGCTTCCCTCTAATTCAGACATTGATAGGCCCGTATGCAAGTTAAGGATATAACCTTTCAAGACTACTTCCAGCCCCAGGATCCCACCAACCTGCCACTAACTCCTTGATTTTTCCATCTTCTACTCATTGAGTGTTGCCAAAATGAAGAGCCTCAACTCCGCTAGATATAAACTTCCTTCCTTGGGAGGAAAAGGTCACTAGGAGAAAACAAGCAGTAGGAAATCTTTCTGAATGCCCCAGGGAAAAGTTGAGAAGTCCCATTACCCACCCATTCCGGCCATCTCAGAAACCGAAGAGGATGTGGAGGTCATCTCATCTAATAGTCTCAGTACACAGCCTTAAGGAGTTCTCTGCTTACACATATTCCTGCCAAGCCCCAAAGGCCTGAAATAAACCAGTTCCCTCCAGCTCCCGTGCCCCACACAGACGTTTCACTCCTCTCTGGCAAACCAAATCTGATGCTGCTGTAGGTACGGACAGAGCATGTCTACACAGAACATATATATCTACACACGTCTTCAAGGTCCCCAAAGACAGAGCCTACATGAAGGCTCGGTTCATGATCCAATTTTAAGAGAGAAAAAAAAGGGGTGGGGGGGTGGGTGGAGAAGACTGATGCTTGGGTGAAGGTTAACTGAAAAATACTCAGTTATTTTGAGATATGAGAAGCAAGATCACTGGCTCTGGAGGGCCGTCAGGGGTCTTCGAATTGAAGCACAGGCTGCAGGTACGGGTGGCAAGACACTGTGGGCAGTGGGCTCTGTTCTCAGCAGCTCGAGACTTTGTACTCTTTCCACTCAAGACACCTTGCTAAGTCTCAGCTGCGTCACCAAACTTTTCTTGCTGTTTCTCTGCCATCTAGTGGCTGCTCTGGAGCACTACAGGTCCCCCTTGTGGCCATTTTCCTCAGCCCCTCCAGTATCTTCCTAAATAATGGTACCACATAAGACACCCAGGAATTATGCTGATACTTCATCTATACTGCTGTTCTTAACAGGGCAAGGTGGGAATTAATTCTACTTTTCAAACAGGAAAACGCAGGCTTACAGAAGTTAAGTCATTTGTCCAGAGTTACACTAAGGGTCAGTGCAAAGTATCATGCCACTTTATAGTCCACCTGAAGGGAGGAACAGAAGGCCCTAAAACTAAAAATAATCTCAATTCTTCCATAAATCCCTATATGCTCCAGTTCAGTTCAGTTCAGTCGCTCAGTCATGTCCGACTCTTTGCAACCCCATGAATCGCAGCACGCCAGGCCTCCCTGTCCATCACCAATTCCCAGAGTTCACTCAAACTCATGTCCATCGAGTCGGTGATGCCATCCAGCCATCTCATCCTCTGTCGTCCCCTTCTTCTCCTGCCCCCAGTCCCTCCCAGCATCAGGGTCTTTTCCAATGAGTCTACTCTTTGCATGAGGTGGTCGAAGTACTGGAGTTTCAGCTTCAGCATCAGTGCTTCCAATGAACACCCAGGACTGATCTCCTTTAGGATGGACTGGTTGAACCTCCCTGCAATCCAAGGGACTCTCAAGAGTCTTCTCCAACACCACAGTTCACAAACATCAATTCTTCGGCGCTCAGCCAACTCTCACAGTCCAACTCACATGTATACATGACCACTGGAAAAACCATTGCCTTGACTAGACAGACCTTTTCCTCGCAATTAATTACCATCCTAGTCAAGTGGATAGGAGAAGGCAATGGCACCCCACTCCAGTACTTTTACCTGCAGGGTTCCATGGACAGAGGAGCCTGGTGGGCTGCAGTCCATGGGGTCGCTAAGAGTCGGACAGAATGAGCAACTTCACTTTCACTTTTCACTTTCGTGAATTGGAGAAGGAAATGGCAACCCACTCCACTATTCTTGCCTGGAGAATCCCAGGGATGGTGGAGCCTGGTGGGCTGCCGTCTATGGGGTCGCACAGAGTCGGACACTACTGAAGTGACTTAGCAATAGCAGTCAAGTGGATGGTATAGCAGCATCCTCCAGCTACAGAACACACTGGGCAAAGCACTACGAACTGAGCAAATCACCCTACTCAAACTCTCTGCCTGAAAATTGAGAGGCACACAAAACATCTACACAAACACAAAATCATTACATAACAGCCAGAAGGTGGAAGCAAGAGTCCACCAAGTGACGGGTGAATATACAAAATGTTGTCCATACAGCGGAATATTAGCCATAAAAGGGAATGAATTTCTGATATATGCTAAAATATGGATGAACCTTGGAAACATTACGTTAAATTGATGAAACCAATCAAATAAGAGCACACAGAACTGTACGATTCCATTTATATGAAATGTCCAGAATAGGCAAACCTATAGGAAAAGAAGTAATATCAGTGGTTGCTTAGAAATGGAGGCACTGGGGGCAGGAGGAGGGCTTAGGCGGCAATAGCAAGAGTTCAGGGTTTCTTTCTGAGGCAAAGAAAACATCCTCGGGACCTCCCTGGTAGTCCAGTGGTTAAGACTCCACCCTTCCGGGAAGGGGATGTGGGTTTGATTCCTGATAAGGGAACTAAGATCCCACAGGCCGTGTAGAACAACCAAATAAAAAGGTCACAGTAGCACAACTGAACAAACATACAAAAATCACTGAAATTTTCAGTTATAAGTACTAAGGATGTAATGTACAGCATGACAAATAAAACTAGCAACACCATACGTCATATATGAAAGTTAGGAGAGTACATCCTGAGTTCCCATCACAAAGGAGAAAATTTTTTCTATCTGTATGAGATGATGTTCACTGAACTTACTGCGATCATTTCATGTTGCATGTAAGTCAAGGCACTGCACACCTAAATTTATACAGTGCCATATGTTAATTCTATCTCAAAATAAGGGGGGAAAAAAACACCAAATTTGTACACCTTGAATAAAATGTATAGTATGTGAATTATCTCTCAATTGTCGCATTTACACACACACACACACACACACACACACACAAAATGAGAGGGTTGGTCTAAATAATCTCTAAGGCCCTTCCAGTTGTCATTTAGGGGACAGAGTCATCTATCACTATCAGCCCAGCACTGGTCACCTGACCTGAACAGATGCAACCTGGTATTAAGACCAGTCCCATCAAAAGCCACCTGAAGAACTTTGCTCCACCCTCTGGAGCAGCCTCTGCCTCCAAATGGTAGATGCACTCTCTTCCTACCTTGAGGAACCCACACGGTGGACATCTACACACCCACTCACTCTAGCGGGGAAAAACAGGGCAATGCAGCCTGCCTCAGGCTCTGAAACCTCTTTTCACAGAGGTCCTCCAAAGGCGTGGCTCCAACTGGAGCTCAACCCTCCTGAGAATGTTCATTCTCACTTGAAGGGGGCAAGCATGTCTTGTAGTAAACACATTGGCTTTCCGAATCAGACAGCTCTGGAGCTGAAACATGGTTTCATTATTTTGAAGCTGCAGAATCTTTGGCAACTGACTTAGCTACTCTGAGCCTAAATTTCCAGTCAGATGAATAAGTTCCCACTTTTGGTAAGGGAGGAGCATGTATATCATTAAGAATACCATTCCATCAGCCACACACAGTGCACATCAGAAACCCCCTCCCCTGTGAGCCCTGGCTCAAAAACTCTGACTACTTGAATCTTGTGTGACAGCTCCACCTCACTTTCAGTCTTTTAAGCACTTAAGAGAATCTGATGGCCCACAACCTCTGGGGGAAAACCCCATACCCTCAGACTTCCTGTTTCCCTGTAATTTATTAAATACTATGTTTTGTTACTTTTCACTAATAAGAACTGTTTATCTGGTCTTTCTAGAAAGTGAGTCCTTTGTTGTGTAACAGGGACAAAGTCCTGAACGATGGATAGGATCCAAGTTGGTTCTGCCACCACATATGCCGTGGCTTGTCAGTGAAGCTCATACCCTCCCCTGCTCCGTATGTAAAATGAGGGACTAAAGATAATTTCCTATTTCTTCTAGGTATACGAGACCCTCCCCCAAACCTGTGCCTGCTAACATTTATTTAAAAAACAACTGAACAAACACACAGCACGTTTGAATGAGGCAGAAAAGGTGTCTACAGCCAGAATGCAGAAATGCGCTACTGGGGACAGACAAGCCACCTGCTAAATTTCGAGCTGTTATCACCGGTGCTACACACCAGACTCTCCCTCCAACCTGTGCTCTAACTGTTCTCTTTCTACAGGACTGGACAGGAATGTCACCCTAGTTTAAAAAACAAAAACAAAACCCCTGAGGAGGTCGGTTATTATCCCCACAAGAAAATATCAAATAACTTGCCCAAGATTATACAGCAGGTAAACAGTAGAGGCAAGCTTCAAACCCAGGCAGGCTGGCTCTAGAGTCTCTATAATGGCCTCCTGCAAAATGAACAATATATAAACAAGTGTTTCCTGAAGTAAACAAATGCCTAAGCTCAAGAATAAATCACACTGGGTGACTTACCATTTGAACCCACAAATAATATAAAATTGGATGCTTGTCTATGAGAGTAATTCTGTAACAGACCAATCTTTGTCCTTTTGTCTGACAGAACATTCATTGGGGGATGAAGACATATTATTCCTGATCTTTATGACAATTTTGCTAAAAACTCAGCAGGTATCATTGGCTCAACTTACAAATGTGTAAATATTGAAAAGTCTTAGGTCTTAGTTTGCTCTAACACTACTAGTTACTGACACAGTCGAACTCATACTTAGGTTCCCTCTACTCCAAAGTATATGTATTTTTCTTTTTATTCCATACTGTTTCTCTTTAAAATTACTTGCTTAAGTCACAGAAGCTCTGTTCCCCATGATACATTTTCGGTCTCTATAACAGGGCTCTATGCAAGATTTTACTTGGAATAAAAGAGGCCTACTGCTAAAAAGATACAAACCAAAAAGGAGTTGAACACCATTTTATCTACACATGGAGAAACTGAGGCTCAAAAAAGGTACAGCAACTTGTCCAAGGAACTTCTGATGCCCCAACTAGAACCTGTGCCTCCAACTCCCAATCCAGAGCTTTTTCCAGTAGAGATATCACCTACCATGGGAGAAATGAAGAGGTAAGATCAAACACCATAATGCAAGCTAGAAGCAAAACATTACATTTATCAGGGTTCAAGAATCTTACAGGTTAAGGAAAGATTGGTCTTAAAAGAAATTGGCGTTTAAGACAGAGGAATTTTACAGTAGCAGACAAGAGAACTATCAATGGCATCCTAGGGTGAAGTCATTCTCACATGAGACAAGTGAGCTCGCAGGTGCCTGACCACCCTTCACAAGCTGCCAAGGGATACACCGAACTCCCTGACACCAATATAGCTGTGAAATACTAAAGCGATAGAGAAGAGGTGGCAGTTCTTAAACGAGTAAGAGATTCAGAATCAAGCCAAACATCCCTCCCCCATTAGACCAATGCAGATCTTATAGATCTTTTACAAAGGAGGTCCAGGAAGCTGCACTAAGGCTCCACTGTGGGCCTGGCACCGAGGACAGCCAGCCAGCCCTGCCCCAGAGCAGGTCAGGTGTGAGGTGGGGGGACAATACGCAGGAGCTCCTTGCAAGGATTTCCTGTTCCTGGCAGTGGGGCTGAAGCCCCCTCTTTCACAGCAGCCCAAGACCCAGAAGCCAAGAGGGTTCCCTGGCCCTGGTTCAAAGTGAGCCAATGGTGATGAGAGCTTCAATTCATCCCATTTACTCCTGAGTATATACTACTTGCCCAGGACCATGCTAAGTGCTTCACATATAGCATTTTATTTAACCCTCACATCTTTCAGATAACAGAATACTTTTATTTCACAGAGGAGCATGCAAAGCTCAGAAGGCTTATGGTATTTGTCTAAGGCCAAAGGTCAAGTCAGTGACAGAGCCGAAGCTGTGTACTTCAGTTCTGCCATCTGGCAAGTGATGTCATCTATCTTCCCTCCCTTAGGGGGTCCCATCAAAGACCAAGTGAAAGCACCAATACAAACACAGACCAAGCCTATGCTCACTACGTAAAGTCAGGACAGAGTGAGGAACCCTGACCTCTGGAGAGGTGCAGCCCCAGAGTTCCAATCGCTTCGCCTTTATTTGGGTCAAGCAAATGAGAATTGTGTTATCTAGTAATAGAGTTCCTTTCTCCTATCAGGCCCATGCTAGATATACGAAAAACAATGGTGTGATTCTAAAGGTCATTCTGTGAGTTAGTTTAAAAAAAAAAAAAAGAAGAGCATGGGCTTCCCAGGTGGCACTAATGGTAAGAACCTGCCTGTCAATGTGGGAGATGTAAGAGATATGGGTTTGATTCCTGGGTCAGGAAGATCCCCTGAAGGAGGGCTCGGCAACCCGCTCCAGTATTCTTGCCTGGAGAATGCCGTGGACAGAGGAGCCTGGTGGGTTATAGTCTATATGGTTGCAAAGTCGAACATGACTGAAGTGATTTAGCACAGAACGGCACCAGATGGTACTCCCATCACCTCCCTGGCCTTGGTTACTCTCTAAGGTCCAGCTTTCTCATCAACAGACCCTGCTCTGCCAACCCACAGGGCTGCTATGATGAAAAAAAAAAAAAAAAACACACACGTCTCTACAGTTGAGCAGGGACTACAGGCAGACTATACAAAATCAAAGGCACCTCAAGATCCTCTAAATCTATGCAAAGGAAAAGGGAATCATTCTCTCAGGCCAGAACTGTTCCTAAAGTCACCTTCCCCAGAAGGTCCTACCCAATAACCTGCCACTACAGAGAAAGCCTTTCATACTGTCATGCTTGCCCTCCGCATTACACGGTGCTTGAACTACAGTTCTTCAGCTTTGTAACTGGTCACATACATTTTATTTTCACAATATATGTATGGTTAAGCACACAGGTTCTAGAATCAGATAGACCTGAGTTCTAATTCTGGTTGGAGATGTTACAGAGTCCTGATCTGTAACACAAAGCTGCATGTGTGCTCAGCCACAGACTGTAGTCCATCAGGCTCTTCTGTCCATTAAGTCTTCGAGGCAAGAATACTAGAGTGGGTTGCCATTGCTTACTCCAGGGGCTCTTCCTGACCCAGGGATTGAACCTACATGCCCTGTGTCTCCTGCTTAGCAGGCAGATTCTTTACCACTGAGCCACCTGGGAAGCCCCATAAAGCAGTTACTTGCAGCATAAATCTCACAGGGCTGTTCTGAGCATTAAATATGATAATACTGTGGGTTCAACACAGTGCACGCACACAGTAGTAGTAAACATCGCTATTTGTAGTCAGTAAACATCGCTATTCTTTTACCAAAGAGTATGTTCCATTTCTTTTATGTACCTCAATAACTAGAGCCCTCCTGGAGTGATTAGTGCTCCCTCTCTAACACTCAGATGTTTGTGGGGGCCTCTAAGAGCTACCTCTCTTCATACTACACCCATCCCTAACCTGGGCTCCTGTCTACTCCAACATGCCGGGTGCCTCTCTTCTTTGTCTCCTTTCCTTCTTCCCAGAAATCCACACTGATCCACCTGACCCCTCCAGCCTTGCATATCTCTGCATGTCCAAATCAGACCCATCTTTCACCTTTTTCAAGAAGCCTTTCCTGATTTACTTTTTCCTGCTACCTTTCCTCTCCCCAACAACACACCCACACAGCTCAATGTGATTTCTATTCTTGGTGCATTCAGTTCCCCTCCCTGACTTTCATTCTTATTAGAATCATCCGCATCCATCCCACTAACAGAGGGCCTCTTAGTACTAAATGAACATGTAAAACTGACATTACACAAAACAAAAGCATGGGGGAGATTTGAGTTCTTAATAATGTTTCTGAATAGTTCTTGCTGCTGCTGCTAAGTCGCTTCAGTCGTGTCCGACTCTGTGTGACCCCACAGACGGCAGCCCACCAGGCTCCCCCGTCCCTGGGATTCTCCAGGCAAGAACACTGGAGTGGGTTGCCATTTTCTTATCCCTTGATATTCACAAAACGGCTTGGATCAGCAAAATCTTCACACTTAGCTTCAGGGATTTGGCCAACCTGGGACAAGAGTCCTGATAATTCTGGGGCACGGAGGAAAGCTGCATGGCTGACCTGATCTTCAGAGGGGTTTTTTGTGTGTTCCTGCCTCCCGAGTGTCTGAGAAGGAAAGCAACTTCAGAATGAAGCATATCCAGCTCTTGGGAAACACACCCTATGAACATGAAGTATTTCTATGAAATTGAGAAGCTTGGATCTTAGATTCTTTTTTTTTTTTTTTTGATTTGTTTCATATATGATATTATACATGTTTCAATGCCATTCTCCCAAATCAAAAAATATGGAACGCTTCACGAATTTGCATGTCATCCTTGCGCAGGGGCCATGCTAATCTTCTCATTGTTCCAATTTTAGTATATGTGCTGCCGAAGCGAGCACTTAGATTCTTCTTAAACAAAGCTCTAAACTACCTGGAGCTCTACTGCCTTAGCTCTATAAACAGTGAATCTGTAGTCCTATAATTACTCAAACACAAACTCTCCCATATACACCCAGTAGCAATGTCACAATGGTGTTAGTAAGTACTCCCTCACATAAACCTAAATTCTCCCCAGTGCAAAGCAAATCTGGTAGCTGTTAATATTTGCATTGCACTTATGTGTTTACAGAACACAGTCACATATATGACATAATTTAATTCTCACACTCACCACCTGAGATGTAGAATTTATCACTATTCCTATTTACAGATGAAGCAAATGGAGCCAACAGACATTCACTGACAAAATCACGCAGCTAGTATAGTCTTATAATTTGGGGCAATTATTTCCCACCAGCACACACCACCTCAGATTTTTACATTCTGACTGGTACAAATTCTGACTCCTAACTTCTCCTAGATAATTCAGAAATTTCCCTAGTCCACCAGGGAACTGGCTCAGTCACTATTCCTTTCTACCTCACCACCTTCTCCCTACCTTCTGCCATCAAGACCCTACACTGGAGGTCCCTGGTGGTCCAGAGGAGCCTGGGAGGGTTACAGTTCACGGGGCCGCGAAGAACTGGACATGACTTAGCGACTACACAACATCAAAACCACTGGTGAGGGCCCCACACTTCCACTGCAGGGGACATGGGTTGGGAAACGAAGATCCCACACGCCCAGGAGCCAGGGGGAAAAAAACACCCACATACAGGGATGCTGTTAGGTAGAGTCCACCTGGAGTCACTGTCAGTTTTAACTTAAATTCACCACTAGGCGGAGTTAATCCCAACAATCCAAGAAATCCATGGGCTACAGAACAGAGGGTCCAGAGTTAAAAACAGCTCAACAAATTGTTTAAAAGAGATAGCTGGATACTGGCACAAGTTTTCCCACTTACATGAGGCTATACCCCAAATAGCCAATGGCCCATTACCAGGGAGTTAAGAAAGAATTTTCAGTTCAGACTTTATGGCTCAAAAGCAATGAACATCTGTAAACCCACCCAGGTACTCCGCTCCAATTGCTGCCTCTGAGAGGACTGGTCACATGGGCTTTGCATCAACTTACACCTAAACCACAAACCAAGAAACTAAGACCCTATACAACCAAATATTAATGTATCAGAATAAAGCTAATACAAAGGAAACCATTACCTATTTAACCACTCAAAAAAAAAAAAATAAATAAATCAACCCACTTGCAACTGTACTGACAAAAGAGGAAATAAAAGCCAAGTGACACTGCCCAAAGGTCTGACAAATAACCAGGACCAGTGTGGGGGCGGGGCTGGGTGGGGGTGGGGTGGAGTTGCAGCAGAGGAAACAAGTGACCATGAGTTAACAAGAGATTTCATTTCCTACAAGTCCAATGTACTCTGTTGGAATAACTTCAATTTATACTCATAGCACTACCTTATATTTTTGAATCTGGACCTGTGTACTCTCTGCAGATGAATCAGAATATTCCTGGAAGAGTGAAAAAGATCTCCATCTTCAATGAAATCTGTACAGTACACTTGGCTTGAAGTTATCAGGGAAATACAGCCTTCCTCTACATTCTAGCTTTAACTTAGAAAACCTTAGCTGAACTCTACACCTCAAATACCTGCCCCCTTCTCAAACTGCTGCCTAAGTAACCTAACCGCTGAGACAACGGCCTACACTATCTCAGTGTCAGTCCACCAGTAAGACCATGACTACATACTTTGTAAGACTAAGGCTTACAAAGAACTGAATGCTAGCTTGGGACCCCAAGTATGGAGAACCTCTTCCTCAAAGGAGAAAAAAGCTATAAAGACTGTAGTCCAAAATTACTCTAAAACTCAGGTCAGACATAAATGAAACCTTAAAGAGACAATCTAGTGCCACAGTTCCGAAACCTGGGGCATATTAAAATAGCAAACGACCTTTAAAGCCATGATGTTCCTAACAAAAAATAATTTGAAAAAAATTGTGATACCCAGACCCTATTTCCAGGGATTGCCTAAAATTGCTGCAGGCATTATTTTCCTTTTTTTAAGTAAGCTCCAAAGGTGCCATTCACACAGTCAGAGTTAAGAACCACTGAGGCACACACGGGTCCCCAAACATAACGAATCCAAGGTCTATCTTCAGTTCAGTCGCTCAGTCGTGTCCGACTCTTTGCGACCCCATGAATCGCAGCACGACAGGCCTCCCTGTCCATCACCAACTCCCAGAGTTCACTCAGACTCACGTCCATCAAGTCAGTAATGCCATCCAGCCATCTCATCCTCTGTCGTCCCCTTCTCCTCCTGCCCCCAATCCCTCCCCAGCATCAGAGTCTTTTCCAATGAGTCAACTCTTCGCATGAGGTGGCCAAAGTACTGGAGTTTCAGCTTTAGCATCATTCCCTCCAAAGAAATCCCAGGGCTGATCTCCTTCAGAATGGACTGGTTGGATCTCCTTGCAGTCCAAGGGACTCTCAAGAGTCTTCTCCAACACACCAGTTCAAAAGCATCCATTCTTCGGCGCTCAGCCTTCTTCACAGTCCAACTCTCACATCCATACATGACCACAGCAAAGACCATAGCCTTGACTAGGCGAACCTTTGTTGGCAAAGTAATGTCTCTGCTTTTCAATATGCTATCTAGGTTGGTCATAACTTTCCTTGGGAATATCTAAAAACTAGATTGATTCCCAGGTCCTACCCCACACCTATGTAGACTTGCACTTGAAACCTCAATGATAGTTAAGTACAGACTCATTTTATATACAAAGGGGCCAGGAGAGTGAAGCTGCCCGCACACGGAGTTAGGGCTGTCATTCTCCAATGGCTCCAGAGCCTAGTAGAGAACAAGAGTTCTGACGAATGAATGTGTGCCGTGGGCATACACATGCAGAGAGAAGTTTTACTCTCTCAAATGGTTATCCAAAAAAAGGCAGGTATCAAAACTTTATGTAGAGGAGAGAAAATTCCAAGCAGAAGTCAGGAACTCACATCTAATGAGTTCACATTAGATAAGAACTCACATCTCACTGCTAATATCCTCAAGAGCCTTATTAAGAAGGAAAGAAAGAAAACCATACTTTTTAATTACTAAATCTGAGGGAAATGAACGTCTGAGTAGCAGGCTTTTGGGCTTGGCTATGGGGAACCCTCTGGACAATGGAACATGAGGGATTTTCAATGTGCTTGCTCCTGCACCCACTCTGGCTCACCACCTAATGTCCTCTCTGGAAAGCTCCAGAACAAGAAACATGAAGCCAACCTGAGCCCAATCTGAAGCTTGGAGGCAAAATCCAACTGACCCACAATCTAGAAAAATAAATGCTGTTGGATAAAGCCAGCTGAGAGTTAGGGTGGTTTGTAATGCACCATTATTGTAGGAATAGTTAATGTTTTTTTTAAGAGGAGGAGGGGCTCTTCAGAAAAAAATAAAAGTAATATATAAACAAAATATTGTTAACAGCCATGGAAAGAAGAAAATATTAAGGTGAGGTCTTCTGTTGAGCTTTGTAAGTTAAATCACCATGCTCTGACGTTAGGGCAAACTGGTAAGTCTTACAGAAAACATTGAGAGCTAAATCAGGAATGTGATTCAAAGACACTCCCCTCACATATTGTTCAGATATCCTAACCATGAAGAGCTCAGCCTTTCCTGAAAAATAATAGAGTTTCTACTTCTTGGTGAAAAACCATTGAAATTCTCAATGTATGTTAGCTGTACCCAGAGAAGACTAACCTCAAGAAGCAGGGTCCCTGTACACCAGTTCCTTAGCATTCAGCACCCTCCAATAACCACTAACATCATCAAAATGGGAGGAGGAAAACAGGAAAATAGTCCAAATCTAACAATGAAGAAAAAGTAGTATCTTATCTATTCTATGAAGATATTGTGAAGATAATTAGAAGACACCAATGATCTAATGACAGCTTTTCAGAAAAAAGCACCACTACACTAAATGTATAACACAAAACCTTAAGAGGTATTCTGATTATATTCAATACTACGAAAATAAGCCCTGCCTCAGAAAAAGGAAATATAACATTTTAGAATAAAGGAAATACTGTAATCATTCCTTTGATTCCACGATCAACCTTCTATTCCCTTAAAATATATTAATATAGTCCTTCTATAAGCATAAAATCCAACTCAAAGGGAATTCCCTGGGGGTCCAGTGGTCAAAACTAGGTGCTTTCACTGCTGGCGGCCTGGGTTTGATCCCTGGTCAGGAACTAAGATCCTGCAAACCATGTGGTGCAGCCAAAGAGAAAATCCAGCTCAAAGGATGCCAACTTTAACAAACTACAGAACCTATTTCTAAGGCCTTCAGTAAAACATCAGTATTTTAGAAATACAATGATGTATTTATTGGGTGTTGTATTAGGCTAAATGTAAATTTTGCCATAAGCTAAGTCTGCTAAGGACTTTTTTAAATAGCCCTTTTCCAATCTCTATTATCACACACGCTGGGCAGTATCACTAAGCAAAGATAACAGACAAGTTTGTTAAGTCAAATAGAAAAACAATATTTAAACAGAAAACAATGTCAGTTTCATCCATTTGCTTCTGATACGTGGAAATCAAATTGAAAATGCTTAACTAGAAGACAATGTTAGCTTTAAGCACCACTGTTCTTCTGATGTGTGAAAAATGCAACAATACCACCATGTAACCTGCTCTATTTACTCATTTTTGAAACCATGTACTCATCCAATTACCATTTTCAGAGCTCTCTCTTATGTGTCAAACACTGCTCTAGACCAGGGATCCAGTGAGAATCAGGATGGACCCATATGCCACTATACCAAGAACAAGGGATACGGAGTTCCTGCTCCCCAGAGTCTCATAACGTGATCCATGTGTCTCTTCCAGGTACAGCCAACACGGAAGAAGTAAGACACACTGGTTAAAACAGTAAAGCCTAGATTTGCTTCTTCCTAACCTCTTCCCAACCAGCCCAGCTAAGTTCTAGCACAGAACAGAATCAAGTCAAACACGACTCCACATAGAAAACTATGAAAATGAGGCTACACACTGCATCAGCCTTACTAACTGAATTAACAGCCCTTAGTTTCTAAGATTCTCATACAGATCAGTATAATGCTCTTGAAAATAAATGAATCATTCTTGGCACCTACAGAAAATATGCCCTATATTCAGATACAAGGCACAGAATCTGCAATTTGATAGAAGCAGTTTGTGGTTAACACCTTCAGAGCAGTGGTTCTCAAACTTGGCTGCATAATGGAAGTACCTGGAAAGCTTCTAAATAATCCCCTGCTCAAGCTGCACTCTACAAAGCACCAAAGTTTGAAAACCACTGATACAGAAAATTTGGGAGAAAAAATGGCTGCTTTCCCACTAATCCATGGATTGGAGGTACGCTGTCATTTCAACAACATGAGCAGTGAGCTGCCAGAGCACTTCTCTATGGAACCCACTTGATATTAAAGAAAAGGAGTTTGTAGGCTACCTGTCAAACTTAGGGGAGAAGGCAGAAACCTGAATATGAGGAGAGGAAAAAATATCTCAACCTGAATTCCAAAAAACAAAGTACATTAAATCTTTATGTTTTAAATTTTTATCCTGAAATCTGTTAGAAATTGATGTCAATGAGAGTCAAGTTCCCACTCCTAAATGTCTAAAGATTAAGAGGCGGAGGGAAAATAACAACCCCCAGGCTGACTTGTGAAGGGTTTTTTTGTTTGTTTAATACATCTGAAAAGAATGCATATACAAAGAATTGAGACATGAGAAAGCATTGGTTCAACACTAATGAAATCTACAAGAATTAGGATTTGGGGAAGGTGGGGAAAATAACCTAACATTTTTAAAACTTGAAAACTGCAACCAAAATAAGCTGATAAAATCCTTATTAACACTTATGAAGAGTCTTCGTAAGACTCTCCCTAGGATTTTTACTGAACTAGAGAGCCTCACCTGGCTGCTCTAGGGTTCCTTGTATGCAAAACAGAAATTAAGGGGATTCCCCTGACTGGTCCCCATGTTGTTAAAGGTTCTCCCCACCCCCACCCCACCCCCAGCTTCTTAATGAAGCAGGTCTCCATCCTCACAACTTGGAAGAGGATGTGAATCATCCCACAGGCATCTGTCTTCTAGCACCACCCCTTGGATTTCCTCTATATACCAGGTCTTCAGCTGTGTTCTAGGAACACCATATCATACACTATTAAGTTGCATGTCTATCCTAAGCATATTAAGACAATGACTGACAGGGGGAAAAAAAAAGTTTTTTAATTATGTACTCAATCCATTTGGTGTATTTCAAAAGGTGCAGTACTTTTCTTCATTTATCAGTGAAAGAAGTTAGAAATTAACTTCAAAAAAAAAAAATCAGCAAATGGCAAACAAATTTCCTTGAGAGTCACAGTCACATATATAGTGCATCCTAGAAAAGAGGAGGGGCGCGACAGGTTCCACCCACTTTCATGAGTTTCATCAAATACTGGACCTACTCAAGGGTGGAGAGAAAAGGCAACTTTCAAAAAGGAGTATATTATTAAATGAGGCGTTTACTATACTCCTTCCTAAGAGCACCAGGTGGGGAACATGTTCTCTAAACTAGATCTAGGAAGTGGAACATGGAATCAATCTGTCCTCCTCCCCTAAGGGCTGTCCAATGGTTAATGGATTTAAAAAAAAAAAAAGACTAAATATAAACAAATCCCACACACACTCCCCCGCCCAAACGAAAAAAAAAAAGAAAGAAAAAAAAAAACAACACTAGATATCCCAGATTACTCGCCAGAGTGGAACCCGGGAACAGCTTCAACAGCCCAAATTAGTCTGTTACAGAGTCATCACAAGCATGCCTTGCTTTTAAACAAACAAAAAAAATAATAATAATTTTTTTGAAATGACAAAACAAAAACTAGTACTGATCACTTTTCTGACAATACACAATTACTCAAAATTAACTAGTATTGAGAGGGGGAAGGGGGTCATATCTATGGGCCTTGTCTCACCCAAGTGCATGTGGGTAGGTGCAGGGCATTTGTCATTATTGCAAAAACGAATTTTAATTTTTAATCTTTAGTTTGATTTAAACATTGCTTTTAGTATGATGCCGACACCAGCTGTGCAGAAAGGGCTCTGGAGAGACGTTCATAGCAGCACACACCTGCGGCTCTTCTTCGGTTCTGGAGGCTCCAGGGCAGCCAATATTGCTTCATCAAATACATTCTTTAGGCCTTTCTGAAAAGGGGTAGAAAGAAAAAAATTTGCAGTCTGATATTCAGTATAATAAAATTGAAGATCAAATTTAAAACATTCAAACCCCCAAGAGTTGGCAAAAAATGAGTCATTGAAAAACCCTGAATCTCAACACAATTATCTCACTTCACCAAGTTCTGTCCAGGCAGGGCACTGGAAGGATCCAGCAATTCAGGAGCAGAGGAGCAGATATTCATGAGTGAGACAGTGGTTCTTTGAGAAAGCTTTCTGCAGACCAATGTATGTCACAAGAAGCAAACAAGCACACGTGTCATTTGCTCATTCAATATGAGTTTTGTATAATGTGCTGCTGAAACATTTTCCATAAAAACAACTAAGCAGCTCTGCATTCAAATGAAACAGCTGAATATGGAACAGGAGTGAGAGGTCGGGCACTGGGCAGCGGCATCCTTATCACATGGAAGGCGCAGGCAAAGATGGAGAGAGCGATTACAGTGGCTGCATCAAAGGTATTCACTCTGAACTCCCTTTTTCCCACCAATTAAGACCAGGGGGGTTCAAGGAAGCAGAAATGTGGGTACCTTATACATATGAGAAACTAGAGCCAGTCAGTGCAACAGGAATAAAAAGCTTCATCAGGCATTTATACAAACAATTGTATATTTTTAATTTCAAAATTTGAAGGTAACCACAATTGTATGTTTCCCCTCACAACAATAAAATCAGAAGCAGGAAAATATAAAGGTGGCAGCTTTACATCTCAACATTAACAAACCTTCAGTCAACTGTTAAAATGGATGCTATTCTTAAGAGTGTAACAAATGATCTCATAAAGCAGTGGCAGGTACATCAGTATCTTTCCCACCCAGACTGACAAACTCTCCACTACAGCACAGACAGCCACAGCAATTGCAACACAAAGTTTCACTGCACAAAGGAAAACCAGAAAAGAATCCTCCCTTCCCCAGTACACTCTACCAGCAGGTCACCCTTTCCCCATATATTTTGTCATGCAATTACAATTAACAATGGGTCACAAGCGTAAAACGATGTTTGTGTTATTTTCTCCATCAAGAACTAAGATCTAGAAGTGTTAAAAACTCTTAATTTTCTCCAAGAGGACATTCTTAATGCCAGACCAAGTTCCCTTTTGCAATAGTAATCCAAACCAAAAAGCTCTCAGCATCAGGCAACTCAAGCAGCAGAAAGTTAAACAGGTCCAACTTGACTACTGATCACAAAAAATATTCTATAAGATATTGCATTCTTGATCAAAAACTAATACAGAGGTTGCTCTAAGGTAGTGAGTAAAAAGACGCAGAGGCTTTCAAACAGGATGGTTTTATTCCTTTGTTTTTAAACGATCTTTCTACAGTAGTGGGACAGGAAGCAGCAGCAAAGAGGGGAAGGAGAAAACAGTTTAGAATATACAGCACTTCCTTTTGGGTTGAGTTTCCGGAGGCTCGAGGGCAGCTAGGATAGCCTCATCAAACACATTCTTCAGACCTCTCTACAAGACAGAGGGGAGGAGAGAGAACAGCAGCCAGGTTAGAGGATTAGAAAGACTAGCAGATACAACAGCAGTCCGGATTAAATGGGTTGAATTCACAGAAGCAATGCACCTTTAGAAAAGTAACTGCCAGAAAGCTGGATCTTAAGTCCATTATCAAGAGAGTAAACAACTGAACAAACGTCTTAAATCAAAAAAAGGTTAACTGAGCAAGAAAACAATTTTTCTGACAATGCCACGTTGATTTCTAGAACAATCACACTTTAAAATCTAACATTACAACATATTAATGAAAACAGTGCCAGAGGAATAAAACGGATATGTAAACACAAGATACATGCATTAAATAATTAGGATTAGTACTTGTAAAATACCCAAGTACATCTAATGACAAGAATGGCACACACAGTTTGGAACTAAACCTATTACAATTTCAGGCTTCTGTGAATTCATCCCCTGAATAACTGAAGGACACAAATAGCAGACTGACAAGCATGCTACATGTTTCTAGATTCAATGACATATCGAGATGGGATTAATCAGGATTTCAGATTAAACAAGTTTTCCAGAACAACAGGTTCAGGCATTTAGAAAAAGTGTTAATTGTTCAGCAGTACCAACTGAGAGAAGTTTAAAGAAAAGACTCTAGAAACAGCATACACTTCAGTTATTCAGTAATGTGTTAGAGCAAGTAACCACCACCCAATAGAAAAACAAAGAATGGGGTCCTAGAATGAGTTTTAGCAAGCCGATCAATGCTTTTAATGTCCGCGTGGGGTATCAGAGCATAAAGCATGGAGTGAAATACAAAGAATATTCTCAGCTCTATAAGGAGTAAGATGCAGAAACACACTTACACCTCAGCCAGAACTCCAGCGTGACAGTATGACTCAGCAGTACTGGTACCAGGTCTATAGACTCAACCTAAACTCAACCTAAATCTGAAGCCACAGATTTACCACCCAAAGAAGTTTCACATGTCCTTTAGGTCAGTTAGATCCCAAGTAAACATGCCCCCCAAAGCCCCAGAGCACAGAGCCAGTAGCCAATGTGTGAGCCCCAGACACCCCCGCTGGCCCCACTTTGCTCACCGCCCCCACCTAGTATCTTAGAGGACTGGCACCACATATTCCATTAGGTACAAAATAAATGAGAAATAACAATAAGCGCTTGAAGAGAAACAAAGGTTAAAAAAAGTTTTCCTCCTTCTGGGTCTTTCACAAACTAGAAATGCTAAACAAGTCAAAGGTTCCTCTGACATTCTTTCTACACACCTAGGAGCAAATTCTGGTTGTCAAACATAAAAGAAAGGAAGGAAGCTATGAAGGAGAAATAAATTTTATAAGGGGAAAACAAGAGGACAACAATTAGAAACTAGGGCATCCCTTAATAAGAAGCAAATATGTTCCTGCTTATTGACAAAGATCAACTAATTCCCTACAAGACAAACCTAATCTTTGTTTTAATCACACTATCTGATTATATAAAGAGTTCAGTTTTAGAGGAACCAACAAATTCTGGAGTCCTAAAAACTTCAGCTTCCAAACTGTACCAGGGACCCCATTTTCTGTCTTCTGATTTCTCCAAACTCCAAAATCTGATAAGAAAAATATATTTGCTAAGACTTTCAAATTTCTTTTCTCTGAAAAGGGACTTCCTAAATAAATCTGTTCATAATGTAGAACATCTTATATGGAAGTATCCAATTCTCTAAAATAAGCATCTCTAGGTGACCTAACGGGGAAGGCAATGGCACCCCATCCCAGTACTTTTGCCTGGAATATCCCATGGACGGAGGAGCCTGGTAGGCTCCAGTCCATGGGGTCGCTGAGAGTCGGACACGACTGAGCGACTTCACTTTCACTTTTCACTTTCATGCATTGGAGAAGGAAATGGCAACCCACTCCGGTGTTCTTGCCTGGAGAATCCCAGGGGCGGGGGAGCCTGGTGGGCTGCCGTCTATGGGGTCGCACAGAGTCGAACACGACTGAAGCGACTTAGCAGCAGCAGCAGCAGGTGACCTAAAAGTGGGTCCACATGGCCTACTTGCCTCCATTTCCCCCACAAGCAACCCATATTCAGAGAATGGGGATATGCAACAGTTATCTGACTCAAATGTTCCACACATATCCTTCTTCAGTACACACATACAACATTTTTCTGGGGATGCTAGCAAAACACAGAAGCATTAGGCATTTTTAAAAATCTCAGCCAGCTGTACAATTATTTTTTAAAATCTCAGCTGTACATGTAAGAAAATATAAAATCATCTCAACTTTTAAATATCTACAATATCAATACAACAGAACTGAACTGCCAAGAAAAACTGGGCTTGGAAGAATAAAATTAGGCCTTGAAGCTATCCGTGAAATATCCAGCTTCCAACAAAAATTTTGTCTTTACATATCCAGCCCAGGGCTAAATTGGAGATTACTAAATTATGTCTACACCCTACATACTAAATACCTAGTACATGTATAATATGTAACTATATATGCCATTTACCTTAGTATATACATTTAATCAAGAATCTGTTTTTTTAATTAAAAAAAAAAAAACCTATCTGAAAAAGCAGTGTGAAAAATATAAGTGAATTTCACATAACTATAAGAAATCTCTACCCTTCAGTCCTGCCTTATTTTAATTAGGCACATCTGCTCACTGTTCCAACGTCAAAAAAAAAAAAAGAATAAAAAAGTTCTGGGCTAATTATTTCCATAATCCTTCCTTCCACCCCCCAACAGAACAATTCTCAAACGGGAGAATAGGTTGGCGATACCATGAAGGTAGAGAAGGTGAAATCACACAAGTCAGTTGTAACTCTCATCCAAAATACTCTCAACACTGCTCGCTGTCCTCAGAATCTGAATTTTCCCATCAAACTATGAAGAGAGTTCCAATTAAATCATTGAGAAAGAAAAGTGAACAGTGTAAGGAAGGAATGCCTCCCAAAATCTAGGAATAGAGACACTATATATAAAGGCAAACTTGAGAAGTGGCCAAGGTAGCTTTCTCTGAAAGTCTCAATGATTACGACCAATTTCCAATTTCAGATGAATTATCCCAGGAGACTATAGCATCAGCTGTCAGTACAGATAAAAGATGAGATTTACTTAGATGAAACTTTAAGTTGGGGGCAGAGGGACGAGGGGAATCATTCACATATTCTTATAAATATGTGCTAATCTGGACCTTACCATTAATTAAAAAAAAAATAAACACAATCCCTGACCACTACAAATGATACATAAGACAGGGAGCTTGCCAACACAAGCACTTTATTTAGAGATGAATAATTTTCTTCATAAAAACGGAGACCTCTAACAAGACTTCCAACAGTCTTCCTGGGCAGCTTTCTTGAGCGCTGCAGACCACTGTCAGAAACAACCCATGTCCTAAATGCTACTCAAACCGTTCCACTGTTAATAGACATGGGGCTCTGCACAGTCCTCACCTGTGTGAGTGCAGAGCACTCCACATACTTGACAGCCTTCAGGTCACGGGCCAGTTTTTCAGCAGTCTCTGGAGTGATAGGCTTCTGCTTATTCTTAGCAAGCTTCTCAATAGTAGAGGGGTCATCTCTGAGATCAATTTGGGTCCCAACAAGCAAGAAAGGAGTCTTTGGACAGTGGTGAGTTATCTCAGGCACCCACTAGAGAAAAGATATTTTTAAAAAAGAAAAAATACACCTGCATTAATCTACAAGCCTCCAAAGCTATTTACAAGTTAACAGAAGTTCTATGATAACCTTTTTTTCAGGGACAGAGTACCTGACTAACTCACCTTTTCTTTCACATTTTCGAATGAAGATGGAGAGACCACTGAAAAGCAGACTAGAAATACGTCTGTTTGTGGATAACTCAGCGGTCGTAATCTGTCATAATCCTCTTGCCCTAAGGGGAAGAAAATCAGAGAAATCAACAAGTGAATCTTGGTGCCTAACAGCATTAAAATCACAAGCAGTCAACAAATTAAGCATGTAGTTAACAGCACACTTACTAATGAGAACGTAACTTATGGCTTTGTAATAGAATATTTGAGCAATACTCCCAACTCAGCTAATTCTAGTTAAGAGGTACAAACCATCTGTGATAAAATAAGTCAGTCACAGGGATGTAGTGCTCAGTACAGGGAATACTGTCAGTAAGAGTTTAGTAACTTTGCATGATGTGTATAAAAATATCAAACTACTATGTTGTACACCTAAAACTAATATAATATTGTGAGTCAACTATACATCAGTAAAGAAAAAAATGGAAAAACTGTTTTCACTGCTTTAGAACAGCAATGAATTTGTTATGTATTATTTGCCTATTATTTTCCTTAGAGAAGGAAATGGCAACCCACTCCAGTATTCTTGCCTGGAGAATCCCAGGGACGGGGGAGCCTGGTGGGCTGCCGTCTATGGGACCGCACAGAGTCGGACATGACTGAAGCGACTTAGAAGAAGAAGAAGAATTTGCCTTGTTATCAATTTACATTTTTCAACAAGCTGCTGCCAAAAATGGTTAAAAATCAGATCTAGTCAGATCTAAGAAACAACGACAGTGGAACTGTGTAAGGCAGGGGTCCCCAACCTCGAAGCCATGAACCAGAACCTCCTGTCAGATCAGCGGCAGCATTAGATTAGAAATCAAGTGCACAATAAACATAAGGCACTTGAATTATCCTGAAACCACCCCCCTATCCCCAATCCATGGAAAAATCTTCCCTGGTGCCAAAAAGGTTAGGGATTTCTGACCTAAGCAAACAAAAACCTCAGTAAAACCCAGCTGACAAAATCCACTGCTCATGACTACCAAATCAGGCTCACATGTTTAGCTAATGGGTACATGTAAGACACCAGTACTTGAAGCTGGAAACACATAGAAAAAAAGAACTCAACAAGAATCTGCGATGCTAATATGGAGGAAACTCTGGTGAAAAGGAGAATATTTATATGGTCTTTAAGATTATTTATCGGAGAAGGCAATGGCACCCCACTCCAGTACTCTTGCCTGGAAAATCCCATGGATGGAGGAGCCTGGTGGGCTGCAGTCCATGGGGTCGCTAAGAGTCGGACACGACTGAGGGACTTCACTTTCACTTTTTCACTTTCATGCATTGGAGAAGGAAATGGCAACCCACTCCAGTTTTCTTGCCTGGAGAATCCCAGGGGCAGGAGAGCCTGGTGGGCTGACGTCTATGGGGTCACGCGGAGTCGGACACGACTGAAGTGACTTAGCAGCAGCAGCAGCAGCAAAGATTATTTATAAATCACAAGGGGAAAAAAACATAACCACACTGTGAAGAAATGACATCACCTTGACTGAGTGATCAAGATTACCATCACCAGTGAGTGGCAGATGAATGTCATATGCCTCTACATTTATATCCTAAGGAAGACATCACTAAGGTAATATTCCAACCAAAATAGCATAATTTGTATCTAATCATGAGAAAAGAGATCAAAACCAAAATGAGGGGAGGAGGGTGAGGATTCCTGGGTCTGTAGTATAGTACAATGTCATGAAACACCAAAAAAGGGGTTGGGGGCAGAACTGATCCAAATTACAAGAAACTAAAGAGACAACAATTAAATGCAATACACGGTCCTGTACTAAAAGCAGAAAAAAACTGGACTTGGATCAATTGACAAACTGGAATATAGATGTTAGAGTACAGCATCAATGCTAAATTTCCTGAAGCTGATCACCATTATACAAAAATCTCCCTATCCTTAGGAAATTCACTCATTCAAGGCTGTGTGTGGTAGTCGCTCAGCTGTGTCCAACTCTGAGGCCCCAGAGACTGTAGCCCACTAAGTTCTTCTGTCCATGGAGTTCTCCAGGCAAGAATACTGGAGAGGTAGTGATTCCTTTCTCCAGAGTATCTTCCCCACCCAGGGACTGATCCTGGGTCTCCTGCTTTGCAGGCAGATTCTTTACCATCTGAGTCACCAGGAAAGCCCTAATTCAAGGATAATGATGACTTACTCTCAAACAGTTCAGGGGGATAAAACAGTATGTACAAATATGTTGAAAGAGGAAAAAAGAAGATAAAACATTAATAACTGGTAAATTTTGTTAAGGATATATGTGGGTTCCTGGCACTATTTCTGCAACTGTTCTTTAAGCTTGAAATTATTTCCAGATAAAAATTGATCTTAAAATACCCATACACATTTCCAAAACCGTGAAGGAAAGGGAAGAGTCACAGAGGAAGGATTTAATAATCCAATTTCAAAACTGAACTACAACAATCCTATGTATTAACAAGAACAGTTCACAAACAAAAAAACAAAAGGGAATCCCTGGTGGTCCAGGTTGGGTCTCCACACTTTCACTGCGGAGCACAAGGGTTCAATCCCAGTTGAGGGGAGACTAGGATCCCACATATCATGCAGCCACAAAACAAACAAACCAAAAAAAGAATAGGAAAGTACTTAATGACACTAAACTGGATGCTAAAAATGGTTAAAATGGTAAATTTTATGTTATATGCATTTTACCACAATAAAAAATATTTTAAGGGAAAAAAAGGAAAAGTTAAATATTTTGTTGTTGTTCAGTTGCTCAGTCATGTCCTACCACCTGGGAACCCTAAATATTTCCTATGCTAGTGAATTTTTTTTTTTTTTGCCACCAATGAGAAAGAATATAAGAATTTAGGGTAGCTATCAAAACATGGTAATTAAAGATAAGCCTGGCATGCTGCAGTCTATGGGTTCACAAAGTTGGACATGACTGAGATTGAAATGAACTGAAATAATACATAAGTAGACAATAAACATATTGTCAGGAGAATACAGCAAGCAAGTGAATAAGGTTTAAGAAGTCAAAATAAAGATTACAAAACAACAATTACAAAACAATAAAATCACTTTCAGTACCTCTAGCAATTTCTGACGTTTAGAATCAAAGTCAAAGGTATGCACTAAAGTGTTTAACCTAATACTTAAATACTATAGCAAGCTACTGCTGCTGCTGCTGCTAAGTTGCTTCAGTCGTGTCCGACTCTGTGCGACCCCATAGACAGAAGCTCACCAGGCTCCCCTGTCCCTGGGATTCTCCAGGCAAGAACACTGGAGTGGGTTGCCATTTCCTTCTCCAATGCATCAAAGTGAAAAGTCAAAGTGAAGTCGCTCAGTCATGTCCGACTCTTAGCGACCCCACGGACTGGAGCCTACCAGGCTCCTCCGTCCATGGGATTTTCCAGGCAAAAGTACTGGGGTGGGGTGCCATTATGTAACTTAAATACTTACACTAGAGCAATCTGCTAGGATTAGAATCAAAACAATTCAAAGTTATGCACTAAGGTGTGTAACTATACTGTACAATTGTAGACACAGAAGGGATTAAAAAGGAAAGAATGGGGGGAAAAAAATATCAGCCAAACTCTAATTCTCTCAGTCTTAACTGCCTGAGCTCTAACACCAGCTGGAGCTCTGAGGCATCACAACCAAAGCTCCAAAAGAACAATAAAACAAAAACTAAATTTAGAAAATAAGAGGATGATACAGTTAACCAAACTGTATAAAAAGTACAGATGTTCACACACCTTCTCTTAGCCCTAGTTCCTATTCAAATGGAATATATTTCATGATAATTAAGGCTGACACAGACTAGAAAAGGCTACATTTTTAGTCATCCAGCCCCTGCATCAAAAATAGACTCCTAAGCACCACCGGGAGCATCTAAATAAATGCCCAATTTTTTACATGCAACCAACCTTCAATTCAGATAGACTGGAGGCAGAAAACAAGTAACAGTCATTGTTTTTTAACACAAGACCCAAAGAAGTATTGGTCTGTCCATTTACTTGTAATAAACAAGCCCTCAAAGCTATAAATCTTTCTTTTCCTTTGCTAAGGAGAAAAAAAAATTCAAAAGTAAAATCGTTCAATAAACAAAATGTAGGCTACCTTACATCTACATTTGCTTCAAGTGCTACATTTAAGGAAAAAGAGGGAGTATGATCCCTTAGATGAGCAAGTCTCTTCAATATCTAAGCATAATTTATCCAGCTAAAATCTATTTTCTGAGTTTGTCACAAGCAGCCATTATTCACTTAAGATAGAGGTAGCAGTATCATTTAACATCCTTTAAGGTACACAACATAATCAAGATTTCCCTCTACTGTATAAGACAGGTTTTGACTACAAGATTTAAAATTATATTTAGCAACACACCAGCTCACCACTTAATTTTTAACACTTCACAAAAAGCAAGGGTACATCTCATGGGTTGCTGGTTTTGTTCCTTGCTCGCAATCTCATATTTAAAATTTGAATTCAAGTGGAATTAAGTCAGCTTGAACTGAGGACTCTGGTCCATATGAAAAATCTGAAATGTTCTCATGGTATGAAAAATAAGAATATGGCTAAAAAACAATTTTCAGAGAATTCCAGGAGGACATTACAAATAAAGACAAATTAAACATTTCAGAGAATATACAACTACAAATTAAAACTTAAACATTTTTTCTACACACAATTTCTCAAAATTCTGCTCCATCTATGCTGTGGAGTGTGTGTGTGTGTGTGTGTGTGTGTGTGGCTTGTGAGCTTGTGTGTGTGGCTTGTGTGTATGTGTGGTGTGCAGTCAATCATGTCCGACTCGTGAATGTGTGTGTGTATGCGTGTGTAGCTTGTGAGCTTGTGAGCTTGTGTGTGTGTGTGTGTGTGTGTGTGTGTGTGTGTGTGTGTGGTGTGCAGTCACTCAATCATGTCCGACTCTCTGCAACCCTACGGACTGGAGCCCACTAGGCTCCTCTGACAATGGAATTGTCCAGGCAAGAATACTGGAGCAGGCTGCCATTTCCTCCTCTAGGGGATCTTCCCAACCCAGGGATCAAATCCACATCTCCTGCATTACATTCTTTACCACTGTGCCCCACCTGGGAAGCCTGTTACGGAGACTATTCCTAAATAATTTCGTAACTTTTACATCATGACATTAAAAAAATCCAAAAATAAATGGGGACACTGGAACCTGAGATTTTACCAGCTTATATATAACATCTGTAAAAATCTATACCACTGCATGCTAATGCAGAACTTACTGAAGACTCCAAGAAAGATTCTACAATAACACTAGAGACCAACGTGGCTATAAATATCTCTGTGGACACCACTGCCATTCCTGACAAAGTAATTGATCGATAACTACAGAAGACAGCCAGATACTAGAAAACACCTCAATGAAAGTTTTTTTTTTAATTGGAATATAACTGCTTCATAATGTTGTGTTAGCTTCTGCTGTACAACAACATGAATCAAGAACACCAACAGCTAAACCAGGTCAAAGTACATCATTATGGCTTGTTCTGAATATTATTCTTTTGCTAAGGAAGAGAATAATATTAGCTGTGCACCAAACACATTCCAGTCATTGTGCTGGGTTTTTTTAATAGTAAAGTGAGTCATGTAGGGATGTGAGAGTTAAACCATAAAGAAGGCTGAGTGCAGAAGAATTGATGCTTTTGAATTGTGGTGCTAGAGAAGACTATGAAGTCCCTTGGACTATAAGGAGATCAAACCAGTCAATCCTAAAGGAAAACAACCCTGAATATTCATTGGAAGTACTAATGTTGAAGCTGAAGCTCCAATACTTTGGCCACGTGATGTGAAGAGCCAATTCATTGGAAAAGACCCTGATGCTGGGAAAGACTGAAGGAAGGAGGAGAAAGGGGCAACAGAGGCTGAGATGGCTGAACCACCAAATTTGGGCATAAACTTGAGCAAATTCCAGGAGACAGTGAAGTTACAGGAAAGCCTGGCAAGCTGCAGTCCACAGCGTCACAAAGAGTCGTACAGGACTTAGTGATAAACAACAATGAACCATGAATACACAGCTCCTCAGTTTTTACACATGTATTCACTTCATTAAACTATCACTGAATCTTCACACCACCTCTGAGGAAAATATTTTAAACATTTTACACACCAAGGTAATTAAGCTCCACATAGTTAAGTAACTTCCCAACTATCTAGCTAACTGGTCTATCTAGCATCAAAGTCCAATCTTTCTCTTGTTTATTGCTATGATAGTGCCTGAAATGACTAACTACAATTATTAGAATTCAAAAATGAAGCTATCTTCTGAAAATTGAGAATGCATAAATAGAGAATACATAAATAAAATAAATGAGAATGGAGGGAAACAAATTTAATGTGAACATAAATGAAC
Source organism: Tragelaphus eurycerus (assembly GCA_935064755.1). Lineage (NCBI taxonomy): Eukaryota > Metazoa > Chordata > Mammalia > Artiodactyla > Bovidae > Tragelaphus > Tragelaphus eurycerus. The sequence goes on along the minus strand of CAKXYN010000099.1, from coordinate 5,785,326 downwards.
TGAACTGTCTTCCAAATAACATAGCCACACGGGGGCGGGGAGGACAAAATCCAAGGAATTTTGTATGCTATTAGACCAAAGGAAAAAGGTACTACAAACCAATCTTGAAGTCTTATTACACATTTGCTTTTCACAGTGGTAGGGTATAAAATTCTGAAATTGTTTTATGTGTGTTGCAGAAGTGAAAATGAGAACATTTTACTCATCTTTTGGGGACTTAGCATCTACCTATAGAAGACATGGAGATGAAAATATGGAATTGGTGAAGGCAAAGATGACAGCTTGAATTGGACTGAATTTGGAGTTATCAACAAAAACTCACTATCCAAATTAAACATGCTAATATTACTTCCCTTCCTAGCTGGAAGAATGATATTTAAGACAAGTCATTGTGGTTCAGGACAAGTCACTGTGGTGCAAAACAAGTTGCTACCATGTTATAGCTGTTCTGCTTTCTTATCTATGTCCAGAGCTCTATAACAATAAGCACATCTAGGACTTAGATTCCCATTTTGCAACATTGTAGGAAAAATAGATTCAGGCAAAAATTGTCAGGGATTATTAAATCTAGTTCAGTTCAGTCACTCAGTCGTGTCCGACTCTTTGCAACCCCATGACCATAGCACGCCAGGCCTCCTTGTCCATCACCAACTCCTGGAGTTCACTCAAACTCACGTCCATCGAGTCAGTGATGCCATCCAGCCATCTCATCCTCTGTTGTCCCCTTCTCCTGCCCCCAATCCCTCCCAGCATCAGAGTCTTTGCCAATCAGTCAACTCTTCTCATGAGGTAGCCAAAGTACTGGAGTTTCAGCTTTAGCATCATTCTTTCCAAACCAATCCCAGGGCTGATCTCCTTTAGAATGGACTGGTTGGATCTCCTTGCAGTCCAAGGGACTCTCAAGAGTCTTCTCCAACACCACAGTTCAAAAGCATCAATTCTTTGGCACTCAGCCTTCTTCACAGTCCAACTCTCACATCCATACATGACCACAGGAAAAACCATAGCCTTGACTAGACGAACCTTTGTTGGCAAAGTAATGTCTCTGCTTTTGAATATGCTATCTAGGTTGGTTATAACTTTCCTTCCAAGGAGTAAGCGTCTTTTAATTTCATGGCTGCAGTCACCATCTGCAGTGATTTTGGAGCCCAGAAAAATAAAGTCTGACCCTGTTTCCACTCTTTCCCCATCTATTTGCCATGAAGTGATGGGACCAGATGCCATGATCTTTGTTTTCTGAATGTTGAGCTTTAAGTCAACTTTTTCACTCTTTCACTTTCATCAAGAGGCTTTTTACTTCCTCTTCGCTTTCTGCAATAAAGGTGGTGTTAGCTGCATATCTGAGGTTATTGATATTTCTCCCAGCAGTCTTGATTCCAGCTTGTGCTTATTCCAGCCCAGCGTTTCTCATTTTGTATTCTGCATATAAGTTAAATAAGCAGGGTGAAAATATACAGCCTTGACGTACTCCTTTTCCTATTTGGAAACAGTCTATTGTTCCACGTCCAGTTCTAACTGTTGCTTCCTGACCTGCATATGGGTTTCTCAAGAGGCAGGTCAGGTGTTCTGGTATTCCCATCTGTTTCAGAATTTTCCACAGTTTATTGTGATCCACATAGTCAAAGGCTTTGGCATAGTCAATAAAGCAGAAATAGATGGAGTGCTAAAGACAAGAGAATGTTTATACCATTTTAAAGTATCTCCTCAGAAAGTGACAATTATAAAGGGAAATATTCTAAATATATAGTAGGAAAACTGGACAACACCATAATCCAGTGATTACTTTTACCAAATGGTGATACCCTGAGATGGACATACTTACCAACCTGGTATACTAACCAAATACGCATATCTTGAATCTACTCATGAGGAAATGGACAAGCTCAAAATGAGAAACATTCCATAAAATAAATGGCCAGTTTTCTTAAAAAAAAAAAAAAAAAAAATGGCAATGGTATAAAAGACTGAGACTCTATACCAAAAGATATTAGCCAAAGAGAGTGACAACTACATGCAATGTATGACCCTAGGTCAGAACTTGTAGAAGAAAAATTGCTATAAGGAACAATATTAAGACAACTGACAAAATCAGAAAGTTGACAACAGGTCAAAGTTTAAAATATTATACACACACACAATGCTAAATTTCCTAAATTTGGTAAGTGCACTGTAAGAGAATACCCTTGCTCTTCAGACTTGCATACTGAAACATTAGAAACAAAAGGGCATGAGGTATGCAACCTACTCTACTAATGGCTTAGAAATAAAAGCAATATGCACACAGAGCTGGAGAATGTCCCAAAAGGTTAATAACTGGTGAATCTGGTCAGGAGTTCTTTGTACTAGTAACTTATCTATAAGCCTGAAGTTAAATCAGGATAAAAAGTGATAAATGACAATGTGCATCCAAATACTAAAGTGTTTCTATAGGAAACATAAACCTACAAACAGACTCCTATGTTAACAGAAGAAGTTACACTGTGGTGTGAGCTGCCTGCCATACAACAGACTACTGTGTAACCATGAAGACTATGACACACAAGCGCAACCCTGAGAGACATCATCACACTTGTCTACAAAGAGATAAAGGCAAGTACAGAGAAAGGGGGAGAGGGGAGAGCATCCTTTTCTTTTCCCTATGTATAAATACAATGAATGTACAGGAAGAGCTCTGTTTTGAACACGCACTAAGATGTGACTGTCTCCGTATATAGATGGTTTTTCATATTCTCCTTTTGCTTGTCTATATTCTGTTTTTCTTGTAATAAGGAAAAACCTGTATCTCTATAATAAAGAATAACATTTTAAATTCTGACATAGAAAAGAACTGGTGGTGGAATTGGAATTATTCAATATGGAAAACAGACCATGATAAAATATGTTAAGTGAAAAAAGCTAAAATAGAACTATAAACACAAGAGTAAAAAGTATTAAAAAAAAAAAAAAAAAGAAAGAACAAAATAACTGGAAACTCATTAAATAAGAATTTGGTGTTGTGACCACTGAAGCAGAAATAAAGCTAGGAGACTGAGGAAGAGCCCTATCTCTGGTCTTAAACAGTATTATTTTAAAACAGCTGTAAGAGATGTAGCCAAAGATAGGAATAGTATAAAAAGAATTCAAAACAACTATATTCAATACCTTGTAATAACTTAAAATGGAAAAGAATCTGAAAAAGGAAATACATATATATATATATGAAAATAACTGAATCACTCTAGTACACCTGACACTTAACATGACTAACATTAATAATTAAAAATTAATTACACTTCAATTCTAAAAAGTCTAAAAAAAAAGAATAAATGAATTAAAGAATTCAAAACAAAATAACACAGTCAACAGGTTAAAAGTAACCAAACAAATAAACAAAATCAGAGGCTATCTGGGCACGGAGGAAAGCTTTAGCAGAAAGAACACTGAGTTAATGAGTGATTCCAACCAGGATTCTGAGATTAAGGCCTCTGGAGAAGGATACAGAGTCTCCTTTTAAGTCTATCAAAGACAGGAGACTCAATCTGGATGCCAAATATCCCAGGTCTCCAGCACCTGTCAAAAAATATCTTAGGCATAGAGTGACCTTAACCAGTTGAGGTGAAGACTCTGCAACTTGCCCAGTACAGTAAAATAATTTCCTTAATAAATGTCTTTCAACCCGTATAAAGATTCAGAATCTAATATAGAAATGAAATAAATCAAACATTATTATTGTTAATTTCCAATTACATTTGGGAATACCTATTCTTACTTAACACTCAGTGTCTATAATAGTTAAAATAATCACCATGTTAAAGAACATGATAGATTAGTTTTCTGGTTCCAATTTAAAACGTGTTACAAAGTGATCTTGAGTTTTCACTGAAAATGTTAAGAACTTTATGAAAGTTGTAAATAATACTGTTTAAAAGATAAATTAAAACAAATACAGAAAATCATAAGTTATCAGGTTTATTCAAGTTATATACGTAAACACTTGGGAATGTTTCACTTGTTATGTCAAGCAAACTGAATCACTTAAAACAAAAGCTGAGTATTTTAAGCTTATACATGCAATCTAAAGTGCTAGAAGAAACTTAACAGTTGTAAATGAGGCTGACTAGGATTAAAATCTGACCAACCCAAGTTAAATAAACCAATATTAATCAAAGGACCCTGGGCAACTGTGAGAATGATTTGTTAAAATAGATATTTTAATAAAAAGAAGTAATAAGTTGTGCAACTATTAATAAATGTAAAGGGTTACTCACTTCCAAACTGTGATTGTACAAAGACATATATATATAAATGTTCACAGCACCATTATCTATCATAGCTTAAAAACGGAACCCAAACCATCAACTTGTTATTGGTGGATAAATGGATAAAACAAACTGTGCTATATTCATAAACTGAATACAAAAGAAACAAACTACTGATAAACATAACAGATGAATCTCAAAAAAATTATGCTACGTGAAAGAAGTAAAACACAAAAGGCTACAGATCACATGGTTCCAATGATATGAAATTCTAGAAAAGAGAGACCACACTGACAGAAAGCAGATCTGCAGTTGCCTGGGGCCAGGTCAAGGGAAGGGACTGACTGTAAAGGGCACAGGAAACCCTAGAATGACATATCTTCCCCAGGTGGCTCAGCGGTAAAGACTCTGCCTCCCAATGCAGGACTCGTGGGCAGGTTCAATCCTTGGGTCAGGAAAATCCTCTGGAGAAGGAAATGGCAACCCACTTCAGTATTCTTGCCAGGAAAAATCTCATGGGCAGAGGAACCTGGCAGGCCACAGTGCATAGGGTTGCAAAACAGTCAGGCAAGACTGAGCAAAACCAACACCACCACAACTATAGTCAGCAAAAATAATCAAACTGAACACTTAAAATGAGTGAATTCTATTGTACTATACCTCAAAAAAGATTTTTAAAAAATGATTAAGACATAAAGGTTTATAAAAAATAAGTTTTGAAATTTTAAAATAAAGTTTAAAATTAATTTTCAATCTCAGATAGCCATAAATTGTCTTTTCTCTGTATACAGATTGCCTCCGAAAGCATACAAAAACAAAAAAAATCCTTCACCAACCATGAGATGTAGGTCATTATCTTACTCTGTCCATCTTCCAAGTTTCCTCTAATATACCATTACTCTAAGAATTTTTAATTCATAAAAATTTTCAAGGTCTAACACACCATTAGAAAGTCTCTAAACTTAACTGTTTACTACTGTCTCTCGATTTCACCCTCCCAATTAAATCTAGACAGTTCCTGAAAGTGGGCAGTATGATATACTCTGTAAGAGCAATATGTCATCTGGCAGGCAGTGAGAGGATGACTCATAAAAAGCAAAGAGGCTAGAATTCCTACATACCAAAACAAATTTCTGAATGTTTCTTTCGCCTAACTGAACTGATAACAGAAATAATAGAAGTCAGAGATTCAGATGTGCAGTTACTGTTAAAATAAGGAAAAACACTGAGAAACTGTTAATAAAGAAGAAATTTATCCCTTAAATTTGAAAATCTGACTGCAAATATCAATATTGTGAACTAGACACTGGTTTGCCCCCCAAAATTTTTCAACTGTAATATAAAACAAGCTATAATATGATAATATAGAAGCTACCTGTATATATAATATACAGACACATATACTAAAGACTAAGTAAGTCTTCAGATATGAGAGTGATAGCAGAGCCCGTCTAATGGACTCTGCTTTCATCCCACTTGGCCTCCTTCCACACCATCCAGTCAGGGTACTCCAGACACCTATTTGCCATTCCAGGTCTGGGACTGCTTCTTGGACAAGCATTGACCACCATAATATTCAATCCTGCTATTAACCAAAGGAAATGGTTTGCTAATACTCTAGTTTCCCAAAATGTCCAAAAAAAGACAACAGCAAGTGTTACAGTTACAGACAAAAACATTATAAAAGACATCAATTTTTCACCTGCAGTATCAAAAAGTCCAAGAGTATATGGCTCCCCACCAATCATAACTGTGACAGCATAGTTGTCAAAAACCTAAAACAGAAAAATATGACATTGTTAGTGTGCAAGGGGATGGTCAAAACAGGACAGGACAACTCAAGCTAAAACAAAGTTTCCTTCCCAAAACTCAATCCTCTCTCAATCCATATTTCTTCTATGACCAATCGTGCCAACTAAGCCCTTGCATGACCTAACAGTTCTTCAAAAAAAAAGTGACAGAAGATGCATCCTGGTATGTCTGCTCTACCCCAACCGCCCAGATAAAAAGCCACAAAAGGGTCAGCGGTATCACAGGAGTGGAGTCCCCTGGCCATACGAAATGATACAATTGAAGTTTGAAACCTTCCAGACAGTAATTTAAAGTTTACCTAAATTTTCAATCTAATTTCTAAAAAGTTATTCTTCACAGGCCATTTCCTTTTAATATAGAATTAAAATCTCCTAGATCCATGATAATCTTTTTCCTTTCAGGATTCAAGACAAGAGCAGCCTTGTTGCAAATATGCCCCATTAGAGAAAAATATAGCTTCCCTCAAGTTACTCAAGGAAAGTGTCCAAAAAGGCTGGCAGGTCTTTTGTTGGGACTTCATGAATAAAACTCACGTTACTGGGTACAAACCACATGACCTGAGATACCGTCTTTGAACTGAGTATACTTAAGGATAGTATACAGGTGTGTGTATGTGTGTGTGTACACCTAAGGATACTCAATAGAGTACACCTCTTGTAAACAGACTGCCAAACCCATAACAAACAAACTCAGTATATACTAATATACATATATATATAGGTTGTACTAAGTAATTTGTAAAAATGGGAGGTAACTAAATGAAAGTTCCAACAAAAGAAAAATGCAAAAAATGAATGAAATGAAAAAAGACCCAACACTAATTCATGGATTCCCCTGAATTATTAATAATTTACAATTGAAAAGCAAGGCTTTCCAGCCAAGAGAAGGATGGTACATTTTAATATCAGCTCTGCTTAACACCAATTCTCTGATTCATGTTTTAGTGGAATGGATTGTTGGGAGCTTGTTTAAATGTTAAAAAAAAAAAAAAAAAAGAATAGGCTGGGAAAAAAGCGCTTGGGAGAGGTGGCAGTTAAAAAGAAACTCAGTTCTTGACAACAAGAACAAGGAAGTAAAAAGAATATGGTTAAGCTCTCATTTAGGTTATTTTAAGTCATACCTAACCCTTTTCCAGAGATCTATACACAAACACATACATAAAACACCCACAAGCTCTCCTTAAACACTTAGACTCAGAAATCAGGTTTGTATGAAAATAACTTTAAATGGAAACTGAAGCACATTCTGACAGCCTTCACTCAAGATCCAGAAAACTAACCTCTCTAAAGGTCCCTAAAAGCCCTTCAGCCTCAGAGCTTCTTTCACTTCCAAATATCTCCAAATGGGCCAACTCAAAAATATTCATATTTATAAATATGATTTCTCCCCCTTCAAGAAACCCTAGTTTTTCCTCCTATAGCCTGGGCCTACCTCAATCACTATCTGCCCTTGGACATTACAGACTGCCAATTACAATCAAATATAATTACCAAACCTTTAACCTGTCACCACCCTCTTAAAAATACTCTCATCTCTGAAGATTAATCTGAAGTAATCGTCCATTTTCTTCCTTTTCACTTCCAAACAATACTAATCCCATATAAGTCATACATAGGTGCTCTATAACCTCTAAAATAGCTCACTTAACAGAGGTGGTTGCTGCCAGGCCGAGCCAACACTAGCTCCTCTCTCATCACAGAATGGACATCTATCTTTAACATAATTATACAACTAGATTGGTCAACCAACCTGGGACAAACACTGGATCCCCAAACACATTCACAATGAGTGTTACTCTAAATAACTCTCTCCCTCTGACTTCAAGATCTTTGTTATCCCCATTTTCCTTCTACTCTTCTAAGGAGCTGATAAAAAGCATTATGTGCAAGAGAACCTCCATAGGCTTCTGTTGATGTTCTCAGAAGAAAAACAAGTCTTCTCTACCTCTAATAGCCAGTCTGGAGCACCATTACTGAGACGACAACAGCTCTGTAAGCTTTCCTTCTATTCCCTATGGAGAATACATAGACACATACTACTTTCCCTGAAGTCACAAGGGCCCCCCAAAATCATCCCAAAGAACTCCAAGCACTGATTAATCATTGGCCAAGATATCAAAAAAAAAAAGTCACCTCATTCCAAGATGTAGTGCATACTTCTCCAAACTGAGACCACCACTCTTTAGAAGCTTGTCTACTGGAGTTTTGCCTCCCAGCACTTCTTGCAAACCCTTCTGTCACCCCTTCTGACTTTCCACTGATTTTTCAGCTGTTTAATTTTAAAGTGTACATAATTTACCCATGAGAAGTCAAGATCTTAAAAAACAGGAAACAAAGGCAGACAACAGAAAAATTTCAGTACACACAGAGAAAGTTTTCAAAAGGATATCAAATTATAATACATTTCACTAAGAGATGGAAGCTTTATACTTACAGTCGGTACATACTCAGATGGAAATTTGTTTGTTGTGTAGGATATCAGGAGACACGTTTTACCAACAGCACCATCACCCACAACAACGCACTTAATTGTCTGCATCGCTGAAACAGTTTTGTATCCACTTTAAATATTTCAAATTTGATGATGACCTACAAAAAGATTAAAAATACTTCTCTCAATTATTTGTACTTACATATATATTGTTTTACTTCAATTAGCAACAGACTCACACATTCAGAGCAATAACAGAATCAGCACCTCAACTACCAGCGTTAGGAGAACCAAAGAAGAGAAACAGTGATTTTGCAAATAGGAGTCAATTTTCTTAAGTTTCTGATCCTTGGTTGTTTCTGACTTAAGTGTTTTTCTTAAAAAATCAGAAAGACCATAAACAGCAGCACAGTTCTTTTTATAATGAAAGAAAAGAGGCTATTTCAGAATGAATCCCACTTAATATGTCAAGTGTTATTTTGTGCAACTTTTCCTTCAGTTGTATGTGCCCTCACATGCGTGTATACGCATATATGTGTACTAGACTGCAAAAGAAAAAGGCCATTGCTTCAAAGAATGGTCCCTTTACCCCATCTAAGATGGTTACTCAGGCATAACCAACAAGCAGCAGAGCACCATCACCTGCCCTGCATGATAGATCAGCATGAACAACTGAACAAAGATCAGGGTGATCCCTGGTCTCAGTGGCTGTTTCAGCACCAAGCTGTCAGGCTACTAATTCAATATTTATGGCATAAGGAGATCAAAATCTATACTTTTAAAATGAAAATGATCACTCTAAAGCATTCTAACTTATAAACAGATACAATTACTATTGCTTCTTTTACTATAGCCCTCCATTCTAAGACACTATTGATTACAAATACATCAAGATTAATTTTATCAATTCTGAGATGCTTGTTTTTATACTTGAACATTTCTAAAATCAGAACATATCTTTACCAAAGGGTCCTTACACTTGTTACCAGCCATTTTACCCCAACATGTTGACATCTATGAAACTGGTATATATGACATCTTAGTGAAAATCTTAAGTTTTTCTGAAAGAATAAAGGACCCCACTACCTATATATCTATTTTTAAGATTAAATTCTTTTTCTTATAAATCTGAAGGGATTATAATTTCTTGTTAGCTAGAGATGCCACCTTATTAACATAAAAATGTCAACAGAATTAGATGCCAGGCCTATATGCTCCTATAGTAACCTCCACAACTCTTAAGCATGACTTTCAGTTCAGATCAGATCAGTCGCTCAGTCATGTCTGACTCTTTGTGACCCCATAAATTGCAGCACGCCAGGCCTCCCTGTCCATCACCAACTCCCAGAGTTCACTCAGACTCACGTCCATAGAGTCAGTGATGCCATCCAGCCATCTCACCCTCTGTCGTCCCCTTCTCCTCCTGCCCCCAATCCCTCCCAGCATCAGAGTCTTTGCCAATCAGTCAACTCTTCGCATGAGGTGGCCAAAGTACTGGAGTTTCAGCTTTAGCATCATTCCTTCCAAAGAAATCCCAGGGCTGATCTCCTTCAGAATGGACTGGTTGGATCTCCGTGCAGTCCAAGGGACTCTCAAGAGTTTTCTCCAACACCACAGTTCAAAAGCATCAATTCTTTGGCACTCAGCCTTCTTCACAGTCCAACTCTCACATCCATACATGACCACAGGAAAAACCATAGCCTTGACTAGACGAACCTTTGTTGGCAAAGTAATGTCTCTGCTTTTGAATGTGCTATCTAGGTTGGTTATAACTTTCCTTCCAAGGAGTAAGCATCTTTTAATTTCATGGCTGCAGTCACCATCTGCAGTGATTTTGGAGCCCAGAAAAATAAAGTCTGACACTGTTTCCACTCTTTCCCCATCTATTTCCCATGAAGTGATGGGACCGGATGCCATGATCTTCGTTTTCTGAATGTTGAGCTTTAAGACAACTTTTTCACTCTCCACTTTCACTTTCATCAAGAGGCTTTTACTTCCTCTTCACTTTCTGCCATAAGGGTGGTGTCATCTGCATATCTGAGGTTATTGATATTTCTCCCAGCAATCTTGATTCTAGCTTGTGCTTCTTCCAGTCCAGCGTTTCTCATGATGTACTCTGCATGTAAGTTAAATAAGCAGGGTAACAATATACAGCCTTGATGTACTCCTTTTCCTATTCGGAACCAGTCTGTCGTTCCATGTCCAGTTCTAACTGTTGCTTCCTGACCTGCATACAGATTTCTCAAGAGGCAGGTCAGGTAGTCTGGTATTCCCATCTCTTTCAGAATTCTCCACAGTTTATTGTGATCCACACAGTCAAAGGCTTTGGCATAGTCAATAAAGCAGAAATAGATGTTTTTCTGGAACTCTCTTGTTTTTCCCATGATCCAGCAGATGTTGGCAATTTGATCTCTGGTTCCTCTGCCTTTTCTAAAACCAGCTTGAACATCAGGAAGTTCACCGTTCACATACTGCTAAAGCCTGGCTTGGAGAATTTTGAGCATTACTTTACTAGCATGAGAGTCGCTTGGACTGCACGGAGATCCAACCAGTCCATTCTGAAGGAGATCAGCCCTGGGATTTCTTTAGAAGGAATGATGTTGAAGCTGAAACTCCAGTACTTTGGCCACCTCATTCGAAGAGCTGATTCATTGGAAAAGACTCTGATGCTGGGAGGGATTGGGGGCAAGAGGATAAGGGGACGACAGAGGATGAGATGGCTGGATGGCATCACTGACTCGATGGACATGAGTCTGAGTGAACTCTGGGAGTTGGTGATGGACAGGGAGGCCTGGCGTGCTGCGATTCATGGGGTCACAAAGAGTCGGACGGGACTGAGTGACTGAACTATACTTACTAGCGTGTGACATGAGTGCAACTGTGCGGTAGTTTGAGCACTCCATGGCATTGCCTTACCTAAGCAAAACTTTTCACACTTTACCCAAAACACGCACATCAAAACCAGGCTAAAATAAACTGATTATATTTGCTGTTATTTATTAATAGCAAATGACACACACAAAAAAAAAAAACAAGAAATCCACCCAAATATTTCTTCTTCTCCTGAAGACTGCCATATTATTTCTTTCTGTATTTCCTGCACTTTTCTCTATTTACAGAGCAGTCCCTAAAATCAAGTTACTTAACAGGTGTTAACAATATATTTTAGGGGACTTCCCTGGTGATCCAGTGGCTAACATTCCACACTTCAAATGCAGGGGGCCTGGGTTTGAGGAACTAGATCCTGCATGCCACAACGATAGATCACACAATCCCACATGCCACAGGCAAGGCTTGGCACAGTCAAATAAATGGATATAATTTTTTTAATAGCGTTTTAAAACAAAACAATGTAATTTTGGTATGGGAACAGACCCAGTCAGGTTTCCCTGCTGGCTCAGATGGTGAAGAATCTGCCTGCAATGCAGCAGACCTGGGTTCCACTCCTGGATCGGGAAGATCCCCTGGGATTACAAATCATCACTGTCCACATGCAAACTGATGAAAATCTGACAACTGTTTATCCAAAACAATAAAAGAGCCAGTTATTTTACCTTCTCGCTGCTGGAGATACAAATATTTACCTTCTCGCTGCTGGAGATACAAAAGTAATTTCCAGGTGGACAATTAAAATCTAGTGGTAGGGTGTGAGAGCTCCCCCTTCTGCTCACCTGCTGCTGTGCTCAGTTCAGTTAAAGTAGCTCAGTCGTGTCAGACTCTTTGCGACCCCATGGCCTCCCTGCACACCAGGCCTCCCTGTCCATCACCAACTCCCGGAGTTTACTCAAACTTATGTCGATTGAGTCGGTGATGCCATCCAACCATCTCATCCTCTGTCATCCCCTTCTCCTCCTGCCCCCAATCTTTCCCAGCATCAGGGTTTTTTTTTAAATGAAGTAGTTCTTCACATCAGGTGGCCAAAGTATTGGACTTTCAGCTTCAGTCCTTCCAATGAATATTCAGGACTGACTTCCTTTAGGATGGAGTGGTTGGATCTCCTTGCAGTACGTGCTGTCATGTTCAACTCTTTGCGATCCCACGGACTGTAGCATGAGACCCTACGGAGTGTATCCCACCAGGCTCCTCTACCCATGGAATTGTTCAGGCAAGAATATTGGCGTAGACTGCCATTTCCTACTCCAGGGAATCTTCCTGACCCAGGGCTCGAACTTGTGTCTCTTACATCTCCTGCACTGGCAGGTGGATTCTTTATTGCTAGTGCCACCTGAGATTTCCCTGAAAGCTCAGATGGTACAGAATCCCCCTACAATGTGGGAGACCTGGGTTTGATCCCTAGGTTAGGAAGATCCCCTGGAGAAGGGAAAGGCCACCTGCTCCAGTATTCTGGCCTGGAGAATTCCAAGGACTGTAGAGTCCATGGGGTCACAAAGAGGTGACTTTCACTTCAATTCAGCACCACCTGGGAAGCCTGACTCCATCTTAAATGAGGTTTCTGGTTATCAATGTTCACACTGTTCATACGTTTTATATAATCTCTTTTTACTGTTATACTTGAATTCAGCCTCTAAATCAGCAATTCCAAAACTATTACCTCAAGCAATCACAGTCAGGATTACTCGAAATGAATCTGTTATCAATTCAGATTCCTGGACCCTCACCCCAAATCTTATAAACCAGATCTCAACCCTCCCTATGTAACTCTCATATACAGAGAAGTCCGAGAACCACAACCACATATGATAACCAGACAAAAAATAACAAGTAACAAAAGAACGCAAGCTAAGATAAACACTACAGGCATTTAAATCTCCAAGAAGTGAGTTTCTTAAAAGTAGAATCCAAATTATCACTGTAAATTATCTGTATCAACCAGGTATTTAGTAACACGAAACTCATGTTGGATACAGAGAGATCATGAACCAAGATGCTTCAGAAGTGCTTTAATACTGGTTCAACCTAAGTGTTCTCAAATAACAGTGCCAGTGCCAACACTTATATAGCACTTACTCTGTGTCACATACTGTGCTAAACATATTACATGTATCTGTACATGCCATCCTCTCAACAACTCTGAGGTATGTACTATACTTCACTGTTTCACAGGTAAGAAAAGGAGGGTTCAGTGAAGTTAAGTAACTACATCAAGATGACTGAGCCAGTAAATGGTTGCTGCTGCTGCTAAGTCGCTTCAGTCGTGTCCGACTCTGTGCGACCCCACAGACAGCAGTCCACCAGGCTCCCCCGCCCCTGGGATTCTCCAGGCAAGAACACTGGAGTGGGTTGCCATTTCCTTCTGCAATGCATGAAAGTGACAAGTGAAAGTGAAGTCGCTCAGTCGTGTCCAACTCCTAGCGAACCCCATGGACTGCAGCCTACCAGGCTCCTCCATCCATGGGATTTTCCAGGCAAGAGTACTGGAGTGGGGTGCCATCGCCTTCTCTGAGTAAATGGCAGAACTGAAATTTAAGCCCAAGCAGTCTGTCAAGGTTCTGCTCTAAAACTCTATACACTATACCACTTTCTCCTGAAAAGTGACATTAATAAAAACAAACATGATCACTACAAATGAAGTGGCACATATATGACAGTTGCCAGCATTAGGCAGAGGAAGCTAGAGGAGGAGTAAGGAAGCAGGGTTAAGTTCAGTTCCTATTTCTTCACCCTGCAGATAACCACTCAATCTTTACTGGGGAGAAGGGAAGCGAGAATTTGTAAGATAGAGTTCGCTCTTCCCCTTTCCATCTCTATACTCACAAATCTTCCTTTTCTTAGGCTTCCTAACCTCACAGTTCAGCAATCTATCAGAAACCGGTTGTGGGACCCCAGCTAAGAGCACTGGTTCAGAAGTCAGACTGGCTCTACCACTCTAGCTTATGTTACCTTAGGCAAGCTATTTAACTGCTGTTTGCACTCATCTAAAAAATGAAAATAATAATACCACTCTCATAAAGTTGACTGAAGAAGATAATATATGTAAAGAAGTAAAAGTGTCTGGCCTCCAATAAATGCTTAGTAAATGTTTACACCTACTCTTAAATGAGTGAAGTTTTTTACTACAAATGTAGTCAAATTTAGAGTTATCATTACAAAGGTGGTCATTTCAGAGTCAAGTTCCAATTTAATTAGGACTATTCTGCAAAGCATTTGACATGTAATATTAATATTAATAATATCATGTATTAAAATGTCACCAGATGACCCACAGATGGGAAGGAAGTAAGGGACCAGGGGAGAGACTGTTTTTGCAACATACATAATGGCAGCTTCAACAACATGGAGCAAACTAGGCCAGACATGTTGGTAAATCTTATGCTAACTCTCTATTTAAACCATGTCAAATCACTGTAATACCAAAGAGGCTATGTAGTACCAATTTACCATTTTGCTATCTAGAGTGGCTAGAAGTCATTTTGCACCAACAGCTAAATACTGTTTTCTTTTTAATAATGAAGTTCATTTGTACCATAACTTGGAATTGGTTAGAACTGAGCACCTTAGGCACAAAAAATGACTGCCAATCCTAGGAAGAAAAATTGTGAAATAAGGTGATCTTCTACATTCCATCCCAGTATCTATCACTCTTCCTGACAGCCACACCAAAACCCTTCTCTTAGGTTCTTAAATGCTTTGGCGGTTCAAATTACCCTTCAAGAATCTCTAAACTAAAGTCCCTTTAGTTTTCTGGGATTCCTGAGCTCTGCTGCTGCTGCTGCTGCTAAGTCACTTCAGTCGTGTCTGACTGTGTGCGACCCCACAGACAGAAGCTCACCAGGCTCTCCCGTCCCTGGGATTCTCCAGGCAAGAACACTGGAGTGGGTTGCCATTTCCTTCTCCAATGCATGAAAGTGAAAAGTGAAAGTGAAGTCGCTCAGTCGTGTCCGACTCTCAGCAACCCCATGGACTGGAGCCCACCAGGATCCTCTTGTCCATGGGATTTTCCAGGCAAAAGTACTGGGGTGGGGTGCCATTGCCTTCCCCGAGCTCTATCTAGACTTAAAGAGACCATAGGGGACTTCCCTGGTGGTCCAGTGACTAAGACTCTGAGCTCCCAGTGCAGGGATTCTGGGTTTGATCCCTGGTCAGGGAACTAGATCCCACATGCTGCAACCAAGACCCAGCACAGCCAAATCAATAAATATTTAAATAAAATAAAGAGACTTTGGAACTCTCTCTTTAGCATCATTATTAGCTAGATGCCAACTAAACTCCACCAGACAATGCAATCCCGAAGGAAAAGAATTCACACAGGGGAAGGGAACAAAGCTCCCAGCCATAGATGCCTTGTCTTCCCATGCACCATCGTTCATTCTAGGCATAAGGCACAAAGAGCATTTGCTAATAAGCATGTTTTGCAAAAAAATATGTATTCTCAATCAGATTATTATATCCCTTATAAAACGATGTGAAATATTAACAGTAAACAGTGTGAATAAAACCCACGTCTAATTTTTGCTACTATTCATTGTGGTAAAAATAACTAGTCTTTGTGCAGGATTCCTCTCACAGAACTCCTAAACCCTTGAAGTTCCCCTAAATGATAGCAGTATCTTTTGTCATTCATAGTAAGACCCTTCCTAATAGTGACTAGGAAGGGGCCCCTGGATAGCCTTGGGATGGGACTGCTCATCAGAAAGGCCATGCAATGAGAGGGTTAGAATTTTCAGCCCTACCTGTCAACCTCAGAAACAGGGGATGGGGAGGAGGGCACTAGAAACTGAGATCTGTGAAAACTACTGAACGAAAAGACTTAAGAGAGCTTCCAAGTTAGTCACCACACTGCACTGGAGAGTGCCTGCCTGGAGAGGACCTGTATCTCACATCCCAAACTTGCCATCAGCCAGATGGATAGCCTTGGCACCCCATCTGCAGCTGCTGCCTGAAGCTGAGGGAGTTTTGTGGGGCTGAGCTCTTAAGCTGTGGGGTCTACACTAATTCTGGGAGTTAGTGTTAGAATGGAATTGAGAGAAGTGATATCAGAAAAATATACTACATTCACACTAACACAAAATACACCCAAAGTAATACTCTTCATCTGAAATACAGTTCTCCCTGAAGCAACCCATTTTCATACTTAAGATACAGGAAAGAGACATCAAGAATCAAGAGAATAAGAGAATCAAGAGAATCCTGAATAACAAGCCTTCCTTACATATCTGATGACACAGCTGCTCTGGTTACAGGATTAGACAGAATAAATAAATTGGTGCCACTTGTCTCTCGTGTCACATCCAGTCACTTTTGGAGAATATGGTGCATAGAGCTTTTTGCAGCTCTGCCCAGAAACTCTACTGCACCTCTGCCCTAGATGCCTTCCCCCCCAAAACAAACAAGTAAGACACTGAAAAGGAACTTAGTTTCAAACTAAATTTAAGAGTTCATCCAATATTACTTAAAAGAACCCAAATAAAGAATATGATTTTCCTTCAAAATTGGAATATTCCTTAATGAACTGAATCTCCCATCATTTTGCAGATATTCTGGCCTCAACGCAAAGGACTTGCCCCAGTGCCAGACAGTTAACACTCATGTAGCCTGACTGTCTTTTCCAACTCTTCAGAATTCAGGCAAATACATAACAAGTCACATAAATACAGTTCTTCTTGAACTTGATAATCTGTTTTCATAGTACTAAGTAAACAAGGAATCATCTTAGAAAACGCTGGTGCTCATTCAAAAGGTCAAAATGATTCAACTACTGCTCAAACTTATCTGCTCTAATAAAATCCAAAAGAAGCTTAATATGATCACATGGTTTGCTTCAGTTTTCAATAATAAATGTGTGCATTTCAATTTGAACAATAAATTAAAACCAGAATTCTATAAAGTAACTTTCTGTTAGTAAAAAGCAGACAACCCGGTGTTGGGAGAGACAGTCCTCACAGGTCTCTTGTGGTCCTAAGCATCTTCTAGGGATGCTAAGGATGCAAGGTCCTGATCACTCTATCCAGACCATGTCACAGGGTTATGTTTGCAGCAAACAACCTTGAAGGGTACAGTAAAGTCTCCCTTGGGGACAAACAGCAAGGCGGCCTTCTGCATGCTACTGAATAGTAGGTTCCCCAAGCTCGGTGTTCCTCAGCTATGACACAAACCCACTGCACCGCCCATCTGTAAGTCTTAGGGGTAAGCGACCTGGCACACAACACTCTCATCTCTTGCTGCTGGCTACGGCTTAATTACATTTGTTGTCTCTGACCCATGTTTTCTGCCAGCGTCCATAAAACAATAAAAGGCTAACATATTAGCTTTTAAAGGGAGTAAAATAAGTCCCCAACCCTGTTTACTTAATTGACTGAGCTCTATGAGTATGATTTTGTTGTGCACTTAAGTTGTGGAAGTAAATGACAGAGCAATTAGATGATTTTTTAGAATAATTAACAGAGTAGAGGCTAGGTTAGCAGGTCTCATATCTTATGCAGTGTCCAAAAGTTTTCTTTACAGAAAACCCTCCTGAAATAATCAAAATTTTTTACACCTTGATCTCCTCATTCAAGCCAGTATATGTCCCCTAAAATCTGACTGGTTGTTTCAATTGTTTATGTTCCATCTTCCAGGTGTCTGTTCTAATAGGAAGAAATGAGTGAAGGCCAGAATCCTTTATCAAGAAAAGTGGTAAAATAAAAATAAGAACATATTTGTTTTGCTTTAAATAAAGCTAATAAATCTGCTATTTTTGCAAAAACCAAACCTTATTTTGTTCTCCTATCCTTATATAGCTGTGAAAGTCAAAGTATTAGCCACTCAGTCATGTCGGACTTTGTGCAACCCTATGGATTGTAGTCCGCCAGGCTCCTCTGTCTATGGAGTTCTCCAGGCAAGAATAATGGAGTGGGTTGCCATGCCCTTCTCCAGAAGATCTTCCGACCCAGGGATTGAACCCAGGTATCCTACATTGCAGGCAGATTCTTTACAGTCTGAACCACCAAGGAAGCCCCTAAATAGCTGTGAGTACGCTTATTTTCCCCCAAAATTCTACTTATTCACTTCTAAAATTAAGTCTGTAAGTTAAAGGACAAAGTCTCCTGGTACATGTCTGAGAGCCCTGTTGTTGCTTTTTCCCTCTCAAATGTTTAACTTGAGATTGGCAGATGTATGTAAAATTCGCACCAAAATTAGTCAAAGGAATCAGGGAAACAGACTTGGGCAGAATGTGGTAACACTACAAAAGCCTTTGATTGCTAGAAAAGATAATGGGTTTTTCTCCCCTCTCCTAAATGTACTTTCCAGATGTTACATAAAACAAAAGAATCTTTGGGCAAAAACATCTCAAATTCTTCATGTATCTCTCCCCCACAAAATGGCTGCAAAATTTCTAATATCTCCAGCTGACAATTAGATTCATTAACATATGCAAAGTGTTGAAAGGCAAACATTAGGCATTCATTAAAGCAATTACTCAATTCTTCCATTCTCTGCCAGTTGTGAAAGAAATTGATATATATTGTGAAACTACAACATGAGACAGTAGAGAAGTGGGTGCCAAATTAAGGTTCTCTGGGTCCTTGAGACGACAAAAAAATAAAGCAACTGTCAGGGGAAAGTGCTGACAGCAGCACTTATACAATGAAAGATGATGATCCTGTGTGGTAAAAGATGTTTTCAGCAGGGCTCGAAGTCTGCTGTGTCAGCTTCGTTTCTGAAAATGACTTCATTCAGAAATGTCTGATCCAGTAAGAACAGGAGTCCTTATTTTTAGAACCTTGCTGAGTTTTCCTTCCTCAAACTACCAAAAATTAAGGGATGCTAGCCAAAGCAATCATTTTTTACTGTCTTTGTGACTAAAAAAAAAATTTAGTCCAATTAGTATCTACTAAGCTATATAATTTCTGAGTGTAATATATTTCAAAACAATTTGGAAAAATTGAAGAGTATGCAAAAATGTGTAAGAGTACTAAGAATCTGATTAGAAAAGAAGGGAAATTACAATAAGATTTTCCCTCAAAATATTCAAGACTTGTAGATTTATTCACTCATTCAACAAACAATAAGTGCCGAGCACTGTCCTATACACAGCCATGCCCCCCATGCCTGGACACATTCGCTTGGGACAATAACCCTAGTGGCACACACAGACAGTAAGGAAATCAGCACCGCCCCCGCACAGCCTCCCTCACAATATTACTAGTACGGACACCCTTAAATGCAGTTTCCTATAATGGCACCCCACTCTAGCACTCTTGCCTGGAAAATCCCATGGATGGAGGAGCCTGGTAGGCTGCAGTCCATGGGGTCTCGAAGAGTCAGACATGACTGAGCGACTTCACTTTCACTTTTCACTTTCATGCATTGGAGAAGGAAATGGCAACCCACTCCAGTGTTCTTGCCTGGAGAATCCCAGGGACAGGGGAGCCTGGTGGGCTGCCATCTATGGGGTCGCACAGAGTCGGACACGACTGAAGCGACTTAGCAGCAGCAGCAGCAGCATTCTGTTCCTCTTAATTAAGGAGATATTAAAACACACTCAAATCTCCCCTCAGTTTCCTGCAAAAGATTAGATAACAAAAGACAGAGCATTTCACAGATCCCAAATCTCAAGTCTAAATTTGCTACAGCTCTGAGGTCTGGCAACCTAGGCAAAACAGGACTGAAATTGCTCACCTAAGTTTGCGTCTTCCTTGGCCCATCTAATCAACTGCAAGTTGCCTGATATTATTTAAATTATCTAATACAGTTTGGTGCTTATTTCAATGTCTATGTTTTTATCCATAAAATCTCTCTAAATCTTGGATGTCTAGCCTTACACTCATCCTGTTTCTATCCTAACTTCCCATCCCAAATTCCCACCTTATCTGAAACACAGTCCCTAACTATTCCAGCTATCAGAAACTGCCTAAAGTCTCTGAACTTCCATGGCAAGGCCCTTCTTAGCTCTTAAGTTTCCTATCTCATATTCTATCCCTTTCACTCTTCATGCTCTAGCTATACATGTCTCACTATATTCCTCAAACATGTCAAGTCCTGTCGGGCCTACAGGTCTTTATACTTCCCCTGTTCACAACATCATTTGACTTCTCATCCTTCAGATCTCAGCTCAAATCATCTCTTCAGAAAATTCTCCTCTAAACACACTATGTAGAGTACTATTCAGCCCTCTCCCTCCTTACTTCTATCGTATTATCCTGTTTATTTCCATTATAGTATAGTCATAATCTATAATTATTTTGTTTATGTTATATTGCAGTAAAGGAAGACAGGTAAAAAATAAGGAAATCTCTGTGAAGGCAGGGACTCTGCTGTATTCCCAGAATATAGATCAATACTGGACACAGTAGGTACTCACTGAACAAATGTAAAACACAACTGAGCACTTAATTATGTTGTTTTTATTCACATAAATTTGTGTTTATTCTAAAAGAGCTTAAGCTCTCTGAGAGGAAAACCTAGGCTTATACTTTTTTATCTCCTTCCCAAGGCACTTAATACAGTACTGAGCTAGAATTGAAAATTTTAATGTATGTAATCCCAGCAAGTTACTTCATTTCTGTATCTTTTCTCTACAATAACATCTAACTCATAAAACTGCCACAAAGAGAAACAAAGCAATATGTATAAAACTATTGATTATCACCTGGTAGAGAGTAAACACTTGATCTGGCACCTTACTTTTATCCACAATTATAATCTGCAAAAACCAAAACGGCCATATGAAAAAGACCGGAACCACTGTTGTGAAATGAAACCATCTAAATACTATATCTAAGAAAAATCCTTGCTTCTACTTGACAAGGTTAGGGATTCCTTTCTGAAATCCCCTCACTCTGATCTCAAAGAACATCTTAAAACTAAATGCCACATTTGTAGCTTAAATTCCAATGTCACATTTGTAGCAAGAGCTTTTGAATGTTACAGAAAGGGCTGCAATCCGACTTTTCTTAAAGAAGAGACAAAGTAACAATTAATCATGCAGCAAATATTTAGCAACACTCTAATACAGCCAGGAAAGCAATACAGAGGAGGCAGGCACAAAATCTTTCAAGTCAAGCAGCCCACTAGGGATCTGGGGGACTTCCCTGGTGGTTCAGCTGGTAAAGAAACCGCCTGCAATGCAGGAGACCTGGGTGCCATACCTGGATCAGGAAAATTCCCCCAGAGAAAGGAATGGCAACCCACTTCAGTATTATTACCTTGGAAACTCCATGGACAAACAAGTCTGGTAGGCTACAGTCCATGGGGTCACAAAGAGTGGACACAACTGAGTGACTAACACTTTCACTTTCAGCCCGAGTTTTACATTTCCCTTCCTGTGTGACTTTGGGCAAGCTTAACCTCTTTTCAAGACCTTGTTTCTCCATTAAAAACAGAAATAGTACTTACATCACAGGTTGTAATAATTAACTAACTGAGTTACTCCTCTGTACAGCACTTAACACTCAAATACGAATGTTTTTATCATTGTTAAGTGACCCAGTGTGCTGTGTGCAAAAGTGTGCAAAAGTCGCTTCGGTGGTGTCTAGCTCTTTGTGACCCCATGGGCTGTAGCCCACCTGGATCCTCTGTCCATGGGGATCCTCCAGGCAAGAATACTGGAGTGGGTTGCCATGCCCTCCTCCAAGGGAGCTCCCCAACCCAGGCATCGACCACGTCTCTTGCGTCTCCTACACTGGCAGGCAGGTTCTTTACCATTAGCACCACCTGGGAAGCCCCGAAATGACCCAGATATGCAGTTAATTCAGAATCTGATTAAGCAGTCTTCTATAGGGGGTTGTGTTTATACCCCATCAAAATGCAAAGTGAAAGTCAATGATATACCCTTGAAAATAAAATGTGGTTTTTACATTAGGACATGATACACAAAGGAAATTTTTGCTTTCAAAAAATATCAGTAACAATAAGGAACAAGGCTCCCACATCTAGGCCAGTACCTACCAAAATTTAATATATACATTCTTTGATCTGGCAGTTCCATTTTTAAAACGTTCTCCACGTATGCAAAGAGGAAGGCACAAACATATTTAACACAGCGTTGCTTGCAGGAGCAAAATGCACACCAACAGGGAAACGGTAAAACAGGTTATATTACGAGGGAATATCATGCATCTATTTAAAAAGAATGACCTATAGTGAATAGTATGGATTAAATTGTGCCCACCCCACAAACTGATATGCTGAAGTCATAAACACCAGTAACCCAGAATATAACTGTCAACAAGATGAAAGGCAACCCTCAGAATGGGAAAAAATATCTGCAAATGAAGCAACTGACAAAGGATTAATCTCCAAAATATACAAGCAGCTCACACAACTCAACATCAAAAAACAAATAATCCAATTAAAAATAGCAGAAGACTTAAACAGACATTTTCCCAAAGAATATATACAGATGGCCAAGAGGCACAAGAAAAGATGCTCAATGTCACTCATTATTAGAAAAATACAAATCAAAACTACAATGAAGTATCACCTCACACTGGTCAGAAAGGCCACTGTCAAAAAATGTACAAACAATAAATGCTGCACCAGACATGGAGACAAGGGAACTCTCTTGCACTGTTGGTGGGAATGTAAATTGATACAATCAACACGTATACTCCAGTGTTCACTGCAGCACTATTTACAACAGCCATGATATAGAAGCAACCTAAATATCCAATGACAAATGAATGAATAAAAGATGTGATACATATGTTGGATCATCGAAAAAGCAAGAGAGTTCCAGAAAAACATCTATTTCTGCTTTATTGACTATGCCAAAGCCTTTGACTGTGTGGATCACAATAAAATGTGGAAAATTCTGAAAGAGATGGGAATACCAGAACACCTGACCTGCCTCTTGAAAAACGTGTATGCAGGTCAGGAAGCAACAGTTAGAACTGGTCATGGAACAACAGACTGGTTCCAAATAGGAAAAGGAGTACGTCAAGGCTGTATATTGTCACCCTGGTTATTTAATTTATATACAGAGTACATCATGAGAAAGGCTGGGCTGGAAGAAGCACAAGCTGGAATAAAGATTGTTGGGAGAAATATCAATAACCTCAGATATGTAGATGACACCACCCTTATGGCTGAAAGTGAAGAACTAAAGAGCCTCTTGAGGAAAGTGAAAAAGTGAAAAAGTTGGCTTAAAGCTCAACATTCAGATAACTACAATCATGGCATCTGGTCCCATCACTTCATGGCAAATAGATGGGGTAACAGTGGCGGACTTGACATTACTTTGTCACCAAAGGTCAAGGCTACTAGTCAAGGCTATGTTTTTTCCAGTGGTCATGTATGGATGTGAGAATTGGACTATAATGAAAACTGAGTGCTGAAGAATTGATGCTTTTGAGCTGTGGTGTTGGAGAAGACTCTTGAGAGTCCCTTCAACTGCAGGGAGATCCAACCAGTCCATCCTAAAGGAAATCAGCCCTGGGTGTTCATTGGAAGGACTGATGCTGAAGCTCAAACTCCAATACCTTCACCACCTGATGCAAAGAGATGACTCATTTGAAGAGACCCTGATGCTGGGAAAGATTGAGGGCAGGAGGAGAAGGGGACAACAGAGGATGAGATGGTTGGATGGCATCACCGACTCGATGGACATGAGTCTGAGTAAACTCCGGGAGTTGGTGATGGACAGGGAGGCCTGGCATGCTGCGGTTCATGGGGTTGCAAAGCGTCAGACACGACGGAGACACTGAACTGAACCAAACTGAACTGAACATATGTGGAGTATTACTCGTCCATAAAAAGGAACGCAACTGGGTCATCTGTTGATGTGGATGGACCTAGAGTCTGCCATACAGAGTGAAGTCAAAAAAAGAAATATTGTATATTAATGCATACATATGCTATGCTATACTATGCTAAGTCACTTCAGTCGTGTCCGACTCTGTGCAACCCCATAGACGGCAGCCCACCAGGGTCCCCTGGCCCTGGGATTCTCCAGGCAAGAACACTGGAGTGGGTTGCCATTTCCCTCTCCAATGCATGAAAGTGAAAAGTGAAAGTGAAGTTGCTCAGTCGTGTCTGACTCTTAGCGACCCCATGGATTGCAGCCTAACAGGCTCCTCCATCCATGGGATTTTCTAAGCAAGAGTACTGGAGTGGGGTGCCATTGCATATGGGATCTAGAAAAATGGTAGTGATGAATCCATCCGTAGGGCAGGAAAAGAGACAGATGTAGAGAACGGACTTCTGGACACAAGGGGAAGCGGGGGTGAATTGAGAGCGTAGCACTGACACGTATATACACCGCCTGTAAAACAGACAGCTGGCGGGAAGCTGCTGCAGAGCACAGGGAGCTGCGCTCGGTGCTCTATGACGACCTGGGGGGATGGAAGGGGTTGGGAGGGAGGCTCAAGAGGGAGGGGATATATGTATACATATAGCTGATGTACACTGCTGTACAGCAGAAACTAACACAACATTGTAAAGCAATAATACCACAATTAAAAATTTAAATTAAAAAATTTTTAAATAATACAACTATATTTAGAGACAGAGCTTTTAAAGAAATAATGAAGGTAAAATGAGATCATATTGGTGGGCCCTAATCTAACTTGGTGTCCTTATAGCAAGACTGAGACACTCAGAGGGAAGGCCAAGTGCAGACACTAGAAGTCCACCGTCTATAAACTAAGAGAGGCCCTCGGAAGAAACCAACCCTGCCCAGACCGATTTTAAACTCCCAGCCTTCAGTTCAGGACTGTAAGGAAATAAACTTCTGCTGTTTGAATTACCCAGACTATGGTACTTTGTTACAGTAAC
This sequence comes from Tragelaphus eurycerus, assembly GCA_935064755.1. Taxonomy (NCBI): domain Eukaryota; kingdom Metazoa; phylum Chordata; class Mammalia; order Artiodactyla; family Bovidae; genus Tragelaphus; species Tragelaphus eurycerus. The sequence goes on along the minus strand of CAKXYN010000099.1, from coordinate 5,760,193 downwards.
CTAGCAAACACTACCAATACAGTGCATGTAGAAGATCTCCAAAATATATTGTTTTTGAAAAGAAAAGTGCAGAGTGTGCATAATATAGCAATTGACGCATGTGAATTTTTTAATGGAGAGGATACATATATACTGACAGGTCCAGAGACTCTCTACAAAAATACATCTGCTGGACAAGTGACTGCTTCTGGGAAGAGGATATAGGTGTGTTTGCAATGGGTAGACATATTTTTCATCATATTCTCTTTTCTACTGAAGCTCTCATCATGTGCATGTAGTATTTTAAAAACAAAACTATCTATTAAAATGAAAAGATCTCCAAAAGACATTCAACAAATAAGGAAAACATTATGAGCAAACCTGATCTACAAGATATCAAGTACCAATAAACCAAACCCATAAAAATCTGTTATCTACTTCATGAGCATAGGCATTTTTTTAACGTATTGTATTCTAAGAGCCATATATTCACTCATTTGCCTCAATAACCCCCTTCATCCACATGGCACTAAAATGTACCAATGTATTTCAACAATTAAAATACTTTTATTCTTGTTTTTAAAAAAATAATTCCACTTCAGATAATTTGTCCAAAATAAAGAAAATACTTTATTAACAATACCTAAACATTACAACAGAAAAAAACGATTAAGTAACAATACACCAGAGAATGACATGCAATACATATTAAAAATAGTTATGAAGAATACCAACAGAGCAAACAATGAAGAAAATAACAGCTATGCTAGAGTGAGTGTGTGTGTGTATCAATTAATGAATAAGAACCAAGTGCCTAACAGATCTTCAATCTTCACTACATCGGGATACAAGTTAAAATCTAGAACATGTTACACTTCTGTTCTTCCAAGAAACAACTGTACATATTGTAAAAGTCAGCAAGATATTTAAGTGCTTATTATAGCACTACATTGGGTAAGGCAGAAATCCTGACTTCAAAACAAATTTAGTAATTTCCTCAATGCCTGCTCTGTGTCAAACACTATGCTAGATAGCTTGACATACATCACCTTGTATACTTCACTGGTTATAAGCAGAAGAGACTAATACAATTGCAATAGTCTGTTACAACTTCCAAAGATTTTCAAAAGTAATAAAACATGAAAGTGGTCAAGAATGAGAATAGATGTCAGGAGAAAGGGCACAACAAGCGCTAGCCTATCAAGTGAAAGAAACACACACACACACACAGATGAGTTCATGTCACACAGACTCTGAAAGCTAAGGACAGGAACTTTCATTTAACATGGGTGGGGAATAAGAAGAGGCTACCATTTCTTTCTGATCCATGAACCAGTTTTTGTTTTTCTTTTTAAGGCATATCAATCTTGTATCTGTACTCCAAGGTGAACTGTCAAAGGTAACCAGATAAAATACAGGAACTCAGCTAAGAAACTACTTTAATAATCCAAGGGCCTGAACTAGGGAAGTGGCTGTACGCCAGTAAAGAAACAGCTGACCAGTTTGGGGGTGGAGGATTGGTTTATTTAAGGAGGTAGTAAATTATGAGGAAACTTTTTCAGTTTGGGAAATTACAGGAGAGATGTGTAACACAGACAAATGGAGAAGTTGGAAAAGAAATCTTAAGGTCAAGCTATTATGTTCTTTTGTAAGAAAACACGCAAAAGAACAGCCTTTTCAGAATCAGAACACAATAATTTGGTCTTAAGTCCATCAAGGATGAAATCATGTGCCAGTCTGTATCAGAAATGCCACATACAAGCATACATTTGCAGCAAAAAAGTCTGAAGCAAAAAAAAGAAAAGTTACTATATAACCTAGACAACACACACCATAAAATAAGTGACAAACTGAGAGCCTTTCTCTGAACAGGTTATCAGGTGAGAGGCCATCATGGTTACGAAACCAACCACGATCATTTAAATTTTGTTACAGCCAATGAGGCAGAGGTACCTACATTCAGATACTCAACAATCTATTTTACAAACTACAAGCCTTTTTTTTTTTTTTTTAAATAAGATTACCAAGATTCTGAATCAAAGCAGTCTACCAATTTTGATGTAAAATTAACAGGGTGAACTTCTACAGAAGCACTCAGCTATGCACTTGAAGAAATAATTCAACAAAGAATAAAGACATTATAACACTTGCACTAAATTCTATGTCGAGCTGGCTTGACTGCAGATGTTTCAGCCTGGCTGCACAGAGGTAACAGTATAGTTCTATCCACTAAAAGAGATCAAGAGAAACAAAAACAACAAAGATAAGAGTTGCCAAGACGGAAAAACAACCATTATGTGCCGGCAACAAATATGCCTTTTAGAGCACACTTTGCAACCAAAGATAACACCATCAAAACACAAACTTCTACTCTGATTATGAATTCCTTCTATGGAAATTATATACACATACCACATTTTGAGAAGCTAAGCTCCTATAATGGTATTCCAGACACATTAATAATACACTTCTTTTAAATAATACACTTCTTTTAAAGCAATTATCCTTCTATTAAAAATAAACTTTTAAATAAAGAAAAAAATTAATTTGTTTAATGTCTATTTTTAAACACTTCATATAAAATTAGGTGGAACAGCACTGGTCACTGATTTAAGACTGACTATAGTAGTTCCCTCTACTTAGAATGCTCTGGCCTGGATGACGCATTCAGTCATATCCCCTACAGGTCTTTGCTCAAATGTCATTCTGGAGTGAGAACTCCTCTGATTACCTTATCTTAAACTGCACCACAGGTTCTACAAACCCTGAAACACTCCACTGTACCCTACCTCCCCTTCTTCATTTTTAGCCACTTATCTCCAACCCACACACTAGTGTGTCAATTTCATGGGGCCAGAGATCTGTTTTGGTCTATTGCATTCACTTCTATCGCCAGCACCTAGAACTGTCATTTCCAGAGAGCACACAAAGGGTTGCTGAAATCACTAATTAATAAAACAGTATGGGTTAGAGATGAAGCGAGTCAAAACAAACAAAAAAAAAACTTGTTCCTTGAACTCAGAATATACCCGTAAGTCAATCCTCTAAGCTCTTAACCCTCATCTATTACTATCTGGAGAAAAGAAGGGAGGGAGGAAGGAAAAAAAAAAAAAATTTTTTTTAACTCCCTCTGAAAGACAAGAATCCTATTCCTAAAGCTTAAGTCAAGGCCATAGCCCAAACTAGCTATAGTAGTTAATATCTAAGTGTTTAAAAGCCACCCAATATCATTTTAGGGAATAAATACCCTGAATCATCATGAGCAACTGTAGTCTAGGAACGCACAATTCTACTTTTTTTTTTTTTGTGGCATGTGGCATGGGGGATCTTAATTCCCTGGCCAGGGATCCCCCCAACCTTGCATTGGAAGCCCAGAGCCTTAACCACTGGGCCAGCAGGGAAACTCTACTGAGTTTTAAACTAGCAAAAAAGGGTACTTTTCTATAAAACACAAGATCCCTATTAAGAATGCATACCACATGATGCTTCCAACTGTATCACAGTGAAATAGTTAATGTAGTCAATCTTACACTCAGTAGCTATTTATAATTAAAATGTGCTTCTAATTTTGAAGCAATTCACTCAGATTTAACATTAAAATAGTATACTTAAGGAAACACAGAACTGCCAAAAAATTATTTCCAGAATCTAGGTTTTCACAAAAATCTTTGTTACTGATTAGCTCTATTTTAAAAGCTGTTTCTAAGTCTTACGTTGCTTTTAGAGTGTGTGTTAATATTTGCAAAGAATCACCTCATTTTTGTACTGTTAAAAAAGACACAGCATGAGAGATCTATGATTTATAAAAGCAGAAATGACACCAATTTCTCAAAGTAGCAGAGGTAAAAAATCTGATGTCAACAGAAAATAAACTTTTGTATCTTCAACATATATCACATCCTAGACAAGAATTGTGATCCTAAAGAAAAATTACCCCACTACCAAAAAATAGTAATTTTTTAAAAAGAACTAAAAGAGCCCAACCTAAGTCCCACCTCTCTTGGTCAACTATCCAACAGTAAGTAAAATGATTTTTTTCTATTCCTGGCTCTGAACTAGAACCAAGGACAATTTTTTAGGAGAATACATCTTCATGTCCATGTAATATATGAAACTAGGGGGGGGGGGAATCAACGTAAAAGATGGTATCTGGGCCAGGTTTTTGTTTTTGTGAGAAGGGAGAAGTGTATTGGGCAGTATGTATGACAAGAAAAAGCAAAAGAAAGATGTCAAATTATAAAATACGAAGAACTTACAGATTACTGCCACAAACTCCTAAAAAATTTACAATTTTTTTTTAAACATAAAACTTCTTTGGATCTCAAATAAAGTAGTTTTAAAAATTACATGACTTTCACAGCTTTTAAAAAATGGCTTTGAGATTACTGCAAGCTTTTCAGAATATTGGAAAATAATAAATACTCAAACTAGGATCACTGATCCAAGAACAAAGAAAACTGGAGACAGAGACTCCATTTCAGAGATTTCCTTTCAGCCACTAGACAATCACTTTCCCAGTCCCTAATAATGGACTGCAACCCTTCCAATACTTTGCCTGATTTTTAAATTGAGATGGAGCTACACCCCCATGTTTTTACTGTTAAGCTGCCAAGTTATGTCCAACTCTTTGCAACCCCGGACTGCAACACACCAGGTTCCTCTGTCCTCCAATATCTCCCCGAGTTTACTCAAACTCATGTCCATTGAGTGGGTGATGCTATCTAACTATCTCATCCTCTGCTGCCCCCTTCTCCTTTCAGCTTCAATCTTTCCCAGCATTAAGGTCTTTTCCAATGAGTCAGTTCTTAACATTAGATGGCCGAAGTATTGGAGCTTCAGCATCAATCCTTCCAATGAATACTTAACTGCCCCATCAATACCCCAAAGATGTGTTTTATACATAACATGCCAAGTTCCACCCTAAGAAAGTGCGTATTAGCAATTTCTGTAGGAAGATCTTGAGCGGCGTTTAGGCTACAGCAAGAATAGATAATCTGTGGCCTCTGCTAAAGTCTCTACCTTTCACTTGCCTCAGGAACTTAAAGTTTTTTCCATTTTTCTACCCATAGCAAAGCCACACCAACAGCCCCTGAACCTAATGGAGCCACCAAACACCACTATCTCCCAGTCTACTTTCTCAAAGGTAGAACTAGGTGTTCCATGGGTTGGGGAGATAGGGCCATCACCAAACAAGTTTAAAAAACACTGAATTAAACAGATTCTGACAATCTGTGATGAAATGTAAAAAACTTCTATGAACCCTTAACAAACTTAGATATCATAAATTTCCAAACTGGGGATATATTAAATAGGGGTTCCAACCCATCCCCATGGAAACCTCTTCCAGCTATTCTGAAACACACTAGAGAATCAACATAGGCATTACTCTTAAAAAAAAATTTTTTTTAATTTGTTTATTGGCTACACAGCATGCCACGGGGGATCTTAGCTCCCTAACCAAGGATTGAACCCATGCCCCCAATATTCTAAGGGCAGAGTTCTAACCACTGGACCACCAGAAAAATTCCCACTCTTAAAAATTTGAAGTATCCCTTATCCCCATCTCCACTGATTTATAAATGCTTAGGATGAACTAACATTTCCTTTGGCCCTTTAAACAAATAAATCATACAACCTAAAATGATTCAAACATTTTCATAGCTTATATTTTATAATATGTATACTATTTATACACTTTCTGAAACAAATTAGAGTATTAGATACTGATTTAAAGCCCTAGCACTCACATTTAAAGCCCTAGCACTCAATATTCACAGGAACTATCCATTCATTCCTAGTTATCTGAAAAATGAAATTTTATATTTAAAATCTAAGTAAGTCGTACTGTTATTCTTAAACCTCACAATAAAAATATGGTTTTCTGGCAAAGTAATAAATAATATAGATGGTTTAACTCCACTTCAAAAGATTCTAAAATTGAGCTCCTCTCAAATAGCCTTCAGCTGTTTTACAAACACTAGAAGCTACCATGAAGCTGTATTAGGATGAAAATCCTTGAAATCACATATAACAAAGATATCTTTCTTAAGAAACTTGACTGTCACATCCTAGTCCTCTTCCTCTGCTTTTAAACAGATTTAAAGTAAACTGTGGCTTAATATCTAACAGCAGATCAGATCAGTCGCTCAGTCGTGTCCGACTCTTTGCGACCCCATGAACCACAGCACGCCAGGCCTCCCTGTCCATCACCAGCTCCCGGAGGTCACTCAGACTCACATCCATCGAGTCAGTGATGCCATCCAGCCATCTCATCCTCTGTCGTCCCCTTCTCCTCCTGCCCTCAATCCCTCCCAGCATCAGAGTCTTCTCCAATGAGTCAATTCTTCACATGAGGTGGCCAAAGTACTGGAGTTTCAGCTTTAGCATCATTCCTTCCAAAGAAATCCCAGGGCTGATCTCCTTCAGAATGGACCGGTTGGATCTCCTTGCAGTCCAAGGGACTCTCAAGAGTCTTCTCCAACACCACAGTTCAAAAGCATCAATTCTTCGGCGCTCAGCCTTCTTCACAGTCCAGCTCTCACATCCATACATGACCACAGGAAAGACCATAGCCTTGACTAGGCGAACCTTAGTTGGTAAAGTAATGTCAGATGGCTTCAAAATGCCCGTTGGGACACACAGAACGGACACAGGTGTGCCTGAGACATTGATTCCCAGCTCTCCTAGGGCTGCAGCACCTCCAGCCAGCCAAGAGTAGTCTTATCTTTTTACTCCAGGGGGGAATACCATACTTTTTTTATGTCTCTGTTGATTTGAAAAAGGTCACGCAACACTGCTCCAGAGCACACACTGCACAGGGATATTACTGGTGAATCTCTTCTACATCAATCAGTATTAAGAAAAACCAGAGAATATTTAATCAAGTCCTTTAAAAATAGCAATAATTTTTTCACGATGGTAGTTAAATAAGACTAGATTTTAGTTATTAACATTTTCCCCTGAGACTGGAGATATGGTTTATTTTAGTACCAAAAAAGCATAAAACATTTTTTACATCTGACCAGCTAAATGCCAACTTTGTATTTAACCTGTTTTCATAACCAACAATTACATAAATGATCCTAATCATATGCTCTTCATAACAGCAATTAGTTTTCCATAAAAAGTCACTGAGTTCAAACGTGTAACTGAACTCAAGTTCAAGCAGTTCTAAAACTAGAATTTAAGATTAGTTATTACTAAGTGGAAAATGACTCTCTAGAAACTAAACACATTAGTTGCTGATGATGAGCACAGACATAAGGTGATTCTACACAACAGGCAGGAAACTATAACTCAGAGGGTGCTTCAAACTTCAATGTGCATGAAAATCACTTGGAGATCGCATTAAAATGCAGATGCTGATTCAGCAGGACTGGAATGGAGCCTGAGATACCTAAGGAGCTCCAAGGTGAGGCTTATGCTGCTAGTCCACAGGACCACATACTTCACACTTGAGAACTTACACCCTTAGCTCTATGACACTGCTTAAGATAATGAATATAAACTTAAAGCAGACACCAATTCCCTCTTCATTTAATTTTTATGGTTTCATAAGATTAATCTGGAGGAGGGATTGTTATTAAACTGTTGATGTTTGAAAGAAATGCATATAACTTCTCAAAAATAGGGGCATTAAGCAAGGCTATAATAATAGCAAGAGCAAACACCTACAAAGCACTGCTGTGCCCCAGTTAATTGCTTTAAGTACTTCATTTAGAATACTCCTAACAACACTGCGGGGCTTCCCTAATGGCTCAGCAATGAAGAATCCACCAGCAGTGCCGGGAAACAGGGTCAATTCCTGGGTCCTGAATTGGGAAGATTCCCTGGAGAAGGAAATGGCAACCCACTCCAGTATTTTTGACTGGGAAATCCTATGGACAGAGGAGCATACCATGGGCTCACAAGAGTCGGACACGACTTAGCGACCAACCACCATCACCACTGTGAGGTAGAGACTATTGCTAGTCCTTTTCTATGGAAGGTTAATCCAGTCACAAAGACGTTACTCGGGCTGCATGGAGCTAATACATTCCAAAGCCAGGATTTGAATCCAAGCAGTCTAATTCCAGAGTCTACACTATTAATCACTATACTCGCAGTGTCTCTCTCAAAACACACAACAACAGCCAATCAAAATGGCTCACTCTTACAGAAAATGATGCGTCAAGTGTTAAAGAACAGAGTGAGCAACCAAGGTTCTCTTCAGGTGACTGACCACTGATGCTTAGTAAACACTACAACTTAATATGTAGATTTTTGCTGTTGGAAACTGTTCTGGATTTCAGCATAATAGCTAAATACTTTAACAAAAAAATGTTTCTAACTTTTTTTAATAGGACACCATTTTAGTAGCAAAACTGGAGTTTCACTTCATGGAATGAGCAATTTGAGACCAATGTCCCATGGGCAACTAGTAAAGAAGAGTTTTGACATCCAAGACTTATAACAGGAGTGAAGGCCAAAACAAGTAATGAAAATTGATTTGCTTTAGCAAAAATATTTTGGACTGAAGGGATGAGTAACTTAAAAGTAGAAACGTAAGAGACAAAACATAACATGACCAACAATTTTATGCCATTAAATTGAGGGAAAGAAGCTGCATAATTAAGCTATTTCAAAAAAGAAACTGGGGAAGGAAACACATTAAAGTCCGAAAAATTTTTAGGAGAATAAAAACCAGTCATCAGAAAAGATTTTCTAAGCAACTATTAATTGTTCAGATAGTACACCTGCAGCAAATATAGGAGTAAACAGATGGATATGTTCAAGCAAAAGATTAGTAATCATCACTTCCATTAGCCCAAATATGCATATGGTTGACCAAGCACAAAAATCGTCTCAGGAAACAAAATACATACACCTGTATAATATGCAGAAAGAGGAAATGTTAACCCTCCGACATCACATTCATTCATTTGACAAACATTTATTGAGATACATCATGGTTTGGTACTATTCTAGGTGCCAGGGATCAGGGTGACCATACCAGGTCAAAAGTCCTGCCTTCACAGACTTACATTCTAGTGGGTGATATTAATAGACTTGGAAGAGACTACCAAATATTGAAAACCTAGAATGCAACCTTTAATAGAAAATATATAGGTCTTTATGGGACAGAAGTTAACAAAATATTAACCCCCCTTCCCCCAGCAGAGGAAGCTCTGTGGCCTTAAGTGTTTCTCATTAAGCATTCCTTGTCCTCTCAAAAAGAGACCCTAAAACGATAAATGCATTTAAAATAAAAAGTACAATTTGACTTTTACTTCCAAAAATGGCTATAAATACTACTCCCAGACAGGCACAGTAAACTGTACTTTGAAGTTTTCCAAATGGAACACATCTTGAATCAAAACATTTTATTAGTGAACCATTTTTAAAGTAACTAGAAATGCTTCTCTAATAAATCATAAAATTAAAAGTGGAAAAAGTACCCGAATAAAAAAAAATCTTGAAATTACAAAAAAGTCAAGATGTGGGTTTGGTGGGCTTTAAAACAATCTCACTGATCCTTCATTTCAGCCCCTGACTACCTTAGGAGACAGTGGAGGACAGGGGAGCCTGGCCACAGGGTTACACAGAGTCCAACACAACTTAACAACTGAACCACCACCACCCTAGGCTGTAAAACCTGCCTCGGGTGCCCCAAAAATTAAGCTCAACTGAGTACAGGTGTTATTATACATAAACATTTTAAGAGGTTGTGATACCTTTTGGGTCTTGAAAAAATTACTGAGAAAGAGCTCATTTTTAATACTCAATCACCAATCTCCTTATCAGTATAAAAGCTGTGAAAATGAAGTCGCTCAGTCGTGTCCGACTCTTTGTGACCCTGTGGACTGTAGCCCACACCAGGCTGCTCTGTCCATGGGATTCTCCAGGCAAGAATACTGGAGTGAGTTGCCATTTCCTTCTCCAGGGGATCTTCCTGACCCATAAAAGCTGTAAATCCAAACTATTCTGCCATACTTTTAAAAGGGAAGAAGACAATTGATACGTGTATATTTAAAGCTCTTAAGTACAGAAGAGTCAAGAAATATGGCAGATAAGTACTTCAATTTTATATTCTTAAAAAGAGATACATTATGGCAGACAAACGTATTTCAAAAGATCCAAGCTCCACACCTATATAATCATCTACTAACACCTACAAACTACCAAAAGCTGCTTTAAATCGACCACTTCTATTAAGTGTTTAACAAGCAATCTGTTCTCTCTATAGAAAAGAGAAACAATGAGAAAGTACTTGTTCTAACATGAACTATCCTTATAACAATGCATTACACAATTGGGTCTCATTTGCTTTACAATGCTAATATTTTTCTGTGCTACTGTACCCTGTAGTCAGTGAAGGATATACAATTCAAGATATGCCTAACATTCTGAAAAACGAATACTGTGATCTCCAAAGTCTGAAAATGTTATTCATTTAAGGAGTTTTTTGGGGTTTTTTTTTGGTTAAAAATCCAAAACTCATTTTAACAAAACTAAAGTAACCAGCAAGCAAAGAACAGGTGTAAAAACGACCTGATTCTCTTTTCACCACACCCTTGCCACAAAAATGCACGTGAGTCGACTTAGGTACCTACTCTGAATCAGTAAGACACACTTATTAAAGTTAATCTGGGAATGTTATTTTGGAACAATGAAAGGCTTCCACAAATAAATTAACTTCATTCCAATACAGTCACAGGGATCTTTAAAGTTACTGCCCACGCCAAGTGGCTAAAGAAAAGTGTTGTCTTACGTTTTATTCCCCTGGCATTAAGATCATCTTGAGATTTTAAACCTCCCTGGCTTTCAGACGTGTATGAGACGGCCAGGATTTCAAAAGACCATCTCTGAATACCAGTAGTTGGGAAACAGGCAGGATATGCACTGGGTGGACCCAACAGAGGCTACCAAATGCTGTCTTAATTTAGTGAGCCCCTGACTTGCAGGAGTTAAAAACTCTCACCCCTTATATTGCAATGACGTAATCTTCCCCACTGCATTTCTCTAGGACTTAAAGGGAAAGGGGGGAGGGTGGGAAGCAAATGAACAAAGAAAAATTTCCCCCTAAAAGAGAGGAATCAGGCGAAAAGCAAAACGACAGTTTCGGGAGGTGTTCAGGTTAACTCCCAGCAAGGGAAGCTTCAACTGAAGAGGCGGGGAGAGAGAAGAGTTGGGAGAAGCCAAACGGAAATGGTATGGGGAGGAACTCGACCTAAGGCAGGAATCAAGGAGACCGGAGAAGCGGCGACCGAGCCGCCCCACAGCCCACCCTCCCGGCGCGGGACGAGGCGTCGGGCGGCCGCGCCGCAAAGCGAGGGAGGCGCGCCGCAGGGCTGAGCCCCCCCAGGCCGCCCGCTTCCCCGACCGCGCTCGCGATCCGCTCCCCTCCCCCGCCGCCGGCCGCAAAATGTCCGCGGCGAAGCAGGAAGTCGAAGCCGGGGCGCGCGCCGGGGGCCGGCCGGCCGGCCAGCCGGGGAGCCCCGGCCCCGTCAGCCCGCGGGCGCCTGGGAGAGGGTCTGCGGCCCTCGCCGCCCCGGCCCGGCCGCCGCCCCGGCGAATGGGGGGGTGGGCGTCCGCGGAGCCGCGGGGGAGGGGAGCCGGGCGGCCGGGATGGGTGTGACCCTTTCCTTCCGCCGCTGCCCGGTGACAGCCTGGCCGCGCCCTCGCCCCGGCACCTCACGCCCCGGCCGCGCGCTCCGGGGCGAACCCGCACCCCCCGCCGCCGCCGCCGGGCCCTCCGCGACCCCCTCCCCTCAGGCCTCCTGACAGAACCCGGACCCGCGCCGCGCGAGCCCGGCACCCCTCCCCCCGCGGCGCCCCGCGCCCGCCCCCCGGGGGTCCCAGAGCGGGAGGTCCCCGCGGACGGGGAGACGCCAGGGGCGGCGCGGCGGGGGCAAGGGGACGGTGTGAGAGGGGGAGCCGCTCCCGCAGGGCAACCTCGGGCCCCACACTCACCTCAGCTCCTCCGCCGGGGCGTTGGCAGCACTGCGCGGGGTCTCCTCGGCTGCCGGACAGGGGCACGCGCCTGACGTCAGCACGCAGGCGACGCACGGTTGGGTTATCCGCGGAAATGGGAGGGGCCGGGAGGCGAAAAGAGGCCGAGCGGTTCCGGGCGGGGCCTGAACTCCTCCCCCGCCTCCCGCCAGGCCCCTGGCTCGGGCCGCCTAACGCGCACGCGCGTCACCGCGGTCGCTAGTTGGTGGCTGCTCTCAGGACTTCTTTCTGCAGTTCTTTTCCTGGAGTTGTAATTTATGCCACAAACGATCGCTTGCAAAGCGCTACCCCTAACATGTCTTTTGATCCTTGCATCCTTACAAAGCGTTAGGATCCCGATTTTGCAGAGAGAAGACAGTGGCTACTCAAACGAGCAGTGACTTGCCCAAGACCACACTACAAGTGGGACGGCCTCCTGACTCCCCCTGGCCTGTATTCAGTCCGCCTTGGCTTAAACTGAGCGCTTAAAAATTGATGCTTTTGAACTGTGGTGTTGGAGAAGACTCTTGAGAGTCCCTTGGACTGCAAGGAGATCCAACCAGTCCATGCCAGTCCTGAAATCAGTCCTGAATATTCATTGGAAGGACTGATGCTGAAGCTGAAACTCCAATACTTTGGCCACCTGATACGAAGTACTCACTCACTGGAAAAGACCATAGATTGAAGGCGGGAGGAGAAGGGGACGACAGAAGATGAGAAGGTTGGATGGCATCACTGACTCAATGGACATGAGTTTGAGTAAACTCTGGGAGTTGGTGATGGACAGGGAGGTCTGGCATGCTGCAGTCCATGGGGTCGCAAAGAGTCGGACACGACTGAGTGACTGAACTGAACTGGCTTAAGAGCTGAGGTCGCTTCTCATCTTTGTTTAGACCCTTCTGTCCCTCGCTCCAACCACATCTCTTGGTTTAGAGACTTCCTCCTCACCACCCGCGCTCACTGCCTCCTCTTCAGCCCTTCTGCTGGCTCTCAGCCTTTCAATGTCACCGACTTCCTGATCTTGCTATCCTCACAGCATCTGTTTATCATCTGTCTTCCTGGCTAGTGTGCAAACTTCAAGAGAGTAGAAACCTTCTGTCTTGTTCAGATGTTTCCCAGTGTTACAGGAAAATAGCTTATCTTAGAAATAGCTCCTTTGTTGATGACCACCAGTTAGTTGGCCAAGAAAAACATTTGTTTCCAATATATTTAATAGTTAAGAGTTTCTTTTGGACTTTTTAATTACACAAGAAAAACACATTTTTGAGTGTTTACTATAGGTGGCAGGAGGAGAAGGGGACAACAGAGGATGAGATGGTTGGATGGCATCACTGACTCAATGGACCTGAGTTTGAGTAAACTCCGGGAGTTGGTGATGGACAGGAGGCCTGGCATGCTGCGGTTCATGGGGTTGCAAAGTCGGACACGACTAAGCGACTGAAGTGAACAGGTTTGCATGTAATAGTAGCTAATGTAAAATTCACAACCACCCTATAAGTTAAGAACTACTACCCCCACTTATTTTTTTTTTTTCAATCAGCCATAATCACATCTGGGATAAACTTCATAGGCTAGGATACTGCCACTGCACAAAGTTTACCCCCACTTATTGATGCATGACGGGGAAGGCAATGGCACCCCACCGCAGTACTCTTGCCTGGAAAATCCCATGGACAGACGTCCCTCTTGGGCCGCTGTCCATGGGGTCGCTAAGAGTCGGACCCGACTGAGCGACTTCACTTTCACTTTTCACTTTCATGCATTGGAGAAGGAAATGGCAACCCACTCCAGTGTTCTTGCCTGGAGAATCCCAGGGACGGGGGAGCCTGGTGGGCTGCCATCTATGGGGTCGCACAGAGTCAGACACAACTGAAGCGACTTAGCAGCAGCAGCACTGATGCATGAACAGAGGCTCAGATGTATTAAGGGACTTACCCAAGGTCACCGAGCCAGGCAGTGGCAGAACTAGCACTTAAACCCAAGGGGCCAGTTGACCTACATACTACCTAATTGTAGGTAGTATGTAGGTAGTTGTAGGTAGTATGTTGGTAGTAGGTAGTACCTACATACTACCTAGCAGGTTTATTAAAATGAAATCAGAAGATAAGCTTTAACTGTTAGTCCTGCCCCTAGTGATACCAACAATTAACATTTTGGTGTACACCTTTCCAGATATTCATAGATATATGTGTGTATTACTTTGGCCACCTCATGTGAAGAGTTGACTCATTGGAAAAGACTCTGATGCTGGGAGGGATTGGAGGCAAGAGGAGAAGGGGACGACAGAGGATGAGATGGCTGGATGGCATCACTGACTCGATGGACGTGAGTCTCAGTGAACTCCGGGAGTTGGTGATGGACAGGGAGGCCTGGTGTGCTGCAATTCATGGGGTCGCAAGAATCGGACACGACTGAGCGACTGATGTGATCTGATGTATATCTATGAATATATCAGATCAGATCAGTCGCTCAGTCGTGTCCGACTCTTTGCGACCCCATGAATCACAGCACACCAGGCCTCCCTATTCATCACCAACTCCTAGATATATGTATACATATTTATTGCACAAAAACAGATTGTACTCCGCATTTCTCTCTCAAAAGTACATTGCAAACATCTTTACATGTCAAGTAAAGCATCATATACTAAAAAATATAAAGCTGTTTTTTTTAATGTGGACCGTTTTTAAAGTCTTTATTGAGTTTGTTACCATATTGCTTGTTTTATGTTTTGTTTTATTTTTTTTTTTCGCCTCAAGGCATGTAGGATCTTAACTCCCCAAAGTGAAAGTGAAGTCGCTCAGTCGTGTCCAACCCTGTGCGACCCCGTGGACTGTAGCCTACCAGGCTCCTCAGTCCATGGGATTTTCCAGGCAAAAATACTGGAGTGGGTTGCCATTCCCTTCTCCAGGGGATCTTCCTGACCCAGTGATCGAACCCAGGTCTCCCTCACTGCAGGCAGATGCTTTACCCTCTGAGCCACCAGGGAAACCAACTCCCCAACCAGGGACCAAATCCACACCCCCTGCACTGGAAGGCCGAGGTCTAGACAACCAGGGAAGTCCCCACGCATCATTTTTAAAGGCTGAATTTCATTATTCAGGCATTTCTATATTTATCCAATCAATCGCCTACTGTTGGAATTTAGGTTATTTTTGGTTACTGTAAATTTTTGACTGTTGGAAAAATGCATGAGCTTAGTTTCTTAAACTGGAAGGAAAACTGGTTGTTTTCTCCCTCACCAAGACCAGTTGGCAGTGACCTTTCCTCCATCCCGTCTCACAGTTCCCACCAATGTCCCCAGACAATGTCTGCCCTTTCCATCAGCAGCAAAATCCTGATGGGGTGTCACCCAACCCACTCAGTTTTTCCTGCCTTTATCCTGAGGACAAGAACTCACTTAGCACTTTGTCTGTTATGTTGTCAGGGCTTTGTCAGAAGAACCTTCCCCAACATTTACATTGCCCCAAAGGCAACAGTGGAGAAGGCGATGGCACCCCACTCCAGTATGCTTGCCTGGAAAATCCCATGGACAGAGGAGCCTGGTGGGCTGCAGTCCATGGGGTTGCTAAGAGTTGGACACGACTGAGTGACTTCACTTATCACTTTCATGCATTGGAGAAGGAAATGGCAACCCACTCCAGTGTTCTAGCCTGGAGAATCCCAGGGACAGGGAAGCCTGGTGGGCTGCCGTCTCTGGGGTCACACAGAGTTGGACACGACTGAAGCGACTTAGCAGCAGGAGCAGCAAAGGCAACAGTGTTACTTTTTTGACCCAGTCTAGCCCTTCTCTTCGGAGAAGGCAGTGGCACCCCACTCCAGAACTTTGCCTGGAAAATCCCATGGACGGAGGAGCCTGGTGGGCTGCAGTCCATGGGGTTGCCAAGAGTCGGACACGACTGAGCAACTTCACTTTCACTTTTCACTTTCATGCATTGGAGAAGGAAATGGCAACCCACTCCAGTGTTCTTGCCTGGAGAATCCCAGGGACGGGGAAGCCTGGTGGGCTGCCATCTCTGGGGTCGCACAGAGTTGGACACGACTGAAGCGACTCAGCTGCAGCAGCAGCAGCCCTTCCCTTGCTATCAGCCCAGACCTCCACCTCCTGGTGGCCCCTCCCCACTGCCCCACTGGCGGCAGCTGCTTCACGTTTGCAGGAGGGCCAGCCTGTGGGTTTCCAATTCTCCTTCCCCTGTGATTACCAGCCCTGTGTCCATTTCTTCTTCCTCTGGTAACAGCATTTCCATTTCTCCTGGGCAGCTCTTCCCCCAGTTCTCAACCCCTGTGGCTTGAGAGGAGATGAGTCTCTCCCCAAGTTGTAGGGCTAGACACGTGGCCCATGCTTGGCCTATCAGGGCATTTTAGAGGGCTCTCTGGCCACAGCATGCCAGCAGTGGGCACATGACACAACGAGAGCCAGGAGATCCGATTCTGGGCCTTTGGTCAGAACTGTCCAGTTGAATGAATCCATCTTCTGAGAGCAGCATGTAATCACGGCACTGCTGGCAGCCCTCTTCCCACCATCAGGCGAGCGACAGCCTGAGAATGAGACCAAGACAGAGGGGAGAACAGAGCAGAGAGACAGGACAGTGAAACCAAGTCTCAGGAGCGTGACTGAGCCCTTGGATCCAGTCTTGCTTCAATTTGCAATCACATTAGCCAATAAATTCCCTCTACTGCCTGGGCCAGGTGGAGTAGGTTTCTGTTACTTGCAACTTCAAGGCTCTTGATGCACCATCACTCTGACACTCCTGACCCCAGTGTCTGCCCCTTGTGGTACTTGCCACCACCCTCTGTGTAGATGATTCCCAAATCTCTGCCCTCTCTAACCCCTTCTCACCCCTTTTTCCATATTTCCAGCTATTCACAAATCTCATCAGCACCACAGAAATCATCTTCCAGTTCCCACGTGCTTCAGGTTCTGTGGTGCCTAGATCAGCTTCGGGTCCCTGAACCTTCATACATCCAGGGGTCCCAAACTTTTTTGCATTGTAGATCCTATGCCCACAAATTAATACCCAACTTCTAGAGGTTTCCTTTAAGAATCTCTCTTTTAGGACTTCCTTGATGGTTCAGTGGTTAAGATTCTGTGCTTCTACTGCAAAGGGTGCTGGATCAATCCTTGGTCAAGAAACTAAGATCCCACATGCCATGTGGTGCAGCTAAAAAATTAAGAAATCAAAAAGCAGCTCTGTTTGAATTCATTTTATACAGCACAGCTTTCATCTTCCTAGGTGTTAGTTCTGATTAAGACACTGCCCAGTTCAGGAAATCCCAGTGCTTTCTTCTCTGTCTTCAAAATAAAATTCTAAGTCCTTTAGCCAGGTATTCTCTGTCCCCCATAATCAGGCACCAACTTGCCTTTCCAAAGTTATTTCCCCTTCCCTTCTGTATTAGTTCTACAGAGGAACAGAACCAATAGGAGATAGATGGATGGATAGATCTACATCTATCTATTAATATATTTATATGTATCTATATTTCCAATTTTACCTAAAGAGATTTATTATAAGGAATTGATTCACACGATTATGGAAGCTGGTAAGCCCCAAGATCTGCAAGGTGAGTTGGCAAGCTAGAGATGCAGGAACTGGTACAATTCCCATCCAAGTCTGATGGCCTGAGAACCAGAAGAGCCAATGTTTCCATTGCAGTCCAATAGCCAGCCACTCAAGACCCAAGAAAAGTCAACATTTCAGTTTGAGTCCAAAGCCAGGACTTACTTTTTCCTTACTCAAGGGAGGGTTAGCCTTTTTGCTCAGACCTTCAACTGGTTGGATGAGGCCCACCACATCAGGGAGGGAAATCTGCTTTACTCAAATGTTAATATCATCCAGAAACCCTCACAGACACATCCAAAATAATGTTTGACCAAATATCTCAGCACCGCACGGCCCAGTCAAGTTGACATATAAAATTAACCATCACAGCTTTCATTCCACCTCCTTATGCTGCAGTTAGAGTAGGTTACTTAGTATTGTGCATGCAGGTACCGTGATATCTGGTCTCTGTGTCTTGCTAATGCTGTTCCACTTGCCAACAACACTCTTCCTGTTCATCTATCCTACCTCTCAAGTCCCACTCTCCTTCCCATTATGAACTGCTCCTTTTGCCAACATGGACCTTGCATCCTTTCCCACTTCTGTAACTAGGCAGATTCAGTGGTTCCCTTCTTTGTCTGGCAAACTCTTGTTCTTTTCTTCAAGGACTAACCTAGATCTCAGCTGTGAATGCTTCCCTGACAACTCCACACAGCCAATTATTCCTATTACGCTCTATTTAAAGCATGCCGTATTTGTATTTGCTAAAATGCCATTCGGCCATGAGCAGGCAGGGACCTTAACGTATTCATTTTTGTTTCCTTTTACCTAATTTCCTGGCACTCTGCCGACCTTCAAATATGTTTGATAAATAATGCATGAACGAGCGTCATCCACCTCTTCCGTAAAGCTTGCTCTGCTTCCTGCCACCAAAAGTGGTCCCTGCCTCTTCTAAATTTCCATAGCACTTATCTGAGGATGTCCCCAGGCCTCACCCTGTTCTGTCATGCTTATCCACACTTTCCCTGCCTGCCTGTAAGCTCCCAGGGGCAGGCTCAGTTTGGGGTGCATCTTTATGCCCCCGAGAGTGCTCTTTGGGAGCTTTAAACATAGTGAGCACTCAAACACTGGTTGAATGAGAGAAACCTCAACACCACTTTGTCTGACAAATACCAAAGCCTCAAATGCACTACCATCT
Source organism: Tragelaphus eurycerus (assembly GCA_935064755.1). NCBI lineage: Eukaryota > Metazoa > Chordata > Mammalia > Artiodactyla > Bovidae > Tragelaphus > Tragelaphus eurycerus. The sequence goes on along the minus strand of CAKXYN010000099.1, from coordinate 5,741,506 downwards.
CCCCAGAGCCTGCCAAGATTCACTGGAGAAGGATCTATGTTAAAGAGGTTCTCCTTTGCAGCCCTCAGTCTTAGGATTTACGTGAGAAAGTCCTAATTTAAGACTCTCCATGTGATTCATAGGTTATAAAACTATTAAGAAAATCAAGGAAGTGATTATTACAAAAATCCAGCTACTGGCTGCCTCTAACTGAGATAGTAATCTGCAAAGAATCGGAGTGTGCTGGGCTTGGGGGATGATGTTGACGGTGTTCTGTTTCCTGACCTGGGTGATGACTACTTGGATGTTTGCTTTATAAGTATTCATTGTACTGTATACTTGTTTTCTGTGCTTTTCTCATGTTTAATATTTCATAAAAATTAAAATTAGAAATAAATAAAACAAATTCTCACTGTTGTTACTAGAAGGTTGATGTTGTTGTACAAATTCCTATTACGGAAGGATTTCCCCAGTGGTCCAGTGGCTAAGACTCCACAGTTCCAATGCAGGAGGCAAAGGTTCGATCCCTGGGCAAGGGGACTAGATCCCACATGGTGCAACTAGAGCCCACATGCTGCAAGGAAGACCTGGTGCAGCCAAATAAATAAATAAATTCCTATCACTGAGACTCAGGCCTTTCCTTCCATTCTGATTCGCTGACCGGTCTTTCCTTCCTCAGGCTGGTCATGGCCCCAGGCCCTGCCAGCAGCCCCATTTTATTGCCGGGACTGCTGCACCTTAAGGGGCCAGAGCTGCCGCAGTGGCAGGCACCTCCAAGGGCCACCACCCTCCTCCCAGCCTTTATGTGGTCCCCCTGCTGCTCAGCCTCTCTCCTTCACTTTGTGCCACATCCTTATGCTTGTCCAGGGACCTGGACCCCTCTTGGAGTCAGAAAGGAGGGAAACTGACCGAACCTGTTTCCTACCTGCCTTTTCTCTAACTGGCCCGGGCTTGCCACTTTCATCTCTGTTACACATCTCTGGTGGAGATAATCTGGGTCACTGAAGAAGAGTGGATGAGATGGGATAGGGAAGAGAAGAATCTATAAACACCTGAGCATCTCCTTCCCCATCTGGTAGGTTTTGGTAAGAGCTCAGAAGCATACGGCACAAAGATGAAATTTTAACTTGAAAATGATGCAAGAATTGCTTGTGTGGCCTAACTGGTCATGGGCACATTGCTACCAGTATTCAGCATGTAGTCGGTGTCCGTTATGTACTAGGTACCTTGGCGGCAAAGGTGAACACTATCCCCCCACTTAACTTCAGTAGCTCCTCCTGGCTCCTGCCCACCCTCTGGCCTTCTACGGACCACACATTCACTCACTGGGCCCCTGTTGCCTTCTTTGTTGTTCCTCAGACACATCTGAGCTTCCTGTGAAACCCTCTGAAGCTTGCACTTGCTACTCTCACTCCTGCTCTGCATGTACCTGCTCTGTTCCAATCTCGCCTCTTCAAGAAGACCTCCTCCCTTCCCCCCACCCCTGAAGCTTCAGTGGCACCTCACACCCACTCTCACACCACACGGTTTTACTTCCTTTCTAGAGTTGATTACTATCCAGAATGATCTCACCTCTTTATTTTTCTTGTAGTCCGTCTCTTCCCATTAAAAAGTAAATGCAAAGATTTCCTTCACCACTGTACCCTCAGCACTAGAATGTAGGGCATACTCATAAATGACTGTTGCAGAAAACACCATGAATGAAGATACAATTCCCACTTAAAGAACTAAGGTCACACAGTGGAACAAACAACAATCAAGGTAAGTGTTAAGATGGGCAGTGTACAAGAATCTGCGGACACAAGAAGAGTATTCACAATAGTTATATGTAATATTTACCAAGTATTTCCTAAGTTCCAGCTATTGTTCTAAGTACTTAATATGTATTACCTCACTTGAAATTTGTAAGAACTCTAGAAACCATGATCTTCAACAGAAGTGAGGAGTGAAGAGGTCAGTAAGCCACGGCTAAAATCATACAGCCGGTAGATGGAAGCTCTGGGATTCAAATCCAGAGCTGACCACAGAAGACTTCCCAAAGGAGGGAGATTTGCTCTGAGTCTAGAGGACTTGCACAGACTGGTCAGGCCAGGATAGGGCGTATCAACAGAACAGAAGCTTCCTGGCAGAAAGAATAGGCGTGTCCAGGTCCACAGACACAGAGAAGCAGGATGCTCGGGGGACAAATTATAGAGACACGATGTCAAATGTGAGAAACCAGACACACAAGAGTATACACTGTCTTTCCCTACTAGCTTCAGCAACACTGCTCCGGGGCGATAGAAAGCATAACAGTTACCTTTCAGGGGGCTGATAACTAGGGAACAGCATGAGGGAGACTTCCAGGGGAGCTGGTTAAATCCTGTCTTCATGGGGAAGGTGGTTAGAGGAATATGCCCACTTTGGATAAATTCATTGAGTCATGCAAGTAAGATCTGTATGTTTTACAGGATGCCTGTTATATCTAAATCTTAAAAATTAAAGGTCATGACACACTAGCATTGGCCTATAAACTAACACACTTGTGCTTTTTTAAAAAGAAAAAAAGTGTAGGCTTTTTTCAACACTGAGGTTTAATGCCTGGGGATAAGATAAGAAATGAGGAGAGGGATGGGGAGGAATGAGAAGATAAAAACAGGATTTTATGTAGAGAAATGAGGAATGCAGAGATGGAGCTGTTCGAGAAATGGGCTCAGGAGGAAGGAAAAGATCAGAGACAGCTGAGAAGGAATCACTCGATGAACCTTCCCTTTACCATGCAGATTCAGCTACGATATAAACGAGCACAGAACATGCATATACAGAATGTCTCTGTGCTGTGCGAGGGTGACCCTAGCTGGGAATATGAATCAAGACAGGTGTGGGAACTGGACCTCAGAGAGGTGACAAGACTTGTCTAAGATCACACACCTTGAAAGGGCAGGGGTTACCTTTGCTAGGAACATCCCATTTGTGCTAAGACAGGGCTCCAAAACACTTAAGCTCTGGCCCCAAGTAAGGCAGAGCTTTGGCCCAGAGGAAGTGAAGGGGAGGCCCTGGCTGTTTTGGTGGTGTTGGTGGCTTCCTGCCCAGAAGACACACCCAGCTTCAAAATCAGTATTCTGGGCAGTCAGCTTGTTGCTAGGCACCCAGGGGGCCCAGGAGCTTTCAAATAGAGCCAGCCAAGGGCTGTTTTAACTTCACCTCACTGCAACATCAGGTTAAAACGGAGAGGGAAGCCAGCCACCCCAGTGAAGACTGAGTGAAACCTTCCTCTTTCCTTCAAGGGTTTATTTTCACCATCATCTCCATTTTAAACAGGGACAATAATAATCTCCAATTAAACAATTTAATCTCCAACTAAACAGGAATTAATAATCTCACTCCCTTGTTTCCCATGAATTCCAGTCATTTGTGTTCACTAAGAAGGAAGCACTTTAAATTAGGCAGCAACCGTGTGTCTTCTACAAAACAAAACTATTTCTAGAGGATGCCATGTTCAGGTCGTGTGTTGGAGGCCAAGAACAGATTCCCTCTACGTGGGTTTCACGATCTGCTGGTTCACGATCTAGTTCAACTAGACACTGCATGTGATCCTTGGCACGGGCCTTGGCATATTGGGTACAAGTGCGTATTTGCTGAATGAGCAGGGACGTAGAACTAGAGGGAAGGTGTTACAGGAGCTCACAAGAGGGATTCAAATGCTGACTCAAGGCAGAAATCAAAGAAGGCTTCGTGAAGGTGACCATGGCTACCTGCGTCATAAACAACGAACGGGAGTAGGCTGGCAAAGACGGGGGAGGCAGAGGGTGGGACATTTCAGGCCAAGGGAAAATGGCCAATAAATGCATGGTGGTGGGTGGAAAATGCTTAGCAAAATAGTCAACTCATTGTCAAGAGCGTTGTAGTGAGCTGCTTTTGGAGACTGACCACACGGGGTGCTCTGAGGAAGGCCAGATGCGCTTGAATTCTCACCACCACGAGTGGGGGACTCTGCCCCCGCCAGCCCCTGGAGTTGGCCTCCTTTCCAGCAACCAGGGCCTGGCACCCAGTCACTGCTCAGGGTGTAGTTGCCCAACAGATGACACATTTTTCCATGGCTCTAGCCAGTTGCTAGGAATCTCATATTACCTTGTGGTCCGTACACTGCTTTTCACCAGCAGCCATCTGGCAGGAGCAAGCACTTTTCAGTGACTAGATGAAACTGTGGAACTGGAGTCAAAATAATCACAGAGGGCAAGTCAGACACGAGACATGTTAGAAATGCTCCCCTCCAGCTCCTCTACATTGTCCCTCCTCTTGCCCCATCATTCGCAGAATTCAAAGCGTTCTTAGACGTCCCTGGTGGTCTGGCAGTTAAGAATCCGCCTCCAATGCAGGGAATGCTGGTTTGATCCCTGATCCAGGAAGATTCCGCATTCCCTTGGAGCAACTAAGCCTGTGCACCGTAACTACGGAGCCTGTGCACCTAGGGCCTGTGCTCTGCAAAGCGAAGCCACGGCGATGAGAAGTCGTGCACCTCAACGAAGAGAAACCCCTGCTTGCTACAACTAGAGAAAGGCCACAGGCAGCAACGAAGACCCAGTGCAGCCAAAAAATACATACTAGAAATAAACAGGGTTCTTTAGAATTGGTACCTAGATTGACTGCAGCAATGAGTGACTGGCGGGGGTGGAGAAAGCACGGGAAGCACCTCTGGAGGAGTGGCCCTGGAGGTGGAGGATGACGGTCTCCCCAAATCTCCACAGGGCCCGTGGAACCCTTGGAGTTGGTTTATTCTTTAGTAACCAGGCAGCATGACCTCATGGCAAGGGCATGGGACTAGGGCCAGACGGAATGGAGATCAACTTGAGCTTCTCCTCTTACTGGATTTGTTTGGGGTAAGGATTTGCATCTACAAGTTCACTTCCATGAGAAAGTGTTGGTACTAACAGGTTGCTGGGAGATACTGCTGGGCATCTTACGAGTTCCGGTTTGAGTTCTGGCTCTGTAACTTACCTCTCTAAGCCTCACTTGTGCTTTGGAGGTTCACTTCCGTATCTAAACCCCCTACCTTGCATTTTTTACTGAAAGTGTAAGGCTAGGTATTAGTCATACAGAATACTATGCAACTGGTAAAAAAATTTTTTTTTAATAAATCTTTTTATGTTGATAGCAAAAGACTGCTAAGGCTTACTGGGCAAGAAAAATATATATACTAAATATTCATAATGTATTTTGTGTAAATAAAAAAGGATATCTCTGGCGATTCGGCAGTCCAGTGGCTAAGACTCTGTACCTCCACTGCAGGAGCCATGGGTTCAATCCCTGGTTGGGGAAGTAAGATCCCATATGCCACACAGCATGGTCAAAAAAAAAAAGGCAGGGTGATATATGCAAATGTTGGCACATACATGTCAAAACTGCAAAAGTGTTAATGTGAAGACAGCCTTTACATTTTCCTCTTATATCCTTGGACTTTTCTATACACATGCAAATTAATTTTTTAATATTAATTGTATACTTTATCTTATTATTATTACATCAACTCCACGTCAGATTGTCAGGCATTAGATCCTTAAGGCTGGGAACTCCTGGGGTAGAGGACAAAGCAGATGCCAACCCTGGTTTCACAGAGCTTACCATCTGCTGGGGAGGCAGAAAGAGGAGAGGAGACTGGCAGGCAGCACAAGACACAATTGTGTAACATTAAAAGTGTCAACAGGAGTTACCTAGGAAGTGAGATGATGGGCCATGCTTGTTTTTTTCATACTTTTTGTCAAATGAATCTAAGACATGCTATTTTAGATTGGGCTTCGTGTGGTTCAGCTGGTAAAGAATTCGCCTGCAATGCAGGAGACCTGGGTTCCATCCCTGGGTTGGGAAGATCCCCTGGAGAAGGGAGAGGCTACCCACTCCAGTATTGTGGCCTGGCAAATTCCATGGACTGTATCGTCCATGGGGTCGCAAAAAGTGGGACACAACTGAGTGACTTTCACTTTCAAGATAAAGATGAAAAAAGCCAAAGAAATACCTCACACACAGGAGAGTGCTTTACAATTATCCTCCAATAGAAAATTTGAAGGGGAAAAAAAAAAAGGAACCATAAAGCCCAGTTTACACCAGTCTTCCAACAGCTTCTCAATCCAATGTTAAGCTTAAGAGACCGTGGACCAAAGTATAATCTGGGACATATCTGGATGAAGTCTCCTACCAAAAAGTCAGTGGTTCTCAACCAGGGGCAAAGGAAACATTTTTGGTTGTCACACCTAGCGGGTGTTACTCTAATCTAGTGAGCAGAGGATAAAGATGCTGTTAAATACCCTAGAATCCACAGGACAAGCCCTCACAAAAAGGAATCACCTGGCCCCAAACTGCCAAGGATGAAAAATCTGTGCTAAGGGATTTAGAAAATCTCAGCTGTTTTAAAATCCCACAGACAAAAACATTTCAGTCCACTTGTAACTCTGGTCCTTTACTTGCATCCTAAATTCTAGGCCATCAAAGCATCTGAGAAACTGGAGCAGGTCAGGAAATTCTTTAACACCAGGAGTTCCTAATCGCTGCAGATTAAAGGAAATACCTTCGGAATGTTTGGAACAAATGGAAGTACTGAAGATACTATGACACTATCACTGTCACTCCATTGCCAATGTTAAACTTTACTTAAGAGAGCTTAATCCGGTCAATGAGTTATTTCCCAAATACTGTACGCCCTCCCATTCCACTGTAAAGGCCTTTACAAAAGGTGTGCCTTCTGTCCAGTGATCTCTGACTCCTACTGAAGTTCAGTAAAAATGTCACTGCCCTGACTCAGCTATTTCTTCTTTAAAAAAACAAAAATGACAAACTGTGTTTTCTTAGTGCTGTCTCAAAATCAGATGCCAAAAGACTAGTTTTACTCCAGCATTTCTAACGATGTGTTCTGATGGCTTCTTCCTCCCCTTAGAAACAATGCATTTCCTTAAAGTTGGGCATTATATATATATATATATATATATGTATGTATCTTTAAACTTTTTATTTATGGCTGCACTGGGTCTCCATTGCTTTGTGAGGGCCTTCTCTAGTTGTGGCAAGTGAGGGCTGCTCTTTGCTGCTGGGCAGATGTCGTCTTTGCAGGGGCTTCTCCTGTTGCAGAGCACAGGCTCTAGAGCATAGAGGTTTCAGCAGTTGCAGCACATGGGCTCAGCAGTTACGGCACAGGGGCTTAGTTGCTCTCAGGTATGCGGGACCTTCCCTGATCACGGATCGAACTCCCGTCTGCTGCACTGGCAGGCAGATTCCTATTCACTGTGCCACCAGGCAGTTCCCTGAAATTGGGTTTTATATTTGTGTGTGCTCAGTCATTTCTGACTCTTTGCAACCCTATGGACTGTAGCCTGGACTGTAGCTTGAATCGAATTCAAGCTGCACAATGGAGCTAACCACACCTATCCCAAAAGCCAGGCTGTTCCTCAAGACTGGGTCATGCTGGGGAAGGAGCTGCTGTTTCCTCTCTACCTGTCACAGCCACAGCTACTGCTGTTTCAGCTGCAAACCAAAGTACAGGACTCTACACACAAAAAGCCAGGATGACCTCTGTTCCAGGAAGAACAGAACCTCAGATGGTTTAGTCCTCTTGCAGGAAGATGAGCTGAGGAAGATAAGGAAACGGACAAAGAGCAAATCAAACAGCCCTGAGTTACTTACCTCTTCTGACCCCTTGCCCCCTTCTCAGTTTTGCCCAATTTAGACGCCAACTCTGAAAACAAAGGCCAGGCCTGTTCCTATTTGCCAGCTCAGCAAATGTCACATAGTTCTTATCTGCAGCTCACATCTACTCCTGATAATCATCCCACCTTTCTCAAGTGCTGACAACTAAGAGCCAGACTGGCAAATCACCACAGGACATTTTTATTAAGAATCAAACTTTAATATTTCAAGGACACCCCAAATGAGTTACTGGTGGGGTTACAGAAGCTTCCACTCAAGCCACCACAGCAAGAATCAAGAATATTAAAGTTGAAGGAATCATCTCTTTGGATACATAAAAACTATATATTAAAGCATGTCACAAAGTGCAAAAAGGGAGGCATTCAGCAGAGCAAAAACAAGCAGCAGACTGATTGTCCTTACAAGAGGGCAGGGAAACTCATTTTGGAGTTCACAGTGCCAGGAAATAGAGCTGCTTCAGGCAAAAAAAAAAAAAAAAAAAGGTTTTCATTGATTCTTATTACAGCTAGCAAAGGCAAGCTCAAAGAAAATCAAGGTTCAGATTTCTCATGACTGTAGTTGGATTTGCAACAAAGAGAGCCTTTGGTCACTTCTCACATGTAGGCTGAAAAAGAAGCGGTGAGATTTTAGCCGGTGATTCTGACCCCAGGCCGACACCTCAGTGCCCAAGCTCTGAGCTCCTCAGGGAGGACGGCCTGGAACTGCTCCTGCACCAGTATTTCCACAATCTGCTCCTTCGTGTGAATATCAGGTCGCAGCCACTGTCCAGCAAGCTCCTGGAGATGTCTCAGGACATCCCTGGGCCCAGCTGCATCTTCATAGCGGAACTCCCGGAACCTCTGCCTGGAGGCTGCAGGGTTGAGAGGACTCCTTCGGGGCACGGTCTCCAGGTCATCTTCAGAGTCTTCATCCAGGCTCTCTGGCAGAACCTGGACCTGGGGCGGCGCTATCGGGATGCCTTCTGGCTCCTCAGCCATCCTCTCATTTGGTGGTGACCTTATTTCATCATTCTGGACTTCTCCATCTCTTTGCATCTCTGGATACCCTTCAGATTCCATCCTAGAACTCTGCAAAAGGATTTTCAGACTCCTAGGCACAAAGAAAAAAGTCAGGCTCAACAAAAACAAACCTTACAGGACGTTAAAACCTCCCTGATCTCAAGGATCTGGTCCACCAACTAGGAGAGACCTAGGTTCCAACAACTTTTCAATCTTAATAAAGTTATGAGAAATTCCGCTTTTGTTTCCTCTTGCTGGATCAATGGACACAGTTGAGAAAGTTTGTCAACAGTTTACCAAAATGTAAGATGTAGTAGATTCTCAAAGCAGAAAGAGTCAAGAATGCTGGCCTTGCTAGCTGGAAAATCTATCCATCACCCCCCAATACAAACATATATGCACATGACTTGGGGGAGGGTAGTCTTTAAAATCATGGTTGCTTCCTCCAACCACTTTTATGGAGTATTTCCTATACTTAAAAGCAAATTATGAAGAAATGCTAAAACAGAGGGGAAAAAAGTCTGTTCATTTTCATATACTCTTGTCGTCTTTTCTATCTCCTCCCATCTTTTATGATGAAAGAATAGCAAGTGTTAAAAAAGTACTTTAGGAGCTACCATCAGGGTGGAGTTTATGGCAATTAAAAAAAAAAAGGAAAAAAGCTTTTATATTAAGATCAAGATCCTAAGCTCCCTCAAAGTATGAGGAACTGAATTTGTAAGAATCCCTGCAGCATGGATTTCTGACTCGTTAGATGTTTGAGAGCTCCAGGATTAGCAAACCAGCTGTAGTGGGAAGAAAGGAGACCGGGGGTCTGATAGGTAAATCAAACACCTGTGAAAGGCTGGGGCAAAAAAGGTTTTGCTTCATTTAGGCTAGGGCCCAGTCCAAAGAGGGGTTATTTACAGGAAAACCACATTCTAGGTTCATTTAAAAGAAGAAAAAAAAGACTTAGGATAACAGTATAGAAATGACTATATTGTCAGAGCAGGTATGTCCAATCAAAGATTATAATCCCTATGAAGTCACTTTACAAAGATCACCTGTTTTTCGTTATTACTACCTCCCCCAAGGATCAGTTTTTTCCTATTGTATCAACACTGCACAAGTGTTGAGATTTAAAATCCTCCCTACATCAAAGAGTCTCAAATCTGTTCCCTAGGTAACAACTTACAGAAGCTGACAATCGTTAACACTGACCAGCTGCCTTGAATTATTGTTCTTGGCTCCTAACACCTCATCTCTAAACGGTCACTGATTTATTTTCTAGAACTTTTTTTTTTTAATATTTATTTATTTGGCTGCACCAGGTCTTACTTGAGGCATGTAGGATCTTTAGTTGCAGCATGGGAACTCTTAGTTATGCCAAGTAGAAACCAGTTCCCTGACCAGGGACTGAACCCAGGCCTCCTGCACTGGGAGTACAGTCTTAGCCACAGGACCACCAGGAAAGTCCATCTAGGAGCTCTGAATTGATTTTAGACCCAGTAGCAGGTATTTTTAGAATATATCACTTCCCTTATTATCTGGGTTTCTGTTCAATCAACAGGGTGTTGCTCATGCCTCAAAATAAGTTAACTATCCCAGGGTGATAAGGGCAAAAGCAGAATATCCCCCAAACTCAGGGGTGCCTTGAATAAAAGGGAAATAGTCAAGGAAAGATGGGATGAAACACTGTACAAAAGCAAAATCTTGGGAACTTAAGCCATCAACAGGAATGTGGTTAAGATGTTGTTGTTTAGTTGCTAAGTTGTGTCCACCTCTTTCACGACACCATGGACTGTAGCCCACCAGGCTACTCTGTCCAAGCCATTTCCCAGGCAAGATACCAGAGTGGGTTGCCACTTCCTTCTCTATGGGATTTTCCCCACCCGGAGACTGAACCTGCGTCTCTTGTGTCCCCTGCATTGCAGGCAGATTCTTTACCACTGAGCCACAGGGAAGCCCTTATCAACAAGGAAGTGATTAAAGTACTGTCAGCCACTCAGCAGAATACTATGCAGCCTTGGAAGAAATGAAAGAGGCCTATGAGAGCCGATATGTAAAGTTTTCCATAATATAGCACCCCTCCCCCAGGTGCAGATCAATACGTATAATGTAATCTCATTTGGGGAAATTAAAAACACATACACGTAAGCATATACGACCTGATGTATCTATAAACAGTACCCGGAAGGTTACCAAAGAAATTCTTTTTACCTCTGAGGAGCAGAACAATAAAAGTGGGAAACATTTTTCTTATACCTTTCTGTACTGTCTTCTTTTTTACTACGTCTAAGGAAATGGCAACCCACTCCGGTGTTCTTGCCTGATGAATCCCAGGCTGCCATCTGGGGTCGCAGAGTCGGACACGACTGAAGTGACTTAGCAGCAGCATGCTACTTTCATGACAACTCAAGAGGGAGAAAACATTTCAGGGTTTCCCTCCAGCTCAAAACTGTTCTGAGAGAAAACCCCTAATCCACTTAGAAAAATACCCTTTAACTAATTCTTCTCATTCCCAAACTCGACTTGTACGAACAGTCTCAACTGTCAACAGGCTAGTTTTCAAAGCTGGCTTTGGAAAATGGTGATCAGCTCCATGATTTAACCAGCTTCCAAACCCAATCAGTTTGAGAAGGCCACCTGCCATACAGAATGCTTATTCTCACCAGTCAATAACTCCAGCTTAGGGAACTCTTATCTCCTATCTGATATTGTGCGTTTCACATTCTCTACGTGATTCTCTTAGCGACTCAGGTTAAAGTCTCGATAAGACTCTCTACCGCCCCAGTTGTCTTCATTTTAACAAGCAGCTTCCACCGCTCCATTTGTTGAATTTTACAGGCCACACGGTCCTGTAAAATCAGTAGCTTTCCGTCACCGAGTCCTGCCCGAGAACCCAGTAGGGCCGTTACTGTCATTTCCATTTCAGAGATAAACAAACTGAGGCTCGGGGAAAGGGGACTTGCCCAAGGGGTCACAAGGCTAGGAAGTGGCGGGACCACCCAGCCCAGTACAAAAATCCCCGGCGTCTCTGCAGGAACCTGGGTCCGACTCCTCCCACCACCTGGGCGCGGTTCATACGGCCGAGATCCGGCCGGAAAAGGCGCATCTGGGGAATCCAGAACTGGACGTCCTCCTTTCTGGGACAGTTAGCGGGGGCCCAAGGCCACGCCAGGCCGAGCAGCCGGCACACCCCACAGGCAAAGGCCTCCCCACTCCCAGGGCCGCCGCCTCGGCCGCCCGCTCCCACCCAGCGGTGCGCGGCGGAGGAGGGAGGTGCAGGGGGCGGGGAGGGGCGTTCACCTGCGCAGGTGCCCCTCGGAAGGCCGAGTGAACGGGGGAAGAAAAGGAGCGAGACGCCAAGCCCCGCCACCGGCTCCGGGAAAGGGAAATCAGCTGCTCGGCGCCGAGCTTTGTAGCCCACCACCGGAACCGGAAGTCGCGCCCCGCCCGGAAACTGGAAACGGAAGGGGAAATCGGATTCCAAGGCGGGGGGCGCGGGGGGGTGGGGGTGGTGCCGGGTCTCTCTAGGCCTTGGCGGTCCCCTCCAGCTCCATGGTCTTAACCCCTGCTGGTCTCTTGGCCTCCCTCGGTCCCCAGTCCTCCCGACTGAGCGAAGAGGTGCGTCCGGCCTAGGAGCTCTTCCAGTGCAGGGGAGGCCTTTGCCTTTCTGACCAGCAGTTTTTTGCCCAACAGAATGGAAAGAGGATGCAGCAGGAATTGAGACACTCCTCGAGCCTGGCTGAGTCAGCGCCCCACCCTGAGGTTACACCCTTGATCCTTTGCACTACCCAGAGCAAAGAAACCAAATTAGAGGGCTGGCTGGCTGCTGCTGGGAGACAGTGGTCGGTATGGCTTCCCGTGGAGTCACTCCAGATGGACAGAGGGCGCAGTCTACTAGGTGTCTCCGTGTACCCATTTAGACCCATCCAGAGAGTGCGGCATGTGCCCTAGGGGCTTTGGCAGTTCCTCCTGGGGAGACCCCTTGTGCGTAGGAGGCTAAATATTAGTCCTGTATGTCTCTTCCTCAAGACCTTCCCTATTGCAGTGGTCCAGTAAAGTCGCTCAGTCGTGTCAGACTCTTTGCGACCCTATGGACTGCTGCACGCCAGGCCTCCCTGCCATCACCAACTCCTGGAGTTCACTCAAGCTCAGGTCCGTTGAGTCGGTAATGCTGTAGGAACTGAAATTTCAGATTTTTACTACGGCGGTTTTTGAGTCTGGGCACACAGGTTAAATAGCACAGCCTGTAAGAGCAAGTGCAGAGACGCTAACCAAGGCAACCTTCCCAGTTCGCTCTTAACCCTGAAGGGAAGGAGCTCGGCCTTTGCGTTCTCCTATCTAGATGGGATGGGCTAGGAAATTAAGAGGGGCGCCTCAGTGCCTCCTGCTGGGTTATCACCTCAGACCCAATGTCCCTGGGGAAGGGAAGATACGCCTTTTGTCTTCCGTAAACTCCTAGATGGCTAGGTACTCAAGTAGGTGTTTGGAGAACCCGGGCTCCTTGCCTCCCCTATTGACTGTGGTCCTCCCCCCACTCACTCCTACACTGCAGTTTCCACACTTACCTCCTCTTTGTCTTGGTTTTCCCATCTGTAAAGTGAGGGGGTTGAACTAGAATCAGTTCAGTTCAGGTCAGTTCAGTCACTCAGTCGTGTCAGACTCTTTGCGACCCCATGGACTGCCGCATGCCAGGCCTGCCTGTCCATCACCAACTCCCAGAGTTCACTCATACTCACGTCCATCGAGTCAGTGATGCCATCCAGCCATGTCATCCTCTGTCATCCTCTTCTCCTCCTGCCCCCAATCCCTCCCAGCATCAGAGTCTTCTCCAATGAGTCAACTCTTCGCATGAGGTGGCCAAAGTACTGGAGTTTCAGCTTCAGCATCAGTCCTTCCAATGAACACCCAGGACTGATCTTTTTTAAGATGGACTGGTTGGATCTCCCTGCAGTCCAAGGGACTCGCAAGAGTCTCCTCCAACACCACAGTTCAAAAGCATTAATTCTTTGGCGCTCAGCTTTCTTCACAGTCCAACTCTCACATCCATACATGGCCACTGGAAGAACTATAGCCTCGACTAGACAGACCTTTGTTGGCAAAGTAATGTCTCTGCTTTTTAATATGCTGTCTAGGTTGGTCATAACTTACCTTCCAAGGAGTAAGCGTCTTTTAATTTCATGGCTACAATCACCATCTGCATTAGAAACTTCCAATTGTCATTCCCCCCTTCAATTCTTAGGTTCTTTGAGAATGCTTCAGAAAACTGCTCAGGTAAAAGGGACGAGGGGGAAGGGGGACAGCCCTTTGGTTCCCGGAGCAGCTCCAATTCTATGGGTTTATAAGAAAAGTATGTACATTGTGGTTCTGCATACAATTATTGTGTCATTGAGAGAAAAGTTAAACTTTGTATTTTGCCCCATTCGCTCATCTCTCCCCACCCTCCTGTTCGCTGTGTCAGCTGTCACACTGCTGTTCAGTCGCCAAGTCATGTCCAACTCTTCGTGACCCCATAGACTGTACCACGCCAGGCTTCCCTGTTCCTCACCATCTCCCAGAGTTTGCCCAAGTTCATGTCCATTAAATCGGTGATGCCATCCAACCATCTCATCCTCTATTGCCCTCTTCTCCTTCTGCCTTCAATCATTCCCAGCATCAGGATCGTTTCAAATGAGTCTGCTGTTCACATCAGGTGGCCAAACTATTCGAGCTTCAACTTCAGCATCAGTCTTTCCAATGAGTATTCAGGATTGATTTCCTTTAAGATTGACTGGTTTGATCTCCTTGCTGTCCAAGGGATTCTCAAGAGTCTTCTCCAACACTGCAGTTCAAAAGCATCAGTTCTTTGGCACTCTGCCTTCTTTATGGTCCAGCTCTCACATCCATACATGACTATTGGAAAGACAATAGCCTTGGCTATATGGACCTTTGTTGGCAAAATGATGTCTTTGCTTTTTAACACGCTGTCTAGGTCTGTCATAGCTTTCCTGCCAAGAAGCAGTCATCTAACTTCATGGCTGCAGTCACCATCCGCAGTGATTTTAGAGCCCAGGAAGAGGAAATCTGTCGCCACTTCCTCCTTTTCCCCTTCTATTTGTCATGAAATGATGGGATCAGTTGCCATGATCTTAGTTTTTTTAATATTGAGTTTTAAACCAGCTATTTTCACTCTCCTCCTTCACCTTCATCAAGAGGCTCTTTAGTTCCTCTTTGCTTTCTGCCATTAGAGTGATATCATCTGCATATCTGATGTTGATATTTCTCCTGGCAATCTTGATTTCAGCTTGTAATTCATACAGCCTGGCATTTTGCATGATATGTTCTGTGTATAAGTTAAATAAGCATGGTGCAATAAACAGCCTTGTATTCCTTTCTCAATCTTGAACAAGTCAGTTGTTCCATACAAGGCTCTAGCTGTTGCTGCTTCATCTGCATACAGGTTTCTCAGGAGACAGGTAAGATGGTCTGGTATTCCCATCTCTTTAAGAATTTTTCACAGTTTGTTATGATCCACACAGTTAAAGGCATTAGCCTAGTTAATGAAACAGCAGTAGATGTTTTTCTGGAATTCTCTTGCTTTATGATCCAGTCGATGTTGGCAATTTGATCTCTGGTTCTGCCTTTTCTAAACCCAGATTGAACATCTGGACATTCTTTGTTTACATGATGCTGATGCCTAACTTGAAGAATTTGGAGCATAACCTTACTAGCATGGGAGATAAGTGCAATTGTCTGGTGGTTTGAATAATCTTTAGTACTGCCCTTCTTGGGAACTGGGATGAGGACTGACCTTTTCCAGTCTTGTGGCCACTGCTGGGTTTTCTAAACTTGCTGACATATTGAGTGCAGCACTTTAATAGCATCATCTTTTAGAATTTTAAATAGCCCTGCTGGAATTTCATCACCTCCACTAGTTTTATTGTCAGCGGTGCTTTCTGAGGCTCACTTGACTTCACACTCCAGAATGTCTGTCTCTGGATAAGTGAGCACAGCCTCATGGTTATCTGGGTCATTAAGATCTTTTTTGTTCAATTCTTCTGTGTATTCTTGCTCTCTTTTCTTGATCTCTTCTGCTTCTGTTACCCCTTCATGGATCACTGCCTTGTCGTGGCAAAGGGGCTTGCATAACTCAGTGAAGCTATGAGCCATGCCATGTAGGGCCATTGAAGATGGACGGGTGATAGTGGAGGGTTCCGACAAAACGTGGTCCACTGGAGGAGGGAATGGCAAATCACTGCAGTATACTTGCCATGAGAACCTCCCGAACTGTATAAACGGATAAAAAGATAGGACACACTGCCCTTCTTGTTATTCTGTGCACCTGACAATCTCATCTTCACACAAGCTCCTCTTCACCTCTTTTGCTGATCTCTCCTTGTAGTGTTTTCTTTGGAGATCTGCTCATCCAGGTTCTAGCTCAAACACAGCCTCTCTAAAGCAGCCTTCACTGCCCTGCCCTTCTCCTTCCTCTTATGTTTGTTTGTTTTTTCTCGACATGTGGGGTCTTAGTTCCCCAACCAGAGATCAAACCCATGCCCCATGCAGTGGAAGGGTGGAGCCCTAACCACTGGAATTCCCTGCCCTTCCAGAGGCACCCATCCAGGTCCTTTATAGCCTGACAGCCTGTTGTTATTGTTGTTGTTTTGGTTTTATTGCTCTTTATTGATTTATAGCCGTGCTCGGTCTTCACTGCTGTTCTCCGGCTCCTCTTTAGTTGCAGCGAGCAGGCTTCTCATGGCAGTGCTCCTCTTGTTGTGGAGTTCATGCTCTAGAGTGCAGGCTCAGTAGTTCTGGAACCCTGGCTTAGTTGCCCCGATGCATATGGAATCTTCCCAGAACAGGGAGCAAACCTACGTCCCCTGCAATGGCAGGCGGATTCTTAACCACCTGACCACCAGGGAAGCCCTGTTACCCTGTTTTTTATTACCTGTTCATTTTTCTACCCCCTCCACTAAAAGCAGGGTCCACAAGGCCAAGGACCTTGACTGTTCTCTCACCATGCCTCCAGCACGTCCACTCAACATAGGCTGGCTAAACATTGACTGAATGAATCAATGCGTAACTGAATGTACAGAGAAGGCTTAGATTTTATGATCAAGCTAATCTGATAAAGACCAGTGGGAACATTTAACAAAATTAGGTTGGTTTATTAACCTGATGCAGCAAGGGAGACAACCCTAACCCTAACACCCAGAGGAGCCAAACAAAGGAAGAGACCAGCTTATCATAGGATTAGGAAGAAGAGTGGAATTTCGGTGAAAATGAACTGAAGCCCTATTGACGGGCTCAGAGCAAACTTCATTGTGTGGAGAAGGGTTAACATTTGACTTGGGCTGAGAAGTAAATCCCTGGTCTTGTTTCCTTGGACAACACAAAGTTAAGATCGATATAGACTATTGCATCCAGAAACCCCTTATCTGAAGCTCTGTACTGGGGTTGGTAATCCCAGCTGCTTCTCCGCGAAAAATCTGGCTTCAACCCTCCAGACCAGAGAGGGATGCTCTGTTCTCAAAGTTTCTGCCCATCTCTGCTTTTAGAGAATAGGGTTTCTCAGCACTGTCTCTGGTGACAATTGGCAACAGAAGTCTTGAGAGCTTCATGTTTGTTAGGAATGCCTTGCTGCCTCAGCACTTGGATCTGAGGGCTGTCAAGCACTCCAGGTTTCCCCCTGCACTGTGACCCCAGCTCCTGGGGCCCTGCACCCCTCTGGGCCTCCATCAGAACACTAAGCCAAGTCTCCACCCTGGCTTCCTGTCCAGACTGTGGGCTTGAGAGGGCCTGACCCAAGTTAGGTCCATTCTCCTCTGCCCGTGCCTGGCACAGAATACCAGTAGGTGCTCAGTCCTGCCCATCAAATCTACCTGTTGGTAGGTTTTCTAAATGGGAAGAAAAAGAAGTGGATGAGGGGGGAAAAGTGGAGGAAAGCTTATCAAAATGATGGAAGCAGTTGAGGAAGAGAGATGGGACTGTAGGTGATTTTTACAAATCTTTCCCAAAGTGGAAGTTTCTAAACCTGAGCCAAGATGAATATTCTGAAAAAGGAAAAGATAATGGAATCGTTGACTCTTAAGATTTAAAAAGTGAATTTTTAAACTGACTTTTTTTTTTTTTTTTTCGAATTAACAAAAACATTTTAGTTCAGTACGGTTGAAAGGTATAGTTAGCAGGATGTCCTAACTCCCTGTTGGTCACGTACCTGAGAAGGCTGTCATAGCCCTCAGCCTCCTCCTGAAGCTGGGTTGAGGGCCCATTGCCCAGCCACAGGATGGAATTTTACATGTTTCACTGCTTTTTGTCCTAAAACTATTTTTGGAAAATTGTCTGAGGGCCTTCCCTGACCACTGGGAAGAAGTAGATACTACAGTGGCCTGGGAACATTTGACAGTTGCATATATCATCCGGCATTGTCTCCATAGAGATGATTATCATATCCTGGTTCTAGAATTTCTCCCATCCTCCCCACTCCCCTGGATTGCGGAGGTCTTTGAGTCCAAGGGAGGACTCAGTCCCTTCCTTGCCCTCACTCTGGCCTCACCAGACCAGTTCCTGAGCTTTTGTAGGGCATGGAGTGTGGATAGCGACTGAAGGAGAGAGTTTCAGGGGGAATGGTTGAGATTCCAGGAGTGATTTTAGGAGAAAAATGTGGGGCAGTTGTAATATGTAGAGCCAGTGGATGGGAAAAGAAAAACGAGAATGTTAACAGATACTGTTGATGCAATCACTTTGGAGAACAATTTGATGGACAGGGAAGCCTGGCGTGCTGCAGTCCATGGGGTCTCAAAGAGTCGGATGCAACTGAGTGACTGCACTGAACTGAACTGAAAAGCTGAGAATGAGCACACTCTCCCACTTAGCCATCCCATTTCTTGGAATATGCCCTAGGACCACTCTTGTGTGTGCCTGGAGATATGTCCAAGGATGTTCACTGAAGCACTGTTCGAAATAGGAGACACTGGCCCTGTTCTAAATGTCCATCAGGGTGGGGGAAGGATAAATACCTGCTGTTGTTGGGCAATAGCATACTCTACAAAACTTGCAGCAACAAACTGGAGAGAGATAAACTAGCATAAATTAGACCTCAAAACCACTGGGTGAAAATATTTGGTGAAGGAAGCAAGTTATGGAAAATCAATATGGCAAGATGCCATGCGTATATTTTTTAAAACTAAATAAAGTATGGTTTATGGATAGTTATACTTATGATCTAAATATAACAATAAGGAGTAGAAGGATAAGCACCACACTCCATTTATCCAGTCAGGAGAGGGGATAGGTTAGGTCCATGTCACTGTAACAACCACCCAAAATCTCAAGCAGCTTATAATATATACTTATAACAAGAGTATATTTCTTTTTTCTTTCTTTCTTATTATTATTTTTGTGTGTGTGTGAGGGGCCACACAGCTTGGCATGTAGGATCTTAGTTCCCCCACCAGGGATCGAACCCCATGCACCCTGCAGTAGAAACTGGGAGACTTGCCCACTGGTCTATTAGGGATGTCCCAAGAGTAAGTTTCTTGCATTGGACTTCCCTGGTGGCTCAGATGGTAAAGAATCTGCCTGCAATGCAGAAGACCTGGGTTCAATCCCTGGGTCCGGAAGATCCCCTGGAGAAGGAAATGGCAGCCCATCTCCAGTGTTCTTCCCTGGGGAATCCCATGGAGAGAGGAGCCTGACAGGCTGCAGTGCCTGGGGCCGCAGAGTTGGACATGGCTCTGAATGCAGAGTTCCAAAGAATAGCAAGAAGAGATAAAAAAGCCTTCCTCAGAAATCAATGCAAAGAAATAGAGGAAAACAACAGAATGGGAAAGACTAGAGATCTCTTCAAGAAAATTAGAGATACCAAGGGAACGTTTCATGCAAAGATGGGCTCGATAAAGGACAGAAATGGTATGGACCTAACAGAAGCAGAAGATGTTAAGAAGAGGTGGTAAGAATACACAGAAGAACTGTACAAAAAGATCTTCACGACCCAGATAATCACAATGATGTGATCACTGACCTAGAGCCAGACATCCTGGAATGTGAAGTCAAGTGGGCCTTAGAAAGCATCACTATGAACAAAGCTAGTGGAGGTGATGGAATTCCAGTGGAGCTATTTCAAATCCTGAAAGATGATGCTGTGAAAGTGCTGCACTCAATATGCCAGCAAATTTGGAAAACTCAGCAGTGGCCACAGGAATGGAAAAGGTCAGTTTTCATTCCAATCCCAAAGAAAGGCAATGCCAAAGAATGCTCAAACTACCGCACAATTGCACTTATCTCACACACTAGTAAAGTAATGCTCAAGATTCTCCAAGCCAGGCTTCAGCAATATGTGAACCGTGAACTTCCTGATGTTCAAGCTGGTTTTAGAAAAGGCAGAGGAACCAGAGATCAAATTGCCAACATCTGCTGGATCATGGAAAAAGCAAGAGAGTTCCAGAAAAACATCTATTTCTGCTTTATTGACTATGCCAAAGCCTTTGACTGTGTGGATCACAATAAACTGTGGAAAATTCTGAAAGAGATGGGAATACCAGACCACCTGACCTGCCTCTTGAGAAATCTGTATGCAGGTCAGGAAGAAACAGTTAGAACTGGACATGGAACAACAGACTGGTTCCAAATAGGAAAAGGAGTACGTCAAGGCTGTATATTGTCACCCTGCTTATTTAACTTATATGCAGAGTACATCATGAGAAACGCTGGACTGGAAGAAGCACAAGCTGGAATCAAGATTTTCGAGAGAAATATCAATAACCTCAGATATGCAGATGACACCACCCTTATGGCAGAAAGTGAAGAGGAAGTAAAAAGCCTCTTGATGAAAGTGAAAGTGGAGAGTGGAAAAGTTGGCTTAAAGCTCAACATTCAGAAAACGAAGATCATGGCATCTGGTCCCATCACGTCATGGCAAATAGATGGGGAAAGAGTGGAAACAGGGTCAGACTTTATTTTGGGGGGCTTCAAAATCACTGCAGATGGTGACTGCAGCCATGAAATTAAAAGACGCTTACTCCTTAGAAGGAAAGTTATGACCAACCTAGATAGCATATTGAAAAGCAGAGACATTACTTTGCCAACAAAGTTTTGTCTAGTCAAGGCTATGGATTTTCCTGTGGTCATGTATGGATGTGAGGGTTGGACTGTGAAGAACGCTGAGTGCCAAAGAATTGATGCTTTTGAACTGTGGTGTTGGAGAAGACTCTTGAGAGTCCCTTGATCTGCAAGGAGATCCAACCAGTCCATTCCGAAGGAGATCAGCGCTGGGATTTCTTTGGAAGGAATGATGCTAAAGCTGAAACTCCAGTACTTTGGCCATCTCATACAAAGAGTTGACTCATTGGAGAAGACTCTGATGCTGAGAGGGATTGGGGGCAAGAGGAAAAGGGGACAACAGAGGATGAGATGGCTGGATGGCATCACTGACTCTACGGACGTGAGTCTGAGTGAACTCTGGGAGTTGGTGATGGACAGGGAGGCCTGGCGTGCTGCGATTCATGGGGTCACAAAGAGTCGGACATGACTGAGCGACTTCACCTTCATCATGTTGTGTCTTTTAATTTTTAAATACTAGAAGTGTACTTTTTTTGTTTTATTTTTTAATCTTTAGAAGTGTAATTTTTCAAGTGAAGGGGCAAGGGAGCAATGTTAATATTGAAAGTTATATTTGTGTGTCCTTGTGGGAACCGTGTTTCAAGGTATTCAGGAGAAATAGGAGTGAACAAGTTCAGTTGTTTTTGTGTCCTCTGGACGTCAGCGATGGCTCTCTGGGCCCTGACCTCGGCTTCCTCCTCCCATGTACATCTGTGTTTGCGTCCGCCCCCCACTGCAGCCAGAGCTCTCCCTGAGCTTGTCCGGCTCACCTCTGTTCTCTCGGCCCTGAACTGTCAACAGAGAAGCTGCCCAGTAAATGTTTACTGAGTGACTCTGATATGCTCTGCTCATTTCTTTCTAAATGTTGAGCCATTTCAGGGCAGGAACCGTGTTGTCTTCTCCCTGTGGGCATCCTCAGGTTGAAGGAATGAATGCTTGCTGAATGAGTGAATGACTGTGGTCCTCCTTCCCCAGCCCATCAGTGGAAGCAGAAAATACACAGCCCATGCCCCCCTCCACCATGAGCTTCCCAAGGGGCTGGTGAGGACGGTATTTCCGCAGCCTCTACCATGTTTTAGGCCTGCACTGAAAAGCTAGTCATTGTGCTTGTGGCTATGCAAGGTGTCCAGCTTCCCAGAACTCACTCCGTTTGTTTTTGTTTGCTTTTCTGTCCCACCTCGTGGCAAGCAAGATCTTAGTTCCCTGACCAGGGACTGAACTCGTGCTCCCTGCTGTGGAAGCACAATGTCCAACCACTGAACCACCAAGGAAGTCCTTCACCTGGTTTTAACCACGCAACGTCCTTTCCTATCCCCTCACTCCCAGGCAAACGGGGATGCTTGGCCACTTGACAACAACTCCCTTCTATCTGAGCCTCATTTTTCTCCCACTCTAATATGAGAGGGTTGAGTCTCATTTCTACATATAACATCTAAGATTCTAGAAGTGGGCTGGAAAGAGAGAGGTGAGTCAAAGAGGAAAGAAAGACTCAAGTTGTAATTGTCTGAGAGATCTTTTATTTTTTACAAAGAGTGTGGATGGGCACTGCCACCTTGGCCTTGGTTCTTAGTTGCTTGCAATGGTCTGAAAAAAAAGAGGGGGTAAAGCCAGAATGGTCTAGTCAGGAGCACAGCTTCTAATGCCATATGGAACTGAGTTCAACTCCCAGGCATGTCACTCACTAACTGCGTGACCCTGGGAGAGTGACTTGACCTCTCAAGCCTCAACTTTCTCACCTGTATAATGGGAGCGATCATAATACTTACTTCATGTGGGTTTCATATTACACATAAGGTGCCATCACGGTGCCTGGCATATGTTTAAGAGTCCATAGATGGTGACTAATACTCTAGTCACCAACAATATTAATCCCCCCGATCACTCATTCCCAGGTGAAGCTGGCACAGTCACTGGGGCCTGAGCTTCGCCCATCACAGTGTCCATCCCATCTCATCAGTTTGCTCATTGAGTCATCTGTTGCCCACAAGCCGCACATCACTCTGTCCTCCATGACAAGAAAAGACCTGGACCCGAGGAGGCATTTCCTAAACACTTGTTGACATAAGGAAGTTCAGTAGTGTTCAGAACTCTACCCAGAAGCCCTTGAGGCTGCAGCAAACATCCTCAAGCCCCTCTGGAAGGCTCCCAACCCCCACCCCCAACTACTGATCTCCTGGGATCAGGATCTGCTGTTCTCACCCATCCCCCCAGCACCTCTCAGATGACCCAGCCCCCAGAGCCCTCTCCACTCACTCTGCCCCGCTCACCTCGTCAATCCAGTCAATGAAGGCTGAGACTCGCGTGAACACCGTGGGCTTCTTGATGGTGTTGCAGCCAAAGGCAGAAACGAAGCTGGCCACGCCATGGACCTGCCAGGAGCCATCCGCTGCTGGGCAGTTGAGGGGTCCTCCAGAATCACCCTGGAACAGTCAGAGAGCCGTAGGGGACTGAGCCTTGTCTGAGCTCCAAGGAATTGGTTCTGACTTTGGGGAGCTCGAGAAAGCCTGATATGGCCTGACTTCTCCGGGCCTCAGTTTGTTCCTTCGTGATAGGTTCGTGCATGTGTGCCAAGTTGCTTCAGTCGTATCCGACTCTTTGTGACGCTACGGACTGTAGCCCACCAGGCTCCTCTGTCCAAGGGATTCTCCAGGCAAGAGTACTGGAGTGGGTTGCCATTTCCTTCTCCAGGGGATCTTCCTGACCCAGGGATCCAACCCACTTCTCTTTATGTCTCCTGCATTGGTAGGTGGGTTCTTTACCACTAGCACCGCCTGGGAAGCGTTTTGTGATGGGGAATGATACCTATTATGCCTATCTTATAAGATATTGTGACAGTTAAATGAGATGATAAGCCTACAGTCTTAGCACAATGCCTGGTAGAGAGGAAGCAAGCTAATAGTAGTTCTGATTATTATTCCCACAGTTCGTTATTATTATTCATATTAACTTATAGTACAATGAGCGTATTGCTTAATTATGACTTCAGGACCCCAGAGCTGAAGGTGACTTTAGAGATCATGATGCCTATTTTCCTTGGTGTGAAGTGAAGTGAAGTGAAAGTTGCTCAGTGGTGTTCAACTCTTTGTAACCCCATGGACCATGCAGTCCATGGAATTCTCCAGGCCAGAATACTGGAGTGGGTAGCCTTTCCCTTCTCCAGGGAAATCTTCCCAACCCAGGGATCGAACCCAAGTCTCCTGTATTGCAGGCAGATTCTTTACCAGCTGAGCTACAAGGGAAGCCCAAGAATACTGGAACAGGTAGCCTCTCCCTTCTCCAGCAGATCTTCCTGACTCAGAAATCAAACTGGGGTCTCCTTTATTGCAGGTGGATTCTTTACCAACTGAGCTCTCAGGGAAGCCTCATTCCTTGGTGTACTGAAGGGGACTCCCGAGGACCAGGAAGGCACAGTGATTTTCTCCAGATCAAATCAGTGTGACAGACCAGGGCTGTGTGTCTGGGCTGTGCTGACTTCCTCCACATCCTGCCTGGCTTGGAGGCTGAATGGGCAAGATTCCTCCTCCGGCTCCCAGGCAGATGGCGGAGGGGCCCCAGGCCCTGCACACCCAGCAGAGGGGCTCCAGCCCTGCACCACTGCGAGCAGGTGAGAGCTGACTCACGTTGCAGCCGGAGCGGATGTCCCCGCCAGCGCACACCATGGTTTTCTTCACTGCGATGCCCCACCAGTCCCACTGGGAGCAGTGCTCATAGTCCACGACAGGCAGCAGCGCCTCCTGTAGCTTGTCCGGGAGCGGCCCGCCAGCTGTGCAGACAGAGAGCAGTGAGCAGGGGCCGTAGGGGTGCCGAGCCCAGGCTGGGGTCTGAGTCAGAGCTGGGAGCCCCAGAATGGTTTGGGGGCTACAAGGAAAGCCTGCTCCTCCGGTGTGAGGGGAAGTCTCCTCCCACCAGGTCGTGTGGTCCTGCCTGCTTTGTCCATCAGAACATCCCAGCAACAGGCACAAAGGAGACACTAAAAGCTGTCCCGCTGCATACATTCGTGTTTGGGAGGATGAGGGGAGAAGGCAGCTGCTGGAGGAGAAATGTAAGAGCAAGGATGCTCTGGGTGTTGCCCTCAGCCCTGGCCCCAGGCTCTGTCTTCCTGCCCACCGTCCCTACAGTTGGAGGACTCAGCACGCACTGTAGAGACGGCCCCAGCCGCTGACGTAGCAGGGGGCTTCATTGGGCAGGATGTCGCCGGCGGGAGGGAGGTTGGCGAGCTGGACCTTGTCTCCTAGCTGGGCGCTGTGCGAGAGCTTGACGAGGGCGATGTCGTTGCTGGGGAGGAGGGAAGAGTCACAGGGAGAAGCCTGGCCCTCCAGCCAGACTAAGCTCCAGCCCCTAGCTTTGCTCAGGATATTTCACCTCTGGGAAGCCCCTGATGCTCCTCTCTGGATCCCATGCATTCTTACTGCTGAGCAACTTCTGGAAGCTCCCCTGGCCCCTGCAGCCCACAATGACCCTTGGCCTCAGTAACTGTGCTTGGCTTTTATACCAGGGGTTCGCACACGTCATCCGTGTCAGAATCAGAGGAGGGGCTTGTTAATACACAGGTTGCCGGAGCCCATTCCAGAGTTTCGGATGCAGTGGGTTTGGGAGGCCCCGAGGACTGGCCTTCTTAGTGAGTTCCCAGGTGCTGCTGCTGGCCTGGGGACCACACTCGGAGAACCAGCGCTGTCTTTTCATCTGCGTATTTGTCACTCAGGTCATCGCATCTGGGTCTGACTTTCTCTCTGCTTACCCCAGGAGCCCCGTGGAGATGGGTCCAGGTCTTGATCATCACGATCCCTCACTCCTGCACTCTCAGGGGTTCTGCACCCTCCTTTGATCCTCTCCCAGGAAAAATGCTGAGCGAAGCCACCCAGACATACAATTCTGCATGTGCACGGAAGCCTACTCCGTGTTCTCACCCAGTGATGGCCTTCTTGACCTTCATGACTGCCCAGGAAGCCCAGAAGGTCACCTTTGACATGTGGTCAAACTCGGGCCCAGAGAAAGTCGATGACTTGCCCAAGCCACACAGCAATTCAGTGCTGGAGCCTGACTCTCAGTCCAGTGCTCGTCCCTTGGCCCACAATGCTGGGAACCCAGGAGGCTCTGGAGGAGCGTCCATTGAATGGAGGAACCTTTGGATTTGGGGTTCCTAAGGCACTCCTCTTCTGAAGCCATGGAGCCAAGGCCTCAGGGGAGTTCCTGCCCCTGCCTGGACCCTGCTATCCCCTCTGTAGGGAGAGAGGTTTGGGGTGGGTGATCCCCAGAGGCTCTCCTGGCTCCGACCTTTGGGTGCACTGCCCCTGGGAGTCTTCGCCACATCAGCGTCGGGTCCTAGAGGGGCCTGCAGAGGAGCCCCTGGGTACCCGGCCTGAGAGATCACTCACCCGCAGGCCACGCAGTTGGAGTTCCAGAGAGGGTGCACGAAGAGGTCCCCGGCGTTGATGGGGATCACCTGCTCGGAGCCCTCCAGCACAGAGCGGTCATACTCGCCCAGCACCACCTGGTAGGTCCGGGAGGTCCTGCCGACGGAGGTGACATCAGCCCAGGCCTGAGCGGCCTCCCCCGTCCCCTCCCACCATCCTCCACAGCCCCAGCCCACCTGGGTCTCACACAGGGAGAGGGGCAAGCGAGAGAACTCACGAGATGCAGTGGCCTGCGGTTACGACCCAGTCAGGGGCAATGAGGCTGCCGCCGCAGGTGTGGTAAAACGCTCCGTCCTTTTCATACTGCAGGGAGACCTGGCGGCAAGGGAGGGGGCTTCTGAGTGGTCTGGGCCCCACAGGGGGGGTTGCTACCTATGGCTGTATAGGTTGTGCCCTGCACAACTCTAGAGGGCAGTAGTCACACAGAATGGCATCCTCTGGAAAGGGGAAGTGCCCATTCCACACACAACTGGACCTTCCATGGCTGCTTTCGAGCTACAACAGTGGAATTAAGCCACCGCAATGGAAACCACAGGGCCGACAGAGGCTAAGACGTTTCCTCTCTCAGCCTTTGCAGAACAAGCCAGAGGACACCTGGTACAGGCCAATGGCATCCCACGGAACTTTCTGTGATGATGGAAATGTTTGGTAGGACTCGGCGTGGTAGCCACTGGCCACGTGTGGTTATGGAGAATTTAAACTGTGGTTAGTGGACTTCCCTGGTGGCACAGTGAATAAGAATCAATCTGCCAATGCAGGGGACGCAGGTTTGATCCCCGGTCTGGGAAGATCCCACATGTCTTGGAGCAACTAAAGCCATACAACTACTAAGGCTGCGCTCCGGAGCTCTTGAGTCACAGCTACTGAACCTAAGAGCTGCAGCAAACCTGGGCGCCCTAGACCCTGTGCTCTGCAACAAAGATGCCACGGCGATGAGAAGCCCGTGCGCAGCAGTGAAGAGCAGCCCTTACTAGCCGCAACTCGAGAAAGCCTGCTGCTGCTGCTGCTGCTAAGTCACTTCAGTCGTGTCTGACTCTGTGCGACCCCATAGACGGCAGCCCACCAGGCTCCCCCGTCCCTGGGATTCTCCAGGCAAGAACACTGGAGTGGGTTGCCATTTCCTTCTCCATTGTGTGAAAATGAAAAGTGAAAGGGAAGTCGCTCAGTCGTGTCCAACTGTCAGCGACCCCACGGACTGCAGCCCACCAGGCTCTTCCATCCATGGGATTTTCCAGGCAAGAGTACTGGAGTGGGGTGCCATTGCCTTCTCCACGAGAAAGCCTGCGTGCAGCCACAAAGACCCAGCACAATCAGTCAATCAATAAAATGTGGTCAGCATTGAGCAACTGAATTTCAAATGTGACTTAATTTTAATGAATTTAAATTTAGGCCTATACAGGAAAAGAGTCTATAAAAAAGAATGGACATGTTTCTGCATAACTGATTCACTCTCTGTATACCTGAAACTAACACCACTTTGTAACTACACTCCAATAAAAATTAAAATAAATACATAAATTTAAATAGCCACACGTGACAAGTGGCTACTGTGTTACTGCCATGAGTCTAGTCCTCTCTGCCTCCCTCCACTGACCTCCATAAAAGCCCTTCATCCCTTCATTGCTCTCAGACTTTATAGCCCTGTTGTATAATGTGTATCCGGAGAAGGCAATGACACCCCACTCCAGTACTCTTGCCTGGAAAATCCCATGGACAGAGGAGCCTGGTGGGCTGCAGTCCATGGGGTTGCTAAGAGTCGGACACAACTGAGCGACTTCACTTTCACTTTTCACTTTTATGCATTGGAGAAGGAAATGGCAACCCACTCCAGTGTTCTTGCCTGGAGAATCCCAGGGATGGGGGAGCCTGGTGGGCTGCCGTCTATGGGGTCGCACAGAGTCGGACATGACTCAAGCAACTTAGCAGCAGCATAATGTGTATCAGGGGGAAAAAATGTATAATTAGCTCATCAAATCCATGATTTCTTGACCAGTATTGCTAAAATGAGGCTGACGTAGGCATTTCAGTTTTTAAAAGTGTATCAGTTTAAAGAAAATGTTGGCAGGCCTTCCTTGGCGGTCCAGGGGTTAAGACTCTGTGCTTCCAATGCAGAGAGCGAGGCTTCGGTCCCTGGCCTGGGAAATAAGACCTCACATCCTTCCCTAAACATAGCGCTGAACTTCAACCATTAATGCACTGACCCTTGGGTTAAACATTTCTCTTTCCCCAGAGTCTACTGTTAACTTACAAACAGCCCAGTGAGAATTACAGGTTAAATGGGCAAAACTTCTGTATGAAGGCGATTATCCAAGGGTTTCCTGGCCTTTGGGAAACTGAAATGGATACCGGAAGCATGCAGTGGGGTCCAGACTGGATGCCCTGCAATCAGAGCATGGGGTGCAGAGACCATGGTGGGAAATAGCGCAGCTGGTATTGCTCTTACCTGCCAGGGCCAGCTGTAGGGGACCGCGTCCTCTCCATTGACGACTCTGGAGGAGGGGCCGGAGAAAGGCTGGCTGAAGCCCGAGGCTAGAGGGGACAGGAGAGGTGTCAGTCAGCTCCAAGATTCCCCCAAAGCAAAGAGGAGGTCTGGGCCCCAGACAGGCTGTGATATCCCACACAACTCCTTCCCCTCTCTGGGCCCAGTAGCCGCGTATCAACAGCGAGCATTTGGACAAGAGCAGGGATTTCTGGAGTCCTGGGAGCCTGGGATGGAGATGAACACGTGGCATCCTTTCAGGGCAGGAGCAGACCTGATGCACTTAGAACAGTGCCTGGTGCCCCAAGCGGGCTCGGGGAGTGACAGCCATTGTCATGAAGAGGGGCAGCTTTGGAGTAGGCTATCTGGATTCCAAGTGCAGCTCTGCCCCTGGTTCTAAGATGGGCCAGTTTACTTCTCTGAGGGTCAGTTTCTCTATCTGCAAGACGGGAATGATAATAGTACAGACCTCATGGGGCTGCTGTGAGGATTACAGAAGATAATATAAGAAAAAAAAACCCCAAGCATTCTGCGGGGCATATAGTAAGCATTCAGTAAACATGACCTGTTACCATTCACTACTGCTAGGCTAGGGAGGCTGCTTGGAGGAGGTGGCCCTGAGCTGTACTGTAATATAGCAGAGGTACCAGGAAAAGGCTAGATCATAGGATATGGAGGGCGGTAAGGGGAGTGTGAGAGGAGAGTCGGAGGGTTAAGCCGAGGAACAGAAATTCCAAACCCAAGCGGTCTAACCACAGAGCCCAGACTCTACCATTAGACTTTGTTTACCACTGGTTCTGTCAAGGACTCCCACCCAGGGGTTTGGGTCCCTCAGTCCTCCTCCTGAGCTGGTCCATCACCCACAGCTTCCCCTCGATCCTCCTGCTCCAGCATCGAGCTGAAAACCTCCAATGCCATCCTCAGCTACAAGCTGAGCCCTTTCCTATGAGGGGCATTGAGTGCGAGAGACTCAGGATGGGTGGTAGATTTCAAGGGATCCTGGCCCAGGGCAGCACAGGCTGGAGTCTTACCAAGGGCCACAAATAGGAGAAAACTCAGCAGCTGGATCATCATGAGTTTTGAGACGATAAGAAAGGGATTCATAGCCCAAGGCTTTAATATAGGGCAGAAGATGGGGGGTGCCTACTGGGCCCCATTCCCAGAACAGGTGGTGGAACACCAGGTCTCCCATGGTCCAAGGCCACATCCCCACCCACCGCAGATTGGGCGGTGACAGCCGACAACAGGGTCCAGAGTGTGCTCTCCAAAGTGTGGCTGCACAGGTGGCCCGGAATGGCAAGCTGATAACGGGAGGGGGAAGGAAAGTTCACGTCAGAATAAGACAGCCTCCTCCAGGAGCAAACATGGGCTCTGGGACAGCTCACACCTGGGTTCAAATCCTGGCTCTGCCACCCCCCAAGCTCTGCATCCTTGGGCACATGGCTTACCCTCTCTGAGCTTCATCTCTTCAGCTTTCTCATCTCTAACACAGGATTAATATTACTCTCCACCTCAATTAAAAATACTTTTTTGTGGAGCACTCTCTCCATATCAGGATGTTCTTGGGGATGCAGCCATGAACAAGAATGGTCTCAGCTTTCTTGGGGCTGCTTTAGTCTACTAGGAGATTTGGAGGATGTTAGTTGCTCAGTCATGTCCGACTCTGTGACATGTAGCCTACCAGGCTCCTCTGTCCATGGAATGCTCCAGGCAAGTCTGCTTACTAAGGAAGACAATAACAAATCAGCAAAAATAAAGAAAGGCTATTTCTGTTTGTGCTGGAAGATGCTATGAAAAGAATAAGATGTAGGGGACTGAGGTGGGGATGGGAGTGACTCATTTAGATGGGGGGCCAGAGAGAGTGACATTTGGGCTGAAGAGGCAGTATTCAATTTCAGTCCTATGCTGTGCTAAGTCACTAGTCGTGTCCGACTCTGTGTGACCCCATAGACGGCAGCCAGCAGGCTCCCCCGTCCCTGGGATTCTCCAGGCAAGAACACTGGAGTGGGTTGCCATTTCCTTCTCCTAAAGGGCGAGTAAGCCAGTCATGGGAAGCCCTGAAGGAAAAGCTCCCCAAGGGGGAAGGACAAGTGCAGAGGTCTGGAGGCTTGTCCAAGGACAGGAGGTCAGTGAGGCTGAAGCATCAAAGCCTAAAGCTGATTTCACACCTGATCCAGCAATTCCACTCCTTTGGCCTCTCAAAAAAATCATGCACATGTCCCCCAGGAGGCATGCCCCTAGAATGTTCCTGGTATCCCTGTCCTCTCTCCTCAATAATGAAAGCCTAGAAACAATAGAAATGTCCATGAAGGCAAGTGGATGAATATGTGTAGTCTATGTATACAATGGAATATTAAGCAGCAGTCAAAAAGAATGAATCGCCATGACATGCCACACTGTAGATAATCCCTAGGAGTACAAAGCAAGAAGGAAAGGAAGGCCCCACAAGATGAAATATTGTTTAATACTCTTTTTGTAGAATTAAAAACTACTGAAATTAAAAATCATACCTTTTAAAAAATATAGATAAGTGAATAAAATTGCATAAAAAGGCAAGCAAGGGCGCAATGAACCTAGGGTTCTGGATTATGTGCATTTCAAGTCTGGGGTGAAGGCGAAGAGGATAGGTCAGATGTTCTGAGAGCTTCTAGCTTTGTTTTGGTAGTTTTTGCTTTAGTTCTAGATTTTTATTGAAGATTAATTTACATACAATAAAATTCACTAGTTTTAATTGTAAAATTTAATTTCTTGCAAGCACACACACAGGCAGGTAACCACCGCCACCATCATGACCTAGAACATTTTCATTACCCAACTAGAGAGCCCATGCACCCAACGAAAGATCTTGCATGATGCATCAAAGATGGTGTGTTCTGCCACTAAGAATGGAGAAAGCACTGGCGACCCACTCCAGTACTCTTGCCTGGAAAATCCCATGGACGGAGGAGCTTGTTAGGCTGCAGTCCATGGGGTTGCAGAGTCGGACAAGACTGAGCAACTTCACTTTCACTTTTCACTTTCATGCATTGGAAAAGGAAATGGCAACCCACTCCAGTGTTCTTGCCTGGAGAATCCCAGGGATGGAGGAGCCTGGTGGGCTGCCATCTATGAGGTTACACAGAGTCAGACACGACTGAAGTGACTTAGCAGCAGCAGCAGCAGCCATTAAGAAAGAAAGTGAAAGTGTCTGACTGTTTATGACCCCATGGACTGTAGCCCACCAGACTCCTCTGTCCATAGAATTTTCCAGGCAAGCATACTGGAGTGAGTTGCCATTTCCTTCTCCAGGGGATCTTCCCGACCCAGTGATTGAACCCAGTCTCCTGCACTGCAAGCAGCCTCTTAACCGTCTAAGCCACCATGGAAGCCTGAGGAAAAAAAAATAAATACACACACACAAAAAAAGTAATTTTCCTCCCACCTAGTCACTTTCTATCCCCCGCCCCTACTCTCCCACCTCCACACCTGGCCCCCCTGGCAACCTGTGATCTGCTTTCTGTCTCTCTATTCTGGCCTTTTCTAGAACCTTTACATATAAATG
The DNA here is from genome assembly GCA_935064755.1 of Tragelaphus eurycerus. Lineage (NCBI taxonomy): Eukaryota > Metazoa > Chordata > Mammalia > Artiodactyla > Bovidae > Tragelaphus > Tragelaphus eurycerus. The sequence continues at coordinate 5,709,358 of CAKXYN010000099.1, read as the reverse complement.
GAAGCATATAATATATACCTTATGTGTCTGGGCATCTTTCAGTTAGCATAATGCTTCTGTGAATTGTATGTGTCATTATGTTAGGTATGGTTTTGCAAGCAGCAACTGTCTTATTTAAAACAACTATGAGAAGACTCTTGAGAGTCCCTTGGACTGCAAGAAGATCCAACCAGTCCATTCTGAAGGAGATCAATCCTGGAATTTCTTTAGAAGGAATGATGCTAAAGCTGAAACTCCAGTATTTTGGCCACCTCATGCGAAGAGTTGACTCATTGGAGAAGACTCTGATGCTGGGAGGGATTGAGGGCAGGAGGAGAAGGGGACGACAGAGGATGAGATGGCTGGATGGCATCATTGACTCGATGGATGTGAGTCTGGGTGACCTCCGGGAGCTGGTGATGGACAGGGAGGCCTGGCGTGCTGCGGTTCATGGGTTCGCAAAGAGTCGGACACGACTGAGCGACTGATCTGATCTGATCTGATCTGATGTGTCTAATAAATAAAAGTGGCCCATGAGTGGACTAATGCTATTTGATTAACCTAATTCTGTTACCTGAAATCCAGATTTAGAGAGAGAGAAAAAGAGAAAGAGAGAAAAAGGTGGGTGAAGGCCAGACCCCACGAGGTCTCTTTGCAGATCAGGCTGATAAGGACTTGGGTCTTTAATTCCAAACAAAAGGAGAAAACCATGGGGGCAGCAGTGGTGATTAAGTAGGAGAAGGACCTGGGATCTCACTTACACTTTCAAAAAATCTGTTTCCTGGGTACTGTATGAAGAGTTGTGGGTTGAGAGTGAAGGGAACCAGCTGGAGCAATTTCAGTTGCTTGGGTGAAGTTGGGGTATGGGAGGTGGGGGTTGGGTGGTAGAGACGGAGATGGAGAGATGTGGGTGGGATCAGGAGGTATTTTGGAGACAGAGCGATATCTGAGACCATTTCAGTGAAGTGTGAAGCACAGAAAAGGAAAGCGTTAGTTGCACGGTCGTGTCTGACTCTTTGTGTCTGACCCCATGGACTGTAGCCCACCAGGCTCCTCCGTCCATGGGATTCTCCAGACAAGAATGCTGGAGTGGATAGCCATTGCCTTCTCCAGGGGATCTTCCTGACCCAGGGATTGAGCCTGGGTCTCCTGCATCGCAGGCAGATTCTTCACCATCTGAGCCACCAGGGAAGCCTGTGAAGCACAGAGTCTGGCACTGAATCTGTGAACTCGGTTCACATTATTCTAATTGTAGAGAAGACTTGGCACATCCTTGTTGGCTGCTGGAAGCAGCCTCCCAGCCCAGGGCCGACATTTTGCAGGGTCTCAGTGCACGTTTGCAGAATCAGGCAAAGGAGCTCTGCAGACCTGACTGCGCAGCACTCGCCTGTCCTCCACACCCAGCATGCTAGGCATGACCAGGTTCCTTCCTGCTGGCGTCATAGACCATGTGGAGCCATTCTTTGGGGGCTGCTACATTTCAGAAGCATGGGAGGAGGGCAACACTTGGCTGCTTTAAATGGATCCCTTGTGATGGAATGCCAGGCGTCAACAGGCAGGGTTTCTTTCGAGGGTGCAGCCCCTCCGAGCACCCCCTACAGTGACGTCTGCGACGCCAACAGACTGAGCCTGCGGCGAGTGTGTGGACAACAACAGAAGCAGCTGTGAAAATCCTTCAAAGCGTGATAAAAATAGCCGTGCCCTCCCTTACCCCTGTTCCCTGTGGGCCTGGACATGTTTGTTTGCTCAGCTTTGAAGCTCAGAGCCATTTCCCAGACCCTGAGCAGAGGAAGAAAGGGGGAGAAACTGAAAACGTGACCAGGGAGGAAGAGGGGCAGGTCAGAGCTTCCCGGATCCCACTGTAAAGGGTCTGAAACAGACACAGCCTCAAAGATGATCTAATCCGTCTCTTTTGACAGATGGGAAATGAAGACCCAGGAAACAGCGAGGACTGGCTCAGGTGCCCCCCCAGTTTATCACTGCCTGCTCCCCACAGGGTCACACGATAAGCCACCCCAGCCTTTATCCAGTGGCCTTGAGTGGGTCCCAGCCTCTCTGCTGGCTCTGCAGGTGGATGTGTGGCCACCCTGGCCCTCTGCTCTGCCCCAAGGGAGATGGACCTCCAGGACCGCCCCACCACTGACCCTGTCAGGTCACCTTAGCCTCAAGGCCTAGCAGACACGCTGCCAGGGTGCTGCTGATTAATCCTCTGGGGTTTTCTGGCCTGGGAGCAGCTGGAGCTTTTCCCCTGGGAAGATGGAGCTGGCAGGGAGGCTGCAGGGCCCAGGTCCGCAGCAGGGCTCAACCTAAAGCCAAGCAAGCAGTGTCCTGAACGGGAGGTTCAGAGGGAACAGAGAATTCGGAGGTGCGTCTGGAGAGGGTACGAGGGAGCTGGGGAGCCTTTTCTTAGCGGTGGGCGAGGGGGTGGTTTTGGCATTTTCATTATTTCTAGTTTCCCACCAGGTGGGAAACTTCAGGAGGGCAAAACTTTCTGATTTATCTTTGAATTCCCAGTGCCAGGAGGAGCCTGGCACGTGTACTCAATGAAATGCACAGTACATTAAAAGAGGGAAGGAAAGAATGAATGAAGCTGAAGATGCGTCAACGCCGGCTGACTCTTCCTCCCCTGACTCTCAGGAGGGGCGCCGCTGGAGGCCGGCCCCTCTGCGCGTGGTCCCTTGAATGGTGGTTTTGAAGGGCAGTGTTCGGAGGATGCTCGCCCATGTCCGGCGGCAAACAAGCCCTGAGCGTGGAGCCCCTGCTGTGTTCTCTGCTGGGAGCTCAGCCCCCACCCAGAACCGCGTGGGCACGCAATAAAGAATCAGAGGGTCAGTGGGACTGGGAAATGGGAGATTAAACAAAGATCACAGGGGTCTCTCCTGTAGGACTTCTTGGAATCTGGAAGGTGCCAGTGTTCATGGAGAGTCAGACACAGGTGATCTTAAATCCCGGACTCTGACGCCTTGTTGCCCAGCGTCCTTCTCGAGTGGGATGGCTCAGCCTCTGAGATCAGGCAGGTGCCCCATCGGCCCTGCGACTTCCAAGAAGCCACTGAGGGGACCCAGGGCTGGCCTGCCATGCAGATGGCTCCTGCCCCAAGGAAGTCACTGTCTCAGCTGGGACCCGGGGAGGTTGCTGGACAGCGGCACTGGGGAGGGGTGCGGGCCGGGGCCTGTCTTCCCGGTGGGCGGGAGCGGCACCCCTCGCCGCCCGCGGTGCTCTGGGGGACGGTGCTGACCGAGGGGCTGGAGGCAGGCAGCCCCCTCCCTCCCCACTCTCATTCCACTGCCCTCCTGGGGGCACAGATATTTGTCAAACAAACACCTACTAGATTCCAGGCACTGACCCGTCGCCAGGGATGCTCCTGCAAAGGAGACACAGCCTCCTGAGCCCACAGCCAGCAGGCGGAGTGCGGCAGCAAGAACCGGGTGTCAGCCGTTCTTCTGGACCGTCTCTGCTCCGCACCTGGCTGCCTCCTGCCCCTCTGGCCAGCCTGCTGGAAGCATCCATGGGCTCCCTGGTCCTCTGGGTTTGGTTCAGTCAGTGGAAGGTGCCAGCAAGAAACTGGAGGACGGGAAGATGGAGCGGTCCGGGTGTCTATTCCAAGGCCTGCGTCCCTCCATCAAAGGCCTTGGCGCTTGTCAGGGGGCCGTCTCCTTTCCCCACAGCTCCTTCCTCAGGGCTCCATTAGCTGCTTTCTCCCTCTGCCCCTTCAGGCCAGGGTGAAGGTCTTGAAATGCCCTGGGGGTGGTCTTGAAATGCCCCCCCACCTCCCTTGTTAGTTTCTCCAACCCCACCTGCTCTTTTATTAAATGTCCCTCAGTTACCTCCTGGGCTTGACACCTGTTCCCTTCCCGGACCCTGACCTGGGATACACTTTTGTTTAAATATAACAGAGAACCCAAATAATGGTGCGTGAATAAGACAGAAACGTATCTTCCTCTAACCTCAAAGTCTGGGCTTCCCAGGTGGCTCCATGCTAAAGAACCTGCCTGCCAAAGCAGAAGATGTGGGTTCGATCCCTGGATCAAGAGGACCCCGTGGAGGAGGAAATGGCAACCCACTCCAATATTCTTACCTGGGAAACACCAGGGACAGAGGGGCCTGGCGGGCTTCAGCCCACGGTGTCGCAAAGAATCACATATGACTGCAGCTGAGCACATGTACATGCAGCTTCAGAGTCCCAGGCTGGCGTTGCAGTGTTGCTCTGGGAAGTCATCTGCTCTTTCTATTTCTCAGTCCATCACTAGGAATGTGCCTCATCCTCAAGGCATGGGTTCTGTTGTGTATTCCCCCCTCCGAATTCCCTGGCAACTCAGAAAGTAACCATATTTGGGCATAGGGTCATTGCAGATGTAATTAGTTAAGATGAGGTCATTTGGGTGGGCCCTAATCTAACATGACTTGGATCTTTGTAAAAAGCTGAAATTTGGACACAGAGAGACCCACACAGAAGAAAAACATCCCCCTATAAGCCAAGTTTTTACAACCTGGAAAAACCCTCAGAAGGAACTTCTAGCCTCTAGACCTTTGAGAGAATACAGTCCTGGTGTTTAAATGACCCAGTTTGTGGCCCCAGGAGACTAACACAGCCTGCAATGGCCTCTACACCACACCACATTCCAGATGGAGAAAAAGGAAGGGGCAAGCTGACACATTATCTTTAAGCACTCGACCTGGAATTTGTGTCCATCTCCTCTGACCATGCTCGGAAACCAGCCTGTGGTCCCCCGCTGGCCACCTGGGAGACTGGGAGACATCCTGGCACAGGGAAAATGCCTCTTACCGGGGAAGAAAGGGAGAAGGGACATGGGGGGCAGCTGCAGGTTCCTGGCACCGAGTGCCACGAACGTTTTCAGAGGCGGCAGCAGGAAACCCTGCCTGAGATAAACAGTTAGGAACTCTACCATCTCTCAGGACTTGACTTCAAGTCTGTGAGGGGGAGCACGGGGGAGGTCCACCCAGGTTAGGGGTCCATCCTCTCCTGTTCTCTGGGCTAGGCCCTACACAGGCCACTGGTTTCCTCCTCTGGCTGGCAAGTCCGGCGGCTGCGGGTGTCAGTTCACTCCAGGTCAAATCAGAAAACAGGAATCTCAAGTATCTGAAGCAAAGGGAACTGGTTCTGCGGCTGAGGGGAGTGCTAAGAAGACAACAGGGCTTGGAGCGTGGTCACGACTACCTTCCAGGATGGGGGACAGAGGAGTGAGGTGAGCTGGGCTTGCTCAGCAGGAGCGGGGCCCGGCCCAGGCCCGTCCAATGGGAGCCATGAAGCACATGCTGTGGAGAAAGACCCTGGGTTCTCTCTTCCTCCCCACCTCCCATTTCCATCGGCGCCTCCCACTGGCTGAACCCAGCTGGGTGCCTGGGAAGTCAAGCCCGCAGGAGTCAGTTCCCCAGTCCCTGGCCCAACCCTCAGTCCCTGGCCCAACCCTGATACAGGGAGGAATCATCCTGAGTCTGGAACCTTTGTGGGAGGGAATGGGAAGGGAGGGGAGAGATGGGACTGGAGACCTCTGCGGGCAGGTGCCCTAGGGCCGTGGGGCCCTCTGAAGGGTCTGTAACAGGAGAACAACATGGGAGTCCCCTGCGTCCAGTGGTCAGCACTTGGCACTCTCACTGCAGGGGCCCGGGTTCGATCCCCGGTCAGGGGAATTAAGATTCTGCGAGCCGCGTGGAACGCCCAAAAAAACTCCCAAGGGAACAACACGATCCAACGTGTTTTTAGACTCTGTCTCTGACTGTTGAGTGAAGAGGTGTAAGAACACCATCGGGGAGATAGCTGGGGTTCCATAGAGGTTGTCTGTGTAGCCAGGGTGAGGGCAGAGAGAAGCAGGCGGGCAGAGGACAAAGGTGAGCGCTCAAGAGAGAGAAAGCCTGGAACCGACGGGGGGCCACAGGGATGAGCACAGACGTGCCAGGCCAACCCAGCTCTGCGTCCCAGGCACACGGCCACTCCACGGGGCCTGCACACAGCGGGCACTCACCCCGCGCCCCTCGTGGGTACACACACAGGCAGCCACACACACATTCAGCTGTGCTGGACCCACCGCAGCTCGTCCTCAGCTGGCTGCCAACCTGCCCTCTACGTGGAAGAGTGCATCTTCCTGGAAGGCTCTCGGCCACCAGGAACACACGACGTCGCGAAAAGAGGCTGAAATGATGATGGCTTTTTCACCTAACCAGGTGGAGAAGGCGATGGCACCCCACTCCAGTGCTCTTGCCTGGAGAATCCCATGGACAGAGGAGCCTGGTGGGCTGCAGTCCATGGAGTCGCTAAGAGTCAGACACGACCGAGAGACTTGACTTTCAGTTTTCACTTTCATGCATTGGAGAAGGAAATGGCAACCCACTCCAGTGTTCTTGCCTGGAGAATCCCAGGGACGGGGGAGCCTGGTGGGCTGCCGTCTATGGGGTCGCGCAGAGTCGGACATGACTGAAGCGACTTAGCAGCAGCAGCAGCAGCACCTAACCATGAGGCAGGGGTGGGGATGGAGAGGCAGGCCAGTTGCCATTCGGTAAACTCAGAGGCACTGTGATGCCCCTGGGGACCCAGGGTCTTGCCATCTTCGTGCTCTGCCAGCCTCTGCGAGGTGCTCCCTCCTCTGGGCTGCCTCCTTCACTGTCGCAGGAGCAAGACAAGGGTTTGAATGTAGGCAGTTTATTCTGGAGGTGATCCCAAGAAGCCCGTGTAGGGGAGCAGAGATGCGAGACCGAGAAGGTAAGGAAGTCAGCATGGCATGTGTTGGCGGACAGCTGGGGTCCAAGCCACCGGGAACTCTGGGGGCCGAGGCCTCTGGGTTGTTCCACTTCCGTGTGAGGAGGCTGTGAGCGTGTCTTCCGAAGCCCATTCCCTGAGGACCGTGGTGTGTGTGTGTACAGGGTAGGATCACTCACACGCATGTCTCCATCGTGCCTGCGGCATGGTGTGCAAGCACGTGCTTGGAACGGGCACCCTGGATCCCCGATGCCCGCGCCCCTGAGTAAACACACAGCAGGGCACACACATGCTTGATTCCATATACACTGGGGAGCGTACGCTTCTGTTTAAAACAAGCACTTGTCTTAGTCTGCTTGGGCTGTTGTGACATAATGCCATAGATGCAGTGGCTTAAACAACAGACATTTATATCTGACAGTTCTGGAGGCTGGGAAGTCCAAGAACGAGATGCCCGCAGATCCCGTGTCCTGGTTTGCTGATGGCCATCTGCTCACAAAGATCGGACTCAACTTAGTGATTGAACAATAGTCTCCTCTCATGGTGGAGGGCAGAGAGCAAGAAAGCCAGCTCTCACGTCTCTTCTTGCAAGGGCATCGATACCTTTCATGAGAGCCCTGGTCTGTCTTGACCTGTTACCTCTCAAAGACCCCCGCTTCTCTATCATCACACTGGGGGTTAGACTTCAGCGTAAGAATTTAGGGAGACACAAACATTCAATCCGTAGCAACCTCTCTCACTGCTTCATCCTCTGGTCTTTGGCTTGGGCCTTTCAATGGCTGTGGAATTAAACATGTTGGAAAACAACCCCACCCTGAGGAGCTCCTAAAGTGGAACTGGCACAAGCTGCCAGGCAGGTGGAGTGAGGTCGGAGACACCAACCAGCCCCACCTGGAGTCATGAAGGAACTCTCTAGCCCAGGAGGTAATCTCTCCAGTTACCAGCAGGGGGTGCACGAGAGCCATGACTGTCTCTCCAGGTTTTTTTTCCTAGTTGGTTGCCTGGTTTGTGTAAAAATGTGTTTGTCTCTGGTTGGTTGAGGGAGAGGATGGGTTTCAGAGTTTCCTCATGGAAGTTTGGCTGAGGGACACGAATATGGTCATCAGCAGTTCTAGGGCCAGCATCACACAGGTTCCAAGGCCCAGACACGGCACTGGTACCCAGTTCCTGTCAGATGAATGGTTAGGTGGATGGATGGATGGATGGATGATTAGGGGAATGAGAGAGAGAGGGAAAGAGTAAAAAAAAAGAGAGAAAAATAAAAGGTAAATAGAGAAGAATAAAAGGTAAAAAGAGGAGAGTTGGAAAGAAGAATTGGAAAAAGAAAGTTGGACAGAAGATAGACTGGGAAAGAACGGGAAGAGCGAGAGAAACGCTAGCAAGCTGTGTGGCAGGAGCGGTGAGGGGCGAAGGCACGGCGCCTGGGCCTGAAGTGCCCCTTTTCCTGCGTGCTGTCCCCTGCTGCCACGGCCGTGCTCCCCATTTAGGCCAGGTGGGACTGGCACCTTCCGTGGGAAGCGCTCCCTGAGCCCATGGTTGGGATCAGTCCTTCTTGCCTTTTTGCTGCCGCATCCGGGACCCCTGGTCTGTTGGGCTACACAGGGGCAGTGGAGTCAGACAGACACAGAGTTGGTTTGAATTCAAACCAGTTCATTTAACCCTTAGCTAAAATACCTGACCTCTCTGCGCCTTGGTTCCCTCAGCTGGGGTTATACCAGTAGCTCCCTCACAGGGTTTTTTTTTGATCATCTGGGTAGGTAGGGCATTTAGCATGGGGCTTGGCGCTGAGGGAGGGGCACTGAAGAGAAGGTGACAGTCACTGCCCTTGCATTCCAGAAAGTCCCGACCTCAAACGTTCTCTTTCACGGTTAAGTTGTTTGCCTCGATTTGGGGTTCAGGAGAGTGTGTCATTTAAATGACAGTCGAACACTCTTGGAGTCCATGGAAGCTCCTCGAGAACATTCATCTTTGCATAAATCATTTTCTAAATCATTTTACTTCTTTATTTTTGGCTGCACTGGGTCTTCGTTGCTATGTGAGGGCTTTCTCTAGTTGCGGTGAGTGGGGGCTACTCTGCGCTGCGGTGCGTGGACGTCTCTGTGCAGGGCTTTCTCTTGCTGAGCACAGGCTCTGGGCGCACTTGCTTCGGGAGCTGCAGCTGGCAGGCTCTGGAGCATGGACGCAGCAGTTGTGGCACACGGCCTAGTTGCCGTGCGGCACGTGGAGTCTTCCCGGACCAGGGGTCGAACCTGTGTCCCTGCATTGATAGGAGGATTCTTATCCACTGTGCCACCAAGGAAGTCCCATAAAGCATTTTTTACACATAAAAGAATACCTATTTCGGTGTTGCTTGAAATAGCCAAACATAATTGAAAACAAATGCATATTGACAGGAGCGTAGATAAATCATGGTATATTTATAGAAAGCAGCACTAGACAATGAAAAGTAACTCAGTCTCCATGTGTCAACATGGCTAGTTCTCAAAAGCGTTTCATACAGCAAGAAGGCAAATTACAGAATAATATATTCAATATACCATAATATATATAGCATTCGGATCCAGGCAAATCAGCCATGTGTGGGATAGAAATGTGTGGGGATGGGATAGACTGATAGTGAGGATCAATGCAATCAGGCTGGTGACACCCTCCGAGCAGGGAGGGAGTAGGATTGACCAGGCCTTCAGGTAGCTTCAACTGTGTTTGTAAACTGGACTTGCTTTTAATTTTACTTATTTATTTTCTAGTCGCTCCATGCGGCATTGGGGATCTCAGTTCCCCAGCTGGGGTCTCCGCGGTGGACGCACGGAGTCTTCACCACTGGACCACCAGGGAAGTCCCGAGCTGGACTTGTTTTTGAGTTCCTCAAAAATGATACGAGACTGAGACCATCTCTGCTTTGATCTCCACAACAAATATGATGAAGAAACTGAGGCTCAGGAGGCAGGTAAAGTGCCCACACTCACCCAGCCTGAGAGGCAGAGATGGGAACTGAGCCCAGGTCTGCTGAGCCCAGCTGTCTTCCCTGCACACACAGTCCGCTTCGTGTTTACCGAGTGGCTGGCAGTGGTCTCAGGGACACAGGAGGTGCCACGGAGCTCGAAATCAGAGCAGCTGAGCTCTGTGGGTCGGGCTAGGAGGTGGGCTCTGGCCCACCGGACTCAGGGCTCAGCCCCAGGCCTGGTAGCAGCTTGGGCCCAGACCAGGCCCAGGGGAAGTTTCCTGCCTTCCGGCCTGTTTCCTGGTGCTTTTCCAGTGGGGTCAGAGGTTAGGGCTGGAGCCAGTCTTGGGCAGGGTCTGCTGCAGGAAGTGGAGGCCTCCAAACCTCCAAGCTGGCTCATCTCCTATTCCCACGGTCGCACTCAACTCCCACTCAACTCCCACCCCAGGGCAGGCGCCCGGGGCTACACAAACATGGACAGACATCCAGTGAGCTCCACCCCAACTACAGACTCCAAACACTTTAAGGGTGGAGGTGTTCTAGAACTTGGTCTGGGGGTCATTCAGTCTGTTCTTCCTTCCTTCAAATAACTCACTAGATACTGGGGGCCGTGCTGGGCCCTGAGCACACAAGGGTGAGGAGACAGCCCCTACCCTCCCGGGGCTCAGCGTCTGCTCCGGAGGTCAGACATGTAAATAGACAAGCGCCCAATAGACATTCAGTACATGTTTGGACTAAGGCAGGAGACATGGGTTCGATCGCTGGTCCAGGAAGATCCCCTGGAGAAGAAAATGGCAACCCACTCTAGTATTCCTGCCTGGGAAATTCCATGGACAGAAGAGCCTGGCGGGCTACAGCCCATGGCGTTGCAAAGAGTCGGACACTACTTGGTGACTGAACGGCAACAACAAAATGAAAACATCTAACAAAATACCAGCACTGGCAGGGCTGCTGGAGACTGGCCCTCGTGGCCCGGAGTGGGGCCTTGACTTGCTCACGTCAGAGAGTGGTCCGAGGACGTAACTGAAGCCAGCCCCCAGGACCCCGGACTCCATCCTCTTTCTGCTGCATCCCATCCCTGCTTTTTTTTTTTTTCAAACTTGATAGTTGTGAAATATTTCAAGCATACAGAAAAGTTTAAAGACTAGTACTTCTCCCCTTGGAAACAAACCACCAAGCTTTGTCACATCTTGCCAGTGCTCTCTGGCACCTCCCTTCCCAGCCTGAATCAATCAGAGCCTCTCCTTGTCTCTTGGGACATGTTTCTTTCATGGGCTTCCTGTGAGAGCTTATTTAAAAAAGGAGCTGTGAGTTGTTTTCTGACACCCACCAACTCTGCAATTCTCTGACACCCACTGGGTACCCAACAGTTCATTTCTAGCACTGTCTCCCGGATATCTCCCATAAGTGATAGAGCTTAGTTCCGTGGACTGTCCCCACTTCAGACACCAGTGGCTGGGGCTACCCTAGTACGATTTTTTTTTTTGGTTTTCGGCCGCTCAGCTTTCAGGATCTTAATTCTCACCAGGGATCAAACTCAGGCCTCTGGCAGTGGAAGCACAGAGTCATAGCCACTGAACGGAACTGCCAGGGAATTTCCTACCCCTGTATTTCTGACCTGCTGCTGCTGCTGCTAAGTCGCTTCAGTCGTGTCTGACCCGGTGTGATCCCATAGACGGCAGCCCACCAGGCTCCCCCGTCCCTGGGATTCTCCAGGCAAGAACACTGGAGTGGGCTGCCATTTCCTTCTCCAATGCATGAAAGTAAAAAGTGAAAGTGAAGTCGCTGAGTCGTGTCTGACTCTTAGCGACCCCATGGATTGCAGCCTAACAGGCTCCTCCGTCCATGGGATTTTCCAGGCAAGAGTACTGGAGTGGGGTGCCATTGCCTTCTCCGATTTCTGACCTAATTGGCCACAAATTGGGAGATCCCACCACTCCCTCCTTAGGTTTGATAATTTGCTAGAATAGTTTGTAGAATTCAGGAAAACATCTTGTGTTTACCAGTTCAGTTCAGTTCAGTTCAGTCGCTCAGTCGTGTTTGACTCTTTGTGACCCCATGAATTGCAGCACGCCAGGCCTCCCTGTCCATCACCAACTCCCAGAGTTCACTCAGACTCACGTCCATTGAGTCAGTGATGCCATCCAGCCATCTCATCCTCTGTCATCCCCTTCTCCTCCTGTCTCCAATCCCTCCCAGCATCAGAGTCTTTTCCAATGAGTCAACTCTTCACATGAGGTGGCCAAAGTACTGGAGTTTCAGCTTCAACATCATTCCCTCCAAAGAAATCCCAGGGCTGATCTCCTTCAGAATGGACTGATTGGATCTCCTTGCAGTCCAAGGGACTCTCAAGAGTCTTCTCCAACACCACAGTTCAAAAGCATCCATTCTTCAGCGCTCAGCCTTCTTCACAGTCCAACTCTCATATCCACACATGACCACAGGAAAAACCATAGCCTTGACTAGGTGGACCTTTGTTGGCAAAGTAATGTCTCTGCTTTTGAATATGCTATCTAGGTTGGTCGTAACTTTCCTTCCAAGGAGTAAGTGTCTTTTAATTTCATGGCTGCAGTCACCATCTGCAGTGATTTTGAAGCCCCCAAAAATAAAGTCAGCCACTGTTTCCACATCTATTTCCCATGAAGTGATGGGACCGGATGCCATGATCTTCATTTTCTAAATGTTGAGCTTTAAGCCAACTTTTTCACTCTCCTCTTTCACTTTCATCAAGAGGCTTTTTAGTTCCTCTTCACTTTCGGCCATAAGGGTGGTGTCATCTGCATATCTGAGGTTATTGATATTTCTCCCGAAAATCTTGATTCCAGCTTGGGTTTCTTCCAGCCCAGTGTTTCTCATGATGTACTCTGGATATAAGTTAAATAAGCACAGTAAAAATATACAGCCTCAATGAACTCCTTTTCCTATTTGGAACCAGTCTATTGTTCCATGTCCAGTTCTAATTGTTGCTTCCTGACCTGCATACAAATTTCTCAAAAGGCAGGTCAGGTGGTCTGGTATTCCCATCTCTTTCAGAATTTTCCACAGTTTATTGTGATCTACACAGTCAAAGGCTTTGGCATAGTCAATAAGCAGAAATAGATGTTTTTCTGGAACTCTTGCTTTTTCCATGATCCAGCGGATGTTGGCAATTTGATCTCTGGTTCCTCTGCCTTTTCTAAAACCAGCTTGAACATCAGGAAGTTCACGGTTCACATATTGCTGAAGCCTGGCTTGGAGAATTTTGAGCATTACTTTACTAGCATATGAGATGAGTGCAATTGTGCAGTAGTTTGAACATTCTTTGGCATTGCCTTTCTTTGGGATTGGAATGAAAACTGACCTTTTCCAGTCCTGTGGCCACTGCTGAGTTTTCCAAATTTGCTGGCATATTGAGTGCAGCACTTTCACAGCATCATCTTTCAGGACTTGAAATAGCTCCACTGGAACTCCATCACCTCCACTAGCTTTGTTCGTAGTGATGCTTTCTAAGGCCCACTTGACTTCACATTCCAGGATGTCTGGCTCTAGGTCAGTGATTACACCATCATGATTATCTGGGTCATGAAGATCTTTTTTGTAGAGTTCTTCTGTGTATTCTTACCACCTCTTCTTAATATCTTCTGCTTCTGTTAGGTCCATACCATTTCTGTCCTTTATCAAGCCCATCTTTGCTGAAATATTCCCTGCTGCTGCTGCTGCGTCGCTTCAGTCGTGTCCGACTCTGTGCGACCCCACAGACAGAAGCTCACCAGGCTCCCCTGTCCCTGGGATTCTCCAGGCAAGAATACTGGAGTGGGTTGCCATTTCCTTCTCCAATGCATGAAAGTGAAAAAAGCGAAAGTGAAGTCGCTCAGTCGTGTCCGACTCCCAGCGACCCCATGGACTGGAGCCCACCAGGATCCTCCGTCCATGGGATTTTCCAGGCAAAAGTACTGGGGTGGGGGTGCCATTGCCTTCCCAGAAATATTCCCTTGGTATCTCTAATTTTCTTGAAGAGATCTCTAGTCTTTCCCATTCTGTTGTTTTCCTCTATTTCTTTGCATTGATCAAATAGGAAGACTTTCTTATCTCTTCTTGCTTTTCTTTGGAACTCTGCATTCAGATGCTTATATCTTTCCCTTTCTCCTTTGCTTTTCGCTTCTCTTCTTTTCACAGCTATTTGTAAGGCCTCCCCAGACAGCCATTTTGCTTTTCTGCATTTCTTTTCCATGGGGATGGTCTTGATCCCTGTCTCCTGTACAATGTCACGAACCTCATTCCATAGTTCATCAGGCACTCTATCTATCAGATCTAGGCCCTTAAATCTATTTCTCACTTCCACTATATAATCATAAGGGATTACCAGTTAATGGAGTCCAAATAGAATTTTAGACATAGAGAACAAATTTATGGTCCCTGGGGCCTTCAGGGGATGTCCAGGGGCACCTGGGAGACTGACATATTCATACTACTGCGTAACAGATAACTGATAAGGACGTCCCGCACAGCACAGGGAATTCTACTCAGCATTCTGTAATGGCCTATATGCAGAAAGAATATTTTTTTAAAAAGAGTGGATGAGTGTATATGTAACTAATACACTTTGCTGTACACCGGGAAGCAGCACAACATTGTAAATCAACCATTGCTTGTAAATCAATCCTCCAAGAAAAGTTAATTTAAAAAATTAGGAGTTCAACGAGCTCAGAGGTGAAGACATACACAGGGCGAGGTCCAGAAGGGTCTAAGTGCGCATGGTAAAGACCCATGGATGCCATGATTCAGAAGGACAGGCCTGGGACAGGCTTCAGAGACAGTTCAGTCCCACTATCTCCTCTCCAATTGGGCAAACTGAGGCCCATGTCATTCAGCGTGTGAAGAACACAGCTGGGGGAATTTCCTGGCAATCTGGCAGTTAGGATTTGGTGTTTTTACTGCCGTGGCCCCTGGTTCAATCCCTGGTTGAGGAACTAAGATCCCATAAGCTCTGCAGCCAAAAAAAATAAAATAAAATGAAAGAACACAGCTGGGCCTAGAATATAATTTCCTCGTCTGTCAAATACTGAACAGCCAAGATTTATGGCTTCCCTGGTGGCTCTGTGGTAACGAATCCACCCGTCAGTGCAGGAGACTCAGGTTTGATCCTTGGGTTAGGAAGACCCCCTGGAGAAGGAAACGGAAGCCCACCCCAGTATTCTTGCCTGGGAAATCCCGTGGACAGAGAGCCTGGTGGGCTACAGTCCACGGGGTCGTGAAAGAGTCAGACACGACTTAGCAACTAAACAACAACGCTGAGAGTTTACAGCATGCCAGGGATCAAGCTTGGGTGCAAGGATTCTTACTATCCCAGTTTCCAGGGGAGGCAGCTGAGACTCAGGTAAGGGAAGCAAACTTGCCCCCCGCCCCCACCCCCCCAAAAAAAAAAGCACAAAGCAGAATCTCAGGGCCAAGTTCCTCTCTGGGAAGACAAAGGATCTACCTCACAATGTTATTGAAAGGATCTGGTCACCTAAAGCATATTTACAGGAAGAGAAACATTGTCAGCGGCTGCTCCACACCCTAGTAGGGGTGGCGGGAGGAAGTGAAGTGAGGTGAAGTCGGACTCTTTGCCACCCCATGGACTGTAAGCTACCATGCTCCTCCATCCATGGGATTTTCCCGGCAAGAGTCCTTGAGTGGGTTGCCATGTCCTTTCTCCAGAGGATCTTCCCCACCCAGGGATCAAACCCAGGTCTCCCGCATTGTAGGCAGATGCTTTACCGTCTGAGCCACCAGGGAAGTCAAAGCAGCGTCATGTGGAAGGTGACATCCCCCACTCACCCCAGGTGAGAGTCACGGGAGCCACTTTGAAGGGTCAACCAGGAACCGGAAATGTCGACTTTGGCCTCAGCAGCCCTAGAGGGGGAGGCCTGGATGGGGGTGGGGTGCCCCAACGCGAGGCAGAGGGAGGAGCTAAGATGGAAAAGGACCTCCTGAGAGCATCATGGTGGGAGTGGGCGGCCCAGGCCTGAGGAGGAAGGAGACCAGGAGACGTGAAGGACGGGGTGATGGCCATCTATTCCACGTCAGGCCTTTCTGTCCTGTGCTGGGTGCTGTCACCCTCTGTCAGCCAGCGCCTCGGGCCAAGTCTGTCAAAGGTGGCTTGGGGCACAGATGAGGAGGCAGTAGAGGTCACTGGGGTGGGAGAAGGGCACAGCTTTGCTGATGGAAGATGACAGTCATGGACTTCTCTGGAGGGCCAGTGGTCACGACTCCGCTCCTCCACTGCAGGGAGAGTGGGTTCGATCCCTGGTAGAGGAGCTGAGATCCCGCAAGCTGTACTGTGTGGCCAAGGACAAACCAAGAGGTGGTCATGGAAGAGGGGGGCTGAGAATCGGTCCAGAAACAGGGACTCAGAGTGGGGAGGAACAAGAGACCGTAGCAGCCCCCTGGCCTTCCTCGGGAATAGTGGGGGAGGCTCTGGACTTCGCATGGCATGTGGAATGGAGGGTTGAGCTTTTGATTTGATTATTAAAGGACAAGCTAATCACAGAAGACTGGAGAGCTTCAGGTCTGCCTGTTGCATGTGGAAAACCCTTAGCCAAGCGGCTCCACTCAGGAAATGCTAAACCTGTGAGTATGGCCCTGGAGGCAGTAGGTCAGGGGGCAGGGGGCAGGGGGCAGGGGGCAGGCCTGAGCCACGCTGCTCGAGTTCATGTCTTGGCCATGCTTTTTTAGGTGAAGTCACTCACCTCTGCCTTTCAAGTTCTTGTCTAAAAAAAAATGGAGATGCTATTAACATCTCCCTTGTAAGGTTGTAGTGGGGAGCAAAGGAGTGAATATATGTAAAGTACTCAGTACGGAGTAGTAGTCAGGGTTCCTCAGAGAAAGGGAATCAATAAGAAATGATATATACATATTTCTGAGTCTTCTATACCTTTGTGTTTGAGCTACTGTTACAAAAATACCATAAACTGATAGACTGACTTAAAAAAACATTTCTTTCTCAGAGTTATGAAGGCCTGGAAGTCTAGGATCAAGACACCTTTGGACTCAGGATCTAGTGAAAGCCCACTCCCTGGGGAGAGATGGCTGCCTCTTCACTGCATTCCCGAAGAACGCAAGGGGCAAGGATGCTCTGGGGTCTCCGTTATGAGGGCACTAATCCCACTCATGAGGTCTTTACCCTTAGTAGCCTGATCACTTCAGTTCAGTTCAGTCGCTCAGTTGTGTCGGACTCTTTCCACTCCATGGACTACCACACACCAGACCTCCCTGTCCATCGCCAACCCCCGGAGTTCACTCAAACTCAAGTCCATGGTGTCGGTGATGCCATCCAACCATCTTATCCTCTGTTGTCCCCTTCTCCTCCTGCCTTCAATCTTTCCCAGCATCAGGTGGCCAAAGTATTAAAGTTTCAGCTTCAGCATCAGTCCTCCCAGTGAATATTCAGGACTGATTTCCTTTAGGATATACTTGTTGGATCTCCTTGTAGTCCAAGAGACTCTCAAGAGTCTTCTCCAACACCACAGTTCAAAAGCATCAATTCTTTGGAGTTAAGCCTAATCACTTCCCACCTCTAAATCCCATCTGGGGATGAGGTTTCAATATACAAATTTTGGGGGGGGGGGCACAAAATTCTATACACATACACACTCACATGCATATAGCAATATATATAGTACTATATGCTATAATATATGTTGTGTACATATAAGTATATATACTGTATTATTTTTATATTTATATATACACACATGTTTATTCACTATTGATTATTATCTGTTGTCTTATGCTGTTACAAAGGCTTAGAAGTCACATGATCTCCTGTCTGCAAGTTCAAACTCCAGAAAAGCTGGCATGTCAAAGGTCTAAGGACCAGGCAGCTGATGGTATAGATTCCAACCCAGGTCTGATGCTCTGAGGACCAGGAGCATCAAGGGCAGAAGATGGATGTCCCAGCTCAACTGGTCAGGCAGAGAGTGAATTCAACCTTTTTCTGCCTTTTTCTTCTATTCAGGCCCTCAATTGATTAAAGAATGCCCAGACACAAGGGGAGGCCAGTTTGCTTTACTCAGTCCACCAATTCCCATGCTTCTCTCATCCAGATGCATCCTTATAGACACACCAGATACCTGGGCATCTCATGGCCCAGTCTAGTGGATGCATAAAATTTCACACACAGCTGCTGGAACCCAGGAAAATTTCAATTTATCCAGATCATCATTATTATGGTTTTATGGACAAGGAAACAGAGGTTCAAAACAGACTTAAGAGAGGTTAAGTCTGGATAAAGAACAAGGTAGTGCCAAGATGGCACAGTAGAAGGATGTGTGCTCATCTGTGAGAACTCCAAAATTACAACCCGCTGCTGAACAATCATCAACCGGAGAATGTTGGATCCCACCAAAAACAGATACCCCATGTCCAAGGGCAAAGGAGAAATCTAAGAAATGTGGTAGGAAGGGTGAAACTGAGTTTAGAATCAAATCCCATACCCACCAGAGATGCTTAGAGGGCTCAAACAAAACCTTGTGCACCCCAGGAGACCCCACAGAGACTGAGCCAGGCCTGCCTTTGAGTGTTTGAGTGTTTCCTGAGGACAGGTCAATTGTGGCCTGCCTCAGGGGCAGGGCTCTGGGTGCAGGCCTGGGTGTGGCATAAGCCCTCTTGGAGGAGGTCTCCATTAACCCACCATAGAGCCTCCAGAACTTACACAGGACTGGGGAAACAGACTCTTGGAGAGCACAAACAAAACCTCATGTGCACCAGGACCCAGGAGAAAGGAGCAGTGACCCCACAGGAGACTGACCCAGACTTGCCCGTGAGCATCCAGGAGTCTCTGGTGGAGTTGTGGGTCAGTGGTGGCCTCCTGCAGGCTGGGGGCACTGAGTGCAACAGTGCCTGCATGGGACCTTTTAAAGGAGGTCACCATTATCTTCATTGTCTCCACCATAGTTTGGTCTCAGGTCAAACAACAGGGAAGGAACACAGTCCTGCCCATCAACAGAAAATTGGATTAAAGATTTACTGAGTATGGCCCGACCATCAGAACAAGACCCAGCTTCCCCCACAATCAGTCTCTCCCATTAGGAAACTTCCATAAGCCTCTTATCCTTCTCCTTTAAAGGGCAGACAGACTGAAAACCACAATCACAGAAAACTAATCAAACCGATCACATGGACCACAGCCTTGTCTAACTCAATGAAACTATGAGCCATGCTGTGTAGGGCCACCCAAGACGGATGGGTCATGGTGGAAAGTTCTGACAAAATGTGGTCCATTGGAGAAGGGCATGGCAAACCACTTCAGTACTCTTGCCTTGAAAACCCCATGAACAGTATGAAAAAGCAAAAAGATAGGACACTGAAAGATGAACTCCCCAGGTCAGTAGGTGCCCAATATGCTACTGGAGATGAATGGAGAAATAACTCCAGAAATAATGAAGAGACGGAGCCAAAGCAAAAACAACGCCCTGTTCTTAAAGTGACTGGTGATAGAAGTAAAGTCCGATGCTGTAAAGAACAATATTGCATAGGAACCTGGGATGTTAGGTCCATGAAACAAGGTAAATTAGAAGTGGTCAAACAGGAGATGACAAGAGTGAACATCAACATTTTAGGAATCAGTGAACTCAAATGGATGGGAATGGGTGAATTTAACTCAGATGACAATTATACCTACTATCATGGGCAAGAATCCCTTAGAAGAAACAGAGTAGGCCTCGTAGTCAAGAGAGTCCGAAATGCAGTACTTAGGTGAAATCTTGAAAATGACAGAATGATCTCTGTTCATTTCCAAGGCAAACCATTCAGTATCACAGTAATCCAAGTCTATGCCCCAACCAGTAATGCTGAAGAAGCTGAAGTTGAATGGTTCTATGAAGACCTACAAGACCTTGTAGAACTAACACCCAAAAAAGATGTCCTTTTCACTATAGAGGACTTGAATGCAAAAGTAGGAAGTCAAGAAATACATGGAGTAACAGGCAAATTTTGCCTTGGAGTACAGAATGAAGCAGGGCAAAAGCTAACAGAGTTTTGCCAAGAGAATGCACTGATCATAGCCAAACACCCTCTTCCAACAACACAAGAGATGACTCTACACATGGACATCACCAGATGGTCAATACTGAAATCAGATTGATTATATTCTTTGCAGACAAAGATGGAGAAGATCTATATAGTCATCAAAAACAAGACTGGGAGCTGACTGTGACTCAGATCAGGCACTCCTTATTGCCAAATTCAGACTTAAATTGAAGAAAGTAGGGAAAACCACTGGACCACTCGGGTATGACCTAAACCCAATCCCTTACAATTACACCTTAGAAATGACAAATAGGTTCAAAGGATTAGATCTGATAGACAGAGTGCCTGATGAACTATGGACAGAGGTTCATGACATTGTACAGGAGACAGGAATCAAGACCATCCCCTTGGAAAAGAAATGTAACAAGGGAAAATGGCTATCTGAGGAGGCCTTACAAATAGCTGTGAAAAGAAGAGAAGCAAAAAGCAAAGAAGAAAAGGAAAGATATACCATTTGAATGCAGAGTTCTAAAGAATAGCAAGAAGAGATAAGAAAGCCTTCCTAGGTGATCAGTGCAAAGAAATAGAGGAAAACAACAGAATGGGAAAGACTAGAGATCTCTTCAAGAAAATTAGAGATACCAAGGGAACATTTCATGCAAAGATGGGCTCAATAAAGGACAGAAATGGTATGGACCTAACAGAAGCAGAAGATATTAAGAAGAGGTGGCAAGAATACACAGAAGAACTCTACAAAAAAGATCTTCATGACCCAGATAATCATGATGGTGTGATCACTGACCTAGAGCCAGACATCCTGGAATGTGAAGTCAAGTTGGCCTTAGAAAGCATCACTATGAACAAAGCTAGTGGAGGTGATGAAATTCCAGTTGAGCTATTTCAAATCCTGAAAGATGATGCCGTGAAAGTGCTGCACTCAATATGCCAGCAAATTTGGGAAACTCAGCAGTGGCCACAGGACTGGAAAAGGTCAGTTTTCATTCGAATCCCAAAGAAAGGCAATGCCAAAGAATGTTCAAACTACCACACAATTGTACTCATCTCACACACTAGTAAAGTAATGCTCAAAATTCTCCAAGCCAGGCTTCAGCAATATGTGAATCGTGAACTTCCTGATGTTCAAGCTGGTTTTAGAAAAGGCAGAGGAACCAGAGATCAAATTGCCAACATCCACTGGATCATGGAAAAAGCAAGAGTTCCAGAAAAACATCTATTACTGCTTATTGACTATGCCAAAGCCTTTGACTGTATGGATCACAACAAGCTGTGGAAAATTCGTAAAGAGATGGGAATACCAGAATACCTGAGCTGCCTCTTGAGAAATCTGTATGCAGATCAAGGAGCAACAATTAGAACTGGACGTGGAACAACAGACTGGTTCCAAATGTGAAAAGGAGTATGTCAAGGATGTATAATGTCACCCTGCTTATTTAACTTATATGCAGAGTACATCTTGAGAATGCTGGACTGGATGAAGCACAAGCTGCAATCAAGATTGCCAGGATAAATATCAATAACCTCAGATATGCAGATAATACCATCCTTATGGCAGAAAGTGAAGAACTAAAGAGCCTCTTGATGAAAGTGAAAGAGAAGAATGAAAAAGTTGGCTTAAAACTCAAAACTCAGAAAACAAAGATCATGGCATCTGGTCCCATCACTGCATGGCAAATAGATGGGGAAACAGTGGAAACAGTGTCAGACTTTATTTTTGGGGGGCTCCAAAATCACTGCAGATGGTGAATGCAGTCATTAAATTAAAAGATGTTTGCTCCTTGGAAGAAAAGTTATGACCAACCTAGACAGCATATTAAAAAGCAGAGACATTATTTTGCCAACAAATGTCCGTGTAGTCAAGGCTATGGTTTTTCCAGTAGTCATGTATGCATGTGAGAATTGGACTATAAAGAAAGCTAAGCATGGAAGAACTGATGCTTTTGATCTGTGTTGTTGGAGAAGACTCTTGAGACTCCCCTGGACAGCGAGGAGATCCAACCAGTCCATCCTAAATGAAATCAGTCCTGACTGTTCATTGGAAGGACTGATGCTGAAGCTGAAACTCCAGTACTTCGGCCACCTGATTCGAAGAACTGACTCATTTGAAAAGACCGTGATACTGGGAAAGAATGAGGGAGGGAGGAGAAGGGGATGACAGAGGATGAGATGGTTGGATCTCACTGGACATGGACTCAATGGACATGAGTTTGAGTAAGCTCCAGGAGTTGGTGATGGACAGGGAGGCATGGCGTAATGCAGTCCGTGGAGTGGCAAAGAGTTGGACATGACTGAGCAACTAGACTGAACTGTAGTATAAATGGCGGAGAAGGCAATGGCACCCCACTCCAGTACTCTTGCCTGGAAAATCCCATGGACGGAGGAGCCTGGTAGGCTGCAGTCCATGGGGTCGTGAAGAGCTGGACACGACTGAAGTTACTTAGCAGTAGCAGTATAAATGGCTGATGTTAAGCTAGTAGTGGTTTAATAACAACTTCACCAGATTCTAGAATATTTCTAAAATGACTTTTGAGAGCCAGTATGAGCTGGCTCCCATGTACCACTACACCACACTGTGCCTGCCACATGGGGATATTTTATAAACATTAGCGATTATTGCAAGTCAACTGAGCCAGCAATGTTCACTGGGCACCTTCCTTACTCCTAGTTTACAGAACAGGAAGTAGAGGTTAAGAGAAGTTCAATACTTATCCAAGATCATAGCACAAACCAGTTACTTGCTGTCCTCCTCCCAGTAGAAGTGTATATAAGGATGTATAAATAGAGGAAAAAAATAGAATGGAAAAGGCTAGAGATCTCTTCAAGAAAACTGGAGATACCACGGGAAATACCAAGGGAAAAATGGAGATTCCATGCAAAGATGAACACAACAAAGGACAGAAACAGCAAGGACCTAACAGAAGCAGAGGAGATTAAGAAGAGGTGTCAAGAATACACAAAACTATACAAAAAAGGTCTTAATGACCCAGATAACCACGATGGTGTGATCACTCACATGAGCCAGACATCCTGGAGTGTGAAGTCAAGTGGGTCTAAGGAAGCATTACTACAAACAAAGCTAGGAGAGGTACGGAATTCCAGCTGAACTGTTTCAAATCCTAAAAGATGATGTTGTGAAAGTGTTGCACTCAATACGCCAGCAAATTTGGAAAAAGTTCAGTTCAGTTCAGTTGCTCAGTCGTGTCTGACTCTTTGCTACCCCATAAACTGCAGCACACCAGGCCTCCCTGTCTATCACCAACTCCCGGAGTTTACCCAAACTCATGCCCATCGAGTCGGTGATGCCATCCAACCATCTCATCCTCTGTCGTCCCCTTCTCTTCCTACCTTCAGTCTTTCCCAGCATCAGGGTCTTTTCCAATGAGTCAGGTCTTCGCATGAGGTGGCCAAAGTATTGGAGTTTCAGCTTCAGCATTAGTCCCTTCAATGAATATTTAGGACTGATTTCCTTTAGGATGGACTGGTTGGATCTCCTTGCAGTCCAAGGGACTCTCAAGAGTCTTTTCCAACACCACAGTTCAAAAGCATCAATTCTTTGGCACTCAGTTTTCTTTATAGTCCAACTCTCACATCCATACATGACTACTGGAAAAACCATAGCCTTGACTAGATGGACCTTTGTTGGCAAAGTAATGTCTCTGCTTTTGAATATGTTGTCTAGATTCGTCATAAGCTTTCTTCCAAGGAGCAAGCATCTTTTAATTTCATGACTGCACTCACCATCTGCAGTGATTTTGGAGCCCAGAAAAATAAAGCCTGACACTGTTTCCACTGTTTCCCCATCTATTTCCCATGAAGTGATGGGGCCAGAAGCCATGATTTTTGTTTTCTGAATGTTGAGTTTTAAGCCAACTTTTTTACTCTCCTCTTTCACTTTCATCAAGAGGCTCTTTAGTTCTTCTTCACTTTCTGCCATAGGGTGGTATCATCTGCATATCTGAGGTTATTGATATTTCTCCCAGCAATTTTGATTCCGGCTTATGCTTCATCCAGCCCAGCGTTTCTCAGATGTACTCTGCATATATGTTAAATAAGCATGGTGACAATATACAGCCTTGACATACTCCTTTTCTTATTTGGAACTAGTCTGTTGTTCCATGTCCAGTTATAACTGTTGTTTCTTGACCTGCATACAGGTTTCTCAAGAGGCAGGTCAGGTGTTCTGGTATTCCCATCTGTTTCAGAATTTTCCACAGCTTGTTGTGATCCACACAAAGGCTTTGGTGTAGTCAATAAAGCTGAAGTACATGTTTTCTAGAACTCTCTTGCTTTTTCGATGAGCCAACAGATGTTGGCAATTTGCTCTCTGGTTCCTCTGCCTTTTCTAAATCCAGCTTGAACATCTGGAAGTTCACGGTTCACATACTGCTGAAGCCTGGCTTGGAGAATTTTGAGCATTACTTTACTAGCGTGTGAGATGAGTGCAATTGTGCGGTAGTTTGAACATTCTTTGGCATTACCTTTCTTTGGGATTGGAATGAAAACTGATCTTTTCCAGTCTTGTGGCCACTGATGAGTTTTCCAAATTTGCTGGCATATTGAGTGCTGCACTTTTGGAAAAAGACAACTTAGCAACTGAACAACAACAACAATATAAGCTTATACATGACCATCATCCCCATCCCTTAGGGGGAATTTCCCAGGGCTCATAAATATAAGATTCCTGTCCACTCCCACATTGGCTGCTTCTCCTTGAAAACCCTGAGGTGGCTTGGCAAGAGGGCAGTTCTTGCAGTTGGGGCTCCTGCCAAGCCACACCTTCCCCAGCGCTCCTGAGCACAGATCTGTCCCATCTTGTACCTGCCGCACGTGGGCCTGGGGAAGTGCTGTTTTGGCAGCTGGTGAGCAGAGGGATGGTATCTTTGAAGGCGTTAGGGGATGAGGCAGGGTTGTGACTCATTATGCTTTGGTGGATGGAAGACTGCAGCTGGGAGAGGGCCAGAGCCCAGCCCAGGAGGGGATTTTCAGCCCTGTGGGCATGTTGGCCCCAAGCCAGATAAAGGCTCAGGTGAGTCACAGTGCTCAGGGTTGCCAGAAGCTGGGAGAAGTGTCCTCCAGGCAGGGTGGGACAGTGGCAATAGAGCCCTGGCTCTTGCTTCTAGCTGTTCCCCTGGACTGAGATGGACTCCCACATGTCTATGGCCTCCTCCATGTCTGTGGAGCCTCCTCCTTGCCAAGTGCCTGAAACAATAAGGAGACCCTCCTCCCACCTCTGGGGGTCGAGGGCAGAGGGGGATCTCTGGGTGACAGGTGAGGGGCTAATAAGCCACGTATGCAGTAATGGGGCAGGGTCCTGTGGTCTCTGGAGAAGGGAGCTGTTCCGTCCACTCTTGGGGAGTCCAGGGAAAGTAGATGCCTTTGAACTCTTTGAACATGGGGTGGGGGAAGGGCCTCCAATGGTCTTGGTGGGACCCGGAGGAGTGAGAGTAGGGATGCGGGGAGGGGCGTTCAGGTGAAAGAGGACAGAGTGGGAGGGGCAGGGGCTTGTGAAAAGTTCATAATTTGCAGTCGATTTGGCAATGCAGCTAAGGAGCCAAGGTTGGAGATGGCCCAGATGGGGCAAAGGTAGGGGCCACTGTGTCTAAGAGACGGTGCAGGGAGGGGCAGAATATTCTGAGACTCTGGCATCCATCCCGCAGTGCTAGGGAGGGAGAGGCAGCTGGCCTTGGCTGGGGGGTAGACGTCAGAGGCTCACTGAGAGACAGGCCTAAGCGTCCCTCCAGCCTGGGTCTTCAGGCTGGACCCCTCCCAACGCCTCTCAGCTCTCAGGGTCACTTACTGAGTCCTCACTGAGTGGGTGGCCCACGCTCTTCTTTGTTTAGTGCTCAAATCTGTCGGCTTTGGGGTCCAAACATTAGGTCTTAATTCTGGCTGCTGGGTGAGCTTGGGTAAGCCTGTTGCTCTCTCTGAGCCTCAAGGACGTCATCTGGAAAGCAAAACCCCTACCTCCCAGGGGTGCTATGAGGAGTAAGTGAGACGGTGGATGCGATGCCCGGGATCTGACAATGTCGGGTTCGTTGGCACATTCTGAGTGCTCTACCACGTCAGTTTCTCAGGGGTGGGTCTGGGCAGGAGGTGGGGCGGGCAGCTCCCCTCCCCTCCCCTTCCTGTCCCAGGGCTTAGAGTCAGCTGGACCCCTACTGGCCAAACCTGACTCCAGGCTGGGCCCTGAGAGCCCAGGATCTGAGGACAGAGCCACCCCTCCCCGCGTGGGGAAGGGCGCTTTTCATCTGCTCAATCCCATTCTGGCCTCCCAGCCTCCCCAGCTCTGAAGACCACTGTGGCCCCCAGGGGACCTCAGGATCCCCTGGAGTTCGGGGGAGGCCAGAGGTGGACATTCCTGATCTTATAGGACCCAGCCTGGCTTTCTGAGAAGATGGGGAAATAGCACATTCCTCCTGAAATAATTGTCCTGGAGCTATTTCCAGAGGCTCTTAGTGCCCAGGCCAGAAATGGCCAGTGATCTCGGCGCCTGGGTACCTTCAGGACAAATCCGCAGAGGCCCAACCCACTTACTGGCCGTCTGCCCGCCTGCCCGGCCCCCGGCCCAGGGCAGGACCAGATCTGGCTGAGGCCCCACAGGGGAACGGTTGCCATCGCTTCTCTGGCCCTGAGTTTCCCTACACCCCCTCTTCCTCCTTCCAGGGGGTCCCTCTGAGCCCTCCCCCCGCTCCCTGTTGCAGTGGCTATAACCACCCCACCCCAAAGCAAAAGGCCCTTCACTCTCAGAGGTTATAAGCCGGGACTGTCCCAGGGAGCCTTCTGCGTGTCTGTGCTTTGCGATCTTGCAGCTAAACCCAAATGGGAGAACATTCTCCAAAACAATTTGCCTGCGCTCTTCAAAGCTATTCATGTCATAAAAGATCAAGACTGAGGGACATCCAGGCTGAAGGAAACCAAAGAGATCTGAAAACTAAAGTCAATGTCTGATTACATATTGGCTTCTGGACTGGGGACATAGCTGCCATAGAGACCATCAGAGGAAATAATCGGTAAATTGTGGACTGTGTATTAGCTAATAGCTCTGTATCAATGTTAATTATCCTGGATACGTGAGATAACTGGATAACTGGATACATTTTGATAACTGGATACATAAGAAGGTGTCGTTGTCCCAGCTTGTAGGAGATGCATGCTGAAGTATTCAAGAGTAAAGGCTGCTGTTGTCTGCAACTGACTCTCAAAATAATAATAATCCACACATGCGCGTGTGTATGGTGCTAAATGTGACAAAAATTAATAATTAGTAGATTGGAATGAAGAGTCTATGGGACTTCATTATCTTGTAAGTTTTCAGTAAGTGAATATTTTTGAATGTTTTTCAAAATAGAAAGTAAGAGGGTATTTTCATTACTCGCAGGAAGGAAACAATGGAGGCCAAGCACCAGGAGCTCTCAAAGAGGGATCTTGTTGCTGCATCCGACAGATATGTACAAGACGCCTGGTATGCACCAGGGAGGGGAGGTCACAGGAGCTCTGAAAGGGATCTTTAGGCTGTAGCCCACTGCATAGTAGGGACTCAACCCAGAATAGCTGACTGTGTGAGGACCAGGCTAGAAGGGAGAAAAGCAAGTGCTGCCATGTTCTGGGTCACTCAAAGGGACAGCTCTTTAGGGAGACTCAGCAAATGTTTGCTGACCCAGCGAGAAAAGAAAATTGATGCTGACCACAGCCAGCGAGAGTTATATCAGGCCCTGCAAAGAACTCCCTGACTCTCAGCATAATTAAACGCTAGAAAAACAGCAGGGGACACTGGAAAGCGTCCACCCCAGCCTCACTTTAAAAATAGGGCCCATCTGTCCTGGAGAGCTTAACGCAGCACTAGCTCTAAGGCAGGAGCCTGACCAGGTTGACCCCTGGAGGCCCTCCTCGCTCCAGGGTTCTGTGATTCTATGACACGGCCAGGAGTCTGGAATGGCGGCATCAGGGTATTCCCCAGTGAAGAGCAAGAGGAGGGCTAAGTCATCTACCTCCTGAAGGTAGAGGGAGCCGGGGAGAGGGCCCAGCCCACCCGGAAGGGAGGGCCCATGGGGGGCAGTCCCCTGCTGTCTCCCCTACATCCGGAGGACGAGCCGGGGTGGGGCTCGACCTGGGATGGAAGAAGCGAGAGTCTGGGCATTCCACGCGATTCAGACCCAAAGGACAAGGGCAGCTGAGGGGCTGTGGGCTGGGAGAGGAGCGGGCAGCTGTTTCCTGGGTGGGACAGGTTCAAATACTGCTCCGTTCTCACCAGGCAGAAGTGGAAAATTAGTATCAAGCTAGCAGTAGTGGGGGACAGAAATCAGAGCCTTCCTTCTGGAAATGGGGGGTACTAGGGACCTGGGGGGCAAAGAGAACAGGGCTGGGGCTCCTGCCACCTGGGCAGGCCCCAGGACAGGAAGTAGGGTGACCTGGGCCAGAGCCTGGTCAGGCCCTAGTCCCTGTGAAGTGTCCACTTTCAGACCAGGAGGAACCCCAAGAACTCTTCTTTTGTGGGGTGGATGAGATCATCTACCTTCATCAGAGAACATGAAGACCAAATACTGTGCTCTGGAAACTTCTGTCTCACACGTCCCACTGTAGACTTACAGCATCTCCTTGCCCCTACCCTTGGGGTTCGTGAAGTCAAGACCAACTTAGTTACAGGGTTAGCAAGCACCCCTTCCCATCTGGTTTTCCCCATCGGTGCCCCTATCCAACAGGTGAGACGAGAACTCTTCCTCAATAGACCGCTGGTGAGAACAAAGTCACCCCCAAACACGGCATTGTCTTTTAGGCGTCATCAGATACACTCAAGATAGTACCTTGGCCCCCACCACTCACAGGCTATGTGATCTGAGGCAAGTCACGTCAACCCTCTGAGCCTCAGTTTCCTCCATCTGTCAGATAGGAATACAATAACTGCCTCCTGGATTTGTAGTTCAGACTCACAAGTAAGGTACAAGCAAAGGACTGGCAAAAAAAAAAAAAAAAGCACATATATCACATCGCTTCTAAGACATATTGTTCAGTAGCAGGGTGTACAATATACTGGGTGATTAACCATCTGATGTTACTCCAAAGAATGTGTGTCTTGGTGCCTTGAATTTCACCATTAGAGACTTAGTCCTTTGACTCTGTGCTCTTCTGGAGTTCCTGCTTAGAAGGTGAATGGGAATTTCAGAATGTGGGCTACAGAGAAAAGAAAAAGCAGACCGCCCCACTTTTTCTAGGGGGTCCTCTGACTTTCATTGTTCTCAGGGTCTTGCCTTCCTCCCCATCTCTTGCCCTTTGTGCTTTCTGAAGAACATGGGGCCTGCTTTCTCGTTTGAAAAATCCCAGGGCCTGGGAGGAAGATGGGGAGAGGAACACCTGGGCCGAGGAGAGCTGACCCAGCTCTCTCCCTGCCAGGCCCAGGGAACCAGCCTGTAGGTGAGATTTCAGCAGTTCTGTACCACGAAGCTTCATCCGCCTGCCCAGGACAATGTCTGGACACCAAGCGGGCCGTCCCAGCACCGGCAACCGCAACGTGTCCTTCATGGTCCAGACTCCAGGCTGGCCCCACGGCCCCAGCATGACCGGGGCAAGCAACCTCAAGCGCTCTCGAACCCCGAGCGGCTCCGAGGCCACCAGTAACCCTTCAGAACCCACCGACACCCCAGGCTCCCCCAGACTGCCGTTGAGGAGAATCTGCATGGGCCGACCCTACAACTCCAAGTGCGTGGAGACAAGCCACCTGGCCAAGGGCCCCAAAGTGGCCAGAAAGCCCGTGTGTCGCAGCAACCCCCACTGCCTGCTCTGTACAGATCGGCCCTTGGGTCCCTCTAACCCCACCTTCCTGGATCAGCTCATCAAAGGCATCAGCTACCTCGACAGATCCACCAATGCCTTCTACGGCAACTACCCTAAGTCCCTGAACCTGCCGAGGCTTGCAGCCAACTATCTGGAACGCGCCGCCAACTCCATCCACCTGGACCACCTGGACCACGCCTCCCCGCGCAGTTACTGTAACCACAGCAGCAGAGCGGCGGCCTTCGACTACCCCTGCGGCAGCACCACCGTGGTGCCGCCCAGAAGGGCTGTCAAGGCTGTGCACTACGTGGATAACTCCGCCAACACGAGCTGCTTTCGCGGATTTCAGAGCCGGAACCTCACTCCCATCCTGCCCCAGAGGCCGGGGATCAAGCTGCCTGAGCTCCCTCTCTTCGGCAACGGGATCTTTTCCTTAGGTCGCCTGCCCAAGTTCTGGGAAGCAATCCGCTCGGGCTGCAGAACCCCGGAGCCTATCTCTAAGCCCTCCAGCTGGTGGTGACATCCACACCAACCGCGAAGAGGGCACATGTCCATCCGGTCGTGGTTGCGGAGAATAAATTGTCTGTGGCAAAATGCTCCTTCCAAGCCTCCACTGGGGTAGGGGGGAAGCCATTTAGATGGAGGGGATGTACACTTAAGGACCTACAAGGTTGGGAAGGTCAAGGTGAATGGGTGAAGGGGGCGGGTGGTAGGCAGTGGTGGAGACCACCCACTAGGTGGAGAAGGGGATACCTCATCTAAACCCAGCTCTCAAACAGGTGGTTGCCTTTTCAAGAGAACCCAGGAATCTGGTTTTCTATATGTTAGCAACAGATTTGAAAATATCATGGTGCTGGGATTTCCGTGGTGGTCCAGTGGTTAAGGGGCTTCCCTGATAGCTCCGCTGGTAAAGAATTCGCCTGCAATACAGGAGACCCCAGTTCAATTCCTGGGTCAGGAAGATCCCCTGGAGAAGGGATAGGCTACCCACTCCAGTATTCTTGGGCTTCCCTGGTGGCTCAGCCAGTAAAGAATCCGCCTGCAATGCAGGAGACCTGGGTTTGATCCCTGGGTTGGAAAGATCCCCTGGAGAAGGGAATACCTACCCACTCCGTTATTCTGACCTGGAGAATCCCATCTACTCGATAGTCTGTGGGGTCATGAAGAGTCATACACGACTGAGTGACTTTCACCCATGGTTAAGATTCCACGCTTCCATTGCAGAGGGCACAGATTCGATCCCTAATTGGGGAACTAAGATCCCATATGCCGTGTGGCACGGCCAAAACAAAACAAAACGAAACGAAAACATAGTGTTCTGAGGGCTGAACAAGAGCGTTTGCAGGCTGAATGTGTGAGGCCCACAGATCTGAGTTCGGGATCTCTAATTCATATCTTGAATGAATCACTTGAAGTGAGGCTGGGAAGCTTCCTAGCCTTGGCTGAGGCTGTTCATTCCCAACCACTATTCACATTCTTTTTTTGTTTGTTTGTTTAAAGGATTGTTACTGATATTCATATTCTTTTTCTTTCAGGATTGTCATTGATTTTAGCACAGCTCCATGTGAGCAGAAAGGTAGAAGCAGTAGTAAGGATGAGAGGAGGACGATGATAGCAAACCCTCACAGGGTACTTACAACGTGGCAGGTGCTGTTCTAAGTGCTTTTTGTCTTTTTGTTCTTTTATGTCTTTTTTTTTTTTTGGACTGAGGCATGCGGGATGAGAAATCTTAGTTCCCTGACCAGGGCTAACATCCGTGCCCCTTGCCATGGAAGCATGGAGTCTTAACCACTGGATCACCAGAGAAGCCTCTATTTTTGTTCTTTTAAAGATGAGGTTGTAACGACCAGGGTCCAGGGTGGACGTAGAGAAAACCTTGATGGCGAATGTGAGATGCACTGGAACAGTCAACCAGGGGTGGTTGCAGGTGAATGGATGTCCCCCTCCCGGGATACTCTGCAGAGAGCTGTCTGTACAGGCCAGGTAAGGGCTGGAAGGGTCAGAATGAGGTAGTCCCAAATTTCTTGGTGGCACTGTCTGAGAAAATGTTCTCTGGGCCACTCAGGGCTCTAAACCTTCAGAGACTCAGTTGATTTGGGTGCTGAAGAATCAGGCCCCACAAGGCGCCCAGTTATAAAGCACTCTAGAGACTGGATTCCAAACTCTTTTGGCCACCCACCTGCCCTGAGACCTTGGGGACATCACTTCCCCTCTCCAGGCTTCTGTTTCCCCTTCTGTAACATGAGTGAGGTTGTTCTAATGGTCTCTTAAGGGACCTCAGACTTAGATATTTCTGACTCTCTCCTAGTCCCAAGCCAGGGCTGGAGCTTCCCGAGCTGAGAATTGAGGGTGCTTCCACCCGAGAATTCCTCAGTCCTGACCATCTTCCCAGGCTGCCCAGGGGCTGTTCAGGACCCATTTCTTTGTGGCTCTGAACTTCAGGCCCAGTCCCTTCTTGCAGGAGTTGAGGGCCAATAAAAGCAACTCAGAATATGGAGTGGGCTAACCTTGAAATAATGCAGAACCCAGAGATCGACCAGGTTCCATGGCTCTTAGAGGAGGTGCTGACTGCGCCTGAGCCCTGTGGCCAGGCAGAGGAGGCGGCAAGTGTGAATCTCCATGAGACTGACACAGTGGTCCCAGGGCAGAGGAAGCAAGGAGGCACCAAACCCCTAGCCCATTGACTTCACTTCCACTTTTGTTCCATCTCTGGAGGACCGGGAAGATCCTCCTGGGCTCCAAAGCTCAGCAGGGCAGTCACTCTTTCCTCTGCTCTTGCACCCTTCTCTCCCCAGGAAGAAGACTCTTGCCTTTGTCTGGTGGGTTCTCAGGCCCCTAGTAACACATTCCCCAGGTGAACATTCACAGGAATACAGCTTATTGGGTTCCATTTCGGTCCAGCTCAAGAGATAGTTCGGGTGTCCTGATTCCTAAACCATATGTCTGGCCACTCAAAGGCTTCCCCTTCTTGCTCTAAGCCCAAATTCACCCAAGAGTCACCTCTGATTCTCCCAGAGATGCCCACCTTCAACACTGTCCAATTACGCCTTATCAGATTATAATGCCTTTGTCCAGGACACTGTTCTTCGGGTCTCCAGTATCTAGCCCAGTTCTGGCTCACAAGTGGGCCTCAGTTATTATATTGTTGTGAATTACAAGGCCTCGTAATTGAAAAGGCGTTGGAAAAGACCCTGATGCTAGGAAAGATTGAGGGCAGGAGAAGAAGGGGACGACAGAGGATGAGATGGTTGGATGGCATCACTGACTCGATGGATATGAGTTTGAGCAAACTCTAGGAAACAGTGAAGGACAGGGATGCCTGGCATCCTGCAGTCCATGGGGTGGCAAAGAGTCAGACATGACTGAGCGACCCAACAACAACAACAAGGCCTCATGCCCAATAAGTGTTCAGTACCCTTAACTATTAGTACTAGTGACTCACTAGAAAAGCCCTGATGCTGGAAAAGATTGAAGGCAGGAGGAGAAGGGGACGATGGAGGATGGGATGGCTGGATGGCATCACTGACTCGATGGACATGAGTTTGAGTAAGCTCCAAGAGTTGGTGATGGACATGGAGGCCTGGCCCGCTGCAGTCCATTGGGTCACAAAGAGTCGGACACGACTGAGCAACTGAACTGAAACCTTAACTATTACTTTCAGAATAATTACAGTGTCCCACATATAATTAATGTTCAATAACTGATAATAATAATCATGACAACCAACATTTATTAAGCTCTTCAATATACTCCAGGCGTCGTTTCAAATGCTCTGTGTGTATTAACTCAATCATCTTATCGATCCTTCAAGGAAGAATTGCCCCTATTGTATAGATGAGGAAGCTGAGGCGCAGAGTGATCAGGTACAAATGATTATGATGAAGATGGTTATAGTCCTAGAACACAGGGGCTCTTAAAAGAATGATCAACATTTTCATTAGAGAGTACTATGTGCCAAGCAGGCACTCAATAATAATATTAGGTTGGCCACAAAAATTCATTCAGGTCTTTTTCCATAACATCTTACAGAAAAAAAAACCAAACTAACTTTGTGTCAAACCCAGTAATTATCTTCAGGATTACAACATCTTGCAAGAACGAGGTGCTCTGCAAATGTATACAACGAGTGATCAATGAACGAGAGATGTCAGTGCAGAGCACAGTACATAGTGGGTGCTCAAGTTTGAAGGTTCAGGATTGGGTGGTACCTGAAAGGGACAGGATCTCTGCGCTGGCCTTACTGTTACTCAGGGTAGAAACTCAGTACTCAGGCTTCTATCCCAGCAGTCACTCAGCCCAAGTCCAGAGAAAAGAAGGCTCTTAGTTAGAGAGGGCCCTCTGCTCTGTGTGGCCATGCAGAGGCCACAGAGATTCCCTTAGGTCCATGGCTCAAGCCATGCCCCTATAGGAACCATGGAAACAGGAGGTCGCATACCAGTTGCAGAACAACACAGGAGCCTGCTGTGCTGTCCAGGTTGTGTACAGAGCGGCATAAGTGTCTCCGAGGCTGAGGATGGCCCAGGAAAGTTCTTCACACCTACAGTCGTATGTCACGATCATTGAGCACCCACACTGCCTGTCAGACATGCCACCAAGACCTAAAACATAGACTCACAGAACTCTTTTTCCTTGCGAGCCTACGTTAGTACCCATTTGACAGAGGGGGAAACTAAGGCTCAGAGAGAGAGAGTGACATGCCCAAACCCCAGCAACTGGTAAACAGCAGAGCTGGGATTCCACCCCAGGGCTCATCCCCTCAACATAATGCCCTTTCCATCCAAAGTATAGCTTCTTTCTTAGTATTTCTTGAACAGATTCCAGGAGAAAGAGGGGGAAATCATAGCCTTCGGAATATGTAGAAATTAAGACAAAGCAAAGATGGTATTTAACCCCGGAGGTTTGGGCTGCTCCCAGCACCAATGTTCTAAACAGGGGAGCATTCACCTGAAACTTGC
Source organism: Tragelaphus eurycerus (assembly GCA_935064755.1). Classification (NCBI taxonomy): domain Eukaryota; kingdom Metazoa; phylum Chordata; class Mammalia; order Artiodactyla; family Bovidae; genus Tragelaphus; species Tragelaphus eurycerus. The sequence continues at coordinate 5,674,992 of CAKXYN010000099.1, read as the reverse complement.
TCTTCCCAGGAAATAGTAAAGGGAGAAATTTCCTGAAAGCCCACCTGTGGTCTCAATTGCCTAATCCACTGGTCCCTGCATCCTTTGGTAACACCGAGTATAGTTGCATGATATTAGAATTCCTTTTATTTATTTAAAACAATCCAATGTGGCCCTTTTCAAACAGATCACTTGATAGAACGAGGCTATGCTTCTAGAAAATAAATGCATTGTGTTACCATGGTGCGTGTTGGAAAGACACACTCACCCTTCTCCTAACCCTCACCCCCGCTCTTATCTTTCCTCATCTCTGAAGCTAACCCTCTAAGCCTTGGCCCCCCCACCTCTCATTCCTGAGGCCCACTTTATCCCTCCCTATCTCTTCTGTCTGAGCATGACTGCCGCTTGCTCTACAGAGGAAATAGAAGTGGGCAACACCCTCCCCACCAGTTGCATCCACATTGTCCTTTTTTAAGTTGAAATATGGGGAGAGGCAGAGCCTCCGACGTGTGTTCTTTCAGAATTGGTACCACCATTTTTGGCAAACTCTTTTAACAGCCTCCTGGGCCCCTCCCAATGAGGCAGGAATTTCTCATGAACAATTGAACAAAGCCGGGAACTCAGGGAGAAGGCACAGGACATTCCAAAAGGATTTCTCTCAAGCTCCCAAAGACAACATGTGGGAACGCTGCAGAGGGCACAGAGCCCAGCAAAGAAAAGTGTGAAACGGACGGAAATCTGCCCAGTGGGAAGGGCAGTGCGGGCTGGAGGAGGGAGCAAGGGGCCGGGGTCAGGAGGCCTGACCGGGAGGCCGGCTGCTGCCACTCGTGGCCCTGCGCAGGCTACCCCACCTCTCTGGCCTCAGATCTGTGGTCCCTAAGCTCCTGAAGGAACTGCAAAAAGCAAACCCACAGACGTGTGCGTATCTGCTCATAGCAACGCTTTATGACTCACGGAGACCTGGGGTTTGTGTGTGCCTGTTAGTCGCTTAGTCATGTCCGACTCTTGGTGACCCCACGGGCTGTAGCCCACCAGGCTCCTCTGTTCATGAAATTCTCCAGGCAAGAATACTGGAGTGGGTTGCCATTTCCTTTTCCAGGGGATCTTCCTGATCCAGGAATCGAACCCGGGTCTCCTGCTTTGCAGGCAGATTCTTTACCATCTGAGCCACCAGGGAAGCCCTACAGAAACCTAGAGACAGCCCGAATATCCAGTGACAGGATAGGGTTAATGAATGCTGGTGTGGTGACGAGACAGGATGTCAAATAATTATTAGAAATATTATGTGCAAAGTCAGTTCAGAGTCGCTGGCCCACAAATTGCTAACAATTACCATCTGCAATGAAGAGCTTGTACCAGATTGTAAATCTATGTGCTGCTTCCAAAACGGACCAAGTATTTCAAGAAAAAAAAAATAGTGTCAGCTGAGCTAAACAAAGTGCTTAACTGACATAGTCGAGTTACACTCTGAGCAAGCTTCTTATCTTGTCTCAGACTGGTAATACACAGTTTGGGGACTGGCACCGATCCACAGAGCCATTTTTAAGTAGCCCTGGTCTTGACTGACACATCGAACTGTGTTTAATGAAAATGTTAAGTGAGAAAAGCAAGACCGGAAATCTTTAGCATATGCCGATCACAGCGGGTGAAAACGCCCATATGTGTAGTGACAAAGGAAGAAAAATGAACATTTATGGAGTTCCAACTTTCAGCCCCCGCACAGACATCTAGAGCTGAAGCAGGGGTGCATGGGCAGGAATGTAAGGGGGTGTATGGAGGCCATAGGAATTCCAGCCTGGCTGGAGGGATGTGGGGGCTCCAGGGATAAATTCAAATTACAGAGACCATTTATGGTCAGCTCAGGAGCCAGACTCTGGGGCAGTATCTGCAAGGCGTGTTCTGAGAAACAACCATCTTGCGAGATGTTGAAAGGTTTTTCCAAAAAAACACGTGGGTTCCATTCTCAAATATGTTGAGGAATGCTGAGTTGAGCAGAGTTGGACAGGAGACTTTCTGGAGGCCTGCTCAGAAACTTTCCTGTGTTGGGTCCCTTGGGGTGGCCACGGTGCAGGAAAGAGAACAGAGCTCCCAAACTTCTTGACCAGGGAACCCCCTTTCCAAAGAGCATCTCAGAGGGCCAGTGATCCGTGAGATACAGCGTGGGAAACCTCCTCTGGGCCTGGGTCCCAAGGTGGAAGCTTAGCAGACAAAGCAATTGATAATGATGAAGGGTGGTGAGGAAATAATAGGAGGGAAAAAGAGGGCGTCAAACCCAAGGTCATTTTTAGAAGCCTTACACTTCTGCCTGGGCAGAGCTGAGAACAACCCAGTAGGAAGCAGAAATAAGAACAGTTCAGAATGCGGGTTCTAGACAGACAGACAAAGATGCAAATCCTGGCTCCATCCTGTACTGACTGTGTGATACAGGCAAGCTGCTCCATCCCTGGGGCCTCAGTTTTCTTGTCTGCAAAAGGCGGTAACAAAATACACTCACTTGCCTACAGCCTGGGACTGTGATTCAAAGAGATTCAAGGCTGATCAGACTGTGAAGGGAGTTGCTCTTTGCCCCGAGCACAACCAGAAAGGGGACATTTACGCCTTGTGCCATGCTTGAACCAACTTATTCTTTCATTCAGGTGAAAGTTTTCAAGGGCCTGCTCAGCCAGGCACTGTGCCCTTCATAGGGGATACAGTTGGGAACCAGGTGGAGACCAGATAGTCATGCTCTCTGCCTTCCTTATGTCTGTCTGTTCACTCTTCATATTACATGGTCTTCCAAGTGATCGCAGTTGTTAAAAATGTTAAGAAGGAGAAGCATGGGGGAGGGAGGTTGTGGGAAAGCAGAGCGATCTAGTCTGGGAGGTTGGGGAGGCTTCTATGGTGGCATGAGGTTTGAGCTGAACCCTAAAAGAAAGTTAAAAAGAGAGAGGAGAGAGCAGCAGGGTTAAAGCGGGTGGGTTTTGGGTGAGAGTTGTACTTACAGAGGAAAAGGAAGGACGTGTGCCAAGACCACAGTCGGGGAGGCGAGTGGCTGGAGAGCTGGCCTGGACTGCATCTTCCCACCTTGCAAGCGTCCCTCTGTCTCAGTGATCTTTCACTGCCTGCTTAGAACCACGTCCTCCCCTGTCTTCTTCCTCTTCTTCACATCGTCTCATCCCCTCTCTTCGATCCTCACTCCCTTTCACACCAATTTCCAGTTCCACATTCTCACCCAAGTACACATCCTTACCCTGCTGGCATCTACTTTCTGACATGAGCGTTGGAACACTTGTGCGTAGTAGATCTTTACTTTCATTGCTGAATGAGAGGCACCACCACTAGGCCGTATGGTGCCTTTGGTCATGCTCTCAAAAGATACCCGCTCCGGGCAGATCTAGCACCAGGCCTCCCTTGGCAGCATACACTTGTTCAGTGAACAACCCGCCCCATCGTCCATGGCACCCCTGAATGAATAAATAAATACAGGAGGAGTGAGAAGCTCTGAGGCAGAGAAAAGATTTGGAGTGGGAGAGGAAGCCAGGGGAAGCTGAGTTCTATTGGTTTTGTAGTGGCAGACAGATGACCCACGAAGTCTGTACTCCCCTATCAGACTAGAGATCCTAGATCAGACTCCTGTTTTTCAGAACCCAAATTGTTTGGCTGCTCTCGCCTCTCCAGATTCTGGTAGTCTTTCCTTATCTAAGGAACTTTCTGTGAGACTTGACTTATTTCCGTCCCAGAGACTGTGGCCAGTGCCCAGAGCTGTGAGTACATACATGGTGTGATTATAGGTGCCTCCCCGGCTCAACTAGCGTCTGCAAGGCCTTGCCTTTGCTCTTCTTCAAAGCCATATGAGGAGATAGCCAGACTGTAGACAAAGCAACTTGAGAACATTTACTAAAGATACCAAGGACAGCAAAAATAAAACAGAGCCGGCCAAATCCCTTAGTGGGAAGGAGAGGATGCAGAATAAATAGGGGGATGACCAATCCTCCGGTAGGTGGAGTTACCCTGGAACTTTCTCGACAGGCCACGTTTCCTGCCCTCTACTTCAGCCCCCTTCCTGCCCGTCTAGTCAGCTGTACCATCTCTTTCCCCAGCCTCTTTTAGGAAGCAAGACTTATAGCTGAGATTTAGTCTTGACTGCACATCTACAAAGAGTTACTTGTTCTCCTGTTCCTTTGCTTATGAGCAAATCACCCAAGAAGCCAAGGCTCTGGGACTTAAAGGGCCCGAGGTAGGGAATGGAGACTGAGGCAGCTCACAAATTGGGATTTGTCACGGATGCTGACCCTCCACGGACCAGGCAAGGCCTTGGAAAAATCCTGCCACCGAGGCTGGCCACCTGCCAGCTCTGAAGTCATTGGAGTTTTGCAGCCTTCCTCATCAGACAGGGAGTTCCCAAGTGCAAGGCTGGACTCCCCATCAGACTTCAGAAGTTCTTAGGGGCAGAGGTACACCCGGTCTTCAGGCTGGGAGCAACGCTGGCTGCAGAGACAGCGCCTCCATCAGACTGGAGCCCCCTGAGGGCAGGGTCATGTCTCCCTCTTCAGATTGGGAGTGCCCCCAGAAACAGAAAACAAATGGTTACTGCTTATTTAGGGCTTACCATGTGCCACAAACTGAATTTTTTTCCAAGTATTTAATTTTGTTATTTACTTGGCTGCCCTGGGTGTTAGACGTGGCACGTGGGGTCTTAACTGTGTCATGTGGGACCATCTTTTCGTTGCAGTGCGCCGACCCTCTAGTTGTGATGCACAGGTTTAGTTGCCCTGCAGCATGGGGGATCCTTGTTCCTCGACCAGGGATGGAACCCACATCCCCTGCATTGGAAGGCAGATTCTTAGCCACTGGACCACCAGGCAAGTCCCAGGAAACAGTTGTTTTTAAAAAATGAATATATTAATTCATTTGAATCCTCATAATGGCACTATGACTGAGGTCTTAACATTATTCATCTTGTCCAAATGATGGAGTCATGGAAAGGTTGAAAAGTGTGTTCAAGACTGCACAGCAAGGCAGTACACACAGGATTCTCCACCAGATTGAGAAAAACTTGAGGACAGGGACTGTATCTTCCCTTTTCCCTTCAGCAGATTAAGGGTTCACCAAGCACAAGGCAATGGCACCCCACTCCAGTGTTCTTGCCTGGAAAATCCCATGGATGGAGGAGCCTGGTAGGCTGCAGTCCATGGGGTCGCTAGGAGTTGGACATGACTGAGCAACTTCACTTTCACTTTTCACTTTCACGCATTGGAGAAGGAAATGGCAACCCACTCCAGTGTTCTTGCCTGGAGAATCCCAGGGACGGCAGAGCCTGCTGGGCGGCCATCTATGGGGTTACACAGAGTCGGACATGACTGAAGTGACTTAGCAGCAAGCACCAAGATCTGGAGAAGGAAATGGAAACCCACTCCAGTATTCTTGCCTGGAGAATTCCATGGACAGAGGAGCCTGGCGGACTACAGTCTATGGGGTGGCAAAGAGTCGGACATGACTGAGCAACACACAAGCACCAAGATCAGGGATCCCTCCTCTGTCCATCTCTGCCTTTCTATCTGAGCAGAAACACTTTATTCAATGCTGTGTCTGGCATCTGGGTTGGGGCCAGGGAGTTGGCCAGACCACTGTGGATGTCCTGTCTACTCCTTACAGCTCTGAGCTGGTCTCCTGGATACGCCCCACAGGGTGGAGCAGAACCTAGTCTTTTGGAGACAGGCATTTATCTAGGTTGGCAGTGAGAATGCCAATATTTTCTCAACCCCCCAGGTGCCAATCAGGATGCCAGTGTTTTTTCATCTCCTGGATGGAAGGCTGGAAGCCTGCGGGCCCCTATCACAGGGAACACGCCTTCCGGAGCCAGGCCTGGTGCCACCCAGTGAGCTGGGCATTTCCTTCTGTCCACAACTCACCTCGATTCTGGCTACAAACCCAGCCACGAGTCTCTGGAACCTAGCAACTCTCATAGAAAACAATGGAAACTTCAGGTTTATTCCCCTCCCTCTATCATTACTCAAAATGTTTTCCTCTGTGTGACACACACACTCACACATCCCAGTTTTCTCTCCACCTATCAGCCTGGGCTGCGCTGGAAATTTTCAGGCAGAGGAGTCCACAGCCTGGGGAGGCCTGGTGTCGGGGCTGTGTGTGCTGTCCGTGGGTCTGTGTCATCGGGAACTGCCGTCAGTCCCAAGCATCTGTGATTGGGGCTTTGGCAGTGTCTGTTTGTGCCTGGGCCTGGGCTGGTGTGTCTCTGGCACCAGGGTTATGATTTATGTGAATCAAAGTTGATCTGTGAGTGACAGGAAAATGGTGTGTCAGGGGAAACTCAGTTTCATATAGAGTGTTTTCTGTAAGGCACTGTGGTTAGTGTGTGAGAAAGCGTAAAAAATGCAGGCGCTGTGCACCATCTGATGCGGAGAACTGACTCATTGGAAAAGACCCTGATGCTGGGAAAGACTGAAGGTGGGAGAAGGGGACGACAGAGGATGAGATGGTTGGATGGCATCACTGACTCGATGGCCATGAGTTTGAGTAAGCTCCAAGAGTTGGTGATGAACAGGGAGGCCTGGTGTGCTGTGGTTCGTGGGGTCGCAAAAGAGTCGGACACAACTGAACTGAACTGAGCATGTGAGAAATGTTGGTCTGTATGTGAACTGTGAGACCCTGAGGGGAACCTGAGCATGAAGACGGCATTTAGCTTCCTATACTGGGATTCACGTCTGTGCGTGTGTGAAAACGTGACTGTGAACGTGAGCAACTGAGGGTGTGAGTTGTGTCCAGTGCATCACCTGTAGAGGTGTGGCTTTTCAGGGGAGAGAAGGATCTTTTGAGTGGGTGGGGACTGTCAGTGCCTGAAAGTTGGGTGCCGCAGGTGAGCGTGAGCAAGCGTTCACGGACAGTGGCCGAGCGCGTTAGTGCGTGAAGTTGTGAGTGTGCAGGTGACCTCGGGAGGCCACGTTGGCTAGAGCGTGTGTGATCCGTGAAGGAAGGGCGCTGGGGTGAGCGCGTGCCGTTCTGGAAGGTCCTGGAGAGCAGCCTGCGCGGAGTCACGTCTGCGGGGTGTGAAAGACGGCGAGAGCGGATGGATTTGGGGGTCCCAGGGTCGGTGGGGCGTGCGAGAGAGGTGTGCATGTAGAGGGAGGGCGATCCCGCGCGCAGGGCGCCGGCGCTGGTCCGATCCCTGACTCCAGGCCGGGTTTGGCGGGGAGCCTCGCTGGGCTGCAGCCCGCGCGGAGTAGTAGGGGGGGCCTGGGGGCCCAGACAAAGGCCGGGTTTGGCTGCGCCGCGTGCAGGGGAGAGAGGAGCCCTGAACCCAGGGGCGGTCCGGGGCGGGGCCTCGTCTAGGGGGTGGGGCCTCGTCCAGGGGCGGGGCCTCATCCCGGGGGCGGAGCCTCATCCCGGGGCGCGGGCCCTTATCCCGAGGGCGGAGCCTCGTCCCGGGGGCGTGGCCTTGCCCGGGGGGCGGGACGGGGGCGGCCGCAGGGGCGGGGCTGTCGCGGGAGGGGTCGGGGAGGCTAGAGCCGGCCGCGCCGTCAGGAGGTCTCAGCAGGCTGGCGAGCGGGCGGCTGCGGGCGGGCGCCGAGCGAGCGATCGAACGAGCGGAGCGGGCCGGGCCATGGGGCGGCGGGTGGCGGGCGCGCTGCTGCTGACGCTGCTGCTGCTGCACGGGCTGCTGCTCGCGGTGAGTGTGCGGGGCGGAGAGGCGGGAGGTGCCCCGGGCCCGGCTCGCCGCGCCCGCCAACTTGGCTGGGGCGCCGAGGCTGCGCGACTGGGGACTCTGGCCCAGGACGGCGGCGCCCGCCAGGGACCCCGGGCTGGTACAGGCCACCCCCACCCTCCTCCATGGTGTTCTCCCGAAGGGCCACCCAGGGCACCCCGCGAGGGTCCAGGGGCTGGACCGGCCCTCGTTGGAGTCCAGTGGGTCTCCCGGCCACGTTGCCGAGTCTCGGAGTCGCGCTAGGCATGGCCCGGCCTTGCCATTCCTGGAGGGGGGGTGGGTGGGCAGGCTGGGGAACTTGGAGCAGGGTGGGAACTTGGCTGGGCGAGGACACACCTTTCTGTGCCAACTTGGAACAGGGGCACTCAGTGGTGATGGGGACTCTATCCATCCTCACGGGAACTTATTTTTTCTTACCACGACGTCTGTCCCTTTGGGGAGCTGGTCATCTGGCAGGCGCAAGTAAAGAACCAGTCTGGACAGAACTAACTCTTCAGCGGAACACCCACAGGCCCTGGAGTCCCACGGCTCAGGGATTTGAATCAATCTCTGCTCTTCACTGAGCAACTGTGTGACCTCCCAGCAAGCTGTTAACCTCTCTGAGACCAGCCCACATGCCTAAGGGGAACTCAGAATACAGGGCCTCAGAGTACAGGACTGGGTGGAGTAGGTGCAGAAATGTTTGTTGCTGGGCCAGTTTGTGGTGGACAGTCAGTGGATCTGTCTCTCCAGCTTTCTTCCCAGATCTTCAAGGTGCGGGGGAGGCCTGCTCCTACAGCCCCTTCCCCCATCCTTAGGTTGGATGGGCCCAAGCCAAGGGAGAGAGGACGTTTGTCCCAGAGCAGCTCCCAGGACCCAGTGAACCTGAGAAGGGCAGGGCGGGGTCATTGGGCAGGGAGCTGGTGGCAGAGGTGGTTGAGGACGCATCTGGGGAGCCGAGCCTGAGTGATGAACCCACAGAGCCAACCCAGCCTGTTTCAGGTGGTCCCCGAGCCAACCCTGGCCCCTGTTCTCAGAGCCAAGAGAGGGACTTTTCTAAGCTGGCCTGTGTTTATCCAGCGACTGACTCTCTGTCCCCACCTTGCTGGCTTCCTCTCACCTCTGCCCTTCTGAGTCACTCGTTAACCCCTACCCCAAACCTGACCCCTCACCTCTCTTGCCCCACCCCATCCCCAGCACCTCTCCTCCCCCATTCCCATCTGGGCATCTTCCTTAATTTTCTGTCTCAGCCTCTCACCCCCAAATATCCATCAGGGCCCATCCAGTGGCTCCCCAGTCCTGACCTGAGGTTGCACCTCCCAACACTGACCTTTACTTTTCCAAAAAGTAGGCACCAGCCTAGCACAAGGAATGTTCCTTTTCTGACCCTTGCCCAACTCTGCCCCCTGATCAGCGGTTCTACTGTGACAGGAGTGGGGATGGCAGGGGGTGGGGGCGGGGAGGAGCTGTTTGCTGTGAGGGGGAGGAATTTCCACAGAAATTCACGGACTGCAGCTAGTCCTCATTCACTTGTTCATTCACTTCGTCTTCTTTAAGCATTTAAACATTGAAGCATCTTCTTTAAACATTCCATTACAGAGAACGGGAGTTCAGGGTTCATTCATTCTGTAGATTCTCGCTAAGCACCTCCTGTGCACCAGTGCACCGTAAACTGGGAGTTTATGGGTGAACAAAAACAGGCGCTCTCTGCACTTCCCCAGAACCAAGACGGGTGAACAGGCAGCTCTCTGATCCTGTGAGATTACAGTCTCCTCGGCAGCCACATGGAAATCTTCATGGTCCCACTCAAGGCTGGGGGTCGAAGGACTTCAAAGAGCTTGGTCTCTGGAGTCTTATGATGGACTCAAGTTTGAATCTCACCTCTGCCACTTCCTAGCTGTGTGATCTGGGACAAGTTCTTCTCTCTGAGCCTCAGTGTCCACATCTGTTAAATGGGGGCAAGAAGTCTGTTGTAAGTGTGAAGCAACGGCAGGCTCCTAGCCCTGTGCCCCAGGCAGCCTTGGGCTCCTCCTCGTCTCCTGCCTTTATCTCTCCCGGCGCCTTTCAGCTCTTGTCTGCACGCCCATAGTGAGTGGGTGAGGGTAGGACGGGGCGGTGGGGGTTGGGGGGGGTCCTTAAGGAGCTCAGGACCTCACTGGGGGCAGGAGACAGAGGAAGCAGTGGTCTGTGATTAAGCGTGGGAGTAATTTCAGTTCAGAGCAGTGGGGGAGGCTTGCTGGGGGAGGGGGCCAGGCCCCGGTGATTCAGGGCCTGCCTTGGCCTGCTGACCCCCTTCCTTCCTCCTGGGGCCTTAGCCTTTCCTTTCGTGGGGCCAGCCCTGCCAAGAGACAGGATTCTTGAGGGTGATTGTGGTGTTTTCCAGCGCTCAGGAGGGAAGTCTCTGAGATACCTGTTTCCTGCCTCCGCTGGGTTGGAGGAGCCTCCCCCGCCCTCAGGGCCTGAGTTACCTCAACCCTCCCCTTGACAAAACCAGCTGCCCTATCCTCCCCCACTTGCTCCAGATCTGCCACCAGGAGGGGCTTGTGAGTGTGCCCTGGAGATTTCCAGAGCTCGTCTGTCCGCAGAGGGAGGTGGAGGCTGTGTAGCAGAGATGGACCCCCCACCCCGCCCGGCCCCCGCCACCTCACATATCCCAGGCCGAGCTCCTGGTGTCTGGGGCATCCTGGCCCCCAGCTGGCTCAGCCCGGGCCTGTTTTCAGGCTGATCGCAGGCAAGTTGGGATCTGCGGGCCTGAGGCCGGCCCGGGAGACGAATGGAAGGAAGGTGGCAGGAGGTAACTGGGTTTAGGGTTTGCAGCAGTGGGGAGGGTGGTCTGGGGGTTATATTGTTCTCATTTGTCTGTGCCCTCTGTCATCCGCCAGGCATGAAGTTTCTCAACAGATCATCGCATGCTGTCCCCTCAGTCAGGATCTCCCTACACTCCCCACATTGCTCACGTCAGACCCAGCCCCTGACTTAATCTGGCCCCCACAGCCCTACAGATCTAGCCCCCACCCGCACCCTTTGCCACTGCCCGCTCTCTCCTTCTGCCCACTTCGCCCTTGCTCGCTCCCTCCAACCACACCAGTCTGTTTCTGGACTGTTCCAGACACACTCCCACCTTAGGGCCTTTGCATCTGCTGTTCCTTCTGCCTAGAATGCTTGTCCTGCGGATATCTGTGTGACCCTGTGCCTCACGTCTCTCCAATCCCTGACTACCCTGCCCTCTTCCTCGGCTCTGTTTCTCCTTGTTGCTATCCGATATGTATTTATTTACCCGTTTACCTTCCCTGCTCCCCCTGGGTTAATCTTCAAAGGAGCAGAGCCTTCTATGCTTTTGTTCACTGCTGCTGTATCCTTAACGCCTGGCCGGTAGTAAATACGCAGTAAATACATGTGTTGAATGAATTAAGCTGGAGCTACTAGTACAGCCCCCATTTTCTAAGCAGAGAAGATTGAGGCAGAGAGAGAGATTGTGTAACTTGCTCCGCCACGGACACACACTCTACTAGGTGGCCCCACGAGCCAGGCTTTGAAACCACATGTCCTGCCTGCATCTTTGCTCGCTTGGAGCAGGCAGGCAGGCAGTAGGTGTTAATAAAACTGTCATCACTGAGGTTGATAAAAGAACTCAGGTCCTAGGTGATGCGGGGGCTTCCTCGGGCAAGGAAGAACGGAGTCTGGCTTGTGGACAGAGGCACTCAGGATGGATGTGCCGGAGTGTCCCCAGGGCCTCCTGGGGACACCTGTCCTGGCGGGAGCGAGAAAGACTTCACTCTAGGACAGTCATTTGTGGGCTTACCTGAGGTTTGTTAATTAATTTCCCCACCAGTAGTCCCTGAGACCCTACAGTTGAATTAAGGCCTCAAGTGGGCCAGGCTGGGCCTTTCCCTGTGTGGAAAGTGAGGGGGAGAATGGCTCAGCGCCCTGCATGGAGCTCTCACTGGGTTACGCTGGGTGTTCCCCAGGGGACTGAAGGTGTTGGGTGAGCCTGTGGAGGCCTCAGGGCTGCCTGGCCTTGGGAGGGGAAGGAGGGGTGAGGGGCCGCCCAAGAAGTGGAGAGATCTGGAGCGATGATTCAGAAGCCACTTGGAGGCCAGGCATGTGGGTTCTGGACCCTCAGACCACTGGGGACATGTGGGAAGAACTGACTCCCAGCCCTGGCTGGTCGCCCCCCCACCCCAGCCCACTCGCAGCCGTGAGGGCTCAAGCTGGAGGCGGAGGGGGCAAACGTGTCCCCGTCCCCTAGCAGCCTCCCAGGGATCTGCGAAGCCCACCGCCCTTGCTTGTGGAACCCACCACTTTTGCTCCCGGGACCCGCCTTGGCCTTCCCCTCATCTCCCTCCTGCCAGGAAGCAGGAGGTTGGGCTGAGGGTCCCGGCCCTGCTGGAATGTTACCCTAAGCCCAGTCTTGGCCCCTGAGGCCCCCTCCTGCTCCTAGGGCCTGGCTGGGGCTTGCTGGCCGCCCCAGCGCCCAAAGCTGGCTGACTGAAACCCAGAAGAATGTGTGGAACTCACTTCGCGGGGAGCCGCCAGCTTTGCTGCCCAGCCTGGTGGCGTCAGGACCATGTCAATAGTGGCCTTGAGCAGGGAGTGGCTCGTGGCTGCTAGGGGTGGCTGGGCCAGGGGCACCGTCATGAAAGTCCTGGGAACAAGGCAGCTCTTTGAGGCCAGGCCGTGTGGGGCCTTCGAGTCGCAGCCGCCCCTAGAACCCACCCTCCCCTCCTTTCCCTCATGCCCACCTGTGCCAGAGTTGCGGGGATCCCCGGATCACCCCAGGTTGGGGGGACCCGTGACATCATGAGAGGTCTTGAGGACCAGCTCCTGGCCACCTGCTGGAGGCCTGTCCCTGAGCTACAGGGGAGGGCGCCCCATTTCTCTGTTGCACTGGATTTTCGGGGGTATCTGGCACAGAGTCTGGCCGTCTCTGTTGATGAATGAATGGACACTGATGTATGCATTTCATTATTCTGTAACCTGACATCCCTAGGTGTTAGACTCAAAATTCATTGCACAAATATCTATTGAGCATCTTCTAAGTACCTGACCCTGTACCTGCCGAGGTTGCAGCAAAGAACAAGAGTCCACTTCTCTGCCCTTGAGTAACTTGCATTGTAGCGAGTGCAGCGAGACAGACAGTAACTATATATGGCAGGTGGAGATGTGTTTGGAAGAGAGAATACAGTAGGGAAGAGGACAGAGAGTGATCTGCAGATGAGGCTGTGATTCCGAAGGTGTCTAGAGGAACGTGGGGGAGTGGTGATCACAGAGGCCCGGACGTGTGCTGGATGTATCTGCACAAAACGCTGAGGAACTTCCCAGGTGGCGCCTGCCAGCTCAGGAGATACAAGAAACACAGGCTCGATCCCTGGGTCAGGAAGATTCCTTGGAGGCAGGCATGGCAACCCACTCCAGTATTCTTGCCTGGAGAATGCTGTGGACAGAGGAGCCTAGAGGGCTACAGTCCATAGGGTTGCAAAGAGTCAGCCACGACTGCAGCGGCTTTGCACGCACGCACGTGGCAGGAGCAGCAGGAGTGAGGGTTGGTAGGCAGGTCAGCCACCAGAAGGGCTCCGGGTTTGCTTCGGGGCGAGATGAGGCATCCCTCTGGTTGCTATGTGAAAACAGCGTGGGACGTCAAGGTCAAAAGCAGGGAGGCCGTGACCCAGCCCTTCAGTGATGCCTTTCGGCGGTGGGAGCTTGTACCAGGGAGGTAGTTGAATCCTGAGTGTATTTTGAAAATAGGATTGACAGGATTTGCTGATGGACTGGGCTTGGGATGGGAGGGGACAGAAAGAGAGGCCTTGGATGTATCTGTAAGTTTTGGCTTGAGCATCAGAAAGATGGAGCTGCCACTAACCTTGGTGGGAGGACTCCCGCAGGAGCAGGCTTGGGAGGAGGACGGAGACCGGCAGGAGATGGAAGGGACCATGGGGGTGGGGACAGTGTTGGACTCTCAGCTTGGGCATCTCCCTGCCCCCGCTTCCAGTTGGAGACTGTGCATTGGCCTGTAGGGGCAGGGGTGGGGTTCTTGCTGAACAAAGCTACAGACACTGATCTTGGGAACCCCCCAGCCTAAGTTCAGAGCTTGTATATTTATATGTTTAGTTAGAATTCACGGTCTTCCCCGCCTGGAATGGAAGCGCCATGAGGGCGGGCACGCAGTTTTGCTCACTGTAGTTTGCCTGGTGTTAGGCTGCTGGACAATAGTAGGTGAACAGTTATCAAGTGAGTAAATGAATGGCCTTGAAGAAGCCAGCAGGCCAAGAAGACCCAAGCGCCTTGCTAGGCTGGGGAAGGGGCTGCTCCTGGTCTCTGGACGCAGGAAGGCTCTTCTTTCTAGCTGCCACTCTCAGCTGAGACTTGAAACATGCAGGACAAGCTAGAGTGCCCACCTGGCCATCCTCCCTTGTCTGTGCCCTTGCTGGACTCAGAGCCCCGTTCTCTGGGCGACGTGGTCAAGGGAAATGTGTGGGCTCAGGACATCCTGCCTTTGAGTCTTGGCTCACCCCTACCTGGCTGTGTGACCTTGGGCAGGTTCCTTCATCTCTCTGAGCCTCAGGTCAGAAATAGGGATCACGATGTCTGTTTCCCAGGTGCATATGAGACCAAGCAGATGCCTACCTGGAACGCGCGAGTGTTTGACCATCGGCGGCTGTTTTATTAGCCCAGTTCCTGCTGACGGCACAGCCGGAGTGCTATTTGACTGGAGGTTCCCAGTGCCCAGCCTGACACACCTCCTCCTGATCACAGCCACTGCCATCTCCTGACCCAGGGCCTGCTCTGCGCTTGTTGGATGAATGACCAGGCTAAGGGATCATCCCTGCTCCCTGTGCCTGTCCTTCTCAGTCCCTGAGCCCCGGATGTAGCTGCATCTGATCAGTCACCGGCCCCCCCTTCCCCCACTGAGGCTGCAGCTGCAGGACAGAGTTCACCCTGATTGCTCCTTCCTGGAGAGGAGAAGGAGGGGGGCACGCCCCAGGGTGTGGCCTGGGAAAGGCTGGAGCCTGTGGACGCCTTGTCCCCTTCACAGATGTGTGCAGTTGGTGGGCTCTGAGTGTCAGGAGGTGTGGCCAAGTGGCTCCCATGAGTGCAGAAAGGATGTTCCTGCATCTTAATGGGAATGGTGGAGGGGGGCTCCCTGGGACTCCATCTCCCACCCCCCACCCCACCCCCGCCCAGACCCACCGGAGGGGGCAGGACCTTGTCCAGGGAGCCCTGGGGAATCCTGGAGCAGGTCTGTTGCCAGGGTGGTTGGGGCACAACTTTAAATCTGGCTCCCCTGGCCTCTCAGAAACAGTGGGACTAAGGGAAGCTCTCCCCACCTTCCTGAGCCTTTAGCCTCGGGCTGCTAGGGAGAGACCTGCCCCTTCTGCACTGGAGGAGCTGGGGGGGGCACATGCAGGTGTTTCACTTTTTACCATTGGCATCTTTTCCCCATTCCGGGCTGTGGGGGTGGGGAGACAGGCTGGGGCTGGGCAGGGGGCGGGGGGGACTTGAGAGGCGGCCTAAGATGACCCCACAGATGCTCTCCTGGGGTGGGGCTGGGAATTCCCAGCTGCCTCTGGCCCCTTCCCAGCCCACCTCCGAGTGCCTGCCCCCACCCCTCTGTCCCCCCGCCTCCCCAAATTCACCCCCAAAGAGCCAGCCTTGCCTCCCCGCCCCCGCTCCACCGCCCCAGGTCTTGGCCTCCCCTCCTCACCCCAGCTGACTCATCCATCTCCTTGTTTGGCATTTCCAGTTTTCAAATAGTTGGGAACTGGGATCATATCTCTTCTTGGATCCTTCGCTGGGCTGGATGCTCTGAAATTCTGGCCCCATAAATCGCAGCCCCAGTGGCCTCTGTCACTTAACAGCTCTTCTTCCCCTGCTGCCGTTTGCCATGCTGTGACCCTTCGGCCAGAGGAACAGAGGCTGATGATTTCCCGAGGACAGACCAGTCTCTGTGCCCTGGGACTTCCAGGTGCCCTCCTCAGGGACCTCAGTCACCCAGGTCATCAGCCAGCACACCTTCTAATTAAAGTCGCCACCCTCTCTTAGCCAAGCCCGGGCTGTCTCTGACATTATCCTATATAATCCAATCCTCACAGCAGTTTTTAATCTTTTTCTAAAGTTTATTTGGCTGCGCTGTGTCTCAGCTGCAGCGTGCAGGATCTAGTTCCCCAACCGGGGATCAAACTCTGGCCCCCTGCATTGGGAGCATGGAGTCTTACCCGCTGGACTGCCAGGGTAGTCCCCTCACAGCAGTCTTTTTGATGTTAGCATTATTATCTCCATTTTGCAGAAGGGAAAGTTGAGGCACCAAGAGGGGGCATGGCTGGCCCAAGTCATTCATTCAGTACATGGCCCAGCTGGGAACAGAAACCATGCTGTGTGACTCCAGACTTGTTGCCCCTTCCCGAGTGGGTCTGGCCTGTTCTGGGGAGAGAGAGGACGATCTGGGAGGGCTGGCATAGTCACGGCAGGCTGCCTGGAGGAGGTGGACCGGACCGGCCTTGGCAGAGGGTACAGCAAGCAACATATCTACCATGTGGGCTTATCCAGCTCCTTCCCATTCTCAGACTTCGGTGCCTTTTGCCCCTGGGCCTCCAGCTCAGTTAGTGACAACAATCCCCAAGGAGGTGGGTTTGACTTTCCAGGGGACTGAGACCCTTTGGAACCTGGATCCTTATCGATTGGGTCCCAAGCTCCTTTTGAGGTCTGTAGGTGTCCCTCTATTTGGAGTTCGATGGATTTTTGCTGAGTGGGGTCTGCTCTGAGCCAACCCTGTGCCCAAGTCTCTAGGGACGCAGCTGGGAGCAGAATTTATAGACAAGTCCCAAACTGTGTTGTCTGACCATCTTTGCGCAGCAGAGGAATCAAGAATTCATCCGTGCATTCACTGATTCACCCGTTCATTGCTTGAAGACCGACCATGCGCCAGACATTGTGCTAGCGTTCTGTCTGCGTTATCAGCTTTCCTGCGTAGCTGGGATTATTCCTCCATTTCCCAGATGAGAAAAAGCTCAGAGGAGAGCAGTGACTTGCCCAAGATCACACAGCCAGGCGCAGAAGGTGGGCATTGAAGCCAGCTCTGTTGGTCCTCCTGGAAGAGGTTAGCATCATGGTCCCTACTCTCCAGCAGCTCCGGGTCCTATTGGAGAGGTAGGGCTCATGAGTCATAATTGCCCAGCACAACTCCAGTCTAGACAATAGCAGATTGTCAGGGAAGAAATCAATTTGGCATGAGTTCTCTGGAAAGACTTTCTGGAGGAAGTGGGGCTTTAAGAGCAAGGAGGATTTGGCCAGTGGAGGAGGAAAGCATTCAGGGCAGGGGGCCAGAAGTTGTCCCCATCGTCCCTGGGTTCGTATTGTTGTCCAACGTGTGAGCAGGAAGGCCCCAGCCTGCTGTTGGAATCATTAACGCTGGGAAAGAATGCGAGGAAGTCACCAACATAGCTGAGGTGACATGCCTTCCAGGCCACTGCCTGTGACTTGTCAGATCAGGAGGCAAGAGGCCAAGGCCTGGTCTTCTACTTGGTTGCCAGCCAACTACTGACCCTCTTCCCTGGATCTCACTCTTCCTACCTATGAAATGGGCTCCTTTCTTGCTTTTGGGCCACTTGCCAACTCAGAGGAAGGGGAAGTTGAGTTCTTGGAGAAAACAGTTAGCTTGTCCTCAAGTCTTGGTGGTAAAGCCTGGCATCTTACCAATCTCGTGTCTCCCTTCACTGACTCCCTGCCCACATGTGCTGGGCCCTGGGCTAGGAGATGGAGCAGGCTCCCTGCTCCCTCAGACTTTCCTGATGCCTCTCCTGTCCTCCCTTGTGGATCTGGGGTCCCTCCCGCAGTGCTCAGCCCACATCAGTTCAGCTGCGGCTGAGCTAAGATCTAGGGACCCTGTCAATGTCTGTTTAGGAGTCATAGGATTCCTATACTCCTGGCCTTGTCGGTGTGATCCAGGGTGAGTCGTGTAACTTCTCTGAGCCTAATTTCCCCAGATGCAACCTGGGACTTTTCATTCATTCATTCATTCAGCAAACATTTATGGAGTGCCAGCTCTATGCCCAGCCTTGTGTTAGATATGAACAGCAAGCGTGGTTGGAAGGGGCTTCTAGTTTGATCAGGGAGATTAGTCAGTAAAGGGAAGGTCAGGCAATAAGGAGGGCTGCTTTCAAGGCAGAGTCTCCTAAGAGCTCAGGAGCAGCTGTTTAGGGCCACACGATCTTTAGGAGATGGTGGGGGCCTTTGTGACTTTGTCTCTGTCCCCATTTGTTATTCTAGTTATTGTCTGCTTCCCTCCAGGTAGCTTGTGGGAAGAGGGGTCTTGGGGAGACAGCCCCACCCCCACCCCCCACCTCTGGGCTAGGGCAGGGGAGAAGATGCAGAGAGGAGAGCAGGCTGCTTTTGCCGTGAGTCTCAGCTGAGCTCATGGATGTGGGGAACAGCCAGGCTTATTTCTACTGAGCCTGGTTATATTGTTTCATTTATTTTTGTCTATTTGTCTGGCTCTGCCAGGTCTTGGTGGCAGCACGCAGGATCTTTTAGTTGCCGTGTGCGAACTCTTACTTGCAGCATATGGGATCTAGTTTCCTGACCAGGGATCGAATCCAGGCCCCCTGCACCAGGAGCATGGCGTCTTAGCCACTGTACCACTGGGGAAGTGCCTGGTTATTTTGCTTCCGGAGAGATGGAAGCTGCCACTGGGGTTCAGCTTTGCGGTCCTTCAGGGCTACCTGAGAGGAGTAGGGCTGAACTGCCTGCTTTCCGCTTTCTTTTCTCTTTTCTGCGCCCCAACTCTTGTGGGGAACCGGAAGGAGGCAGAGATCAGCTCAAGCCTGGATTTGATTTGAAGCAGTGGGAGGAAAAGGGCTTCCCTGGTGGCTCAGATGGTAAAGAATCTGCCTGCAGTGCAGGAGGCCTGAGTTCGATCCCCAGGCCGGGAAGATCCCCTGGAGGAGGGCATGGCAACCCACTCCAGTATCCTTGCCTGGAGAATCCCAAGGACAGAGGAGCCTGGCGGGCTACACAGTCCATGGGGTCACAAGAGTTGGACACGACTGAGCAACTAAATACGGGCACACGATGGGAGGAAAGGGTTAAGTCGGCCTGGTTTCTCCCCTCCTGGGTGGGAGGAGGTGGAGAGGGGACAAGGACTGGGATGGCTGGGGCAGGAATGTGTGATAAGATCAAAGCTTCCAGCATGCCGGGGCCTCACCTAGGGGCCTCATCTAGGTTTCACCTGAGTAGTCCAAGGGAATTCTCTGAGTGACCTCCTGGGGGACGGGGAGTACAGGTCCCACCCCCCACCCTGCAGTACTGCAGGAGCCACCCCCTCCCCCCACAGGCCTCAGGTGCTGGAAGCCCCAGGGGCCACCTTTACTTGGCACCTCCAGACATGGGGGACACCCTGCCTACCTCCCCCATCTGCTCTCTCACCCCTGGGCTTCTGAGCAGGACTGAGTCTCCTTTACGTGGCCCGCTGTGCTGTGTGCTTAGTCCTCCGTCGTGTCCGACTCTTTGCAACCCCATGGACTGTAGCCCCGCCAGGCTCCTTTGTCCACGGGGATTCTCCAGGCAAGAATACTGGAATGGGTTGCCATATCCCTCCTCCAGGGGAATCTTCCCAACCCAGGGATCAAACCCAGGTCTCCTGCATTGCAGGTGGATTCTTTACCAGCTGAGCCACCAGGAAAGCCCATGAATACTGCAGTGGGTAGCCTATCCCTTCTCCAAGGGATCTTCCCAACCCAGGAATAGAACTGGGAAGCCCTATGTGCCCCCGTCAGTGAATTCTGCAGGTGAGGAACTTCCCTGGTGGTCCAGTGGTTAAGACTCCTAGCTTCCGCTGCAGGGGCATGAGTTTGGTCTGGGAACTAAGATCCCACATGCCGTGCTAAGAGCACCCCCTACCCCACTCCTGCCCCCCCCCCAAAAAAATTCTTCAGGTTATGCTTTGGGACACTGTCGTGAGCAGGAGGCACAGCCCTGAGTTCTGTCCTGGTTCCTTACTTGTTGCTCTGTGACCCTGGGCTGGTGACTTAACCTCTCTAGCCTTCAGCTATCAGCTGGGAATGGTAATAACCATCTTTGCCGGGTTTTAGTGAAGATTAGACATCGTGTGAATCATCTCCAGCCAGAACAGGCAGTTGGTGTATGACAGGAACTATTTTGTGAATTTTCTTTTTCTGCCTTCATGACTGCCCCTGGTACTTCGTCCTGGGTAAACCTTGGGGCTTGGTTTTGTTCAGCCTCTTCCTGACCTTTGAGAGGGCTCCCAGCCCCAGGTCCATTGTCTTGTCCAATGCTTTCCACTGATGGATCTTTGTGATTTGGGGTGAGGAGCAGGACAAGAGGGGCCCAGAGTGCAGAGGCCCCAGAGGCTCCTAAGTGCCCCCCAGGCACCTGCTGGGCCCCCTGCCCTCGTGCCATCATTAAGTCCTTCTTATCCCAGTCACCCCTGCCCTGTACCAGGAGCCTCAGTACTCTGGTCCTGTGGCTGGGAAAGTGGCCCCAGAATTCCTCAGGTGGGAAGGGGCCTGGAGCTTCTGGCCATGGCGGGGTGTGATGCTCTGCCCTAGTTAATGATTACTCTGTGTTAAGAGCATGGGGGAGTGGGGGGAGGCCCGCCCTCCCAGCTCCTCAACTGCTGGTTGCACCTGAGGTATGTCAGCCCTTGGGAGTCCCCTGCATGTAGGTGGCAGCCTTGCTCTGAGGCATGTGGGGTGAAGGGAGCAGGCAGTAGGGACTCGGAATCCCAGCTTGACATGCAGCCTCTGCCCCTGGAGTTCTAGGGACAGACTTAGGGCTCACACAGGCTGGGTGGAACGTGAGCCAACGTATAACCAGCCCCTGGGGTTTGGCATCAGCCATGTGAGCAGGCCCCGTCTAGCACCAAAACCCCCTTCGCTCTTCTTCTCCTGGGCGCTCTTCTTCTCTTCGCTCTTCTAGCTGCAGAGGTGTCCCAGCTAGAAGGTGGCAGATGGTTAGGGCTCTGGGGCAGCTGGGCTTCAGTTCCAGTCCCTCTTCTGCCACCTCTGGGCTCTGTGGCTGGGGGCTCGTCTCTGAACCTTTCTCAGCACCCATTTCCTCATCTGAAATGAGAGAAGACAGAATCCCTACTTTGCAGGTGTCAGTGGGCCAAGGTGTGGGAAGTATTGAGCTCGTAATGAATACCTGGGGAATGATCCCAATCCTTCCGGCTATAGATTTTATTATTAGGAAAAAGTGAAAGTTGAATCCCAGTCTTGGGTAACCAGGGCAACATTTGGCGACTTTGGGCCAGGGAAAGGAATGGGGAGCTCCCGGGAACACACATGAGAGACTGTCCCAAGAACACGTACGAGAGAGTGTCCGAGGAACATCCGTGAGCGGGCTGGAAGGATGCGGAGAAGGGGACGTCCGTCTACCCCAGGCCCACCTCGGTCCTCCCAGCCCTCCCTCTTCCCTGGGCTTGGTCCCGAGGCTGGCGCCGACCCAGAGTGGGGGAGGAGAGAGAATTGTTTATTTTGATAACATTAGGGCATTTTCCCCCACTGGCAGCTGCTATTTTGAGCAGTCGAGAGCAAGGACTATGGTTAAATTAGGTAATGTTGCTCCAGAAGGAATGTGTGAAGCAGTCAGGCCGAGGCTGCAGGGAGAACGCAGTTGGTTGACTCCATATAAAATGAAACTGCCTCTTGGAAAAGAGCAGCGCGGGGCCGCTTTATAAGGCGATGGAGGGGGAGGCTGCTGGACTGCCGCCGGGGCAGTAGAGGCGATGGCCCAAGTCCTCTCTCGGGGGAGCCTGGGCTTATGTCCAGAGGCCTGGCTGGCCCAGCAGGGGCCGGCCACGGGGCGGAGGGGCAGGGCTGATGTGTCCTCACTCTAGGTCTCTCTCTCGCTGCCCCCGAGGTGGAGGTAGAGGGGGCTTGGGGTGGTGTGATGCATGGGAAGGATGGATCTTGAATCCTGCTTCTGCCTGGAGCCCAGGTCTTCTGTGCTTGGCCAAGTCTTTCAACCTCACTGGACCTCAATGTCCCCGGGGTGAAAAAATGACCCCGATCCCCTAGGGAATACATCTTTAAAAGAAAAAGTACAGCTAGCTTTCATCGAGGATTGCTATATGCAAAGTGCTGTTCTAGTCCCTTTGTGGTCCACGTAACCCAGAGGGTGGCCCACGCGCCAGCGGCTTGGGCCTCACCTGGGAGCTTGTTGGGAATGCAGAGTCTCAGGCCCCACCCAAGCCTATTGAACCTGAGATCAGAAGAGATCAGGCGTGCTCAGGGTGGTATGGCCGTAGACTTAACTACTGAACCCGAATCTGTTCACTAACAAGATCCCCAGGTGAGTCCCCTACGCGTTAAGGGTGGAAAAAGTTCCACTTGACATGCATTTTCTCATTTTATCTTGAAAACCACCCCCATGATGTAGGAGTTCTCATTTGACAGTTGTGGAAACTGGGAGAGATGGCCAACGTAGAAACTCTATCATTGTGGACTCTCTTTCTATTCTCCCCCTTCCCCTCTGTTGATCTGGACTGGGCCTGGGGACAGGAATGGAGTGTCCAAGCTCTTAGAAGGACTGGAGAATGCCAGAAGCATCCCTCGCCTTTGAGATTCAGTCCATTCACCCATGGGGTCAGCTCTGCTGGCCCTGAGCCTTCTCCCCAGAGTCACTACTCCACACTTCCTGTCCTTGGAGGAAGGTGAGAGCAGGAAAGGGTTCTCTGCTGTGTCTGTGGCCACCACCTGGCAGGCTGGGGAGCAGGGGGTTAGAATAGGAGCTTCCCTGGGCTCCGTTAGGGTCACCCCTTCTATCACTGGTACTTTTGGGACTGAGTCAGCCTAGCAGCAAATATTTCGAGGAACATCTATGCACCCAGTTCACTTCAGTTCAATCGCTCAGTCACGTCCGACTCTTTGCGACCCCATGGACTGCAGCATGCCAGGCCTCCCTGTCCATCACCAACTTCCCAGCCCTGGGAAAATATCTTAAATTTCTCCCAATTCTTTAGAGTCTTCATTATACAGAGGGGAAAAAGCATTGCTACAGCTTCCTTTTTTTCTTTAATTAACTTGTCACTGGCTGTGCTGGGTCTTCACTGCTGTGCGTTTATTCTCTGGTTGTGGCAAGTGCGGGCTGCTCTCTAGCTGTGTACACGTGCTTCTCATTGCAGTGGCTCCTCTTACTGTGGAGCACAAACGCTGGAGCATGGGCTCAGTAGTTGTGGCCCGCGGGTTTAGTTGCTTCCCGGCATGTGGGATCTTCCCGGCCCAGGAAGGGAACCCGTGGTTGGCAGGCAGATTCTTAACCACTGGACCACCAGGGAAGTACAATTTAGCAGTTGCCATGTGCCACATGCTGTGCTAAGCACCTGACTTGCATCACTCTATTATCTGTTTAATTTCGCTTTCAGTTTCCTCTATAAAATGGGGAGCATGATATTGATAGTATTAACCTATATCATGGGGTTGTTAAGAAGAAAATATTTGTCAAGTGTCTGGCGCATAGTATTTGTCAAATAAGTGTAATGCTCTCCCAAAGGTGAGCACTATCGTTGCCCCCATTTTACAGTTGTGCAGACTGAGATCCAGAGCAAGGAAGGGACTTGCCTGTCAGGATCACAGACTGGGACAGAGCCGTAAGAAACTGAGCCCCCAAACTTCTAAACCACTGTGTTGTTGTTGCCGTTTACTTGCTAAGTTGTGTCCAACTCTTTGTGGCCCCATGGACTGTAGCCCGCCAGGCTCCTCTGTCCATGGGACTTCCTAGGCAAGAATACTGGAGTGGGTAGTCATTTCCACCTCCAGGGATCTTCCTGACCCAGGGATTGAACCCGGGTCTTCTGCATTGGCAGGTAGATTCTTTACCATCTGAGCCACTAGGAAAGCCTAAGCCACTTATTGAATTCAATTTAGTAAATATTGTTTATTATCCTCTAGGCTCTGCTTGGTATTAGGAAGTGTCTAAGGGTTAAATATATATGTATATACACACATATATATAGTTTATCATATATAAATATGGTGGAAAAAACTCAACCTGGTGTTTATCCCCAAAGAACTTTGGTTCTAACAAGAGGGTAGAACCATTTACTCAAGTGGTTATGCTGCTGCTGCTGCTAAGTCGCTTCAGTTGTGTCTGACTCTGTGCGACCCCATAGATGGCAGCCCACCATAATTAAGACCAAATCTCTAGCCCTCTAAGAGGTAGAAATTAAGTCCTACAGATGTGTGGGGGAGAAAGATGTCTTTGTGGGGGGTCCAGGAAGACTTCAGAGTGGAGGTGGTAGTTAAGCCAGGCCTTGAAGGATGGATGAGCCGCTTAGATTGGGAGACAGAGGAACAGCATTCTGAGAGGAGGGAACAGCATATGTAGAGGCTCAGAGGCAGGAAGACGTGCTGTGTGAGAGTGTCGTCCAGGTCTCAGGAGCCTTGGGGGGCTGCGTGGGGTCTGAGGCGATGAAGCGGGAAGGCCAAGCCCAGCTGTATGTCACTGAAGATTCCCAGCGTTCTCAAAGACTTGGCTCCACAACCACCAAGATTATTCCATCATCATTCTGCCTTTTCTTTATGTCGAGAAATCAAAGGCTTTTATAAATGGCCCATCTGGTCAGCGTGTGATAACCGGTGTAGCTGACAGAATTCGGGCCAAAAGCAAGAGATTGATGTCTTGATTAACTGGGCAGCCTTATCGCCCACACACATATGATTTCCGTAAGTTTGTGCCAGGGTTGACAATGACCCTGGATGGGAGCACAATGGAGGGGCCAGACCTGGGTTCTGATTTCTTCTGGGCAGCTCACCCGCTGTGTGGTTTTAGGCAAGCCTCAGTTTCCTCCTGTGTCAAATGAAAACCACCCTCCCTCCAAGCTTGGTTTAAGGATTGGTGATGTTGTAAATCTCTACTGCCCGGTATGGTGATCGCCAGTCACGTGTGACTGTTTAAGATTTTTTAAAATATAAGATATTTATGTATTTGGCTGTGTTGGATCTTGGTTGCGACACACGAGATCTCCGTTGTGTCCTGCGGGGTCTTCTGTTGCAGCACATGGACTCTCTAGTTGTGGCATGTAGGCTTACTTCCTCCACGGCAGGTGTGATCTTAGTTCCCTGACTAGGGATCGAACCCGCGTCCCCTGCATTGCAAGGCAGACTCTTAACCACTGGACCACCGGGGAAGTCCCTAAATTTCAGTTCAGTTGCTCAGCTGTGTCCGACTCTTTGTGACCCCAAGGACTGCAGCACACCAGGCTTCCCTGTTGATCACCCACTCCTGGAGCTTTCTCAAACTCACATCCGTCAAGTCAGTGATGCCATCCAACCAGCTTATCCTCGGTCGTCCCCTTCTCCTCCCGCCTTCAATCTTTCCCAGCATCAGGGTCTTTTCCAGTGGGTCAGCTCTTCACATCAGGTAGCCAGATTTAGGTGGCCCTCCATTTAAGACTTAATTAAAGCAAATCAAAGTTTTTCAGTGACACCAGTCTCTCAGTGCACCAGTACATTCTAGGTACTCAGTAGCCACCAGGTGGCTCTTGGCGGAGACCCTTGTGGCCCCTGATGGAGGCAGACAGGATTGCACCTCTTGCCACGCTGCCATCTCCACCTTTTCCTTGGCACTGGGGAGGTCTCACTCTCCCTTGCCTGACTTCGCACGTCATGCTGGAAAGTTCATGACTTGGCTCCATCCAGCCCACCCTTCTCCACTCAATTTCCCACCCACTCCCCTCTGCTTAGCTCCCTGTTGAGCTTCTGGC
The DNA here is from genome assembly GCA_935064755.1 of Tragelaphus eurycerus. Lineage (NCBI taxonomy): Eukaryota > Metazoa > Chordata > Mammalia > Artiodactyla > Bovidae > Tragelaphus > Tragelaphus eurycerus. Next base: position 5,649,619 of record CAKXYN010000099.1, on the reverse strand, counting down.
CTCTGGCCCCTCCGTGTCCCGCCTCGGAGGTTCCCACTGCCCGTGGCGGGGGTGGGTGGGGGAAGGAGGCCTCCCCTGGCAGTCCCCAGCTCCCAGTGGAGGTGCCAGCTGCCTGGGCCCCTCGAGCAGGGCGGAGATGATAGTTTGTTGTGACGGGGGCAGTGGGCAGCCTGCCCGCTCTAACGCGCCTGTATCTGGGCGCCAAGCATGCTGTTTGCACTTGGCCGGGCCTCAGGGTCTGGCCTGGTGCCCACAAGGACTGGCCTGCTTTGGCACCCCCGGTTACCAAGGCCCATCCTGGGCCTCCGCCTGGTCCAGGACACCGGGAGCTCCTCATGGGCTGGGTCCTGGGGGCTGAGTGGGGACAAGGCCGGGCAGGCATAGGCAGGGGGCACACTCTGGAGGAGGGTCTCTCTAGGCAATTCAGGTCTGCACATAGCATTCACACCTGTGGGGGGAGCTTTGGATCAAAGGTGCCCAGAAGAGCTCAAAGTCACCTCCCAGCATCGTCCTCTCCCCCTTGCCCTTCTTTTGCCCCCTCCCTCATCAGCTGGGAAGTGGACGAACAGGCATCGCTGGTGCATGAGTACTACGGACAGGGAGGTCCCCGGCAGGAGATGAAACCTCTCTGAAGAACGGCTTCAATGAACAGCGTGCATTCTTCTCTCTTGCTCTATCCCTCCCCATGGAGCTCCGAGGGCAGTAACCCCTGGCCCCTTTGGTGAGAAGGAGGCTTGGAATTCTAGTTCTGCCGCTTACTCCTCCTGTGATCTCGGCACGCCTCTCTGAGTCTCCTGTTCCTCCTCTGGGGAATGGGGATAATCATACCTCACTCTCAGGGTAATCATGAGGATTAGATAACTGGCCTCCTGAACATTTCCAGAACATTCGAAAGGGGCTTGACAGCTGCTGTTCCCTGTGCTCAGAGAGCTCTTCTTCCGTGTATGCAGGCACCAGCTCCCTTCACACATCTGTGCCAACTTCCCCTATGAGCCTCCACCCAGCCGCTCCCTGGCCCCCTCACCCTGCTAGATTTTCCGTTCCAGTACTTTCACTGTTTAACGAGTGCTGGTTTATGATCCAGCTTCTCCATAAGGGCAGAGAACATGCTTGGCTCATAGTACCTGCTCTCATGACAGTTTCTGGTTATCTTCCCCTCTTCTTCCTTCCTGACACCCATTGGCCCCTCCTCGTTGGGCCTTTGCTATGTGCCAGGCCCTCCCTCTGCTGAGTGTCACAGCTGAGCTCCGAGAAAGCCACAGGGTTCCCATCACAGCCTTGTCACTTCCATATCAGAGATGAGGGGTGAGAGGTGCTGCAGTCCGTTACCCAAACCCTCCCAGCTGGCACACGGCAGAGCTGGGCCTCTGACCAGTTAGCCCTAACCCAGAGCTTACATTGTGCCACCTCCTACCTTGGGTTAACAAGATCGGCGCCTTCATCTAAGCTTGGGGCTCAAAATCCATGTTTGATAGGATTGAATGAATCAGGTTTATGGATGGTTCTCAATGCTGTGGGGGTCCCCTGTCCAGCCCTCTCTTCTCCCGTGATTGGTCAGTTAAAATTATCCCAGAATGACAGGTGCCCTTTGTCTGGGGAGCCCAGAGCCCAAGCCGAGGCCCCAGCGGTGGGGCTGGAAGCAGAGTGGGCCAGGTCCTGGCTGTCTCTGGCCGGCCGAGGGCTGGTGGACAGGATGTTCCTCCCGCCCCGGGCAGCCGACATTCCTGGTCGGAGGTGGCAGGCAGAGGGAGATTTATCATTTCCGGTAACCCGGTAACCCAAGTCCCTGGGAGGTGAATTCTCCCCGCCAAGGACACGCACCCCCTGGCTTGCCAGCCTGTCTTGCATTTCCTCTGCTGGGCCTGTCTGCCTGGGGCTTGGGACGGGCCGGAGGGGCCAGTTCTTAGTCCCTGGGGTTGAGTCTGGGGTCTCAGGCCTTGATCAGCCCACCACAGAGACCCCGCCTGTCACCGCCTTCCCAGAGTCCTCATCTGTGTGACCTGGACCCCAGCCTCGGGGAGGGGGCATCATGGGTAATGAAGGATCCCCGTGTTAGGAGCCAGGACGCCTGGGTCCTGAGTCTGCCTCGGCCATCAACTTGCAGGGAGAGTTCTTCCTCTCTTCTTCAAGCTGCCACGTCCTCTCTGAGCTACCCGGCACCGCCCTCAGAACTCTACATATGTAGAATCCAGCTGCTCTTTGTAACGACGCCACTGAGGCGACGTCACCCAGGTGCGGTCCGGCACAGGTGGTGTGAGCTCCAGCCTCACTAGCACCGGCGGGGCCTCCTTGATGGTCTTATTTTCCCTCTCTGGGCCTTGGTTTCCCCTTCTGATCAGTGAGCCTGTTGGGCTCCGTGATCCGTGACAGCCCAGGACCCAGGGCTCTGCTGGAGCCTTTTGTGGGTGGGTTTCCTTGAGCCCCGGAGAAGGCGATGGCACCCCACTCCAGTACTCTTGCCTGGAGAATCCCAGGGACAGAGGAGCCTGGTGGGCTTCTGTCTATGGGGTCGCATAGAGTTGGACACGACTGAAGCGACTTAGCAGCAGCAGCAGCAGTTCCTTGAGTCCTTCCCTGGTGGCTCAGGTGGGAAAGAGTCTGCCTGCAGCGCGGTGGACCTGGGTTCGATCCCTTGGTCGGAAATGGCAACCCACTCCAGTATTCTTGCCTGGAGAATCCCACAGACAGAGGAGCCTGGCGGGCTACAGTCCATGGGGTCGCAAAGAGTCAGACATGACTGAGCAACCTCTCTTTCTACTTTCTTTTTCCTTGAGCCCTACCTTGCCTGTGAAGGAGCAGAACAGAAGTTATTCTCTCTGGGGTTCTGAGGTGCTCACTCTCGGCATGTAAGATCTTGGATGGGTAGGAGTAGGGAGGGGCAGAGAGGCAAGAAGTGACATTTGGTACCTGGTGAAATGCCTGACTCTGGGTTAAGCTCTAGGGTTGTCCTGCCGAATCTTCACAGCAGGCTTGTGAGGCAGCCCTTTTTACTCCTGTTTTACAGATGAAGCATCAGAAGCTCAGAGAGGTCAAGTGACTTGCTCAGGGCTGCACAGGTAGGAAGTCGCCAGGCTGGGGGTGTCCAGTCATCTCTAAGTGGTGTGAGGTGGCCTGTGGCCAGCATACATTTCCTAGGATAGCTTCGATTTATGAATCGAATAATACAAAAATAGTCTTGCCAGGGACTTCCCTGGCAGTCCAGTGGTTAAGACTCTGAGCTTCCACCACAGGAGCTGTGAGTTCAATCCATGGCTGGGGAACTAAGATCCTACATGATGTGGAGTGGGGCAAAAAAAAAAATTAGTCTTTCTGAAACACCGTGAACATGTCCTAGAATTTGAAATCCAAACTACATCTCCCAGACTGCCTCTGACTCCCGGAAGCGGCCCAAGAATCCTTTGCTAAAATGTGCTCCCTGTTTGCTTCGGAAAATATGGTCAGTGGTAATTATGGGTGTGCAGGAGTTCAGAGGAACAAGAGCCATATGGGCTGCAGCGGACTGGAAGGGCTTGGCACTGAGCTGGGAGTGGATCTGAGGGGGCCAAGAGGGGCCTGGGGTGCGGCCGGGCAAGGCTGAGCTCCCAGGCTCCAAGAAGCCTCCCCGAAGGGCCTGCAACCCCAACCAATTGCCAAGAAAAACCACGAGACCTCTCCTCAGACCCCCTTCCTAGCCAGCCCCTCCCATCCCCGTCCCGCCAGGGTCTCTGGGGCAGCCCCGGCTCCAGGCAAGACTTGTTCAACCCACAGACCTTTGCTCCAGCCCCTCTACCCTCAGCCCAGACTTCCCCCGGCAACTGGGGAAAGGGCTAAGGGGTGGGGGCAGCCAGGCCTGCATCCTGGCCAGTGGGGCCAGTGGGGACCAGGCACCCTGGAATTCAAGCTGTTGGCCGCAGGAGAACTGAGATGACCCCAGCCGGCTGGCTCCCACCCCCTCCTGCTTGCGGGGCCCTTGGCCCCAAGGCCCCAGCAGCTGTCAGCGGGAAAGGGTGACAGAGGAGGGCCAGAGGTGACCTCTCAGCCTGTCCCTCTCTCCCTGCTGGGCCAGGCCCAGAGCTCTTACCAGCTGTTGTCGGCAGCTGCTGAGCTTTGTTCCAGAGCCAGTACTGGGCACCCCCACCCTCTCCAGGACATCTTCCCACCATCCTCCATGGCTGATGACCCTAGGGAGGGACTGACCTGGGGGACGCGGTCACTTCCCTGAATTTTCTTTGATTTCACCAACGACAGAAAGGGGTCAAAATAAATGCTCCTATTTTCATGGAAAAGAAAACAATCCCAGAGAGGCCAAGAGACTTGCTCAAAGCCACACAGCTACTGAATAGCTGCACTCGGCCTCTTGGCTCCCAGCTCAGTGCTCACTTCGCTGCCTTTTGGAATGGGGGGCAGTGCTTTTGTGCAGGATGCTAGAGACCTCAGTGTTCCTGGGCTTGATTCCCAGCTTGGCTGCTTCGTAGTTTTAGGACCCCAGGCCAGCTTGGAGTAGAACTCGCATTTTCTTGCTTGTAAAACAATAGTACCTACTGCTTGGTAGTGTTTGGCAGATTAAATGAGATAATCAATGTAAAGTACTTAGCATAAGGCCTGGCATGGGCCAAGTGCCCAAAATGAGATCTGGCAGTATTATCACCAAAGAGTATTTGCCACCTGTGTACTTAGCACTGTGGGTGGTTCTGTAGGGGTTCCAGACACATTCCACAAATATTTATATCAGCCAATAAGTATTTATTTGGCACCTACTGTGTGCCAGGTGCTAGGAAAAAAAGAGCAGTAACAAAGCAGAAAAGATTCACACTCTGCTTACCTTCTCCCCCACATGGTAGCTGGGGAGACACAACTTCCTTTTAACCACAGAATCCTCCAGGTACTTTTACACGTACTGGTGGTATTATCCACATTTTGCAGATGAGAAAACTGCAAAAATGCAGAAAGGGCAGACTGGGAAGATCAGCAGCTGACCAGAGGCCAGGACCCAGCTCTTCCAAGGGGCTTAGGCAGTGGCCCCCCGAGGGCTTCCTGGAGGAGGCACTTGTAGGGCGTCCCTCGGGGCCTTAAGGCCTGGCCAAAGAGGTTGGGACCCAGCCACCACAGTCTGAGCAGCAACAATTTCAGGAAGGTCTTGCGGAGGTCACGGCCTCTCGTTCCCCAGGAATGAGGCCCAGCTAGAGCTGTAAAAATACCCCCATGCAGCCCAGAATAGCCCCTATTGTCTTGGCTTGCACCTGGGGGAGTCCAGGAGACTCCTGAAGGGAGGCTGATCTTGGAGGTGGAGGAGCAGGAGGAGGTCTTCCAGCACTTCCCTATATGGTGTGGGTGGTGTTTCTGCAAAGACTTTTCCACTTGGCTCCTGCGGGAAGGCCTGCCTTGTGGAAAGGGTGGAGCAGCTGCCTGGGCTCTTGCGTGAGCAACGTGCAGCCAAGGGGGGAGCCTGGCGGGTGGGGGACTCCCAGAGAGGGCCGGGTGCCCAAGTGAAGGTGCTCCTTTGTGCCCCAGGGATGTGTGTGCTTTGGCCCACGGGGGCCCTCCGCTGTGGGCGGGCCTAGCCAGGTCCCCTGTCCTGGGCCGCCTGGCACCCTCCCCTGCTCTGGCTATTTTGGGCACTGTGTTCAGGGATGGGGAGGGACGGGTAATCCTGCCCAGACCGAGGATGCTGGGGGCACTCCCTGGACCTCCATTCCAGCCTCTCGCATCTTTGATCACTATAGCCTCTGCCCCTGGCCTCAGCTTCAAAGGGTCGTGGTCAGTGGATGCTGGTCCCACCGTCAAGGGCAAAGAAGGGTGCCAGATAACAGATAAACCTTTTCCCTCGGGACATTCATGGGCTCAGCATCTGGAAGAGTCATGCTTCTTCTAAGCAACAGGTTTGTTTTCACCTCCTGGGACGTGGAATCCAAGGACTGGTCAGATTTCCTTCTTCCCGCTGGCCACTGGAAAACTTAGAACCAAATCCGTTGTCACTTTCCCAGACGTGCTTTCTTCCTCTTCATTCCCTCCCGTCCAGCCCTGTCTGCTGCACCCAGGTTTTTCTTATGCACGTTGAGTTGGTTTTTCTCTTGCTGTCTTGTTTACATCTTTGTAAGCTGCTTTGTAAGTGTTTCTGGAACAGGGTGATGGGGGAGCTATAAACAGATAAATGATGACAATGAAGATGGTAACCCTTTACTGGTCAGTTCCCTGACGTCTGTGCCTGCTGACTGGTTCTGACTTTGTAATTCCCTGTGCGAGCCCCGCCCTCTGTGCTGGGGGAAGTCACAGTCCAGAATTTTAGAAATCCTAACATCTCAGGATCTCGATGTCATAAAATGACAAAGCCAGAAGGAACATCTGGGATCATCTAAGCTGAAAACTTTTAAACTTATTATGAAGCAGTGAAACCCTTGTTTCTATCAAAATAATAGTGCTCTGCTGTAGGCTCAGTCGCTTCAGTCGTGACTCTGCGCCCCTATGGGTGGTAGCCTGCCAGGCTCCTCTGTCTATGGGCAGTCTCCAGGCAAGAGTACTGGAGTGGGTTGCCATGATATGGGTTAGATCCTTGGGTTGGGAAGACCCCCCTGGAGAAGGAAATGGCAACCCACTCCAGTATTCTTGCCTGGGAAATCCCATGGACAGAGGAGCCTGGGCGGCTACAGTCCATGGGGTTGCAAAGAGTTGGACACCACTGAGTGACTAAGCACCTAGCACCTCCTGGGCAAAATAATAATATTTTGATTCAATACTATTCTATTTTTATAAGTTTTATAAAATTTGTTTTTATTTTATAAATAACAACAAACACAGAGCCTTCACCATGTGCTGGTACCATATGTAGCATTTTGCACTTTTATTTAATTTTTGCAACAACCCTATGGAGGTAGATACTCAATATAAACGATCATACCCATTTCACAGAGGAGGAGACCCAGAGAGGTGAAGTGACTTGTGTACAGCTAATCAGGGACTGCCCCAGACATATTATGTAGGAGGTCAGAATATAAAAATGGGAAGAGGTGGGTTTGTTATTTATTGAGGTGAGTATTGTCCCTGTCCCCCACCACAGCCTCACCCCGTCTCTAAAGGGGCCCCTGAGTCTGCTGAGGACAGACCGGAAAACTAGCGATCTAGGCCTTGCTGCATCATTTGCGAAGGGAGCCCGGGGCCCAGAGAGGGAAAGGGCTTGCCCGAGACAGCGTGGTGAGCTGGAAATCCATTCTGCATCCCTCTCGGCCTGCCTGCCACCTGGAGGACCCCCAGCCCCTCCCACCTCCCCTTGCCCCCAGCAATACCCCAACCCCATCTCTGCACTCAGCGGCTGGGCCCTCCCTTGAACGCTCAGCTCCCTTTATCTCTGGGAGTAGGAACCTGGGGCCTTCTCCTTGGTCCTAGGCCGCTGGCCGTGATCAGGTGCTGGGCCACCCGCCTTGTCCCCTCTGAGGGACTCGTCCTCTGAGAGGGCAGCTGATGGCCAGGGCGGGAAAGGGCAGCTCCTGTTTGGGTTTTCTCGTATCCTCCGGCCACCAGCCAGTGGTCACCTCTGCATTTCCTTTGTCAGCACATCTCATGGGGCCTTGGGGCTTCTCTGTCTTCAGGAACCCCCTTTTTGAAACCCCTGTGGTAGCTTACAGCTTACCTCTGAGGCCTCCCTTGGGCAGAGCTAGTTGGCAGCTAAGCTGAGGCAAAGGTGAATGTTTGGAGTGGGTATTCCCAAAGTGTGTTCTATGGTAGTCTCATCACATTTGCATGAGAAAGGGTTCCAAATTAAGCAAGTTTGAGAAACTCTCAATAGTTGTTCCCCTCCCCCTACCACCCCTTTTCTCATTGTGGTGTTTGGGAACATTTAGGACTTTAGGAACCAGCTAAGCTTTGTGTAGCCAGCCTTTCCCAGAGGTCTTTGTCTGCACGACCCTCCCCCATACCTATTCCTGTCCAGAATTCCTGTGCGCTGGAATGGACATTAGTCATATGGAGAGGGACTGGGGTCCTTCAGAAGGAGGGGCCCTTCCTCTTATTTCCAGCTCTGTTGCTCGCAGGCCTATCTTCAACTCTGGGCTTGGCCCTGCCTGCCCCCCCCCCACTCCCCAAAATATCCCCCCTTCCAGGAAACAGATGAGGAAAGCCCTAGGGGTGGGGGAGCCGGCCTTTCTGGCCGCAGCTGTTGGGCTCCCGTTCTAGCCTGTTTTTTCCTGTTGCCGATGCCCACGGGAGCAAGCAGGAATGGAGTCACCGAGGCCTGGCTCCCTGGCTGCCTTGCGCAAGGCCCTGGAGCCAGAGCTGTGGGCCCGCTTCCCTCTGAGACCTGCCGCCCATTCCCTGGGATGCTGGTCTGGGCAGCGGGCAGGTGTCTCCCCGGTGACCATGGGCAGCTTCTTGTCCCCCCAGAGATGGGCCTTCTGGCTGGAAAGCTCCAGGCATCAGAGAGGGCCGGAGGAGGGCTCAGGTGGAACAGAGCTCCCACTCTGGAACCAGGGGCCTGCCTTCAAAGTCTTGGCTCTTCCAACTCTATGGCCATGGGCAAGTCACCTTTCTGAGCCTCTTGATTTGTAAATCCCATTCATTCATTAACAGAATTATTGAGCATCTATCGTATGCTGGGCACTTTTAGGGGCTGGGGATTCAGCAGTGAGCAAAGTGGACAGAGTCCTTGCCTTCGTGGAGCTGATGTTCCATTGGGGGGGACAGATGGTAGACATGTACATGTATGTACAGTTGAGGTGGTGAGGTGCTCTGAAGCAGGGTAAAGGAAGTGACGGCCAACTGTGATGGATTCTGGACCTGGGGTGTGGTCAGGGTGGGGCTCTCTAAAGGTGACATTTGAACAAAACCAGAGGAAGAGGAGAGTGTACACCTGAGGATGGTGTCCCAGGCAGGGGACATAGCAAATGCAAAAGCCCTGAGGTAAGAGGGTGCTTGGTGCCTCTGAGAACTGTTGAGACAGATGTGGCAGAGAGTGGGGAGGGCCCAGCAGGAGGTGAGATGCAGAGATGTGTATAAGTATATGTGTGTGTGGGTGGATCACACAGGACCTGGTTGGCCATAATCAGGGCTTCCCCCCGCTAATTCTTGGGCTTCCATGGTGTCTCAGATGGTAAAGGATCTGCCTGGAGTGCAGGAGACCCAGGTTTGATCCTTGGGTCGAGAACATCCCTTGGAGAAGGAAATGGCGACCCTCTCCAGTATTCTTGCCAGGGAAATCCCAAGGACAGAGGAGTCTGGTGGGCCACACAGTCTATGGGGTTGCAAAGAGTCAAACACAACCGAGTGGCTGACACCTTCACTGTCTTTCACTTCTGATGAGTCGAGAGCCGTGGAAAGGCCCGACCTAGTTGGTTCAGGTTCATTGTTTATTAGTGGCATCTCATTTCACCAAAAGTGCGTGCAGCACTTCCCCATGCTTCCATAGGTCTGAAACTGTGCTATGAACTTCATTCATGAAGTCTGTGGGTCGTGACCCTGGAAGGCATGGGCATGCCCGCCCCGCTTGGTGTGGCTTTGGAGACCCACAGATGCCTCAGTGTTCCATGGCAGCAGGGCCACCCAGGAGCCAGGGAATCTGAGGACTGAGCTGGGCCGTGGGCAGCAGGCAGGCACGTGGACACCACAGGCGCTGTTGGCAGCAGCAGAAGCTTGGTGGATGACATTCAGCCCCCGGGGACCTTCTTGCTGGGCCGCCCAGCCCGGAAACTGCTCCCGTTTGGCCACTCCCACTGCTCTGGCCCCACCTGGCACTTCGTGAGGCAGGGACGTTTCTGGTAGCTTCCAGCTGCCTCCTTGTAAATGACGGGGAGAGCGCTCAGCACCAGGGGGAAAGCGGACTCGGGGTGGAGGAGCAGGAGAGAGTGGGGACTCCGGGGGAACCGGGAGAATTAGGCTCCGTGACCTGCCCCAGAACAACCGCACATGTGGAGGCACTGCTCTTTAAGTGGAGAAGCCCATTCTCAGGCTGGTCTCCAGGGTCCTCTGCCTCCTGGCTCACCATGTCCCACTGCACCAAACGTCTTCCCGGCCCTCAGCCCACCTTTCTTCCGCCTGGTGCTCGCCGTGTCCCTTCTCCATCCTGCTTGGGCTCGATCACCTTCAAACCCAACTGAACTGTCATTTCCCCTGGGAAACCCTCCCCAGTTCCCCGCCCCCCGCCCCGCCCCAGCTTCCGCCCCAGCTTCCACCCCAGCTTCCACCCCACCCCACCAGCCAGAAAGTGACCGAGGTGGCCTGGAGTCGGGGGTGCCCACCGTCTCCGCCCCACCAGTCACCTCTCTCTGAGACTCAGGGATAGAATGTTCTTGTTTAGCTATGGCAGTCTCAGGTCCTTTTGAGCGCCCACCCCAGCTACTCTACAGGGGCCTTCAAGGCAGAGCCCAGGTCAGGTCCACTGGGAAAAGGGCCAGACAGATACGGGGCCTTCGGCCACACATCCCAAAGCAGGTCACCCCTCCTTCTGCTTGTGTCCCCCCGGCAGCCCTGGAAGGAGAGAAGCAAAGCAGGTTCTTGCTCCCATTTTCATCACAGATAGAACTGAGACCTGGAAGGCTTGTCGCCCAAGGGCAAGGTGTCCTAGGATGGATTTCAGGGTGTGAGGCTCAGTCCTGCTCCTTCCCTTGGGGTGAGGTGTTGGGGCCTCAGTTTCACCAAGGGGGAACTATGAAGCCCAGTGATCATCCTGGTACATGCTAGCTGTGTCTTCTTGGGCAAGTCCTTGCTTTCCCTTTTTCGCTTTTTTTTTTTTTTTTGGATGTGGCCCATTTTTAAAGTCTTTATTGAGTTTGTTCCCATATGGCTTCTGTTTTGTGTTTCTGTCTTTATGGTCACCAGGCATTTGGGATCTTGGCTTCCTGACCAGGGATCAAACCCTCACCCTCGGCCCTGGAAGGTGGATTCTTTACCACTGGACCACCAGGGAAGTCCCCTCACTCTCTCTCTCTGAACTTTGCTTTCTTTTGCCAGATGGGCTAATTCCTCCCTCAGGCTTGTTGGGCAAGGTTGCCCATTCATCCATCCATTCACCGTGCCCCTCAACCAGCAGATGTTAACTGGACACCTCCTCTGTGTTGTCTGGTTTGAAGATGCACCAGTGATTGAGACATTCGTTCACACTCACTGAGATGGCTGCGATTTGCTAAACGGCAAGGGTGTCAAAGGGCTTGTGCAAGGCCACACGACGAGTTCGGGGCAGGGCTGGAATGAGAAGCCCCAGGCACCAGCTTCCCCTCCCCTGGCCTCTGTCCAAGGCCCTGACCGGGCCCCAGTGCTCCGTTGGGGCCCTGGCTGGAATGCCGCCTTTCTAGGTTCCAGGCCACCGTGGTACAGAGGGCAGGGGTCAGAGGGAAAGGCCTGCTGGCAGCTGCGCCTCTGAGCTAGCACAGGGGCCCTACTTTCAAGCTGGATTTCTGTTGCCTGAGCTGTGTGACTCTGGGCAGGAGACTTCACCTCTCTGAGTCTCTTTCCTTATTGAAGTGGGGGAGCCACCCGCACCTTGCTTATGAGGCTGTGGGTTTGTGTGTGATCAGCCTGTATCGACCTTCCCTCAGCTCCTGCACAGGAAAGCACTTGGTGAGCGGAGGCCACCCTCCTCACTTGGCGCATCGGTGTTCTTCCTGGCCACCTGGCTGGCGAACGTCCTGCTGCCTTGGGAGCCCGAGTGTGGGAAGCTGGCAGGGCTCCCGCGTGGCACGGGCGGTGCAGGCATGCCCGAGGAGGCTGCGGCCACCTCCTTTCCGGCCCGGCGCCCCTCTCAGCCTGCCAGGGGATTAAAGGCCTTTTGGCCTTTGTGTCAGGCCCTCCCGCCCCTGGCAGTTTGCACAACAAACTGCTGCCCTGACAGATTCCTTCCCTTTTGCCGTCTGCTGCCCGGGGACAGGGTACCCGGTGGCCTGGGGGTGGGGCATGGCACCTTGGCCCCTGCGTCCGGGGCCAGGGTTGTAGAAGAGTGTGTATGTGGGGGCGGTGCTTGCGTGGTGGGCTTCCTGGGGAGCCCGCATCATAGCAGAGTGGGAGGGGGACCTTGTCTGAGTTCAGGGCCCTCTCTGGAGATTCGGGGGGGGCCTGGGCGACAACATTTGCTGGTCCCTCCGCTGTAGATGGGGGAGGGGACAGAATCTGTGCTGGCAGAAGGCAGGTGGGCAGGCGGTGGCTTGTTTGTCCCCCAGCCCTCCGCTGTCTCTGGATTTTGATGGAGTGAGCTCACTCCAGCCCAGATGCCTGGAGCCTTGCCCTGGGCGGCTGCAGGCTCCCTGGGGACTGTGGTGCTCAGACCTTCCTGCCCAGCTGTGGGGGGTGGTGGAGGGCTCAGCCCCAGGCCTGGACCATGGAGAGAGGGGGTGGGAGGTGGGCTGGCTGCCCAAGACCTGTGAGGAATGTCGCTGGAAAAGTTCCCTGCAACCAGTCCTCCCAGAGTTAGCCTCAGAACAAGCAGGCAACTTGAACCCTCAAAGCAAGCTTCCTGCTCATCCCAGACCTGAAGGTGACTCTACACCTGAGCCCACATCCCACACTCCTGTGCATCCCCGATCACCTCTCAGCTATTCACCTCTACCCTGTACCCCCTGTATGATGCTAATTCTATTGCTTATTGAGCACTTACTGTATACAAGGTACCAGGCAGAGGGCCTTACTTGCTTGATCCCGTTTACACAGATGACCCTCTCTGAGCCTCAGTTTCCTCATCTGCAAAATGGAAATAACAGTTGTAAGTTCACAGTCTCTTAATCAAGATCCACGAGGTCAGCCATGTCTTGGAATTCAGAAGTCTCTGAACTCGAAAACGGTAACGTAGAGTGGTTCAGCTGGGGTGTGACATCCTCAGTAGAGTTTGGGGCAATACCCCATACTCAAGCACATGACTATTGCTGCAGCAAAGCCTGTGACTGTTCACCCTGCATGGAGTGAGTAAGCTCTTCATAGCTTCATGTCGATTTAGCTCAGGACTTGACACCAGAAGAGCTTGCTACAAACTTATTAAAAAAGAAAAATAATCCCAGTCTTAGGTGTCAGAGCTCCTTGGATTTCTCTTATCACAGATGGGGGATAGGAACCCCGTAATGCCAGCCACCACTCCCCACCCCACCCCTCCACCCCGCCAAACCCTGGGTTGCTGTGAAGATTAACTGAGGTGGTACAGGCAGCATTTAGGACAAGACCTAACATCAAGAAAGCCCTCAGTGCACAATGACCGTTCTTACTGTCATCTCTTCACCGTCCCACCAGCTTCCTACCGCTTGGATTTGAGCAGCACCAGAAACTTTTCTTCTATACATGTGACCTCTGCGAGATCCTGTAATCCTCACTTAAAAACTCCTTTTAAAACCCCCACACCTTATATCCTCTGTCCATATCAGGACCTCCCGTGGCGCCGCAAGTCTCTGCCTTCGGTACCCCTCTGCCATGGCTTGACCTTTCACTCCCACACCCTTCCCAGACATCCTTGGCTCCCTCCCTTAGTTGGCACCCTCACCCAGGCCAGGAGAGGAAGGCCCAGGCTTTGTCCCCTGTCCCCCAGGGCCTTTGCGGGACTTGGACCTGGAGCGCCACGTGTGACTGCATCCGCACGGGGGGGCCTGCCTCTGGGGGTGGTGGTCTCCCAGAAGTCCTCTGCCTGTTTGATGCACCACTTGTCTGATCTCACCCTGCCTGTGTTCAGCGAGTGCCTGGCCATTGGGGGGTGCACCTTGCCCACACCTCCACCCCGTGAAATTGTTCTCAGCTCTCCAGAATAGTCCTTGGCCAGTATGAGTCAGCTGCCCACCCCCACCTTCCCCTCGCCTGCAGAGTCTGGAAAATCCCCCTCTCTGCTTGACTCCTTCCTCTCTGTCCCAGGTCTGCCCTCTGGACCCCTCCTCTCAGGCCCTGCCATCCGGCTGCAATGCCCGCCTGAAGTGCTGGGTTCCTCTGGGAGGAAGCAGGGCTCCCTCCAGCCGGAGACAGGCTCGGGGGCAGGAAACCTGGGCTCTATTTCTGCCTGTGACCTTGCAGCCACTGGCGGCCCTTGTTGGGACCTTAAGCACCCACTGTATGCATCCAGGCCACTGCCGGTTCAGGCGTCCCTGGGAGCTGGTCCCATTGGGGATGGAGGCCGGCCAACCTCTTGGCTCTGCCCACTGCTTCTGCCCTCACGGCTGGCCTGGAGGCCCAGCTGCAGCCCCACCTCCTTTCCTGGGAAGCAGGGGGTGGGGTAGGGCGTTCCGAGGTCCTGGGTCTAAGCCTGCCAGCCAGTGGGGGCCATTCACACCAGTTCATCCCTCTCAGGGGGTCACTGTCAGGGTCAAGTGACTCTGTGGCCAAGGAAATGCTCTGTAAACTGTGAATTGCAGTGTGGTTGAGAGGCTTCGTGGGAGTGACTCTCAGTGACTTCGGTGGGTTCGCTCCCTCCCCAGCCTTGGCTACAGAGGTCACCACCTCTGGTAAGGGATTAGATGTTGGAGCCAGACCACCAGGGTTCAAATCCCAGCTCTGCCCACATTCCTGACTCTGCTCACATGTCCCTGCCTTTACAGTGGGGCTACCTGACCCCTAACCTGGGTTAACACCTACAGAATCCTTAGAGAGTGCCTGTCACGTAGGAAGTGCTCAATGAATGTTGGTTCTTTTTATTCCCCACATAGACTCTGGACTTTCCAGGTCTGAATCCAAATTCCCTTCAATGATCAAGTCTCAGACTCTCTGGGTCTCTTTCTGGAAGCTTCTTTCCGGTCTGGCGGCATCTCCCTTTCCAGATGTGAAATACAGCTGCTAAAACCTCTTGATCTTCAGCTTTTTGCAAGTGAAGTCTCTGCTCTTTCTGGCTTGTCCCTTGCTGCAGGCCCTTATCTGACCCCAAAGCCTTAGACTGTGGAGTAGGGGCTGCAAGCGGGGCAAGCTAGCATGCAACGAGCCCATTCCCCAGGTTCCCTGGGGTGGAGGGGGCTCCGGTCCAGGGCCTGACATGCTCTGGATTCTCCCCACTCACACACTGCAGATGTGTGTTCCCAACATTTTTTCCAAGATGAATCTCGTGTTGCTATTTCCTGTCCAGTCCCAAGCCCCAGTGGCCTCTCCCTCCCTGCGAAAAAGCCCTGGACCTTGCTTACCACCAGAGTTTTCTTTTCCAGACAGTGGCCGGGTATCTATGGGGTGCCAGGAATCTCTGCGCCCCAGGTATGCCATCCACGGCCTTGTTTGTGTGTGGGAGGGGGAGGGGCTGGCAGTGACACAAAGAGAGTCCTCCCCAGCTGGGAGGATCCTGCTCTGCTAGCCTCCTCTGCCCAGTCAGTGCCCCTGCACCAGCCCTAGCCTCACACTCCCCTTAGGCCAATCAGGGCCTGCGTAGGACCCACCCAAGGTGTAGGGAACATTGCTCTCTACCCCTAGCCAGGAGAGAAGGGAGAACCTCTGATGCTGGACTGGTCTTGTGGTTCTTAACCCGTGAATGTCAGAATGCCTGAGCGGGCATGACATTAACCCTCCCACCTGGGGTGGGGAGATGACTCAGTGTCTCTGAGGAGGAGCCCAGGAGTCTATTTCTCACCAGCTCCTGAAGGTTCTAAAGCTTATTCCTGGATGCAGACCTCATGGGCACGGCCCAGAAGTCCACTGGCTACCCAGGGCAGGAATGGGCATTTGACCAAAGGGAGAGGGAGGGGAGAGAAGGAACAGGAGGAGGAATTTGCCCATGGATTGTGAGGGGAAGGGGCTTAAGACGATAGCAAGGGATAGACATGGGCAGTGCAGACCTTCCACAAGCTTGGTAGCACTGCCAAAACAAAGATGACCCAGGGAGGGAGATACAGACAGACTGCCCGGGGCTGAGTGGTACCTTCAGAGCAAATTCATGCTCAGGAAGCAGCTGGAATGAATAGGTGATGACACTTTTGTCCATTCGTTCAAGCACTTACTGAACATGTGGTGCTGAGAAGGCAGAGATGAGCTCATCACAGTCCCTGCTTTCAAGGTGCTGTCATTCCACGGGGAGCCCCAGACGGTCCAGAACCCAGCCTGGGGGCAGAGGAGTCATAACTACTCCTCCCAGAAGAGAGTTTCTTTTGAGTCATCTTTACTGGAGTATAAAGTACATGCAATAAAACATATGCAGTTTAAGTGTACAGTTCAGTAATGGGAATGAGATGTATTGATTATATACCCAGGGGACCGTTACTCCAAAGGTTTCCTATGTCCCTTCCCGGCCGGCCCCACCCCACCCCTGGTCCCAGGCAACCGCCGATCTTCCTGTCATTATAGGTTAGACTTTTCCCCCTCTGAGTTTCATGGAAGTGGAATCATACAGGATGGCGTTTTCTCTGCCTGCCTTCTTTTGCTCCGCACAGGGTGTTTGAGATTCATCCCTGTCTCCAGGCCTATCGGAACGTGTTCTGGTTTGTGACTGAGCGGTTAGAGGAGGTGGCGGTGTTCAGCTGAGTTTTGGAGGATGGATGGGAGTTAGCCAGATAAACAAAAGGAGGAAGGCCATTCCAGCAGAGGGACCAGCGTGAGCAAAGGCCAGCGGCTCCAGGGACTTGGTCGGTGTGAAGGGGAGGGACTGGCTGTCTGGTTTTTCCTTCTCCTTGGGTGTCTCTCCTCGTCTAGCCAGTGAGGGCTGGGTTTGGTTTTCACAAGGGAGCCTGTTTCCTTCTGGCCGGGCTGGGCTCCCCAGATAGGGCTGAGGCCAAGACACTCGTGCCAGGCCATCTGGAACTGGACGTGTAGACCCGTGCACTCTTGAGCTTGGAGACACTGCGGTTCCCTTAGGCTCCGCTTGGTTTGTTTTCCTCTCCGTTATCTTGTAAAACTCCTTTGGAAATGCCTCAATCTGGTCTAGGGGCTTCCCAGGTGGCGCGGTGGTAAAGAATCCACCTGTCAATGCAGGAAATGCGGGTTCGATCCCTGGGTCGGGAAGATCCGCTGGAGAAGGGAATGGCTACCCACTCCAGTATTCTTGCCTGGAAATTTCCATGCACAGAGGAGCCTGGCGGGCTATATAGTCCATGGGGTTGCAAAGGGTCGGGCACAACTGAGAACTGAGCGTGCACACACACATACACACAATATTGTCTAAGGGGAAAGAGGCCTTCACTGCCCACACCCACCCCTGAGAAACAGGGGTCACGGCCGCTGGGGCCCTTCTGCGCTGGCCTGCGGGGTGCGGGGTCTGTGCCGCCTGTGTTGAACCGAGATGAAGCTCGTGCTGGGCTCAGCGCCACCCGAGGTCACATGGAGTTGACACCATGGTGACCTGCCCCCTTTCAGCCCAGCTGCTGGGCTCCACCCCCGCCCCTGGGCGCACAGATGAGCCGGTCAGTGTGGCCGCGAGTGCCAGAGCTGATCTCCAACGCGGCTGGAATGTGTCCCCTGTGGCCTGGAGACTCGGAGGCCAGGCTGAGGCAGAGACAAGTGGCCAAGATGGCTGAGGCAGGGGTGGTGGGGGAGAGGCAGCTTCGGCTGACTCCCCCTCCATCTCTGCTTCTGTCTCCCGTTCGTGCTGAACCCTGGCCGCTCTGTCACTTGCCCACACCCCTCGTCTGCACCGGCCCTGGTCACCCTCTACCTGCCTGTGTCTCCCGGCCCCCTAACTCGTGTCCTGGATATCACTTGCCTTCTCCCGAGGGAAGAGTAGTTGTCACCTACCAAAGTGGTTTTAAGTGTACTGTCAGGACTTCCCTGGTGGTCCAGTGGTTAGGACTCTGTGTGTCCACCACAGGGGGCTCAGGCTTGACCCCTGGTCAAGGAACTAGGATCCTGCAAGCCACGCAGTGTGGCCACAAAAGAAAGAAAGAAAGAAAGAAAAAATAGTATAAGTTTACTATTTGTTTATTTGAGGATTTATTCAGTGGCTAATGAGATTTGGGGAAACTGAGTTAAAAACAGTGGTATAGCCTCAGCCTGACTGTCTTTGCCAAACCATATCTGACTTGACCACTGGAGGGCCTTGGGGCGGGACTCTGGGTCCCCTTTTGAGAAGAGGGGACCTGGGCTTGGCAGGAATTGGAGAGTTTGACACAGTTGTCTGTGCGGTATCCCACAGGTGACCCACGGGCTGAGGGCGTACGATGGCTTGTCCCTGCCGGAAGATGCAGAAACAGTCACAGCCGGCCGGGCTGGCTGGAGCTACTCAGACCTTTCTGATGATGAGGACTTCCTGGCTGACGAGGCCTCCGGAGGTGAGCAGGCCGCTCTGGTGGCCGGGGGTGGAGGGGGTCAGAGTGGTGTCTAGGCACTTCGCAGTGGTCCTGAAAGAGGCCCCAAGGTACTTGCCCCTCCAGAGATGGACTAAGAAAGATAGGGAGGCAACCTAAGTGTCCGTCAGCAGAGTGGAGTTTGGGCACTTCGCAGTGGTCCTGAAAGAGGCCCCAAGGTGGCCCCTCCAGAGATGGACTAAGAAAGATAGGGAGGCAACCTAAGTGTCCGTCAGCAGGTGCCCGGATGAAGAAGATACGGTACATATAGGCAATGCAGTACTATTTAGCCATTAAAAAAGAATGAATTTTTGCCCTTTATGGCAATATGGGTGGAGTTGGAGGGCATTGTGCTAAATGGAATAAGTCAGTTGGAGAAAGACAGATACCCTATGATATCACGTGTATGTGGAGTCTAAAAAATGCAACTAGTGAATATAGCAAAAAAGAAACAGACTCACAGATGTGGAGAACGAACTAGTGGTCACCAGTGGGTGTGGGGAGAGGGGAGGGGCAGTGTAAGGGTAGGAGAGTAAAAGGTGCAAACGATTAGATATAAAGTAAGCTACAAGGACACACTGTACCACATGAGATACAGCCGATATCTTATAAGAACTGTAAGTGGAGTATAACCTTTAAAACTTGTGAATTATAGGAATTCCCCAGCGGTCTGGTGGTTAGGCGCTTTCACTGCCAGGGTTCGATCCCTGGTCAGGGAGCTGAGGTCTTGCAGCATACACGCACCGACCCCTCACCTCCAAAACTGTGAATCACTGTACTGTTACCTGTAAACTGTATAATATTGTGCAGCAACTATATTTCAATTAAAAAAAAAAAAAAAAACTTAGGAAAAAAAGAAACGGGCTAAGAGCTGTGTGCATCCTCAGCCCTGCTCCCAGTGAGCCCAGAACCCCTCACTGACGCCTGTGTGACCCCAGGCTGGTGGCTGCTTCTCCGTACAGCCCAGGATAAGCTAGACTTAAGGGGAAGGTGGGGGGCAATGCACAGTAGAGGGTGATTACGGCCCCTGAGAGCCCCCTACTCCACTTCCTCCCATCCTCACCTAGAGGCGGGCCTGACTTGGCCCCGCCCACTCCATCCATCCTGGACCACACAGTCGCTAATGGAGGCTTCCTATAGTTTTTACAGGCAGCCCTGCCTAGGTGTGGAAGGGAGACTACAGCTGTGTTTTATTTCATGTCGGGCTTCCCTGGTGGCTTAGCTGGTAAAGAATCTGCCTGCAATGCCAGAGACCTGGCTTCAATCCCTGGGTTGGGAAGATCCCCTGGAGAGGGGAAAGGCTCCCCACTCCAGTATTCTGGCCTGGAGAATTCCATGGACTATATAGTCCATGGGGTCACAAAGCGTCAGATACGACTGAGCGACTTTCACTTTCGCTTTTTATGCTGAGCCACGTGGCCTGTGGGGTCTCAGTTCCCCGCCCAGGGATCAAACCTGAGTTCCCTGCATTAGAAGCACCCAGTCTTAACCCCTGGAGCACCAGGGAAGTCCCAACAGCTATGTTTTCATGATCTTCCCCACCATGTACTGGCTGCCCAGAGCAGTGCCTGACACCCAGCAGGTACTCAACTAAGATTAGTTGTTGCTGAAAAAGTCTTTCTTCTGCTTGTAGACGGTGTGGGCAGCGGCGACCTGGGCAGTGGGGACTTCCAGATGGGTAAGTATCTGGGGAAAGCACTCAGGCCCCCAGCCTGCCCCCTGGGGAATCCCAGCCCCAGAGGCTCCATCTCCTGGGCTGAGGGCCTTGAGGCCTCTTGCACCTGCCATGGGGGGGTTCTCATCCCCACCAAGTGACAGCTGTGTGCCTTGATTGGCCGGTCCCTACGAGGTTGGGGGTGTCCGGGTTCTCTGCCTGCCTGTGTTGGGGAATGCCCAGTTCCGATGGGACTGTCAGCCGCTCAGCATCCAAAGCCAGAATCTCACCTCCCAGGGTGGCTCAGCTGTGGAGTCCTTCCCCATAGGCCTCCTTGGGGTGACCGATGCAGAGCGGAGCAGGCATGGGCGGACCGAGGGGCTCTGTAGCTCAGGCATTCGGATAGACCAAGAGCCAGGCCTGGAAGGGAACCTGACTTAGGTCAGGTCACCTGCTGGGAGGCCGGGGTTCCTGGGTTGAAGGGAAAGAGGGCTGGCTTCCTAGGGGGGAAAGAATCAGGCCTCGGTCAGCTGCCCACTCTGCCAGCACCCCACATGCACAGCCAGAGCAGGGGCTGGCCCAGCGCGGGGAGGGGGCTCAGAGTCTCTTTTCTCCCACCCTGGGATTCTGGGCAGAGAAGGAATGAGCCAGGACAAGACCCAGGGGTACTGTATGGTTCCTGCTGCCTTCTCCAGGAGTACCTGGGCACAGGGTGATCGGGGCCAAGGACGGAGCTCAGCTTGGAGGCACCGCTGGGTAGCCCCACCACATCCCCAGCGGGTTGGGATGAGTCTGGGGTGGTGGGGTCACTTCCTTTCTGCCCGGTGCCTCGGGGCCACCCAGTGCTGGAGGGTGGGGCATCCTCACTGGGCCAGTACAGACTGGAGGGTTGGCCCCTAGGTGGCGTGGTCCTGCCCATGACCTCCCAGCACCTGGAAGTCAGACCCCATCTGAAGCTGCTCCCCATGGCCATCTCTGCAGGGCTACAGCTGCTGGGATCTGGGTGGGGCAGGAGTGTGGGTGTCAGACGGGTCCCAGGCACCCAAGGCATCCCTAGAATGACCTGGGCTGACACATCCCTGGAGCTCCCTCCCGCCAAGGCTGCCTGCTGGGACCCTGGTCCCATCCAACCTGTCCCTTCAGAAACATCCAGGACCCCCTCCCACGAGGCTGCTCTGAGTGGGCCTTGCTAGCCCTCCTGCTCCCCTGAGAAGCTACCGTGGGTGGGAGAAGGGAGAGGTGGGGGCAGGGTGAGGGAGAGGAGGCCAGGGAGGGCCCAGGGGCAGGGCAGGAGCCTCTCCTGGTGAGTGGGGCTCATCTACGGGAAGGCGTGGGGACGTAGGCTGTCCAGGCCCCAACGTTGGCTCCAGCCCGCTGCCCTTGAGGCAGGTCCAGGCACCTGGGCTGAATCTTAGCCCCAGAAGCTGCAGATAAGTCTCCCTGACTCCCTGGGTCCTTGGGTCTGCTTCGGCCTTCAGATCAGATCAGATCAGTCGCTCAGTCGTGTCCGACTCTTTGTGACCCCATGAATCGCAGCACACCAGACCTCCCTGTCCACCACCAACTCCCGGAGTTCACTGAGATTCACATCCATCGAGTCAGTGATGCCATCCAGCCATCTCATCCTCTGTCGTCCCCTTCTCCTCTTGCCCCCAATCCCTCCCAGCATCAGAGTCTTTTCCAATGAGTCAACTCTTCACGTGAGGTGGCCAAAGTACTGGAGTTTCAGCTTTAGCATCATTCCTTCCAAAGAAATCCCAGGGCTGATCTCCTTCAGAATGGACTGGTTGGATCTCCTTTCAGTCCAAGGGACTCTCAAGAGTCTTCTCCAACACCACAGTTCAAAAGCATCAATTCTTTGGCACTCAGCCTTCTTCACAGTCCAACTCTCACATCCATACATGACCACAGGAAAAACCATAGCCTTGACTAGATGGACCTTTGTTGGCAAAGTAATGTCTCTGCTTTTGAATATGCTATCTAAGTTGGTCATAACTTTCCTTCCAAGGAGTAAGTGTCTTTTAATTTCATGGCTGCAGTCACCATCTGTAGTGATTTTTGGAGCCCAGAAAAATAAAGTCTGACACTGTTTCCACTGTTTCTCCATCTATTTGCCATGAAGTGATGGGACCAGATGCCATGATCTTCATTTTCTAAATGTTGAGCTTTAAGCCAACTTTTTCACTCTCCTCTTTCACTTTCATCAAGAGGCTTTTTAGTTCCTCTTCACTTTCTGCCATAAGGGTGGTGTCATCTGCATATCTGAGGTTATTGATATTTCTCCCGAAAATCTTGATTCCAACTTGTGTTTCTTCCAGTCCAGCGTTTCTCATGATGTACTCTGCATATAAGATAAATAAACAGGGTGACAATATACAGCCTTGACGAACTCCTTTTCCTATTTGGAACCAGTCTGTTGTTCCGTGTCCAGTTCTAACTGTTGCTTCCTGACGTGCATACAGATTTCTCAAGAGGCAGATCAGGTGGTCTGGTATTCCCATCTCTTTCAGAATTTTCCACAGTTTATTGTGATCCACACAGTCAAAGGCTTTGGCATAGTCAATAAAGCAGAAATAGATGTTTTTCTGGAACTCTCTTGCTTTTCCCATGATCCAGCGGATGTTGGCAATTTGATCTCTGGTTCCTCTGCCTTTTCTAAAACCAGCTTGACATCAGGAAATTCACGGTTCACATATTGCTGAAGGCTGGCTTGGAGAATTTTGAGTATTACTTTACTAGCGTGTGAGATGAGTGCAATTGTGTGGTAGTTTGAGCATTCTTTGACATTGCCTTTCTTTTGGATTGGAATGAAAATGACCATTGTATCTACTACTGCGGGCAGGAATCCCTCAGAAGAAATGGAGTGGCCATCATGGTCAACAAAAGAGTCCAAAATGCAGTACTTGGATGCAATCTCAAAAACTACAGAATTATCTTTGTTCGTTTCCAAGGCAAACCATTCAATATCACAGTAATCCAAGTCTATGCCCCAACCAGTAATGCTGAAGAAGCTGAAGTTGAACGGTTCTGTGAAGACCTACAAGACCTTTTAGAACTAACACCCAAAAAAGATGTCCTTTTCATTATAGGGGACTGGAATGCAAAAGTAGGAAGTCAAGAAACACCTGGAGTAACAGGCAAATTTGGCCTTGGAATACAGAATGAAGCAGGGCAAAGACTAATAGAGTTTTGCCAAGAAAATGCACTGGTCATAACAAACACCCTCTTCCAACAACACAAGAGAAGACTCTATACATGGACATCACCAGATGGTCAACACCAAAATCAGATCGATTATATTCTTTGCAGCCAAAGATGGAGAAGTTCTATACAGTCAGCAAAAACAAGACCAGGAGTTGACTGTGACTCAGACCATGAACTCCTTATTGCCAAATTCAGACTGAAATTTAAGAAAGTAGGGAAAACCACTAGACCATTCAGGTATGACCTAAATCAAATCCCTTATGATTATACAGTGGAAGTGAGAAATAGATTTAAGGGCCTAGATCTGATAGATGGAGTGCCTGATGAACTATGGAATGAGGTTTGTGACATTGTACAGGAGACAGGGATCAAGACCATACCCATGGAAAAGAAATGCAAAAAAGCAAAATGGCTGTCTGGGGAGGCCTTACAAATAGCTGTGAAAAGAAGAGAAGCGAAAAGCAAAGGAGAAAAGGAAAGATATAAACATCTGAATGCAGAGTTCTAAAGAATAGCAAGAAGAGATAAGAAAGCCTTCTTCAGTGATCAATGCAAAGAAATAGAGGAAAACAACAGAATGGGAAAGACTAGGGATCTCTTCAAAAAAATCAGAGATACCAAAGGAACATTTCATGCAAAGATGGGCTCCATAAAGGACAGAAATGGTATGGACCTAACAGAAGCAGAAGATATTAAGAAGAGATGGCAAGAATACACAGAAGAACTGTACAAAAAAGATCTTCACGACCCAGATAATCATGATGGTGTGATCACTGACCTAGAGCCAGACATCCTGGAATGTGAAGTCAAGTGGGCCTTAAAAGCATGACTAGGAAAAAAGCTAGTGGAGGTGATGGAATTCCAGTTGAGCTATTCCAAATCCTGAAAGATGATGCTGTGAAAGTGCTGCACTCAATATGCCAGCAAATTTGGAAAACTCAGCAGTGGCCACAGGACTGGAAAAGCTCGGTTTTCATTCCAATCCCAAAAAAAGGCAATGTTTCAGCCTTGCCCAAGGGCAATTCCCGCCTTCCTCCGGTAAGCGAGGGCGGTCCTGACCGTAAGCTGAGCCACACCCAGAGGGCGGAGCATCTGAGATGCCTCCTCCCTCTCCTCTTCCCTCGGGCAGAGGCATGGCTCTCCTCAGCTCTGTCCCCGCCCTTTACCCCGCAAGCCCTGAATGCCTACCCATCCCGGCCAGCCCCTGGCTCTGCCTTCCCCCACCTTGGGACTCCGCCCAGCTCCCCTCACCCCGTTGCCTGCGGTCTACCGACGGCCTCTGTGTCTCTCTGGCTCTTGTCCGTCCTGCGACAGCCTGTCTGCGTGTCTCTCCTGCACCTGCCTGCCTTGCCGCGGGCTGTCTCCTTCCCGCTGTGTGTGTGTCTGTCTCATCCGCGCCTGGTCCCGTCTCTCCAACCTTTCCTCCCTCTGTCTGTTGGACACCCCATCTCCGCATCAGTGCCTCCGTCTTTCCCTCCCTCCATCCCGCCTTCGCCTCATCTTTTCTCTGCTTCTCCCCACCACGCTCTCTCTGCATCTCCGTACCAATAGTGTCTCTGTATCGGTCTCATCTCCGACTCCATCTCTCTCTGTCTGCTTCACCTCTTTCTGTTTTCTGTCTCTGCCTCTGTCTCTCCCTTTGGTCTGCCCACCTCCCTGTGTCTCTGCCCTCTCCTCACCTCCTTCTCTGCTGCTCCGCTCTGCAGGTCCCGGGGACCCCCTCCCACGGCTGGTGTGATGACCAGGAGTCTCCTGTGGCTGCGGGGACTGGCATTCCCCCCTCGCCCGCCGGCCTCTCTCCCATTTGGTCTGCTCCCTCCTTTCTTCTGGGTCCTCTTTTCCTCCCCAGCCTGCCCTTTGTCCCACTAGAGACCCCGCGCCTCCCTGCAGAGTCTGGGGCCAGGCTCGCCCGCCGTCCCTGCCCCAGTGGGCCCCACCTGCTCCCCTGCCCCTTCCCCATCCGGCGCATGATCTAAGCTCATGATCTAAGCTCACGGATTAGCGGGCCCGGCCCCTGGTGTTCTACCCTGGGGTGCCTGTTAGGCAGGGTGAGTACAATGACCCCTTGGGGGGCCCTAGAGTCTGGAGATGACTTGGATCCACTTCAGGCCTGGCCAATCCCAAGCCCACCCAGGGGACCCCGAAGAACTAGCCTGGCAATCCGGAGCCAAAGTATGCAGGGAGGAAATTCTGTTGAGCAGGAACTGGGTATCGAGAGTAAGTGGGGTGGGCGGCTCCAGGCCCTGGGGGTGGTCCCCACCCCTACCAGGCTGCTCTGGGCCTCCCGCCCCTCCAGGCTTGAGCTGAGCTGTCCAGATGGGGTGAGATGAGGGCCGGCATGGAGACAGCTGGCCAGGGCAAGACCCCCAAGCCCCGGAGAGCACTCCCACCCCAGGCCACCCCCCAGCAGCCCCCTTGGCCCGGGTGGTTGGTTCCTGAAGCAGACATGGCCTCACCTTGTGCCCAGGCCCTCAGCTACCTGCGCCAGGGAAGGCACTCACCCCAACCTTTCCCCCCCCCCACCCCCGGTCTGGGAGGAGGCGGGGGCAGGCTGGAGGGTCTGTGCCCTTCCCAGGCCCTGGGAGAAAGGGGCTTTTGTGGAGCCCGGCCCCCTCCCGATCCACCCCCCCACCCCCGACAGTGGGCACATTCCTGGGCAGAGGCCTGGCCTCCTCGGCCCGCTCTGGGCCGTGGGGCGGAGGCCAGAGGCCGGGGTGGGGACTCTCAATGGGCCTCTGTGCCAGCTCACAAGAGGCCTCTGTGGCCGAGCTCACGGCCCTCATGCTCCAGCCCACGGGGCCCCGCCCGCCCAGTCCCCGGCAGCCCTGCCCAGCCCTGCCCAGCCCAGCCCCGTGGTCCAGCATGCCCTCACGGGCACCCTCCCTTGCGGGCACCCCGGCCACACTTGCTGTCACGTGGCCACCATCCCTGTTCCCCGGGGGCTTGCTCAGTGAGCCGCCGAGGTCGGGGGGGGGGGGTCCTGGCGTGGAGTTGGGGTGTGCACCCGGGGGCCTGAGAGGCAGAGTGAAGGGGCAGGAGGACGGGCCCAGCTCTGCCGCCCGCCTGCAGGTCACTTCTCTGCGCCCCCTTCTGCCTCAGGGGCTCCGCAGCTGCGGTTCCTCCGGCCTGGAATCCTCTTCCCCCGGCCGTCCCCCGGTCCTCACTCTCTGCCTCTGAGCATGCCCCTGGGAGGGGAGGCCTTGCTGGCGCTCTCGGAGGGGAGCAGCCCCATCCTACCCCAGCGCACCCACTCCCCCCACCCTTTTTTTCTTCCCCCCACAGTCCAGATATTCCTCGCCTGCGTGTTTTATTTCTTCTTCTCCCCCTCCAAAGTGATCTCTGTGGGGACAGAAATCTTCACGTATGAAGTTCACTGCTATATCCCCTACCCCTAGAACATGCCTAGCTTATTCAGTTCAGTTCAGTCACTCAGTCGTGTCTGACTCTTTGCGACCCCATGGTCACAGCACGCCAGGTCTCCCTGTCTATCACCAACTCCCGGAGTTTACTCAAACTCATGTCCATGGAGTCGGCGATGCCATCCAACCATCTCATCCTCTGTCCTCCCCCTCTCCTCCTGCCTTCAATCTTTCCCAGCATCAGGGTCTTTTCAAAGGAGTCAGCTCTTCACATCAGGTGGCCAAAGTATTGGCCTAGCTTATTAAAGACCTTCAATATAGATCTGATAAAGCCATGAATGCCTCTCTCAGATGGGAAGAAATAAAACCAAGTCCATTCCTTCAGTTTGTCTTAAAGACCAGAGATAATCCAGCTAACCCTTGCTGCCCCTAGTGTGTGCCAGATGCTGTTATAAGCATTTTCTATTCCTCATCTTATTTTATCCTCACAACAGCCCTCTGGGGTGGACGCTACTCTTGTCTGTGTTTTATAGATGAGGAAACTGAGGCTCAGAGACATCAAGTAACTTTCTCAAGGCCACAGGGTAATTTTCAGTTATTTTCATTAGAAGTGGCAATTTTGCTCAGTGACTGAGCTTTTAAGCGCTAAGCTACGCTGCCTCTCCTTTAGTAATAGTTCAGGTTATATTGCCCCTACTATGTGCCAGGCGTGTGTATGCGTGTATACACATGTATGCTCCATTTACAACTCATATTTAAAACTTCTGTCATGAACTCATGAACATGATGAGATTTAATGCACATTAAATGTATACAGCAGGTGCTCAGTAAACAGGAGGCGTAAGTGTGTGCTCACACCAATCTGCTGTGAATTTATTCAGCCGTCACATGTTAGGCACCTACAGTGTGCCAGGCACTGTGCAGGCACTGGGGGTACTGGGGTAAGTGAGATCTGAGGGTCCCCCATCACATTTATCGTCTAGCGGTAGAGAGAAAGAAGACAGCATCTTCTGGTTCCCTCGTACTTGCTCCTTGCCCGGGGCTGCATCTTCGCACACGGGGAGGTGGCCTTGTCAGCATGCTGTCGTTTATTCCCCATTGCAACCTGGTGCGGTAAATGTCATTAATATCTGCATTTGACCAAAAAGGAAACAGAAGTTCAGAGAGGGGAGGCCCGTGCCTGAGATGTGGCTGACCTCAGAACCCACAGTCTCTCTGATGGTGCTCTGTAGGCCCTTGTAACTGTGGAGGAGCTATGTCACTTTGGGGGTAGAAGGTACGCTGATGGAAGAAACCAAGTGGCTGGAGGACCCCGGAGGAGGGGTCTCTATCAGCCAGGGTTGGGAAAGGACGGCAGTTCAGGCAGTCTTCTTGGAGGAGGTGATGGCTGAACTAAGCCCTGAAGGATGACTAGGCACTGGCGTGAGTTGGGGGTGGGAGGAGGAGAAACATGTCACAGTCACTTTCGAGTAACTTCTGTACCAACAAAAAGCAGGGGGATGGGGGTGGCGGGGATTCCCTGGCGGCCCAGTGGTTAGGACTCAGCACTTTCACTTCTGAGGACCTGGTTTGATCCCTAGTTTGGGAACTAATATCCCACAAGGAGTGTGGTGCAACCAAAGGAAAAAATATTTCTCTGCCAGGCCCCCTCCTCTGGAGCGTCCCCCTTGTCACCCAGCCTTCCCCTGAGCCAGAAGAGGCCTCCTCTTCTGCAGCATCACTTGGGATCTGGATTGGGCCATTTTCCCTGTTCGTTAAGCCCTTCGCTCAAGTGCGCGGCCTGGGTTTTGAGCACTGGGCAGTCCTGCTGGGCACAGCTGTGGGCACACAGGTGTCGGTCTCAGCTGGAGGCCTCCAGGAACCATCTTCCCATCTCCACCCACAGGCCCAGCTGCCTGAGGCCCCCATTCTGGTCTGGGCCCTCATAGTGACGTCACCCTCCCAACTCCTTTTTACAGTTTATTTTCGAGCGCTGGTAAATTTCACTCACTCCATCGACTATAGCCCTCAGCTGGAGGATGCAGGCTCCGAGGAGTTCCGAGAGGTGTCGGAGGCTGTGGTAGACACGGTGAGGTGAAGGGGCTTTGAGGGGGGCTCCCCGAGTGTGGTGGGGCAGGACTGAAGATGGGGTGAAGGGTCCGGAGGCTGATGGTGCCGTGTCCCTCTCCAGCTGGAGTCAGAGTACCTGAAGATCCCTGGAGACCAGGTTGTCAGCGTGGTGTTCATCAAGTGAGAGGGGCCCTGGGGGAGGAGGAGCTGGTGTGGGGCGGACAAGGACGGGGAGGAGCCCCGGGGGCAGGTGGGCAGCAGGAGGGGCCCAAGGGGCGGCCCCACTCTGGGTGGAAATTCGAAGACTGGTGGAGGGGCAGTTTGGACCTTCACTTGCCCCACATGGGGTGCAGGCTGTCCAGGAGCCGGGGGGAGAGTTGAAATCAGGCCTGAGCATCGGGCAGGGGCCCCGGGGCAGGAGCTGAGACCACAGGCGTCTTCCTCCCCCTTCCGCCCTGCCCCACACCCACCCCCAGAGAGCTGGACGGCTGGGTCTTCGTGGAGCTGGATGTGGGCTCGGAAGGGAATGCCGACGGGGCTCAGATTCAGGAGGTGCTGCACGGCGTCATCTCCAGCGGCTCCATCGCCTCCTACGTCACCTCTCCCCAGGGATTCCAGTTCCGACGCCTGGGCACAGGTGAGCCCATCCTGGAGCCAGGGGCGACCCCTGCGGTTTCTCAGACTCACGTGCGCCCCCTCCCTCCCTTCAGTGTCCCCACCACAGGCCCTCCTAGTTTGGCCTTTCATGCTGGTACCAACGGAGGGCTCGCCACCTCGAGTCTTCCCCATCCATCGTGCAGTCTTACCTTGAACAACATCCGTTTCCTCCAGCTGGTACCCATGAGTCCCAGTTTCTGCTTTTCTCCCTATTAACCTCTCTACATTGACAATAGGTAGTAAATTCCTTTCTTCACACAGTGTTTTCAGATCCAAGATACTTTTCTGTTTAATCACCAACAATTACTCACTGAGCCCTGACTGTATGCACACCACTCCCACTCAGACTTCTCAGTAATTCCTATAATGTAGATATTATTTCTCCTGTTTTAGAGACAAGGGCCCTGAGATCCAGTGAGGGAAAAATGGTTGCTCCAAACCCACATACGCAGAGAGTGCAAAAGCCAGGATGCAAACCAACCTCTGTGTTTGTGCTGGTCTTGCCAGAACCTGTGAGAAGCGCAGCTCAGAGACCACAGGAAACTGGCCCCAGGCACACAGCTGTTAGACTCACAGCTTGTACCTTTGAACCTTGCGTGGGGCCCAGCTTTCTTTTCATTGCACCCTCTGACTCACGTTCCAACTGCCGGAGTGTTTTCTTCTCTGAGCCAAACAGTCCCAGTTCATTCCTCACGGGCTGGGAGTTCCCATCCCAGTCGGCATCTCAGCCCTCTCTCTGGGACATATTACCCTCCTCCCCGACTAAGTGGAACCCAGAAGTGAACAAACTCCACCCCTACCATGGTGTGACCCCATGAGAAAAAAACATGGTGAAACCGTCACCTCCCTTGTTTTGCACATCACACCTCAATTAATGTGCCCACAGATCAAGTTTGTTCCTTGGCATCCCCAGGCCCAGATCAAGATGCCTGGAGACCTAGTCCTCTTCCTCCCACTTTTTAATGAGTCCTTCTGGCTAGGGAGGGTAGGATGGGGCTGGCTCAGCCCTGCAAGCCCCCAGCTCCCAGGTGGGATGGCTACTGACCACACCTTCCTTTCCAGCACAGACACCCCCGCCCCCCTCCGGCCGCTGTGGCGGCCGCAGTGACACCAGGTGAGCCTGTAAAGCCAGACCCAGGCCAAGCCGAGGCACTAGAGAAGCTAATGGATGGAGGGCAAGGCGGGATGAGGGCGTGGCGGCCGGGCACAGCGCACCAGCCGCCCCCTCCTCCCCTTCCTCTTCATCCTCGCTAGGCCTGGCTGTGGCCTGCCCACGTGTGCTCCGGTGGTTGCATGGTGTGGCATGCCAGCTGCGTGTGGGGTCCGCACGGGGGAATGGGTGAGGCCGCTACCACAGAACCCACGTCCCACGTGTGCTGTGATGTGTCCACCACGCGTGCTCTGGGCCCTTGCTGAGCCAGAAACCATCAGGCCTGACACGGAGCCCCAGAACCCTGTCCCAGCTCTGCAGTGCCTGTGTCCCCCTGACATCGTCCACCGACATCCCGCCTGCCTCTCTGATGGCCCCCCCTGCTCCCCACAGTGCCCCAGGTCCCCAGAGCCTGCACCGAGGCAGAGTTCGCCTGCCACCGCTATAACGAGTGTGTGGCCCTGGAGTACCGCTGTGACCGGAGGCCAGACTGCAGGGACATGTCTGATGAGCTCGATTGTGGTGAGGGGCTGTGTGGGCACTCGATGGCCTCCACGTCAGCTGGGAGGGGGCTGCCGAGAGAGTTTGCTGCAGGCAAGAGGGGAGGTGGCCAGGGACCTGGGAGGGCTGGTAACATGGTCAGGGGCCTGGGGACAGGCGGGGGGCAAGGGGAGAGGAGCCGCCCCCGCGTGCCAACACCGAGCGGGTTCTGTCCACAGAGGAGCCGATGCCCACGCTCAGCTCCCAGCCATCCCCTCTGGAGGCCACTCCACCGCCGCCAGCCCAGCCGGAGTCACTCCCCTCCCAGCAGCGCCCAGCCACCCCGGCCCCCCAGGCCTCACTGCCCAGCCCAGGCAGGCCTGTGCCCTGCGGGCCGCATGAGGCCGCATGTCACAGCGGGCACTGCATCCCCAAAGACTACATGTGCGACGGGCAAGAGGACTGTGCCGATGGCAGCGATGAAGTGGATTGCGGTGCGGGGCAGGGGTCCGGTGGTGGGGGTTGGGGAGAGGCCCTGGAGGCCTCTGGCTGAACCCTGGCCCGGTGCTCCCCCAGGCCCCACCCCCGCCCTGTGAGCCCAACGAGTTCCCCTGTGGAAACGGGCACTGTGCCCTCAAACTCTGGCGCTGCGACGGCGACTTTGACTGTGAGGACCACACCGACGAGGCCGACTGCCGTGAGTGTCCGCCCCGCTGGCCGCGCCCCCCGAGCCCCCACCCCTCTCTGGCAGGTCTGTGCGCCATCCCCTGGCTGCGTGGTGGAGGCCTTGGGGGCAGACGTGTAAGGTCTTTCTCTCTCTCTGATGCTGAGCTGGCCTTTGGAGCGAGCACCATGGCTAGAGAGCTGGTGGTCAGTGTCTCTTTATTCGTTACTGTTAGTCACATATGCTTGTGTGGGGGTCAGATGAGTGGCTGAGTAGGCTTGATAAACCAGGGCCCCTTGATGATGGACGTGTGAGGCAAAGCCTTCCCTTTAAGGGCCTAGAGGTTTTTCATCTAGAGCTGGTTCTGCGTCATTTGTTCCTCCATCTGCAGCTTTTCATCCGTGTAACCATTCAACCACCCATACCTACCCATCGGTCCAATATCCTTTCCTCCCTCCCATCCATCTGTCCACCCACCATCCACCTGTCTATTCATCCATTGCCGAGCTGCAAAGCCCCTCATCTACCTGTTCATCCAGTGTCCTTCCTCCTGTCCACTGCACCATAAATTCCATCATAAATCTCTCTGTCCATCTCTCCATCTGTCCAGCATCGTTCCTCCCATCCATCTCTTGTCTATCCGTCCATCCATCATCCATCTATGCATTATCCATCTTGCCAGCTCCCCATTCTGCTAGCCATTCATGGAGCCAACATCTGTCTCACCTCCCATTCATCTGTCCAGCCACCTTTCTCTCCACTGCCCACCCATCCGTCTAGTCAGTTAAGTGGGTGAGCCTGGAGAGCCAGAGACCACCTCAGGTAGCATCTTGCGTGTCCAATCCTATGA
Organism: Tragelaphus eurycerus; assembly: GCA_935064755.1. Taxonomy (NCBI): domain Eukaryota; kingdom Metazoa; phylum Chordata; class Mammalia; order Artiodactyla; family Bovidae; genus Tragelaphus; species Tragelaphus eurycerus. Next base: position 5,617,442 of record CAKXYN010000099.1, on the reverse strand, counting down.
GGTGAAGCCAGGGAACTGTTAGGCCCCAGATTGAGGGTAATAGAAGCCTTGCTCTGTGACTCTGGGTCACAGTCTGAGCGTGCTGATGTTCTGAATGTCCACGGGTCCAGCCTCTCCTCCTCACCTCCCCTGCCATCCCCGCTTCACAGCAAACCCTGGAGAGAGAGGGGCAGCGTCGTGCTGCAGGCTGGCAGAGTTTTATGTCACCCCTCTGTGACTCCAAACTTGCCTGACAACCCAGCCTCTTGAGAGGGAGAAGTAATTGAGGGTTTTAGTTGAAAAGCGCTTCTCGGAGGCCTCTGCAGGGCAACAGTCCAAGGAAAGCCGAGTCCTTGCTGACCGAGTACAGAACAGAGGACGTGAAAGGGAAGTGGCTCTGGGGGCTGGTGGGGTCTTGGGAGGAGCAGTAGGTGGGTCCTCCTGGCCTCCTCTGAGCTCCCCCTCTGTGGCCGGGCGGCCTCTGCTCCTACACCCCTCTGCCCTGTCTGTCCCTGCCTGTGTGTCTGTCTCAAGCTCCGTGTCCCTGAAGAAGAATGTCAGCATCTACTAGAGATTCCTAGCTGGGGCTCAACCCTGGAGCCGGGTCAGCTCCAGGCCTCTGACCAGTCCATGGATGGCTGTCTTAGGTCAGGTGCCACCCCTGGGCCCCTTAGTGGGGTACAGGGCAGTGAGATCTGGGCAGCATCAGGCCTTTGCTAAAGGCCTTTCCAGTAGACAGAAGTGCCCAGGTAGCACCCGGTGTCCCAAGGCACTGGCTCCTGGGGCCGTGCCTTTGATCTTGTGCATCTCTGATGGCTGGATGGGGGAGGAGCCGCGTGACTTCTGTGCCAGGTGTGACTGTTTCAGGGGATACATATGGAGTGTGTTGGACGGATGACTGGGGACCACGACATTGTGGGCAGTGTCGTGGTGGCAGAGTCTGGGCCTGGTCATTGGGCTTGTGTTGTCAAGTAGGCAAGATGAGAGCGTGATCCTAGGAACACCCAGGGAAGGTGGGCAGCCTGGGCTGGGGGCCATAAGTAGGCAAGGGCTTGGTGGGGTGGGGATGGGTCCTCCCTGAGGGCAGTGCCCGCTGCCCACACCACCTGGCTCTGTCCCCAGCTGTCAAGCGCCCCGAGGATGTCTGTGGGCCCACCAAGTTCCGCTGCGTGTCCACAAACACCTGCATCCCAGCCAGCTTCCACTGCGACGAGGAGAGCGACTGTCCGGACCGCAGTGATGAGTTCGGCTGCAGTGAGTGGGGAGCTGGGGGGCGAGCTCTGGGCCCTGGCCCCTCTCCACAGCCTCCCCACCCTGGCCCCCTCCTCCTCCCCCATCGGTGCCTCCCACCCCTCACTCCTGCTTGCTTCTTCCCCCAGTGCCTCCCCAGGTGGTGACCCCTCCCCAGGAGTTGATCCAGGCTTCCCGGGGCCAGACAGTGACCTTCACCTGCGTGGCCATTGGCGTCCCCACCCCTATCATCAACTGGAGACTCAACTGGGGCCACATCCCCTCGCATCCAAGGTGTGGCTCTGAGTCCCTGCAGGGGCCGGGGCTGGAGGGGAGGTGCAGCCAGCCATCCCGGCCTGACACCTGCCTCTTGTCTCGGGGGGCGGTGGCCACCAGGGTGACAGTGACCAGTGAGGGCGGCCGCGGCACACTGACCATCCACGACGTGAAGGAGGCAGACCAGGGTGCCTACACCTGTGAGGCCATGAACGCCCGAGGCATGGTGTTCGGCATTCCCGACGGCGTCCTGGAGCTCATCCCACAGCGGGGTACGGCCCACCAGGGCAGGCGGGCACCAGGCGCGGGGCAGGAGCCGGGCTTGCTCCCCAGGGACCGGCTGTAGCCCACTCCCGTGCTGCCCTGCAGGTCCCTGCCCTGACGGGCACTTCTACCTGGAGCACAGCGCCTCCTGCCTGCCCTGCTTCTGTTTCGGCGTCACCAACGTGTGCCAGAGCAGCCGCCGCTTCCGGGACCAGATCCGGCTGCGCTTTGACCAGCCCAACGACTTCAAGGGTGCGTTGGTGGGTGGGGGACGGGCACCAGGCTCCCGCAGGCTCAGAGGGCAGAGAGTCGGGAAAGCAGTATATGCTCTGGACAGACGGAGCCAGTCCAGGCAGGCACACGGGGTTGCTGAAGAAATGCCAGGCCCTGTGGGAAAAGCACCTCAGGGGGAAAACAAGCTCTTTTAGGAGAAGTGAAATCTACAGTTGATACCCGTCTGCATTAGCTGACGAAGAGGGCTGGCCGTGGAGTCACAGTCTGGGTTCAGACTCTGACTCTGACCCTCAGTGCCGTGGGCCCTTGGCCAAAGTTACCTGCCTAGTGTCTCAGTTTTCTCATCTACAAAACAAGATGAAAAATCACCCACCCAGGGTGTTATAAGAGCCTAGTGCGCGTAAGCCACTCAGAATAGTGCTTTGACTGTGGGAAGTGCCCAGCTCCCTGTTGTCACCCCCAGCATCCTTGTCCTGCAGATTGGGGAGGCACCAGTGACCCAGAGCATAAGAGCCCGGGCTTTGGCGTATTCTCAGCCCGGAGCTGACTTCTTGACGCACCACTTACTGCTGCCTGTGTAACTTTGAGACTCTTGCTTCTTTGGGCCTGGTTCCCAAACGTAAAGTCCGGCATCTGGCCTCAGTGCTCTCGCACTCTGAGAGGCAGGGTGGCGTGGGCCTCAACATCAGACGGACCTGGGTTCAGGCACATTTCCGTTATCACAGAAAGTTCTCCTGGGTGGTTAGTGCTGCCCTAGAGATCCGGGAGGATGCTGCAGAGAGAATTCGTGCGTGTGTGTGTAGGACACAGCTGGACCCAAGGACCCATCATAATAACCGCAACAGTAACAGCTATCGAGTTTTCGAGCACTTCCTTTGTGTCTCACTCTGTTTTAAGCATTTTGTATCGTTCTGCTCACTTTAGCTTCCTGATAACCCTGTGATGCAAGCCACTGTTGCCCCCATTTTACAGACAGAGAAACTGAGGCCTTTGCTCAGACTCACACCTGGAGGGTGGTGGAACCAGGACTTGGGCACCCATTCTTTAGTCCTGAGTAGCTTTCTACTACCCCCTGAGGGCTCTTCCAGCCCTGACAGTCCACGGATCTATTGGCAAGCAAAGGCTCTGAGAAGTCCTGCAGCAGAGATTCCTTGACCCTGGGGTTCCCAAATGGTTCCCCACTATCGTTCAGTAGCATTGGCTTTGCCTGGAGAGTGCTTTGGGAAATGCTGCTCCAGGAATTCAGTAGGAGGGGGAAAAACTTGGCTTTTATTTGACTTTGGCAGAGAGACTGACAGTCCCTCTAAATCACACTTCTCTCAGAATTTTCTGTCTCTCTGGACTACCACCCGGGTAGCTGTCTCGGGCAAGCATGTGCATGGCACTCATCCCTCCCCTGTGCCCCCCAGGCGTGAACGTGACAATGCCCTCGCAGCCTGGCATGCCACCCGTCTCCTCCACCCAGCTGCAGATCGACACCACTCTGCAGGAGTTTCAGCTGGTCGACCTGTCCCGACGCTTCCTGGTTCACGACTCCTTCTGGGCTCTGCCCGAGCAGTTCCTAGGCAACAAGGTGACGGGGCCACCCTGGGTGGGGAGGGGCCCAGTACCCCGCATCCATGCTCAGAGCCTGCCTGTACTCCGCTCCCTCTAAAGCTGGGAGGGGGCACCCAGTGAGCATCGTGTGTGCCCACGGCTGCCCAGCCCTGATCCGCCCTGTCCTGGCCAGGTGGACTCCTACGGTGGCTCCCTGCGCTACAGGGTGCGCTATGAGCTGGCACGTGGCATGCTGGAGCCAGTGCAGCGGCCAGACGTGGTCCTTGTGGGTGCCGGCCACCGCCTACTCTCCCGGGGCCACACGTCCACCCAGCCAGGGGTCCCAAACCAGCGCCAGGTCCAGCTCTCTGAGGTACGTGGGGCCTGCTTCCCCGGGGGTACAGGCTGGGCAGGTGCTGATACACAGCCTCTCCCCACGTCCCGACCTCTGTTCCCCACCCAGGAGCACTGGGTGCACGAGTCCGGCCGGCCGGTGCAGCGGGCAGAGATGCTGCAGGTGCTGCAGAGCCTGGAGGCGGTGCTCATCCAGACGGTGTACGACCACAAGATGGCCAGTGTGGGGCTGAGTGACGTCACCATGGATACCACCGTCACCTACGCCACCAGCCATGGCCGCGCCCACAGCGTCGAGGAGTGCAGGTGCCTGACCCGGCTGGACCGGGGACCACAGAGGCCCTGGCAGAGGTCGGGAAGAAACCGCCAGGCTTCACGGCCCCTGCAGCCACCGTCTCGGTTCTGTCCCCACAGATGCCCCATCGGCTATTCCGGCTTGTCCTGTGAGAGCTGTGACGCCCACTTCACCCGGGTGCCCGGGGGGCCCTATCTGGGCACCTGCTCTGGCTGCAACTGCAATGGCCACGCCAGCTCTTGTGACCCTGTGTATGGCCACTGCCTGGTGAGTGGTGCCATCTGGCACTTGGATATGGGCTAGAGGCAAGAGCAGGGTGGGAGGCTCCAGCTGAGACTTCCTTGTGCCTGCATGCTTAGCACAAGCCTCCAGAATGACTGTTGTGACTGCCACACAAGTTTTCTTGACCTCTGGATTCATTAACAGAGATATTATGTCCAGATAAGGGAGGTGAAAGTCCTACTCTTCACTTCGGTCCAACCAATCACTCCTGGAGAATAAGGCATAAAGCATGGCCCTAAGCAGGCCGTTCCTAACAGGAAGGAGCCTATAAAACTTATATTATTTCTTAGGAATGGTGGAGAGAGCTGGAATTGGGAGCTGAGAGAAGATTTAAGCAGGGAAAACAATTATCTCCAAGTCCCTAAACAGCTATCAGGGTTAGATGGAACCGCCTACAGAGGGCAGAACTGGCCAGTGGGTATGGATTGGAAGGAGAATGTGGGTTTAGGTCAATACAGAACAAGTATTTGGAACCGTCTATGGGACAGGCTGCCATGCAGGGTGATGAGCTCCCCGTCAGGATGGAGCTGATGCTCCCCTGTCTACAAAGCTGTGGGGTAATTCCTGCATGACCAGGGACACTGATCCAGACAGCCTCAGAGGCCCACCCTCATGGAGCCCCGTCTGGTCCAGTATGGCCCCACGTCGGGCGCCACAGGCCCCACAGGGCTGCTCCGCCCAGCCTGAGAGCCTCCCTCCCCTTCCCCCCAGAACTGCCAGCACAACACAGAGGGACCGCAGTGCAACAAATGCAAGGCGGGCTTCTTCGGGGATGCCACCAAGGCCACAGCCACTGCCTGCCGGCCCTGCCCTTGCCCATACATCGACGCCTCCCGCAGGTCAGACCCGGCTCGGGAAGGGCAGGCGGGGCGGGGAGCACAGACAGGGGAGTGGGCCTGGGGCATCCTCTGGGCAGGGAGGTGGGAGACCTGGTTTCGGAGGCTCGCCTGGTCAATAAATACCCTTGGCCCCTCGACCTCTCCGGGCCTGCCTCCTGTTCCATGCAGCAGGCCCCTCTGTCTTTCTAGTGCCGCAGTGAGGCTGCAGCTCTAGAGGAGGCAGGCCTCGGGACTCCCCTGGCTGGTGGTCCAGCGGTCCAGATTATGTGCTTCCTCTGCAGGGGGCCTGAGTGCAAACCCTGACTGGGGAACTGAGATCCCACATGCCTCACAGAGCGGCCAAAATAAATAAAATATCTTGAAAAAAATTTTTAAAAAGGGCAGATGGGCCTCGTGGCCTGCTGTGTTCCTGTGGACAGCGGTCACTCCCAGAGCGGGTCTGTGAGCCCTGGTCCGGCCCCTCATTGCAGCCCTGCCCCACGTCCTGTCCGCCTCATCCCCACAGGTTCTCGGACACCTGCTTCCTGGACACGGACGGCCAACCCACGTGTGACGCGTGTGCCCCAGGCTACACAGGCCGCCGCTGTGAGAGGTAAGCGAGAGCCGGTAGGGGCCAGGAGAAGCAGGCCATAGTGGGTAGGGGGGTCTGGGAACGCCTCTGACCACCCTCTGTCTCCCCCAGCTGTGCCGCCGGCTACGAGGGCAACCCCATCCAGCCCAATGGAAAGTGCAGGCCCACCAGTGAGTATCGCACACACCATCCCCGGCGCCTTCCCAGGCCTCCCGCCCCCAGGCCCGAGGCCCTGGTCCAGCACAAACTCCCCCTGGTCCTTGGGGAGCACCCCACACCTCCCCCCATTCTGTCCAGATTATGTCCATCTTACTCCCGCCTTCCCTGCCAACACCAACTCTGCGTCTCCAGACCAGCAGATCGTGCGCTGTGATGAGCGAGGCAGCACGGGGTCCTCCGGGGAGGCCTGCCTCTGCAAGGTACGTGTGAGCTCCCGCCCCCCACCCCGGGGGCCCTGGGTTCCAGCCCACAGCCGGGAGGAGGAGGAAGGAGGCTGCAGCCTCTCTCTGGCTCCTTGGCCGGTGGGTGGTGGCCTCCGCTGCAGGCCGATGGGTCTGGCTAGCTAGACTTCCCCCTCCTCATGAGAAGTAGCCCAGCATCAGGAAGGAGCAGCTGGTTTGAGAGGCAGGTGACCTGGGTTCCAGGCTCAGGTCCATCCTTGTGTGACCATCAGACCTTTGCTCTGACCATGCTTTCATTCCACGTTGACACAATGGCGTAGCTATTAGCATCACTGATTCAGAGGTAAGGAGATGGGAGCTCAGAGGAGGGAAATGCTTTGCCTGAGAGCGGGAGCCTTGGGTGTCTGCAAAAGCAGACAGATTTGGAAATCAAGCACTTTACGCCCATCTTCCATCCCAGAGCGGATCAGCAAGCTGGTCACCCATGTCACCATGACAATCATTTCCCATCCCTGAGCCTCGGTTTCCTCGCGTGAAGCATGGAAATAGCCCATCCCTCTCAAGGAACTTCAAGAAATTAAATGAGGTGCTGGTTGAATAGAAACGAGTGCAGTGCATTAAACAGTCCATTAGTAGTAGCAAGAGTTATTTTAACCAGGATTTCCCAGGTGGCACAGCTGGTAAAGAATCCACCTGCCAGGCAGGAGACCCAGGCTCAGTCCCTGGGTTGGGAAGATTCCCTGGGAAAGGAAATGGCAACCTGCTCTAGCATTCTTGCCTGGGAAATCCCCTGGACGCAGGAGCCTGGTCGGCTACTTACTGTCCATGGGGCTCACAAAATAGTCAGACATGACTTTAGTGACTGAACAACAATTATTTTCACCACGTTGCTATATTTCAAGTCTAAAATGTATTTGTGAGCTCCCTAGCAACCACAGAGAAAACAGGAAAACGACTAGGTGTAAAGGCTCCATCAGTTGGGAATTCCCGTTCACATGGCGGCCAGCCCTCGTAAGCGTGCTCTTTCCAGGGCCCCCCTGGCCTTGGGTTCCGGTCTGGAATGTGGGTAGACTAGACCGGAAGCTGCAGGGAGCGCCCCCAACGCCCCCCACCTCCGGTGGGCCGCCCTGCAGCTCCCAGCTCTGTCCCTCCAGAACAACGTGGTGGGGCGCCTGTGCAACGAGTGTGTGGCCGGCTCCTTCCACCTGAGCGCCCGCAACCCCGACGGCTGCCTCAAGTGCTTCTGCATGGGCGTCAGTCGCCAGTGCACCAGCTCCTCCTGGCGCCGTGCCCAGGTACCTAGGCGAGGAGTGGGGCTGGCCAGACAGGCGGGACTGCCAAGCCCAGGGATGGGTGGACCCAGGGCCAAGTGGCAGGCCACAGCCCCCATCCCGGCCTCTTCTCCTGCCTCTGCCAGGTGCTGGGGGCCTCTGAAGAGCCCACTCGGTTCACCCTGACCAACCCCACGGGGACCCACAATGCCAGCGAGGGCATCTCATCGCCTTCGCCCGGGGAACTGGTCTTCTCCTCCTTCCACGGCCTTCCACCTGGGCCCTACTTCTGGAGCCTCCCTCCACGCTTCCTGGGGGACAAGGTGGGCAGGGGCTCCCTGGGGCCTTTGAGGAAGAGGCTGCGGCCCGAGCAGCGGCAGGACCCCGGGGTGGGGGCCCCAGCTGAGTGCCTGTCCCCCTTGGGTCCCAGGTGACCTCCTATGGTGGAGAGCTGCGCTTTACGGTGACCCAGCGGCCCCAGCCTGGCTCCGCGCCCCTGCACAGGCAGCCGCTGGTAGTCCTGCAGGGCAATAACATCGTCTTGGAGCACCACACCTCCCAGGAACCCAGCTCTGGCCAGCCCAGCACTTTCACTGTGCCCTTCTGGGAGGTGAGCAGCACCGGTCCCAGGAGACCTCCAGGGGGGCTCCCCGTGCCCCTCACTCAGGGATGTCCGGATGTCAGGGACTGCAGCCCATAAGCTCTTTCTTCGGCAGCAAGCGTGGCAGCGGCCTGACGGGCAGCCAGCCACACGGGAGCACCTGCTGATGGCATTAGCGGACGTCGACAGCCTCCTGATCCAGGCGTCCCACACCCAGCGGCCCGCTGAGAGCAGGTGTCCGGGGCCAGGGCGGGAGGGCAGGAAGGGACTGGGGGTGGCTCCAGGCTCAGAGGTGCAACGCGGGGCAGGCGGACTGCCAGCTCTTCCTCCTTCTGGCCCTGCAGCCTTTCTGTGCCTCATTTTATCATCTGTGAAATGTAGATGGTAGGGCTTCCCAGGTGGCTCAGTGGGAAAGAACCCGCCTGCCAATGCAGGAGACGCAGGTTCCATCCCTGGATCGGGAAGATCCCCTGGAGAAGGAAGTGGCAACCTGCTCCAGTATGCTTGCCTGGGAAATCCTGTGGACAGAGGAGTCTGGCGGGCTACAGTCCACAGGGTCGCAAAAGAGTAGAACACGACTTAGCGGCTAAACAACAACAGCAACAAAAGAGAGATTATAGTAGTTCCTCTGCCACAGGGCTTGTCTTAGGTGGAGTTCCCAAGGAGCAAAGCCAGAGATGGGGATTTGAGTCTTTGGGAAGGAGAACCTGGGAGGAAGGGAGGCAGGAGGAGGACGTGGCCAGCAAGGGAGTGGTTTCTGGTAGAGACCAGCCTGGGTCTCATTGCCACAGAGCCCTGCAGAGTCATCCTGCGTGAGCCAGGGGGCCTTTATACCCTGGGCCGGTCTGTCATTGGTCCCCTTAAGGGAGTAGGTTGGTGGGACCTCTCCTGGTGAGGAAGGCTCATTCCCTGGAGAAGGTTGCGGGTATAAGCCCTTCGCCACAGTCCTTGCAGCTGCTGAGGGATGGACACCCAGGTAGAGAGAGTTGGGCGGGGCCCCAGTAGCACCGTGGCAGGGTTGCCAGGAGGATTAACGAGGTAATCGCGTGTAGGACCCCGGGGATTGCACACAGGTACAGGGCCGGTGCTCATTCACTCCGGGGTCTTGCCGCCCCCAGGGTCTCCGGCATTAGCATGGACGTGGCCGTGCCTGAGGACACCGGCCAGGACCCTGCACTGGAGGTGGAGCAGTGTGCCTGTCCGCCTGGGTACCGAGGTCCATCCTGCCAGGTGAGCCCGGGCCCCACGCACCTGTCCAGCCAGCCCCCTCCACAGTGCCGCTCTGGCTCCTCCTCCTTTAGCTCCCCCACCTCCCCAAGCCCACCCCCGGCCATCCCGGCGGTCCCGACCCAGAGCAGGCCCTGAGGAAGTCCCTCTGGCTGTGCCCAGGACTGTGACGCAGGCTACACACGCATGCCCAGCGGCCTCTACCTGGGCACCTGCGAGCGCTGCAGCTGCCACGGCCACAGCGAGGCCTGTGAGCCTGAGACAGGCGCCTGCCAGGTGAGCCCGCCCCCTTCCCCTCCTGCCCCAGGGGTCTGTGGCCTCCAGGGGCCCAGCCTCAACCCCATGGTCTGCCTGCCCCAGGAATGTCAGCACCATACAGAGGGCCCCCGGTGTGAGCAGTGCCAGCCCGGGTACTACGGGGACGCCCAGCGTGGGACACCACACGACTGCCAGCCGTGCCCCTGCCACGGAGCGCCCGCTGCCGGCCAGTGCGTCCAGCCCCTGCCTGCACCTGCCCCTTCCCGAAATGTCCAGTGCTCTGTCCCAGATTGCCTTCCTCCCAGGCCCTCCTGAGAGGCAGTGGTTAAACCCTGGCCTTACCACTTTCTCACTGTGTCACTTCGTATGAGGTACACTTCCCTCTCTAGGCCTCAACTTCCTCACCAGTGAAATGGGGATAATGAAGCACCCCCCCCGAACACCCCCCCACACACACATACACCTTGGCCCCTACTATGAGCCTGAGATGAAGCCACGGAACTCTTAGCGCACACCCTGGCACATAGCTGGCTCTCAGGACGTGTTAATTCACGTGGCCCCTCCGCCTCACCCTCCCGCCCTGGGCCTGAAGGAACAGCTGCTGACCTTCTAACTGGAAATTCGCCCCCTACTTCCACAGAGCCACCCACACTTGCTTTCTGGACACAGACGGCCACCCCACTTGTGATGCGTGTTCCCCAGGCCACAGCGGGCGTCACTGTGAGAGGTGAGGCGGGCGTGGGCAGGGTGGGGAGTTTGCAGGAGGGGTTGCCCCTGGAAGTGGGCTGGGCCCAGCTCTCCTGAGCAGGAGGGAGCAGAAGCCCCCAGCTCTGCCTCACACAGGCCCCCAGGGGACAGTCAGTGCCGCCCCCCCACCCCGAGAGCCTGAACGTTTCACCTGGCATTTGAGGCTCTCGGAGATCTAGGCCTGCAGTTCACCCCCACCTCCCAACACTCCCATCCCCAGTGAGGCCAAAGTCTTCCCAGAAACCCCTCATTCTTGCTGAAAGTCCTGGGTTCGAGGCCTGACCCTGCTGATCTCAGTGGTTCCATAACCTGTGGCCTGTCCCTGCCCCTCTTCTCCCCCCTACTTCTCCATCTGTGCAATGGATGAGTTAGGCTAATTGGTTCGTCCAGCACTCAGAGGTCACCAAGTCCAGTACAGGGCCCCCAGCACAGCCCAGTGATTCTTCCCTCCATTCACCCAGCACCTTCTCTCACCGCAGGTGTGCACCAGGTTACTATGGCAACCCCAGCCAGGGCCAGCCCTGTCGAAGTGAGTAGGCTTGGGGAGGCTTTGGGGATCTGGCCACCCTGGGGATAGAGCTGGGACAGAGCCTTTGTTCTCCTTCAACATAGGGAGTGTGACTTTACCTCTCTGAACCTAGGCTTCTTTACCTGTAAAATGGGGGTCTTAAAAGGCCCACCCACCCCGGAGGGCGTCTGTGACTGTGTCCAATGCCTGCATGTGGCGGGTGTTCAGAAGCAAACACTCGTTCACTCGGGTGGAGCGTGATGCCCAGAGGGTGGTGGAAATGGGGACACTCCTCGTGGTGGGCTTGGGGTTCCAGCTGTGGCGGCTTCCCTCCACCTTAGGGAGCGATGGCCAGTTGCCAGAGCAGATCGGTTGTGGCTGTGACCCCCAGGGCAGCATCAGCAACCAGTGTGACGCTGCTGGGCAGTGCCAGTGCAAGGTCAGTCCCAGCCCCTGCCCCCACGAGGCCCCGAACCGTGGCCAAGCCGGTTGCCGGGCCTTCTGTGCCGCCCAGCCTTCGGGGCTGTCCCTGTGGCCCTGCCCCACTGTCTCACGGGGCCCGTCCCTGCCCCACTGCTCGGGGCCTCGAGGTGTCAGGCAGCATCCGATGGGAGCTGGGGCCTCGGCCTGGGGGCAGCAGGGGCCCCCTAGAACCCCCGGAAACGGCTGGGAAGACTGTCCTCAAAGGCTGCCAGCCGTGCAAGAGATCCATCCAGGCTCCCTGCCCGCCTTTCTGTCCGTCCTGCAGGCCCAGGTGGAAGGCCTCACCTGCAGCCAGTGCCGGCCCCACCACTTCCACCTGAGCGCCAGCAACCCAGACGGCTGCCTGCCCTGCTTCTGCATGGGCGTCACCCAGCAATGCGCCAGCTCTTCCTACACTCGCCAGCTGGTAAGATGCGCCCTTAGCCTGGGGGGGCCTGCTGCCTGCCTCTCCTGGCCCATCACTGGTGCTGATCCCTGTTCCCATGCCTCCGTCACTGCCCACTTAAGCACAGGTCCTAGCTACCCCCACCGCTCCCCCTCAGGCCCTCCCTACTGCCCCATTATTGCTCAGGTCAGCCCCGATCCCAGCCTTCCCTCCTCCCCCTAGACATGGTCTCCATCCCCCCGTGACTTCTGTCCCAGCCCCGATTTTACCAGCGCCCCAAGTTATCCACTCCAGGGCCCTCCTGTGCCCCTCCCCCACACAGGGGCCTCCCCGGGGCCCAGACTGACCCCCCATCCTTTTTCTGCTGTGTCAGATCTCCACCCGCTTTGCCCCCGGGGACTTCCAAGGTTTTGCCCTGGTGAACCCGCAGCGGAACAGCCGCCTGACCGGAGGCTTCACCGTGGAACCCGTGCCCGAGGGCACCCAGCTCTCTTTTGGCAACTTTGCCCACCTTGGCCACGAGTCCTTCTACTGGCAGCTCCCGGAGACGTACCAGGGAGACAAGGTGGGCCGCGCCCCAGGGCCTGGCAGACCACCCTCCCCGATCACCAGCTCTGAGCCAGGCCCTGGGCAGCAGGGACTCAGACATGAGCTGGCCTCAGAACGGTGTGGGCTGGCAGGCAGGTGACGCCCACATCATGGCTGCTGCCTTTGGGGGTCAGACAGGTCTCAACCCAGCCCTGAGCTGCCTGGTGATAAACCTCAGCTCCAGGGCAGTTCGGAGGATGAGAGCTCATTTCTGGCGCATAGTAAGTGCTCACCTGTTAACAATTATTACCTTTCGCACAATTAGTCAACCAGCAGGTCCTTGGGCGAGGCCCTGGGAAACACCAGGACGAGTGAGACACAGTTTCAGTCGCATCCGTTCGCTCCTGTGGAATTCGCCCTGTGCTTGGTGCTGGGTGTTCTTATCGTAGGTCGTGTTTTTTGAGCTCTTCTGTGCTGGTGTGATTGTGAGCCCTTGTTTCAGGCTGCCCAGAAAACTCATTTGGTTTTTCTGTAAAATGTTATGGAAAAATGTTTCGGCCAACCCAATACAGGTCGTAAGTCACAACTTATGAACTAAGGACAACTGCTGCCCTTTTGCATTAATGAGGAAACTGGGGTGAGAGGTTAGGGAACTTGCCTGGGCTCCCACAGCCTGAAAATGGCAATGCTGGGATGCAAACCAGCTCAGAAAAAGGGAAAGTGAAAGTCGCTCAGTTGTGTCCAAGTCTTTGTGACCCCCATGAACTATACAGTCGGTAGAGTTCTCCAGGCCAGAAAACTGGAGTGGGTAGCCTTTCCCTTCTCCAGGGGATCTTCCCAACCCAGGGATCGAAGCCAGGTCTCCCACATTGCAGGCGGATTCTTTACCAGCTGAGCCACAGGGGAAGCCCAACCAGCTCAGAGGCCACCCTTAAATACCGCAGTAGTCACAGATGCTCACAGGCCTTGCTCCTCTGGAGTCATGGTCTAGTGCAGAGATGACGGGACAGTGGTGAGGGAGGTTCCTGAGGTGGACTCCAGGGTGGCCACCTAAATGGGTTCTGTGAGCAGTCCAGGCCACCTGGCCACACCCAGGGAAAGCGGGTCTTGGTTCAGGCGTTGCCTGCTGGTTGAAGCCAGCGTTCAAGCAGGTGTGTCCCCAAGCCCAGGGTCCTAGGAAAGTCAGGGACACTTGGGAGGGGTTCTGAGGCTGCTCTGCCCCTCCTCCTTGGACAGACTCATGGATGCCAGACTCCTCCCAGGACTGGCTTCCTTCTAGTCTCTTCTCCCCTTCTCTTCCTTATCTGGCCACGGTGTCTGCCTCCCTGCAGCTCCCAGACCTTGCTCTCTCTCTCTCTCTCTCTCTCTCTCTCTCTCTCCCTGCTCTCTCTAACACCCTCTCCTGGTATTTCCCTGTGCCCCACAGAGGGAGGCATATTTTGCTCGGATGCGACGGGCTCACCAGGTAGGCCTGTGATCTGAGTGGTGTGACCATGATGTGACCTGCGCACGGTGTGTTCTCGGACGCCCTCCGCCCTGCATGGGGAGATGCCCCGGTCCCCCAGACAATGTGGGCATGCATGGGCCCAGGTGGTGCCCGATGGCCCACGGCCGGGGCAAGGCTGCACCCACGCCTTGCGATGTCAGGAATTAGAGCCGGGAGGGTGCTTCACCTGCTGTGCTCTCGGGTCCTAGCACCAGCCATCTGTGGCCAGAGTGCTGGCTGGTAGGCAGGGACACCAGCTGGAGGCTAAACCACGTGACGGTCCCTGGCCCACCAGGTTACCCCAGCACTGCCTCCCAAGTAGCCTCCGTTAGCCCTCTGTGTGGACAGCCCTCCTGCGGCCTGGAGTGAACCTCTGTGTGCCAGCCTGCAGAGGGGCATGTGCATCTTGCTCCCCAGCCTGGGTGGGCCTTCCTGGCCGCCACGTCCATGGGGAGAGGACGCTCCCCCGGGCTCCAGCTCTGGGGCGCTGGCTGGGGGCAGGGGGTGGTCCTGAGCTGGCCTGTGCCCTCTGCCCATCAGAACCGCACATCCCTCTCAGAGGAGCAGTTACGGGCAGCCATGACCACTGGGAGGATCCCAGGGCTCCCACAGGGCAAGGGCCGGGCACAGCGGCTCTCACAGGTAACTCAAGGCCCGCCCGGGGACTGGCTGCGTCCAGGGCCCCGGGGAAGAACCCAGAGAGTAGAGTCCCAAGCAGAAGCCTGGGGCTGAGCCCCTGGCCTTCCCGAGTCACTTTCCCTCTGGCCAGGCCCCAGCCTGATGCCTGGACCACTGCAGCGTTCCTTGAGAGTCATTGCCAAGCTGCGAATGGCTTGGGCAGGTACCATGGCCTGCCTGGAGCATGAGACCCGGGGAGCCATCTCCCCAGTACGCGTGCCCCTGGGCCTGCCTCCGGCCCCTCTAGCCCGGGCTTGGGCAGAGCTGTCTGCCCCCTCTCTTGCCAGGTCACCACTGTCTGAGCTTCTCCCCATAGCCTCGGCCTCTCCCAGTTGGCTGCACCAGGCTCGCAATGGAGCGAAAGGGCAGCAGAGACGGGAGATGGAGCGTCAGGCGTCCACACTTGGAAACAGAGGCCACGGCAGTGGGCAGCGGGCGGGCCCGGGGCCCCTGGGTATTGGCAGGGCCTCACAGGGTCCTTTCGGGCCCCCTGCTCCTCTCCTCTGTCCCCCTTCTCCCGGTCCCCCAGGTGGATGAGGCCCAAAGGCGGATGGATGCTGAAATCTGGCAGCTCCTCTCCAGCTTTGCTGCCCACCCCCCGGCCCCTCCGCAGAGACTCTCGCCCCACCCCCAGCCTGCAGCTGCTCTGCAAGCAGCTCCGCCCTCCCTCCCCTCCTCCTCCTCCTCCTCCTCCACCTTCTCTGCTTCTCTGTCCTCTGCAGTGGGCGCTCAGGTACGTGCCAAGTCACCCACCACGGGATCCCTCCCCCAAGCACCATGTTTTACTAGACTTCAGCTGTCACTGAACCAGCGTCACAAATTCTGCCCATTTCTGCACCCTACTTGGACAGATATTTATTCCAATTTTTTTTTCTTTACACCAATCCTGTACCAGCTCCTTTATGCTAGTTTTGCATTTTTAAATCCACACCAGAATAGCCACTAAATTTTAAACGTTCTCTGGGATGCCCCCGTCAGTCATCCTGGGTTCCACAGGGGACGCAGTGCCAGATATGAGCAGATATCGACCCAAGCCGCGGCCGGCGAGAGCCGCAGGGTGTCCGGACCCAGACCGGCGGGGAGCACGTTGTCCAGAGAGCAGGGCCAGGGTCTGAGCTGCGGGGGCGGGGCGGGGCCTCCCTCCAGGGTCTGTGTGTTCACCTGTGTCGGGCCCACCTCTTCCCTCTTGGCCCCTGGCCGGCTCCCTCCACTCTCACTGCCTGCCCTTCTGTCCTAGCTCTCTCTCTCCTACAAAGGCTTCTCTCTGCTTCCTGAAAGCCTCTATTATTGGCAGCTGCCCAGAACCTTCCTGGGGAACAAGGTAACAGGGATTTGCGGAGGGGTGGATAGGGGTGTCGTCAGATCCTGAACTATCAGAGGGCCGCTTGTCAAGGCCTTTCATGACACAGTTGTATAGACCAAATCCCAGAGCGGAGCTCCATGCTGGGGTCTAAGTAGTGCTGAGGTTGAACCCAGTGCAGCCCTTACCCTTCAGCGAGCCACAGGCCCCTCCCTGAACCGGGAGGTGAGGCACGTCTCCTTTGGTCTGCCTTTACCCTGTACCCAGATCACTGGCCTAGCTCCCGGGCTGCATTTCTTCACTCAGGAGCATTGAGTACTTACCATGTGCTGCATCGTCGTTGTCGCTCAGTCGCTCAGTCGTGTCCGACCCTTTGTGACCCCATGGACTGCAGTGACCCTGGCTTCCCTGTCCTTCACCACCTCCCAGAGTCTGCTCAATCTCACAACTTGTCGCCTTCTCCTCCTGCGTCAATCTTTCCCGGCATCAGGGTCTTTTCCATTGAGTCAGCTCTTCACATCAGGTGGCCAAAGTAGTGGAGCTTCAGCTTCAGCATCAGTCTTTGCAATGAACGTTCAGGACTGATTTCCTTTAGGACTGACCGCTTGGATCTCCTTGCTCTCCAAGGGTCTCTGTGTTGTACATGGGCTTCTCCTGTTGCAGAGCTCGGGCTCTAGAGCACGGGCTCAGTTGCTGTGGTCCACTGGCTCAGCTGTGCCGCGGCATGTGGAATCTCTCCAGACCAGGGATCAAACCCATGTCCCCCGCATTGGCAGGCAGATACTTAACCACTGGACCACCAGGGAAGTTCTAGCATGGCATCTGTATTTGTAGTGTCCCAAAAATGATTTAGAGGGCCTTTTAAGAATACAGAAAATAGGCAGTAAAATAACATTCAGAGAAGAGGACAAGACAGTTTGGTCCAGGGGGAAATGAAGATAGGAAAAATCTGCTGGAACCAGAGTGGAGCTAGTTCAGAGAGGAGCCAGCTCGCATTGAGGCTGTGGGCTCAGCAGGCTCTGTGCTGAGTGCAGGGTTCACGTGCAGGCCTTTATTACTTAATCCTCATTCTACCTTCTAACATAGGTATTAATATTATTTTTATTCCCATTTCCATGGGAGGCAAATTGGGCTCAGAGAAATTAAGTGACGTGTCCAAGGCTGTTCAAACAGAACAGCCAGACTTAAACCCCCATATTAGACCACAGAGTCTACTCTCTTAGCTACCCTGCTCTACAACGTGTAGCTTTATCCTAGACATGGCAGTGAGCTTGATGGCATCCAAAGAAAAAGGGAAACCAGCTGTTTCATGGTTATCTGGTTAAGCCCATAAATTCCTTCTCTCACCCTGAACTTGTGGAGAACGTCCTCGGGGCCTGTGTAGCCCAGGGCCTGGTATGTCGTCAGTACGTGTTTATTAAATGCTCGCCAACTGATTGAACACAAATGAACAAATGGACTAGGCCTGATGCAGTGTGACGTTGATCCAAACATCTGCCCTGGGGGCAGAGAGAGAAAGGGAAGTCGTGTGGGGCAGAGCTGTGGTCTTGGCTGCTCATGTGGGAAGCCCCCAGCAGCAAACAGGACTCTTCCAAAGTTGTGAGCAGTGGGAAGGCCAAGTCTAGTGGGCTTGTCTGCAACAAAGAATCTATCAGCTCATGCAACTACAGAACCCAAGGGTATCTGGTATCAGGCATGGCTGGATCCAGGGACTCATTAGGACTTTATCTCACTTGGCACCATCCTCTAGCTTCCCATCTGACTAGTCAGGGGAGTTTTTCTGTTCCAGCAGAGCGGACATGCCAGGTTCACGTGTTCATCGTTGATGCAGCAGAGAGGGGAAGTGGTGGAATATGCAGATTGGCCAGGCCTGGCTCAGGTCGCCCCTGTAGAGGAGGAGCGGGCGGGCCCCTTAAAACCACACAGCCTGCCTGTAGGATGTGGCTTCCTCTGGAGGAAACCAGGACTGCAGTTTGCAAAAACGGGGGGACATGGATTCTGAGCAAACAGAAGCCGCCTGCCCAGACAGCAGGGGTTCTAAGGGGCTGTCAGCCTCCCCTGCTGCCTCTGCCGTGGCTGAGAACTTTCGAGCCTTCTGCAGCCTCCCCGGGGTGCTCACGGTCATTACCCCTGTCTGCTTTATGAGAAATTCCATTATTGGAAGGGACTTAGAGCTTGTTTGCTGGGATCAAGAGACTGTGGGAAAGGGGGAACCTACAAAACGGAATAGAGGCTTCTCAGGGGCACGCTGCCCCCAGGTCTGAGACTGTGAGGGGACTGATGGATGTCCAGTCAGCTAGGTGACCATGGGCCTCTGGTTGGCTGGGGGGACAGCACAGGTGCAGAAAGGCCTTCTGAGGCTCCGCCCCCTTACTTGTCGGGTCATGCAGATCCCAGAGGAGGGCAGAGTCAGGGTGCGACTGCAGGGCTTGCGTCTTGCAGGTGGCGGCCTATGGCGGGAAGCTGCGATACACCCTGTCCTACACAGCGGGGGCCCAGGGCAGCCCGCTCTCTGACCCCGACGTCCAGATCACGGTGAGCATGGGGCTTCCACGCCAGGTGGGAAGAAGCGGGGCAGCAGAGGCCAGGGGGCATCCTTGATGTTTCTGTCCTTTCAGCCAGCGCTCAGCTGGCCCGGCACCCACCCACTGGTTAGGGCCCCCACTGCACCACGTGTCTGGAACTACAGAGGCCGGGTCCAGCTCCAGGGCCTGTACCTGACTCCTTAGGGCACAGGAGCTTGGGAGATTGGGGAGATGGGAGGCTGGGACTGGGGGAGGTCATACTGTCCCCAAGAGCCCCTCGGTTCCCCTCCAATCCTGCTGGTGTCTCCCCAGGGCAACAACATCATGCTGGTAGCCTCCCAGCCAGCGCTGCAGGGCCCAGAGAGGAAGAGCTACGAGGTCGTTTTCCGAGAGGTGAGAGGCACTTGGCCACACCATGTCTGACCCTCCCCAGCCTGCTTTGGAGTCCGGCTTTGACGCCAGCTTCCCCTGCCTCTTACTCTACCCGGGTCCTGAGCTCACTGTCCTCAGACAGTGCCTGGGAGAAAGGGGTTGGGGGTGGGGGAGCTGCAGGGCCAACCCCTCACCTTCATCTGCTGTCTTCTCCCCCGACGCAGGAATTCTGGCGCCGGCCTGAC
The DNA here is from genome assembly GCA_935064755.1 of Tragelaphus eurycerus. NCBI lineage: Eukaryota > Metazoa > Chordata > Mammalia > Artiodactyla > Bovidae > Tragelaphus > Tragelaphus eurycerus. Next base: position 5,598,567 of record CAKXYN010000099.1, on the reverse strand, counting down.
GGGCAGCCAGCCACCCGCGAGCACCTCCTGATGGCGCTGGCTGACCTGGATGAGCTCCTGGTCCGGGCCACATTCTCCTCCATGCCGTTGGCGGCCAGCATCAGCGGGGTCAGCCTTGAGGTCGCCCAGCCCGGCCCCTCCGAGGGACCCTGGGCCCTGGAGGTGGAGGAATGCCGCTGCCCCCCGGGCTACGTTGGCTCATCCTGCCAGGTGAGCATGGCCTGCCCAGCTGCCTCTGCACCAGCATAGCTGGGTCTGCAAGAGGTCAGCTGGGATTTCCACGACCTGTGATCACCATGGGGCTTCCCAGGTGGCATAGTGGTAAAGAACCTGCCTGCTAATGCAGGAGCAGACGTGAGAGATCCAGGTTCGATCCCTGGGTCAGGAAGATCCCCTGGAGGAGGACATGGCAACCCACTCCAGTATTCTTGCCTGGAAAACCCCACGGACAGAGGAGCCTGGCGGGCTGTGGTCCATGGGGTCTCAAAGAGTCAATTGTGACTGAAGCGACTTAGCACGCACGCACGTGGTCACCATCATAACTTTAATATGCTCGGCGACAGGGCATATGTTCTTCCCAATAGCTCTGAGAGAGGTGTAATTGCCCCCTTTTAATAGATTATTTTTTAAAAAATGAGGCTCTGAAAGGTGTGTGACTTACCCAAGGGCACACAGCTATACCCTGCAGAGTTAAGACCCAGCTCACCCTCTCAGGGTGCTCGCCAGAGATACAGAGACAAACGGAGACACCCAAAGTTAGCCCAAAGCAGAGCCTGGAGATGCCTCTGAGTGGTGAACAGCGTGGATGGAAGTAGGCTTCTAGGCAGGACAGAATACACAGAAGTGTCAGAAGGAGGAATGTGTGGGGACAGAGCCTGCGATGCAGAAGGTCACCCCTGAAAAGCTGGGGGGGGGCGCTTCTTCAGACCTGGAGTAAGGCTCCCCCAGCAAGAACTACTGCCAAGCTGCAGAGGGAACGCCAGGGTTGGAACTGGGCCCCAGGAAACTTCTCTGCCCACCTCGACTGAGATGGCTGGGGCCAGGAAGAGACAGGCAGCTCGACTGGGAGGGAAGGGGGCTGGGGAGTGGAAGGGAGGACTGGCAGTTGGAGGGACTCCAAGAACATCTACAGGGCTCAGCTGGAGACCGAACGCTAGGGCAGGGCCTGCGCTGACTGCTCACCCCTGAATCCCCAGGCACAGAGCGGGCAACCGCTTAACACTGGATGAGTGGGTGTGGAAGTGGGGAAGGGGGATCGCAGGAGGGGTGTGGGGAGGGCTGCAATGCCAGGTGGGCTCCAGGGAGGGCAAACAGCCAGCTCCCCCAGCCCAACCCAGGAAGTCCCTGTGAGAAGCCTGTGTCTCTACAGCTTTGTATCCGTGCACGTTTGCCGTGGCCACAGGAACGTTTACATCCAAGGAGATGAGCTTCATGTCCCTTGAAGTTATGAAACAACATTTTTTTTTTTTTGGTGAAGCAACACATTTTGAAGGAGAACTCCCGGAGAAGGCAGAATCCTTGGTGCACATTTTCCTCAGTGAAACAAAATGGATTTATAAACATCCCTTTGAAATGGTCGGGGAGGGAGGGCCTGGAGAGATTTCAAAGAAGCGGCAGCGAATAGAAATTCATTGTTCTCAGAACCCCTGATTACTGACTTAGGATGTGTAAAAACCTCCTTGGTTACATGAGTGCTGCCTCCTTCACTTATGGGGCAAAGGTAAATGTAGTCATAAAAGTCTTCAAGGAGTCACCCCAACTCCAGGTCTTCTGAGCTCTCCTTTTTCCATGTAGGGGTTGTTTTTCAATAAAGACCCTGCTAGAAGAATTTTTAGGAACGAAGCCCCTGGGGCCAGAGAAGGATTCTGCATTGCTGTTCACTCACTCACTAAGTCGTGTCTAACTCTTTGCGACCCCACGGACTGCCGCACACCAGGCCTCCCTGTCCTTCACCATCTCCCGGAGCTTGCTCAAACTCATGTGCATTGAGTCGGTGATGCCCTCCAACCATCTCATCCTCTGTCGCCCCCTTCTCCTCCCATCTTCAATCTTTCCCAGCATCAGGGTCTTTTCCAATGAGTCAGTTCTTCACATCAGGTGGCCAAAGTATGGGAGCTTCAGCTTCAGTCCTTCCAATGAACAGTTAGGATTAATTTCCTTTAGGATTAACTGGTTTGATCTCTTGGCTGTCCAAGGGACTCTCAAGAGTCCTCTCCATTAAGGAGGAACTATTATTTCAGTATATCCATGACTGGAGATGCCAGACAGGACGGGGGCAGACACTCCCAGCTCTCCAGAGGTCTCCAGAGCTGGGAGGAGAGGAGGGCCCCTGAGAGGGGATGCTGGGACGGGGAGCTGGGCCTGGACTCTGCCCTCCAAGGGCCAATGGGAGTCAAGATGACTGAGGAGAGGAGTTCTGGGTCTACCGGCTGCAGGTGGGACTACCTTGGAGATGGAGACCAACGCTCCCCTCTGTCCCCTAGGACTGTGCCCCGGGCTACACGCGCACCGGGACTGGACTCTACCTCGGCCACTGTGAGCTGTGTGAATGCAATGGCCACTCAGACCTGTGCCACCCGGAGACCGGGGCCTGCTCGGTAAGATGCATGCAGGGCCAGGGCAGGGGGCCGCTTGGCTGGGGCTGGGTGGGGCATCAGGGCTGGCTGTGGGGTGGGAGGGCTTTGGTGTGTTTAGACTGATGTCCGGGGCAAAGTCACAGGGTGCATCTTACGGGGCAAAGTGCCTGGCCAGCAGGTCTAAAGCACTGAGCGGTTGCAGACATGGTGGGGTGAACAGAGCTGTGGATTAGCACCCTTCTTTATAAAGAAAGCTTTAGAGGAGTTCCCTGGTGGCCCGCTGCAGAGGGCATGGGCTCAGTCACTGGCCAGGGAACCGAGATCCTACAAGCCACGTGGTACAGCCCCAAAAGTCAAGAAAACAAGAGAACGCTGGTTCCTGTTATTTCCTATCACCAGCGTGACACATGTTTTCTGTAGAAGAATCAGACTGTAGAGATAACTTAAAAACAAAGTTAAAATTCCCTGAAATCCTACCATCTGGAGGTAATCACCGTCAACATTAGACTGTGGAGTTCTTTTTTCTGGGCAAATGTTTATACAGATTAATATACCTTTCGTTTTGCAAATAAGCCCAGGATCACTGTGTTTCATGATCAACTTTTTTTCACTTCTTGACATCTTTCAGTATTTCAATATTTTTTATGCCTGAACTTTTCAGAGTGGTATATGTATAGCCCTCCAGGATACGTGGTCAAGGACCAGGTGGTTGACAGAACCACCAACTAAATATCGAATGAGGATTATGCTACATTAATTTAAAAAAAAACAGATCTCTTTGGAGGAAAACATAAAACACACATGCATTTTTTATTTCCAAAACTCTGCCCCCATACACCCAAGTGGGTATCTTCCTGTGATATTACAGGTATTTAGATAGAAAAATGTAAGAAATGCAATCAGTATCCTTTTTGATAGCTTTCTGGATGGAATTTCCTTTTTTAATTTTCTCAGTTCTTTTCTTCTTGGTGCGTTTCCAGCATTGTGCTTTCAAAAACGCTGCTGAGATGAATGGAACATCCTGTAGTGAATTCATTGTGCCCCTCCCTGATTATTTCTTTAAGATAAGCTCACAAATGTGGAATTTCCAGATCAGGGGATTACCAAATCCTTTGGAGGGAGTATGATCTGGAGTAAATTTTGCCAAATAGCAAGTGGCTAACATCCTTGCACCTTGCAGCAATGCCAACACCACGCCGCTGGGGAGTTCTGTGAGCAGTGTGCCCCTGGCTACTACGGAGATGCCACGGCCGGAACACCCGAGGATTGCCAGCCCTGCGCCTGCCCGCTGACCAACCCAGAGAACATGTGGGTGCCCTTGCTCAAGGCCCGAGGGAGTGGAGGGCATTGCACTGACTCTTGGGGCAAAAGTGGAGAGAACAGGGGGAGGGGCGGGTGTTCCAGAGCCTGAGCTTCGCCGCCTACCGCAGGTTCTCCCGCACCTGTGAAAGCCTGGGAGCTGGAGGGTACCGCTGCACAGCCTGCGAGCCCGGCTACGCTGGCCAGTACTGTGAGCAGTAAGTTTGCTATAGGAGGGATGCAGGGAGCGGGGCATGGGGTAAACTCCTATCTGAGAGTCCTGGATGATGTTGCTCAGAAAGGTCCCTACCAGGATCATGTCCCTCCCCTGCCCAAAACCCTGCCAAGATTCCCTGGTGCCCTTGGGACCAGCCCAAGCTCCTTAGGTAGTAGCTTTATCATTCACCAGGCTCATCCCACCTCTGACACCTAACTCTATACTCTAGCTGGGCGTCCCTTCTTGACTTCTTCATGTTCAGTTCTGTAGATGTGCTGTTTTTGCTCTTCATGGATCATTCTCCATCCACATACCGACCCCCGCCCCCATCCTGGCTAACTCCTGTTTGCCTTCAAGGCTGAGCTTTATTCTATCGCTCAGTGCGTTTTTATTGAGACTCTACTGTATGCCGTGCAGTGTAGAGATGTGTTGGAAACAAAGTGATGAGCAAAACAGATTCAGTCCCAACCCTTACAGAGTCTACTGCCTGTAATGAGAGACAAGACAGTGGGTAATCCTGCAAATAAATAATTGCAAATGGGGATAAATTCTTTGCTGAGTACAGTCTGCTTCAAGGGAATAGAACAGCCCAGGAGTCTCGTCCTCTGGGAAGCATCCTGATTCTCAGAGCTGGACAAGTGCCCCTCTCCCACCATGCCCCCCTAACCCCCGTACATGTCCCTCACTCTTATTTATGTGTTTCCTTAAGAGCAAGGGTTTTACCATGTTTGCTGTTGTGCATCCATAACCTTGCTTAGCGTGTGTGGGTGTGTGTGTGTTAGTCACTCAGTTGTGTCCAACTCTTTGCAACCCCATGGACATAAATGTTTGTTGAATGAATATTTCCATGAATTCTGACCTTCTGCCTGCACCACGCACCCCCCCCCGCACTGCCCCCCACCGCCGCCCCAGTCCACTTTCTCAGCTCACAGAGGCTCTGCGCTGGGGCTGTTTTGGTCTCTGAAAATCTTTCCTGAGCTCTGAGTCTCCTCACCCTGCAGTGAGCAGAGAGCCGAGCTGGCTCCCCAAGTCCGCCAAGAGGCACTGGGTCCACTGAGGCCTGACACAGCTTGTCCTTGCCCCTCCTTACAGGTGTGCCCCCGGGATACGTGGGTAATCCCAATGTGCCAGGGGGCCGGTGCCTGCCGCAGGGTAAGTGGGACCACGGTCTTGGGTCAGAGGTGATGGGCAAGGCAGGGGAACCGGGGAGACTGAGAGATACTAGGTCTGGGGAGCAGGGTGGAGGGCGGGGCGCGCCAGTCTTTGAGAGGGCAGGGGGATTTGAGACAGTGGTACCTGCTGCGGGCCTCCTGCCTGAGTGGCCTCCCCTGTCCCTCTCCCAGCAGACCAAGCCCCGCTGGTGGTGCAGGTCCATCCAACTCGGAGTGTAGTACCCCAAGGTGGCCCCCACTCCCTGCGGTGCCAGGTCAGTGGGAGCCCACCCCACTACTTCTACTGGTCTCGTGAAGATGGGCGGCCCTTGCCCAGCAGCACCCAGCAGCGGCATCAAGGTACGCGTGGCCCCAGGCCCCTCAGCCGCCCCAGTGGAAGGGGAGACACAGGCCCGCGCCTACCCTACTGAGATCCTGTAGGGACCCACATGCAGGACTGGGTTGGTAAAGGGTTTCAGCTTCACTGATGAGCCCCCGCCCCCCGCTTTGCCACCAGGCTCAGAGCTGCATTTCCCCAGCGTCCAGCCCTCGGATGCTGGAGTCTACATTTGCACCTGTCGGAATCTCCATCACGCCAACACCAGCCGGGCAGAGCTGCTGGTCACTGGTGAGTTCCTCGTCCCCTGACCCCAGCACTGCCTGTCCTGGGCCAGGCTGCACACTGCAGACCCAAGCTGCTGGTGCATTCATCTGCCAGAGGGGGACAGTGGTTTCCTGGATGAGGACACTGGCCAGAAAGATGGGAAGAGATGATGGCATCAAGATGGTAGAATGGATACGGGCAGAACTGGATACCGAGAGAGAGAAACATCTAGGAAGATGCCCAAAGGTCTGGATTCCAGCAGCTGGGCACACGGGGCACCATTTACCGAGATGAGAGAGGCTCCAACAGCAGAGTTTCTTCATTCGGGCTGCCCCAAAAGCAGAGACTGAGACAAAGATTTGTGTGCATGTAGTTTATTTGGAAAATGAAATGAAAGCGAGAAGAGAAGGTAACCAGGAAAGCGCGTGTCATCACTGGGCACATTACCATCTAGAGCAGGTGTTGCTGAACACAGCTGGGGCAGTACTGGGGAGCTCCAGAGTAAAGCCAGCTCCTTGGAGTCCCCCCACCGTGCCCCAGCGCCCACCCACTGCCCCAGGGCCAAAGGAGCTGGGGTATGCGTGCACCAGCTCCCATCAGTCACTGGCTGGGGCCTGTTCCAGGAGCACTGAGGCCACTGCATTCTGTCCCACCCTGTGGGCAGGAACAGTGACCTGAGGAAACCCTCCTGCAAAGAGACGCAGCTGCTGTAGAATTCAGGCAGGCGGGTGCAGAAGTGACCGCGCCAGGGCGTGTGCATGGGATGCAGGCAACCCCTGCCACCAGCAGGTCCCAGGGAACCACAAGTGTGGTTTTAGGCCTATTAAAAGTTTGAGATGTTTGGGGAAACACTGAAGTGTGTACATGAGGTGGGCATTTTGAAGCTGTGAATCTGGAGCTCAGGAAAGAGGCCCTGGCCAGAGAAATGAATTTGGGAACTGTGGGTACAGGGGTGGGGCAGGATGAAGTCACCCAGGACAGAGCCCTGGGGAACCCCAACTTGAGCTTGTCAGATAGAGGAGAGAGCAAGTGGGCACAGCCTGCAGACAGGAGGAGGCTGGGGGAGGGGGTGGCTAGAAGTCAGGGGGCAAATGGCTTCCTGGAGAGAGTGGCCCCCTCGCCAGAAGCTCCCAGGTCAGCTCCAGGCAGAGAAATAACCCTTGGAGTTGATGCTTTGACAGGAGCGATTTGCAGTGAAGGGAAGGGGGAGAAACCAGATTGGAGTGGGGCAAAGAATGGATGGGGAGGCAACCAGTGTAAATGATTGCTTCAAGAGTCTTGCCTTTGAACAGAGGGCAAGAATTAGGGCAGGAGCTGGGCAGCGGGGGGCGCGTGTGGGGTCAGGGGGTCATTTTCAGATATGGGAAATTCTAGAACACATTTGTCTGTGGAGTGGGATGATCCCACGGGGAGGGAGCCAGAGAGGGCACGGCTTGGGGAGGGGGTCCTCGGGAGGGGCTCCAGCATTCAGGAAGGGGAGTGGAGGGTGGGCTGGAGATGGGGAGAAGACTCGTCCTTCAAGGGAAAGTGGACCCAGGACAGGGGCCTGGCCAGCACCCAGCTCCCCGGGGAAACTCCTGCCCCCACAGAGGCTCCCGGCAAGCCCATCACGGTCACAGTGGAGGAGCAGCGCAGCCAGAGCGTGCGCCCCGGAGCCGACGTCACCTTCATCTGCACGGCCAAGAGCAAGGTGGGCGGGGCAGGGAGTGGGCATTGGCGAGGGTCTGTCTCCTGGGATCTCTGAGCCCCACACCCATCTCCCTGGCCTCCCCCACCTGTAGTCTCCAGCTTATACCCTGGTGTGGACCCGCTTGCATAATGGGAAACTGCCAAGCCGAGCCATGGATTTCAACGGTATCCTGACCATTCGCAACGTACAGCCCAGTGACGCGGGCACCTACGTGTGCACCGGCTCCAATATGTTCGCCATGGACCAGGGCACAGCTACACTGCACGTGCAAGGTACACCGTTCACATCCATGCCTGACCCACCTGGCCCTGCCCCTTCCTCCACACTATCCAGGACCAGTGAGCGTCTCTCCATTCAGCTGACAGCTTCTGAACTGGAAGTATGGCAGGTCCTAGACTCAGAAGAAATGGGGTTGGGGGGTTAGACAAGCAATATCTCTGCCCTCCTGCCCTCCATGGTCTGTGGGGAGACACTGAGTCTGGAAACAGTGGACAAACAACAGAATCACACCAGTGCTGGGATGTGAGTGGAGTGAAAGGAAAGCGAGGCTTGAGGTGGGCCTGAGCTGAGAGCTCTTATACGTGGGGTGGTCAGAGAGGGCCCCCGGAGGAAGTGACATCTCAGCTGAGACGTGAAGGGAAGAGAAGGGGTTCAGCTGTGCGAGAGGTGACAGCAGAAGCAGCATGTGCAAGGGCCCTGAGGCAGGAGCGTGCTGTTTGAGGGAAGGTGGGGCCAGCGTGGAAGGGCGGGTGAGGAACTGGAAGATGTGGGCAGAGGTGGGTGCACTCACTGAGGCACAGCAGGGAATTCCGGTGTTTTTGTTCTGAAAGCCACGAACAGGCCATCAGTGGGCAAGTAACAAGATCCCATTGACCTTTTTTTTTTTTGGCCGCGTGTGCAGCTTGTGGGATCTTAGTTCCCTGACCAGGGATTGAACCCACAACCCTCAGCAAGGAAAGGGAAGACTCCTAACCACTGGATCACCAGAGAAGTCCCCCCACCCCTACCACCAATGATATTTTTTTTTTTTTTTAACATTTTTTGAAGTCTTTATTGAATTTGTTACAATATTGCTTCTGTTTTATGTTTGGGTGTTGGTTTTTTTGAGCCAAGAGGCATGTGGGGATCTTAGTTCCCCGACTGGGGATTGAACCCGCAGCCTCAGCAGTGAAAGTGCAAAGTCCTAACCCCTGGACCGCCAGGGAAATCCCTCCCACTGACAATGTAGAGACTCCCTCTGCCTGCTGTGTGGACAAGTGGCCATGAAGGGCTGGAGTGGCGGCAAAGGGAGCAACAAGGAGGCTGTTGGCACGGGTCCCTCCCCTCCCCGACCCCACACGCTGTCTCCTCGCTCCTCAGCCTCGGCCACCCCGTCCGCCCCCGTGGTCTCTATCCACCCGCCGCAGCTCACAGTGCAGCCGGGCCAGATGGCCGAGTTCCGCTGCAGTGCCACGGGGCACCCCATGCCCAGCCTTGAGTGGACAGGTGAGGCTGTGGCGGGTACAGCTGTCAGAGCCTGGCTCTCCTGGATGTGGGGGAGTGCCAGGGGGCGGGACGCTAGGAGGTGGACCTCAACCTCTTGGCGCACGGCGGTGGGGGGAGGCCCAGCAATGCCCATCCCAGCAGGTACTGACCCCACCTCCCCGCCGTCAGGGGGCCCTGGTGGCCAGCTCCCTCAGAAAGCCCAAGTGCATCGTGGCATTCTGCGCCTGCCAGCCGTTGAGGCCTCGGATCAAGGACAATACCTGTGCCGCGCCCACAGCAGCGCTGGGCAGCACGTGGCCAGGGCCGTGCTCCACGTGCACGGTGAGAGAACTGGGCTGAGTGGGGAGGGCGGTGGGGGGTGGGGGGCTGGCAGCCCTGGGGAGGGGTTTTCACAGGGCTCTGTCTGCAGGGGGCAGCGGGCCCAGGGTCCAGGTGAGCCCAGAGAGGACCCAGGTACACGAAGGCCGCACCGTCAGGCTGTACTGCAGGGCTGCGGGGGTGCCCAGTGCCACCATCACCTGGAGGAAGGAAGGGGGCAGCCTCCCCCCACAGGTGAGGGTACCTGCCCGGCCAGCTCATCCGAGTCCCAGCACCTGCCTCTGCCCCTCCCCTCTCCTCCTCCAGTTCCCTCCACTTCCAAGAGGTTGCACTGCTCAAAATTGCCACTCCGGGTGTCCTGGCAGGGGGAAGCTGTCAGCCTCCTGCTTTGCTGCCTGGGTGCCCACCGGGGCCCCGATCCCAGCTCTGAGCTGACCTGTGCACCTCTGCCTGCCCTCCCTGGCCAGCCCGTGCCAGGCTGCCTCTGACCCCTCTCCCCATGTGGCAGGCCCGCGCAGAGCGCACAGACATTGCCACGTTGCTCATCCCTGCCATTACGGCTGCCGACGCCGGCTTCTACCTCTGTGTGGCCACCAGCCCTGCGGGCACCGCCCAGGCCCGGATTCAAGTGGTTGTCCTTCCAGGTGCGGGGCCTCCAGGGGCTTGGAGGAGTCGGAGGGCCAGCCGGGGCTCCCCCGAGGTTGCCCCACTCCCCTGCCAACCCCGCCTCCCCTCATAGGTGCCACCACCCCACCGGTCAGGATTGAGTCCTCCTCACCTTCTGTGACCGAAGGACAGACCCTGGACCTCAACTGTGTGGTGGCAGGGCTGGCCCACAGCCAGATCACGTGGTACAAGCGAGGGGGCAGCCTGCCTCCCCACGCCCAGGTACGAGGGTCCCTGAGCCCTGTGGCGGGAGCCCCCGAGGAGTGGTCCATCACGCCCCAGGAGGAGACACTCTGCACGAGCAGGACCCACACTTATTTGCCTCTCTCTGCAGCCCCCTTTGCGGGGACATCCCGGGTGGAGCCAGGCGCAGAGGGGGTGGCGACCAGAGCCCCTCCCATCCTCACAAACCTCTGTCCTTACTGGCCCAGGTGCATGGCTCCCAGCTGCGTCTGCCCCACGTATCACCAGCCGATTCTGGAGAATATGTGTGCCGAGTGGAGAACGATTCAGGCCCCAAGGAGGCCTCCATCATCATCTCTGTCCTCCACAGCCGCCATCCGGGCCCCGGCTACACCCCAGGTGAGGAGCCGGAGGGGCTGGGCAAGGGCTGAGCCCTCCGGCCTCCCCTGTATTCCTAAGGATGGCGCCCCGGAGTCTCTTTGGTGCTATCCAGACAGGAAGAGGTGCTCTCAGCAGGCTCCGATCCCCTCCTTCCCCGCTAGGAGAGATGAGGGGTCTGAGGGTGGAGACAGGTTGACCTGACTTACAGAGACCCCCAGGGGGAGGGTACTGTTTCCGGAATTCATCAGGAAGCAGCAGTTAGGGTTGAGCTCTGAGCTGGGAGTCAGGTTGACCTGGGTTCAAGTCCCGGCAGTCCTGGTTCAACCAGCCTTGGACTGGTTATTGTACCTCTGGGGGCCTCAGTTTCCTCATGTGTGAAATGGGGACAGCATCCCCTAGTGCACTGCGAATGCACAGCACACACTCTGAAGAAAGGGGCTGGGGAGTGATCGTCGGCATCCTGTGGCCCGCCCCACCCCAGGGTGCTAAAGGACTCTGGTTCCCTGTGAGCCAGAGCAGCTCGTCATGGGTCATGGTCTAGGTGGGCAGGCAGATGGGCCTGGAACGGCAGGTTGAAGGTCAGAGAGGAGAAAAAAGGGTCCAGCTGGCCCTGCCAGTGTGGTCCCAGCCCCCAGGCCTCCTATCCATCCTCCCGAGCTCAGGCCTGGTCAGATCCCAGGGCTGCAGGGTGGGGAGGGGGAAGCTCAGGAGCTCTGGCCACTGACCAGCTCCTCTGCGCCCCAGCTCCTGGTGGAGCCCCAGCTCCAGGTGGTGCCCAGCCCGTCCGCATCGAGCCCTCCTCCTCTCACGTTGCTGAAGGGCAGACGCTGGATCTGAACTGCGTGGTCCCCGGGCAGGCCCAGGCCCAGGTCACGTGGTACAAACGTGGCGGCAGCCTCCCGGCCCGGCACCAGGTAAAGCAGCCCACCGCACCTCCCCCGGCTCAGGGCCAGCCTGCAGAAGAGGCTGGACGGAACGGCTCCAGCCCCCTCCTGACCCTCCCCGGTTGTGTTCAGACCCACGGCTCGCTGCTGCGGCTGCACCAGGTGTCCCCAGCCGACTCGGGAGAGTACGTGTGCCGCGTGGTCCTGAGCTCTGGGCCCCTTGAGACTTCAGTCCTGGTCTCCATCGAGGCCTCGGACGCCGGCATCATCCCCGGTGAGTGGACAGTCAGTGACAGGCTGGCGGGGGTCCGAGTGCCTTCCCAAGGGCTCGTGACTCCTGTTGCTGATGTGGAGATCGGGGCTGGGAGGCCCATGCCAGCGCTGGCCACAGGGCCCGGCCCAGGCGGCCTCCATGTTCCTGAGTAACCCGCCGTCTTTGCACTGGCCTGCTCCCGCGTGTTCCCGCCCCTGCCTCTCTCCCAGCCTCAGTTATCCTCATCCCTCCTGCCCTCTTCCTCACGCCCCTCTGCAAGCCTGGGCTCCTGCCCCAGCCCCCTCCTCAAGGCTGCTCCACCGAGGACCTCAAGCCCAGGAGGCCTCTAACTCTAAACCCACTGGGCTGAGCCAGCTCCAGGGTGGATGGTTCTGGCCATCTCCCCTGGGAGGCATCTACGACCCACCCCCTCTCCCCGCAGGCCCGGGACCCGTCCCGCCTGTCAGGATCGAGTCCTCGTCCCCCACAGTGGCCGAGGGGCAGACCCTGGACCTGAATTGCGTGGTGGCAGGCCAGGCCCATGCCCCGGTCACGTGGTACAAACGTGGGGGCACCCTCCCGGCCCGGCACCAGGTACCCGGGGGCAGAAAGGTGGGAGGTGGCCGGCCAGGGCTACACAGCCGACCACAGGGCATGGAGGGAGCTGAGCTCAGAGTAACAGGGTATGGGGCACCCACTGGGCTCTGGGAAGCCCCCTGCTCACACCCCTGCCCGCGTCTCTCCAGGTGCGTGGCTCCCGCTTGTACATCTTCCAGGCCTCCCCAGCGGATGCGGGCGAGTATGTCTGCAGGGCCAGCAACGGCGTGGAGGCCTCCATCACAGTCACGGTCACCAAGACCCAGGGCGCCAACTTCGCCTACCGTGAGTGGGGCCAGCCGGCCTGGGCTTGGAGGGAAAAGGGGGAAAGGCTGGGGCCGCTGCAGAGGCCTGGACTGACCGAGTGACCGTCTCCTCCCCCAGCTCCTGGTGGCACCCAGCCCATCCGCATCGAGCCCTCTTCCTCCCATGTGGCCGAAGGGCAGACCCTGGATCTGAACTGTGTGGTCCCCGGGCAGCCCCACGCCCAGGTCACGTGGCACAAGCGCGGGGGCAGCCTGCCCGCCCGGCACCAGGTATGGGACTGGAGGATGGACAGGCCGAGAAGGGGACGAGGGGGAGACCCCCGGGGAGTGGAGGTCAGGGGTGGGAGAGCAGGAGGCTCCTCTGAGACAGAGAGGCCCTGGACCCCCCTGCTCAGGTGTGTGATGTGATGCTCAGAGCCCAGACGCTCTGACCGGTCAGCCCAGGTGGAGTGTGACTGCTGCTTCCCCGCTAGTCGTTTGGGCAAATCACTTAACCTCTCTGTAGCATATTTTCAGCATCTGTAAAACGGTAACGATCGTACCAACCTTACAGAATTATCTTAAGGATGAAGTGAACTGACTTGCATGCAAAGTGCTCAGAGTTCTGGTTCGCTGAGAGTGCTAGAGCCGTTATTAGTGTCGTGTCAGTAGCTGTCAGTACTGATACATTCTATGGAATTTAGGATGCCACTGATTATAAGATGCACTGTTATTTTATGTACCTCTGAGGTAAAAAAGAAGAAGAAGAAAACCCTGCCATTTGTAAATCGCTATTAGATGCATATTGATTTCAGAGGCATTTAAAAGTGTGTCTAGGGAATTCCCTGGCTGTCCAGTGGTTAGGACCCTGTGTTTTCACTGCCAAGGGCCTGGTTTCAGTCCCTGGTTGGAGAGCTGGGATTCCATAGGCCACACAGTGACACCCCAAACTAATAATAAAGCAAAAGTAATATGCATGTTACCAGCTCCATCCTATTTTTTTTTTACATGTGTCCAAAAGTTGATGGAGCGTGGTGTTAGTGTTTGCTCAGTTCCCCATGGCTTCTCCTGATCACCCCTGGTCCTGGGATGAGACAGCCACTTCTCCACCTCTGAGCAGAATGGAGTTGAAAGTCAGTTCTCAGGCTCAGAGTGAGGCAGGGCTGCAGGTGATCAGTGCGAGGGTCCCGAGAGGGCCCCCTCTGACCCCACCTCCATTCTGGCCAGACCCACGGCTCCCTGCTGAGACTGTACCAGGTGTCTCCAGCCGACTCGGGCGAGTACGTGTGCCGAGTGGTGGGCGGTTCAGTGCCCCTGGAGTCCTCTGTCCTGGTCAGCATTGAGCCTGCAGACTCTGTGCCTGGTGAGTGGTGTGGGGTTCGGGGGGGGGGCTCCCCACTCCAGCAAAGGCAGGACCCCAGAAACCAGCAGACCCTACCTCCACTCACACCCTCCCCTCCCCGCCTCCTCCCAGCTGGGGATTCACTCTCTGCCATCTGTCCCCAGCGCTGGGGGTCACCCCCCGGTCCGGATCGAGTCATCCTCCTCACACGTGGCTGAAGGACAGACCCTGGATCTGAACTGCCTGGTTTCTGGGCAGCCCCACGCCCAGGTCACATGGCACAAGCGTGGGGGCAGCCTTCCCTCCCGGCACCAGGTAGGAGGCAGGGAGCTAAGTGGGGAGGGGGGCCTGAAGGACCCTCGAGACTGCGGAGTGAGGAGCTTTGAGTTTGGATATTGCTCTGCCATCTTGCCTGGCCAGTCCTTTGACTTCCCCAAGACTCGGTGTCCTCATCTGTCAAATGGGCTCACACTGCCTAGCTCACCTGCTCCACAGTGAAAGTGAAAGTTCAAGTCGCTCAGTCGTGTCCGACTATTTGTGACCCCGTGGGCTTTACAGTCCGTGGAATTCTCCAGGCCAGAATACTGGAGTGGGTAGTCTTTCCCTTCTCCAGGGGATCTTCCCCACCCAGGGATCGAATCCAGGTCTCCCTGCATTGCAGGCAGATTCTTTACCAGCTGAGCCACAAGGGAAGCCCAAGAATACTGGAGTGGGTAACCTATCCCTTTTCCAGCGGATCTTCCCAACCCAGGAATCAAACCGGGGTCTCCTACATTGCACGCGGATTCTTTACCAACTCAACTATAGGGAATCCACTTGCTCCATCGGACATGCACAAATGCTGATCCTTTACTTCCTCCCACTAGACCCAGTCCCAAAACTCCGTCAAAGGACCTGAAGGGTCCTGAATGCTGGTTCTCCCCGGAAGAGCTTCCCTCAGGCTCTTTCAGGCTGGGTTGGGGAGGCCAGGGAAGGGAGCCTGAACTGTGAGCCCAAAGCACAGCTCTGAACCCGCCCGGCCTCCCAGGTGCATGGCTCCAGGCTGCGGCTGCCCCAGATGACGCCAGCGGACTCCGGGGAGTATGTGTGCCGCGTGGTCAGCAGCTCAGGCACCCAGGAAGCCTCAGTCCTCGTCACCATCCAGCAGCGCCGTGGCCCCACCCGCTGTGAGTGTCTCAGGGTCACCACAAGCGGACTGGGAGGGGCCGCTCCATCCTCGCTGGCTCCCACACCCTGACTCCCCTCTCTCCCCGCTCCCAGACCAGAACGTGGTGTACCCCGTCCGCATCGAGTCCTCCTCTGACTCCCTGGCCAACGGGCGCACCCTGGACCTCAACTGCCTGGTGGCCAGCCAGGCCCCTCATACCATCACTTGGTACAAGCGTGGAGGCAGCCTCCCCAGCCGGCACCAGGTATGGAGCCAGCGAGCGGGGAGGGCGCACGCCGGGTGCGTGGCCAGTCCCCATGGGAACCGGGAGGAGCTCCTCACAGCCCCCTCTGTGCTCATTCAGTCATCCAACACACAGTGAGCGTTCTTGCCGGAGGGGCCCTGGCCAGTGCTGGGGACACGGAGAGGAGTCCCACTGGCCTGCATGGGTCCAGTACAGAACATTCTGGGATTTACTCAATCCTGACCCTTCCCCGAGAACCTGCTCCAGGCTGCGTCCCACTCCCACCACTGAGAATTCTAAGGGGATGAGACCAGGCATGCCCTCGGGTAGCTCAAAGACTAATGGGCAAGGCAGGTGTGCCGTGTGACAGCCCTGTGAAGAGTCCCCACGGAGGGCCTTGGCGGGCTTGCTGGAGGGGTGATGGCTGAGAAAGAGTGCAAAGGCTGGAGGCACCCTGCACCCAGCCCAGAAGCTCAGAAAGGCCATTGACAGAGTTCAGGAGGAGACCAGGGTGGGGGCAGGCCCCCCGCACTCCCCAAAGCAAGGCAGCAAGGCTGCCAGAGTCTGGGAGACGTGGAGGGGCCGCGCCCCAACCCACTGACACCTGCTCCGCCTTAGATCGTGGGCTCCAGGCTTCGGATCCCCCAGGTGACACCCGCAGACTCGGGTGAGTACGTGTGCCACGTCAGTAACGGTGCTGGCTCCCAGGAGACCTCACTCATCGTCACCATCCAGGGCAGTGACTCCTCCCACGGTGAGCACTGCCGAGGGCAGGGGATCAGGCGAGTGGGTGCCGGGGGAGGTAGTGAGGTCCTGGCACTAGTCACTGCCATCTAACTCCAGCTGTCTGGCCCATTCTCTCGGTCCCCAGTGCCCAGTGTCTCCCCGCCGATCAGGATCGAGTCCTCGTCCCCCACGGTGATCGAAGGGCAGACCCTGGATCTGAACTGCGTGGTCGCTGGGCAGCCCCAGGCCACCATCACGTGGTATAAGCGTGGGGGCAGCCTTCCCGCTCGACACCAGGTATGGAGCGGAGCCCGGCCGTGGGGTGGGCAGCTCGGGGACAGCCCCCAGAGCAAGCGGCCCAAAGCGTTAGCTGCTGGTCCTTCCTCCTCCTGAGACAAGACAGAGGGTGGCCTCAGCTGGTCTGATGGAGGAGGCCTGATCCAGCCGGTGACCCCTCAACCCCTCAACCCCCTCCATCTCTGCACCCCCAGACCCATGGCTCCCACCTAAGGCTGCACCAGATGTCTGTGGCAGATTCAGGCGAGTATGTGTGCCGGGCCAACAACAACATCGATGCCCTGGAGGCTTCCATTGTGGTCTCAGTCTCCCCTGGCACTGGTGGCCCCTCTGGTGAGTCCAATGAGTGACCCAGGAAGGGAGTGGGAGATGCTGGTACCTGTGTTCCTGGGGAGGAAGGGCTCTGTAGTCGGGGCACTCAGACGAGGTGGTGGGCCAGGACGAGGGCTCCCCAGAAAGAAGCCTGGGTTCACACCCTGCCAGCGCCACTAAAGACCTTGAGGGAGAGACTCCCCTCTTGACTTCGTTACCCTCGTCAGTGAAGTGGGGATATGGGTCATTTCAGCCTCAGAGAGCTGTCCCGTGCAGTGGCCACTAGCCACGCTCGGCCTTCATATTTCAATAACCAAGTGCACAAGAGCTGCACTAGCTGGTAGCTGCTACTACATCAGACAGTGTGGGTGGTAAACGCTCCCATCATTGCAGGAAGTCGGTGAATTTTGTGAGGCTGACATGAGTTGGTAACGCACAGAAAGCACTTAGAACAGTGCCTGGCATGCTGTAAGTGCGTAATAAGTGTTAGCTAGCGTTCCTACCTGGGGGACAGTGGGAATTTCTGTAGTTGAGGCTCCCAAATGACGTAGGACCAAAGCCCCGGCTCTCTGTCTCTGTGCTCCCAGGCCCTGGCGGGACCATGCCCATCAGGATTGAGTCGTCGTCCTCCCACGTGGCCGAAGGGCAGACCCTGGATCTGAACTGCGTGGTCCCCGGCCAGGCCCACGCACAGGTCATGTGGCACAGGCGTGGAGGCAGCCTCCCGGCTCACCACCAGGTGGGGGCATGAGTTCGGGGGCAGGACCTAGTAGGAGGGCTGCTGGATCTGGGCACCCCGGCTTGGGGCCTGTCCCTCATGCCCTGCCCGGGAGGGAGACCTGGGAGCCCCCCGTGGGATGCACGGCCTGCCTGGGTCAGAGGCTGAGCCCCGGGCCCCAGCCTCCAAGGGCTGATCCTCCACACCGCATCACTTCTGCTTCTCTCCTGCGCTGTGCCCCTCAGACCCATGGCTCACGGCTGCGGCTGCACCGGGTGTCCCCGGCCGACTCAGGCGAGTACGTGTGCCGTGTGGCCCTCGGCTCTGGGCCCCTGGAGGCCTCCGTCCTGGTCACCATTGAAGCTTCTGGCTCTGGCACTGTTGTTGTCCCTGGTGAGGATCCCTGCAGTGGGGCAGGGAGGCTGGAGGAGGGAGGCGAAGAGGGGACCGAGGTCGGGAGCCAGAGCGAATGGGTTTTGTCCCCAGGGGCCCGAGAACATGGAGCCAAGAGTCTGGCTTGTGGGGCTTGAGCCCCCAGCACTCTGTCCACACTCTGAAATGTTACACGAGGCACTCCTGTGTGTCCCTTTCCGCATCTGGTCCAGTGGGGCTGGTAGAGCCCTTGCAACAATGACACGGGTTCCTTAAAAGGCTGCAACTTGCACCTCTTGGGTCAGAGAGGGTGATTTTAAGTGGTACCCTGATAAACACCTTTTATATCGATGGTGGTATACTAGACAAAAAACAGCAACACGTCAGACCTGCATAATTGCATGGAAATCATTGCCTATAATGGGGCTGTGTATTTAAGGGTCATCTTCAGTGACTCACTTAAAAAGAAAAATGAACAGGAATTAACAGCACAGGCAGCCTGTGGCTGTAAGAGGATTCATGATAATAGGACCTGAGCTGCTGAGTAATGAGCACAATACATGCTTATTAGGTGGTGGGCCCTGGTATATTTACACATAGAACTCATTTCACCCTCACAGTAAACTTTTGAGGTTTGTATGATGGTTCTCTCTGTTTTACAGATGGGGAAACTGACTCATGGAAAGGTTTTATTTGTTTGTTTGTTTGTTCGTTTAGTTTAGTTTTTTTTTAATAGCTTTCCAAAGGTTCCACAACTGATAAATGGGTTTGAACCCAGGCAGTGCAGCCCCAGAGTCTGGGTTCTTAGCCACATACTATGCAAGTCCGGGAAACGTTAATGATCCGTGTGGAGGGCCCCGGCCCTGAGCCCTGGCTGCCAGCAATGCCGCGAGCTCAGGAGATGGTGGGCCATCGTCTAGAGAATGAGGCGCCTCTGTGCCCCTGGCTAACCAAGCTGCTCCAGGCCTCAGGGGAACGGGAAGGGGGCAGTCAGGATTGTCGTCGCAACACCTGGGCACCCAGGGGCAGGGGCTGAGGGTGCATGGAGCCCCAGCTCACTGACTTCTTCCTGTGGGCCAGCCCCGGGCGGAGCTCCACCCATCCGCATCGAGACCTCCTCCTCCCACGTGGCCGAAGGGCAGACCCTGGATCTGAAATGCGTGGTGCCCGGCCAGGCCCATGCCCAGGTCACCTGGCACAGGCGTGGAGGCAGCCTCCCTGCTCGGCACCAGGTATGGAGTCTGGAGAAAGCAGGGTGCAGCGCTCCCTTCCCGCTCCCCCTGCCCAGGAGGGAAGGTGGCCCCAGCGCATTCAAGGCTTCAGGAGAAATGGCAGCAGAAGGTCACTGGGGGTCAGGGGGTCAAGGGCAAGCTGGACATGGTTGGGCTAAACCCTTCATATCAAGGGCTGCCCAGAACCTTGGCATGAATTAGGAAAAGGACACCTCTTGGACTTCCTCAGTGGTTAAGACTCCAATGCAGGGGGAATGGGTTCAATCCTGGCTGGGGAACTAAGATCCAACATGCTGCAGAGTACAGCCAAAAATTAAAAAAACAAACAAACAAAGAAACATAAAAGAATACTCTTACTCAGGACACTGCTTGCTCCTGCCAGGAAAAACGTAACAGTAAACATCCTCTGCAGTGTCTAATGTCAGAAGGGGGTCACCTTTGGCAGGAGACCACCTCCGCGGTGGCCCGTGACGGTTCTGCGGGATGGGTGTCGGGGCTGGGGCAACTGAAAGCCTTGGCCAGCAGCCTCCTCCCCCGGCCAAGTCCATGCTCCCCACCCTGGCCAGGTCCACGGCCCGCTGCTGAGGCTGAACCACGTGTCCCCCGCCGACTCCGGTGAATACTCCTGCCAAGTGTCCAGCAGCTCAGGCACCCTGGAGGCTTCCGTCCTGGTCACCATCGAGGCTTCCAGCCCAAGTCCCATTCCTGGTGAGTGACAGGAGCCGCGGGTGGTGCTGGGGTGCAGGCTTGGGGCCCCTTCCTGGCCTTGTTCCTCCTGCTCTCCCACAGGGCTCTAGCCCTTGGCTCTAGGAAGGTCCCCAACCACTGGGGACCAAGGTCTCACGTGGCACCCCGGCCCCCAGGGGACGGAGACTCTTCTTAAGTCAGCGGCTCTCAGCCATGTCTGAGTGCCAGCGCACCTCTGAAGCCAGCGCACCTCCAAGGGGCACCAGCTGGCGCTCAGTGCCCCCTGCCTTCGGCGTCTGCCTGCACCCCAGAGCCTCGGCTTTCTCACCCACCACCCATTGTGTTCACAGCCCCAGGACTCGCCCAGCCCATCCACATCGAGGCCTCCTCCTCCCACGTGACCGAAGGGCAGACCCTCGATCTGAACTGTGTGGTCCCTGGACAGGCCCACGCCCAGGTCACGTGGCACAAGCGCGGTGGCAGCCTGCCCGCCCGGCACCAGGTACGGGGGCCCTGGATGGGAAGGAATCCAGAGCAGGCCAGGTCTGAGCTGCAGTTACTTTCTGCCTCCCCAACCTCCGTACAAACCCTGGCCTGCCTGGGGACCCCAGGGGATCAAATGCTTTCCTGCAAGGAGTTGTCATCAGCCGGAGAGTCTCTTCTCCTGGCTCTGCTGCTAAATCATCTCCTGAGCCAGTTTCTCCCTCTACAAAGGGGATATGTTGGGCTTGTAGGCATCTGTGAACCACCCTCCCCTCTCCAGCTGGAGCTCTGAGCTCCTGAGACCCAAGGGAGAACTCTTTACACACTGGCACGGTTGGGCTCGGGGGCTTGCCCTGCCCCAAGTGCTTTGGCATGACGGCCACCCCTCCTCGTTCTGACAGACCCACGGCTCCCGGCTACGGCTCCACCACGTCTCCCAGTCTGACTCCGGAGAATATGTGTGCCGCGTGGTTGGCGGCTCAGGGTCTGAGCAGGAAGCCTCCTTCACCATCACTGTCCCACCCAGCGCGGGGTCCTCCTACCGTGAGTGAGGCAGACGCCTCAGGCCAGGGGAGGCGGGGAGACCCTAGAACCCACACAGCCCTGCCCAGCCCAGCCCTCTGCCTCCCAGGTCTTAGGAGCCCTGTGATCTCCATCGACCCGCCCAGCAGCACCGTGCAGCAGGGCCAAGATGCCAGCTTCAAGTGCCTCATCCATGATGGGGCAGCCCCCATCAGCCTTGAGTGGAAGACTCGGAACCAGGAGCTGGAGGGTGAGCCGGACTGGGTGCAGGGAGGGCTGGAGATGGGTACGAATGCACGATGACCACCACTGGAGGCTGGGTGGAGGGGACCCTGGCACCAAACTCACCGTGTGACCCTGGGTAAAGCCCTTCTCCCTGGGTCTGGGTGTCCCAATGTGGATGGGGACAGGGCCGGACCCAGAAGTGTCTCCATCTTCTTCGGCCATCTGTGACCTCGTGAGCTGGATACACCCAGACCGGAGGGGTCGGGGCACGGGGCGCTGGTGCGCCTCCTGGCAGCTCCCAGGCAGGAGGACACCCTCACTGACTGTACCCTCCCTGATGCCAGACAATGTCCGCATCAGCCCCAATGGCTCCATCATCACCATCGTGGGTGCCCGGCCCAGCAACCACGGTGCCTACCGCTGCGTGGCCTCCAATGCCTACGGAGTGGCCCAGAGTGTTGTGAACCTCAGCGTGCACGGTGAGGCCTTCGACCCCGGGGCTCTGCCTTCCTGTTTCCAGCCCTGATTCCCACCTCTGCCCCTCGCCTCTCTCTTGGGCATTCTCCCTCTCTGAGCCTCGGTCCCTACATGGGTTCAGTGGGGAGACCAGTGCCCACTGGCAGCTGCCAACAAGGGGGCTGTGACAGGGCACGTGACCAGCAGGGCCTCGTGTGTGTATCAGCCGTGCCGCTCCTCTGGACAGGGCCCCCCACGGTGTCCGTGCTCCCCGAGGGCCCTGTGCGGGTGAAGCTGGGAAAGGACGTCACCCTGGAGTGTGTCAGTGCCGGGGAGCCCCGCTCTTCTGCTCGCTGGACCCGGATCGGTGCCCCCACCCACTTGGAGCAGCGGGCGCATGGGCTCCTGGACAGCCACACGGTGCTGCAGGTGAGGCAAGGGAGGTCTCATCTCTGGATCTGAGGCCCAGTCAGAGCCCATCCTTGAGCAGATACTTGGAGGAAAGAGTGGTGGGTCACCAGACGGGTGATGAACTGATGGAGAAGGGGAGGGTTAGGTGGATGATGGGTAGATTGGAAGACAGTCAGGAAGAAAGAAGGAAAGTGGAGAAAAGGGAAGAGGGAAGGAGGAAAGAATGGATTGAAGGATGGGTGGGTGGGTGGGTGAGTAGATGGAGGGATGGATGGATGGGTGGGTGGGTAGGTAGGTGGATGGATGAGTGGGTAGATGGATGGGAGGGTAGATGGGTGGATGGTATATGGATGGATGAACAGAGGGGTGGGGTGACTGGATGGACAAGTAAATGTGTGGACTGGTGGGGCATCTTGAGTGTGAGCCCTCAAGTAGCCAGTCAAATAGGAAAGCTAAAAACGGACAAACAAGTAGAGGAAAGAGTTTAAAACCAAGCCAAAAGCTAGGGGCTGCCGCCAAGGTCCCCCACTCAGGGCCCCCCTAACCGAGACCCTTGCTTCTTCCAGATTTCATCAGCTAAACCGTCAGATGCGGGCACCTACGTCTGCCTAGCTCAGAATGCACTGGGCACGGCGCAGAAGCGAGTGGAAGTGATTGTAGACACGGGTGCCGTGGCCCCAGGGGCCCCCCAGGTCCAGGTGGAAGAAGTCGAGCTGACCGTGGAAGCCGGACACACAGCCACCCTGCGCTGCTCAGCCACAGGTGCGGACGGGCGCGGGCCCACAAGGCGGGTGGAGCCGTGGGCCCAGAATTTAGACATCTTTGAAGACCTGAAGATGGTGTCATGCCCAGGGAGGGGGCAGTCACCCAGCAATGGCTGAAGGGGCCACTAAGCTCACCCAGGTCCCTTCCTGACCACGCCGCCCCCCAGCCAATCCTGGGGGACAGCCTATACCAACCTCTGCCGCTCCACTCTGCAGGCAGCCCTAAGCCCACCATCCACTGGTCCAAGCTGCGCTCCCCGCTACCCTGGCAGCACAGGCTGGAAGGCGACACGCTCATCATCCCGCGGGTGGCCCAGCAGGACTCGGGCCAGTACATCTGCAACGCCTCCAGCCCGGCCGGGCACGCAGAGGCCACCGTTGTCCTGCACGTAGAGAGTAAGGCTCTGGCCCACCCTCCCCAGGCTACCTTCTCTGCACCGCGTGGAGGTCCAAGCACCCCCCACCACCCCCAACCCAGGCTCCACGTCCGTTCCAGATAGACGGCAGGAGCCCCATCTGGAGGGTCGCAGGCCCCTCAGGCACCGGGAGCCTGCCCTCCCCTAACACACACGTGCCCGCCTGGGACTTGGCCCTCCCTCACCCCCAGTCCTCGAGGCTCAGCATCCTTCGGCTTCACTGGTCCCTTTGGCCAGTTGCTAGGGCCCAGCGCCAGCTGCCACCCTGACCTCTGTGTCTCCCCCACCCCCGACCCCAGGCCCGCCCTATGCCACCACCGTCCCAGAGCATGCCTCGGTGAGAGCCGGGGAGGCCGTGCAGTTGCAGTGCCTGGCTCACGGGACCCCCCCGCTGACCTTCCAGTGGAGCCGCGTGGGTGGCCACCTCCCGGCGGGGGCCACCGCCAGGAACGAGCTGCTGCTATTTGAGGCCGCGGCCCCCGAGGACTCGGGCCGCTACCGCTGCCAGGTCACCAACAGGGTGGGCTTGGCTGAGGCCTTCGCCCAGGTGCTCGTCCAAGGTGAGCGGCCGCGGCTCGGGCTGGGCAGGACTGGGGGGTCCGTTTTTTCTCTAGGCGCTCGTCTGAGCCCTTCACTTACCCCACAGCTGGCGCCTCACTTGGGGCACAAAGCCCCCCATTGATTACTCTAGTGGGAACTCCTGCCTTTCCCCTATTCCCCAAGGCCCGAGGCAAGCCTGCCTCCTCCAGAAAGACCCACCTCACTGTTCTCAGCACCTGTAGCTCTCACCGCTGTGTCCTCCACCCCGCTCCTGGACACTGACCTCACACTGCCGGAGACTATGTTTACATAAGTAGCCCAGCCTGCCTCACCTGCTGAATTGGACAATCAGGGCAGGGCCCGAATCAGGACCTAGCAGCTCCGGGCTTTTCCACCCACAGCACCCAGAACGGGCCGTGTAAATGCCAGACGGTGACCACAAAGAATGTGTAATGGGGCAGCACCCCAGCTCTCCAGGGTCTCAGCAGGTTTCCAGGGAATCCAGCGTCTGTGTGGTCTCCTTGGGAGCCCCGGGCCAGTCAGCCCTGGTCTTGGGTTCAGTGCCCCAGCTCCATCGCCTGATGGCTGTGCGACCTTGGCCAAGTCAGTGGACCTCAAGCTTCATTGTTTTCATCCTGTCGAGTAGAGAGAACGAGGCTAGCACACAGGCTGACTTAGAAAGATACACGGATGTAGAGCCTGGGGCAGGTAGTGGGCGCTTGGTAAATGGTGGTAATATGCATTTGACCCACTCACCTACCCGGACAGGTAGGTGCCTTCACCTGGGATCTTCTATTTTCTGTAAATTTTTATTCACTGATTGATTGATTGATTTTTGGCTGTGATGGGTCTTCACTGCTTTGCACAGGCCTCTCAAGTTGCAGCGAGTGGGGGCTGCTCTCTCGTGGTGCAGTGACTTCTCTTGCGGAACACAGGCTCTGGGGCACAGGGGCTTTAGTAGCTGTGGTCTGCGGGCTGAGCAGTTGCAGCTCCTGGGCTCCAGAGCACAGGCTTCGGTAGTTGTGGTGCCCGCGCTTAGTTGCCCAGTGGCAAAGTAGCATCTTCTTAGATCAGGGATCAAACCCGTCTTCCCCTGCCCTGCCAGGCAGATTCCCATCCCCTGCGCCATCAGGGAAGCCCCCTCCTGTTTTAGACTAGGGTCAGAATAGCCTTTGCTGTCCTTCCTTCAGATGTCTGAATCTTTCCAAGACTGAACCCTCCCGAAGTCCAGGAGCTTGTGACAGCACAGTCCAGCACTTCACAGACTTTTTTTCTTTCACACGCATTTATTTGGCTGCGTTGGGTCTTAACTGTAGCACACAGGCCCTTTTGTTGCAGCGTGCGGCCGTCTCTCTAGTCGTGACCCAGGCTTTGCAGGTGTGGCCTACAGAGGTTGAACCTGCGTCCCTTGCCTTGGGAGGTGAATTCTTCATTACTGGACCACCAGGGAAGTCCCCACGGACCCTAATATGTGTTGATTAAATAACTAAACAAGTGAGCAGGTGAATGAATCTTCCGGTAAAAGGTCTTTTTACCCTGGTCAGAGAGGCAAATGGGAGAACGTCCTTTGAATGTTAGGATGGGGGTTCTCGGGTCCTGGCGCAGCATCGAGGATATCACACGCGCGCGCGCACACACACACACACACACACACACACACACTCTCACAACCTCGTACCTGTCCCCACAGGCCCCTCTGGCTCTCTCCCCGCCACGCCCGCACCAGCAGGATCCGCACCCACAGTCCAGGTCACGCCTCAGCTGGAGACCAAGAGCATAGGGGCCAGCGTGGAGTTCCACTGTGTCGTGCCCAGCGACCCAGGCACCCAGCTCCGCTGGGTCAAGGAAGGAGGTCCGCTGCCTCCCGGCCACAGCGTGCATGATGGGGTGCTCCGGTGAGTGGGGTGGGGCGCCCCCGCCCCAGGCACACAGTGGGGCTCTTAGAATCCCTGCCCTACAGGGAGGACTGAGCATGCAATGATGGCCTTGAGAAGTCACTTCACCTCCCTGAGCCTCAGGGCTGTCTGCCGTGCAGTGGGTTACGCGAGACCCCAGAGCACTTAACACAGCGCTCGGCACAGGGAAGGCCTGCAGGCCTCAGTGGCCCGTGTCTGTGCTGTTAAAGGCAAGTTGAACAGGCTCTGGGGCCAGATACATACACGTGGCCCGGATTGCAGCTCTGCTGCCCGATAACTGTGTGACCTTGAGCTCTAGACCAGAAGGTCTTGGTGTGAAATGGGTGTGGTGACATTCACCCTGCCTGCCTGTCTCCCAGGGTTCTGGGGAGACTAGAAATTTACATCCCGTGCTGATCTCTGACAGCTTTTAACTCCTACACAGTTGCCAAATATTCTCAGCTATTGTTTTTATTCATTGATGTCTTATTTGTTTCTTCACAGAATCCAGAACTTGGACCAGAATTGCCAAGGAACCTATGTGTGCCAGGCCCAGGGACCATGGGGGCAGGCCCAGGCCAGCGCCCAGCTGGTTGTCCAAGGTAGGAGGGTGGCTTCAGGCTCCTTCTAAGAGCAGGGGACAGAGATGAAAGGCTTAGGGACCATATTCCCCAAGAAACCCCTGGCGTGAGTGATAGTCACTCTGATGTCCGACTCTTTGCAACCACATGGACTGTAGCTGCCAGGCTCTTTTGTTAATGGAATTTTCCAGGCAAGAATACTGGAGTGGGTTGCCATTTCCTTCTCCAAAGAAACCCCTTGAATGTGTACAAATAAAGAGAATTATTTGATTATATCTTGCTTACATCTGGGCTTCCCCTGGTGGCTCAGCTGGTAAAGAGTCCACCTGCAATGTGGGAGACCTGGGTTCGATTCCTGGGTTGGGAAGACTCCCTGGAGAAGAGAAAGGCGACCCACTCCAGTATTCTGGCCTGGAGAATCCCATGGACTGTGTAGTCCAGGGGGTCGCAAAGAGTCGGACATGACGGAGTGACTTTCACTAGCAGAGAGTAAGAGGGCTTATGAATCTTGCAAAGGAGGGCGGGGAGAAGGAAGATGCGCGGAGTTTCTGGGTGCTTAGACAAACCGGTGAAGATGACGGCAGATGCACCTGTGAGGAAGTGAGTGAACGAAAGAGCTAACAAGTGAGTGTGCTGATAAGTGGGCGCAGGAAAAGGCAAGCAAAATGATGGCTGCCTCGCGTCAGTGTCCACCTGTCCCGGGGTTGTCTGCGGCCTCCCAGAGCCCAGGCCTCAGCCAGCCGGCCTCACCCCACCTACCACCATCCTCCCCAGCTCTGCCATCTGTACTCATCAACATCCGGACCTCCGTGCAATCCGTGGTGGTCGGCCACGCCGTGGAGTTCGAGTGCCTGGCCCTGGGGGACCCCAAGCCCCAGGTGACGTGGAGCAAAGTGGGCGGGCGCCTGCGGCCGGGCATCGTGCAGAGCGGAGGCGTCGTCAGGATCGCCCGTGTGGAGCTGGCCGACGCAGGGCAGTACCGCTGCACCGCTACCAACGCCGCGGGCACCACTCAGTCCCACGTGCTGCTGCTCGTGCAGGGTGAGGGCCGGTGGGGGCCGGGGGTGCTCGGCCGGCTCCTGCCTGCCCTGCCCTCCTCCTTCCCGCTTCAGCTCAGGGTGTTTAGGGAGTGGGTTTCCTAACAAGCAGGGCTTCCTTGGTAGCTCAGTTGGTAAAGAATCCCCCTGCAATGCAGGAGACCCCGGTTTGATTCCTGGGTTGGGAAGATCCCCTGGAGATGGGAAAGGCTCCCCACTCCAGTATTCTGGCCTGGAGAATTCCATGGGCTGTATGGTCCACGGGGTCACAAAGAGTCGGACACGACTGAGTGACTTTCACTTTCACTTTTCCTAAGAAGCAGGTGCAGCAGGGGATAGACGTGAGTGGTCCTCTGGGGCAGCTGGAACTCGCAGGGGAACCTGTGCCACGGGGCATCAGGAGAAAATCAGACGCGTAGTCCTCACCTGAAGGACTGCCTGCTCTATGAGGAGGGCCTGTAGCCCAGCCTGATGGCAGAGACAGCACAGACCCAAAGCAGACACACAAGACAGTGAAACTTGAGGCTTCCCTGGTGGCCCCGTGGCTAAGACTTCATGCTCCCGCTACCAGGCGTGAGGGTTCAGTCCACTGGTCAGGAAACTAAGATCTCACAGGCCACGTGGCATGGCAAAAAAGATTAAAGATTTTTTAATTAAAACCAAGAACTGAAACATGGGCATAGATGATGCCAGGCAGGTATTATCTGTGTGTTCTTCAAAAGCTATTCCTTTTCACCCCAGGCCCTCTGACTTGCCCCCAAACTTACCCTCGCTGCCCTAGCACCCCCTTTTCAGGTCCCCCGAGGGCTGCACAGTGCTCCAGCCCGGTGGGCTTTCGAGGCTCGGTCTGTGAAGTCAGTTGGACGCGTCCCCGAGCCCGGGCTCTGCTGGTTCCATTGTTGCAATCAGGAGTGAACGGCTCCTTTGCCTCCCAGCTGCAGCTCCCTTATCTGTGAAACGGGGAGAGGGTGCCTCCCTCCCAGGGAGGGCGTGAGGATTAGAGTCAGGCAGTGGCTGCCATCAGGCTGATGGCCTGCGTCCCCTTCCTTCCTTTCAGCCTTGCCCCAGATCTCAACGCCCCCTGAGGTCCGCGTGCCCGCGGGTTCTACAGCTGTCTTCCCTTGCATGGTCTCCGGCTACCCCACTCCTGAAATCACCTGGAGCAAGGTAACTGCTGGGCAGGGGCCAGCGGGTGTGCCTGAGTGGCTAGGACCAGGTCTTCCCCGTGTCGCTGTCCCCAGGACCCCCAGGCTTGGCATGGAGGCCACGCTCCGGGTCTGAGGGTGGGGGCCCCAGGCTGGGGGTGAGAGGCAGGCCCCACACACGTGCCGGCCGCGGCCGGGGTCACAGTGCTGGTGTGTCTGCAGCTGGATGGGAACCTGCCGCCCGACAGCCGCCTAGAGAACCACATGCTGCTGCTCCCCTCGGTCCAGCCCCAGGATGCAGGCACGTACGTCTGCACTGCCACCAACCGCCAGGGCAAGGTCAAGGCCTTCGCCCAGTTGCAGGTGCCAGGTGAGATCACACACACCCCACCCCCGCCGGGGGAGCGGCTGCACCCTGCCCCCCACCGGGGGGTAGTGTTGTCTTGAACTGTGCTTTCTGCCTACAGAGCGCGTGGTGCCCTACTTCACGCAGACCCCCCTACTCCTTCCTGCCGCTGCCCACCATCAAGGACGCCTACAGGAAGTTTGAGATCAAGATCACCTTCCGGCCGGATTCCGCAGATGGTGAGCCGCGGGAGCGGAGCTGACGCTGGGGATCTCCGCAGTCCCCGCCAGCGTGGCACCAGCCCTGGCAGCTGCTGGTCCTCAGACCCCCCTGTCCCGGAGCCCCCAGACCTGCCGGGCCGCCCTGCTCTGGCTCTCTCCTCCACCTTGCTTCTCCATCCCCTCCTCTGAGATGCCTGCACCCAAGCCTCCTGCCTCCAAGTCTGCCACGATGTGGCTGCCCCCAATCTCCTGCCCCGCCTCCGCTTCCTCGTCCCTCCTCGCCCCCTCACCCTTTGCTCCCCTCTCTCCCTCTCTCTCCCGTCTCCCTCCCTTCTCTTACGGGTCTCTGACTTGCACTGTCTAGGCCTTCTTCTCTACTCTGGTGAGTCTCTCTGCCTCCCGCTCCTTCTTCAGATTGACCCTCCCTCATAAGTGGAGCAAGTTCAACTTCTTTCTAGGGACTCTCAGCAAGGCCCTTCTATCTGAGGTCCTGTCCTGAGAGTGAGACGCCCTGGCTGCGTGGGGTGTGCCCAAGGGAGGGGCGGGCTCTCCAGCTTGGGACGGGGGTGGTGGGGTGGGAGCACGGACCGGGAGGCCCTCATACGGCCGTGCCCGCCAGGGATGCTGCTATACAACGGGCAGAAGCGGATCCCAGGGAGCCCCGTCAACCTGGCCAACAGGCAGCCCGACTTCATCTCCTTCGGCCTCGTGGGCGGGAGGCCCGAATTCCGGTGAGAACCCTCACCCTCCGCATTTACGGGGAGGGGGTGCTGGGGGACTAGACTGCAGGACTTCCGATCAGGGGCATTCTGGAAGAAGGGATGTGGCTGTTATCCTCGATGACCTCCGTTCTGCCGGGGTCAGCACAGCCCACCAGCCGGTGGTGGAGGAAGCAGCCTCTGACCTGCACAAAGTTGCAGCAGGAACACTCAGCGATGCTGAGAGCGACCTTCCGGGGCAAGGCTGCTGCAGGCCAGAGCTCCTTCATTCACTCATTCATTCATTCAGCAGTCATTTCTGAATGTGTGCCAGGCACCAATAGATAAACACAAGCGATCAAATTCTGGCCCTTGTGGGAATGTAATGTCCTGGTTGGGGGAGACCAGCCACAAACTAAGAAGGAAAGAAACGTGATGGCAGAGAGGGTCCTCAGATGAGCAGTGAGGCCACATGCTAGGCTGCAGGAGCCTGGAGCCAGGCACACTTGGAGCCCCAGGGGCAGCTCTGGACAAACTCCCAGGGAATGGTGTAAGGGGGAGAAGGCTTGGGGAGGGGCAGGGGTGGGGCGGGCGGGGAGGCGGGCAATGGCATCGACCCCTTTGCCGGCCTGGGGCCCTCCCTACAGACCCCACGTCCTCTCTCTCCTGCCCTGCCCTCCTACCCCTGCCCCGTGGAGCAGGTTTGACGCAGGCTCGGGCATGGCTACCATCCGCCACCCCACGCCACTGGCCCTGGGCCAGTTCCACACCGTGACCCTGCTGCGGAGCCTCACCCAGGGCTCCCTGATCGTGGGCAGCCTGGCGCCGGTCAACGGCACCTCGCAGGTGAGACCCAGCTCCGTCCACCCAGGCCCGGCCCCTCGCCCACCTCCACCCAGCCCAGCTGCCACTCCCGATGTCCTCTCTGCCCAGGGCAAGTTCCAGGGCTTGGACCTGAACGAGGAGCTCTACCTGGGCGGCTATCCCGACTACGGCGCCATCCCCAAGGCGGGGCTGAGCAGCGGCTTCATAGGTGAGCCCCCCTGCCCCCCGCCTGCAGCCCTGGCCAGACCTCCCCCCGGGCTGGCTGAGCCCATGGTCACCCAGGAGGACGTGGTCACCCGGGCCTCCGGGCACCCCCACCTTGGCTCATCTTGCCCGTCCGCACCCCCAAGGCTGTGTCCGAGAGCTGCGCATCCAAGGCGAGGAGATCGTCTTCCATGACCTCAACCTCACGGCTCATGGCATCTCCCACTGCCCCACCTGCCGGGACCGGCCCTGCCAGGTGACCCTCCAGGCCGCACCCTCCTCCCGGCTGCCCCCAGCCACTGCCCTTGGCCGTGACGGAACCCCACTCCCCAACCCCGTGGGAAGCAGGGGAGGGCCAGAGTGTCCTTGGCCTGACTTTTGGGGGTTGCCTCGCAGAACGGGGGCCAGTGCCAGGACTCGGAGAGCAGCAGCTACGTGTGTGTGTGCCCGGCTGGCTTCACTGGGAGCCGCTGCGAGCACTCACAGGCCCTGCACTGCCACCCAGGTGGGCACCCACCCGCCGCGTCCACGGCTGCCACCCCAGCCTCTCCCCTCTGCCCGTCGCTGCATCTGCATACCCACCCTCAACCACCCCTTGCCCCCTCGGCGGCTGAGTACTCACCATGCTCATGGGTCCTCCCCCAAGTACTCAGCACCTCCCTGGCTTCTGACTTCCATCACCACTTACACCAATTCCCCTCCGCCTCGCATCTCTGCCACCCAAGGCCTCACCCTGCTCGCTGCACCCAGGCATGGCCCCTGGCCCCCATCACCGCTCCTGGGTATCTACCACCTATTACCAGGGCACTCACCCCACCCCCTGCCTCCCAGGGACTCCTCACCCCCACACCATAGTGCAGGCGGGTGCAGTCTTCCAGGAACAACACCCAGAGTCATGGGCTCACTCCACCCTGCTGTCCCCCTGGTCTAAGTCCCTTCCCCCTCCCCCGTCTCCCCCACGCGGCCCTCCCGGGCTGGCCGGGCCCTAACCAGCCGAGGCCCCGGCTGCAGTAGGTAGGACCCTGGCATCAGGACCCCTCTCTCCCCGGACACCTCCATGTTCCCCCCCACCTCACCGCCCCATGTCCCCCACCCCCAGAGGCCTGTGGGCCCGACGCCACATGTGTGAACCGGCCCGACGGCCACGGCTACACCTGCCGCTGCCATCTGGGCCGCTCAGGGATGAGGTGTGAGGAAGGTAAGCAGAGCGGGGGCCTGAGACCCCAGGGATCCCAGGAAGGACAGGGAGAGCTGGGCAGGGCACCCTGAGGCCCTGACAGATTCTGTGGATGATGCAGTTATTCCAGAGCCTGAATTCCTTAAGCAAGGGCCCCAGAGAGGAACCCAATCTGATGGGAGACCAGCCTGCTCTGCAGCGCCAGGGGGCAGGGAGTCTCAAGGCCGCTGCTGCAGCCACTGCCCAGCGGGTCCCCAGCCTCTGGGACTGGACAGTGGGGGTGACCGGGGTCCCGGAGGAAGGCTGCCTGCTCGGAGCCCCCCAGGACCCCAGGGTTCCCACTGCCCCGGCTGAGCTGTGGCTGCCACAGGTGTGACCGTGACCACCCCCTCCCTGTCGGGCACGGACTCCTACCTGGCATTGCCCGCTCTCACCAACACACACCATGAGCTGC
Organism: Tragelaphus eurycerus; assembly: GCA_935064755.1. Taxonomy (NCBI): domain Eukaryota; kingdom Metazoa; phylum Chordata; class Mammalia; order Artiodactyla; family Bovidae; genus Tragelaphus; species Tragelaphus eurycerus. The sequence continues at coordinate 5,566,541 of CAKXYN010000099.1, read as the reverse complement.
GCCTGGACGTGGAGTTCAAGCCCCTGGCACCCGATGGGGTGCTGCTGTTCAGTGGAGGGAAGAGCGGGCCCGTGGAGGACTTTGTGTCCCTGGCAATGGTCGGCGGCCACCTGGAGTTCCGCTACGAGCTGGGCTCGGGTGAGTATGGATACCAAACACAGACGGGCCGTGGGCACCGGGCTCCGTGCCCCACTCCGCAGGCCCTCCGGGGCCCCAAGAGGCAGGAGGAATAAATTCTGAAGTCAGACCAACAGGTGATCTTTGCGTCCTTCTCTCCGTCCGACCCGATTCGAGTCCCTAGACCTCTTTGGGGGTTCCTCAGGAGGCACAGAGAGGCTGAAGGAGGTTCTGTGTCTGCTCAAATTCCCGCAGGGGGGTGGGCCGGGGCAGGGGGACCCATCCACGTGCCAACACTGCCCGGCATCCTCCCCAGGCCTGGCTGTCCTGCGGAGCGCCGAGCCGCTGGCCCTGGGCCGCTGGCACCACGTGTCTGCAGAGCGTCTCAACAAGGACGGCAGCCTGAGGGTGAATGGTGGGCGGCCCGTGCTGCGCTCCTCACCTGGCAAGAGCCAGGGCCTCAACCTGCACACCCTGCTCTACCTGGGTGGCGTGGAGCCAGCCGTGCAGCTGCCCCCGGCCACCAACATGAGCGCCCACTTCCATGGCTGTGTGGGCGAGGTGAGCAGACTTTCCGACCACCAGCAGGGAGGGCGGGGCGGTCTCGCTTCGTCTGCAGTCAGCCCCGGGTGCTGGGGACTGGACTCTTCCCCCTCCGAGCCTCAGTTTCCTCCTCTGTGAAATGGGATGATTACACCTGCTTTCAAAGGTTGTCCCGAGGCGGGACCGCTGTGATGGGTCTTTCCCAGGCGCACAGCAGGCCCTGGACTCTGTTCCTTCTTCCCTGGTGGCTCAGCTGGTAAAGAATCCGCCCGCAATGCGGGAGACCTGGGTTCGATCCCTGCGTTGGGAAGATCCCCTGGAGAAGGGAAAGGCTACCCACTCCAGTATTCTGGCCTGGAGAATCCCATGGACTGCACAGTCCACGGGGTCACAAACAGTCGGACACACGACTGAGTGACTTTCACACTTTCCCCACCCCAGTCTCCCACCTCACTGCTCAAGTTGGAGCCTGGGGTCCCCTGATTCCCTCCGTCTGCTGGCACACCTGTGCCTCTGCCCGCTGCGTTCTTCAGGTCCCTCCTTGTGCCTGTGCCCGCAGGTGTCAGTGAACGGAAAGCGGCTGGACCTCACCTACAGCTTCCTGGGCAGCCAGGGCGTCGGGCAGTGCTACGACAGCTCGCCGTGTGAACGCCAGCCCTGTCACCACGGCGCCACGTGCATGCCCGCGGGCGAGTACGAGTTCCAGTGTCTGTGTCGAGACGGCTTCAAAGGTAGGGGAGCCCCCGGGCTGGGGGGAGGGGGCACAGAGTGGGCAGGGCCCACTCTGTCCCCTGCCCACTCACCTTTGCACCGACCGGGCAGGGCCCACTCCGGCCCCTGCCCACTCACCTTTGCGCCGACCCGCAGGAGACCTCTGTGAGCACGAGGAGAACCCCTGCCAGCTCCACGAGCCCTGTCTACACGGGGGCACCTGCCAGGGCACCCGCTGCCTCTGTCCCCCCGGCTTTTCGGGCCCACGCTGCCAACACAGTAAGCGCCCCGACTTCTCTCTGCCTTCCGCCTTGGGGCTCTAGGGGCTGGACACAGCCCGCCAACCAGAGCCTGCCTCTTCCCACAGGCTCTGGACACGGCCTGGTGGAGTCCGACTGGCATCTTGAAGGCAGCGGGGGCAACGGTATGTACTAGGCGTGAACAGCCAGAGGAGCTGAGCAGACTTATCCTTCCCAGACTCTAGGTCTCTCAGCTCCTCTTTCAGTGACCCCACCGCCCTCACCGCTCCATCCTGGCCTCTAAATAAAACCGGTACAGGTGAGAGGCTCCCTGGGCACAGAGACAGCATAAGGAGAGATGAGCTGCCTAGCGCCGGGTCCCGCCCTGTGCTTGCAGGCTGGGTGACCGCACACTCCTCTCACTTCCGTTCTCTGCTCTGTACTCACACATAAAGCCACAAAGGCGTATGTGTGCCCATACTTGCCCTGGGAGCAGTAAATGTACGATGAATAAGGCAGGACCCTCGTTCTCAAGCATTCCACAGTTTGTTTAAAAGCAATGATAATGATTTTACTACCATGTGTAAATTAAAGGGCTGGTAGGAGCCTGCGGTATAGCGCGGGGCACTCAGCTCCGTGCTCTGTGAAGACCTAGATGGGTGGGATGGTAGGGGAGGGGTGGTCCAAAAGGGAAGGGATGTAAGTATACATATAGCTGATTCACTTCGCTGTACAGCAGAGACTGACATACCATTGTAAAGCAGTTACACTCCAATTTAAAAATGTATTTATTGAACATCATTTACGGGGCTTGAGCTACCCGATTTCTAGATACATATCTTACTTATCACTAATACAGTAGTAGAGGTGGTAGTCTAGTGGGTAAGGGCCTGGATTCAAATCCCAGCCCCGCCACTTCCCGCCTGTGGGACTTGGGTAAGTCACTTAACCTCTCTGTACCTCAGTCTCCTCATGTATAAAATAGAAGCAACATCCTTCCACAAAACTTTGGGGAAAATTTAGCATGAAAATAAAATTCTTTACTGTATTTAAAACGCGTCAAACAATGCCTGGCCCACAGCGGACACAGAATATTGTCATTGTTGTTCAGTTCCTAAGTCCTGTTCGACTCCTTGTGACCCCATGAACTGCAGCACGCCGGGCTTCCCTGCCCGTCACCATCTCCCGGAGCTTGCTCAAACTCATGTCCATTGAGACAGTGATGCAATCCAACCATATTATCTTCTGCTGCCTGCTTCTCCTACAACCCTCAATCTTTCCCAGCATCAGGATTGTTTCCAATGAGTCAGCTCCTTGCACCAGGTGGCCCAAGTATTGGAGCTTAACCTTCAGCACCCATCCCTCCAGTGAATATTCAGGGTTGATTTCCTTTAAGATTGATTAGTTTGACCTCCTTGCTGTCCAAGGGACTCTCAAGAGTATGAAAAAAATGCAGAACATTAGCTTTTGTGAATTGTAGCAAAGACATAGGGTTGTGACAAGGATTCAGTTAAAAATTATGTTTGTAGCCGGATGATGTGAAACTTCTTGCCCTGTAACGGGCACACAGTAGGTGCTCAGTAACTGTTAGCTGCTCACTTCATCAGCTGGTGGAGGCCGCTAATGTGTCCCCTACCCTGGTAGCCACCAGGCCCCAGGGGCCAGCGCTGGTACGGAATGGCTTTGAGCAGGTAGGGTTGGGAATGTTATAGCCACACACACAGGGTGGGTGATGCAGCCTTAAGATCTGGGCTGCCATCCAGCTTCACGCTTTCTGGGCAAGTCCCTCACCCCTGAGCCTGTCTCCCCATCTGTAAGATGGAGGGAACTCAAGGGTTCAGAACTGTTTACGTGCTACCGACCTGGGTGACCAGCTGTCCCAGTCTGCTCAGGACTGAGAGACTTCTGGGAATGAGGGGCTTGCAGAGCTAAAACAGGACAGGGGACTTCCCTGGCTGTCCAGTGGTTAAGAATCCTCCTTGCGATTCAGGGAGCGTGGGTTTGCTCCCTGGTCAGGGAACTAGGATCCCACATGCCTTGGAGCAGCTAAGCCCACACGCTGCAACTACCCAGCCTGTGCGCTCTAGAGACTGAGGGCCACAGGGAAGACCCATCACAGTCAAAAAAGAACCCTAACAGGAACCGGCAAAAAGGGATGGGGTGATCACCAGATCTGTTGACCGCACAAAATGAATGAAGCACGTAGGATTTCAAAGGAAACCAACTGTCCTGAAACAAGGTTATCAAAGGGCTTCCCTGGTGCCTCAGGTGGTTAAGCGACCCACCCGCAGTGCAGAAGACCCAGGTCGATCCCTGGGTCGGGAAGACCCCCGGAGAAGGGCAGGGCAACCCACTCCTGTATTCGCCTGGAGAATCCCATGGACAGAGGAGCCTGGTGGGCTGTAGTCTATGAGACTGCGAAGAGTTGGATATGACTGAGTGACTCACCCTTTCACTTTCATCAAAACATTTACATTTTTTGCTTCTTTATTAACCATTAAATACAAGATTTAGGGTTGTTGGTCCCAACAGCTACCACAGTTGCAATAAGCATAAACAATGTTTTTAAGTGCTTGTAACTACCGCACTGGGGTGAGGAAATCTGTCACCTTCAGTGTGTCTCCTACCTGCGTGACTGAAGCAGCGGCTAACCTTCAGGGAGAAGTCAGCAAGGCCACAACTGTAATCTTTTCCCAGCCAAGTTCGGAGCCTCTGAATTCTGTCCACAGCCCCCTGGGTCCCCAGGGACCGCAGGTTCAGAGCCCCTTAGGAGCAGTACAGGTCGGGGTGGAGACGGAGGTCAGGGGTACCGTGCAGGGTGGATCTCCATGGGGGTGGGCGGGGCTCCCAGCATCGCCCCCACTGCCCCTCCACAGATGCCCCCGGGCAGTACGGAGCCTACTTCTATGACAACGGCTTCCTCGCTCTCCCGGGCCGCGTCTTCTCCAGGAGGTAAGACCAGTGTTGGGAAGGTCTACGGGCCCAGGGTGGGACTTCTGCCCCCTCACCCTCTTTCTCCACCGCAGCCTCCCCGAGGTGCCTGAGACCATCGAGCTGGAGGTTCGGACCAGCACGGCCAGCGGCCTCCTGGTCTGGCAGGGCGAGGTGAGTGTGGGGCGTCCGGCGCGGAGTCTCAGGCTCCCCAGCCTCTTGGTGGCCGGGGAAGAGAGAAAGGGGGTGGCCACAGCCACTGGGGCCGCAGAGACACTGTTTCCCTGGCAGGAGACGGGACAGTCCGGCCGAGGCAAGGACTTCATCAGTCTTGGGCTTCAGGACGGGCACCTCGTCTTCAGGTGGGTCCTGGCCCCTCCTCTCCCTTCCCTCACCCCCCTTATCCCTCAGCGGCTTTCCCTCTGGTCCCCTCCCCAGCCACACCCCCCCTCCCCCACTTCAGTCCCACCCACTGCTCACACCCTCTGGGGCCTGTGTGCCTGCAGCTACCAGCTGGGCAGTGGGGAGGCCCGCCTGGTCTCCGAAGACCCCATTAATGACGGCGAGTGGCATCGTGTGACGGCACTGCGGTAAGGGAGCCCCCCGGCCCGGGCACTGGGGTGAGGGGCCAGAGCTCCCCCATCACATGGAGGGGGCAGGCATTGAGCTCTGGGGAGACAGAATTTGAGGGCGGGGTCAGCGGGGCAGTCACCACCCAGAGCACAGACTTCCAGGACTGGGGGCGGGGATGGGCACACGAGCACCCCAGGGGGTGGGGGAAACCCGGGTGGGGTGCTCGGAAGCTGTGTGTGTGGCGCCAGGTCACACACACCTAACCCTAACCCTAACCCAGCTGGGGGTGGAGAGACAGGAAAAAACTCGGGGAGCAGGGGGCAGACCTCTCTGTCGTAAAGGGAAGGGACCCTCACGGGGCTGGGGAGGACGGGGAATAGCGGGTGAGGGCCGGACTCCCGTTCCAATGCAGAGAGGGCCAGAGAGGCTCCATCCAGGTGGACGGAGAGGAGCTGGTGAGCGGTCAGTCCCCAGGCCCGAACGTGGCGGTCAACACCAAGGGCAGCATCTACATCGGTAAGTCCTACATACGGGCCTCGGGGCGGGCTGGGGCCCTGCTCCTCCAGGTGCTGAGGGGGAGACTGGGGGCCCCTGCACCCCCCCAGCAGAGCTGGAGCTCCCCCTCCGGGGGCTCCTGGAGCTGATGGGCCTGCCCTCTCCCCCCACCCCACAGGAGGAGCCCCCAACGTGGCTGTGCTGACTGGGGGCAGGTTCTCCTCGGGCATCACGGGCTGCATCAAGAACCTGGTGCTGCACTCCGCCCGGCCCGGTGGCCCCCCGCCGCAGCCAGTGGACATGCAGCACCGTGCCCAGGCAGGGGCCAACACACGCCCCTGCCCCTCATAGGCGCTGCCTGCCCCGCACGGACTCCTGGGCCGCACCCCAGCCCCGCAACGGCGACTATATTATTATTAATATTATTATTATGATGATGAATATTTTGTAAGAAACCGAGGCGATGCCACGCTTTGCTGCTACTGCCCTGGGCTGGACTGGAGGGTGGGCACGTCACCCCCCCGGCCCCCACCCACAGACACACCTGGGCAGAGCCACAGGCTGTGGGCACAGCAGGTTGCACCAGAGCCGGTGCCTCGGGGGGGCCACCAGGACTCGGGGTTAGGCGCAGTGGCTCAGTGGGGTCAGAACCGCCCCCACCAGCAGAGCCCCCCCAAGGCAGTGCTGGGCCACCCATTTGTTCAGCCCTGGGGCGGCGGCCCTCATTTCTGCGGAGCCGACATCGGCTTCCAGCCCGGCACCTTGCCAGCCACCTTGGAGCCTTACCAGATACCCGGAGCGGAGGGCATCAGTTGGCCTTGGCCATCCTCCTCTGGGTTGGGAAGGCTCTTTAGTGCCAACTGTGGAGCAAAAGGCAGCTCATCCCTGGGCAGGCAGCCCCCAACACCCCCCCCACCAGCCCACGTCCCAGCCCCGTTCCCCCCTACCAGACCAGCTGGGCCCCCGGCCCCTGGCAGCCTCCCCTTCCCACCAAGCCCTCCTAGCCTGCATTGCCCCCTCCCCACCAACCCCACACCTAGCCCAGGGCCCCCTTGCCCTCAAGGGAAACTCCAGCCCACTCGTACCAAGAGCTGCTACAGGCAGAGCCCCACACTGAAAGGGGCTTCCTGCCCGCGCCAGGCCACGTCCCCCCCACGGATCTGGAAGTGAAGGCCCAGGGGACATGGGGGGAGGAGGCCTTGGTCAGAAAGAGTAAGTGCCTTGGGTGCGGGGAGCTGGGATGCATGACTGGGAGGGGCAGGGAGGGGATGTGCCCGTCCTGCCCCATCTGTGGGCGCCTGAGGGCCCGCCTGGAGGCACCCGCCCGCCCCGCCAGCAGCCCCCCAGACATGGGGCCAGGACGCCTGGCTTCTGTGTCCCAGAAGGGGCCCTCCTGTGGTCTTTGTCTTGATCTTTCTTAATAAACGGTGCTATCCCCGCCAGGCCTGTCGTCTCCTGTGTCTTTGATTCAAGCGGGACTTGTGGTCCCTGAGGGTGAGCCAGGGTGGGGCCAAGCAGGATGGACCAGCGAGGTCCAGGGGTGAAGTGAGACAGCTTCAGGCGCATGAGGCCCCTGCTCCCTGCCCTTCGTGGATCCAGCAGAGTGCCAGCTGCCAAAACAAGCTGCAGGGTCAACTGTCCTGGTGGCCTTCACCATGACCCTCTGAGGCAGGAATCATCCCATTTTCCAGAGCGGCAGATTGAGTCTCGGAGGGTTATGTGATGGGCTCAAAGGTAGACAGCCCTGTTGAGGGGTCGGGGGCAGAACCCAGGGACTGTCTGATCTCAGAGCCCACTCTCTTCCCTCCGATGCCCGAAGCCTCTCTAGGAATGCACCCCCTGACGCTGGAAGGCTGGCTCACTCAGCCACAGCCCCCCAGGGGCCACTTGGCCAGGACACGTGTAACAGACAGTGCAACAGAGGCCACGGGCCCGGGCCCGGCGGGCCAGCTGGCCGGAGAAGCAACAGCACCAGAGGAGGCCCAGGAGGAGGCCAGCAGAGGCTAGGGACAGCGAGGAGGCCAGCGCCACCCACTGCAGCCGGGGCCCTGCGAAAAGAGAGTCTACTCAGACCTCGGCCCGGGCCTGCTGCCCCCTGCCCATGTCTGGAGAGGGACAAGTATGATCTCGGTGGATGCAGCGACAGTGGGTGGTAACCAAGAGCCACCTACCTTCCAGAGCTACACCCTGTCGGGCAGGGTCCCAGTGGGCTGGCGGGCTCATCTCAGCTGCCGTCCCCAGGGGGCCTGAAGACAGGAGATCTGGGGAGGGAGTCAGGGTCTGGGAAGTACCATCATCCATATTCCCCTCCTGGCTGGGCTCTGGAGAGGGAGCTGAAGGGAGAAATAACCACCAACACATTGAGATTTGATGATTAAATGATTATGTCTCATTTAATCCTCCTAAAACTGAGCAAGTGTTAGTATTTATATTGTACAGATAAGGAATGGATGGGGAAACAGTGGAAACAATGACAGACTGTATTTTGGGGGACTCCAAAATCACTGCAGATGGTGACTGCAGCCATGAAATTAAAAGACACTTGCTCCCTGGAAGGAAAGTTATGACCAACCTAGATAGCATATTCAAAAGCAGAGACATTACTTTGCCAACAAAGGTCCATCTGGTCAAAGGTATGGCTTTTCCAGTGGTCATGTATGGATGTGAGAGTTGGACTGTAAAGAAAGCTGAGCGTCAAAGGATTGATGCTTTTGAACTGTGGTGCTGGAGAAGACTCTTGAGAGTCCCTCGGACTGCAAGGAGATCCAACCAGTCCATCCTAAAGGAAATCAGTCCTGAATATTCACTGGAAAGACTGATGCTGAAGTTGAAACTCCAATACTTTGGCCACCAGATGCAAAGAACTGACTCATTGGAAAAGACCCTGATGCTGGGAAAGATTGAAGATGGGAGGCAAAGGGGACGAGAGAGGATGAGATGGTTGGATGGCATCACAGACTCAATGGACATGAGTTTGAGTAAACTCTGGGAGTTGGTGATGGACAGGGAGGCCTGGCGTGTTCCAGTCCATGGGGTCTCAAAGAGTCGGACACGACTGAGCAACCGAACTGAAGCACAGAGGGAGGCTAAGTCACTTGCCCAGGTCACACAGCTGGAAGCGGCAGAGGTGGACCTGAGCTCACAGGCTAGCTCCGGGGGCTGCGGTGCATGGATGGAGCTGCTCCGGGGGCTGCGGTGCATGGACGGAGTTGCTCCGGGGGCTGCGGTGCATGGACGGAGCGGCTCCGGGGGCTGCAGTGGATGAATGGAGCTGCTTGTCAAGAAGGAAGTGCCTGAGGTGAGCATTGTCAGTGCGCCCAGCACTCTGCTCTGTGCTGGGCTCTTCACCCACAGGATTTCACTTAAAGTTCATGACAAATCTAAGAGGCTCAGTTTATCATCCTCAGTTTACAGGTAAAGAAATGGAGGCACAGGGAGGTTCGTTCTTCCACTTATTCGACGAGTATTTTTTGATCATCTACTATACCCCAGGCATTGCTCTGGGGACTAAAGGATATGACAGTGAGAAAAACAGACAAAAATGTCTTCCTGGAGGGCTTCCCTGGCATCTCAGTGGCAGAGAATCCGTCTGCCAATGCAAGACACACAGGTTTGAGCCCTGATCCGGGTGGTGCTAGTGGTAAAAAAACAAACAAACCCTGCCTCCTGCCAATGCAGGAGACATAATAGATGTAGGTTCAGTCCCTGGGTCTGGAAGGTCTCCTGGAGGAGGGCATGGCAACCCACTCCAGTATTCTTGCCTGGAGAATTCCATGGACAGAGGAGCTTGGTAGACTATATTCCGTGGGGTCACAAAGAGTCAGAAATGATGGAAATGACTTCAGTTCAGTTCAGTTGCTCAGTCGTGCTTGATTCTTTGTGACCCCATGGACTGCAGCACACCAGGCCTCCCTGTCCATCGCCAACTCCCGGAGTTTACTCAAACTCATGTCCATTGAGTTGGTGATGCCATCCAACCATCTCATCCTCAGTCGGCCCCTGCTCCTGCCTTCAATCTTTCCCAGCATCAGGGTCTTTTCAAATGAGTCAGTTCTTCTTGGAAATGACAGAACGCACCCTCAGCACCACTGAAACGCCATTTGGAAACAGCTGGACCAGATCACCTCTGGCATCTTCGAGTTCTAATGTCCTCCGGTCTCAGAGCTAGAGGTCCTCAGCCTGGCCTGGACAGAGTCCCTGCTGCTTCCCCTTATCCTCTCCCGCCACACCCCTGCCTCCGGCTCCCATCCCAGCTGCTTGGCGGGGCCCAGGCCCCACCCCGCACTGACCTCCGCAGTTGGCTGGTGGCCAGGAAGCCTGGTCACTGCCGTCGCCACAGTTGTCCACACCCCAGTGATCGCACACCAGGCTCGGGGGGATGCACCTGCCATTCCGACACAGGAAATAAGCACCACAGGATCCTGCAGCCGAGAGGGGAGGCATGTGATGGAGACCCTGGGCACCAGGGCAGGCCTGGCCCTGCGGGGAGGGGATGTGGGATGTGTGAGCAGGACAGGCTGTTTTCAGGCACGTGCAGGTGAGAGTATGGATGAGACAGGGGTGTGATCATAAAGATGATGAGGGTGATAGTGGCTAAGATTTACGGAGTTGCTATGCCAGGCCCCGCACGGTTGGCATCGCAGCTCATCGAGTTCTCACAGCAACCCTGTGGGGTCAATACTGTTCTCAACCCCATTTTGGAGAGGAGAAGACTGAGGCTCAGAGAGGCTAGGTTGCTAGACCAAGGCCACATAGCTTGTATCTAAGCAGCGGGGTAGGAATTCCGCCCCATGCCCATGTGAGCCCGTGAGTGTGTACATGCACATGTGAGGGCCCGGCGACCAGAACACTCCAAGGACCTCCCGCCCTCAGCACCGTACCCATACGGCTCATTCCTCTCAGGTCTCCACTCAAATGCCATCTTGCCCGAAGGACCGCCCTCACCCCCACACGAGACCCGCACGCCACCCCTCCCCTCCCCCACCCCTTTATCCTGACTCCGGTTCACAGTAGCACTTACCACCTCTGCAAGACACACATTTGCTTGATTCTTTGTGATCTGTCTCGCCCACTAGAATGTCAGCTCAAGTGAGGCAGGGACTTATCTTTCACTCATGGCTGAGTGAATCCCTGGGGCCTGGAAGAGCACCTGGTGCCTGGCGGCTACTCAATACTTGTTAAATGAATGAACACACGCACGGACGAGAAAAGGGGATGACTTGGTGCCCAGGTGCAGCAGAGAGGTTGGCTTACGCAGCACCCCATTCTGCGGAAAAAAGCTGGGTCAGGCAGTACTGACCGATACCACGGCTCAGAGCTGAGCATGGGAATCAGAGCATTCCATTCCTGCTTCTGGGAATGGACACATGGCCCCATGTGACTAATCAGATTTGACCCTGAGGACTTTTGCTAGAACCTTAAGATCCCTGCAGTTCCCTGGCGGTCCAGTGGGTAGGACTTGGCACTTTCACTGCAGGGGGCTCAGGTTCAGTCCCTGGCCAGGAACTGAGATCCTGCCAGCCACACAATGGCGTGACCAATAGAGAAAAGACCTTCACTTTTTCTCATTGAGGTGAGAGTTATAAGAGAGACTGTTCTTGGAGCTGCAGGGCCACCTTGCTGCCAAGTAGAAAGAGGGAGCTAGAGTCGCCTGGGATGGAAGCCAAACGGATCCAAAGCAAAGGGAAAAAATAAAGAGAGAGAGCCTAGGAGACATCACTTGAGCTCTTGGATCCATCTATACCTGAACCAACACCTTAGTATCCCAATTATAGGAGCCCCCAAATTCTCCTGTGGCTTAAGCCAACTCGAATTGGGTTTCTTACACGTGCAAATGAAAGTGAATGCTCTCATACGCACAAGATGTGTAGGCGTCAGAGCGAATATCTGTGAGCGGAAACACAAACAGTAATATGATAAAAAGTGATCCAAGGGAGCCAGAGTTGCAACAGAGCTTCACCACTGCCATCTGCTCTTCAGAGCCCAATCCTGCTAAATACAGAGCAGCTGTGACATGCCTGGCCGGCACCTCACAGGAAGGCAGGGTCTTGGGGGGAAAGGGAGAGAGAGGAAATAAAGAAGGGAGGGAGGGAAGGAGTTGGTTTCCAATTAGCCAGTGAGATCTTCTTGCAAAACAACATTAGGACCCTTGGTGCAGGAGCCAGAAAGGGGACCCCAAACCCCATCAGTCATGGCCCCAAAGAGACACAGGAGACGGCAGGGCGTGCTCTCTGACCAGCTCAGGTTGAAGGGCTGTCGAGGGCCTGGCATGTGGAGGTCCAGCTCCTGGTGAACCTGGGTTGGCTCTCAGAGCCCCCCACTCCCAGCTTGTTCTTGCCTCCAAGTTCTCACGACCCCATATTTAATGCTCCAGTCTGGATATTTTGGCAGAGAGGGCGATGGAGCTTCTCTGTGGTTTTGGAAACTTCTGGCCTTTGGCAGCTCATCTGGGGTAGCATTGGTGAGTATCTCCAGACCTGGGGAATCTGCTGGGACTAGAGCCTTGACTCAGTGTGAGCGGAGGACCAGTTCTAGCAGTCACAGCCTCACTGCTCCGCCTGTGATCTGGGTGGCCTGCGGCACTTGCACTGAGCCTGTTTCCCATCCATCAGTATGAGGGTTTGACCCAGCAGAGCTGCTGTGAGAACAGAGGAGATCTGGCTTGCCAAGGGCGGGAGACGATGCTCAATAAGGGATTATTGTTAATATCACTATCAGTTCCCTTTCCTTGCCTAAGTAGGTTTCCTGCCACTTACAATCACCCAGAGTCCTAACTCTCCACCCCTCTGCAATCGTCTGAGAAGCAGACTCAGGACAGAGGAGCCGCTGTGTGAACATACATGGGCGTGAGTTGCCTGGAAGTGTGCAAAGTGGTACTGTGTGTGAGGTGTGTGTGATGCGAACTGTGTATGCAAGTGAGTGTGCCATATGTGAGCCAGGTGGGTCGTGCGTTGGCAGTCTGTGTGTGCCGGGTGTGTGGAGCCGTGTGTACGAGGGAGTGGATGCTGGAGTGTGAGGTGTGGGAGTCAAGTCCCCGCGGTTGGCTCTCGGTCTGGACCGCCCCACCCGCTTCTCTCCTGCAGGCCCCGGCCCCTCCACATCCAGGCGGACAGCCCCAACCCACCCAGCCGGAAAGAGGTGACTTCGCTCACGAAGTCCACGCGGGGCTGGCGGCCTCTGGTGACCAGGCGCAGGCCCAAGAGGTCCCCGGAGGTCGTCACCGGGGCCGGGATGGTCAGGCCGCAGAGCGGGGCTCCCAGGGGCCGGGGCGTCCCCGGCGGCCCCTCGTACAACTGCAGGTAGGACCCGGGGGCGCAGGGGTCCGCCGGCCTAGGGGAGGAGGCGTTGAGCGCCGGGGGCTGCATGGATGGCGGGGCCAGGCTGTAGACCAGGAAGAAGCGGAACTGTAGGCGGATCCTGTCGCCAGGGGCGGCCGCCCGCACCCAGAGCCTGCAGTCCGTGTCCGGGGCCACGAAGTAAAAGCGGCGAGACGCGGAGTGCGAGCGCAGCAGCAGCCCGTCCGCCTGCCAGGTCCGGCCGCACAGGTCCACCAGGTCAGCTGCAACGGAGAGCGCGGCCCTGGAACCGAGGTGCCCGGCCTGGCCCCTGCCGTCTGCCCAGGGGCAGATGACTGGTCCATCTCAGAATATTTGTGAGGGCTACAAAATTTAATTCAAGTCCTCAATCTCTTATTCAGAAACCCTAGGATAGGGACTTCCCTGGGGCCAAGTGGTAAAGACTTCCCCTCCGGAGGTGAGGGGGGTGGGGGGGATGGGTGGCGGGGGGTGGCGGGGGAGGGGGGGGGTTGGGGGGAGCAGGTTCCAGGGTTCCACCCCTGGCAAGTGAGCTAAGATCCCACCTGCCAGGTGGCCCAAAAAACAAAACATAAAACAGAAATAATATTGTAACAAATTCAATAAGAACAGTCCACATTAAAAAAAAAAAAATCTAAAAAAAAAAAAAAAACCACCTTCGGATGTGGTTTCAGGATTTCCCAGATTTTAGAAAGATAATATGATACAGCCTCAAACAGAGTCTGCCGCAGCCCTCTGTGATCAAACACATTTTCTAGAGCAGTTGTACAGAACATTTACCCTAAGTAGGACAAATAAAGACAATACACAGACTCCTGTCAATTCAGGTCAAGGTGTTGCCAGTTAGTTAAAAAACCAATATTGGTTGTCAGACCTTTCCATATTTTGGAGTGGAAACTAAAGGATTGTGGGCATGTATGGGTATGGGTGCAGTACTGAGCACTGCAAAAGTGTTAGTTTTATCTTATGTAAGGAAGGACGGGAGAGACACAGTTGGGCACCTGCCCAGACAACAGCCATTCCCTGCTTCTCTTTGCTAAAGAAACTCAGTTCCCCTCAGCTGTCAGGGAGCAACATGCTAGCCCCCTGGTCATTAGCCTAATCCAAGTTTTGTAATCCTATTTGCCAGGATTAGGGGTTGGCATGTGACCTGATTCTGACCAATGAGATTCAAGGAGAGGCTTGCTGAGGGTTCCTGAGATTTTCCTCCTTAATTTTAACAAAAAAAAAAAAAAAAGGAGGGAGAGCTGTGGGATGAGGAGCCCCCTTTTCTTCCTGCTTTTGAAAGTCATTGACTGAGGATGTGATGCCTGGAGCTGCAGCAGCCATCTTGCAAGGATGAGGTCATGAGAATTATGGAGGAGCCTTGGCACAGTCAAGCTGCTGAAAACCATTCTGGTCTCACCTAAGGCCTCTCTTCTTAAGTGAAATAATAAATGTCCTTATGTTAAACATTCCCTTTAGTTTGGTATCTGTTCCAGCCCCAAACTTCCTCATTGGTACAGAATTGTTATGAAGGTTAATGAGATAATGTGTAAGTATTCCATCTCTGATTTTTGTAAGGAGAGAGAGAGAACAGGAGGTGGCTTTTCTGGTGCATGGTAAGGGCACTAGTAGTACTTGAGGACAAGCCAGGATCTGGGTCTTTGGGGGAGAAATTCTCCTTTAGGGCTCAGGATGTAGGAGCATCTTCTCATATCTGTGCAGATATACTAAAGCAAGAACCTGTCTTGGAGGCACACGGGACAGGGGAGTTTCAGAGAGTGAGTGGACGAGCACCTCCTATGTGTGGGGTGCTGTCTGTGTGTCTTGCATGGTTGATCTCACATGGATAATATTAACAGTCCCTTAAGGAGCAAGGCTCTATTGTTCTTCCCATTTTACTGCCGAGGAAACGAAGACTTAGAAACAGTGAAATCAGGACTCCCCTGGCGATCCAGTGGTTAAGACTCTGTGCCTCCAGTGCCAGGGGCCACAGGTTTGATCCCTGGTTGGGGAACCACATGCCATGCAGTGAGGCCAAAAAAAAAAAACAGTGATGTCAAGGGTAGAGTGAGTGTGTGAATGCAGGGTCATCTGACTCCAAAGTCCACAGAGTTTCCCAGTGCCAGACCTGAAGGCTGCCCGACCTGCCCCCAGGCCCTTGCATCTGGGTGACTTGGAGCTCCAGCCACCCAGAGGGATTGGGGTGGATTTGGGGGTGCCAGGCAAGAGCAGATTCAGAGTTTCCAAGTGTCCCCCAACCCAAGGGATCCCAGCCCATCAGGGTGAATGCTGACTGGGGAAACAGACTCTAAGGGTGGTGGGCCTGAGTCTCCTGCCTGCCCAGCCAAACCCCCATGGACTCACCAGTGTGCAGAGCTGATGCAGTTAGCATGGCTACCCCCAGCAGGAGCAGCCTCTGGGGCAGCTGCGGAGGACAGACTTCCATCCCAGCCGTCCTGTGCCCAGCAGTGGGGCAGATCGGCAGAATCCGCCGTTTGGGGTCTTTGGGGAGACTGCAGTGGAGGGCTTGGCAGGATGCAGGGAGCAAGAGGAGGCAAGTACACCAGCTCCTCTAGTCTCTCCAGAGATGTTTGCGCTCCCGGTTCCAGACTCTTCTTCAAATCAGGGTTGTGTCTAGGGTTGCCATGGAGATCTGGGGCTGAGGCAGGAGCCTGGGGAGAGAAGGTGGGGAGGATGCCTACTCATCCCCTGCCAGACAGGAACCAGGAAACTCAGATCCGATTCGGCCACAGGGCTTGTGGGAGGGGGGTCCCACAGCCTCAGAGAACTGCTGCCTCCCTGGAGAAGTTGGCATCTTAAGGCGGAGCTTAAGGGAGAGACCCAGGACACCAAACGGGCCTCTCTGAGGGCCTTAGAGATGCAGCAAGTGGTGAAGGAGCACTGGCCCAGAACTCAGCTCTGTTACAAAGGGCTCCTGCCTCAGGGCCTTTGCCCTTACGGCTCCTGCACCTAGACTGCCCCTCCTCCAGATGGTGGTCCATGGCTGACTTCTCTGGGTCATTCAGATTTCAAGCTCACATGTCACCTGCTCAGACCACATTTCCCTGACCATTTCTCAGTCTAAATTAGTGCTTTCCCTCCTTGTCACTCAGTCACATGTCCCTGAATTTATCTCAGTGCTCACTGAAATTGCTTTGGTGGTGGTTGAGTCGCTCAGTCATGTCTGACTCTGGCAACCCAATGGACTGTAACCTGCCAGGCTCCTCTGTCCATGGGATTCTCCAGGCAGAATACTGGAGTGGGCTGCCATTTCCTTCTCCAGGGGATCTTCCTGACCCAGGAATCGAACCCAGGTCTCCTGCATTGCAGGCAGATTCTTTACTGACTGAGCTACAAAGGGAATTACTTTGCTTATTTATATCTATCTTGTTGTATGTATTGTCCATTGACCACCCCCCACTAAAATTCTGTGTCTTATTGTTTTCTGAAGCCCTGGGTCATAGCACAGTGCCTGGCACAGAGCAAAAATCCAGGAAAAAAGAACTGATATGTGGCATTGAGCAAATGATCTTCCTTTTTCTGAGTTTTACTTCTTCATGTGTAAAAGGAAGGGCTTGGACCATTTCAGGCTTTTTCAAAAACTGTAATTAGTGGGACAGTTGTTTTTTTTTTTTTTTTTCAAAAAGCATCATACATAGAACCTTAATATATGAAACTGAAACTTCTCGGGTCTCAGTTTCCTGATCTGTGAAATGGAACAATGGTGGACCCACTTTGCAGGTGTATTGTGAAGGATACGGAACTTGATACAAGTGGGGGACTTAGAACAGTGTCAGTCTGTATAATGCAGCGCCCAGCGCTTTTCAGGCTGGATGACGCCTCCCATCATTATCATCTAAACAGATCGTCTGTGTTTCAAGACATCCCCTCCTCAGGTTTTGAGACACCACCTCAGAGTCTAAGGACTCTATGCTGCTGCTGCTGCTAAGTCGCTTCCGTCGTGTCCGACTGTGCGATCCCATAGACGGCAGCCCACTAGGCTCCTCTGTCCCTGGGATTCTCCAGGCAAGAACACTGGAGTGGGTTGCCATTTCCTTCTCCAATGCATGAAAGTGAAAAGTAAAAGTAAAGTCACTCAGTCGTGTCTGACTCTTAGCGACCCCATGGACTGGAGCCTACCAGGCTCCTCCGTCCATGGGATTTTCCAGGCAAGAGTACTGGGGTGGGGTGCCATTGCTTTCCCCGAAGGACTCTATGGGGAAGGTTAATGGGAAGGTTAAAACTGCAGGCCCTACTCCTCTCTAATGCTCTCCTTCCGAGAGCCGATGTTCGCCGTCGCCCTGACACCCCGCTGTGTGTGCTGTCCAAGGCTAGGCCGTGGGAACTCCTTAGGCAGGAGCAGATCTATCATGAAACGCGTGAGGCTTGCGCAGCAGGACATATTACTTGTGTGGGATTATTTCATAATTTCATAAAATTTGCAAAAGTGAAGTATTTTAACCACAACCAATTCAGATCACTGCCTCTTTCCACCCCAGTCTCCTCCATCACACCTCTCTTCAGATGGCCTTGGGCATTTTTGAAACCTGGCTAAAGGAGGTGGCTTTGAACTTGGGTTTGCAGAGGGTATAATTAGGGGTCCTGGCTCCTTCCAGGTGCCGTTTTGTAATTTCTGAACATCCCAGAACGCCTTCCAGGACTTCCCTCATGCCTAGTGTGCTGGCTGTCCCGGTGCTGTGATATGAGGGTGCAGAACCAGAGGTCATGGTTGTGCCTGGCCTCGTGGTGCGAGGTGACTGAAGGAGAAATAAGGTTCGAACTGTGTGAAGCCCATCTTAAAGCTCACACGTGTAAGAAGTTTGATAAAGATTATCTCAAGTTTGACAATAATCCTTAAGAGAATGAATAATCTTACTGCAAAGTTGAGGAAAAAAGTCTAAATCATCACTAAGAATTTAAAAACTAATTTTAATCAGTCATGCTAAAGGAAAGACTGAATTATCTTTCTAGTCCTGTCGTGGAAAATCCCATACAGTGTTGTCATAGAAGGGATAAAAGGATATGCCGCCAAAAAAAGTAAGGGAAATGGTATTATAGAAGGATGTTAGGCAGTTGATTGATAAAAATGTGCTATTGTGTTGACTTTATATTGTCGACGGTATTTGTCAGCTTATAAACTTTGAAAGATGTTGGACATGGAAGCAACCCAGATGTCCGTCCATCAGCACATGAATGGATAAAGAAGATATGGTGTGTGTATACACACACACACACACACACACCCATGGAAAACTACTCAGCCATAAAAAAAAAAAGAACAAAACTGAGTCAGTTGTACTGATGTAGATGAACCTAGAGCCTATTATACAGCATGAAGTAAGTCAGAAGGAGAAAAACAAATGTCATATATTAATGCATCAGTATGGAGTCTAGAAGAATGGTACAGATGAAAGCATTTGCAGGACAGGAACAGAGGCGCAGATGCAGCGCATGGACGTGTAGACAGTGCGGGGCGGGGAGAGGGCGGGATGAACTGCGAGAAGAGCACTGGCACACACACGGCCACGTGTGAGACAGACAGCGGGCGGGAGGCTGCTCTGTAGCGCAGGGAGCCCAGCGTGGGGCCCCGTGGTGACCTGGAGAGGTGGGATGGGACGGCGGGGGGCGGCTCCAGAGTGAGAGCAGGTACTGGGGCCCCGTGGTGACCCGGAGAGGTGGGATGGGACGGCGGGGGGGGGGCTCCAGAGTGAGAGCAGGTACTGGGGCCCCGTGGTGACCTGGAGAGGTGGGATGGGACGGCGCAGGGGAGGCTCCAGAGTGAGAGGAGGTACTGGGGCCCCGTGGTGACCCAGAGAGGTGGGATGGGATGGCGCGGGGAGGCTCCAGAGTGAGAGGAGGTACGTGTATTTATGGCTGATCCACATTGTTGTACAGCAGAAACTAACACAATATTGAATACATGGAGAAACAGTGGAAACTGTGGCTGACTTTACTTTTCTGGGCTCCAAAATCACTGCGGATGGTGACTGCAGCCATGAAATTAAAAGACGCTTGCTCCTTGGAAGGAAAGTTATGACCAACCTAGACAGCATATTAAAAAGCAGAGACATCACTTTGCCAACAAAGGTCCATCTAGTCAAGGCTATGGTTTTTCCAGTAGTCAGGTATGGATGTGAGAGTTGGACTATAAAGAAAGCTGAGTGCCGAAGAATTGATGCTTTTGACCTGTGGTGTTGGAGAAGACTCTTGAGAGTCCCTTGGACTGCAAGGAGATCCAACCAGTCCATCCTAAAGGAGATCAGTCCTGGGTGTTCATTGGAGGGACTGATGTTGAAGCTGAAACTCCAATACTTGGGCCACCTGATGCGGAGAGCTGACTCATTGGAAAAGACCCTGAT
This sequence comes from Tragelaphus eurycerus, assembly GCA_935064755.1. Lineage (NCBI taxonomy): Eukaryota > Metazoa > Chordata > Mammalia > Artiodactyla > Bovidae > Tragelaphus > Tragelaphus eurycerus. The sequence goes on along the minus strand of CAKXYN010000099.1, from coordinate 5,547,275 downwards.
GCTGGGAAAGGTTGAAGGCAGGAGGAGAAGGGGATGACAGAGGAAAGATGGTTGGATGGCATCACCGACTCAATGGACATGGGTTTGGGTGGACTCCGGGCGTTGGTGATGCACAGGGAGGCCTGGCATGCTGCAGTTCATGGGATCGCAAAGAGTCGCACATGACTGAGCAACTGAACTGAACTGAAAAAAAGCTGTAAAGAAAAAAAAAAAAGATGTGATGTCTACATACATACACACACATACACACGTACATAGGGACTATTATTCAGCCATAAAAAATAATGAAATAATATAATCTGCAACAACATGAATGGGCCTAGAAATTACCATACTAATTGAAGTAAACCAGACAAAGAAACACAAATATTAGGGACTTCCCTTGTGGTCTGGTGGCTAAGACTCTGCGCTCCAAATGCAAAGGGCCCAGGTTTAATCCCTGGTCAAGGAACTAGATCCCATATGCCACAGCTAAGACGTGGCCCAGGCAAATAAATAAATAATTCTTTAAAAAAAAAAGACAAATATTATATGATATCACTTATACATGGAAAGACAATACAAATGAACTTATTTACAAAGCAGAAATACTCTCACAGACATAGAAAGCAAACTTGTGGTTATTAAAGGAGAGGGAGGGAAGGGATAAGTTAGAAGTTTGGGATTGAAATATACACACTACTATATATACAAATTAAAGAACCAACAAGGACCTACTGTAGAGCACAGGGAACTATACTCAATATCTTGTAATAACCTGTAACAGAAGAGATTGTAAAAAAAAAAAGAACACATTTATATAGATGTGCATAACTGAACTGAATCATTTTGCTGTACACCCAAAGCTAGCACAACATTGTAAGTCAACTATGTTTCAATAAAAACACATGCTGTGTGGCATGCAGGACCTTAGTCCCTAGATCAGGGGTCAAATCCGTGTCCCCTGGGCTGGAAGCATCAGTATTAACTGCTGGACCGACAAGGAAGTCCTTCAATAAAAATTTCTCTTTAAGTTGTCAGATTCGTTGGCTGTGAGTAGAGCGGCAAATAACATTTCATCTTTATTGACCAAGAGCCAGGTTAAAGAAGGCAAAGTATCCAGGTTTAGCCAAGCAGGACCCTGTGGGGCTTTCCAAGGACAGACCCCCGGCCCCACGTCCTCCACCTGCCTCTTGTCTGTAGAAAACGTTAACCTCCTGAAACAGAACTGGACCCTGTGGTCCTTGCTCTCTGTGTCCTCAGCCTGCCTTTTGTCATGGAAAAACTTCAGCCAGAGAATAAGTTTAATCAGAGAAGTGAGAAAATGCAGGAAGAGAGGAAAACAGTCAAAGGAGGCCAAATAATAGTAATAATGTAGTCATTAAAAAAATAGTAATGTAGCCATTAAGCAACGTCAAGGATCTTTAGTTCCTGCTCAAGGGCTGTAGATCGCATTCTGACCACATCCTGTGAGCTGTTTTATAAACACTGAAGTTAACTACATGACGACTAGACTGTACCTACAACATTAGCTGCCACAATTCCGAGAACTGGCCTCATGGAAACAAACCAACCCTGGTACTGAAGATTTGTTGTTTTTAAGTCGCTCAGTCATGTCCAACTCTTTTGCAACCCGATGCACTGCAGCACGCCAGGCTTCCCTGCCCTTCACCATCTCCCGGAGTTTGCTCAAACTCATGTCCATTGAGTCAGTGATGCCATCCAACAATCTCTGTTACCCTATTCGCCTCCTGCCTTCAATCTTTCCCTGCATCAGGGTCTTTTCCAAAGAGTTGTCTCTTCACATCATGTGGCAAAGTATTGGAGCTTCATTGTCAGCATCAGACCTTCCAATGAATAGGGCTGATTTCCTTAGGACTGTCTGGTTTGATATCCTTGCAGTCCAAGAGACTCTCAAGAGTCTTCTCCAACACCACAGTTCAAAAGCATCAATTCTTCAGTGCTCAGCCTTCTTTATGGTCCAACTTTCACATTTGTACATGACTACTGGGAACCAGAGATAAAACTGCCAACATCCACTGGATCATAGAAAAAGCAGGAGAATTCCAGAAAAACATCTACTTAAAGCCTTTAACTGTGTGGATCACAACTGAAGATTAACTGTACCTAAAACAATCAAGATGACCCTGGTCAGACCACCGACGACCAATTGCAAGATGACTGTCACAGCTGAGTGTACTATTTCTGCCTGTAGCCCTTTCCTTCTGGCTATAAAGGCTCTTACCCTCGACTGTCAGGGGCGGGGGCAATCGCCTTTGGATAGATGTCCGCCACATCTGAAATACAGAGAATTTTCCTTTTCACCACCCTGGCCTGTTTATTGGCTTTTGAGCGCCAAGCATCTGGACCCCGCTTTCAGCAACACTCCTAGGCCTTCCCTGAGTTCCAAAGAATAAGTTTAATCAGAGAACTGAGAAAATGCCAAAAGAAAGGAGAAGAGTCAAGCAAGACAAAATAAGTTTAGTCATTAAACAAAGTCAAGAAACTTACTTCCCACTCAAGGGGTATAGATAATAGTCTGAGCCGTGTCCTTTGAGCTGTTTTTCAGACACTGAAACCTCCACCAGGTGAAAGAAGTTAACTCTATGCTGCCCACAAGCTCATAGAACCCAGACCATGGAACTAGAAGGCTGGTAAAGTTGACTTCTGATCACCTCACCACCAACCAATCAGAAGAATGTCCACAAGCTGATTACTCACCCCACAACACATCCCCTGCACCCCCATCTTTAAAAGTCATTAGGGAGTTCAGGCCTTTTGCGTACTGGCCACCTGGACCCCTTGCTTGGCACCCTACAATAAGCAATGTACTGAGACTTCCCCCAGTGGTTAAAACTCTGCTCTTCCACTGCAGGAGGCACAGGTTCAAGCCCTGGTTGGGGAACTAAAATCCTGCAGGCCACGTGGAGCGGCCAAAAGTAAATAAACAAATCAACACTTTCCTTCACTACCACCTGGTGCCAGTAGATCAGCTTTACTGCCCGAGGGCAAGCAGATGGCAAGCTGGGTTCAGCAATGCTGGCGCTTGCCCACAAATACTGTTCAATGGGATAGCTGCAAACTTCCATGAAAACCTGGTTCTGTGCATGTTATTGTAACAGACATGTCGCAAAGAGTCGGACAGACTGATCTGATCTGATCTGATCTGCCATTTGGGAAAAGGATGGGCTTCAAGAAGAGAAACTGGCACCTTTTCTGAACTTGCCCGTGGGGACAGGCTGAGCTGTAAGCTTGCCCAGGACAAGAGCTGCTTTGCCACTAGCGCCACCAGGGAAGCCCAGAGAGGTGCTTCACCCAGACGTTACCCAGAACGGGATGTGTATGGCAGAAGCTGCCTAGTGTCGGGAGGATGTAGAGGGTCTTCTTGCTGTGGTTTAACCTCTGAAAAGTGCTCCTCAAACTTTGGTTCATCCTTCAGAACAAGACGGAGAAAGGCCTCGTTGGTAATGAGAATAATGAAGATAACTAAGAGCATTTATGCTTCTTCTGTTCACAGCAGCCAGGACACGGAAACCACCTAAACATCCATGAACAGACGGATGGATAAAGACGTGGTGTATGTACACCATGGAGTATTACTCACCATAAAAAAGAGTGAAATAACGCCATCTGCAGCAACGCAGACGGGCCTAGAGACGATCACACCAAGTGAAGGCAGAGAGAGAAAGACAAACACCATATGATATTAACACGTGGAATCCAAAATATGACACAAATCAACTCAGCTCGGAAACGGGAGACTCAGACACAGAGAACAAACTTGTGGTTGCCGATGGGGACGGGGAGAGGAGGAGGACGGACTGGGAGTCTGGCGTCAGCAGGTGCAAACCATTACGTGTAGAACGGACAGACGAGATCCTACTGCAGAGTGCAGGGAGCTACAGTCAGTACCTGTGATAAGTCTCAGTGGAGAAGAATGGGGGTGTATACATATATATCTGAGTCACGAAGAGTTGGACACGACTGAGTGACTGATCTGATCTGATTGCTGTAGAGCAGAAACTAACACGACATGTAAATCAACCACACTTCAACGAAGTAAATTTTAGAAAAATAAAAGCTTATGAATACAGAGTATTTGTGCTTCCTGACACTGGAAATGTCAGCATGGAGAACTTTCTTTCAGAGAAATGGTATTAATAAAAGTGAGGTTTGGTCTAAAGCTCTTTCACCCTAGTTAGCAAAAGATGGGAATGGAACAAGTCTTATGAAAAAGCAAAACTTTTCCTTGGAAGGGTTTTGAGTAGTTGGGGAGTTAGTACCTTTCTCAAAAATGCTAAGCCCACTAAAATGCTCTGGGATTTGGGCTTAGAACATTTTATTTTTAGGCTTCAGGGCAGTTCCTGTTTTCCACTATAGCAGGTAGAAAGGCAGAAAGCAAAATCAGAACATGATGTCACGTTTCACCACACACGCAGCTTTGCTGTTTAGTCACTCTAGTTCGTGACCTCAGCTTTAACAAATGAAACAAATGCATTTGTAAAACAGTGTTTGTCCTGCAAGATGAAACCTCACAAGACACACAGGAGGGTTTACCACCGACCCTAAAAATTATAACACATCTGTTATTCAACACATTAATTTTTTCTCATCCTAAATAAATACTTATTTTCAAAACTGGTTTTATAATTTTATATTTTTAAAGAGGGCCCTCAAACTGTCCATACTTCAAGACCAAAAAAACCTGGCCTGGAAGGAGCTCATAGCCTTCTAGGGGTTTCAGATCAAACAAACAAAGAAAATTAAAGAAATTCCAACCTTACCAGGAAAATGAAGTACCATGGGAAGTTAGGAAAGCCTTCCCAGAGAAGGGCATTTATTTTTTTAATTCAGCTGTGCTATGTCTTGGTTGCAGCACACACGACCTTCCTAGCAGCATGTGGGATCTCAGCTCTCTGACCAGGGATCGAACCCAGGGCCCTGCATTGGGAGCATGGAGTGTTATCCACTGGACCACCAGGGAAGGCCCCGAGAAGGGCATTTCTGAGTTGGGCCCTAAAGGACGCATAGGCGTTTCCATACAGAAACTGTATTAAATGTAATAACATTACTTCCTGGTTCCTTGACTGGGCTCTGTGCCTGAAGCATCCCTACCTTCCATGAACTAATGTAGACTTTGCCATATTTCTAGCATTCACTTCTTAAGTGCTTGCAACATGCCAGTCACTGGCTGTAAGCTTGTTTCATGCTTTATCACACGTAATTGTCACAAGGAACCTATAAAGAAGGCACTCTTATGAGCCTCATTTAAATGATGAGAAACCTGAGTATGCTAAGCTAAGTTACTTCAGTCGTGTCCGACTCTGTGCGACCCCAGAGATGGCAGCCCACTAGGCTCCCCCGTCCCTGGGATTCTTCAGGCAAGAACACTGGAGTGGGTTGCCATTTCCTTCTCCAATGCATGAAAGTGAAAAGTGAAAGCGAAGTCGCTCAGTCGTGTCCGACTCTCAGCGACCCCATGGACTGCAGCCTACCAGGCTCCTCCATCCTCGGGATTTTCCAGGCAAGAGTACTGGAGTGGGGTGCCATTGCCTTCTCCGAACCTGAGTATAGATAATGGTATTAAATAGCATTTGAAGATAAGGGGGGTAAAGTATTCCCCTGGGTCCCATCTCCTAGCTGTGTGACCCTTAAGCAAGTGACTTCACCTCTCTGTGCCTCGGTTTTCTCATCTACAAAATGGGGACAAGAATGCAGTATTCTACCAGACTGTTGGGAAGCTTAAATTAAAAGAAGAATGTAAATTCATTTTTCAAAAGTCGCTGACCTGTCTGTTAGGCATTGGAAATATTTTAGGGAGCAAAATAACAGAGAAGGCAATGGCATCCCACTCCAGTACTCTTGCCTGGAAAATCCCACGGATGGAGGAGCCTGGTAGGCTGCAGTCCATGGGGTCGCGAAGAGTTGGACATGACTGAGCAACTTCCCTTTCACTTTTCACTTTCATGCATTGGAGAAGGAAATGGCAACCCACTCCAGTGTTCTTGCCTGAAGAATCCCAGGGACGGGGGAGCCTAGTGGGCTGCCGTCTCTGGGGTCGCACAGTGTCAGACACAACTGAAGTGACTTAGCAGCAGCAGCAGCAGGGAGCAAAATAAACAAAAACTCTACCCTTAGAGAAGGACAGAGGAGTAAAACAATGATGTTTTGAATAGTGATAAATATTAAGAAGCAAAAACATAAAGCAAGGCTGGGTGATGTGAAATGTCAGAGAGATGTTGAAATTTTGATAAGATAATTCGGGAAGTCCTCACAGAGAAGGGTTTGTTAAGTAAAGATCTGAAGAGAGTACAGCCATGCAGTTCTTTGAAGAATATACTGGGTAGAGGAAATAGCAGGTGCAAAGGCCCTGAGGCAGGAGCATGCCTGGCAGAAGCAACAACAGTGTGGAGTGAACACATCATTGGGCAGTGATAGGAAATAAGGCAGACACGTAGGGCCCTAGAGGTCATTGTAAGGCTTTTGGCCTTTTCTCCCATGAGAGCCACTGGTCAAGGCCAGATGCTGGACCAGATAGAAGACTATTTTAACAATAAGTCTAGAAATGATGGTGCCCTGGACTAGGACAGCAGCAGCAAGAAGTAGTCAGATTCTGGACATATTTTGAAGGCACGGCCAGTAGGATTTGTGGAATGATTGGACTTGGGGTGTGAAGAAAAGAAAGAAGTCAAGGAGGGCACCCTAGAATTTAACCTGAGCATCTGGAAGGAGGGAGTTGGCTGTAAGTGGGAAGAGGGGCGGTGGGGTGGGGAGGAGCTCAGTTTTGGACACACTGAAATTTAGATGCTCATTATACGTTCCAGGGGACAGGAAAAGTGGAGGGCGGATGTAATTTGGGGAGGAGTCAGCACTTGGATAATGGTAAAGCCACAAGACAGGGCATGAGAGCCACAGGGTTGCTTCTGGGGAATTCAGCTGGTACCCAAGATGCTAGAGAAAATGCCCACCAGAGGGCAGTCAACACCAGGATGAGGATGAAGAAACTGGGGCCCCCTAGGAACTGCCCCTGGAAGGCTGCAGGACACCATTCAGCTTTCTGTTGGGGGATGGTGGCAACTCACCAAGAAACCAAGTGTTCAGCATCTTAAAACTGAGGCTTTGGTCTCTTCACTACATGTTCAGGTATCTCTCGTGTGCGTGCATGGGTGTGTGCTCTGCTGTGTCTGACTCACTGTGACCCGATGGACTATAGCCCGCCAGGCTCCTCCACCCGTGGAATTTTCCAGGCAAAGAACACTGGAGCAGGTATCTCTAGAGAAGGGCCATTGTCCCACCCAATCACCTTGCCTTTATTATGTACAGTGAGTCAGTCAGACTGGATCATCTCCAAGGACTCTCTCCCCTCAGACTTCCTTTGAGTCCTGAATATGGGCTATTATTCCTACATCAAGGCAGTCACAACTCATCTGTCATATTTTTATGCAACTTCCAGTTTGATAAGCTACTAGTAAGTAACTATTCCTTGATGCCAACTCCAAGCCTGGTGCTTTGAATATCTCTACTCTAGAGAAGCCCCGAAGCAGGGATAATCATCTTTTATAGACGAGGAAGCCAAGCCCAGCCAGATTAGAGGCCTTGTTCAAAGTAGCCCCAGAATTTTCCTGATGGTCCAGTGGTTAAGACTTCTAGCTTCCACTGCAGGGGGCATGGGTCTGATCCATGGTTGGGGAACCACCTGGGGGAAAAAAAAAGGAAGAAAAATGTAGCCCCAGAATTGAGAGGCAAAGTTACATGCTCATTTTCCAGGAGCTCCAGACCCCATTCTCCTCCTAACATATCATTCCACTTTGACCTCGAGTCCCAAAGTGCCTGGCCTTGCACTAGTTGCTGAGTCAAAGAGGTAAAGGACACACGTCTGCCCTTACACAGCTCAGAGCCTAGTAGACACGCAAAACTACACTTTAGCATTATTAGAGACCGGGCCATGGAAACAGAAGCGGGACCACAGCCCTCTCTGCTGGAGAGAAGCCAGAGAACAGTAAAATTAACAAGTATTAATAAAATGAATAAATAATAGTAACTATTAACAACACTATTATTGGGACTTCCCTGGCAGTCCAGGGGTTAAGATTCCATACTTCCAATGCAGGAGGCATGGGTTCAATCTCTAGTGGGGGAACTAAGATTTCGCCTGTTGCACTGTGCAGAAAAAAAATATATATATATATACACATACATATATATAATTAATGATAAACCAATCAAGAATCTATTGAATGCTTTATGTTTGCATGGACTGTTGTCATGTATTGGAACATTTTCTCTTCAAAATACTGCCATGAAGTAGGTAATATTGTCATCCCCATTTTACAGACAGAGAAGTTGAGGCACAGGGCTGTTAAATATAACCGGGCAGTGGGGAAGCAGTCTGCTTCCCAGAGGAGAAATCGTCTGAGCTGAAAGATGAAGCGTGGATAGAGGTTGAGCAGAGTTCCAGGCAGAAAAGCACAACGTGGAGAAGGCTTGGGAGAGCCCGCTTTTGTAGCTTTACCCGACAGCGCCCCCTTCTGGTTGCAGTGGACCCACTGCCCACACGGGCCGAACATGGTGTTAATACTCATTTCACAGCCAAAACCGGCAGAGCCAGAGTTTGAGCTCCAGGGCTTTCTGACTTCCACATCCACACTGTTTCTATGATAACAATCTTTTTTTTTTTTCCTTGTTGCCACACCCTTTGAGGCATGTGGAACTTCCCTGACCAGGGATCAAATCTGTGCCCCCTGCACTGGAAACAAGGAGTCTTAACTACTCGACCACCAGGGACGTTCTCCATGATAACCATCTTAAGGAAGGTTTGGCAACACTGAGTCACGTGGGAAAACAGTCCTTCCCTTTCCACTATCTGTATATTGGCAAAGGTTCTTAATACCCCACTACGAAAGTCAAGAATGAAATGAATGCGATCACATGAAATAATGAGATGAAATGATGAGATCACAGTCATTTTTACTGAATTAGAGAAAGAAGCGGAGAAGGCAATGGCACCCCACTCCAGTACTCTTGCCTGGAAAATCCCATGGATGGAGGAGCCTGGTAGGCTGCAGTCCATGGGGTCGCTAAGAGTTGGGCACGACTGAGTGACTTCACTTTCACTTTTCACTTTCATGCACTGGAGAAGGAAATGACAACCCACTCCAGTATTCTTGCCTGGAGAATCCCAGGGATGGTGGAGCCTGTTGGGCTGCCGTCCATGGGTCGCACAGAATCGGACACAACTGAAGTGACTTAGCAGCAGCAGAGAAAGAAGGCCTCATTGGATGAACTGATGCTCTTACAAGTCATTAGACGAGCCAGATGAAAAGTGAAGACTGACACGAGAAATGAAGACAAAAGTAAAATATAATGTAAAATAAAATGTACAGAAAGTGTAATGAGTTCTTATCTAACACACTGGAAATCCCAGAAAAGATCTTTATATATCCAAGATAATTATGTCTATCATAAATACTAGTAATATCTTTTTTTTTTGGTAATACCAATATCTACATATCACCAGATCACTAAGCCCAATTTGCACTAACTGGACAAGGAAAACAATAGACATTTCAGAAACTATCCCAGGCATGTACACATTGACTAGTATATGCAAGGATTCAAGAATGTTAAATTCTCTTAAACATGACTATATACACCTCATAGAGAGAAAACATAATTTGTTCATAATAACTTGAACAGATAAAAATCATAAAATGTTTAGAATTAACAGGATGATTAGTTGTCCACCATAAAATTATAAAAGGGAGTATCTTGACTGTATTAAAAAGCAGAGACTTTATTGACAAAGTTTATCAATTTATCAACAAAGTTTCTTATAGTCAAAGCTATGGCTTTTTCAGTAGTCACGTACAGACATGAGAGTTGGACCATAAATAAGGCTGAGCGCCGAGGAATTGATGTTTTCCAATTGTGGTGCTGGAGAAGACACTTGAGAGTCCCTTGGACAGAAAGGAGAACAAAAAAGTCAATTCTAAAGGAAATCAACCCTGAATATTCATTGGGAGGACGGATGCTGAAGCTCCAAAACTTTGGCCAACTGACGCAAAGAGCAGACTCACTGGAAACGACCCTGATGCTGGGAAAGACTGAGAGCAGGAGGAGAAGAGGGCAACAGAGGATGAGATAGTTGGATGGCATCATCGACACAATGGACATGAATTTGAGTGAACTCTGGGAGTTGGTAATGGACAGGGAGGCCTGGCGTGCTGCGGTCCATGGGGTCACAAAGAGTTGGACACGACTGAGCAACTGAACTGAACTGATACCACAATTTGCAGGATCTTAGTTTCCCAACCAGGAATTGAACCTTCCCTCGAGCAGTGAAAGCATCAAGTCGTAACTGCAGGACCACCAGGGAATTTTCAATTCCACTTTTGGCTTGGGATTTTTGCCTTTCTTCCCCACTGAGTCTTGGAAGAATGACCAATGACATTAAAATTTTTCTTGTGCTATATATATAATTTGTGAGTCTGTACAGGTTTCAAGCCTCCTTCATGTAGTAAAAAGAATCTACTTCTAACCACAACTCTGGAATTAGAATATTAATCCTTAGTCAGACTGATATACATCCATTCATTTTATCAAGCATTTCCTAAGTACCTACTGTGTGCCAGGCACTGTCTTGCGTTGGTAACAGGCAGCTGTAGAGGAGTGATAAGGTCATATGCCTTATGCAACCAGATTGCAGTTGGTTGAGAAGGCAATAGTGTTACCAGAAAACAGGGTTCCCCTTTTGATGTGTGGAGTCAAAAGACACAACCAAGGCAAAGAGAGGGAAAAGGAAGGGTTTATTACTTGCAACAAGTAAGGAGAACACTGGGGATCTTTCCCAAAGCAGTGTCTCCCCAAACAGCAAAACTGGGGAATTTTTAAGTGAAGTTCAGTTCAGTCACCTAGTTGTGTCCGACTCTTTGTGACCCCATGGACTGCAGCACGCCAAGCTTTCCTGTCCATCACCAACTCCCGGAGCTTACTCAAACTCACGTCCATATGTTGGTGATGCCATCCAATCATCTCATCTTCTGTCGTCCCCTGCTCCTCCTGCCTTCAATCTTGCCCAGCATCAGAGTCTTTTCCAATGAGTTAGTTCTTCGCATCTGGTGGCCAAAGTGTTGGAGTTTCAGCTTCAGCATCAGTCGTTACAATGAATACTCAGGAATGATTTCCTTTAGGATGGACTGGTTGGATCTCCTTGCAGTCCAAGGGACTCTCAAGAGTCTTCTCCAACACCACAGTTCAAAAGCATCAATTCTTCGGCGTTCAGGTCTCTTCCTAGTCCAACTCTCACATCTACACATGACTACTGGAAACACCATAGCTTTGACTATGCTGGCAAAGTAATGTCTCTGCTTTTTAATATGCTGTCTAGGTTGGTCACAGCTTTTCTTCCAAGGAGCAAGCATCTTTAAATTTTATGGCCACAGCCACCATCTGCAGTGATTTTGGATCCCCCTAAAATAAAGTCTGTCACTGTTTCCACTGTTTCCCCGTCTATTTGCCATGAAGTGATGGGACTGGATGTCATGATCTTCGGTTTCCTGAATGTTGAGTTTTAAGCCAACTTTTCCACTCTCTTCTTTCAGTTTCATCAAGAGGCTCTTTAGTTCTTCTTTGCCTTCTGCCATAAGGGTGGTGTCATCTGCATATCTGAGGTAATTGATATTTCTCCCGGCAATCTTGATTCCAGTTTGTGCTTCATCCAGCCCAGCATTTTGCATGTTGTATTCTGCATATAAGTTAAATAAGCAGGGTGACAGTATACAACCTTGACATACTCCTTTCCTGGTTTAGAACCAGTCTGTTATTCCATGTCCACTTCTAACTATTTCTTCTTGACCTGAATACAGATTTCTCAGGAAGCAAGTCAGGTGGTCTGGTATTCCCATCTCTTTCAGAATTTTCCACAGTTTGTTATGATCCACATAGTCAAAGACTTTGGCGTAATCAGTAAACCAGATGTTTTCCTGGAACTCTCTTGCATTTTCAGTGATCCAATGGATGTTGGCAATTTGATCTCTGGTTCCTCTGCCTTTTCTAACTCCAGATTGAACATCTGGAAGTTCACAGTTCATGTACTGTTGAAGCCTGGGTTGGAGAATTTTGAGCATTACTTTGCTAGCATGTGAAATGAGTGCAATTGTGTGGTAGTTTGAACATTTTTTGGCATTGCCTTTCTTTGAGATTGGAATGAAAACTGACTTTTTCTAGTACTGTGGCCACTGCTGAGTTTTCCAAATTTGCTGGCATATTGAGTGCAGCACTTTCACAGCATCACCTTTTAGGATTTGAAATAACTCAACTGGAATTCCATCATCTCCACTAGCTTTGTTCGTAGTGATGCTTCTTAATGCCCACTTGACTTCCCATTCCAGGGTGGCTGGCTCTAGGTGAGTGATATGACATCACACTCTAGGTGTGATAATCACACCATCATGGTTATCTGGGTTGTGAAGATCTTTTTGTATAGTTCTGTGTATTCTTGCCACTTCTTCTTAATATTTTCTGCTTGTGTTAGGTCCCTACCATTTCTGTCCTTTATTGAGCCCATCTTTGCATGAAATGTTCCCTTGCTGTCTTTCCCATTCTGTTTTCCTCTATTTCTTTGCATTGATCACTGAGGAAGGCTTTCTTATCTCTCTTTGCTATTCTTTGGAACTCTGCATTCAAATGAGCATATCTTTCATTTTCTCCTTTGCCTTTAGCTGTCTTCTCTTCTCAGCTAAGGGTACATGCATGTTCATGAAGGGGCTTGAGCAGAGGAGAATTCAGCATAGAACTGGGGCACAGGTTGACAGAATTCAACTTCAGTTGATTCAAGTCATGAAGGTCAGCAAAGGTCAGCATCTTCACTCCTTAGGTTTCAGGATCTCAGCATGTAGCTACTGTCCTCCACCTGGGTGGAGGCCTTAGTTCTAGCAAAACTCAATTATAATATATCCCTTGAGGAAGAACTAGGACTCTGTTTCATTGCTAAACTATTGATCTTTCTTGACTGCTTTTCTTGTGCTCCTGCAGTCCCTCACTTTCCTTATGATTATCATTTAGTGGGCTGGATGAAGCACAAACTGGAATCATGATTGCTGGGAGAAATATCAATAACCTCAGATATGCAGATGACACCACGCTTATGGCAGAAAGTGAAGAGGAACTAAAAAGCCTCTTGATGAAAGTGAAAGAGGAGAGTGAAGAAGTTGGCTTAAAGCTCAACATTCAGAAAGCTAAGATCATAGTATCTGGTCCCATCACTTCATGGCAAATAGATGGAGAAACAGTGGAAACGGTGGCAGACTTTATTTTCTTGTGCTCCAAAATCACTGCAGACGCTGACTGCAGCCATGAAATAAAAAGATGCTTACCCCTTGGAAGAAAAGTTATGACCAACCTAGACAGCATATTAAAAAGCAGAGACATAACTTTGTCAACAAAGCTCTGTCTAGTCAAGGCTATGGTTTTTCCAGTAACCATGCATGGATGTGAGAGTTGGACTATAAAGAAAGCTTAGCACTGAAGAATTGATGCTTTTGAACTGTGGTATTGGAGAAGACTCTTGAGAGTCCCTTGGACTGCAAGGAGATCCAATCAGTCCATCCTAAAGGAAATCAGTCCTTAATATTCATTGGAACGACTGATGCTGAAGCTGAAACTCCAATACTTTGGAAGATGACGAAGTCATCAGCTCTTCTGATACAAAGAGCTGACTCATTTGAAAAGACCCTGATGCTGGGAAAGATTGAAGGCAGGAGGAGAAGGGGACGACAGAGGATGAGATGGTTGGATGGCATCACCAACTCCATGGACATGAGTTTGAGTAAAGTCCAGGAGTTGATCATGGACAGGGAGGCCTGGAGTGCTGCAGTCCATGGGGCTGCAAAGAGTCGGACATGACTGACTGACTGACTAATTTCTGAGACCCCTTCAAGGGCAAGCACTGTGGTCAGGTTTAGATCGCAAAATGGCTCAGCCTAAAGTGGCTTCACTTATATCAAGGAAGCCACCCTGGTTCTCTTTCTCTGGGAACCCCCTACCCTTTCTGCTGTACAACAGGAGATGAAGTCAAGAGAATATAGGTCTGTGCTGTCTGCTACGGTAGCCACTCACCACAGGTGCCTTTTGAGAACATAAATGTGGCAAGTTTCAGATGAGATGAGAAGTAAGTGTAAAATGCATACCAAATCTCCAAAACGTAGTATGGAAAGAATACCACATTAAAGTTTTTAAAAGATTGACTTCATGTGGAAATGTAAACATTTTGGCTGTATTGGGTTAAATATATTATTAAAATTAATTTCACTTGTTTCTTTTTACTTTTTTAGATGTGGCTACTAGGAAATTTAAAACTGCATATGTGACTCATATTTATATTTGACAGTGTTGGGGTAGATAATTATTTTAATAATTTTGTGAAGGGAGCCAAGAAATTAGAAGGAAAATTCAGAGGAATTTAACACAGCTGCCCATTCCCATCTCTGAAACTTTCCTCCCTAAGCTTGAGGTGTTCAGTCCCTCTGATTCTCCTTCTACCTAACGATTGTTCTTCTGGACCTTCTTCCTAGAGCCCTCCCCGTTCCCAAAGCATCACGTGAAAGAGAAGCCCTGTGGCTGTGCAGGGAAGAAAGCTCCAGATGAAAGAAGCAGGAGTCCCCGGAGAGAGTGCTGTTGGAACAAAGCTGCAGGAAGGGACAGTGGCAGGAAAGGAGCTCTGGGCAATATGGGGCGGGAGGCCCTTTGTCACTGATGCTGAATGAAGTGCCAAGTTTTGGGAGGTTTTTGAACAGAGGAATGTTCATCTGGTTTCCATGCTAAGCCAAGATCAGACTATAAAGAGGTATTGGGGAGGGGAAAATCTCCCCCTCACCCCGTCTTGAGTTCTTGTGGCTGGACTACTAATAAAATTGACACAAGACAGTCTAAAAAGAGAAAAAGAAACCAATTTTAATTTACGTGCGTGGGAGTACCATAGAAATGGGACCTAAGAAAGGGCCAAAGCAGGCAGCTTTTGGTTTTTAGACAAAGAAATAATACATTTGTAAGAAACTGACAGGATGAAGAAACTAAGGGTTTGGATGTCCAACTAGTGAAGAATCTAAACAGAGTGCGGGGGCTTCCCTGGTGGCCCAGTGGTAAACAGTGTGCCTTGCAATGCGGCGAACACAGGTTTGCTCCCTGGTCTGGGAAGACTTAGCGTGCCACAGGGCAACTAAGTCCGAGCACCACAATGACTGAGCCCACGTGCCCTAGAGCCAGTGCTCTGAAAGAAGAGATGCCACCACAAGAAGCACACTCAAAGCAACTAGAGAAAGCCCACACACAGCGAGGAAGCCCCAGGACAGCTAACAATAAAAAATAATAAATAAATAAACAGTTTGGGCTTGGGGCAGTAAATTAAAGAAGTGATAAGCAGAGAGATCACTTTGCTGACAAAGGTCTATATAGTAAAGCTATGTTTTTTTCCCCAGTAGTCATGTATGAATGTGAGAGTTGGACCATAAAGAAGGCTGAGCATCGAAGAACTGATGCCTTTGAATTGTGCTGAAGAAGACTTATGTGAACCGTGAACTTCCTGATGTTCAAGCTGGATTTAGAAAAGGCAGAGGAACCAGAGATCAAATTGCCAACATCCGCTGGATCATCGAAAAAGCAAGAGAGTTCCAGAAAAACTTCGATTTCTGCTTTATTGACTATGCCAAAGCCTTTGACTGTGTAGATCACAATAAACTGTGGAAAATTCTGAGAGAGATGGGAATACCAGACCACTTGATCTGCCTCTTGAGAAATCTGTATGCAGGTCAGGAAGCAACAGTTAGAACTGGTCATGGAACAACAGACTGGTTCCAAATAGGAAAAGGAGTACGTCAAGGCTGTATATTGTCACCATGTTTATTTAACTTATATGCAGAGTACATCATGAGAAATGCTGGACTGGAGGAAACACAAGCTGGAATCAAGATTGCCGGGAGAAATATCAATAACCTCAGATATGCAGATGATACCACCCTTATGGCAGAAAGTGAAGAGGAACTAAAAAGCCTCTTGATGAAAGTGAAAGTGGAGAGTGAAAAGGTTGGCTTAAAGCTCAACATTCAGAAAACGAAGATCATGGCATCTGGTCCTATCACTACATGGGAAATAGATGGAGAAACAGTGGAAACAGTGTCAGACTTTATTTTTCTGGGCTCCAAAGTCACTGCAGATGGTGACTGCAGCCATGAAATTAAGAGACACTTACTCCTTGGAAGGAAAGTTATGACCAACCTAGTATATTCAAAAGCAGAGACATCACTTTGCCAACAAAGGTTCGCCTAGTCAAGGCTATGGTCTTTCCTGTGGTCATGTATGCATGTGAGAGCTGGACTGTGAAGAAGGCTGAGCGCCGAAGAATTGATGCTTTTGAACTGTGGTGTTGGAGAAGACTCTTGAGAGTCCCTTGGACTGCAAGGAGATCCAACCGGTCCATTCTGAAGGAGATCAGCCCTGGGATTTCTTTGGAAGGAATGATGCTAAAGCTGAAACTCCAGTATTTTGGCCACCTCATGCGAAGAGTTGACTCATTGGAGAAGACTCTGATGCTGGGAGGGATTGAGGGCAGGCGAAGAAGGGGACGACAGAGGATGAGATGGCTATGGCATCACTGACTCGATGAATGTGAGTCTGAGTGACCTCCGAGAGCTGGTGATGGGTAGGGAGGCCTGGCGTGCTGCGGTTCATGGGGTCGCAAAGAGTCGGACACGACGGAGCGACTGATCTGATCTGATCTAGAGAGTAAGGAGATCAAACCAGTCAATCCTAAAGGAAATCAACTCTATATATTCACTGGAAGGACTGATGCTGAAGCTCCAATACTTTGGCCACCTGATGTGAAGAGCCGACTCGCTGGAAAAGACCCTGATGCTGGGAAAGACTGAGGGCAGGAGAAGGGATGACAAAGGAGGAGATGGTTGGATGGCATCACAGATTCAATGGACATGAGTTTGAGTAAACTCTGGGAGTTGGTGATGGACAGGGAGGCCTGGCGTGCTGCAGTCCAAGGGGTAGCAGAGTCAGACACGACTGAGCGAATGAACAACAGCTAGTATTTAAAGCCATAAGATCAGATCACCCAGGGAGTAACTGTAGTTCAAGAAGAGGTCCAAGCACAACACTAGGCCACTCAGGATTACAGGTTAGAGAGACAAGAAAGAATCAGCAAAGGGCCCTGAAAAAGAATGGCCAGTGTGTGATGGAAAAACCAGGAGAGTGTGGTGTCCTACTGAAACCAAGGAGAACCCTGTGGGGCTCTCTGGTATAAATCCTTTCTCTGTCTCTCATTTCCTGTTGGTAGAAAACAGGCTTAATTCAGCCTCCATGACTTTTCCCTGTGTTCCAAAGGGCAGGTCCAGTTCAGTTCATGTCAGTTCAGTTGCTCAGTCATGTCTGACTCTTTGCAACCTCATGGACTGCAGCATGCCAGGCCTTCCTGTCCATCACCAACTCTTGGAGTTTACTCAAATTCAGGTCCATTGAGTCGGTGATGCCATCCAACCATCTCATCCTCTGTCGTCCCCTGCTCCTCCTGCCTTCAATCTTTCCTAGCATCAGAGTCTTTTCCAATGAGTCAGCTCTTCGCATCAGGTGGCCAAAGTATTGGAGTTTCAGCTTCAGCATCAGTCCTTCCAATGAACACTCAGGACTGATCTCCTTTAGGATGGACTGGTTGGATCTCCTTGCAGTCCAAGGGACTCTCAACAGTCTTCTCCAACACCACAGTTCAATAGCATCAATTCTTCGGCGCTCAGCTTTCTTCACAGTCCAACTCTCACATCTATACATGACTACTGGAAAAACCATAGCCTTGACTAGATGGACCTGTGTTGGCAAAGTAATGTCTCTGCTTTTTTATATGCTGCCTAGTTTGGTCGTAATTTTTCTCCAAGGAGCATGCATCTTTTAATTTCATGGCTTGTTCAAACAGTGACTAATCGCAGAGGGCAGGGAGTGCAGAAACAGGGGAGCTACAATCAGAAAACCATAATGCAGCCTTGGGCAGGGGCCTGGTTCCTCCTCAAGGAATATACATGAAAATATCTGAGTTCTTCTGCTGGAACTAAGGCCCCTCCCTACCCAGTGGGGGATGATAACTTCAAGCTGAGCAGGAAATTCCTGGCACTCTCTTATCTCACCAGCAAATAATCAAAAGAAAGTCACACACTCTGCAACTCTCACCCCAAATTTTACCTATAAAACATCCCCCCCAAGCCATGAGGGAGTTCAGGTTTTCTGAATAAGAGCCATAGGTCTCCTCGGTTGGCCCTGCAATAAACTGTTCTCTGCTCCAAACGCCAACGTTTCAGGTTGCTTGTACTCACTGTGCATCAGGCACATGAACTTGTGTTCAGGAACACTGCAAGTTAAGAAAGTGTTGGGGCTTCCCTCGTGGTCCAGTGGTTGAGAATCCACCTGCCAGTGCAGGGCATGTGGGTCTGATCCCTAGTCCAGGAAGACACCACAGGCAGCAGGGCAACTGGGCCCGTGCACCACCCTACTAAGCCAGTGCTGTAGAGTCCATGTGCCTCAACTACTGAGCCCCTGTGTGCCAGTACCAAAGCCTGAGTGCCTAGAGCCCGTGCTCTGCAGCAAGAGAAGCCATTGCAGTAAGAAGCCCACACACTGCAATCAGAGAGTAGCCTCTACTCGCAACCACTAGACAGCCCGCGCAGTAATGAAGACCCAGTGCCAAAAAAAAAATCCCAAGAGAACAGAGTGAAAAACTAGGTCAAATGTTGAAGACAGGTCAAGTAAAATAGAGTTTGAGCCAACCACTGAATTTCACAATGTGGAGGACTTTGGTGACCTTAATGTGATTGGTTTGGAGGGGAAGAGCCTAATGTAGAATAGATTTAAGAAGGACAGGATATTATGGAACTGGAGAAGACTCTAGACCACTATTTCCAGAAGTTTTGCTATAAAGTACAAAGAACTGGGATGGTAACTGGCAGAGGATGTGAAGTCAAGAGAAGGGTTTGTTAAACCTGGGAGGAATTACAGCATATTTGAATGCTGATGAGACTTATCCAGTGGAGACTGAAAAACCCCAGGAGCAATACGTCCTGTAAGATTCAGACTCACGTCTGCCATCTCTACATGGACGTCCCTAATGCACTCAAAATGCAATGTATTAAAAACGGAAATCATCTCCCTTCTAAACTTTCCTTTTCTGTACTTTTCAATCTCACTTGGTAGAAACTCTATTCGCTTAACTACCCAATTAGAAAACCGGCATATAGCAGTGCCAGCAGAGTGAACAGTCTTCACAGTTTCATCATGCGCTGAGAGAGCCAATTCCACAGGGAGCTGTAAGCACCTAGGAAAGGGCTATGACCTAGACCCGAAGGTCAAACAACAGAAAGCTAAACAGGCTTTGTCTAGACCAACCCATCATGTTTAGGGATTCCATGTCCTAAATATCTTTCAAGTTTGTCTCCTCATTCCATACACATTACCCTGCCCTGTTCATTCATTATCCCTGGCTTCTTCTGTAGTTTTACAAGTAGTTTCTCAGCCTCTGTCCTTGACTTAGACTGAGGAAGTTACAAAAATGCAAATCCCCCTTATATCATGCACCAGCTTTAAATGTTTCAATGAGTCCCTCAGATAAAGGCAAAGTCCTGGTTAGTCTCTCAAACGCTCACCTCCCCTGCTCAGCATTGTGGCCTCATACTAAGACATTTCTCTCTTCTGTCCTTGTCTTCCTTGTAGTTCCCTTTGTCTAGAATGGTACATTTCTTCTAACCTGGCTAAGTTCTATTCATCTATGAAGAGCAGGTTTAAGAGTTATTCCTCCTGGGAAGATGTTGCCTAAGGATTCCAAACCTTTCAAGGAAGGGGACCTTACTTTGAGTTTCTACTGTTCTTCCCTCACCCACGCCCAAGTGCAAGGACCATGTCTTATTTTCATCATTCCTTCAGTGAACATTTGTCTATAAAGAATTGCACACATTAAGGATCCAGTTTGGAGAATTCCTTGGCAGTCCAATGGGCCATTCTTACCTTGAGAACCTCATGAACAGTATGAAAAGGCAAAAAGATATGACACTGAAAGATGAACTCCCCAAGTCAGTAGGTGCCCAATATGCTACAGGAGAAGAGCAGAGAAATAGCTCCAGAGGAATGAAGAGACTGAGCCAAAGTGAAAACAATGCCCAGCTGTGGCTATGCCTGGTGGTGAAAGTAAACTCCCATGCTGTTAAAAAAAAAAAAAAAAAAAAAAACATCGCATAAGAAAATGGAATGTCAGGTCCATGAATCCAGGTAAACTGGAAGTGGTCAAAGAGGAGATGACAAGAGTCAACATCGACATTTTAGGAATCAGTGAACTAAAATAGACCAGAATGGGTGAATTTAATTCAGATGACCATTATATCTACTACTGTGGACAACAATCCCTTAGAAGAAATGGAGTAGCCCTCACAGTCAACAAAAGAGTCCAAAATGCAATACTTGGGTGCAATTTCAAAAACAACAGAATGATCTCTGTTCATTTCCAAGGCAAATCATTCAATATCACAGTAATCTAAGTTTTTGCCCCAACTAATAATGCTGAAGAAGCTGAAGCTGAACAGTTCAAAGAAGACCTACAAGACCTTCTAGAACTAACACCAAAAACAAAGGATGTCCTTTTCATCATAGGGGACTGGAATGCAAAAGTAGGAAGTCAAGAAATACCTGGAGCAACAGGCAAGTTTGGTCTTAGAGTATAAAATGAAGCAGGGCAAAGGCTAACAGAGTTTTGCAAAGAGAATGCACTGATCATAGCAAACACCCTCTTCCAACAACACAAGAGACTCTACACATGGACATCACCAGACGGTCAATACCGAAATTGGATTGATCATATTCTTTGCAGCCAAAAATGAAGAAGCTGTATACAGTTAGCAAAAACAAGACTGTGAGCTGACTTTGGCCCAGATCATGAACTTCTTATTGCAAAATTCAGACTTGAAATGAAGAAAGTAGGGGAAACCACTAGACCATTCAGGTATGACATAAATGAAATCCCTTACAGTTATAAAGTAGAAGTGACAAGCAGATTGAAGGGATTAGATCAGATAGACAGAGTGCCTGAAGAACTATGGACAGAGGTTCGTGACACTGTACAGGAGGCGGTGATCAAAACCATCCCCAAGAAAAAGAAATGCAAAAAGGCAAAATGGTTATCTGAGGAGGCCTTACAAATAGCTATGAAAAGAAGACAAGTGAAAAGCAAAGTAGAAAAGGAAAGATATACCCATCTGAATGCAGAGTTCCAAAGAATAGCAAGGAGACATAAGGAAGTCTTCCTAGGTAATCAATGCAAAGAAATAGAGGAAAACAATAGAATGGGAAAGACTAGAGACCTCTTCAAGAAAATTAGATACCAAGGGAACATTTCATGCCAAGATGGGCACAATAAATGACAGGAATGGTATGGACCTAACAGAAGCTGAAGATATTAAGAAGTGGCAAGAATACACAGAACTATTCAAAAAGATCATAACCCAGATAACTATGATGGTGTAATTATCACACCTAGAGTCAGACATCCTGGACTGTGAAGTCAAGTGGGCCTTAGGAAGCATCACTAAGAACAAAGCTAGTGGAGGTGGAATTCCAGTTGAGCTGTTTCAAATCCTAAAAGATGATGCTGTTAAAGTGCTGCACTCAATATGCCAGTAAATTTGGGAAACTCAGCAGTAGCCACAGGACTGGAAAAAGTCTGTTTTCATTTCAATCCCAAAGAAAGGCAATGCCAAAGAATGTTCAAACTACATTTCACATGCTAGCCAAGTAATGCTCAAAATTCTCCAAGATAGGCTTCAAGAGTACGTGAACTGAGAACTTTCAGAGGTTCAAGCTGGATTTAGAAAAGGCAGAGGAACCATTGATCAAATTGCCGACATCTGTTGGATCATAGAAAAAGCAAGAGAATTTGGAAAAACATCTACTTCTGCTTCACTGACTGCACTAAAGCCTTTGATTGTGTGGATCACAACAAACTGGGAAATTTCTTAAAGAGATAGGAATACCAGAGCACATTACTTGACTCCTGAAAAACCTATATGCAGGTTAAGAAGCAATAGTTAGAACCAGACATGGAACAACGGACTGGTACAAATTGAGAAAGGAGTACATTAAGGCTGTATATTGTCACCCTGATTATTTAACTTATATGCAGAGTTCAGTTCAGTTCAGCCTCTCAGTCGTGTCTAACTCTTTGTGACCCCATGGAGTGCAGCATGCCAGGCTTCCTTGTCCATCACCAACTCCCGGAGCTTACTCAAACTTATGTCCAAAGAGTTGATGATGCCATCCAATCATCTCATCCTCTGTCATCCCCTTCTCCTCCTGCCTTCAATCATTCCCAGCATCAGGGTCTTTTCCAATGAGTTAGTTCTTCGTATCAGGTGGCCAAAGTATTGGAATTTCAGTTTCAGCATCAAACTTTCCAATGAATATTCAGGACTGATTTCCTTTAGGATTGGCTGGTTGGATATCCTTGCTGTCCCAGGGAGAGTCTTCTCCAACACCACAGTTCAAAAGCATCAATTCTTTGGCACTCTCCCTTCTTTATGGTCCAGCTGTAATACCTATACATGACTACTGGAAAAATGAGATCTTTGAGTGTATAGACCTTTGTCAGCAAGCTAATGTCTCTGCTTTTTAATATGCTGTCTAAGTTGGTCATAGGTTTTCTTCTAAGGCCAAATGTCTTTTAATTTCATGGCTGCCGTCAACATCTGCAGTGATTTTGGAACCCCAAAAATAAAGTCTGTCACTGTTTCCACCATTTCCCCATCTATTTTCCAGGAAGTGATGGGACCAGATGCCATGATCTTAGTTTTCTGAATGTTGAGTTTTAAGTCAACTTTTTCACTCTCCTCTTTCACTTTCATTAAGAGGCTCTTTAGTGCTTCCTCACTTTCTGCCATTAAGTGTGAAGTACATCATGCAGAGTACATCATGTGACATGCTGGGCTGGATGAAGCACAGGGTAAACTGCTAAAAGACAAGGAATGGGAGAAGCCCACAAAAGGGAACAAAGGAAATATCCATGGACTAGAGTGAGAACCTCAGGTGAAACAAATACGCCCCCTTCCTCAGATCAGATCAGTTGCTCAGTCGTGTCCGACTCTTTGCGACCCCATGAATCACAGCACGCCAGGCCTCCCTGTCCATCACCAACTCCCGGAGTTCACTCAGACTCAAGTCCATCAAGTCAGTGATGCCATCCAGCCATCTCATCCTCTGTCGTCCCCTTCTCCTCTTGCCCCCAATCCCTCCCAACATCAGAGTCTTCTCCAATGAGTCAACTCTTCGCATGAGGTGGCCAAAGTACTGGAGTTTCAGCTTTAGCATCATTCCTTCCAAAGAAATCCCAGGGCTGATCTCCTTCAGAATGGACTGGCTGGATCTCCTTGCAGTCCAAGGGACTCTCAAGAGTCTTCTCCAACACCACAGTTCAAAAGCATCAATTCTTCGGCGCTCAGCCTTCTTCACAGTCCAGCTCTCACATCCATACATGACCACAGGAAAGACCATAGCCTTGACTAGGCGAACCTTTGTTGGCAAAGTGATGTCTCTGCTTTTGAATATGCTATCTAGGTTGGTCATAACTTTCCTTCCAAGGAGTAAGCGTCTTTTAATTTCATGGCTGCAGTCACCATCTGCAGTGATTTTGGAGCCCAGAAAAATAAAGTCTGACACTGTTTCCACTGTTTCTCCATCTATTTCCCATGCAGTGATGGGACCAGATGCCATGATCTTCGTTTTCTGAATGTTGAGCTTTAAGCCAACCTTTTCACTCTCCACTTTCACTTTCATCAAGAGGCTTTTGAGTTCCTCTTCACTTTCTGCCATAAGGGTGGTATCATCTGCATATCTGAGGTTATTGATATTTCTCCCGGCAATCTTGATTCCAGCTTGTGTTTCTTCCAGTCCAGCATTTCTCATGATGTACTCTGCATATAAGTTAAATAAACGTGGTGACAATATACAGCCTTGACGAACTCCTTTTCCTATTTGGAACCAGTCTGTTGTTCCATGACCAGTTCTAACTGTTGCTTCCTGACCTGCATACAGATTTCTCAAGAGGCAGATCAGGTGGTCTGGTATTCCCATCTCTCTCAGAATTTTCCACAGTTTATTGTGATCTACACAGTCAAAGGCTTTGGCATAGTCAATAAAGCAGAAATCAGTCCTGAATATTCATTGGAAGGACTGATAGTACTTTGGCCACCTGATGGGAAGAGCCAACTCACTTGAAAGATGCTGGAAAAGAATGAAGGCAGGAGGAGAAGGGGATGACATTAGACGAGATGGTTGGATGGCGTCACCGACTCAATGGACATGAGTTTGAGTAAACTCCGGGAGCTGGTGATGGACAGAGAGGCCTGGCGTGCTGCAGTCCATGGGGTCGCGAAGAGTTCGACAGGACTGAGCTACTGAACAACCACCACCACCAATGGTTAGGACTCAGCACTGACTCTAGAGGGTGGATCTTTGGTGGGGAAGCCAAAATCCCAGCAGCAGCAAAGTGTGGCCAAAAAGAAAAAAAGCATCCCGTTCAAGGTTACCCACCTGGCTAGCTATTGAGTCAGAAATTAGCGCTTAGCCTGCCTCAGGGCTCTTACTCAAATGTAAAGTCCTCAAAATCCTTACTCAGGCAGTATCCTGTACAGTTTACAAAACACTCTGATAAGGTTTCTCTTTATATCCAGAGGCAGAGATGGAATAAAAGGGAAGGTTTAAAAAGGAATAAAAAGGAATGTTCCTAAAGAAGGGCGAAATCAGCATATGGAGATAACAACAGGGAAGAGGGTTGGCCACCTGCGAGGACGACCTTCCAGGGTAGAGAAACCCCACCCCCCGTCGCCCAGGGCCCCTCGTGCACTCCAAGAACAGATCAAGGCACAGGAAACCCATCCCTCCGAAGACTACGAATCCCAGCATGCCTCGCACCCAAGAGCAGCACGCAATGTACGCCGGGACACGTAGTCCAGTTCTCGCTGACAAGGCCAGAACGTGCCATGACGTCAGGAGGGCTCGGGAAAGGGGAGTCAGAAACCGGTCCAGGATCAAGTTTTAAATCTTCCAGAGCTGATCCTGGTTTTCTTTGGTGACCCAAGTTTCAGGTCCCACCCCATAATCCAGAGGACCTATGGTGTGCCTTGAGTGCCCTCTCGCCTAACTCCTTCACGGTTAAAGAAGTACCAGAGGGCAAGAACAGGCAGCTTTCAAGCCTCCATACACCGGCTTGTGAGACCAGTGGTGTGCAGGACGCTTCCTGGAAAGTGGCTGAGACGTCGCTTCCCCCGCAGCGCCGGTGAGGACGTGGCCAGAGAGAGCCTCGAATAGCGGCTTCCCCTTCCTCTACCCGACAGGAGAAAAAGAGAGGGGCGACAGAGGGGCGAGAGAAGGGCGCGGGCGACGCAAAGGCTGCTGGGAGCGCGCGCATGCGCACGCCGCGACGGGGAGTACACCCTCAACGTCTGCGGACGCTGCGGGCGTCGGGTGTCGGCGGCGGCGCTTTGCGGCTGGTCGTGCGGGTCGGGCGCGGGCGGGCAGGCACGGCGGCTGAGGCGCGCACAGGTGATTGACTGGCCAGCTGGCTGAGGCACCGCCTGGTCCTCATTGCTGGCAGGTGGCGGGATCCATTTGGGCGGCGGTGGAGGCGGCGGCGGCAGCGGTGGCCGGGCTCAGGAGGCACTCCCTGGGCCAAGGCCATGGCACCGCGGCTGCAGCTGGAGAAGGCGGCCTGGCGCTGGGCGGAGACGGTGCGGCCCGAGGAGGTGTCGCAGGAGCACATCGAGACCGCCTACCGCATCTGGCTGGAGCCCTGCATCCGCGGCGTGTGCAGGTGAGGCCCGCGCAAAGGGACTCGCGCCCCTCCTCGCGCCGGACCTTGGAAAACCAGACCGTGGGGCAGCGGAGGGGGCGGGGGTGGGGGCTCTGGTTGGGGTGGGGAAGGAAGACGGCGGCCCATTGCGTGCCTCTCTCAGGCTTCGAGAGAACCCCGTGGAGGGCTTCCTCCCTCTCCGCCTTCTGGGCGACCCGGGAAAGGCACAGCTTTGCAGGGTTGTGCACGGAGGTGATGATGCTGGAAGCCCTTCAGAAAAGGTTCTGAGTTCTTACCTCGAAGATGGCGGTGGGGATGGTTGAAAGCAGGAACTGGAGAGCTTCGCAAACGTTGGTGGTCGTTCCATCCTGGCCGCGGCTCGGCGTTTGGTTTTAGAAAACTGGGAACTTGGAAGTGGTATTTCATCATTGTGTTGTGTTAGTGTCGACGCTGAAGGCTGGGTCATATTTTGGGGGTAGGGCGGCTTTAGGAAAATGTATATAGTTAGCCTGCGTCATCGATACCCTTCATCTCCAGTTGACATCCCCTCTTTCACTAATTTAGTGATTTTTTTAGCTTTTATTTTTTCCCCCTTACCGACCCCCCCCCCCCGCCCCCCGCCCGCGGGAGGGGGTCGTCTCTGACCCAGTACCGTTTTGCCAAGTACACAGTGTGAGCTGTGCCTAGCCTTCGAACCTTCTTTGCCTTTCCTTTTAGATCGAATCCTTAGCTGTTTTTTGCACGTTTTAACGCGGAAACTATAGTTTGTGTTCCGGAGTGTTGTCGAATTGACTAAGCCAAGACGGGCATGCTCCGTAGCCTTTTAGCGAGTACTCCGTAAAGACTTTCTGGAGTTGTTACATTTCCAGGCAGGACACCGGAGGAATGGAAGTCAAGGTCTCAGATCTGAAGCTTTAAAGTCTCGTGTGGGAAGTGAAACGAGTTAGGGAGCTTCCATAAGGCAAACGAATAAATCCAAGTTTTGGGCTTCTGGCTCAGGAGGAGGGCAACAGGCAGTACTGGAATGACATAGCCTGTATAATGGATAAGCTTCAGTCAGTTTCTCCACCTACTTTCCAGAGTAACCGAAAAATAGAAACTGTTTCACTATAATAGTTTTGATTTTAATAGAAAGAAAGGAGTAGAAATTGGCCGAGCTCACTATAAGGGAAATGTCACAGAGGTGAGTTTTAAGCTGCAACAGTAGCAAGGTTTATATCTAAGCTTTTTTTTTTTTTTCCTTAAACAACATCACTCATTTAAAATGTACAATCCAGTGGTTTTTACTTTGTATATTCACAAAGTTGTTCAGAACACAACTCAATCTGACCTCACCCCCCAAAAAAGCCCATTAGCTTGGCACTTGTAAACCACCTCCCCCACCCCAAGTATGCAAGTAATCACTGATCTACTTTCTGCCTCTAAATTGGCCTTTTCTGAACATTTCATGTAAATGGAATCGTACAGTGTGTCAACTTTAGTGACTTCTTTGACAGCGTAATGTTTTCAAGAATCATCCATGTTGTAGCATATGTCAGGTTTCCATTTTATTTCAAAAAATTGTAAAAGTTATGTAAGACCCACAGTGAAATGTTCCGTTTTTAAAGTATACGATTCCACTGCATTAAGTTTCTTTACATATTGTACACACATCACCATTGTCTCCTTCCAGACTTCTTCCATCACCTTAAGAGGAAACTCCGTTTCCATTAACCTAGTCACATCCCATTTTCCCTTCCTCCATCCCCTGGCAGGCACTCTTTTCATCTCTCTAGATTTCTTTATTCTGGATATTTTATATTAAGTGGAATCATAAAATACATGGCCTTTTTTTGTCTGGTGTTTTCAAAGGTCATCCGTGTTACAACACATGTCAATACTTTATTCTTTTTGTGGTTGAATAGTATTCCATTGTTGGACATAACACATTTTGTCTGTTCATCAAGTTGATGGATCTAAGAGTTTCCCCACAACTTCATGAGGGGTAATTGACAAATACGGTTGTACGTATTTAAAGTGTACGACACGAGGGACTTTCCTGGTGGTCCGGTGGCTAAGACTCCACGCGTCTAAAGCAGGGAGCCCAGGTCTGACCCCTGCTGCGGAACTAGATCCCACAGGCCCCAACTAAAGCTCCCATGTGCCTCAACTAAGACTGGGTGCAGCCAAATCAATATTTAAAAACCAAAGTGGACAACATGATAATTTGATAGCCATTGTGGAGTGATTACCAGAATCGCAACGAACACCTCACAACATAGTTAAATTGATGGGTATTTTGGTTGTTTCCACCTTTTGGCTGTTGTGAATAGCTTTGGTATGAATATTTGTGTGCAAGTTTTTGTTGGAACACCTATTCTTTTGTTCCTTTAAGTATTTACCTGGGAGAGGAATTGCTGGGTCATTTAATAACTGTGTTTAACACTTTGAGGAAAACTACTTGTTTTCCAAAGCGGCTGCAGTAGTTTGCATTTAATGTATGACGATTTCGATGTCTCCTCATCCTCACAGTTTGTTTTTTCTCATCGCCATCCTAGTGGATGTGCATTGGTATCTCACTATGGTTTTGATTTGTGTTTTCCTGATGACTGATAGGTTGAGCATCTTTTCCTGTGCTTATTGACCATTTGTAGATCTTTGGAGAGGTCTTTTCACATCCCTTGCCCAGTTTTAAAATGAGGTTGTCTTTACTTTTGAGTTAGAGCTCTTCATATAGTCTCAGTATAAGTCCCATGTATTTGCATATATTTTCTCATTCTGTAGGTTCTCTATTTCCCTTTCTAGTTAGTACCCTTTGCGACAAAAAAGCTTTTACTTTAATGTACCGTTGATTCTGGGGCTTCTCTGGTGGCTCAGTGCTAAAGAATCCACCTGCCAGGCAGGAGATGGGTTCAGTCCTTGGGTTGGGAAGGTCTGCTGGAGAAAGAAATGGCAACCCACTCCAGTATCCTTGTCTGGAGAATCCCATGGACAGAGGAGCCTGGTGGGCTACAGTCCATGGGGTTGCAAACAGTGGGACAGGACTGAGCTCCTAAACGATGATAACAACACAGTAGATTTATTTATCTCTTGTTTTGGTCACTTGTACTTTTGAAACCAGGCCTGATCTGAAGTCCAAGCAGTTTTTATTTAAATATCAGAAAGATTTCTTCTACCCTTTTGTTTAAGCATTCTTCTGACTTTTAAGATGAGATTAAACTAATGAAGATATTATCAATATCTTTTAAATACTTTACAGAAAAATTTTTAATGAGATGCCAGAGCTGAAGAAGTGTGTAGCCACAGGCAAAGACAAGATGACTCAGGACTATTTACCTTCTGAGACTGCTTAGTACAATCACAGCATGAAAGCAAGCTATACTAAGTCTTAGGTACAAAGAATTCTGCAAATATTTTGTCTTAATTCTTAAAACCAGTGAGGATTGTAGTCAAATCAGTCCCTTTCCCGTGGTTTCCCACGTGGCTCAGACGGTGAATCTGCCTGCAATGCAGGAAACCTGGGTTCGATCCCTGGATCAGGAAGATCCCTTGGAGTAGGAAATGGCAACCCACTCCAGTAATCTTGCCTGCAGAATCCCAGGGACAGAGGAGCCTGGTGGGCTACAGTTCATGGGGTCACAAGGAGTCAGACTGGGCTGAGTGACTAACACTTTCACTTTCAAGTTGCTTGCAGTAAAATTGTTCAGTGAGGGATATGCAGTTTTCATTTTGACCCATTTTTGTTAGATTTCCCATTAGAGTGATGGTTTCACTTTGCATTCCTACTACCAGTGTGTAAGAATGTCTCGTTTCCATAATCAACAACACAGTATGTTAGTCATACTTTTTCATCTGATAGATGGGATATGGTGTCATATTAATTTCTTTTTGTGACAGTTAAGATCTTGATTTGAATTTTTAAAACCTGAACTTACACTTCTAGTTGTATATAGGAGTGTAATGTCTGTTTTGTTTTCATCAGAGAAACCAAAACATTTCAGAGATGTAATGCATTCAAGAAAGTCATTGTTATGCCACTGATTTAACTGCCCATGGATAGTGGGATCTTAGTTCCCCAATCAGGGATGGACCCTGGGTCCCTGCATTGAAAGCCCTGAGTCCAAACCACCAACCGCCAGGGACTCCCTTGTTAGGCCAGTTTAAGAAACATGTAAGTTACTGCCCCTGGCTCTAGTCTAAACCCCTTAGTAGGGACTGTTGGACCTGATGCTTACGTTTCTATTGAGCGTTTCCTCTTTGATGAGCCGTTGATACCTTTTCTCTGTTGGTGCACTTTCTCTCTCACTTTACCACTTTTGCCTTGCTAACCTGTCCCTGATCCTAGGAAGAGGTCAGGGACCAGATTTTTTTTTTTTTAATTAAAAAAGTCTTAATTATGGCAAAATTTAAACATACACTGAAGTAGGATTTCCCTGCTGTTCCAGTGGTTGAGACTCCATTTTTGCACTGCATAGGGTGTGGATTCAGTCCCTGGTCAGAGAGCTAAGATCCCTATGCCATGTGATGTGGGGGGAAAAAGAGAGAGATGGTATAATGACACCCCACGATCCCATACAGCTTTATCAATTATTGATCCAAGGTGATCAGTTGTTTTGTTGCTGAAAGCTCAGCTCTTTGTACACCTGTGCCAAATTGAATTTCGGAGGTCATTTTGGGTGAAGTAGAAAAGAATAGCTTTATTACTTTGCCAGGCAAAGGGGGCCACAGCAAGCTAATGCCCTCAGAACCTCGTGTCCCAGCTTGGGGATCAGTTCAGTCACTCAGTCGTTTCCGACTCTTTGTGACCCCACGGACTGCAGCACGCCAGGCTTCCCTGTCCATCACCAACTCCTCAATTTCAGGTTCATCTAGTCGGTGATGCCGGATCTTAGTTGTGGCTTTCAGGATCTTAAAGCATTGTGTCTTGAGGATCTCATCCTCTGTCGTCCCGTTCTGCCTTCAATCTTTTCCAGCATCAGGGTCTTTTCCAGTGAGTCAGTTCTTCGCATCAGGCAGTCAAAGAACTGGGAGTTTCAGCTTCAGTCCTTCCAGTGAATATTCAGGACTGATTTTCTTCAGGATGGACAGGTTGGATCTCCTTGCAGTCCAAGGGACTCTTAAGAGTCTTCTCTAACACCACAGTTCAAAAGCATCAATTCTTTAGTGCTCAACTTTCTTTATAGTCTGACTCTCACATAGTCAACTCATATAGTCAAGTCTTTATATTCCAGTTCTTGGGGAAGATAGAAGTCTTATCGTAATTATTCAAAAAGGGTGTGCTCACCTTGTGGACAGTCTTCTGAGGGGTTAGTGGTGAGGTAAGGAGGAGTCACCTTCAGGTCCAGCTGATCTGGGGTCTGCATGCTTGTGGGCAGCATGCATGCCGGCTCAGTCGTGTCTGACTCGGCGACCTCATGGACTGTAGCCCACCAGGCTCCTCTGTCCATGGAATTTTCCAGGCAAGAATATTGGAGTGGGTTGCCATTTCCTTCTCCAAGGGGATCTTCCCCACCCAAGGATGGAATCCTCTCTTCTCTTTTCTCTGCAGGTGAATTGTTTACCACTGCGGCCCCCCCGGGAAGCCTTGTGGGCGGTATACCAAAGTTAATTGGTAGCTTCTCCCACCTGGAGGGGCTTTCGGGCTGGGCAGGATAGCTCAAAGGTATTGTTGTGTGTATCCATTGACTGGAAAACAGGACCTTGCCCCAAGGCTGCTCTTGACTGTTTCTCTCACAGCCCCGCCCTTCCCTAATTAAGGACTGCTCAGTCTGCCCAGCAGTCTGCCCTTCAGAACGCAGGGAAGGTCAAGGAGGCTGAAGGAAGGCTGTTTACTGGAATCAGAGAAATGGGGGCACAGAAAGACCTGTCCCCAGGAGCCCAACAGGGCCCTGCACCCCGTCAGTTTATTCTCACTGCATGATGTACTTCCATTACTTAACACAACTTTAAAGACTTCCAGTGTAATGCATGTTACTGGTTTAGGAAGTATTGTGTGTTCTATGTGTTCTATGAAACCTGTGCCTGTGGGGTTTTGATCATTATGTGTCTTTCTGCTCTTCTACACTAACACTTGAAGGATTAGTATAACCAAGCTTTGAATGGAAGTGAGAAACCTGTCCTTAATCTCAGGCTCAGCTGTTACTTGAATTTTTTCATTTTCTTTCTGTGTATCTGTTAAATTCAACAAATATTTATTATATGCCATGCAGAGTAGTCATTCTTTATTCAAAAAAAATTTTTTTTTTCTGACATCTACTATGGTCTTGGGTGGCTCTGAAATAGAGCCAACTGAGGTTAAAGTTCCTTCATTTGCCATTTATTTTAGAGATAAGAAAGATGTAAACAACATAATAGTTACTTTCACAAAAGGAGACAGGTGTTAACATAATATACTTTTGTAAGTTGTTTTTATTTGATGGGTTGTCTTTTTCTGCATTTATTGATCCATATAGATCTGCCTTATTGGTTTTAATAGCAGTGTGCTATTTCACTGTGTAGAGATAGATGTGTTATAATTTAACCAGTTCTCTTGTTTTCTAAAAATTTTAATTGATGAATTTATTTTTGGCTGTGCTGGGTCTCTGTTGCTGTAAGGGTTTTCTCTAGTTGCCACTGCATGTCTCTAGAACCTCTTCTAAAGCTTTTAATTTCCTCATCCTCCATTTAATTTCCTCGTCCTCCATTTGAAGATGGACCTCAGCAATGTCCTTTAGAGTCCTGGATCAGTCCCCGCCTCCCCCCAGTTATAGCTAATGCCACAACTAGAAATTGTTTTAAATTCTATTAATTTACCTTGGTTGTGCTGGGTCTTTGTTGCTGTGTGGGCTTTTCTGTAGTTGGCGGTTAGCAGGGGCTGTTCTCTTTTTGCAGTGCAGGGCTCTTCATCACCAGGGCTTCTTGTGGAGCTCTAGGGCTTGCAGGCTTAATTACTTTTGGCACATGGGTTTAGCTGCCCCATGGCCTCTGGGATCTTCCTGGGCCAGGGGTCGAGCCCCTGCCTCTGGCATTAGCAGATGGATTCTTAGCCTCTGGACCACCGGGCAAGTCCTCCAATTAAAAACAAAGGCGCCTTGGGTCTTCGTTGTGGCTCTCAGGGTCTTAAAACACTGTGTCTTGAGGACCTTTTTGTTGTGGCTGATAGACTGTCTGGTTGTGGCCTGGGACCTCCAGAGTGCCTGACTCAGTGGTTGTGGCATGTGGCTTAGTTGCTCCGCTGCACATGGGATCTTACTTCCCTGGCTGGGATCAAACCCGTGTCTTCTGCACAGCAAGGCGGACTCTTCACCACCAGATGACCCAGGTTTTTTTTTTTTTTTTTTTTTCACTTTGTGGGTTTTTTCCCTTTTGATTCATAGAATGAGATACGGATCCATCTTTATTTTTGCTTTTTACTAAATGGGCACTCAGTTTTCTTAAACCATTTATTGAATAATCTAATCTTCACCACCACTAGTTGAGAGGCCGTCTTTATTTATTTGTTTAGTGGTCCTGCCACAGGGCATGTGAGATCTCAGTTCCCCAGCTAGGGAGGGAGCTCATGCCCCTCAGTGGGAGCACTGAGTCTTGCCGGTGGAGCACTAGGGAAGACTAAAAGGCCACTTCTGTTATATGACGAATTACTGTACGTATCTGGGTACGTACGGTACCCCTATTGCCTTCCACTGATTCTACTCAGTACCCCTGTACTAGGATAAGAGTTCCAGTTACTTGCCAGTATTTTTTAAATATCTGATAAGGCAGGATCCTTCTTAAATTTCTCTGTGAAGGACTTCCCTAGTGGTCCAGTGTTTAAGACTGAGCTCCCCATGCAGGGGGCCCAGGTTCCACCTCTGACCGGGGAACTAGAGGGCCCACGTGGCAGCCCGATAGGCGCAGCTTAAAAAAATGCTCAAAATTTTTCTAGTGGTTCTTATTCAACTAAAATTTATATTTTATGTACAGAAAAGTGCACAAAGTCATGAGATTTACACTGGGTGAATTATCACACAGGGAACATATACATCATGCAAGATGAAATAAAACGTTGCCGTGGGGACTTCCCTGGTGGTCCAGTGGTTAAGATGCTGCGCTTGCACTGCAGGGAGTGTTGGTGTTCCACTGGTTAAGAATCCGCTTACCAGTGCAGAGGACTCGGGTCTGATCGCTGGTCTGGGAAGATCCCACGGGCCGTGGTGAGAAGCCCTGATATAGCAACTATAGAAAAGCCTGCACAGAAAGGAAGACCCAGCACAGCCAAAATTAAAATAAATAGAAAACTTAAAAAAAAAAAAAAAAAAGACAACGTACTCGCCTTACTTTGAACACCACACATTATCTACCTTGTTTTGAACTTTGTGTACGATTAATTTTACATTGTATTTCCTCTGTCTGGCCTCTCTTGCTCAGCACTTTGAGATTCATTCACATGCTGAGTAGCAGCAGGATGTTCATTCTTAGTCATTTGCAGAATTCCATTGTGTTATTCCATACACACGCAGGAGGGATCTTAGTTCCTTGATCAGGGATCAAACCGGAGCCCCTTGCTTTGCAAGATGGATTCTTAACCGCTGGAACGCCAGCAAGTCCCTACATTCACAGCTCGTTGGCCAGAGCTTATTTCATTGGTTCTGGCAATCCAGAAAGTATCTAGAAGAGGGTTCCTTGGCAAACAGCACTGTAGGCTACCACTCAAGGAGTCTGTCTAGCTGTGTTTCGCTTTCCTCGTATGACAACTTTTCATGCTTAGGGGCCATTTGTATGCCTCTTTGAACAGCTTCTTGTGCCCTTTGCCCATTTTTATTTTGGGTTATTAGTCCTCATCAGTTTGTAGGAATTCTTTTTTAAAATACTTATATTTTTTAACTATTCTTTCCTGCGCTGAGTCTCCTCAGTGTGCTGTGTGCAGACTTTCTCTAGTTGTGGCAAGTGGGGGCTGCTCTCTAGTTGGGGGTGTGCAGGCTTCTGCGGGCGGCGGCTTCTCTTGCTGCCGAGCAGAGACTCTAGAGCGCACAGGCTCAGCAGCTGTGGCTCTCAGGATTAGTTGCTCCTTGTCCTGTGCCGTCTTCCTGGACCAAGGATTGAACCCATGTCCTGTGCATGGGCGGGAGGATTCTTATCCACTGAATCACCAGGGAAGTCCAGTAGGAGTTCTTGATGTATTAAGAGATTATTTCTGTGACATGAGTTGTAAAGACATTTTTTAATTGTATCGTTGTCTTTTTTTCCTCTTGTGGCTGTGCCACGTGGCATGTGGAACTTCCCTGACCAGGGACTGAACCCACGCCCCCTGCAGTGGAAGCACAGTCTTAGCCACCGGGCCACCAGAGAAGCGCCTGTACCATTGTCTGGTTCGCCCTGCAGAAATGTTTATGAGATTAAATTAATGGATCTTTTGTGACTTCTAAACGTTGAGTCATCAACTCAATCCTTTTTCATCAGATCAGATCAGATAGGTCACTCAGTCGTGTCCGACTCTTTGTGACCCCATGAACCGCAGCACGCCAGGCCTCCCTATCCATCACCAGCTCTCGGAGGTCACTCAGACTCACGTCCATCGAGTCAGTGATGCCATCCAGCCATCTCATCCTCTGTCGTCCCCTTCTCCTCCTGCCCCCAATCCCTCCCAGCATCAGAGTCTTCTCCAATGAGTCAACCCTTCGCATGAGGTGGCCAAAATACTGGAGTTTCAGCTTTAGCATCATTCCTTCCGAAGAAATCCCAGGGCTGATCTCCTTCAGAATGGACTGGTTGGATCTCCTTGCAGTCCAAGGGACTCTCAAGAGTCTTCTCCAACACCACAGTTCAAAAGCATCAATTCTTCGGCGCTCAGCCTTCTTCACAGTCCAGCTCTCACATCCATACATGACCACAGGAAAGACCATAGCCTTGACTAGGCGAACCTTTGTTGGCAAAGTGATGTCTCTGCTTTTGAATATGCTATCTAGGTTGGTCATAACTTTCCTTCCAAGGAGTAAGCGTCTTTTAATTTCATGGCTGCAGTCACCATCTGCAGTGATTTTGGAGCCCAGAAAAATAAAGTCTGACACTGTTTCCACTGTTTCTCCATCTATTTCCCATGCAGTGATGGGACCAGATGCCATGATCTTCGTTTTCTGAATGTTGAGCTTTAAGCCAACCTTTTCACTCTCCACTTTCACTTTCATCAAGAGGCTTTTGAGTTCCTCTTCACTTTCTGCCATAAGGGTGGTATCATCTGCATATCTGAGGTTATTGATATTTCTCCCGGCAATCTTGATTCCAGCTTGTGTTTCTTCCAGTCCAGCATTTCTCATGATGTACTCTGCATATAAGTTAAATAAACGTGGTGACAATATACAGCCTTGACGAACTCCTTTTCCTATTTGGAACCAGTCTGTTGTTCCATGACCAGTTCTAACTGTTGCTTCCTGACCTGCATACAGATTTCTCAAGAGGCAGATCAGGTGGTCTGGTATCCCATCTCTCTCAGAATTTTCCACAGTTTATTGTGATCTACACAGTCAAAGGCTTTGGCATAGTCAATAAAGCAGAAATCGATGTTTTTCTGGAACTCTCTTGCTTTTTCGATGATCCAGCGGAGGTTGGCAATTTGATCTCTGGTTCCTCTGCCTTTTCTAAATCCAGCTTGAACATCAGGAAGTTCACAGTTCACATATTGCTGAAGCCTGGCTTGGAGAATTTTGAGCATTACTTTACTAGCGTGTGAGATGAGTGCAATTGTGCGGTAGTTTGAACACTCTTTGGCATTGCCTTTCTTTGGGATTGGGATGAAAACTGACCTTTTCCAGTCTTGTGGCCACTGCTGAGTTTTCCAAATTTGCTGGCATATTGAGTGCAGCACTTTCACAGCATCATCTTTCAGGACTTGGAATAGTTCAACTGGAATTCCATCACCTCCACTAGCTTTGTTCGTAGTGATGCTTTCTAAGGCCCACTTGACTTCACATTCCAAGATGTCTGGCTCTAGGTCAGTGATCACACCATCATGATTATCTGGGTCGTGAAGCTCTTTTTTGTACCAATGTTTAAAAGAAATTTGCTGATTTTTTTTTTAATGTTATTGTGGTTTTAATTAATGTTTAAATCTTTGATCCAGTTGGAATTTGTACTAAAGTGATATTGTGAAATGAACCCAGTTGTATCTTTTTGCAGGTAAGCTGCCTGGTTGCCCCATCCCTGTTTGTTAGAAATCATGTCTTTACTCCATGGATGTGAATACCTTTGTTGTATGCTGAGTTACCCTGTGTTTCTGAACTTTTGTTACATTGTTTTAGTTTGGGGGTCTTTGTTATTCAGTATCTTATAGGACTCCTGTCTTTACTCCACTGATGTGGACACCTTTGTTGCATGCTAAATTACAGTGTGTATTTCCGTCTGTTTCTTAACTTTTTATTTTATTACATTGTTTTAGTGTGGGGGTCTTCCTGATTCAGTATCTTGTAGGACTTAATCCTTCCTGATTGTTCTTTTTAGGAGTTGTTTTGTTTTGGCTTTTAAATTTGTGTTCTGTTCCATAATTTGTCTGCTTGATTTAATAATAATAAAAAAAAATCTTCTAATTTTTTTTGGACAATTTATACTCCAGGAAGATGAAGATGCGCCGTGTTCACTCCGTGGCTGAGTTTGAGCAGTGTGTCATAAAATGCTTAAAAAAAAAAAACCAAAAAACCAAGCAGGAGTGAGTAGATTAAGTTTGGTTTGTTGTTGTTTGTTTGTTTGTTTTTTTCAGTTTGAAATTGTGCTGGTGGAAGGAGGAGGGACTCTCCTTAGGTGTCTGGTGGGGTGCCCTATGGTGACCTTTGAAAGGCTGCTTGGGCACTGAGCTGTGTTCTCTTTGTTTTCTTTCCTAGTAGAGGACTTACTAATATTGTTTTAATAGCTACTTTGCTTTGGGGAGTTTTTTAAACTTGCCTTCCCTGTGTGCTTAATCTTGTCTGACTCTGCGTCCCTATGGATTGTGGCCCACCAGGCGGCTTTGTCCGTGGGATCCCCAGGCAAGAATTCTGGAGTGGGTTGCCATGCCCTTCTCCAGGGGCTCTTCCCAACCCAGGGATTGAACCTGTATCTCTTATGTCTCCTGCATTGTCCGGTGGGTTCTTGACTGCTAGCACCACCTGGAAAGCCAGCACCAGCCTTGAAAAATTGTAAACGTTTAGATGAAGGATAAGAGAAGCCTTTTTGGTGTCAAATGATCTTTCTCATGAAAAAGCAGCCACAGGGCTGGGAAACCTGCTTCGGGACAGTGACAGCCTGTATGAACGAGGCTTCGCGAGGACCCTGATGCCTCATCGTCCTCTTGGCTGTGTGTTTGCTTTCTCTTGTGTCCTTTTCGTTAGAACTCAAAATTTCAAATAAAATCAGGTTGTTAGGTGAATGTAGACTTAATGAATTTCCAGATGTGAATTCTAGTGGTTCCCATCCTTCCTTTAATAAATATTTTAAATGAAGCCACGTATATCCAACCCTGTTCCTTTTTCCCCCTCCACAAAAACAATCACTACCGAGTGCTGTTGCCCTGAACCCTTGCGTCAGCCGTTGTCTTCCACGTTTCTCATCTCTCAGTTACAGCGTCTATGTTGTTTCTCTGCTTTGCTGCCCCTCCCCGCCAAGAGCCAAGATTTAAACTTTGGAAATTTCCCATTTAAAAAAAATTAGAAGCTTAAAACTTAGTAAAAATAGGAGGAGCTTGGTGAGAATGGCAATGATCGGAAAAGCAAAACTTGTGAAATCTTCAGATGGGTCTGATAAGCCACCTTGCTTGAGAAGCGTAACTAGAAAACCTTTTTTATTTTTTTGTCAAACGGCTAGTAACGCCTTGGTCTTTTTCTTTTCTTTTTCCTGCTGAGCTTTTTATTTTGGAGTATAACCGATTTACAATGCTCTGATAGTTTCAGGTGCACAGCAAAGGGACTTGCTGCTACTGCTGCTAAGTCTCTTCAGTCGTGTCCGACTCTGCGCGACCCCATGGACTGCAGCCCACCAGGCTTCTCCGTCCATGGGATTCTCCAGGCAAGAACACTGGAGTGGGTTGCCATTGCCTTCTCCAAAGCATGAAAGTGGAAAGTGAAGGTGAAGTCGCTCATTCGTGTCTGACTCTTAGCGACCCCGTGCACTGCAGCCTACCAGGCTCCTCTATCCATGGGATTTTCCGGGCAGCAGTACTGGAGTGGGGTGCCATTGCCTTCTCCGAGAAGGGACTTAGCCATACATATACATGTGTCCATTTAGAGGGTCTTTCTAAAGTTCCAGTCTAGTTCTTTTTCTTCATAAAATTGTGTATTGGCTCCTTGTTGCTTCTGGAATAAAGTCCGAGCTCTTGCCGTGCATAGTGTTTGAGGGCTTCTGTGATCTGATCCAGCCCCTACTTCTCTTCAGCCTCAGGGGCTTTCCCAGCCCCCTCTCC
This sequence comes from Tragelaphus eurycerus, assembly GCA_935064755.1. Taxonomy (NCBI): domain Eukaryota; kingdom Metazoa; phylum Chordata; class Mammalia; order Artiodactyla; family Bovidae; genus Tragelaphus; species Tragelaphus eurycerus. The sequence goes on along the minus strand of CAKXYN010000099.1, from coordinate 5,508,072 downwards.
CCAAAGCCTCCAGCTGTGATGAACTGCAGGAAGACTTTCGTGTAAGCCTCCATTGATTTTGCCTCTCCAGCCTCTCTGCATAGGCTCTCCTCGGCCTGGAAGGCTCTTTGGTTTTCCTCTCACATGTAGTGAGTTCCTGTGTGCCCTTGGAGACTCCCAGCTTGGCAACAGCCCCCTCCTGTGGGGTTCCTGCTGAGCGTCCTGTGGTTAATGCCAGCACAACACTGTGAGCACTTCTTTGCTCCCTGGGACTTTGTCTTTTATTTTGGTATATCCTGGGCTGGTCAGACACGACTGAAACGACTTAGCAGCAGCAGCAGGTCCTGTAATTCTTATCCAAGCATATCAACTTGACAGAATGTGTGAACCTGTAGAGTCTAGTTTCTTTTAGAAGATGATAGGTTTTGGTTACAGAGTGACATTGTTGACTTTCACTCAGTGCACTGTGACATATCTTGTGGGAAACTGATGCTGGTAACATTGATAGCAACTTGAAACGGTCCCGCAGCAGCACTCTGAGCACAGATCACCCAGACTGATCACAACCACTGCCTCTTACCCAGCACCACTTCTACCCTTGTTTTCATCATCATCTCTTTCTGGCTAGAGGCAGAAAGGGTAGAATAGTCGTACTGTCTCATGTACGTAAGTGTTTTTATAAACGTGGGCTTCTAAGGGGACCCAAATTAAAAAGATTAGAAAATTTTAGTGTTCACCTAATCCCTTCCCCCTTGTTTTATAAATGAGGAAATGGGGACTTTTTCCTCCGAGCAGAATCATGGCAGGGGGTTGGTTTTGTTGTCTTTCAACTAGCACATAGGACGCGAGGAGCCCGGGAAGGTTGAGTCAGCCACCAGAGTTCTGGAAAGGGCTTGAAGTTAGGCAGTGACCTGCTGTAGCCTCTCCCCTCGCCCACCTGTCAAAAGATGGGGAGGCTTCTGAACTCCTCCTTCCTTGTTGACATCTGGCGAGAGACTGTTTTGTGATTATGAATGATAGAGGGACGAGAATGATCTTGGTTAGAGGGGACTCGTTTGGAGAGGAGGTCCTGGACCTAACTAATCCTAAACAGCCACCATTCTGGTAAGAGTGGCGGCATTCACAGTTAGAGACGATTTGAAATTTTCAAGGACAGTTCAGTCCGTGGTTATTATGGGAACCATTTCAGTAATATTCGTCTAACCTGTTTTCTGCTTGTGTGTGTATGTGTACACACACACAAATCACTTTCCAGAATCTGGTGCTGCGTTAGGCAAAGCTTTAGTGTGGTCAGGGGTCTTCCCCAGAAGCAGGAGAGTTGGCTTGTTGCCGTTCTTCATTGATTTCTCCCTGGGCTGGGTGTGAAACGGAGCCAAGGAGCCAAGAAACAAAGGTGTTGAGGGAGAAAAACGGCGATAATAACTCTTTAAGTGATCACGCAGAGAGTGAGATCTCCACCCTCCACTCCCATCCAGAAAATAAATTTTCTCTGAACTGCACAGCAACTGGGTGTTCATTGACTATTGATTTCTGTCCACTATGCTGGAGGGTGTACTTCTAAATGACAGATTGTTGGAGATCCGTGAAAACAGAACCAAAACTACCACTCTTAACCTGTGGTGAGTGTAGGAGCTTAAATCATTTGTACCCCTGGATTGTTAGCCTACTTTTTTGTTTGTTTCTATGTTTTTTTACCACTTTACAGTTTTGTTTTTTTTTTTTAATTATATAACTCCACTTATTTTTTAAACTTTTTATTTTGTATTGGGGTATGCTGCTAAGTCGCTTTAGTCATATCCGACTCTGTGTGACCCCATAGACGGCAGCCCACCAAGCTCCCCCATCCCTGGGATTCTCCAGGCAAGAACAGTGGAGTGGGTTGCCATTTCCTTCTCCAGTGCATGAAAGTGAAAAAGTGAAAGTGAAGTCACTCAGTCGTGTCCGACTCTTAGCGACCCCATGGACTGCAGCCCACCAGGCTTCTCCATCCATGGGATTTTCCAGGCAAGAGTACTGGAGTGGGATGCCATTGTCTTCTCCGATTAAAAATGTGATAGTTTCAGGTAGACAGCAAAGGGATACATATACATGTATACATTGGACCATATATATATACAATGTGTCCATTCTCCTCCAAACTCCCCTCCCATCTAGGCTTGCCACATAACATTGAGGAGAGTTCCCTGTGCTGAACAGTAGACCCTTGGTTATCTATTATGACTCTCGCAGTCTGTACATGTCTATCCCAAACTCCCTTACTATCCCTCACAGACAGTTTGACTTGTGAGAAATTGTTTCCTTTTTTACAGTTTTGGACATCACTACAGATGTCTCCTTTTCCTTCTTGCTTGCACCATCTAATCTGTTCCCAAGTCCTGTTGATTTCATTGCATTGCTATGCTTGGTTTCAGCTTTCTTCCCTTGCTTGCATTGCCACCAAACAGGTTTAGGACTTCATCTCTAACCAGGAAAATCCTTGTGTTTCTCTGTTCAGCTTCAGTCCATCATTTACGTTGCTGCCAAAGTGTTTATTGGCCTAAAACCACAGCAGGTGATGTCCCAGTTACTTAGGGTATCAGACCAAACATTTCGGAACCTGCCCTCTGCCTGTTCCTGCAACCACTTGGTGTTCTTGTAGCCATAGCCCCAGGAAGAAAGGAGCTGTTAGAATTCTTCATTTTGTTTCATAGCCACAGTGTCAGACATTCTGTGGACATGTGCCTAAAAGTATTGAAACAAAATGTTGGTGTCATTTAACATTTTGAGGTATTATCTCATGTTTTCCCAAAAGGGTCATGTTTAATCATGGACAGTGACTCACTTTACCCTGATTCATCACAATTTTTTTTTTTTTTTTTGCTAATTCTATAAGTGAAAACCTTTCTCATGGCTGTTTTAAGTTTGCATTTTTCCAGAGCTGAGATGTTTCCCCCTGTGTTTGTTAACTGGTCTTACAAGGAAAGCTTAGAGGAAGCTCTTTTTAAGAACTAAGAGGTTTGGGAATTCCCTGGTGGTCCAGTGGTTAGGACTTATTTGTACTGCTGTGGCCCTAGATTCAATCCCTGGTAGAGGAACTAAGATCCTGCAAGCTGCGTGATGTGCTTACTTAAAAAAAAAAAAAAAAAAAAGAACTAGGGGGTCTGTCAGGCTGAAATGGACATTGGCTCTTGAAGTTAACAGAAGAAGCTTTATTTAGTTAATCTGTATTTATTAGGGCTTCTAGAGTACTCTTGCCTGGAAAATCCCATGGATGGAGGAGCCCGGTAGGCTCCAGTCCATGGGGTCGCTAAGAGTCGGGCACGACTGAGAGACTTCACTTTCACTTTTCACCTTCATGCGTTGGAGAAGGAAATGGCAGCCCACTCCAGTATTCTTGACTGGAGAGTCCCAGGGATGGGGGAGCCTGATGGGCTATCATCTATAGGGTCGCACAGAGTCGGACACGACTGAAGTGACTTAGCAGCAGCAGCAACTAGATACAGGTGACGGAAACTTCAAACTAACCTCGTGTATGGGAAGTGCCTCAGTTAAATCTAAGGAGGTGTTTGTTTTAATTCAGGAAAGATTTGAACAAATAATGCTAGGGCAGAACAAAGCTGGTGGAGGTAATGGAATTCCAGCTGAGTTATTTCACATCCTTAAAGAGATGTTAAATGCTGCAGTCAGTATGGCAGCAAATTTGGAAAACTCAGCAGTGGCCACGGGACTGGAAAAGGTCAGCTTTCATTCCAATCCCAAAGAAAGACAATGCCAAAGAACTACCATACAGCTGTGCTCCTTCACACGCTGGCAAGGCAGTGCTCAGAATCCTTCAAGCTGGACTTCACCAGTGTGTGAACGGACAGCTCCCGGATGTACAAGCTGGATTTAGAAAAGGCAGAGGAACCAGAGCCTAGATTGCTAACATCTCCTGGATCATAGAAAAGGCAAGAAAAACGTCTACTTCTGCTTCATTGCCTTTGACTGTGTAGATCACAACAAACTGGGAAATTTTTAGAGAGATGGGAATACCAGACCACCTTACCTGCCTCCTGAGAAATCTCTATGCAGGTCAAGAAGCAACACTTAGAACCGGACATGGAACAACAGACTGGTTCCAGATTGGGAAAGAAGTACATCAAGGTTGTGTATTGTCACCCTGCTTATTTAACTTATATGCAGAGTACATCGTGAGAAACGCTGGGCTGGAGGAAGCACAAGCTGGACTCAAGATTGTCAGGAGAAATATCAATAACCTCAGATAAGCAGATGACACCACCCTTACGGCAGAAAGTGAAGAACTAAAGAGCCTCATGATGAAAGTAAAAGAGGAGAGTGAAAAAGGTAGCTTAAAATTCAGCATTCAAAAAACTAAGATGATGGCATCCACGTCCATCACTTCATGGCAAATAGGTGGGGAAAGAAGGGAAACAGTGACAGACTTTATTTTCTTGGGTTCCGAAATCACTGCAGACGGTGACTGTAGCCATGAAATTTAAAGACACTTGGCCCTTGGAGGAAAAGCTATGACAAACCTAGACAGCATATTAAAAAGCACACCTATCACTTTGCTGACAAAGGTCTGTCTAGTCAAAGCTATGGTTTTTCCAATAGTCATGTATAGATGTGAGAGTTGGACCATAGAGAAGGCTGAGCACCGAAGAACTGATGCTTTTGAACTCTGGAGCTGGAGGAGACATCTTGAGAATCCCTTGGACTACGTGGAGATCAAACCAGTCAATCCAGAAGGAAATCAACCCTGAGTATTCATTGGAAGGGCTGATGCTGAAGCTGAAGCTCCAGTACTTTGGCCACCTGATGCGAAGAGCTGACTCATTGGAAAAGATTCTGATGCTGGGAAAGATTGAGGACAGGAGGAGGAGGAGATGACAGAGGATGAGATGGTTGGATGGCATCACTGACTCAATGTTTGTGAGTGTGAGCAAGCTCTAGGAGATGGTGAAGGACAGGGAGGCCTGACTTGCTGCTGTCCATGGAGTCGCAGAGTCTCACGTGACTTAGAGACAGAACAATGGTAAAGGGCAGGGAAACACTTGGGCTCAAGAGCTAAGGAGGGATTTGGGAGCCTCTTTCACCTGTTTCTCATGCAAGTCAGCAGGTTGATTTCCTTCTTAGTGTTGGGACAACTAAGCTTCAAAGTCGCACGCATCCCGTAAGGCCTGCCACTGAAGAGGGGTTGTTTTGTTTTGTTCCCTTCTCTTAGTTCTTCTTTTAAATATTTTGTGAGGTTGTTTTTGGGTTCTGGATGGGAGCTGCGTCTCAGCAGATCTTGCTAAAACCAGAGGAATTGTGGAACAGTTAGGCCCAAATTAAAAAAAAAAAAAAAAAGGTGGGGAAAGCTGAAGAAACTAGGCACACAGAGTAATAGGCATGTACCACACAGAACAAAAACCTAGTCTTGAAGCCCGCTGACATGTAAGTGAGTGAGACAGTGGAGTGGGAAAGAGCCAAGGAGGAACCAGAGCGACTGCTCTTCATGCTTTGTTTTTGTGATTCTGTTTTCCCTGATTCCCCTGTAGGCAAAACAAAGGCTTTCTGGGAAGAAGGATACCTGGGTATAGTTACAGAGTTGTAAGAATGTACTGTTTCAGAGAAGATGAGTGGCATTACTCTACCAAGGTTAAATCAGAACTGCCTGTGACCTTGAAAAATTTGATGTTTAAGCCAGCATTAGGAAATCCAGATGATTTCTAGGATCCTAGTAGGTTATAAAAATTTGAGTCACCTAGCTAGGGTATTTACACATCAAACATGTAAACGTGTGTACCTGTGTCACACACGTGTCTCAGGCTCCTTAATCTGCCTCCCGTACTCTGATAAAAAGAGCGAGCTATTTTTCTACTCTAAGACAATTGGTAAAACAGGATGATAGATGCTGCTTGATGTCCATGCTGCTTCTGCACACACGCTTACTCATGTCCAACTCTTGGGACGCCATGAACAGTAGCCTGTCACTCTCCCCTGTCCATGGGATGTTTCAGGCAAGAGTACTGGAGTGGGTTGCAATTTCCTCCTCCCAGGGATTTTTCCAACCCAGGGATCAAACTGGCATCTGCCTGCATATCTTCTTGTCCTTTGTGCAGTTCATGAGGTTCTCACGGCAAGTATACTGGATGGCTTGCCATTCCCTCCTCCAGTGGATCACGTTTTGTCAGAACTCTCAGCTGTTACTCGCCCGTATTGGGTTGTCCTGCATGGCATGGCTCATAGCTTCATCAAGTCACACAGGCCCCTGCACCACAACAAGGCCATGATCCGTGAAGGGGGTGTGCTAACCATTGGACAGTTGCACCCATCTCCCGTGCTAGTAAGACCATGCTTAAAATGTTGCATGCTAGGCTTCAGCATTATGTGAACCAAGAACTTCCAGATGTCCAAGCTGGCTTTAGAAAAGGTAGAGGAACCAGAGGTCAAATTCCTAATGTTCACTGGATCATAGAGAAAGCTAGGGAATTTTAGAAAAGCATCTACCTCTGTTTCATTGACTAAGCCAAAGCCTTTGATTATGTGGATCATAATAAACTGTGTAAAGCTCTTAGAAATGGGAATACTAGACCACTTACCCATCTCCTAAGAAATCTGTGTGTGTGCAGGTCAAGAAGAAACAGTCAGAATCCTGTATGGAACAACTGGTTGGTTCAGGGTTGAAGAAGGAGTATGACAGGGCTGTGTGCTGTCACCCTGTTTGTTGAATCTGTACACTGAGCACATCATGAGAAATGCTGGGCTGGATGAGTTACAGCCTGGAATCAAGATAGGCGCAAGAAGCATCAACAGCCTCCGATGAGTGGATGACACCACTCTTATGGCAAGAAGTGAAGAAGAACTAAAGAGCCTCTTGATGAGGGTAAAGGAGGAGTGTGAGAAAGAGCCGGCGTAAAACTAAACATTAAAAAAACTAAGATCGTGGCATCCGGCCTTGTTGCTGCATGGCAAATAGAGGGGGAAGTGTGTAAGTAATGACAGATTTCCTCTTCTTGGGCTCTAAAATCACTGTGGATGGTGACTGCAGCCATGAACTCAGAACATGTTTGCTTCTTGGTAGGAAAACTATGACAAATTTAGTGTGTTGAAAAGCAGAGATACTGCTCTGCCGACAAAGGTCTGTATACCCAAGGTGGTCTTCCCAGTGGTCACGTACGGTTGTGAGAGCTGGACTGTAAAGAAGGTGGAGTGCCGAAGATTTGATGCTTTTGAACTGTGGTGTTGGAGAAGACTCCTGAGAGTCCCTTGAAGAGCAAGGAGATCAAACCAGTCCATCTTGGGAAATCAACCTACTTGTTGGAAGGACTGATGCTGAAGCTGAAACTCCAGTGTTTTGGTCATCCGATGGGAACAGATGACTCACTGGAAAAGTCCCCGATGCTGGGGAAGATTGAGGGCAGAAGGAGAAGGGAACACCAGAGGATGAGATGTCTGGATGGCATCACCGATGTAATGGATACAGACTTGGGCAAACTTCTGAAGATGGTGAGGGACAGAGAGACCTGATGTGCTGCAGTCCATGGGGTCGGAAAGAGTCGGACACGACTGAGTGACTGAATAGCAGCGACTGCCTGCATGCTTGTAGTCTGCAGCTGACGGGGATGAAAGGAGCTTGGGGGTGTCGGAGACTGACTGGGAGAGCTTTTCTTCTGCAGGGGATTTCATCTAGCCGTCTGTACTTGGCATCTGCTGTGCGGCTTGTTTCAGTTCAGTCGCTCAGTCGTGTCCGACTCTCTGCGACCCCATGGTCTGCAGCACGCCAGGCTTCCTTGTCCATCACCAACTCCTGGAGGTTCCTCAAATTCATGTCCACTGAGTTGGTGATGCCATCTAACCATCTCATCCTCTGTTGTCTCCTTCTGCTCCCGCCTTCAATCTTTCCCAGCATTAGGGTCATTCTAATGAATCAGTTCTTCACATCAGATGGCTAAAGTATTGGGGTTTCAGCTTCAGCATCAGTCCTTCCAGTGAATATTCAGGACTGATTTCCTTCAGAATGGACTGGTTGGATCTCCTTGCAGTCCAAGGGACTCTCAAGAGTCTTCTCCAACCACAGGTCAAAAGCATCAATTCTTCAGCACTCAGCTTTCTTTATAGTCCGACTCTCACATCCATACATGACTACTGGAAAAACCCTAGCTTTGACTAGACGGACCTTTGTTGGCAAAGTGATGTCTCTGCTTTTTAATATGCTGTCTAGATTGGTCATAGGTTTTCTTCCAAGGAGCAAGCGTCTTTTAATTTCATGATTGCGGTCACCATCTGCAGTGAGATACAGTGAACTCCTGTATTACAGAGCAGATTGTAATCCAGTCATTGTATTGCTCAAGTTGTTCCCGATTTGGGCACTGGGAGCCCCATCTGAGCTCTTCCTTTTAACGTGTCCCCCTCACTCTTTGAGTACATTCTTACTTAGGGGGTACCGCAGTACGTCCATGTATATCTTGTTCTTTCCCTGCCCAGCCTTCAAATTGACTATTTCTCCCAGGAGCCCTGGGTTCTTCCATTGGGGAATATTTAGAAGTTAAGATCTGGTTGCTGGCTGTGTTCATGTTATTGCTCTTAAATCCTCGGCTGACAAAAAGGCTGTCTCGTTTAGGCTGCCCAATTAAAATCCAAATTTCCGATAAATAACAAATACTTTAAAAAATATAAATATATAATTTATCTGAATTCAGATCACTCCTGTCTTGTACTTTATCTCGCAACACTAATCTACCTGTTCATACGTGTTAGGACCCATATGGATTTAGATTTAAGCCTGTTATCCTAATAAACACTGTAGGGTTCATTTTACTCTTTCTTTTATTTGTAACTCTGCTCTCCGAAACTTGATTCCCTTCATCCTCAGTATATATTTACTTATTTGTTCAATTGCAGAATGCATAGCAAGTTTCAGATTTGTTAAGCTGTTTATCTTTGAAAAGGGTTGCTCATTGTTTTCTTCCCTTTATCTTGATCCTGACACTGCTAAATGAACTTGCTAAAGACTTGAGTTCAGGTTACTTGGGTAGTGCCCCATCTTCTTCCTTTCAGTGTATGTTACTCAACTAAAATATGTCACTGTTTGTGCTAATCTTAGAGTTCCTTCCACCCTTACTGATTTGTGTATAACATTCACATGGCCCCCCAAAATTCAGCAATGTATGAAACAGTATGTTCAGGAAAGGATCACACACCTCTTTTTTTCCATCTTAATTCTACTCATGCCCTTTAGGTAACCACTTTCACTAGTCTCTGATTTACTATTATTTTTTAAATTGAGGTACAGTTGATATAAAATGTTGTATTGATTATTGCTGTACAACAGAGTGAATCAGTTTTGCATATATATACGTTTGTGTTTTCTTTTGTGTTCCAGCGAGCAGATACATGCATGTTTTAGTTCTCCATCTTTCTTACACTAAAGCACAGCACGCTGTAGGTGACTAACTCTTTGGCAATCCACTGTTTGCTTGCTGCGGTGCCCTGGAAGCACCTCTGCCTCATTTCATGGAGACCGCCATGTGGTTTTGCTGCCACAGTTGTGTCGCAGTCCACTGTGTGCATGTACCAGAGTGCCTGCGTTTGGTCATGTAAACACAGTGCTGTGATGAGTAACCTATTGCACGTGTTTCTCCGCTGTTGGAGATGTGTCTTTGCGGTGCATTCTTAAAAATGAAACGGATAGGACAGTGAGTAGGTGTGTGTGTAGCAGATTTGTTAGCAATTGTGAAATTCCCCTCTGTAAGAGTCCTACTAGTTTGCATTCTCATCAGAGTAAATGGATTCTCTTTCCCCAAGAGCCTCACAAACCAGATGCGATACTATGCTTTTTCTGTCTTGCTAATCTAATAGATGAGAAATAGAATTTTTTTAAATAGTATCATTATAGTTTTTCTTTTTTAAATTATATAGTTTTAATTTGCATGTTTCTTATGAAACTGTGGTATTTTTTAATTATACAATTTTTTTTCATAGACGAAACTGCAAAGGAAATCCAAATTGCTTGGTTGGGATTGGTGAACACATTTGGTTGGGAGAAATAGATGAAAATAGTTTTCATAACATTGATGACCCCAACTGTGAGAGGAGAAAAAAGGTAAGCCGTTGCTTTGTAAGAGATTTCCATGTGGTATTCCTGCGTGCTTTGTTCGGTGCCTCTGGTCAGAAACCATTACTGATTTCAGGTAACCTGTGCAGCTCTAAGATCAGTAGTGGAATTTCAGACTGAATCACTTGAATTGGAGCAGTTCTTAATGATGTGTGGGTAGCTATGTAATACAGTAAACTTTTAAGAATAGTTTTAGTTCAGTGCTGATTCTGTGTTTGCTTTAATGTAGCATGTTTTACTTAGAGCAGAGCTCTTTTTAGTCTCTTTAAAGGAGGTGGTAAGTCCAGAAAACAAGCTCCCATAGTGATATGATTTGGCCTCCTTGGGCTTATATTTTTACATGTTATACAATAGATAGTTTTACTTTTTTTGTAATATACATTAATATTAAAGCCTGGCATTTACAATACAGTCACCCGTATAGGTATTTTCTCTCTTAAAAAGAATGATTCTTTGTAAGTTTTGGAATTCTCAGCCTTATCTTTGAAAAAAGTTGTTACTACCTTCTTCTAGAGGCTTCCCAGGTGGCTCAGTGATAAAGAATCTGCCTGCAATGCCAAAGACATGGTTTGATCGCTGGGTTGGGAAGATTCCCTGGAGAAAGAAATGGCAATTCACTCCAGTAGTCTTCCCTGGGAAAATCCCATGGACAGAGGAGTCTGGCAGGCTACAGTCCATGTGGTCACAAAGAGTCAGATACAACTCAGGGACTAGACAACAAACTCTGCCCCACCCCACCCCCATCCCTCAGATGTGTAGGATACAAAATAATGTATCTGAAAGTTTCACATTGTCCTTCTGTTGAATGCTTACCTCTTAGGAAAAACCTTTGTAACACATCTTCACACTGATGTTTGCTAGAGCTCACTGCTCTCTGAGCTACCGGTTAAGTGGCTGGAGACTAGTGCTGAGTGGTGGTGCTGTCCTGAGTCTTTGCCCACTCGAAGTCGGCCCACATGGGGCTTTCAAGACCACTATCCTTTAACCTTTCCTGAGAGAGGCTTATGGGATTGAGACAGTTTAACACATTTTAGATTAAATTCTAGAAGTCTTTGGCATGATTGTTTACTTTAGGAGAAAGTCCGTCTTATGACTAAGTCTGGTGTCCGCAGGGCTCGTTCGTGGGCCTCACTAACCTCGGAGCCACCTGCTACGTCAACACTTTCCTCCAAGTGTGGTTTCTTAACCTGGAGCTTCGGCAGGCGCTCTACTTATGTCCAAGCACCTGCAGTGACTGCATGATGGGAGATGGCATCCAAGAAGAAAAGGGTGAGTGCAGAAGGCTGTGGGGAGGGCTCACTCCTGAGCTTACTGCCAGCAGACCGCTTCGAGCCAGCCATCAAGAGGAAACCTGAGCTACCGGCTTTTCGCTGTAATACACTGTGATTGCAGTCCATTAAATTCTAGTGCCTGATAGAAATCAGTCAATAAAACAGGCAAGGTTATTCTTCTGCCTGGTTTGAGAGGCTTAATAAATACTTCAGTGTAACCACAGCCTTTTGTTTTGATTCTCAAAAAGGCTGACTTACAAAATACCCTCTAAAATTAAGATTAACCAGCCTTGGCAAAGCAAGGTACTAATAATGTGAGTGCACTTGTTGCAAATTTAGAAACCAGTTTCATACTGTTCCTAGTGGAATTATTTAGTTTTTTTCCTGCATAATATGTGGATTGTTATTCCTAATTAATACATCTATTTAGAGGATTTTGTCTGAGATGATACAGTGTAAGAGCTCCAAGTTGGGAACTTTTCTGACTCTGTAAATCCGGTCCTGTCATTTATGTGATCTGATTTGGGCTCGTGGCCCTTGCCTTTGACTCTGAAAGAGAAAAAATAGGATTCCTAAGCCCCACATCTTCCTTCTTGCTGCTCTTTAGACAACAGTAATAGTTTTCGTCCTTGTTAATAGTAATCTATGCTTAAAAATTCTTGTTTGTTTCCCTAAAGCTATAGTTCTGAATATGTAAATCTAGATGAATGGTACAGAAGGTAAAGAATGAGTGTGTGTAAAGGATGAGTAATGGAAAATGGATCCTTTTTAAATTTTAGCATTGTTTTTGCTGAAATATAAATTTACAATGAGAAGTTTATATTGGTAAATATAAATTTGCTAATAACAAGTGGACACTAAATTTCTATTTAGTAAAGTAATGTACCACAGACTCCGTTGGGAATTGTGGTTTTAATATGTGTCTTCGAAAGATGTGATTTTTTTTTTTTTTTTTTTTTAATTTCTAAGCACTTGTTATTGTTGAGTGCTGTAGTCTTGTCCGACTCTGTAGCAGCACGCCAGGCTTCCCTGTCCTTCACCATCTCCCAGAGTTTGCCCAGACTCGTGTCCATTGAGTCAGTGATGTACCATCCCACCATCTTGTCCTCTGTCGTCCCCTTGTCCCCTTGCCTTCGGTATTTCCCAGCACCAGGGTCTTTTCCAGTGAGTTGGCTCTCCTCATCAGATGCCCAGAGTGTTGGAGCTTCAGCATCGATCCTTCCAGTAAATACTCAGAGTTGGTTTCCTTTAGGACTGTCTGTTTTTTTAATTTCTAAACACTTAGATTTTAATATTCCATCAAAGTCCTTAACCTTGTTCTCTGATAAGAGTGTGCATTTCCAGGTCCTGTTAACAGACTCAGTGCAATGTAGTAAGAAAGCTTTGGGTTGGAAATGATGGGACCTGAGTTTTAGTCCCAGCCCCATTCTTGCTTTACTTTACAGATAGGAAAACCAGCACAAGATAAGTATTTAATATCTCAAGTAGGATATAACCTGTAAAATAAGACATTTGGAGTTGATATAGACTTACTTGAATAGCTTTCAATGTCCTGTAAAGTCCCTGCACCCCCAGGAAGTAGGATTTTTCTTTATTTTACAAATGAAATGTTGGCTTCCTTTTCACAGTGGATGAGTCACAATCAGTAGTAAGAGACCCTTCAGACCAGTCAGGAGAAAGAAACTACACAAAGAATTGAACAAAGAATTATTAACAGAAAATTAGAGTAATAGGGGCATTGGTTAGCAAGAATTCAGGGTGACTTGAAAAACACAGACATAGCAGATAGGGGAGCAGCCACCAACCCTAGGGCTGAAAAAGAACACACAAGGAAAAGCCGTTGAGCCCCGCTGACCAGCTTTGAGGCCCAGACCTCATTGGAGAAAGCGCCGCCCACACGCACTTTAGTTGTTCAGGCGCTAAGGCGTATCTGACTCTTTGCAACCTCATGGACTGCAGCATGCCAGGCTTCCTTGTCCTTCACTGTGCTCAAATTCGTGTCCATCAAGTTGGTGATGCCATCCAGCCATCTCATCCTCTGTTGTCCCCTTCTCCTCCAGTCCTCAATCTTTCCCAGGATCACGGCTTTTTCCAATGAGTCGGCTCTCGCATCACTGGATGGCCAAAAAGAAACAGATACCTCAGTGGGTTTCCTTACCGGAAACAGTCCTCGGGGAGTTACCGGGCCTTGGAATCCCCTGCACAGAGTGTCCAGATCATTCACAGGGCAGTCATTCAAGAGGAAGTATCCTACCAGAGACATCCCACTGAAATTACTAGAGGAATCCCACTGAAACTACTAGAGGAGTTGCTGTTTAATGAATTAAGAGGGCGTTTGTTGGCCACTGCTGACTAAGAGTGGGCAGAGCCTGACAAGATGCACAGTGGAGCCCTCCAGCGCCCTCTACTGACAAGAGTCAGCCTTGCACTAGCTGGCGAAGGAGGAATCTTTGCAGAGCTCATCTTTGTTGGCACAGAGCAGGCAAAGAAGGGTAGATTTGGAGCTGAAAGTCAATTAATTGATAACGGCAGCACAGAGGGAAAATTCAAGTCTTTTAGGGCTCTTGATCCATGCTGCCTATTTTCATGCCTTCCCCCAACCGATGACTTACCTGGTGGCTCAGATGGTGAAAGCATCTATCTGCCTGCCGTGCAGGAGACCCGGGTTCGAGACCTGGGTAGAGAACATCCCCTGGAGAAGGAAATGGCAACCCACTCCAGTACTGTTACCTATAAAATCCCATGGATGAAGAAGCCTGGTAGGCTGCAATCCATGGGGTCGCAAATAGTTGGACACAACTGAGCAACTTCAGTTTCTTTCCCCAACTCATTAAAACGTGAAACTAAATTTTAGGATTCTTACCAGTAAATTGTTCTGTTGTTCATTCAGCTTTGAATCAATGTGCTTGAAGATTGCTATCATTTGCTCTGTGGCAAGTTCACATGAATGGGGGTTATGTTAAAGTATTTGGCAAATAGTACATATAGTGACATGAAGAGGTGAAGTGAAGTCACTCAGTCGTGTCCGACTCTTGGAGACCCCATGGACTGTAGCCCACCAGGCTCCTCCATCCATGGGATTCTCCAGGCAAGAATACTGGAGTGGGTTGCCATTTCCTTCTCCAGGGTATCTTCCCAACCCAGGGATCGAACCCAGGTCTCCCACATTGCAGGCAGACGCTTTAACCTCTAAGCCACCAGGGGAGCCCATAGTAAATATAGTATATGGCTTTTATTGGATTGGAAGTTTTGGTGGGATTTGATACTCTAGAAACTGTAGTCATGATCATTATTGTTGCGACGTGGATAGGCCCTTGCCTTTAGGGAAAAGTTGCCTCATTACTTCGAAAAGATGTGGTTACTAATTTCTTTGAAAGTTTAAAAAAAATGAAATAAAACACTAGTTTGGACATAAGGTTTTTTAATTATGTCCTCATGTGACGAGGTGTACATATTTTTTTAAAATAGCAGTTTTTTAAAAACAAACATTTCTTTAATAGATTATGAGCCTCAAACGATTTGTGAGCATCTCCAGTACTTATTTGCCTTGTTACAAAACAGTAATAGGCGATACATCGATCCGTCAGGATTTGTGAAAGCCTTGGGCTTGGACACAGGGCAACAGCAGGTAAGAACCTTTCTTTTAATTATTTATCTTTTAATATAAAAAGCATTCCTTTTAATCACTATAGAAAGAAATGAAGGAGTTTTTAAAAATAAATTTTCCTCTGTTTCGAATTAGAGCATTTATTTACTGCTTAGCATATTACACATTTTCCTTGATTCCATTTCTGAAAATTCGTATGTGGGCACAAAATGGATTCAACATTGCTGTAGTCCTTTTTCAGAAATATTAAGTTCTAAGTACAGACAGCTTCTGGGTTATTTTACTTACTACTGTTTGTAACAGAAATCGAAAAGCAAGGTATGTGTTTTTTTTTTTAATTAACTCAAACCTGTATTGTAGGATGCCCAAGAATTTTCAAAGCTCTTTATGTCTCTTTTGGAAGATACTTTGTCTAAACAAAAGAACCCTGACGTGAGGAACATCGTCCAGCAGCAGTTCTGCGGGGAGTATGCTTATGTGACTGTGTAAGTGTGTTTCCACTCTTTCATGATACATTTTATTCTGAGGCGGTTGCTTATGTGTTTTGTAATTTTGACTTCAGGTCCACGTTGTGGCTTTAGTGGCTTATTATGGGACCTGAGATATTTATAGTAATATGTTTCTATGGGGACATGTAAACAACTGACTTGATAATTGCAATTGAACCTATCCAGGTGTTAGAAACTGTCTGAGCTCTTGCTGTTTATTTTATGGCTGTGGTGTGAGCTGACAAGAATAAAATTGGAGCCTACTTGATACCAAAAGTAAAATAACTCTTGAACATTTTCCTAATCATAAAATGCATGGCCTCATCAATCACTTTGTTTTATTTTTTGAGTATACGTAGTGTAGGAAATGTCAGTGAAAGAATCGAGATAATGTTTCTTTCTGTATCTTCAGGTTATAGTAAAGTAAAACCTTTCTGCTTTTCCCACTCTGATCATAATGTTCTCACTCTGTTTTATTATAGCTGCAACCAGTGTGGCAGAGAATCTAAGCTTTTATCAAAATTTTATGAACTGGAGTTAAATATCCAAGGCCACAAACAGTTAACAGACTGTATCTCAGAATTTTTGAAGGTATTCAGATTTTGGCATATATGTTATTTCTGCTCTTTAACAGTCAAATACTGCTCTGAATGTCCTTTTGATTTAATGGATAAATTCATTATTTTAACTTTTTCTCCATATGAACTGTTTATGTAATGATTTAGAAGAAACTTTGTAAGTTAAAAAGTACAGAAGCACCTTTAACATAATTTTTGGCTATTTTAGGCTATTTTATATGTAGAATTGTGTATGTATAAAAGCTTGTGTGACAGGTATAGTAGAATAAGAAAGTATAAGCTATGTTAACATAAGATTAATTTACTTTTTCACTTAATGAGAAATAGAAAGTGTTGAATGTAATTTTTTACATCAAAATACAACCACTCTTCAGCCCCTCCACTGCATGTTTCTCTCTTTGTGTGTTTAGATTTATGTAGAGACAAAGAAATGGTTCTCTTTTGTTCAGAGTGGAAAAGTTGCTAATCAGAAACCTTTGTAATCATGTGGGAACAGACACGTGGCATAGTAGATAAGCTTATTATATAGCTTCCTTTCTTAAAATATTTTTTTACTTTCCTTTTTTTTTTGGCACAACCATCAGCATGCTTGAAGTACTCGTTTATTGGATTCATTCAGCTAAATATTGACTGTTTACAGTGTTCAGGCAGCGTTTCCGCTGTTGGGAATAACCATAGTGGATGAGGCAGACAAACACTTTTGCCTTTAAGAAAGCTTATAATGTAGTGGTATGGGGAGCATCAAGGAACAATAAAATAAATAGAAGAAAAATGTCTAATGTGTCAACTGTAATAAGTGTAATGAAGAAAACTAAAGCAGGGCATGGAGAATGTGGAAGGCTGGTAAACAGTGGAGTAGTGAGTTGGGGAGAAGGTGAAATAACAGGTTCCGAGCATAAGACAGGAATCTGTCTACAGGCTTGAGGAGCAGCAAGGAGATCAGTGTGGTTGAAACAAAGAGACAAGGGGGAAATGACAGAAGATGTCACAGTAGAGAGAACTAAGGGCCATGTTGGAGAGGGCCTGGAGGACCTTTGTCAGAAGTTTGCGTAAAATACAATGCCCTCAAGGGCTGTACGCAATGTAATCTGTTTGAACAGGAAAACTTTGAATACTGTCTTGAAAAAAGGCTAACAGTGAGGCAAGGGCAGACAGAAGTTGATGGTGACTTGGACCAAGGTTTAACTGAAGAGATGATAAGAAGTGTTCGGATTTTTCAAAGTAGAGCTGAAGAAATTTGCCTACTGGATATGGAGAAAAAGAGGAGTCCAGGATTACTAAGGTTTTGTCCTCAAGAACTAGAATGCAGTTGGCGTGACTGAGATGTGAAGGAGGGTGGGAGGAGCGAGTTTGGGAGAGGAAGTAGGAGCCTGCACTGGGGCATGTTAGATCTGATAGGGTTCAGGGTCAGGACGTCAGGGCGTGGTAAAATCACCAGGGGCATGAGAGAGGTGAGGACCAAGACATTAAGAGATGGGGACAGGGGAGCAGCTAGTCACACACTGCGGGGGATGTGAGTGAAGCAAACGGGGGAGTGTCATGCAGGAGCAGAGGAATAAAGTGGCGGTACTAGTGTAGTATCACTGCACTGAAGTGTGGTCTGTAACAAAAAGCTGATGCGGAAACGAGAAACGTTTAAAAATAAACCACTGTTCGCTCTAGTAGTGAGTTCTTCTGCGCCCTTAGTTTTGTGTAATGAAGGCAGTTTAGTAATTTTAACAGTGTGTGTGTGTGTGTGTGAAATTTGCATATACAGTTTCATATTGGGTGCTCGTAGGTATTTTCCACCCATTTTCACTGTTTTAAAATTAATTTTGCTGCTTTAAAGTACATATGATTTCTTTTTTAAACCTATTTCCTTCAATTCCCAGAAACGGGATTATCAGGAAAAAAAGACCTAAAACCCAAGCATTTTTAAAATCATACATTTCAGAAAGAAACATCAGTTTTAAATCATTGTATACAAATTAATAACATCATTGCTTATCTAACTTAATCTTGTGTGTCCTTCATTATTTATACTGACTTGATCTTAACAGCTTGAGTAAAAACTATTAGCTAAAGTGAAATTGTAATTTGCATCAGAGTTTTGATCATTAAAATCTTTTTTTTTTTTTTTTAAACTAATGTGCCTTATTCCTGATCAGGAAGAAAAATTAGAAGGAGACAATCGATACTTTTGTGAAAACTGTCAAAGCAAGCAGAATGCGACAAGGAAGATCCGACTCCTCAGTCTCCCTTGCACTCTGAACTTACAGCTGATGCGTTTTGTCTTTGACAGGTGAGTGCGTGCAGGTCGCGGTGTTCGGCTGCTCACTGTGGACTGATGTGCGCAGGTTTTACCATAGATACGATAGAAAGATGCTTTTAACTTGAAACTTTAGATTTGGGGATGAAAGGTATAGATGGAGCCTGTCATAATTAAGAACTAGAGAAGTAGAGAATCCTTATTTTTCTGTAAAATTACTTAAAACTGCAAAGGAAAAGCAGACATTTATGTATCAATTACCTTAATATTTTATGTTATTGTATAAGAAGTTGAGTAAATTTTCTATTCACAACAGTGCAACCCCCATTCCCATGGAAATAGATCTTTTATAATTAAAATCAGGCAATTTTTTTTAACATGTGCATTTCTTCTGTATAGCTGGAACATGTGTGTTTTCTTTTGTATTAAAATTAAAATGTCTGGAAATGCGCTGTTTGGAATTAGCTCTTTAAATTCATACTTTTTAGCTTGTTGATTATTTATTATCCAATTCAGTGACGTGTTTTGAGCAAGATTGTAAAAAGAAATCTACCTAGCTACTCCCCAGTTTATTTTATTTAAATAAGCCAGTAGAACTTACACATTGTTTTACGGTTGTTTTAAATATAATTATAATTAGCTTTCTTCTTGGTTAGGCAAACTGGACATAAGAAAAAACTGAATACCTACATTGGCTTCTCAGAAATTTTGGATATGGAGCCGTATGTGGAACACAAAGGTAATATTTTTAACAAGCAGTGATAATTATAATGTTCAGAGACTGTAACTTGTGATCAACTCCACTTATGTTGAGTACAGAATAGGAGTTGACCACTAAATTTTATTTGCCAGTCTGAGAACAATGGCATTTTAGTTGAGTCGAGAGGCTATTTTTATTTTCTGTGAGTGAGTACATAACAAAGATTAGATGGTTCATCAATGTCTATATAATTAAGAATATAAAAGAATAAAGAATAAACTACTTTGCTATTCCTGAACTCACTCTAGTTGCCTTAGCCTCATTTGAGTTCAGTTCAGTCACTCGGTCATGTCCAACTCTTTGCGACCCCATGGACTGCAGCATGCCAGGCCTCCATGTCCATCACCAACTCCCGGAGTTTACTCAGACTCATGTCCATAGAGTCATTGATGCCATCCAACCATCTCATCCTCTGTCGTCCCCTTCTCCTCCCGCCTTCAGTCTTTGCCAGCATCATGGTCTTTTCCAGTGAGTCAGTTCTTCACGTCAGGTGGCCAAAGTATTGGAGTTTCAGCTTCAACATCAGTCTTTCCAATGAACACCCAGGACTGATTTCCTTTAGGATGGACTGGTTGGATCTCCTTGCAGTCCAAGGGACTCTCAAGAGTCTTCTTCAACACCACAGTTCAAAAGCATCAATTCTTCGGCACTCAGCTTTCTTTATAGTCCAACTCTCACATCCATACATGACTACTGGAATTTTTCCAGTAGATGGACTAGATGGACCTTTGTTGGCAAAGTAAGCCTTTGTTAGCCTTACTACTATATCTGTAATTCCTCATAAAATAAAGGGTTTCCACATTGCCTCCATTCATGTTTTTAAAAATCATTTTATCAGAAACATTAGATGGCCTAGTTGCAATATTTATGCTGTAACGTAGTTACTTTCTTCTTTGGTGGTAGTCATCTTACTAAGCAGGATGATCCTTGTTAGAGAAAAGCATCTTGCCCTTTGTTTCTCTCCTCCCCTTACTGATGGGCTGTTTTACTTCTCTTTTAAGATTGATGTTAATGTTTGTGAAATTTTTAATACAGAAGTTATATCATAACCTCTGTCTCCATAAAAAGGTTTTGGTGGCAAGCCATAGTCTAAAACCTTCAAAAGAAATGATTGGGAAGGTGGGGAAGTGATATTTAAGCCTTAAAATGCATGATACTCTACTCGATATACTGGAGTTTACAATTTACACCTGTGGGGTTTCCCTGGTGGTCCAGTGGTTAAGAACCCGCCTTGCAGTACAAGGGACATCAGCTCGATCCCTGGTCTGGGAAGATCCCATGCTGTGGAGCAGCTGAGCCCATGCACCACAACTCCTGAAGCTTGTGCACCCAGAGCTCACGCTCCACAGCAAGAGCGCCACTGCCGTGAGGAGCCGGCACACCAAGAGCAGCCCCCGCCCGCCACAGCCAGAGGAAGCCCGAGGGCCGCGGGGAGGCCCGCCACCGCGCTCCCCCAACACCACCCTCACAGCTGGGGAGGGGAGGGCTGCTGCACGCGGTGCTCTGTTACGTCTGCCTGATGGAATAAACTCAGCAGTAGTGCACTGTCTGCAGTAGTTTGCTTCCTGCCTCCTTTGCATAGTCAGTTATTTGAAATTAGAGAAGTCTGGTTACTTAGTGGTTTCTGGGGGGTTAGGAATGTAGGAAATGTACAAATTATTCCGTTCCTTTTTCTTTCTTGCCACTTGCAGGACCTTAGTTCCCTCACAGGGGATTCAGGAATTGAACTCTGGGCTACTGCCTTGAAAGCTCTGAGTCCCGCCGGACCGTCAGGGAGTTCCTGAACTATTCCTTCCCTTGACTCCAGTCATGGTTTCCAACAGTTCTTATCATGATTCAGTTTATTATATATTTGTCCAGTTCATACTATAAAGAACAACGCTTCCACTTTCATATTCTTTTTATTTTTCCTGTTTTCTTATTCCTATGTGTCTGCACACGTATATCCACACAAAACAGAAAAGATAGATCTAAAAAGGTGATCTGTTTTTAAAAGGAGAATTTATTTTTTTAAATAGTGAACCTGCAGATACACAGATGAGTAGACTGAGGGATTCTCCTACCTTGAATATTTAGCAGCTTCCTATCTTCACTCCTGCCATATTACTTGGGGGTTTTAATACCCTATAGACAACATTAAGTCAACAAAATTCATAGACTTTTGGAAGAAACCACTTAAATGTAGTTATCAAAATACTAAGACAGATTTGTAATACAGTAATAGAAGTGAAGTCAGAGTTGCTCAGTCATGTCCGGCTCTTTGCAACCCCGTGGACGAAGTCTCACGGCCAGAATACTGGAGTGGGGAGCTTTTCCCTTTTTCAGGGGATCTTCCTAACCCAGGGATCGAATCCAAGTCTCCCACATTGCAGGCGGATTCTCTACCAGCTAAGCCACAAGGGAAACCTAAGAATACTGGAGTGGGTATGCTATCCCTTCTCCAGCGCATCTTCCTGACCCAGGAGTCAAACCAGGATCTCCTGCATTGCAGGTGGATTCTTTACCAGCTCAGCTACCAGAGAAGCCCTTTAAAAAATAGATATGCCAGACAAACATCAGTTCCTTTTCTGTTCTCATACCATACTAAAAAACTAGGAAGAAATAAATGATCTTTTAAATTGTTTGCCTGAGAAACCCACAGCTTAAGGATTTTCATAAAGTTGGAATTTTATTTCTATACTCTTTTTTTAATGAATTGATAACTAAAATCAGGTTATCTGCACAGTGATAATATGATAATAAAAACTTGTATCTATTGGTAATAGTCATAGTTACTGCTAATCCTTCTGTGGTTTGTTGTCTTCATTAATGATTTGAGGGACTCTGCTCAGTGCCGCCGTTGTAGACAGTCTCCAGCTGACCTGGTAACGACCTCTCCTTCAGTGATTTTGTCTTCCACCCTCCCTCAGCCCTTCTGAAGGTCATAACCTACCTTGTCTTTCTGTAATTTAAATACCGTATATCTTGTTCCACTCTATTTTCCTCCTCTTTTAAAAATGATGAAATAGAAGGCATCCATAAAAGTTAAAATACAGAAATAAACGGTTCAGAGAATCATCACGAAGTGCCTATCTTCCTGAGCACCACCCACCCCCGCCTGTGTGACCCGCCTGGTTGCAGTCTCCTTTCTCCTGAAATGGAGCCACTAGTCTGGGTTGTCTGGCAGTCACTCCTTTCATTATGTTTTCGCTTTAGCATTTTGCTATATAAACTTGTCCCCCTAAACATTATAGTGTAGTTTACCCTTCCGCCTCCTGGGATATTGCCAGGTGAAGCCTAACCCATTGTTTAATCTGCCTCCTCTGCTTGTTCATCTGGGCTGTTGGTGGCTGGAGAAAAACATCATTGGTATGTCTGTATTTTGAAGAATTTCAAATTTTTATGAATAAAATCTAATTAAACAATTTTGTTCTTTTAACTGGATCCGTTCATCTGTTTACACTCTTGTTAATTTACACTCTTAAGTTTCTCTGATTAAAATATGCATCACTTTTATTAAAGTTTCCTGTCACTTGCCTATATTTTCAAGTTTCTCATTTCTCTAAACATAGAAGCCTAATTTTATAATCCATGACTGACATTGTTGGAGTATTACATAAGTTTCTTTTTGCTGTCCCATTTGGTTATTTTAATGTTACCAGTTCTTCTGTACCTGGTTATCTCTGGAAAGTTTTTTATGGTATTTTTATTTTTTACTTTTTGTTGTACTGTGTGACTTGTGGGATCTTTGTTCCCCCACCAGGGGTTGAATCTGAGCCTCCCCCACCGCCCCCGCAGTGGAAGCAGAGTCTTAACCATTGGACCAACAGGGAAGTCCTGTAAAATTTTTTGTGGAGATTCACTTAGGGCTGAAATGAAGCCACCTCCTCCAAAGAGACCTTAGGTTTCTTTCTGCCAGGCTCCTGGGGTCCCTACGGGTTAGGCATCATCGCCTAACAGTTATTACTTGTTTATTTTTAGTGGAGACATCCGCGACTAGTTCCATGGGTTATTTCAGGACTTGTGGAGGGTGTTGCACTGGGTCTCTGTTGTGGGGCCTGGGCTCTCTGGTTGTGGCGCACATGGGCTCCGCTTCTCTGTGGCTTGTGGGACCTTCGTCCCTTGATCAGTCATCCAGACCTCACCTTCGGCAGTGAGAGCGCAGAGTCCTAACCACTGGCCGCGGGGAAGTTCCCTTATCTACACCTATTTTGAAAGCAATTTTCCTTAATGACTTTTTTGAATTCTCTTTTTTTCTAGAAATAATAGTTTTTCGATTTTGCATTCAAATCTTACTAGTTTGTGTGTAGTCAATTTTTGTAAGAAGTTAGAAAATATGAACAATTGGATTGTTCATTATGAAAATATGAACAACTGATTGTTGGTAAGCATATGGCTCAGTCTGTTAGTGCATAAGAGGAAGTATACTATGGAATAATTTGTAACCCTTAAGTGCCCAGAATGCTGTAGCTTTGCATCTGTACATATTGCAGAGGGAGTAGAGAGTTGACACAGAGAGGTGATAAAAACAATGACTACCACGTCATTGTGAAACTAAATTTTTTAAATCTAAGGTGACATGTTTTGGGTTCTACTGGATGCATAAAGAATTGTAATCCTTACGGTGCAGGCTGAGGATGTAAGAAGAAACAATGTCATCTGAGCTTTCTTTCACTTTCTCCCCTTCTCCTTCCCTAGGTGGGTCCTATGTGTATGAACTCAGCGCGGTCCTCATACACAGAGGAGTGAGTGCTTATTCTGGCCACTACATTGCCCACGTGAAAGATCCACAGTCTGGCGAATGGTATAAGTTTAATGATGAAGACATAGAAAAGATGGAGGGGAAGAAATTACAACTAGGGATTGAGGAAGATCTAGGTAAAACCTTTAAGTTGTGAGTGCCCTTTTAAAATATAATTTTATTTTTTTAACAAAAATGCCTGTGAGAAATTATTATGGCCCAAGATTGTTACGGACTATCAATGCTATTTGTATTTCTTAAACACATGAAATCTCTGAACTTTCACAGCAGTGCTTGGATTTTTTCAAAAAGTGATTTTGGATCCTTTTGTAGTTCATGAGCATGATGATTGGGTGTTCACGCTATTGCGTGATTTGTGCCTCCCTCCAGACCTTGCTACGTTACGACACCGGCACATTACCCATCTGACGTGGCAAAAAAGGAAAAAGTGACTTTGCTCCAGGGATGGTTCCATAATGTCCTGTTTTTAGTACAGTCTGAAGGCGTATGTTTCATTTTCAATTAACAGGTCAATTGTGGGCAGCTAGGAAAGAGGGTGGTAAGTATTAAGCTAAAAACTATGAGTAGTAGATTTAATATAGTAGGATCAGGACGCTATATTTCTCTGGGTCAGGACATATATTTTTGAGCAGTAATAGTGGGGGAACTTTGTAATAGTATAGTAGGGGAACTTTGTTCTCTGAACAGCATCTCCCCTTCACTGTTAAGTATCTTAGCCCAACCCTAGAGTGTGGAGCCATGCCTCTGTGGGGATTAAGCTGCTTATTGTCCCATGGTAATGAGGTGTGCTATAAAGGGTGCTTCCTGAAATAGTTTCTAGTATATAGTTCTCATCACCTTGGTTTTCATGGGCTAAATACCCGTTTATTGTCTAACGGAGTGGACAGGTCTTCTGATAGGAGCCATCTTGGCTGAAGTTTTAATCACTTTCTTACTGTTTGTCACTTGGACTCTGAGATGCAAAAAGGGAAAAGGAATGGGAGTAGGTGGGTGTCTCCCGACACTGTCCTTTCTTAAGATCAATACCACTTGCCCAAGTGGAGGACCACGGCAGTTGACATTGGCTTTCAAGGAAGGCATAGGGAATTTTGCTGCAGGTAGTCATGCGGTGGCTGTATTCTAATTTGAAGGAATATTTTCTTTTTTTTTTTTTATTTACACTATTTTTGTTCATCAGTTGTACCTCCATAGAGCTTGAAAGTGAAAGTGGGAGGTGTGCTGGACTTAGCAGTTGTGAGTAGTGCTCCACCCAGGTGTGATGCTACAAGTATTTTCTAATTTTAAGTCACATTTTAGATATTTAGCAGTGTTGCTCCCACTTTACCTACGTAATACTCAGGCTCTTAATTAACATTTGCTTATATTTTTTCTTATTGTGATATTCTTAATAGGAACAAAAATTGACATTTAGCTTTAAATTGTGAATAATTAAACTTTAGTTTTATTTAAGTGTTCTTTTTTTTTTTTAATTTAACTGTTCTTTACTGAGTTTTTGATCTGTTTCATTTTTAGTAAGAAAATCGTAGGATTAAAAGCATTGTTAAGGCTTTTCATATAGGTAGTCTTAAATTTTAGAACATTTCAAGAGGAAGAGACTCTACATGTTAGGATCCCATTCCAGTATTTTAATACCTCGTTATATGCAGCTTACATTGCTGCTTTTATCTGTTTTATCAAAAATAGAAAATCCTTATTAAATTCTATTAGTCATTCATTCTTATGTTCTCTTGTGAATGTTTATGAATCATTTTATATTCCACCTTACACAAGTTAATGAACATCTTAAATCTTAATAGTTTTTAGTTAGAAATGACCAACAGCTTTTTCCTTTTACATGCTGAGATTTTTAATTCCCTACTACTGTAGTCTTTTAAGCTTTTTTGCTCCTGATTCTCTGAGAAATATTGAACAACTTTTGTGTTTCACTGCACACTTTAAAATCCAGGATTTTTCATTGTAAATTTAAGTAGCTCCCAATAATGTAACTTCTGACAAATTATAAATACTGAAACTGGAGCATTATTACTCTTGTATCCAAATGAAATTATATAACATAGAGATTCCATACATCCCCATCATTCTTTTTAAAGTTACATGAACTGATATTTTTTTAATACTTCCTTTTTGTCCTGTACTAGTGTTTTCATCACCCTAACCTAGAGAATTTTGTTCTGATGGAATACTATAAATTTTCTGTAACTGTTAAGCTCCAAAAAGTTAGAAAGTGTTCTGATTTAAATAATATTCGATAAAACCAATACGGGTTTTAAAAGGATTGACTGCAACAAAATTTTATTGTGAATAAATCTTTTGATAAGATAGGAGCTTATACCTTTCTTTTGTAAAGTGGGAGACGGATGACTGAAAGGAGAAGTGGAAACCGTCAGTGGAACCTCAGCAATTTTAGAAAAGTACACTGGCAGCTGAGGATCTGGTGCTTGATTTCCTCAGAACTGTCCGTGCCCTCCTTCCCATTAGAAAGTTATCCAGGGATAATCAAACTCAATTTGAAGGTCACCTTCATGTGATATTCATGCCATGTAAAACACTAACGTTTTCTGCTTCTGAATTCATAGAGATTAGTTGCTCATCTTAGCATTTCATTTCATTTGGGGAGGGGCAGGAAACATTTCATTTTATTTCTTTGTGCAGTTAAGCCTAGATTTATTTTTGTAATTTAAGACCAACAGGAAAATAAAATCTATATATTTGCTTCAGGTTAGTCATTGTGAAAAACAGTACCTTCTTTGCAGCTTTTAAAAATGGAATATGGCAGGCACTGGGGGTTAATAAACATTCAAAAATGTATCCAGCGTGCAAAATTTACATTGCCTTTCAACATATCTTTAGTTTGTATTTTAGGAATTGTTATCTATGACCACCCCCCCCCCCCCCCCACCGCTTTCCCTCCCCTACAAAAGAATGAACAAATGATAGGAATTCTCATTTAATCATCTTTTGATTTCTCTTACCTCAGCAGAACCTTCCAAGTCCCAGACACGTAAACCTAAGTGTGGCAAAGGAACTCACTGCTCTCGAAATGCATACATGTTGGTTTATAGACTGCAAACTCAAGAAAGACCCAGCACAACTATTCAGGTACCAGGTACGCAATTTTTCGGGATTACTTAAGGCAAAGATTTTTGAATACCTTGCTCCAAGATTAGTGATTAGAACAGGTGACCTTTATCTGTTATGATAGGTTGACTGTGTGTATGGTAAGCGGTAAAAGTACATATAATCATAAATTTGATTTAAAGTGATGAATTTTTAAAATAAAGGAGGCTTTCACAGAGCTATTCCACTGACCTCCTAAAGAAAAGCAAAAGCAATGAAAGAAATGCCTTTGGATAATAAGGACGAGTTTAAAGAGCAGTTTCATTCTGTTTTGTTCAGCTTCTAAAGCAGTTGTGGGTTTAGCCACTTATAACTCTTCTGGGTTTAATTTTTTAAAAAAGGAAGTGCTCCTGCTGGCCTGAAGGCGCTCTGGTTGTCACTTTACCTAATGCTGTGCTGTGCTCTGTGGCACCGTTTGTTTGAGTGGTGTTTCTGAGCCATCGGATGTCTCCAGTTGGCTGATACTACTAAGAAGCAGGTCGAGGAGCCCCTGGTGTGTTCAGGGGCTGTCCTCAGCTCTACTTCTGCCTGCAGGGTGGGGGGCAACCGCAGTGTGAAGTCTCTGCCAGAATCTCAGCCAGTATTTGTTGTAATTTAGAGTTCAGCACGGTTCTTGGTCTTTGGAAAACAGGATAAAGGTTTTTCTGTGTTTTCTAAATAGCTTTTCTTCAAGAGCTGGTGGATCGAGATAATTCCAAATTTGAGGAGTGGTGTGTGGAAATGGCCGAGATGCGTAAGCAGAGTGTGGATAAAGGAAAAGCAAAGCATGAAGAAGTTAAGGAGCTGTACCAAAGGTTACCTGCTGGAGCTGGTCTGTAAGATATTCTGGGACAGCGCTGTTGCCATTAAGTGCCTTGTTTCTTTTATGTCCACAAATGTATATGAACAGACACTCCCCTGCCCCTCCTTATCTATAACCCACTAAGGCCAGCTGATGCCCTAACACTGTGTAAACCAGTGTCAGCTTAATGTGTAGTATTCCGTATAACTCTTACCATGTAGTTTTAAAAATGGGAAGCTCTTAATAAATTATGAGGTTTAGGTCAGCACTCTGCATATACAACTCTTTCAGATATTTCTAATTTGTGAAACATTAGCTTATTTTTAAAAGCAAATATCTGATCAGGCTACAGTGGAAGCAGCTCGCCTAGTCTGTTTGCTTGCATGCTTTGTGCGCCAACAGTATTAACAGGCATTCTTCTATATGAGTGCTCTTTTTATGGGACTGTTAGATTATTCTGAAATTGAATATCAAATAGTGTATGGATAGGAAAGCTTTCTGCTGACACCTAATTTCTTAAGAATTATCCCACACAGTCCAGCTCATTCTTTTACTATGTATGTTTATTCAAGTTTATCTAATACCTCATAAAGGAAACCTCAACCTTTTAAGGCTGGTATGCCCTTTGTAATACTGTCCATTTTCTGAAAATACTGTAATTTTCTGTCCATTTCATAGGCAATTCCCCATACCCAATTCCTACTTAAAAAAGAGATAATTTTACTAATTTTAGAGAATAAATACTCAAGCGTAATTGTACTTGTGGTTTTGTTGTTTTGGTATCTCAGTTTTCCATTACTGGTATAACTTTAAGCAAAAAATGAATATCAAAGAATATCTCTCAAAAGTTCTATCTGAACTGTACCTTAATTGGATTCTCAGCTTTCTTTGTAACTTGCTATTCTCACTCTGTTTCAAGAGTTGGGATTATCATAAAGAACTAGACTGACCTTAATTTTACTGGAAACAGTTTGAAAGTGAACGTGTAATTCAAACCTCTAAATTTATTCAAAGGAATTGGTACCTCGAAATCTATTTTCTGGACTTTGTTCATAGCTTCCTGGATTCACAGGACAAGAGAAAGGACTCACTGGGTCTATAAACTAGAATGCTGTCTTTGAGTCACACTTGATCGTGGTCCAGACATGTCGTGTGTCAGATTTACACTGTATTCCTCTTGGCTGTTTTCATTCCACCTGTAAGAACCTGTACTTATGCTCTCCGAGTATGCATATATGTTATCAGGACTCTTGCAGTTATGAGCTTTATTATTTTTCATATTTACAGTAAGCATACGTGGTAGAAAGTCCATATTTTCCTAAAATACTGTCGATCTCAAAATTAATGACCATGGTTTTGTGCTGCCAATCAAATCTTGTTACGTTTTTTCCTAAATCTTTGTGAACATATTAAAAGAAGGGCCATTTACTATAAAATATGAACCTCACCAGGAACCAGAACGCTTTTGGCCCTTTTTATTTAAATTGACATAAATTATTTTTTAATAATCCTAAATTATCTCTAGGTAAGTTCTTTCAGATATTTTTGATGCCGTGGTCTTTCTAGACTTCATCCCTTTTCAAAAGAAAAGTTCCTGTTAAAATCCAGGCATTTAAAACTGTGTATAAATAACTTTGAACCATAGTATACATTTTCCTTTGGGAAATATTTTTAGTTTTCTCATTTCATCAGATGCTGAGATTTTTATACAGTGTGTTATCTCAACTTGACAGAATTCTTCGTCCTGGTAGTTGATTATCCATGCTTTGGAATCACAATAACAGAGAACATCTTTAAGAAACTGCCAAGAGTTTGTTTAGTGTAGACCCTAGTTAAGGAGACTCTTGGTAGAAATCGATATAACTCTTTCAAGGTTTTTCTGATCTTCATATCTTGTATTAATAGCCTTGAGATTGCTAAAAGTTTAACCTATGGGAATTCTCCTTGGGAAAAGATTAGCTATGCTAAGACTTCTTTTTTGTTCTTTTGGATAGAGATCATTCATTACCATTATGTACTGTAAAATGCCCCAGTCATGTTACCTGTGCTGAGTCTTAAGGTCTTCACTTTTACATATTGTACAAATATACGATTAACTTTTCTGTATCTCTTTTCCTCCAACAAAGCTCAAAATGCTTCACATATCTTATCTTTTACATTCAGCAACATCCCTGTGAGGTAGGTGGAAGGCAGGTATTATTACCTTCATTTTACAAGTAAAAGATCTGAAGCATAGAGAGTTCAAGTGACTTGCTCAAGTTCAGTTTCTTGGTGGCAGAACTTGGACTCAGCTTGTGGTCCTGGGCTCTTCCTCTGCAGCTGTGTCAGAGCTGACCAATCAGTTGCGAGGCTCTCAGTTTATGATATACAGTTTTAGCACAAATAAGGGATCCAACAGTTATGAATTTTGTTGCTTGTAAAAATTGAAATGTTTTACCTGAACTTAAAATGGAAGTTAGTTTTCAGACTTGTAAATTTCAGGGAAGTGTGAAATTGGTCAAAATGGGCTTTTGAGTTGAATTGTCTATCCCTCAGATCTCATCAGAAATAGTATCATAATACAAATACATAAATTCAACCTCTGTATGTTTTCTTCTATGTTTTATGCTGGGACTCACTGGAGATCTTTGTAAGTAATCAAAGCTGGCCCTTTATCTTTAATTTTGGCTTTTATGGAACTCTGGGGCTCTGTTTTCCCAAATTAAAACTCATTTTGAGGTGTCTGGCTGTATCTTAATTTTTCCAACTTTGGAATCGATACATTTGACACTGGTGCACTTCATCCTAGAAGTTGCTTAACATAGCTTAATTTCTTGAAATACATAATATGGATTTGTGTGGGGAAATCAACTTCCTTTTAATCAATGTCAGTATCGTCTTGGATGAAGAAAAGTTCCGGTGTTTAAACGGACTTGTGCGGTTGTAGCTGAGTGAGGTTAATTTTTTAAGTTAAGACCTAGTCAGACTTCTCATTTTAACTTTCAGTTGTGTATCACACATGGATGATAAGTATTTATGAAAATCACTATGGGAGTGAGGCTATGTGATTTGCGAGGTGGCTTCGAGTGTGGCTTGTCACCAAGCTTGGGTGTCCTGATCAGAGCTCTGCTGTGCTATCAAGCAAGACACTTCTCTCTGTGGAAGCCTCTTTTGTAGAATGTGGTTAATAATACCAGCCGATCTTACAGGGCACCATGCACAGCTCCTGGAACTCAGTTGAGTGGTAGTTAAATGGCGCTTTGTGCTGTACTCATCAGACATCTTCCCTGAACAATGAGTCTTCTTGATTCTGCTAACTTTGGAAAGAGTTTGCATTGTCTTTTGAGGAAAATGAATGCCATTCAGTCCAAAGGCTGTAAAAATACATAGGCTCTTTCCCTTGCTTTCTTCCTCAGAGCCCTATGAATTTGTCTCTCTTGAGTGGCTGCAGAAGTGGTTGGATGAGTCTACACCTACCAAGCCTATTGATAATCATGCTTGCCTGTGTTCCCACGACAAGCTTCATCCTGATAAGATATCGATTATGAAGAGAATATCTGAATATGCGGCGGACATTTTCTACAGTAGATACGGAGGAGGACCAAGACTAACTGGTAATTCAAGCTGTCTGCTTAAAAAGGAGCGCTGCATTAAGTCGTCATCGTATGATCTTGTTAAGTGTTTGGTTATTTTCGGTGCTGGGTCTCAGTTGTGGCGTGTGGGAGCATCACTGCTCCTCCTATGGTCTCCATGATCATTTGACTCAAACTGTGCTTAGACCTCATCTTCCGTGTACTTTGCAAAAAGGATCTGCTACCTCAAGTAGAAGTTAAGAAGCATTATACATGGTATATTTATGACATTAGAAAAGAAACTGATACTGCTTATTCAGTTTTGTTTTGCTTTCTGACAAGGCAGACAAAACAGGATACATTTGAGAAGGCCATCTAGTAGTGGTTTGTTATTTTGTTCAGTACCCTTCACAGTATTGGTCTGGTTGATACCCACATGAAGGTCTTAAACAATTAACATGACATTTAGAGTTGTCAGGTACCTTGATCACTCCCCCTCTTTTACAGCCTCCATTATGTGATGGTGGTCTGGAAAACTTGCATCAGAATCCTGTAAAAGGTCTCACTTTGCGGCACAGTCAAAGCGCATCGTAACATTTTGTAACCGAAGGCTCCTTATGCGGGACAGCCCTATTGCTGTCTTCATGTTTATGTCACCAAAATAGTTTAGGGCATGTACTAGTTTGCTGAGTTGTCTGAATTAGTGACTTTGGGTTAAAATTCTTCCTTGCTTCATGAAGTGCTGAAAACATTTTCATCACAGAAAATCTGTCTGTGAATACACTGTCTTTTCTTTCGTTTTCTCTGTCTCAGTGAAAGCCCTGTGTAAGGAATGTGTAGTAGAACGTTGTCGTGTGCTGCGTCTGAAGAACCAACTAAACGAAGATTATAAAACTGTAAATAATCTGCTTAAAGCAACAGTAAAGAGGTATGTTAACATGGTGTATATTGTTTCATAGGCTAAAAAACCAAGTAGCTTATCATTTATGAATAATAGAGACTTGGGATCTTCCGAAGAAAGAAGGTAATGAGTGATTAGCCATGCCAGATTAAATTTTGCAGTGATCGCCACTGAGGCAGAGAGAGAGAGCTGAGTGGCAGCCCTTCTGGCTGTATTCCATCCATTATAAAAGGTGGAAGCAGAGATGTGGATCTGAGGCCTAAACAGCCCAAGGCCGGGTGCTCGCCTGTGTCATGGAATCAGGAAATGCTGATGTTGGAAAACCATTCTAGCAGGCCTTAGGGTGTCCCCTTGAGAGAGGCTGAAGTAAGAATGTTAACAAACTGCACATCTGACTACCTGCAATTTAGTAGTGAGGAGTAACAATGGCCAAAATAGGTTAAAAAAGCATAAATGCACAGAAGCACATAATGAACTTTTGATTCAGTTTTGTTGTGACATTTATAAGGAAAGGAGGGAGAAGGATATTAAGAATGTTGCTTGCCCAATTTTGCATTTTCTCTTTACTCCACAGCAGTGATGGATTTTGGGTGGGGAAGTCTTCCTTACGCAGCTGGCGCCAGCTGGCTCTTGAACAGCTTGATGAGCAAGACGGCGATGCAGACCAAAGCAACGGGAAAATGAACGGCAGCGCCTTGAATAAAGGTGATATTTATCAATAAAGCCTGTTGGTAGGCAGCTGTGAGTTATACCACAATTGTAAGCACTGGTTTGTGGTAAAATTGTTTTGGGGCTTCCCTGATGACAGTAAAGAATCTGCCTGCAATACAGGAGACCTGGGTTCCATCCCTGGGTCAGAAAGATCCCCTGGAGATGGGAATGGCTACCCACACCAGTATTCTTGCCTGGAGAATTGCGTGGACAGAGGAGCCTGGCGGACTATACAGTCCATGGGGTCGCAGAGAGTCACACACGACTGAGTGACTCTCACTCACACCTTCACAATTGTTTTAATTCCTTCCATGTAATGCCTAAAGTGCTCACAAATGTCTCAGAGCAAATAAAAGATTTGTAATCTATTGAAAATGAGCAAGGGGCATTCCTCATAACCTGACCTGCTTTGGGCTCTGGGTCTCTAATTAATCCCAAGAAAAATTATTTTAAATTTTGCTCCAGCTAAAGTTTTTAAGAAAAGTCTGTTGCAAATTGCCCAATGTATAGTTTATTAGCCATACTGGAAGACTGAGTATGTGTGATTGCCCTTGAACTTCTGCATTTTTCATCCAGGAGAAAATGCAGGTTTTGAATAGCATTTTA
Organism: Tragelaphus eurycerus; assembly: GCA_935064755.1. Lineage (NCBI taxonomy): Eukaryota > Metazoa > Chordata > Mammalia > Artiodactyla > Bovidae > Tragelaphus > Tragelaphus eurycerus. The sequence continues at coordinate 5,474,655 of CAKXYN010000099.1, read as the reverse complement.
CTTATAAATTCTTTGGCTATTTCTGAAGTTATGCTTGTAAATAGGAAAAGATATTAATGTCAGTCAATGACTCAGTTTAATTTTGTAATCAGTATTTTATAAGATCATGAGAAGTTAAGGCATTAAAACCTTTTAACTTGAAAATAGAAATTGTTTAAACAGTTTATTAATTGAGAGATACAATTAGTGATCCATAAGAAATTATTTCATTTAACTTTTATCTCCATTTATTAGTATTTACCTACATATATTTTTATTATTTTAATATTCTTAACCTTTTACTGAATTATTCTGTATTTACTGCATTTGAATATTTGTATCATTTTATTTGGACTTCTCATGTGACTGCTTTTTCTTTTTAAGAATGTAAGAACAGTAGAAAGTGAAAATGACTCAGTCTTATCCGACTCTCTGCGACCCCATGTAGCCCATGGAATTCTCCAGGCCAGAGTACTAGAGTGGGTAGCCTTTCTCTTTTCCAGGAGATCTTCCCAACCCAGGGATCGAACCCAGGTCTCCCACATTGCAAGTGGATTCTTTACCAGCTGAGCCACAAGGGAAGCCCAGGAACACTGGAGTGGGGAGCCTGTCCCTTCTCCAGCAGATCTTCCCGACCCAGGAGTCAACCCGGGGTCTCCTGCATTGCAGGCGGGTTATTTACCAGTTGAGCTATCAGGGAAGCCCAAAGCCACTGGTAATTTTAAACTGTGATTTTTTTTTTTTTAATATTTTAAAATTTAAAGAGTGTTTTTCTTTTGGTCAGTGTATTTTATTGTGCTGTATACTTCATGAAGTTAACATTAGTTTTATTTTGTATTGTTTTTGAAAGGATAGTTTTAAATACAGTTAATTTATTATAACAATTATATATAGTGTATGACTTACATTGTATGTCACTATGCTGTATACTTGAAACTTCCATAAAGTTGTACATCAACTACTTCATTAAAAACAAAGATTGGAAACATTACTTTTAATGTGTCATGTGACCCAGGGTATTAAATATCTTGTGTTCTTTCAAGCCTTTTTATATATATCAGTGATCTTCCCTTTGTTTTTACATTGGCACCCCACTCCAGTACTCTAGCCTGGAAAATCCCATGGACGGAGGGGCCTGGTAGGCTGCAGTCCATGGGGTCGCTAAGGGTCGGACACGACTGAGCGACTTCACTTTCACTTTTCACTTTCATGCATTGGAGAAGGCGATGGCAACCCACTCCAGTGTTCTTGCCTGGAGAATCCCAGGGACGGGGGAGCCTGGTGGGCTGCCGTCTGTGGGGTCGCACAGAGTCAGACACGACTGAAGTGACTTAGCAGCAGCAGCAGCATAGTTGACCCACTGCCTTGTGCTAGTTTCCTGGGTGCGGCACAGTGATTCAGTCACACACGCGCAGCATTCTTTTTCATGTTATTTTCCATTGTGCTTCCTCACAGGATGTTGAATATAGTTCCCAGCACTAAACAGTAAGAACTAGTTGTTTATCCATTTCATATATATAAGTTTGGTCTGAAAATCCCAAACTCCTGGTCCCGTCCCTCTCCCATCTTTCTTCCCTTTGGCAACCACCATCTATTCTCTAGGTCCCTAATTCCCTTTCCATTTCATACATTGGTGTCCCCTTTTGGGTTCCAGCGAACCTTCATTTTAAGTAAAGTTTGATGCCATAATAGAAAATGCCTTGGTGTCCTAGATTTAAAACATGTTTATGTTGCTTTCAGAGTAATAAAATGCTTCTCATCTCCCCCTTCCTCCATTCAAAGATTTTAAAAGCCTGAAGCTAGGTAACAGTCTTTCTACCAGATATCCCTGTAAATAGTGGGTTTTCAGAATGATGCTTCCATTGGCACAGTTGTGGATCTTCCTTTACCAAGACATTCAATGTTTTAAAAACTAGCGACTAAATTTCATTGATTGCATATATTTATACATTGAGTATATATGTGTATATATAAAATATACATTGCATGTATATATAATATAAATTAAATGTATATAATATATATAATATACATTGAATGTATATATAAAATATACATTGAATGTGTGTGTGTATATATAGAATGTATATATTTATTTATTTAACTTATTTCAGCTTTTTACAATTAGTTTGTAAACGCAGATGCAGTACCTGCTTCTTTGCCTAATTTTCACATTGTGTGACCCAGATTGAGTGAGACACAGGAGACAGAGTTACCTGGTCAGGTGTTTTTGCCCATTTTTCCACTTGAACCTTTTTTTTTTTTTTTTTTGTACTTGAGCTTCTTAATGACTAATTAATTTAAATTTATTAATATAATTTTAAGTAAATGTTCTTTATATATGTTAAGTGTATTAAAAGTGTGTCGTGTGCTTAACCTGGAAAATCCATGAGTCACTATTTTGTTATCTGTTGGTGCTTAGGACTTGTTTTACGTGCTCCTGTTCCCTGGTATACACAACCACAAATGACAGCTGCCACAGTGTAGACAAGTAGGAAAAGCAGCTGTCGTAAGAGAACTGGTGATGGGAAAAGGAGTGTTTTAATCATGTAAATTTAACATCAAAGGTTGAATCTTTATTTCATTAGCCTTCTAAAGCTTTCTCTCATTGCCCTAAAGAATCGATGGATGAAAGTAACATGACATGTATATGATTATCCTGGTTTATGACACAGTACTCTAAGTACCTAGATTAGAATTAATGGAAAGATAGATGAACTGTTTTTCAGTTTGAAAAAAAATGCATATTTTCTTACATAACCCAAATCTTTAAAAAGTAAAACTGCCATTCAGAAATTGTTCTTTCCTTTTAAGGGAAAGATGAAACACTTCTTAGCTCAACTGTCAGAATCAGCTGGGTCTGATTTTTAGAATGTTTTAAAGTTTTCTGTGTTTGAAGCTGTGTAGAGTAGTGTCTTTGCTCCTTTGAACTTTAAATGTAGCAGCTAGAGGAGTTACTCTGTGTATGTCTTTTGATTAGATGAATCAAAGGAAGAAAGGAAGGAGGACGAGGAGGAATTGAATTTCAATGAAGACATTCTGTGCCCACATGGTAAGCCCAAGCGTCAGGCTTCCCCTGTTAGTGTTTAGCATATCATAAATATTTTGTGAACAATACTTCATGCTCAGAGATTAGGCCCTGATGTGGAAGGTGTGGCAGAGTAGTGGCTTCTGAACTGGCCGTGACCTGATGGTTCTGTTCTCGCGCTCTCTTCAGTGGCTAGCTTCTGCGGCCTGCCTTCACGCCCGTGCCTCTCACACCTTTTCCTTTCTCCTCACAAGAAAAATTGTAAATAACACAAGATAGAATTTCCCCATACTTTAGAGGGGAAAACTTGTCACGTGTCACATTGAAGGGCTCTCTGAGCCTGAAGAAGGGTTCAGTTATTCCCCATTTCTGTGTCTATGTCATTGCCCAGGTTTGATCACTTTGAAGGCAGCGTTTTTATATTCTCCTTATGACTGTTTCTGCTTTAGTGTCTTAGACATTGGTTGGCTAGCTACTGTGTACTATATATACTCTTGGTTTCCAAATCTTTATTAATCCTATGTATTTGTTCCTGTATGTATTTGGTTTTACTGAGAGCTCACTTGTAATAGACGAGTTTGTTTTTATTTTCTTTGGAGAGGGACTCCTTGTATATTACTGTACGGTCTCCCATTGTCGGCACTCTGAAAGCCAGAAAGGTGTCTCCTCCAGGCCTTCTACTGAATGAGTTCCCCACAGACTCTCCCTTCCTTCTTTCCTCTCCCCCTCCCTCCCTCCCCTGGGAAAAACTGGCCGCAGAGACACTCGGATGTCAGTGGTGAATCTCTTAACCCCTGTTGGCATTTCTGGTTGTGTGCTAACATATTGAGAATACTCCAAATTCTTTTTTTTTTTTTTTTTAGTTGAAGTATAGTTATTGTGTTGTGTTACTTTTATGTGTACAGCAAACTGGTTCTGCATATGTGAACATGCCCATATGTATTCTTTTTCATTATAGGTTACTGTAAGACACTGAGTATAGTTCCCTGCGCTTACTGTTTATCCAGTTTATATGTAATAGCATGTATCTGCTGGTCTCAAACTCCTTATTTATCCTCCCTCTGCCCTCCCCTTTGGTAACCATAAGTTTTATTGCCTGCGTCTGTGAGTCTGTTTGTTAAATAAGTTGGTTTGTATAATTTTTTTATATCCCACATATGAGTGTATCACATAACGTCTGTCTGTCTGACTTCCCCTAATACAGTACCCTCTGGGTCCGTCCGTGTTGCTACCAGTGGCCTTACTTCCCTCTTTACGCTTGGCTGTGCTGGGTCTGCATTGTGGTGCTCGGGCTCCCGTTGCAGGGGCTTGTCTCCCTGGGAGCACAGGCTGTGGGTGCACAGGCTCCAGGAGCTGTGGCTCTCAGGCTCTAGATCGAGGCCCAGCAGTTCTGGCGAATGGGCTTCGTTGTTCCAAGGCACATGGACTCTTCCCGGACCAGGGATTGGACCCACGTCTCCTGCGCTGGCGGGGGTTCTGGTCCACCACACCACCGGAGAAGTCCTGCTTTACCTCTTCTATGACTGGGACGAATGCTCTAAATTCTTGTCAGTCCTAATCAGTTCCTTATATTAGTTCTTCATTGCCTCATTAGGAACCCATACTTGATGCCTAACCCTTGCCCTCATTCACACCTAATTTTTTTCTTTTTTGATTGCACTACACAGCGTGCACAGTCTTAGTTCCCCGACCAAGGATCAAACCCTTGCCCCCCTGCATTGAACTCGCCAAGTCTTAATCAGTGGACCGCCAGGAAGTCCCTAAATCAGTGGTTTTGTTAATGAAGAGTCCTTGGTGATAGTGACAGTAGTTGTCACACGAGTGCCACTTCCACGCCTGTCTTTCTAGACACAGACTCACTGCCTGCCCGTGCAGGAGATGCAGGTTCGTTCCCTGGGTCTGAACGATCCCCTGGAGGAAGAAATGGCAACCCATTCCAGTATTCTTGCCTGGGGAATTGCGTGGACAGAGGAGCCTGGCAGGTTACAGTGGGTGAGGTGGCAAAGAGTCGGACATAGTTGATGCGCTAGTGGAGCACAGTAGGAACACAAGTTTGAAGGCAGATGTGTAACCCTGAATGGCACACAGATTAAGCCCTAGAAGAAGGTGATGCAAACAGCCAGGAGTAAATTAGCTTTTCTCCTGATGCTTTCGTATCAACTCTCTTTTTTAACCTTTTGCTGTAGATTTGCACACAGCATAAGTGCTTCCATTTTGAGTGTTGAGGAGTCTGTAGTTAAATACTAAGTTTCCGTGCTCGATGCTGCTTAGCAGGGTGAAATGGTGCCAGAACACCGATTGTCTTCCTCCCTCGCGCACTGACGTTTGCTCTCAGCCCACCTCTCTCATCTTGTCATTTCAGTTTTACAGCTTTGACTAGAAAGCATGGCAGAGCTGAATGTGATTTCAGGACCTGTGCCATGCCCCTCAGCTCGTCAGAAATGGTACATGAGCTCTTTTTTTTTTTTTTTAGATCCTCTAGCTTGGTCTGCAGCCCAGTGCCATTTGGTTGCTGCACCTTGTTGTCTCGAGTTTAAAAAGCACCATCTCAGTTCTTGCTTTTGTGGATCGCACCTCTCAGTGTACCATGTCCATGGCAGCAGGTTTTCAGCTGCAGGATGTGGAACCTTACGGAAAACCCACCCCTCACTGGAGTTAGAGTCAGACTTGTTTCTGAGCTGTGGTCATGGTTGTCATAGCACTGCAAGCAGTAAGATGATGGTTGGGCATTTGTTGAGTGTTGTGCCCAGGAGTTTTCTAAGTGTGTAGATATTAACTCGCTGCTGTATTATTATTATACTGACTCTGCTGATGAATAAGCAAACTGAGGCACAGAGAGGTGAGTCATTCACTGAAGGTCATCATACTTGATGATTGGTTTCTCCCTAGTTTTGTAATCGTCAGACAGTCTTTTCCTTTGAAAATTTGTAGGACTTAATGCATCTTTCAATGTACTGTTTGTCCAAAGCCCTGCATAGACAGTTTTTGTCACTTCCACCTTTGGCAGCTAATAGGATCTCTGTCCACAGCCCTGGGACACTTCCCCCCTGTGCAGGTCCTAACGCATGTACCGTGTGAGGTGCTCTGTGGATGCCTCACACATGTGCAGTGTGAGGGACCCCAGGTTTCCTCGTTTGGTGTCCCCACGGGACTGTTTCACTGCAGAATTCTCAATTTCATTATCTCCTCTCGGGCTGCTCAGATTTCTCCACGAGCATCTTTCCTCCTTCTGCCTGGAAACTGCAGAGCCGACTGTCACCTCAGGGTTACAGGGAAGAGGGCTTGGAACCTCTGCCTTCTGTATGAAGCCTTCACTCAGCTGCATGCACCACAGCACGCTGCCTCACATCTCCGCTTTGCGTCCCCAGAGGCCCCTGGTTTTGTGCCATCAGAGCAGCTTGTGTCTTCTTTTGTGGATAGAGGGGGGCAGGTATCTGTAGAATGTATAGAAGAGGGAGCCAGAATTTTAACTGTCTCTTAAAAAGACTGTAATTTGTTCCCTTCCGAGTACCCCAATTTCCTGGGTTTGTGGGGGCAGTTCTGTAGTGTCGTAAATCTGTTTGCTTCTTGACTTTTGTCGATTTAGAATTCATTTTTCTTGCATCTCATCCATCCACCTTCTAACCTCCTATAATATCTGTTGCTGTTGCCTCTGGTTTTTTTTTTTATCCTTCATTATGATTTTATGTCTTTCAGTAAAGATCCCCGTTACTGTGTTTTAATGTCATTTTAAAACATCATTTGTATCTAGAAATCCTTGTTTGAATTTTCATACTCTAAAGCTTGCGTATATTTATCACGGATTTTATGTGAACTAATCACGGATTACATTCTTTAGGGTGGTTTACTGCTGTCTCAGAGTTCAGCATTTACTGCGGATATTCCAAATCCATCAGGCTGTCTTATCCATTTCATTCTACATTTATTTAACAGTTAACCTTCCTTATTAACTTACGTTGTTTATTACACTTGTTTACTAAGGAGCTGAGCAGTTTTTTAATTAATCTTTTTTTTTTTTTTTACAAATGGTTTGGATGTTCTGTAACCCAAAATATTAGGATTTGAACTAGATTTTGTCAGGGAAGAGATTTATCCAGAAACTAAAGTCATTGTTAACTAGATTTCTATTTTTACCAGAAGAGTCTTTGGGGATTACATTATCCTGATATGTTTGGTGAATTAAATCTCTCATGACTCGTTTGATCCTTGTATTCAGAGATGTTGCTTACAAAATGAATTTAATTTATTGGCTTTCTCTTAAGATTTAAGAGAGTGTTACATATTGCAGGATACAAGTCTGATTTCTAAAAATTCATATGTCTTGAGTAAAAGTTCATTGTTAGGTTAAACAATATCCAGATATATTAAATCATGATATGTTGATATGAACCTAAATTTAGAAGCATAGCTAGGGGTAGAGCAAAGCACTTTATTAACCAATTTCTGACTGTAGTATATTAGAATACTTTGCTGACTTTTTAAATAAACTTGAGTTATTTTTTTTTAATTACCTGGGAAATGCACATCCAACATTATAGCCAGTCATAAAGTAAAAGCACCCTTACCCAAAAGAGAGGCAGTGTAGACTCCAGAGCCTGTGGAATCCTATTTAAAATATGTGTTTGTATTATTATTTCCTTCATTCTCTCTCCCTTTCTGAACCAGATTTGTTTATACCACATATATGCAGAGGAAGGGTCCTTTTAATAAAAAAGAAACCACTTTAAAAAGTGTAATTGCCTTGGAATTATTTTTAAATTGGTTATAGAAGTCTGCTTTAATCTTTTTTATAGCTGCATTATATTTCACCATAAAAGTGTACTAAGTTGAAGTCTGATTATCCAGTTAGTGTTTAAGAAATAATAATAAATTCCATAAAAGGAAAAAATAATAAAAAAATTATATTTAAAAATAATAATAAATTCCATAATTGTGTCTGAGGGTAAGCATTTTAAAGTAAGTTTTCATAACCTCAGAGGAAAAATTTGTTAACCTCCTCTTCAGAAATAAAGTTAATTTTTACATTGTGACCTATTTTCTCTAGTAGTAAATATATTAAAGCAATGTAATCTTTTCTTAGGATTAATCAGAGCTCACTAAGAGGAAGTGATGCATGGAAGTTAAGAAGATGAATTTTGAGGCATTAGAAACTATGGAGTTTAGATGAGACAGATCTGGTTTTTATATCCCAGCTTCGTTATTCACCAATTGTGGTGACCCTTAGTGTATTAATTTCTCTGATTCTTGATTATGTAAAATACATAAAGCAAAGAATTAAGATAGTGCATTTAGAAAGCCCCTGGCTTTCTAACTCTAATTAAACATGTAGGTATCTTGCCAATGGCAGTAGAAACACATTTTCCTTTGCAAAGACTTTTTTTTGGATAATGAACCATATAGGTCCATGTATGCGCTTTGCTGTCTGCTGGGAACAGCTGAAGCAGCAGAACTAGACCCACAAACAGAATCAGGGATGGAGTGGGGAGCATGGCCCTGGAACGCTGGCAGTACACATGTGAGCAGTAGATCGAGGGGGCTGGTGAGGCTCAGGGTCACCGCCGTGCGGGCACTCCTGTGATCTGAGGAAAGGAAGGCGCTCTGCTTGTCTCTCCTCTTCCCAGTTTCTAAAGAGCTGCAGGGTTCAGGTGTTTGCAGCAGTAACAGCAAAGCAGCTGCATATTGACTGGAGATGGTCTTCCAGCAGTGGATTCAAAGCAGCTGTGTATTGACTGGAGATGGTCTTCCAGCAGTGGACTGCTTCACTATTTGACTGTCACGGTCACACAGCGTTGAACATAGCATTTTGGTTCAGGGTGAATTTAGTAAAGAAAGAAGACAAAAGGGGAGAAAATGCATTCTGCAGGAAATTGTGCTGTTTGAATGTAGGTGGAGATGAAATGCTGTTGGACAACCTCCATGGTGGCACCCCAGAACCTCTGGGAGCCCTTTTATTGCTTCCTTCACTGGCAGGAAGAAACACCTAGATTAAGGACAAAGGAATGGCTAGCTCCTTTAGATGAAATTTAAAATTTAGAGATTTTGAAATTGGAGAAAGAGAGAAAATTACAGCACTTTGGAACAGAAGGATAAGAAGAGCTACAAATTTGTATTAAGTAGATTTTTGCAGGATATATATTAACTTTTTTTCAAACTCCCCCCCCCCCCCTTTTTTTCTTCTTTTTGACCTAGGCGAGTTATGCATATCAGAAAATGAAAGAAGGCTTGTTTCTAAAGAGGCTTGGAGCAAACTGCAGCAGTACTTTCCAAAGGCTCCCGAATTTCCAAGTTACAAAGAGTGCTGTTCACAGTGCAAGGTGCATGCCGCCCGCGGTCCTGACAGCTGTGGAAGTCACGTGTCTCCTCCCTGGACAGATTTTCCGGGAGAACTGACATGGCTCTTTGAGCGGAGGTGTAGGGAGGCGGCAGGTCCCGTGCTGTCAGCTGGAGATGGTTGATCGCTTCCTGCTTGGTTCTCTTTCAGATTTTAGAAAGAGAAGGGGAAGAAAATGAAGCCTTACATAAGATGATTGCAAACGAGCAGAAAACTTCTCTTCCAAATTTGTTCCAGGACAAAAACAGACCGTGTCTCAGTAACTGGCCAGAGGTATAATGATTCCCACAAAGGGTAGAGTCCGTCTCACTGTTGTAAGGCCTTTGCCAAGTTCCTGAGTGAACAGTGCTTTCAGAATAATGAGATCATCTCTATTTCTTACATTTGTATAGTTTTCTAAACTGGAGGATTTGGCTTTTCCTCGTGGTTGCTTGGTAGAGGGTTCTATTTCCATTTTATTTACGAAACTTGAAGGGGAAAACCCACAGTATATGGAGACATTTTCTCTATAGGATTTAGGTTAAGAATGCAGTGAATTAAGAGATACTTGTGTTTGATTTTTCTGTTCCAGGAAACAGATGTGCTCTACATCGTGTCCCAGTTCTTTGTAGAAGAGTGGCGAAAATTTGTCAGGTAGATACCGAAGATTGCCTATTTCCCTTTTTTTTTATTTTTGATTACAGTATTTTTAATTCATAAATCGTTATCATGATACCTTACATTTTACTCTAATAGCCTATACTGAAAGCTTTTTTTCCTGAGAATTTAAATGAAAAATCCTAAGGAAGTACATTTAATTATTAATATCCTTGAAAAATGTCTGTAATTTTAAAATAATCATAAAAAATCCTCTCTTCAGTCATGCCATAGTGAAGTATATTGATCGTCCTTTGCTCATTTGAGTAGGAAACCCACCAGGTGCAGCCCTGTGTCATCGGTCGGAAACAGCGCTCTCCTGTGTCCCCATGGGGGCCTCATGTTTACATTTGCTTCCATGACCAAAGAAGACTCTAAACTGTGAGTTTCTTCTCTTCACGCGATGTTTGTTTCTGATGATTAATAGAATGTGTTTAGGAAATGTCTCGTCTGACATAGTCTATTTTAAGAACTAATCTTTCCTTGAATTGTGGGGTTATTTCCTCTGGTGTAACCAGAGATCAACTTGTCTTCTTTTTTTTTTAAAGACTGCTTCTTGTGCTCGCTTCTGGCAGCACATACACTGGAAAAAAAAGACTGCTTCTCTATAAAAGTCAGGAGGCTGCCTGAGGCTACTTGCCCTTACTTCTCCCCTCTCCTTCCTGAGCCCTGCTTTCTCCTTAGAAATTGCTGGGACCCAGGACAGTGTCTCTAGATCACGTCCTTACCCTCTGTAGCTAACTTCTTTGCTCAGCTTTGGCTTTTGAGATTTAGCCATGTTTATTCGTGTGACTCCGGTACATTTAGTTTCACTGCTTTTTTTCATACAAGAGAAAGTTATAGCACACTTTTATTTGAAAAACTACCATTCCTGTTGGTATATCTTTTCCTTCTCAATTTCTTTGTATTAAGTAGTGGTTTGGACAGTTTTGGTTTACAGATGGATTACGTCCTTGTGTCTTAAAGCATGTTGTGCTTTTTTGCACAGTATAGCTCTCATATGGCCCAGTGAGTGGCAAATGATACAAAAGCTCTTTGTCGTGGATCATGTAATTAAAATCACGAGAACTGAAGGAGGAGATGCAGACCCTTCAGAAACAGAGTATATTTCTGAGCCTAGTAAGTATTCATATTGCTCTTGGTTTATGTAGTTAAAAGTTACAATTTTAACCGGGAGGGAAAGAATATGTCAGTATTGTATTCTTTACTTAAAGATCTCGTGGTGGTCCATTCTATATTCCTTAGATGGAAAGTATCATAGAATGATCGTATTTGTATGTTTTTTGACAGTAAAAATTTACTTATTTGCATATAATAAAATATAGCCGTTAAAAAATAAGAGTAGTAGTTTCCTAAATACTCTCTGGTAACTTTGAAATGTTCCTTTAGATCTTTCATTCTTTTGGTAGTAATTCCTCAGCTACTGGTATTTTCTGGTTTTATTTTAAAAAAAAAGAAAACCTTTTTTCTTCTTAGAACTCTGTCCAGAATGTCGAGAAGGCTTATTGTGTCAACAGCAAAGGGACCTGCGTGAATACACTCAAGCCACCATCTACGTCCATAAAGTTGTGGATAATAAGAAGGTACCAGTCCCTCTTGTGGCCATGACTAGTAATGATCAAGCTTGCTTTTTGACGTGTTTGATTTTCACTGAATACTGCCTGGGAGCCATTGAACTGGAATGGAAAAGGAATCGTTACATAAATTTATGTGGATCTGTTGTTTGGTCACTAAGTCACGTTCAGCAATTTGTGGCCCCATGGACTGCAGCACGCCAGGCTTCCCTGTCCTTCACTATCTCCAACTTTGCTCAAACCCATATACATTGATTCGGTGATGCCATCCAACCATCTCATCCTCTGTCGTCCCTTTCTCCTCCTGCCCTTAATCTTTCCCAGCATCAGGGTCTTTTCCAGTGAGTCAGCTCTTAGCATCAGGTGGGCAAAGTATTGGAGCTTTAGCATCAGTCTTTCCAGTGAATATTCAGGATTGATTTCCTTTAGGGTTGACAGGTTTGATCTCTTTGCAGTCCAAGGGACTCTGAAGAGTCTTCTCCAGCACCACAATTCAAAAACATCAATTCTTCTTTATGGTCCAACTCTCAAATCTATACATGACTACTGGAAAAACCATATCTTTGACTATATGGATCTTTGTTGGCAAAGTAATGTCTCTGCTTTTTAGTACAGTGTCTAGGTTTGCCATAGCTTTTCTTCCAAGGACCCAGTGTCTTTTAATTTCATGGCTGCAGTTGCCATCTGCAGTGATTCTGGAGCCCAGGAAAATAAAATCTGTCAGTGTTTCCACATTTTCCCCATCTGTTTGCCATGAAGTGATGGGACCAGATGCCATGATCTTAGTTTTCTGAATGTTGAGGTTTAAGCCAGCTTTTTCACTCTCCTCTTTCATTCTCATCAAGAGGTTCTTTAGTTCCTCTTTGCTTTCTGCCTTTAGAGTGGTACCATCTGCATATCTGAGGTTGTAGTTGTTTGTCCTGGCAATCTTGATTCCAGCTTGTGATTCATCCAGCCCAGCATTTCCAGGATGTACTCTGCATATAAGTTAAATAAGCAGGGTGACAGTATACAGCTTTGACGTACTCCTTTCTCAATTCTGAACCATTCTGTTGTTCCATATCCTGTTCTAACTGTTGCTTCTTGTCCTGCATACAAGTTTGTCAAGAGGTGGGTAAGGTGATCTGATATTCCCATCTCCTGAAGAATTGTCCACAGTTGGTTGTGATCCACAAGGTCAAAGGTGTAGTCAATAAAACAGTGTGGTGTAGTTAGTAAAACAGAAGTGGATGTTTTTCTGGAAGTCTCACTTTTTTTTTTGATCCAGCGGATTTTGGCAATTTGATCTATGGTTCCTCTGCCTTTTCTAAATTCAGCTTGTACATCTCAAAGTTCTCGGTTCATATACTTTGAAGCCTAGCTTGAAGGATTTTGAACATTACCTTGCTAGTGTGTGAAATGAGGGCAGTGTACAGTAATTTGGACATTCTTTGTCATTACCTTTCTTTGGGAATGAAATAAAAACTGACCTTTTCCAGTCCTGTGGCCACTGCTGAAGTGAAATGAAGTAAAGTTGCTCAGTTGTGTCCGACTCTTTTGCGGTCCTGTGGACTGCAGCCTACCAGGTTCCTCCATCCATGGGATTTTCCAGGCAAGAATACTGAAGTGGGTTGGCATTTCCCTCTCCAGAGGATCTTCCCAACCCAGGGATCGAACCCAGGTCTCCCTCATTGTAGGCAGACGCTTTACCGTCTAAGCCACTAGGGAAGTTTACTGGCATGTTGAGCGCAGCACTTTAACAGCATCATCTTTTAGGATTTGAAATAGCTCAGCTGGAGTTCCATCACCTTCTCTAGCTTTGTTCATAGTAATGCTTCCTAAGGTCGACTTGACTTCACACTCCAGGGTATCTGGCTCTAGGTGAATGACCACACCATCATGGTTATCCAGAACACTAAACATTTTTGTAAAGTTCTGTGTATTCTTGCCATCTCTTCTTAATCTCTTCTGCTTCTGTTAAGTCCTTGGCCTTTTATCTCCCTTATTGTGCCCATCTTTGCCTGAAATGTTCCCTTGGTATCTCTAGTCTTTCCCATTCTATTGTTTTCTTCCATTTGTTTGCACTGTTAACTTAAGAAGACTTTTCTTACGTGGGTCTGAAGTGAAGTGAAGTGAAAGTCACTCAGTCGTGTCCAGCTCTTTGCAAGCCCATGGGCACAGTCCATGGGATTCTCCAGGCCAGAATACTGGAGTGGGTAGCCAGCCAGTCCCTTCTCCGTGGGATTTTCCCGACCCAGGGATCGAACCCAGGTCTCCCACATTGTGGGTGGATTCTTCACCAGCTGAGGCACAAGGGAAGCCTTATGTGGGTCTGGTCAGTTGTTGATTTCAATATATAATATTGATTGAAAGCCAGCTGTGTGCAGGGAACTGTCTTGGGATACAGTTGGTGCAGAAGACCACTGTACCTACCTTCGAGAGTATTTGTACCTACCTAGTGAGGTAGATCAAAAATAAGCTGCGTAAGATGATTTCATACAAGAACAAGCATTTTGAAGGAAGTCTTGCAGAGTAGAGCATTTGACTGACAGAGGTGGAGGTGCCCTGTTAAATGGGGTGGGGGGGCGGTGGGCAAGACGCCTTGGAGGAGGAGTTGTTTTGCCTGAGCATCAGCTGTTGGAGACCCTGCCTGTGACGTGGAGGCCAGGTGGGGGCGTGAGCCTGGCGCCCTCGATCAGTAGAGTCAGTGGCGTGTCTAGAGCAGCACTGCCCAGTGGACGCTTCTGCGGTGGCGGAGGTATTCTTATCTGCATCGTAGCCACCAGCCACCCTTGACTGTGGAGCACCTGAAAAGCAACTGGGCTGACTTGAGGAACCGGGTTTTATGTAGTTTTATCTTCAACAAACCCGTGTCACCTCTCACTCCCACAGTGGGCAGCATTGATCTAAAGAGAAGTTTCTCCCAAGGAGGGAAGGTGATGTGTGGTGAGGAGTCAAATTTTAATTGAATTTTGTACGTCATAGCAGGGATTTGGGATCTTTGTTCGAAGCCTAGATGTAAGCCCTGAAGTTTCAAGGGAGGTCACGTTGTGATCTCCCTTATGCTTTCAAAAAGTCACCCTGGCCATTGTATTTGGAGTTGATATGGACGGAACAGAAATAAAAAAGACCACTGTAGAGCGTCTTGCGTTGGTTGACCTAAAGGGTAGGTGAAACATAGATTTGGGTATGTTTTGGGAGTAGGGTGTTACTGTGGACTGTTTCTGGAGCATTTTCACTATATTAAGTATGGCTGTTAGGTAGATCCTGACCCAGTTCTCTGGACACCTCATTAATTTGATTCCAAGGTTTTTGGAGTTGAAGCATTATATTTGGTGATATTTGCCAAACTTGACATGAATTTTAGAAGGGTACCTTACAGATTATTCTCTGATGATCTAGGGTTCTGCCTCAGAAGTTGAATTAAGGAGGCCTCATGACCTTGTTTGCTGGGAAAATGGATGAGTAAAAATGTCTGTTTTTCCCCTAGTATTTTCTTGTATCTTTTGTACCTCTTAGTCTATGTATATATTGATATCTAGTGTGAAATATCCAATTTAGGAAAAGATGTCTTATTATTTTTTAAGTTCGGTAGTGGTATTTCATCTGTTCTCTTTATCCTGTGTTAGGATAAAACTAACGTGTTCACAGAGCACAGAAAACAAAAGAGTGCCGTCGTGTCTTGATCCTCTGTCTGATCTGTTACCCCACCATTGATGAAGTTGTGCCGTCAAAGCTCCACCATCTCCATAGCTCGCCTCCCTAGGGTCTGACCTACTTCTCTCTTTTCCTGGCGCATTCAGGTGATGAAGGATTCAGCTCCAGAGCTAAATGTGAGTAGTTCTGAAACAGAGGAGGATAAGGAAGAAGCTAAACTGGATGGAGAAAAAGATCCAGACTTTAATCAAGTATGTGTTGAAGCTGCTTTTCATTGTTACCCCTTCCACTGCTCTGAAAGCAGTCGCTCCAAGCTCTTGGACGTCTCTCTGTGGCCTGTATGCGGTGTTGTTCCTCAGGACCCTTTCCCTTCTTTTTCTTGTTGGCTAGAATGCTATAGCTGTCCCGATTTCTCATAAAAAGTCGTGGACTACGATACGCCAGAATTAATTGCTATTAAAGAAGCGCTAAAATATGATTAAATTTTTACCTGGAAAAAAGACTTAAACTAACCATAATCCTGGTTTGCTGCTTAATCATGGAATATTTATGTATGAAAAAATTACTGAACTCAACTTCTCTCATTACAAACAAAACACATAATAGCCTTTATAACACTGAAGTTTATAGAAGAGACTTTGAGGTCTCTCAAGATGTTAGTTAGGTGACTAGAAGCAACATGAGTCTTTGATTTTTCATTGTGATGACCTTGAATTCTTCTATTAAAATTACCTATTTTGCGGATTTTTTTATGGTATTTCTACCCCTCTTGTTTGGGAATATGGTTTAATAATCAGTTTGGAATCTGTTCTTTCAGTGAACTTTGTAAATCAGTTTGTAAAGTTTTTTATATAAATATATACAATATACTATATATATATATATAATATATTGTTCTTATTTATGTCATTTCAAGCTTTCCTTTTCAGCCCAAGGGTTACTTAGAAGACTTTTAAAAATATTTTCAAGTGATTAGATTTTTGAGAAACTAACTTTTTTGAATGGCTAGTTTTATCCACTGTTGTCATAACCACAGCAGTTTTTAAATTGCTTTCTGTACCTCAATTGCACATGGCGGCAGATCTCCCCTTTACAAATGTGATAGAGAATGTTTGTTGGAGAGCATTGTTTTTTATGTCATAGTTATCTTTATACTTTGAATTTTCTTCTGTCTTTCCTCTCATTCTTTGGATGTTGTAATACTCTTGACTAATGTTTTAAATATTTCATCTTGCAAAAGAAAGTGTAACCTTCCTTTTGAGAAGAGTAGGTGGTCCCAGAAGAATGTCAAGTGTTTTCAGAACTTCAGACTCCTCAAACCTTTTCTTTGTAATACGTTGCAGTGTCTCAATACAAAGCTTCTGTAATTGCTGTTTTAAATCCTGTAATATAAAATGGTGCATTTGTGTTTGTCCTTAATGGACATAAACAAATCCCCTTTCCTCTTTTCTCTAAGCTAGATCAACCCAGTTCCTTTGACTTTGACCTTATCTACCATTTAGGTTAATAATGCACCCAGTATTGGATATTACTTAGGTAATTGAAAGCCTTCTAAAACCAGTGGACTGGTTTTTGTCAGATAAGTTGGATTTAAATTCTATGGATGTTTTAAAAAGATAATTCTGGGAGAGGCTTTTCGACTCATTTAAAAACATATCTTGCTTAATGCTCAGGGCTCTGTTATTTGGTTGTGTTTTATATTTCCAAAGTAAAATTGTAGGTTGTTACAGATATTTTCCCTTATATTTCAAACTGAAATTTAGGTTCTGTTTCACAATTGAAAAATACTTGAGTTTGTTTCTCTTTCTAAACAGTTGAGCTTGAGAAAAATGTTACCAGCTCCCACATTTTTTTTGTTTTTTTGAATTGTTGAGACTGAGAAAGCTGTGTCAACTCCCACCTTCAGTGTTTCTTCTGTTGGAACTGCCTGTGTGCCCCTTTAGATCCACGGCGAGTGCTGACTTGAGCCTCGTGCAGCACCAGCCAGTGGACTGTCGCCCTCAGCAAATGCTGCTCCGTTTACTTCCGGACCCTCTCTGCTTTGTAAATCTCTGGCGCTCCATTGATAATGACTTTGTGGCATCTGTGTCCATAATGACCCCTATACCGCTCTGATTATGCACCGCTGACACTCAGTGACAACTGTGGAAACCAGAGCCAGAGCCTGGGGTTTACCTCATCCAGATTTAATTAAACCCGTCATTCATTCCATGGCTTGGTTAGCAGAAGAATCTTGTCTTGTCTGGTTGTTAAACTATTGATGAGGCATTTATTAGAGTATTTTAGAGAAATATTTGGTTTTCATCTATTATTTTTTTCTTAAACCTAGTACAATATACATTACATATGCCTGTACTTTTTGCCGAACCATCTTTAAATTGTGCGCGTCATGGCATTTTGCCTCTAAGTTCTTAAACCGGTTCTTATCAAAAAAGGCAATATCCCGTTTACCTGTAATCAGATTTCTACAGCTATCCCCAGTGTGCCTTAAGCAATTTTTTTTCCTCAAACCAGCAGCAGCCAAGACGCACATTGACTTTTCTCCAGAACAGTCACCTGACCTCAGCCCCCTTTTCTTTTCCTTTTGACGTTGACTAGAGACCAGTCCCTTTCCTTGAACTGTGTGGACTGTCTCACGCTCTGGATCCAGGCGACGCCTCCTCATGTTACTCATGTTACTTCTCCCCACTGTGTTTTCTGTAATTTGCAAGCTGGATCTAAACACTTGATTAGTTTCAAGTCAAACATTTTGCGTTTCAAAGGCAGACCTTTGTGAGTTTCTAAAGTTCTCAGCAGTTTATAGATAGCGTCTGTCACTCACTAAAAGAATGAAACGTTTAACACAGACTAGGACTCAGTGTATCATAGCTGTTTTTCCGATTTAAGGTTAAACCTTCCCTTCTGCTTATTTTTTCTTTCTCTGGCCCGCTCCCCCCACCCCACCGCTTTTAAATGTCCTTTTTATAATACATACATTTTTAAATCCTGGAGCTTATATGCAGTTCAAGGACGTTCCTACTCACTGTTGAAACCGAATTTCACATGGTTAACATTCTAATAAACTGCTTTTCCTTGTGTTGTAAAGTTTGAGCAGGGTCATGGTGTGGGTAATTTCATTGCTTTTTTTCTGGATCTTTATAGAGCAATGGAGGAACAAAGCGGCAAAAGATCTCCCATCAAAATTATATAGCCTATCAGAAGCAAGTTATTCGGCGGAGCATGCGACACAGAAAAGTTCGTGGTGAAAAAGCTCTTCTCGTTTCTGCTAATCAGACATTGAAAGAATTGAAAATCCAGGTGAGGAAAGTGTAACATCTGTTTAATCATGCTCTGAACTTACAGGACCTTCACGAGTTTCTGCTTTGCACCTAAGTATCGAGCTGTTGGGAGAGGGCATTTTTGAGTTTAGAATAATACTTGTTGGGTCCCAAAATTCAAATAACTCTTGCTTTGGAAAGAGCTTCAAAGTTTTCAAAATTAGCCAAGAATCTGTGAAATGGGAAAATGTTTAGGGGATTCTGAAACCTTGAACCAGTTCTGAGTAGCTTTCCAATAATGAGGAGAAATATTGGCAGCCATTTTTCATTTTAGATCATTCCCAGTCTCTTCCCACTGCACCCCTCTTCACCCCCATTGCTTTTGCACATCTACGCAGTGGATGAGTGATAAAAATGCCTGCCGGCATTGTTTCCTGGTAGGAACGCAAAAGTACTATAAATGAGGATGCCAATGGTACATCCCAAAACCCAGGAAAGAGAGGCTAATATATTCAAGATGTCCATGAAAAAAAAAAATCTGGCCCCTTATCTGTTTTAGTCACTGATACAGATCCCAAAAGCTGACCCAGTTTCCCTTGTTGCTCCTTTCATGTGGCATAGTTTACTGGTTATGCATTTTTCCTCGTGCTGATATTTATCATCGTAATTGAGGCAAAAGTATAGGCTTCCTTTGAGGGTGTTCTTTTCCAGATTGTCCCGGGAACATTTACTTCCCTTGGTTGAACCCATGGCTCTGAAAATAAATGTGTTGGCGTAATATCCTTATTCTCTTATTGTAGCTTTTACCTCTGAGAAAGCTTGTTTCTATCACCGGCTTTCTGCTTGCCAGTGGTAAACCTCGAAACATTCAAAACCTTTAAATTACAGAAACAGCCCCCGTCGATCAAGACATTGTCAGAGCCTGTGCTGCTTTTATTGTGGACTCGCCCTTTTAAAAGAGTAAATCAAAAGTCAGCAGAAAGAGCCTCCATCCTGGAGCATGTCACCTGCAGACAGTTGTTAGAAGGCAGCAGCTCTGGACAGGAAGCCCCCCTGATGCGCGCGTCCCAGAGGGCTCCTGTGCCGTGTCCTTCCTCTCCCCTCCCTTCCTTACGTGGAGGACCACTGTGACCCACACAGTCAAGAGAAAGGGCAGTGAAGCGCTCCGAGGCGGTGCTTTCACAGCCTCCCAGTAGACAGGACCTTCTTGCCGTCCCGCCTGAGCGCTGTTCTGGCTGTGGTGGGCGTGCACGTGACCCTCGGCTGCTGGTGGTGAGTGAGTTTTCAAGCATGTAGTGCGTGTTTCTCTGTTTCAGACACCTCTTCCCTAGGGTAGACCACATTTCCAGGTTAATAGGATGCCGACCATACCCATTTATAGTTAGTTAATTCATCCACCTATGAGGCCATCATGTAAATGAAGTACAGATTCATCCCTTTTCTCAAAACATGTTCAGTATTTAATTGTCTTATTCCATTTTCCCAAAGATGGATTTTGAGCGGGTGGTATTGCCTGCCTTAGGAAGGAGGAAATTTTCCTAATTTGCTTATTGCATTTCCTCATTTCAGCCAATAAATACACCTGCACACACGCACGTCATGGCAAGCAGCATGAAGCTGTGGGAACAGAGCTTTCATTGTTCCTATTAGGCTTCCTAGAGAAACTGTGCTGCCGTTCATCACACAGATCTGTAGAATGTTAATTCTCCTGAAGCATTCTCCTTGCACTTAGCGGTTTATGAATTTCCCTATTGTAGGCCATAGACTTCATGCCCTCGGCCTATTCTCTCACTCTGAAATAGCATTTTCTCCTCACTAGGAAGCACTGTCCGTCTTTGACAACATCTCTTCTGCAAACCCTGTCTCGGCCTTCAGTTACACAGCGTACTCCTCCCTTCTGTATACTCTGCCGGCTCTGCGTGGCTTTCTGCCACCATCTCCACCGCTTGGTTTTTTTTCCTCTGGACCTCTCTGGGGTGGGATTACTGCTCACCTTTATAGTTCCAATACCTAGCACAATATTCAACACACGGTGTAATAAATCTTCATTCTGTTCAGTTCAGTCGCTCAGTCATGTCTGACTCTTTGCGACCCCATGGACTGCAGCATGCCAGGCCTCCCTGTCCATCACCAACTCCTGAAGTTTACCCAAACTCATGTCCAAGTGGGTGATGCCATCCAGCCATCTCATCCTCTGTCAGCCCCTTCTCCTGCCTTCACTCTTTCCCAGCATCAGGGTCTTTTCATTAGTTGTTGAATAAACTGAAATGTCCTTGTCTTTGGGCTCAGAATACAGTGTATGAGCCTCCACCCCTGAGTGGCGGTGCTTGTGTCCAGCGGTGTCTGCTGTTGTCCATTCTCTGTGATGGTGCAGGGACCCTGTGCGTCCCGTTTAGGCCCTGTACCACCCATGCAGTCATGCAGCCGTGGCATCACCTTCATTAAAGCTGATACCGGAACACCTCCGTCGCTGTTCTTGCTTCTTCCTGGGTCATGTTTATGAACGTGGAGCTCTTGCCTCTGCCTGATGCCCATGTGCTGGGCTGCCTTTGGTAGAACTGTCCTTTCTCACCAGAAATAGGCTCAGTTGTTCCATAGAAGGATCGGTGATGATTGCTGTTTAATCAGCCTCTGCTCGCCACTCAGGGCCTGAGGTCCTTTGGGAGAAGTCCAGTTATGAATCTGGCTTAACGGGGAGGAGGCCATTTTTGTTATCCCTCTTCTTATTTACTTGTGTGCTGTTATTAAAATCACTTTTCTGGTCCGAGTCTTCCCACTTATAAAGCTCTTGGGCCCAATTCTGTGCAGACGTGGTTCAGGGCTGCCTGTTTTGTTTTTCTGGATTTTTTTCAAAGAGCAGAATCAAGTGCATAAAAGGGTAGAATGATTTCCCCATAGCATCGTGGATATCGGTATAACTAAAGATATGTGTAGTAGAGTGCATTCTGTTGACTATGTAACTCAGGTGTGCAGCATAATAAAATGAATATTCTGGAACACACCCAAGTAAAGAATTAGAACGTATCACTGAAGGTATCTATGTGTGCCTGCCTGAGCCCAACTCCTTATTTCTCTCTGGCATTTACCACCTGGATGTGACTAAAAAAATTTTATTTAATTTTTTTTTTTTCATTTTTCTGAATTTGAAAATAATGTTTAATATGCACAATAATCTTTCTGAATGTATTTAACACTTGGCTAAAACTGGGTTGGAATACATGGTCCCTACCCTTAAGAAATTCATATTTGGCTCCTAGAGGCAAGACTCAATCTAAGAATATGTGGCAGGCCTAGTGGCTAAAGTTTGTATTCCAGGCTGCTCACAGAAGGGCATCAAAGAGAAGAGTCCAGATAGCTGCCGGTTAATTTAGAGATGGTCTTATGAAAGAATTTAGAATTGATTTGGTTATTAAAAGGATGTGGGACCTGGGCACAGTGAAAGTGACCGTAACAGCCATGCCCAAGCCTTGTAACCAGAGTGACTGTCAGCCCAGCCCCACCTTCCACTTCTTTGATTTGTCCACACCCCCACCCACCGAGGGGTCGTTCGAGGCAGAACAAAAGGACCTGGGGGTACAACTGTCTCCTGATTCTCTAACAGGCCTCCTAAGGATGTTCCCAGATACATTGGGATTGCAGTTTCAATAGGAATGAAGCAAGTGGGCTGATCGCAAACCGTAGTATCTTTTGTATTCTGAAGTCTTTTATGTCTTCTGTAGAATTACTCATTCACACAGGGTATTAAGTCTCAGTATTTTGTTTTATACAAACCTTTGTTTCTCTTATATTGGCACAGATCATGCATGCGTTTTCAGTTGCTCCTTTTGACCAGAACCTGTCAATTGATGGAAAGATTTTAAGTGATGACTGTGCCACCCTCGGAACCCTAGGCGTCATTCCTGAATCTGTGATTTTGTTAAAGGTGAGTAGCGGCTCTGCGCCTGTGGGATTCAGGGGGTTCTCGTGTGTAGCCTGGGTGCAGCGGTGGTTAAGGTCCCCAGGTCCTTGGCAGGATGTGGCAACAAGCTACTGCTGTGAGTCGCCTGCGTCTCTGGATGAGCCACCAGCGACTTAGAGGAGGTCAGACAGTCACTGGGTCTTGTGGGCTTTTCTTAATTCTTGTTTAAAATAATCTAGATTTAACCTCCTCCCTAAATTCTGGATTGGTGAAGTACTTAACCGTACTTCTACCTATTAAAACATCCCCTGCCCTTCGTCAAAAGTACCAGCCAGTTAAGCTCGGACAGAAACATAAGAATCAAGGCTTGGCCACGGTAGTCAAAATACCTTTGGTTGGCTTCGTGAGATTCTTGTCCAGGATATGCAAATTGACCTTGGGGAGAAAGGGTTTGAAGAGGTAGGTGTGTTTTAGAAACCCGGGACTTCTGAGGCTGTCAGGGATGAAGATTCGTTGAGCCAGGCTGGTTGGCCTAGTCCTGCTCTCCCCCAGGCAGGACCTGGTTTTGTCACTTTCCTCTGCCTCTTGTTTCTGGGTGGCTAGAAGCATGCCGCCTGCATGATGTGTTAGAAGGTTCTGCAGGTTCATAGGCAGAGCCTCAATTCTGGCCAGATAAAGTTGGGCCCTGGAAGTGGTGATGCGGGTCCATATCTGGCCCTTCACACGCACACACATGCCCCTCATCCTGCTCCCCGCCCCCTCCCTCTGCTTGGTTTTCTTGGAACTGTAGGTTCTGTGGAATTAATTCTGAAAACCTGTTTGGCTAGCTGAATCAGAAGAGCCCAGTCTAAAATCCTAGAAGCAGCCCGTGTCACTGATGGGCTTGCCCTTCAGGTGGGCGACTGGGGTCTGTGCTGGTCAGGGTCCTCTTTGCCCTTGCAGCTAATCCTGCCACAAGTTCACACTCAGCACTCGCTTCCTGCCTTTAAAAGGACATGGCTATTTCGTTCTTGATGGTGGGGAAAGATGAAAATGTATTTTTAATCTAATTGGCATTTTTCGAGGAGCATCCTGATTTTACTTCTCCCAACTCAGGCTGTCATCATTGGCACCTGAAATCATATCCATTAAAGGAGGATATCTGAACCTTGCTGCATTAAAAAGTGTCTGAGGAGCAGGAAAGCAGCGCCACATCCAGTGTGCAGTCTGTGCAGTTATGGGGTGATGAGTCTTGACCCAGCTGACAGGGTGCCGTTTGTTCACCCTGGACGTCGCCAGCTCTGGCTTGAACGTTGCTTTCCACTGGACAGAGTTTGTGTTGAGCAACGTGCTGGTCAACTCCGTGGCCAGCCTTTGTGTTAGGAGGTTGGGCGCTGTCCTCATCCCGGCTTCCATTCCCGTGGGGTTGTGAATTGTCTTCATTTGTTTTCTAGGCTGATGAACCAATTGCAGATTATGCTGCAATGGACGATGTCATGCAAGGTAAAAGACCAGTTTGTTTGGGGAATTGTTGAGGAACTTGTTCAACAATGATGGGTTTTAGTTATTGAATCTTTAGTCTACAGTGTTTTTACTGTTAAGCTTGAATAGAGCTTCTACATGCTAAGGTAGAATCTTACCATTATTGCTCTTTTTAAAGAATGATATCTATGAAAATTGAGAAAATGGGGGAAAATGTCATATTTAGTTTCCTGTAGGAAACTGAGACAGATGCAAGCCTTCAGGTAGACGAGGTCGACAAAAGCAGTGCTCGTTTAGCTGCAGAGCTTCCGGCAGGCACGCAGGAATTAGATGCCCCAGGTGCCTCTGAACATAAGGAGTGAGGTCCTAGCCTAAAGGCAGGTTGGGAACTGTGTAAGAAGCAGTTATTCGACTCACCACCGCACATGTCCTCACAGCGCTTCCCTTTACATCCATTCACTGCCTCTTCTTGACCTGTAGAGTTTGTGTTTCTTCGAAGAAATTAAACTAGAAAGGTGAGAATGAGACATGTTACCTACCAAATAGGGAGACCAGCCCTTTGTTCAAACTCTGGCAGCCCATCCCTTACCTCCCACCGTGGAGGGAAGAGATTCTCCTCTAGGGAAACCAGAGCAATTCAAGGAAAGAGCCTACAGATATCTTTTTAAAAGTAGTTCATCTCCCAGCTACCTTTGGGTGAAGCCAAACCAGACAGTTTTCAGACATCTTTTTAGTCCCTCACACTTCCGTAGGGGGAGCGGACCCCCAGAGAACTCCGGACAGTGGGGCAGAGGGCAGCATGGAACCGAAAGACATCAGTCAACAGGCTGGACAGGAAGTCAGTGATGCGGGAAGCACAAGAAAGCTTTAAAAGTAACTGTGAACAATACCAGAGAAAGAGCAAATAGTCTGTATGTAAGCAATGTTCAGAGAATAGAAGACTATTCACGAAAATAAAATCGGGTGCACCGAGGCCCGGGTACAGTTCTCTAGTGCAAATCTAGAGACTAAGATCCCAAAACATCTTGAGCTATGGAAGGAAAAACCAGTCATGTTCCTGAGATGAAGAGTCACGGACAAACGAATGGGCCCGTGCCCACAAGAGAATGAGGAAGTGTGAGCTTCAGGCTAGAGTTCTCTGACTATTCTGTTACACGCGTTTGGTGACTCTGTGAATATAAGGCCTCAAAAACTTTCTTTCTCACCTACTGTTTACTCTGGGACGGTGTACTCTGTTAAACAAGAGTAAGAAGAAAGCTGTCAGCAGTGGAACCTGAAAACAGGGATCCAACACAGGAGTAGATGCCCTAGAAGACGGCGAGGGGGCAGTTCCCGCGCTTCCAGCATGAGGCGCTGAGCACGCCTGCTCCAGATTGGAGCACGCTCCCTGGGAAGAGTGGAAGTGACAGATGACTGTCCTGAGGAGCTTACCCTTGGATCAGAGATGGTACACAGAAAATGAAACACATCAGTAATGCAGTTACCAACCCCAGAGAGACAGAGTCATACCAGACAAGAACGGTCACCAAGGCACCCCAGAGGGTTCAACCATGGACACTGTTAAGGAGGAAAAAAATAGTGTAAACACTGGAGATTGGCTTAACGACGAAAAATATCAGTGTGTCAGGAGGATGGTTAGCGGCCATGTGTTATGTTAGAGGTGGCTCTATCTTTGAGGAAACTATTAGATATTACCAAAAGTTGTGAATTAGCAACATAAGCATCTAGAAATGCAGAGGTTAAACACCACGAGACGTGGCCTCAAGGGCCAAAATCTGTTCCCTGTAGAGTGTGGGCACGGGAGGAGAGGGACAGGAGGCGGGGGCCCCATGGATTTCTCCAGCAGGGCCCCCCCACCCCCTCTACCCCTCCCCAGTCGTGCAGAATGGTGGCTCCTGTCACAACCCTTGTTATTCCAGTATTTGTCTTTTTCAATGATGCATATGTATTGCTTTGATAAAAATGAAAACAAAGATTGCCGTTTGATATTATCCGTAACTTCAAAGGTAACCTTTATAGGTGAGTAAGGTTATTAAAAGCGATTTTAAACTTTTCATCCTTAGGCATTGAAGTGAACTTATTGCTGTCTGTAGCAACAGTCTTTTCAATTTGGAATTCTTGTTTTTTTCCTTCCAGTGTGTATGCCAGAAGAAGGGTTTAAAGGTAAGTTACATTTGTCATGTTTTGTTCACGAGTGTCACAGTCATACTGTAATTTTCTATTAATGTGCAGCCTATAATTTGATTTTAAAATTTAATTCAATCTGAGTCTCATGACTGAAATTAATTTTAGTTAAATGCATTTTGTATTCAAGCTTCTTCATTATCTGTATCAGCACTCAAGCCTCAGATCGGGTCTGTGTGTTAGGCGTGTCCACTGCCAGATGTCCACTGTGCTTTTTCTATCTCGTTTTGGGGGGAAGTTGAGCACTTAGCTAGTGGCATTTTCATTTTTATACTTGACCTTCTTCCAGTTCCTCTTATCAGTCCCATCTTAGAGCAAAACAGTTTGTAACTGATAAGAATTCAAGGAGAAGAATTTGCTGAACTACATTAGGTTCAGTGAAAAGGTTTCATTTCTCTGTGTAGGATTGAGGCATCTCTTGGTTTACCGCTTTAAATGGGTAAACGGTGATGCCTTCTCCTGCATCCTGGCCACTAGGGTTCTGCACACAGTTGAATTCAGACCTTTGACTTTCACAAATTTAACTGTTGCCATTTTGATTCTTTGTGGCCTAGTCCAGAGGTCCATGACAGCTTGTGATTTTTGCCAAAGAATGAGTCTGAGTCAAATACCAGGGCTTCCTTGTGAACAAGTGGGCCAAGCTGCCGGCCTCATAGAGCCTCCCCTCAGCGCAGCTCTCTGTGTGCACGTTCCCACTGCAGAGAATCTCCCAAAGTGGTTAAAACAAAACAAACAAAGCAGAACTTTTTTTTTTTTTTTTTTTGAAAAACGGCCATCAAATGAAAGCTTCAATAAAATTTGATTACCTCGTGTGAAGATAATGCATACGAGCCGCGTGGCTTTCAACAGAAATGTGCTTTAGCTGAAAGCCTGGAGACGGCCGATGGATTTTCTTATTTTCAATGTCAAAGGGCTTCGGTGCTTACTCATTAAGTTGAATGTTCCCTGTTGGTGATGCAGACGGGATACATGAGCCCTCGTGCAGTTTACGACTCTGCCTCCACGTGTGTTTTCTTTCCCCAGGTACTGGTCTACTTGGACATTAATCTTTTTGAACACTTGCTGACTGCTCAGAAATGACCCGAAGGGAAGAGGAGTTTGACATGTTAGGGCATTAAAGAAAAGGTGGATTTAAGAATTAAACCATTACATGACTCTTCCAAAAGGCAGAAAACCATTCAAAAAAGTGACTGTCCCAAAATGCCTTATGTCAAATAAAGCAGATTGCACTGAAGGCCATCAGACTTGAAGGAAATGTTTCAAATTTTATATTTAAGGGGGGTGGTGGGAGGGAAAGGGCAAGTAAAAGACTGAACCAGTTTAGAAGCAGTGTCAGTGAATCATGTTTACATATGAGATTATAGTCACGGGGGGGAATAAAGCTCCGTTCTATTTCCTTGCTCGAGTTTCATACCAGATGCATTGGTCCATGAAGAGTTTGTATCATAGTAGATGGAACAACATTCTGCTCTGAACTAAAAGTGATTCTTTAGAGACATAACCTGCTTACCAGTACCTGTCTTTGATTCATATTTTACTTTCAATAAAGCATGAAAGTGAAGAACTTGCTGTAATTGTGGGAAAGTATCTTCAGATCAGACTCCTGTGTCGGCCCAGGACACCCCCCTCACACACTGCCTGTGGTCGGTCTCACTCAGTGTTGGGAAGAGGAGGGGGCCCCTGTGTGTCCCCTGCAATGATTCAGGGGCTCGTGTGTCATTTTTGTCTCCCAAGGCTGTTCACTTTCATGCGTTGCAGAAGGGGTGGCAAATGTATTGCTCGAGATAGCATCCTCCAGTGCTGCTGTTATTCAGAGGAAAGAGAAAGTCGCTCAGTCGTGTCCAGCTCTGCAACTCCATTGACTAAACAGTCCATGGAAATCTCCAGGCCAGTATACTGGAGTGGGTAGCCTCTCCCTTCTCCAGGGTATCTTCTCAACCCAGGGAAGATCAAACCCAGGTCTCCTGCATTGCAGGTGGATTCTTTATCATCTCAGCCACCAGGGAAACCCAAGAATACTGGAGTAGGTAGCTTATCTCTTCTCCAGGGGATCTTCACAACCCAGGAATCGAACTGGGGTGCATTGCAGGAGGATTCTTTACCAACTGAGCTATGAAGAAAGCCCATTATTCAGAAGTGGGAAATCACATAACACCTTGCCCTTTGGAGAAATCTGACCACCTTATCAAAAGAGTAAAATGGCCTGAAGTCCATTTGGATGACAATACAGAGTTTTATATATGAAGTTCATCTTCCCAGCCTCCAGATCCCATCTCTTGGGTCTCACTCCCATCTCCTCTCTTTTGCCATGTTGCCCAGCATGTGGGATCTTTATCCCCTGACCAGGGATGGAATCCACCTCGCCCTCTGCATTGGAAGCGTGGAGTCTTAACTACTGGACAGCCAGGGAATTCCCTCACTTCCTCTCTTTTTCAAAGCATTCTTCTGAAATGCCCAGAAAAGATCTTCTACATCACATTATTTAACAAAGAAAAAATGTGTGGATGGAGTGTGCCCTGTTACCCAATTCAGGATTATTTGTTGATTAGCAACATAGAGGCAAAACAGCATTCCTGAGAAAACAGGATTTCCAAATGGAAGTGAAGACTGGAGCTTGTTTCTCTTTTCTCTGAGTATGTACGTACTCTAGAGTTTTGGGCCCAGATGCCGACTCAGACATCTCCCTTGCTAACACTTTATTTAGCCTGGGGCTTTGCTAGGCTTTTTTTTTTTTTTTTTTAACCCCTCCCTTTTCTGAAAATTTAAGCTGAAATCCTGAATGGGGGAGGCAGGTTTCAATTTGAGAACCAGTAACCTTGGCAGCATCTCGCTGGAACAGCTCTTTTTTATCAGAGTAATTATGGCCGTTTGGTAAAATCACAGCTCCCTGCCTGTGTTTTCCCTCTGTGTTTGCTGTGTCTTTGGTCTGTGCCCCTGAGGAGGCAGGACGTGTTTTAACGAGTCTGTGTGAGTGCGTGCACGGCACACGGGACCCTCAGAAGCCACCCTTGGAGCCTGTGGGTCCCACCCTGAGGTCGACGCAGGGACAAGAAGGCCTCCTGGTTTAGATCACGAGCTCCTCTCCAGATGTTTAGGTCTCCCCCGCCCCACCCCCACCCCCACCCCATGAAGCTGAACATAAAATAATTCCACACCAAGCTCCGCCCCTTCCCCAGGGTAGAGACCTGTGTGTGGTTCACTTAGTGCTGGAGGCAGCTGCTTCCTTCTGCCTGCTAAGAAGCTCTTTGGCCAGAGAAGGTTCTTTCTGAGGATTGACATAAACATGTCAGCAGTCCCCGGAAATCTGATCCCTTTCCCAGTTTGCTGTTAATCGCAGTTTCAGTGTGTTGCTTGAGTCTTTTTCCCTCGTGCGTTGGTACAAAATAACACCCTGTGATAAGTCTTTCAGGCTGACAAGCCAGTCAGCCTGGCTCCTTTGTTAACTGCAGAATGGGTGGGAGTGGGATGGGCCCCCACGACCCAACCATGTTCTACGCACCCAGCTCAGAGTGATGTCTATGGTCCTATAGGACCAGCAGCGCTGTGAGGCTTTATTAGAAATGCTTAGGCCCCAGAGCATGCACAGGCCACCCCTGCTGAGAAGCCTTGGGCTGAGCTCCCTCTCCCAGCCCCGGTCCCCAGAGTTACACAGTATTGTGTACATGTATTTGTGGCCCGCATCACCGCCTCACCATTTAGTACAGGGAAAACAGATACAGCGTGGAACCTAAAATCCATTCTTGCCTTGTCTGAGCTGATATATCAGTTGTCTTCTTGGCTGATGAGTACTGTAAGGTGCAAAGACTTTTTCTATCAGGTGTCATGCATGTGTTCGTTTCTGTCTTTTATTATTAAGTATAAGAGTCTTCTGTGAAAGGTAAAATGAAGCTTGAAGTCACTGCCACCCCCTACCCCTGTTACATTTCTTTCCATTCCTCAATCCCAATCTAATGGGTGCCACATGCCATTCTGGTACAAAGTTGTGACCTACCTGGAATGTAGGTCACCATTTGGATGTCTTCATTCCTAGGGGGAATAAGTATCCATGTATTAGTTCAGTGTATTAATGAATTTTATTGGTTAGAATTACAGTTAACCTTTCTGCCCAGTTAAAAAGAAGTGAATGTCCCTTTGTTTCTATGACGTCAGAATCCAGAGCCAATTTATTATTCCATTTTTAATTCCTTTTTTGGCGGGGTGAGGGAACTTGCTGCAAAGATTCTGAGACCTTAGTTCTCAGACCAGAGATTGAATTTCAGGCCCACGGCGGTGAGAGTGGACCGCCAGGGAATCCCTCGGATTCTGTTAATAACCCTAAAGGTCCAGTTGGCTGGTCTGTGTAGTCATGGGCTTGTTGACCAGGCCCTGGTTAATATTTGAAGTGAATGCTAGGATTTAATAACCCATTTGAAATACCCAAGAGGTGATTGATGTCTGTAAACAAGCTGCTGAGGTGAAATAAGCATCGGAGCCTGCCTTTCCTGTTTCAGAATCACAAAGGAGTGTCACATCCTTTCTGTCTGGCATTTGAATCTTCCGCTTATTCAGTGTTACAGGGGACCGTGACCAGAGTTCAATCTCGAGAACAGCCAACGTTTTCATTTTAAGAATTTTCACCCCTTTGCCAATGGCAAGTGTGCCACCCTACAGTAACCCCAGCGGCAGGGTTTTGGCACCAACTGTTTCTGATTGTGAAGGCTGGCAGTTTTTCACCCCCAAAACCCAGGCAATGTGTAGATACCAATTTTGGCTGGGGATTTGATTATTAACGTGAGTCCTTTATTCATTAAAATACAAGTCACAGACCTTTGTAAAAAGGTAACACTTTGGCATTTCACGGAGCAACAGCTTCATGTCAAGTCCTGAGGGCCAAAGAACCTAGTAGGGAGACAGAAAAGTCCTCCATCCCAAACATTTGTGGGTTTTTTCCAAGTCTAGCTTTTGAGCTAATTGGGCTGAAGAGTCTGCTAGCTGTTCAGATCGCACCTGTGTGTGTAGGCGTGCATTGGAAGGGCACGTTTGAGAATTTGGGTCACCGTGCAGCAGATAATCTCAGCATTTACCTTGTAATTAAGAAAAGTTAACTTGGCTTTGCTTGTCTTCCTTTCCGTATTATCTCTTAGAGCAGTATTTGCCGCCTTGTTTACCCTTCCACGCTGAGAACCGCACAGTAATACATTTTTGTTGGAAAAATTACTTTGTATCATTCTTTGTAAGTTGACTTTAGCCTTTGTGAGGAAATGCTATGGAACCTTCTGCAAGTCTTCAAAAAGAGGTCTTGTTAATCACAGAGCCGAGCTGCCCGAGAACTTGAGGACATTGCTTATGCTGGAAGCCGTTGGAATTTAAATGATGGCTGGACAGGTGTGTCTGGTCACTCTGTTACATAAATATTTTCTCTTGGCCCATAAGGAAAACGCAGCTAATGGACAGACAGTGAGGCACCTTGACTGTGTTTATTTGCAGAGTCACGTTGAAAGGAATTCAAAACACGTTCAGAATGAGTGTTGCCGATTTATGCCTTTGTGATAGGCAGGTTCTGCCCCAGAGCAGCAGCTTCCGGTGTCTTGATTGTCATCACCAAGAACATCAGTAACAGGTGCCATGAGCCTCTGAGGCAGAGCCGTGCAGGCGCGAAGCAGAGCAGAAGGCTGTGGCCAGTGCTTCAGGCCCCTTTCTGACCTGAGAATCATGTTTTTCATTCTTTGTTTAACCTCTTGAGACTTCTGGAATAATACTTGTGGAGAGTAGAGTCCAGGGAACCAGTATTTCTTGTGCTTCCGGGGGAACTTTCCCAACAGATAAGCCCCAGGACCTGTTTTATCAAATGATTGCAGTGTTAACTTGCTTACCGTATTACATTCAGCACTCTTAAAAAAATGCATGTTTCAGACAAGTTGGTGACATTTGTTCATATGGTAAGAGTTAAGTATTTTTTAGTTTGGAAAGAGGCTGTAGAATTGATGTTGTGAATCACGTCACCTTTGTAACTTTCCAGGAGTTGTCTAGCCTTTTCTAAGGGACACTGTTCTGCCTCCAGCATTGAGAGCTGCACCAGCTCATTACTGGACTAAGCCACGGCTGTGTTCCCCGCCTCCCCACCCCGACCCCAGCAGAGATAAGACCATGTTCCCTGAAGAAGTGGAGCCTGCTACCAGATGGGCTCCATCCACAGGCACCAGAAACTCAGAGGCTCTTCTCGCGCTGCGTTTTCACGCCTTGCCATCCCCCGAAGCTGTCTCAGTTCCCCTGAAGTTAGTTCTGAGAGCTCATCCAACATAATTACTGTATTGATCTCAAATAGAGGGCGTCATCTGTTCTCCCCTCACATGCTTTAAGAAAATTTAAAAAAACCTGCTTTCAAGGATTTGGCTGAGATTGCACAGGCCAGGGCCTTTGACATGAGAGTGCTCTTGGTCAGGGAGGGACCCGGCCTCGTAACAGCAGCTGGAACGGCAGTTTGATTTCCAGATCGGCATTAGCGCTGCCAGGGGAGGCAGGCCCTGGGCCACAGGAAGTGGGGGGACACACCCCGAGGAAGCCAGAAGGCCTGGGCAGCTGCTGCCTGGGCTGAAACGCTGCCGGCTGGCACATGGGCCTTTGCAGGCTTGGATCTTGGTCTCCCCTTCCCCCATTCTCTGGTGTATTTGTTTGTAACCGAGGGAACAGTGGACTGCTACTGGCCCTTTTTATGATCCTGGTTAAGTATGTTCCCCTTTGTGCCTCAGTGTTGGCTGTAAAAGGAAGTCGGGTGTAGAAGTTGTGAAGATAGTGGAGCCGCACCTCTTCATCTCCCTCGCCAGCCCCACCCACTGCCTCCAAGTCCTGGGAGTGTGTTAGAGCAGTTGCCCCCGTGGACCACCTCTAAGGGTTGTCTTATGTGTGAGTCATTCTTTGCTTTATGTTTGGAATTTTTGCTGCATCTCCCATCTGTAGCATGCACTGGCTCTGGGTGAAGGAGGCTTCAAGCCGTGCTAGACTGTCTAGAACCAGAGTGAGTTATTTATTTTTGTCTTAACTGGGAGCCAGAGTTAGGGCTCTGCTGGATCCTACGTCTGCACCTAAAACCAACTCCAAATCCCAGGAAATGGATCAACCTAGTTAGTGCTGGACTGTTCTAGCTCCCCGAGGGCAGGGGTGAAGTCATTTTCCTCATCTTGTACCCTGCAGCATGGCACATAGGTTCCCAGCAAGGAAGAACGGACCCCTGGGAAGCTCTTGTCCAGCCACAGCAGGGTCCCTAGTGGGGAGCTTTCCATTATTTGGGTGTGGCCAGTGCCGTTCCCACCTTTAGGCTTGACTCTTTTGTCCTCAAAATGAGGACTTCCTAACTGATCACGATTGTCATCCAAGAGTGGATCCTCCCGGGTGGCATCCTCTCTGCCGTGCGTGCCGGAGAAACATTCCTTGACTGACGTGCCTCGGGGCTGACTCCCAGCCCTCATCTGGCCTTGCCCTCACTGGAGCAGGACTGACTTTGTTCCAGCCACTCCTGCAGCCCACCCTCTTCACCAGCCCCTCCTCAACCTGACTTGCTGCTCTGCAGACAGCACACTTGAGGGAGCCAACCCTGTGGAATTTTCTCCCTCTGTCCCCGTCCTCCTATTTCTGGTCTGGCCAGGGAGGGGCGGGGGCAGAGAGGAGAGTTGTTTCCATTCCCGTTTTTTTTGACTCCCTTGTGCATTATTCCAAGTTTACTGTCATACCACCCACATTTTCACTCTCCAGCCTTCTTAGACATCAGATTTTTTTTTTTTTCTTGAAGCCAGCTCTCATTTTTCAGCAGTTGGGAGGGAGGGCAGGCTTGGTGGCTGGGTCGCAATGCATTAAGTGTTTGGAAAAGAGAAGGCTTGTGCCCAGAGGCAGCCATGCGTGAGTGGTCAGTCTTGAGTGGTTTGGATTGAAATAGGGCAGAGAAAGCAGAGCTCTGGGGCCTTCATCCAGTCTTCAGTACCCAGGCTCCGTGCCCAGCCCCCTACTGCACGTGCCTGCTGCCTGCTCCCCAGGGCCCCCAACAGTCTCTGCACACGGCCCCCAGGACACAGGAGAGATCACAGGCCTCTTGCACTGAGGTTTTTCTGTAAAGAGGAAAGTGCTGTAATTGAAGAGCTCCTTGGTTGTAAAGAAGAAGGGGAGGCCTGGCACAAAAGAGCCTTCGTTTTAGGAGCTACTCAGACAGGGTCGGGTACTGTTCAGTTCCTCGGGGACCATGGGACCATGGGCCCTTGGAGAGCTTGGAGTTTGCTGGTCCAGATCACAGCTGGGGCTCCTCACTCAGTTTGCTTCCACACCTCCTCTCCTTCCGTGGGGCCCCTGGCTGCGGCTCACATGAGGCACTGTGGCTCCATCCTGGAGCCCGGTCTGAAGCGGTTCCCTCAGCAGCCCTTTGCAGCTGGGAGCCCGTGGTCTGTGTCTCACTGCACGAGGTGAAGAGGGCTCTTGGAGAGCAGTTGGAGAAGTGAACAGGCAACAGAATCTTGATGGGAATGGAATTCAAGGGTGCAATTCCAGCACCATGTACAAAAAAGACGGGAAGAGGTGTGCTGCTTCAGAGAACCCTGGAGGTTATGTGCCGCCCCCCCGCCCCGAGAAGCCCAGCTTTGCTCTAGGCAGGTCAGCCCAGTGCATGCTGCCCAGGAAGGCTCTCAACCATCATTTCCCAAATATGACTCAGTTTGATTTCACCCAGCATCTCCCAGGACCAGTGTCCTGCACAACAGGCCCATCTGAGGCAATCGCTGCACTGCAGAATCCCTCCTGCACTATCCCCAGAAGCGCCTTGACCAGTCTCATTCGACTCCTTCCCCCTTGTTAGAACCAAACTTTGAACCGATCTATAAAGCCCTGGAGCATCCTGAGAAGGATCCAGGCTCAGGAAATCGTGCCCCGCCAGGGGTTGGGGTGGGCACAGAGTGAGGAGGCGCTGCTCTCAGAGCCCCTGCGGTTTTCTTTCTTCACAGCCTTCTTCTGCCAGCACTATTCAAAATGATGTCTCGGGACCTCCCTGGTGGTCCAGTAGTTAAGAATCCGCCTGCCTGTGCAGGCGATGCAGGTTGGATCCCTGGTCTAGGAAGATCCCTCAGGCCACGGGGCAACTAAATCTGGGTGCCACAACTACGGAGTCCACATGTGCTTGAGCCCCTGCTCCCTATCTAGAGAAGCCACCACAACGAGAAGCCCACGCTCACAACTAGGGCAGGCCCATGCACAGCGATGAAGACCCAGCACAGCCCAAACCAAATATTGAAAAAAAACATGACGTCTGTGGCCGTGTAGCACCAGCAGTGCTGCAACGCTTTATTAGAAATGCAGACCCAGTGAATCCGGGTCAGACCACGCCTGTGCTCTTAGAAGTTCAAGGCATCCTGATCTGGGAACTCTCCCACCCATGGCTGGGGTGAGCCTGGGGATGAGGCCCCAAAGGACTGGAAAGAACATGGACCCTATCCCTACTTCCCCTCTGCCTTTTCAGTTTTCTGGGGGTGGTGGGGAGGTGGGGATGAGGGTGAGGCATGGCCTGCAGTTCCCCGTCAATTCTGATCTCTCTTGGCTGAGGTGAGAGTCTTGGTGGGGAAACGGGTCCCAGCACGGTTGGTCCCCAACACTCAGGCCTGCACATCTCAGATGGTCCAGCAGCAGATGGAAGCGTGGCTGAAGGCCCTGTGTCTTGTCTTTAATGAAATGAATCCCCATAGCTGGGAAAATGGAGGTGGAAGTCATTTGTTAAGCACACAGCAGGTGGTCAATAAGTACATTGAGTAAATGAATACAAGACCTGGAGGCTTCCCTTACAGTTAAATGGTACTAAGTCTGTTAGCCAATCCGGGAGACACGGGTTCGATCCTTGACCTGGGAAGATCCCACATGCCTCAGAGCAGCTAAGCCCCTGTGCTACAGCAACTGACCTTGTGCTCCACAGCCTGGGAGCCAGCCATGCCCGCCACCCAGAGCCTGTTTCCACAAGAGAAGCCCGTGCACTGCAACTAGAGAGAAGCGGGGCAGCAGGACCCAGCAGAGCCAAAAATAAGGATGTTAACAACAACAACAAAATGAATGCAAGACTTGAATCCTCCCTAAATCTTCTCTGTGAGATGGGCCTTGCACACCCGCTGATCTTGGAGGGCAGAGGCCTTGGAGGTTTGTTTCTACCCCTTCGGCAACCTCGGTTTCTCCACTTCCTAGAGCAGCATGTGAGGTCCAGAGGTCTCAACAATCCCCTCTGAAGTTAACGTTCTGGGTGACCCGGGCCTGCCAAGCACGCCCCCACCCATGGTCCCCCGACGGCTCCAGCCTGTAGACGCGGCCCGAGTCCTCAGTCCGCCTAGAAGGGTTGTCCCTTGGAAGCGAGTCCAGTGCGTTGTGGCCCCGTCGCTGCTCAGGTGTCCTTGGCGCTGCTGCTGCTGCTGCTGCTCCAGCGCTTGTGACCTTGGGCCCGGCTCTTCCCCTCTCTGCGCCCCGGGGGTCAGGTTGAGGTCATCTCGGGGGCCCCTTCCTGCCCGGGTTTGCACTCCAGCCCTGAGGCCACCTGTCTCCTGCTGCCTTCCGTCTACTTCTTTAGAGCGCGCCCTGAGGGTCGCCATGCCCCATTTCCCCGTGAAGTTGAGAGTGGGAAGCAAGCTGCCGGGTCCAGGGAGGCTGTCGGGGCGTGGGGAGGGGGGGGTGCCGGCTGGAAGATGCGGGGACCAGGGCGCGGCCGCGGGCAGGACGCAGGCCAGGCGCCTGGGCGCGGAGGATGCGCGCGCGGGCACGGCTTCCTCACCCCGCTAAACCCGGGGCGCCTTCTTGCTCCCCGCCCCTGCAGACGAGGGCCTAAGGCGTGGACTCCGCGTCCGCGTCGATCCCACTTGCCCCAGAAGTTGCCCCCTCTCTTCCCTGGCGGGGAGGGAGGAACACGGATTATCGTTTGGACCCCGGGGTCCCCGCCCGGCCCTGCCAGTCGAGCCGTGGAACCTCGAGCCGGTTCCACGGCGAGTCCTCCCCCTCTCGGGTTCTCAGTTTCCCGACCTGTAAAGTGGGGCGCAGAGCGCCCACCTCCGGGACCTGTTGTCGGAGTGGGTGGGAGGGAGGCCGGCTGGGGACCTCCGCCGCGCCCGCGGCCCCGGCTCCGCAGTGAGGGGGGAGCACGCCGGGAAGGAGGCTCCGCGGTCACGTGACGCCCCCACCCCACCCCCCCGCGCCCGAACTGCTGCGGCGGCGGCGGCGGCGATCGCGGAGCCGCGTCCGAGCAGAGCTGCAGCTGCAGCCGCGGGCACCGGAGCGCCGAGCCCAGGACGCCCCCGGCCCAGGCCCGCGGGTGAGTGCGCCGCTCCCGGCAGACGCGGCCCTGGAAAGGGGAAGGGATGGACGTGGTCCGGGCTCCCGGCGCGGGTGGGCTGGACAGGGGGATGGGGGCCACCGGCGAGGACCCGGGGGGCAGGGGGCAGCGGCCAGCGGGGAGGGGGCGCAGGCAGGGGACGGAGAGACAGGCCTGGGGTGAGCCGGCTCTGCCCCCTGCCTCCCGGGATGTGTCCAGGCCGCGGCTGGGGGGCGGGGGGCTCGGGTCCCACCCCCCTGCGTAGGTGGCGGGGTTCGTGTTTCGCTCACCCTGGGGAGGGGGCGCGGAGAAGTGAGTGCGTTCTCTCGATCCCTAAGGAGGGGCCCGCCCAGCCCCGACATCCCCAGGAGGAAGCGCTCAGGTCCTCAGAGGAGGGAAGTGGGGGTCCGACGACCCCAAACTGAGGGGGCAGTGATATCCTTGCTTCCCACCCCCGAACCCAACCCCGTCCCCAAGCCGCCGCGGAGCAGGGCACCCGCGTCACGCAGTCGGGCGCCCCCTCGTCGCCTCCCCCTGGCTCCGCAGGATCTGAGGACTCGGTGGGAATCCACAGGGTAGGAATCCACAGGGCGGTCCCCGCGCCCCGCAGACGCTTTGGTGCCAGCCGTGGGGCGCCAGGGCTTGGGGAAGATCTGTGTTCACATACGCACGCGCCCATCCAGACACCAGCTCAGGGGGTGTGCGCCCGCCCTGTGGGCTAGTGAGACCCCGACCTGTGCGTGACCCCGTTTTTGTCGGGGGTCCTTCCGCGAGCCAGGGGGTGCGACTGAGAAGGACACTCCACCCTTCATACGTTGGCATCTGACCCGTCCTGTATCCCCCTCCTTCTCCAAAGTCAAAGGCCAGAAGGAGGGAGCCCTGGGAGAAGCAGGGTCTGAATGGAGCAGGGAAGTGAAGGAAGGGGGTAGCATTTCCTCCCCAGGCTCCTAGTCCACCCTGCGGAGGGGCTGTGGTCTCTCCTTGCCCATGGGATGGGGAAGAAGAAATCAGAGAAGGTGGGTGGCCCTGAGTTTCCCAAGCTACTGAGAGAGAAACCTGCCACAGGGTCCCCTGAACAGGGAGGGAGAAGCAGCTGAGGGGGAAGTCAGTGGTCATGCCCGGCGCGCCTGGAGACGCCCCAATTCCTCCATCTGGGACCTCAGTCTGAGGCCCCCCTCCCCTGGCAGTTGGATGGTCTGGGAGAAGCAGAGGGGGAATCTTAACAGCCTCGGAAAGGATTTCAGGGTCGCAATTAATTCTCAAGTGGCAGAGTGTCTTCCCCACCCACAGCAATATTATTAAGGTGGGGAACTGGGGTCTCCATTGCACAGATGAGGAAACAGGCTCAGAGAGGCTAACTGAACTGCCCAAGGTCACAGAGCTGTCTCTGGCTGGCCCAGCACCAGCTCTCTGACTCCAGTCCAGGCAGAGTGCCACAGTGATGGGGTCGAGGCCGGGTGGCGGGGTGGGGTGGTGATCCCCTCTCCTGTGCTGCCTGGGTGAGGGGGAAGGTGCATCTGGATGGAGGAGCCGAAGCTGGGTCAGATCCAGGAGGACCTCACCTTTCTTCAGGGTCCAGAACTTCCCCGATTCCCAGAGCTCTCCGCCGCCCCTGGCTGCAGCCATGATGGTGAGTGTCCCCTTCCTGGGACCTTCCGAGCTCCCAGCCTTCTGTGCTGGGTGCCTGCCTGGCAGGGGTCTCTAGAGACCTCCCTCTATCCACCCTCTACCCACTGTGAGACACCGGTCTTGGCTGGGCTGTCTCTGCTGTTGGGACCTCGCCACCGCCCCCCAGCAGAGTAAGTACAAGCCTGGGGTACAGGAACCCTGAGATCCTGCTCCACCTCACTCTCCCCCTGCCCCATCCCTGCCCGCTGTCCTGTTGCCGATCTGGAGGCCCTGTGTGGACCCCCTGGGGCAGGTCTGCATCCCACACCACCTGTCTGCAAAGGCCTTTGTCCTGGCCATCAGACACCGCTGGGCAGCCACTCGGCTTCACAGTCAGACACAGCCAGACACAGGTGCCAACACGCTTCGATCCACAAGTACCCGAAAGCCAGACACAGGCGGGCGGGCCGCGCACACACGGGCCGAGATCCCCGCCTCTCAGTCGGACCTGCACCACAGACAGAGAGCCAGGCCATCCAGATGTGCAGAGAAGGGTGTTGTCGGCCAGGAGAGCCTCCTCCGGAGGCCTCGTCGTCTGGCAGATAACGACCCCGTTATCTCCTCCAGGGCACAAGCACGGTGCACACGCAGGAACGAGCACACCCTTAGGAGGGAACCTGGCAGATAGGCACGGGAACACACCCACACCCTGGCCCCCGTGGGGGTTCACACGCGTGCACGTCATCAGCTTTTGGTGTGGGGTACGTGAACTGGGTACCACCCCAACGGGCAGCCACCCCAGCCCGGCCTCAGCCCGTCTTCTTCCCTCTTTTCTGGGTCACGTGAAGCCAGGTCTGCCAACCCTGAGAATCGAGAAACCAGCTGGCGTGCCCCCTCGGTGGGCCTTCCTTTCCTGCCCCCCTTCCCCTGAAACCCACGTCCTCCAGTGCCAGAGGAGCCTCTCCCTGGACGTGCTATTCCCCAGGGCCCCTCCCGAGGCAGGACACTCCGCAGCCCAGGCTCCAGGCAGCCCTGGGATCCCCTTTCCTTTGCCAGTTTTCCAGGAGACCTGGCCAAGTCCTGCTTTCTGCTTTGCCCTCCTCGCAAGGCTGGGGGCCAGCTGGGGTGAAGGGAGGGGAGTCCTCCAGCTTGCCCTCTACTCATTTCTGCTTGCCTGGGTCCTGGCACCCTGGCTGGGCCTCTAGGAGCCTGGCATCCCTGGGTGGCAGCTGCTGAGAGGTACTTCTAGGGCTCGGATGTCTGCAGGGCAGGCTGATATAGGCAGAGGGAAGCAAGGGACTCTGGGTTTTGCCATGCTCACTCAGGCGCTCACCCTAGGGCTGGCCAGGAGCTGGCTCTGAGTCCAGGCCTAGTGCAGGCCGTGTGGCTCTGGGAAGTCATTTCCCCTCTCTGGGCCCATCTCCAGCTCCAAGAGGCAGCTCCACTTGGCAAGGGAGTGTGAGGTGTGAGATGGCAGCCCTGTGCCAGTGAGGAAAGAAAGTTTGACTCTCCTGGGTAGAATAGGGGGCAGACAGGGACCCCTGGCTAAGGACCTCTGGCAGATGGAAAACTCTGGGACCACTCTATGTCAGGCAGGATGGCAGTCCTGTGTCAATCAGGAAAGAAAGTTTGACTCTGCTGGGTAGAGTGGGGGGCAGGCGGGGACCCCTGGCTAAGGACCCCCGGCGGGTGGAAAACTCTGGGTCAGGCAAGGGGTAGCAGTCCAAGGGGTTCCCGGGGCGGCCACCCTGGGGTCAGCAGGAGAACCCAAGGGCAGGGGGCTGCTGTGGTCTCCATCTGTGCATGTTTTTCAATGTGCTCTATTTTTAGGGCCGCAGGCTTGCACAGGCAGTGACTCAGAGAGGAAGGGAGAGGAGGTGGAGGGGTGTCGGTGAGACACCCAAAACAGAGGGGGTCTGCCGGGGCACCAGCCTTCCCCACAGGCAGAGAGGAGTCCAACCTGTGGTGCCCTCGCTGTGTGCTGGCTGGCACAAGGGCTGGGCCCTCCTTTGCACACTCGCGAAGCGTGTATTGAGTGTGCCGAGTGTGTGGTGTGTCCCGGGGTCGGTAACAGACGTGAGCTGGGTGTGGCATCCTTCGGTCCCTGACACAGTGCAGGGTGGAGCTTCTGCGGCCACAGCTCAGGAGATGAGGCTTGAGGAGGTGAAATGACCCACCCGCTCCTCTAGTAAATACTCTGCCAGCCTGGGGCCACCCGCCCTGGGGTCCCCTTTGGGAAGAAGACCTGAGTTAAAAATCTGACTTTGCCACCAGTTAACCACCCAACTGGGGGCCCTTTACTCCATCTCTTTGAGCCTGTTTCCTTTTTTTTTTTTTTTTAATATTTATTTATTTTTGGCTGGTCTGGGTCTCCATTGCTGCTCTGGCTTTTCTCGAGCTGCCGCGAGCGGGGGCTACTCTCTCTAGTTGCGGTGGGTGGGCTGCTCACTGCGAGGGCTTCTCTTACCACGGATCACAGGCTCTAGGCGCGCAGACTTCGGTCGTTGTGGTTCACGGGCTCTGGAGTGCAGGCTCAGTAGCTGTGGCTCACGGGCTTAGTGGCTCGGCAGCACGTGGGATCTTCCTGGACCAGGGGTTGAACCCGTGTCTCTTGCATTGGCAGGCAGGTAGTTCTCTACCACTGAGCCACCAGGGAAGCCCTCTTCTTTTTTATTAATTTAACTTTTGATTTTATATTAGAGTATAGCCGGTTAACAATGTTGTGATAGTTTCAGGTAAACAGCGAAGGGACTCAGTCATACATATACTGCAGAAGGAAATGACAACCCACTCCAATCCCGTGGACAGGGGAGCCTGGTGGGCTGTGGTCCACAGGGCTGCAGAGTCGAAACAACAGAAGCGACTTAGCACACATGCATACATACATGTGTAAACATTTTCCCCCAAACTCCCCTCCCAAACATCTGTCACATAACACTGACCAGAATACCGTGGGCTATACAGGAGGTCCCTGTTGATTATCCACTTAAATACTATCCATACGGCAGTGTGTACATGAGACTCTGTTTATAAAGTGGGGATCACCCATTTCATGTATCTGATGGGGTTGTTTCGAGGGTTAAGATTAATGTAGGCCAACATGCAGGGCAGTGCATTTGTTGGGGACTCAGAGGAAATGCACTGGGAGTTGCCAGGAGTTCAAGTCCAGTCTCTGCTGTGTGACTCTGCACAAGTCACTGACTCTCTTGGTGCCTCATTTCCGTCTTCACAGGACAGGAGTGATAAGGCCTAGTCTGCCTGCCTACCTGGGGGTGTTGTTTATGCACATCAGATATGATGGCTGGGAGCTGCTCTGAAAAGCGCAGAGCTGCACTCAGGAGATATGAATGCACAGAAGGAAAAGCCAACCCTAGAAACATACGGAGAAAAATATTTCAAAAAAGAAACTTCAGATATTTTATTGCAGCAAGAAAAAATAAGCCTTGTATTTAACGCTTGGGGGAGAGGAGGGTGGGCAGTGGGAATTGTTTCCATAATCTCACATTTCCAAGGCAGTCAGCCTTAGCCTTGTCATGTGAGATGAGTGGGTCTCCCCTTGGGGAGTCAACGCCTGGCACCTAGTAGGTGGTCGATAAATGGTCATGGTGGCTGGGAGTGGAGTTGCTAACCGCCACAGTGTGAAAAGTGGCAGTCAGGACACCAGTTTGGCTTCACTTCGAGGTGTGTGTAGGGGTGAGTTGGAGTCAGGTTTTCAAGGGCCTTGATACCAAGCTGAGGAATTTTCTCTGCAAGCCAATGGGAAAACCACTGGCAGGACTGACTGAGCCTTCTGTGGGCAGGCCTTGGGTAGGAGCTAGTCCAGCCCGGTTCTCTGCCCTGCCCCTGCTGGGTGAGTATGGCTCCATTGCCTTTTTCTCTGGGTCCCCTTTCCCTCCTGTATGCACAGGAGGGAGCTCCAGCCTCTTCCATCCCAGCAACAGGAGAGAGGACCAAGGCACCAACCAGTCAGTCAGCTAGGGGCCGTCGTCTGTGCCAGAAATCAGGAGGCCCGTGTCCCCCTCTGACCTCGTCCCACTAGCGGTGTGACCCCGGGCAGTGCCGGCCCCTGTGAGCCTTCGTCTCCATCGCTGCAATGGGTGGGTGCAGTTTCTGCCTTTGTACCGTGGCTCGAGTGAGGTGGAGAGGTAAATAGCAACCCAGTATTCTTGCCTGGAGAATCCCGTGGAGAGAAGAGCCTGGTGGGCTGCTGTCCATGGGGTTGCACAGAGTCAGACACGACTGAAGTGACTTAGCAGCAGCAGCAGCTAGTGAGGCGGAGCTGGTGACTGTGCTGTATGATCCTCAGGTGTGCTGTGTCGCTAGGGGAATTGCGCTCTTTCTTGCCACTACATGTTCCCCAGGCTCCCCTGAGAGTCTGGGGGTGCTGGGATCTGCGGGGGACAGTGGGTGAGAACAGACTCCTGCGTGGCCAGGGAGGGCCGTGACCTTCCTGTGGCCACATGTCTGCCGCAACCAGGCTGTTGGGGGAGTGGGCAGGTGAGGCAGGTGGTCTGCAAGGGAGAGATGCCCCATCCCCACTCAGAGGCGAGCCCTTCCCAAGACCCCACTCCTCTGAGCTGGGACTTTGGGGAGTGGGTGGAGGGTGACCTTGGGGACTTCTCTCTGCTTGCACCAGAACTGTTGGGGCAGCCGCAGCTCCTCCGTTTGGGAGGGGCTGCAGGTCGGGGCCCAGGCTAATGGCAGGCCTGCCTCCCACGCTGCTGTCTCATCCCCACCTTGGGGTCCAGAGAGAGGCCACCCACCCCAGTAGCCTCATGATAGCCCAGGCAGCAGGCTACAGATGCGGGGGCGCTGAAGCTCTGGGTCAGTGGCTCCAGCCTGGCCCAGTTTACCACATGCCTCCACGTAAGATGTGGGAGCTTTTCCAGGTGCATAGGGGTGCCCTTACGGCCCCTTTCCCAGGGCTTCAAACACCCCCGAAACAGGACTGCAGAGCCCCGGGGGACAAAGCACTCACCTGTCCCAGTCGCTGCCAGGGCCCCAGACCTCCCTGGCTGGAGAGGTGTGGCCCTCCGTGGTTCTCGAGGGGCTAAGAAACCTGTCACTCTTGCCCCCAACCCCTGTCCCCAGCTGCACCGTTGGGATGTGCCCTGTGTTAGCCAGGGGGGAGCTGGTTGGCTGAGGGATTCTGGGAGCTTTCCTGGCAGGGGAGAAGCAGAATGGGGGGTGACTGATGACAGACAGTTGGGGAGGCCCTTCACTGGGTGCTTACGGTCTGCTGGGCCCTGTG
The DNA here is from genome assembly GCA_935064755.1 of Tragelaphus eurycerus. NCBI lineage: Eukaryota > Metazoa > Chordata > Mammalia > Artiodactyla > Bovidae > Tragelaphus > Tragelaphus eurycerus. Next base: position 5,430,519 of record CAKXYN010000099.1, on the reverse strand, counting down.
CCGAGCACTTTCATGGATCTGTCTCACTCATTCCTCAGAGCCACCCTCATTAGGCCCACTGAAGCTCAGAGAGGTTAAACAGCCTGTCCAAGGTCACCCAGCTGGCGTGTGGCTGGAGCTGAGACTTGAATTAATGGCTATTGGATTCCCTTTTTAGCCACTTTGGTGTACTGCATGCAGAATTCGATGGGGAGGGGGCTTGAGGCCTAGTTCTAGGCAGTGGGTGGGGTAAGGCTCAAACCCTGAGGCTGCCCCACCTTCAAGACCTAGCCCTCAACCTCCCGGCTCCCTCCCATGCCCTGCCCTTTCCCTTCTGTCTGTGGGGCTCAGCATCCTGGGCTAAGCTGGGAGAAGAGGACAACTGGGGAGATTTGTTTGCAGAGGTTCCCAGGGACCTCCAATCCCACAGACCCTGGATTCTCCTGCACACCACGCCTCCCCGCACCCCCCACTCCGCACTAGTCTGCATCAACTCCCAGCTCAGAAACTGAGAAATCCTCAGCATCAGAGCTGGAGAGGAGCCCGTGGAGATCTGCTGGTCCAACCCCCTGATTCTACAGATAATAATTATGATGATTGCAGCCGACGGCGGCAATTCACAAAGGGCTTTCACATCTGGGCTGCCTCCCGTGTGTGTGCCGGAGCCCTCGGGGCTGGCGGGGCGCGTGTGGCCTTTGTTAGCTTCTCACCGTGTGGCCAAGGAAACTGGGGTTCAGGGAGAGGAAGAGATAGACTCCACCCCCAGATCTAACTTCCCCTGAGCCCACTGCACTGTCCCATGTCTCCTGAGACCCACAGCCCACGTGGTGTGGCTCCGTGACTGCATCCTGCATTGGGGATAGTGTGTAGGGGGTGGATTTGCTGGGCGGGGGGGGGGGTCCTGCTTCTGCAAGGCCAGCATGGGCACGAGGCAGGTATCAGGTGTGGCTTGGGGACTCAGAGCTGCCCGCCCTCCTCCCTGTTCAGGGGAACACACACCCTCTGTCCGGGCAGAGAGTATAAGTTGAGGGCAGAGCTGTTTTCTAGGGGCCTCTCCAGGCTGCCCCCACTTAATTAGACAGAGCAGGCAGCTTGGAGAGCCCTCCTTTCACGGAGAGGGGAGCTGGGGGCTGGAGGGGTGAGGAACTGCCCACGGTCCCGCTGGGGCAGTGGCAGAGCTGGCCCTGGGTCCTCCTGACGGTCTCCTGTGTGGCTGTGCTGACGCAAGTCCCAAGAACAGGGCAGCCTACTGTGTGTCAGGGTTGAGCGCTTTACACTGAACTCTCAGAACAACCCTCTGGGGTGAGTATTGACACTATCATTCTTTTTTTTTTTATTTAAAGAGTATGGTCTCCCAAGCATTCATTCAATAGACTGTACTTTTCATATTAAAAATTTTTTTAATTAATTTATTTTAATTGGAGGCTAATTACTTTACAATATTGTAGTGGTCTTTGCTGTAAATTGACATGAATGACACCATCATTCTCATTGTTGTTGATCGGTCGCTGAGTCGTGTCTGACTCTTTTCAAACCCCCCATTCCTCTCATCACCGTCCCCTTTTATAGATGAAGAAGCAGAGGCTTTGAAAGGTTATGAAAATGGCCCAAAGTCACAAACTAGGAAGTGTCAGAGGAAAGAATTCAAAGTGAGTTCCACCTGACTCCAAGCCCACACTGATGTCAATCTCTGTATATATTCTGATAGGAATAAAATTTATTTTGTCCTTCCTTTTGTTCATCGCCAACCTAGGACCCCATTCATTCCCTGAACATTGATGGAGAGCCTTCTGTGCTAAGGAGACCAGAGAGCTGATCTGGGCGCAGAGGCTGGGGGTTGAGGGTCAGAGGCTAGGCAGTCAAGTAGGAGGGTCTCCAGACCCTTCTAAACCAAGGATGGCCACCCTCCGTCTCCATCTGTCCCCATGCCAGCCACAGACTACATGTTGGTAACCGCTTTCTCTGCCCATCATTTTTCCCGTGGTGCATGCTGTAGCCTGGAGGTATGACTCAGCAGGGGCTTGTGCATTTCGTTCACCTCCAGGAAGACTCTGGGCAACAGCAAGGGCAGCCACCACTGTGCTAACTCTTCGTGGGCATGAGGCTCCATGGCGACTCCTCTGCCTCGGTATGCACCACCTTGTTGGATGCCCACCATCACCTGTGAGCCAGGAGCTGGTACTCACCCACTGTCCAGGTGTGGGAACTGAGGCTTACTCAGGCCTGGGCTGGACCCCACTCTGCCCGGCTCTCAGGCTTGTGTCCTTATCCCTGGCTCACATTGCCCTGCTCTGGCTCCAGGCTCTGTGCCCAGGCTGTGTGGTTGTACATTTAGAAGCCTGGTTCCTAGAAGGCAAGCTCCAGCCAAATACATATTGAGTGTGCCTTGGGAAGCACTTTGTGGGGCTAACGCTTGTGAGGATGGAGAGACTGGGTTTTGTTTCTTTGAGGGACATGGGACCCCATGCAACCACCCCAACTTGCCCCCTGAGGCAGAAGAGGCTTTCAGGCGTCCAGGGTGTCAGGGCTGGGCGGCATGTGCTGTCTGAAGGGCTTTCTTCTTGGTTGAAATGTCCCTGAGACTGACTCAGAGCTGAGTCACCTTGGGAATGGGGGGAGTAGTGGGGGAGGTCTTTTTTTTTCCTATTTGACTTAGGTCTTAATTGGGGCTTCCCTGGTAGCTCAGCCGGTAAAGTGTCTGCCTACAGTGCGGAAGACCCAGGTTCAATCCCTGGGTCGGGACAATCCCCTGGAGAAGGAAATAGCAACCCACTCCAATACTCTTGCCTGGAGAATCCCATGGACAGAGGAGCCTGGTGGGCTACAGTCCTCGGGGTCCCAAAGAAAGGCATGTGGGTGTGAGATCTAGCTCCCTGACCAGAGATCAGACCTGGGCCACCTGCACTGGGAGCTTGCAGTCTTAGCCCTGGACCACCAGCAAAGTCCCAACCTTAGGGGATCTTCACAGCTACTTTTACTTCCCTGGCCCTTGGGCAGGCAAGCCTCTTAGCCTGTCAAAAGGTCTGTTTCCTGATCTGTGAACTGGGGATAATTTACAGGGTGGTCATGTGGACTGAACTAATCAGAGTGCCCAGCACACAGCCTCAGGGACTAGCAACGGCCGAGCTGAGCTGGGACGCTCTGTGTGATGGGGACTGAAGTCTCCAGCGGGTGGCAGGAGAAAGCTGGATCTGCTCTTTCGGCCCGCCTCAGTTTCCCCATCAGCCATGGCTGACATAAAACTCTTGCATAACCGGCCTCGGGGAGGCTCTTGTGATCACAGAGGTCCCGGGACGCGTAGGTGCGTCTCCATGATCTGCACACCCAGGGGTCGGCTCCGGGGGGCGAGGGGGCGGCGGGAACACGGTGGGCGGCGGCACAGGTGCCACCATTGTGGCTCGCAGGTGTGTTATTGTGGGCCGGGAAAAGGTTCTGGCAGTCGAGGCGGAGATGAGGGGGGAAAGCGGGTTCGGGGGCCGCCTCCGCTCAGGGGGGAGCAGAGGAGGGGCGCGGGTAAGCGGCGCGCGGAGCTGGGTGCAGGGCGCATCCTCCAGGCCCCCTCGGGTCCCCGCCCTCCCCGGAAGAGATGTCCGGGGCGCTGTCCGTGGTCCTGGAGCCTGCCCGTTTCCGTGCTGGCCAGTGGAGGGCGCCCGGGACCGCGGCGGACGCGAGCTTTATTTTCTTAGAACGGTATTCCCAGATAATAAGCCTACCCCCACACACAGTTTTAAAAAAACAGAGAACAAACTGCCCTCAGAGAAGTAAAAGCCCTCACTTCCATAGATAAAGATTCTGGCGTGATCACACCAGGGGACCTAATGGATTAACCAAAAAAAAAGGAACCTTTAGATTTAAGGGTAGAAAATCTTATCGTGATGCCTGACGTTTAGTTCAGAATGGCTCCATTTGTTACATCTGGGAGACTCAGTATGTATTAAAGCCACACTATTCATATGTAAACCAAAGTTGTAGGATGGGATAAATGGGTCTTTCCCCCAAGTGAATATCTGGGGGAATCTTTGATGCACGCAGGTCTCTTTGGTGGGACTCTCCCCGACATAACTTTGCTGGCCCTCACACACTGAGTGACAGAGATGATCCTAGTAATTGCTGAGGGCCATGGTGATTCAGTGGTAAAAAATCCACTTGCCAGTGCAGGAGAATCCAATTGAGTGGGTTCAATACCTGGGGTGGGAACATCCCCTGGGGAAGGAAATGGCAACCCAATCCAATATTTTTGCCTGGGAAGTCCCATGGACAGAGGAGACTGGCAGGCTGCAGTCCATGGGGTCACAGAAGAGTTGGACACAACTTAGCAGCTAAACGGTGACAACAGAAGCCACTCTCACATGTTTCCCGAATGCTCTCTGGGGGCAGAGCTGCCCCACTGAGAACCACTGCCAAGGTTCGCAGAGTCCCTGACTAGCAGAGTGGGAGCATGGAACCTTAAGGAATTTCAGGGCATCCCATCCCCCATCATACAGATGGACCAGTGGAGGCCCAACATGGGAAGAGACTGTGCTAGAAAACACGAGTGACCAGCAGAGTCAGGGGCCCCAACCCAGGCCTCCCACCCCCCGGTACAAGGCTCAGTCCACCCAGCTGCCCTGGGGCAAGCTCTGAAGATAAGCTGTCTCCCTTCCAGTTCAACTTACCTGCCTCTGAACATGGGCGGGGAGGGCCATGCTCTTAGCAGGGGGTGGGACAGACAGGCTGGCTGGATCCCAGCCTGTAATGTGTGAGAGGGGGTCTTGGCTTCCCTGCTCTTAGGGAGGCAGTAGTTCACACCACTCGATCTCTACCTTTAGTTCTTCCCAGTAGTTGGCTGAGCACTGGGTGTGTGTGTGTGTGTGTGCATGTATACCTGTGTGTATTTTGTGTGATCGGAGTGTGTGGGCCTTAGTGATTTCTGTGCATGAATCTGTTGTCATTGGTGTGTACTCGTGTGTGTACAAACCCAGCCCTAGTCAGCAGGTGAGCACTCACTGATTTGGGACCTCTGGGTGTGAACTTGACTTGACCTTTGCACATGTGTATGCGTGTGGGTTTGGACTGTGGGGGCTGATGTTCTGCATGCCTTAGACCTTGATATGATCTCTACAGGCACAAGTGAGATGCCTCTGTGCCTGGTACAAGAGGTGGCATGTATGACCTGGTGAGGTTTCTGTGCAGGTGTACACAGCAGTCCACACAGACTATGTCTTGTTCATCTTCTGCCCCTAGTTCCTGAACAGCATCAGATGCACAGTGCGTATTTGAGTAGCCAGAAGTCTCAGGAAGTCACTCAATGGGACGGGAGGCTCAGAGTCAGGACGGTTGGTTCAGTAACCTCACCAGACAGCCACCTCAGGAAAGGGTGTGAGCCAAGGCACACCCACTCCTCCAACCGTCCATCTGTTCCCAGGGCCTAGGGACCCTCCAGGAGACTCCCTTTCCAGGAGCTCAGGGTTTGCAGCATCTTAGGATTGGGTGGGTGCGGCTTGGCTAGAAGGGCCATGAGCGAAGGATGCTTTGAACCTATGAAATTCTCTCAAGGCAAATGTATTTTTCCGTGATTATGTCTCTAGTCCAGCAAAATGAGAGTGATGAGTCAACAGAGACACAGAGAGGAAAACTGGTTAACATGGGAGGCTGCCTGGCCAGGCGAGAAGCCCGGCACTGCCCTGCCCCCTGCTGAGGATACCCACCACCTGCCCCCGGCAGATAACCTGACAGGGGGCAGGGAAAGCATGGAAGGTCACTGGGGATCCACTGGGTTTCCCCAGGGGCTTAAATGGTAAGGAATCCTCCTGCAATGCAGGAGACTCCAGTTCGATCCCTGGGATAGGAAGATGCCCTGGAGGAGGGAATGGCAGCCCACTCCAGTATTCTTGCCTGGAGAATCCCAGGGACAGAGGAGCCTGGCGGGCTATGGCCCACAGGGTCGCATAGGATCGGATGTGCAATTAACGCTAAGCCTAACTGGCGAGAATCGGCCCCACCAGCCCCATCTGGAGCCCAGGCCCTTCTCTTCCCAGGAGGCTGCCCCTCCCTGGGCCCTCACCTGTCCCCGTGGAGTATTCGGAAGGCAGTGCTGGAGGCAGGGGGTGGGACTTTCAGGGTTCAGCCCGGGGTGAACTTGGAGAGGGAGCTCTGCGTCCCGCCACCCCTGTCTGCTTTCCTCCTCCTTCACATTGTCTGGCACCTGTTTGAACAACTCAGGTGCAAAATCAGGGTGGCCCAGAAGAGGAGGCTTCTTCTGAGAAGAAGGGCCTGGTCCCCGGAGGGCAGCCTGGCTCTGATTTCTAGGAGAGAGGCTGGAGGAAAAGGAGGAAGGTGCTCCGTCCCCCTCCCTCCCCCAAAGATGACAGTGGCTTCCCCGAGCCAGTCTGCGAGCCCGGCTCTGTGCTGCCTCCAGAGAGCTGAGCGCCCTGTCACAGGCGAGTATTAAACACGATACAGGGGGGCAATGCCAGAGCCTGGCTGGGCAGCCCCTGCCCTTACTGCCCTGCGCCTGTGTGTCTGTCTTAGACGTTGTTCCACATGCCCACACATAGATCCGCCCACCCACCTTCTTTCCAACAGCTGCATATAATGCATGGTGCCAGTGGACCTTAGTTTACTTATCTGGTTCTCTCTGGATGGCCATTATTTCGTTTTGGAACTCTTATTAATACATCTTTCAGTTCAGTCCAGTCGCTCAGTTGTGTCCGACTCTTTGCGACCCCATGGACTGCAGCACACCAGGCCTCCCTGTCCATCACTAACTCCCAGAATTTACTCAAACTCATGTCCATCGAGTCGGTGATGCCACCCAACCATCTCATCCTCTGTCATCCCCTTCTCCTGCCTTCAGTCTTTCCCAGCATCAGGGTCTTTTCCACTGAGTCAGTTCTTTGCATCAGGTGGCCAAAGTATTGGAGTTTCAGCTTCAGCATCCATCCTTCCAATGAATATTCAGGACTGATTTCCTTTAGGATGGACCGGTTGGATCTCCTTGTAGTCCAAGGGATTCTCGAGAGTCTTCTCCAACACCACAGTTCAAAAGCAACAAGTCTTCGGCACTCAGCTTTCTTTATAGTCCAACTCTCACATCCATACACGACTACTGGAAAAACCATAGCTTTGACTAGATGGACCTTTGTTGGCAAAGTAATGTCTCTGCTTTTTAATATGCATCTTTGCTAACTCAAAAAATAACATAGTGATTTCATGTAGTCCAGCCTAATACAAATGATGCTGGAGAGTTTTATTTAACAAATGCATTTGACTCAAATACTATTCTCAATGCTTTTAAAGTATTAACTTAGTTAATCCTTGGCAAAACCCTTTGAAGGAGGTACTCTTATGTTCATCATCAGCCGTATTTTGCAGAAGAAGAAATTGAGGCACAGAAAGATCAAGTGACTTGCCGAAGGTGACACAGCTGACAAGGGGGAGAGCTGGGACTTGAACCCTGAGGAGGGTCATAAGAATGAGGATATAAGCCCTTGCTTTCCTGTCCCTTGTCCTGGGCCGTCCGTCTTGAGAGTCACCTGTGCTGATGTAGTTGGTCAATTCTAGGAGGTGCTTCTACAGGTTCAGAAGAGGCGTTAGGTCCTGCTGTGGCCAGAGGGACTGGGGCTGGCCTGGGGGTGGCCTGTGCGTTGTCGGCCAAGGGACCGTGACACCTACCCCACCCCACCCCAGCTCTTGCCAGTGAGCCAGCTGCAGCTGGTCAGCGCCCAAGAGTCCGGGCCCACACTGGGCTCTTTGTCTTCAGTGGGAACCCTGCAGCCCCCACGGCCCCTCTCAAGGGCCCACTGTCCCAGCACCAGCAGGGCCTCCCGGGGGCTTGGCCTGGCTGGGAAGCTTGGCGCATCTCAGGCCTCCTGGCTACCCTGCCAAGCGGACGTGCAGGGCCCGCTGAGGACGCCTTCTCACTGAAAAGAGACTGGCGAGGCTGGGGGCTGCATCCAGGTGGGCGCTGCACCCCGGATGGGGCTGGGGTCCCGGGTCCTGGCCCTCAGGTTGTGTGTGCTCCTGTGACCCAGGCCCAGCGCCCAGTGCTTCGTCCTTCAACCCCCGCAGCTCTGGGGGTGCCCCGCCGCTCCCACCACTGAGGAAGGAGACTTCCTCCCTCTTCGGGGCAATCTCAGTGTGCCTAGGGTTGCCCCTCTAAAGCCTGACCAGGCTGTCCCGTGAGGAGTGGGCTTCCCACTCTGCCCAGGAACCTGCAGCCCTGCCCAGAGCAGGAGGGGCCCGGCCCTGGCTCCAGAGCACCCCGCCAAGGGGACCCTCCTCTGAGAACCCAACCAAGGGGGTGGTTCCTGGATTGGGAAAATCACACGGGCCCTGCCCAGTCTCCGAACTCTCAGGGGGCTCTGGAGGGTTCTCCCGCCCACTGGTGTGGAGAGGAGAGGGGGTCCGGGGGGCGCAGAGAGGAGGGCTAGGGCAGGGGGAGTTCTCCAAGAGAGGGGCATTTGCTCTGAGCCAAGGTCTCCGTTTCTTCGTGTCTGAAAGGAGATGGCTACACTCCCAGCCCTGCCACGGCGAGGCAAGCCATGGAGTCTTCTCCCCAGAGCCACCGTTTCCCAGTGGAAAATGGAGCTCACCGAGCCAGGGCTCAGGGCCCAGGAGGAACAGTTCGTGAAAGGCCTCTGAAGAATCCCGCCACCCTATGGTTGTGCCCTTGGGTGTCCTTTCTTTCATCTCCCCCCACTGCAGGCCCTTTGAACAGAAAGCCCCATGGAAAGTCAAGGTTCTAGGGGCCTCCCTGGGTGCGGGGTGGGGGGTGGGAGGCAGACTGGGTGTTCCGGGAGGGGTGGGCGAGAGGGCAGGCCCCCTGCCTCCTGATGCATCTTTTCTTAGGGCTGGGGAAACAGCTTCCTGTGGGGTGCACCCGGGATTGTGGGCTCTGGGGGAGCTGCATGGCGTGTCTGTTGACTGAATGCACAGCCAGATCGAGGTCTCGGGGCCCAGTTTGTCTCCGAAGGCTGCTGAGGGAGGGAACCCAGGCTGGACGCATTTTCAAGAATAGGGTGGGTCTTTGCCCTTCCTGCTCTGCTCCTCTTCACCTGGGCACAGGGGCGATCCTGGGAGCTGGGGATAAGAGTGGGTAATACCAGGGCACTGTGGCTCTGTTCCCCCCTCCACTTATTTGAGAGCAGACTGGCCCACCGGGCAGGACTCTCCCAGCTAGCATTTACTGAGCGTTTGCTGCAGCAGGCCTGGCCCTACAGCTCCACATCCATGGGCTCGATCCGTCATCACAAGGGCCCTAGGAGATTAGTCCTGTTTTGTTGTTACTGTGGTTCAGTCGCCCCATCACATCCGACTCTTTGCGACCCCATGGAATGCAGCACGCCAGGCCTCCCTGTCCCTTATTCTCCTGGAGTTTGCCCAAGTTCATGTTCGTTGCATCGGTGATGACATCCAGCCATCTCATCCTCTCAGTTCAGTTCAGTCGCTCAGTCGTATCCGACTCTTTTCCACCCCATGGACTGCAGCATGCCAGGCCTCCCTGTCCATCACCAACTCCTGAAGCTTGCTCAAACTCATGTCCATTGAGTCGGTGATGCGGTCCAACCATCTCATCCTCTGTCACCCCCTTCTACTCCCACCGTCAATCTTTCCCAGCATCAGGGTCTTTTCCAGTGAGTCAGTTCTTCCCATCAGGTGGCCAAAGTATTGGAATCTCAGCGTCAGCATCAGTCCCTTCCAATGAATATTCAGGACTGATCTCCTTTAGGAGGGACTGGTTGGATCTCATCCTCTGACGCCCTCTTTTTCTGCCCTCGATCTTTCCCAGCATCAAGGACTTTCCCAATGAGTCTTATTTTAAACAGGTGAGAAATTCGAGGTAGAGTGCAAACCATTTTGACTCTGGATTCCAAATTCTGGACCCAGCTCGCTCTGGGCTCCACCCCGCCCCACCCACCTCGTGATGACCGGAGAGGGGACAGTTTCGCTCTTTGTGAGACAGCTCCGCTGCTGGTGGGAGGGGGTGGTGGACGAGGGTGTTGCCTGCAGAAGAGGGTGTGCAACCCGGGTCGCCCCGGGTCTGGGGATGGGGGAGGGGACGGGCCTTGTCCTCCCCGCCCCTTCGCCAGCGCCGAGGCCCCGCCCGGCCCTCCCGCCTCCCCGCCCCGAGGTCCCCGCTCGGAAAGTCCAGCGAATCCCCCGCGCCGTCCCCCCACCCGGCCCGAGGGCGGCGCGAACAAGCGGCCCTTTCTGCGCGCGGCTGCCCCGGACATCTGGCCTGCAGCCCGCGGGGGCGCGGACAATCCCGGGGCTTGTGGCCGGGGGTGGGGCGCCGGGGGTTGCCAAGGTGACCCGGGCGCGGGCAGCGGCTCGGCTCTGCGCGGGCGGCACCATGAGCGGCCGGAAGCGCAGCTTCACCTTCGGGGCCTACGGGGGGTAGGTGCGCGCCGGGTGGGTTGGGGGGAGAGCGCGCGCCCGCCGGCGTCCACCTCGGGTCTGGGGGCGCCTGGAGCTGTGAACCCGTGTGGATGTGTGAAGTGAGCGGTTTGATGTCAGGGCCGTAACTTGCGGTGTTGGTTAAGTCTGAGAGAGTGTGTGTGTGTGTGTGCGTGTGTGCGCGCTCCGATTGGATACCCCTATGCACGTGCCGCGGACGCAAGTGGCCGTGGGCATTTCTGCGTTTGTGTCTAACGCGTGGCAATGGTAGGTGTCTGACTGTGTGTGTGGACCGGCAGGCTGGGCCTGTGTGTGTTCACTCCAGGCGTGTGCATGTAGGTAGTGGAGGGTGGGAAAAGGCAGGTCCAGGGGAGGCCCTGCAGGGCCCCCGACTTGGCTCCTGAGGCTGCCCAGCCCCTGCAGTGAGGCTTTGGGAGGAGGGAACCTGGAAGCCATTAGCCACCCCCCACCCCGGGGCACCCCGGCTGGCTGCCCCACCTCAGCCTGCCTGGCTTTCAGGAACCCCCTCCTCCGGGACTGCTGGCTGGAGACCTGTGGGTGGGAGGCGGGGGGCTGGAGAGTCGGAGTGGTGCCTGGTCTATCTTGGGATCACTGTCCCTCCCGGTCCCAGGTGCCCACCCCAGAGGAGTGCGCAGGTGGGCCAGGAGGATCCGCATCTTAGGCGGAGGTTTGGGACCTTGGAAGTGAGACTGGGGAGACAGGCCGGCCCCTCTCCTGGCTGGCCAGGAAGTTGCATAACCTTCAGCAGGGCCTCCCTCCCTGTGGTCAGAGGGACACGGGGGACCCACCTTCCAGGTGCCGAGCCCTCGGGGCTGCTCACATGTGTCATGCTGCAGACCATGGGCTCTTTGAGCTGTAGGGATGGTGTCCCCTCTCTAGGCACCCATTTAGGTCCCCCCGGGGAACCCGCAGAGGGGCCGGGTGTGGTGGGAGACCCTAGAGCTGCCTTCTGGGCTGGGGGGCTCTGCGAGCCATCAGGCCAGCCCCCCACGATTGGCCTGGAGCCTCCTGGTCCAGGAAGCTCTCCGCTGACACCGGGAGGCAGCAGGGCGCGGGGCTGCGCTTGTCACGTGACGTTGGGCAAGTCCTGGTTTCCCTGGCCTCCCGGGCCCCACCCGCACGAGGTGGTCCCCGGGAGACCCCAGCCCTGCATCCCCAGTTCGTGTCTCCTGAGATGGCAGGTCCTGTCTGGGGCCCCTTTCCCCTTCTCCTTTGGCCTCTGGCCAGGAAGCAGGGCTTGTTTGTTGTCCCAGCAGCTGCTGAGCCCCTCGGCCCCAGCGGGGCAGGAAGGTTGAGCCGTCCTCTACCCCAAGGTGCCCTTGGCGGGTGGTGGGGGGCCCCAGGGAGGGGCGCTGCCTCTATACTCTCCCTGATGTGGGTCCTGGAGGGACTGAGGGGAGACAAAGACTGAGAGTGGCCCCTGAACCCTGGGGGCTTGTCTCCCCCTGGCTCTGCCTCCCTTCCTCCTCACCCCACACCCCATGTCCCTAATGTGACATTAGGGCCCCTGCAACCTACGGCGGGCGGTCTCAGAGCATCAGTGCCTCCACCAGGCCCCTGTGAGGTCCTGGGACCACGTGGGTAGGTGTTGGCCTGATGTGCTGGGCAAGGCCTGGTAAGACGGGGCTGCCCCCTTACCTGCCACCGCTCTTGTTGTGTTTCAGGGTGGACAAGTCCTTCGTCCCTCGCCGGAGTGCGTGGTGAGTACTGACAGCCCTCAGCACTGGGCTGCTTGGCTGAGCTTCAGGGACACTCCCAGGCCATTTGTTGTTCAGTCATTCAGTCATGTCCGACTTTTTGCGACCCCAGGGACTGGAGCCCGCCAGGCTTCTCTGTCCATGGATTTCCCAGGCAATGATACTGGAGCAGGTTGCCATTTCCTTCTCCAAGGGGTCTTACCGACCCAGGGATTGAACCTCTGTCTCCTGCATTGGCAACTGGATTTCCTTGAGCCACTTACCTGGATTTACCCCGAGACACCTGGGAAGCCCTCCCAAGCCATCACCACCCTCTCTGATACCAGACCAGGCCCCACCAACCCCTCCTTTCATCCTCTGCCGGCCTTGGATGGGCAGACCCTCTCACCAGCTCTGCCCCGTGTATTTTCCCCCACAGTTCTTTCTAGAGCTCAGCCTTGAAGTAAGACAAATCAGGTTAAACCTCAGCCTGCCACTGCCTGTGCAGCCGTCAGCAAGTCACTCATCTCTCTGAACCTCAGTATTCTCATCTGTGAAATGGGGATTAACATGCCTATTTACTAGAGTGTAAAGTTGTACCAAAGAAAAAAAAAAGGTCAAAGCAGGGCCTGGTATAGTGTAGGCCCTCAGTGAAAGGGTTTCCTTCCTCTTCTCTATGCCTCCCATCTCATGGTGGCTCCTGACTGGGCTGGGGGTGCCTTTAACCTTCCCACTGACCCTCAAACCCTCTCCCCTCTCCCACTCCATACAGAGCCTTCGGGACCTCTCCTCCAACCCATTTCCTGTGTCTGAGGCTGCCTCTCTCTGGAGGAGGGCGCGTCTGCAGCTTCCCCTACGCTGTGAACAGTAGGTGGGGGTGCAACTGCACCTCAGGATTCATAGCCCCCCGCCCAGCGCCCCCGCAGGTGGGAGTCTCCTGGCTCCCCAGGACGCTTCTTCAGCTCCAGCAGGAGAGCCCCCAGCTGCTCTGGCTCCTGCTTTCCGCCCCTGCTGAGGGCTTCCAGGGGTCCCCCAGCCCTGCAGTGCCCCCCAGCTGCTGGATCTCTCCCCTCAGGCACCATCGCCTTACCTGCTGCCAGAGCACCCCTAGGGAGCCACACCTGGGTGGGAGGCACAGGGGGCGCCCAGGCTGAGCTTCAGGGCTTGCCCTTTCATTTTCTTTTGACATTCTCTGTGTCACCTGGAGTCAGTTACTTTCCCTCTCTGGGTTTTCTCTCCTGGCTGCTGGGCATCTCCTATGTGCAAAGTCAGTTGGAGCCTTCACCATGTGCAAGGCTGTATGCCAAGCCCTGAGCAGGGACAGGGTGGGGAGAGAGATGGCTGGAGGTGAGGAAAATGCCTGTTCCTTCAAGGAGTTCAGTAATAGTGTCCCAACACCTGCCGTTTGTCAAGCACCTGCTGTACACCAGGTACTGTTCGGTGTTAGACCTGCATCCTCTCACACGATCTTCATCATATCTCTGAGTCAGGGACTATTGGCCTTAACTACAGATGAGAGCAATGCTGCACAGAGGGGACAAGGAACTTCCCTGAGTTCACGCAGCTAGTCGGTGGCAGAGCTGGGATTTGAATCTCCATCTTCCAGGCTCTGTGTGGAACCCAGAGTTTCACTCGCTCTGCCCCTAGGACCTCCAGGCCAAAGGGCAGATCTGATAGATGCACTTGAGGGAAGAGTTGGAGCTGGAGGAGTGACTCAGAAAGCTCATTCCAGGGAGGCCTGAATGAAGAGTCAGAGATGAAGGTCTAGGAGTGAGAGTAACGAACCACTGTGTGACCCTGGGCAAGTCCCTTCCCCTCTCTGGGCCTCAGTTAACACATTTACAAAGTAGGATTCTGGGAGGACCAGGACTTACCCATCATCCACGAGACCTTGCCCCACCCCCGCCTTGCTGGAGCCGCTGTCCGTGGTGCTAGCCCCTAGGCCCTCCCTTCCCCCATCACCAAACCAGTTGCTTCACCTCCAGCCTGTGCCTGGGCACAGAGTTTGTGCTCTGTAAACGGGCAGTCATTTTGACTATTAATTGTGATTTCCTGGCATTCAAGGCCTGTCTCCACCTCACCTTCCAGTCTGGGACTCATTTCTCTTATGCCTTGTGTTTCTTATTAATGAGAATACGGCCCCCGTGAGCACCACCTCCAGGCTTTTGGTCACATTGTACCCTCTTCTTGACCTGCCTTCCTCTCGCATTTCCACAAGGCCTGGCTCAGACGGTAAAGCATCTGCCTGCAATGCGGGAGACCCCAGTTCAATCCTTGGGTTGGAAAGATCCCCTGGAGAAGGAAATGGCAACCCACTCCAGTACTCTTGCCTGGAAAATTCCATGGATGGAGAAGCCTGGTAGGCCACAGTCCTTGGGGTTGCAAAGAGTAGGACACGACTGAGTGACTTCACTTTTAGCTGCAGCACGCAAACTCCTAGTTCTGGCATGTGGGATCCAGTGATTGAACCTTCAGCCCCTGTGTTGGGAGTGCAGAGTTTTAGCCACTGGCCCACCAGAGAAGTCCCCAGCTTGCCTTTATCACTGTTTGTTGAGTGTTTCCTTCCTGATCTGCACACCCCTTCTCTCTCTCCTTGAATGCCTTTCTGCTGCTTATTGTGCTTATAGAGCAGATGCTAGTGCTCCCTCCTGGGGCAGTGGGGAAAGCACAGCCTTCGGAGTCTGAGAGACACGGGTTGGATCTGCCTCCGCCACAAACTAGTGGTGAGGCCTTGAGCAGGTCGCTTCCCCTCTCTAAGCCCCACTTGCTGCTCAGCAGTATTTGCTGACTTGAATCTTTCAGTGAGGTGACCTCAGTTGTGTTGAAAGTACGCATGTAACACTGTGCCACAATGCAGGCTCTGAGGTCCTTGGAAACAGACATTGCTTGAGTTACTTTTGACTTAGGCCCAGTTTTCAGCATGAATCCCATAAAAGCTGGACTGTATTATTCTCATCTCTCTGTCCTCCACAGTCCTGCCCAGCTACCTGAACGCAGTAAGCACTTAATGAATGTTTGTAGGATTGAACTGAATGTGTCCAGAGAGTGAAACAGGTGAAAACTTGTCAAGTAGGCTAGGAGGGCTTCCTGGAGGAGGCGAGGTTTTCACCACCTTTTTTTTTTTTTTAATTTAAAGGTTAAGAGTTAGGAGCTTGGATCAAGTGAGCAGTGAAGCCTGGTAGAGGCCAGGTGTGAACATGGCTGGATTCCCCTACCCTCTGCCCCTCATTAGCAATCTGGAGTGGAGGAACACACAAGTGTGCAAATGTTGGAGGAATGAGGCCCAGTGGGAGGATTAGGAGCCAGTGTAATGGCTCTGACGTCCAGCCAGAGTAGTGGATTAATCTGCCTCTGCAGCTGTAATGGACATTAAATATGGAGGCTTCTCTGATAGCTCAGTTGGTAAAGAATATCCCTGTAATGCAGGAGACTCCGGTTCGATTCCTGGGTTGAGAAGATCCACTAGAGAAGGGACAGGCTTCCCACTGCAGTATTTTTGGGCTTCCCTGGTGGCTCAGCTGATAAAGAATCCACCTGCAGTGCAGGAGACCTGGGTTCTATCCCTGGGTTGGAAAGATTCCCCTGGAGAAGGGAAAGGCTACCCACTCCAGTAGTCTGGTCTGGAGAATTCCATGGACTGTATAGTCCATGCGGTCGCAAAGAGTCAGGCATGACTGAGTGACTTGCACTTTTTCACTTTGCATTTTCAGATGGTGGGGGAGGGGAGATGGCTAAGCAGGGCTGAACAGGGAAGGATGGTTCCAGAAATACCCTGGGAAGAGGGGAGTCAACTTTAACCTCCAAGCTGGACCCTGGGAGGAGGAGGCAGGACCCGGCGAGGACTAAGTGCCCGTGTCTGCTGGGCATTTTGCTCCGGGGTCTCGTTAAGTCGTGATGACAGTCCTGGAAGTCGGCCTTAGTGTCCCCATTTTGAAGGTCAAAGCCAAGACTGAGGATGTGGAAGACTGGCCCAAAGTCACACAGCTGGCAAAGGCTGGATTGAGTCCAGCTTTTCCTCCTGCCAAGGAAGCACATTGGCCAGAAATATGGAAGCCACAGAAATGAGAGAAATCCTGGTTATGGGGTGAGGAGGGGAGACGGACAGTGAGATGATCCTGAGGACTTCCAAAACAGGGGTCACTGCCCAGCCTCGTGTGTCCCCCCCCAGGAAGGCCCATCTGGTTCCTGAGATCCCATGGCAGTCACGGTACCATCTGCTCCCATATATGAAGCATTTTCTGGGTCCCAGGCCCTGGGCTGAGAACTTCGTTTGAATTATTTCATTCTGTCCTCACACCAACTTTACACTGTAGAGACTGTGTAGTTACACTGTAGTTACTATCCGTGTGCCATTTTACAGATGAGGAAACTGAGGCTTCAGGCGGGGACCTGGCTGGCCCCAGGGCGCAGTCAGTGAGTGGTGAACCAAGACTGGCAGCCCAGTCAGTCTCAGCCCATACATTTAGCCCCAGCTGTCCTGGCGGCTGTGGAGTGGGGGGCTTGAATGGGCGGCCCCCATCCTCAGGGGGCTCCTTTCTATAATCTCTGAGCCAGAGGCTCCCGGGGGCCTGTGTGCTGCCGCAGGAAGCACGAGGCTGGCCTCATTAGTGGCTCTGAAATGCCAGGTGGGCCCAGCCTGCTGGGCCTCCTCATCTATTATGTACCTGGTGGGCAGGCCCCTGGTGGGCAGCTCGCAGAGCACAGAACGGGGGCTAGTCGCTGCTTCCTCTGCCCACAGCTGCCACCACGGCTCTGGGCAGGGGTTCCCCCAGCCAAGGTTCCCAGTCTGGCTGGCCCTGCTTGCCGCCATATCCCCGCGATACTCAGGCTCAGTCCTTTTGTTCAGGAGGTGCACAGAAAGATAGGGCTTCTGTTTTCAGGCAGATCTGAGTTGAGGTACCAACTTCAACTTTTCTTCCTCGCTGCGTGGCCTTGCCCAGACTACTTTGCTTCTCTGAACCTTGGATCGTCCATGACAGTAAGAACCAGGCTGCTTACCCCAACGGAGGACTTAGAATGAAATAAGTTCATTGTGTGGACTCAGTGGATGTTTTTCCTCTCTGTGAGCATTTGCATTTTGAGAGAAAAGACTCATTAAACCAAAGAGAGACTCATTAAAATTTTTAATGCTCGAATTTTCGGCACTGTGGAGGTGGCTCATTTGAGAAGTGATTAAGGAGGAGACCTTTTTGATATCCCCAAATCTCACAAAGGCTTTCCTCTGCTCAGCGTCTCTCCCAAGACAGTCACTCATTCATTTAGCAAATTAATTCAACAAATATTTAATGTGGGGATACCCTCTAAGGGCCAGCCCAGCCCTGTGCTGGACCCTGAGGTGATGGAAGTGGCAGACAAGGCCACAGTCCTCGTGGAATTCAAGGGCAGGGCAGAGAATAGGGAAAGGGACAGTTCTGAAGGTGGGGAGGAGTGATACATGCTGACAGGGCAGATGTGGGGACTTTCGATAGCTCGGGGACGCGCTCCTCCCCCACACCTGGGAATCAAGGAGGGCTTCCTGGAGGAGGTGACCCAGAAGTGGGTTGCGTGGCAGTGTGTTGTGTGCGTGGTCGGGGAGGGCCACTGCCAAGAGGATGTTCCAATAAGAGGCAGGTCAACAACATGAAGGAGAAAAGCGTTTGGTGGCATGTGCTAGGTACAGGACTGAACTGGAGCTGGGGGCAGAAGGTGGGAGAGGCCACCACGGGGTCGTGCCCCTGCCAGTCCTGTTGGGACTTCCTCTGGGCGCCCCAGAGGGTCTGAAGCCCCCAAGCCAGCATGGGGCCGCCCAACATCCACTGCCCTCCCCATGGCAGAAACCACCTGTGCTCTCTGCTGTGGGTCTCGGGCTGTGGACAGCAGAGGAGGAGAACTTCTCCGGGTCTCATAAAATAAAGATAATAAAAGCACCTGCCCTGAGGAGCATTGTGGGGTTGAGTGAGATACAGCGTGCCAAGGTCAAAAACCAGAGTGACGCCAGCAATCATGGTCACTGCCGTGTTGTCCCCACAAGCTAGCTGGGCCCGGCAGTGGGGGCAGAATCGCTCAGGGTGTGGACTCTGCTCTTTGGAAGTTCACCGCCTGCCGGGAAGCGAGACCTGCCCACATGTGAGCACACTCTCAGCCCCGGGCTCTGACCTTGACACGGACCCTGAGAAAGCTGGCTTTGCAGCCTGCCAGGTCTGCACCGAGTCCTGGCTGGGGTGACCTTGGGCAGTGCCTCCCTGGCTGAGCCATGGTTTCTTCCTGTGTGCAGAGGGGTTGTTTGTATCCCCATCTTGGGGTGAGGGAGAGGAGAGAGGGGGTGCTTTAAAGCCCAGCCCAGCCTAAGAGTGCAGCTCTGTCAGAGCACAGGAAACCCTGGTGACCTGGAAAATCAGTTCTCTCGCTCTCTGAGGCTCGCTTTCCTATCTGTACAATGGGAAGTTTAGCTACAAAACCCTCTGATGTGCTGGGGTTCTAGCAGAGTCAGATAGTTCCTAATCTGGACCCAGTCTGCTGTTGTGACCTTGGGCTAGAGCCTTAACCTCTCTGAACCTCAATTTCCACACCTGTAAACAGGAACAGTATTCGCCTCACCTTTCAAGGTGTCCACCAGCCACTTGGTCATTGAGCAGATATTTATCAAGTCCCAAGCATGTGTCACGTAACATCTCAGAATCGGGGCTGCAGCAGTGAACTTGATAGACCTGGTGTCTGGCCTCGTGCAGGTTGCCTTCCAGGATGGGAGACGTGCTAATAGACAAGTGATTTCAGGTGGGCAGTGGGTAGTGAGGGGCAGGGGCAGGAGGCGCCCACCTCTGCTCAGGATATCAAGGAGGGCCTCGCAAGGCCTGAGTGGGAAGGAGCTGACTGTGGGAAGGGCGGCCCAGGCAGAGGGCAGAGTATGTGTTCAGGCCCTGAGGCAGGAACAAGATTCCTTCCTCTCCCCAAATCTGGAACATTCCAGATCACTTCCTGGCAGCCGGGGGTAAGGTGGCTGAGCCGGCAGTGGGGGTGGGAGGCCCATCTCCTATCAGATCAAGAATTGCTGCTCACGAGGCAGGCGGTGAGGGGGGGCACCGTGGGCACTGTGGGCAACCATGCAAGGCGAGGCTGGGATGGGGCCTTGGGGGAGGTGAGGGGTGTGGGCAGAAGGGCACAGGCAGGGGGCCAGCCTGGCCACCACCCAGAAGTGTTGAGGGTCAGGTCCAGAGACCCTGGGCCGGACTGTTTCAGGAGGGGTTTGCAGAGAAACGTGGGCAGGCTTTCTCTCTCACTGCAGCCCGCGTGGGCCTGAGCACCAGTCAGAGTGCCCCGGCCAGAAGTCCCAGATCTGGCCTCCTGTGGGCCAGAGGTTCTTTGAGACGCCACCCCCACCCCTCCACACACATATTCCCTGTGCACATGCCTAGACTCGACTTCAGTCCCAGCAGCTTCATCGCGAGCACACAGTTATGTACACATTGGTTCACATGGCAGACCAGCGTCCAGCATCAAAGGCACATCCGGCCCCCAGACAGATCCGGTCCAAGCTCGGTTTCTGGTGGGAGAGGCTGGGAGTATCTGATAATCACACTGTGACAAGTGCAAACCAGACTGACGGATCTGGACAGCCAGGGACAGGCTTCTGAGAAAGCTGGTCAGGGTGGGGAGGGCAGGCCGACCCAGCCTGGGGAGGGGGCTCCAGAAAGACTGGATAAGAGTGTAGCATGTAGGTATGGGGTGGGGAGGAGCCAGGCAGGGTGGAACAGGTGGAGGGTATATGGTGTGTGCAGAGGGGCTTCCCAGGTGGCCCTAGTGGTAAAGAACCCACCTGCCAGTGCAGGAGACATAAAAGACGTGGGCTCCATCCAACTGGGTCAGGAAGATTCCCCTGGAGGAGGGCACGGCAACCCACTCCAGGATTCTTGCCTGGAGAATCCCATGGACAGGGGAGGCTGGTGGGCTACAGTTCATGGGGTTGCAAAGAGTTGGACACGACTGAGACGACTTAGCACACACGCAGAGTGTGAGCAGAGGCCGGGACGGGGGACAGACGCTCAGGGCCTCGTGGGCCACGTGAGACAATCGAATCTCCACCCTGCACGTGGCGGGAAGCCACAAGGGGCCTTTCGGCAGGTGGATGGCGTGATCGGTACAAATGCATGCCTGCAGCCCACACACGCCCCAGACACGAGCGCTTTCTCTCCTGCCCACGTTTCACATTCCTGCCAGGCCTCCCACCCACGTCCTCACTGCACACACCCTGTCGCACCACCAGGCAGCGCCGCAGGGAGGCCTGTGCCAACTCCCAGCAAAGGTGGCAGCCATGCGGCCCACCTGCTTGCTGATGGTGCAGTGCGGAGCCCTTTGCACGCTCCGCATGTTCACAGGCATGCACATGGCCCCCTCCCCCACCACACGCAGGGTCGTAACCCATCATCCTGGCACGTGAAAGGCGGCTTCTAGTTTAGGGAGTACTTTCACAGGCACTTGCAAGAGCCCCCATGCGTGCCCACCGGCCTGGTGATGCTGAGGCCTTTGGGAGTGGTTCCAGGGCTGGGGTGGGGCACCTGCCAACCTGCTAGCCTGGGGCAGCTCAGGGCAGGGACCTGACTCCTGCAGCACAGCCTGCATTTATTTGCATTTGCAAATGAGGCAGACAGCCTGGTCCCCACACAGGCTGACCCCGGCTGGCCACACTCCCCTGACCTGACAGCTCTGTCCCAGGGAGCATCCTGGGCAGCTTCTCTCCTGTCTTCCCTCCTCCCTGCCTGGTGTAGGGGGAAGCGCATGAGCTTCAGAGTCAGCCAGAACGAGGGCTACAGCCCAGCTCCGTCACTCCTGCCATGGGTGACCTTGGCCATCGTGGTATTCAGTGTCCCTCGGGGTTAGCCTCCCCTTGGAGTGAGGAATATCTCCTTCTCAGGGTGACTGCGGAAAAAGAGTCAGATTCTCAGTGAGCTGACACGTGAGGCTCAGTGTTTTTAATCTGTTTTTTTTTTTTTCCTTAATACGTTCTCAGTGTAAAAATTCAGACAGCGCAGAGAAATGTGTCCTGTAGAAGACAGAAAGCCCCAGGTCGTCCTGTTTCCTAGAGATAAGTCATGGGAGCTTTTACCTGTAACGGAACATTTTTAACAAGGGAGATTTCTGTGGTGCTACTTGCCTTTTTCACTTGACGGCAGGCCTCAAGACCCCTTTTCCGTCAGGACTCGGGACCTCCTTTGTCATCACTGCATGGTCTTCCCTGGCTTGCACGTGCCGTGTGCGTGTCACCAGCTTCCAGATTTCAGCCACGGCACACCCTGCGGCAATGAATGGCCTCTGTCCGTGTCACTTTGTGTCTTTTTTTTGTAAGCGTTTCTGGAGGATAAATGCCTAGAAGTGAAGTGACTGGGCAGAGTGTGCACAGTTTCATCTTTAATGGGAGAGGCAGACAATCCATGTGCCCCAGGAGACCCAGGGAAGTCCATTCCCTTGAAAGAGTGTATCCACCACCTCTGCCCTTGACCACAGGCCGGAGAGTCAAGAGGACTCGACTCCGCACGTGGCAGGCGCCTGGCAGGTCCTCTGGTGAAGCCCTGTGCCCCCCCTTCCTCCTCTGGTTCCCATACTTTGGAATCTTCCCCTGCACCCCTGCCTGCCTTTGCTCGACAGGTGCTCAGCACCTTACGTGGCTCTGTTCACTGCACCAGTTCTCACGCGGGAGCCTAGTCTCCCATCTCCCGACTTTCACCCTGGAGCCGGTCTCAGTCCGCAGCAGCCCACAGAGGAAGGGAAGAAAGGAAGAGAGAAGGGAAGGTCAGGAGGTGCTTGTGGCGAATGTTTATGCACTTTACATGTGTGAACTCACGTAGCCCTCATGTCAGTGCTTGGAGAGACACCACCGTTATCCCCATATTATAGACGAGAAAACTGAGGCTCAGAGAGGTTCGATAACTTGCCCAAGTCCCATAGCTGTTGCTGTTTTATTTATGTATTTGGCTGCACCGGGTCTGCGTTGCGGCATGTGGGATCCAGTTCCCCGACCAGGAATCAAACCTGGGCACCCCCTGCCTTGGGGGCATGGAGTCCTGGCTCCTGGACCACCACGGAAGCCCCCCAACACAAGCTGTTAAATGCCAGAGCTAGGATACAAACCCAGGCAGTCTGATTCCAGAGCCCACACCTCTGAGGTGATGCTCTCTCTCTGCCAGGACCTTATTTATAATGTATTGACACCTACTGTATACTCAGCTTCCACCCACCAGTGGGCTGGAACCTATGAGGCGGCAAAACCCATTGGCTAGGAGGGAGAGGGTCGGATTTAACAGGGCCTCCCCTCTGCAGGGTGCAGCATCTGAGCAGGGAGGCCACAGGGCAGAGAAGAGCTCTGGGCGGTGTCACCGGGGCGGGGGAGGCCCGGCCCACCCTCGCTCTGATACCCACGCCCGACACCATTCTCTGGCCCCAGAGCAGGTGTCAGGATGGGAGTCCCTAGGGAGTGAATAAGTACTGAAATGCAGAGCACACGAGGGGGTGGGGGTGATGGAGCGAGCAGGCAAAGGGATGCCTGGAGATGTGGGCAACCCCCCCGGGCAGCAGAGGCTGGGCAAGGGTACGGAGGGAGGCGGGCGCGGGTACTGGGAAGTGTCCTATGCGCCCTTCCCCTAGGAGCTAAGGGGGGCCCAGCACTCAGCTGTCCCGTGCCCACATGGGCAAAGAGGTGAGCAGCTGAGTTGGGGCTTCAGGGGTGACACCTCATGCAAGTCATCGCCTCTGCCCTGCTTCCGTGTAGAATTGAGGTAGCGTTCCCTGCCTCCAGGTCCTTGTACGGCTGTCGAGAGGGTCGGGAGCAAAGGAAGTCTGTAAACTGTAAAGTGCTGGGCAGGTCGGGCAGATGTTGTTATTCTGGAGCAGGAGGAGGCCCCGTGGCTCGAGGGAGGAGCCAGTCCTGGGCAGGCGGAGGGTCAGGCTTTGGGCCACTGCGGGCCTTGGGCCACCTGGGCCGGGGAGGCGCTGGCGGGCAGCTGGCGGATGGGAGGCCTGGCTCCTGGGTGCTGTGCCCCTGCGTGGGGGCCCATCCCGTGACCTCCTCTCGGGGCTGCCAACCTGTTGTTTGCTCAGGAGGCCGCCGCCTGGCGCAGCTCCGGGATCCGGGTGTCTTGGCGGTCAGCCAGCTCGGAGCCGGGGTGGGGGCCCCCTGTGCCACCTTCCCGCTCCCCCAGGGCCTTGCCTGGAGCCTCAGGTCCTCTCCGCCCGCCCCCGGGTGGCTGTGAGACCCCGGCCCATCTGTCAACCTCCCGAGCCTGTACTGCCTTGTCTCTGACACGGTGTGACGATACCAGCCTCGATCCGGGTTTGTTGTCAGGATTACTGGGCATCAAAGTGCTTGGCTCCCCACCCCGCACCATTCCCTTTGCCCTCAACGCGCCCTCCTGAGTCCCGGCTGAGGTCAGAGATGCCTGGGGAAAGGTGATCCAGGAGCAGCCCCATCTGTGTCCCCCCTCCGTCCCCCCAGGGGCTTCCGGAGGAGTGGGCCAGCCTCTCAGAAACTCGCCCACGGCTGCCCCTGGCCACCTTCCCTGGCACCTTTGGCAGGGCCAGGGGCAAGCAGTGCCGGATGGTTGAGCTCTGCAGACAATGGGCCTCTGTGGCCCCCGGGGGTGGGAGCAGTTCCAGGTTGGCCTCTAATCTCTGGTTTCGGGAGATCAGAGTCCCTCAGACCTGATTCTGTGACTGGGGGACAGGCGGCCTGCGGAGGGGCAGGCCCCCTCCCGAGGGCCCTGTCTCAGAGGTCTGAGGGTCTTCAGGAGGAGCCCTCTGCACCTCTCCTCACGGTGAGGTCTGCACCTTTCCCGACGTGTGTCACCAGGCTGGTAAAACCAGCTAGTCTCATGGGCACCAGGGGGACCCAGGGAACCCCGGCCTCTGGTCACTGGCGATGGGCTGTCCTGGGCTCCTTAGGCCCCAGGCCGTAGCCCCCCCAACAAATCCATCCTGGCTGGCTGAGCCCCTCTTCCGCCCTCGCCAAGCCCCCCAAGTCCAGTTTCCCAGCTTCCGTGCATGCTGTCCAGCCCCTGCTTGGCTCCCCGTCACAGGCCTCCTGTCTGGGTGGTCATGTGTCAACCTGTTCTGACCATCAAATTTCCCCTTGAATTATTTTTTTCCCATTTATTATTATTATTTTGTATTGGAGAGTAATTGCTGATGTTGTGTTAGTTTCTGCTGTACAACGGCCTCAGTCAGGCATATTTATCCCTCTTGAAGCTCCCTCCCACCCTTCACAAGCCACACCGCCTCCCCCCAGGTCATCGCAGCGCCGGCTGAGCTCCCTGTGTCCTTCCACAGCTTTCCACTAGCCGTGCATGTTACACGTGGTGGTATGTTCATGTCCCCCCCGTGTGGGACACGTGTGTCCACCCATGCCCGTTCTCTGCATCTGTGTTTCTACTCTTGCCCTGACCCTACAAACAGGTTCACCTGTATCATCAACTGAATTTTAAAGCATGGATAGTTTATCGGGAGGAAAAGAAGGAAAAAGGAGCTCCCGGCAAAGGGCGAAGCCTGTGCAGAGGCTCCGCGGTGGGAAGCAGTGTGGCTAGTCTTTAAAAGCTGCCTGCACCCCGGCCAGGTGAGAGCAGGAAGTGGGGGTGTGTGGGGATGAGGCTGGGCGAGTCCGCAGGGGCCAGGCCCACCGTGGGGGGTGCAGGGGGCTCCATTAGGGGCAGTTCTTGCTGAATGGCCAAAGGGCCAAGTCCTCTTCAGTGGATGCCCCAGCCCCCTCTCTGATGCCCTGAAGGGCTCGGCTGTCTGGGACAGTGTCTAATAATAATAATAATAATAACACCACCACTTCTGCTGGGCTTACTCTAATCCGTGGCTTAGGAGGTGGCTACATCCTCTCTCATTTTATAGGTCAAAGAAAAAGACAGGACCCCCTGTCCCCACCAGCTCTCAGCTGGTTAACAGGTGGGAAGCAACCAGGGCAGCGTCTGGTCCCCTGTCCCCTGCCTTCCCTGTCTCCCTGGTCACTCTGGGTCTGACCTGAGTTTTGGCGGTGTGTGGATTCACCCCTAAAATGCACGACCCCCGCCACCGCCCAGTGTAGCATCTGGGGCCCTGGACTGGGGCGCGGCCTGGTTCTAGCTCCCCAGCTGCTCCCGGCTTGCTGGGTGACTTCCAGATGGTTGTTTAACCTCTCTGAGCCTCAGTTTACCCTTCTGGGAGTGGAGGATCCTAGTGATTGCCTTATCTCCCTCTCCAGTTCCGCTGAGACTCCCAAGCGTGAGCAGATAAAGAGGGCTTTTGAAAAGTACAGAGAGCTGCACTCACGACACGGCAATTATTATTGTTACCTCGACGTGGAGATAAGGGAGGGGGAGGCGGTACAGTGACAGTTGCCAAGAAACCCCGGGAGCTGTCGGCAGGCTTCCGGCCTGGCCCATCCCGCCTGGGAGCCCGCCCCACCCTTTCACAGGGGGAGACGGGCACTCCAGAGGGGAGGGGGAGCCAGAGCCAGCTGGCTGCAGGCCACACACCTGTAGGGCCTGAAGGGGACCCTGGAATATACCTGGCCCGGACTCCAGGCTGGCTCTGGCTCTCCGTGTGACCTTGGGCAAGTCACCTCCCTTCTGGCTGCCGCTTATTACTGTGTCCAGGAATGTCCAGGCCAGACAGGGCAGGACTGGAGCGGGACCTCGGGAAGATGCTTGGTGGCGGCCGGAACCAGGGGCTGCTATGGGGAGGCCGCTGGGGGCTGGGTGACACTGGGGTCAGCCTGCCTTGAGAGCAGCAGTGGTGGGTGCAGTGGAAGAGCCCTGAACTAGAGGGAAGCCTTGACACCGCCCTTTCCCTTTCCCCGGTATGACTTTGGGCTTGTCCCTTAACCTCTCCGAGCCTCGGTTTTCTTATCCGGAAGAAGGCTGATAATAATCCAACCTCACAAAGCTGCTGTGGTGATTGAGACGGTGCCTGTGCAAACTGTAGAACGCTGTGCAGATATGACTGCGGTCCTGGCCGGGGGAAAGGAGACGTGGCAAGAGCTCCTCGTGTCCCCTGTCAGCCGCGGGCACCTCCCAGCTGCTGTGTGTGTGGGAAGAAAGTAAAGCATTTTTCAGCTGAGCCAGGGGGACTTCCCTGGTGATTCAGTGGTCAAGACGCTGTGCTCCCACCGCAGGGGGGCACAGGTTCAGTCCCTGGCTGGGGAACTAAGATCCCACACGCCAGGTGGCATGGTCAAAAAATTAAAGAATAAATAAAAAATAAACTCTGCCAGGCCATAGGGTCAGGAAGGTTTCCAGAGAAGTAGGGAGGGGCAGAGACTGGGGGCTGCATATGAACAAAATGAAGGAAACCAGGAGGAGACAGGGTGAGATGGGAGGGACAGAGAGATTCGGGTTCATGAGAGGGAGGAGAATGACCAAATAGGAGGAGAAATGCAGTGATCACAGGCAGAGGAGAAGGAAGGTGGGAGTGTGTGAGAGGTGAGGAAGGAGGAGAGGAGGAGGAAGCATCAGGCCGGCAGAGGGGAGGCAAGCGGCTGGGTTTACTCATTTATCCAAAGGTATTTACTGAGCAACGGCTGTTTACTGTGGGCGAGTGTGTCTGACTCTGCAGCCCCATGGACTG
Organism: Tragelaphus eurycerus; assembly: GCA_935064755.1. NCBI lineage: Eukaryota > Metazoa > Chordata > Mammalia > Artiodactyla > Bovidae > Tragelaphus > Tragelaphus eurycerus. Next base: position 5,403,895 of record CAKXYN010000099.1, on the reverse strand, counting down.
CAGCCCACCGGGCTCCTCTGTCCCTGGAGTTCTCCAGGCAAGAGCACTGGAGTGGATAGTATAGTGGAGCACGAGGGCAGCGTCTCGATCCAAGTTCAGGGGTTTGAATCCCCTGTATTTCACTTACCGTCAGCCTGACCTTGGACCTGCTGCTTAACCTCTGTGTCTTAGTTGCCTCCTCTGAAAGCTGAGGATTAAGTGAGGGGATACGAGTGAAGCCGGCCCAGCAGGGTCTGCACACGGTTGGTCCTGTATCAGCACTGGCTGCGTTGCTGTTCTCACAGTCACCGTTCCTTCACCGATCCGACCTGCTGGGTCCACAGGGCTGGCCGCCCATGCTCCCAAGTCCAGATCCCTGGCTCTGGAGTGGCAAGCCTGGGTTCAGATGCCTGTTCTGCGTCATTAACTGTGTGACCTCGGGCGAATTAGTGTCCCTTTCTGAACCTCAGTTTCCTTGTGGTGCAAAGAAGCAGGTGGTTTGGGGGACTTTCCTGGTGATCCAGTGTTGTGACTCCACGCTGCCAGTGCAGGGGGCTGGGGTTCGATCTCTGGGTCAGGGGACTAGATCCCACGGGCCGAAACTAAAGGTCCCGTGTGCTGCAACTGAGACTTGCAGTTATTTTAAATATTTACTATTTAAATATTTATTTAAAATAAATATTAAAAAAATAATAAAGCAGGTGGTTTTTGAGCACCTGCCTCTTCGAGGAGCTGTGAGGATTAAGAAAAATCACGGAAGGCACAGGGAGCCTGTGGCTTTTGTTTTTGTGGTCTTTGAATCCCTGCAGGGATGGTATGGGTGGGAAAGGCAGGGCCGAGAGCCTCAGACCTCCTGCTCCGTCCTCATCCCGGAGGCCTTCCCGGGCCGGCGTCTTAGAGCCCCGGCAGTGACCTTGTAGGTGGAGGAGTTGCCCGTGATGGGGAGACTCAGGCCCGCCAGGAAGCAGAGAGCTGAGGGGCTCCGGCAGAAGTCAGAGCCCACTTGCCTTGAGAAACCTACCAAGGACTGCACCCGCGTGAGCAGTCCTGAGTGAGAGAGGCATCGGGACATGGGGAAACTGAAGCCAGCGCTGGAAGAGGAGCATGTTGGGGAGCTGCTGCCGGGCTGACCTGCAGTGGCCACAGCCGGAGCCTTGGGGTGTGGGAAGCATCAGACAGAAGCAGAGCATCGGAATAGCTCGGTCATGGGCACACACCTCCCCTCGGCAGCCAGAGCTCCCAGCACAGTGGTCCTCACGGTCAAGGGGAGCCGGCATCCCCTGGCTTCAACTCTCGGACTTCCAGGTTCTGCTGTCCATCCTGCTGGCACTGGCCCTGATCAGTCTAGGGCACGGATTTTAAATTCTGGCTCTGTCACCTGCTTGCTCCGCGATGGGGCTTCATCTCTCTGAGCTTTAGTTTTTCCATCTGTAAAAAAGGTTTGTTGTTTTTTTTTTTCAAACCCCTGGTGGTTTACAAACCCCAGGTGGTTTAGTGGCTAAGGCTTCATGCTCCCAATGCAGAGAGGGGTTCCATCCCTGGTCAGGGAGCTAGATCCCACATGCCGCAACTAAGAGTTGGCCTGACACATCGAAGATCCCGCATCTGCGAGGAAGATCGAAGATCCTGTGTGCTGCCACTCAGACCCAACGCAGCCAAAAAAATTAAAAAGGGAGGGGTAAATAATGCCGACCTCCCTGCAGAGCGGGGAGGATATAACACGCCTGACACAGTTCTGGGCGCTCGGTCTGGCTGCAGGGTCCCCGTGGCAGCCTCAGTGGAATGTGTCTGGACCACTTCTGTGGGCCTCTCTCCACCCACCCTCACTTCCCAGTCTCTCCCCACGTCACCGGGCCTTGTGATCTGCAGAAACCTGTGTGGAGGCCACTGTTTCTCACAAACCTTTAATGCCTGCCTGCTGCCAGCATTCACTCTTTCACCCACTCATCCGTTTAACAAATACTTAATGAGACCCTGATGTGGGAAGGCAGAGTTTACCACGAGCGAATGAATCAAAGAAAGAATTCATTGAGTGAACACCTTCTGCCGCCCAAGCTCTAGGGTGCAATTTTTTTTTTTTAAACCAAGGCTGAGAGGAGTTCGTCATTGGTTCAAGGTCACGCAGCGGATAAGTGCCTGGGCATACCTCCCCTACAATGACGTCACGGCCTCAAACGTCACTGCCACCATGTCTGTCCTATACATCGAGACTGCCCAGTGCAGGGTCCCCTGGGAAGATGCTAGCCCACCAGGGCCATGGACAGTCCCTCTGAGCCTTGCTCCCTGAGTAGCTGGGCCCAGGTGAGCAGGAGGGGACGCAGAGCTTTCTCAGGGTCTCCTTCCCGGGCCAGGTTTCCACAGTCCCTTCCCCTCCTGGGGTGTGGCGGTCTCAGCCCTGACTCAAGCGGGCTGTGGGCTGAGTGACTCACCCTCCCAGGAACCAGCCTTGGTTGAGGGACTGGGGTGGGGCAGCAGCCACGTCAGGGTGGCCCTCGGCGGTGGGTGGAAGCCGGGCCTGCTTGCCCGGCCTGGGCCACCTGGGTCCCGGGAGCTACTGGGCACTTGCTCCCCTTGACCCCAGAAGCGGCCTCCTTGGCAGTCTTTCTAGGGTAACAGGAGCTGACTTCACCCTCACCAGACCTGCTCCCTGTCCTCGGGAGGGTGTGGGTGTGGGCCGAGAGTCTGGGCTTGGAGTCAGTCAAGCATCACACAGATGCTGGTTCGGCCACTGACCAGCCGTGCGACCTCTGCATACCTCTGGGGCCTCACCTGTACACTGGGAATACCAGTGTGATGACTTCTTGTGCCCTCGGGCCTGAAAGAGGGGCTTGGCAGGGGGCCTGGCATGTCGTTGGCCCAGTGAGCCTCTGTTGTTATTGTCATTAATAATAGCAATGGCCCAGGTGGCCTTTCAGCCTGGAGGCTGCTGTCTCTCTAAAGGCTCAGGGACGGGTGTGCCTTGCTTAGTCCAGAGGTCAGGGCTCAGCCCCATACAGCAGCCCCCAACCCCTGCCTCAGTCTGCCCATCTTTAGAATGGGCTGTGGACATCCTCTTGGCTGGAGTATGGGTTCAGTTCAGTTCAGTTGCTGAGTTGTGTCCAACTCTTTGTGACCCCATGAATCGCAGCACGCCAGGTCTCCCTGTCCATCACCAACTCCCAGAGTCTACCCAAACTCATGTCCATCGAGTCGATGATGCCATCCAGCCATCTCATCCTCTCTCGTCCCCTTCTCCTCCTGCCCCCAATCTTCCAATGAGTCAACTCTTTGCATGAGGTGGCCAAAGTATTGGAGTTTCAGCTTTAGCATCAGTCCTTCCAATGAACACCCAGGACTGATATCCTTCAGAATGGACTGGTTGGATCTCCTTGCAGTCTAAGGGACTCTGAAGAGTCTTTTCCAACACCACAGTTCAAAAGCATCAGTTCTTCAGCGCTCAGCTATCTTCACAGTCCAACTCTCACATCCATACATGACCACTGGAAAAACCATAGCCTTGATTAGATGGACCTTTTTTGACAAAGTAATGTCTCTGTTTTTTTAGTATGGTATCTAGGTTGGTCATAACTTTCCTTCCAAGGAGTAAGCATCTTTTAATTTCATGGCTGCAATCACCATCTGCAGTGATTTTGGAGTATGGGTTAGGGAAGCCTAATGGAGAGTTTACAGGGACACTTTGTCCATATCTCTGATCTCTGGGAAAGGTTGGAAGCCCTGCTCGCCTCCTACCTCCTGGGGAATCCCTCCTTTTTGAAATCTGTTTCCCTAACATCCCCCAATGCTGAGAATGACTCTTCCTCCCAAAGTTCATATATCTCCCAACTTGGGGCCCTCCCTGACCTCAGACTCTTTTTCTCTTCCAGGAGGAGTGATGGGCAGAACCAGCGCTTCCCTCAGGCACTAGACCTGCCAAGAGTGGACTTAGTTCCCTCTCAGACCGCTTCATTCCACCCTAGGGTAAGTGCTCGCCTCCCCATGGCCCCCGGTCTGGAGGACCCTCCCGACCAGGGGCCAGGAGATATCTAAGAGAGACTGCTGTACAGAGGCAAAATGTGTGGGTAGATGGGGCTTGGGGTTTAGCCCCCCAAGGGGATACCGCTCCTCGCCCCTGATGGACCTGACACAGTCTCAGAGGTTGAACCAGGGTCTGTAGTAAGGTTGGGGGGCAAAACAGCTGGGAATAAACTGGCCAAACAGCTCTTCTTCCTTATCTTCATTATCGACAATACCATCCATTTCCTCAGCTGTAAATCGGGTGTAATGAGAATATCCCACTTCCTGGGGCTGCTTCTCAGAGGAGCCCTGTGAGGTGGGGTAAAGTGCGAAAAAGTGATGATAAAACAGTGTGCACAATATCTGGCACGGACTAAAAGCCTGTAAATAAGGCTATTCTTGTTATCGTCGAAATCAAATGTTTGCCCAGCCCATGCATGACCTGTGTCAACTTTCTGCTGGGTGCTGAGGTGCCAGAAATCGATCTGACACAGACCCTGCTCTCAAGGAGCCATGGTCTGGTTAGGAGATAGATAACTAAACAACTTCTTCAGGGGATCAGTAGTAATAACCACAAGCATTTATTGAGATTTACTACGGGCTTAATTGGAGAAGGCAATGGCACCCCACTCCAGTACTCTTGCCTGGAAAATCCCATGGATGGAGGAGCCTGGGAGGCTGCAGTCTATGGGGTCGCTAAGAGTCGGACACGACTTCACTTTCACTTTCATGCATTAGAAAAGGAAATGGCAACCCACTCCAGTGTTCTTGCCTGGAGAATCCCAGGGACAGGGGAGCCTGGTGGGCTGCTGTCTCTGGGGTCGCACAGAGTCAGATATGACTGACGCGAATTAGCAGCAGCAGCAGCATGGGCGTAATAGTTAATGGGTGGGTTCTTAATGTTTTGCATGAAGGATCTCATTTCGTCCCCAAACTATAACTACTGTGGACTTACATTAGTACTCTTCTTAGTCCCATTTTGCAGATGAGAAAATCGAAGCTAAGAGAGGTTAAGTTACTTGCGCAAAGACACACAGGTAGGATGTGGTGGGTCCAGGACCGGAACTCATGTAGTCTGCCCAGAGTGCCTGGTCTGGTGGAATTTCTAATGCCGAGGGTAGTAAGCTCTCACTCGTGTAGTACACCTTTCAGATCCTAAAGCATGTGCACAGGTATCGTGCTTCTCCGTCCTTTCATCAAATCTTGGGTGGTAGGCATTCTCGGGATAAGGATCCAGATGCCCAGAGAGGTAAAGTGGTTTTCCCAAGGTCACACAGCCAATAAATAGCAGACACAGGATATGCCAAGCTTCTCGCCCAGAACTCTGACCTGGAACAAGAGTCATGTACCCCTCCTAGGTTAGGAACGGTAGGTACATGGCCAAGGAATACTGTACTTTTCGGGGATCACCACCTCCAAGGGGGTCCAAGTGTGGGTCCTAGGGACTATATCAGGGGGTCCTTGAGAGCCTCTCCTGCTGTCTGTGCCTGGGCAACAGCCAAGACTGGGCCATGTGGATCCTGGGACCTGGAAGGGAGCGACTCCATGGCAGCTGGGTTCAGAAGTGAGGTTCCCAGTCCTTGTCCCCCTAAGCATCCAGCAAGAGGCCTGGGTTCACTTCCCCTCCCTGCACCTCAGTGTTCCCATCAGAAACATGAGGGTTAGTAGAGCCCATCTCTCTGAGTCCTGCCTGCTCAGGTTAGCGCTGGGCTGTCTCCCCTAGGCTTCCTGGCCTCTTGCCCAGTTCGGCTGGAAGCCTCCATTTGCGCCAACACAGGCTCAGACTGCTGCGGGCTCCAGACTGCCCCGTCCCACAGCCCACGCCCATCCCAGGATCAAGACACAGTCGATGGATTGTTCTCCTTTGACAGGAAAGGAAACCGAGGCCCAGAGAGACTGAGTGATCCATCTGGGTCTCCAGCAAACCAGGGAGGGGTGAGGGCTCCCAAGTCTGTGACATGTTCTCCGTCCCTGTCTCCCGGCTCTGCTCACATTAATGTTGATGGCGGAGCCAGTCTGAGGAGCAGGTAACCTCCGTGTGTCAATGGGCAAAGCCCTGCCCCTCCCTGGGCCTCAGGTTCTTGTCTGTAAAATAGAGGGGACAGTTTCTTCTCTACCCACTAGGCCCGTTTGCAAAAGGGTGATGACTGTGAAAGTAATCTTGGAAAGTTGCAATCAGGAAGTTGAGGGATGGTTAGCCTCAATATGTTCCCAGGGCAGGAGAGATCACCCAGAAGGGACATCTCTCACTGGGAAGCCACATTGGTAGAGACACAGAGCTACCCAAGGCACTCCTACCCTGTTCCCTTGTAGGGGTTTTTCTACTCGAGGATTTAGAAATTTGCACCTGTTTACATATACAGCCTACCCACACCTACATACATGGGCACATCCACATGTCTGCAGATGTATTCAGATTTGCACGTGTACACATGTATGTATATACAGATACATGTGTACAGACACACCTAGGATGTCCACAAACACACAGTCACATCTGCTCTCAGAGTCACACACACACACAGCTGCAGGCACACATGTGCACACTCTCCATTCCTGGCACACACACGTCTCCACTGATGCAAGCAGCTCTTGCCTCCTTCCCGTGTGGGAATGAATGTTTCTCTGGCTGCATTTTGATGGGTGCCCGGAAGCGCTCAGGCCTGAAAGTGCCTGCATAAATCAATATTTGCTGCTGTTAATTATTAAAAACAAAGCTACGCCGTGTCTGGAACACACATCTCCAGGGTTCCCGCTGGCTTCCTGGGCTCCAGCCTGACCCATGGCCAGGTCCAGGGGAAAGGAAGGTGCAGTGCCTTCCTTCCAGGAGCCCTTGGCCCTGAGATGGAGCGTGGTGGTGGGTAGCTGCCGACAACTCCTTCAGGAAGCTGAAGAGAGGTTGGGTGCTGAGCTGGTGGGCAGCCCTGCCCTGTAGGGTCCAAAGCAGCTGGTGTTGACTTGGCCACAACTCAGGAAGCAATTACTGCTTTCCCAGCATCTGTCTGGGGAGGGGGTGCTGCTGCCCTGCCCCCACTCACAGTGGCAGACACAATGCAGGGTCAGCTGGAGGGCCTGCAGAGGCCCTGTATTTTGCAGATGGGGAAGCTGAGGCCTACAGAGGTGACAGGGGCTTACTCAAGTCTACTCAGCAAGTTGTAGCAAGATCAGAGCTAGAACCCACATATCCTGAAGTCCTCTCCACACATGGCGCCTTGGCAACCCCTGTTCCTGCCCTCTCCCAGGGTCAGGGGCAGTAAGGGACAGGTATGGGCCTGGGGCCTGGGGAAACCAGGGTACCAGTTTGCCTGCCAGGCATTGGTGGGGATGGAGGTGGATTCCTAGTTCTGCCTTTTCCTAGCCGTGTGATCTTGAGCATATGTTACCTCTTGGAATCAGTTTTCTCCTCTGTAAAATGGGGATAACACTCCTACTTCTTGAGTTGTGGGGAGAGGATCAGACTTGCAAAGCGTCCAACATTAAGCAGATGCTCAAGAAAACCCCTCTGTCTCCAACCTAAGCCTCCCATCCCCACCGCTTCCTTCCCGCCTTCAAAGCCCAGCCCATGAAGCCCATCTCTGAGGCCCTGAGGCACAGTCGTGTCTGACTCTTTGAGACCCCATGGACTGCAGCACGCCAGGCCTCCCAGTCCATCACCAACTCCCAGAGTTTACTCAAACTTATGTCCATGGAGTCGGTGATGCCATCCAACCATCTCATCCTCTGTCGTCCCCTTCTCCTCCCGCCTTCAATCTTTCCCAGTATCAGGGTCTTTTCCACTGAGACAGTTCTTTGCATCAGGTGGCCAAAGTATTGGAGTTTCAGCTCCAGCATCAATCCTTCCAATGAATATTCAGGACTGATTTCCTTTAGGATGGACCGGGTTAAGAGAGGTTAGAAGAAGGACGTTATAGGAGGCCAGGAAGGGACGCACCGAACAGACCGGGTGCTCTGGTGTCCGCTCTGCCGCTGGCAAGAGCGCGCAGGCGCAGTGTCCCGGGCCCGTGCGGGGCGGGGCCTCCCGTCTCCCCGCCCCGGATGCCTGAAGCCCCGCCCCGTCCCCGCGCCGCCCGTACCTGGCGCCCCGCCCCCTCAGGGCCCGTCCGCCCGGCGAGCCCAGCGCAGGCAGCGCGCCGCCGGAGCCCGGAGCCGCGAGCGCGGAGCTCGGCGCTGCGGGGACCCAGGCGCGGCTCGCGCGGGCCGGAGCCGGCCGGGCCAGTGGGAGCGACGCCGGGGTCGGGGGGCCGGGGCCCGGCCGGGCTCGGGATGGCGCAGCCGCGGCCCCTGGCGCCCCCCGGCCGTCCCCGGAGAGGATCGTTGCCTGCAGGGGCCGGCTGGCAGGTGAGGACCGGGGCGAAGGCCGAGGGGTGCCCGCCAGAGATGGTTCGGCCCAACTTCTTCGGAGCTCGGCGGGCTCTGTCCCGGGCAGGGCGGGTGTGCGAGGCTCCGTCATGGAGGGTGTGTTCGCTTCTGGTCTGACACCCGGCCACCGCGGCCACAGGGCACACCCCTGCCCTGGGGTCCCAAGCCCTGGGCTCTTTCTGCAGCTGCCTAAGCAACAGAGTGCCCGTGGTGGTGCTGTGGCTCTGGGCTAGAGGGGCACTCCGTGTGTGTGTGTGTGTGTGTCGCGCTGGCCTTGGGACCACTTCATCCATCCCCTCCCCCCTTAACGAGGGGTCTGGATGTCACCATGTAACTCTGCTTGGAGCCCTGGGCCACTTGGCCCCCAGCCTCCCCTGTGTCAGGGCGTCTGGTGCGTGCGCGAGGCTGCATCTGTGGTGTCACTTGTTGCTGTGCGTGCCCCGGGTGACAGCGTGCTGTGTGTCAGCGTTAGGTGCTCCTGGCCGTGTGAGGTCACCCCAGGTAGGGTGTCCTGGAGGCCACGGGTGCCCCGGGATGGCCGGCGCTGGGCCTGTGCTGGGTCGAGGCTGTGTGGCTCACTCGGGCACACAACTGCTGTTGTTGTACAACATACAACAGATGCGGCTTGTTGTACAACGTGTTGGTTGACAGGCGTGTTTGCCTGCCTGGACTGTGTGTCTGTGGTCTCCACCGTCACTGCCTGTGGGATCCTCTCTTCCAAGCTCCCAAGTGTCAGGTGTGGTCACGACGGCCGCAGGTCACCCATCTCCTAGGGACACCTATGGTGCGTTTTCCAGGGTGGGCATTTCTGTGGGGAGACCTCACAGTGGGGTGCACGTGGGGTGTCTGTGTCTTGTGATCTTTCACAGAGCTCTGTCTGTGTGTGGTGGGGGGTGGTTCAGACCCAAGCCCCTCATCCTTGGCAATTAAGCACTCCCGTAGTTATTGCATGCTTTTTTTCTTTTTCTCCGAATGCTGTGGGGTCAAGTCCAAGTGTCTGTTACATAGGGTGTATGACTCTGACGGGGACGGTGAGCTTGTGGGTGGGGGTGGGGCTCTGTGGCTCCGCTTCCATGAACATACCTGCCTGTGTCTGCAAGCGCGTGTTATTGTGTCGCTCAAAACACAGTCTTGAGAGTGGTCGTGTGGCGTCTGTGTAGCTTTGTGTGCAATTACTGGTGCAGTTGCACAGATTTTCATACAGGTGGGGCTTCCCAGGGGGCTCAGTGGTAAAGAACCCACGTGCCACTGCCGGAGGCACTCGAGTTCTATCCCTGGGTCGGGAAGATCCCCTGGAGAAGGAAATGGCAACCCAACCCCCTCCAGTGTTCTTGCCTGAGAAATCCCATGGACAGAGGAGCCTGGTAGGCTACAGTCCATGGGGTCTGCAAAGAGCTGGACAGGACTGAGTGACTAAAAGCAAGCAGAGCAAAACACAGGGGTGGGTTTGCCTCTGTGTGTGTGGCTCCTGGGGCACATGGACCTGTATGTGTGTGAGGGAGTGTGCTGTTGTGTAACACAGGACACTGATATGTGTTTGTGTATGTTCGTGTGTAGCTCTGAGTCTAAGAAGTGGTGCACACAGACCTGGTGGGTTTGTGCGTGTGGGTTTCTGTGTGTTTGCTTTCTTTGGTACAGTGAGACCGTGTTTAAATATTGGTGTGCAGGCCTGTGTGTGTTTGATTCAGAGAGAGGGAGAAAGAGAGAGGGCGTATGTGCTTCCTGGTGCACAACTCCACGGCACATGTGTGTGAGCTCCAGAGGTGCCCCCGCTGGACAGTAGGAGCCGACTGAATTGAGGCCTTGAAGGTGCTGGGGGAGGGGCGCCCTCCTAGAGACTCCAGGGGCTTCCCAGGCCCAGCCCCCAGCCCTGCCAGCCAGCAAGGATGCCGCCTTCCAGGAAGGCTCGTAGGGAGTTGGCGCTGGAGAGGCCGAAGCTGCCAAGCACAGCTGGCAGATGGCTGGATTAACCCCATGTGTTCCCAGGCTGGCCTCAGGAGAGCCCAGTGGCCATGTGAGGGGGAGGGAGGGGATGTGTGTGCACACAAATGAAGGTAAGGGAGGGTGTGTGTGCACTCACACGCAGGTAGGGGAGGGTGTGTGCACACACACGCAGGTATCAGGCCAGCGCAACATCTCAGCATCCTCTCTCGGCCCCCCGACAGCCCCCAAGCCCACACTGCTTGGTGGGGAGGGTGGAGTCCTCCTTCCAGAGGTGGGTGGCACCACCGACCCTCCCCAGGATCCCAGCTGGGTTCATCTCTGGAGCTGCGACCTGGGGCTCCTCTGAGGGGCTCATGGGCCGATCGTGGCACTGCCACTCCTGTGGTGACAGGGAGGAGATGTATCTCTCCCTGAAGGTCATGGTCCTCTCATCTGAGGCCCTCCTTTGGGGCAGAGCATCAGTTGGGGTGGGATGCCTGGAAAGGGTCCTGGACTCTGGGTGGACAACCCTAGGCAGCTGGTCAGACTCTGCCAGTCCGTGGCACAGAACCCCAGCCTAAACGGTGTCCCTTTTGGTCCCTCTTGCTGCTCGGACATGTCCACAGGGATTGGTCAGAGGGCTGGGGTGGATGGAGACACCTGGGGGACTTGTGGTGTCTGCTGACCTGTTCCCCATCTCTGTTGCAGAACACAGATCTGTTTGAGATGATTGAAAAGATGCAGGTGAGGTGGGCTCTGAAGCCTGTTCTGGGGAGCCACCGAGGGAGCTGGGCTGGGGCTGGGGGGGCGGTCCTTGCTGTATCTTCAGCCCGACATCTCTCTGAGGACCGGCCCGGGAGTTCTTGCAGACTGTGCCAGGAGGAGATGGTGATGGTGTGGCATCCAGAGCTCCCTGTCGAGGTCAGAAGAGAGAACGGGCACTGATAATGCCCGGCTCCCTGGCTGACCCCCGGGGCCTAGGGCCCACCTGGGTCTCCCCAGCTCCCATACCTGTGGAGGCGGAGGCGGCCAGGCACAGCACCTCAACCCACCCCCACCTACACAGACCATCCCCCGTCTGTCTCCCAAGAGCATCGCAGGCTCTGTAGGACCTCCACGCAGAGCGGGAAGAGGGCACAGGGCAACCAGAGGCTGGGCTGCAGCGGGGAGGGCAGCCCCCACCCCCTCTGCCTGACCCCTCCGCTCCTCCGCTCTGGTCTGCCAGGCCCTTTGCCTGCTGTTTGGCTCGGGTAGGTGTTGGGAGGTGTGGGCAGGGCACTTGAACAAAGCTCGGGAGCTTGCCTGAGCTTTGGTTCACCCTTCAGACCCTGTCCCCCGCCATCTTTCTGTTTCTCTGCCTCTCTGAGTTTTCTGTCTTTCCGTTCCCACCTCTCCCCCTCCTTCTCTCCCTCCCTCTCCCGCTCCTTCCTCTTTTTCTCCCTCTCAGCGGCGCATCTGTGTAGACGCCTCCCTCCCCTCCCCAGCTCCTGCATCAGCCCTGCCCCCACTCCCAGCAGCGGCCAGCGCCCCCAGCTGCTGCCCGCCTCTCTCAGCCCCAGGACCTTCTAGGAGGGCCCGCCCTTCTGAGGCCGAGGCCGGAGGCCTGGGTACCCAGCACCCTGCCCTAGGAGCCCCCACCCCCAGCCCTCCCCCAAACATCACCGTCTACCTGGAGGGGGTGCTGCCTGCAGTGGGGAGTGGCCCTGCGCTGGGCACGGCAGGGCCATGATGGGCTGTGCTGCCTTCTCTTTGCAGGGAAGCAGGATGGATGAACAGCGATGCTCCTTCCCACCACCCCTCAAAGTAGGTCTGGACGCTGGTCCCACTCCACCCTTCTGGGGGCGGTCAGCTTCCTGGGCAGTGCACTCCCAAGGGCTTGGGGATGGAAGGGGATGGGGACTGGGGAGGCAGGCCCCCTTTCTAAGGGTGGGAGAAGTGATGGCCCAGTGGAGCAGCCAGCCCAGGAGGACCCAGCATCCTTTCCTGGAGCGGTCTCACTGCCGGCCAGGTGCTAAGGCCTAGGGGGAAGCCGGGCACACCTAGTCCCTGCACTCTGGGAGGCCGAGATGCGGAGAACCCCTCACTTGCTATAGGCCTGGGGCCCTGATTCCACTCCTCCTCACCCGCTCCACTCCTCCACTCCGCTGTAAACTCTCCATGCCTCTCCAGGCTTCACCCTTCCCAGAACTGAAGCCCCATCCCCTCACAGCCTGCTGTAAGAGGTTTTCCTTGAAGCCAGCTACGCCCAGGACCCTGAGGCGTGTGCTCCTTGTGCCTTGTAGCCCCTGCCTGGGAAGACTGAGGGGGGTGGGGGCAGGAGATGGGGAAGGGGTGGCCCGGCGGCCCCCCAGCCTCCAGAGGAGACTGCCAGGAAACTCAGGACTGAAAGACACGTATGGAGTTTCTTGAGACTCAGAATTTTCTTGGCGTGGGGGCTATAGGGCCCCTCCTGATAAGTATCGAGCTCTGTGGTGGGTGACTGGGGACCCCTGCCCTCCAAGAAGACCGGTTGGTCCTGTAGGAGTGGGCCCAGGGCTGCAGGGATGAGGGCTTTCATGGCTACAAGGCTCATGCTTTGTCCAGAGCCAGGCTGCTCAAAGTGTGGTCCTCAGACCAGCTGCATCAGCGTCACCTGGAGGACAGGTTGGCATGTAATTTCTTGGGCTCCACCCAGACCCACAGCCTGGGAAGCTCTGTAGGGGGGCACAGAAGTCCATATAACCAGCCTCCCAAGCCATTCCCATGCACTGAGGGCCACCCATCCAGAGGTGTGTCTCCCGGGGAGGCTATACGCCTCCTTTTCCCTAGGCAGAGGGAGGCCTGGAAGAGGCTGCCAGCACCCACCGAGCTCAGCCTGCCCCAGCCCCTGCCTTGTGGGGTCACCCCCCAGCCCCCCACCGTGGGATGGGGAGGTGAGGATACAGCCCCATCTCCAGCCTGGGGGCGGGGGTGGGTGATGCTGGTGGAACCACAGGCATCCTGGGGAGGCTGGAGGAAAGGGATGACCTCTGCCCTGCCCTGTTTTGCAGACGGAGGAGGACTACATTCCGTACCCGAGTGTCCACGAGGTAAGCAGCCAGAGACCCCACGGGGCCGGTCTCCACCCTGAGCCTGGGAGGCGCTCATGCAGAGAGTCCGGACACCCGGGTCCTCCTCCCCGTCACGAGCCTGACCGCGGGCCTTGCTGTGGGTGCCGGAGCCTCCGTTTACAGGCCCAAGACCTCAGAGCCCACTCAAACCCTTAGGCCTCTGAGCCCACACGCCAGCCTCTCGGCCAGCGTCACGCCCCACCCCCTCCCCCAGCTCTACCTGTCTCCACACCCCCTCCTCCGAGGCTGTGTGTGTCTGGGTCTGGGCCTGCAGGGGGAGGAGAAGGGTTCGAGCTAGTATTGGTTTGGCCAAAAGTTCCTTCGGGTTTTTTCCATCCCATCGTCTGTAAAAACCCAAACAAACTTTCTGGCCAACCAAATGGGTGGGAGGGGGCCCTGGGTGTGAGCCCTGGGACCCTCAGAGGCTCCAGGCTATCCCCTGGCACCCCTCAGCTATGGCAGAAGTGGCTCCGGGTCTGAGTTGGGGGGGTGTCCCAAGGGCCCCCACCGAGGTGCAGGGTGAGTGCCCCTCAGCTGAGTGCTCCTTCAGGTCCTGGGCCGAGAAGGGCCCTTCCCCCTGATCCTGCTGCCCCAGTTTGGGGGCTACTGGATTGAAGGCACCAATCACGAAATCACCAGCATCCCAGAGACAGAGCCGCTGCAGTCGCCCACGACCAAGGTGAAGCTGGAGTGCAACCACACCGCCCGCCTCTACCGGAAGCACTTTCTCGGCAAGGTGGGGTGGCCTGCTGGTCTGGGAGTGCTGGGCTGGGTGGGGAGGGGGTCACCGCCCAGCCCTGGGGGTGGAGGCTGGGCTGGCCAGCCATGAGGGAGTCCAGGGAGCGTGCATCGTGGATTCGCTCATTCGATCAGCAAACATGGACGGCACCAAGGCGGTGTGATGGCGTAGTGGTTAGCGTAGTCTGCCTCTAACTACGTGGGACCCCGGGCAATGGCTTTCCCCCTCTGTGCCTTGGTTTCTTCACCTGTACACACGGAGAGGGTGGTGATTCCCACCTCATGCCTTCAACGTGATGCTCTTTGTGAGGCGTATAGAAAGGGCTCTGGTGCCAAGCAAGTGCCCGGTCAGGGTGAGCGAGTGATGAGCACCAGCTGGGTGCTGGTCCGGTTCTGGGCGCCAGAAATACAGCAGCGAACAAAACAGACCCAGGCTGTGCGCTCAGGCAGCTTGAGGTGGGCGATGGGGTGACCCAGACGGGGGCAGCCCCTACGCCACCACCTGCCCCAGATCCGGGCCCCTGCCCCGTACAGCGTGTGCTGGCATCACCCAGCTCCTGGGCGGAAGCTGCTGGACGAGGCAGCAGGAGCTGGGGAGGAGGTCACACGCCGGGACCACACCCCAGGTGCCATCACAAGTGCGGTGGCGGGATGTTGCGCCGGCTCTGGGGTCTCGTGACCCGGGGGTGCTTCTTGACTCCTCTGTTGCTTCATGGCGTGACCTTGGGCAGGTTGTCTAACCTTCCTCAGCCTGTTTTCTCATCTGTAAAAATGAGGATGATAGAAGTACATGTGAAGCACTGAGAACCACGCTTGGCCCCTAGTAGGTGCTCAGTAAAACGTTAGCTGTTATTGCCCCTTCGTAATTAACTCTGGGACAGCAGGACTGTCCTGATTTTTCCAGAAGAGGAAACAAGAGGCTCAGAGGTAAAGTGGAATCGGTTCAGGTCACACAGTTACCGAGCTCGGAGCTGGACCTAGCTCTGGCTGACCTTCCATTGAGACCTGCTGTGGGAAGAGTCTGGCTTCCCACACGGTGCTAGTGGTGAAGAACCGGCCTGCCGATGCCGGAGCATAAGAGACACAGGTTCAGTGCCTGGTTTGGGAAGATCCCCTGAGGAGGGCTTGGTAACCCTCTCCAGTGTTCTTGCCTGGAGAAACCCATGGACGGGAGCCTGGCAGGCTACAGTCTATAGCATCGCAAAGAATCAGACACGATTGAAGTGACTTAGCACGCACGCACACACATGGTCACGTTCCTGGCACTCGCTCCCAGGCGTGTATGTGTGCGCGTTTGTGTGTGGCGTGTGTGTTTGTGCACATGCGGGAAGGACGCACGACTCTTTGAGGTGTTGAGGAGCTGCGTGTGCTGAGTCTGGGTCCACGGCGTTGGCCTGATGCTGGTGGGTGTGGGTGCTAAAGGGTGACGGGAACCAAACCAGCAGGCTCGGCCTCAGGAGCTATGCCTGGGGACAGACCCAGAGCCGGGCAGGGGCTTGCACCTGTGAGTGGAGGGGGACCTGCGTCCCAGGAGCCCACTGTCCAGAGGCTCTTAGTTGGTGGGACCTGGGGGGCTGTGTGGACGGAGCATACAGTTGGCGCTCAGAGGAGTTTGCTGACGGAGTGATGAGTGACAGCGGTGAGTGACAGAATGAAGGCGGAGCCGCGAGCACCAGAGGATTGGAAGGGGTACAGGTTGGGGGTTCCTGGGGGAGGTATAATGACCAGGGTCCGGTTAGCAGCACAGAGAGGAGGGGCCGGGGGCCCGCGGAGAGGGGCAGGGCCGTTTGCCCCTCCAGGCAGGGTGACTGGGGAAGCGGTGGGCCCTGGCCTGGCAGAGGTTAGGGTGACTTTGGCCTTGGTGCAGCCCTCCTTGGCAAGCACCTGCCACTCCTTTTCTGCAGATGGTGCCAAGCACTGGGGGTTTCCACTACCCTGTGCCCAAGCAGGGCTGGGAGGCCTCTGCCCCAGGTCCCCGCAGACGCCCCTGAGCTGTGGATGTGTAGGCCCGTCCCCTGGCCCCTGAATTTTTTTCTCCTGCCCTTTGAGTGCAGCTGTTTATATTTAAAGCCATGGGCAGAGGAGCCTGGTGGGCTGCAGTCCATGGGGTGGCGAAGAGTCGGGCACGACTGAGTGAATTCCCTTTCACTTTTCACTTTCATGCATTGGAGAAGGAAATGGCAACCCACTCCAGTGTTCTTGCCAAATAGGACTTCCTTCCTCCGTGATGACTCCTTGCGTGGGCGTGGCTGGGGAGCCAAGCTGGCAGGAGAGCCCAGGGTCACGTGGGGTAAACAGCTGGCACTCCCGTCCTTGGCCTTGGGGCCTCCCCACCTGGATGGAGGTGCCAGCCCTGCCGAAGTCTCCCCTGGGCCCTGGGGAGCATTTCTTCCCAACCCCGCGGCTCCCCAGGTACGGTGGCGGGACGATAGGAACCAGCCAGGCCAGCCGCCCAGCATGTTCACGTTTCGTTTCCTGATTTCCTGATTCTCACGGGTCCTGGCTTCAGGGGCCACAGAGCTACGAGTTGAACAGTCAGTCGACATGTTTTTATTGAGCACCTACTGTGTGGGCTTCCCAGATGGTACAGAACCCGCCTGCCAGTGCAGGAGACGAAAGTTTCGATCCCTGGGTCGGGAAGATCCCATGGGGTAAGAAATGGCAACCCACTCTAGTATTCTTGCCTGGAAAATCCCATGGACAGAGGAGACTGGTGGCCTACAGTCCAGGGGGTCGCAAAAGAGTCGGACATGACTGAATGCATGCGTGTGCACACACACACGCACACAGATACTGTGTGCCCAGCTCGGAGAAGGGTAGGGGCTGGGAGATGCCATATATATACAGATGTGGTCCTGACCTTGTTGAGGACTCAGAGAGCCGAGGTTACTACAGATATTCAGGAAGTCCTTCTCTGCTTCAGGCGCTGCCTCTCCCAGTCCCCGCCGCCTTCCCACAAGGTAGTTGGCCTCACCCCCACTTTATAGACTAGGAAACGGAGGCACAGAAAGGTAAGGTGGCCTTCTCAGGTTGCCCAGCTGGCCGGCGGCAAAGCTGGGATTTAAACGCATGTCTCTTTGAGAGCTTCCCTCGTGGCTCAGACAGTAAAGAATCTGCCTGCAAAGCAGGAGACCCAGGTTTGAGCCCTGGATTGGGAAGATCCCCTGGAGAAGGGAATAACAACCCGCTCCAGTATTCTTGCCTGGAGAATCCCATAGACAGAGGAGCCTGGCGGGCTGCAGTCCACAGGGTTTGCAAAGAGTCGGACACGACTGAGCGACCAACACACACACACACACTCTCTGAGGCCGAGTGTGCTGTCAGCCCGGACACCCGCTGCTTGGGGAGGGACCCCCGCCCAGCGGGGAGCTGGCCTTCTGGGCGGGTTTCTGGAAGCCTCAGGCTCAGCCTGGCTCGCTCTCTTGGCCCCTCTCCCCCAGGAGCACTTTAACTACTACTCGCTGGACACCGTCCTGGGCCACCTCGTCTTCTCACTCAAGTACGACGTCATCGGGGACCAGGAACACCTGCGGCTGCTGCTCAGGTGAGGGCGCAGCAAGGGGGCCTGTGACAGCAGGGAGGGCCTCGGACCCGGGGTCTGCGAGCCCGACTCAGTTTACCCGCTTTTCTAATGGAGGCCCAGAGAGGGCAGGCGATTTTCCTGAGGCTGCACAGCAAGTCAGCGCCTAAGCCAGGCCCGGCCCCTCCTTCCCCTGGACCTCCCGGAGGTCTGCCCTTCCTGGTCTTACTGGCTGGGGTGGGGCTCCTGTCTCCCTTTCTCCCTTCCTCGCCTCTCAGCGTGGGTTTTCTTCTCCCAGGACCAAGTGCCGGACATACCACGACGTCATCCCCATCTCCTGCCTCACTGAGTTCCCCAACGTGGTCCAGATGGCAAAGGTGAGGTGTCTGCTCCGTTGAGTGGAGCCCTGCAGGCAGCCCTGTGGGCCCAGAGCTGGGCTGCGGCCTGGCCCCTGCAGACCCTCAGCTTTAGCCCCAGATCCTGGCCTGGGTGCTGTGGCCTGTCTCTGGGGTCCTGCCCCTTCCGCGTTCCCGACACGCTGGCTGTGTGTTTGGGGCACTCTTTGGGCACTGTTTAGAGACAGGGGCCCCAGTTCTGCCTGCCTTATTCTGAGTGACAGCGCGCCCAGGCTGCTTCAGCCCTGACTGCACGCCTCTCTGGCGTCCCACTGTCCCTGCCACCTGACTTTGGCCCAGGAGGCCCAGAGGACCCACCCTCAGGCCTTTGCTTATCTCTTGCTGCAGTTGGTGTGTGAAGATGTGAATGTGGATCGATTCTATCCTGTGCTCTACCCCAAGGTATGGCTGGATCTGGGGAGGGTGGGTAACTAGGAATTCAAGCATGTATCGGGCACCTGCGTTGTGCAGGGTACTTTCCCTAAGTTCTCTCATTTAATTCTCACAATAATCCTGCAAAGTCCACAATGTGTAGAAGAGGAACTAGAGGCCCAGAAAGGTTTGGTGCCTTATCTAGGGGTGCCCAGCAGATAAGGAAGTCCACATTTGAACCCAGTGCTGTCTGCCTTGGAGGCAAGTCTTTCTTACCTCTGGAAACTCAAGTGCCATTTGGGGACCCATCTAAGGGTCATCTGTGCTCCCAAGCCAAGGCTCCACTGGCCTTACTTTCTGACTCCAGAGGGGACCTGGGGAGAGAGTAACACAGGCCCCTCCTTGGGTACCGCCCAGCAGATGGCAGCTGCACTTGCAGCTCTGGTGCTGGGTGCTGAAGTCACTGTGATAGTGTGGGATGAAGGAGAGGGGCTTCAGTCTTCAGTAAGCCAGCTGCTGCTGCTGCTGCTGCTAAATCGCTTCAGTCGTGTCCAACTCTGTGCGACCCCATAGACGGCAGCCCACCAGGCTCCCCTGTCCCTGGGATTCTCCAGGCAAGAACACTGGAGTGGGTTGCCATTTCCTTCTCCATTGCATGAAAGTGAAAAGTGAAAGTGAAGTTGCTCAGTCATGTCTTGACTCTTTGCGACCCCATGGACTGCAGCCCACAGGCTCCTCTGTCCATGGGATTTTCCAGGCAAGAGTACTGGAGTGGGGTGCCATTGCCTTCTCCACAGTAAGCCAGAGGGCTTCTCAAAAGAGCTGGACCCTGAAAGACAGGTATAGCCTGTGGCTCTGACTGAATTCCCCAGCAAGGTGAGGTCCCTGAGAAGTGAGTGGTCCAGGAAAGGTCCCCTGAAGGATGGGGTCTCAGTGATCAGGTCCCACCTCCCAGGTACAGAAGAGGACAAGATAAGGAGGGGAACTTGCTCAAGGCTCCATAGCACAGTGGCGGGACTTGGCCTGTCCTAGAATGATGAGATGACTTCACAGAAGAGCTGGACATCAGGCCGGTATTAGAGCAGAGTTGGGGTGGGAGCTTGTGGGCAAAACGTAGGAGCAATGAGCTTAGGCTTTGGAATCCAACAGACCTAAGTTCAAGCCCCAGCTCTGCCATTTGGCAGTTGTTGACCTTAGCAAGTCAGTTCCTTCAGCTCTCAGAACCTGGGCATCTTCATGTGTGAAATGAGGGCAGCAGGAGTCCTTCACGGACCCTTTCCAAGGAGAAGATAAGACGATGCGTGTGGAGTGCCTGGCACAGTGGTTGGCACATAGAGCCATAAACAGCAACTTGAAAAAGCGGTGTGTCAGACTTTAAGAGAGTAAACTTATGGTTCCCAGTGGGGAAGGATGGAGGGAAGGGATAGTTAGGGAATCTGGGAAGGACATGCACGCACTGCTGTATCTAAAATGGATAACTGACAAGGACCTACTGTATGGCATAGCGACCTCTGCTCAGTTATGTGGCCGCCTGGATGGAGGGGCGTTTGGGGGAGCACGGACACATGGGTGTGTTTGGCTGAGGTGCTTTGCCGTGTGCCTGAAACCATCACAACGTTGTTAATTGGCTATACGCCCATATAAAACACAAAGTGAAAAAGAAAGGAAAATAAAGCCATTGTATTTCACCCACCACCCTCTCCCCGCAGGCCTCCCGCCTCATTGTCACCTTCGACGAGCATGTCATCAGCAATAACTTCAAGTTTGGAGTCATTTATCAGAAGCTCGGGCAGGTGTGCTGGTCTCCTCCTCCCACCTGCCCATGTACCTGGGGCCTCAGAGCTTTGCCACGGAGAGCCCTTACCTGGGAACTCGAGCTCAGGAACCCCGGGGCTGCCAGAGGTCCCCCTTCCAGCCTTCCTGGGTGTGAGTGGAGGATGGCACCCCAGCTCGATGACCTCTGCCCTCTGTGTGCCTGCCCCCTCCCCAGACCTCCGAGGAAGAACTCTTCAGCACCAACGAGGAGAGCCCCGCCTTCGTGGAGTTCCTCGAGTTTCTGGGCCAAAAGGTCAAACTGCAGGACTTTAAGGGGTGAGCCCCGGGTTGGGATAGGCAGACGAGAATCCGACCCATGCCTTTGGGGAGGGACAGAGCCCCCATCCTGGCCCCACCGAGGCCTGGCTGGGGCTGGAGACTGAGCTGGGGCCTGGGGGGCCTGGGGCAGGTTCCGAGGAGGCCTGGACGTGACCCACGGGCAGACGGGGACTGAGTCTGTGTACTGCAACTTCCGCAACAAGGAGATCATGTTTCACGTGTCCACCAAGCTGCCCTACACAGAAGGGGACGCCCAGCAGGTAGCCCTCCGCCTGTCCTCCTGTTCCCCCATCTACCTGCCCCTTCAGCGTCCACCACACCAGACTCAGTGGGCCCTGGGATAGACAGAGGGAAATGATCCGGTCCCCAGACTTGTGGCCTACTCTGGTTGGGGCAGGGTGAAAAGTGGCTGTGATGCCGTGGAAGCCTCAGTTTCCACATCTGTGAAATGGGGATAATAATGGCGCCTACCTCACAGGTGAGCCCAAGTGAGGGGATGCACACAGAGTGGCTATTACAGGATCTCGTAGTGATGGAGCAGGAGCTCAGTAAGTGTGAGGATTTTTACCGGGAATGGAGGGCTTTGTCAGGTCACGCGGGGGCACTTAGACCTGGCGAGGTGGGAGTCAGGCAAAGCATTCAAGATCAAGTGACTTCTGGCTGCAGAGGAGGTGGGAGAGGGAGGCGGAGTATTCCTGGGGAGAATGGCTCCCACCTTCTGCAGAGGCATGGTGATGAGCAAGCACAAGGCACGCTCCCCGAGCTGAACTCAGAGATCTGTCACCGGGCCCTAAGCTTCCTGGGGGCTGCCTGCCTTCTCCCTGTGACCCCCACGCCTCCACCCCAGG
This sequence comes from Tragelaphus eurycerus, assembly GCA_935064755.1. NCBI lineage: Eukaryota > Metazoa > Chordata > Mammalia > Artiodactyla > Bovidae > Tragelaphus > Tragelaphus eurycerus. Next base: position 5,382,585 of record CAKXYN010000099.1, on the reverse strand, counting down.
CGGATGAGGGCGTCATGGGAGAAAAATGGAAACGTTTCTTCCTTACCCTTAGTGTCTTTTCATTTTCTTTGAATAAGATTCTCTGTTCAATTTAGCAACTCATATATACCAAGTGGAACTTAACTTGTTCAGGAGGGGCCATGTGTGGGGTGTTTAGACAGGAGGAGGGCAGAGAGGTAGGGCCTGGGGACCAGGGGCCTGGATCCAAGTCCCCTAGGTCACTGGAAGACCTTACAGGCCCCTGCTCTCTCAGCCTCAGTGTTCTCCTCTGCCATAGAATTCCAAGAAAACAAAAACAATTTTAAGACCAGTTTCTCGCCACCCTTTTCTGGGGGAAAGCAACTCCCTAGATGTGCCGCTTTGCCTACCCCCAGCCCCCCTCCGCCCCGGTGGGCACCCTCCCCGTGCCCCCTGCCAGGCGCTGAAAGGCTGCGGCCCTGTCTTCAGTTGCAGCGGAAGCGACACATTGGCAACGACATCGTGGCTGTGGTCTTCCAGGACGAGAACACGCCGTTTGTGCCGGACATGATTGCGTCCAACTTCCTGCACGCCTACGTGGTGGTGCAGGCCGAGGGCGGGGGCCCCGACGGCCCCCTCTACAAGGTGGGTGATCTCAGAGCCTCCTGAGGGCATCCTAGCCCCGTCCTCACTCGCTGCAAGGCCTCTCCGAGCCTTGGTTTTCCCAGGTTTGAATAGGGGTGCTGTCCGGAGGGCTCTGAGCCCCACTGTTGCCCGGATGATGGCGGAGGATTCCCATCCCGTCCTCTCTGCTGCCTTAAGTCCCTCCCCTAAAAGAGGCTGCTTACCCTCCTCCGCCCTTTAGTCTCCTCCTCCGCTTGGCCTTCATGAGCCCGGAGACCCTCCACCCCTTCTCACCACTCAAATTCAGGACCAAGGATGGAGCCGCTGAAAACCTGGGGTCCGCCCACCCCATCTGTAGTCACCGAATGTCCCCCGCCAAGGGGCAGCCCTGTGCCAAGCATCAGGGTAGCGAGGCCAACCAGGGGTCTCTGGCTAGCGTGGGGACGCCCAGGGACACCTGCCCTCCCTTCCAGGTGTCCGTCACTGCGAGAGATGACGTCCCCTTCTTCGGGCCACCCCTCCCGGACCCCGCTGTGTTTCGGAAGGTGAGGGGCAGCCCCCAGCCCCGCCGTGGGCAGAGCGGGACTAAATGGGTGGGGGCCTTGGGGTGCACAGTGCGCTGTACTAGGTCGTGGAGCCCCCCCGGGGTGCCAGGGCAGCCAGGCTCCCCTAACGGATTGGCTGGGGCCCAGCTTTTCTGTCCATCTTGATAAGAACTGTGACTTTCATAAAGTCACAGAGCAGACTGTATCATTGCTTTACATTCCCGCATAGCAGACTCTGTGACCTTCCCTCTACTCTGTTGTCTTTTTGACAATTTTAGTCTTCTACAATGTTTGGGAGTGGGGGCACATGTCTCTCATCTCTCAGAAGGAGCCTTGGCTCCAGTCCCCCAACAGATCCCCCAGACCGAGGCGGTGGGAGACCCCCAACCCAGCTCTCCTGAGGGGTGGGTGGGCGGGCAGCCATGAAGGGCATGGGGGCCTCTCACAGGCGCCTGGGCTGGGGCACTGAGCCCAGGGAGTTGACCTTTGGGGAGTGAAGAGGACACAACCCAGCAGAGCCCCCGCCCCTGACTCGTTGGGTCTCAGCCCCTGGTTCCTTGTGTTCCCCTGACCTTCCCCCTTTCTCTTCTCCACGCTGGGGGCTCCCAGGGGCCTGAGTTCCAGGAATTTTTGCTGACAAAGCTAATCAATGCCGAATATGCTTGCTACAAGGCAGAGAAGTTTGCCAAACTGGAGGTGAGCATGGGCTCTTGGAACTGGGACCCACCACCCGCTAGAATTGCAGCCGAGCCTCCTGGGAAGGGAGAAGCCATGTTCAGACCTTGGCGTTAGGGAGGGCTGCCTGGGGGAAGGACGAATCGACAGGTGAGCAGGGCCAGAATCCAGGGAGAGGAAGCAGAGGTTCCTACGGAATGCCCAGGAGGGACTCGGACGTAGGCACAGATGACGCAGTGGAGGTGGGGCCTGGGGAAGCAAGATCTCAGAGGAGCTGTGGTGAGACCCCCGGGAGCTGCTGGAGCTGCGCAGGGGCCCTAGGGAAACCGGTAGAGGCATCCGGGGCCCAGGCCCCCTTCCCACTCAGAGAAGGCGGGTGGGATTCCGAGTGCGGGAAGAAGGGCTGATCCCTGGGGTCTCTCCTGACGGCCGGGCCCACAGGAGCGGACACGGGCCGCCCTCCTGGAGACGCTCTATGAGGAGCTGCACGTCCACAGTCAGTCCATGATGGGCCTGGGCGGCGACGAGGACAAGATGGAGAACGGCGGCGGGGGCGGCGGCTTCTTCGAGTCCTTCAAGGTGAAGGGCGGGGGTCCACCTGCGCGCGGAGGGACGCGGCGGGGATAGGGTGCAGGGATGCGGGGCAGGACCAGGTAGGGGGTGTGGCTAGAGGCGGACTCGCCCGGGAGGTGGGGTCGCGTGGGGGCGTGGCTCGGGGTGGAGCTAATAGGCGCGAGCTCGGGCCAGGTGGACGCACACCTGGGGTAGAGTCCGGAGGACGGTGACCTTCAGAGTGGACCCAGGTTTTAGCGTGGGCCTGCAGACTCGTGGCCGTGCGCGCGCTCTTTGCCCAGGGCAGAGCCACGGTTGGGAGCTGGAAGGTGCGCTCTGGCTGGAGGAGGAGCTGATGGTTGGAGGCGGGGCCTAAGCTTGGGGGCGGAGTCTGCCCGGAGGGTAGAAGGTTGGAGCGCTCTGGTGCCAATGGTGGTGGCTGCCAGGTCAGGGCAGAGAAGAGAGGACCCCCGTGTCCCAGGGAAAGAAACAGGTCCAGGAAGGAACGTGAACACGGAGCTGATCTGCATGGCGTTAGGCCCGCGTGACCCGCTTTGGCTGTCTCTGGTTCAGTTCAGTTCAGTTCACTTCGTGTCCAGCTCTTTGCGACCCCATGGACTGCAGCACTCCAGGCCTCCCTGTCCATCACCAAATCCCAGAGTTTACTCAAACTCATGTCCATCGAGTCAGTGATGCCATCCAACCATCTCATCCTCTGTCGTCCCCTTCTTCCGCCTTCAATCTTTCCCAGCATCAGGGTCTTTACCAGTGAGTCAGTTCTTTGCATCAGGTGATCAAAGTACTGGAGTTTCAGCTTCAGCATCAGTCCTTCCAATGAATATTCAGCTTAGTGATAAAAGCATAGACACCCTGGGTTCAGGTTCCAGCCCTTCCACTTACACGCTTGAGCATTCTCTGAGCCTCAGTTTTGTTTTGTTTTTTTCAAATCTGTTGTTTAGGCTTCTTATCTTGTACAGCTGTTGAGAATTATTTGTAAAGCAATTTGATCAGTGTAATGTAAGTTAAGAAACAAAATGCAAAGCTGTGCCCATTTACCTCTGCGACTACCGTCCAAAGTTGAGAGGCAGAGGAGAGAGCAAGTTCCCTTCCCCACCTTGCCCCCCGCGGGACCTGGACCACCCCTCCTCCCAGGCTGCAGGTCCCCAGGCAGTGACCCCTCTGCTTCCACCCACAGGAGGAGGACTGCCTATCCTCCAGGTGCCCAGCCAGGCTGGCAGGGCCTCACCTTTACCCCAGGGCAGGCTACAGAGAGAGACGTGGGTTTGCATAAGAGGATTAGCCCAAGCCGCCCAAGTTCTGCCCTGGGCTGAGGCGAACAGACCGCCTTTGAGAAAGAGGCTTGAGGAAAACCCTGCCTTTGCGAGGAGCAGACAGCGAGTGGGTGGGGTGGACGTGGGCCTGGGCTGTCTTCTCTGAGGGAGGGCTCCAGGGTCCCCACATCTGGTGGGCACTGGAGTAAGTCACAGCCTTTCTCAGACAGCAGAGCCCACGGCCTAGGCTTTGGGTTTGGCATCTGGGTCCCAGACCCACCTCTGCTTTGGTTTCATCACGTGGAGAATGGGCCTGGTAGCAGTGCCTGCCTCCAGGGGTGGATTGAGTGAGAAGATAGGTAGAGAACCCCGGCCCGACTTGAGCTTTCTGAGCAGGTTGTCTGAAAAAGGCAAGGAGTGGAGGGAGGGTGGAAAGAAAAGCAAGCAGGAAGCAGGCTCCAAGAGACCCTTAAAAGGAGGAAACTGGCGTTTCTGGGGCGTTCTCTGCACATGCTTTGGGTCACAACTCTGCATCTCCTGTGGTCCTTACAACAACCGCACGACAGGTCGTGCGTCTCCAAGGCTCAGCCCTGGAGTGGTTTGCCTGAGGTCACCCAGCAAGCTAGTGGCAGAGCTGGGACCCACACAGCCCTCTGCAAGGGTGGAGCTGACTCCTGTGTGGTCTCGCGGGAAGGGACTTACCGGGGTCACCTAGGGTGGCATCGGTGGGTGTCTCCTGGGTTTCCCCAAGGGAGGGAGGCCTTACAAACTCCCTGCCCCACCTTTGCAGCGGGTCATCCGGAGCCGCAGCCAGTCCATGGACGCCATGGGGCTAAGCAACAAGAAGCCCCACACCGTGTCCACCAGCCACAGCGGGAGCTTCACGCCCAACAACCCCGACCTGGCCAAGGCAGCTGGAATAGTGAGTGCCCGCCCCTGCCCGCCCCCGCCCCCCAACCCTGCTGTCCCAGGGCCCACCCCAGACTCTAGGCTAGGTCTCGCCACTGCTGTCCAGGGGGTCAGGCGCCGGGCTGTGACCCTGAGACCCTGCAGTGCCCTCTCCAGCCTCTTGGCGCCCCCCGCCCTCCTCCGGGCCCCTTATTCAGCCCGGACTTCCTGCAGCATGTCAGCCCTCTATCACGCTCCTTAGGGAACACCTCCTGTCTTGCCGTACGCTGGGAGTGGGGCTGCTGTGCGGACACCTCTGACCAAGCCTTGAGTTTCTGGGAACACCTACTGTGTGTCGGGCTGTGGGCGCACACTGTGTGTCAGGACCCGGGTCTCTACGTGAGCATCTGCTGTGTGTCTGGCTCTGAGATGCTGCTGGGCACCACTGTGTGTCCGGACCTGCACTGCCGTGTGCGCTGTGTATGGGGGCCCGGTTGCTGTGGACGTGCACCTTGTGAGCGTCTCCTGGGGGCCCGGCCCTGCGTGTCTGTGAGCCCCTGTTGCGTGTCAGACCCTGGGCTCCTGTGTGGACCTACCTCTGTGAATGTCTGCCGTGTGCCCAGGCCCTGAGCTGCTGTATGAGAACCTACTGTGTATCGGGAAATGGCCTGCTGTGATAAGCCCTGGATGTCAGTGAATGCCCATTACGTATTGGGGAAGCGAGCTGTGTGAGCGCCCGCTGTGTGCTCATAGAGCCTTTGTGGTTGTGGCTGCCTACTGTGTGTCAGGAACTGGGCTTCTGTGTGAACCTCTCCTGAGTGATTACCTCCTGTCTGCCGGGCTCTGTGGGACTCTGCCACTAACACACAGAGGGTGTGCTGGGCACAGAGTGAAGAAGGCCTTCGGCGGTGGGCCTGTCTGCTTTCCACTGCCCAGTGGCCAACCCCAAGCTCTGCACCTGCTGCTCTGCTGTCCCTTCCCCATCCGTCTTTCCTTCTATCACCCGTCCATCCATCCTTCCATCCATCCATCCGTCCATCCTCCCATCCATCATTTATTACTGACTGTCAGCTGCATGCCAAGCAAGCGCCGTGCTCAGTGCTGTGAGGCTGTGTCCTGTGGCAGGAGGGACCCCCCCAGCCCCCACCCCGGCCCCGGGGTCTGGCCTAGCCCGGGGAGCAAGGCAAGTCTTCTGTTTCCCAGCCAAGCCCACCGGCATGGGAGCCACAGCCTGCCCTCCTCCAAGCCCTATGCCCCGGCCACTGTCTTCCTCCCCCCAGCGGGGCCCAGCCTCCCGCGGGTGGCTGCAGAGGGGGCCCTGGGGACAGGGCCAGGACAGCGGCGCCCGCCACGGCAATAACCAGACCCATTTCTGTTTTTGTTTTGCACACTCTCCCCTCTTCTCGTGGCCTCCTTTTCCTTCCCTTTCTCTCCTCTCCCCTTCTCCCGCCTCCCCACTTGCTTGTACTCGCGCCTTCTCTCCTCTCGCACCTTCTTTACGCCCTCTCCTCTGCTTCGCACCGTCTCCCTCCCTCGCTTTTCCCTTTGTGCCTCCCCCTCTCCGTCTCTTCTTGTCTGTCTCACCGCCGGGGCCGTCTCTGTCTGTCTGTCTGTCTGTTTCACCCTGTGCCCCTTCTCGTGTGACTGTCAATCTCTCGCCTCTCTTCTCTGTGTCTCCTTCCACCTCTTCTCTGCTTCCTTCCCCGGCCTTGTCTGTCTTAACCCGCTGCCCAATTCTTCTTCTCTGTCCTTGTCTGTCTGTCCCTCTTCTCCCTGTCTCACTTCTCTGTCTCCCTGTCCTGCCGTCCCTGTCTCTCTGACTCTCTGTCTCTCTCTGCCCCCGCCCTCTGCCGCTTGCCAGTCATTGCTTATTCCCGGGAAAAGTGCCAGTAGATTCGGACGCCGAGGCAGTGCCATAGGCATAGGAACCGTGGAAGAGGTTGTCGTCCGCGGGGCCACCAGCTCTGGAGGCTGTCTGCACGCGCTGTTCTCTGCTCGCTCTCAGGACGGAGGCCATATTGGGGACGTTGCCCCCCGCCCCCTGACCCCCCAACCCCGGGACAGGCCTGAGGGCCAGGCGGGACAGAGTGTCAGCAGCTCTGACGGCACTCTGCAACCAGCTTTGGGGCCTGGTACCTCTCCCAGAGCCAGGCCCCCCCCACCCCCCCAGGGGCTCTGGCCCTGCCCTGGCCCCCGGACTCAGGCCCAGACCCTGCCGGGATCTGGTACCTGAAAACCCCACACCCAGCTGCACGTCCCCCAATATTGCCGGGCCTGCATGGAGCGCCTTGCCCTCCTCTGCCCCTCTTCCCGGTCCCGACTGTGAACTGGCCTGGGGGCTCCTGCCCCTCCATCCCTCCCTGGGGAACCTCGTCCTGCCTGCCTGCCCCAGAGAAGCCGGTGGGGATGGGGGGGCCTGCTTCTGGTGCCTGGGATGACCCACAGTAGTGTGTGTGGAAACTTAAATGGGGGTCTTTGACTTGCCGAGCTAGAGCCTCCCCCGGCAGGGCTGGAGTGGGGCAGTGCCTGGGTGGCCACGCCTGCTTTCCCCCCGCTGCCCTCCACTGTAGGTCCTGTAATGCCCTGGGGGCTGCTGCTTTGAGGACCTGGCCTCCCTCCCCACCCCAGCCCAGAGCGGCTTGTTCAGCCCCCCCGCTCAGGCCTCTGCCCCCTTTTCCTAAGATCCCAGGTCCAGACCTGCTGTGTGACCTCAGGGGGCGGCCCCTTTGCCGTCTCTGGGCCTGTTTTCCTTTATCTGTAAACTAGGTTGGCTCTCTTGGGCAATGGACAGTCCTCTGCTTCGGGGCCTGGGCAGCATGGCCCCAGGGTGGTCTGTGGGGTGGGTTGGGGGGGGTCCCTGGAGCTCCGGGAGCAGGTGAGCACTGAGCTGGGGCCTCTCCCCACAGTCGCTGATTGTCCCTGGCAAGAGCCCCACAAGGAAGAAGTCGGGTCCGTTTGGCTCTCGCCGCAGCAGCGCTATTGGCATCGAGAATATCCAGGAGGTGCAGGAGAAGAGGTGGGTGGGGCAGCGGGGCGGGATGGCATCCCCTCTGGCCCCTCCTCCCCACCCCGCACCCCCTGCACCTACCCCCATTCAGTGGCGAAGGAAAGCAGACAACATGGAGCCCCAGCCTTCTCCCCTCGTCTGCGCCCTCTAGGATCTGCTGTGCACCAGCTCGTCACCTCACGCGAGCCACCGCCACCCAGTCCCAGCTCTGCTGGTCCGGGGAGCCATAGGTCGGGGGAGGGCCTGGCCCGGGTCACGCAGCTGGGGAGGGGCAGAGCTAGGGTCTGCAGAGCTCTGTAAGTACGTCAGTGTGGGCGGGGTGTGGACCGCCCACCACGTGAGAAGCAGGGAGCCCTCGGGGAAGCAGAGGGTTGTGAATCCGGTCTTCACCACGCTGCGGCTGTGTGATCTCGGGAAAGTCACTGAACCTCTCTGAGCCTCATTGTCCTAATCTGGGGGAAAAAAAAAACAAAACAGGGATAAGGACACCACTGGCAGCACGGGGCTGGCTGTGGGGGTGCGCGCCGTGCGTGCGAAGCCGGGCGCCAGGTGCGCTGAGGTCTCAGGAGTGAGCTGGCCCTCCCTTCATAGGCAGGAGAGCCCGGAATCCCATGAATTCTGGGTTCGCGTCTTGGCCTTGCCACATCCTGGCTGCGCGTCCCTGGGCAGGTCTCTTCTCATCTTTGGACTCCAGTCTCCTTATCCATATTATCCATAATGGGGCACACTTATACCCCCATCCGTGGGGGATGTCCTGTCTCTTTCTTTCCTTTCTCTTTGGCCTCTCTCTGCGGCTTGTGGGATCTTAGTTCTGAGATCAGGGATTGAACCTGAGTCCGTGGCACTGAAAATGCCAAGGCCTAACCCCTGGCCCGCCGGGGAATTCCCAAAGACGTTCTAGTAGGTGCTCCCGCAGTTCCTGCTCCCCTCTGGTCAGCCCAGGGGCCGTGGGGACCGCTCTGGGGCTAGCCCCTCAGGATGCAGGGTGTGGGTACGAGGCAGGAGCACCCGGGACCTCCTCTCCCCACCTGGGGCGCCTTCTACCCTTGAGGCCAGGCCTGGTGCTGAATCCCCCCGCCGCCCCCGTGTGCCCCGCAGGGAGAGCCCCCCGGCCGGCCAGAAGACCCCAGACAGCGGGCACGTCTCCCAGGAGCCCAAGTCGGAGAACTCATCCACTCAGAGCTCCCCAGAGATGCCCACGACCAAAAACAGGTTGGGGCTCGGGGCATGCTGAGCCGGGGGGCTTGGATGTGGCGGGCCCATTCTTTCTCCCCCCGTCTGGGCCCAGGGCTACCCAGGAACGTGGATACGGCCACCCCAGGGCAGCACGGGGGCCCAGGCACTCTGCTGGGTCCTCCTCTGACACACATCCGCTGAGCGCTTTGTGCATGCCAGGCTCTGCAAGACTGCAGTCAGCTGGACATACGGCCCCTGCCTCGCAGAGCTGACAGTCCAGAGTAACAGAACCTAGTAAGCTACTTCCAGATAGCGATGACAGAAGGAAAATAAAGCAGAGGTTGCAGTGAAGAATGGCTGGGATTAGCTGGGGGCTCAGGGAAGACGTCTCCCGAGGGGTGAGGTTGGAATTGAGAGCTGAGTGAGGAGTTGGCCCTGTTAGGACGGACTGATGATGGCAGGGTAGAGGGAGGAGGGTTCCAGGTAGGAAGCACAGCATGTGCAAAGGCCCTGAGGCGTGCTTGAAGGCTTAGCAGAAGGGTGGTGTCATTGGAGCTGAGTGAGTGAGGCTGGGCCCGCGTGGTCGTTGACCCTGGGTGGGAGGAAGCTGAAGAGTTGGGCCTGGGCTTTGAGGGCTATGTGAGAACTTTGAATTTATTTTTAAATTTCTATTTAGTTTTGGCCGTGCTGGGTCTTCACTGCTGCGGGCTTTTCTCTAGTTGTGGAGAGCGGGGCTGCTCTCCAGCTGTGGGGCGCAGGCTTCTCGTCGTCGCGGAGCCTGGGCCGTGGGGGCTCCAGTACTTCCGGCGCGCAGGCTCAGTGGTTGCGGCTTCTAGTCGTCGCGGAGCCTGGGCCGTGGGGGCTCCAGTACTTCCGGCGCGCAGGCTCAGTGGTTGTGGCTTCTCTTCGTCGCGGAGCCTGGGCCGTCGGAGCTCCAGTACTTCCGGCGCGCAGGCTCAGTGGTTGCGGCTTCTCGTCGCGGAGCCTGGGCCGTCGGGGCTCCAGGACTTCCGGCGCGCAGGCTCGTGTTTAGGGCGCTGGGCTCAGTGGTTGCAGCTCGTGGTGCTCGGGCTTAGTTTCCCGACAGCACGTGGGATCTTCCCGGATCAGGGATCAAACCTGTATCTTCTCTGCATCGGCAGGCAGATTCTTTCCCACGGAGTCCCCAGGGAAGCCTGAGAACTTTGGATTTTATCCTAAGTGTAGCAAGGAGGCTTTGGAGGATTTTGTTTAAGAGGACTTATGCTTTCACAAGCTGACCGTGGTCACCTTGGGAGAGTAGGCTCAGGAGTGGGAGCAAAGAGGCCAGCCCGGAGGCCGCCCTCCCTTTGCTGCTTGTCATCTGAGCCCTGGGGGTGAGAGGGCTGGGGGGAGGACCCGTCCTGGGCTGAAGAGTCAGGCAGGTGAACAGGGAAGCAGGAAAAGACGGCAGGGGCAGGAAGAGACTGAGCCGAGCAGAGAGGGTCGTTCCCGGCCCACCCCTATGCGGAGGAATCAGGGAGGGCCTCCTTGAGGAGGTGTCTCGCCCCCGACTGGGGTTTGAAAAGTGAATTTACTTTTTAGGACTTGAGGGAAGGCGTGGGACTGCAGGCAGCAGACGCAGATTGGCCCGCAGTGGATTTTCCTCCAGAAAGGGGGAGGAAGGAACAAGTGGGTAAATGTTTCTCTCTGAGCAGAGGCTAGAAGGCAGGAAGTCCTGTGCTGTGTTACATGAGCTCCTCCGGCTACGTTGGTGACATTGGAATAATCAGTGTGATACGGTGGTGATCGTGGGCAGAAAAGCCCTTGGACGTGGAATGAAACGGAGAGAGTTAAGGAGGAGACTGTGGAGGTGGAAGGCCTGGGTCCCACTGACAGCAATGAGATAACTGGGGTCAACACACTTAGATCAGTGCCTGGCACAGAGTCAGTCTGCATGCGCTGACGCTGCCAATGGTGTAACTGTTAACCGATGGTGTGTAAATAAATAGTTCCGATTGATCATACAGCCAAGAGAGTCGGGCTTCATTGGAGGCAGTGGGGAGGAACAGACTGGGACCTGACAGGATCTCTGTTAGGAAGGATGGTGGCATCCTTAGGCTCAGGGGCCCCGGGAGCTATAAGGTGCCACAGAGGAGCTTGGCTGGCTGCAGGCTGAGCCTGCCTGGGCGGGGAGGGCAGGGACCGGGGTCTTGGCTCAGGAAGTGCTCAGCGCAGATGCTGGCTGACGGGACGTGTTCCATGGCAGAGCTGAGACAGTGGCCCAGAGAGCAGAAGTGCTGAAGGACTTCTCCCGCTCCTCGTCCAGCGCCAGCAGTTTCGCCAGCGTCGTGGAGGAAGCAGAGGGCGTGGATGCGGACGACACAGGCCTGGTGAGAGGCCCAGGAAGAAGAGGTGCCCCACGACAGTGTGCAAGGGGTGCTCTCTGATCCCTGGAGATGATGCTCCAGGGTGAAGCGTGAGTCCGGCTGTGGCTGAGTTGTGATCAGGAGACCCAGCCCAGAGGAGTAGTGCAGACTGACCTTCCCTTACTCTGAAGCCTCCCATGGCTCCCCAGTTCCCCACGCAGCCCAGTCTGTGAGGCTGCTGAAGGTCTAGCCCCTCCATCCCCAGCCCCGTCTCTTACGCCTTCGGCCAGTCCGCCCTCCTCCTTCAGCCAGTCCCCCGAACCAATCAGGCTTACTGCTCTACCCCTGGGCCTTTGCACATGCCGTCTCCGCTGTCTGAAACACTGCCTGCTCCCTCCTTCCCCCTTTGTCTGACTGGCTCTATTCCTCCTTCTCAGCTCAGCCTCACAGCACTTCCTCCGGAAAGCCTGACTTTCCGGTCCCAGGGTAGGTTAGGAGCCCCTTGTACACTCTCACTGGAGAAGGCAATGGCACCCTACTCCAGTCCTCTTGCCTGGAAAATCCCATGGATGGAGGAGCCTGGTAGGCTGCAGTCCATGGGGTCGCTAAGAGTCGGACACGACTTCACTTTCACTTTCATGCACTGGAGAAGGAAATGGCAACCCACTCCAGGGTTCTTGCCTGGAGAATCCCAGAGACAGGGAAGCCTGGTGGGCTGCCGTCTACAGGGTCGCACGGGGTCAGACACGACTGAAGCGGCTTAGCAGCAGCAGCAGCAGCACGCTCCCACGGATCCTGGGCTCTGTCCTCGGCACGCTCCGTCACGCTTCGTTCTACAGCCCTTCAGTTCCCTGCCGGGCTCCGTTTTAGATGCTGAACATGCAGACCACCAAGCCCCCACCCTGTGGAGCCTGGGATCTGGAACTGTGCTAGTCTCTTCCCAGCTTGTCTCTCCTCTTAACTTGGAGCTCTTGGAGGGCCAGGACCCTACACGAATTCTCTCGGTGGCTTGGCTTACGAGAACCTCGGTGTTTGAACGCACGGATGAGTGAAAGTGTGTGTGTGTGTGTCTGTGCGCTTCTGTTCCCACTCTGCCCTCCTGGGGTCCCCTGGGGCAGACGTGGCTGGGTCCTCACCCTCTTTGCAGAGGGGCCAGGGTCGGGCAGGGGGTTGTGGATTATAGCAGAGAAGGGGGTGAGGAGGGGAGTGGGGAGCCAGCCAGTGCCATGGGCAAGGGCTTAACCTCCCTCCTCCTCTCCCGTCCCCAGGAGAGTGTTTCCTCCTCGGGCACGCCCCACAAGCGAGACTCCTTCATCTACAGCACGTGGCTGGAAGACAGCATCAGCACCACGAGTGGAGGCAGCTCCCCAGGTACCAGCAGGGCCAGCCCCCCACGGGCATGGCCACCCCCGTGATGGGCGGGGGCCGGGGCTCGGCACAGAGGGCCCAGGTGGTGGGTGTGTGATGGGCCTCCTGCTGACGTGGGCTCCGTGGGCTGGTCCTTATCCCGCCTATTATGGTAGTTGGTGGCTTGGAGGACTGGTGGCTTCTAGAAGGGCCTTGGAGGTTGATGGGGCTTTAAAGGGAATAAGATGGGAGTTAAGGGTGGGAGTCCCCGAGGGAGGGGCTTGCTGGGGTTGGGAGACGCTGGTGCCGACCGCCCATCCATGCCCCCGTCTCCCTGGTGCCTCCCCTCGGCCAGTGAGGTGGCTCCCTCCTGCCTCCCTCCCCAGGCCCCTCTCGGTCACCCCACCCCGACGCTGGCAAGTTGGGGGACTCTGCGTGTCCCGAGATCAAGATCCAGCTGGAAGCATCTGAGCAGCACACGCCCCAGCTGGTACGCACAGCTGCCAGGAGCCTAGGTGGGGCTGGGACAGATGGCCTGGACACTGGCCCTGTGGGGGGCACCTCTACCCCCAGGAGGGGGATCAGCTGTTGGGGAGAGGCCTCAGGCAGCCAGAGGTCCCCAGGGATGGCGCTGGACCAAGAAGCGCGCCCCGCCCCCCCCCCCCCCCCCCCAAAGCCTGGAGGGGTTGGGCTTGTCCAGCCTGGGTGCAACCGCTGACTTCTGCTCGCCCATGTCTCCCACCCCCTGTCCTGGCGCCTGTATTGCTGCTGTCCTGACCGCAGGGCTGTTAGCCACGCTGTCACTCTGAAGGTGACCCCAAGCAGGTCAGTCCTAGCCTTCAGCTCCTGTTTGGTCGGGAGTGGGGAAAGGGCAGGGGAAGGCAGGGCTGGGCCGGCTTTTCTCCTTTTCCATCACCTCTTTGGGGTGGGAGTTATGTGTCTAGGTTTGAATCCTCTGCCACTCAGTTTGCTAGGTGACCCTGGGCCTCAGTTTCCTTATCTGTACAGTGGGGCCAATAAATTCTGCCTCACCTCTGCCCATGAGTTGCTGGGAGAATTTGATGAGAGCCTGAAAGGGATTTGGGAATTGTTGGGAGGGAGGGGTCTTGGGGGTTCCCTGTAGGGTAGAAAGACCCAGAGCTGCCATCTCAAGGGCGGGACCAGTCCACAGCCGGCTCCCCGTCTCATGGCGCGTCTGTCTCTCTTTACCCTGCAGACGAGGGTGTGGAAGCACGAGGCGAGGATGCTCCGGCAGATCCGGGCAGACGGGACCTCTGCCCCCGAGGCCAGCACCAGCCTGGGGGCCGCCCCTCGCCTGCCTAGCTCTCCTCCTGGCCCACGTCCAGGCTATCTCTGCAGGGCGGAGCCAGCCAGCCCTGGGAGCGGGGAAGCTGCTGGCACCGTCCCCACCCCCTGGGCTGGGGGGCTGGCTGGGGCAGGGAGAGGTCAGTTGGAATGGGACTCCAGGCCTGGCTGATCCATCACCCCTGGGTGCCCCTGTGGATTCGAGGGAGTGAGCTGGAAAGGAGAACTGAGGCATCTCGGTGGACACAGAGCCTGCCATGGAGGCGGTGGGTAGGAGGAGCCCTGGGCTGGGGTCCTGAGTCCTAGCTTGTGGCTCGGGATCCGATCTGCGACTCTAGGCCCACCACGCTCCCTCTCTGAGTGCCTCTGCTCTAAATGGATAAGATCATTTCAGAGGTGAGGTCGCTGAAGAGTGAGATTCCGCGCACCTGCCCCAGAGTGGAGAATCCCGGGGGCCTCCCGTCACCCTCTCCCACTTCTTGGGGTTCCTGGGGCCCCAGGTCGGCTGAGGGGCAGGGGGCTGGCTGTGGGCCACGGCACCTCCTACACCTGCCAAGGCCCTGCCCACCGCCTCTACGTGACAGACAAGTGACCCCCTTGTGGGCATCGGGGGGACCTACCTGGCTCTTCCGCCAGCCCCCGGCTCGACCCCCGGCATCTCCTGCTCCTGGCACTCCAGGCCGAGGGGTCTCAGCTGGCTCACCTTTGCACCACCCCCACCCCGCACGGAGCGGGCAGGCAGGCACAGCTGCTGTGAGTCCACATCCTCTTGTGTGTCTGTCCACACTTTTTAGGCACCACGCCAAGGGGCAGCCTTCCGGCCCCAACACCCGTTTTGGAAGCCCCCGTGGCCACGTGCGTGTGTCGGTAACAGTTGTACAAAATAAATTCTATTTATCGCTATTGTACCCCTAGTTGGACTTGGCTTCATGTGACCCTCTCCCCCTCCCCCCGCCTCAGATCAAGCCCAGACAGATCTTAGTGGTGCTGTGGTCAGGACCAAGAGCCTGGTCACACCCCAACCCCCACAGCCTCCCCACCCTGCGATCCCCACCCAATCAGAGCTCCTGGGTCTGCAGACACCTCCAAGGCCAAGTGATGGGCTCTTTGACCACCAGGTTTTCTCCCATCGCTCTGCCCTTTTCCCACCTTGTTCCCTCTCCCCAGCAGGGAGAACATGGCTTTGAAGTCAGTCCAGTTCAGTTCAGTCGCTCAGTCGTGTCTGCCTCTTTGCGACCCCGTGGGCGGCAGCACGCCAGGCCTCCCTGTCCATCACCAGCTCCCGGAGCTTGCTCAAACTCATGCCCACAAATTGGAGTCCTGCTACTAGCTGGTGGTGCTGAGAAACTTGGAAGCTTCTCTGAGCCTGTTTCCACTTCTGTAACACGGGAGTGGTAGTCCTT